>OZ024875.1:55710526-58543026 GCA_964017185.1 Rugalucina vietnamica | reverse complement strand
GACTTCAGTGCTCTTAATCATTCGATCATCTCACCGCTGTGGGTTCGCGCCTCGCTCGGGGCACGAGTCACATGTGGGACAAGCCAAGTTCTGTTTGCGGGTGTGTCAGGTGGTTTTTCCCCGGGTACTCCGGTTTCGCCCCACCTGCCGATTGATTCGTCTCGATATGAGTGAAAAAGCTTGAAAGGGAAGTAAAACTGAATAAAAAAAAAAAAAAAAAAAAAAAAACACTTTTTAATGCACCCATTTTTCCAGTTCTATCAGCTCTTAAGGCACACCTTTTTTACAGTGCTGTGAGCTCTGATAGCACCCACTTTTACAGTTTGATTAGCTAGATGTGTCTTTTAACCTAGAGCATGCGCGGATCCAGAGGGGGGGGGGGGGGACCGGGGGTCCGGACACCCCCCCCCTGGAATTTGAAAATTTTACCTAAAAAAAGGTAATTTCGGGATTTTTTTGGGGGGTTGAACCCCCCCTCGTCTATGACAAAAAATTACCATTTTCGTTGGACCCCCTCTCATGAAAATTTCTGGATCCGCGCATGTAGAGGGACACATACAGTTACCGCAAAACTGATCTGCGCTTTGTTTTCGAATAGGCCAAAATCCGGTATTCTCATGACGCGACTCAATATAGGCAGACCGCGGGCGCAGCTATTATAGATAAGGTATAGATATCTTCTTTTTAAATCCAGAATTTCAATCTGTGACTGTACATGTCGGTTTGTGACAGACCTAGTCGGGAACCCCGAAGACCGGTTTTCTCGTCTCGCGGCTCAATTGTTCCTACAGAGGCTTTGTCACTTTGGTTATTTCCCATTTGGTTTTAATGGTGTGTGTAACAGCCGTTGATACTGTTGTTTTTTATAAGCCATTACTTGTGTTCATTTGCAAGGGAAATAAAAATTAAATGATGTACTAGATCTACATAATTATGACAGGTGTGCGTAACATGTACATCTCTTTAAACATGAGATACATGCAGAACAAACATCAAAAAATGAATATAATTTAGGGTATCAATAAAAGTAGATTAACGACAATTAAAAGTATAAAGATACAGGGTCGAATTTCATTTTAGCACCATTTCTTTGTATAATTTAATTAAAATTCATATAGTAGTCATATAAAGTATGAAACATTTATCTCGTAGTTTTGACTTGTAATCTCGTTTGAACGAAAAATTCTGTCATCCCTTTCGAATGATAAGGGGTACCCGCTATTCACAGGACAGTCTAGCGGACTTATGCTGCGTTTACACTATGTTCCCGGCGGTCCCGGCAGTCCCGTTTGCTAGAAACGTAGCATACCGTGGAGTTTTGGTAATATATTTCTCTGATTTTCAAGATCTATCACGTTTTGTTACGTTTTCTTACGTTGTATTACGAAATCCGTAACAAGCCGTGGTAGTGATAAGCCGGTCTGTCACAGAGGCGCTACGGCACGTTACTTTTATCCACGATCTATCACGGTTATTAGCACGTTCTATTACGACCTGTTACGTTCTGTTGCGGTTAGTTGCGTTTTGACCAAGGCGTAACACGTTTTTTTCGGTCTGTCAAGGTCAGCTACAGACGAAATGTAGACACCATACAATATAAAGCACATTTTTTTCTTTTTGTAAACGAATACGTCCTTTAAAATAATAACAACCGCGCTCCTCAACAACCGATTGCAGAGTTGATTAAGGTTACAGTATGCAATCAGGGGGTAACCATATTCAAATGCATATTTTACTATGTTTATAAGTCATAGTGATATTGTTTTATATACCAAATTAAAGGCAAGATTTTGAAGTTTAAGGTGAATGCATTTGTTTTATTGTAAGTTATGAATTAGAGGCTAGAAGAAAGCTTAAGTAAAATTATGTCTTATGTCATGTTTGATGTTTCATCTTCTACATGTTTTGCTATATGTTTTTCCTTTTTCCTTGAAAAGCTTCCCTAACACTAGATCATTAAAACGGTATCATGGATTTCCGCTAAAGTTCTTTGAAACTGAGATATTGCATTTTAAATTTTCTGTGACAAAATTGATTGGTCATCCTAAACAAAACTCCAATTTACTCAGCAACAAATCATAGTAGAAAAAATCTGAGATACCCTTTTGAAGAGAAGACTTCAATCAACACATGTGCCAAATTTCATTCCACTGGGATGGATAAGAAAGGAATTGAAATGCTTTGAAGATGACAGTTCCAACACAAAGTCTACTTTACAAGAAGCCACAAAATTCATTTCATCAATCAAAAGCAAATTTATTCATGATTGGCAGCTTTCTGACATTCAAATTTCTGGTCAGTACATCCCGCAATAGGAAATCTTGAAGGCCATGCATTTAGAGGCGGGCTTTTGCTAAAGAAAACATGAAAAATTCATAAATACTTATATACTTAACCAATCAGCGAACACTCAAACCGTTAGGCTATTAATCGCCCCCTGTTGTAAATGACCTCACATTATTACCGGAACATTTTATCTCTGGGGGTTCAAAGACTGACAGTTACCTCCTTTCAATGAAATGGATTTTGCCAGACACCTTGAAGAGGAAATTATTTTATTACACTGACCTTTGGCAATTTTGTAATGGTGATGCTGCTATAGAAATGCAGTGAGTCGTGTCATGATAAAACTGGATTTTTGCAAAGGCGAAAACAAAAGCCGCAGATCAGCTTGCAGTAACTACTAGTAACACTATGAAACGAATGAAAGTTCTAGATTGTAATTCTTCTTCAATTGCGTAGTGCAGCGTATGGTCTCTATTGTTCACTATAGTGACTGCTCCAATATGAAGGAACTTGTCCCCATGATGTGCCATTTTATATCTATAAACTTCATGCGCCGTGATAACCGTAACATAACGTGACATACGTAGAAGAACGGGGTGAACACCGTCACAGACCGTAACGCACCGTAACTTAACTCAACAAAACGTGTTGAGTATTCCGTAGGAGACGGGACGAGACGTGAGACGACCGTGGTCAAACGCAACAGAACGTGGAAGATCCGTAGCTCGCCGGGCTATTCACTAGCTTCCCGTTGCACTACGGACCGCCTCCAAGTTTCGCTACGTACTGTTACGTTCTGTCACGGTGTGTTACGTTCAGCCCGTTTTATCACGGCCCATCACGTTTCTCATTTCCGCCGTGACCGCCGTGGCAGATTTTTAAACTGTCAAAAAATTTGTCACGGTGTCCACGGTTATCCCGGCGTGCTACGTTTGCCTATCCCGTTCCCCTGCGTTGCCTCACGGTTATCCCGTTTTGATCACGGTTGTCTGAAACGTGGCCGCCGTGACCGCCGGGAACATAGTGTAAACGCAGTATTAGAGCAACGTTATATAATTACTAACAGCATTAATTGTCTGTAAATGAGTTCACGTCTACATGCACAAAGCGAACATGTCATGAAAATTACGAAAACAGATTTTATGAACCTCGCACTGAGCAGCAAGAAGTCATAATATTTCATTTCAGACAGTGTCCGTTGTGACGCCAAGCATGAAAACGAGTCTTTTCTCGTCTAGTAAGTCCAAGAATGTGTTTGAGGTTTGCGCCCCCAATGTTTCTGAAGCGTTAAGTCGAAATAGCGAACGCTTTAACACAATGTCCGTATGAGTACATTCAAAGCACAAGTGAAAGATTATACATGTATCTCCTGAAGTTACACATGGTCATGTTAGACAAGTTATATATATATATGTGCATTGCATAGTTCCAGTGTATTGGGTCTGTTTAACGCTAAGAACCACAAAGCTGTATGTTTACATATGTTCAGTTTATATGGTTCAGGCTAAATCTTGAAAATTCGTTGCCTGCACCACGCCGATTCTTCATACGACCATGTTGCCGTTGTACAGCGTTTTTCCTTAACACATTTAGATTGATTGGTGCGATACCTAGCGGCAAATACGGTGCGATGGTTAACGCAAAATTGTTGCAATTAGTGCGGTACGTTAAGTACAGTGGTACGCTAAGTATGGTGTGATTTTGTGTGATGCGATTCGATTAGTACGCTACCGCAAGTACCGTGCGTTACGGTTCTGGAATTACCGTGCAATAAGGAATATGTTTATACCGTACCCATCTTACAGTTTCGTATCGTAGCATACGTATCGCACCATTTTAACCGTACCGTATCGCATCGTACCGTACCGCATCGCATCCTAAGCACCGTAACATATCGTATTTACCGTATCGTATCGCACTGTACCGTATCGCATCCTACTCACCGTACCATATAACAAGAGGACCAATGGTCCTGTTAACGCTCACCTGAGAACTGGGATATGCAAC
Organism: Rugalucina vietnamica; assembly: GCA_964017185.1. Classification (NCBI taxonomy): domain Eukaryota; kingdom Metazoa; phylum Mollusca; class Bivalvia; order Lucinida; family Lucinidae; genus Rugalucina; species Rugalucina vietnamica. The sequence continues at coordinate 58,538,733 of OZ024875.1, read as the reverse complement.
CTAAGAGCACATTGCCGTAAAATAGGTCAAGGCCGTGCCAGGGTCATGATTTATACAAACTTTGTAGAGCAGTATTCATTGATGCTTCAGGCCAAGTTTCAAAATTAAAGGCCTTCTGGTTCTGAAGAAGATTTATAATGGCTTTTACTATTTATAGCCATGGCGGCCATCTTGGTTATATGACCTGGACCATTTATATTAGCTTTCACTTGTCTTTCCTAACAATGCTCCACATAAAGGTTTGGCATTGATTGGCAAAGTGGTTTCAGAGGAGAAGATCTTCCAATATTATGGTCATATGCATGTATATAGCCCGGGGGCGGGGGCAGACACCCCCCTGAGGACATCTTTTCCATCAACATAAATCTTCTGTTCATTTGCATATTCCGAGCAAGTCCCCCCCCCATTTTATTACATTTTACTAACTTTCCCCATTCAAATGCATGGGCAACCTATGTTGGCCTTGCCATAAAATAGGCCAAGGTCATCCAAAGGTCATGATTTATATAAACATTGTAGAGCTCCACTGCCTAATGCTTCATGCCAAGTTTCAAAATAATAGGCCTTCTGGTGCTGGAGAAGAAGATTTGTAAAGGTGTTTTGCTTTTTATAGCCATGGCGGCCATCTTGGTCACATGACCTTGACCATTTATATAAACTTTCATTCTTCCTTCCTAAGAATACTCAACAAGACATTTGGCTTTGACTGGCCAAGCAGTTTCAGAGAAAAAGATCTTTGAATATTATGGTAATATATATGTATATTGCCCCGGGTTGGGGCAGACCTGCCCCTGTGGTCCTTTTTTCAGAATCATAAAGATTTAGTCCATTAGCCCATATCCATAAAGTTTTTCCTGTCAAATGACATTTTGACAATTTTCCCCATTCAAATGCATGGGCGACCTATGTTGACCTTGCCGTGAAATATGTCAAGGTCATCCCAGGGTCATGATTTATATAAACTTTGTAGAACTCGTCCCCTTGATGCTTTATGCCAAGTTTCAAAATCATAGGCCTTCTGGTTCTGGAGAAGACGATTTTAAAAGGTTTTTGCTATTTATAGCCATGGCGGCCATCTTGGTCATGTGACCTTAACTATTTATATTAACTTTCATTCCCCCTACCTAAGGATACTACATAAATATTTAGCCTTGATATGAAATGACCTTGACCTTTAATACTCACATCACTTCATTAGCTCAACATGTCTGTATCTACCAACTTTCAGGTCACAGGCTACAACACTTCCTGAAAAATTCAATGTTTTCAATTTTTTTCCATTGAAAAGCCTATGTAACCAAAATTGACCTTGTCGTAAAATAGGTCAAGGTCAACCCAAGGTCATGATTTAAATAAACTTTGATGGGCCAGAGTCCCCGATGCTACCTACTAAGTTTCATTGAAATCGGTCCACCGGTTCCAGAGAAGAAGATTTTTTTTATAGTTTTTACCATATATGGGCATGGCGGCCATCTTTGTCATGTGACCTAGATCATTTACATAAACTTTCGTTCTCCCTTCCTAAGGATGCTCCACATAAGGTTTGGCTTTGATTGGCCCAGTGGTTTCAGAGGAGAATATCTTTGAAATTGTGGACGGACGACGGCGGAAGGACGACGGACGGACGCCGGAGCATGGCCATCCTATAAGCTCACCTTGTGAGCCTTCTGCTCAGGTGAGCTAAAAAAACCCGCACCGTCCATATCTTACCGTATAGCACCATACCGTACTCACCGTACGGTTCGATGAGTATTATGCGAGTACTATGCAATACGGTAAGATGCGTGTCGATATGTTGATTATTGTGCGATACAGTTAGGTAACTTTGATGCGATACTGTACGATATTGTACAGTAAGAAAGATGCGATCCGTTACAATTCGGTATGGTGCGATACGGTAATATGAGTTCGGTGCGATATGGTATGACAAGTTCGGTGCATTACGGCACGCAAAGTGTGGCGCGATACAGTACAGTTAAAACGGTCCAATAGGTTGCGTTAAGCACTTTGCTGTAAGTAGGATACGGTACTGTAGAAACGTACGTATCGTATCGCATTGTAATTATCGAACCGTATTGCACTTATTTGCCGAACCGTATCGCTCGGTACTAATCGTACCGTTTTGTACCGTGTCGCTCCGTACTAATCGTACCGTACAATTAATATCTCACTGTACTAACCATTCTGTATCATACCATGCCGTACAGTATCGCACCGTACTATAGGTAGTGCAAGAATTTAGAAGACTGTTGCGACACAACAGCTGATTTTTCAGTCCTTTCCCAAACCCTAAAAAAGGGATGCCAGGTGTATTGTATTATTGAATGTTTGACCCAAAAATACATTGCCCCAAGAGCTCAAGCTACTGTTCAAAAAGTGTAAGATCTGAGACAGCATACATGTATCAAATAAACAGCCCCTAGTTTTTAATCAGTTTGTTTCCTGTCTTAAAATAAACTTATGGTAATGATACATTATCATATTATAAGGTGGTGAAAAGATTAAGGACGTGTTGTGTGGGTTCATATTTAACTCTTCATTAAATGGATTCTTAGGTCACCCACATTGGCAGAAAAAGGCTGAAATACTAGAAGCACATGCTGCAAATATTCCTAAACGGTATTGCTGACTACCAAGAGAGTAAATATGATTTTTCAATATTATTCAGGTATGAATTAATCCCCTACCTGTTAAACTGAATAGGCTACAACGTTTTACATATTACTGCTTATTTCAATGGGCAGCGCTATCGCCTGTGCTAGAATACATCGGTACAGCTTACTATTATTACCTGTTCGTGCGACGTATCGCCTTATTACCATGCATCTCTGAATCATCTGTACATGTATTCCAGTTCAGGTTTTCTCCATTCATCCATTGTTGTTGACGTATGTCACGTGATCAGGTGATTTCATGCATTAGACCTCGTTTCCTATGACAATGTTTCTTTGACAAATAAAATTAAAACTGAGATCCTTTAAGAACAGTGAACACATTAATGAGAAAGGTAATGGGCCATACCGCGGTTTCGACTATTAAAGTCTCTTCAGTGACCCTTAAGATTTGGCAACATGGAGCCAAAGTATGTTTGTCGTTGTAAAATATGCTCGTGTAAAGCCTGGTTTCCACGGGCAATTTTTCTTCGACGAAGATATTTGTCACAGAAACTTTGGCAATGAGTTCGCAGCAAAGATTACTTATATTACTTAGCTCGCTCACCTTTGTCACAGATATTTGACAGTGAAACTTCGCATTCGCCACAGAATTGAATTTACACGAGCATATTTTTCTGCGACAAGCCTACTTTGCCAAAGAAAAATTGTCCGTGGAAACCACAGTATGTTAACTTAAATAAAATTTTACGTAATCAGTGTACTTCAATCGGATGTGGATCGTGTGTAAACAATGATTACACATATTCGTTTGTTACATGTTTATGGAAATCTTTATAATTTGAGGTTTTATCTCAGAAAAACTGTGTGATATAATATGGTTTAGCTACGGTCGCCTGAATAGGGAAAGTTAGAAGTATTTTCGCATGTTTTTGTATTTTGATTCTTTTGTTCAATGATAAACTCACTGCCCAGGCAAGCGTCTGGTGGCCGAATGATCGCTTACATGGCGAGTTTTTAAACGTAAAAGGCCATATATCTATCTTTATAGTAGTGAATGAAATAGGCATTTTAGTTATCTAGATGTTGCTCAAAGGATTCTATCAGATTCCTCCGAGAAAAGGTTCTAAATTGATTCTAAAAGACACCCACGACAATTCTAAAGATGTACCATTTTTTGACTGCAAGGTGTACGACATAGTGATTTTATATGATGCAGTAATGCACCATTTCGTGCAATTAATGCATGCGTTCTTGCAGTAAACGCATAATTTTATTGCAGTTTATGTACCCGTTATTTCGGTCACTATGTCTGATACTACATTACTGAATAAGTAATAATACATTTTGTAGCCACTACTACTTTTACGCACTCTGACGTTAATTTTCTTCATACATGCACGAGTTTCGTTGACCATTAAAATAAGATTATCATTTTATGTTAAACCAAACCTAAGTAAAGGCATGATTTGGAAGATATTATATATGACCTATTTATGAACTCTTTCTAGGAAGACCATCTGATTACTATTAAACTGTTCCGGTTTGAGCCTGCCCAGGAAAAGTGGTTAAGGTCAAACCATCCAGACATATTATTAGCCTTTGTGGCTTAGTTGGATGGTTATATTTTAAGCACGTGTTGGATGTCATCACATCCTCATTTTTGGTAAAACGTGGTTCACCGTGGCCAAATCCTATAATCGCTGTCACACTATTGCGTATCGACTCACGTATCTACGGCGTATCAAGATTCGAAAGGTACCCTACGTCACGCGTACGTCGTACATACGTGAGCATACGTAGCTCATACTCCTCATATGCCGAGGTGCTACGTTTTTTTATGTGTGCACTTAAAAATTCGTAGCACGTACATGTACGTAGCAGGTCCGATACGCCGTACATACGTCACACATACGTCGTACATGCGAAAGCAATGTGGCAGATACGTCGTAGATACGTAGCTCATACTCTTGATACGCCACACGTACGTCGCGGTTAACATGCCAAGTAACCGTGACGTATGTACAGCGTAGCTTTCGTATCTGCTACGTATGTGTGGCGTATCCTCGACTCTCTTTTCGTATCTACGGCGTATTAGCGACGCACGTGTGTCGTATCTCGCGTATCAATCGCGTATATGCTACGTATGTGCTGCTGTAGAGTATGTGTGACGTATAAGGAGCATTAGGAATATTTTGTGGCCTTCCAAGAGAATCTTAATGCTTCTATATAATTGTTTTCGTTCTTCCGAAGTCATGGATCAGATGTTTCTCACGGTTCTGGGTGCCGTGCAGGGATTGTTCAAATCTACGCTAGGTGTAGCGTCTGTCTTTGATCATGTCGTCTTACGACCAGGATAGGGAATTTAAAGAGCCCCCCCCCCCCCCCCCGCCTCGATCTTTTTTCGGTGTTAATCTAGATTATGTAGATTTTGCCGGTGGCATCTTCGACCTCTGTAATGTGCGAATTGCCTGAACAAAGTGAACACAACCGTTTGTTTTCTCAAAGGTATAAAAAAAACAAATGGTACAGAACAGATACACCGCAGATAAGAAAGGAACGTTGTACATACGTCGTAGATACGTCACGCGTACATTTCATACGCCATACATACGACATACGTACGTAGAACATTCGCCTTGATACGCCGTACAAACGAAAGTGAAATTTCATAGGAATACTGATACGTCACTGATACTTGCACTGTGGATGCTCGTAAGAACCGCCTCGCCGCCGAGGCGGTTCTAACGTGTACCGGCAGTGTGTGTTCTGGGATAAATGTGAAGGATATCAAACATTTTCCCAAAGAAATTTCTTACAGTTGAAAAAATCTCCGTATTTTGTAGGGGCAAGTAACCACGTGCAAGAAACGAATTAAAATGCAAGCTATTGTGTGGATCAGACTTTACCAAATGCACGCTTCTTAGTCATCTCTATGTTCAACATATTGCTGTAGAAACTGGGACAACAACTTGTTCTTTTTCGCTTTCGATCACGAGCAGTTGTACCAACGGACCCAGTAAGAAAGGTTTCCTTCTGCCATTGGAAATTCCTTTAACTGTACAAGAATTTCCGAAATTGTTAGAACGATTTGTACACGAAAAATACGTCTACACGTCTGTGCAATGCCGGGGCGACCTAAATGACTTTATTTAGAAAGATAATAATAATTTGGAATGTAAACTACATGTATCTATACTTTTTAGAATATTTGCATTTGGTCTCGAAATGACTGAATAAATGTTTACTAAGATTTTGATAGATGAAAACGGAGAGGAAATTTATACAACACAGGATATATTAGAGACTCAAAAAAAATATTATAAAAATCTGTATGATGAAAAAATTCAAATTGATGAAACCCCCATTTGTGAATTGATTGGGGAAAATGAAAACAAGCTTAACAACGAAGAAGTTCAATCTTTAGAAGGAGAATTAACATACGAAGAACTGACATTAGCGTTGAAGAATATGAAAAATTCTAAAAGTCCGGGAAATGACGGTTTTACTGCTGAGTTTTTTAAATTCTTTTGGGTTGATTTAGGAAAATATATTTTAAGATCTATAAATTATGCATACAGAAATGGTTTATTATCAGTTACTCAAAAACAGGGTATTATAACATGTCTTCCAAAACCAAATAATGCCAGAAACATTTTAAAAAATTGGCGACCGATTTCTTTGTTAAATGTCATATATAAATTAATGTCATCAGCAATAGCTAATCGACTAAAAACCGTTTTAAATAAATTAATAAATCAGGATCAAAAAGGATTCATAACAGGTAGATTTATTGGAGAGAATATAAGGTTAGTGTATGATGTTTTATTTGAAACAAAAAAGCAAGAAATACCAGGTTTACTGCTCTCTATTGATTTCCAACAAGCCTTCGATTCAATTTCGTGGAAATTCATCCATAAAGTTTTAAATTATTTTAACTTTGGACCTTCGATTCAGCGTTGGGTAAAATTGTTTCAAACTGGTGTTGAATATTGTATTCTCCAAAATGGTTTTATGTCTGATTTCTTCCTTTTAAAACGCGGTTGTAGACAGGGTGATCCCATATCCCCATATATTTTTATTTTGTGCGTGGAAGTTTTAGGAATGATGATTCGGAAATCAAAAGATGTTAAAGGAATTAAGATAAATAGCATGGAATTTAAATTAAGTCAATATGCCGATGACACGCAAATGTTTTTGGATGGATCAGAAACATCACTAAAACAAGCATTAGTTATTTTACAAAAGTTCTACCAGATGTCTGGTTTAAATGTTAATTTAGATAAAACTAAAGATTTATGGATAGGATCGATGTGTAAGTCATCTAAGATACTGTGTAAAGAATTTAGTATTGATTGGGAACAGAAACCTTTAAAAATATTAGGTGTATTTTTTTCCCCAGAAGTTTTTGATATTTGGGACCACAATCTAGATAATGTTATGAAAAAGTTAAAGGTATGATTAGCATTTGGTCAAGAAGAAAACTAACACTAATTGGTAGAATCACAGTAATAAAATCTTTAATGCTCTCTAAATTTGCATATTTATTCCTAGCTTTACCCAATCCACCAGGAGAGTTAATTAAGAACCTAGAGAGAATGTTCTTCAAATGTTTATGGAATAAAGGACCTGATAGAATTAGTAGGAAGCAAATGATAAAAGATATAGTGGCAGGAGGATTGAGAATGGTTGAAATACACGCCTTTATAAATTCACTAAAGATAACATGGCTTAGACGTATAATTTTAAATTCGGAAACAGATAATTGGAGTATGTTATCAGGTATAGATTTCAGTAAAATAGTTAGTTTAGGAGATTGTCATTTTAAAAGTATATCTAAAAAGTTATCTAATCCATTTTGGAAGGACTTAACATATAGTTTATATTTATTCTGCATAGCTGTTAAACCACAAGGAATTGAGGATATCCTCTGCTCGCCTATATGGGGCAATTCAAATTTTTCACTTAACAATGAAACTTTTATTTTTAAAGATTGGTTTGATAAAGGAATAAGGAACATTTTCGATATAGTTGATATAAACGGACATTTGTATAATTTTGAAGAGTTACAAAGAACATACAGTCTAAAGGGAACTTTCCTTGATTACCAAAGATTAATAAGGAAAATACCTAAGACCTGGTTGGAAACAATAAATGACCATAATGACAAGTGCAAAATTTTGAAATATAATGTACAGATAAATCTATACCTAAAGTTAATACTTAAAGACAAAAGGGGATGTAGAGCAATATATGATAAATTAATACCAGTGAGGGAGCAAACTGCAAATAACAAGTGGAATGAAGAAGTTGGTCCAATAACAAATGAGGAACAAAGAAAAGTCATTTCAAGTTTAAAATATATAAATGAAGTAAAATTAAGAGATTTTCAATTCAAAATTAACAATAAAATATTGGTGACTAATTCCTTTCTATATAAAATTAATAAAGCAGAAAATAATTTATGCTCCTTTTGTCAGAAAGATATTGAAAATATACATCATCTGCTATGTACATGTGATACAGTTAAAGTATTTTGGGACAATTTCAAAAAATGGGTAGGCGAAAGAATAAATACAGAGGTCAACCTTAGTGATAAAGATGTCATTTATTCAGCTTTTTCAAAGTGTTCATTGCTTAATTACCTAATAGTATTGGCGAAATACTACATCTATAAAAATAAATTTTATCATAAAACTCTTAATATAAAAGGCTTTGAATCATATGTTAAAGTCAAATTCAAGAACGAAATGTATATAGCTAAAATAAACAATACATATGATAAGTTTCTAGGAATGTGGTCTTCTATTTATCATTACTTCATGGATGAAAAATAATATTTAATACTTGTATGCCTTTTATGTGTTGACTGACTATTTAAATTTCAAAAATGTATGTTTTGAACAAAACCTCAATTCTAAGTAAACTATAACTGAAAGGTTAATATTCAGCTCTGCCTGAAGGTTCATTGTTGTTGTTTTTTTTCAACCTTCCTCATGCATACATAAATTTTCATATGTTTATTATGTATATTGGTTTTTGTCTAGACATCATACTTAATGGGAAGGATGTTACTTACAAAAGGGAACATGCATGTAAAAATTATTGCCTAACAATCTTTCACCATGACCATGATTAAATATTCTTTAGTACTCATCCATGGCTCCTTTTGTATAGTGACTTGATAGTATAACCATATACATTATACAAATTATCATAACATAATATAGATATTGTGTGTATTGATTGAAATGCTGGTAAATTAAAAAAAAAAAAAAAGATTTTAAGCACCACACAAACAAACAAACATTGGTCTAGACAGCATGGACGTGTTGACGTGATAGGATGATTCTGTTTATATCTGACAAAACGGTTTTAATGCGTGTGCACTATTGTTTGTTTCAGTAAATATCATTTAATTTGTTGCTTTTTACTGTGAGAGACTCAAACCTCCTACCAGCAATCTTTATGACACACTTACCGTGTAACAGAATTTGTACTGTGGATCAAACTTGAAAATTCCAAAACACTATGAAAAAGTACAAGTAGGCAAAGATCAGGAAAAGGCGCAATCAGAAAAAGACTCCCACTCCAAAAACCAAGGTGGGAAAAAACCAAACTTACAATCAGGTACTTATACCATGAAAACATTTCGTAAGCCGAATGAGCAGCTATTTTCCCAATAGGTGGCCACTCAGTTACCTTAACTTAACTAAAAATATGCAAACATACATAAGGCGCCAACAGCACAAAAAATATTTTAAACACCAAGACATAAAACAAAAAGAACCACCACAGAAGTATCGACTTGGAACGATCAGTAACACAAAGTTACTGGCGGGTTTAAATCGATTTTACACGGCCGTAACCTCACCCTCAGCTTCTGCAGTGGTTCATAACATTTAGTTAGTTCTTCGGTCCTCGTGGTGAATCTCTAACTAGTAAATGAATCATCAAGAACAAACAAATAAATCATGATAAACATCCTGATGAATCAAAAACCAGGACTCACAGATTCAGTAAGCTGCCCGACGATGGAGATCCCTGGGCGCCAAATAACTTACTAACTCCGGAGCTAAAGAAACTCATTTTGTATTCTAACTGCATTTATTTCACGAAAACACAATTAGAGGCAAAAACACGTGTTTCTAAATTTACCTAAGCGGACCCCCATAGCGATAAATGGGACCGATATAACAACCTTTTAGATATTCAATTATTTTGTTGGATAATTGTATAAATGATTGACATGCGTCGATTTTGACAAGCATAACTGAAAACCTGACTCACCTTTTTTTTGATAAGATGTGATTTCATAGTAAATTTTATCCATATCGTGTAAAAGGATAACAAAAGTATGTATATTTAATCATGTTAATTGGGGATGTTCTTTTTTTTTCCTTTTAGACAGTTTCCCCTGCTTGAATAACCAAACAATTTTACCGCACAATATTTATTTATTTATTTATTTATTTATTTATTTATTTATTTATTTATTTATCTATTTATTTATTTATTTATTTATTCTGTATTGCCACCATGAGTGTATTTCCTGCATTGCCATATTCGCTCATAGGTAACTGATATGTTATCTGAGCTTTCAAATAAGAGAATGTTTGTTGTTTGATTTTGTTTGATACGGAGCAGGAATGTAGCAGGAACGTCACACGTACGTGCTAGATACGTCGCTCGAACAAAATACGGCTCAGACCTCGGCGTATCGAAATTCTCATAGATACGCGAGCGATACACCGCTGATACATGAATGTGTCACAGAGCTATTAAAGACAGGTTGCACCAGTTCCGACCCGGTTCACCCCGATGGTGTTCGGGTGAAACCCCGGATTTTGCCGGAATAACCAGTCGTTGTTCCGATTACTCAAGGTTTATGCCGGATTATGACGGTCGAGCTCCGGTGGGGTCACGGTTTGTTCCGGTGTATCCCCGCTGTTGTCTGTTTTTTTTTACATCCCCCGGTTAACCCCGGTTGCATTAAACATTTAAAACGATCGTGAATGCTCCCCGGTTTATCCCGGTTTTCCAAGGTAGCGCTACGGTTCTGTCACGGTGAAACCCGGTTTATCAAAAGTGAATCGAAGGTTCACAAGGTGAGCTTATTGGATTAGACTTGAAACGGTACCCTTCCGTGCGCCAGGGAATCCGTGCGGCTGTCAACATTTTCGCAAAATTTAATGAGTATTCTTGAGACATGGTAGCCAAAGGCAATAAACTTTTATATGAAACATGATTAGGATGGTGGGTTGCCTGCGTGAAAACGTTAGAAATTGTCATTATTTGGTTACAAAATATAATTGATTTTTGATTTTGCATTTTCACCGTCTATCCGTGTTACATGTATAGGTATTGTACAGGCCATTATTTTTTCAAATATATAAATAATAAATAAAATTAAAACTGAGATCCTTTAAGAGCAGTGAACATATTAATGAGAACGGGGATGGGCCATACCGCGGTTTCGACTATTAAAGTCTCGTAAGTGACCCTTTAGAATTTGGCAACATGGAGCCAAAGAGAATAGCTGAAATTTTGCAACATTTAACAGGGTAGTCGATACAAAGACTAGTATTATCTAAACGAGGCCAAATATATTAAACATTGGTTAAAAATGAACTTAACCGATAATAAATTTCTGATTTCTCAGAATATCCTCGCTGATCTCAAAGGACCAAAAGGAAAATATAACCTGCACTATGGATGATGTACGGGGAGACTTTTTAGGGCCGCCACACGGCACAACACCAGCTGCAGTAATAGCAAATAAAATTAAAACTGAGATCCTTTAAGAGCAGTGAACATATTAATGAGAACGGGGATGGGCCATACCGCGGTTTAGTTTTATTTCAGTAAATAGTGTAACGTTTTTTCGAGCGGTATATAAAGGTTCAAACTTGATTAACAAAGATATATAAATTTTGCGTGAGACTACTGGTCTGATGATTTGCAATGCATATAAAGATACAAAATATTAGACTGCTTTGTCTTTCAATCTTTGATTAGGATTTCATTGGACATATATTAATCAAACTATAATCACTATGAGACATATATGGGTTCAACCTGAGCCCGTCTGATTCGTTTGGCTTCACACTTAAAACTATTTCCTATAGTTCAACTGATCTCCCAGGTTCAGCCTACCCCTAGCTCAAACCCTATGGCTTGCAAGGCTGAACAGTATCAGGCTATTCCTAAAGCCTATAGCTCTGGCTTCCCAGGAACCTGTGTCAGAAACCCCTATTCCAATTATCGCAATGATAATTTAGAACAAGGCCCAGCTATCGCAATGATCTCTGTGGCCAAAGATTCCAAACACTGGTTCAGCACTAAGAGTTAAACACTATAGGACAACAGCTATCGCAATGATCTCTGTTTGTCCAAAGGCCTAACTCCGCACCACGAAGCCTTATTTATTCAATTAATTACCTGCTTGCTACTTAGAACGGATCTAATCTCTTCGAAGCCAAATGCAGAATTGAATTTGCCGCTGCAAACACCTCCTTTTATACCAATGGACTAGTCTATTACAAGCGGCGAAAGGGGTGTGCAGGTTGAAACCAAATATGTAATTATTGCATTGATTGTATATATCTTCCTGATTTTTATATGAAATGATTTGCTACTTGCCAGAGTACTTTCTCAGGCTACTCGCTTCTTAGCGTAAAATGATTATCAATTATTTATTTCCATGGTAATGGAACGATCTAACCCTCAACCAAAAATGTTGCGGTCCATTCCGGTGCATTGTGGTCGAATGTGTCTACGTGACCTTGTGACCTAAGAAAATGGCCGCGCCCAGGAGAAAAATATTTCTAGGTTGAAATCGAAGTGATTAATGTGATTTCTAGCTTTGTTTATGGCCAAATCGGATAAATTTATGGCTGATTATAGACAGTGCGAGTAGCGGAGGCTGATCATTCATTTTGAAACAGGTGACAAGGCTGGTATTTTCATTTTTACAGCTTGTTTACATTCTTTGCCTGCAAATTCGTCACACTACCCACGCCTCCGACTACATGCGTCCTCGCATGAATTACATAAAAAGAATTAAGAGATCAACATCTTTATTGGCATACTTGTTCAATATTGATTTAGCAAAATAGGACATATATGAGTGTGTCTATTACCTATGGTCACATTTAGATAACATTTCCATATGTTTCTTTTAAGATTTTTTTGTTCATGTTCATGACAACATAAGTACTCATTCTTAGTACCCTAAGCCTCTTTGGCATTCACAGTGAGTTTTTGAATCATAAATTATCCCTGACTACTTGTCAGATATTTCTGTCTTTTATCTTTCACTTTTACTTGGTGTGAAATCTGCTGAGGTGGCAGTAGAATCCGTGTCTGCTTAAGCACTCCTCGCCACACATATTACAGATGGAGGGGTTGGAATGATTGTGCCAACCCCTGTGAATTGAGAACACGATCTCATCGTCAAAACTGACACCACAATAGCCACATCTCTGGACTAGTTCCGGCTGAACCTGAGTCTCTTTATTCATGGTTTCTTTGGCACTTGTTTTCCCAACTGCTGTAGTGCAGAGTTTCTTGGCCGGCACTTCTTGTTGTTCAGCACTCTTATCTTTCACTGGGGCACACACACGGCTCGGGGCCGTTGGCTTCCTATGGGTCCTACCCAATGTCAAGTTCACTTTAGGTGCAATCTCAGCTGCGACCTTTGAGGGTGACTTTGGTTTCTCTTGAACTTTTGTTTCCTCGGGATCTGATTCCTCTGACTCTGAACAATCCAAGTCAAGTTCAACTAAAGGATCTCTGTCCCATTCCTCCTTATCACTTGATGCCGAACTACTCGAGTTCCTTGTCACAGCCGCCTTGGTAGATGTCTCTGAGGCCTCAGACGACGTCACCGTCTCCGCCACCGGATGAAACTTCCTCATGTGCTTTTTCATGTAAGCCTGCTTACTGAACGGTGCCTTGCATACACTGCAGGTTATCACTGTAGGTGGCTTTGTCTGTCTGCATTCCTGGACATGCTAGATGTAGTCCTCAAGCTTAACGTCCTTCTTGCAGTTTGGACAGGCAGCCCTTTTCCTTGGCGTTTTCTTAGTGTTCATAGTCCTGCAAACAGAAAGCGCAGATACATAATCACGCAACCATCTAGGCCTTCTAACTACCCGTTTAGACCTAGTTTCAACAAAAGCTTCCTGGTCATTGCTATCTGACTCAGACTCAGTTCTTGCTACAGCATGAATGTCACTGGGTTCTACATTCAACTCTTCTGGCTCAGACAATGCTGTAACCTCTATTTCTCTAGGAAGGTTTTGCGTTCTTACTTTTCGTACCCTATCAATATGAATGACCGATAATGTACCGTTTCGGCCACAGTTGATCTTAAGCAGGACATCTGACATTTTCTCAACTACCTTAAATGGACCTCTCCAAAAGAAAACAAATTTGATGGACTGTCCAGTTTTCCTAACAGGGAAGAGGACATAGACATTATCACCTACATTGAAGTTTTCAAATGCCAACCTTTTGTCATATACCTTCTTCTGCCTTTGCACTGACATGCCGGTATGTTCCCTAACAAATGTATGTACTGACTCAAGCCTATCTTGCAATTCCCACACCCATGCATTGCTAGGGGCAGTCTTTACGTTAGGGGGCATTTGGTATACAAGGTCAAGAGGAGTTCTGGTATCATGACCAAACATTGACATGTTTGGGCTGGTACCTGTACTTTCATGACAAGTGGCCCGATAGGCCATCGTTACATATGGTAAGAGCCCATCCCAGTTCTCATGATTTTCATCAATGTATGCTCGCAGCATAGCACAGAGGGTTTTGTTGAAGCGCTCCACCATACCATCTGATTGCGGATGATATGGTGTAGTGCGGGTTTTGTCTATCTGGAGCAGCTTACACATCTCAGCGAACAGGTTGCTCTCGAATTGGCGTCCCTGATCAGAATGGATCTGCTCTGGGACTCCAAATCGTGTAAAAAGCTGTTCAACCAGAAACTTGGCTACTGTTACCGCCTCCATATTTGGCATTGGATAGCACTCGGTCCACTTTGTGAAATAGTCACTAACAACGAGCACATATTTGTTGCCTCGTTCTGTCTCTGGTAGTTCACCCATTATGTCAACTGGGATCCTTTCCATAGGGTACCCACTACGAGCTACTTGCATGGGTGCCCTTTTCGATGGTATTGGTTCTTTACCTTTCTGGCAGATCTCGCATCCTGATACATAGATTTTTACATCCTGTGATACACCTGGCCAGTAATAGTTCTGTCTCACTTTGCTCAGCGTTTTCTTCATTCCCAAATGACCTGATGTTTGAACATCGTGTGAGAACTTGAGCACTTCTCTTCTCTTTGATTGAGGTACTATTGCCTGTCTTATGGTTCTGTTCGTGTCAGAATCTTCATATCTACGAACAAGCAACCCACCATGCAGTTCCAGATTCTTCCATTGTCCCAACAGAGCTTTCACCACATAGCTCTCACTAGACGTGTCTTTAGAATCTGGTCTGACACCACTTTCTAACCATCCCTTTAACAGCGCAATGTCTCTATCCTCATCCTGCAATGTCTTGAGGTCCAAGTTCCTTGAATCTGAGCAATCAAGCACATTCACTCTTTCTTTTCCATCATGTCTGCCACACTGAGTGCACGGGATTCGACTGACTCCGTCAGCGTTGCCATGCTGGCGTCCAGGTCGATGCTGTACCTTCATGTCGTAGGATGCCAAAACCTCGATCCACCGAGCAATCTGGCCCTCTGGATTCTTGAAGTTCATTAACCACTTTAAGGAGCTATGGTCAGTCCTGACCAGGAATTTCCTTCCGTAAAGGTAATGTTTGAAATGCTTTACAAAATTGACCAAGGCCAGCATTTCTTTTCTAGTCACACAATATGAACGCTCAGTCTTCGTCAAAGTTCTGCTAGCAAAGGCAACTGGGCGTTCTTCTCCATTGATCACTTGAGAGATTACTCCTCCGATGCTTTGGTCACAAGCATCAACGTCTAAAATGAAACTCTGGCTAAAATCTGGATGTGCCAATATGGGTGCATTGATCAGCTTGTTCTTCAGGTTTTCAAATGCTTCCAGGCACTCTTCTGTCCATTTGAACCGTTCCGACTTTTCCGTCAGCTTATGTAATGGCTTTGCTATTTCTGCAAACCTGAATATGAAGCGACGGTAGTAACTGCAGAATCCTAGAAAAGAACGAACTTCCTTTACTGTAGATGGTATAGGCCAATTCCGAATGCACTCTGTCTTTTTCGGTTCTGTGCTAACCCCTTTTTCTGATATTATATGCCCTAGGAACTCAACTCTCTGGGCAAAAAGGTGACATTTTCTGGCTTTCAGTTTCAGTCCAGCCTGTTGTAGTCTTGAAAACACCTCATCCAAGTTTTTCACCATATCTTCAAATGTCTTCCCGCACACGATAATATCGTCTAGGTATACTAGACAAGTTTCCCAGTGAAGGCCTGCCAACACAATTTCAATAAGTCTTTCAAATGTGGCGGGTGCATTGCATAATCCGAAGGGTAACACTTTGAACTCATACAATCCTTTCCTACTAATGAATGCACTCTTCTCTCTATCCTGGGGGTCCAACTCGACCTGCCAATAGCCGGAATTCATGTCCAAGCATGAGAACCATTTCGATCCAGCCAACTGGTCAAGCGACTCGTCTATCCTAGGTAGGGGATAGGCATCTTTAATGGTTACCTCATTCAGACGTCGGTAGTCCACACAGAATCTCTTGCTCCCGTCTTTCTTCTTCACGAGAACAATTCCACTAGCCCATGGGCTTTTTGATGGCGTTATGACATCTTTCTTCAGCATGTTGTCGATCTGTTCATCCATCTCCTTTTGCATGTGGTAAGGTACACGTCTCAGAGGTTGTCTTATTGGTTGGGCCTCGCCAGTTGGAATTCTGTGTTTCAGAACACCGGTTCTTCCTATGTCATCATCAGTTTCTGAAAACACGTTGGAATACTTGTTCAGCAATTTTGCTACCTGTCTTTGTTGACCTTTGTTCATTCCTTCCACAGTTTTCTGATACAGATCTTTGAGATGGTCTGGGACCTGTTTCATGTTTTCACATGCGCTAGTCTTCACTTTCTGGACTTCAGTTACAGGACTGGCTCTTGCTTTGTTGGTGCCGGAGTAAATATTGCAATATTCATCTGTCACATTCATCACACGTATGGGCACTTTTCCTTGACTGTGTATTAATGTCTTGGCAACTAGGGCACTTCCGTTCTCCATAAACCTTTCTGAGGGCTCTATGATGCATAGACCACCATCCTCTATCGAAGAGTCAACCATTGTTGCTTTGATGATCTTCTCTGATCTTGGAGGGAGATGGACGGTCTCACTTACAATTATCCTGCTGCAGCCTACATAGCTAACTGAATCCAATTTCATGGTCTGGTACATTTCCCAACGTCAATTTTACAGTTCATCTCTCTCATGAAGTCAAGCCCCAAGATTGCTTCATTCTCTATGTCTGCCACTATAACCTCCATTACACAATTGGTTTCAGCAATCCTTAGCCGGACAGTTGTTCTACCACTGACGTCTATGGGATTCCCGGACGCTGTAGATATGACCTGACCGAAAGAGGTCAATTCTGATGTTCGACGCACCATGCTTTCCCAAGCCTTGCGTGAAATTATTGTCAGTGTAGCTCCGGTATCTATCAAGCATGTCACAGGCTGACCATTCATAAAGGCTGTCACGAACAAGCCAGAATTTTGCACTCCCGTGACTTTGACACTCTTGTCCGGTTCCTTTTTATCCTGTTCCACATTTTGTTTCTTCTCTGTTTCATTCTTATTTTGGTCACAGTCCCTAGCCATATGGTTGGTTGAGCCACAGGTGAAACATCGTCTAGGGTAAGTTCTCCTATCAGGTATTTGGTATGGCCTACCTCTGCCCCGTTGCTGTTGTTGGTAATACCTGGAACCAGTCCCTGACCTCTGTGTTTTGAGAAATTTAAGCTCATCTTGAATAAGCTTAAGTGTGCTTGTCAATGTCTCCATACTATCGGCTTTTGAACTTTCTGATTCCATTTCCTTAGTGTTGGTCGAGCATAGGTACCCTTGACCCTCTTGTTTTCTTCGCTCAGCCCTGTTGTAGGCCTCCAGCTCTACGGCATGTCGAACTGCATCGTTCAGATCGCTGGGCCTGGCTTGCTTCACCCTCAATCTCATGTCTGAACTATGCAGAGCGTCTATGAATTGCTCCTTTGCGAGGGTGTCCCTTACATCATTAGGTGCTGTTGGGTACGCCAAGTTTGTCAGTCTTCGAATGTCCTGCCCTAATGCTGACAGGGTCTCCGATGCAGTCTGTCTTCTTTCTCTTAGCTGAACTCTATACAGCTCTGTCTGATTTGGTGGAGCAAACCGTTGCTCCAAAGCTTGTACCAACATATCATAGTCTTTGGACTGTGTTGAGAGGTTCCCAAACACACCCTGGGCTTGTCCCCTCAATGACACAGCCAAGTATAATCCTTTCTCTGCCTGGCTCCACCTATTGATTTCTGCTACTGCATCAAAATGGGCTCGATAATCCAACCAAGAGCCTGTACCATCAAATGTAGCTGGCTTCACTTTGACGCTTCCACTTGCTTGTGGGCTTGGCTGGGCTACATTTGGAGATGAGGTGATCGGCATATGTCCAGCCTCCTGCACATGTGCAGTCCTTGGTTGTGGTCTCGGCAATGGCGTATAAGTGCCCCCTATACTGCTATCATCGAAGAGGTTCAGCTGTGGTGGTTCCTCTGATTCATACTGAACTCTCCGGCTTCTAGGTACCTCCGGTAGAACCCTCCTTGGCCTCTGTTCACCACCCTGCTCCCCGTGCATGTCCACATCCTCCTGTTGTATTTCTAGCTGTCTCAGCTCACTTTCTAAGTTGAGAATTTCATTCTGAAGAAGGCTGGCCTCACTCTTTTTTCTCATGACTTCCAGCCGCTTTTCTATCATCATCACTGAAGTCTGAAGCCTGCCTGGCCTATCCTGACTATCCATGTTCATGTTAAATAAATATATGCTTGGATTCGTGATAACTGTGTGCTACCAGTATCCCACCGCTAGTGCCACCACTGTAACGTTTTTTCGAGCGGTATATAAAGGTTCAAACTTGATTAACAAAGATATATAAATTTTGCGTGAGACTACTGGTCTGATGATTTGCAATGCATATAAAGATACAAAATATTAGACTGCTTTGTCTTTCAATCTTTGATTAGGATTTCATTGGACATATATTAATCAAACTATAATCACTATGAGACATATATGGGTTCAACCTGAGCCCGTCTGATTCGTTTGGCTTCACACTTAAAACTATTTCCTATAGTTCAACTGATCTCCCAGGTTCAGCCTACCCCTAGCTCAAACCCTATGGCTTGCAAGGCTGAACAGTATCAGGCTATTCCTAAAGCCTATAGCTCTGGCTTCCCAGGAACCTGTGTCAGAAACCCCTATTCCAATTATCGCAATGATAATTTAGAACAAGGCCCAGCTATCGCAATGATCTCTGTGGCCAAAGATTCCAAACACTGGTTCAGCACTAAGAGTTAAACACTATAGGACAACAGCTATCGCAATGATCTCTGTTTGTCCAAAGGCCTAACTCCGCACCACGAAGCCTTATTTATTCAATTAATTACCTGCTTGATACTTAGAACGGATCTAATCTCTTCGAAGCCAAATGCAGAATTGAATTTGCCGCTGCAAACACCTCCTTTTATACCAATGGACTAGTCTATTACAAGCGGCGAAAGGGGTGTGCAGGTTGAAACCAAATATGTAATTATTGCATTGATTGTATATATCTTCCTGATTTTTATATGAAATGATTTGCTACTTGCCAGAGTACTTTCTCAGGCTATAGTCCGGCACATAATCAAGTTGACCTGGAATTGTGGTATAAAGTTTTTTTCTTTACAGATTCTTGTAGGTTAGACATTCCCATTAACGATTCTGGATGATGACAGCCTGTCATAATTGAGCATTTTGAGAAATTCAAGATGGCGTCCAAGATGTCAGAAAATAGTGAAAATACATATACTATTTTACAAGGTGCCCCTTAAAATGAATAAAAATGCTATGTTTCCTCACAACTTTAGCAGATATTATTATATCTGACATAAGTTATTGTTCTCTGGTTTAAGGATCAAAACTGGCATCCAAGATGGCCGCCAAAATAAGATTTCTTGACGAATACAAATGTCTGCACAATATGTACATATTTGAGCTTCTAATGCATATATATTTTGATGAATTAGGCCGGAAAATGGCATATTAAGTTCTGTGTTCTTTATAAATCCATGCATGAAGACCTTGTCAATAAAGAATCCAACTTCTGACACCCTGTCAGCACTAAACAATTTGAGAAAATCACGATGACATCTGAAAATATTTTTACGTACTGTTTTATAGTTTGTCTCTAACAGAATGAAACATTATTCTACTATTTAGTACATATTGACATACATGTATCTAACATTAGTTTCCTTTTCCAGGCTTGAGTACAATATAGAATCCAAGATGGCTGCCAGAACATTTAGATATTCTAAACATTTTCCTAATACATACACTGTTGAACCTTTAGCCTGTTTCTGATTTTAATGCACCATTAAACATGCTTAATTCTTAGGAAAAATAATGAAAAAGTATCAAGAGCTTCACTGTATTGTTGGCGCTCACATACTTTGTCTGGTCAATATTCATTTAATTGTGGTTTGCTGTTACTGAGAACAAACAGCAGCTTATTAAATCTATAAGCTATGGTCTAACATAGGATGTTTAGTTGTATAAAGGACGGCATGATACATGTAACCACAAACTAGTTGATACAGGCAAAAAAAGCAAACAGAATGTGTAAAAATGTGTTTCAATTTTAAGTATTGACATCAACACACTTAAAAGCAGACAGATAATAGCATTGTATATCAGATAGTCACTTTTGTACTTCATGAAAATCTTAAAGGAGTTTTAATAGTTGTGGATGACACTAATGTACATTTTTGTTACTTTAAATCTCAACACCTCACGATTGCTGGTATCATTTGAAAGCACGAACTGTCATAAGCCGACAGAGAAGATATAAAGTGCTGAACTAATACCTGATTTAATTAACGCTCATGTTCTATAAAGATTGGTTACTTTTGCACGCTTCCATGCTTTGCCATCCTAAATAATTGAAATTGTCAGTCATGCTTTTTAAAATCAGATCTGCCAAATGTGTTGTCAGAGTCATTTTTGTGGCTGACAAATGAGACCAAACTTTAACTGTGCCTTTTGATGAGCAGTCATAGCGCCGCATAGCGCCGTGGTTAGGCTTAGGCTTGTAGGAAACAAAACTGTGAGACAAATGGTTTTGAGACGGCATCCTTATCTGCACAATTGTGGTTTTATTGCATCTGCTTAAAGCATGGAGTGATATAAGACCTCAACTTTTCGGATGTAACAAAAAAAAAATCAACTATGCATATTGACCATGTATCCATAGTGCAGATTATATTTTTATTTCGGTCCTTTGAGATCAGTTAAGATATTCAGAGTGTTCAAAACACTCACGTTTAGAAACATACTTCTAAGCAATGTTTAAAAATATTTGACCCAATTTAAGAATATGTCTTTGATTTAGACTCCTCGTGCAAATTCTCGAAATTGCAGCACAATAGTCTGGCGTTCGTTGCCGGTTTAAAAGGGGCTACTGATGAGGGTTCATTACCCGAAATTGCGCAATATAGTCCATACTATCTCCCTTTGAATGTTTTTACTGCTTCCAAAGGATCAAACCTTTATATTTTATTTGCTCTATTTTGTATGTTCCATCCCCTTTGACTGTTGAATGTTTTACCAAGCTATGGCATTCACATATTCATTAGTAGGTCAAGCATTAAAGTGCGATTATCAGTAACTTAGCTGTAATTGTGAAACCTTGCATATCTTTATTATTAATTTAGTATTTGTCCTTCATATACATGAATGTGCTTGTATGTTTCAAGTACACACCTTCAGCTGATGCCCTTGACGTATATGTCATGCTCCACTGACTGTGGCAAAATAAATATCATATGGCTGAAAGTGTAACTGTATTTAAAAAATTTTCATAAAAACACACTCTTAGACTTGGAACCCTTGATTTCTTGTCGGGCCACTGACTTTGATATTATAAGTCGAGGCTAACATTTGGATTGTGTAACAATGTCTTTTAATTGTCATTGATATACTTTTATAGCATGTACCTTGACCTGGAATATCCCTTGATCTGATTTTCATGCTCTGTTGACTTAGACAATATTTATGCCACCTTGCACTAAGGTGTGTATTTCTGTACGTTTATTAGCTTGGTGTGCACCCGTTAATAGAAATTTGCCCAGGACATTGATCTATATTGTACAGTATGCTTCATAGAGTTCGTTAAAATTTGAATATATGTTATGGCATTTAAGTGCGTTTCTTGTAACACCGATATCTGCAGATATAGATCCTTAGATATGACAGGACCTTTGTACATCCTTCGGCTGAAGCATCACTACACCTGGAACAAATGACATACAATGTGTGTTGTAATTATTGCATCTGCTGCTGTTGATTTTTGATAGTATATATCTTCTAGATCTGAACCCTGTCCATTTGTTCTGAAGCTTTATAACTCCATATACTTTCAGAAAAAGTAGCTCAGATAGAGTATATAACAAGTCATACCCGACACGACTTATAAATAAGAAAAATCAACTGAACAAAAGTCTCATCAGTGTAATTAATGCATCGGATTATATTGGTATTCAATTCAAGCAAAAATATCTTCATTTATACTATTATAAATCTTATAAATGCCAATTTGATGATTTTACATGAATAATGTTACTGATGAATCTGTGAATGAATGATAATGCTATTTTCATCATCTGTTTACATTGTGACCATTTATTATGTATCCTTTTCATAATATGTGTAAAAATAAACTGAAATTACATTAATAGAATAACAGCACTGCATTGTGTTAAATCTGCACTTTTAATAGCTTCAAAGATAATTCAAAGCCATTCAGTACTTAAAAGATATACAAAGCATTTGCTTAGATGAATCATGTGGTATTTGTGTGTCTATTTTAGAAAAATAATATAAAAAATGAATTGTTTTGTTGTTTCTAAAGTGGCCATTTTGGATGTCATCTTAAATATGATGATTTTACAACTTGCAAAAATATATAAGCTTCAACAGTCCTATAACTTCCTTTCAAGATTTGATCAAAATGCAAACAAACACTCAAACAAACATTCATTTGCAAATCAGTGTAATTGACTCTATAGTTGGAAATCCATATCTGGTAGACATTTTGGATGCCATCTTGAATTTCTGACAAGGCTCAATGATGCCATGAGTTTACTATTTTGATTCTATAATATCAGTGTCTAATTCAGAAGAAGCTGAAATATGTATACCGTATAAATACACGGTAAAACAAAAAAAATCTTTTTTGAAAAATCGTATTTTGGCAGCCATCTTGGATGCCATCCTTGGTTTTCAGACCAGAAAGTATTAACTGAAGAAAGTTGTGTTAATACCTAATAAAGTTGTGAGGTAAACACAGCATTTTCATTTATTCTATGGACAAACTGTATAGCAGACCATATGTATTCTCATCATTTTAGACATCTTGGACGACATCTTGAATTTCTCAAAATGCTCAATGATGACAGGCTGTCATCATCCAGATTCATGAATGGCAATGTTTTCCCTACAAGAATCCATTAAGAAAAAAACTTTATACCTGACTTCCAGGTCCATCGAAAATATGCCACATTCGTGCCGGACTACTACTCGCTTCTTAGCGTAAAATGATTATCAATTATTTATTTCCATGGTAATGGAACGATCTAACCCTCAACCAAAAATGTTGCGGTCCATTCCGGTGCATTGTGGTCGAATGTGTCTACGTGACCTTGTGACCTAAGAAAATGGCCGCGCCCAGGAGAAAAATATTTCTAGGTTGAAATCGAAGTGATTAATGTGATTTCTAGCTTTGTTTATGGCCAAATCGGATAAATTTATGGCTGATTATAGACAGTGCGAGTAGCGGAGGCTGATCATTCATTTTGAAACAGGTGACAAGGCTGGTATTTTCATTTTTACAGCTTGTTTACATTCTTTGCCTGCAAATTCGTCACAATAGCAAATCTATTTCATCTTGTGTGTTGACTACCTCGAATGTTTTTCAATTGTGCTGCGCAATCGTGAAAATTCTGATGTTTTCAACACACTCGTTGAAATATATTTAGTATTCACCTCAAACAAGTAATCTTTATATATAATTATAAGTGAGCATTGTATAGAAATCATATTGTGCATGTATAATGCGGTGTTAACTGCTAGATGACATCGAATAATATTTACAGCACATTTAATTATAAAATAAGTTGCTTATCTCTGAACAAAACGAAATTTACGTAACCATTTATAGGGTATGAAGTATGTGTAATTTACCCGTGCCGTGTGAAACTAGGTTTTCTGTAATTCGGAACATGTCCAACATTAGTCTGTACAGTCACAGATGAAGGCTAGAAAAATGTAAAAGTAGGCAATGATCAGGAAATGGCGCAATCAGAAAGAAATTCCCAATCCAAAAACTGATGTGGCAAAAAAATTAAACAATCAATCAGGTACTTATACTAAGACAACATATCATACGCAGAGTAAACAGCTATTTTCCCAGTAGGTGGCCACTCATTTACCAAACTTAACCAAAAACACAAAAGCGCACATAATGTGCAAACAGCCCACATATATCTGCTTTGCTTGAGAAACCCTGCTGGGGCTTTCCATTCGAAGATCACACAGAGCAGACTACGCATGATATGCTGACAAAAACACGTTGGTCAAGATTTATTTAATAGTAGTATTTTCCACTAACTTTAATCGCATATCATTGCCCCGGTTACGCAGTTCTTCGCTTAGAATTGCAATATAAGCGGCACCACGGCCGTGACTGAATTACCTTTGACGCTGCTACATAGTATAATCCGAAAATAAACACGTAATTTCAACAAGCGTGAAAAAATGTGTTTATCCATGTTTGAAAATGTTGACACCTGGACGGAAGAGCGCACTCTGATTCTTTAACCTAGCGTTTTATCTTTCACCTCAAGTGAGCTAAAACAGCAATTTAGTGATTTTTTTCTATTAATTCCGTGCATCAACAAACTGATATTTGTGGTCAGCATAAAGTTTTATGCCGTAACAAGTTTTGAATACAGCACAGTAGAGACCACAATTTTCGGACTCACTTTTCAGTATATCTGATTCTGTTTCATCTAACATAACATTACTCTCTACAGAAGACCAACATCTCAACCCGGAGTGACGAGGAGTCAGATAGTGGTGCAGATTCTGAAGAAGCCTGTGATATCTTCAAGAACTTACGTGAACTGCGTAAAGGTAATATGAAAAGACCAATCTTGTGTCATATAAATATAAACAGCTTGAGATATAAGTTCAATGATCTGAAGCCTATCCTACTGGACAGACTTTGTGATATTCTAGTCATTTCTGAAACCAAGCTGGATGAAACATTTAACAACAATTTATTTGCCGTAAATGGTTATAAACTGGAACGTCATGACAGAAATGCCAATGGGGGTGGCATTCTTGTGTTTTACAGATCAGACCTACCAATCAGGCGAATCAAAACTTTAGAATGCAAAGTGTCAGAAACATTTTTTCTTGAACTTAAGCTACAAAATAGGACATGGGGCATATTATGCACATACAGACCCCCTTCAACAAATGACTCAAATTTTGAGAAGGATTTTAACTCTATTCTTGATCAGTCCTTCACTAAATATGATCACATGTGTATCATAGGAGATTTGAATTATGACTTATTCTCTCCTGAGAAATCAAAGGTTTTAAACAATATTTGTGATAGTTTTAACTTTACAAATCTTATCAAGGAGGCTACATGTTTTACAAAAAATGGCTCTCCTAGTTTAATTGATGTTATCTTAACCAACAGCAAAAATCTGTTTTGTCATAGTGTCAATTTTAATTGTGGACTCAGTGACTGGCATCACATGATTGCCACAGTATTTAAAGAAAATTCTTCTAGTAACAAAAGGCAAAAAGTTACTTTTAGAAGTTACAAAAACTTCTGTGAGGCTGATTTTGTTCATGATCTCCAGAGGGCTCCTCTGCACATTGCTGGCATTTTTGATGATGTGAATGACAGCTACTGGGCATATGAGACCCTTGTAAGGGAGATTGTGGATGAACATGCCCCACAGAAGCAAAAGTATCCCAATAAAGAAGCTCCTCCATTTATGAATACTGAACTTCGGAGAGCAATTTACAAAAAGAAAATGCTTTACAACAAATTCAATAAATACAAGGGTAAAAATAACTGGGAAAATTATAAGAAACAAAGGAATTATGTCACTAAATTAAGGAAACAGTCAATAAAGCTATACTTTTTCGAAAGGTGTAGTGGGGGCCCAAAGTCAAAGGATTTTTGGCCCACCATAAAGCCTTTTCTTAGCTCTAGAGCAGCTAAAATAGTGCTGACATCATTTTAATGGAAAATAACTGCCTTGTATCTGACCAAACTGAGGTGTGCAATATTTTAAATGACTTTTACATTAACATTGCACAAGAAATTGGAATAAATAACCAGCAAGCAGACTCATCTGCAATGCATCCAAGTATTCAGGCCATAAAGGATAATAGCTCCTGTGGGGGCTATGCCACTTTTGCTTTTAAACCTGTCAGTGAATCTCAAGTTTTTAAAATAGTCAATTCTCTTAATTCAAAAAACTACAGGTTTCGATCAAATCCCTCCAAAAATACTGAGAGTGGGGGCAGAGGTACTATCTGCACCCATTTCCAGTATTTTTAATATGAGTATATCTCAGGAAAAATTCCCTGACAGTTTGAAAGTTGCCCAAGTTAGTCCAATTTTTAAAAAAGATGACCCTTTTATTAAAAAGAATTACAGACCTGTGAGTGTACTCACAACTCATTCTAAAATTTTTGAGAGAATAATGTTTGATCAATTAAGTGATCACTTTGAGACTATCTTTAATAAATATTTAGCTGCTTTCAGAAGGGGTTATGGTTGCCAGTCAACACTGCTGAGGCTACTGGAGGACTGGAAGAGGGACTTGGACAACCATAGGTATGTTGGTGCCATACTGATGGACTTGTCCAAGGCCTTTGACTGTCTCCCCCATGGCCTCATCATTGAGTAACTGGCAGCCTATGGCCTCTCTGACTCAGCATGTTCCCTGCTTCAAAGCTATCTTTCAGATAGGAAACAAATGGTAAAGCTGGGACATTGCAAGAGTATACTTCTAAGTATTATAAAGGGTGTTCCCCAGGGATCTATCCTGGGACCTTTACTTTTCAATGTGTTTCTTAATGATATATTTTATTTTGTTAAAAAATGTGGTATCTGCAATTATGCAGATGACAATACTGTCACATACAGTCATCCTGACCCCCTTGAAACCAAGAAGGTGCTCACTTCTGAGAGTGAATATGTTATTGAGTGGTTTGATTTTAACCACATGCAGGCTAATCCTGGAAAGTTCCAGGCCTTTTTCTTGGGTAAAAGAGGGCATGGTGACTGTGACAGCTTTACAATACAGAATCATACAATCAAATGTGAAGATTCAGTCAAACTTCTGGGTGTTACTTTAGATTACATGCTTAATTTTGATTTACATATCACAGATATATGTAAAAAAGCTGCCAAACAAATAAATGTTTTATTCAGACTTAGCAAATACTTAAATATAGAAACAAAATTGCTCATTTATAAATCCTTTGTGAGGTCTAACTTCAGTTACTGTCCACTAGTCTGGCATTTCTGCTCTAAGTCAAGTACAGATAAAATGGAAAAGCTTCAGTATAGGGCCCTCAGACTGGTGTACAGTGACTTTGATAGCTCTTATGAAGATCTCTTAAAGAAGGCAGATATGAACACACTACAGCTCACTAGACTTAGGAAAATTGCTTTGGAAACCTTTAAGATCCTAAATAACTTATCTCCAAGCTATATTCTTGATCTTGTTAACTTTAAAAATACAAATTATTCTTTCAGATACCAAAATCTTGCTGAGCTTCGAAGAGTAAACACAGAGTCTTACGGTAGGAAATCATTCCGATATGAGGCCGCCCACATCTGGAACAGCCTCCCGAATGAACTGAGGACATCGACTGACTTCAGGGAATTTGGAAGACTGATCCGGACTTGGGAGGGTACCTCATGTAAATGTTCTATGTGCAAGTTCAGTTTATGATTTTATTTCTTTGTCTGTGTTTTACATCTTGTGCTTTTCATTTAGTTTCATGTAGTTCTATTTTACTTTTTCAGTTCTGTTCAGTTTTATTTAATGCTTGCTTTGTTATTCAAACTATGATTTAGTCTACATTGCTTGTAATGCATACTTTAGCTTGCTTATAAATGTGCTGGTCTTATTTGCTCTCTACCTAGACTTTCCTTTTCGGTTTCGTGTCGAGACTCTTGTGATTAGCTGTTGAGGCTGCAAGAGACCCTTTAACCCCCCCCCTCTCGCTGCATCCCGGTCTGGCCATAATTCTTTTCGCTTTTTGACCCCTTCTTTCTAGGTAGATTGCGAAAATGGATCTATATGGAACAAATCAGTAGGCTATTATACTAATATACTAAGTCAAAATTTTACTAATATATCATGATTTTACTAGTCATACTCATATATGTATTTTAAAAGTTTTAATTTTCAAACCTGTACTATATGTTTTATTTGTATAAAATCTGTGATATACTTTCTAACCTGTGATGTTTGTTAGTATACTTGTACAGTTTTGTATTTTTGTTTGTCGGTAAAATAGCCTTGATGGCTAATGTTTGTATGTTTATTTTGAATGCCGACGTTAAATAAAGTTTATCTTATCTTATCTTATCTTATCTTATCTTACCAAAGAAAAGTTTATTTATTGTAATATACATGTACTTTGATTTAAACTCATCTACTGCCGCTAAAAGAATTTTTCATCACTGAAAATGGTACATTGAATCATCAGGTAATGGTAAGTCTTTCCATTAGGATTAACGGAAAATGGGACAGTCGAAAATACAGCAGGCCGTCTATTTGTCGGAAGTTTTCCCCATTATGTAAGATACCACAACCATATCAATTAAACATTGATGAAATAGGGTATTTATGGATTACATTTAAACCTTACATCTTTGGATAAACACACTGATCTCACAAAGCGGGTCTGTTTTAGCGCAAGTTCTGTGTGTTAAACAATGTCTTTGGAACGAGTTTTACAATTTTATGCTGTTTTAAGATTCAAACATGTGGAAGAGACGTCAAGCTTACCTAGGCTGATTATCCAGACGCCAATCAAGTCTAAATTCTTCTTTCCAGCAACGAAACGCTTTGCCAAACGTGTAATATCCGACAACTAGATATACACGAATATGTGTAATCATTGTTTACACACGATCCACATCCGATTGAAGTACACTGATTACGTAATAAGTTAACATACTGTGAAACGAGTCCTAAACTCCTTTCTGTGGCAAAGGTCAGCGAGCTAAGTAATATAAGTAAATTTTACTGTGTGTGAACGCAAACTCATTGCCAAAGCTTCAGTCTGTGACAAATAATCTTCGTCAAAGAAACATTGTCCGTGGAAACCAGGCCTTATCTGTTGTTCAGTTATAATGTAAGGTTGAAAACTTTCGTATCGAAACAAGTTTCAATGATTAATTTCTTCAATCAATAATAATTATTATGGTTGAGTAAAAAAGTACGGACAGTTTGCTTCTCTAATAGAGCAAAACACATTTCTTAACAGTGCGAGTCTTCTGTATTTCAGAATTGTTGAGTCCTCGTTTTTGATTCATCAGGAGGTTTATCATGATTTATCTGTTTGTTCTTGATGATTCATTGACTAGTTAGAGATTCACCACGAGGGCCGAAGAACTAACTAAATGTTATGAACCACTGCAGAAGCTGAGGGTGAGGTTAGGTACCTGTAAAATCGATTTAAGCCTGCCAGTAATTTTATATTACTGATCGTTCCAAGGTGTTTAATTTTTTTGTGTGTGCTGTTGGCGCCTTATGTATGTTTTTCATATTTTTAGTTAAGTTTAGGTAACTGAGTGGCAACCTATTGGGAAAATAGCTGCCCATTCGGCTTACGATATGTTTTCATGGTACGAGTATGTAGGTAGGTTGCCTACTTGTACCTTCTTTTTAGCTTGCCTGCACGAAAGTACAGGAAGAGCTACTGCAGTCACCTCGGCGTCGGCATTGGAGTCCGCGTCGCATTTTTGATTGAATTTTTATAAGTATATAACTCTTGAACATATTGATTGATCAAGTTGATACTAAGCATGTTGTTAGATCACTCCTACATCCATCGCCAAAAAACAGCTCCAATGGAGCTGGCATGATTGGGCAATAAATCTCAGAAAATATCTTGTAGCGTTCAGCTTTTATTATCATTATCAGTAAACTGTGAAAATAACAAGAGCAACAGACTCCAGATGTCTGATATCAGATTTCTACAGGTTTCAGTTTTTTTCTTCTCTCTTGGTCTAGACTAGCTACTAGTCTGATAAATAAGTTTTTTGCCCTTTTTTGTAAATCTAAATTTTCTTTTCTTGAAAGCTAGAGCACCAAATATTTTCTGATGTACACATCTTGGCTAGATTTATCAGACTAGTATTCTCCGAAAATGCTCTGAGAGGAATTTCTGCTGTGATTGACATTTAATAGCCTCATATTGCCCCACATAATCTGATAACAGCCCCCAACTCCAATTTGTTTATTTATCTGAGTTTTAATTGTCTACAGGTGATGCCATACAGCTCAAAGAGGAAAACCACTGAAGTTTTTTTTTCTTCTGTTTACCCAGCAGTTAGCTGTTTACATGAATTCAAAATGAGTGAAGCGTCAGGATTTAGGAGCCAAATACGTTTTGATATAAAGAAAAAAAATCAAGCTCATTTTACATCACAAAATTGATATTTGTTTAAACAATGTTTTAATTAAAATAAAGATGCAAATATATCTAAGCCTTCGCATGAGAAAAACAACTGTCTGGGTTTCCGACCAGGTCCGACACAAACCAGCCTGTAGGGTAGCTGATCTGCGCTTTTTGGGT
This sequence comes from Rugalucina vietnamica, assembly GCA_964017185.1. Taxonomy (NCBI): domain Eukaryota; kingdom Metazoa; phylum Mollusca; class Bivalvia; order Lucinida; family Lucinidae; genus Rugalucina; species Rugalucina vietnamica. The sequence goes on along the minus strand of OZ024875.1, from coordinate 58,507,944 downwards.
TCGCATAATGTAGATTGTTGGGTTTCTGATGCAGTGGCTCATCTATGAACTGATTATCACAAAAGCTGCACAGCAAATACAGAACTGGCTTTTGAAGAAATATGTTCCTATGTTCCAGTCTTTGCTTGCTATCAGTTATTGGCCAAAAATTCTTATCTCTGATCAGCAACTAGCAGGTTGTTCTGACAGTAATTGGTGGGATCAGATTACTCCAGTATTACCCCGTCAGAAGTGGAAGGGGAATATTTTGCTTGGTACTAGGCGTTAAAATCGAGACAGAGGAGTAGACCCATATTACAATGTATGTCCAAATTTTATATAAAAAGATTTTTACCTTTGTAGATTTGTCATTTTAACGCCTAGTGGCTAGGCTACTCTTGGTCCATCTTGTGTTAGAAATGTCATATTTCGAGCCTGTGGGTACGAATATATATGGGTACTCACAATTGTGGGTATTCAAAATTTGGGAGCACTTTTGCTATGTTTTGAAACATTTTATACTTTTTTCTAAAATTTTGGGCAGTTAAAATTTGTGGTCTTCAAATTTGTTGGTACTCAAAATATGTGGGTATTCAAAAGTGTGGATGATCAAATTTTGTAGGCACTCAAAATTGGTGGCAATCAGAAGATATAGATCTTTTAGTTAGATGTTATTACATAAAGATGCGGCTCTCAAAATATTTATGAGTCTTCAAATTTGAGTGTATTTAAAATAAGTGGGTATTCAAAAGTGCATATAAATATTTTGGGGTATTGAAAATGTTGGAAACTATAGTTTTTGTTACACAAAGCATGTGCAAATTATGTTGGTCTTCACTATAAGAATGCTCACAAAATTCAATTACAAAATTGTGGGTATTCAAAATAAGCTGGTTAATAAAATTATGAGTCAAGACTGAAATTGTTTGTAACGTTATGTAACTGGTGTGGTCTTAGGGTACTCATGGAATCATTGTGTTCATGTTATTTGTATGTACAACATATATTCATCAATTATAGAATTTCACTCAGTATTTGTGGGTACTCAACATGTGGGTACCTAAAATGTTTTATAGACTCAGATCAGTGTATCATTTAGTTTGATCAGACACTGTATCCATAATCTAATATTGAGACAAAGAGTAAATTGGAAGTTAATGGCATATTTCATCTAATTCTTTAAACAAACAGGTGGCCAGAGTCAAGAACTCATTATCTTTATCTCACTGCTGTGAAAAATTATCTTCTTGTAAGAATTTATCGTGACAGCCTTAATGATTAGAAAAACCAGCAAAAACCTGAAAACTGGCGATAGATGTAGGAGTGAGATATTGGTCTGATTTTTTTTCTGTACCATTGTGACGCACCTGTGTGACATTGAGGTCAATGTAGCATAATTTGAAATTTTATACTAACGTTTTTAGCTCACCTGAGCCGTCAGGCTCACAAGGTGAGCTTATAGTATACCCATGCTCCGTCGTCCGTCCGTCCGTCGTCCGTCGTCCGTCCGTCGTCCGTCCGTCGTCCACCATTTTCAAAGATCTTCTCCTCTGAAACCACTTGGCCAATCAAAGCCAAATTTTACATGAAGCATCTATGGGAAGGGGGAACCAATGTATATATAAATAATCCAGGTCACATGACCAAGATGGCCGCCATGCCCATATATGGTAAAAACCCTTCTAAAAAAATCTTCTTCTCCGGAACCACTGGACCGATTTCAACCAAACTTGGCATGAAGCATTAATGGCTCAAGCACTACAATGTGTATATAAATCATGACCCTATGATGACCTTGACCTATTTTACGGCAAGGTCAACATAGGTCGCGAATGCATTTGAATGGGAAAAATTGTTAAATTGTCATTTAAAGGAAAAAATCTTGCAGAAAATGAGCAGTAGGACTTAATATTAATGATTCTGAAAAAAAATTGGGCACCAGGGGCTCATCCGCCCCCACCCCGGGGCAATATACATGTATATCTCCATAATATTCAAACATCTTCTCCTCTGAAACCGCTTGGCCAATCGAAGCGAAATTTTATGTAAAGCATCAATAGGAAGGGGTAACAAATATGTATATAAAAAATCCAGGTCACATGACCAAGATGGCTGCCATGCCCATATATGGTAAAAACCGTTCAAAAATCTTCTTCTCCAGAACCGGTTGACCGATTTCAACGAAACTTGGCACGAAGCATCGATGGCTCAAGCACTACAATGTGTATATAAATCATGACCCTGTGATGACCTTGACCTATTTTACGGGAAGGTCAACATAGGTCACCAATGCATTTGAATGGGGAAAACTTTTAAAATGTCAATTAAAGTGAAAGTCTTGCAGGAAATGGGCAGTAGGACTGGATATTAATGATTCTGAAAAAAATTGGGCACCAGGGGCTCATGTGCCCCCACCCCGGGGCAATATACATGTATATTTCCATAATATTCAAACGTCTTCTCCTCTGAAACCGCTTGGCCAAACAAAGCCAAATTTTAAGTGAAGCATCTATAGAATGGGGGAATCAATGTGTATATAAATAATCTAGGTCACATGACCAAGATGGCTGCCATGCCCATATATGGTAAAAACCCATCAAAAATCATCTTCTCTGAAACCAATAGACTGATTTCAAGGAAACTTGGCGTGAGGCATTGATGGCTAAAGTACTCCAATGTATATATAAATCATGACCCTGTGATGACCTTGACCAAGTTTATGGCAAGGTCAACATGGGTTGCCTGTGCATCTGAATTGGGAAAACTGTTAAAATGTCATTTGAAGGAAAAAGCCAACAGGAAATTGGCAAATGGACAGAATATTGAAGATTCTGAAAAAAGAAAATGGCCCAAGGGCTTATCTGCCCCTGCACTGGAGTTAAATACCATAATATTCAAACATGTTTATTGGTATATGCAGCTGATCTCAGGTGAGCGTTTACAGGACCATTGGTCCTCTGGTTGGTTAAACTTTTTATAAGTCTATATCTCTTGAAAATGTTGACTGTAGATATCGGTCTGAAGTCTTATGCTTTTCCATACAGACTAACTTGAGAGACCTTGAGGTCAAGGTCCTGGGCTTCAAAATTTTATGTTTAAGATTTTGGTTAAAGTATTAAGAATTCTACAACTCGTAAACTTGCAGATGGACATTGTTGATAACTTCCTTGTTGAAAGATATTGGCCTGAAGTGTTATGCTTTTTTCATTTTTTCATTGTAACCCATCTGAGTGACCTTGAGGTCAAGGTCTTTGACATTAAAATTAGATTTTCATAGCTTTAGTGGCAAAGTACAAGTCAGACGAGCTACACTCTCCTGTGGCAGCTCTTATTATTCTAGTAAATTTAAAAATATCACACGTCTTTAAATTTAAAGACAGTCTATGTTTAAAGACTGTCTATAAATTTAGAAGGTCTGCAAATTTAAAGGCAGTCTATAAATATATGTCAGCTCTTAGACTTGAATAACATAGGCCTATTTCGTTTGTTTTATTTATTCAGTTGACTGTTGGAATTATTTCAACAAACCGTACACGTGAGTTGTATTTATACACATAGCTCAATTATTTGGAACAAACCGTACACGTGAGTTGTATTTATACACATAGCTCAATTATACACACGTGAGTTGTATTTATACACATAGCTCAAATATACACACGTGAGTTGTATTTATACACATAGCTCAATTATACACTCGTCAGTTGTATTTATACACATAGCTCAATTATACACATAGCTCAATTATACACACGTGAGTTGTATTTATACACATAGCTCAATTATACACACGTCAGTTGTATTTATACACATAGCTCAATTATACACACGTCAGTTGTATTTATACACATAGCTCAATTATTTGGAACAAACCGTACACGTCAGTTGTATTTATACACATAGCTCAATTATTTGGAACAAACCGTACACGTCAGTTGTATATATACATTGTACACATAGCTCAATTATTTGGAACAAACCATACACGCTATTTCACGGCCTTCTACATACGGAGGGCATGGAAGTGCTCCACAGTGCGCCTCCACAGCGTACAGAACACACTGATTGTGATCCACGTCACCATGGAGTACTGTCTCGGGGTGTGCATCGAGGCAGTAGTACTCAAGGTCAACTGACCTACCGTGCATACCTGAGACGAGGTACCCGGTATACTGCTCCACCCATCCATGGAGACAGCCATTTCTTCCTGGAAACATGTGGGTAACAGAATGTGGCGTCATGCAAACCGCACACGGCATGTCAAGGCTGTTTTGATTCCCAAACACATTCCCTGCTCCGGTTTCATGGTCTAGCTCAGCACCATAGATGTAGCCACGATTTATATCAGTTTGATCGTGGTATTTGTTCCAGGAAGGTGTTTCAGGGAGACAAACGAGGCTCGCTCCACTTCCATATATGTAATGACCACCGGACGTATAACCTAGATGGTGAATAAATTTTAATATTACCTTATTTTGATCGGGTATAACAAATGATTGATTGACTACTGCTTGTTCTTGAATGTTATAAAAGTTATAATTTCGATCCGGTATTGATGAGAACAAAAATGGGCCATGTCGCCTCATCAATTACCTTTAAACAGATAAAACGAGCTCTAGAAAAAACTAATTATTTCAGAAATGAACAATCAAGTCGAAAAAAGACAGATATCCAGACCAAACATTAACCTTTATACAGTAGCTCCGTGGAATTTGGACAATTATTGCTCCCCCAGTGAATATATACTGAACTCCGACCTGCAGCAGAAATCAAAACAAAACCAATTTAAGAATCGTCTGCGATTTGCGGTGGAAATTTTCTTAATTCTGTGGCATTTTAGTTAAAAATATTTGACAATTTTTACTTATTGATAGACACTGTTGAGCAATCTGACAGGGCAAAAAATTAATTCACTGTTGTATTTGGGCCAAGATCTAACAAAAGGGATCTTGTGACCAAAAATTTAAAATTTAGATATATTAAGCATGTGATAGACCAAGATTTTCCGAGTATTTTCTGAACATTTGAAGAGATTAATAGCATAGTTATGGGCATTGAAACGGTTATTTAATTGCTGCAATATAAACATGACGTCATGGAAATTGTTGATGGCGTTTCGACGTTGATGACGTTAACGTCTTTATATCACTGTGAATAAAAAAGCAAGGACTAAAATTCTCAAATTTCTCTGTGTTTTCTAATTTTAATCATCTATTCAACTGGAAAGACTATCCAATAGCCACAAATTCACACACTGTTTGATAAAACATGCAATATAGATGGTGTACCTGGTTTTTAAGCGGAGTGTAGTCCTTATGGCACAATGGATGCCATGGCAACATACATGATTCAAATGGCCTCGATTCATATGAAATATATGTTTCTTGGATTGTGTTATGAAAGCAGTTTGACATAAATATAAGAACATGCCAAATATTTCAAATTTTGAGTGTTTTTAAATTTTGATAGCATGAAATAGACTTGAATACCCGAAGGCCCATTTTGTCAGATCCGCGCTCATTTTTATTCAGAAATTATTTATCAGAAAATGCACATAAACATACCTTTGCTGGACGAAATCTGATTTCTGAGATCCGTGTTTTCCAACCGCAACAGTGCCATGTTCCCTTTCAATTCCTGAATCTCTTAATAAATATCAATCTCCTGCTATGCAATAAAACGTTTTTCTACTTCCTCTTCTCTGCCATGACATATAACCATGTTCATAAATATCATAGCAAACAAGAACATTTTCATGTGACGATTTGACTTATGCTAATGATGAATGTTTCTGCAAGGACGACATGAGCCGCGACGCGAGAAAACCGGTCTTCGGTGTTTACGGCTAGGTCTGACACAAACCGGTCTGTTAAGCTATGGCTAGAAGCTTGAAATTTCGGATTTAAGATGAAGAGAAATTGTACCGTCAGTGTAGCGAAAGCAAAGGCGCAGATCAGCTGTGTAGTAACTACACAACTGATCTGCGCCAGTGCTCTCGCATAGGCAAAACTCCGGTTATCAAATGACGCGGATACAACGTCATGTAAGACGCAATCCTGTTCTATAATCTTTCTAACACACTGGTCAAAAGTTCTAAACGGTCACTCGATTGATCGAGCGATACATGTATCCGATTTAACAAGTTATCTACAAACGTCACGTAACTGGTTTGCCACCTTTGGGGACAAAGCTGCTCACATGGCTTGAGATTCTCTTATCTTTGTATCAGCCTGATTGTCCTTTTGGAGTTTCCCCACCTGCTGGGTTTCTAGGTCACGACCTTCGTTCTGGTTGCACCAATTCCTGGTCATAGCATTTTTTTTTTTTTTTTTACATTTTTATCTCGCCTGTACGAAAGTACAGGAAGAGCTATTGCAGTCACCCCGGCGTCGGCGTTGGCGTCAGCGTCGGCGTCTGCGTCGGCGTTGCTCTAATGTTATTTTTTTTGATGTTGTTTTAAGGTAGCCTGGCACCAGAGGTACTAAGGGGCTACCCCCAGTCCGCCTTACTGGGTTTAGTTTACCAGCTTTTAACTACAGGCACTCAATATGGTCAGTACCAAGCCTGACGTTAATAGTCCAGTCGGTCTGTTTTACTGTTAAAAACATGGTGTAAAAGTGCTGGTTTTGAATGGCGGTAATTTGGATGCAGAGCGGTCAGTCGGACTCTAGTATGCATGGACTTTTAATTTTGACTTTTTTGAACCTTAGTTGCCATGCTGTCCTATTCACCATGTCAGGCAGAGGCCCGTCTCCCACTTCGCATGTGTGGGGAGATGAGGGCCTACTGCGACGAAAAATTGCATGCACTATCCTTGTGGCTTAAGACTCCACCCCACACCCCATGTGAAGTCGTGCCCAGACTTACGCAACCCAATAACGGTAGTGCATATGTTTTGGAATTTTGACCGGCTAGCCAAAGTGAGCCAAGGATACTGCTATTAGACTGAACAGACGTGTTCTTTGCAAAATGTCCTAGGTTGTAGATGTACGGTCCAGTGTGCAAAGCCTGTAAGGGAAAGGCGGGCCTCGCCCCTAGTACGGGGCAAAACTTGCAATTTACATTGCTAAGTGGTGGTGGCCTATTTGTGGCATTTTAAGGGACTTTCACTCTTAAAGAAGGGTCTCCCAAAAGTGGCAATTTGCCGTTGCCCCGCCAGTGAAAGATGGTTCGCGCTGGCCAGTTTGATAAGCATGGTTTGCATAGGGTATCCTCAAGACACTCCTCTACTCCCCATACCCACCAGGATGAGTGAAACAACCCCACAAAGGACCGCAAAGACCATGTGATTGTATATGCGTTCCCTTTCTCAGCCCCCCTGCCTCAGCCCATTTCAAGCTTGTCCAGACCTGTCTCATTTGAATATAGGGATCCAGATCTTGTGCTTTGGCGGGGCCGAGGCTGGGTTCACCTCGAACCTGCAATAAACAACGGTTTCATTAATCCGCTGCATTATCTGTAACTGAAAGAGAGGAAACTGTTGTATTAGTTTGATGTATGTAATTCTTGCTTGTGCAGTGCTATGTTGATGGCGTGGAGTGGTCGGACCGTGTGTAGCCATGCCGGCAGCTTCCAGTACTGCACCGCAACTTCAAAGAGCTAGCAGTGAGCAGAGGGTGCTTGCGTCACTCACACGGGTCGAGTTTATGAATGTATTTGTGCATAGGGTGGGGGGAGTAAGAGGATAGGTGACAGAGTGCGGAGTGACGGCCCCGCAAGGGCCCCCGGCGTCCCGATTCAGCTCGGTTGCTACATCAGGGACCACCGATGACCCCGCCGGTCCGCCTCCCCCAGCAAGGCAGAGGAGGAAGCCTGGAGCGAGGCGTCGCCTGTCGTTCAACGTCTCCAAGCTGAAGTCGGTAACAGGAATCGAGTCGCTTAGCTTCTCTTTTCGTTGTCAACCGAAATAGGGGATAGATGTTGACACCTTTCGGACCGCATTCGGACACAATAGAGGGTGGTTCTACTAGCGCCCGCAGCCCGTCCAGTGTCGAGAGTTATAATTAAAAAGAGGGGGAAGAAGCCTGGAGCGAGGCGTCGCCTGTCGCTCAACGACTCCAGGCATGAGGAAGGGAAACAACGGCGTGATTGGACCCTAATTTTTAGATTAAACATCCATGCGTTCCCACCCATTTATAGTAATACTTACCTGGTGCAAGCTCGCGCCCCATGTTCCGCACTTTGGGCCGGACCATGACGCATGGATAGAGCACCTCCACCGAGCGGCGGCCATGCAACCGCACCGCGCCGTAGGGGTCTCACCATATAATGCACCGCTACTGACGGAGGCTCGCCGTGGCAAGCAACCGTCCATCTCAGTGCATGTGATGACAGGCCGTGCGGACAGACACCCTGGGCCAGATCTTGGCACACGGCAACTGCCCACAAACCCCGCCACCGTTCTAATGTATAGACCAGGGTCGGCTGCTGCAACTCTCTGCGTGTGCAATATCCATAGGGGGGAATCCGCTGAGCCACGGCTGTCGTCCCGATGGTCCTGCTCCAGTATAAGGGAAGGCACACCGGTTCCTACCTTGCTTGTGGTCCCTAATACGGAGAATGTTTTAACTCTAACCTAGCTTGCACCGTATAGTTTAAATTCTACCAAGACAGTCTGTTTCCTCTAGAAATGCAATTACTGCCTGTACCACTTCCTGTCGATGCTTACTTGGAGGATTCAGTAGAAGATCATGAGTGACCTGTGTGTGACCCAGTTTAAATAGTTTTGCTTCCAGGTCACGTCTTTGTTCTGCATATGATGTGCATTCAAAAAACACGTGCATGTCATCCTCAAATGAGTCGTCTGTGCAGCGTGTACATATACCATCTTTTGTCCATGCGCAGTGCAGGCCTAATCTGCTATGTCCTAGTCTAAGTCTTGTGTAGACTTTATCATATAGCCTATTAGAGCTGTACATAATTGTGTCCTTTTTTACTTTTGGCTGGACATGATGGTAAGCTCTGCCACTATATATACCGTTTGGGGGGTGGTCCCAGTATTGTTGCCATTTGTTCATAATGGCTTTATTAATGACCGTATATATACTGAGAGGAACTAGAAACTTAAGTTTTTAGCTCGCCTGTACGAAAGTACAGGAAGAGCTATTGCAGTCACCCCGGCGTCGGCGTCGGCGTCAGCGTTAGCGTTAGCGTCGGCGTTAGCGTCGGCGTTGCTCAAAATGTTAAAGTTTTTGGTTAAAGTTTTTATGAGTCTATATCTCTTGAAGTTGTGGATGGATCAAGTTGATACTTTGCATGCTGGTAGATATTGGTCTGAAGTTTTATGCTGTACCATCATGACCCACCTGGGTGACCTTGAGGTCAAGGTCACGGACTTAGAAATTTTGTGTTAAAGTTTTTGGTTAAAGTTTTTATAAGTTTATATCTCTTGAAGTTGTTGATGGATCAAGTTGATACTTTGTATGTTTGTAGATATTGGTCTGAAGTTTTATGCTGTACCATCATGACCCACCTGGGTGACCCTGAGGTCAAGGTCACGGACTTAGAAATTTTGTTTTAAATTTTTTTTGTTAAGGTTTTTATAAGTCTATATCTCTTGAAGTTGTTGATGGATCAAGTTGATACTTGGCATCTTGGTAGATATTGGTCTAATGTTTTATGCTGTACCATCATGACTCACCTGGGTGACCTTGAGGTCAAGGTTACGGTCTTAGAAATTTTGTGTTAGAGTTTTTGGTTAAAGTTTTTTATAATCTATATCTCTTGGATATGTAGATGGATCAAGTTGATACTTTGCATGTTGGTAGATATTGGTCTGAAGTTTTATGCTATACCATCATGACCCATCTGGGTGACCTTGAGTTCAAGGTCACAGACTTTGAAATTTTATATTAAAGCTTTTGCTTAAAGTGTTTTGAACTGTATATTGCTGGAGCAGATGGATGGATCTAGTCGATACTTTGCTGTTAGATATTATTCTTTTATTATGCTGTAGCATCTTGACTCACCTGTTGTCAAGGTCACAGACTTAGATTTTATGTTATAAGTCTATATCAAATATGTAGATGGATCAAGTTGAACTTAGCATGTTGGTAGATATTGGTCTGAAGTATCACGACCCACCTGAGTGACATTGAGGTCAATGTCTTTGGTCATAGATTTAATAGATTTAGTGGCAAAGCACAAGGCAGGCGAGCTACGCTGTCCTGCGACAGCTCTTATTTAATTATTAAACTTTGGGTTGGAACCCCGTAAGAATCGATTTAAACATTCCAGTAATTATTTTACTGACCGTCTGAAGGCGATTCTGCTGTGACTAATCTTTTTATTGCAGGAAAGAAACTACCAGAGTTATAAAACCCGATTTTACGGAGCCCAACCACCAAACTATCGGAAGTTTGAAACTTAAGTTTCTAGTTCCTCTCAGTATATTTCTGACTTGGCAGGCTTTGTTTTATCCTCGGTGCCATTCTGCATTGCGTCTTTTGCAGTAATATCTGCCAATTCATTGCCTGGTATACCTACATGTGATGGTATCCATTCTGTATGAATGACATGTCCCTTTGTTTTTGCACGATCCAACATTCCTAGTATATTATTAATTTTATCCGGTCTTGTCTTGGATCGTCCTGCCTGAAGGGATTGAATCGAGCTAAGAGAGTCACAGAAAATCACTGAATTCTTAATTTTATTTTTGCGTATCCATGTGATCGCATATTCAATGGCTATCAGTTCAGTGGTGAATACAGACAGGTTAGGGTTGCATTAGTGCCCACTTTTAGGTCTAGCGAAGGCACTACAAAGGCTGCTCCAGCCAAATGTTTGTTTATGTCTTTACTGCCATCAGTGAAAACATGTAGTTTTCCATTGTGGTTTTCAATAACATAGTCCATACTGATTGCTTGCATATGTGCAGAGCCTGACTCTTCCTTTTTGCCTATGTGGGACTTAATCTGGAATGAGGGTGTTTCGAAGTCCAGATCCCACTTTGACGCATAGGACGGGGGTTGGATATCAGTAGGAATACTGTATTCTTCAACTAGTTTCTGGGCAGTTCTGGACTACGGCCAAATTTTGCTTGCTCTCTTAGTCAGGTAGAAGCCATGTTCTGTTAATAGGTCGTTAACGGGGAGTTTGTCGCCTAATGGGGAAGAGCGAGCCCAATATTTGAGTATGAGCTCTTCTCTTCTTAATTTTAGTGGCTTAAGTCCGCATTGAACCTCTAGAGCGTTTATGGGTGTTGATTTCATTGCTCTAGTTGCAATTCTCATTGCTTGGTTCTGGATTATGTCCAGTCGTTTCAGTGTGGCATCATGGGCTGAGTTATATGCCTGTGCGCCATAATCCAGTTTACTTAGAACAAGTGCCTTATAAAGTCTAATGACGGTGGCTTTGTCGGCACCAAAAGTGGTTCCCGAGACCAGTCTTAGGACATTCATATCTTTGCTGCACCTTTCTATAAGATTGGTTATATGATCTCTCCATGTGAGATGTTTATCAAATATTAAACCTAGAAACTTTACCTTTTCTGCAAAATTTATTTCTTTATTGTAAAGGAAGAGTCTAAGGTTTTGGAGTTTTTTCTGATCATATTTTTCATTCCGGAAAATGATGGCTTCGGTTTTAGTTTTTGAGATCTTAAAGCCCCAAAATTGAGCCCATTCTTCTACTGTTTTTAGTACCTCTTGTAGTGCCTTCACTGCTAGTGCTAAAAAGAGTGTTTAGCCCCCTTTTTAGATCTACATCTTTCTGTTGCAAATGGATTTGTTTCTTCTAAAATTTATGATAAGCGCGATGACTTTGATTTTGATATAGTAAATTTTCCTTTTTTGGATGGTGACGTTCCTCGTCGTGCTTCTTATGGTGTATACATTTCGCAACTTATTAGGTTTGCTAGAGTCTGCAATCATGTTACAGACTTCAACGCTCGAAATAAATGCTTAACGGCAAAACTTCTCCAACAGGGCTATCGGTATCATAAACTTCGAAAAACCTTTTCTAAATTTTATCGTAGACACTATGAATTGATTTCCAAATATAATGTTGGGTTAAAGACACTTTTAAGTGAGGGCCTTTCGGAACCTGAATTTTATGGTGACTTGGTTTACAAATTAAAGAAACTTAAAGGAATAAATGATTTTTCTCTTCAGTTCGGAAAAATCATATCACGTTACAGACGTATAGGTTATAACTTGAATGTTATGCGACAGTCTGCATGCTTAGTTTTTAACCCAATCATGGTTGATAGCTATGCTGCCTTCTTTAATTGCACGCCGGTGGGTCGGGCGTCAGACTCTATGATGGCCCCGACTTAAAGCTATTCATTTTAGTTGGTTGGGGCCGGAGCTTCTTGTCTGTTGCTTGGCCCACCGGGGTCCAACTGGTGTTTTTCTTTTGCTCCGGAGTTAGTAGGTTATTCGGCGCCCAGGGATCTCCATCGTCGGGCAGCTTACTCAATCTGTGAGTCCTGGTTTTTGATTCATCGGGATGTTTATCATGATTTATTTGTTTGTTCTTGATGATTCATTGACTAGTTAGAGATTCACCACGAGGACCGAAGAACTAACTAAATGTTGTGAACCACTGCAGAGGCTGAGGGTGGGGTTGGGTACCTGTAAAACCGGTTTAAGCCCGCCAGTAACTTTGTGTTACTGATCGTTCCAAGTCGATACTTCTGTAGTGGTTCTTTTTGTTTTATGTCTTGGTGTTTAAAATTTTTTGTGCTGTTGGCGCCTTATGTATGTTTTCATATTTTTAGTTAAGTTAAGGTAACTGAGTGGCCACCTATTGGGAAAATAGCTGCTCATTCGGCTTACGATATGTTTCATGGTATAAGTACCTGATTGTTAGTTTGGTTTTTTCCCACCTCGGTTTTTGGAGTGGGAATCTTTTTCTGATTGCGCCTTTTCCTGATCTTTGTCTACTTGTACCTTTTTAGTATAGAACGCCCCATCATCTGCAAACTGAGAGAGTCTGATTCCTATTTGCTTTAGCAGATGGTCTCTCAGTGTATTAATAATTGCATTAAAGAGTATGGGACTAATAACACTTCCTTGTGGGCATCCGTTTTGTAGAGGATGCTGGTCAGAGGTCTGGTTCCCGATTTTGACTTGTATTTTTCTATCAGCCAAAAAATTATGGATCCATCTGAGCATATTTCCATCAATGCCAGATAAGACTATCCCAAAGACCAAATGTTAAAGTTTTTGGTTAAAGTTTTTATAAGTCTATATCTTTTGAACATGTGGATGGATTAAGTTGATACTTTGCATGTTGGTAGATATTGGTCTGAAGTTTTATTCTGTACCATCACGACCCACGCGAGTGACCTTTAGGTCAAGGTCACAGACTTAGAAATTTTGTGTTTAAATTTTTGGTTAAAGTTTTTGTAAGTCTATATCTCTTGAATGTGTAGATGGATAAAGTTGATACTTTGCATATTGATAGATATTGGTCTGAAGTTTTATGCTGTACCATCATGAATCACCTGAATGACCTTTAGGTCAAGGTCACGGACTTAGAAATTTTGTATTAAAGTTTTTGGTTAAAGCTTTTGTAAGTCTATATCTCTTGAATGTATTGATGGATCAAGTTGATACTTTGCATATTGATAGATATTGGTCTATGCTGTACCATCACAAACCACCTGAGTGACCTTTAGAGACTTTGGTCAAAGTTTTTGGAAGTCTAGGTGTACGAATCTTTTGAATGTGTAGATGGATCAAGTTGGTACTTTGCATATTGATAGATATTGGTTCTATCATGACCCACCTGAGTGACCTTTAGGACTTACAATTTTTGTGTTAAAGCTTTTGGTTTGAACTTATTATGAAGTTTTATAAGTCTATATTTCTTGAATATGTGACTGGATCAAGTTCATAGTTTGCATGTTGGTAGATACATGTAATGGTCTAAAGTTTTATGCTGTACCATCACGGCCCACCTGAGAGACATTGAGGTCAAGGTCATGAGTCATTTACTGACAAATCACAAGTCAGGCGAGCTACGCTGTCCTGCGACAGCTCTTATTGTCTTATCCTATCTCCTAGATAATATTTATATTAGATTTGGATCCAAGTTATACGGATTATTTGTTGGAAATTGGTACAAATTGCGCCCCTCTCGAAGCTGAATTATTTGAGCATACTGCAATGGATTCTCTTAACCATGACACCCAAGTTGATGTCATTAAGGCTTTTAATTCGACTTCTTGGTACTTCGATGGCTTTTGACCATTCAGAATCCTACATTGACAAGCCTTATTTTGAAGGATTGAAGGCATGAACAATCAAATTTATCCACCAGAACTACATTTGAATAAAACCAACACCACAGATACCGAATCCCCGTATATATCACAACTTATGGTTTGGTAGAGTCTGTAATCATGTTACGGACTTCAACGCGCCAAATTGCCATGATGTCTTACAGCCAAGCTTCTCCATCAGGGCATATCAGTATCATAAACTTCGTAAAACTTTTTCTAAATTTTATCGCAGACACTATGAATTGATTTCCAAATTGAATGTGGAGTTAAAGACGCTTTTACATGAGGGCCTTTCGGAACCAGAATTTTATGGTGACTTGGTTTACAAACTTAAGGTACAAATAGGCAATGATCAGAAAATGGCACAATCAGAAAGAAATTCCCACTCCAAAAACCGAGGGTGGGAAAAAACTAAACTGACACTTAGGTACTTATACTAAGACAACATATCGTAAGCCGAGTGAGCAGCTACTTCCAAATAGGCGGTCACTCAGTTACTCGAACTTAAATAAAATGTGAAAACGTACATAAGGTTCAAACGACACAAAATTCGACCCCAAAACATAAAACAATTAGAACCACAACAGAAGTATCGCTTTGGAACGATCAGTAATATAAAATTACTGGGTGCGCTTAATCCGGTTTTACATGTCTAACTAGTCAATGAATCATCATGGACAAATATTTCCCAGTAATTCTTACACCATCTAGGTTATACGTGAGGTGGTCATTACATATCTGGAAGTCAAGCGAGTCTCGTTTGTCTCCTTGAAACATCTTCATGGAACAAATACCACGATCAAACTGACCTCAATCGTGGCTAGATCTATCGTGCTGAGCTAGACCATGAAACCGGAGCAGGGAATGTGTTTGGGAATCAAAATAGCCTTGACACTGCGATGGTGTCACGGACTGACTCTACTTAATATAAAGTCAGAGGATACAATGGCTTGTTGTGCCCAACAAATCATGTATCGAATGACCAAGGGTATACGCTTCCTGCTATGAATGACCAGCAAATCTATGGGAGGGTTCAATTAAACAGAATTTTCAAATTATGATGGTTTATTTATAATGATGTTTAAAGTGAGAAGCAAAGAAGGAGAAAAAAGATAGAAAGAGATTACAAAAAGAAATTACTGAGAAAAGAAAAAAAAAAAATACGTCCTTTGTTCATCAATGTCCCACACACTTTCCCATTGGCATCTCCGGGTATACTGTCACACGTTCGTCTCACTAGTACACTTCACACCACTGCTTGCAAAAACAGTCCAGTGTTTCCAATACGAACTGTAGACCACGCCCGTCCATTGTAAACCAAACACCAATGATTTTATATCGTCCCGTTTATACCGTCACTGCCACCCCATATAGTTTAGCCCAGTTTAGTTTCAGGAATTCAGATTACGTCCATAGATTACAATTTCAGCTTCAAGGCCTGAAATAAAGTAACTGTCTTAACAACAAAATAACTGATAGTGTCGCAATTTATCATAACGAAATCTCCTGCAGCTATGCACGTCACAACATCCAATTGCAAATAACCTCCCACAATTCCGTACCCCGGAACTGTATTAGTTTATTCGCTAGATTGCTTGTACTATACATATAAACTATAATACTCCAGTATCTACATTGAAACATTTATTCACATGCACGATACAGTTAAACCACATATGTCGCGAACTAACCCTAGTTCCTTACCCAGCGACATCACAAGCAAATCTCCGACATGCATCCACAATTCCTCACCCAGGAATTGGTCCTGCCAATCTATGACCAAATTCATAGAAAGCCATTTCTCAGAATACGATAAATCTTGCGAGACAATCTTGTTACAATATTAAACCTTTCTTAAATGACATCACTAATTTCAGTAATAGCAAATATTCTTAATGACGTCATTAACGTCAAATTTAAGCGTTACGTTACTATAACGTAAAACTTAAAATCTGAAATTTCCAGCCTTACAGCTTTGTTCCGAGTCAACATTAACTTCCTTTATGATGAGATGATTAGATAACATAACATAACATGAAACTAAATGTACGTCAACGACAATAACGTCGCTACAAGTAACGTAGTACATAACAGAAATTTCCATTTTACAACTTTGGTTGACATACATACCGCGCAATGTCATTCTTACGCGAAATTTAATACATAAAAACTAAACCAATGCCGCTTCACGGCAACGTAGCGTGCAGAAATATAGAAATCTTCATTTTTACAACCCTATCAATGTGCTTTCCACCATAATGAGCTACATTATTATGGCTATACAATCTCACTGTACAAAATGTATATTTATGAACTGTTATAACTTACCGACGGCCGACTACTCAGACTGGCGCTGACCATGACCAGGTGTACCAGATAAACCCATATCCAAACATCTCAAATTCATGCCCAATCTTTACATTCTTCCGATAATTCATATTGATTTCACACAAAATAAGCTGCCTATTTATACGCATAAGTTTGTGAACATTTCCCTGAAAACCATACCGTTCTCCATCATATATTCCAAAACCATTCATCAGAACATGTGAATAACCCACCGTGAGCAAGTGAATAACAATTCTAAATGCACATCCACTGACAACCACACCCAGATCAGCTTGCAAAAAGCTATATTGCTAACCATAAAATCGGCAATATAAATTTTCTCTGGATTATACCTCAAGGTGTAAATCATATGATTCAAATCCCCGGACTTCATGTTTTCGTTAAAGCCGTGTCACTCTCAGAAACCATTTATGGCAAACTGATAAAACACGAATCTGAGCCCAGTACAGAATCCAATTAAACTGCACATAATGCCAATTTCCACGCCACAAATCAACAAATACCATAACACAAAAAGAATGTTAAAATAACACAATTGAGCATAAAATTCTTCATGGCACAAATATTTTTTGCCGTGTCTAACATACATAGATATCCTTGACAATGCAGTAAACATGTCATGTTTACTCCTGTGTAAGAGTTTCCAAATACCTATTATGCTCAACTAAACATTTAAAAAAAAACACAAACAAATTATCCAAACCCCACAAACAGCAAAAGTACATTTTTTATCGTGACATACCTTCCCCCTTTTGAAGTGTGAAGCATCTCAAAAATGCGTAACACTAGATCTACGCGATAAAATATTTACTAAATGAAGTCATATCTAGAGAATCATACTTGCAAAAACCTGCTTCCACGTATCGCAATCTAAATCTTTTATGATAAATGGAACATACTCGGATCTCGGAGGAAACTGCAAAGCTGCTTTCTTGCCCTTGATTCACTACATACGCAACAAATAGATAACCTTAATGCACAATACTCATGTTTCACAGGGTAACACTAATTGAAGTCATATTTAGAAGATTATACTTTCAAGAACCATACCCCGATTACCGCGAACTTAAACTTTCCATGACAATCGGATCTATACTCGGATTCCGGAGGAAACAGCAAAAGCTATCGGCGTTAACCGTAATCCACTAAATACGCGACAAATAGTCTGTTCCTCCTTCCTTGCTTTCCATCTTACATATTTCCATTCAACGTTACTGGAACACTCCGCATTACTACATGTAGTATTAACCTTATTATTGGGCTTCCGTCTATGCGGCCACAGCCACCAGTTAGTCATTACACTGACTACACTTACCCAAATAAAAGATATATGCCAGTCAGTTACAATACTGTCTACCCGCAACGCCACGGTAACCACCGCAACAAACGTGATCACGTTATTACATATCGACAAAAACCAAACCATGAATGCCAATATATCTCCTGGACATTGGGAAGTAAGGAACAACATTATACTGATACAAATGTGTACCCAACCTGTGAAAGTAAGATATTGTCTACCTGCCAAACTCTCGTTAAATCTTAAACCTGGATGATATCTTGTCTCTAAACTACAACTTCCGGTGTCGGTCTCGTTAACGTCGGAGCTGAAAATACCAACCATACTTTGAGCATAACACTGTGTTACATCCTTTGCCGGCTTTTCTTCTGTCGATCTTTCTGGTAACAAACATGCACTCGCTCCCACTGGCAACGTTGCCACACAATCTCCATCTCGGCCATTCTGACTCTCCATGTTTCTGTAAATGATAAATGGTAACTTACCACAATCTGCTGATTTCTCCGTATAGATTCTTATCAGCATGCTGTTTATCGTCCACCTGAAATGTTCCACAAATACGTCATGTACCGTAGAATACGTGGCGGTACACGGGACGGTATACAGAGCGATGTACGGGTTGATGTACGGGTTGGTGTACAAGTTGGTATACAGGTTAGTGTACGGTGTAGAGTGCGGGCCCGTCACTGATCGCCTGGAAAACATCCTAGTACTCACTTCCTTCATAATGGATGACGTAAATTGTGATCCTAAGTCTGAGCTGATCTCATCGGTTACTCCAACTTGATTAAAAATACTTACCAATGCATCTGCAACAGCTTCCGTGTCAATCGACGCTAGTGGTACTGCTTCTGGGTATCTTGTCGCATAGTCAACTACAGTGAGCATGAACCGGTTCTTACTGTATGTCACAGGTTTCAAAGGTCCTATCAAATCAGTTGCAACTCTCTTGAATGGTACATCTATTCTAGGCATCTTTCCTAAGGGTGCTCGAATTATCTTACCCTTGGGTACAGTACGTTGACAAATGTCACATGACTGACAAAATCGTTTTATGTCGCTACTGATGCCTGGCCAATAAAATTCTGAGAGAACCTTTTGTATGGTTCGTTTAACAGCTAAATGACCTGCCATTATTGACTCGTGAGCCAACTTCATTACCGTTTTGCGAAATTGCTGTGGCACTATAAGTTGTGTAAATAACCTACCTCGCTCAATGTTCGGCGAGCTAAACTTCCGGTACATCAAGTTATTTTTAATAAAATATGATGCATTCTTAAGACACTCCTTGGCTTCACACCGTGCCTTCATTACCTTCAAACTCTGATCTTCATTCTGGGCCTTCCGAATTTGATCCGGTGTAACTTCTTGTATAACTATTTCTGGTGTCTTCATACTCACATGTGTTCCTTCCTGTTTCTTCTGTGCCCTAGTTTGCACTGCTAATGTTGGCACCCAGTCTATATCCGGTTTGTTGCGTTCCCGTGCACCTGGAATATTACCTATGATTAAATCAACCAATGGCTTTTCCACACATAGTGCCAATACTTCTCCTTTGTAATATGGTGTGTCAATATTTACCTTCACTTCCGGTACAACTCTTGTAGAATAATCTACCATTACCATAGTTTGATTTCTTCCTGTATATGCACCTTCCGGGACTACATGTTTACTTACTATCACGCCCGAACATCCAGTATCTCGTAAAACCTCAACCGATTTCTCTTCAACCATTCCTTGTACAGTACTAAGTTCTGAAAGAGATGATACTGAACTCACACTTACTTGGTGTTTCTCATGTATGTTATCCTTACTCTCCATTGCTGCTTTGGAATAACTGACAGTATTTGTATACGTCAAGCAAGCTCCACATTTCTTAACATCTGTTGTTGTATCCTCATGACTGTCTTCATATGTAGTCTGTACCTCCGAATCTTTGCTCTGAAAAGTAACTTTCTTTGTAGGTGATCTACCTCTATGTCCTACCGCACCTACTTTCATGATACCGGGTTTTAGTTCCGGACACTCCCTCCTGTAATGTGTTCCACCACAATTATAACATTTCAAACCTGGATAGTATTTACCTCTTCCTCTTCCATATGAGTTTTGATTATTAGGATTCTGGTCTCTTTTCACTGGTGACCTTGATCTGGATGCTGAATTAGAACGAGATCTACCTCTGTCATTCTTGAAGGTCAAATTAACAATATCCACATACCTAGCTTCCTTGTAGGAATCCGCCAATTTACTAGCTTGCTCCAACGAAGTTGGTTCTCTCTCCCGTAGAAATAACTCCAGTTCTCTGTTACAAATAAATGTAAACTGGTCTCTCAACATGAGATCCTGCAAACCTTCAAAAGTTTTAGGAATACCTGACATATCTATCCATCTTGTAAAGTAGCTCTTCAACCGTGCTGAAAACTGCTGAAATGTCTCACCGGTTTCTGGTCTACACTTTCTGTACTTACGCTTGAATCCTTCCTCTGTTAATTGATACCTTTGTAACAATGCACACTTCAACTTGTCATAGTCCATTGCATCCTCCTGTGGCATCAATGCGTACACATCTAACGCTTTACCCTGTAATAACGCACTCAAATCAGTTGCCCATGTTTCTCTTTTCCACCCTTGTGCTGAAGCATACCGTTCAAACCTAAGTAAATATGCATCCATTTCGTCCTTACCTTCATTAAATGCCGGGATTTTAGGCGTTCTTGCCTTAATAGTGTCTCTTGGCGCTGGGATTGGCCTCTCCGCCCTTTGCGCTGTGATCGTCTCCATTTCTGCAAAATGTCTTCTGTCCTGTAATTCAATCTGCATTTCATACTCACGTTCTAATTTCTCTCTCTCTGCTACTAACCTCTCTCTCTCTGCTACTAACCTCTCTCGTTCCAATGCAATCTCCTGTTGTCGCAATGCAATTTCTGCCTCATACTTAGCCCTATCTGCAATTCTGATCTTACGCTCCTCATCTGCCTTAAGCTCCATTTCTTCATTTGCATGCCTGTATTGTACTTCCAGTTCACGCTCTTTTAATTCTTTCTGGGTTTCTAACTCTTGTTCTTTTAATTCTTTCTGTCTTACCTTTTCAGCTTCTTGCGCTAGCAACTCATTCCGCTTCAGTTCAATTTCCTGTTTCTTAAGTTGTAATTCATACTCCTTAATTTCTCGCTGCTTTTCTTGTTCATCAGCTTTAGCTTTTAACTCGCGCTCATGGCGTTCGCGTTAAGCTCTTAATTCCATCTCGCGGATTTCGCGTTCTGCTTTTTCTTTTTCGCGTTCTGCCTTTTCTTTTGCTTCGCGACTAATACGCTCTGCTTCTCGACGCTCACGTTCTGCATCACGTGCCGCTTGACGTTCATCACGTAGTATTACTTGTTGCTCTGAAACAAACGCATTAAGTGCTTCACCTTCAAGACCTAAATCTTTTCCCACTTTGGTTAACTCTTTAAGTACATCCATGATTATTTCCCTTTTGAAAAATTATTACTGTTTGTAAGGATGGTCACAATAAAACGAAATCTGAGTTATCAATTGATTCTCAACAACGTAAACTTCACAGTATTCACATCAATAAATAAGCAAAACCCAATGCTTACCAAGCTTCAACTTTTGTTTACCAATTGCCTCAACGCAACCTATTCTTAATAACCCATTAAGAATCACCCAGACATTCTACCACAATCAACTAATGCCTTTAACTGTTGCGTAACAATTTACAAAAGTAAGCCCATACTCATGAATACTTTAAACAAACCGTTCAATTGACAAACCTCAAATTTCAGGATCACCTGGTGCTTCACTGGTACACCTCGTCTCTGGTGCTCGCCAACCCTGACAGTCGGTCGACGGGAATATGAATTATCGGAGGACTCCCATCAGTCTAACCATCGGCCCTCATAACTGAAATATACTTTGATATCTTGTTCTTAAGTGACAGTGTGACTGTAACATATACCAGAACAATGAAATTTTAGAGTTTACATTTGCATTATTTTAAACAATTACTTTTACTTTGCTTAAGCATTGCTTACTTTGGTACACTAGAGAATTTCACTGTGATTCACATTTGGTTCTCTAAATCCTAGCACATATAAACACCTCCAAGAGTTACTGATATCCAATGCAGAAATGTTGGGCGTATCCCACTTCTGACACCAAATGTCACGGACTGACTCTACTTAATATAAAGTCAGAGGATACAATGGCTTGTTGTGCCCAACAAATCATGTATCGAATGACCAAGGGTATACGCTTCCTGCTATGAATGACCAGCAAATCTATGGGAGGGTTCAATTAAACAGAATTTTCAAATTATGATGGTTTATTTATAATGATGTTTAAAGTGAGAAGCAAAGAAGGAGAAAAAAGATAGAAAGAGATTACAAAAAGAAATTACTGAGAAAAGAAAAAAAAAAAATACGTCCTTTGTTCATCAATGTCCCACACACTTTCCCATTGGCATCTCCGGGTATACTGTCACACGTTCGTCTCACTAGTACACTTCACACCACTGCTTGCAAAAACAGTCCAGTGTTTCCAATACGAACTGTAGACCACGCCCGTCCATTGTAAACCAAACACCAATGATTTTATATCGTCCCGTTTATACCGTCACTGCCACCCCATATAGTTTAGCCCAGTTTAGTTTCAGGAATTCAGATTACGTCCATAGATTACAATTTCAGCTTCAAGGCCTGAAATAAAGTAACTGTCTTAACAACAAAATAACTGATAGTGTCGCAATTTATCATAACGAAATCTCCTGCAGCTATGCACGTCACAACATCCAATTGCAAATAACCTCCCACAATTCCGTACCCCGGAACTGTATTAGTTTATTCGCTAGATTGCTTGTACTATACATATAAACTATAATACTCCAGTATCTACATTGAAACATTTATTCACATGCACGATACAGTTAAACCACATATGTCGCGAACTAACCCTAGTTCCTTACCCAGCGACATCACAAGCAAATCTCCGACATGCATCCACAATTCCTCACCCAGGAATTGGTCCTGCCAATCTATGACCAAATTCATAGAAAGCCATTTCTCAGAATACGATAAATCTTGCGAGACAATCTTGTTACAATATTAAACCTTTCTTAAATGACATCACTAATTT
Organism: Rugalucina vietnamica; assembly: GCA_964017185.1. Taxonomy (NCBI): domain Eukaryota; kingdom Metazoa; phylum Mollusca; class Bivalvia; order Lucinida; family Lucinidae; genus Rugalucina; species Rugalucina vietnamica. Next base: position 58,484,956 of record OZ024875.1, on the reverse strand, counting down.
CAGTAATAGCAAATATTCTTAATGACGTCATTAACGTCAAATTTAAGCGTTACGTTACTATAACGTAAAACTTAAAATCTGAAATTTCCAGCCTTACAGCTTTGTTCCGAGTCAACATTAACTTCCTTTATGATGAGATGATTAGATAACATAACATAACATGAAACTAAATGTACGTCAACGACAATAACGTCGCTACAAGTAACGTAGTACATAACAGAAATTTCCATTTTACAACTTTGGTTGACATACATACCGCGCAATGTCATTCTTACGCGAAATTTAATACATAAAAACTAAACCAATGCCGCTTCACGGCAACGTAGCGTGCAGAAATATAGAAATCTTCATTTTTACAACCCTATCAATGTGCTTTCCACCATAATGAGCTACATTATTATGGCTATACAATCTCACTGTACAAAATGTATATTTATGAACTGTTATAACTTACCGACGGCCGACTACTCAGACTGGCGCTGACCATGACCAGGTGTACCAGATAAACCCATATCCAAACATCTCAAATTCATGCCCAATCTTTACATTCTTCCGATAATTCATATTGATTTCACACAAAATAAGCTGCCTATTTATACGCATAAGTTTGTGAACATTTCCCTGAAAACCATACCGTTCTCCATCATATATTCCAAAACCATTCATCAGAACATGTGAATAACCCACCGTGAGCAAGTGAATAACAATTCTAAATGCACATCCACTGACAACCACACCCAGATCAGCTTGCAAAAAGCTATATTGCTAACCATAAAATCGGCAATATAAATTTTCTCTGGATTATACCTCAAGGTGTAAATCATATGATTCAAATCCCCGGACTTCATGTTTTCGTTAAAGCCGTGTCACTCTCAGAAACCATTTATGGCAAACTGATAAAACACGAATCTGAGCCCAGTACAGAATCCAATTAAACTGCACATAATGCCAATTTCCACGCCACAAATCAACAAATACCATAACACAAAAAGAATGTTAAAATAACACAATTGAGCATAAAATTCTTCATGGCACAAATATTTTTTGCCGTGTCTAACATACATAGATATCCTTGACAATGCAGTAAACATGTCATGTTTACTCCTGTGTAAGAGTTTCCAAATACCTATTATGCTCAACTAAACATTTAAAAAAAAACACAAACAAATTATCCAAACCCCACAAACAGCAAAAGTACATTTTTTATCGTGACAGATGGGCGGTTTGCATGGCACCATTTCCGATACTAGCATGTTCCCAGGAAGAAATGGCTGTCTCCATGGTTGGGTGGAGCAATATGGCTGGTCTCAGGTATGCGCGGTAGGTCAGTTGATCTTGAGTATAACTGCCTCGATGCACGCCTTAAGACAGTACTCCACGGTGACGTAAACCACAATCAGTGTGTTCTGTACGCTGTAGAGGCGCGCTGTGGAGGCCTTATGTACGCAGAAGGGCATAAAATCGCATGTTTTGTGTGTTCGAAATAATATTTTTTAGTTTTATGTGAAATTGCTTTACAATGTATTCGAAATAATTCAAGTTGTTTTGTTAAATTGCGTGTACGATTTGTTCGAAATACCATATTCATTCTATATAGAGCAGAGTATATCGAATAAAGGTAAAGGTAGGCAATGATCAGGAAATGGCACAATCCCTTTCTTATAAGTGCATAGTGCGAAGGAAAACAATACATTGATAATTAATAGCTGAACTAAGCATGTGAAAATATTAAGGGTGATGTAACCTTTTCTACTAAGGGAGTGGCGAAACGTGTGTTAATTGCCAATCTATGCGCTTATGAGCATATGTTTCGAAAATGACCTGTAAGTGCGCTTATTGGAGCATGTGCTAAATATACTGACCGAGAAAAGAAACCCGACACTTACTTTGGGGGGTAAAAATCCGTAAAGCAAGTGCACAATGGAAATCTGCTTTATACCACATTTAAGACAAATCAGTTTTCAACCCTTTCATGCAAACATTTAATTTTTTTCAATCAAACGACTATCAGTAATTAAGTAAGATTTAAGGTAGGGGTCGTTTACAAAATTCACAAACCTAATCTTTGAGAATAACTGTCCCAGGAATGAAATCGCACGATTAGCTTAGAGATACACCACAGAAAAATGGATAGAGTCCTCAATAGCGGGTGTGGCCACTCCATGCTCGCCCAGTTCAACCACAGACTATCCGCCAATTGGAAATTGCTCTCATGCAGGAATAGGCAGGCATTCCTCCGAACACTGTTCGCCGTTACGTTTTTTTTTCAATGCGACGACGTTGTGAAGCTGTAACTGGTGCGTTAGGTGGCCACACCCACTATTGAGGACTCTATCCATTTCTCTGTGGTGTATCTCTAAGCTAATCGTGCGATTTCATTCCTGGGACAGTTTTTCTCAAAGATTAGTTTTGTGAATTTTGTAAACGACCCCTACCTTAAATCTTACTTAATTACTGATAGTCGTTTGATTGAAAAAAATTAAATGTTTGCATGAAATGGTAGAAATGATTTGTCTTAAATGTGGTATAAACCAGATTTCCATTGTGCACTTGTTTTACGGATATTTACTCCCCAAAGTAAGTGTAAAGGAATAAATGATTTTTCTCTTCAGTTCGGAAAAATCATATCACGTTACAGACGTATAGGTTATAACTTGAATGTTATGCGACAGTCTGCATGCTTAGTTTTTAACCCAATCATGGTTGATAACTATGCTGCCTTCTTTAATTGCACGCCGGTGGGTCGGGCGTCAGACTCTATGATGGCCCCGACTTAAAGCTATTCATTTTAGTTGGTTGGGGCCGGAGCTTCTTGTCTGTTGCTTGGCCCACCGGGGTCCAACTGGTGTTTTTCTTTTGCTCCGGAGTTAGTAGGTTATTCGGCGCCCAGGGATCTCCATCGTCGGGCAGCTTACTCAATCTGTGAGTCCTGGTTTTTGATTCATCAGGATGTTTATCATGATTTATTTGTTTGTTCTTGATGATTCATTGACTAGTTAGAGATTCACCACGAGGACCGAAGAACTAACTAAATGTTGTAAACCACTGCAGAAGCTGAGGGTGAGGTTAGGTACCTGTAAAACCGGTTTAAGCCCGCCAGTAACTTTGTGTTACTGATCGTTCCAAGTCGATACTTCTGTAGTGGTTCTTTTTGTTTTATGTCTTGGTGTTTAAAATTTTTTGTGCTGTTGGCGCCTTATGTATGTTTTCATATTTTTAGTTAAGTTAAGGTAACTGAGTGGCCACCTATTGGGAAAATAGCTGCTCATTCGGCTTACGATATGTTTCATGGTATAAGTACCTGATTGTTAGTTTGTTTTTTTCCCACCTCGGTTTTTGGAGTGGGAATCTTTTTCTGATTGCGCCTTTTCCTGATCTTTGCCTACTTGTACCTTTTTCTTTTGTCGGTCAGTGTATAACGAATACGATGATTGGATTTGTGCATGAATCATACAGGCGAAGAAATAAAAAAACAACTTTTTTCATCTACTCGATAATAAAGTACATGTTCCCTAGATGTAAATGTAGATGTAAAACTTGAGTTCCACTTGAAGAGGTTCTACTCTCAGATACTTGTAGTTCAAGCAATCGAATGAACAATTATACGGACACTCAATAATGTTACTTTCTCAATAATATTAGTATCAAAATATTTACTCCTAAGTGACACGTGATATTTTTGTACGATCAACAGTCACCTCAGATAAAACTATAGGCTGAGAGTTTGATCTAACATTAGATGTTGAACATCCCATTCAACGAAGCTCAGTCATTGACAAGAGTATGTCATATTAATCGCGACGCGAGAACCCCTTTTTCGGAGTTTCCTACCAGGTTTGACACAAACCGGCCTGTACAATGTAAGAAGATGGCTAGAAGCTTGAAATTTGGATATACGAGAAGTATACGATATCGTAAGTAGAAAAGGGATTTACTATTCGAGTAGCGAAGCTGAACTGTGTCTTTGTTTTCGCATAGGAAAATAAACTCCGGTTTTCCCATGACGCGATTCATATGTATCAAATACAAGGCAAATATTAAATCAGTCTTTTGTTGATTACTGTAAAGCACAATTATTGTCTCCATCTAAACTCTACGAATCTATATACGGAATTTCCCCACTATGCTCTCGCAATAAATCCCACCCTTGCTGTCTAGTATTGTTCCAATTGATCTTATCAATATAACGGTCATTTATACTCATCATTTGTTCACTCAGTGTCTTACTAGCTGTTTCAAATTCACTCATATTATCTGGTGGACTAAAATCGAATTGTTCCTGGAATTCATCTGCTTTTGTCGGTCTGTCCCCGACCGCTGGTCTCTGACTTTGGTGCTCATAGGCACCTGGATAAGTACCAGGCGAACGTGTATACTTGGCATTTATACTTGCCATTTGCTCACTCAGTGTCTTACTTGCCGTTTCCAATTCACTCGTATTATCTGGTGGAATAAAATCGTCTTGTTCCTCGGAATCAGCAGATTTTCTTCGTCTGTCACGGATCACTCCTTTTAGACCATGGAAGTGGGGGTTATCTGGGTTTATTGTATCCGGGTATCTGGGCCAGTCGTGATCGGCAATCATGGATGGTGTAACAGTAATGGCATCTTTAGAAGTGGTATCTAAGTACCGCCTGAGTTGTGCGCTGGTAGTGCTAAGTTCCAAGATAGATATAGCACCATGGGGCTTGCTATTTTTATGGTAGCTTTGCAGTTGTGGTGTATCGGAGTCCGGTAACATTGCTTCATCTGCTTCATCTGGGAGACCTGACGCATAGCCACTTTCATCGCTCACATTCGATAAGAGCCGATTATATCCTTCTTTCTGGGTGAACCACTCGGGATTTTCTCTTTCAAATATCATTGTCTTCCGCAAAGCTATTTCAAGATCTTTCCCAGCTGGTTTGAGAAAGAATTGTCCATCCAATGGCAGATCATATTGCGCAAGATTGTCTGTTCTTTAAAGATTGTGAATATGCATCAACAAGTCTGTAAAATGAATCATCATTTTGTAGTTAAAACCTGAACATAATGGCGGAATGACAAGTCCCTCATTGGTATAGTCAAAATATACCTTAACAATTTTACCGTTTTGGGATTCATTCAAACAGCGCAATAAAATAGAGTTAATCCCTGGAGGTTTTATATCTCCAGACAGCGTAACCTCCCATTCATTGTGAGTTTTTAAGTATAGCCTGTGATAAAATTCATAAGCTAGTTTGGATTGAACAATTAGGACAAAGTCGGCGTTTTCATATTCCTGGTGAACCCATGTCGTGTCATCTCTGAGTAGGGCATGCATTACGTCACATTGGCAGTGGAGCTGTAGGAACGCAGCAAACTTGTCAACGACCAAACGATGATAGGGGTGGTCCTCCTCGTAGAGAACAAACACTTTCAGTCGACGTAGCAGCGTTTGATTCTCATCTGAAATTAATGGATAGGCTATTAGTTAGTGGAGGTTATGACACGAAACTGTCTATATCATTTACAAACAAGCGTTCCAAGGCGATACTTTTGTTGTGGTTCTATGTGTGTTATGTTTTGGAGTCGAATTTCTGTGCTGTTTGAACCTTATTTTTAATCAAGTTCGGGTAACTGAGTGGCCGCCTATTGGGTAATAGCTGCTCACTCGGCTTACGATATGTTTTTCTTAGTATAAGTTCCTAATTGTCAATGAAGTTTTTTGTCCTGCTCAGTTTGTGACTCTTAGTTAGTGGAGGTTATGACCCGAAACTGTCTCTATCATTTACAAACAAGCGTTCAAAGGCGATACTTCTGTTGTGGTTCTATTTGTTTTATGTTTTGGAATCGAATTTTTATGCTGTTTGAACCTTTTGTACGATTTTGTTTTATATTTAAGTCAAGTGGCCGCCTATTAGGTAATAGCTGCTCACTCAGCTTACGATATGTTTCTTAGTATATTGTCAATGAAGCTTCGGTTTTTGTAGTTGGAGTTTTCTCTAATGATTGGGCCTTTTCCTGATCATTGCCTACTTGTACCTTTTTATTCTCAATTTGGGAAATAAACTAAGATGCCAGATATGTCAGATATAATCATATAAAATACATGTACAAACGTAGTAAAACGAGGGAGCAGCGATTACTCAAAAGGTGGGTAAACACGGCTTGAAGCATTTCAACATGTGATACACGTATGATGATTTATACAAAAGCAACGAGTCTTTATAGTTTTACTAACCGATACACTTTGTAACATATGTTCCTGTCTGCTTGAGATGCTCTACTGTAACCAGAGAATCAAGATCAACTTCTTTTTCTATATGGTCATTGTTCGTATACTCATACCCTGTAAATGAAACGTTTGTACGTAAAAATGCATACTTTTATTAGTCATTTATATATTGTTGTTTATTCTGTTGCTTATCGTCCCCAGACATGTGCTAAGGTCATACCGGGATATAAGGCTAACAATTGGACTTCGGTCCTAATAAACTGGGTTTTCATGACGCCCCAACTCATTGAAATATAGATATTTTAATTGGGGTTACTGAGTGACCACATTTGAAGAAATAGTTGCTCGGTCTTACGAATCTAACTCTATCATTGCCTGTTTTTTTTCACGTCAGCTTTTTAGATGGGACTTTGGTTCTGATTGCACGGGATCCTGATCACTGATTATATTGCATTTTCCATATGAAAACCACGTTTTTAATGATGATCAATAATGCTCACTTTTAATTAAAAAAAAACTCAGAGGCTGACATTTGAAAGTTTCTATCCTGTCTATAGGTAATACGTAATATTTGATATGAAAACTAGATATATTTGTACCTGCTTCTGCCCTCCTGCGAATGTACCAGACTGCAAACAATGCACTCAGCATTACAACTACAACTGCTCCCATGACTATCAACACCACTGTCAAAGTATTTACATCTCCGGGTTCACTTGTGACATCTTCAGGCAGGCCTGTATCTGTTTGTATTACTTTCCTTGAGAGAGCAGTTGCACCCGGTGTTGCTGTTAAAATAATGATCCACGTCATTGGTCCTGAGCATTGCTTTATTGTAACAATTTGTATTTTGTATTATTACCTACATTTTATGATGTTTATGATGTTTTGTGCTGTACTTTCTTCCCCATCTTGTGTCTGCTTTTGGATCTTAAATTTAATTATGTAAATCTTCTTGCGTTCCGTTTTTCATGTAAGCACGGAATAAAGCTTTGTCATTTGTCACTGTTTATTTGACAGTTTGCCAATAGCTGTAAAAAGACACCGATGGGTCTAGAGCTTCAATAATTTTACAGGAGTTAGCAAAAGTAGAGGAATAGGTCATAGGCTTTGGACATAAAAAATAATGTAATCGCACATTACCTAAACCAATAGAAAACTGGTTTGTATGGGTTGTTGTACACATCTGCCCACAAACAAAAGTTGACCTTCTACAGCCACAGGACTCTTGTTGAGGCGTGACCTTAAAATTGCAAAAATATTGAGCTTCTATATATCTAGTTTTTCGTGGAATGACTGTATATGATGTGGAAAGTTCCATACAATATAGGTAAAATACTTTGACCGTGCCGCTTGAACTCACGTGATAAAGTTTTGTAAATACGGTAAAAAAGACACATACCGTATTCGTTCTAATTAGCGCACAGTGCGCTTAATTTTTCAAAATAATTTAAAGTTAAGGTAACAAATTATCGTTCTATCAAGCGCACACTACGAACCAAAACAACACATTAACTAAATCAATGATCAGGAGGAAATAATCAATGATGATGTCATTTAAGTGTTCCAATCGTTTCAAAATAGTGTTTGACCATCATTGCGGTTAAATATGTTTTTTATAGTAAAAATTGTGTAAAATATACCAAATTGTTAGTCCAGAAGTGTGCGCTTATGCACATATTTTTCGGAAACGATTAGGGTGTGCGCTTATTGGAGCATGTGCGCTAATTAGAACGAATACGGTATTTGTTTTACACATTTTTCCAGTGCCATGTGAAGCACGTGGTCATATACTGTTTACCGCCATAGAGTCACAGTTATTTCATCCGATCAACAAATGCATAAATATCTATGTCTGAGGTTAAGCGGCATGGTCAAAGTATTTTACCTATACATATCTTCAAGTACCATGAATATATCTACTTGCCTTGGACAATATTTGAGTGTCACATGAAGCAAGTGGACATGTCTTAGACTACTAGAAACATATGGCCTATTTGAAAGTTGTATGAACGAATACATATCTGGTAGCAAAGATTAATTGGCAGGGACAGAACAGCCATATGAGTCTCTGCATGAGAAAACCAACAATTTGCTGTTCCGACCAGGTCCGACACAAAGCGGCCTGTACAGATACAGAAGCAGACTAGAGGCTTGAAATTTTGGAGTTGAGAAGAAGGAGAATCGACTATCCGCGTAGCGAAAACAAAGGCGCTGATCAGCTGTGCAGTTACTGCACAGCTGATCAGCGCCTTTGTTTTCGCATATGCAGATTGTTGATTTTCTCATGTAGAGGCCTAATTTAAATTGGATAACAGACTAGAAACGCACAATTATGTCCGCCGTTTCTTTCAAGCTAGGCTATGGCTTATTATCAAGATTTTGTTACAAGTTCTTGAGGTGGACCAGACAGTTGTGATTAGTATATGTGCTTTATAGTATTCAGTATTCACTTATAAAAAGATATAATTATGATCATCACTTTGTCGTTGTTGTTGTTGTAATTATCATTATTATTATTATTATTAGTAGTAGTAGTAGTAGTAGTAGAAGTGGTAGAAGTAGTAGTAGTAGTAGTAGAAATAGTAGTAGTAGTAGTAGTAGTAGTAGTAGTAGTAGTAGTAGTAAAAGAAGTAGTATCTTAACTACTAAACGCAGACGTACCGTTATTTCGTAGACTCCATCTTTGACATCTTTGAAAGTATACTTGGTCTGAAAAGCACAGTATAAATGAATGGGCGCCTTTTAATATAAGAGGTTCACTGGCAACAATGCGTTATTAACATTGGGTATGAAAGTATGCTAGTGTACTTCTTTGCTCATCAAAACCCATAGGAACCAATGAGCGTTAAAATAAGTTTGCTTGTTTAATATATCAAAAAAAAAATAAGGCTGAAGACTTGATGAAAACCATACTTATTACATCAGGAAAACATGTCCATGAAATGTATACCAAACTGAACCTCATTTTCATATGGCAGAACTGGGATTTGTAAAGGTATACATATTTTTTCTTATTTGTGATCTAAAACATAAAATGTGTGTACTCATAAGAACCGCCTCGGTGGTGGTTCTACCGTGTACCCACAATCAAAGATTCAAAGAATTATCAATGTTTTGAGCAACAATATTATAAACATATCAGCTTTTTTCCGATGAAAATTTCAATTTTTGCTTCTGAAAAGAATCTTTGTATATTGCATTGGCAAGTTTTCGTAATGATAATGCGCTACTTACTTTATGTATAATAGCTTTCTGTGCTCGTCCACCCAGTACATTTTCAAGTTTGACTATAAACTGTGTAAAGTTGTGGTGTTTGGGCGGTTCTAAGAATGATATCTTCACTTCATGCGCTTCCTCCAGAACTTCGTACTGAATAGATGCTCTCCATTTAAGAGGGTCGTTTTTATTTGTGTGGCTAGCTGTAACAAAATATAGCATAACTGCAAACAAGTTCATTTTAAGCTCGCCTGCACGAAGTGCACAGAGCTATTGTTGTCACCTCGGTCGTCCGCGTTTACGTTTACGTGTTCGTCCGCGTCACACTTTCGGTTAAAGTTTTTAGAAGTCTATATCTCTTGAACATGTAGATGTATCAAGTTGATACTTTGCATATTGGTAAATATTGGTCTGAAGTTTTATGCAGTACCATCATGACCCATCCTGGGTGACCTTGAGGTCAAGGTCACAGACTTAGAAACTTTATGTTACAGTTTTTCATTAAAGTTTTTAGAAGTCTATATTTCTTGAACATATTGATGGATCTAGTTGATACTTTGCATGTTGGTAGATATTGGTCTGAAATTTATGCAGTACCATCATGGTCCACCCTGGGTGACCGTGAGGTTAAGGTCACAAATTTAGAAAGTTTTTGTTGAAGTTTTTCGTTTAAGTTGTTAGAAGTCTATATCTCTTGAACATGTTGATGGATCAAGTTGATACTTTGCATGTTTGTAGATATTGGTCTGAAGTTTTATGCTTTTACGATCCACCTGAGCGACCTTCAGGTCAAGGTCATGGGTCATAGATTTTGATAAATTTAGTGGCAAAGCACAAGTCAGGCGAGCTACGCTGTCCTGCGGCAGCTCTTATTAGATAAATAATTGCGTATGTAATATTTAAAGAGATGCTTCCGATAGTTTGGATTGAGTTCAACCGTATCGCAGAGAACAACTATTAAAATAAGAGCTGTCGCAGGACAGCATAGCTCGCCTGACTTGTGCTTTGCCACTACATCTTTTAAAATCTATGACCCATGACCTTGACCTCAAGGTCACTCAGGAGGGTCATGATGGTACAACATAAAACTTCAGACCAATGCAAAGTATCAACTTGATCAATCTACATGTTCAAGAGATATAGACTTATAAGACATTAACCAAAACTTAAACACAAAACTTCCAAGTCCGTGACCCTGACCTCAAGGTCATCCAGGTGAGTTGTGATGTACAGCATAAAACCTGAGACCAATATCTATCAACATGCAAGTATCAACATGTTCAGGAGATTTAGACTTTAACCAAAAAATTTAACAAAAAATTTCTAAGTGTGTGACCTTGACCTCAAGGTCACCCAGGGTAGGTCATGATGGTACTGCATAAAACTTTAGACCAATATCTACCAACATGCAAAGTATCAACTCGATCAATCAACATGGTCAAGAGATATAGACTTACAAAAACTTAACTCAAAAACTTAAACACAAAATTTCTAAGTCTGTGACCTTGACCTCAAGGTCACTGAGAGTGGGTCATGATGGTACTGCATAAAACTTCAGACCAATATCTAGCAACATGCAAAGTATCAACTCAATCCATCAATATGGTCAAGAGATATAGACTTACAAAAACTTTAACCAAAAACTTAAACACAAAATTTCTAAGTCTGTGACCTTGACCTCAAGGTCACCCAGGGTGGGTCATGATGGTACTGAGTAAAACTTCAGACCAATATCTAGCAACATGCAAAGTATCAACTCATCCATCAATATGGTCAAGAGATATAGACTTACAAAAACTTTAACCAAAAACTTAAACACAAAATTTCTTTCTAAGTCCGTGACCTTGACCTCAAGGTCACCCAGGGTGGGTCATGATGGTACTGAGTAAAGCTTCAGACCAATATCTAGCAACATGCAAAGTATCAACTCAATCTATCAATATGGTCAAGAGATATAGACTTACAAAAACTCTAACCAAAAACTTAAACACAAAATTTCTAAGTCCATGACCTTGACCTCAAGGTCACCCAGGGTGGGTCATGATGGTACTGCGTAAAACTTCAGACCAATATCTAGCAACATGCAAAGTATCAACTTGATCCATCAACATGGTCAAGAGATATAGACTTATAAAAAACTTTAACCGAAAGTGTGACGCGGACGTACACGTAAACGTACACGTAAACGTAAACGGGGACGACCGAGGTGACTACAATAGCTCTATGCACTTCGTGCAGGCGAGCTAATAAATTTCGGATTGTATGTTTGACGTCACATATATTAGTAAAAAGAAAATTGTTCTAACATAAAATCAGGTCTTTGATGCGAATTCATGATACATACAGTATAATACAATATAATATATAAATATACAATACAATACATTTTTACAAAACAATACAATGCAGCAAATGGAAAGCAGTACAATACAAAACTTAACTTGACACACACACACACACACACACACACACACACACACACACACACAGAGAGAGAGAGAGAGAGAGAGAGAGAGAGAGAGAGAGAGAGAGAGAGAGAGAGAGTTCTATTTGAATGCTTACATTGTTGCAACGATGAGTTATTCCATGGTAATCTTAAACTTTCTCTTTCTCTTTTGTCAGGATCTCTGGACCATGGTAAAGTGTAGAAATCCAAGACGTATACAGTGTCTTGCTTCATAGGAAACAACTTTAGAGTAAAGACAGTCTGAAAAGAATCCGTCCTATATTTTATAGATTGCACATTAATTTCATATTCATTAATATTCATCATAACACAGGTCAATACAGGTTTATGTCTCTTACGGACCTAATTTCCATCTAATTACAGAGCTTTGTGATTACTGATGTTTCATGAATGAAAAGTTCTGATAGATCTAAGCATAGCAATATGAAAGAATACTGTCATTCGAAATAAAATATAGATTTTGTTTCCATCAACATCAATCATCAGTTTCATTGAATGCATGCATGCATCATTGAATAGGAAAAAAGAGGGAAAAAAATGAAGTAAAAAAGAAATGAAGTGAAAAAAAAAATAAAAGAAAAAACAAAGATGTATACGTATCAGTCACCACACATCTTCATTGATTTTAAGGTTTTCATATTTAACGTTTGTGTGCTTAGATACATCGTATGTACGGCATATGGTAACGGAACATTGTTTAGTATTACTCAATGTAGATCTAGTCAAAAGATTTTTCATATATTTTATATATGGAATATATATATATGAAAAACCTCAGTTGACTAGATCTAGGCATAGAAATTCTATGACTACATGTATATGGGCATAGAAATTCTGTAGTCATAGAATTTCTGTCTTTTGCGGACAGAAAGGACATGAAGAACTTTCATGATATATGCCAGAAGAGTTCTGGAGCCACCACATTGGTCAGTGCAGATGGAATCACTCCTCCTATTAATAAAGAGGCTATCTAGGAAAGGTGGACAGAACATTTCAATAGTGTGCTGAATCGACCATCAACCATCAATGAGGATGCAATCGACAGACTTCCACAGATAGAGTGCTGTCATCAAGCAAAGCTCCAGGTGAAGATGCAATTCATGCAGAGATTTATAAGGCCGGGGGGAGGGGGGAGGCTACCCATGGCAGAGAAACTGACAGAGTTGTTTCACTATATGTGGGGAAAGGAGGCTATCCCACAAGAATTTAAGGATACGTCCATAATGCACCTATACACGCGGAAAGGAAATCTTCAAGTCTGTGACAACCACAGAGGCATCTCCCTCCTATCAATTGCTGAGATACTTGCAAAAATTCTGTTGAATCGCTTGAATGTTCATCTTAATCCGAAAGGACTTATCACAGAAAGTCAATGTGGATTCAGAAAAGACAGAGGGACAATAGACATGATCTTCACAGCAAGACAGCTTCAGGAGAAATGTCAAGAACAGAATGTAGATCTATACATGACGTTTTTCGACCTCACCAAAGCTTTTACACAATTAGTCGTGCTGGACTCTGGAAAATCATGGCCTAGTTTGGCATCCAATCAGATTCATAGCAATGGTGCGGCAATTTCATGATGGCATACAGGCACGTGTGTAAAAATAGTGGGACTTCTCTGAACCTTTTGAGGTCACGAATAGGGTCAAACAGGGTTGTGTTATGGCACCAACACTGTTCAGCATGATGTTTTCTGCCATGCTCATGGATGCTTTTCAGGACAATGACAGTGGTTTTCCAATCAGGCAGTATATTCAACCATAGAAGGTTGCAAGCCAAAACTAAGGTGCAGACTGATGTGCTGGTTGAGCTCCTGCATGCAGAAGATATGGATAAGAATGCCAGCTCAGACGCAAAAATGCAAAGAGCCATGGATCAAGTCTCACATGTATCTTAAAAGTCATGATCAGTCATTGTCATGATAAGTTTCTTAAATAAACGTTTGCACTTTTTAATTTTAAACTGTTGTTAGCTAAAACCTAGGGTTGCATTTTGTATCAATGAATATAGTTTTCTCAGGCAATATTGCAGCGGAAGACAATCCTATGTGCGTGACAAACTATAATGAAATCATCGAGCCCAAATGAATATTGCAACGACAAATTCTAATTGTCCAACTCACGCACTGCCAATTTTTCAACTTTATCGTTACATTTATTATCACTTTCGTCTAAAATCTCTCAGTAATAGAATGGTTCATTACGAAAACTTTCCCATACAATGATATATTTTCAATATATTTGGGCTTTATGTATTTATGTCAGCTTTTATTTTGACCACAGCAATTATACAAAGCAAACATATCATACATACACTATAGCTCGTATATAACCATGTATTAGCTAGCGTACAAGAGACGAACCACGTATCGTATATAAACTATTGATGTTATATACATGATATACATGTACATTGTTCAAATTAATTTACATAAACTATTAAGAATCTTTAGACCGCTGTCACACTATTGCATATCGACACACGTATCTACTGCGTATCAAGATACGAAAGATACATCACGCGTACGTCGTACATACGTGAGCATACGTAGCTCATACTCCTCATACGCCGTGGTGCTACGTTTTTTATGTGTGCACTTAAATATGTGTACGTGGCAGGTCCGATACGCCGTACATACGTCACACGAACGTTGTACATACGAAAGCAACAACGTCGCAGTTTCGCCGTAGATACGTAGCTCATACTCCTGATACGCCACACGTACGTCGCGGTAAACCTGCCACGTAACCGTGACGTATGTAAAGCGTTCCTTTCGTTTCTGCTACGTTTGTGTTACGTATGTGTGACGTATGTGTGGCGTATCCTCAACTCTCTTTTCGTATATCAAGCGTATCGGCGACGTACGTGTGGCGTATCTCGCGTATCAATGGCGTATGTGCTACGTACGTTTCGCTGCTGTGGAGTATATGTGACGTATTAGGAGTATTAGGAATATTTACAGACGTTCCAAGAGAATTTTAATGCTTCTATATAAATGTTTTCGTTTTTCCGAAGTCATGGATCAGAGGTTTCTCACGGTTCGGGGTGCCGTTTAGGGTTCTTTCAGGACTAAAATTGGTTTAGACTCTGTCTTTGTTCATGTCGTCTAACGACCAGGATGGGGAGCTTTGAGATGTCCCCCCAACACACACACACCTCAGGTGGTATCGACCTGTGATAATTGATAACTGTAATGTGCGAATTGCATGACCAAAGTGAACACAACCGTTTGTTCTCATAGGTAGGTAAGGTATTAAAAAGCAATCGGTACAGAACAGATACGCCGCAGATAAGAATGCAACGTAATACATACGCCGTAGATACGTCACGCGTACACTTCATACGCCTTACATACGTCACACGAACGTAGCACATACGCCTTGATACGCCGTACATACGAAAGAGAAATTCCATACGAATAACAGGTACGTCACGGGTACGCCACGGGAACGTAGCAGGAACGTCACACGTACGTGGTACATACGTCGCTCAAACAAAATACGAACGTGGTACATACGTCGCTCAAACAAAATACGACGCAGACCTCGTCGTATCGAAAGTCTCATAGATACGCGAGCAATACGCCGCTGATACGTGAATGTGTGACAGAGATATTAGTAATTGACACTAATATGATTAGGTTTTCAAGAACCAGCTATCTTGGTAAGTGCTGCCATCCTATTACTGTTTGCATTTAATACATATACATATGCCAGATTAAAAAGTCGTGAGGGTGAGGTTATGGCCATGTAAAACCGGTTTAAGCCCGCCAGTAACTTTGTGTTACTGATCGTTCCAAGTCGATACTTCTGTGGTGGTTCTTTTTGTTTTATGTCTTGGTGTATAAAACTTTTTTGTGCTGTTGGCGCCTTATGTATGTTTTCATATTTTTAGTTAAGTTAAGGTAACTGAGTGGCCACCTATTGGGAAAATAGCTGCTCATTCGGCTTACGATATGTTTCATGGTATAAGTACCTGATTGTGAGTTTGGTTTTTTCCCACCTCGGTTTTTAGAGTGGGAATCTTTTTCTGATTGCGCCTTTTCCTGATCTTTGCCTACTTGTTCCTTTTTTCGAGACAACATAGGACTGGTATTCTTTTCTATAGAAGCCCAAGATGAAGAGTCAATATATTGTTGTCTTATTTGCATGTAGTCAAGGCATGTTAGCAGAAAATGAAATTCTGACTCGACGACATGCATATTCAATAATAATAATTACAAAGTTTACATATACGTACATGTACGTTTCTATGAATATCGTTATATCTTCCTCGCCCTATTTCTAAATTATGTGATGAAACCCTAAAACGAGTGACACTTTTATGGAATTCATCGTTTTCAATATATCCATGATAGTTTTCAAATTCAAATTGATTGTCAAGCAGTTATATACGGTGGCACCAGTTCCTGTCGGGTCATTGCTTTCTTTTACCTTTCCAAGCATAAACTGGTCGTTCGTATTTCACTAATGAGAAAGACCATCATTATTTCTTAAATAGGTTCGTGTGTGTTGGTGAGTTCTTTGATGGCTGACTAGGTCACAAGCTTGTCCACATATGATTTTTCTACTCTGTATACTACATTACCACATAATCTAATTAAAGATAAACTTCTGGATTTGATAGAGTGGACCTTCAAAAGGGCATTAAAAAACTATGGTTCACTTTATATGGCATGTAATGACAGAAAGGTACAAGTAGGCGCAATCAGGAAAAGGCGCAATCAGGAAAAGATTCCCACTCCAAAAACCGAGGTGGGAAAAAACCAAACTAACAATCAGGTACTTATACCATGAAACAATCGTAAGCCGAATGGGCAGCTATTTTCCCAATAGGTGGCCACTCAGTTACCTTAACTTAACTAAAAATATGAAAACATACATAAGGCGCCAACAGCACAAAAAATTTTTTAAACACCAAGACATAAAACAAAAAGAACCACCACAGAAGTATCGACTTGGAACGATCAGTAACACAAAGTTACTGGCGGGCTTAAACCGATTTTACATGGCCATAACCTCACCCTCAGCTTCCGCAGTGGTTCACTGATATACAAGAAATAAAAAAAATCATATTAAGAAAATAATAAACATAGATACCAACGTTTAACATGAATAACGGAAAGCAGGGTGAGCAGCTATTGAAGGTATTAGGTGGTCACAGTGCTAGCTTGGACAGAACAAGTAAAATGCAGAGGGCTAAGTGAACAGCCAAATTATAATCGGGTGGCCACAAAGCCATGCAACATGGAACTCGTAAACGGAATAACTTTGATAAGTGTGAACCACTACAGTAGTACCGCCTTGGAACGGTCAGTTATAAATAACTGGGGGGCTTAAACCGGTTTTACATGGCCATAACCTCACCCTCAGCTTCTGCAGTGGTTCATAACATTTAGTTAGTTATTCGGTCCTCGTGGTGAATCTCTAACTAGTCAATGAATCATCAAGAACAAACAAATAAATCATGATAAACATCCTGATGAATCAAAAACCAGGACTCACAGACTGAGTAAGCTGCCCGACGATGGAGATCCCTGGGCGCCGAATAACCTACTAACTCCGGAGCAAAAGAAAAACACCAGTTGGACCCCGGTGGGCCAAGCAACAGACAAGAAGCTCCGGCCCCAACCAACTAAAATGAATAGCTTTATGTCGGGGCCATCATAGAGTCTGACGCCCGACCCACCGGCGTGCAATTAAAGAAGGCAGCATAGTTATCAACCATGATTGGATTAAAAACTAAGCATGCAGACTGTCGCATAACATTCAAGTTATAACCTATACGTTTGTAACGTGTTATGATTTTTCTGAACTGAAAAGAAAAATCATTAATTCCTTTAAGTTTCTTAAATTTGTAAACCAAGTCACCATAAAATTCAGGTTCCGAAAGGCCCTCACTTAAAAGCGTCTTTAACCCAACATTATATTTGGAAATCAATTCATAGTGTCTACGATAAAATTTAGAAAATGTTTTTCGAAGTTTATGATACCGATAGCCCTGTTGGAGAAGTTTTGCCGTTAAACATTTATTTCGAGCGTTGAAGTCTGTAACATGATTGCAGACTCTAGCAAACCTAATAAGTTGCGAAATGTATACACCATAAGAAGCACGACGAGGAACGTCACCATCCAAAAAAGGAAAATTTACTATATCAAAATCAAAGTCATCGCGCTTATCATAAATTTTAGAAGAAACAAATCCATTTGCAACAGAAAGATGTAGATCTAAAAAGGGGGCTTCAGTATCTGAGATATTGGCTTTGTTCAACTGAAGTTCAGGTGGATAAATTTGATTGACCATACCTTCAAAATAAGGGTTGTCAATGTTCAATAGGTCATCGAGGTACCTAGATGTGGAATTAAAAGCCTTGAAAGGCTTTTTTCACTTCCTCTGACCAAAGTCGGTATACACTTTGGTCATGTCAGAATGTATGCGACGCCTTATCCTATCTCCTTGATAATATTTATATTAGATTTGGGACCAAGTTATACAGACAAATTGTTGGAATTCCGATGGGTACAAATTGCGCACCTCTCGTAGCTGATTTATTTTTATACTGCTACGAAAGAGATTTCATGGATTCTCTTAACCATGATAATCAAGCTGATGTTATCGAGGCTTTTAATTCCACATCTAGGTACCTCGATGACCTTTTGAACATTGGCAACACTTATTTTGAAGGTATGGTCAATCAAATTTATCCACCTGAACTTCAGTTGAACAAAGCCAATATCTCAGATACTGAAGCCCCCTTTTTAGATCTACATCTTTCTGTTGCAAATGGATTTGTTTCTTCTAAAATTTATGATAAGCGCGATGACTTTGATTTTGATATAGTAAATTTTCCTTTTTTGGATGGTGACGTTCCTCGTCGTGCTTCTTATGGTGTATACATTTCGCAACTTATTAGGTTTGCTAGAGTCTGCAATCATGTTACAGACTTCAACGCTCGAAATAAATGTTTAACGGCAAAACTTCTCCAACAGGGCTATCGGTATCATAAACTTCGAAAAACATTTTCTAAATTTTATCGTAGACATTATGAATTGATTTCCAAATATAATGTTGGGTTAAAGACGCTTTTAAGTGAGGGCCTTTCGGAACCTGAATTTTATGGTGACTTGGTTTACAAATTTAAGAAATTTAAAGGAATTAATGATTTTTCTTTTCAGTTCAGAAAAATCAGAACACGTTACAGACGTATAGGTTATAACTTGAATGTTATGCGACAGTCTGCATGCTTAGTTTTTAACCCAGTCATGGTTGATAACTATGCTGCCTTCCTTAATTGCACGCCGGTGGGTCGGGCGTCAGACTCTATGATGGCCCCGACATAAAGCTATTCATTTTAGTTGGTTGGGGCCGGAGCTTCTTGTCTGTTGCTTGACCCACCGGGGTCCAACTGGTGTTTTTCTTTTGCTCCGGAGTTAGTAGGTTATTCGGCGCCCAGGGATCTCCATCGTCGGGCAGCTTACTCAGTCTGTGAGTCCTGGTTTTTGATTCATCAGGATGTTTATCATGATTTATTTGTTTGTTCTTGATGATTCATTGACTAGTTTGAGATTCACCACAATGACCGAATTCCTAACTAAATGTTATGGACCACTGCAGAAGCTGAGGGTGAGGTTATGGCCATGTAAAACCGGTTTAAGCCCGCCAGTAACTCTGTGTTACTGATCGTTCCAAGTCGATACTTCTGTGGTGATTCTTTTTGTTTTGTGTCTTGGTGTATAAATTTTTTTTGTGCTGTTGGCGCCTTATGTATGTTTTCATATTTTAAGTTAAGTTAAGGTAACTGAGTGGCCACCTATTGGGAAAATAGCTGCTCATTCGGCTTACGATATGTTTCATGGTATAAGTACCTGAATGTTAGTTTAGTTTTTTCCCACCTCGGTTTTTAGAGTGGGAATCTTTTTCTGATTGCGCCTTTTCCTGATCTTTGCCTACTTGTACCTTTCTAGCTCTAAACTGTCGGTTGCAAGTAGAGCAAATCAGTGTCATGGGATCAGCTGTTGACCCATTGGTATTGGCTTTGCGTTCTTTGCACTTTCTTTCAGCCTCACAGATTATCTTGTTCATAGAGAGCTGCTCCTTTGATGATGAGACCTCGCCACTTTAATCGCTCCTGTGCAGTCTGTTTCTTAGACCCAAATGGTATGTCGAAATCCTACAGAGAGGCTTTGAGTGTGTCTTTGTAGCGTTTCTTCTGGCCACCTTGAGAGCGCTTTCCCTCTTGTAATTCTCCAAAGAAGTCGCGCATCAGGCATTCTTATAACATGGCCAGTCCACATTAGCTGTGCTAGCTTTAAGACAGTATGCATGTTTTGCGTCCCTGCTTTCTTCAGGACCTCCGTTTCTGGAATCTTGTCTTGCAACTTGATTTTAATAGCTTAACAGCTATATAGGACATGGTTAAGTCTCTTTGCATGACGCTTGGAATGTATACTGTGCAGGTCTCACATGCATACAAGAGGGTTGGCAGTACCACAGCCTTAAAGACTTTCAGCTTGGTGTCAAGCTTGGTTCCATTTCGCTCCCAGATATTTGCACGGAGTCTTCCAAATGACACAATGGCTTGTGCAATTCTGGCAGTAACCTCATCATCAATGTACACTGCTCTGGAAAGAGTGCTTCCCAGGTAGGCGAATTTATCAACAACTTTCAGTTTTTGTCCATTCACAGTGATGGTTGGTCCATTGTACGGATATCCAGCTGCTGGTTGGTGTACAACCTCTGTCTTTTTTGTGCTGATTATCAGATCATAGTTATCACATGACTGTGAGACTTGATCCATGGCTCGTTGCATTTTTGCCTCTGAGCTGGCATTATTATCCATATCATCTGTATTGAGGAGCTCATCTAGCACATCAGTCTGCACCTTAATTTTGGCTTGCAACCTTCTAAGGTTGAATATATTGCCATCAAATCGGTACCTGATTGGAAAACCAGTGTCACTGTCCAGAAAAGCATTCATGAGCATGGCAGAAAACATCATGCTGAACAGTGTTGTGCCATAACACAGCCCTGTTTGACCCCATTTGTTCGGAGAACTCTCTATCATTTTGCACACGTGATTGCATGCCATCATGAAATTGCCGCACCAGTGCTATGAATCTGGGTGGACAGCCAAACTTGGCCATGATTTTCCAGAGTCCATCACGACTAACTGAGCATAAAGTAGACTATCATGCACATATACTGAGCCAAACATATAACGCAACACGGTTATGGCATGTTTTTCGCATTTTAATGTGACGTAAGGCGTTCTACTCGACATATGATGGTCAGCAATTAACAATGAATAAATTGGGTACAAAGGTTTTGGATATCTGGAAATGGGTCACTGAGCTCGAGTCTGATTGGTCAAAACGGTTATTTTGCTGGCACGCGCCACCAGAGAGATTCTGGAAGTCAATTTTTACACAGATTGCTTCCTTATGGATCGCCCAGTGAGATTCGATGAGTTAATTGCAATATGGCCTCCATTTGTACCCAGAATTTCAAATTAAAGTTTGCATCATTGAAAATTGAACGTTTAATATTGCGCATTCCATTGAACACAATAGAAAACGGAGTTAGTGAAAAATTCTAAAGGCAAATGTTTTTAACGAAACCTTTGTGAAAACATGTTTATTCCTTCATTCAGCTTTGTTAGAAAACACAATAGCGTCCAATTGTTGGGTCAGGAACGTCTGTAGTAAATGTTAAAATTTGAGTAAACCTGAATGGTTGGGAGTGAAAATGAGTCTTCAACTCTGCTTAAAACTGAGCAAAATTGACCTTTTGACAGTAAAATTATTCATTGCCTAAAATAGGGCAGGGGTAACCCTGAAAACCGACATTATTTTCTAAGGTACGAATACACGTCACATGTCGCATTCTGGAAAATCACAATGCATTTCATTTTTTGCCAATACCCTACCTCTGAAAAATGATTAATTTCTTGAGACGCATAACACAGAATGTTAAAAACAAGATCTTATGGGATGTGTCGATCGTCTGGCAACCTTATTAAGTAGAGGAAAAGTTTATTTGATACTGTTCTTGTGTATAACAATAAAAATAAACCGATGTTGCGTTATAAGTTTGACTCAGTATATATACTTACATAGTAGCTTATGTGAAGTTTCGAGAAATGACCTCAAAATTACCTCGAAATCTTCTGTTCCATTTTTCCATGAAGCCCTAGACAGGTCAAACACATAGCACATCACGTCTGAAGTGTCAGATCTGTACCGCATCACAATGAACCCCTTCACTAATCCAATACTACCTGCAAACAGCGTCACCAACAGATGAGACAATGAGGCTCAGACAAACCTGTCCGTGAGATGTATACCCTGTCATACCCCACTTTTATACAGTAAAAATGGTGCTGACAGGGGTATTCCTAATTTTCTTTATTTTTGATCCAAAGCATAGACTGTGGGTACATGTACTCGTTAGAACCACCGTGAGTAAAAATATTAAAAATATCAAGTTTTCAAAATTTCTTCCATGAATTTTTCAATTTTTACAGCTTAAAAAAATATCTGTATATTGCAAGTTTTCGTAATGTGTTGTTTCACCGCTCTGGCTGGTGTAGGTTCGAGTCCAACACGGGACACACGTGAGACGAGACTATTTCTGCTTGATGGTGTTTAACGCCTTATTTCTGTTGCACACATTCACACACATTACAATTATAATGCCAACATTTTAACCAGTAAAATGGTGAATTCAGAACAACATGGAGCCTTCTTTTGACTTTCTAGAATCTTGATTTTACTAAAGGTTTTGGCGACATGCTAGCTAAATGCCCTTATAATTTAAATTATGAGATAATTATGTAGATTACGTGGATTTTATCTAGCATTTTGAAAAAGAAACAAACCGCTACAAATAATCAAAACGAAAAATAGTATATCCACAGTATGTTAACTTATTACGTAATCAATGTACAACAATCGGATGTCGATCGTGTGTAAACAATGATTACACATATTCGTTTGTTACATGTTTATGGAAATCTTTATAATTTGAGGTTTCATCTCGGAAAAACTGTGTGACATAATATGGTTTAGCTACAGTCGCCTGAATAGGGTAAGTTAGAAGTATTTTCGTATGTTCTTGTGTTTTAATTCTTTTGTTCAATGATAAACTCACTGCCCAGGCAAACGTCTCGTGGCCGACTGATCGCTTACATGTCGAGTTTTTAAACCTAAAAGGCCATATATCTATCTTTATACTAGTGAATGAAATAGGTATTTTAGTTATCTAGAAGTTGTTCAAAGGATTCTATCAGATTCCTCCGAGAAAAGGTTCTAAATTGATTCTAAAAGACACCCACTACAAACCTAAAGTTTTCCCATTTTTTGACTGCAAGGTGTACGACTTAATGATTTTATATGATGCAGTAATGTACCATTTCCTGCAGTTAATGCATCCGTTCTTGCAGTAAATGCATCCTTTTATTGCAGTTTATGTACCCGTTATTTCGGTCAGTATGTCTGATACTACTTACTGAACCACTAATAATAACTGGTAGCCACTACAACTTTTACGCACTCTTTCGTTACCATTCTTCACTACATGCACGAGTTTCGTTGACCATTAAAATAAGATTTTCATTTTATGTTAAACCAAACCTGAGTAAAGGTATGATTTGGAAAATATTATATATGACCTATTTATGAACTCTTTCTAAGAAGACCATCTGATTACTGTTAAATTATTTTGGTTTGAGCCTGCCCAGGAAAAGTGGTTAAAGTCAAACCATCCATGCATATCATAAGCCTTTGTGACTAACTTGGGTGGTTATATTTTAAGTACGTGTTGGATGTCATCACATCCTCATTTTGGGTTAAAGTCTCATAAAATGGAGGCAACGTCCCGACATGACTTTTGCTGTTGACTGACATCAATTCCAACAAACAAAAGCATTCTAGGAAACAATGAGATAATATAATAGAGTTATTGCACTCATATCGGTGAATATTGTCCCGAGTTGGGATATCGAAGGACGCAAGCTTGCGATATAAATATCTGCTTCTCATATTTAATATTTTGTTGAGAGTTAGCGTAAAATAAAATTAAATATCTACACGAAGGTCGCGATAATATCCATAAGTGATAACATTTTTGCACATTTTGCAATTGAATCAATATTGCTGACATTTTCTTTTTTTCGGCTTAAATTGTTTAAAATTGAATCTGAAAGTGACAAATTTCATCTGACGTTTTGGCCCGGTATGACGTCCTTTTCCACGCGACGTTAGATGAAGATGACGTCATTAGAGTTGACGTCCCAACTTTACAGTTTTGCACGATGACCCTCAAGTCAAGAATTTGGCAATGTTTCATAAAAAGAATTTTTCGTGTGCAATATCAAGTAAGTGTGCAGATATCGCCCAGGATGGGGAGCTTGGAGATTTCCCCCCTCCCCTCACCTCGTTTTTTTTTCTTCGGTGTTAATCTAGATTATGTAGATTTTGCCGGTGGCATCTTCCAACTCTGTAATGTGCGACGAATTGACGAAAAGAACGTCAGACGTACGTGCAACATACGTCGCTCGAACAAAATACGGCTCAGACCTCGTTGTATCGAAAATCTCATAGATACGCGATCGATAGGCCGCTGATACGTGAATGTGTGACAGAGCTATTAAAGACAGTTTGCACCAGTTCCGCCGATGGTGTTCCGGTGAAACCCCGGATCTTGCCTGAATAACCCGTAGTTGTTGCGATTACTGAAGGTTTATGCCGGATTATGACGGTCGAGCCCTGGGTATCACGGTTTGTTCCGGTGTATCCCCGCTGTTGTCCGTTTTTTGACATCCCTCCTAGTTCGCCCCGGTTGCATTAAATATTTAATAAAATCGTGAAGGCTCCCCGGTAAGCCCGGATTACACATTCACGATTTTCTGTACGATTCACCACGATTCACCCCCGATTCACCCCGATTTCTTTTGGTGAGAAAAAATCGGGATGGATCGGGATGAATCGTGGCGAAAAGTGGAAATATTCAGTGTCACTACGATTCCAGTAAGAATGTCCACGATATTAGTACGGTGTCTGTAAGGTATCGCTACGAATCAATGACGATTCATGACGGCAACGCTACGGTGAATGAGGATTAACCACGGTGGCACAACGAATAATCACAGTGCTTGTACGGTTCGATACGGTATAACTACGATTCACGGCGGTAGCCGTCATGGCCAATCGTGGAGTTTTGTAGCGAAACCGTGGATGCCGTACACAATTCGTGGTGAATCGTGAGAGTTTGTGAAGTCAAAGATTCCACGGTTTTTGCTTCGGAGCTCCACGATTGGCTACGATCTCTCACGATTAGCCGCGAATATAGCTACGGTGTCAGTACAGATACGGTTGCGCTACGAATTAGGCAACGCCAAATAACCACCACGATTCGCCACGATACGCCAAGAATGTTTTAAACAGTTTAAAACTTCCGTAGCGCCACGATTTACCACGGTTCTACTACGAACCACCACGGTACACGACGATTTTACAAATCGTGGCGACTCGTATTGCCACCGTAGCTAAAAATCGTGAATGTGTAAACAGGCCTTTACCCCAGTTTGCCACGGTAGCGCTACGGTTCTGTCACGGTTCATCCCGGCTTATCGAAAGTGAACCGAAGGTTCACAAGGTGAGCTTATAGGGGGTTCCCGTCCGTGCGCTAGGGAATCCGTGCGCCAGGGAATCCGTGCGGCTTTCAACAGTTTTACAAATGGGTATTCTTGAGACAAGTTAGCCAAAGGCAATAAACATTTATATGAGACATGATTAGGATGGTGGGTTGCCTGCGTGAAAACGTAACGTTGTCATTATTTGGTTACAAAATATAATTGATTTTTGATTTTGCATTTTCACCGTCTATCCGTGTTATAGGTATTGTACAGGCCATTATTGTTTCAAATATACAAAAGTACTTTTATTTCAGCAAATAGCAAAACTATTTCATCTTGTGTGTTGACAACCTCGTTTGGTTTTTAATTGTGCTGCGCAATCGTGAAAATTCTACTCGATGAAACATATTTAGTATTCACCTCAAACAAATAATCTTTATATATAATTGTAAGTGAGAATTGTATAGAAAGGATATTGTGCATGTATAATGCGGTGCTAACTGCAGATTATGAGAAACGTCGAATGATATTTACAGCACATTTAATTATATATTAAGTTGCTTATCTCTGCACAAAACGAAATTTACGACACCAGTTATGTGGTATGAAGTAATCATTGTAATTTATCCATGCCGTATGAAACTCGGTTTTCTATCATTCTGAGCAGGTCCAACATCAGTCTGTACAGCCACAGATGAAGGCTAGAAAAATGTAAAAGTAGGCAATGATCAGGAAATGGCGCAATCAGAAAGGAATTCCCAATCCAAAAACCGATGTTGCAAAAGACTTGAATAATCAATCAGGTACTTATACTAAGAAAACATATCATACGCAGAGTGAACAGCTATTTGCCCAGTAGGTGGCCACTCATTTACCAAACTTAACCAAAAACACAAAAACGCACAGAATATGCAAACAGCACAAATATATTTGCTTTGCTTGAGAAACCCTGCAGGGGCTTTCCATTCGAAGATCACACAGAGCAGACTACACATGATATGCTGACAAAAACACGTTGGTCAATGTTATTTTAATAGTAGTATTGTCCACTAATTTTAATCGCATATCATTGCCCCGGTTACGCATTCTCATAGTCAGTACAGACGACTTACTTACATATACAGTTCTTCGCTTAGAACTGCAATTTTATAAGCGGCACCACGGCCGTGACTGAACTACCTTTGACACTGCTACATTGTATAAGCCGAAAATAAACAGGTTATTTCAACAAGCGTGAAACATGTGTTTATCCATGTTTGAAAATGTTGACACCTGGACGGACGAGCGCACTCGGGGATGCCGAAAAGAGTCTGATTCTTTAACCTAGCGTTTTATCTTTCACCTCAAGTGAGCTAAAACAGCAATTTAGTGATTTTTTTTCTGTATATTAATTCCGTGAATCAATAAACTGATATCTGTGGTCAGCATAAAGTTTTGAAAACTGCACGGTAGAGACCAAAGACAAGTTTATTTATTGTAAAATACTTTGATCTAAACGCATCTACTGCAGCTAAAAGAATTTTTCATCACTGAAAATGGTACATCGACTCATCATGTAATGGTACACTCTTTCCATTAGGAATAACGGAAAATGGGACACTCGAAAATACAGCAGGCCGTCTATTTGTCGGAAGTTTTCCCTATTATGTAAGATACCACAACCGTATCAATTAAACATTGATGAAATAGGGTATTTATGGATTACATTTAAACCATACATCTTTGGAAAAACACACTGTTCTCACAAAGCGGGTCTGTTTTAGCGCAAGTTCTGTCTGTTAAACAATGTCTTTGGAACGAGTTTTACAATTTTATGCTGTTTTAAGATTCAAAAATGTGAAAGAGACGTCAACTTTACCTGGGCTGATTCTCCAGACGCCAATCAAGTATAATTTTTAATTTCCAGGTGCGAAACGCTTTGACAAACGTGTAACAAACGACAACTAGATATACACGAATATGTGTAATCATTGTTTACACACGATCGACATCCGATTGTTGTACATTGATTACGTAATAAGTTAACATACTGTGATATCGTGTGGTAAATAGAACAAATGTGGTACTCACTATTCTGTGGAGGCGTAAAGGTGAATATTCCCTTTGGATACATCTGGTGATTCGGAGTGTATAGCTCTCTTGTCATGTTAGGTTGAAACAGGGACACTTTACCAGGCCAGTTATCGTTCGCAAACATGAAAGGGAACCTTTTACTAAGGCTCCGTGGGCTACAATCTACAAGAAAACAACACGAAAAATAGTCTGACTGAGAGATTATTATTAGACCAGCAGTACCTGGCCCAGTAATAGCTCTGACTTTGTTTGATAAGTAACTTGCAATTGAATCATGTTCATTTCTTAATCAGACTCATTTCTAATTTAATTTCCAAGATGGTTCTTCTCTGATGGGCGTACATCAGGATAACATGTCCATGAAAAATATACCCCCTTAAACACATTGTAAAACCACCTTTTTATACGGTGAAAATTGGGGTATAATTAAATTATTGGGAACAAGCCTCATATTTCCACTGTAAGTATGTAAGTAAGTAAGTACGTAATTTCTTTATCTAAAGAGCACACTCTGCATGCCAATTATCGATATTTGACCAACGCCGGAGTGAAATAGCTAACTCCGAGGCAATAGCCAACGCCTGAGGAACAGCGTGTAAAGGGTTGTCAGCAAAACCATGAAATATTTTATAGAGCATGGGGATAATGTATTTGTTATGATAAGTTAGTGTGGTAAGATGGTCTTGAAGTGGGTGACTCATTTCGTCAAACCAATCTTACATAAGTCCCTCTAACACGGCAACATATCATACATAATAAAAACAACCAATAAGCGCACACTACGAACTCATTCCAATAAGCGCACACTACGAAAGAAAACAACGCAAAAATACTGAAATGACCATGTCAAAATATCAGTGCTGATGTCATTTAAGTGTTTCAATCGAAGCATAGTATTATAGTGTTTTAGACACGGTTTAAATGTGTAAAATTGGTATTAAATACCAACTTGATAACGAAGCAGTGTACGCATATGCATATTTTTTTCAGAAACGACCAGTGTGTGCGCTTATTAGAACATGCATATGTGCGGTAATTAAATACCGTATTACGTAATAAAGTATGCAGCTGTTTGTAATGCCTGTAGCACGCTTACAGTTGAGCCGCGCCATGAGAAAACCGTATTTTT
Source organism: Rugalucina vietnamica (assembly GCA_964017185.1). Classification (NCBI taxonomy): domain Eukaryota; kingdom Metazoa; phylum Mollusca; class Bivalvia; order Lucinida; family Lucinidae; genus Rugalucina; species Rugalucina vietnamica. Next base: position 58,456,236 of record OZ024875.1, on the reverse strand, counting down.
GCCTATGCGAAAACAAAGGCGCAGATCAGCTTCGCAGGAACTGCGAAGCTGATCAGGGCCTTTATTTTCGCTACACAAAGAGTACAGTTTCTCTACTTGGTATATCCGGAATTTCCAGCCTCTAGCCATCTTCTGTGCTTGTACAGCTCGGTTTGTGCCAGACCTGGTCGGAAACCCGAAGACACGTTTTCTCGCGTCGAGGCTCAGGTTTGTGTCTTGATATGATTCTTAGAGAATACCTCTCGCGAATGGATATCCTGTTTATTTTCAATTCAGTCAAGGCCATAACTGCAAAACACTTTATGTAAGCCGAGTCAAAAGGAAAGGAAAGAAAAGAAAATTGAAGAAAGAAAGAAAGAAAGAAAGAAATTCGTCAGCTATAAAACTCATTGTATAGAAGAAAACAGATAAATGACATTCGTTGGTTTGTAGGTCTACTGATAATTTGGTACAAATTCCCATGAGAAAACTCCGACCAGGCAGACCCGGCACAAACCCGTCTGAACAGTCGCAGAAGCAGGCAATAAGCTTAAGAAGAGGACGAATGGTACTATCTGTGTTGCAGTAACTGCACAGCTGATCTGCGCGTTTGTTTCGCCTATGCATGTTTTATGTTTTCTCATGGCTCGGTTCATATATACTGAACAAAAAAAAAAAAAAAAAAAGAAAAAAAAAAAAAAAAAAAAAAAGAAACGCAACAATAGGCCACCGAGGATTTTCGAGTTTAAGGGTAAAACGTTGATATTTCAGGTCTTTTGCTGTATGATTTCAATTCATGAGATATTAGGGTATATCATGCAAAAAAAATCGATAGAAAAATGAATGAGAATTTTTTGTCGTCTTAAATAATGTAAATCGGGAAAGATTTGCTCTGCGCATGCGCACACATTTGAACCTCAAAATCATCAAGAAACAATGTCAGCTGCACCCTAATTAAAATTCATGAAAAGAAATAAAGTTTCACGACACACAACATCAAAATCCCTATATGTTTAATTTATGTAAATTGTAAAACATGCCTCTGATAATGGTTTTTAGCAGATTTTTCTTATCGATGATCATGAAAAAGCATATTTTTTTCCGGAAAATACTTGATCTTGAAGATTTCACTACGTTGTACGTGGATGTCATGCCGGGACGATGCATCTTTCCTAGATCTGTGGTAGCTAGAAGGTCAACCAGAAGTATATGCTTATCTTTTCACCAGTAACTGACGCTTGTTCCACGATTACCATTGATAAAAATAATACATCTATAAGGTGGCCCGGTCTATAAAGTTTCATATAAGCGGCCCCGTGGCCGAGCAGTTAAGAGCGCTGCTTCTTAATCACTCGATCATTTCACCTCTATGTCTGGTGTGGGTTCGAGCCCCGCACTGGCCACATGTGAGACAAGCCAAGTTCTGCTTGCGGGTGTGCCAGTGGGTTTTCTTGGGGTTCTCCCGTCTTTGCCCACCTACTGATTGGCCCGTCTAATATGAGCTGAAATAATCTTGAAGTGGACGTAAAACTGAATAAAAGAAGTTTCATATAAAACATATTAGCCGCCGCGTAAGAAAATAATGAACATGCATAGGTGGAAACAAAGGCGTAGATCAGCTACTCGGTATCTGCGAAGATCAGCAGCGCCTTTCTTTTCGCTACACAAACAATTTCTCCTCAAATTCATTTCAAAATTTTAAGTTTCTAGCGTGCTTCTGTTACTGCCCAACCCGGGGTGTGTAGAACCTGAAAGGAAATCCATAAGTCAAGTTTCTCGCGGAGCTGCTCAATTATTTTTTGTTTTGTTTTGATTTATACGCAAACACATTTTTGATTTTTGAATTATGTCAAAATTTAGTAAGGATATGATACTTGAAAATGAGAGTCAGCACTTGGTTTATCATAAAACGCAAACACTATTTCTAGATTAATTACACAATAGCATCCGGTTTTCCGAAAATTCTACTTCACATGCCTTTTTGTTTTCAAATTTTAACCTTTAATGACACGAATTTCATTGTTGGGCAAAGAGCTAGGACACTCAATTCTTTTCTCACCATGAAGCGTCCATGAGCCGCCCCATGGGAAAACCAACAATCTGCATATGCGAAAACAAAGGCTCAGATCGCGAAGCTGATCGATAGGGGTTTGCCTGGCGGAGGATCTTGCAAACAGATACTGTTGAGCTGATCAGCGCCTTTGTTTTCGCTACTCGGATAGTACAATTCCTCTTCTACTTAAATCCGATATTTCAAGCTTCTAGCTATTTTCTGTGCTTGTACAGGCCGGTTTGTGTCGGACCTGTTCGGAAACCACATTGTTGGATTTCCCACGAGACGGCTCATATGATAACTCTATTATTGTTCATCGCGGTCCAACTGGTGTTTCTCTTTTGCTTCAAAGTTTCAGTGGTGGTGTTTTCCCTCTTATGGAGTTCCATTTTACAACCCGTATCCTACAAGTTTTCGTCTTTAGAACACCATTGTGTTTTCAGGAAATCATGCCCAAAAAAGTATGTCCCCTTGAACCCTGTTTTTACATAATATAATGAAACTGGGGTATATCTATTTTTCTTTTTTTGCTCCAAAACATAGATTGTGGGTACTCGTTAGAACCGCCTCACCGAGGCTGTTCTAACGTGTACCCGCAATCCATGTTTTGAACAAAAATAAAAAAAGAAAGAAAAATTAAAAATAAGAAAAATCTGTATATTACATTTCGTAATGATTAATTCGTATCGAACCAGTCTTTAGTTCGCCTTGGTGTTTTCGTGTTAATAATTGAGCCGCCTCATGGGAAAACCAACAATCTGCATAGGCGAAAACAAAGGCGCAGAACAGCTTCACGGTAACCGCGAAGCTGATCAGCGCCTTTGTTTTCGCCACTCGGATAGTTCTGTGCTTGTACAGGCCGGTTTGTGTGGGACCTGTTCGGAAACCACATTGTTGGTTTTTCCACGAGGCGGCTCAATTATGATTTACCGTGATGACTGACACACTAGTTATATATATACTGAACAAAAGTGAAACATTATCTTATGTTCACCATTGATTCCATGTCATTGCCATTTTGTTTGAATTAATGCTTTACGTCCAAGTCAACAGCCAAGGTCATGTCGGGACGTTGCCTCCACTTTATGAGACTTTTACCCAAAATAAGGATGTCATGACATCCAACAAGTGCTTGAAATATCCATCCAACGAAGCCAAAATGGCGTATAGGTATGGAGGGTTTGACTTGAAACTATTTTTCCTGGGCAAGCTCAGACCTGAGCGGATAACCAGTAATCAGATAGTCAGTCAGTAGCGAAGAAGCTTTGCCTGGAGACACAACCCAGCGGGCACATGACGTCAGAATGACGTCATATCAACGTCGATGCAGACGTCGCATCGACGTCGATCTGACGTCATTCTGATGTCATGTGCCTCCTGGGAAGCAGCCCATCTATTTCTTTATGCCCCAATGGCCCCGGGTGGGGCCCATGTTATTGCCATCATAATTTTAATCATAAAATAAGAATTCAGACTTTGGCTATAACTTGCACTTAGATTTGAGCCACCTCGTAGTAAAACCAACAATGTGGTTTTCGAACAAAAGCAAAAACAAACCGAGCTGTACAAGCAAAGAAGCTGGCTAGAGACTGGAAATTTTGTATTTAGAAAGAAGAGGAATTGTACTATCCGTGTAGCGAAGCTGATCTGCGCCTTTGTTTTCGCTTATGCAGATTGTTGGTTTTCCCATGGGGCGGCTCATTTGCTTCTGTCGAAGAAAAATAAGCAGGACTGTGTGCATTTTAATAAGTAAGCGGGACTCTGTTTCACGGAATCGAATGAAGTGCCAAAGAATGAAATTCTGATGTCCAATTAAAAGTTTTGTAATGATATGATATGAGAGACAGCAATTCAAATTAGAATATCAGTGTAGCATTTTTAGTCTTGTTCAGTATAGATTCAAAAACGAGAACAGATCATGTAATAAATCGGTTTTGAACCACCGCAGAAGCTGATGGTGAGCTTTGGTGCCCGTTTAACAGACTGAAGCCATCAGTGACCGTTCTCAACTCATTTAAGCCTGGCGTCCCTTTTGTGGGACATAGGCAAACAGTATAGCCCCAGATGTGACGCCGCAGAACGCGGCGTCCCATATGGGGCTATTCTGTTTGCTTATAGGAATTTCATCGAAAAATGGAATAAAACCTTCTAATCACACCTGAAGCCCCTAAATATGAAAATGGACTCGCCCAAATGATTATGATGGGAGAATCCATTCGTCAAATATGGGTTAATAGATATGAAAAAAGAATAAAGGTAAAAATAATAACAATTGACTCTTACCTATGATGCTTTTGTAAAGCGTGCATGGCAAATGGTCCTGAAAAAAAAAACTGAAGCATTAACAGTGTATTTTACTTACATTATGAGCCATGTCGTAAGAAAATTCGTTTAAGCACAACATTATGAGCAACACATGTATGGGCCAGCTGCACAGAAGCTGTTAAGTAAATTTAATTTGACTTGTCGTCTGTATCTGGTTAAAAACTATTAAAGTTTTTGTCGGGAACTGGTATAATTTATTGTATATTATCATTATTTCTTTTTAATAGGGCAACACTATGCTTAGAACAGGACTGTCTCGTCAACGTTGGAGTGGCCAAACGTACCATATCAAGATTTGTGGAGAAGCTCGATTCCGGGCTTCTCAAGCCTAGGCGGTTCTAACGTGTACCTACATTGTTTAGGGCAAAGTATTTCTTTAAAAATCTAATATTTGTTTCGCAATTTTTACTTCTTACAACCGGGCTTAAAACATCTCTACGTTTTGAATCAGAATTACAGTAACAGCTGATCCGTACAATTTCTAAACTCGAATACTGGCAGCATGCTTGTTTCTCATGAAGATGCTAAATATTTGTTAAGCTAATCTCATGACCTAGATCCGCCACTGAGAACATAACTTGAGTATGATAATTTTATTATTTTCCATAAATCTATTGTTAAACAAAAACATGATTACATTACCTTAAGTGTACAATTCTCCACAGTCTCCGAAGCAACAAAATATCCAAGTCGTAGAATAAACAATAATCTAAAATATAGCATTTTGTTCCAGTTGGCTTTATGAGCATTAACAGCTGATTAAGCGTGTGTGAACTGAACTTGTGTAGCCTGGTTCACGACGCACGCGCAATTCCATTCGGCATATAGTCTTTGCGAACGGATCATGACAATTGAAAACTGTTTAAAGAGAGCAGAAACCCCTCCGCTAATATTTGCAATCGGCTGTCATGAGTGGGTAACCTGCGCGGTCAGAAGAAAACTATAACACATCACTAGTCATGGAAAAAGATACAAGAAAGTTCGCAAATAAAACATAATGGTTTGAATCGCAAGAATCCTTTAATAGATGATTTTAATCGTTTTTGAAGTTTAAGAAGAAGATAAAGAAGAAGAAGAATCAAATGATAATGAATGTTGTTGTTGTTGTTGTTGTCGTTGTTGCTTCTGCTGCTGCTGCTGCTGCTGCTGCTGCTGCTGATGATGATGATTTTTGTTTGTTTGTTGTAATTTTTTATTGTTTATTTGTTGTTGTTTTTTGTTCCCCTGTGTCAAGTAGATTGTGCATCTTTGCAGAGAATGGCTAACTCACTTTAAAACCCGTATAAGTCGAATGGATTTTCCTATCATTATCATTTGGTTGGGTCCAAATGGTTCTATCAGTAATTCACGAACCCTTTTCTCCTGGCAACCCGATCTTGGGCTTAGACATTAGCACTAAATCTAGCTACATGTATCAGAGGGGAGAGGGATAACGACAACAGGCCGCGCATGGTCTTGTACTGCGCATGTACAAATTCGTTCTTTTTATAGATACTGGTAAATCCAATTTTATTTTCTGCACTTTATTGATAAAAATAGCATAGTGCATGCTATGTAGCTGTAGCATGATTCATGTTCGCACTATTCTTGATTAATGTACACACATGAGCCGCATCATGAGAAAACCGGATTTTTGCCTAGGCGAAAACAAAGGCGCAGATCAGCTTCGCGGTAACCGCGAAGCTGATCAGCGCCTTTGTTTTCGCTACTCGGATAGTACAATTCCTCTTCTACTTAAATCCGAAATTTCAAGCTTCTAGCTCTTTTCTGAGCTTGTACAGGCCGGTTTGTGTCGGACCTGGTCGGAAACCCCGAAGACCGGTTTTCTCGCGTCGCGGCTCACATGTTACCTGATGATACGGTCAAGAGTTTTGTTTACCTGACATCATGGAACGTATTCCGCTGCAGATACAATACAAGATTTTACTAAGGCGCCGTTAGACGGGATATTCTTGCACACCAGATAGAGAAATCCTGCGTTTTACCTCATGTGAGAAATTTTTTTCTTACATACCTCTATCATAAAGATAGAAAAATTCCGGTATTTTAATGTTGGTAGATAAATCGATCTTACACTGCTGGTTTGGTTGCTCATGCAAGATAAGAAAAGCACGCGATATAATTCGATCGTTTCTACTGCTTGCAGCAATGGCGTTCACCAAAACTAGACAAAAGTGATGTTTTTCACAGCGAGTATTCTTGAATCACGCTCGTTATAAAATAAAAACAAATAAAAACTACATCTCTATTGACTTTGACAGCGATTTATTTACATTTGACGTCACATCCGTAATATGCACAACGTCACAAGGGTTAAAGCACGGTATCAGGTTACGTTACCGGTAAAAGGATAAAATCGGAGTATGTAAGAAAAAGAATCGATCATGTGTGTTCAGTGGAGAAAGAAAAATCCCAACCCTCGGGTCCACCGTTCCAGTGGGAAACTCGGCGAGCCTCATTTCCCACTGGAACGGATGGACCCTCGGGTTGGGATTTTCCTATCTCCACTGGACACCCATGATGGATTCTATTTATCTCACCCTTGTTATCTCACCCCAGGCTCATTCTGCGTTCAAGTATTCTTTTTTTAACATTGGTTGTATAGGACGTCACGTAATTTCGTCGTTAAGCGCACACGTCACAATGACGTCAAAACGTTTTAAATCAAAATGGCAGACGCCGCGATTGTAGCGTTTTTCTAGGTAAATATTATGAAAATCAAGCTTCGCCGCATTAAAGCGTGCAAGAAAAAGAATCCATCATTCGTGTAAGGTATGGATAGACAAATCTGTCCCTGGGGTCACAATTTGGCATCACTCGGCGAGCCTCGTGATGCCAAAATGTGACCCTCGGGAAAGATTTGTCTATCCATACCTGACACTCATGCAAGATTCTTAGGTGGCAAGGGATAGTTTCGTATTGGTCCCGGAGGATTTTTAAGATATTTTAGCATAGGGGTTGAAAAAGCCATCATTGTTCCTCTAAAATGCAATGAATAAATAAGATTGGTCCATTTTCATTTTTAGAACAATTGTTTTTGTCAAAAATTGCTAAATTCTGGATCCAAATGCTAGCTCTGTATGCATGATGAAAGGTCAAGGTCATTGCGGCTTTTGAAATCTGCAGTGTGTGCTTCCGGGTTTAAAAAGTGGGTATTTTTCGGAGACGATTACTGAAAAAGTTTACTGGTTGTGAGGTACTTTGGGATTCATTGCCTTTATTCTATTTGACTGATGAATTAAACCAGACATGCACTGGATGCCTTGTGTTTGCAAGTAACTTGCTGTACCGTTTGACAGTTCAGAGTTTTCTTGCATTTTTCTATGCAAAAATTAGTGGGTGGGGTAAAAATAAAACTGTAACTGTCAGCCTGAGAACAGTTGCAGTTGAATGTTTGTTGTCTAAATCAGATTTTAATCCTATCTAGAACACTTTTGAACAGAGAAAGTAACTGCATGCTGACACATGAGCTTCTTATTAACAATCAAATATTGAAACTGGCCGCGGCCAGCATAGGGACCAAATTTACTGTCCCTTGCTACCTTATATTCCCATCGGTGTTTCGTTATACTCCGTCTAGCGAAAGTGGAACGAGGTACCGAAGTGGAGCGGAGTGAAGGCTAGCCAGCTGATCTAAGGCGCCTGTAAAGCTTAGGTCGTGATATCATTTCAACATCGCTCTATGATCCTCTATGCTTGCTTCTAGCTTCTAAAAACAACTGGAAACCCACAAACAGAATTTCTCTTGCCTCACACGAGTCCCGTGCTGGGCTCGAACCACACGAGACATACACATGTAGCAGTGGGTTATAAATCTAATGATGAAATACTCAATCTGCGCCCGTGGTTTCGGTTACATTGTGTTTGTGTATGAAGGACTACCACATGGATATGAACATTTGCAAACCCGATCTAAACACCTCTTCAGTAACTTGCCTTTCGGCCTGGTCAGCAACCGCTCAATTGGGGATTCGGGAGACGAGAATTTTCCTCGAAAATATCATCATAAACGAGATGTACGTCTTATTTATGATAGTAAGCCAATAAACAACTAAAACAGCAGGAAAATGTCAAATTCAACTATTTAATTTTATGGTAAAAATTAAAACACCAAATTCGACAGAAATATGAGCCGCCTCATGAGAAAGCAAACAACCAACAATCTGTATATGCGAAACCAAAGGCACAGATCAGCTTCGCAGTAACTACGAAGCTGATTAGCGCTTTTATTTTCGCTTCACGGATTGTAGGCCTACAATTCCTCTGCTTTCTAAATCCAAAATTTCAAGCTTCTCGCCTGCTTCTGTGCTTGTACAGCTCAGTTTGTATCAGACCAGTGTGGAAATCACATTGTTTGTTTTCTCATGGGGCGGCTCATATAATAAAGTACAGTTATAAATAAACTCATTGGAGACGCACAAATTACTATGCTTGCGTAGATCTAATTGAAGTCTCAGAGGAATACATGTTCTAAGAACTTTGTGTTACTGATCGTTCCAAGTCGATACTTCTGTAGTGGTTCTTTTTGTTTTATGTCTTGGTGTTTAAAATTTTTTGTGCTGTTGGCGCCTTATGTATGTTTTCATATTTTTAGTTAAGTTAAGGTAACTGAGTGGCCACCTATTGGGAAAATAGCTGCTCATTCGGCTTACGATATGTTTCATGGTATAAGTACCTGATTGTTAGTTTGGTTTTTTCCCACCTCGGTTTTTGGAGTGGGAATCTTTTTCTGATTGCGCCTTTTCCTGATCTTTGCCTACTTGTACCTTTCTAAGAAGTTCTATTACACTTAAATAGCTTTTGTCCTGCGCGTGATCCTCGGCTCAGGTGAGTTAAAAATTATATAACATGCTCCAAGCATTGTAACTAGACCATGACAACAGGCTGTGCATGGTGTAGGTCTACATGTTATAATACCATGCTCCAAGCATTGTAACTAGACGATGGCAACATGCTGAGCATGGTGTAGGTCTAATCGTTATAATACCATGCTCCAAGCATTGTAACTAGACGATGACAACAGGCCCAGCATGGTGTAGGTCTAGTCGTTATAATACCATGCTCCAAGCATTGTTACTAGACTATGGCAACAGGCCCAGCATGGTAATGGTCTAGTCGTTATAATACCATGCTCCAAGCATTGTTACTAGACTATGACAACAGGCCCAGCATGGTAATGGTCTAGTCGTTATAATACCATGCTCCAAGCATTGTAACTAGACGATAACAACAGGCTGAGAATGGTGTAGGTCTAGTCGTTATAATACCATGCTCCAAGCTTTGAAACTAGACCATGACAACAGTCCCAGCCTGGTGTTGGTCTAGTCGTTATAATACCATGCTCCAAGCATTGTTACTAGACCATGACAACAAGCCCAGCATGGAAATGGTCTAGTCGTTACAATACCATGCTCCAAGCATTGTTACTAGACCATGACAACAGGCCCAGCATGGTGTAGGTCTAATCGTTATAATACCATGCTCCAAGCATTGTTACTAGACGATGACAACAGGCCCAGCATGGTGTAGGTCTAGTCGTTACAATACCATGCTCCAAGGATTGTAACTAGACGATGACAACAGGCTGAGCATGATAATGGTCTAGTCGTTACAGTATTATGCTCCGAGCATTGTAACTAGACGGTGACAACAGGCCCAGCATGGTGTAGGTCTAGTCGTTATAATACCATGCTCCAAGCATTGTAACTAGACGATGACAACAGGCCCAGCATGGTGTAGGTCTAGTCGTTATAATACCATGCTCCAAGCATTGTAACTAGACGATGACAACAGGCCCAGCATGGTGTAGGTCTAGTCGTTACAATACCATGCTCCAAGCATTGTAACTAGACGATGACAACAGGCCCAGCATGGTGTAGGTCTAGTCGTTATAATACCATGCTCCAAGGATTGTAACTAGACGATGACAACAGGCTGAGCATGATAATGGTCTAGTCGTTACAGTATTATGCTCCGAGCATTGTAACTAGACGGTGACAACAGGCCCAGCATGGTGTAGGTCTAGTCGTTATAATACCATGCACCAATAATAGTAACTAGACGATGAAGACAGTCTGCGTATGGAAATGGTCTAGTCGTTACAATACCATGCCCCAAGCATAGTAAATAGACGATGACAACAGGCCCAGCATGGTTTAGGTCTAGTCGTTATAATACCATGCTCTAAGGTGTTACTAGACGATGACAAGAGGCCCAGCATGGTAATGGTCTAGTCGTTAGAATACCATGCTCCAAGCATTGTAACTAGACGATGACAACAGGCCCAGCATGGTGTAGGTCTAGTCGTTATAATACCATGCTACAAGCATTGTTACTTGACCATGACAACAGGCCCAGCATGGTGTTAAGTCTAGTCGTTATAATACCATGCTCCAAGCATTGTTACTAGTCTATGACAACAGGCTGAGCATGCTGTTGGTCTAGTCGTTACAATCCCATGCTCCAAGCATTGTTACTAGACTATGACAAGAGGCCCAGCATGGTGTTGGTCTAGTCGTTATAATACCATGCTCCAAGCATTGTAACTAGACGATGACAACAGGCCCAGCTTGGTGAAGGTCTAGTCGTTATAATACCATGCTCCAAGCATTATTACTAGACAATGACAACAGGCCCAGAATGGGAATGGTAAAGGTCTAGTCGTTATAATACCATGCTCAAAGCATTGTAACTAGACGATTACAACAGGCTTAGCATGGTGTAGGTCTAGTCGTTACAATACCATGCTCGAAGCATTGTTACTAGACTATGACAAGAGACCCAGCATGGTGTGGGTCTAGTCGTTATAATACCATGCTCCAAGCATTGTAACTAGACGATGACAACAGACTGAGCATGGTGAAGGTCTAGTCGTTATAATACCATGCTCCAAGCTTTGAAACTAGACCATGACAACAGGCCCAGCCTGGTGTAGGTCTAGTCGTTATAATACCATGCTCCAGGCATTGTTACTAGACGATGACAACAGGCTGAGCATGGTGTATGTCTAATCGTTATAATACCATGCTCCAAGCATTGTAACTAGACGATGACAACAGGCCCAGCATGGTGTAGGTCTAGTCGTTATAATACCATGCTCCAAGCATTGTAACTAGACCATGACACCAGGCCCAGCATGTTGTAGGTCTAGTCGTTATAATACCATGCTCCAAGGTGTTACTAGACGATGACAACAGGCTGAGCATGGTAATGGTCTAGTCGTTACAATACCATGCTCCAACCATTGTAACTAGACGATGACAACAGGCTGAGCATGGTGTATGTCTAATCGTTATAATACCATGCTCCAAGCATTGTAACTAGACGATGACAACAGGCCCAGCATGGTGTAGGTCTAGTAGTTAATACGATGCTCCAAGCATTGTAACCAGGCGATGACAAGAGGCCCAGCCTGGTTATGGTCTAGTCGTTATAATACCATGCTCCAAGCATTGTTACTAGACGATAACAACAGGCCATGCATGGTGTAGGTCTAGTCGTTAAGTGCTGGCTCAGATAAAATCATGCAGGTGACTCCACATGGTGGGTAACGGATTTGGCTGATTTTCATTTGTGTGAGAGGTTTTGATGACAGAACAAGAAAAATAAGGTTTATTTCGACTTTTTTCAATTCTCGTCACCATGGCAACGGGAACTAGTATTTTGCCTAAAAATCGCTAAATTCTGCTCTAAAAATGGTATAATTCAAAATAATATTTTATGAATGTGATAAATGTCACGTAGAATTGAACATTTCGAATAGAAACACTTAACAAAAGTGATGGCTTGGTATAACCATAAGCATTTATCTGCATTTGCCTATGTCCCATAGAGAGGACGCTAACCCACTTACTGTTCGTAAATACACGCAATGCGCTTCGTCTATGCCTATTGGTGAAGAGAACTATCCAATCACGGGCAATTGGAAATCCAATTGCAAAGTCAGCTGCCATGCGTTAGGCAAATGAATAATAACAAGCACTATTTAGACAATATTCATAATATTAAGTGTGTTAGCTAATAAAAATAGCTGATCAGCGCCTTTGTTTTCGCTTCGTATAAAGTGCAATGTCTCTTCTTTCTAAATCTCTAATTTCAAGTTTTTCGCCATTTTCTCTGTCCCTTCTCTGGCTGTACAGCCTGGTTTGTATTGGGCTTGGTCAGAAATGCAGATAATATATAATAAGCCTGGTTTCTATCGGGCTTAGTCAGAACGATACAAACCAAAAATATATATGGCGTTACGTATTCCCGCAAAAATTAATACACCGCTGTGCCTGGTGTGGGTTCGAGCCCCGTACTGGCCACATGCGAGACAAGCCAAGTTCTGCTTGCGGGTGTGCCAGGTGGTTTTTCTCGGGGCTTAAAAGGGATTTAAACTGATATAAAAAAAAGAAACTTTAGCAGGAAATTTGCTGCTAGTGCTGAGGATACTTTAGAAGAATGTTAATCCAAAGTACAATATTTACATTTTTATTGCAACCGCTCTAGATGAAAGTATCTTTCTTGATGTTCTTCATTTTCCAATGAAAAACATTAAGTCACGTGATCTAGAGGCCAGGCCTATGGGCGGGGCGACGTTAAACCCAACCAGTGACGTCGTTTGTTTACTCTTGTCGGCGTGACGTCGGTCGCGTATCACCATGACGTTGAGCGCGAATATTTGACGTTTTAGCTGTTCCAAAATTACGTTAAGTCGTATTTTATGTCAAAAAACATGAATATGAGCCATGATATATGCAATTAAAAATCTGATACTTGATTGATAATATAAAATGTAAATATAAGTATTGAAATTCAGATTTTAGCTTTCACTGGATGATGAAAAACATTAGTTGTTTTAATGTCTCCGAGAAGCCCTTCGGGCTTCACAGACATTAAAACAGCCTAATGTTTTTCATCATCCAGTGAAAGCTAAAATCTGAATTTCAATTCTTAATTGAACATGGATGAGGATGCAGGTTCAGTACCAGACAAAATAGGAGCTGATGTAGATTTGTTGCTATCATTTTTGATGTCTGACTGCACTCTTCAATAAAGTACAGGGGCCAGTTGTTCAAAACTTCGTCAGCTCAACGTAATCGTTAAGACCTCAACTAGTTAAGTAAATGCTGACAACATTAGCGAATACACTGTTATTTTTGTTCATGAAATGTGACAATCGTTTGCATTGCAAAGGATTCTCACATTTTATAAAAAAAAAAAAAAAAAAAAAAAAAAAAAAAATAGCAGTGTATTTGTAATATTCATGTTTGAAATTTTAACGAATCGTTAACTAACCACATCGTTAATTTTGAACAACTGGCCCCAGGTAAATGAGGTTTGATAGACTGGCTCCCGTCCTATGTTAAATAGTACCGCATAGTTACCATGTTCTATAACCTCCACAAATGTTTTTTTGCATGAGTTACTTCTCTTCTTAGGCTCAGTACATAGCGATCGGAAGATCTCGAGCAATATAATGATCAAGCAAATATAATTTATAGAAAAAGAGCTGCATAAAAACGCCTTTTGACTATTAAAGCAGATGTTTTTGTCTTACATTTGGCAAATATGTCATGAAACATTATGAATAAAAGAGCACTGTGTACATATTTAGATTCTATAGGTCCATTAACATATGAGCGCGGATCTGGTAAAAGGTATTTGAAATATTTGGCATGTTCTGATATTTATTTCATACACCTTTAATATTGTAACACAATCCAAGAAACATACTTTTCTTATGGTCAAACGTTATTTGTATCATGTATGTTGTCATGGCAACGCTATAAGGACTACCCTCATTTTAAAAACCAGATACGCCCTTTGTATTGCATGTTTTATCAACAGTTTGTGAATTCGTGCCAATTGCATAGTCTGTGCAGTAGGATAGATGTTAAACATCAAGAAACACATAAGGGGGTCTTACAGATGTGCCCACGCATGGATTTTCTTTAAATTTTATACATAAGTAGGTCATCACATATGAGCTATGAAAATGTATATATTGAATAAAATAATTAATTATAGGACGCAGGAGGCAACCCTGGCTCACTCCCACAATGACATGATACCTGCCCTCATCATTGTATGCCTTAAATCTTCAGTTTAATAATATTCTAAGTTTTGTCGTATGGATTGGCTCGAGAACATCCTAGGCATTATACTTATACCGTAAAAATATTTTACAGAAGTATTATATTGTTTTCCTGATTAAATAATTATAAAATATCTCAATTTTTTCTCTAAAATTTACAAAAATTACCAAATTCAACTTCAAAGATAAATATGTTACAGTCTTTGTCAAGATATCATATTTGCACAAAAATATTTCATATATATCCTCTTGATTTGAGCAAAATTTCATGATAATTTAAAACCGGTAACAGTGTCATTTTTCACGTTATATACATGTAGGTCACTTTTCATAATTTTAACAAAATGTTGAAATTGCTCCAAAAATCACAAAAAGGTTTTGGATTATGATCATTATGCACATTTCTGACACACATTGTGCTAAGACAATCCTGAATGGCATACATTTAGTTACGTTCATGTAAATGAGTGGCCATCTGTTGGGAAATAGCCGTTCTCTCGGCAAACTGTACATTCTCTTTGTACAAGTGACTATTTGTTATTTCGCTTGTTTTCCCAATGGGAATTTAGGTTGAACCTTGGTTCTAATTGCAGCAGCCCCTGACCATTGTTTACTTTTGCCAAGTTCTACCATCTGTTTTTCACACTTCACTGTTTTCTTTAGGTTTAGAACGATATAAAGTAATTCTAAAATAGCAGTGAGACCAAATGGCTTAAAGTTTGCCTTCAGTTGAATCAATTCTAAAAGTTCTAAATTATTCTAATGAGGAAAAAATAGATGATGTTTAACTTTATTTAACTGATAATCAGGTGTTATGCTTCTCATATGGGAGTGAGACAGGGAGATCCATGTTGACTTGTCTAGTGATAAACTGAATCTGATATTAATATTTCTTACTCTTAAACTGATAGTATATTATTGTAAAATGACACAAGTGGAAATATAGACAAATGTTCACTGTATATTACTTTCACAAACCAATTCCATGCTTTTAGTTTTTTTAGGGTTCCTCTTATATCCCTTACTGTACTCAAATCTTAAACGTTGATTTTCAACATACGACCTGAGTTCACCTTTACATGAGACTAAAACAGACTATAAATTCTGTAAAGTCATATGCCATGAGAAACTTTAAGCCTTCAGTCAAATGCAACATCATTGCATTTCATATGTTACCCACATAAATGCTTGCAAAATAAACATCAAACCAAAAGCTCCTATAAATTGTATACATTTAGGCTAATTATGAAGTATGCTTCATCGTTAAGGCAAATCCAATTCATATATTCATATTCCTATGGATCTTATTCAGCCTTTTAAATGTATATTGTACGTTACATACATTACATCCTTCAAAACTGAATATTAAAGTTAATAGTTTCTCAGTAAAAATAAATTTAGTAAAGAACGTTCTGTCATATCATGACAAACATGTTGTAGACAATGATTTTCCTTTCATACAAATACAAACATTGATCTTTCATATTATGTGTTCTTATCGGTTACACAATCCTGCCAAGTACTAAGATAGAGTTTGCATCAAAATAAAATATTCAATGATAAATAAATGTCAGAAAAACAGAGTAAGTAATGAACTTATAATCTTTTCTTACATGGTACATATATTATGATGTTGAATGAAATGTAATTTCTTACTTTGTGCTTTTGTATCATTATGCTAATTAAATAAGGATAAGATGAATGCAATTGAACAACCCCGTAGTTTAGCACATGTATTAACTAGTTACATATAATATCCTTTTAAAATAAGAAGAAAAAGTTCAACTCTTAAAGATCGTATCATATGAAATGTTTTTACAGTACATGTTTGCGCTAATGTAACATATGTAACAGATTGAAAAGGTTACTCAGACAACTTCTGAATTCAGGAAGATCAATAATTTTGCATTTTAAACCCTGCAGTCATACTAATGTGATGTTTAAAACACAAAACTTTATTGAAATCTATACATTATTTTAAGTCTGTCCAAACGGTAACTTATGTAACAGAGTATAAGGTCTGTAGGTTGGGTTTCATTAAAAGCATGCTATAATAATATAAATTGCTTATAATAAGCCTGCAAGAAAAATCCTACAGTCATAAATCATGTATTAAAGTACTTTGTAATTATTAGTGAACAACTTCACATTTTGATGAATAAGGGTCATGTGTAATTAGTGTAACAAAGCACCATGTTACCGGTCCAAGATTTTCGTTAAATTTCACGAATATGTTCCTTACATATGTGGGCAGTTTTTATATTAAAATAGTGTCTTGACAAAGACTGGAACACAGAAATTTTTTAATTCAAATTTTACCTCTTTTAAAATAAGCAGGTGAAAATTGGGGTTACATGTACATAAAAATGACTGCTCCGCCACTATCTTGATACTTACAAAGTTATTTATAGTATCAGCAAACTTACCAATGACTACCATAATTCTGGAAAGATTTCAACATTTGCTTCATGAATCGTTGATCACTTAGAAATGTTTAAAGTGGGGTACCCTCAGCTATGGTAGTGACGTCATATATTACGTTATAATTTGCCACTGGAATTACATTTAAAAGGGAATCCCCCATTATTATAGCAGTCATAACTAAGACAATTAATGCACATAATTTCATAAAATTCCATGCGTGGGCAAACTCCCATGTTAATTTCCCATACCCTGTAACAGGCCCTTTCGAGAATTTTAGTCATACCGTCGTTAATTACAATGATTTAAAGACGTAAACGTCATCAACAGTTTTACAGCTTTATGACGTCATGTTTAGATTGCATCAGCTGCACACCTGTCAACATTCATATCTTTGCTATCTCTGAGTATTTCCAGAAAATTTGAAGACATTATCTTTATAATTTTATTCAAATTTTATGGAAATACTCAGAGAAACTTCGTCTTTCATATGTACGTAATTAATATATTAATTTTGATTTTTCTGCCATAACATCCTTTTTATCAGATTTTGACCCATATATTTAGACAACAAAGCATAAAATTCGGTTGATTGAGTGAGGTTTCTGGTCTTGATATCCATGCTATTTTTAAATACTCCCAATTCTTGAGATTGTAAAGATTCAAAATATGTTCAATATCAACCAGCCGGACATACAGTAAAGTAAAATAGAGGGATTAGGAATCGATGCAATTAAATTTAAAGTAACTGGAAACTTAAGAATAGTTTCGGATTCTAGAATTCGCAATATTGTTTCTAAAGGTCTTATATACATTCCCTTCCTACATTAATTTCGACAAATGTAGAGAGGAGATTGCAATATGCATTGATTTCGGTAATCGGTGTAAACGAGAGGGTGGTGAGGATAATGCTCTTAAAGAATGGAAAAGAAGTATCTTTACTATCGTGGATAAACGTATGAAGTTTCATTCACAAAATACTAATCTTTTACCTCCTTAACGCAAATCGTCATTGAGGCATTTGAAGCAGGGTATCCAAGAATTTCATAAAAAGTATGTCTTAGTTCCGGCAGACAATGCCGCGAACAATGTTATTGTCGTTTGTAGGCTTCACTACGTTAACACATTAAAACATGAGCTTGATGGTACCAGGATTTATCAGGAGACAGATACTGATTAAATGTTTGTAGGTTAATGCTCACTTAAACGAATTCCATGTTAAAGTTTCTGTTTGTGACAATGAATGCCAAGACAAACTTCTTACGATGTATTGGTTACCTAAGCTTCACAAAAGACCATACAAAGCTAGATTTATTGCAAATTCTAGCTCCTGTACTACTACTGAATTTTCTAAATTATTAACTTCCTATCTTACTGCTACCAAATCTCATGTCATAAGATACTGTGAGAATGAAACTTCAATAAAAAATTGGATGTGGTCACTAAAATATTCTGGCGAGGTGCTCAGTAAATTGAAGTGTAGAGGGTTCTGTGCGACGAGCTTGTCCACATATGATTTTTTTCTACTCTGTATACCCTAGAATCCAGCCAGGGTAATTTTTGAAGGAGGTGACATCTTCTGCTATAGTTGGTTTGAATGCATTTTTGAATAGTTTTAACCTTCCATAAATGGTTTAGGTGGGCTGCTCAGGAAATTTATTTTGCAGATACGTTTACTCACACCATGTTCTGAGGTACCATGGGAAAATACACATTCCCTACAAAGCAGACATTTACATTATTTATGGGGACATTGTCCTTTTTAATTAATAAAACAATGCACATTTATGCAAATACTTAGAATATGAATATCTTCACACATTTCAAAATGCATTTAAAGATTATAAAGTGCTATAAATCCTTTATAATGTAGGGTTTTGTCATGCCAAGTTACCCCACCCACTTTCAAGCAAGATACGTGTACGAAATTTATTTATAGCTCTGCTTTTTAGATACTTTTATTTGAAACATTATCATTGATCGAGATTACACTCTGTCTTTGTGCCTATCTGGGTATTTGTATATACAGCTGAACGTTTTGGTCTGTTCAACTGTATGTCTGTAGCACGTAATTTGCCGAAATCAGTTCTTTTATGGACAAAACAATTTTCATCTAGTCATAATGAAATATTTGGAAGGCAAAATCAGAAGTACTAAATAGGCCACATTCGTATACCATTAAGGTATCAATCCCTGTTCAAAACATTATAGGTATGCAAAATAGTGGAAAAAATAAAGCCGTATACCTACAAAAGTTCTGGTATATTTGTCTCTGATAGCCCTAAACAGCTGAAATGGTGTTTTATGATTACTTAGACTTGGTTCTATAGGCTGGTATTCAGATAAATAAATCTTATGGCTTAAAGTATTAATATTTTTGATGAACGCATTGAAAATAGAGGAACAATGCAGAAAAATAAAAGGTGTATACATACAAAAGTTCTTGTTTCTAGGCATTCAATGCTCATTTAGAGCTGAAAATAGTGTAAAATAATTGCTGAGATAATTATTTTTTGGTATGAAATCGGATTAATTAAGCATTATGATTTAAAAGTTTAAACCTAATATTGAAATCATAGATAACAAAAGAAACAAAATGAGGAAAAATAAAATGGGTATACTCACAAAAAAAATCTTGTATCTTGGCATCTGACGTTCCTAAATAGCTGAAAATGGTGTCAAATGATTGCATTGATTTTTATATATAAGCTTGTATTCATATACATAAATAATGTGACCCAAAGTTATACTATTTTTATGAAGGCATAGAAGATATGAGAAAAATGTGGAAAAAGTGAAGTGGTATCTTGGTCTCTTACGAGCCTGAATAACTGAAATGGTGTCAAATGATTGCATTGACGTTGTTCAATCTACTTGTATTTATATATATAAATCACATGACTCAAAGTAGTGATAATTTTTATGAAGGCATGGAGGAAAAATGTCGGACAAATAAAGGGGTATTCTTACAAAAGTTCCTGTTTCTAGTCAAATAATGATTATAAAGAGCAGAAAATGGCATCAACACTTGTTTAGACAATTATCTATTGGTTTATAATCAGAATAATCATATGAGTTCAAGTTTCAAAAATAGTATTGAAATCATAAAAAACTGAGGAAAAAATAAAGGAGTATACTTACTCTTGGCCTCTGGTTGCACAAAATGGCTGAAAATAAGTTAAATGATTGCTTTGACCAAGGCACATTGTTTGGTATTCAGATATATAAACCATATGAGTAAATGCATCAATGATTTTTATGAATACGTAAAATATATAACAAAATGTGGAAATGATGACAGAGTATACACACAAAAGTCCTTGTATCATGGCATCAGATGACCATAAAGAGCTGAAAATGGTGTTAAATAATTGCTATGACAATAATCTTTTGGTATGAAATCAGATGAATTAATAAAATGATTTCAAGTCTTAAAATATTATTGAAAACATAGATAATTAAAAAAAATGAAGAAAATAAAATGGGGTATACTTACAAAAAATCTTATATCTTGGCCTATGATGGGCCTGAATAGCTAAAAGTGGTGTCAAAAGATTGCTTTTACTTTGTTCTATAAGTTTGTATTCATATATATAAATCAAAGTGACTCTGAATTCTAATATTTTGTGAAGGCATAGAAGATGGAGGAAAAATGCGGAAAAAATGAAGGGATATACGTACATTAGTTCTTGTTTCTAGTCAACCAATGGCTATAAAGAGCTGAAAATGGCATCAAATGATTGTTTAGATAATTATCTATTGGAGTGTAATCAAGTTTAAAAAATATTATTGAAAACATAAGTACTTCAAGAAAAAATGAGGAAAAAATAAAGGGGTATAGTAACATAAGTTCTTATATCTCGGCCTCTGGCGGCCCCAAATAGCTGAAAATGGTGTTAAATGATTGTTTGACTAAGGCACATAAGCTGGCATTCAGATATATCAACCATACGATTAAATGTTTTAATAATTTTTATGCATGCGTAAAACTTATAGGGAAAAAGCGGAAACGATAATGGGGTGTACATACAAAAGTCCTTCTATCATCGCCTCAAATGGTCATAAAGAGCTGAAAATGTTGCAAAATGATATCCAAGGCAATTGTCTTTTGTATATGTTCAAATAAATTAATCATGTGATTTCAATTGTCCAAAAATATTTATGCAAACTTAAATAATTAGAGAAAAAAGAGGAAAATTAAAGGGGTATACTTACAAAAGTTACTGCATCTTGGCTTTTTATGGCCCTATAGAAATGTAGATGGCATCATAAGATTGCTAAGACAATGCGCTATTTGTCCATATTAAGATATATAAATATTGTGACTTTATCTTTCAATAATTTTAAGAAATAAGAGCAAAATGCAGACAAATAAGGAATTGACTCACAAAATTAACCTGTAAATTGGCTGCTTATTGACCTATAAGGCTTCAAATGGCATCCAATTACATGTATTGCTAAGGCACTACACTGTTGCCTGTGATATATAATAACATGATATGATTTAATGTTTCATTTAAATGGGAGTAACACGTCAGAAATTATTTTTAGACAAAGTTTCGTCAAAAATACTTACCTCCAAGTGAACTTATGCAAGTTCTATTAACATTAATGTTTTATCGAGGTATTTTGTAATGAGGTTGCAGACTATTATTGTGGATGATAATGTTCTATCAATATATGTATAATACATTTCAAAGAAAATATCGTAATAATTCTGATAAATGCTTAATGTCATGTTACAATCAACAATATCCACAGTTTTAAAGAGGGGTAATTCTGTGAGAAATAATGCCATGCTTACGAAATGTTTTCATGGTATAAGTACCTGATTGTTAGTTTGGTTTTTTCCCATCTTGGTTTTTGGAGTGGGAGTCTTTTTCTGATTGCGCCTTTTCCTGATCTTTGCCTACTTGTACTTTTTCAAAAGATCATGAGGTCTTTAGTGTAAAATTAGACTGCACTTTATATGTTTGCTTACAAACAATATACAATGCATTGGAAAGTAACTAGCAAATATGAAGCAAGAACCAATTTATATATTACATTAAGCAGACTTTTCATATATATATATAGCTTTTTTGTCATAGCACTACCTCCATACATCAATGAATTTGAGCATTGTGCAAAAACATTTCAAGAGCAGCCAACTTTATCCTTCATCGGGAGGGTGAGGACTACTTAAAAACATTCAAACCAACTATGACAGATGTCATCTCAAACTCAAAATATGAGAGATACTTTGTTCTAGGGTAAGAGACAATATTTGATTTCAGTGTATAGTAAGGTAAGCGTCAGAAATATTTCAAAATAATGCTTAATCGTCCATACAATTGGTATCTTATGTTTGTACTGAGCTTGACCATTAGCAAATATACCTAAATTGATTTAATATGCATTATTCAGCTCTAAGAGAATGCCACAAACTTCAATTTAGTTATAGTCTTGATTGTTTTAATGCATTACGCCCTCCTCGGTAATTACTTATGGTCTTGTAAGGCTGTCAGTCGCGTAGCAGCCACCGCTCCTGTGCATAGAGGCAAGTTACCAGTTCTTCGTTCAAATTTATTTCGCCATTAACTTGAATCAGTCATTGAAAAGGAAGTATGCCTAATTAAGAAATATTTTCAAACCAAAACTTATATTCGCTAGTACAAATGTGCATGTAGTTGATTTTACGCTATTTTATACCATTGATGCATTACCACATGTAGGTATACCCTTAAGTATAGGTCCATACAGATAAGTAAACAACTTTATTGCTTTTCAGGCTATTGTTTAAGCATGTTAAAGAGGATAGATTGTTAAATACAAAGTAACCATAAGATTAACATTAAAATTGCATACATGCATATTATTAAGGTGGGTAGGGTAATTTTACATGTAAAGTGGTAAAAATATTAATACAGAAAAATGTTGCAGCAATACAATCAATAGTTTCTAAAATTGTTTAGAATACAAAAGCAAGTCATACAGACGGAGAAAATGACTGGATAATGGAGAAATATGTAATTGTCTGTTCATTAGATTAAAAACTTATTTCATAGCAGTAACATACATCACCTCCTACTCTAAATATGAGAGATACAGGATTTCGGGTTCTAGGGTAGTACAACATTACCACATAATCTAATAAAAGAAAAAAATTCTGGATTTGAAAGAGTGGACCTTCAAAAGGACACTAAAAACTATCATTCACTTTATTTGGCATGTAATGACAGAAAGGCTTTTTTCACTTCCTCTGACCAAATTCGGTATACACTTTGGTCATGTCAGAATGCGTGCGACGCCTTATCATATCTACTGGAGAACTCTAAAACGTGTATATTCCTTATAATGGTGTTGCTGATATCAAATAAATGTGGTATCGTGTACAAGCGCGATGATAATGGTTTACAGCAAATACTTACGATAGTTGAGCGAATTGCGAAACAATAACCCCTCACATACGCACATAAACACCATTCTCTTTCACAATAAAACAGATATGTATAACTTTGTATAAAATATTGTCCACCAATATCACCTGTTGTTGGTAGAACTCTATTACAATAGTATATAATTATAGTTCGTTGCAATTCTAAATATATCTTCGGAACACTTCGTATTGTTGATATGATCTTCGTGACTTTTCGTGATTGTTGGTACTATTTAGCGAGGTATATAAGATCTTAATAAGATTGCTATGCTAAAACCTTTGTCAGGAGCGCATAGCTCAAATGAATGGTAGAGCACGCAGATTAATAACTTGACATTTTACCGACAGTGGTTCGGGTCCCACGATTAATACATTTTATTTTTTTTTTCTTATTTTGTTTCTTATCTACCCTATTCATTCTCCCGTCGAACCAAGGTGCACGAATCAATGACGATAATTTATTATACAGCGTCATAGCGATTTAATTTATGCAATGCATAAAGGTCAGCACCAGGTGAATATTCGTCCACAATACTGTGCATAAGATGTACACGTGACATTGTATGTACGAATTAGATTTGGTGATAACGAGTTTAACTTTAAGACTAGTTTAAACTTTCTTAAAGTTTCTAATCGAGGACATCAGACTTAATCAGTACGGCCGTATATGTAGCTTCGATTCTTTTCATGGAACCATGTTTCTAAAATTAACGAGTGTGATATTGAGCGTGCTGTGTATTAATGGCGTGCATGCATCATGGAAGAAGGGTGTAGCAGCAAATCCACTAAACCTTCTATGTGATGACTTCAAAGTCCTGAATAATATGACATGGTGGTAAGTGTACACTTATACTGTAATAGTTTGTGCACTATACGACTCTGTTTGTTCTTGGTGATTCATTGACTAGTTAGAGATTCACCACGAGGACCGAAGAACTTACGAAATGTTTTGAACCACTGCAGAAGCTGAGGGTGAGGTTAGGTACCTGTAAAATCGATTTAAGACCGCCAGTAATTTTATATTACTGATCGTTCCAAGGCGAAACTTCTGTGGTGGTTCTTTCGTTTTATGTCTTGGTGTTTATTTTTTTTTGTGCTGTTGGCGCCTTATGTATGTTTTCACATTTTTAGTTAAGTTTAGGTAACTGAGTGGCCATCTTTTGGGAAAATAGCTGCCCATTCGGCTTACGATATGCTTTCATGGTATAAGTACCTGATTGTTAATTTAGTTTTTTCCCCATCTCGGTTTTTGGAGTGATCTTTGCCTAATTGTACCTTTCTAAACGGTGAAACGTTCGTTTATAATAACATTAGAGAGATTGCGAAAAATGTACGGGTATGGGTAGTTTTTATTCAAATATAATTCTTGCAGTGTTTATTGTCGTGTTAAAGTGTCCAATGTGATTTTGGTTCAGTACACCGTTGCGGAATGATACGGTGCTGGAGAGACGGTGCGATAAGAATGGTGTCGTAAATGCGGCTACAGTGCGGTAAGTTGCGATGATGTACGGTATTTGTGGTGCAGTAGTACAATGCAGTGCAGTAAGGTTCGATGCAGTGCTGTCCGATAAAGAGCGGTGATATGTTTCGAGTAGGATACGATATAGTAAGCTACATTTCGATGCGATATGTAAGGTGTGGTACGTAAGAAAGGTGCGAAACGGTGTGATACAGCTCGGCGAGTACGGTATGATACGGTACAGTTAGTACGTTGCGATGCCTAGCTGGCATACGGCACTATAGGTATCATAACAACGACGCGTTTAGAACTGTGTGGTTAATACGGTGCGATCAGTTGCGATACGGTACGGCAAATACGGTGCCATAAGGTATGGCAAGTATATTGCGATACAGTAAAGTATATTGCGATACAGTACAGTAAACACGATGCGATACGGTACGGTAAGCCCGTTGCGATACGGTACGGCAAGTATATTCCGATATAGTATGGGTAACACGGAGCGGTTCGTTACGGTTAATCATGTGATACGGAACTATACAGTTAAGTAATCACGGTGCAGTACGGTAAGTACTTCTACGGAACCTTAACGTTTCGTGTCGTACCATGCATTTCAATTCTAAAGTATCGTATATTGCAGAGTACTTTCTCGCACCGTTTTACCATGCCGTATCACGCCGCACTTTGCTTACCGTATCACGGCGTACTTAGCGTGCCATATCGCACCTAACACACCGTACCGTATCGCACCTTACCGTATAGCATCCTACACATCCTACTCATCATACAATATCATACAGTATCGCACCGTACTGATCGTTACGTATCACACCATACTTGGGTATCGAAATATATCTTACCGTATCACATTGTACACGACAATACTCATCGAACCGTACAATGAGCAGGGTGCGATCTGCTAATGATACGATGGGTAGGATGCGATATGATACGATAGGGTACGGTGAGTTCTGTGCTATCTGGTTCGATTAGTACGGAGCGTTAGGTACGGTAAAGGCGATGTAAAATGGATTGATACGGTGCGGTAAGTACGGTACAAAACGGTACAAACTTATACCGTACCATACTGTTTCGTGTCGTACCGTACCGTACATTTCTATAGTACCGTATCTACCTATCGAAAAGTACTTCATACAACGTATCGCACCGCTTTACCGCACCATATCGCGACGCACATTGCGTGCCGTATCGCACATTGCGTATAGAAGCGATACGGTACAGTTAGTATGGTACGATACGGTACCCAAAGTGCGGCACGATACGGTACGGTAAAAATCCTTGAGTTTAGTACTTTGCGATAGGTACATACGGTACTGCAGAAACGGTATAAATGGTACGACAGGAACGGTATGTAAGTTACGGTATACGTGTAAGAACTACCGTATTGCGCAGTAATTACAAACCGTATCGCCTCATACTTTCCGTACTGTATCGCACCGTACTAATTGTATCTTTTCGTACCGTATTGCAACGTACCGTATCGACCCGTATCGCACCGTATTTACCGTTATGTTTCGCACTATTCCCGGAGTATCTCATTGTACCGTACTAACCGTACCGTTTTGCAAATTATCGTTTCGTACTTACTGCTTCGTTTACACATACCGTATTGCATTGTTTTCACAGCTAGGTACCATACTTACCGTATCCTATCATATCGTACTTGCTGAACTGTATCCCACCGTTCTAACTTACCACTCCGTATCACACTATACTCGCAGACCTGCATCGCTCTGTTCTAAAGTATCGCACCGTATTCATCGTATCGAAACGCACCTTCCTAATAGCATCATACTCGCAGCATTAAAGCCGTGCCATAACGCACCGCAACGTATTGAACCTTAGGAACACCGTTCAGACCGCAACATTTTGCAACGTACCGCACCAACCATATCGTTTCGCACCGTAGAACACGGAACCAAAATCTCTTTTGACACGACAAAAACATTGCAAGAATTATATTTGAACAAAAATTGCTCTACCCGTACATTTTTCGCAACCTCTCTATTAACTCACCCAATGTGTGCTTGTATTTAGTTATCAATAACGACGAATATGTTAACACAATGAATAAATCATCGTATAAGTTGAATAAGGTTGTCACTGTGTTTGATTTTCATATTAATTCAAATACAGTTAATACTACTGAGAATCACGTGGTATTGCACGTGATAAATGACACACAGTTCAATTGAGACAGAAGTTGAGGTTAGATTTTCGACTTTTCTCCTATCGCTTTTCTTCTACTGACCGATAGATAGATGCAGTCAATGCAGAAATTAATTTGTTGAATGAAAGTAACATAAGACATCCGGTTATTTCGCTTTCGCAAACACTTCAATGTTATTGTGACGGAAGTACTATATGTTCATGGGGCGGAAGTGTTTGCGAAAATGAAACAACCTGGATTCCTTATGTTACTTTTATTCAATAAATGTTCAATATCTGCATTGACTACACCTATCTATCAGTCAATGCGGTAAAAGCTATAGGAGAAAACTCGAATTTCTCATATCAACTTCGGACAAAATTTCATTGTGCGTCAGCCATTCCATACCACGTGTTTCTCATCTGTGGTTATGAACTAGAGATAGTAGAAAGGCTATGTTTATTAAGAACAAATCATTTTATGCTTACCGCTTTGATCAGGTACAGCTGGCATATAGACATGACCTACTACGACCAGAAGGTCAATCATGGCCACGGATGTCCAGCTGGTACCAAGAACACTCTTCCTCACTACATGCCCATGGTGAAGACCTTTAACCAGCACACTGATCTATCCGTCCTTGACCCACATGCGCCATTTATACTCGGCTTCAACGAGCCAAACCACAAGGACGAAGCCCACGGAGGATTAACACCACAACATGCGGCAGACGCGTGGAGACAGATCGAACAGCATTCACATGGCATTCGCCTTGTTAGTCCCGCAATGGCCGGAGAAGACTACAAATGGCTAGATGAGTTCTTCAAATTGTGTAATGGATGTAGAATCGATTACATCGCCGCGCACAAGTACTCGTGTGACGCAAATGAAATAATGGGTTTCATGAACCGCTTATGGCACCGGTACCACAAGAAGATATGGCTCACCGAGTTTGCATGTCCCCTGTCGACCAGCGAGGACCAGCAACTTCACCTCATGCAGAAACTTCTCCCTCAACTAGAAGCGGCGCCCTTCATTTCCAGGTTTGTTAGTAGTATACATTATGTTTTCTTTTTTATTTGTATTTAGCAGTTATACGAGTGTATAGATTTACAATATAAACAGTATAACGTTTGTATCTTGTTACGTGCCAGGCGTAACTAGAAGATTAAGGAAACCAACAAGTTGGTTAGCCAGCAACAAGCTTTATTTAAAATTTAACAAATCTATTTAGAAGTGATTTAACCAGTAATTACATGTGAAACAATCAAAAGCATATATACAATCAAACAAAAATGAATGTACAATACCTTTCAAGATGTTAATTCCCTTAAAGAATGTCTGAATGTCCCTCAGAATTTTTTAACACAAGTCTGTATCA
This sequence comes from Rugalucina vietnamica, assembly GCA_964017185.1. Taxonomy (NCBI): domain Eukaryota; kingdom Metazoa; phylum Mollusca; class Bivalvia; order Lucinida; family Lucinidae; genus Rugalucina; species Rugalucina vietnamica. The sequence goes on along the minus strand of OZ024875.1, from coordinate 58,427,952 downwards.
GTTTCTGATCCCAAGAATTAAAGTTTGTTTCAAAATAGCACTATGTCCCAATCCAGAATCGAATATCCCAAAGTAATCCAAGAATAAGTTTAAATTCCAGTAAGATAGATTTTGACTTCTTAATAGTAACAGTACCCAAAGATCGTCCTTATGAAAATTTGTAGCCCTTATATAGCACTAAGGAACATTCAGGATTCTTCCAGCAAATTCTATGATATCATATACTAAAAATAACAAGTTGTTTACCAAAATTTAATCTTCTGGAATATTCTAGAGAGGCCATTATCCTTCCACAATATTCTTTTGACATAAAAAAGATTTTTCTAGAAGATTCTACATCTTTCCAGGTTCTTCCAGATTTTTCCGGACTTTTCTGTCAAAGAACAATTTGAAATTTCTAGAAAATTCTGAAGTAAACAACCTGTTTATGTCCAATATCTGGGACACTAAAAGTAAATAATTGCTAAGGACAACAAGTAAACATCATATGTATAACATCATACTTTCCTGGGCATACTCCCTTGGGAAGTTTACCAGTACTGAATGCACATCTTTCAACAAGTAACTGTCATACATAACACTTCCCCTCTTCAAAGAAAAGAAAGTTTTATAAAATAAAGCTTTCTTTTGCAATACTGGATAATTTTATACAATATGTTTAGCAAAATTTGTGCAAAACTAATCAAATACAACAGCACAAAGCTGGACATCAGCATTGTAGAGGCACTTAAGCTCTGCTTAGGGTGTCTGGAATGATATTATCTCTTCCTCGGATATGTCTGATGTCAAGATTGTGCTCTTGCAACATGAGACTCCACCTGAGTAAACGCTGGTTCTTGTTTTTCATTTTATGTATGAAAGTCAGTGGATTGTGGTCACTGAAGACAACAATTGGTGCATGTGAAGAAGCTAAGTAAACTTCAAAGTGTTGAAGTGCAAGGATTAGAGATAGGCATTTTTTCTCTATGGTAGAGTAATTTCTCTGATGCTTGTTAAACTTTTTGGAAAAATAACAAACAGGATGGTCAACACCATTGTCATCTTCTTGCAACAATACACTGCCTGCACCAACATCACTGGCATCTACAGCCAACTTGAACTCTTTGTCAAAACTTGGTGCTAAGAGAACCGGAGCACTTCTAAGTATGGCCTTGAGCTTATCAAATGACTTCTGGCAGTCATCTGTCCAAACATAGTTGGCCTTCTTACCAAGCAAGTTTGTCAGAGGCTCAGCTATAGCCGAGAAGTTGTTGCAGAATTTCCTGTAATATCCAGCCATACCCAGAAAGCGCATCAGTTGTCTTTTGCTAGTAGGTACAGGAAAATCTGAGATAGCCTCAACTTTAGCTTCTACAGGTTTTACCTGACCTTGACCTACAATGTGTCCAAGAAATGTCAAGTTTGCATGGCAAAATTCACTTTTTGCCAAGTTCACAGTTAGTTTAGCATCACTTAGCCGGTCAAAGAATGTTCTGATTGTCTGCAAGTGTTGTTGCCACTCCTCACTGAAGATAATAGCGTCGTCGATATAGGCTTTACAGCCATCCAGATTGGAAATCAAACTGTTGACCAGACGCTGAAAAGTCGCAGGCGAGTTCTTCATTCCAAATGGCATGACTTTATACTGGTACGGTCCATCTGGTGTAACAAATGCCGAGATCTCCTTTGCTCTGTCCGTGAGGGGTATCTGCCAAAATCCCTTTAGCAGATCGAACTTTGTAACATACTTGGCATGTCCAATATTATCAATGCAGTCATCGATTCGTGGGATGGGAAAAGTGTCTGTTTTAGTGACAGAATTGACTTTTCGATAGTCTGTGCACATTCTAAATGTCCCGTCTGGCTTTGGTACAAGAATACAAGGAGAACTCCATTCACTTTGACTGGGTTCAATGAAATCATTGTCCAGCAAATATTGAACTTCTTCCCTGAGATATTGCTGTTTTACAGGGTTCATTCTGTAAGGATGTTGCTTTACAGGTTTTGAACCTTCAATAATGTCAACATCATGATAGATTTTGTCAGTTCTGGATGGAATGTCCGGAAATAAGTGCTCATATTCGAGAACTAACTGTTTCAGTTCAAGTCTTTTGTCTGAATCAAGGTGAGACAGTTTCTGATCAAGATTCTGTAGTATGTCAGAATTCTGGAGTTTCGATGACGAGGGATCAGATTTCTCCAAGTTGAAGTCCTCAGAGTCCATTTGATTTTGTTCATGAGGGACAGAATTAACTATATTTACTGATGAAATAACAGAACTATCCCTATCAATGTACTTCTTGAGCATATTAATGTGACATAGCTGTTTTTGCTTGCGCCTCCCAGGAGTGTTAACAATGTAATTCACGTCACTTAACTTTTTATCAACAGTATACGGGCCATAATATCTAGCTTGTAAAGGTCTGCCAGGAATGGGCAAGAGAGCAAGTACCTTGTCTCCAGGTTCAAAATTTCTGTCTTTAGTATTTTCATCATAACGAATCTTCATTTTGCTTTGAGCAGATTTGAGATTGGACCGAGCTGCATCACAGGCCTTTGATAGTCTGTTTTTGAAATCAGACACATACTGAAGTAAGTTCAAAGAACTGTCATCATCTGAGAGAAATTTCTCTTTTAGAAGTTTTAACGGTCCACGTACAGTGTGCCCAAAAACAAGCTCAAATGGGCTGAACCCCAGAGACTCTTGTACAGATTCTCTTACAGCAAATAGAAGCAAGTGTATGCCTTCATCCCAATCTTTTTCAGTGTCAAAGCAGTAAGATCTGATCATGTTTTTCAAAGTTTGATGGAATCTTTCTAAGGCACCTTGGCTTTCAGGGTGGTAAGCCGATGACTTGTATTGCTTAATTCCAAGTTCGTACATAACTTGCTGAAAAATTCCTGACATAAAATTTGAGCCCTGGTCTGATTGGATAGATTTTGGGAGGCCTACAAATGTGAAGAACTTCACAAAGGCATTAACTATTGTTTTAGCCTTGATATTTCTGAGTGGGATAGCTTCAGGAAAGCGAGTTGAAGCACACATTATGGTCAGAAGATATTCACAACCTTTCTTTGTTTTGGGTAAGGGACCTACACAATCAATAATTACTCTGCTGAAAGGTTCATCAAAGGCAGGAATGGGCTGTAACTGAGCTTTAGGAATAGTCTGATTGGGTTTTCCTACCATCTGACAAGTGTGGCAGGATTTGCAGTGTTGAGATACATCAGATTTTATTCCTGGCCAGTAGAAATGATTAAGGATCTTGTGATAGGTCTTATTTACACCTAAATGGCCTGACATTGGAGTTTCATGGGCCAAGTTTAAGATTTCAGGGCGATAAACCCTAGGGATCACAATTTGGTGGTTAACAGTCCACTCATCTTCTGCTGAGACATCTGGAGGACGCCATTTTCTCATTAATATGCCATTTTTGACATAATAGCAAACAGGGACCTGGGATATTTCTTTTTCATCTAAAGCCCTTTCAAATAAAGGCGAGATCTCAGAATCACTGTGTTGTTCTTTACAAAGCTGTGACCTTGACATCTGGTCATGACCTTGATCATTTGACGTTGAGGGTGAAAGGTCGTTTTCTGACCCCGACCTTGGATTGCTAGGGTCAGTCTGAATATCAGACTGACTAGGGGAAAGAGATGTTGAAATCTCTTTATTAAAGGACTGACCTATCAAAGTGTCAGTTAAATTTATGTCCTGCATCCCATCATATAATTTGGCTTTCTTAGCCATTGCCCTAGTAACAGCACAAGAAGGGTAAAGGTCAGGAATTTCCTGCTCAATGGGATCAGGCGGTTGATCAACACATGGTGTGCTGGTCAAAAGTGGGTTTACCACAACCTTATCTCCTGCCAAATCATTGCCTAACAGCAAATGAATACCTTTAAAAGGTAAGGAAGGTCTAATACCTACAGCCACGGGACCTTTAACTAAGTCTGAGGACAAATAGATATTATGGAGGGGTACGTTAACAAATCCACACTCTACGCCCTGGATAAGGACACTTGTCCCAGAAGAAGACTTCTCGGAAAATGGCAAGGTATCTGCCAAGATAAGGGATTGAGAAGCTCCGGTATCTCGTAAGATTTTAATAGGGGTAGACTGGGCAGAGTCACTGTTAAGTGACACAAAAACATCTGATAAGAATGGTTCATAAATCTCCATAATAGAATCCTCAGAGACTGACTCTTTACAAGTTCTGGTCAGTATAGGGTTTTCTTCCTGGATACAAGACTGTGGTTTAGCCTTTAAGGAGGTGAGGCCTGTCGGTTTAGCACTATCTAGATTTTCTCTTTCTTTCTTTCGTTTCAGTGCCAAACATTCAGAAATAATGTGGCCAGTTTTCTTACAATAATTACAAATTGGCTGGGATAAGGGATTTTGTCCTTTGTTTTCACTAGAAAATTTGGGTTTTGGACTGAAATTGTCAGTTGAATTACTGGGATTGGCTTTGGGACCGGACTGAGGGGAATATGGTTTTGACTGAGGGGTAATTTGCTTTGATTGAGGGTTATATGGTTTCCTAGGATATGGCTTGTTGACAAATGAAGCCTTATGAGTCAAAGCATAGTCATCAGCTAAACGTGCTGCTGTTTCCAAGTTTTCAACTTCTCTTTCGTTCAAGAAAGCCTTAACATCAGAATTTATGCACCGTTTGAATTCTTCAACAAGCATGAGCTGCCTTAGCTTTGCATGATCAGAACCTACTTTCTTTGAAGAACACCATCTATCAAATAGTTGCTCTTTTGTTCTAGCAAACTCAACATGAGTCTGGTCATGTTCTTTTCTACAGTCTCTAAATTTCTGCTTGTATGCCTCAGGGACCAGCTCATAAGCCTTAAGGATAAATTCCTTTACTGTATCATAATCTGAGCTTTGCTCAAGAGAAAGCTGAGTGTAAATTTCTCGAGCTTTACCAATTACAACACTTTGCAAAAGCAAGGTCCAGTGCTCTCTTGGCCATTTCAAGTTTTCTGCCACCTTCTCAAAATGTAAGAAATATTTGTCAACCTCTTTTTCTTGAAATGGAGGAACGAGACGAATGTGTTTTGTGACATCAAATACTGTCCTAGTAGCCAAAGGCAAAGATTTTGATTTGTCATTGAGTTCAATTTCCTTCATTCTTAACTGAAATTGCCTTTCTCTTTCTTTTTCTTCAATTTCAAATTTAAATTTTTCTTTTTCAATTTCAAGCCTTTCTTCTCTTTCTAATTTTTCTTTTTCTAACTCAATTTTTTCTCGTTCTAATTCTCTTTGTTTTTCCTTCTCTCGTTCTTCCATTTCTAACTTTTGTTTATGCATTCTTTCTTCCCGTTCTAAAGTTTCCAATCTTATTCTTTCTTCCCTTTCGGCCTTTTCTGCCCTTATTCTTTCTTCATACTCAAATTTTAGTTTTTCCATCTCAATTTGTCTTTTGATTTCTAGTTCCCTCAACTGCAAGTCAGTCTGAGTGACTAGAATCTGAGAAGTAGCCGAGGAATCAAAAATTTCCTCGTCAACAAAAAACTGAATCAAAATGTTCTTAATTTCATGTTTTAACATGGAAGTCTTGATATTTGACAACCCATAATGATCAGCTATGTCTAAGAGGTCACTCTTTTTGGCCTTATCTAACAGCTCCTGAGAAGGAGCAGCAATAAAGTCACTTAGTTTGAATGACATGGTAGCTTTTTGCTGGCTTTAGCTATTTAAACAGCAAACAGTGAAGATACTTTAGAATTTTAAATAAATTTGGTGCACAAGAAATTTCAATCCCGGACGAGCCCCCAATTCTGTTACGTGCCAGGCGTAACTAGAAGATTAAGGAAACCAACAAGTTGGTTAGCCAGCAACAAGCTTTATTTAAAATTTAACAAATCTATTTAGAAGTGATTTAACCAGTAATTACATGTGAAACAATCAAAAGCATATATACAATCAAACAAAAATGAATGTACAATACCTTTCAAGATGTTAATTCCCTTAAAGAATGTCTGAATGTCCCTCAGAATTTTTTAACACAAGTCTGTATCAGTTTCTGATCCCAAGAATTAAAGTTTGTTTCAAAATAGCACTATGTCCCAATCCAGAATCGAATATCCCAAAGTAATCCAAGAATAAGTTTAAATTCCAGTAAGATAGATTTTGACTTCTTAATAGTAACAGTACCCAAAGATCGTCCTTATGAAAATTTGTAGCCCTTATATAGCACTAAGGAACATTCAGGATTCTTCCAGCAAATTCTATGATATCATATACTAAAAATAACAAGTTGTTTACCAAAATTTAATCTTCTGGAATATTCTAGAGAGGCCATTATCCTTCCACAATATTCTTTTGACATAAAAAAGATTTTTCTAGAAGATTCTACATCTTTCCAGGTTCTTCCAGATTTTTCCGGACTTTTCTGTCAAAGAACAATTTGAAATTTCTAGAAAATTCTGAAGTAAACAACCTGTTTATGTCCAATATCTGGGACACTAAAAGTAAATAATTGCTAAGGACAACAAGTAAACATCATATGTATAACATCATACTTTCCTGGGCATACTCCCTTGGGAAGTTTACCAGTACTGAATGCACATCTTTCAACAAGTAACTGTCATACATAACACTTCCCCTCTTCAAAGAAAAGAAAGTTTTATAAAATAAAGCTTTCTTTTGCAATACTGGATAATTTTATACATTATGTTTAGCAAAATTTGTGCAAAACTAATCAAATACAACAGCACAAAGCTGGACATCAGCATTGTAGAGGCACTTAAGCTCTGCTTAGGGTGTCTGGAATGATATTATCTCTTCCTCGGATATGTCTGATGTCAAGATTGTGCTCTTGCAACATGAGACTCCACCTGAGTAAACGCTGGTTCTTGTTTTTCATTTTATGTATGAAAGTCAGTGGATTGTGGTCACTGAAGACAACAATTGGTGCATGTGAAGAAGCTAAGTAAACTTCAAAGTGTTGAAGTGCAAGGATTAGAGATAGGCATTTTTTCTCTATGGTAGAGTAATTTTTCTGATGCTTGTTAAACTTTTTGGAAAAATAACAAACAGGATGGTCAACACCATTGTCATCTTCTTGCAACAATACACTGCCTGCACCAACATCACTGGCATCTACAGCCAACTTGAACTCTTTGTCAAAACTTGGTGCTAAGAGAACCGGAGCACTTCTAAGTATGGCCTTGAGCTTATCAAATGACTTCTGGCAGTCATCTGTCCAAACATAGTTGGCCTTCTTACCAAGCAAGTTTGTCAGAGGCTCAGCTATAGCCGAGAAGTTGTTGCAGAATTTCCTGTAATATCCAGCCATACCCAGAAAGCGCATCAGTTGTCTTTTGCTAGTAGGTACAGGAAAATCTGAGATAGCCTCAACTTTAGCTTCTACAGGTTTTACCTGACCTTGACCTACAATGTGTCCAAGAAATGTCAAGTTTGCATGGCAAAATTCACTTTTTGCCAAGTTCACAGTTAGTTTAGCATCACTTAGCCGGTCAAAGAATGTTCTGATTGTCTGCAAGTGTTGTTGCCACTCCTCACTGAAGATAATAGCGTCGTCGATATAGGCTTTACAGCCATCCAGATTGGAAATCAAACTGTTGACCAGACGCTGAAAAGTCGCAGGCGAGTTCTTCATTCCAAATGGCATGACTTTATACTGGTACGGTCCATCTGGTGTAACAAATGCCGAGATCTCCTTTGCTCTGTCCGTGAGGGGTATCTGCCAAAATCCCTTTAGCAGATCGAACTTTGTAACATACTTGGCATGTCCAATATTATCAATGCAGTCATCGATTCGTGGGATGGGAAAAGTGTCTGTTTTAGTGACAGAATTGACTTTTCGATAGTCTGTGCACATTCTAAATGTCCCGTCTGGCTTTGGTACAAGAATACAAGGAGAACTCCATTCACTTTGACTGGGTTCAATGAAATCATTGTCCAGCAAATATTGAACTTCTTCCCTGAGATATTGCTGTTTTACAGGGTTCATTCTGTAAGGATGTTGCTTTACAGGTTTTGAACCTTCAATAATGTCAACATCATGATAGATTTTGTCAGTTCTGGATGGAATGTCCGGAAATAAGTGCTCATATTCGAGAACTAACTGTTTCAGTTCAAGTCTTTTGTCTGAATCAAGGTGAGACAGTTTCTGATCAAGATTCTGTAGTATGTCAGAATTCTGGAGTTTCGATGACGAGGGATCAGATTTCTCCAAGTTGAAGTCCTCAGAGTCCATTTGATTTTGTTCATGAGGGACAGAATTAACTATATTTACTGATGAAATAACAGAACTATCCCTATCAATATACTTCTTGAGCATATTAATGTGACATAGCTGTTTTTGCTTGCGCCTCCCAGGAGTGTTAACAATGTAATTCACGTCACTTAACTTTTTATCAACAGTATACGGGCCATAATATCTAGCTTGTAAAGGTCTGCCAGGAATGGGCAAGAGAGCAAGTACCTTGTCTCCAGGTTCAAAATTTCTGTCTTTAGTATTTTCATCATAACGAATCTTCATTTTGCTTTGAGCAGATTTGAGATTGGACCGAGCTGCATCACAGGCCTTTGATAGTCTGTTTTTGAAATCAGACACATACTGAAGTAAGTTCAAAGAACTGTCATCATCTGAGAGAAATTTCTCTTTTAGAAGTTTTAACGGTCCACGTACAGTGTGCCCAAAAACAAGCTCAAATGGGCTGAACCCCAGAGACTCTTGTACAGATTCTCTTACAGCAAATAGAAGCAAGTGTATGCCTTCATCCCAATCTTTTTCAGTGTCAAAGCAGTAAGATCTGATCATGTTTTTCAAAGTTTGATGGAATCTTTCTAAGGCACCTTGGCTTTCAGGGTGGTAAGCCGATGACTTGTATTGCTTAATTCCAAGTTCGTACATAACTTGCTGAAAAATTCCTGACATAAAATTTGAGCCCTGGTCTGATTGGATAGATTTTGGGAGGCCTACAAATGTGAAGAACTTCACAAGTGCATTAACTATTGTTTTAGCCTTGATATTTCTGAGTGGGATAGCTTCAGGAAAGCGAGTTGAAGCACACATTATGGTCAGAAGATATTCACAACCTTTCTTTGTTTTGGGTAAGGGACCTACACAATCAATAATTACTCTGCTGAAAGGTTCATCAAAGGCAGGAATGGGCTGTAACTGAGCTTTAGGAATAGTCTGATTGGGTTTTCCTACCATCTGACAAGTGTGGCAGGATTTGCAGTGTTGAGATACATCAGATTTTATTCCTGGCCAGTAGAAATGATTAAGGATCTTGTGATAGGTCTTATTTACACCTAAATGGCCTGACATTGGAGTTTCATGGGCCAAGTTTAAGATTTCAGGGCGATAAACCCTAGGGATCACAATTTGGTGGTTAACAGTCCACTCATCTTCTGCTGAGACATCTGGAGGACGCCATTTTCTCATTAATATGCCATTTTTGACATAATAGCAAACAGGGACCTGGGATATTTCTTTTTCATCTAAAGCCCTTTCAAATAAAGGCGAGATCTCAGAATCACTGTGTTGTTCTTTACAAAGCTGTGACCTTGACATCTGGTCATGACCTTGATCATTTGACGTTGAGGGTGAAAGGTCGTTTTCTGACCCCGACCTTGGATTGCTAGGGTCAGTCTGAATATCAGACTGACTAGGGGAAAGAGATGTTGAAATCTCTTTATTAAAGGACTGACCTATCAAAGTGTCAGTTAAATTTATGTCCTGCATCCCATCATATAATTTGGCTTTCTTAGCCATTGCCCTAGTAACAGCACAAGAAGGGTAAAGGTCAGGAATTTCCTGCTCAATGGGATCAGGCGGTTGATCAACACATGGTGTGCTGGTCAAAAGTGGGTTTACCACAACCTTATCTCCTGCCAAATCATTGCCTAACAGCAAATGAATACCTTTAAAAGGTAAGGAAGGTCTAATACCTACAGCCACGGGACCTTTAACTAAGTCTGAGGACAAATAGATATTATGGAGGGGTACGTTAACAAATCCACACTCTACGCCCTGGATAAGGACACTTGTCCCAGAAGAAGACTTCTCGGAAAATGGCAAGGTATCTGCCAAGATAAGGGATTGAGAAGCTCCGGTATCTCGTAAGATTTTAATAGGGGTAGACTGGGCAGAGTCACTGTTAAGTGACACAAAAACATCTGATAAGAATGGTTCATAAATCTCCATAATAGAATCCTCAGAGACTGACTCTTTACAAGTTCTGGTCAGTATAGGGTTTTCTTCCTGGATACAAGACTGTGGTTTAGCCTTTAAGGAGGTGAGGCCTGTCGGTTTAGCACTATCTAGATTTTCTCTTTCTTTCTTTCGTTTCAGTGCCAAACATTCAGAAATAATGTGGCCAGTTTTCTTACAATAATTACAAATTGGCTGGGATAAGGGATTTTGTCCTTTGTTTTCACTAGAAAATTTGGGTTTTGGACTGAAATTGTCAGTTGAATTACTGGGATTGGCTTTGGGACCGGACTGAGGGGAATATGGTTTTGACTGAGGGGTAATTTGCTTTGATTGAGGGTTATATGGTTTCCTAGGATATGGCTTGTTGACAAATGAAGCCTTATGAGTCAAAGCATAGTCATCAGCTAAACGTGCTGCTGTTTCCAAGTTTTCAACTTCTCTTTCGTTCAAGAAAGCCTTAACATCAGAATTTATGCACCGTTTGAATTCTTCAACAAGCATGAGCTGCCTTAGCTTTGCATGATCAGAACCTACTTTCTTTGAAGAACACCATCTATCAAATAGTTGCTCTTTTGTTCTAGCAAACTCAACATGAGTCTGGTCATGTTCTTTTCTACAGTCTCTAAATTTCTGCTTGTATGCCTCAGGGACCAGCTCATAAGCCTTAAGGATAAATTCCTTTACTGTATCATAATCTGAGCTTTGCTCAAGAGAAAGCTGAGTGTAAATTTCTCGAGCTTTACCAATTACAACACTTTGCAAAAGCAAGGTCCAGTGCTCTCTTGGCCATTTCAAGTTTTCTGCCACCTTCTCAAAATGTAAGAAATATTTGTCAACCTCTTTTTCTTGAAATGGAGGAACGAGACGAATGTGTTTTGTGACATCAAATACTGTCCTAGTAGCCAAAGGCAAAGATTTTGATTTGTCATTGAGTTCAATTTCCTTCATTCTTAACTGAAATTGCCTTTCTCTTTCTTTTTCTTCAATTTCAAATTTAAATTTTTCTTTTTCAATTTCAAGCCTTTCTTCTCTTTCTAATTTTTCTTTTTCTAACTCAATTTTTTCTCGTTCTAATTCTCTTTGTTTTTCCTTCTCTCGTTCTTCCATTTCTAACTTTTGTTTATGCATTCTTTCTTCCCGTTCTAAAGTTTCCAATCTTATTCTTTCTTCCCTTTCGGCCTTTTCTGCCCTTATTCTTTCTTCATACTCAAATTTTAGTTTTTCCATCTCAATTTGTCTTTTGATTTCTAGTTCCCTCAACTGCAAGTCAGTCTGAGTGACTAGAATCTGAGAAGTAGCCGAGGAATCAAAAATTTCCTCGTCAACAAAAAACTGAATCAAAATGTTCTTAATTTCATGTTTTAACATGGAAGTCTTGATATTTGACAACCCATAATGATCAGCTATGTCTAAGAGGTCACTCTTTTTGGCCTTATCTAACAGCTCCTGAGAAGGCGCAGCAATAAAGTCACTTAGTTTGAATGACATGGTAGCTTTTTGCTGGCTTTAGCTATTTAAACAGCAAACAGTGAAGATACTTTAGAATTTTAAATAAATTTGGTGCACAAGAAATTTCAATCCCGGACGAGCCCCCAATTCTGTTACGTGCCAGGCGTAACTAGAAGATTAAGGAAACCAACAAGTTGGTTAGCCAGCAACAAGCTTTATTTAAAATTTAACAAATCTATTTAGAAGTGATTTAACCAGTAATTACATGTGAAACAATCAAAAGCATATATACAATCAAACAAAAATGAATGTACAATACCTTTCAAGATGTTAATTCCCTTAAAGAATGTCTGAATGTCCCTCAGAATTTTTTAACACAAGTCTGTATCAGTTTCTGATCCCAAGAATTAAAGTTTGTTTCAAAATAGCACTATGTCCCAATCCAGAATCGAATATCCCAAAGTAATCCAAGAATAAGTTTAAATTCCAGTAAGATAGATTTTGACTTCTTAATAGTAACAGTACCCAAAGATCGTCCTTATGAAAATTTGTAGCCCTTATATAGCACTAAGGAACATTCAGGATTCTTCCAGCAAATTCTATGATATCATATACTAAAAATAACAAGTTGTTTACCAAAATTTAATCTTCTGGAATATTCTAGAGAGGCCATTATCCTTCCACAATATTCTTTTGACATAAAAAAGATTTTTCTAGAAGATTCTACATCTTTCCAGGTTCTTCCAGATTTTTCCGGACTTTTCTGTCAAAGAACAATTTGAAATTTCTAGAAAATTCTGAAGTAAACAACCTGTTTATGTCCAATATCTGGGACACTAAAAGTAAATAATTGCTAAGGACAACAAGTAAACATCATATGTATGACATCATACTTTCCTGGGCATACTCCCTTGGGAAGTTTACCAGTACTGAATGCACATCTTTCAACAAGTAACTGTCATACATAACAATCTAATCAAGTGGTACGGAATGGGTGACGCACAGTGAAATTCTGTCTGAAGTTGAGATGAGAAATTTAAATTTTCTCATATAGCGTTTACTCTATTGACTGATAGGTAGGTGCAGTCAATGCAGAAATTGAACATTTATTGAATGAAAGTAACATAAGAAATTAAGGATATTTCGTTTTCGAAAACATTTCTTTTTACAAGGCATTATGGCAAAAGTGTTGTGCACATAGATGACTTCGACGAGGATTAATTTGGGATCACTACAATTGACAATTATTTACTTTTATTCACGATGAAGCTATGATCAGCTATACTCTCTGTTTTTGTCTCTACATATTTATCATTAGAAAGCAGTAAGTGAATAACCTTTATTCTATACCTAGACTTATAGGCATGATTTTCAGAAATGAATAAATTTTACACTAAAGACTTGATTATTAATTGGAAACGTGAAGTCTTCACATCGTTTTGAAATATCATTGAATCTAGACGATATCAATCTTTATTCAATACATACGTAGTACATGTTACATGCGTTACATTATTCAGTAAGGTCTCTGAGCCTAGGTACTTTGTAAATTGTTAAGAGCTATGGTTCTCAAATATCAAGGAAGTATAAAAATGATAAGATATAAATCTGCATTTATATCAAGCATTTACAAGTTTTACAAAATTAGCAATACAACATTCGGCACAAGAAACTGGGGATATGGCTGCTGAATATTTCATAAAGAATAAACAGTGTGTGTGTCGATTGAACATGGTAGTGGAAAAAAATCTAATATCTTTGGAAAAGTAATGCATCGACCTCCGCGGCGTTCTTGTACATGATTAAGCCCCTATGGACAGAGTGCAACTATCTCTTATTCGACACAGCTTAGGTAGGGTTTCTTTAACCCATATTTGACGAATGGATTCGCCCATCATTATCAACTGGATGAATCCACTTTCATTTTCAGGGGTGTTAGGAGTGATTTTTAATTTTTATTCAATTCTTCGGTGAAATTCCTCAAAGCAAACAGAATAGCCCCAGATGGGACGCCGCTTTCTGCGGCGTCACATCTGGGGCTATGCTGTTTGCCTATGTCCCATAAAAGGGACGCCCGGCTTAAATGAGTTAAGATTAAGGTTTTCGTATTGCCCAAATACTGACCCATCAAAACATGGCTAACACAAATGATAGTTTGATGAATTGTTTTCATCTGGAGCGTTACCCATTCACAAATTACTGTTACATATGTTACATAAGACAAAAAGCTACAAATAGTAGTCAAATTCATGAATTTTGTAAAATAACTTATGCTAGCTTGATTGTTGTAGATACTGGCTTTCAAGTTTTCAAAATTATTTTTTTAAGTTTACCGGACACTATTGAATGACGCAAATACAGGGATTTAAAAAGCCACCAAAAAGCTCTTTAGGTGGCCACCTGTTTAGCAAAAATTTCCTTTGTATAGTTGTTTAGTACTGTCCTTGGCAAGCATGAAAACCAATGTTTTAATTTTTTCGGTCTTGCAAAAGTACTGTTATTGTGGGTGAAAGTGACATACCCTATCTAATTTCGTCCTTGACTTCTAGGCTAACCAGCAGATTTCCTTACCATAAGAACGAGGGTCATCCAATAAGTAATGCGAACTCATGCGCAATTTCTTTCACCATTGTTATTTTTCAAGATAGTTTTTATCAAAATTATAGTACATTATCGATTCTTCCAAATCCAGTTACTATTTTGACTGTGTGAGAGGCGAGCTTTCCTTTTATTCTTTAAATAAACACCTATATTTTGAACAAAAAATGGCATATGATGTGCTTTCAGTTTCAGTGACAATACAGTGTAAACTATGTTGCTTTATAAAATGAAGTATATTTCAACGTTATGAAAATTAATAACAAACTACAACTACATCTCTTCGTGTTTCCATGTCAGGTATGCATGGTTCAGCGCTCGGAGACTACGGGACGATGCTCGCACCAACCACCAGGCTAGTCTTCTACACGCTAACTCATCCACACTCACTAAGATAGGCCAGTTCTATAACAACTTCCAGAAACACACAGCACATCCTATCGTTGGTTAAACGTCTTTGACAACTCAGCGAATTTGACCACGCTTAGCTTGGTATTCTTGTTAGTATTACAGAAATGAATGTTTGTTAACTGTTGACAATACATTATTAATGATAAGCTTTCTTGTAAGTTTCGACAAACGTTCAATACTAGATGTCTTAGTTCATTCCGGAGAATTTGAATATGTTTTCACATCATGAAAACGATGAACTTGAGACATCATAAAATCAATATTCATTTATGTAAAATACGCTTTACACCAGGAAAACATGTCCGTGCAATGAATACCCCCTTAAACTCCACATATAAAAAACTGGGGTTTGCAGGGGTATATCTGTTTTTCTTATTTTAGCTTCAGAACACAGATTGTGGGTACTCGTTAGAGCCGCCTCGGCGAGGCGTTTGAGCAATACAAAACGTGTAACAGAATCAAAGTTGGACATTGTGTCGTCAAAACGATCACGAAATAATGAAACTGATAACAGGGACACTATATACTAATACTACAGGATTTTGTATCATTATTTTAATATATGAGCCGCCTCGTGGGAAAACCAACAATGTGGTTTCCGAACAGGTCTGACACAAACCGACCTGTACGGTCACAGAAAAGAGCTAGAAGCTTGAAATTTTGAAGTTAAGTAGAGGAGGAATTGTACTATCCGAGTAGCGAAAACAAAGGCGCTGATCAGCTTCGCGGTTACCGCGAAGCTGATCTGCGCCTTTGTTTTCGCCTATGTAGATTGTTGGTTTTCCCACGAGGCGGTTCATATATATATACTCAGAGGAAAACGTTTAGCCAGTAACTTTGACCAGCCCGATTACTATACTCCTCCTCAAAAAATCCGGTCACCCAATTGTGTTGCAACCACTCAACAAATAAACGAAAAATGTGTTCCATTGCTAGTAAATTTTATAGAATACTCGACAAAATCGAGTATATAAACAACCATTTCGCTTGCAGTATAAGCCTATTACGCATGCTCAGTTTAAAAATTAGATGTTACATGGTAGTTATAGGGTACAAAAGGGTGGGGAATCTGGAAGGTCACTCCATTCTAGCGACTAGCCCATGCTAGCTTCCTCAGGATAAAAATACAGTGTAGAAGCCTCTGTGGTGTCTAATAGTTAAGCTTCTCGCCGCTTTTTTGTATTCAGGGGTCGTGGTTTCGATCAAGGGCCCCTACAGTCCTTCGGATAACATTTTCAGCATACTCTATCTCCATATGACAAAGCATGTTAATTGGACGTAAAAGCATAATTAATCACAGTTTGGGGTTGGGAATAGGATAGTTAAGGGTATGAGCACACAAAAAATTAAACAAGTTTATAACAAAATATACAGAATGCGAAAACGATTTTCAGAAATACTATTTTTGATTTCAATAAACTTGTTTCTGGTCTTGATATCCATGCTAATACTACTAAGTCTTGAGATTGTAACGATTCAAAATATGTTTATCAACCAGCCGGACATATAGTTACTGGAAATTCAAAAATAATTTCGGATTCTAGAATTCGCAAAATTGTTTCTAAAGGTCCGAAATATAGATTTCCTTCCTACATTAATTTCGAGAAATGTAGAGAGGAAATTGCATCTGCATTGAATGATTTCGGTAATCGATGGTGTAAATGAGAGGGTGTTGAGGATAATGCTCTTAAAGAATGGAAAAGAAGTATCTTCATATCGTGGATAAACGTATAAAGTTTTATTCGCAAAATACTAATCTTTTTACCTCCTAAACCCAAATCGTCATTTAGGCGTATGAAGCAGGGTATCCAAGAATTTCATAGAAAGTATGTCTTGGTTCCGGCAGACAAACCCGCAAACAATGTTGTTGTCATTTGTAGGCTTCACTACGTTAACACCTTAAAACAGGAGCTTGATGGTATCAGGGCTTATCTGGAGACAGATTCTGATGAAATGTCTGTATTTAATGCTCACTTAAACGATTTACCTGTTAAGTTTTCTGTTTGTGTCAATGAAGGCCAAGACAAACTTCCTACGATGTATTGGTTACCTAAGCTTCACAAAAGACCATACAAAGCTAGATTTATTGCCCTTGTACTACTACTGAACTTTCTAAATTATTAACTTCCTGTCTTACTGCTATCAAATCTCATGTTATAAGATACTGTGAGACAGTGTATGAAACTTGAAATAAAAATTGGTTTTGGTCAATAAAATATTCTGGCGAGGTGCTAAGTAAATTGAAGTGTAGAAGTTCCGTGCGACGAGCTTGTCCACATATGATATTTCTACTCTGTATACAACATTACCACATAATCTAATTAAAGAAAAACTTCTGGATTTGATAGAGTGGACCTTCAAAAGGGCATTAAAAACTATGGTTCACTTTATTTGGCATGTAATGATAGAAAGGCTTTCTTCACTTCCACTGACCAAAGTCGGTATACACTTTGGTCATGTCAGAATGTGTGCGACGCCTTATCCTATCTCCTGGATAATATTTATATTAGATTTGGGACCAAGTTATATACAGACAAATTGTCGGAAACTCCGATGGGTACAAATTGCGCACCTCTCGTAGCTGATTTATTTTTATACTGCTACGAAGGAGATTTCATGGATTCTCTTAACCGATGTTATCGAGGCTTTTAATTCCACTTCTAGGTACCTCGATGACCTTTTGAAAATTGACAACCCTTAGTTTGAAGGTATGGTCAATCAAATTTATCCTTCTGAACTACAGTTGAACAAAGCCAATATCTCAGATACCGAAGCCCCCTTTTTAGATCAACATCTTTCTGTTTCAAATGTCTTTGTTTCTTCTAAAATTTATGATAAGCGCGATGACTTTGATTTTGATATAGTAAATTTTCCGTTTTTGGATGGTGACGTTCATCGTCGTGCTTCTTATGGTATATACATTTCGCATTAGGTTTGCTAGAGTCTGCAATCATATTATAGACTTCAACGCTCGAAATAAATGTTTAACGGCCAAACTTCTCCAACAGGGCTATCGGTATCATAGACTTCGAAAAACCTTTTCTAAATTTTATCGTAGACACTATGAATTGATCTCCAAATATAATGTTAAAGACGCTTTTAAGTGAGGGCATTTCGGAACCTGAATTTTATATATGGTGACTTGGTTTACAAACAGAAACTTATAGGAAGTACAGAAAAATCATAACACGTTACAGACGTATCGGTTATAACATGCTTAGTTTTTAACCCAATCATGGTTGATAACTACGCTGCCTTCTTTAATTGCACGCCGGTGGGTCGGGCGTCAGACTCTATGATGGCCCCGACTTAAAACTATTCATTTTAGTTGGATAGGGCCGGAGCTTCTTGTCTGTTGCTTGGCCCACCGGGGTCCAACTGGTGTTTTTCTTTTGCTCCGGAGTTAGTAGGTTATTCGGCGCCCAGGGATCTCCATTGTCGGGCAGCTTACTCAATCTGTGAGTCCTGGTTTTTGATTCATCAGGATGTTTATCGTGATTTATTTGTTTGTTCTTGATGATTCATTGACTAGTTAGAGATTCACCACGAGGACCGAAGAACTAACTAAATGTTATGAACCATTGCAGAAGCTGAGGGTGAGGTTATGGCCATGTAAAACCGGTTTAAGCCCGCCAGTAACTTTGTGTTACTGACCGTTCCAAGGCGATACTTCTGTGGTGGTTCTTTTTGTTTTATGTCTTGGTGTTTAAAATTTTTTGTGCTGTTGGCTCCTTATGTATGTTTTCATATTTTCAATTAAGTTTAGGTAACTGAGTGGCCACCTATTGGGAAAATAGCTGCTCATTCGGATTACGATATGTTTTCATGGTATAAGTACCTGATTGTTGATTTGGTTTTTTTCCCATCTCGGTTTTTGGAGTGGGAATCTTTTTTCTGATTGCGCCTTTTCCTGATCTTTGCCTACTTGTATTTTGTTTTCGATGCTTAAGGCCTTGGGTGACCGGATTTTTTAGGAGGAAGTATATAATGCCCAGTCGACTGTCTTAGATGTTCCCCTTTATTGAATTTGCAAAGTAAGTCCCTTTCTAATTCTGGAAAGAAACTCCACCAGTTCTCAATTCCGACAGAGTCATTGGCCTTTTTCGTAAAACATCATTTTTGTAATTACCCGATAAAAGATCAAATCGGCGCTTTGAGTAATAGCGCTTTCTGGTACATGAAGAGGTTGTTGCCAGTGACAAATATCCGAAAAACATCTTTACAAAATTCAGCCACGTTCTCGAGAAATAACAAATCAAGTATTCATTATCTTTAGATTACCTCCCTTTCATTTAAAATAAGAACGAAAATTGGTGTATGCACATCGTTTTTATTGGAAATATTAGGTTTTATTCACAGTTTTATGACTGGTAATTTTAATCCCAAATTATCCAGGGGTTTTGAAGCGATTTAAACTGCCTCAACGGGATTTTACATGTATTTTCACTGACTAAACTTTTGCAGGTGAGCATATATTATGGCACAAAATGGAAAGATAAGAACCATTACTTTGACACGCTAACGATGACATTATTGCCTGGGACCGTTGATGTAATAATCACTATTATGCTTAGATAATGGGACGAAGAGAATGGACGGAAACGGAACTTGAGTCATTAGACTGTATGGATATTTCCCTAATTTAAATTTAAAGTATAGGGGTTTAATCCGAGATATATTGGTACCATATATAGTCAAAACATTGGACCAATATCGTATTTTTACTTCATATCTATTGTCGTGGCAGAAATCTTGCCTCTTGGAAATAAGATTGAGATAACAAAATAAGCCGCGCCATAAGAAAACCAACAATTTGCATATGCGAAAACAAATGTTCAGGTCAGAGAAGATTTTTTATGTTTTCCCATTGTAAGTCTATGGGAGCTATCTGTTGCCATGGAAACGAGAGTTCCAATCCGACCTAGCCCAAAGCATAATGCAACCTTTCCCCCACACCAATGATGCTTCATATAAAATTTAATTGCAATTGGTTTACTAGTTGCGGAGATATTTGTATTTGTAAATGTGGACGCACGCACGGACGGACGCACGGACGACGGCTCCACTACTATACTATGAGCTCACCTTGTGAGCCTTCGGCTCAGGTGAGCTAAAACGCAACTCGTTCTTCAAGGCGACTGTCTTGAAAGATGAGCAGCCACAGCCGGTAATAGTAAGTAGTAAGTAAGCCTTAGTAAGTAAGTAAGTAAGTAAGTAAGTAAGTAAGTAAGTAAGTAAGTAAGTAAGTAAGTAAGTAAATACTTTATTAAAGAGGGTAATCCAATTGGTTTTGCACCAATCTTCCTTGGGGGCCCTCAAAACATAATACATACAATCAACAAACATACAAAATGTCATGTTTACATAGTGATGAGGCATATAATAATCAACAAAATATTATTGTAGAGACAGACATACAGACAGACAAACACAAACAGAGAGAGAGAGAGAGAGAGAGAGAGAGAGAGAGAGAGAGAGAGAGAGAGAGTGGGAGAGAGATACCATTAATGGCGGCGGAGGTTACTCGTTAAAATTCTTCAGAAGAGCGTAATCTTTCAGCCATTTAATGCAAGTCCTTACAAATATGTCTAATGACAGTGACATTTTTATAGCTGTGGGAATACTGTTCCAAACAATTACGCAAGTGAAGGTAAGACTACCCTTAAATAAGTTACATTTTGATTGAGGCACAATGTAATTATGTTGCGCAACTGATCTCTAATTTGAGGCGGTGTTATTTAGATTTACATCTCTTATATGAAATAATTCCTGTTAATAACTTATGAATGAACTTTATACATAACCTTAGCCTTGTTGAGAAAAAAAGACTGATCAAAAGATAAAATGTCAAGTCGTTTCAAAGAATCCTCAAGCCCACTATAATCTTGTGACAAAATGAGCTTGCATGCTCGTCTTTATAATTTGTTTATTATATCTTATTTATATTAATATTTGATGCATTACTCCACACAATGCTGCAGTACTCAATGTGCGGTTTTATATACGCATTATAAAACAAAAGTCAGTGATTTGTTGACAAATAAGACCGTATCTTGCTTAAAAGCCATAAGTTTGATGAGAGCTTTTTTGATATATGGTGAAACTGATCATTCCACAGTAAATTTTCATCTACAAAAACGCCTAGTATTTTATCACAGGTTGACATTTGTATATCAATATCACTGTATCGTAAAGATAGAACTGTTTGTTTTTTTGTAAATGTTGCCTCTTTTGCCTGGTAGTTATCAGCATTACCTTAGTTTTTTTTCTGTATTAATTACCATCCCATTTTGTCGACACCAATCTTTAAGTGAATTCAATGTCAGTAGAAGTTTAGATTCAAGTTGATCGATGTTAGTTTGAAAGTCATAGAATATAGTGTCGTCAGCATAAATATCAACAGCAGCTGCCCCTTTTAGCGCTAATGGCAAATCGTTAATAAAAAACAAAAACAGTGATGGCCCAAGTATTGAACATTGAGGAACGCCATATGTGACATGTGCAGGATCGGACAAATGACTACCTAAAGAAACACGCTGGGTTCTATTTGTTAAATATGATTCAAACCACTTACGGCATGTTTCGTTACACTTGTAATGTTGTAGTTTCTCCAAAAGTATTTTATGATCGACTAAATCAAACGCTTTTCTGAAATCTACTAAAACGAAACCTATAAGCTTTCCAGAATTTATTGCCTCCAACCAAGAATCAACCATTTGGACCAGGGCAGATTCAGTTGAATACTTTGGTCGGAAACTGCTCTGAAATTTATGTAAAAGATCAAAAGTGTTCAAGTACTATAAAAACTGATTGTTTACCCACTTTTCATTGTTGGTAGAATAGAGATGGGTCGATAATTATTTACACCACTTTTAGTGCCGTATTTGAAAAGTGGCTTTACTTTCGCTCCCTTCCAGGAATTGGGAAATTCACCAGATGTTATACTTTTATTTACTTTACAGGTAAGGCTTGGTGTTATAACATTAGCTGAAATTTTGAGGATTTTGGGGCTAATATTGTCAATTCCAGTGGATTTGTTAGTATTTAACAGGGAAAGAAACCTCCTTACAAAGGTCTTGTATTAGACTGCTCCGTTATTTGAGTAAGCGTGTCACGATCTTCTACAGTGACGTTGATATCAGATAAACTTATGTCACTACCGTCTGGATCTATAGAAACAGCTGTTTCTTCTGAGAGCTAGGTACTCTGATTCCATGCTATCTGTTTGAATAAAAGAATGATCTTCCGTCAATGGCATGTCACTGAATAGTTTCTTATGCTGCGTTAACACTATGTTCCGGTGGCCACGGCAGCCCCATTTGCTCGAAACATAGCTGGCCGTGGCATTTTGGTCATATTTTTCTATATTACGTCTTATTAAGTCTTCTTACGTTGCATTACGGTATCCGCAACAAGCCGTGGTACTTATAAGCCGGTGTGTCATGGAGACGCCACGTTACTATACGGTTATCCACGATCTATCACGATTATTATCACGTTCTATTACGACCTGTTACGTTCCGATGTGGTCAGTTGCGTTTTCACAAAAGACCTAAATGAAAATCTAATCTGCACTATGGATGATGTACGGGGAGACTTTTTAGGGCCGCCACACGGCACAAAACCAGCTGCAGTAATAGCAAAAAAATATAAAGGTTTGATCCTTTGAAAGCAGTAAAACATTCAAAGGGATAAAGTATGGACTATATTGCGCAATTTCGGGTAATGAACCCTCATCAGTAGCCCTTTTAAAACCGACAGCGAAAGCCAGACTATTGTACTATAATTTCGAAAATTTACACGAGAAGCCTAAATCAAAGACACTTTCCTAAACGGGGTCAAATAATTTAAACATTGCTTAGAAGTATGTTTCTAAACGTAAGTGTTTTGAACACTCTGAATATCTTTACTGATCTCAAAGGACCTAAATAAAAATATAATCTGCATTATGGATGATGTACGGGGAGACTTTTTAGGGCCGCCACACGGCACAAAACCAGCTGCAGTAATAGCAAATAAAATATAAAGGTTTGATCCTTTGGAAGCAGTAAAACAGGAGGATCTCATAATTATGATTAACCATTTTATATTTCTAAACTTCAAGCGCTGTGTAAATGTAACCGTAACATAACGTGACATACGTAGTATAACGGAGTCAACACCGTCGAAGACCGTAACGCACCGTAACTTAACGCAACAAAACGTATTGAGTATTCCGTTGGAAATGGGACAAGACTTGAGAGGACCGTGATCTAACGCAGCTGAACATTGAAGAACCATAGCTTGCCGGGATATTCACTAGCTTCCCTTTGCACTACGGACCGCCTCCAAGTTTCGCTACATACTGTTACATACTGTCACGGTGTGTTAAGTTTAACGTACTGTCGTCCAGAACCATACTGTGTAGAACATCCCTAAGCGTGTCTACTATGATCATATGATCATAATAGATTTATTCGCTTACCTGAGTCACTAGGTGAGCTTATACTATCCTGCATCCGTCGTAAAACGATAACAGTGGGAATTGCGGGTCAGGAGCTACTGCTAGGAAAGCCGTCTCTCCTAAAGAATAAGCAACAGAAGAACAGATGATTAAATCAGCGTGCACATGAGGGAAACATGTTCGTGCAATGTATTCCCTAACACTTACTTGCACATAGTAAAACTGGGGTGTATTCGTTAGAACCACTTTGTCAATGTCTGTGTCTAGCAAAAGGTAAGAAAAATATTATTTTTCATCTGAAAATTATCATTTTTCACAGAATAAATATGCTACATGTATTGATTGCATGGGCGCGTTTTCGCATTGAAGCCACCGAATTCCAAAAACGACTTGACCAGGCCAGATAATTAGTTGCTGCGCTAAATTTGCTAGATTAGTAATTTTAAGCTCACCTGAGCCGAAGGCTCACAGGTGAGCTTATAGGATAGGCAGGCATCCGTCGTCCGTCGTCGTCCGTCCGTCCGTCCGTCCGTCGTCCGTCCACAATTTCAAAGAAGAATATTTCTGAAGCTAGTAGGCCGATCTTGATCAAATTTAATGTGAACCATAATTGGGTTGGGGGATTGATGGCATTAGGTTTTGGAGCAGATTGTATCAAAATTGTGGTTTCCATGGCAACAGATAGGTCCCATAGACTTACAATGGGAAAAACTAAAAAAAATCTTCTTCTCTGAAACCACTAGGCCCACAGCTTTGATATTTGGTATGTAGCAATGGCTAATGGTCCTCTACATAAATTGTGCCATTCATGCCCCTGGGGTCAAATTTGGCCACGCCCCGGGGGGTCAATAGTCTCCATAGACTTACTATGGGAAAAAAATTAAAAAATCTTCTTCTCTGAAACCACAGGGCCCACAGCTTTGATATTTGGTATGTGGCAATGGCTAATGGTCCTCTACATAAATTGTGCCAGCCATGTCCCCGGGGTCAAAATTGGCCACGCCCCGGGGGTCGATAGTCTCCATAGACCTACAATAGGAAAAACTAAAAAAATCTTCTTCTCTGAAACCACTAGGCCCACAGCTTTGATATTTGGTATGTAGCAATGGCTAATGGTCATCTACATAAATTGTGCCATTCATGCCCCTGGGGTCAAATTTGGCCAGGTCCCGGAGGTTGATAGTCTCAATTAACTTGCTATGGGAAAAAAATTCAAAAAGCTTCTTCTCTGAAACCACAGGGCACACAGCTTTGATATTTTGTATGTGGCAATGGCTAATGGTCCTCTACATAAATTGTGCCAGCCATGCCCCTGGGGTCAAATTTGGCCACGCCCCGGGGGTAGATAGTCTCCATAGACTTACAATGGGAAAAACTAAAAAAATCTTCTTCTCTGAAACCACTAGGCCAACAGCTTTGATATTTGGTATGTAGCAATGGCTAATGGTCCTCTACATAAATTATGCCATTCATGCCCCTGGGGTCAAATTTGGCCACGCCCCGGGGGTTGATAGTCTCCATAGACTTACTATGGGAAAAAAATTAAAAAATCTTCTTCTCTGAAACCATAGGGCCCACAGCTTTGATATTTTGTATGTGGCAATGGCTAATGGTCCTCTACATAAATTGTGCCAATCATGTCCCCGGGGTCAAAATTGGCCACGCCCCAGGGGTCGATAGTCTCCATAGACCTACAATAGGAAAAACTAAAAAAATCTTCTTCTCTGAAACCACTAGGCCCACAGCTTTGTTATTTGGTATGTAGCAATGGCTAATGGTCCTCTACATAAATTGTGCCATTCATGCCCCTGGGGTCAAATTTGGCCAGGCCCCGGAGGTTGATAGTCTCAATAGACTTGCTATGGGAAAAAAATTCAAAAATCTTCTTCTCTGAAACCACAGGGCATACAGCTTTGATATTTTGTATGTGGCAATGGTTAATGGTCCTCTACATAAATTGTGCCAGCCATGCCCCTGGGGTCAAATTTGGCCACGCCCCGTGGGTAGATAGTCTCCATAGACTTACAATGGGAAAAACTAAAAAAATCTTCTTCTCTGAAACCAAAAGGCCCAGAGCTTCTATATTTTGTATGTAGCAATGTTTGGTAGTCCCCATTATAAATTGTGCCAGTCATGCCCCTGGGTCAAATTTGGCCATGCCCCGGGGGTCAATAGTGTCCATACATAGACTTTCATTGGTCGATTCTCAATTAATTTAAATCTCATGAGCTTACAATGTGATAATCTCTCAGGTGAGCTTCAGGACCAATGGTCCTCTAGTATTATTTTAGTATAAGGAAAATGTACAAGTAGGCAATGATTGGTAATGTATTAGTTGTCAGCTATTTATCGGAAACTAGTAGCCGGTCTGCACCTATGGTTTTGCATAGACAAACTCCCTGATTTATTTTCTCAAGCCGTGCTTCAATAAGATAAGATTGAAGATCTTAACTAACAAAAGACGACTATTTAATATACTCAGAAAATTAAAAGTTATCAAATATTATTGTATTGTGCTTATTAAATTTTACTGTCACTAGTTAATAATATTTTCAACAATTCAAATAATCCTTCATATTTCGCAAATTAGTTGCGCAAAGGTTATCTGTGCAAGATTTATCATAAATATGCTATTCTACGTTTTGCGACTGTCCTCTGTAGCTTGAATCACGCAGAAGTAAGTGTTTCGATTTAATTTCATTATATTGTTTAACAGAATTATAATCCTTTCAAAATACTTGTTCTGCAACAACTGTTTAGAAATATAACCGTATTAGATAAGCAAATGATTTGATTTACATGTAGTTCGGCCTATAAACAATTAAGGTTTTACTTTTAAATAAAGGCTGCTTTTTCATTCAATGTCGGGCCTACAACTCTTTTTGTGCCTTATTTATGAGAGTGTATTGTTCTTAGCTGACCGGGCCGATTTTCAGCTAGACTTAACGAAAGGCATTTGTATCAATCAAGCAAGGTCTCCGTATAACAAAATCTGACCTGCTTTTTCGCTGTCCACACGTATTTTTTTAAATCGATCGCGAGTACACGCAAATGCTTCATCGCTTAATTCATGGTTTGCTTGTATCATTTAATTCGTTTAATATCCAAATGTCTCACCTTAGTCAACACCGACGAGCTTGAAACAGCTGTGGATTCACGAGATGTCGACCGTACCAGCAATAACTTACAACCCAACGCCCACCTTAAATAGCACGACGGTTTCGTATAATATCTCTCAACCAACTACAGATGACAGTACTTCTGTATATATTACAGCCAGCCAAGATACCACCACTCTATCATTTCAGTCTACAGCCAGCCAGGATACCACCACTCTATCATTTCAGTCTACTAAGCAAACCACACCAGTCGCGGTGATACCTACAAACGGTAGTACCGTACAATCTAACACGTCAAATAGTAGCAGAACTACAAGCAATGTAACACCACGCTCCACTCCGAACAATTCGCTCGTAAGTAATGTTATGGTAAACGCTTCCACGGTTGCAACACCAGCTGTGCCGCTTTATGTTTCTACAACGATCAATTCAACAGCCCGCTCTACAAGAGCCTCGTCTTCTACAACACGAGTCACTGCAACCACTGGAACTCAACCTCGGTCTTCAAGAGTTTCCATGCCACCTCTCAATCCTGTTACAGTAAACACGGGATTTTCGAAAGGGCCAGTGATAATTCCAGCATCTGGAACAACTTCTATCAACAATGTGAAGATCGATTGCGGCGCACCACCTTCGATAGAAGGAGCAACAACAATATCAAGGTGATTCATTGTTTGCTAACAAGCGAATTCCACTGAAACAGAATCGCATAATTTGTTCTTAGCAAATATTTGAAACATCATGATTGTAACTATAACATGTTTATCTTTAACAACTAACAGCGTCTTTTAAAATTCATCTAATGTCATGCAATCCTTTTAATGTAATTGTTTAATATTAATATCTCAACGGATATTTTGCCATGATATTTTGTTTGCTTGTATTGTTTGTAGCTTTGTAAAATGAGGGCCCCAGTGAAGATTGGTACTTAACCTGTTGAAATAAAGTACTTACCCACTATTGCCTCTTACTTAGTTACTTACTCACTCACTTACTTGCTTTAATACTCACTTACTCACTCACTTACTTGCTTTAATACTCACTTACTCACTCACTTACTTACTTTAATACTTACTTACTTAATTACTTACTTACTTACTCATTCACTCGCTCGCTCGCTCTCTGTATGCATTTTACATGTATGCACTTTCAGTGGCCCTTACCGCGTTGGAATGTCTGCAGTCTATACTTGCCTATCCGGCTACACAATGACAGGAGCAGCTAGTTTACTATGTGGTACCGACCTCAAGTGGTCCCAATCAGGTCCACAGTGTATTGGACCCAGCGGCGGCGGCGGTGCAGAGGCACATACTGGGCTCGAAAGGGAACTGGCAGGAAGTAAGTTTGGATAGACGAATTTTATCTACAGCTGTATTTGTCATACCATTCAAGACATCGTAGATGTCCTGAATTAATTGTGAGGTAAAATAGAATGATTTGATTTTTTATAATTTACTTTTTAATTAAATGCTGCGATGATTCCAGCTATGATGATTTCACCGACTCAATATTCGGCAAAATCCGATGCATAATAGCTTCTATCGACAACATATATCCTTAGAACTGTAAAAAATTGAGAAATTTGTTTCCGTAACAGTGCAATTTTATGTTAATGTTTATTTCAGTGCCTGTGTGGATGGCAATCATTATAGCCGTGGCAGTAGGTGTTGTGTGCCTGATATTGCTGACATGCTTGCTGATCATGTGCATGAGAATATTCGGGTAGGTCGGCCATAACAGGTATATGCAAAATGCGTTTAACGTGGGTTCTAGTTATAGATTTACCTTACCACCTGTATCCGTAACCGTATCACTTGTATTTGTTCAGTCGACTGAAGACAATCTCAATACGTTTGACGTTACGCTCGTATGTTTAGTTGTAGACTCTCGTCACGTTTTTTTTCCGCGCTGAATCTGAATGACTTATCTGTTCCTACTTGTCGAATGCAATTATTTCATTCATATTCGACTGTGTTAGTTTGAGACTTCAGCCTACGACTAAAAAATGCATTATATACTGTAGTAGCTCTATTTAATTTGTATATTTAACCACCCAGTGTTCAACACGCTACTTTCTACCCACAGATGCTGGAAAGGATCGTTCATTGAAGGAAGCCCAAGACAGTCTTCACAAGTTTATCCAGAAAAGACCCCACTTGCAGTAACAAGGGCCACCTCAGCAATAATCGTCAACGAGAAAAGGATGAAAGACCCTTCTACATTACAAGTGAATATGCTTTTGTTGGGGATTTTGCTACAAGCCCTTTAGTTTGGCCTTTTTTTTTAATGAACTTGCATATCCCTAGAATGCTAAATCATTCTTTAAGTCATTATTAGTACTGTCGTGGTTGATATTTGTGTTGCACTTGAGGCAAAAAATCAATCTTTGTATTTTCTTCTTTTTTTTTCTTGGTTTATGATAACTTATAAAACCACTCAGGTTTATATTCCAGAGATAAATCTTTTGGTTTTCATGTGTTTTCCAATTTCACCATAGTAGGTTATGGGGATAGTTCAGTTCAGGAGCTTCAAAGCAGTGTCTTGGGCTGCTTGAATGAGATCATATGCAGCCTACATGTAGATAATTCAATGTTTCATGTTGCATTTAATTTAATACAATGCGACATGTGTGATTGCATATGAAAATTTGGAAGTAACCTTGGCAGCAACTAACATCTTATTTCTAAGGTGCCTCTAACCATGGGGCTACGGATTGTACAGAGCATGCAAAAATATATACACATTAAAGTAAATTAGGGAACACCTGTAAAAATGTGACTACCAACTTTGGACTGCATATATCCTTCTTTGTAAGATTTATGAAGAATGTTTTGACAACTTGACAGAATCCGTAGTATCAAAAGTTTTTTCTTTGTGAGAATGGTTAGCATCAAACATAAACTGCGGCGGACAGCGGTCATCTTTGATTAAAAAAACGAGCTGATTTTCTTTGCGATAACTTCATTCTGTGAACTCGCATTGTCATAATTTTTCTAAAGCATCATGCTGAGAACTTGCCTGTGGATTGGGTATCATTAATTCTGACCGACTGTCGGCGGTAGATCCATACTTTTCCGGGTGTAGGTTTCATGATCACGTTTTGTTCTTTGGCTATACATTTTGCAGGTAGTAAATGTTAAGATGACCCTTTAGGAATTTAAACATGCACGTTCTGGTCATAGCGCCATAGCGGAATTATTCTTTTACGGCTTTATTTGCAAAAATTCCAACAATTCTGCCTTCCATAGAAATCAATGCAAACTACAGATTTTGTATGATTAGTTGGTTTGAAGATGAAAGATAAATTTGTAGATCCGAAGTCGTTTACTCATTGAGAACCATCAGTTGCAACATTCTATCCCTGTTTCGCATTCAAAAGTTGAGTTTTGCGGAGTGTAGAAGCAAAACGGCAAACTCATATTCAGTAAAAGTGGAGTTTTTTTTTGTGGCACATTTTGTCCTCCATGTCACAAGAACAAAATGTTGAGAATGTCCATAAATTGGCCTGTCGCTAGGCCAAGGTATGAAAAATATGTGATAAAAATTTCAGTATCGCAAAAAAAATAGGAAAATGTATTTTTTGAAACATTTCCCAATAGCTAAAACTGTTCCCTAACTTATTTCCATGTGCAGATTTGACCATATAATTTCTTGACAAAACCTTCAGATATGTTTTACTAGTTCTCAATCTGACAAACAATAAGACCATTTTATCCCTGTTAATAGAACCGTGGCTCTGCACTTTCATTTTGAATATAGGGGCTACGGACTCTACATAAAAAT
Organism: Rugalucina vietnamica; assembly: GCA_964017185.1. Classification (NCBI taxonomy): domain Eukaryota; kingdom Metazoa; phylum Mollusca; class Bivalvia; order Lucinida; family Lucinidae; genus Rugalucina; species Rugalucina vietnamica. Next base: position 58,397,968 of record OZ024875.1, on the reverse strand, counting down.
GATGATTTTTAAAGAAACGTATTCTTCACTGTTAGGGTAAATTCAACTTCTACTGACTCTAAACTTTCTTTTGTCTAACAATGAAATACTAGATACAGCAAAAAAAATAAAAAAATAAATCATGTTCTAATCATATGTGTTATGCAATATATATATATATTAGCGTATTAGCGTACATTAGCGTACAAAAGTTGGTCGTGCCGCGACCGGGAATCGAACCACGGACCTCCTGCATTCCGGGCAGACGTGCTAACCGTTTTCTTGTATGTGACGTCGTTTTTACTTTTGACGTGAATTATATATATATAATACAATAAGCTTTATAAATCTCAGGCCAATACATGACATAAGAGATACAGTAAATGTACAAACATATATTCAAAAATGCATGCTACATAGTGCAAACTGCACATGTCTAAACTATGCCATGTCTGATAACTCTCCTACTGTTAATTTGTTTTGGCCTGCCAACTAAAGACACCAACAAACATTGAAAAAAACATACCAAAAGTACGGTTGCACTTCATTCGCCATATCTTTGTTACTTTTTGTCCAAATTGAATTCCGTAAAAAGTATATTGCATGGGACATAGACCTCACTTATCTTTTAACAGAACAGTAAACCAGCTAACCAAACCTATTGAATTACACTCACATAGCATTACCTGGCCCTGATTTTGACTCGGCCGCCTATATACAAAACTTATTCGCAAAAGAAACGCGAGAATAACTACTACGCTGTTTTTTTTTTCTTTCTATATCGCCAAAACTTATTTTAAGTGATATAAATATCGATAATTCCGTTAATTCTCTTTCACACAATTAGAAAATCACGACGTTAAGACTAACGCTTGTCGCGTTGCCGCGAAAAAAATAGTTATCCCCCATTTCCATAGCAACAGGGTTAGAATACCTTTAATTACCTTGCAAAAGTTTCCAAACCGATACCAATATTCGAAAGACATGGTTGAAACAAAATCAAATCGGAAAATTTCATGTCTTTTTCGACGCTTTTTTTTCTTGTATGTGACGTCGTTTTTACTTTTGACGTAAATCGACGTTTTCCAGCAAGCGAATAGACGTACTCAAAATCTTTCAGTGCCATAAGATAGCTGTTGACACACTGAACAGACACCTACAGAATCACAAATTGAAAGCCCATAGTGTGTTAACAATAATGATGATCTCAAAACAATAGACTGACGTCAACAGAAAAACGCGACCCTTGGGAGCGTTGACAAGCGGTATTTTCCCAATCTTTTTGTACGATTTCTTTAGATTACAGACCCGGCTACTACTTCACGCCATCTGTTTTCAAATCGCATTAAACGGGAATGTTGTAGATTCAATTTCGTAATACACGAGATCGGGCACTAACGTCATTGTAACGTCTTGATTAGTGAAGTATGCTACAAAAGTTTAATTTTGGTTGATTATTGCTCAATAAAAATACTGATAAGTTATATCACTGAAAATTCCATCACAATGATTCTTTTCAAGAAAATAGTGTTTCGATATTTTCGCGTTTCTTTTGCGGATAAGTAGTATAGTCACGGCTTCCAAAGGATCTTTCTTTTACAATTTATTCAAGTACTTTAGTGTGTTATTATCTTTCAGGTGGAAGACCATGTATTTGTGCGGGACAATCATTTCCATGATAACGGGCAGCCACCACAGAGTCACCGTTTGCCTCCAAGACCGGTTCATGTAACGAACAACTTAAATTCATTTTAATTAAATAAAAACCTCACTCATGTGTAAGGCAACACTTTTATTTTATAACAATGTATTTTATAAGGTTTTTCCTCAACTTCTCTTACGATAGATTATCTTTTAAGGCTCACAGTTTTGTGAAGTCAGTTATATTGTACGACTAGTGTGCATCAACATGAAACCAATCCGTTTAGTCTAGTCAAAATAAAGATTTTTTTGGTAAACCTAAAACAAATTGCAACACAAATGTTTCTTGGATATTTGTGGAGATACACCCTTCCTAGACAACATACTAAAAGTATATCAAAATCGGAAAATATGAAATTTGATTTTTTTTTGTCTTTTCTGGTGTACGTTTTGACATATTTTGCTATTCAAAACATTCATCAGTACGTGGTAATATATTGTGAATTTACATCATTGTTGTGTATTTTCTATTCATGAACTATTCTGAAAAGATTAAAACTTGACAGCTGCACTAATGATTGTAGATTCGAACATTTTTGCTCAGTAACATTGGTTGTTGAAACTTTACAAGCACTGAATTACCCCACCCACTCGTATTTCAGTGCATACACATGTAATTTTATGTCAACATTCCCAAATGTTTTGTAAAATACAAGATCATATTAGAATATACACTTAAGCAGAAATGACTAGCAAAGGCTTTGAAAATGCCATAAAGTGTGGCGTTGTCAAGCATCTTGGGGCTTATCAGTGCATGGTTTCATGAATTTATGGAAATTATTAACTGTTTGCTGGCTTTTATTCTTTTTAAGTAGACACAAATGTTTTAAGACTGTTCAATGCAAAGGAAGATACGTGTGTATAAGATGAGGCCTATGATTATAAGCTTCTTTTCTCGTTAAAATTCAATATGACGTCATAACAAGGTTAAAGCATCAAAGGTCACTAGGTGCAGAATCGTACTTAAGTAAACTTTAGATCCGGTGGGCTAACTGAATATAGATTGCTTCCATTTAGAATAATAACTACTGCATGACACTTATTTCACTACGATCCCCGGAAAGTAATTCTGAATGGTCCTCAAAAATATATATTTATATGGGTTTTGTAAAAAGCATAGTATCCAGGGCAACCCTTAATGTGATTTACGGTAATGGGAAAGTACCAACATGTATAAAATCTGTAACATCTCTAATTATACCTGAACTTGGTCTAAATGTACAGCATTGAGCCATTTCACCAATGGTAACGTATGTCAGTAACTTTATTTGCATATTCATGAATATTAAAAACCCCTATTTAGAATAATGAGAAATAGGGAGAAAAAAAATGAAAAATTAAAGGCAAATACCTACTAGTAAGTTAAGATGCAAACCGTCATCGTGGAAAATTGCCATAGCATTGCTGAAAAAAAAATGAAGTGTTCTCCCATGGATGTATCATTAAATAATCTCATTTGCGTATTCATGAATAAAGGTTACAAACTTGGAAAATTGGATGGGGGACACATTCGTCGAAAACAAAGCGGGAAAAGGGGCTATACTTTATTTGAAGCACGCTTTTAACTGTGTATTGTCATAGAGTATTGAATGAACGATTGCAGACACCGTTTGATATGTGGTCTGGTGTAAACATATCAGGATTTCTACCTTCTACCGTTTCTAAGTAACTGTTGGTTATGGAGTGTCATAGAGTCAAACGGTTAAACATGCATCAGTTACTGTGGTTAAATGTCCTAGTTAACGATTATGTAGTCACGTTCGGACAGAACCCTCGCTTCCTTAGTAGAAAAAGTACTCAAAGGAGTAGATATGTCTTGCCTAAGGCACAACACTGCACTTTAGCAGGACCTGTCGAAATCAGGACCTGTCGATTATTTTTATTTGGTGTTCTACAATCTACCACTTTGCGGCAGCTACCCTTAGTATAAACTCTTATCTGACCTCTACCTCCTAGGATGTGCATGAAAGCCATATAGACTTATGGAAAATAATGAATTAACTAATCCTCAGCGGCTTCCTTAGGTGGCTATATTTGAAGCACTTTTTGGATGTCAGGACGCACTGACTTTGGGTAAAAGTCCCATAAAATGGAGGCAACATACTGTCATGATCATAGTTGTTGACTGGGACGTTAAACATCCATTCATACACACAGATACATAAACTAAGGTGGTGTATTTTGATAATCGCATGTTTCCAAACTTCTAATGACCCTACAGAGCTGAAACATGTGTCAGTGATGAAACACAGTGAGACAGTGTATGAAACTTCAAATAAAAATTGGTTTTGGTCAATTAAAAATTCTGGTGAGGTGCTCAGTAAATTGAAGTGTAGAGGGTTCCGTGCGACAAGCTTGTCTACATATGATTTTTCTACTCTGTATACAACATTACCACATAATCTAATTAAAGAAAAACTTCTGGATTTGATAGAGTGGACCTTCAAAAGGGCATTAAAAAACTATGGTTCACTTTATTTGGCATGTAATGACAGAAAGGCTTTTTTCACTTCCTCTGACCAAAGTCGGTATACACTTTGGTCATGTCAGAATGTATGCGACGCCTTATCATATCTCCTTGATAATATTTATATTAGATTTGGGACCAAGTTATACAGACAAATTGTTGGAATTCCGATGGGTACAAATTGCGCACCTCTCGTAGCTGATTTATTTTTATACTGCTACGAAAGAGATTTCATGGATTCTCTTAACCATGATAATCAAGCTGATGTTATCGAGGCTTTCAATTCCACATCTAGGTACCTCGATGACCTTTTGAACATTGACAACCCTTATTTTGAAGGTATGGTCAATCAAATTTATCCACCTGAACTTCAGTTGAACAAAGCCAATATCTCAGATACTGAAGCCCCCTTTTTAGATCTACAACTTTCTGTTGCAAATGGATTTGTTTCTTCTAAAATTTATGACAAGCGCGATTACTTTGATTTTGATATAGTAAATGTTCCTTTTTTGGATGGTGACGTTCCTCGTCGTGCTTCTTATGGTGTATACATTTCGCAACTTATTAGGTTTGCTAGAGTCTGCAATCATGTTACAGACTTCAACGCTCGAAATAAATGTTTAACGGCAAAACTTCTCCAACAGGGCTATCGGTATCATAAACTTCGAAAAACATTTTCTAAATTTTATCGTAGACACTATGAATTGATATCCAAATATAATGTTGGGTTAAAGACGCTTTTAAGTGAGGGCCTTTCGGAACCTGAATTTTATGGTGACTTGGTTTACAAATTTAAGAAACTTAAAGGAATTAATGATTTTTCTTTTCAGTTCAGAAAAATCATAACACGTTACAGACGTATAGGTTATAACTTGAATGTTATGCGACAGTCTGCATGCTTAGTTTTTAACCCAATCATGGTTGATAACTATGCTGCCTTCTTTAATTGCACGCCGGTGGGTCGGGCGTCAGACTCTATGATGGCCCCGACATAAAGCTATTCATTTTAGTTGGTTGGGGCCGGAGCTTCTTGTCTGTTGCTTGGCCCACCGGGGTCCAACTGGTGTTTTTTCTTTTGCTCCGGAGTTAGTAGGTTATTCGGCGCCCAGGGATCTCCATCGTCGGGCAGCTTACTCAGTCTGTGAGTCCTGGTTTTTGATTCATCAGGATGTTTATCATGATTTATTTGTTTGTTCTTGATGATTCATTGACTAGTTAGAGATTCACCACGAGGACCGAATAACTATCTAAATGTTATGAACCACTGCGGGGGCTGAGGGTGAGGTTATGGCCATGTAAAACCGGTTTAAGCCCGCCGGTAACTTTGTGTTACTGATCGTTCCAAGTCGATACTTCTGTGGTGGTTCTTTTCGTTTTATGTCTTGGTGTTTGGAAAATTTTTTGTGCTGTTGGCGCCTTATGTGTGTTTTCGTATTTTTAGTTAAGTTAAGGTAACTGAGTGGCCACCTATTGGGAAAATAGCTGCTCATTCGGCTTACGATATGTTTCATGGTATAAGTACCTGATTGTTGGTTTGGTTTTTTCCCGCCTCGGTTTTTGGAGTGGGAATCTTTTTCTGATTGCTCCTTTTCCTGATCTTTGCCTACTTGTACCTTTTTGTCAAATGATTGTTAAGGCATTACACTAATGAAATGTAGTTGGATTTAATATAAACTGACTTCTAATTAATATGTTAGATAATATTATAAATTAATGGAAACTCATGAAAACTATGGCGTATACCTACAATGCCACATTTACTCATATGCTGAAAAAAAGTCTGGAAATGATTGCTAAGACTATGTACTAATGAATGATTATGGTCTTAGTGAAAGTAAATTATTTGACGTTTACCTCATTAAATTTGAAGGAGAAACTTATAGATTGGAGAGCAGCCACGAAAAAAATATATGTGGTATGCTTTCAGAATCTCTTGGACCTTAGCTACAGATGTCTTTACAGAGCTGAGAATAGTGCTATGACTTTTAAGAAAATCCACTTGTCAACTACAGTCTAGAATAAGTTTATTTTACTCTCTATCTTATAAAATATGAATAAAAACCTTACAAATTGGAGCAAAATTACAAAAGAGCTAAGGGGGTATACTTACAAAACCTCTAGATCTCTTAATTCAGTTGCTGATGGCCATGTAGAGTTTCAAATGGTGTTCATAATTGCTAAATAAATAAGCACTAGTCATATGTTGTCTAGTTTAAGCTTAATATTATTTCTATATTCTGAAAATGAATATAGCGAAGACCTTATAAATTAGAACACATTTGCGAAAAAAGCAAAGGGGCTTTACTTACAAAATCTCTTGTACCACAGTTGGTGATGCCCTAGAGAGCTTAAAATGGCATCAAATAATTGCTACAACAATGCCATGATGATGATTGGTCTGATTTATGACATATCTGACTTAACATATAATTACGTTAATTAAAGCTTGAACCAGTGTATCAGCTACACTCTACCAACTGGGATTATAGCATCTTGAAAAGAAAACTACATTAGGAACACTCTTATCATCTTAAATTATAAACATTTACTTCTTCTATCTCCTTGAAGCACTTTCAAACGCCCAGTAAATCTGTATAATTAAAAGTACGAAACTTCGAAAATTTGCATTAGTGGGTGGGATAAATCAGTGCTTGTTGTAGTTTATTTTACTGTAATTGACCCATTTTCAAGACTTTTGTCAGCTAAATTGTAACAAACATATCAGATGAAGCCTAAGGAGTATTTCTTTGTTTAAAATTCAACCTAAATTTATGCATAGACCCAGGTACAGTTCTAGCGGTAGTTTTGCGGAGATAAAAATACTTCTTCAACAAAGATGGTGAAAAAAATCAAATTTCATATCTTCCGATTCTGGTATACTTTTAGTATGTTTATAATACAGGGCTAAGGTTATGGAAAATCAGAAAAGGATTTGTGTTGCAATTTGTTTTGTGTCCTCCAACCATTTTACTGGGCTAGTTGTGAGATCTCATATTTACAGGCCCGTTTCAGAAGTTACCTACATAGCGATTTGTTTCATAAGTTGTTGCATACCAGTACTTTTACTGAGTGTAGTGTATGCAGTAAGTCAAACCTGATACATGTACATAGACTATTGCATAAAATGTAATTTTATAGAATTGCATGTATTTTTATATAGATAGTAACACTTTAAATAATATAGCAAGTTAGGGTTTGTGACAGTCACACTTACCCTCAATAAAAGTTTGCGAAGTTTGCAGAAGCTGAGGGCGAGGTTAGGATCCTTTAAAATCGGTTTAAGCCCGCCAGTAACTTTGTGTTACTGATCGTTCGAAGGCGATACTTCTGTGGTGGTTCGTTTTGTTTTATGTCTTGGTGTTTAAAATTTTTTGTGTGCTGTTGGCGCCTTATTAATGTTTTCATATTTTTAATTAAGTTAAGGTAACTGAGTGGCAACCTATTGGGAAAATAGCTGCTCATTCGGCTTACGATATGTTTCATGGTATAAGTGCCTGATTGTTAGTTTGGTTTTTTCCCACCTCGGTTTTTGGAGTGGGAATCTCTTTCTGATTGCGCCTTTTCCTGATCTTTGCCTACTTGTACCTTTTTTTCAATTACTGGAACTGGTATGCAGTGAAACAAATCGCTATGTAAATAAATGATATTGAAACGGACCTGTAATTGGCAATATTAAGAATTATGTGCTTTTTATTCTTTCTGAGTGTTAACTCACTGTCGATGCCGATGCCTCTGTGAGTAAAACTTAGCGTCCTTACAGATAAATGCGTACCATGGTAATAGAACGAAGATACACAATGGACAAACGAAAAAGACATCTCAAATGGCACAACCTTTAATCAACATTCAGTATGACAACCCCAACACACGCCCGGACATCCCAAACACACGACGCCAGGCCAAGATGCCCGAGGGTCGACAGTGGATGCCGCACTCACATGGTGTCAGAAACTTCAATACCAGCACGAAATAATTCCAATTAAAACTTTGTGATGTTGACAAAAAGAATAGAGACGTTTCACATACATGACTTGTGTACATAGATAGTGTACAGACGTAACTTGGATGTGATCTGGTCTAAGACACTAAAATCAAATAATCAATTGCTGAAATGCAATCGCACGTATATCTGATTTAAGAAATTAAAAAGAAGAGAACTAGTAATAGTATTATACTTCAGAAAATGTGTTTGTGCTGTGTCAATTTTGCCATGTATATACATGTATAAACAGTTCTAAGAATGCGCATTGATTAATGTTAAAATGGGGAAGTATGCCTATTGCTTCATTTATGAAACACATCTCCATTTGCCTGAAACTTTCGTTGTGTTTGGATGATTTTCAACTAGAACTTTAAGTTGGGCATCAGTTGTATTCGGAACCAAAATCGATCTCAACATTTTAAATGAATGGTCCATGTCTAAATCCTTGTAAACTCATGATGGTAAAACGATTCAAATAATTCAGCTTCAGACTTCACGATCAAGACGTTCAAGATCAAATATTAGCATAAAATGCTTGCTACTGTACAAAATTTCGAATATTTTTATCGTAATAATCACTGAATTTATACAAATACATATGTTTTCTTTAGGCTGACCTAATTTATTGAATGAAGGCCGCCAGGTCGCAATACAGTATCAACTGTGTCGATGTTAAAGAACCGTTCGTGTTTATAATCGTTCAAAAGAATATTATTTTAATTGTTTGATTGCTCTATTAGCAAAGTTATGTGGTTCAGACTGACCTTCTGTTAACATGATATAAATAAGGATAATGTTTCCTTTTAGTCTATACATTTTGTATACTTATTTCAAACAACCTTTCAGCGTAACAATTTATTATCTGCTATGTCACGACATTTCATATGGTATCAGCGTATTTTTCTTTCTTCAATATTTAAGTTCGAATGTCATAATGAACGTAAATTTAGATGTTACTGGCAAGGTTGAGATAGCGTGTAACCGGTTAGTGTTCCAATCATTTTAATAGGACCTACCAATTTAATGAGTTACTATTTTTATCCTCTCTGTATATGTCAATAGTCCCCATGCTCCCAGTCGCTGTTGAAATCTTACCAGTGCCTGAAACACTGGGAACTGCAAAAATAATGATCGGGACCCATTTTTGTTTTTCAAAATTATCGACATCGTTAGTTAAAGATTCGTTAAAATTTCAAATATGAATATTACAAATACACTGTCATTTTTTGTTGATAATGCAAATTTATTCAGACAGACTATGCGAAGGATTCTCACATTTTATCAACAAAAAATAACAATGTATTTGCTTATATAGTCGGCATTTACTTAACGAGTTAAGGTCTTAACGATGACGTTAAGCTAACAAATTTTTGAACAACTGGCCTCTGGTGTGTAAGTTTAACAATGGTTTGAACAACCGGCCTCTGGTGTGTAAGTTTAACAATGGTTTGAACAACCGGCCTCTGGTGTGCAAATTTGACAATGGTTTGAACAACCGGCCTCTGGTGTGCATGTTTAACAATGGTTTGAACAACCGGTCAGTGTTATTTTGCAAGAAAACAAATATTCTACTAGGGCGGTTATTCGACCAAAGCTTGCTAATGGGTTCCTTCATAAGGTTAGCATGTCTTAAAGCACTATGGAGTCACCCATGACTTTTCATTCTGCCAAAACGTGAGTTGGCATTTCATCATACATCTCATGATTGTTTCCTACGCACCGAGGGGCTAAGTGGGCTAAATTTATTGTTGGACAATGACTCACAACTCCTCTTCGTGATATTCCAAACATCTTCTATAGCGATTAAGTCACGGAAATTAACATGCTTATAAAGGATATCAAAATAGTATTTATGCAAAGCAAATGTTCTTTGTATTCATCCCTATTATTGATATTAGAGGAACGTCTGTCTTTTAATGTCCCGGTGATTTCCTTGATTTTATGCCTAAACAAGAGGATTTAAATATCATGAACATGAGCAGTGAGAGATAGCCTAACTAGGAAAGTTTTTCTGTGAAAGTTCAAGTCCCCTATGGTATTCTGTGCCGAAAAACAAACCATGAATTGTATGATGAAATATCAACCCACGTTTTGGCAGAATACAAAACCATAGGTGACCCCACAGTGCTTTAAGGTATGCTTACCTCATAAAGGAACCCACTAGCAAGCTCTGTTCGTAAAACCGTCCCAGTAGAATATTAGTTTTCTTGCAAAATAACACTGACATCCTTAGTTTCATATTGTAAGAACCGTTTTACTACAAAATTCTAAAATGTACAATAAATGAAAATCAGGGTGTAACTCAGTAAATAGTGCTCATAAAGACACCAAATTTTCAGCCGTAGTACAAAAATGGCTATTCTTTCATAATTTATAAACAAAATTACAATTCATTAACCATGGTTCATTGTTGAATCTTTGAAACTCGAATATCAGCGAATTTTTTGTTAAAACTTTGGCTCCATATGTTATGAAATCAATTTAGGCATACAACATCACAAGATCTGGAAGTTTTATATACAGAGTAAATATTTATAGACATACTTAACATATTATATAAACAAATTTATTCAGTTGTCTATTTCTTGCCAGTAACGATTGTTCAAAAACAAGAAAAGTTGTCAGTTTATTTCTGAATATCACAGGGTATATGAACGCACCTCTATATAGATAAGTTCGGGTAACTGACCGGGTTACGATATGTTCTCTTATTGTTAGTTTAGGTTTCCCCACCTTTTTATAGAGTGGGAATTTGTTTTACTTCAATTACTCAGAAAGCTCAAGGAACTTATAAGCGCGTTCATGAAGGCGCGGTTGATGGCATTATGTGGTCAAACCTGGTGGAGGAAACCACAGAAGCCGGGGAAAACCACCGAATCTAGACGGGCCTGCCACATACCCTGTCCCGGATTTGAACCCCGACTGCAGATATGACGAGCGAGTGCATTATCCATTAGCTATTCAGCCCGCCCCCCCCCCCCTCGCCCCATCTTTAAGATTGCACCATTTCCTACTTTTTTACCTTTTAAAACCTCTTAACCACTAAAGGTTTGCAAGTCAAGATTGTATATTAAAATATGGAAAAAGCCAATCTTGATTTTCTTAAAAAGGTACATGTAGGCAAAGATCAGGAAAAGGCGCAATCAGAAAAAGATTCCCACTCCAAAAACCGAGGCGGGAAAAAACCAAACCAACAATCAGGTACTTATACCATGAAAACATTTCGTAAGCCGAATGAGCAGCTTTTTTCCCAATAGGTGGCCACTCAGTTACCTTAACTTAACTAAAAATATGAAAACATACATAAGGCGCCAACAGCACCAAAATATTTTAAACACCAAGACATAAAACAAAAAGAACCACCACAGAAGTATCGACTTGGAACGATCAGTAACACAAAGTTACTGGCGGGTTTAAATCGATTTTACATGGCCATAACCTCACCCTCAGCTTCTGCAGTGGTTCATAACATTTAGTTAGTTCTTCGGTCCTCGTGGTGAATCTCTAACTAGTCAATGAATCATCAAGAACAAACAAATAAATCATGATAAACATCCTGATGAATCAAAAACCAGGACTCACAGATTCAGTAAGCTGCCCGACGATGGAGATCCCTGGGCGCCGAATAACTTACTAACTCTGGAGCAAAAGAAAAACATCAGTAGGACCCCGGTGGGCCAAGCAACAGACAAGAAGCTCCGGCCCCAACCAACTAAAATGAATAGCTTTAAGTCGGGGCCATCATAGAGTCTGACGCCCGACCTACCGGCGTGCAATTAAAGAAGGCAGCATAGTTATCAATCGTGATTGGGTTAAAAACTAAGCATGCAGACTGTCGCATAACATTCAAATTATAACCTATACGTTTGTAACGTGTTATGATTTTTCTAAACTGAAAAGAAAAATCATTACTTCCTATAAGTTTCTTAAATTTGTAAACCAAGTCACCATAAAATTCTGGTTCCGAAAGGCCCTCACTTAAAAGCGTCTTTAACCCAACATTATATTTAGAAATCAATTCATAGTGTCTACGATAAAATTTAGAAAAGGTTTTTCGAAGTTTATGATACCGATAACCCTGTTGGAGAAGTTTTGCCGTTAAACATTTATTTCGAGCGTTGAAGTCTGTAACATGATTGCAGAGTCTAGCAAACCTAATAAGTTGCGAAATGTATACACCATAAGAAGCACGACGAGGAACGTCACCATCCAAAAACGGAAAATTTACTATATCAAAATCAAAGTCATCGCGCTTATCATAAATTTTAGAAGAAACAAATCCATTTTCAACAGAAAGATGTAGGTCTAAAAAGGGGGCTTCGGTATCCGAGATATTGGCTTTGTTCAACTGTAGTTCAGATGGATAAATTTGATTGACCATACCTTCAAAATAAGGGTTGTCAATATGTTCAAAAGGTCATCGAGGTACCTAGAAGTGAAATTAAAAGCCTCGATAACATCAGCTTGATTATCATGGTTAAGAGAATCCATGAAATCTCTTTCGTAGCAGTATAAAAATAAATCAGCTACGAGAGGTGCGCAATTTGTACCCATCGGAATTCCAACAATTTGTCTGTATAAGTTGGTCCCAAATCTAATATAAATATTATCCAGGAGATAGGATAAGGCGTCGCATACATTCTGACATGACCAAAGTGTATACCGACTTTGGTCAGAGGAAGTGAAAAAAGCCTTTCTGTCATTACATGCCAAATAAAGTGAACCGTAGTTTTTAATGCCCTTTTGAAGGTCCACTCTATCAGACAAACAGAAAACTTAACAGGTAAATCGTTTAAGTGGACAATAACTACAGACATTTCATCAGTATCTGTCTCCAGATAAGCCCTGGTGCCATCAAGCTCCTGTTTCAAGGTGTTAACATAGTGAAGCCTACAAACAACAACAACATTGTTTGCGGCTTTGTCTGCCGGAACCAAAGACATACTTTCTGTGAAATTCTTGGATACCCTGCTTCAAATGCCTAAATGACGATTTAGGTTGAGGAGGTAAAAGATTAGTATTTTGTGAATGAAACTTTATACGTTTATCCACGATAGTGAAGATACTTCTTTTCCATTCTTTAAGAGCATTATCCTCAACACCCTCTCGTTTACACCATCGATTACCGCAATCATTCAATGCAGATGCAATCTCCTCTCTACATTTGTCGAAATTGATGTAGGAAGGGAATCTATATTTCAGACCTTTAGAAACAATTTTGCGAATTCTAGAATCCGAAATTATTTTTAAATTTCCAGTAACTATATGTCCGGCTGGTTGATAAACAAATTTTGAATTTTTACAATCTCAAGACTTAGGAGTATTAGCATGGATATCAAGATCAGAAACAAGTTTATTGAAATTAAAAATAGTATTTCTGAATTTTTCGTGTGACGTGCAAAAAGAAACGAGTCCGGGAGTCTTCGGGTACTTACTCACCAAGACCTGTTATGGGGATATGGGAACACAATGTATTGTAAATGTATTGAAGTGTACAATTAAACACCCATGTCCTTAATTAATGTCAAGCCTTCAAGTCAAGTTTAACGTATCGTTATATACAGTCAATATTGCAAATAAACAAAATAGATATATTTAAGAAATAGTTCAGCCCTGGCAGTGAATTGTTGAGTAATAATTCACTGTTTGGAGGTCAGTTGTAAGTTGATATATCACTCGCGCTACACTGGCAGTGAATTGTTGAGTAATAATTCACTGTTTGGAGGTCAGTTGTAAGTTGATATATCACGAGCGCGTAGCGCGAGTGATATATCAACTTACAACTGACCGACAATCAGTGAATTATTACTCAACAATTCACTGCCAGGGCTGATCTATTTCGATTCTAACACAAAAATACAACTTTTTTGGCGTGTTACTTTCTGAAGCTTCCCCCGCCCATTCATGAGTTGGCTGTTCCATTTACCTCCGGAGGATGAAAACAACAATAACACGGATAACGCTTTACTTGCGCCAAAAATGACTTTAATTGTGAGCAAACAATTCAAAAATATCAGGGAATCGATTTAATCATACATTTCATTAACAACTTATTGAATTTGAAAGTAAAGAAACAATATTTACGTCAGCGAGTGAGTGACGTCAGTGCGGAATGATATTATTGTCATTAGCTGTCATGGCGGCTGCCGACAACACGTTTCAATCAGAGTCAGCCGATCAAGTTTTTTCTACCATTTTCCGGACAAGAAGGTATGTTTTATTGTTTATATACGTTCACTGTTATATTTCCACCTGAAACATTTCCTGAAAATATATTTAGGGTACTCTGAGTATTGGAATGCGACTGCAAATGGGAGAAAGCTTGTGTTTGGGACTGGGTGGGGAAAGTCAAAGGGTCTGGCTGTTTGAAAAAACTATGCGACCTCTCTTCCGCTATCATGCCGGAAGACTTCAAAGCTAGTGCCGAATCAGTATCACCGCCAGCATGAATAATGCCACTAGACCTGCGCCTCTCCTGATCAGACGGAACAATATATGAACTCAGACTCTCGGCATTACGGTGACCAGTCACGGACATTATTCCTTGGTTGGAAACTCCAGCCGCACACAACATGGTAGCTACAGTTGCACGAATGCAATGGTTTGTGTAGCGTTTACTCAGGCCAGCATCAGCGGATAGCCTTGACATGAATGTATACAAGTAATTTACTCCGGCCGCACTCTTTGCATACCAAACCTCACTATTGGGGTCAAATTGGGTTAGAGGTTTCTGAAAAAGGGCCTCAATTTCAGGGTGTAGTTTAGATAGATATTTTTCATATGCTATAATAGGACAATTGTCAGTTCCAGTTTCATACATTCTAGGGGCCTTATTTTTTCCCGTGAGTCTATTCCGTGATGTGTCTTATCACTTTCATTGAAGGTCATAGTTAGATATCTATGACCCTCCCCATCCGTAACAATTTTGAACGAATTCTTTTTCAGGGACCGAAGACCTTCTCGTCCACGTCTGCCAAAATGACTCATTATGTCGAAAAGGACTTTGTTTTGGAGGCATTTTGGGTTGCTGAGACTCAGAACACCAGATTCCTTCAGCTTCTTCAAGTCAGCATGGCTAATAGGGTCTTTATGTTCTGAGGTATCTTTACCTTCCCGTTTCATTTGCTTTATCATACCCGTCAAAACTTGATTTGACTTCATAAAAGCCCTGTCTTTCATCACATTTATTTGCCGTTGAAATGGCGGACTGGTTAGATGTCGGTTCAGGCCCGAGCGAATGCCAACTAGCGATGACCTGCTGTACTCAGTTCCCTTAACAGTTTGCAAACTTGCATAAAAGTTAGAAAGCAAATTATCTAACTCTGGTGGTTCAAGGTTCTCAAAATTAGAGTCCTTCTCAGTACTACTCAGCCACTCTGAAATGAGAGTACAGATAGAATAAAATTAAAATTAAAGCCTACTACAGGATTCTTAAACTTTTTCCATGGTCATCACAACAATGATCAGGGTTGCCATGTCCAGGCAAAAACAAAATTCCCTGACAATTCCCTGTCAGAATTTTAATTTTCCCCGACAACGATATCTTAGCGTGCGGTCTCAAAGGACACCAAATAAGACAATTCTTATATTTTGGAAAGTCATTAATTACCAATCAGGACTTCTGAAAAAAAAGTAAAAAGCACTTGTCGATTCCATCTGGTTTATGACTGTGCCAAAAACATTAAGGAATGATGTTGAATTCACTCATTAACTGGATTTGAATCTGGAATTTTCAAAATTCCCTGATATTTACCAAAAATTTCAAAATTCCCTGACAGTTTGCAAAAAATCTCTGACCTGGAAAAAAAAATAAATTTCCCCAGTTTTTTACCTGACACGTGGCAACCCTGATGATGTACATGGGTGTACATTATTTTTCTTATTCTTGTTCTAAAACATAGTTTGTGGATACTCGTTAGAAATACTTCACTGTGGCAGTTCTAATGTGTACCCATAATCTCTGGTTTTAGGTAAAATAATGAAAATATAAAAAAAATTCAAAAGAAACATTTCATTTTTACGGCTGATGAAACTACTGTGTAATACACTGGTGTGTTTTTGTATTAATGTACATGTATGTTGCTCATAATTTATGAAAAAATGTGATAAATTACCTCAAAACAGTGAATTATTACTCAACAATTAGGAACTGGAGAAATTTTGACTTTCTTTTCATTATACTACTTAAAAATAATTGTTCATCTTCTATTTCAGAACAAAGCTAATCTTGGGAGACCAGATGAGAACAATATTTGGAGTATTTTCACAAATTCAATAACAACACAGGCTGTGAAGATTTGGAATTCTCTGGATACACTATATTCATTACGAGGATCAAACCGACAAAAAGGAAAAATGTACTGGAGTATTGTGATGGTAATGTTTACAAAAAATAAAGACATTCACAATGATGCTGTTTGAGGAATCAGGAGACCACCTGTCATGTATACATACAGTCACATGTAGCAGACTGAACTAATGAGAAATTAATTTACAGAAGGTACTGCAACATATTTATTTTAAAAGGTAAGGCAATATACATGTCACAGATATCTCTACACACCTTTGAATGTTTTGACAGCCCACTTCGTTTGACCCTTTGTGGTCTTCTCTGTGGTGTTTGAGGCTAATGCCTCAATATCCTGTTGGCTTACAGGTTTGAAGCGACAGCTGCTAGTAGATGGCTGTGGCTCAATGACCTCGACATCATCAATATTTGCTGGCTCTTCTGTTAGGCTTGTGTCGAATTCATCCACCAGTTGGAGGAGATCATTCATGTCATCATCAATTTGAACATCCACCTACATGTACATCAGAATAATCAAAACGTGTTTATGTGCCATATATATGTGAAAACAAAGGCGAAAACCAGCTGGGTGGTTACCACAAAACTGATCAGCATGTTTACTTTCGCTACAGGGATAGTACAATTCCCCTCTACATTTTTAATCCAAAATTTTCAGCCGCTAACAAACATGGATTGTGGCCGAGGCGGTTCTAATGTGTACACACAATCAATGTTTTGAGCAAAAATATTAAAAATATATATATTTTTTTTTCCAATGAAAGGCTTTTCAATTTTTACTACGAAACAAAATCTGTTTTTTTTTTTTTTTTTTTTTTTTTTTTTTTTTTTTTTTTTTTTTTTTTTGCATGGGAAAGTTTTTGTAATGGTATTGTATCTGACGTGGCCAGATCTCAAAATGTAGGTTTTCTCATGATTCTATCCTCAATATGCTGTGCCACAAAGGCTGGAAATTTTAGATTAAGAAAGAACAAGGACTTCGGTATTGTATGGTGTGAAAATAAAGGCGTTGATCAGTTATGCAGTTGCTGCGCAGCTGACATGTGGTTTTGTTTTGGCACATGCAGAGTGTTGGATTTCTCACAACGCAGATCATTGTCTTATGCTTTTATTGAAAATGAAAATTGAATAAATAGAACTAATTTACATTACTGGTGGGTTTTTATCTCTTTTACAATTTATGCTCATTAGCAGACCAAATTTTGCATGGACACTTTGCAACCATGCAGTTGATTAGCAATATTTTGCCCCAGGCATTCCTGCATTCCTAAATACATTGCCAGGTTTCAATTTGAGCCGTCACATGAGAAAACCTGGGTTTCCGACTAGTCTTGTCAGCAACCGATGAGACCTCTGTATAATTCAGGTTTCCGACCATGTATGACACAAACCAGCCTGTTTAGCCGCATGATAGAGTGAGAAGCTTCGAATTTTTTTTCTATATGGGTTGCGAAAATAAAAGCGCTGATCAGCTGTGCAGTTACTGCACAGCTGATCTGCACCTTTTGTTTTTTGCCTACAAAGATGGATATTGTTGGTTTTCTTATGCGACGGCTCATTTATAAATCTAAAGCTTATTTGTGGAAGTCCTTGATAGAAGATACATGTACATATATTAAATCATACAGGTTTTCTCAATTTTGGGCCCTCAAAGAAACAACAGAAACAGGCCAGTTATTCACAAAAGGTTTTCTCCTGGACTTCTTTGCGATGCGATTCAGGTCACGAACCTGGTCAGTTGGTTCATTTGCTGGTTCATTTGCTGGTTGTGAGGTGGTCTGTTGCCTGAAAAAGGCTTGTAGCTCTTGATATGTGGTTGTATTCTTTTCAAAAATCTCATGCAGAAACACCCTTTTCTTTTCGCCTGTTGCCTGGTTCTGGATGCAATACTGGCGCACAAATCGAGGCATCTCATCATCGTAATGGGATGTAACTGTCCAGTCGTCTTTACTGTGGCGTAGCCAACAGGTATATCGGGCCTGTAAGGCATTACGATGTAGGTTTTTAGGCCACACGTGTTTTGGTTTATGAACGCTGGGGGTAATTTGCATATGTCAAAAAAACAATATGGCGGCGTAGTAACGGTATTTACCGACACCGGTGTATGGGTAAAATGGAACAGCCAACTCATTAGCATACACTAACCGTTCTCTTGAAAACTGTGAAATTGTCAAATGATATAACACGTTTTTTAGCATTGGCTATATAGGCGAGGTGTGTTAGAATAATTGATATTTACACCATATAAAATATTATAAATCAGTCTAAACATTTGTTTAATTTACTTAGGTATAAACCTTGTTGACACATTCATTTTACTCTTATACACTAACCACATAATGAAAATAAAATCCTTTAACATTTATTTAGCAATTCCATACAAATGACAAATAGATTAGTTGTAACAATGTTTTCAATCATTGCTCCATAACTTTTCAGAAACGTTCAATATTTTAAACAAACAAGCAATGCTGGGATTATTTATCATAGCAAGTAAATATCTTACCACTTCTACTAACGCACACTAATGTTGACTCACACTGTGAAAAGGAGGTCATTTAAACAGAGAAAGATACAATACCTGTCTTTTCTGTTTGTCAGTCTGTACTAACGATGTTTGTCTTCACCAAGCCCTACTTTTTTGCTTCATATTTTCAGTGTTGTTGTTTGGCGGCAAGGGATCTCCATCGCCTGGCAGCTAATTGTATCTGTGAGTCCTCCTGTTTGATTCATCATAATGTTTATAAAGATTTATTTGCTTGTCCCTGATGATACATTGACTAATTAGAGATTCACCACGAGGATCGAACAACTAATTAAGTGTGAACTGCAGAAGCTGAGGGTGAAAGTATGGCCATGTTAAATCGATTTAAGCCCGCTAGTTATTTAATATAACTGATCGTTCCGAGGCGATACTTATGTTGTGGTTCTAATTGTTTTATGTTTTGGTGTTATAAATTTTTGTGCTGTTTGCACCTTACGTATAATGTACGTTTTCATATTTTAGATGTTTTAGTTCAGTTCGAGTAACTGAGTGATCGCCTATTGAGAAATAGTTGCTCACTCGGCTTACAGTATGTTGCCATATAGTACATTGTCAATTTATTTTTTTCCCCACCACGGATTTTCGAGTGGGAATTTCTTTCTGATTGCGCCATGTCCTGATCATTGTCTACTTTTACCTTTTTAAGAACTCTAAATATTACGCACACAAATAGAACAAATACAGTATAGATAGATACAGTATAAACATATTAACGGGACTATATCGATAAAATGAATGGTGTCTATTATTATGATAAACTGTGATCTGAAGGCTTGTCATTAAAGTTATTTATGAGATTTTCATTTAAAAGCGAAAACGGCTGTGAAACGCTTTAAACTGGGTATTTACGTATACATTATCTCTAGAGCGCTATATACTTCTGTAAGCCTTTTAAGGTCCTGTACCCGGAGGGGGTAATAGCTGCTCATTCGGCTTACGATATGTTTCATGGTATAAGTACCTTATTGTTAGTTTGGTTTTTTCCCACCTCGGTTTTTGGAGTGGGAATCTTTTTCTGATTGTGCCTTTTCCTGATCTTTGCCTACTTGTACCTTCCCATATTAAAGCAGTACGTGTATGTGCCGCGGTAAAGCCCCCGCCCCCTTTTTTTTAGTTTTTTAGCTCTGAATGCACCTACTTTTTCAGTTCGATTAGCTCTAAAAGCACCCACTTTTTAATGCACCCATTCTTCCCAGTTCGATCAGCTCTAAAGGTACAATTTTTACCGTTTTTTCAGCTCTGAAAGCACCCACTTTTTCAGTTTGATCAGCTCCGTAAGCCCCCTTCGTTTTAACATAGGGCGGCACATACATACCCTCTCACCGCCGTGTCTGGTGTGGGTTCGAGCCCCGCTTTGGCCACATGTGAGACAAGCCAAGTTCTGCTTGCGGGTGTGTCAGGTGGTTTTTCTCGGGGTTCTCCCGTTTTCGCCCCACCTACTGATTGGCCCGTCTCATATGAGCTGAAATAATCTTGAAACTGAATTAAAAAAAACGCGGTTTAAAACAACAACAACAACAAAAAAAAAACATACATACCCATTCCTGTATAGCCTTTCATTTACTTTTTTATTTGGACTGCTCCCTGTGTTTTAAGCATTCTTGTGATATCAGCAGCCTATATCTTTTTGTTTGTTTGTTTGTTTGTTTGAGTTTTAACGCTCCAGTCAAACATTTTTCAGTCATGTCGGGTCGGAGCCGAGGCTTTCTTGGTATTAATCAGTACTCTGGGGAGTTAATGTGCCTTACATAAGGACACAACATGGAGCTGCCAGTAGGTATCGAACCCAGGATATCTCGATTCGGAGTCCGATATTCTACCACTACGCTACTGCGCTCCACATCTTTCTTCATTTGCTTCTCAGTTTTATTTGGAAGGTTCTGGTGTGGTAAATCCTGAAATTCAAGTCTTTCTGAATTAGCCATTTCCTGATCATGTCTTACTTCCACTTTTTTCCACTGTTCTACGGAGAGTTTATGGCATGCTGACTGCACAAAGGGGTCTAAAATAATCGATGTTTAATCAAATTAATCATGAGCTATTATTTGCCTCGAAATAGTCCAGACGTTGTATTTGTTTGCTAAGAGAAACGATTCCCTTAAAATGATTATTGAAATATAATAATGACCCTCTTTAAGATCGGCACGACTTTAATAATTACTTAATTCATTGGCACCTATTATGGTGTGCGTTTTACATATCAGTAGAGATCATTTGTATGATTACAAAGGTATCTAATAAATAGGTGACAATTATTGCTTTTAAAGGCTAAAATATTTTAGCAAACGTGTCAGACTTTGGTATATCGCAGATCTGTTCTGCGTTTTAACTCTCTTTCTGAACTATCTTTAATATTAACAGGTATTTAAGCGGTAATTGTAATATCCTTTATTTTTTCAATCTTTTTATTTTTATTAATCTTTATTTATTAAAAGGTACAAGTAGGCAACGATTAGGAGATCCTTTAAGAGCAGTGAACACATATTAATGAGAAGGGGGTGGGCCATACCGCGGTTTATTTAGGAATTATGTCTTTCTGATTGCGCCTTTTCCTGATCATTGCATACTTGTACCTTGTTCTGTACTGTTCTGGTATAGTTTATTATGTAATCTTACTAGAAGCAAGGAGATTTTTCATTAGATTTATGAATACAGGTCTCAATTCAGACTGAGGCTTTCATTCAGAGATCTAAAGTCAGTGAATGATTATATCTTTTGTTCGTTTCGCCAGCTCTCTGAATATTGGATTAGAATAATCTATTATACATGTAGGAATGAATTTTGTTTTTGTTGATTTTATCGATGTTTAAACTCAAGCGAATCACTCACAAACTGAGTAAACCCCGAAGGGCTTTATAAAAAAGTTTTTGAGTGATTCGCCTGAGTTTACACATTGATAAAACCAACAAAAATAATAATATAATAATAAATTTCTTATAATTCCAACTTTGTCACATTACACTGCATTTGTCGACACTGATTTAATTTTTTATAGCCAGCGGAAGGAAAATAAAGCAAAACGGACCTCATGAGGCAGCCTTCTTGAAAATTTCTAATTCATAGACTGAACTCACTTCTCGCAATTAATTGAAGCTTAAACTGGTTTGCTATTACTGCAGCTGGTGTTGTGCCGTGTGGCGGCCCTAAAAGTCTCCCCGTACATCATACATAGGGCAGGTTATATTTTCTTTTTTGGTCCTTTTAGATCAGCGAGGATATTCTGAGAAATCAGAAATTTATTATCGGTTAAAATTCATTTTCTAACCAATGTTTAATATATTTGGTCCCATTTAGATAACAAATCTTTATATAGACTACCCTGTTGGAAGTTGCAAAATTTCTGTAATTCTCTTTGGCTCCATGTTGCCAAATCTAAAGGGTCACTGACGAGACTTAAATAGTCGAAACCGCGGTATGGCCCATCCCCTTTCTCATTAATGTGTTCACTGCTCTTAAAGGATCTCAGTGTTAATTTTTATTTGCTATAGGCAGGCTGTAAAGCGGGAGCTTTAAAACACATCCCATCATTAAAATTTGTTCTTTTGGGAGAAAATATCGCCGTCTTGACTGATAAAAAGAGATGTCGAGTTTGAACTGAGGCTCGGAACATTAGAAATTCAAACGTAAAATTGCAACACACAACTAGAAGATTAAAACACTTACCTTGCGATGTCCTGTTAAAAGGAAAAAGGCGATATCTATAACGATAATTTATTTTCAATTCCATTAGTTGACATGTAGTTTATAAAATAATATTTTTAAGTAAGCAAATATCTTTAAAACCATGCGTATCAAACTGAATTTATTCAATTGATTTTAATTGGCAATTGGTGTCAAAGACAGTCGTTTTTTCTTGGTGCTCTCTGATAAATTTATCATTATTTCTACCCAAGTTCACAAAGCAAGTGTCTTCTATATTGGCTGATATAGACATAAACATATAAAGTAATAAACGAAGGCACGGAGATTTAAACCGAACAAATCAATGAAAATAAATTGTCTCTATTATTAAATTATAGACCAATATAATAAACATTCATTTAATGAAGTGTCATTAATGTTGTTTATGAGATTCCATTTAGACATAACAAAGACTTTTCAAAACTAATCTAATAGCTAATGCGCTCATATGTAAAGGTACAAGTAGGCAAAGATCAGGAAAAGGCGCAATCAGAAAAAGATTCCCACTCCAAAAACCGAGGTGGGAAAAAACCAAACTAACAATCAGGTACTTATACCATGAAACATATCGTAAGCCGAATGAGCAGCTATTTTCCCAATAGGTGGCCACTCAGTTACCTTAACTTAACTAAAAAATATGAAAACATACATAAGGCGTTAACAGCACAATTTTTTTTTAAACACCAAGACATAAAACAAAAAGAACCACCACAGAAGTATCGACTTGGAACGATCAGTAGCAAAAAGTTACTGGCGGGTTTAAATCGATTTTACACAGCCGTAACCTCACCCTCAGCTTCTGCAGTGGTTCATAACATTTAGTTAGTTCTCCGGTCCTCGTGGTGAATCTCTAACTAGTAAATGAATCATCAAGAACAAACAAATAAATCATGATAAACATCCTGATGAATCAAAAACCAGGACTCACAGATTCAGTAAGCTGCCCGACGATGGAGATCCCTGGGCGCCAAATAACTTACTAACTCCAGAGCTAAAGAAAAAACATCCGTTGGACGCTTTTAAGTGAGGGCCTAAAGAACCGGCCTCGGTAGCTTAGTAGGTAGAGTGTCCGCTCCGAGATCGGGAGGTACCGGGTTCGATCCCGGGCCGCGAAATACCAAAGTCGTTAACAATGGTACTAGTTGCTCCCCGCTTGGCACTCGGATTTTCGGGGTAGGGCTATGACTGGTCGCTCCGGTGTTAGTATAATGTGAGTGGAGGTGGTATCATATAAAAGTGTCTGGGATCTGATACCACAGTAAGGCAGCACTATAAAAGTGAGCATTGAGCTCCCTGTCACAACCAGACACCGTCGTGATATGACAGATAATGTTGAAAGCGACGTTAAACCCGAACAAACAAACAAACAAACAATTGATAATTTAAAAGCACATTGCACGAGTTCAAACATTTTCTGGAAAAAAGATGCACAGCCTGCTCTGAAGCTATCTCTGCCCCAGATGATTATTAACCATGAACAATACTCGTTTAGATTTATTTATAAAATATTAATTGTTACACGTATATCTATTGGCTTTAAATATTTACTAAAATGATTGTGACCCTCTCTAAAAGTGGGACAATGTCTACAATAACTCAAGTCAATGGCACCCATATAACATGCTTTATTACACATCAGTATTCAGTTATAGATTGTCTGCATGATTACACTGGCATCTAATGAATAGA
Source organism: Rugalucina vietnamica (assembly GCA_964017185.1). Classification (NCBI taxonomy): domain Eukaryota; kingdom Metazoa; phylum Mollusca; class Bivalvia; order Lucinida; family Lucinidae; genus Rugalucina; species Rugalucina vietnamica. Next base: position 58,373,619 of record OZ024875.1, on the reverse strand, counting down.
TGGCCTATATAAAATGTTTTAAAAGGCAAAATGATTGCGCAAATTGCGTAAGGTTTAGGATTAAAACGCTGCATGTGCGTTGTTTTATTTCTACTGATAATTTCAGTTAATCCTCAGGTGAGTCATAACTCTTTATTATTACTTCACGTATTGTAATTATGATAGTCATTACTTTTTACACATGGTAACTTCATGTATTATCATAATCATTCACATTTATACTACAAGTATTATAATCATCACATACATCATTTCTTTATCTAATTCCATCATCACACATACATGTATGACAATAATCTGCACATGGTTCTTTGAATATTTGGTCGATATTTGGAAAAATAGAAATTAAAAGATACTTTAATTTTAAAACGAACCTTACAAGAAGTGGAGGACTTAGCCCCGATCCTCGCCCTTAATCAGATGTGTATATACTCCGCCGAGCTGCATTATAATTGAGCCGCTGTTTGAGAAAATCAACGATATGAGGTTCCGACAAGGTCAGACACATATCGGCAAGTATACTAGGCGCTTGAAATTTCGGATTTAAAAAGACGAATATCTGTGTTACGAATTCAAAGGTTCTGATCAGCGGTGCAGTTACTGCACAGCTGATCTGCGCCTGTTTTTGCATATGCAGGTTGTTGGTTTTCTAATGCGGCGGCTCAATTATTATGTTTGGTACCAAATGTATTGGAATTGACAATATAGGAACCAACGGAAAGTCCTCAAGTCAAGTTAAACATAACATTATACACATTTAACATAATAGATACATTTGTATTGAGATTTACACCAACTAATAAGAATAACAAACCATCCTTTAGTTATAATACTTTAATCTAAATAGGAATATACCTTGCAACAAGTTTTGATTAGCATATTCATTTCAATCAAATAGAATCCTTACCCATTTATTTAGCAATTCCATACAAATGACAAACAGATTAGTGGCAACAATGTTTTCAATCATTGCTCCATAACTTTTCAGAAACGTTCAATATTAAACAAACAAGCAATGCTGGAATTATTTATTTTAGCATGTAAATGTCTTACCATTTTTATAAACGCACAAAATGTTGACTCAAACTGTGAAGGGGGTAATTTGAAGAAAGACACAATAAATGATTGTCTGTCTACTGTTTGTCTGCACCAAACACATATAGAACGAATGGATTCGCCCATAACTATCATTTTGACGAGTACACTGTCATTTGTTGGGTCATCAGTTGTGGTCATTCCTTTAAGCAAACAGAATGGCCCTGAACCTGAACGCCGCGTTCTGTGGCGTCACATCTGGGGCTATACTGTTTTACAAATGTCCATTAAAAAGGAAATCAGGCATATATGAGTTGATAGACGACCATTTAAAATTGCTGCTTTGAGCAAAACACACGTCATCGTATTCCATATACGCCTTTTGCCTCCGTTATAAAATGGCACAGATATTTTTGCGATAAATTCAGAAATATGTGCGTTCTTGCACTTATTATGGTTGGTTGATTGGGGTTTAACGTCCCACCAACAGCTAAGGTCATATGGAGACGGGACCTCGGTTTATAGTCCCATCCGACGGACTGTAGAAGCCGGGATCGAACCTGCGACCCCTGGATTAGAAGGCGAGTGACATAACCACTGCACCACGGAGGCTTCTTTATGCCTAGGTCACACTAGCACTTACGGTCGCTGCGGTCGCTGCGGTCGCTGCGTTTAGGGCTTCCGTATTTGTCCGTCCTGTCCGTAACGATTCGTATCATATCCTTAAAAGTCCGTATTTGTACGTGCATTATTTACAGGGCACGGAAGATCCGCAGCCAAGCTTTGATAATTGTCAAAAATCAGGCACGGATGAAAAACCCGTAATTGTCCGTATCTAATCGGTATCAAAAACCGTATCTATTCCGTAACTAAACGTATCTTGTCGTTGTCATTTTTTGCGGATCGATACTGTTTCATATGTGCTATTTTGTTCGGTTACGGTCTTTGTCGGCGTACAGTTATGTGATGAAAAGTATACCACTTACTCACTGAATCGCCTGTGCGTTCAATGCTCACAAATATGCACGTGCTTTCAATGCATTCTTTTAGCCAGTATGAAAAATTTGGATTCCTCAGAAGGAGACTTTGCATTGCTTTTACTAGCTGAGAAGCAGGCTGCAATATCTAAGAAAAATTGGAGAACCAACAAACGAACAAGCAAACACAAAAATGCTACTCAAATTATAGCATTATGAGAAGTTATTTCCGTGTTTTACGACTATCACGCGATTGAGCAATCACTCGATCGATTCGTCAAGATTCAATCAATCGATCGATCGCAATCGATCAATCAATCGAGCCATCGCAATCGATCAATCAATCGATAGATCGATCGAAAGAACGATCACTCAATCGATCTATCACCCGATCGGTCTTGATGGATCACTCGAACTTTCGATCATTTAATCACTCGATCAATCAATTGATCGATCATCGATCAATCAGTCTATCGATCGACCGAGACATTGATCGCGATCGAGCAATCAATCGACCGATCAATCGATTAAGCAATCAATCAATCAAAACATATTATGTTCTATAATTTCTTCACGTGCAGATACGGATGTTTCGTCCGTATCGAAATTTTGACTTTTTTCAAAATTTGGGCGCGGATTCTACGGACCCTGCGGATACAACACGTACAGCTACGGTCATATACGCTTACGATGCGAATTGTTACGGATATAACGGATAGATACGTATGACTTGTCCGTAACGTCCGTCGCATCCGTATGTGATAGTGTGACTGTACTTTGATAATAAACAGCGGTTACTTACATCACATTGCAGCATTTTATACGCTAGAGAGCGTAACAAATGCGTATCTGAAGGTTCATGTCCATGTCTAAACGTAACAGGTGGTATCGCAAGGTATGTAGACAAGTTATTTTCCGTATTTATCCGAATTTATCCGTAACTATACCGTATGAATCCGTTTTTAAAGGTAATTAAAATTACGTAAATTCATTAAGAACAGTTAGCCCCGCCCACTAATTCCTGCGGATTGCTACGTTTAGTATCCGCAACTATCCGCAGCGTACGTAATTGCTAGTGTAACCTAGGCATTACACTTATTAGAACGGAATTTTAATAAGATAACTTTAAAAACTTAAGCACCATGTGCTAAATAAAACAAATACAGTAATTGATAAAATAAATAATGCTATATATAATAAGGTGTGATCTGATTGCTTGTCATTAAAGTTATTAATGATATTAAATTAATTTTATAAGCGACAAAGGTTGTGAGAACAATGTAGATCGTTTTAAAGAGGGTACTCGTATACATGTATATTATAGAGTACTAGAGCACTATATACTTCAGCAAGTTTTATAGGGCTTTTGCACGGTCTGTCATTCTACAGTTTCACGGTGGGTAGCCTTAACGGAATCTACGGGATCAAATCGCCTTTTCCGGCGCCTACGGGATCAGCAACGGAGTCTACGGGAATTTTATTTATTTTTACTCAAGGTTGCTTTCTTTCCGAGGTAGTTTCACACAAAAATAATCAGGAAAGACATAGAGTAAGTATTGCACGGGACTTTTAAAAAATCGCACAAAATTTTGATCAACATTGTGATTTAGTGCAGTATGATGCGTTTGCGTGCGTGACAATTTATTTGCTGCGATCGTGGTTGTAAAATGACGGACCGTCCCTAAAATGCATTATGCTGAGCTTCTATATTCCGGCTTCCTAGTAAGTTCGCCTTTATTTTGAATAGAATGATTCCTAGTTCAATTTCTTTATGTATTGACACAATAGTTTGTGGTCAAAATAAAAGAATTTGCCCAAAAATCTAATCAAAGAAGGACCGGCACCTAGTGGAATCTGGCACCACAGCCTAGGGGATTTTTTCCATTATAAGTATATGGAGATTTGTTTTCAAATGCTAAAGGGCAGCTAACTCCGAACTCCGTTTGATGCTCTTCTCGAGGGTGGTTTTCACCTTTTTGGGTGCGTGTCTTAGGTCACTGTAGGTCGGTTTGATAGTTAGTATGGGAGAACAGGGAAGTGTAAGAGAGGTATATTACACTTCCCTGGGGAGAACAAATGAGCGTTGTTGGATCATGCTGTTCAGGTGTTCAAGTTTTCTCCTCTTTAGGGCGAAAAGCCAAAGCATTTTCTTTCTTTTGGGGACCCGGAAAGGATAGGCCTATATTGTAACTGGAATAGTGGTCTATGTGTACCATAACCGCAAGGCTAGCAAACCTATTATAAATACCCGGGTAAATACCTTTTTATCGGGAATTGTGGGATTTGCAGGGATATACTTTTGCTCTCAGCTAAACTTTATTTATATTGTACAGAAATACAAAAAATAAGATTGTTTTGTCGCCATATACCAATGCAAGGTTATAATTGTAATTTTCATTTTGTACACAATTCCCTGAGGATCCGGTGCCAAATGATCCCGTTATGACCGGTGCCATAAAACGCATGTTTCTGCTAGATCCCGTAGGATCCGCTCCACCACGAACTCTTTTGGACGATCATTAATTTGTGCTAAATGCGTCAGATAAAGGACAATAATGTAGTATTACCTTTATTTAAGGAGGGTATATAACAACAGTCTACGTTCTGATCAATTTTCCCGTCTTCGACTGGTAAAAGCAATAAAATTGATTCTTTAAAGGCCCTTTCTTTTGGCCTGTAGACATGCAGGGTGGGGAAAAGTACCGTTTTTGAACAGGTTCAGTGTCTCGAACTGCAGTTTTCTGTACAAAAGTAGTATGCCTGATTTGTTCCGGGTCCCGTGAAATAGAATATACAATAATGTTTCTTTTTGTCTCGAAAAAATCTTCCGCTGAAGTAGCGTTCATTGCCAACTTCATCAAAAGAATTCCCGTAGACTCCGTTGCTGATCCCGTAGGCGCCGGAAAAAGCGATTTGATCCCGTAGATTCCGTTAAGGCTACCCACCGTGAGTTTGGACTACTTAGTCAGTGTCGAATGGGTCCAAAAAATCGTCCCGTGGGAATTTCATGACGATTTGTGACGACCTACCTTAAATCAAACTTTGGGGCATATGCAACAATTTAAACCAGTTCGTCGCCTTGAGACCTGCGTCTGGGCTGAGATATGACGTCATCAAAATGGCGACCAGCGCCACTCATAATATGCATTTTAAACAACAATTTTCATACTATGCTTGTCATATAAAGTTTGATTTGCAGCTTCTCGCTGTTTTTAAATGGGTGCTGTTTGCCAATTGTAATTATACAAGCTATCTTAGCACAAAAGAATCTCTCATGAGGAGCATAGCACTTAAAATATGAGCCACGCCACGACAAAATCTGCATACAAAGTGCCAATCTTTGCATAGTACAACGGGAGCTAATTTGACCTACTTTGCATCCCCAAAGACAAAGTTTCATGGGTGCCAAATCATTTATTGGGAACCCAGAAATTAAATGTCCCCAAACGCAATTGCACTATGAAAAAATGCACGGTTTCCATGGCAACCGTTAACGTGATTCTTCTGGATGGGGTATACATACAAAATTGATCGATATCTCCACTGCTGCTTATCCTGGATTATTGACTATGGTCTCATTTTAAAGCTTAGACATAACCTTTTTTCTGAGTTAAGTAATGCAAATTATTTAATTAGCATTTTCATTAATTTTCATGAAAACCTGAAAAATGGCAGAACTTTTTTTAAATACATAAATGAACTAATTTCAGGCCTAAACTGTCGTTGTGATACTTTTTTATTGAACCAGTAATATCATATGATGAATTTATTGGTGACCTTGTCCTGTATGAAAATTAATTCATTTCATGAATATTTATGAAACTGTCAAAAAGTGAGGAAAAACGAGAGAAAAACTATATCCATTGCAAGGTAGTAGATAGGTTATAAGATTCAATCTATCTTGCATCCAGAGGGACCACATTAATGTCATCAATTATTGTCCTCATAATTAAAAAAAAGTTGCATGATGTAAAATAACATAGTTTCCGCACCACTCCTCATGCAGTTCTAAAGAATAGGATGTACTTACAAAAATACTTACATTTCAACATTAGATTGCCCTACAATCGGTCTGCAGGTCTGATAGTGATGAATAAACCTAACACTTTAACCTTGATACCTATTATTTAAATCATTGAGTTCACTTATTCATGAAAATTAATAAAACAAACAAAGAATTGAAGAAAAAATGTAAACAAAATAGGGATTTTTTTTGTACAAGATCGCTTGTACCAGAGCTGTTAATCAACACAGGATGCTGAAAAGGTATTAAATGAATGCTTTGACAATGTACTATGGCCCTAAAGTATGGTATAAGAGTAATATAAAAAAAACTTACGAAATTTTGGAGAATGAAAATATGAAATAAACAAATACATAAATAAATGAGTTAACCTACAAAATGACTTGTATATCGGCAATCAAAAGTCATATGGTGTTGAAAATGACATCAAATGGTGTCTAAGGCATTATTATGCCATCCTGTATGGGTCATTTGGTTTTAGTTTTAAGAAAATTAACAAAACCTTTTGAATTTAGAGAAAAAAATACGGAAAAAGGGGTATACTCGTACGTAGAAAAACCGCATATATCTTTGCACTGAAATTGGTAATAAATAATCGCTAGGACAATACTCTGTATCCATTAATCAGATATATAAGGTAAAACAAGAGTAAAACTGAGATCCCTTAAGAGCCAGTAAACATATAAATGAGTACGTATATTGGTCATACCGCGGTTTCGGCTACTCAAGCTGCAGCTATTTGTTTGTATAAATATTAATGAGATCTTAATAAATAAGAGCAAAATCAATGAAAAATGAAGGGTTACACCAACAACATCGCTTACATGTCAGTTGCCAATAGCTGTAGAGAACTCAAAATGGCATCAATTTATTGCTTGGACAATGTTTTATTGTCATAGGCTCAGATATTTTAACAAAGCTTTCTTGCAAGCAAGATTTAATACAGTTTGGTGAAGCACAGCCTTCAATTTTCTGTTATTTTCACTATTTTTCGAAACTTTCAGAACATTTAATAACATGTTGTTAAAATATAGGACTAAAATATAGGACTATATGGCGGTAATAGAGTCTCCCGTCATTCCATTGGTACCATTTTCAGCATTCTAAGGATATTGGCAGCTGAGAAATGAGCGATTTTGCTTGATGTACCCGTTCATTTTTTGTTGATTTTTTTTTCTTATTTATGACGATCTCAGTAATATCAACACAACAAAAATGGCTGATTATATGGTAACAGAACATTGCCCTAGCGATCATTTGATGCCAATTATAGCTCTCTTGATCTTTCAGTAGCTAAGATACGTGCGTTTTTCCACGTATACACCCTTAATTGTTCCTTATTCCCCACCCCCTAAATTCTAAAGGTTTGTTAATATTCCTAAAACTAAAACCAAATGACTCAAACATTGTAGGTCAGGATGTTACGATATTGCCCTAGATACCATTTGATGCCATTTTCAGCACTATAGGACTTTTGATTGCCGAGATACAAGTCATTTTGTAGGTTTGGTCATTTATTTCTTTTTTCATTTTCTGTCCTCTAAAATTTCTTAAGTTTTCATTTAAATTCATGAAATTGAAAATCAGATTATTCTTATATCATAGTTTAGGGCCATAGTACATTGCCATAGCATTTATTTGAAACCTCTTTAAGCATCCTGGGTTGATAAACAGCTCTGGTACAAGCAATTTTGTACATATATACCCCTACGTTTCTACAGTTCTTCTTCATTTTTAATGTTTTTTTTTTATTAATTTTCATGAATAAGTAAATTCAATGATTTATATATTAGATACCAAGGTTAAATTGTTAAGTTCATACATCACTATCAGACCAATTATAGTATCCTAGGTTATACTATTGGTGATATGAGTATTTTTGTAAATAAAATATTATCGTTTGATCCTATTCTTTAGAATCACATGAGAGTTGGGTGTGGAAACTATGTAATTTTACATCATGCAAATGGACAATATTTGATGGCATTAAGGTGGTCCCTCTGACAACACTAACAACCTTGAGAATTTGTTCCAGGAATGCAAGATAGATCTTATAAAATATACAATACCTTGCAATGGATATAGTTTTCCCTCGTTTTTCCGCACTTTTTGACATTTTTATTCATTTTCATGAATATACAAATGAGATAATTTTCATATAGGACCAGGTCATCAATAAATTTGTCAAATGATATTACTGGTTCAATAACAAAGTGTCACAATGGCAGTTTGGACTTGAAACTAGTTCATTTATGGGTTTTTAAAGACTTTTTTTTTTTGCCATTTTTCATATTTTCATTAAAATTAATGAATATGCAAATAAGATATTTTGCATAACTCACCATTGGAAAAAGGACTATGTCAAAGCTTTAAAATGATATCATGTTCGGTAGTTTAGGATTAGTAGCAGTGGAGATATGATCAATTTTGTATGTATACCCCATCCTCAAGAATCGTGTTAACGGTTGTCATGGAAACCATGCATTGTTTCAAAGTGCAATTGAGTTTATCTTTGAGGACGAAATTTTCTTGCATTTCTATGAACACAATGAATGACTTGGCCGCACCCATGAAAAATTGTCCTAGGGGTGCATCAAATTAGCTCCCGAAGTACTTAGGTTGTGGGCTGTTTTAGAAGAAAAACGTATGTCCAACGTATGCACGAACGAACATACGGCCGGATAAAGGAAAATTCTTTAATCCATCGCCTTTATTCGTCTATCGTGTGTATAATCAGATGCATTTCATAATTTTTCTTTGCAAAAAAGCAATAATGCGATGTTTTCAATTGATTTTGATGGAAATACGAATAATTAATATATAGTCAAATAGCCGCCATATTGATGACGTCATAAATCGACTCTGACGCGGATGTAAGTGCGACGAACAGGTTTAATGTTACACATATACCCCATAGATAAGTTTTATATAGGTCGTCATAAATCGTCAAAAAATCGCACGAGATTCCCATTCGACATTGACTAACTCCCTCTATTCCGGTGGTATCCTGCCTATGTGTTTCTTCATTTATTTCTCCGTTTAATTTCAATGGTTGAACCCGTCCTAGCTTACTTTCAACTATTGTGAGGAGAGCTTATTATCAATATTTTGATTCAATTAATCAAGAGCTGTCATTTACTTCGAAATAGTCCAGCTTTTGTATTTGTTTGCTTAGAAAAACGATAACCTTAAAACATTTATTGAAAAAACGATTATGACCCTCTTTTAAATCGGCATAACCTCAACAATTACTTAATTCATTGGCACCTATTATGGTGTGCGTTTTACATATCAGTAGAGATCATTTGTATGATTACAAAGGTATCTGATAAATAGGTGACAATTATTGCTTTTAAAAGCTAAAATATTTGCTTCAAATTGTCAGACTTTGAAGTATCGTCAGCTGGACTATACGTTGTATCAACAGGTTAGTAAGTAGTAATGTTTTTGTGTTTGTTTTTATTGCTTTATTTTATTTTTTATTCACGGTTGTTTTGTTTTCATTTTGTTCATTTTGATATTTTCATTAGGTTATTTATATGGCTTTCCCTTGAGCTTCCATTTACCAATCTAGGTTTTGGAATAAATCGTTTGAATGCGTAAACTTTAACAATAGCAGATGAAGTGTTGGTAGATCTTAACGTCTTTCATCATCATCATCATCATCATCATCATCATCATCATCATCATCATCATCATCAAACAATAACCAGTTCATACATATACTAGAAGTAACTTAATATGCGAGGCGGTTCTAACGTGTACCCACAATCTATGTTTTAAGCAAAAGTAAGTAAAATATCATTATTTTTTACTAAAAATTTTCATACTTCAATTTTTACAACTTGGAAAAAATCTGTATATCCCTTGTGCATGTTTTCGTATTGATACTAAGGTTCAACATTGGGTGCATCCAGTGTTATCTAAACAGCCATCCGTTCTGATGTTAAAGCATATAGGACAATAAAGAATACGATTAATGTACCCATCAAAAGTAGAGACTCAGAAATGTCAACATTTCATTCTCATTTACCGGACATGGTATTCATCCAACGTCATGTAAAACAGTACGGTCGTTTACTAGCATCAATGTACGGGTTGGAAGGTTGGTCCTTTGATATCAGCAAGGGTATTCTGAGAAATCAGAAAATTATAATCGGTTTAGATTAATTTCCTAACCAAGGTTTAAATGTATTTGGCCCCCATTTGTTTTTTACTAGTCTTTGAATGACTACGATGTTGAAAAATATAGAATTACAGTAATTCTCTTTTGCTCCATGTTGCCAAATCTATAGGGTCACTGAAGAGGCTTAAGTAGCCGAAACCGCGGTATGGCCTATCCTCTTTCTCTCCAATACATGTATGTTCACTGCTCTTAAAGAGTCTCTGTTTTATTTTTATATCTCATTCTTTCTGACGAGGGTGAAGTTAGCAGTACTAGCAGTACTGCAGTAATACTGCGGCATTAGCCCAGCAGCACCAGCAGTATTACACATCCGGACGAAAGTTACGCCCGTATTATTTTTTAGATTACTGGTGTATTGATCTTTTTGAACGATTTAATAACATACTTATATGTTTATGTGTTTGTTTTTCTAGCATAACGGCTGATTCAGCAATTTTTCAGTCATGTCGGGACAGTGCCACCACTCTCTGATATGGTATGTTCAAGTGTATTCTTAAGCGCCACGAGCCACCAGCTTCTCGTCTACACTGTTCCAAAAATGATACTATTGGTTTTACCATATTCACATGTACCATTCCCCATATTTAAAGAATTCACATTGCTTATGTCTTAAATGCAATGCACGCATGTAACATGCACCGTTGTGCAAAGCCTGAGTAGCGTTGTCCTCTAAGTGTCCGGCGCTGTCTTCGAAGTGGCCGTCCTCGATTTTTAAAAAAGAGAAATTCAAATACAGATACATATTGAATGCAACTGGAGAACATATCTTTCACAAACTTTTGATACAATTAAAGTCTAAATAAGGGACACAACTATAGCGTGTAATTAGGTCCAAACCGGTTTTTGACCCCCGATGTTACCACCCCAGAGGCTTGAGTTTCTGACCAGACCCTGTTGTGATTGTTGGTATGGTAACACTCTTTCAGCTGCGTGGGGTCGGTATACCGGGATAACTCTTGTTCTCGAGAAAAAGTGGTATACCTATGTTATACAAGCTAAAAAGCGAAAATACATGCTTTTCAGCAGCAACATGTCACGCAAGTCATGGGCTTGAGTTTCTGGTCTCACCCTTTTTATAATATCGAGTGATCCCCAGTGGATGGAACCAGATAGGTGGCTATACCGGGATAACTCTGTTTCTCGAGAATTGGGGGGTCATAATGGGGGGGGGGTGCAATGAGGTCCAAACCGGTTTTTGACCCCCAATGTTACCACCCTAGAGGCTTGAGTTTCTGATCGGACCCTTTTGTGATTGTTGGTATGGTAACACTCATGCAGCTGCATGGGGTCGGTATACCGGGATAACTCTTGTTCTCGAGAAAAAGTGGTATACCTATGTTATTCAAGCTAAAAAAGCGAAAATACATGCTTTTCAGCAGCAACATGTCACGCAAGTCATGGGCTTGAGTTTCTGGTCTCACTCTTTTTATAATATCGAGTGATCCCAACGGAATGGAATCAGATAGGTGGCTATACCGGGATAACTCTTGTTCTCGAGAATTGGGGGGTCAAAATAGGGGGGGGGGTTGCTATGAGGTCCAAACCGGTTTTTGACCCCCGATGTTACCACCCCAGAGGCTTGAGTTTCTGACCAGACCCTGTTGTGATTGTTGGTATGGTAACACTCTTTCAGCTGCGTGGGGTCGGTATACCGGGATAACTCTTGTTCTCGAGAAAAAGTGGTATACCTGTGTTATACAAGCTAAAAAGCGAAAATACATGCTTTTCAGCAGCAACATGTCACGCAAGTCATGGGCTTGAGTTTCTGGTCTCACCCTTTTTATAATATCGAGTGATCCCCAGTGGATGGAACCAGATAGATGGCTATACCGGGATAACTCTGTTTCTCGAGAATTGGGGGGGGTCATAATGGGGGGGGGGGTGCAATGAGGTCCAAACCGGTTTTTGACACCCGATGTTACCACCCTAGAGGCTTGAGTTTCTGATCGGACCCTGTTGTGATTGTTGGTATGGTTACACTCATGCAGCAACAGGGGGTCGGAATACCGGGATAACTCTTGTTCTCGAGAAAAAGTAGTATACCTATGTTATACAAGCTAAAAAAGCGAAAATACATGCTTTTCAGAGCAACATGTCACACAAGTCATGGGCTTGAGTTTCTGGTCTCACTCTTTTTATAATATCGAGAGATCCCAAGGGAATGGAATCAGATAGGTGGCTATACCGGGATAACTCTTGTTCTCGAGAATTAGGGGGTCAAAATAGGGGGGGGGGATGCAATGAGGTCCAAACCGGTTTTTGACCCCCGATGTTACCACCCCAGAGGCTTGAGTTTTTGACCAGACCCTGTTGTCATTGTTGGTATGGTTACACTCTTTCAGCTGCGTGGGGTCGGTATACCGGGATAACTCTTGTTCTCGAGAAAAAGTGGTATACCTATGTTATACAAGCTAAAAAGCGAAAATACATGCTTTTCGGCAGCAACATGTCACGCAAGTCATGGGCTTGAGTTTCTGGTCTCACCCTTTTTATAATATCGAGTGATCCCCAGTGGATGGAACCAGATAGGTGGCTATACCGGGATAACTCTGTTTCTCGAGAATTGGGGGGTCATAATGGGATGGGGGGTGCAATGAGGTCCAAACCGGTTTTTGACCCCCGATGTTACCACCCTAGAGGCTTGAGTTTCTGATCGGACCCTTTTGTGATTGTTGGTATGGTAACACTCATGCAGCTGCATGGGGTCGGTATACCGGGATAACTCTTGTTCTCGAGAAAAAGTGGTATACCTATGTTATACAAGCTAAAAAGCGAAAATACATGCTTTTCGGCAGCAACATGTCACGCAAGTCATGGGCTTGAGTTTCTGGTCTCACCCTTTTTATAATATCGAGTGATCCCCAGTGGATGGAACCAGATAGGTGGCTATACCGGGATAACTCTGTTTCTCGAGAATTGGGGGGTCATAATGGGGGGGGTGCAATGAGGTCCAAACCGGTTTTTGACACCCGATGTTACCACCCTAGAGGCTTGAGTTTCTGATCGGACCCTGTTGTGATTGTTGGTATGGTAACACTCATGCAGCAACAGGGGGTCGGTATACCGGGATAACTCTTGTTCTCGAGAAAAATGAGTATACCTATGTAATACAAGCTAAAAACGCGAAAATACATGCTTTTCAGCAGCAACATGTCACGCAAGTCATGGGCTTGAGTTTCTGGTCTCACTCTTTTTATAATATCGAGTGATCCCCAGGGAATGGAATCAGATAGGTGGCTATACCGGGATAACTCTTGTTCTCGAGAATTGGGGGGGTCAAAATAGGGGGGTTGCTATGAGGTCCAAATCGGTTTTTGACCCCCGATGTTACCACCCCAGAGGCTTGAGTTTCTGACCAGACCCTGTTGTGATTGTTGGTATGGTAACACTCTTTCAGCTGCGTGGGGTCGGTATACCGGGATAACTCTTGTTCTCGAGAAAAAGTGGTATACCTGTGTTATACAAGCTAAAAGCGAAAATACATGCTTTTCAGCAGCAACATGTCACGCAAGTCATGGGCTTGAGTTTCTGGTCTCACCCTTTTTATAATATCGAGTGATCCCCAGTGGATGGAACCAGATAGGTGGCTATACCGGGATAACTCTGTTTCTCGAGAATTGGGGGGTCATAATGGGGGGGGTGCAATGAGGTCCAAACCGGTTTTTGACCCCCGATGTTACCACCCTAGAGGCTTGGGTTTCTGATCGGACCCTGTTGTGATTGTTGGTATGGTAACACTCATGCAGCAACATGGGGTCGGTATACCGGGATAACTCTTGTTCTCGAGAAAAAGTGGTATACCTATGTTATTCAAGCTAAAAAAGCGAAAATACATGCTTTTCAGCAGCAACATGTCACACAAGTCACGGGCTTGAGTTTCTGGTCTCACTCTTTTTATAATATCGAGTGATCCTCAGGGAATGGAATCAGATAGGTGGCTATACCGGGATAACTCTTGTTCTCGAGAATTGGGGGGTCAAAATAGGGGGGGGGGTGCAATGAGGTCCAAACCGGTTTTTGACCCCCGATGTTACCACCCCAGAGGCTTGAGTTTCTGACCAGACCCTGTTGTGATTGTTGGTATGGTAACACTCTTTCAGCTGCGTGGGGTCGGTTTACCGGGATAACTCTTGTTCTCGAGAAAAAGTGGTATACCTATGTTATACAAGCTAAAAAGCGAAAATACATGCTTTTCAGCAGCCACATGTCACGCAAGTCATGGGCTTGAGTTTCTGGTCTCACCCTTTTTATAATATCGAGTGATCCCCAGTGGATGGAACCAGATAGGTGGCTATACCGGGATAACTCTGTTTCTCGAGAATTGGGGGGTCATAATGGGGGGGGGGTGCAATGAGGTCCAAACCGGTTTTTGACCCCCGATGTTACCACCCTAGAGGCTTGAGTTTCTGATCTGACCCTTTTGTGATTGTTGGTATGGTAACACTCATGCAGCTGCATGGGGTCGGTATACCGGGATAACTCTTGTTCTCGAGAAAAAGTGGTATACCTATGTTATTCAAGCTAAAAAAGCGAAAATACATGCTTTTCAGCTGCAACATGTCACGCAAGTCATGGGCTTGAGTTTCTGGTCTCACTCTTTTTATAATATCGAGTGATCCCCAGGGAATGGACTCAGATAGGTGGCTATACCGGGATAACTCTTGTTCTCGAGAATTGGGGGGTCAAAATAGGGGGGGGGGGGTTGCTATGAGGTCCAAACCGGTTTTTGACCCCCGATGTTACCACCCCAGAGGCTTGAGTTTCTGACCAGACCCTGTTGTGATTGTTGGTATGGTAACACCCTTTCAGCTGCGTGGGGTCAGTATACCGGGATAACTCTTGTTCTCGAGAAAAAGTGGTATACCTGTGTTATACAAGCTAAAAAGCGAAAATACATGCTTTTCAGCAGCAACATGTCACGCAAGTCATGGGCTTGAGTTTCTGGTCTCACCCTTTTTATAATATCGAGTGATCCCCAGTGGATGGAACCAGATAGGTGGCTATACCGGGATAACTCTGTTTCTCGAGAATTGGGGGTCATAATGGGGGGGGGGTGCAATGAGGTCCAAACCGGTTTTTGACACCCGATGTTACCACCCTAGAGGCTTGGGTTTCTGATCGGACCCTGTTGTGATTGTTGGTATGGTAACACTCATGCAGCAACATGGGGTCTGTATACCGGGATAACTCTTGTTCTCGAGAAAAAGTGGTATACCTATGTTATACAAGCTAAAAAAGCGAAAATACATGCTTTTCAGCAGCAACATGTCACACAAGTCACGGGCTTGAGTTTCTGGTCTCACTCTTTTTATAATATCGAGAGATCCTCAGGGAATGGACTCAGATAGGTGGCTATACCGGGATAACTCTTGTTCTCGAGAATTGGGGGGTCAAAATAGGGGGGGGTGCAATGAGGTCCAAACCGGTTTTTGACCCCCGATGTTACCACCCCAGAGGCTTGAGTTTCTGACCAGACCCTGATGTGATTGTTGTGATTGTTGGTATGGTAACACTCTTTCAGCTGCGTTGGGTCGGTATACCGGGATAACTCTTGTTCTCGAGAAAAAGTGGTATACCTATGTTATACAAGCTAAAAAGCGAAAATACATGCTTTTCAGCAGCAACATGTCACGCAAGTCATGGGCTTGAGTTTCTGGTCTCACCCTTTTTATAATATCGAGTGATCCCCAGTGGATGGAACCAGATAGGTGGCTATACCGGGATAACTCTGTTTCTCGAGAATTGGGGGGTCATAATGGGGGGGGTGCAATGAGGTCCAAACCGGTTTTTGACCCCCGATGTTACCACCCTAGAGGCTTGAGTTTCTGATCGGACCCTTTTGTGATTGTTGGTATGGTAACACTCATGCAGCTGCATGGGGTCGGTATACCGGGATAACTCTTGTTCTCGAGAAAAAGTGGTATACCTATGTTATTCAAGCTAAAAAAGCGAAAATACATGCTTTTCAGCAGCAACATGTCACGCAAGTCATGGGCTTGAGTTTCTGGTCTCACCCTTTTTATAATATCGAGTGATCCCCAGGGAATGGAATCAGAAAGGTGGCTATACCGGGATAACTCTTGTTCTCGAGAATTGGGGGGTCAAAATAGGGGGGGGGTTGCTATGAGGTCCAAACCGGTTTTTGACCCCCGATGTTACCATCCCAGAGGCTTGAGTTTCTGACCAGACCCTGTTGTGATTGTTGGTATGGTAACACCCTTTCAGCTGCGTGGGGTCGGTATACCGGGATAACTCTTGTTCTCGAGAAAAAGTGGTATACCTGTGTTATACAAGCTAAAAAGCGAAAATACATGCTTTTCAGCAGCAACATGTCACGCAAGTCATGGGCTTGAGTTTCTGGTCTCACCCTTTTTATAATATCGAGTGATCCCCAGTGGATGGAACCAGATAGGTGGCTATACCGGGATAACTCTGTTTCTCGAGAATTGGGGGGTCATAATGGGGGGGTGCAATGAGGTCCAAACCGGTTTTTGACCCCCGATGTTACCACCCTAAAGGCTTGAGTTTCTGATCGGACCCTGTTGTGATTGTTGGTATGGTAACACACATGCAGCTGCATGGGGTCGGTATACCGGGATAACTCTTGTTCTCGAGAAAAAGTGGTTTACCTATGTTATTCAAGCTAAAAAAGCGAAAATACATCCTTTTCAGCAGCAACATGTCACGCAAGTCATGGGCTTGAGTTTCTGGTCTCACTCTTTTTATAATATCGAGTGATCCCCAGGGAATGGAATCAGATAGGTGGCTATACCGGGATAACTCTTGTTCTCGAGAATTGGGGGGTCAAAATAGGGGGGTTTGCTATGAGTTCCAAACCGGTTTTTGACCCCCGATGTTACCACCCCAGAGGCTTGAGTTTCTGACCAGACCCTGTTGTGATTGTTGGTATGGTAACACTCTTTCAGCTGCGTGGGGTCGGTATACCGGGATAACTCTTGTTCTCGAGAAAAAGTGGTATACCTGTGTTATACAAGCTAAAAAAAGAAAATACATGCTTTTCAGCAGCAACATGTCACGCAAGTCATGGGCTTGAGTTTCTGGTCTCACCCTTTTTATAATATCGAGTGATCCCCAGTGGATGGAACCAGATAGGTGGCTATACCGGGATAACTCTGTTTCTCGAGAATTAGGGGGTCATAATTGGGGGGTGCAATGAGGTCCAAACCGGTTTTTGACACCCGATGTTACCACCCTAGAGGCTTGAGTTTCTGATCAGACCCTGTTGCGATTGTTGGTATGGTAACACTCATGCAGCAACAGGGGGTCGGTATACCGGGATAACTCTTGTTCTCGAGAAAAAGTAGTATACCTATGTTATACAAGCTAAAAACGCGAAAATACATGCTTTTCAGCAGCAACATGTCACGCAAGTCATGGGCTTTAGTTTCTGGTCTCACTCTTTTTATAATATCGAGTGATCCCCAGGGAATGGAATCAGATAGGTGGCTATACCGGGATAACTCTTGTTCTCGAGAATTGGGGGGTCAAAATAGGGGGTGTTGCTATGAGGTCCAAACCGGTTTTTGACCCCCGATGTTATCACCCCAGAGGCTTGAGTTTCTGACCAGACCCTGTTGTGATTGTTGGTATGGTAACACTCTTTCAGCTGCGTGGGGTCGGTATACCGGGATAACTCTTGTTCTCGAGAAAAAGTGGTATACCTGTGTTATACAAGCTAAAAGCGAAAATACATGCTTTTAAGCAGCAACATGTCACGCAAGTCATGGGCTTGAGTTTCTGGTCTCACCCTTTTTATAATATCGAGTGATCCCCAGTGGATGGAACCAGATAGGTGGCTATACCGGGATAACTCTGTTTCTCGAGAATTGGGGGGTCATAATGGAGGTAGTGCAATGAGGTCCAAACCGGTTTTTGACACCCGATGTTACCACCCTAGAGGCTTGAGTTTCTGATCGGACCCTGTTGTGATTGTTGGTATGGTAACACTCATGCAGCAACATGGGGTCGGTATACCGGGATAACTCTTGTTCTCGAGAAAAAGTGGTATACCTATGTTATACAAGCTAAAAAACCGAAAATACATGCTTTTCAGCAGCAACATGTCACAAAAGTCATGGGCTTGAGTTTCTGGTCTCACTCTTTTTATAATATCGAGTGATCCTCAGGGAATGGAATCAGATAGGTGGCTATACCGGGATAACTCTTGTTCTCGAGAATTGGGGGGGTCAAAATAGGGGGGTGCAATGAGGTCCAAACCGGTTTTTGACCCCCGATGTTACCACCCCAGAGGCTTGAGTTTCTGACCAGACCCTGTTGTGATTGTTGGTATGGTAACACTCTTTCAGCTGCGTGGGGTCGGTATACCGGGATAGCTCTTGTTCTCGAGAAAAAGTGGTATACCTATGTTATACAAGCTCAAAAGCGAAAATACATGCTTTTCAGCAGCAACATGTCACGCAAGTCATGGGCTTGAGTTTCTGGTCTCACCCTTTTTATAATATCGAGTGATCCCCAGTGGATGGAACCAGATAGGTGGCTATACCGGGATAACTCTGTTTCTCGAGAATTGGGGGGTCATAATGGGGGGGGGTGCAATGAGGTCCAAACCGGTTTTTGACCCCCGATGTTACCACCCTATAGGATTGAGTTTCTGATCGGACCCTTTTGTGATTGTTGGTATGGTAACACTCATGCAGCTGCATGGGGTCGGTATACCGGGATAACTCTTGTTCTCGAGAAAAAGTGGTATACCTATGTTATACAAGCTAAAAAGCGAAAATACATGCTTTTCGGCAGCAACATGTCACGCAAGTCATGGGCTTGAGTTTCTGGTCTCACCCTTTTTATAATATCGAGTGATCCCCAGTGGATGGAACCAGATAGGTGGCTATACCGGGATAACTCTGTTTCTCGAGAATTGGGGGGTCATAATGGGGGGGTGCAATGAGGTCCAAACCGGTTTTTGACACCCGATGTTACCACCCTAGAGGCTTGAGTTTCTGATCGGACCCTGTTGTGATTGTTGGTATGGTAACACTCATGCAGCAACAGGGGGTCGGTATACCGGGATAACTCTTGTTCTCGAGAAAAATGAGTATACCTATGTAATACAAGCTAAAAACGCGAAAATACATGCTTTTCAGCAGCAACATGTCACGCAAGTCATGGGCTTGAGTTTCTGGTCTCACTCTTTTTATAATATCGAGTGATCCCCAGGGAATGGAATCAGATAGGTGGCTATACCGGGATAACTCTTGTTCTCGAGAATTGGGGGGGTCAAAATAGGGGGGTTGCTATGAGGTCCAAATCGGTTTTTGACCCCCGATGTTACCACCCCAGAGGCTTGAGTTTCTGACCAGACCCTGTTGTGATTGTTGGTATGGTAACACTCTTTCAGCTGCGTGGGGTCGGTATACCGGGATAACTCTTGTTCTCGAGAAAAAGTGGTATACCTGTGTTATACAAGCTAAAAGCGAAAATACATGCTTTTCAGCAGCAACATGTCACGCAAGTCATGGGCTTGAGTTTCTGGTCTCACCCTTTTTATAATATCGAGTGATCCCCAGTGGGTGGAACCAGATAGGTGGCTATACCGGGATAACTCTGTTTCTCGAGAATTGGGGGGTCATAATGGGGGGTGCAATGAGGTCCAAACCAGTTTTTGACCCCCGATGTTACCACCCTAGAGGCTTGGGTTTCTGATCGGACCCTGTTGTGATTGTTGGTATGGTAACACTCATGCAGCAACATGGGGTCGGTATACCGGGATAACTCTTGTTCTCGAGAAAAAGTGGTATACCTATGTTATACAAGCTAAAAAAGCGAAAATACATGCTTTTCAGCAGCAACATGTCACACAAGTCACGGGCTTGAGTTTCTGGTCTCACTCTTTTTATAATATCGAGTGATCCTCAGGGAATGGAATCAGATAGGTGGCTATACCGGGATAACTCTTGTTCTCGAGAATTGGGGGGTTAAAATAGGGGGGGGGTGCAATGAGGTCCAAACCGGTTTTTGACCCCCGATGTTACCACCCCAGAGGCTTGAGTTTCTGACCAGACCCTGTTGTGATTGTTGGTATGGTAACACTCTTTCAGCTGCGTGGGGTCGGTTTACCGGGATAACTCTTGTTCTCGAGAAAAAGTGGTATACCTATGTTATACAAGCTAAAAAGCGAAAATACATGCTTTTCAGCAGCAACATGTCACGCAAGTCATGGGCTTGAGTTTCTGGTCTCACCCTTTTTATAATATCGAGTGATCCCCAGTGGATGGAACCAGATAGGTGGCTATACCGGGATAACTCTGTTTCTCGAGAATTGGGGGGTCATAATGGGGGGGGTGCAATGAGGTCCAAACCGGTTTTTGACCCCCGATGTTACCACCCTAGAGGCTTGAGTTTCTGATCTGACCCTTTTGTGATTGTTGGTATGGTAACACTCATGCAGCTGCATGGGGTCGGTATACCGGGATAACTCTTGTTCTCGAGAAAAAGTGGTATACCTATGTTATTCAAGCTAAAAAAGCGAAAATACATGCTTTTCAGCTGCAACATGTCACGCAAGTCATGGGCTTGAGTTTCTGGTCTCACTCTTTTTATAATATCGAGTGATCCCCAGGGAATGGACTCAGATAGGTGGCTATACCGGGATAACTCTTGTTCTCGAGAATTGGGGGGTCAAAATAGGGGGGAGGGTTGCTATGAGGTCCAAACCGGTTTTTGACCCCCGATGTTACCACCCCAGAGGCTTGAGTTTCTGACCAGACCCTGTTGTGATTGTTGGTATGGTAACACCCTTTCAGCTGCGTGGGGTCAGTATACCGGGATAACTCTTGTTCTCGAGAAAAAGTGGTATACCTGTGTTATACAAGCTAAAAAGCGAAAATACATGCTTTTCAGCAGCAACATGTCACGCAAGTCATGGGCTTGAGTTTCTGGTCTCACCCTTTTTATAATATCGAGTGATCCCCAGTGGATGGAACCAGATAGGTGGCTATACCGGGATAACTCTGTTTCTCGAGAATTGGGGGTCATAATGGGGGGGGGGGGTGCAATGAGGTCCAAACCGGTTTTTGACACCCGATGTTACCACCCTAGAGGCTTGGGTTTCTGATCGGACCCTGTTGTGATTGTTGGTATGGTAACACTCATGCAGCAACATGGGCTCTGTATACCGGGATAACTCTTGTTCTCGAGAAAAAGTGGTATACCTATGTTATACAAGCTAAAAAAGCGAAAATACATGCTTTTCAGCAGCAACATGTCACACAAGTCACGGGCTTGAGTTTCTGGTCTCACTCTTTTTATAATATCGAGAGATCCTCAGGGAATGGAATCAGATAGGTGGCTATACCGGGATAACTCTTGTTCTCGAGAATTGGGGGGTCAAAATAGGGGGGGGTGCAATGAGGTCCAAACCGGTTTTTGACCCCCGATGTTACCACCCCAGAGGCTTGAGTTTCTGACCAGACCCTGTTGTGATTGTTGTGATTGTTGGTATGGTAACACTCTTTCAGCTGCGTTGGGTCGGTGTACCGGGATAACTCTTGTTCTCGAGAAAAAGTGGTATACCTATGTTATACAAGCTAAAAAGCGAAAATACATGCTTTTCAGCAGCAACATGTCACGCAAGTCATGGGCTTGAGTTTCTGGTCTCACCCTTTTTATAATATCGAGTGATCCCCAGTGGATGGAACCAGATAGGTGGCTATACCGGGATAACTCTGTTTCTCGAGAATTGGGGGGTCATAATGGGGGGGGGGGGGTGCAATGAGGTCCAAACCGGTTTTTGACCCCCGATGTTACCACCCTAGAGGCTTGAGTTTCTGATCGGACCCTTTTGTGATTGTTGGTATGGTAACACTCATGCAGCTGCATGGGGTCGGTATACCGGGATAACTCTTGTTCTCGAGAAAAAGTGGTATACCTATGTTATTCAAGCTAAAAAAGCGAAAATACATGCTTTTCAGCAGCAACATGTCACGCAAGTCATGGGCTTGAGTTTCTGGTCTCACTCTTTTTATAATATCGAGTGATCCCCAGGGAATGGAATCAGAAAGGTGGCTATACCGGGATAACTCTTGTTCTCGAGAATTGGGGGGTCAAAATAGGGGGGGGGGTTGCTATGAGGTCCAAACCGGTCCAAACCGGTTTTTGACCCCCGATGTTACCATCCCAGAGGCTTGAGTTTCTGACCAGACCCTGTTGTGATTGTTGGTATGGTAACACCCTTTCA
Source organism: Rugalucina vietnamica (assembly GCA_964017185.1). Taxonomy (NCBI): domain Eukaryota; kingdom Metazoa; phylum Mollusca; class Bivalvia; order Lucinida; family Lucinidae; genus Rugalucina; species Rugalucina vietnamica. The sequence goes on along the minus strand of OZ024875.1, from coordinate 58,351,180 downwards.
GCTGCGTGGGGTCGGTATACCGGGATAACTCTTGTTCTCGAGAAAAAGTGGTATACCTGTGTTATACAAGCTAAAAAGCGAAAATACATGCTTTTCAGCAGCAACATGTGACGCAAGTCATGGGCTTGAGTTTCTGGTCTCACCCTTTTTATAATATCGAGTGATCCCCAGTGGATGGAACCAGATAGGTGGCTATACCGGGATAACTCTGTTTCTCGAGAATTGGGGGGGTCATAATGGGGGGGTGCAATGAGGTCCAAACCGGTTTTTGACCCCCGATGTTACCACCCTAAAGGCTTGAGTTTCTGATCGGACCCTGTTGTGATTGTTGGTATGGTAACACACATGCAGCTGCATGGGGTCGGTATACCGGGATAACTCTTGTTCTCGAGAAAAAGTGGTTTACCTATGTTATTCAAGCTAAAAAAGCGAAAATACATGCTTTTCAGCAGCAACATGTCACGCAAGTCATGGGCTTGAGTTTCTGGTCTCACTCTTTTTATAATATCGAGTGATCCCCAGGGAATGGAATCAGATAGGTGGCTATACCGGGATAACTCTTGTTCTCGAGAATTGGGGGGGTCAAAATAGGGGGGTTTGCTATGAGTTCCAAACCGGTTTCTGATCAGACCCTGTTGCGATTGTTGGTATGGTAACACTCATGCAGCAACAGGGGGTCGGTATACCGGGATAACTCTTGTTCTCGAGAAAAAGTAGTATACCTATGTTATACAAGCTAAAAACGCGAAAATACATGCTTTTCAGCAGCAACATGTCACGCAAGTCATGGGCTTTAGTTTCTGGTCTCACTCTTTTTATAATATCGAGTGATCCCCAGGGAATGGAATCAGATAGGTGGCTATACCGGGATAACTCTTGTTCTCGAGAATTGGGGGGTCAAAATAGGGGGTGTTGCTATGAGGTCCAAACCGGTTTTTGACCCCCGATGTTATCACCCCAGAGGCTTGAGTTTCTGACCAGACCCTGTTGTGATTGTTGGTATGGTAACACTCTTTCAGCTGCGTGGGGTCGGTATACCGGGATAACTCTTGTTCTCGAGAAAAAGTGGTATACCTGTGTTATACAAGCTAAAAGCGAAAATACATGCTTTTCAGCAGCAACATGTCACGCAAGTCATGGGCTTGAGTTTCTGGTCTCACCCTTTTTATAATATCGAGTGATCCCCAGTGGATGGAACCAGATAGGTGGCTATACCGGGATAACTCTGTTTCTCGAGAATTGGGGGGTCATAATGGGGGTAGTGCAATGAGGTCCAAACCGGTTTTTGACACCCGATGTTACCACCCTAGAGGCTTGAGTTTCTGATCGGACCCTGTTGTGATTGTTGGTATGGTAACACTCATGCAGCAACATGGGGTCGGTATACCGGGATAACTCTTGTTCTCGAGAAAAAGTAGTATACCTATGTTATACAAGCTAAAAAACCGAAAATACATGCTTTTCAGCAGCAACATGTCACAAAAGTCATGGGCTTGAGTTTCTGGTCTCACTCTTTTTATAATATCGAGTGATCCTCAGGGAATGGAATCAGATAGGTGGCTATACCGGGATAACTCTTGTTCTCGAGAATTGGGGGGTCAAAATAGGGGGGTGCAATGAGGTCCAAACCGGTTTTTGACCCCCGATGTTACCACCCTAGAGGCTTGAGTTTCTGATCGGACCCTGTTGTGATTGTTGGTATGGTAACACTCATGCAGCTGCAAGGGGTCGGTATACCGGGATAACTCTTGTTCTCGAGAAAAAGTTGTATACCTATGTTATACAAGCTAAAAAAGCGAAAATACATGCTTTTCAGCAGCAACATGTCACGCAAGTCATGGGCTTGAGTTTCTGGTCTCACTCTTTTTATAATATCGAGTGATCCCCAGGGAATGGAATCAGATAGGTGGCTATACCGGGATAACTCTTGTTCTCGAGAATTGGGGGTCAAAAAAGGGGAGGTGCAATGAGGTCCAAACCGGTTTTTGACCCCCAATGTTACCACCCCAGAGGCTTTAGTTTTTGACCAGACCCTGTTGAGATTGTTGGATGGTAACACTATTTTAGCTGCGTGGGGTCGGTATACCGGGATAACTCTTGTTCTCGAGAAAAAGTGGTATACCTATGTTATACAAGCTAAAAAAGCAAAAATACATGCTTTTCAGCAGCAACATGTCACGCAAGTCATGGGCTTGAGTTTCTGGTCTCACCCTTTTTATAATATCGAGTGATCCCCAATGGATGGAACCAGATAGGTGGCTATACCGGGATAACTCTATTTCTTGAGAATTGGGGGGTCGTAATGTGGGGTGGTGCAATAAGGTCCAAACTGGTTTTTGACACCCGATGTTACCACCCTAGAGGCCTGAGTTTCTGATCGGACCCTGTTGTGATTGTTGGTATGGCAACACTCATGCAGCTGCATGGGGTCGGTATACCGGGATAACTTAGTTCTCGAGAAAAGTGGTATGCCTATGTTATACAAGCTAAAAAAGCGAAAATACATGCTTTTCAACAGCAACATGTCACGCAAGTCATGGTCTTGAGTTTCTGGTCTCAGTCTTTTTATAATATCGAGTGATCCCCAGGGAATGGAATCAGATAGGTGGCTATACCGGGATAACTCTTGTTCTCGAGAATTAGGGGTCAAAATAGGGGGGGGGGTGCAATGAGGTCCAAACCGGTTTTTGACCCCCAATGTTACCACCCCAGAGGCTTGAGTTTCTGACCAGACCCTGTTGTGATTGTTGGTATGGTAACACTCTTTCAGCTGCGTGGGGTCGGTATACCGGGATAACTCTTGTTCTCAAGAAAAAGTAGTATACCTATGTTATACAAGCTTAAAAAGCGAAAATACATGCTTTTCAGCAACAACATGTCACGCAAGTCATGGGCTTGAGTTTCTGGTCTCACTCCTTTTATAATATCGAGTTATCCCCAGGGATTGGAATCAGATAGTTGGCTATACCGGGATAACTCTTGTTCTCGAGAATTGGGGGGTCAAAATAGGGGGGGGGGTGCAATAAGGTCCAAACCGGTTTTTGACCCCCGATGTTACCACCCCAGAGGCTTGAGTTTCTGACCAGACCCTGTTGTGATTGTTGGTATGGTAACACTCTTTCAGCTGCGTGGGGTCGGAATACCGGGATAACTCTTGTTCTCGAGAAAAAGTGGTATACCTATGTTATACAAGCTAAAAAAGCAAAAATACATGCTTTTCAGCAGCAACATGTCACGCAAGTCATTGGCTTGCGTTTCTGGTCTCACCCTTTTTATAATATCGAGTGATCCCCAGTGGATGGAACCAGATAGGTGGCTATACCGGGATAACTCTGTTTCTCGAGAATTGGGGGGTCATAATTGGGGGTGCGATGAGGTCCAAACCGGTTTTTGACCCCCGATGTTACCACCCTAGAGGCTTGAATTTCTGATCGGACCCTGTTGTGATTGTTGGTATGGCAACACTCATGCACCTGCATGGGGTCAGGATACCGGGATAACTCTTGTTCTCGAGAAAAAGTGGTATACCTATGTTATACAAGCCAAAAAAGCGAAAATACATGCTTTTCAGCACCAACATGTCACGCAAGTCATGGGCTTGAGTTTCTGGTCTCACTCTTTTTATAATATCGAGTGATCCCCAGGGAATGGAATCAGATAGGTGGCTATACCGGGATAACTCTTGTTCAAGAGAAATGGGGGGTCAAAATAGGGGGGGGGTGCAATGAGGTCCAAACCGGTTTTTGACCCCCGATGTTACCACCCCAGAGGCTTGAGTTTCTGACCAGACCCTGTCGTGATTGTTGGTATGGTAACACTCTTTCAGCTGCGTGGGGTCGGTATACCGGGATAACTCTTGTTCTCGAGAAAAAGTGGTATTCCTATGTTATATAAGCTAAAAAAGCGAAAATACATGCTTTTCACAAGCAAAATGTCACGCAAGTCATAAGCTTGAGTTTCTGGTCTCACCCTTTTTATAATATCGAGTGATCCCCAGTGGATGGAACCAGATAGGTGGCTATACCGGGATAACTCTTGTTCTCGAGAATTGGGGGGTGGTCATAATGGTGGGGTTGCAATGAAGTCCAAACCGGTTTTTGACCCCCAATGTTACCACCCGAGAGTCTTGAGTTTCTGATCGGACCCTGTTGTGATTTTTAGTATGGTAACACTCATGCAATTGCATGGGGTCGGTATACCGGGATAACTCTTGTTCTCGAGAAAAAAGTGGTATAACAAGTTAAAAAGGCGAAAATATATGCTTTTCACCAGTAACATGTCACGCAAGTCATGGGCTTGAGTTTCTGGTCCCACCCTTTTTTAAAATATCGAATGATCCCTAGTGGATGGAATCAGACAGGTGGCTATACCGGGATAATTCTTGTTCTCGGGAATAGGGGGGGAGGGTGTCAAAATGGGGCGGAGTGCAATGAGGTAAAAACCGGTTTTTGACCCCCGATGTAACCACACCAGGGGTTTGAGTTTCTGACCAGACACTATTGTTATGTTGGTATGGTTACACTCGTTCAGCTGCTTGGGGTCGGTATACTGGGATTACTCTTGTTCTAGAGAAAAAGTGGTATACCTATGTTATATACGCTAAAAAGCGAAAATACATACTTTTCAGCAGCAACATGTCATGTTAGTCATTGGCTTGAGTTTCTGGTGTCAATTTTTATAACATCGAGTGATTCCCAGTGGATGGAATCAGATAGTTGGCTATACCGGGATAACTCTTGTTCTCGGGAATTGAGGGACCAAAATGGAGGCGTGTTGCAATGAGGTCCAATCCGGTTTTTGACCCCCGATTTTACCACCCCAGAGGCTTGAGTTTCTGAGCAGACCCTGTTGTGATTGTTGGTATGGTAACACTCTTTCAGCGGCGTTGGGTCGGTAAACCGGGATAACTCTTGTTCTCGAGAAAAAAAAAGTGGTATACCTATGTTATACACGCTAAAAAGTGGAAATACATGCTTTTCAGCAGCAACATGTCTCGCAAGTCATGGGCTTGAGTTTCTGGTCTCACCCTTTTTAAAATATCGATTGATTGCCAGAAGATGGAATCAGATAGGTGGCTATAGCGGTATAACTCTTGTTCTCGAGAATTGGAGGTCAAAATTGGCGTGGTTGCATTGAGGTGCAAATCGGTTTTGACTACCGATGTTTCCACCCAGAGGCTTGAGTTTCTGACCAGACCCTGTTGTGATTGTTGGTATGGTAACTCTCTTTCAGCTGCGTGGGGTCAATATACCTGGATAAAACCTTGTTCTCGAGAAAAGTGGTATACCTATGTTATACACGCTAAAAACGAATATACATGCTTTTCAGCGGCAACATGTCACGCAAGTCATGGGCTAGAGTTTTTGGTCTCTTGCGTGACATGTTGCTGCTGAAAAGCATGTATTTTCGCTTTTTTAGCTTGTATAACATAGGTATACCACTTTTTCTCGAGAACAAGAGTTATCCCGGTATACCGACCCCATGCAGCTGCATGAGTGTTACCATACCAACAATCACAACAGGGTCCGATCAGAAACTCAAGCCTCTAGGGTGGTAACATCGGGGGTCAAAACCGGTTTGGACCTCATTGCACCCCCCCATTATGACCCCCCATTTCTCGAGAACAAGAGTTATCCCGGTATAGCCACCTATCTGGTTCCATCCACTGGGGATCACTCGATGTTATAAAAAGGGTGAGACCAGAAACTCAAGCCCATGACTTGCGTGACATGTTGCTGCTGAAAAGCATGTATTTTCGCTTTTTTAGCTTGTAGAACATAGGTATACCATTTTTTCTCGAGAACATGAGTCATCCCGGTATACCGACCCCACGCAGCTGAAAGAATGTTACCATACCAACAATCACAACAGGGTCCGATCAGAAACTCAAGCCATTGGGCCGGTAACATCGGGGGTCAAAAACCGGTTTGGACCTCATTGCACCCCACCCTCCCCTATTTTGACAACCCAATTCTCGAGAACAAGAGTTATCCCGGTATAGCCACCTATATGATTCCATTCCCTGGGGATCACTCGATATTATAAAAAGAGTGAGACCAGAAACTCAAGCCCATGACTTGCGTGACATGTTGTTGCTGAAAAGCATGTATTTTCGATTTTTTAGCTTGTATATACCACTTTTTCTCGAGAACAATAGTTATCCCGGTATACCGACCCCATGCAGCTGCATGAGTGTTACCATACCAACAATCACAACAGGGTCTGATCAGAAACTCAAGCCTCTGGGGTGGTAACATCGGGGGTCAAAAACCGGTTTGGACCTCATAGCAACCCCCCCTATTTTGACCCCCCAATTCTCGAGAACAAGAGTTATCCCGGTATAGCCACCTATCTGATTCCATTCCCTGGGGATCACTCGATATTATAAAAAGAGTGAGACCAGAAACTCAAGCCCATGACTTGCGTGACATGTTGCTGCTGAAAAGCATGTATTTTCGCTTTTTTAGCTTGAATAACATAGGTATACCACTTTTTCTCGAGAACAAGAGTTATCCCGGTATACCGACACCATGCAGCTGCATGAGTGTTACCATACCAACAATCACAAAAGGGTCCGATCAGAAACTCAAGCCTCTAGGGTGGTAACATCGGGGGTCAAAAACCGGTTTGGACCTCATTGCACTCCCCCCCATTATGACCCCCCAATTCTCGAGAAACAGAGTTATCCCGGTATAGCCACCTATCTGGTTCCATCCACTGGGGATCACTCGATATTATAAAAAGGGTGAGACCAGAAACTCAAGCCCATGACTTGCGTGACATGTTGCTGCTGAAAAGCATGTATTTTCGCTTTTTAGCTTGTATAACATAGGTATACCACTTTTTCTCGAGAGCAAGAGTTATCCCGGTATACCGACCCCACGCAGCTGAAAGAGTGTTACCATACCAACAATCACAACAGGGTCTGGTCAGAAACTCAAGCCTCTGGGGTGGTAACATCGGGGGTCAAAAACCGGTTTGGACCTCATTGAATCCCCCCCCCCCCTATTTTGACCCCCCAATTCTCGAGAACAAGAGATTTCCCGGTATAGCCACCTATCTGATTCCATTCCCTGGGGATCACTCGATATTATAAAAAGAGTGAGACCAGAAACTCAAGCCCATGACTTGTGTGACATGTTGCTGCTGAAAAGCATGTATTTTCGCTTTTTTAGCTTGTATAACATAGGTATACTACTTTTTCTCGAGAACAAGAGTTATCCCGGTATACCGACCCCCTGTTGCTGCATGAGTGTTACCATACCAACAATCACAACAGGGTCCGATCAGAAACTCAAGCCTCTAGGGTGGTAACATCGGGTGTCAAAAACCGGTTTGGACCTCATTGCACCCCCCCATTATGACCCCCCCCCAATTCTCGAGAAACAGAGTTATCCCGGTATAGCCACCTCCACCTATCTGGTTCCATCCACTGGGGATCACTCGATATTATAAAAAGGGTGAGACCAGAAACTCAAGCCCATGACTTGCGTGACATGTTGCTGCTGAAAAGCATGTATTTTCGCTTTTTAGCTTGTATAACACAGGTATACCACTTTTTCTCGAGAACAAGAGTTATCCCGGTATACCGACCCCACGCAGCTGAAAGGGTGTTACCATACCAACAATCACAACAGGGTCTGGTCAGAAACTCAAGCCTCTGGGGTGGTAACATCGGGGGTCAAAAACCGGTTTGGACCTCATAGCAACCCCCCCTATTTTGACCCCCCAATTCTCGAGAACAAGAGTTATCCCGGTATAGCCACCTATCTGATTCCATTCCCTGGGGATCACTCGATATTATAAAAAGAGTGAGACCAGAAACTCAAGCCCATGACTTGCGTGACATGTTGCTGCTGAAAAGCATGTATTTTCGCTTTTTTAGCTTGAATAACATAGGTATACCACTTTTTCTCGAGAACAAGAGTTATCCCGGTATACCGACCCCATGCAGCTGCATGAGTGTTACCATACCAACAATCACAAAAGGGTCCGATCACAAACTCAAGCCTCTAGGGTGGTAACATCGGGTGTCAAAAACCGGTTTGGACCTCATTGCACCCCCCCCCATTATGACCCCCCCAATTCTCGAGAAACAGAGTTATCCCGGTATAGCCACCTATCTGGTTCCATCCACTGGGGATCACTCGATATTATAAAAAGGGTGAGACCAGAAACTCAAGCCCATGACTTGCGTGACATGTTGCTGCTGAAAAGCATGTATTTTCGCTTTTTAGCTTGTATAACACAGGTATACCACTTTTTCTCGAGAACAAGAGTTATCCCGATATACCGACCCCACGCAGCTGAAAGAGTGTTACCATACCAACAATCACAACAGTGTTACGACCTAGCGTAACTAGACAGGTACAGCGAAAAACAACCAAGTAATTTAAACTTAACAATATTTAATCAAACAAATAAATGCTGCAAATACATAAAAACAAACAAACAGATAAGTAAATAAATAAATAAATAACTTACAAAGTTAATGTCAAATAAGTCCTTGTCCCTCAAATGTAAGTCCACAATCCAGTAACCAGAATATGAGCACATGTATATTTTAATCCACACAAAACACTAGTGAAACAACCAAAATTATATACTTTAAATCACTTCAAATTTCTGAAATCCTACGACTGAATTGGGACCTATATTTATACATCTAAGGAAATTCTCCAGGTTTCTAGAGAATGATATAATAAACTTTTCTCTAGAAAAGAAACGAACTAAACGAAAGTTCTTTTAAATTCTCCAAAGAGAATTTAGAATTCTCCAGAGAGAATTCAAGGCCGCAACGACCATCAAGACTAAACGAGAGTCCACTAGACCCTTCGAGATCTCAGTATACATAGTCCAAATATATTTTTAACTTATGGTAAAAAAAACACTCACTCCATTTTCATCTGGAATTATCCACAAAGTGCTCATAGAATTTTCTATACTTCTAAATTATATAACAGTGATAAAAATAATCAATGACATTCTTCTACAAAGTTCTAGATAATAAATTGTAGAAACATAAAAAGAAATATATATTAATTAATTGGGTTACTCCCCTTTGATTATATATATATAAATTATAAGTAATAGCTTTTAAAAGAATCAATATTATTGAATCAATTATATATAACACTTCCCCTCTTCAACGAAAAGAAAGTTTTGTGAAATAAAACTTTCTTTTGCAATACTCATATGCAAACATACAAGGCAAAACTGTCAAGCTCTTGAAAGGGTGTCTGGAATTATATTATCTCTACCTTTTATGTGTCTAATGTCAAGATTGTGCTCTTGCAACATGAGACTCCATCTGAGCAAACGCTGATTCTTGTTTTTCATTTTGTGTATGAAGGTCAGTGGATTGTGATCACTGAAGACGACAATTGGTGAATTTGCAGAAGACAGATACACTTGAAAGTGTTGAAGGGCAAGAATAAGAGATAGACATTCTTTCTCTATAGTAGAATAATTTCTTTGATGTTTGTCAAACTTCTTTGAAAAGTAACAAACAGGATGATCAACACCATTGTCATCTTCTTGTAACAATACACTGCCTGCACCAACATCACTTGCATCCACCGCCATTTTGAATTCTCTGTCAAAGCGTGGTGCTGATAGAACTGGAGCACTCTTAAGTATGGCCTTTAACTGATCAAAAGACTTCTGACAAGCCTCAGACCAAACATACCTGACCTTCTTACCAAGTAAATTTGTCAATGGCTCAGCTATAACTGAAAAATTATTACAGAACTTTCTGTAATATCCAGCCATACCCAAAAAGCGCATCAGTTGCCGTTTTCCTGTAGGTACAGGAAAATCTGATATAGCCTCAACTTTGGCTTCTACAGGTCTGACCTGACCTTGTCCAACAATATGTCCTAGAAATGTCAAACTAGCATGGCAAAATTCACTTTTCGGTAAGTTTATTGTCAGTTTAGCATCACTGAGTCTTTTGAAGAATTCTCTGATGATCTCCAGGTGTTGTTTCCACTCTTCACTGTAGATGATGGCATCGTCGATGTAAGCTTTACACCCATCCAGACCGAAAATCAAACTATTAACCAAGCGAACCAAGCAACATTTCAGCGCTTTCAGTTTATTTCGAAATTGTCTTTCTGTAGTAACAAATTCTAAAATCTCCTTTGGACTGTCTGTAAATGGAATCTGCCAAAACCTTTTCAATAGATGGAATTTTGTCACATATTTGGCGTGACCAATGTTGTCGATGCAGTCATCAATTCTTGGTATGGGAAATGTGTCAGTTTTTGTGACAGAATTTACTTTTCTGTAGTCTGTGTACATTCGAAATGTCCCATCAGATTTTGGCACAAGTATACAAGGAGAACTCCATTCACTTTGACTAGGTTCTATAAAGTCATTGTCCAGCAAATACTTAACTTCTTTCCTGAGTGTCACGATAAAAAATGTACTTTTGCTGTTTGTGGGGTTTGGATAATGTGTTTGATTTTTTAAATGTTTAGTTGAGCATAATAGGTATTTGGAAACTCTTACACAGGAGTAAACATGACATGTTTACTGCATTGTCAAGGATATCTATGTATGTTAGACACGGCAAAAAATATTTGTGCCATGAAGAATTTTATGCTCAATTGTGATATTTTAACATTCTTTTTGTGTTATGGTATTTGTTGATTTGTGGCGTGGAAATTGGCATTATGTGCAGTTTAATTGGATTCTGTACTGGGCTCAGATTCGTGTTTTATCAATTTGCCATAAATGGTTTCTGAGAGTGACACGGCTCTAACGGAAACATGAAGTCCGGGGATTTGAATCATATGATTTACACCATGAGGTATAATCCAGAGAAAAATTGTATTGCCGATTTTATGGTTAGCAATATAGCTTTTTGCAAGCTGATCTGGGTGTGGTTGTCAGTGGATGTGCATTTAGAATTGTTATTCACTTGCTCACGGTGGGTTATTCACATGTTCTGATGAATGGTTTTGGAATATATGATGGAAAACGGTATGGTTTTCAGGGAAATGTTCACAAACTTATGCGTATAAATAGGCAGCTTATTTTGTGTGAAATCAATATGAATTATCGAGAGGAATGTAAAGATTGGGCATGAATTTGAGATGTTTGGATATGGGTTTATCTGGTACACCTGGTCATGGTCAGCGCCAGTCTGAGTAGTCGGCCGTCGGTAAGTTATAACAGTTCATAAATATACATTTTGTACAGTGAGATTGTATAGCCATAATAATGTAGCTCATTATGGTGGAAAGCACATTGATAGGGTTGTAAAAATGAAGATTTCTATATTTCTGCACGCTACGTTGCCGTGAAGCGGCATTGGTTTAGTTTTTATGTATTAAATTTCGCGTAAGAATGACATTGCGCGGTATGTATGTCAACCAAAGTTGTAAAATGGAAATTTCTGTTATGTGCTACGTTACTTGTAGCGACGTTATTGTCGTTGACGTACATTTAGTTTCATGTTATGTTATGTTATCTAATCATCTCATCATAAAGGAAGTTAATGTTGACTCGGAACAAAGCTGTAAGGCTGGAAATTTCAGATTTTAAGTTTTACGTTATAGTAACGTAACGCTTTGATTTGACGTTAATGATGTCATTAAGAATATTTGCTATTACTGAAATTAGTGATGTCATTTAAGAAAGGTTTAATATTGTAACAAGATTGTCTCGCAAGATTTATCGTATTCTGAGAAATGGCTTTCTATGAATTTGGTCATAGATTGGCAGGACCAATTCCTGGGTGAGGAATTGTGGATGCATGTCGGAGATTTGCTTGTGATGTCGCTGGGTAAGGAACTAGGGTTAGTTCGCGACATATGTGGTTTAACTGTATCGTGCATGTGAATAAATGTTTCAATGTAGATACTGGAGTATTATAGTTTATATGTATAGTACAAGCAATCTAGCGAATAAACTAATACAGTTCCGGGGTACGGAATTGTGGGAGGTTATTTGCAATTGGATGTTGTGACGTGCATAGCTGCAGGAGATTTCGTTATGATAAATTGCGACACTATCAGTTATTTTGTTGTTAAGACACAGTTACTTTATTTCAGGCCTTGAAGCTGAAATTGTAATTTATGGACGTAATCTGAATTCCTGAAACTAAACTGGGCTAAACTATATGGGGTGGCAGTGACGGTATAAACGGGACGATATAAAATCATTGGTGTTTGGTTTACAATGGACGGGCGTGGTCTACAGTTCGTATTGGAAACACTGGACTGTTTTTGCAAGCAGTGGTGTGAAGTGTACTAGTGAGACGAACGTGTGACAGTATACCCGGAGATGCCAATGGGAAAGTGTGTGGGACATTGATGAACAAAGGACGTATTTTTTTTTTTTTTTTCTTTTCTCAGTAATTTCTTTTTGTAATCTCTTTCTATCTTTTTTCTCCTTCTTTGCTTCTCACTTTAAACATCATTATAAATAAACCATCATAATTTGAAAATTCTGTTTAATTGAACCCTCCCATAGATTTGCTGGTCATTCATAGCAGGAAGCGTATACCCTTGGTCATTCGATACATGATTTGTTGGGCACAACAAGCCATTGTATCCTCTGACTTTATATTAAGTAGAGTCAGTCCGTGACATTTGGTGTCAGAAGTGGGATACGCCCAACATTTCTGCATTGGATATCAGTAACTCTTGGAGGTGTTTATATATGCTAGGATTTAGAGAACCAAATGTGAATCACAGTGAAATTCTCTAATGTACCAAAGTAAGCAATGCTTAAGCAAAGTAAAAGTAATTGTTTGAAATAATGCAAATGTAAACTCTAAAATTTCATTGTTCTGGTATATGTTACAGTCACACTGTCACTTAAGAACAAGATATCAAAGTATATTTCAGTTATGAGGGCCGATGGTTAGACTGATGGGAGTCCTCCGATAATTCATATTCCCGTCGACCGACTGTCAGGGTTGGCGAGCACCAGAGACGGGGTGTACCAGTGAAGCACCAGGTGATCCTGAAATTTGAGGTTTGTCAATTGAACGGTTTGTTTAAAGTATTCATGAGTATGGGCTTACTTTTGTAAATTGTTACGCAACAGTTAAAGGCATTAGTTGATTGTGGTAGAATGTCTGGGTGATTCTTAATGGGTTATTAAGAATAGGTTGCGTTGAGGCAATTGGTAAACAAAAGTTGAAGCTTGGTAAGCATTGGGTTTTGCTTATTTATTGATGTGAATACTGTGAAGTTTACGTTGTTGAGAATCAATTGATAACTCAGATTTCGTTTATTTGTGACCATCCTTACAAACAGTAATAATTTTTCAAAAGGGAAATAATCATGGATGTAGTTAAAGAGTTAACCAAAGTGGGAAAAAATTTAGGTCTTGAAGGTGAAGCACTTAATGCGTTTGTTTCAGAGCAACAAGTAATACTACGTGATGAACGTCAAGCGGCACGTGATGCAGAACGTGAGCGTCGAGAAGCAGAGCGTATTAGTCGCGAAGCAAAAGAAAAGGCAGAACGCGAAAAAGAAAAAGCAGAACGCGAAATCCGCGAGATGGAATTAAGAGCTGAACGCGAACGCCATGAGCGCGAGTTAAAAGCTAAAGCTGATGAACAAGAAAAGCAGCGAGAAATTAAGGAGTATGAATTACAACTTAAGAAACAGGAAATTGAACTGAAGCGGAATGAGTTGCTAGCGCAAGAAGCTGAAAAGGTAAGACAGAAAGAATTAAAAGAACAAGAGTTAGAAACCCAGAGAGCATTAAAGGAGCGTGAACTGGAAGTACAATACAGGCATGCAAATGAAGAAATGGAGCTTAAGGCAGATGAAGAGCGTAAGATCAGAATTGCAGATAGGGCTAAGTATGAGGCAGAGATTGCATTGGAACGAGAGAGGTTAGTAGCAGAGAGAGAGAAATTAGAACGTGAGTATGAAATGCAGATTGAATTACAGGACAGAAGACATTTCGCAGAAATGGAGAGGATCACAGCGCAAAGGGCGGAGAGGCCAATCCCAGCGCCAAGAGACACTATTAAGGCAAGAACGCCTAAAATCCCGGCATTTAATGAAGGTAAGGACGAAATGGATGCATATTTACTTAGGTTTGAACGGTATGCTTCAGCACAAGGGTGGAAAAGAGAAACATGGGCAACTGATTTGAGTGCGTTATTACAGGGTAAAGCGTTAGATGTGTACGCATTGATGCCACAGGAGGATGCAATGGACTATGACAAGTTGAAGTGTGCATTGTTACAAAGGTATCAATTAACAGAGGAAGGATTCAAGCGTAAGTACAGAAAGTGTAGACCAGAAACCGGTGAGACATTTCAGCAGTTTTCAGCACGGTTGAAGAGCTACTTTACAAGATGGATAGATATGTCAGGTATTCCTAAAACTTTTGAAGGTTTGCAGGATCTCATGTTGAGAGACCAGTTTACATTTATTTGTAACAGAGAACTGGAGTTATTTCTACGGGAGAGAGAACCAACTTCGTTGGAGCAAGCTAGTAAATTGGCGGATTCCTACAAGGAAGCTAGGTATGTGGATATTGTTAATTTGACCTTCAAGAATGACAGAGGTAGATCTCGTTCTAATTCAGCATCCAGATCAAGGTCACCAGTGAAAAGAGACCAGATTCCTTATAATCAAAACTCATATGGAAGAGGAAGAGGTAAATACTATCCAGGTTTGAAATGTTATAATTGTGGTGGAACACATTACAGGAGGGAGTGTCCGGAACTAAAACCCGGTATCATGAAAGTAGGTGCGGTAGGACATAGAGGTAGATCACCAACAAAGAAGGTTACTTTTCAGAGCAAAGATTCGGAGGTACAGACTACATATGAAGACAGTCATGAGGATACAACAACAGATGTTAAGAAATGTGGAGCTTGCTTGACGTATACAAATACTGTCAGTTATTCCAAAGCAGCAATGGAGAGTAAGGATAACTTACATGAGAAACACCAAGTAAGTGTGAGTTCAGTATCATCTCTTTCAGAACTTAGTACTGTACAAGGAATGGTTGAAGAGAAATCGGTTGAGGTTTTACGAGATACTGGATGTTCGGGCGTGATAGTAAGTAAACATGTAGTCCCGGAAGGTGCATATACAGGAAGAAATCAAACTATGGTAATGGTAGATTATTCTACAAGAGTTGTACCGGAAGTGAAGGTAAATATTGACACACCATATTACAAAGGAGAAGTATTGGCACTATGTGTGGAAAAGCCATTGGTTGATTTAATCATAGGTAATATTCCAGGTGCACGGGAACGCAACAAACCGGATATAGACTGGGAGCCAACATTAGCAGTGCAAACTAGGGCACAGAAGAAACAGGAAGGAACACATGTGAGTATGAAGACACCAGAAATAGTTATACAAGAAGTTACACCGGATCAAATTCGGAAGGCCCAGAATGAAGATCAGAGTTTGAAGGTAATGAAGGCACGGTGTGAAGCCAAGGAGTGTCTTAAGAATGCATCATATTTTATTAAAAATAACTTGATGTACCGGAAGTTTAGCTCGCCGAACATTGAGCGAGGTAGGTTATTTACACAACTTATAGTGCCACAGCAATTTCGCAAAACGGTAATGAAGTTGGCTCACGAGTCAATAATGGCAGGTCATTTAGCTGTTAAACGAACCATACAAAAGGTTCTCTCAGAATTTTATTGGCCAGGCATCAGTAGCGACATAAAACGATTTTGTCAGTCATGTGACATTTGTCAACGTACTGTACCCAAGGGTAAGATAATTCGAGCACCCTTAGGAAAGATGCCTAGAATAGATGTACCATTCAAGAGAGTTGCAACTGATTTGATAGGACCTTTGAAACCTGTGACATACAGTAAGAATAGATTCATACTTACAGTAGTTGATTATGCAACGAGATATCCAGAGGCAGTGCCATTGGCGTCAATTGACACGGAAGCTGTTGCAGATGCATTGGTAAGTATTTTTAATCAAGTTGGAGTAACCTATGAGATCAGCTTAGACTTAGGATCACAATTTACGTCATCCATTATGAAGGAAGTGAGTACTAGGATGTTTTTCAGGCGATCAGTGATGGGCCCGCACTCTACACCGTACACTAACCCGTACACCAACTCGTACACCAACCCGTACATCAACCCGTACATCGCTCTGTATACCGTCCCGTGTACCGCCATGTATTCTACGGTACATGACGTATTTGTGGAACATTTCAGGTGGACGATAAACAGCATGCTGATAAGAATCTATACGGAGAAATCAGCAGATTGTGGTAAGTTACCATTTATCATTTACAGAAACATGGAGAGTCAGAATGGCCGAGATGGAGATTGTGTGGCAACGTTGCCAGTGGGAGCGAGTGCAGGTTTGTTACCAGAAAGATCGACAGAAGAAAAGTCGGCAAAGGATGTAACACAGTGTTATGCTCAAAGTATGGTTGGTATTTTCAGCTCCGACGTTAACGAGACCGACACCGGAAGTTGTAGTTTAGAGACAAGATATCATCCAGGTTTAAGATTTAACGAGAGTTTGGCAGGTAGACAATATCTTACTTTCACAGGTTGGGTACACATTCGTATCAGTATAATGTTGTTCCTTACTTCCCAATGTCCAGGAGATATATTGGTATTCATGGTTTGGTTTTTGTCGATATGTAATAACGTGGTCACGTTTGTTGCGGTGGTTACCGTGGCGTTGCGGGTAGACAGTATTGTAACTGACCGGCATACATCTTTTATTTGGGTAAGTGTAGTCAGTGTAATGACTAACTGGTGGCTGTGGCCGCATAGACGGAAGCCCAATAATAAGGTTAATACTACATGTAGTAATGCGGAGTGTTCCAGTGACGTTGAATGGAAATATGTAAGATGGAAAGCAAGGAAGGCGGAACAGACTATTTGTCGCGTATTTAGTGGATTACGGTTAACGCCGATAGCTTTTGCTGTTTCCTCCGGAATCCGAGTATAGATCCGATTGTCATGGAAAGTTTAAGTTCGCGGTAATCGGGGTATGGTTCTTGAAAGTATAATCTTCTAAATATGACTTCAATTAGTGTTACCCTGTGAAACATGAGTATTGTGCATTAAGGTTATCTATTTGTTGCGTATGTAGTGAATCAAGGGCAAGAAAGCAGCTTTGCAGTTTCCTCCGAGATCCGAGTATGTTCCATTTATCATAAAAGATTTAGATTGCGATACGTGGAAGCAGGTTTTTGCAAGTATGATTCTCTAGATATGACTTCATTTAGTAAATTTTTATCGCGTAGATCTAGTGTTACGCATTTTTGAGATGCTTCACACTTCAAAAGGGGGAAGGTATGTCACGATAAAAAATGTACTTTTGCTGTTTGTGGGGTTTGGATAATGTGTTTGATTTTTTAAATGTTTAGTTGAGCATAATAGGTATTTGGAAACTCTTACACAGGAGTAAACATGACATGTTTACTGCATTGTCAAGGATATCTATGTATGTTAGACACGGCAAAAAATATTTGTGCCATGAAGAATTTTATGCTCAATTGTGATATTTTAACATTCTTTTTGTGTTATGGTATTTGTTGATTTGTGGCGTGGAAATTGGCATTATGTGCAGTTTAATTGGATTCTGTACTGGGCTCAGATTCGTGTTTTATCAATTTGCCATAAATGGTTTCTGAGAGTGACACGGCTCTAACGGAAACATGAAGTCCGGGGATTTGAATCATATGATTTACACCATGAGGTATAATCCAGAGAAAAATTGTATTGCCGATTTTATGGTTAGCAATATAGCTTTTTGCAAGCTGATCTGGGTGTGGTTGTCAGTGGATGTGCATTTAGAATTGTTATTCACTTGCTCACGGTGGGTTATTCACATGTTCTGATGAATGGTTTTGGAATATATGATGGAAAACGGTATGGTTTTCAGGGAAATGTTCACAAACTTATGCGTATAAATAGGCAGCTTATTTTGTGTGAAATCAATATGAATTATCGAGAGGAATGTAAAGATTGGGCATGAATTTGAGATGTTTGGATATGGGTTTATCTGGTACACCTGGTCATGGTCAGCGCCAGTCTGAGTAGTCGGCCGTCGGTAAGTTATAACAGTTCATAAATATACATTTTGTACAGTGAGATTGTATAGCCATAATAATGTAGCTCATTATGGTGGAAAGCGCATTGATAGGGTTGTAAAAATGAAGATTTCTATATTTCTGCACGCTACGTTGCCGTGAAGCGGCATTGGTTTAGTTTTTATGTATTAAATTTCGCGTAAGAATGACATTGCGCGGTATGTATGTCAACCAAAGTTGTAAAATGGAAATTTCTGTTATGTGCTACGTTACTTGTAGCGACGTTATTGTCGTTGACGTACATTTAGTTTCATGTTATGTTATGTTATCTAATCATCTCATCATAAAGGAAGTTAATGTTGACTCGGAACAAAGCTGTAAGGCTGGAAATTTCAGATTTTAAGTTTTACGTTATAGTAACGTAACGCTTTGATTTGACGTTAATGATGTCATTAAGAATATTTGCTATTACTGAAATTAGTGATGTCATTTAAGAAAGGTTTAATATTGTAACAAGATTGTCTCGCAAGATTTATCGTATTCTGAGAAATGGCTTTCTATGAATTTGGTCATAGATTGGCAGGACCAATTCCTGGGTGAGGAATTGTGGATGCATGTCGGAGATTTGCTTGTGATGTCGCTGGGTAAGGAACTAGGGTTAGTTCGCGACATATGTGGTTTAACTGTATCGTGCATGTGAATAAATGTTTCAATGTAGATACTGGAGTATTATAGTTTATATGTATAGTACAAGCAATCTAGCGAATAAACTAATACAGTTCCGGGGTACGGAATTGTGGGAGGTTATTTGCAATTGGATGTTGTGACGTGCATAGCTGCAGGAGATTTCGTTATGATAAATTGCGACACTATCAGTTATTTTGTTGTTAAGACACAGTTACTTTATTTCAGGCCTTGAAGCTGAAATTGTAATTTATGGACGTAATCTGAATTCCTGAAACTAAACTGGGCTAAACTATATGGGGTGGCAGTGACGGTATAAACGGGACGATATAAAATCATTGGTGTTTGGTTTACAATGGACGGGCGTGGTCTACAGTTCGTATTGGAAACACTGGACTGTTTTTGCAAGCAGTGGTGTGAAGTGTACTAGTGAGACGAACGTGTGACAGTATACCCGGAGATGCCAATGGGAAAGTGTGTGGGACATTGATGAACAAAGGACGTATTTTTTTTTTTTCTTTTCTCAGTAATTTCTTTTTGTAATCTCTTTCTATCTTTTTTCTCCTTCTTTGCTTCTCACTTTAAACATCATTATAAATAAACCATCATAATTTGAAAATTCTGTTTAATTGAACCCTCCCATAGATTTGCTGGTCATTCATAGCAGGAAGCGTATACCCTTGGTCATTCGATACATGATTTGTTGGGCACAACAAGCCATTGTATCCTCTGACTTTATATTAAGTAGAGTCAGTCCGTGACACTGAGATATTGTTGTCTTTCAGGATGAAGTCTATACGGATGTTGTTTCACCGGTTTTGCTCCTTCAGTAATGTCTACATCATGGTAGATTTTATCGGTTCTGGATGGAATGTCCGGAAATAAGTGCTCATATTCAAGAATTAATTGTTTTAGTTCATGTTTCTTGTCCGGATCTAGATGTGACAGTTTCTGATCGAGGTCATGCAGAATGTCAGAATTCTGGAGTTTTGAGGATAATGGTTCACAGTTCACAGAGTTCATTTCTTCAAAGTCTGTCTGATTTTGTTCATGAGGGACAGAATTAACTATGCTTACTGAGGAAATAACTGAACTATCATTATCACTATCCCTATCAATGTACTTTTTAAGCATGTTAATATGACATAATTGTTTTTGCTTGCGCCTCCCAGGAGTGTTAACAATGTAATTTACATCACTTAACCTTTTCTCAACAGTATATGGACCATAATATCTAGCTTGTAATGGCCTGCCAGGAATGGGCAAAAGAGCAATCACCTTGTCTCCAGTGTCAAAATTTCTGTTCTGAGCATTTTCATCAAAATGCAACTTCATTTTGCTCTGAGCTGACTTAAGATTGGACCGAGCAACTTCCCAAGGTTTTGTCAATCTAGTTTTGAAGTCAGACACATACTGAAGTAAGTTCAAAGGACTGTCATTACTTGAAAGAAACTTCTCTTTCATAAGTTTTAAAGGTCCACGAACAGTGTGTCCGAAAACAAGTTCAAACGGACTGAACCCAAGAGACTCTTGTACTGACTCTCTGACAGCAAATAATAGCAAATGTATGCCTTCATCCCAATCTTTTTCGGTGTCAAAACAGTAAGATCTGATCATGTTCTTCAAAGTTTGATGGAATCTTTCCAAAGCACCTTGACTTTCAGGATGATAAGCTGATGACTTGTATTGTTTAATGCCAAGTTCATGCATTACTTGCTGAAATGTTCCTGACATAAAATGATTGGACTGATTTTGGAAGACCTACAAGTGTGAAAAACTTTACAAGGGCCTTAACTATTGTTTTCGTCTTGATATTCCTGAGTGGAATTGCTTCGGGAAAACGTGTTGAAGCACACATTATAGTCAAGAGATATTGGCAACCTGATTTAGTCTTGGGTAACGGACCTACACAGTCAATGATAATCCTACTAAATGGTTCATCAAATGCAGGAATAGGCTGTAAATTAGCTTTTGGAATAGTCTGATTAGGTTTTCCTACCATTTGACAAGTGTGACAGGATTTGCAATGTTGGGAAACATCAGATTTTAATCCTGGCCAGTAGAAATACTTGAGAATTTTGTGGTAAGTCTTATTTATCCCTAAATGACCTGACATGGGAGTTTCATGGGCCAAGTTTAAGATTTCAGGACGATAAGCCTTAGGAACCACAATTTGGTGATTTATGGTCCATTCGTCTTCCGCTGAAACATCAGGAGGACGCCATTTTCTCATTAAGATGTCATTTTTGACATAAAAACAAACAGGAACCTGAGAAATTTCATTTTCATCTAAAGCCCTTTCAAATAAAGGCGAGATTTCAGGATCTATGTGCTGTTCTTGACAAAGTTGTGACCTTGACATTTGGTCGTGACCTTGGTCAAAAATTGAAGGTGAAAGGTCATTGTCTGACCTTTGATTGTTGAAGTCAGTTTGACTTGAAGAAAGAGATTTTGAAATCTCATCATGAAAAGACTGACCTATAAAAGTGTCAGTTAAGTCAATATCTTGTATCCCATCATTCAATTTGACTTTTTTTTGCCATAGCCCTTGTAACGGCACATGAAGGGTAAAGATCAGGAATTTCCTGCTCAATGGGATCAGGCAATTGATCCTCACAAGGTGTATTGGTCAAAAGTGGGTTTACCACAACCTTATCTCCGGCTAAGTCATTGCCTAATAGCAAGTGAACACCTTTAAAAGGTAAAGAAGGCCTAATACCTACAGCCACAGGACCAGAAACTAAGTCTGAAGACAAATAAATGTTATGGAGCGGTACATTAACAAATCCACACTCTACTCCCTGAATAAGGACACTTGTCCCAGTTGAAGTCTTCTCGGAAAAAGGCAGGGTATCTGCTAAAATAAGAGACTGAGAAGCTCCGGTATCTCGTAAGATTTTAATAGGGGTAGACTGGGCAGAATCACTAGTAAGTGACACAAAACCTTCTGATAAGAATGGTTCATAAATCTCCATAATACAATCAGTCGCAGACGTTTTGGCCAAAATAGGATTTTCATCCTGAATAATCGACTGTGGTTTTGACCTTAAAGAAGTAAGACCTGTTGGTCTAGAATTATTTTGATTTTGTCTCTCTTTTCTTCTTTTCAAAGTTTCACATTCAGAAATGACGTGACCGTCACCTTTACAATAATTGCAAAACAGCCGGGGTGAGTATGAGGATCTTTGACCTTTGTTTTCACTAGTATCTTTATTTTTAGGATTATGTGAAGGACTGGAACTATAAGCTGTTAGTCCAGCTTGTGGTTGTGGATTAGGTTGAGGAGAATTATTTCTCTGTTGAGGGTTAAATGGTTTTGACTGAGGTGTATTAGGTTTAAATTGAGGGTTAAAAGGTTTCTTGTAAGGCTTATTTACAAAAGACACCTTATGAGTCAAAGCATAATCATCAGCTAATCGTGCTGCTACATCTAAAGTTTCTACTTCCCTTTCGTCAAGAAAAGATTTGACATCAGGGTGTATGCATCGTTTGAACTCTTCAACAAGCATGAGCTGTCTTAATTTTGCATGATCAGACTTTACATCCTTTGAAGAACACCACCTATCAAATAATTGCTCCTTAGTTCTAGCAAATTCTACATGGGTTTGGTCATGTTCTTTCCTACAATTTCTGAATTTCTGCCTATAAGCTTCAGGTACTAACTCATAAGCCTTAAGAATCAGATTTTTGACTGTGTCATAATCTGAACTTTGATCAAGTGGAAGCTGAGTGTAAATTTCTCGAGCTTTACCAATAACAACACTCTGTAGAAGCAAGGTCCAATGCTCTTTTGGCCATTTCAAATTTTCTGCTACCTTCTCAAAATGTAAAAAGTACTTATCTACTTCTTTTTCTTGAAATGGAGGAACGAGCCTGATATGCTTTGTAACATCAAATACTTTACTAGGATCAAAAGACACAGGAGGCATTGATTTACTGCTTAATTCAAGCTCTTTCATTTTTAAACTATATTGCAGTTTTTCTTTTTCAACCTCAATTCTTTCTTCTTGCTCTAATTTTTCTTTTGCAAGCCTTTCTTCTAACTCTCTTTGTTTTCTAATCTTTCTTTTTCAAGTCGTTCTTCCATTTCTCTTTGTTTTTCTTTCTGTCTTTCTTCCATTTCTCTTTGTTTTTCTCTTTCCCTTTCTTCAAATGCTAACTTTTGTTTTTCAAGCTCTAACTTTTCTTTTTGCATTCTTTCTTCCCTTTCTTCCTTATCTGCCCTTCTTTTTTCTTCAAATTCTAATCTTAATTTTTCCAGTTCAAGATGCCTTTTTAATTCTAACTCTTTCAACTGTATGTTGGTTTGTGAGACCATAATTAGAGATGTAGCTGAGGGTTCAAAAAATTCCTCATCAACAAGAAACTGAATGATAACATTCTTAATTTCACGTTTTAACATAGATGTTTTGACATCAGGTATGCTATAATGACTAGCAATGTCTAAAAGATCACTCTTTTTGGCCAAGTTTAACAGCTCTTGAGAAGGCGCAGCAATGAAATCTTCAAGTTTGAATAACATGGTTGCTTTTTGCTGGTATGACAAACAATAAATATCTTTTCAAATTCAGAATAAAATAGGTGCACAAAATGTTCAATCCCGGCTCAGAGCCCCCAAAATCTGTTACGACCTAGCGTAACTAGACAGGTACAGCGAAAAACAACCAAGTAATTTAAACTTAACAATATTTAATCAAACAAATAAATGCTGCAAATACATAAAAACAAACAAACAGATAAGTAAATAAATAAATAAATAACTTACAAAGTTAATGTCAAATAAGTCCTTGTCCCTCAAATGTAAGTCCACAATCCAGTAACCAGAATATGAGCACATGTATATTTTAATCCACACAAAACACTAGTGAAACAACCAAAATTATATACTTTAAATCACTTCAAATTTCTGAAATCCTACGACTGAATTGGGACCTATATTTATACATCTAAGGAAATTCTCCAGGTTTCTAGAGAATGATATAATAAACTTTTCTCTAGAAAAGAAACGAACTAAACGAAAGTTCTTTTAAATTCTCCAAAGAGAATTTAGAATTCTCCAGAGAGAATTCAAGGCCGCAACGACCATCAAGACTAAACGAGAGTCCACTAGACCCTTCGAGATCTCAGTATACATAGTCCAAATATATTTTTAACTTATGGTAAAAAAAAACACTCACTCCATTTTCATCTGGAATTATCCACAAAGTGCTCATAGAATTTTCTATACTTCTAAATTATATAACAGTGATAAAAATAATCAATGACATTCTTCTACAAAGTTCTAGATAATAAATTGTAGAAACATAAAAAGAAATATATATTAATTAATTGGGTTACTCCCCTTTGATTATATATATATAAATTATAAGTAATAGCTTTTAAAAGAATCAATATTATTGAATCAATTATATATAACAACAGGGTCTGGTCAGAAACTCAAGCCTCTGGGGTGGTAACATCGGGGGTCAAAAACCGGTTTGGACCTCATAGCAAACCCCCCCCCTATTTTTACCCCCCAATTCTCGAGAACAAGAGTTATCCCGGTATAGCCACCTATCTGATTTCATTCCCTGGGGATCACTCGATATTATAAAAAGAGTGAGACCAGAAACTCAAGCCCATGACTTGCGTGACATGTTGCTGCTGAAAAGCATGTATTTTCGCTTTTTTAGCTTGAATAACATAGGTATACCACTTTTTCTCGAGAACAAGAGTTATCCCGGTATACCGACCCCATGCAGCTGCATGAGTGTTACCATACCAACAATCACAAAAGGGTCCGATCAGAAACTCAAGCCTCTAGGGTGGTAACATCGGGTGTCAAAAACCGGTTTGGACCTCATTGCACCCCCCACCCCCCATTATGACCCCCCAATTCTCGAGAAACAGAGTTATCCCGGTATAGCCACCTATCTGGTTCCATCCACTGTGGATCACTCGATATTATAAAAAGGGTGAGACCAGAAACTCAAGCCCATGACTTGCGTGACATGTTGCTGCTGAAAAGCATGTATTTTCGCTTTTTAGCTTGTATAACACAGGTATACCACTTTTTCTCGAGAACAAGAGTTATCCTGGTATACCGACCCCACGCAGCTGAAAGGGTGTTACCATACCAACAATCACAACAGGGTCTGGTCAGAAACTCAAGCCTCTGGGGTGGTAACATCGGGGGTCAAAAACCGGTTTGGACCTCATAGCAACCCCCCCTATTTTGACCCCCCAATTCTCGAGAACAAGAGTTATCCCGGTATAGCCACCTATCTGATTCCATTCCCTGGGGATCACTCGATATTATAAAAAGAGTGAGACCAGAAACTCAAGCCCATGACTTGCGTGACATGTTGCTGCTGAAAAGCATGTATTTTCGCTTTTTTAGCTTGAATAACATAGGTATACCACTTTTTCTCGAGAACAAGAGTTATCCCGGTATACCGACCCCATGCAGCTGCATGAGTGTTACCATACCAACAATCACAAAAGGGTCCGATCAGAAACTCAAGCCTCTAGGGTGGTAACATCGGGGGTCAAAAACCGGTTTGGACCTCATTGCACCCCCCATTATGACCCCCCAATTCTCGAGAAACAGAGTTATCCCGGTATAGCCACCTATCTGGTTCCATCCACTGGGGATCACTCGATATTATAAAAAGGGTGAGACCAGAAACTCAAGCCCATGACTTGCGTGACATGTTGCTGCTGAAAAGCATGTATTTTCGCTTTTTAGCTTGTATAACATAGGTATACCACTTTTTCTCGAGAACAAGAGTTATCCCGGTATACCGACCCCACGCAGCTGAAAGAGTGTTACCATACCAACAATCACAACAGGGTCTGGTCAGAAACTCAAGCCTCTGGGGTGGTAACATCGGGGGTCAAAAACCGGTTTGGACCTCATTGCACCCCCCTATTTTGACCCCCCAATTCTCGAGAACAAGAGTTATCCCGGTATAGCCACCTATCTGATTCCATTCCCTGGGGATCACTCGATATTATAAAAAGAGTGAGACTAGAAACTCAAGCCCATGACTTGTGTGACATGTTGCTGCTGAAAAGCATGTATTTTCGCTTTTTTAGCTTGTATAACATAGGCATACCACTTTTTCTCGAGAACAAGAGTTATCCCGGTATACCGACCCCATGTTGCTGCATGAGTGTTACTATACCAACAATCACAACAGGGTCCGATCAGAAACTCAAGCCTCTAGGGTGGTAACATCGGGTGTCAAAAACCGGTTTGGACCTCATTGCACCCCCCCCCCCATTATGACCCCCCAATTCTCGAGAAACAGAGTTATCCCGGTATAGCCACCTATCTGGTTCCATCCACTGGGGATCACTCGATATTATAAAAAGGGTGAGACCAGAAACTCAAGCCCATGACTTGCGTGACATGTTGCTGCTGAAAAGCATGTATTTTCGCTTTTAGCTTGTATAACACAGGTATACCACTTTTTCTCGAGAACAAGAGTTATCCCGGTATACCGACCCCAGGCAGCTGAAAGAGTGTTACCATACCAACAATCACAACAGGGTCTGGTCAGAAACTCAAGCCTCTGGGGTGGTAACATCGGGGGTCAAAAACCGGTTTGGACCTCATAGCAACCCCCCCTATTTTGACCCCCCAATTCTCGAGAACAAGAGTTATCCCGGTATAGCCACCTATCTGATTCCATTCCCTGGGGATCACTCGATATTATAAAAAGAGTGAGACCAGAAACTCAAGCCCATGACTTGCGTGACATGTTGCTGCTGAAAAGCATGTATTTTCGCGTTTTTAGCTTGTATAACATTGGTATACTACTTTTTCTCGAGAACAAGAGTTATCCCGGTATACCGACCCCCTGTTGCTGCATGAGTGTTACCATACCAACAATCACAACAGGGTCCGATCAGAAACTCAAGCCTCTAGGGTGGTAACATCGGGTGTCAAAAACCGGTTTGGACCTCATTGCACCCCCCAATTATGACCCCCCAATTCTCGAGAAACAGAGTTATCCCGGTATAGCCACCTATCTGGTTCCATCCACTGGGGATCACTCGATATTATAAAAAGGGTGAGACCAGAAACTCAAGCCCATGACTTGCGTGACATGTTGCTGCTGAAAAGCATGTATTTTCGCTTTTTAGCTTGTATAACACAGGTATACCACTTTTTCTCGAGAACAAGAGTTATCCCGGTATACCGACCCCACGCAGCTGAAAGAGTGTTACCATACCAACAATCACAACAGGGTCTGGTCAGAAACTCAAGCCTCTGGGGTGGTAACATCGGGGGTCAAAAACCGGTTTGGACCTCATAGCAACCCCCCCTATTTTGACCCCCAAATTCTCGAGAACAAGAGTTATCCCGGTATAGCCACCTATCTGATTCCATTCCCTGGGGATCACTCGATATTATAAAAAGAGTGAGACCAGAAACTCAAGCCCATGACTTGCGTGACATGTTGCTGCTGAAAAGCATGTATTTTCGCTTTTTTAGCTTGAATAACATAGGTATACCACTTTTTCTCGAGAACAAGAGTTATCCCGGTATACCGACCCCATGCAGCTGCATGAGTGTTACCATATCAACAATCACAAAAGGGTCCGATCAGAAACTCAAGCCTCTAGGGTGGTAACATCGGGGGTCAAAAACCGGTTTGGACCTCATTGCACCCCCCCATTATGACCCCCCAATTCTCGAGAAACAGAGTTATCCCGGTATAGCCACCTATCTGGTTCCATCCACTGAGGATCACTCGATATTATAAAAAGGGTGAGACCAGAAACTCAAGCCCATGACTTGCGTGACATGTTGCTGCTGAAAAGCATGTATTTTCGCTTTTTTAGCTTGTATAACATAGGTATACCACTTTTTCTCGAGAACAAGAGTTATCCCGGTATACCGACCCCACGCAGATGAAAGAGTGTTACCATACCAACAATCACAACAGGGTCTGGTCAGAAACTCAAGCCTCTGGGGTGGTAACATCGGGGGTCAAAAACCGGTTTGGACCGCACTGCACCCCCCCCCTATTTTGAACCCGCAATTCTCGAGAACAAGAGTTATCCCGGTATAGCCACCTATCTGATTCCATTCCCTGGGGATCACTCGATATTATAAAAAGAGTGAGACCAGAAACTCAAGCCCATGACTTGTGTGACATGTTGCTGCTGAAAAGCATGTATTTTCGCTTTTTTAGCTTGTATAACATAGGTATAATACTTTTCCTCGAGAACAAGAGTTATCCCGGTATACCGACCCCCTGTTGCTGCATGAGTGTTACCATACCAACAATCACAACAGGGTCCGATCAGAAACTCAAGCCTCTAGGGTGGTAACATCGGGTGTCAAAAACCGGTTTGGACCTCATTGCACCCCCCCCCCCCATTATGACCCCCCCCCAATTCTCGAGAAACAGAGTTATCCCGGTATAGCCACCTATCTGGTTCCATCCACTGGGGATCACTCGATATTATAAAAAGGGTGAGACCAGAAACTCAAGCCCATGACTTGCGTTACATGTTGCTGCTGAAAAGCATGTATTTTCGTTTTTTAGCTTGTATAACATAGGTATACCACTTTTTTCTCGAGAAAAAGAGTTATCCCGGTATACCGACCCCACGCAGCTGAAAGAGTGTTACCATACCAACAATCACAACAGGGTCTGGTCAGAAACTCAAGCCTCTGGGGTGGTAACATCGGGGGTCAAAAACCGGTTTGGACCTCATAGCAACCCCCCCTCTTTTGACCCCCCAATTCTCGAGAACAAGAGTTATCCCGGTATAGCCACCTATCTGATTCCATTCCCTGGGGATCACTCGATATTATAAAAAGAGTGAGACCAGAAACTCAAGCCCATGACTTGCGTGACATGTTGCTGCTGAAAAGCATGTATTTTCGCTTTTAGCTTGTATAACACAGGTATACCACTTTTTCTCGAGAACAAGAGTTATCCCGGTATACCGACCCCATGCAGCTGCATGAGTGTTACCATACCAACAATCACAACAGGGTCCGATCAGAAACTCAAGCCTTTAGGGTGGTAACATCGGGGGTCAAAAACCGGTTTGGACCTCATTGCACCCCCCATTATGACCCCCCAATTCTCGAGAAACAGAGTTATCCCGGTATAGCCACCTATCTGGTTCCATCCACTGGGGATCACTCGATATTATAAAAAGGGTGAGACCAGAAACTCAAGCCCATGACTTGCGTGACATGTTGCTGCTGAAAAGCATGTATTTTCGCTTTTTAGCTTGTATATTTTGATTTAAACATATTTTATTGCTTAACATACATACATGTACAAGCAAAAGGGTCGGGCCACAAGTTCTTCCAACCTTAGTTACGGCCCTTCCCGAAGCTTGTATAACACAGGTATACCACTTTTTCTCGAGAACAAGAGTTATCCCGGTATACCGACCCCACGCAGCTGAAAGAGTGTTACCATACCAACAGTCACAACAGGGTCTGGTCAGAAACTCAAGCCTCTGGGGTGGTAACATCGGGGGTCAAAAA
Source organism: Rugalucina vietnamica (assembly GCA_964017185.1). Taxonomy (NCBI): domain Eukaryota; kingdom Metazoa; phylum Mollusca; class Bivalvia; order Lucinida; family Lucinidae; genus Rugalucina; species Rugalucina vietnamica. The sequence goes on along the minus strand of OZ024875.1, from coordinate 58,321,977 downwards.
CCGGTTTGGACCTCATAGCAACCCCCCCCCCTATTTTGACCCCCCAATTCTCGAGAACAAGAGTTATCCCGGTATAGCCACCTATCTGATTCCATTCCCTGGGGATCACTCGATATTATAAAAAGAGTGAGACCAGAAACTCAAGCCCATGACTTGCGTGACATGTTGCTGCTGAAAAGCATGTATTTTCGCTTTTTTTAGCTTGAATAACATAGGTATACCACTTTTTCTCGAGAACAAGAGTTATCCCGGTATACCGACCCCATGCAGCTGCATGAGTGTTACCATACCAACAATCACAAAAGGGTCCGATCAGAAACTCAAGCCTCTAGGCTGGTAACATCGGGTGTCAAAAACCGGTTTGGACCTCATTGCACCCCCCCATTATGACCCCCCAATTCTCGAGAAACAGAGTTATCCCGGTATAGCCAAACATCTGGTTCCATCCACTGAGGATCACTCGATATTATAAAAAGGGTGAGACCAGAAACTCAAGCCCATGACTTGCGTGACATGTTGCTGCTGAAAAGCATGTATTTTCGCTTTTTTTAGCTTGTATAACATAGGTATACCACTTTTTCTCGAGAACAAGAGTTATCCCGGTATACCGACCCCACGCAGATGAAAGAGTGTTACCATACCAACAATCACAACAGGGTCTGGTCAGAAACTCAAGCCTCTGGGGTGGTAACATCGGGGGTCAAAAACCGGTTTGGACCTCATTGCACCCCCCCCCCCCAATTATGACCGCCCAATTCTCGAGAACAAGAGTTATCCCGGTATAGCCAAACATCTGGTTCCATCCACTGGGGATCACTCAATATTATAAAAAGGGTGAGACCAGAAACTCAAGCCCATGACTTGCGTGACATGTTGCTGCTGAAAAGCATGTATTTTCGTTTTTTAGCTTGTATAACATAGGTATACCACTTTTTCTCGAGAACAAGAGTTATCCCGGTATACCGACCCCACGCAGCTGAAAGAGTGTTACCATACCAACAATCACAACAGGGTCTGGTCAGAAACTAAAGCCTCTGGGGTGGTAACATCGGGGGTCAAAAACCGGTTTGGACCTCATTGCACCCCCCCCCCCATTATGACCCCCCAATTCTCGAGAACAAGAGTTATCCCGGTATAGCCACCTATCTGGTTTCATCCACTGGGGATCACTCGATATTATAAAAAGGGTGAGACCAGAAACTCAAGCCCATGACTTGCGTGACATGTTGCTGCTGAAAAGCATGCATTTTCGCTTTTTTAGCTTGTATAACATAGGTATACCACTTTTTCTCGAGAACAAGAGTGTTACCATCATTGCACCCTGTTGTTCTGTTTCTCATTTAGAACTTAATTGTATCAAAGACATAAACATATAAGTATATTATTAAATTGTTCAAAAAGATCAATTACTGCAGTACTGCTGGTACATGTACTGCTAACTTCACAATCAGTAATCATGAAAAGAACAATACGGGCGTAACTTTCGTCCGGATGTGTAATACTGCTGATGTTGCTGGGCTAATGCCGCAGTATTACTGCAGTACTGCTGGTACTGCTAACTTCACATTCATTTCTTTCTGTGCTACATGTAATAATAGAATTAGATTTGTATTATGACACTCACTGGACTTTCCAGTTATCGTTCCGGATTTAAGAAATAAATAGGCTCATGTGACATTTACTTTGCGAAAATTTTCAAAAGGATTCAGTGCAGACCCGGAGTGTATTAACGTCTTATTATTTTACATATGAGCCGCCTCGTGGTAAAACCAACAATGTGGTTTTCGAACAGGTCCGACACAAACCGGCCTGTACAAGCACAGAAAAGAGCTAGAATCTTGAAATTTCGGATTTAAAAAGAAGAGAAAATGTACTATCCATGTAGCGAAAACAAAGACGCAGATCAGCTTCGCGGTTACCGCGAAGCTGATCTGCGTCTTTGTTTTCGCATATGCAGAGTGTTGGGTTTCCCATGAGGCGGCTCAATTATATTACCATTATCAAATATGTGCATTTATTCATAAATCAGTAATCATTCACAAATATGGATAATGTCAATTCCAATTCATGTATATGATACTTTTTTCTGCTTTCGAGTGGAGCCACTATGGTTAAGCATTGTGTGTGCCCGGTTGTGAATAATGTGACCACCGAATGAAAGGAAAGCTGTGATACACAGTCGCTATGGTGTGTTACCATCTATTGGTTCTGGTGTGAAAACATCTGAAAGAACTGGAACAATAAAGCATAACTGATGGGCCAAAAACAAACAGCAAAATCTCCGAAAAGTAACATTTAAGTATCAGAAAAACTGAAATGAGTCTTATATACATTTTACTTATTGAATATACATGTAGTACTCGCTGAACCACATAATATCAATATTAATCATTTTCAGAGGATTTCCTACAATCTTTGGTGTCGAGTAAACCGAGTTACTGTGATAGCCTATTAGGCTACAGTTATTTGAAGTATAAAACGAGCCGCCTCATAAGAAAACCAACAATCTGCATATGCGAAACCAAAGACGCAGATAGCGAAGCTGATCAGCGTCTTTGTTTTCGCTACATAGATAGCACAATTCGTCTAATTTCTTAGTCCAAAATTTCCACTCTCTAGCCATCTTCTGTGACTATACAGGCCTGTTCGAAAACCACACTGCTGGTTTTGCCATGAGGCGGCTCAAATGTACCCGATGCTATGCAGTTGATAACGTAAAATCCCACAAAAAGTCCATGGCTACTTGCATTAAATCTAACTTAATAGTCCAGTTGCCAAACATGGATTTGGCCTGTGACCTGGAAATGTGTGCCGCATAAAATGTTTTTATGGATTTTACTTCTTGATACCTTTCGGATGAAGAATCGGAGTGATGCCACCTTGGCATCATTGAGCATTTTGAAATATTCGAAAATTCAAAATGGCCGTCAAATGGCGGAAAATATTGAAAAAATCAACATAATACATGTATGTGAAGCAAATAGCTAACTTCTCTTATTGTCCTTACTGTCTTCTCCGGGTTATCAGACCATGCCAGTTCAAAAACGGCATCATAAATTGTTAAAAAAAATAAAAAATCAAGATGACATCCAAGATGGCTGCCATAAACAAGAAAACAGCATACCAGAGTTGCATATACTCAATGTTTTGTTTTTAAAACGCTCATTTTATGTTCTTATTAATAAAAACACCATAATTTAGTGTTTTTTTTATGTTTGACGCTCAAGTCATAACAAAAAGGCAAGATGGTTAACAAGATGGCCGCCAAAATAATGATATAGATCTCTAATAAACTGTCTAAACTGTTTTTGTTTTTTTTTTTAATTTACGTTATGTTATTTTGTTAGCAGTTGAGGTTCGAGTTTAAGTTTTTTGTTTGTGTTGAGGCTTAACGTCAAAGTCAACAATTTTCAGTCGTGTCGGGATGGAGCCAACGCTTCCTGGGTCTAACCAGTATTGTAGGGAGTTAATGTGTCTTGCTCAACGAAACTCCACAATATCGCTTGTGGGGATCAAACCCAGGACCTCTCGATTCTGAGTCCGACACTCTACCACTACGCTACCGCGCCCCCGAGTTTAATTCTGACCCAACATCATAACAATGATGAAAGATGGTAGTCAAAATAGCCGCCTTAATCTTAGTGTAAGGGAAAATAGCCCCTGATTCTAAACGCTTATCTAAATGTATATTTGTTAAGTTTTGAGAAAGCAGTATAAACAGATGGATGCAAATCTACATCATATAATAAAAGATAGAATAAGCATTTTATTCTGAAACCGAGATTAGGTCATCTCTGCCATTACCATTGTAATTATAAGCAAAATCACCAGCTATATTGTTTAACTATAGCAACAATTGTTTCTTCATCTAAATTGCATTTGCAAAACAATGTAAGGCTAATTGATTTATGAAGCGCCTGTATTTTGGTGATGAGCATGGTTGTTCAGAAGCATACCGACAGCAAATCATTCTAATTGTAGTATATGGTGTACTATCCGTTGCTGGAGCCACACTGTCGGCTGTTGTAATTAGCGCAAGCTCAGAACCCTTCAGCATTATTTTGACCACCGGACTTAAGTTGGATATAAGACCAGGCATCCTTGACCAAGCGTGGATTATCAAATGGATGTCTGGGCATGAGTTGGTTTCACATTGTTTTGGTAAACTACTGTGTATATGGTGATTATATGCATTAAGCTTGGAAGTGTTTATTAGCCTTTGCTTACCAGTGTTACATTAAACCATACATTTTACAGAAATAATTCTACTTTGATACTATAACATCCTCCAAATGCGATAATTCCCCTGATATCATCTGGTAAAGCCTTACTCAGTTTAAGCTTGTCAGGTACGAAACCTTTTGCCATTGAAGCAGATTGCATTCTGATGTTTTCAAGATTTACGGTCTTTCAAATGTCCCTTATATATGGTCCATCCCTTTTCGCATTAATGCATTCTCTGCTCTTATAGGGACTTGATTTTATTTTTTATTCTTTTCGGTTTACATTGATTGTAGATATTTAATCTTGAGCAATACATAGACGTTTGTGTATGACGCTTAAACATTTTCCTGAATGGTTCGCAACCATCTCACTTTTTGCCACTGTAACACTTTGTCTCACCTGAACGGCGTTAGGTCCAAACACGATCAGCAAGTGAGCCTTTGATCAGTCTGTGATATCACAGCCCTTCTTCAATGTTAGATGGTCGAGGTTGCATGCACAATCTAAAAATTCCAAAATCACAGTATCTTTTCAACAGTGGTTTTAAAGATGCCATCTGCTGAGAATGTTGAATAGTGTTGAGAGAATGCTAGTGATTTATGTTAAACCTCTTGTCTTGCTTGAGAAGCTTTGGTTTTGCTTTTAATGCTACAGTCAAAGTAACGATGGTTCGTCCACAGAATAGCACATCCCATCGGTGACGACTGTATCAGGCCAGCGCAGTGTATGTGGCTTTCTCAACTTACATTTTGCTTCCAAACATATTGTGCTGTCGTAATCCTCTCTTGTCCCCGCTTCCCCAAACATTGAATAATGCTGGGAGCCAACTCCTGAGGGTATTCCATGGCAATGTCAATCTTCTTGGAATAGTCTTAAATAAATAATGTTTGCTTCAAATGCGTTTTACTTAAATGAGTTTTGCGTACCTCCATTGTAATAGCCATAGAAGTGATCAAGCAATCATCGTTTGGAAACTTTCCAGCCAACTTTTTCAAATTTATCCATCAATTTAAATCCATGCGCTAAGAAGACTGGGTCAAGGATAACACATGTATTTATTTGAAATATGAAAACAGCATATGGTGTATAAAGTTGTGATGTTGTATTTCCAAATATTCAGAGTTTCTATGCACGTTTTATTTTTTTTCTGTTCTTAGCATTAGCATCAGTTCGACTATTCCTTTCTTCTTTGTGAACAAGCTTTATCTGCGTTTCTCAGTCTGTTACATCCTTTCTAAATATGCTACAGACCAAACGCCTAGCGTTTTATAACTCTGTTGAAGAATTCACTCAATTATCTTTTTAAGAAAAAATGCAGTCCTCTTTTCTTCTTTATTATATTTAAACTGTAAATGTTACGAGTACTTTCATTTTGTGGTGTAGATTGATTTGCTTCCCTCCTTTTATTCTGCTACATAAATATGTATCACTTATGTTAAACTGATGTTTTGATCAGCCGTATTATAATTTAGAAGGACACATATGCCCCAGTATCATTTTTAAGTGTGAAAACAAAACATAAACATTAATTGCAATGTTTACAACATGAAATGATCATTTCAAATACAAGCCATTCAGTACATGCTGCACTGGAATGCTGCTGTAGCCAGAGAAAATTAAAGTATGAATATGGTGGTCCTTTTGGTCACCATCTTGTTTTATTGTTATCATGTTGGGTCAAATATAAAACAAAACCACTTCATTTGTCAACATAGTTTGAGCATTTGAATTACAAAACATTGAGCAAATGCAGCACTAGTATGCTGATTCAATTAGAAATGATGTACTCATATATTATGATTATGGCGGCCATCTTGGCCATCATATTGGCTCATTTTTATAATGTGGGAATAAACAATAAACCATGCTGCTCACAACATTATATGAGCATTTCAAACGCATTCAATTTAGTATATTCAGCACAGGAATGGTGTTTTAATTAGAGAACACGATATTTTAAATTATAAGTATGGTAGTCATTTTGGTCACCATCTTTGTTTCGTTGTTATGATGTAGGGTCATAATTGAAAACCAAACACTTAAGTATAATGTGTACAACTAAAATGGACTTTCAAGCACAATACACTGTTTTATGCAGCAGTTAAAGCGGTTTTATTACGAAATATTGCCTTTTAGGATGATTGTGGCAGCCATCTTGTCCGCCATCTTGCCTCATAAAAGCAACATGGGGTTTAAAACTTAAAATTATCTTTTAATATTGTTTGCGGCATAAACTGAGCATTTTAAACGCAGAGAAAAAAGTATATTAAACCCTGGGGTGCTGTTTTCTCATTTTTGGCGACCATCTTGGACGCCATCTTTTTTTTTTCTAAAATGCTCAATGATGCCAGGGTGGCATCATGCAGTTTCTGAACTAGCGTGGCCCAGTGAACTGGAAACCACAATAAATTTCATGCGGCACCATCTTCCAGGTTATGCTGATGTCTACTGGACTATAAACACAGTAAATATTGTAAACAATAAAATAGATATGTTCCTTAAAATTTACGTCATAAAATAATGCAAAAAATTTTTCCTTTAATTCTTTAGATTAAATAAAACCATCCCTTGTATCAATTTTTAACACATTTATCTAACTTTTTATAAACTATTCGCATGAGGAAAAATTAAAATCTTTAAAAAGATACAAGTATGCAACGATCAGGAAAAGGCGCAATCAGAAAGAAATTCCCACAAAACATAAATGGAACCGCAACGTTTATAAGAGCCCCAACTGCTGTGTTGATGTAAACATACATGTTCCCAAATTCAGATGACCTCTGTTATATTAAAGCATGACAATTGTAATGTGTGGCACTGGTGTTTATGCAATATTACACAATTTGCTACTCGTTAGCGCAGAGGCCAAAAACCGTGAATGGGCCACCAGCAGATTCCATGACATTGACTTGCTCTACTTGCAACCGGCAGTTTAAAGCTAGAATTGGCCTAGTCAATCAAAGAACTCATCTACACATATGAACCTTATTCAAGAAATAATGATGGTCTTTCTCGTAAGTGAGTAAGACGAACGACCAGTCCCAACTGCTGTGTTGATGCAAACATATTCCCAAATTCAGATGGTCTCTGTTAAAGCTTCACCATTTTAATGTGTGGCACTGGTGTTTATGCAATATTACGCAGTTTGCTACTCGAATCGACGGTGATTTAAATTGTGAAAAGCGTGTAGGAATTGTTGGGTCTTCGTGACAGGTATAAGTTGCGAAATATTTGGACAGAAAGTATTAATAAATGAATTATGTCTATTGTAATAAACTGTGACCTGATGGCTTGCCATGCGATTCAATTTAAAAGCGACAAAGGTTGTGACGCAAGATCGTCTTACACAAGGTACAAGTACTATATACCTTAGCAAGCTTTTAAGCAGTGTTTTCTAAGCAATGTTTTAATTACTGACCCCGTTTAGGAATGTGTCTTTGGTTTAGACTTTTCGTATAAATTCTAGAAATTGCAGCACTATAATCTGGCTTTTGTTGCCGATACAAAAAGGACTACTGATGAGAGTTCATTAACCGAAATTGCGCAATAGAGTCCACACTTCTATCTCCCTTTGGATGTTTTACTGCTTCCAAAGGATCAAACCATTAAATTTATTTTATATAAAGCTCTTGTACAGACAGTCTTGTATTCTTTTTGGACTGCTCCGTCAGTGTTAAACATATAATTATTCTGGTTGTATCCGTTCGAGTTGCTGCTTCAAATATACATATATACATATATATCATTTACAGTTTGACAGTAGGTTAGCCGGACTTCGGCGGTGCTTATATCAGTTCCCTATCATATTTTTCCTTTACCTACGAAGAGAAACAGGGTGCACAGATACTACATGTATCGATGTTTCAATTCAATTAGTAGCTCTCATTTTTCCTCGAAATAGTTCAGACATTGTATTTGTTTGCTTAGAGAAACGATTAGCTTAAATATTTATTGAAAAATAATTATCACCCTCTTTAAAATCGGCACCATTTCCTTAATTATTTAATTCATTGACACCTATTATGGTGTGCGTTTTACATATCAGTAATGATCATTTGTATGATTACGAAGGTGTCTAATAAATAGGTAACAATAATTGCTTTAAAAAATAGTTGCACCAAACTGTCAGATTTTAAAGTACACAAGTACAAAATCGTTTGAAGTACCGTCAGGTCGGTGCTGTGTTTTATCTTTCATTTGGGACTATCGATAACAACAAAAGGTATATATGCGACAACCGCACTATTCTTATATTTCTAATTAATAATTCAATACTTCTTTCATACAGTTTCATCTTTTCTTGATAAACGTAAAATTACCACGTGTTAGTGCGAATGGAAGCCAACCGACAGCAATTTGTCGGGTTTTGGTGTTTCTTTCCAGAACTCATGTAGGACATGAGGATTGATTTTCGTACCATTGCTTATTTTTTCTGTAATAAATTAATAACTCTGTCTCATTATGCAACTTTGTTTTGTTAAATTTTGGATAATACTTGAAATGATATTGCTTGACGTCAATCACAGACACTGGCATACATTATAGTTTTTGGTACTGCAGCCTGATAGTACTTGGCCGTTTAACAAATATTGTTTTCGGAAATATTCTGCATTTTGAGAGAAAGAATAAAAAACACAAGCGTTGCGGTTTTCAAGTCCGTACTTGTATTTAATTCAGTATAGGTAACTGAAACGACCACCTCAAAAGAAGTAAATGTAGCTGCTTAGTCGCTTAATTAAATTTCAAATTTATCCAAGTTATTGAAATTATAAGTTTCATATTGCATGACTTTAAGGCCACCCGAATATCATTTGGCTGTTCACTTAGCCCTCTGCGTTTTACAAGTTCTGTCCAACCTAGCAATTTGACCACTTACTTCAACATCTGCTCATCCTGCTTTTCGTTATAAATTTCTTTACATGTTTTACTTATTTCTTGTTTATATTTGTGTATAATGGAAGATCGCGGAACCACTGCAGAAGCTGAGGGCGAGGTTAGGTACCAGTAAAACTGGTTAAATTGCGCCAGCAATTTTATATCATTGATCGTTCTAAGTCGATACTTCTGTGGTGGTTCTTGTCTTGGCGTCGAATTTTTGTGCTGTTTTTGCACTTTTTGTACGTTTTCATATTTTAGTTAAGTTCACTTTATTTGGCCTGAACTGACAGAAAGTCTTTTTTCACTTCCTCTGACCAAAGTCGATATACTGTACACTTTGGTCATGTCAGAATGTATGCATCGCCTTATTCTATCTCCTGAATAATATTTATATTAGATTCGGAACCAAGTTATACAGACAAATTGTTGGATATCCGATGGGTACCATTACGCTCCTTTCGTACCTGATTTTTTTTATACTGCTACGAAAGAAATTTCATTTTTCGCTTAACCATGACAATCAAGCTGATGTTATCGAGGCTTTTAATTAGACTTCCAGGTACCTCGATGACATTTTGAACATTGACAATCCTTATTTTAAACGCATGTTCAATCAAATTTATAAACCTGAACTGCAGTTGAATAAAACCAACATCACAGCTTTTTAGATTTACATCTTTCTATTGCAAATGGATTTGTTACTTCTAAAATTATGATAAACGTGATGACTTTGATTTCGATATAGTAAATTTTCCGTTTTTCGATGGTGACGTTCCTCGCCGTGCTTCTCATGGTGTATACATTTCGCAACTTATTAGGTTTGCTAGTCTGCAATCATTTTAAGGACTTCAGCGCTCGAAATAAATATTTAACGGCCAAACTTCTCCAGCAGGAGACTTCGAAAAATATTTAATTTTAAATTTTATCGCAGGCACTATGAACTGATTTCCAAATTTAATGTCGGGTTAAAGACGCTTATATACGTGAGGGCCTCTCGGAACCAGAATTTTATGGTGACTTGGTTTATAAATTTAAGAAACTTATAGGCAGGAATGATTTTTCTTTTCAGTTTAGAGTAATCATTATACGTTAGAAACGTATAGGATATAACTTAAATGTTATGCCACAGTCTACATACTTAGTTTTTAATCCAGTCATGGTTGATAACTATGCCGCCTTCTTTAATTGCACGCCAGTGTGTAGGGCGTCAGACTCTATGATGGCCCCGACATAAAGCTATTCATTTCAGTTAAGCTATTAATTTCAGTTGGTTGGGACCGGAGCTTCTTGTATGTTGCTTGGTCCATCGGGGTTCAACTGGTGTTTTTCTTTGGCCCCGGATTTTCAGTAAGTTATTGGGCACCCAGGGATCTCCATCGTTGGGCAGTTTACTGAATTTGTGAGTCTACGTTTTTGATTGATCATGGTGGTTGTCAGAATTAATTTGTTGTTTTTTTTTCCTTGATGATTCATTGAACAGTTAAAGATTCACCACATACTATAAAATTACTGGCGGGCTCAAATCGATTTTACAGGTACTTAACCTCACCCTCAGCTTCTGCAGCATTTTGTTTGTTGTTCGGTCCTCGTGGTGAATCTCTAACTAGTCACAATGACTCATCAAGGACAAACAAATAAATCACGATAACCACCATGATAAATCAAAAACGAGGACTTACAGATTGAGTAAGCTGCCCGACGATGGAGATCCCTGGGCGCCAAATAACTTACTAACTCCGGAGCAAAATTACTGGGCGCTTAAACCGGTTTTATAGAGCCCTTACCTCACCCTCTCATCTTCTGAAATGGTTCACAACATTTAGTTAGTTGTTCGGTCTTCGTGGTGAATCTCTTACTAGTCAAACAAATTAGTCGTTATCCATTTCTCATTTTGATTTCGATAGTAGGTTTGCCGGATTTCATCTGTGATTATACAAGTTTCTGATCATAGCTTGTATTTCAGTGTTCTATGGCGTCGATGCACAGGGCACTCTTTTACTCTCGCTCAATTAATAACTGTCATATTTCCTTGCAATAATTTTAGACGCTGTATTTGTTTGCTTGAAGAAACGATTACCTTTAAATATTTATTGAAAAATAATAATGACCCTCTTTTAAATCAGCGCAACTTTAATAATGACTTAATTCATTGGCACCTATTATGGTGAGCGTTTTTATACATATCAGTAGAGATCATTTGTATGATTACAAAGGCAGCTAATAAATAGGTGACAATTATTGCTTTTAAAAGTTAAAATATTTGCGCAAAAGCGTATATCGCAGATCTGTGCTGTGTTTTATCTTTCTTGTTGGACGATACGTGATATCAGCTGGTTCGTAAGTGGTGATGTTTCTTCATTTTTTTTGCCATTTTATATAAATGCATACCTAAAACTAATATACCCTTCCCCATAGCAATAGAGATATTCAGTGGTACTTGGCTGTGGCCCTATTGGTTTGTTTGGATACGGAGGCTGATTATACCATTTCCTTATCGTTACCAGGCTAGTGATTTTTGGTTTATTTGGATAATAAAGCAGTCATAACAGCAGGGAGGACCAGGAAAAGATTTCTATTTGTAAGGCATAAGCAAGCTCGAACAGAGATGGACTAAGTGCATTGCCTTGACTGGGGATTACATTGAAAAGTAATCACCAGATTTTCATTCCTTGGAAATCACAAGCACTTGGTGCTTAGAACTTTCTGTTTACAGCTCGTATTGGCCGAAAGCTAGGGATCGTATCAGCAAACATGTTGTCGATGTTCATGATTTCAACATAAAGAAAACACGCCCATACAATATACAGAGATTTATTTTTTCATCTGTAAAAATTGAAAATTTCATGCATTTTTTTTATATTTGTGTAACTGAAAATTTGAAGTAATACGCACTGGTTTACCTTTATTTGGATAACAAAGCAGTGATTTACGACAATTTGGCAGAATAGTCAAAACTATGCCTCTGTGCCGTTGACAGCTCATAAATAAAATATAAAAGTTAGATCCTTTGGAAGCAGTGAAAATGTTCCAAGGGGGCGACGTTAGCCAGATAAATATTCTGTAGTTTCAAATTTTACACAAGGGAAGTCTAAATCAAAGACACATTCCCAAATGGGGTCACAAAATTAAATAAGTTTTAGAAGATGGCACTAAACGTAACACTTTTGCACTCTGAATATTCTTACTGATATCAATGACCGGAAAAAAAAATAATATCTGCACTATGGATGTGCGGGGATACTTTCTAGGGCCGCCAAACTGCACAGCACCAGCAGCAGAAATAACAAATACAACATAAGTTAGATCCATTGGAAACTGTGAAAGCGTTCAAAGTGGGAAATGTGGGTCATACTGCGCAATTTCAGGTAAAAATACTACAATTTCAAAATTGTACACAAGGGAAGTCTAGAACGTCTCCAGTAAAACCAGTTAGAAGTGTTCTATCTTCATGGTATATCGTCTGCTAATTCTGACTGTCTCTCCGTGATGCTCGTCGCCTTTAGTTTCGGAAAGAGGTCGTCATCCTGCTCTTCGAGTGTGTTTTGTGATGTAATGTATTTTCTTTCCCACCTGCTGCCTATGTTGGGATTTTAAATTTAATTGCACCGATTACTGGTCCCTCTGTTCTTACTCATTTGTCATGTTTGTCGGCTATGATGATATGCAGCTCTCAACCAATTAATAACAACAGAATACACTCTTTTAACAAGATTTTGCAGTATACAATTTGCAGTGGTTTTAAATATTCCCTTAATTATGTGCAAAATAAAGTGATTTAAAATTTTCTATAAATTATGTGCAAACTAAAGTTGAGAAAATAATTTACTAATAGGTGATATGACATTTCCGTTTTCCGTTATTTGATATAAATCAATTTATCAAGCCATTATCAATACAAGCCTTTGATAGTCATGAAATTATCTCTGAAGGGGTACATCAATTACAGAAAAACAAACGAAAGACAGACAAGAAAACTATATAGAAACTCAAAGCGTGTATTGTAGGTACGAAAGGAAAATCAAACCAAACCGTGTTGCTTCAAGGCTTGATCACAACACTTTGATTTGAAAATTATGATCAAGTAACTTTTTTGATATCCTACCATCTCGCGGATGAGCAGCGCATATGCAAAGCAAAATTTACGAGACTCTCAGTGTTGGTCCGATATTGCATAATACACATTATGCTATGACACAGCTTTAAAATGATATCGAACTTCAGCCTGATTTGACAAAAATAATGTTTTTCACAAATCTGAATTTTAATAAAGTTTTATATTGTCAATTAATTCTACAACGCTCTAAAACCTTTTTTATATGTCAATGGTATTACAAAAGTCAAAAAGACTTCAATATCCTAGAACGATTTCGCTATTATAAAATTAGACTGAACTATTAATTCCTGCAATTCATAAATAATGCTTTCCATTTTCGTATCAAATCCTAACTCGAGCTTGTCTGGCACAAAATCTTTTCATTGAGTTGTTTTCATCCCTCTCTCCTCGTAGAATACTAATGTTTAGTATTTTTCAGCTTGTTCTACCTCACCTGAATTATTTGATACGCGGTATAAACTAGATATAATAGGTTGAGCCAGTATCAGTTGGCGTGTCTTATGATCGCTCGACCTAAAACAAATATAGGGATCAACCATGGTTTTCAGTGTTCAAACATTCGATGGCCGCAGGCCGCGTGTTCAAACACCTTCCGAGTGATCCAGCAAATGTCTGAACACTAAAACAAACCATGGTTGATCGCTATTCTTGCATTTTCACAATAATCCACTTAAAAACTCTTGAAAATAGATAAGATAAGATATTTTATTTCCTCCAAGATCGGAGAGCATACAAAAAAATACAAGCGAATAGCAAAATTATTAACATGATGCAAAATGTAGCAAGAACAAGATCAAAAGAACATATATATATACAAAGAACAATACATATTATACAAATCATACAACCAAACCAACACCGGTGCATAGCTTCCAATTCTGAATGCGACCTTAATCAAGGAAGCATCAAACTTGTTATAATTATAAGTTTCAGGGTATCCCGTTTTCCCACATAATACATTTCCCTTGTCGAAACGAAATACAAGGAAAATAGAAAGAATAAGGTTTACCACTGAGACTGCAAGATACTATATATATTCACATATCCTTATTATATGTATTAATGTATTACTAAGTAATTTCATTTTGTTATTACATTTCAGAGCTGTATACGTTGTGTAAAATTAATTTTACCTAGAGATACAACAAATAATCTAAAACAATATTTCATGTCAACTTCATTTTGTAAAATGTTGGAGCAACCAGAGAAAAGACTGTTTACTTGATCTGCTGGAGATAATGTTATAAATCTATTAAAAAAGTTTACACCAAAACGGTAAATTAAACTCTGCCACAGTCTAATACGAAAAGTTTCATTGTCAGTACAAAATAGTAACAGATGCTCTGTCAACTTACTAGTTACAACACCACATGAGCGACATACCATAGTATAATCACCAGAAAACAAAAAACCCAATAGACGGACTGCTAACTTGCCATATTTATACAGCTTTGGCGTTTCTCTGATAACATGATATAACATGTATGGTTCAGGCGAATCATGAATTTTAAGAAAGCGAGTTAAAGGTGCAGAGTCATTAGCTTTCAACAATAATTCATTACGACATTGTGAAGACATTCTTTCTGTCAAAAGTCGTTTCCAAGAGTATTTTGACAAAAAACGGCCATGTTCCATAAAATCTTGCAAAGCAAATGTCAATGAATATTTTTCTAAAATTCTATGCATATCGCGTCGCATTGACCAATGACGTCGGCCAAAACCCATGTTCAAACGGCACGTGAATTTCATGATTTGAACATGGGTTTTGCTGTTTGAACACGGCTTTCGACCAATCGAAAACGGCTTCAAACAGCAATGCGCATAGATATCTATGCAAGAATATATGTGCGTACACTAAGACCAGAAAGTCACAAAAAGTCATGATGAAAAGCGATACACACCGGACTGCTTTATACATTGTCAGGTTTTTGCTTTCAATTTTAACCTTTATTTACGAAAAAGATAAAGGTATCCGAGTTGCATTTCTTTACAGTGCTATTGCATTTTTTTTTCAATTTTATTCTCATTTCGGTATCGATGACACTGAATATTTAATTCTATTTGTTTCCAGTCTGAACTATGGCGGCCTGCAGTGATCCAGCAGACATCACGGGTGGTACCATTGTGTCGACAGGACCATATGCAGATGGCTCCAAAGCCGTGTTTCAGTGTAACTCTGGCTACGTGATGAGTGGTACAGCGTTCATCACGTGCACATCTGCCACAGACACGTGGACTACGTCACCATCCTGTGTGTTATCATCCAGTAATACAATCACAGTAAATAATACCAGTGACTATAGTAAGTTCAGTTTGATATGATTATGAGAGTTATTTTTTCCCGCTCACTATTATTGCCATGTTAATAGTGCAAAGTCTTTTACGTCGTTTCCATACTCTAATATATGTAAGGATTCCAGCAAAGCTATACGTTCTCCTTAAACGAAAGTAGTATTTCAGCCTTTTTATCATTTATACATTAAAGTAGTATTTCAACCTTTTTATCATTTATACACTAAAGTAGTATTTCAACCTTTTTATCATTTATACACTAAAGTGCGTGGGTTCTTAATTATGTAGTTAAGATGTTTGATCAATTATTGTTAGCAAAGAATAAAGACCATATTACAAATCTTAAACTCTTTTGACAAACTAGGCTAAAACGAAGTTCGATGTAACAGCCATTCTATGCTTTGTCTATTGTTTTTGTCTTTTTGATAGTTGCTTTATTACAATAGCTGATGACGTCAGCATACTTTGAGAATACTACTTTTTATTGTTCCTAGTGTACTGTAGTGTCTAGTTTTGAGGGCATCTGTATTTTTACGTGTACGTATATATATATAATCTTTCGTAAGATTATCGTATGTCACAATTTTATTACAGATTTGGTGTAGATTTATATTTTTAAATTTCTTATAGATTTCCCAGACTGGCTGGTGTATTTTATCGCTGCCTTGTGTGGAATCATCGCCCTCGCCATTATCACATGTTTGATGGTCTGTTGTCTACAGTTATGTGGGTAAGGAAGTTATATACCACCTAAGTGCGGTCTGGGACTCATACTGAAATAAAATTGTGTTCTTGTTCTTATCTTGTTGGTTATATATACTGTTACAAGCAAAGTTATAAACGTTCCTATCGCCTGAGCACAACCAATATGTGGTAGTAGTTGACATACTACCACACAGTACATGTCAAGTTTACCACGAGGACCGAATATTAACTAAATGTTGTGAACCACTTCAGAAGATAAGTGTGAGGTTAGGTGCCTGTAAAACCGTTTTAAGCCCCCCCCCCCCCCCTGTAATTTTATATTACCGATCGTTCCAAGGCGATACTTCTGTTGTGGTTCTATTTTATTTTGTGTTTTGGAGTCGATGTTTTGTGCTGTTTGAGCCTTGTGTACGTGTTCGCATGTTTTTAGTTTTCGGATAACTGAGTGGCCGCCTATTGGGGAATAGCTGCTCACTCGGCTTACGATACGTTTTCTTGGTACAAGTACCTAAGTGTCATTTTAGTTTATGGAGTAGGAATTTCTTTCCCTGATCATTGCCTACTTGTACCTGCCCAGGGTTAGTCAACATTTCCTGTTTACTACAGTTTTACACTAAAAACAATGAACCTTGTCATTAAGGAAATACATTCAAACCCCCTGAAAGGAGCTAAACGTTTGCTAAACAAAAAGGATGTCTATGAAGTTCTGTCACTTCATCAAAGAAAAGTAAAAACAGTGAATAAATACAAATCTGGGCACTTACATTTACAAATATTTTCTCTTCGCCAGATGCTATGGTGCAGGAGGTTTGTTCGGAGAGCCCAAACCATTATGTACTTGCTGCGGTGGAAGAAAAACATACGATCGACAATGCACGATCGTGCCACGAAAATACCAATATGACGAGGATGGTCGGCGGTTTCATTATGACGATGTTGGTCGACCATGTTATTATCCGCATCGGAATCGATATTTAAAAACGGTGAAAACAGTGTCACCGGAAAAACAGGTGCAGCTGTGAGCGATAATATTCATTTGTTTTGTTGTTACATGTAGTGATCTTGTACATTTTCAGCAAGCTACGGATCGTACATGTGTATAAGAAAACATGTTGTTGTTGTTCATGCCCATAAGGAAAACATGCCCATTCAATAATACAGAGATTTTTTCAGCTCTAAAAATTGAAAATTTCAAGGGAAAAGTTGTGATATTTTTAATATTTTTGCTCAAAACATTGATTGTGGGTACACGTTAGAACCACCTCCCCGAGGCGGTTCTAACGAGTACCCACAATCTAGGAATAAGAAAATAGGTATACCCCTGCATACCCCAGTTTTGCTATATAAAGTGGGGTATAATCGGGTATATATAACATGGACATATTTTCCTGATGAGTAATTTTGTTGAAATACGGTTATCTAATGTCTGCCTCAATTCTGTGATCACGGGTTTTTCCATGAATTTCTAAAGGCTTTGTCCAGAACATGAATTTTTAAGCCTTTGTCCGGAACTTTCGGATCGAGACTCATGAAGTTTCATGTTTCATCATAGACATCGTTTCCTTAAAATATATTGAGCACTCAGCTTAAAAAACTCCTAACTATAGCTCGATTTGACCTCAGACGCATAAAAAAATCGAGCACGTGAAATGATATTCAGATGGTAACAGTACTAATAATTACTGTGCGTGCAACCGAAATGTAACGGTAAACTTGAAGTATTTGCACTGGTTTACCTTTCACATGCTCTTTCAATCTTTTGACACGTCTGGGGTCAAATTGAGCTATAGCATTTTACATACCGTTTATATTTAATCACAAACCATATATGTCACCCTTTCACTATTATGTGAAACAGTTATCAGATTATCTACATTATTTCTCCCTCCAGGTGAATGGTAAGCCATCAGTAGCAACAGTGAGTGAAGTGCATGTGGATGAAAGAACAAGAACAATTGAAAAAGCTGCGAAAGAACTGAAAGATGTGTGGATGCCACATGCAAAACCAGTTCGACAAATTAACACCAGTACGAAATGAATGGACAAAGTCTTATGACACGATAAAAGTCATAAGCAGTAACATTTTATCTGCTTTAATGATTATTGTATCGAATGTGTTGCCAAACGAGACGCGGTGCGCGAGTATGGCCTGGGTGTAAATAAAATTGTAAATGCTTAAGACTGTATATATGACCAATGGCAACGCAATGCCTGGATATCATTCTTGAAAATGACAAATGTTCCAGAAAAACTGCTAAATTGCATTTTCAGACAATTCGTATTACCAATAAATGAAAGGAATACGTGCCTATGCTACATATATAAACGCAAATGTCTCTTTCAAATCATCCGCTAGGATAAGTCTACTGTCAAAAACGTGAATTTAACAACACAAACAATAGTCTGCATTTGCATATAAAGATAGTGCCAAGCAAAATGGACAAAGGAACTGGACACATTCGAACATTATTTTTGTTTATTTGTAATATGAGCGTTATCTCCCATAGGCAGATTTGAAATCATTGCATGTTCATTGCATGCATTTGTCATGACAATATTTAACATTTCTGATGTAAAGTCTTCATAAATCTATAGAACTGAAATGCGTTTCATAGACGTGTCATTCGACGTCCCATGATAAAACTTGACGTCAAAAACAAAAACATGGCTCTCACAAATGTGATTAGACGTTGTAAACGTCACGTGACGTCATCGATGCCGTTTCGTTGTTTGATCACACACTTTGTAAATTCCGTATTTGCTTGTAAATGTGATCGTCTTGATAATTTTCAGCAAGAGATAGACAGAAATTAAATTAAATGTTAACGGAATGTTTAATTTTTCTGAGGTTTATGGAGCTACGAACAGCGGTGAGTAGATCGCTTGCAAAGCTTACATGAACCCCTTTTGGGTTCATTCAGCTGCATGAACATCTGAAAAATGAAATTCATTTCTTAAATATTTGCATTTCCATTGCAATCGCCTTTGATGGAAGTGTCATTCTTGGTGTTCTGTAGTTCACCAATGAAACATTGAGATGTCACGTGACCGTAAGCCATGCCCATGGGCGGAGCGATGTCAATGCCAGCTAGTGACGTTGTTTGTTTACTCAAGTTGGCGTGACGACGGTCACGTATCGCCATGACGTTAAGTGCGAACTTTGGCCGTTCCAAAACTCCGACAAGGTCTTGCTCAAGGACACAACACGACGACGCATGCGTGGATCGAACCCAGGACCTCTCGATTCGGAGGCCGACGCTCTACCAGTACGCCACCGCGCTCCCTCAATGTTATTTGGAAATAAAAGACTGATACGTATATATAAATACTTTTATATTACTGATCGATCCAAGGCGAATCTTCTATGTCTTGGTGTTGAATTTTGTGCTGTTTGCACTTTATGTTCGTTTTCATATTGTTAGTTAGGTTTGGGTCACTGAGTGGCCACCTATTGGGCAATAGCTGCTCACTCGGATTACGATATTTTTTCTTAGTATAAGTACCTAATTGTCAATTTAAGGTTTTTCTCATTCCCACCTTGGATTTTGGAGTGGGATTTTCTTTCTGACTGCACCATTTTCTGATCATTGCCTACTTGTACCTGTTTAAATGATTTTAGTGGATGATGAAAAACATAAGCAGTTTTGATTCATCAGGATGTTTGTCATGATTTATTTGTTTGTTCTTGATGATTCATTGACTAGTTAGAGATTCACCACGAGGACCGAAGAACTTACTAAATGTTATGAATCTCTGCAGAAGCTGAGGGTGATGTTATGGCCATGTAAAATCGATTTAAGCCCGCCAGTAACTTTGTGTTGCTGATCGTTCCAAGTCGATACTTTTGTGGTGGTTCTTTTTGTTTTATGTATTGGTGTTTAAAATTTTTGTGCTGTTGGCGCCTTATGTGTGTTTTCATATTTTAGATAAGGTTACTGAGTGGCCACCTATTGGGAAAATAGATGCTCATTCGGCTTACGAAATGTTTTGATTCTGGTATAAGTGCCTGATTGTTAGTTTGGTTTTTTCCCACCTCGGTTTTTGGAGTGGGAATCTTTTTTCTGATTGCACCGTTTCCTGATCTTTGCCTACTTGTACCTTTTAATATTACCAAGAGACCGCCCTTAGGGCTTCACAGACATTAATATAGCTTCATGTTTTTCATCATCCAGTGAAAGCTAAATATCTGAATTTCAATCCTTAAATTATTGATAAAAATTGAACCAAAGTGCATATGCACTTACAGTTTTATATCCAAGTGCGTACAAAATCTCTGCTGCCAGTTAAATTGATGGAGTTAGCGTGGATTTTGATGCGACATCTGGAGTTCTCTAAGGTATCAATTATTAAACGTTCTGAAGCATGAAAAACCTTGTTAAATCCATTGGATCAAACACTAAAATAAATGATCTAACAGCATTACACGAATCAGTGTTCACAAGCGTCAAGAAAAAGTCGGGGTACATGGACTTTGCTTAAGTCATAGAAATGTCGCGGACACCACTAAAAGTCCTTACTTTTTCAAATTCACATGAATCCCTCAAATTCATTAGATTTTTAGCTGCGTCACATCTTTTCGCCAGGATACAAATCCGTATAGGAACGAACTGCTTGACAAAAAAATATAAATAAACACAAAACAGTTAGGTACACCGGTTTCTTGAAAGTGCTGTTTACCATTTTGCTAAAATGTGACTAACATACATGTAATTTAATCACTTCTTGTTTGAATTTTTCATCCATAAGAACATATATAAAAGGGTTGATAAAATTATTGAATATGTAGAACGTGTACAAAAACATGATTCCCACATATTCCTGATCGGTCAGCGTAAACCAGAAATCTGCTCTTATTGATTCCAGAATCATCATGGATATTGTCGGAATGAACGATATTCCGAATGCTACTGTGATTGCTAGAAATACTTTGGTTATTCTGGAATTTGAACTATCACGATTCGATCGTTTCCTTGTTGATTTGTTATCCGTGTTGCTTCGTTCTCGGTTATCGGTGGCGTTCTGTTTTCGTTGTTCCCAATTATCGGCAGTGTCCTGTTTCCCTTGTTCCCTATTATCGGTGGTGTCATGTTTCCGTGTATCGCTACTGCTTAGATCTAAAGAAACATCCGAAGTGGACATACCCTGGTCTACGTCGATATTTGTCATGACGGTTGTGGAAGGTGCAAATGTATCACGGTCATTTCTAGTTTTTGCTTGATTCCTGAATTTTGCCGTTTTGAAAATTACTCTGCCTATCAGAAAATATAGTACTGACATCAATACTAGTTCCAAAGATGCGATTGAAAACAGCGATACATTAAAAGCAACTGCTAGTTTAGGTAAGCCAGCATTAACACTGCTACAACGTCGACCGGTGATTGATCCATCATCAAGTACTTTTGGCGCCGATCCATAGAAGAGAAAACTTGGTGCCGAGACAAGCAATCCCGATATAATGACTAGACCGAGGAATATTTTCTTCCATGGTTTTGTCATTTGACGCCCATATGGCCGACACACCTTCAAGTATCGATCAACGACGATTAACACGAGTGTAAACATCGAGAATGCCGTTGTAATCATGCGTATATATCGCTCGATTTTACAAGCGATATCGATTTTGTAGATAATCGGTAGCAAAGTTTCCGAAGCATGACCGCATGAGCTCACAATACAGGATAACATGTCTGTCACTGCAAGAACAGGAACAAAGTACCGCCCTTCACTGTATGTCTTAAATTTTCCCAAATATACAAATAACACGAGGGAATTTCCAGCAATTCCTATTATCAAATATATGGATAAAATGACATAAATCGGTATCAATTTTATGGTTATTGCCTCGTTCCATCGGTAAGAACTTTCGGTATTATTCAGAGTTAAGTTAGCATTATCCATATTGCATATACTTAAAGCGCGCAAATCTTTTAACAGAAAAAAATGCGGCCCAATCTAGTTTATAACATATCAAAGTGACGTAGGTATTTATTATCGCTAGTTTCCGAAGGCATATTCGAAACAGATTGATTGTTAACCCTGCCTGTATAGAATATGAGATCCGAGTCCCTTTCATGTGCTGTAGTTATAATCGTAAGTAATAGGCTTACCCTACAAGGACCGCACGACTCTTTACACATGAGCTTATGCATGAGAAAACAAACAATTTGTGGTTCCGACCAGATCTGACTCAAAAAAGACAGTACAGTCACAGAAGCAGGCTAAAGCTTGAATTTTTGGGATTTATAAAGAATAGGAATTGTACTACCCGCGTTGAGAAAACAAAGGTGCTGATCAGCTTCACAGTTATCTGCGCCTTCGCTTTCGCATATGTAAAATGTTGGTTTTCTCACGACACGGCTCATTTGATTTAAAGAATTCCCTCATGGTTTTGAACCAAACGAGATATATCATTTATTAATTACCTGAAATTGAACGAGTGATGTGCAAATGAAATCTTCATCAGTATGCTTGTTTGTTGGACAAATCAAAGGCTATCTTTTAAAAGCTTAAACAGTTTTATTTGCAAAATCCTTGCTGACGTAAAAAATAACTCCAGGGATTTGAAATAATTCAGCATGCATCAATGAAATTGTTTTCAACATGCATCAATGCAATTGTTTTCAATAAACACATCTGAGTTTTGTAATGTAAACAAACTGAGAGAGAAAACATAAAAGGAGTATTTAACAAATATACTCAACACCAAAAGTAACTTTACACTTTTCATTCCTAAATATATCTTCATTCGATTTGAATTGTAACAAAGCATCTCATCTATTGGAGTATGTCTCAAACACGTGTCTGAGCATAATGTTTGTAAAGCGATGGATATAATTTGATCAATTTGCGACTTATCTGTGTTTTCATTAAAAGCACAAAATTGGCATTTTCGCACCAAGCAAAGGTAGACAGAAAAATTTAAACACGCTGTGCCAAGGACCACTTATTGTCCGTCTAAAATACTGCCCGGCATTTTCGCTGCAACATTTGGTTAAGGTTTTTGCAGGTTGTTAAAATTGCTTTGCATCGAAATTACCTCCCTTTGAAATAAACCAGTAGTTTAAACACTTTAACCATTTGTCACTTATGGGCACCGGCTAGACAAGCACGATTTGCAATTTCTCGCTTTGTCTAGCCACGATTTGCAGCCCAGGAGCACTTTCTCTTTACGTCTCAGTGGTGGAGCTATGGATTAAGTCCGCTCGGCCCCGGCAGACGTAAAACAGCCTAAACTTTACTACTACTACTACTACTTTAACCATTTATGAAAGATTTTCCTTTAATTGTATCGAACTTTTATTTCATTGCGAATCGTTGGGGGGGGGGGGGGGGCTCAGTTGAAATGTGTGGCAAGGAAAGATTTCGGCTATTTTCGTACAAATGAAAAAGTAACGATATCATTCCTCAAAAAAAGAAATGTTATAATATAGTTATATCATACACTATTCTAATTCTGATTATATTAACTCACATGAAACTTTATCAGCGGTTGTTTGCTTTTTTCATCCATAAGAATGCCGCTGCAAATAAAAGGGTTGTTACGTTATTAATTTGCACAAGGTACACAAAAACATTTTTATGTGTGCCCTTTTTCCGAGGTAGCGGCCCCGTGGCCGAGCGGTATAGAGCGCTGTTTCTTAATCCCTCGCCATCATATCGCCGCTGTGACTGGTGTGGGTTCGAGCCTCGCACTGGCCACATGTTAGACAAGCCATGTTCTGCTTGCGGGTGTGCCAGGTGTTTTTTCTCGGGGTTCTCCCGTTTTCGCCCACCTACTGATTGGCCCGTCTCATAAATGAGCTGGAATAATCTTGAAAGGGACGTAAAACTGAATTAAAAAAACAACAAAACATCCAAGGTATTTTCTTGAAAGGAATAAAGGAATTAAATACTCAAGCTTCCTCATACATACTATTGCTGATTAACACAAATGCAAATTAATCACCTCTTGTTTGAATTTTTCATCCATAAAAATGTAAATAAAAGGGTTGATAAAGTTATTAAATATGTAGAATGTGTACAAAAACATGAATCCCACATATTCCTGATCAGTCAGCGTAAACCAGAAATCTGCTCTTATTGATTCCAGAATCATAATATATATTGTCGGAATGAAAGAAATTCCAAACGCTATCGTGATAACCAGAAATACTTTGGTTATTCTGGAGTTTGAAGAA
Organism: Rugalucina vietnamica; assembly: GCA_964017185.1. Taxonomy (NCBI): domain Eukaryota; kingdom Metazoa; phylum Mollusca; class Bivalvia; order Lucinida; family Lucinidae; genus Rugalucina; species Rugalucina vietnamica. The sequence goes on along the minus strand of OZ024875.1, from coordinate 58,297,587 downwards.
TCACGATTTGGTCGTTTTCTCGTTGGTTTGTCAGCTGTGTTGCTTTGTTCCCGGTTATCGGCAGTGTCTTGTTTCCGTTGATCACGATTATCGGCGGTGTCTTGTTTCTGCGTATCGCGCTGTTTCAGGTTATCGCTAGGGTCTGGTCTGCGTGTATCGCGCTGTTCTATGTTATTGGTGGTGTCATCTTTACGTGTATCGCGCTGTTCCTGGTTATCGATTGTATCTTGATTCTGTGTATTGCTTGAACTTAGATCTAAAGAAACATCCGATGTGGATATACTCTTGTCAACTTCGATATTTGCAATGGTCAGTCTGGAAGATACAACTGTATCATCACCCTTCCAGGGTTGAGCTTGTTTCCTGAATTTAGCCGATTTAAAAATTACTCTGCCTATAAGAAAATATAGAACTGCCATCATACCTAGTTCCAGCAAGGCGGTTGAAAACATCGCTATGGTATAAGCCAGAGACAGTTCAGGCATGCCAGCACTAACACTGTTGCAACGTCGACCAATTACCAAACCATCACCGAGTACCTTTGGTGTTGATCCGTAGAAAAGGAAGCACGGAATTCCGATAAGTAATCCATAAAATATTACTAGACCCAGAAAGATTTTCTTCCATGGTCTTGTCATCTGTCGTCCAAATGGGCGGCACAACTTCATGTATCGATCAATCGCGATTAATGAGAGTGTAAACATCGAGAATGCCGTGGTTATCATACGTAGATATCGCTCTATCTTACACGCGATATCGATTTTGTAGATAATTGGTAGTAGTGTTTCTGACGCATGGCCACAGCAATTCACTATACAGGACAATATATCTGTCACTGCCACAACTGGGACAAAGAACCGTCCTTCACTGTACGTTTTAAATTTTCCAAGATATACAAATAACACCATGGAATTTCCGCCAACTCCTAATAGCAAATATATAGCTAAAATCACATAAATTGGTACCAATTTCACTGTCATCGATTCATTCCATTGGTAAGAATGTTCAGTAGTATTCAGAGTTATGTTAGCATTATGCATGTTTTCGTCACATCAAATTTCTCCAGAAATAGGATTTCACTGTTTCTCTTATTATTTTAATCTCATCAGAAAGAAAGACTGTTTTGTCTAGTTCTCAAGAGTTTGGCTATTTTAAAATGAACATTTTCCCTATTGCTTATTTTCTATATTGCTCTATTGGATATGTCATACTGTAAAATGATTGCTTACTAAACCTACATTTGGATAACACGAACTTTTGAATTGTAGCTTGATCATGCAAAGATTGCCTCGAAGCTTTATTGTATCGATGGCATGACCATTTATTTTACTTTGAGATTACTCTCTTATGATTTTGAACATAAAACTGTACAATAAATATTATTAATTATTTATCTGCAAATGAATTTGAGGTGAGGCGCCCGTCAACTAGATTTAAGACCCCCCCCCCCCAATTATTTTATATTACTGATCGTTCCAAGGCGATACTTCTGTTGTGGTTCCATTTTTTAGGCTTTGGAGTCGAATTCTTGTGCTGTTTGAACCTTATATATTTTTATATAAGTTCAGGTAACAGAGAGGCCGCCTATTGGGGAATAGCTGCTTACTCGGCTTGCAATATGCTTTCTTAGTATAAGTACCTAATTGTCAATTTAGTTTTCCCCAAATCCGTTTTTGGAGTGGGATTTCTTTCTAATAGCGACTTTTCCTGATCATTGCCTACTTGCCCGCTAGTAATTTTGTGTTAATGATCCTTCCAAGGCGATACTTCTGTGGTGGTTCTTTTTGTTTTATGTCTTGTTGTTAAATTTTTTGTGCTGTTGGTGCCTTATGTGTGTTTTATCATTTCCTTTAGTTAAGTTTGGGTTACTGAGTGGCCATCTATTGGGAAAGTACATGTAGCTGCTCATTTGGCTTACGATATGTTTTCATGGTATACGTAACTGATTGTTAATATAGTTTTTTTCCCACCTCGGTTTTTGGAGTGGGAACCCTTTTCTGATTGCGCCTTTCCCTGATCTTTGAATACTTGTACCTTTTGTACCTTTCTCGAATGCAATACATAAACAGGTCAAAAAGTTAAGCCCCGGTTAACTTTTTCTCCATAACCATAATGTTAAACGGACTAAGTTTTATGGTTTATTTCGAAGAAAATTTCAAAACGCTACCCACTTTAAGGTAGACAACAACATCTAAACCATGATTAAACTATGCTCCAAGTTGAAATACAGAAACACAGAATAATTCTGCTTTTGGCGAAATATAACACAAAATCTAAATCACAATTCAAAGTAAATTAATACATTGAATCAAAAAATAAATCAAACGCAGCTCTAGCAAAATCTTCATGACGTCACTGCAAAACAGTCAAATAATCTACTAAAAGTATGGATGATGAGGATGGAGTTCCAATCTTAGACCCGGAAACAATTGTTAGTAGCCAAACTTCTTCAGCAGGGTTATCGGTATCATAAACTTCGAAAAATACTTTCTAACTTTTATCGCAGACACTATGAACTGATTTCCAAATTTAATGTTGGGCTAAAGACACTTTTACGTGAAGGCCTTTCGGAACCAGAATTTTATGGTGACTTGGTTAACAAAGTAAAGAAACTTACAGGAAGGAATGATTTTTCTTTACAATTCAGAAAAATCATTACGTGTTAAGGACGTATAGGATATAACTTAAATGTTATGCTTAGTTTTTAACCCAATCATGGTTGATAACTATGCTGCCTTCTTTAATTGCAAGCCGGTGGGTCGGGCGTCAGACGCTTATGATGGCCCCAACATACAGCTATTCATTTTAGTTGGTTGGAGCCGGAGCTTCTTGTCTTTTGCTTGGCCCACCGGGGTTCAACTGGTGTTTTTCTTTTGCTCCGGAGTTATTAAGTTATTTGGCGCCCAGGGATCTCCATCGTCGGACAGCTTACTCAATCTTTGAGTCCTCGTTTTTGATTCATCAAGGAGTTTATCATGATTTATTTGTTTGTCCATGGTGATTCATTGACTAGTTAGAGTCACCACGAGGACCGAACAACTAACTAAATGTTGTGAACCATTGCAGAAGCTGAGGGTGAGGCTATGGCCATGTAAAACCGGTTTAAGCCCGCCAGTAATTTTATATCACTGACCGTTCCAATGCGATACTTCTGTGGTAGATCTCTTTGTTTTATGTCGTTTATTTGCTATTGGCGCCTTATGTATGTTTCATACATTTAGTTAATTTTAGGTAACTGAGTGGCCACCTATTGGGAAAATAGCTGCTCATTCGGCTTACGATGTGTTTTCATGGTATAAAAACCTGATTGTTAATTTAGTTTTTCCCACCTAGGTTTTTGGATTTGGAATCTTTTTCTAATTGCGCCTTTTCCTGATCGTTGCCTACTTGTGTCTTTAAATAATCATTTCACCTCTGTACATGAAACTCTTTTGACAAGACAAACTAGTGAAAAATATAATACTGATAAGTATAAGTTTGGTTTTTTCCTGCCTCGGTTTCTGGAGTGGGAAAAACTCCGCAACTGTTCTTAAAATATTTCTAGGTATTTTGCTTAGATCTATTGTATATTATATTAGATCTGTTGACAATGCTTTAAAACTTGATTTCATTAATTGACACAATTATTTTAGACACAATACTTTAGATGACACCGAACATTTATTTTCCGCCATCTGTATTCCTACCCCCTTCATGTTCAACCCCCTGGAGATATTCAAAAAACTTAAGGCATAAAGCTAAGAGTAGGATCCCGGGAAATCACGAACATGTTAGGAAAATTGGACACCCTATCACGTGAAAATAATTAAAATTCAGAACTTGCCTTTTGTTTTATATAATTATATTGTCCAATTTTATCATGGTTCATAAAATATTTTCGGGCAACTGGCCAATTTGATTTTTCCCCCGTTTAAGCATGGTGATCGTTTAAACATACCGTGCAATAAAAACTTTGATATTAGCAAAATTAAGCGGACGGCTGTCCCATTTACCGCAATGGGGTATGTAAATAATCATGAGAAAAAATCGCTACCTATAAAAACATTGTGAAGCACCTGTATTTATATTCGATTTGGAATCGGGTTATAAAGACAAATTATTGGAATCCCAATGGGTACAAATTGCACCCCTCCCGTAGCTGATCTATTTTTAAACTGCTACGAAAGAGATTTCCTGAATTCTCTTAGCCATAACAATCAAGCTTATGTTATCGAGGCTTTTAATTCGACTTCTAGGTACCTGGATGACCTTTTGAACATTGACACTCTTTATTTTGAAGGCATGGTCAAACAAATTTATCCGCCTGAACAACAGTTGAATATGGCAAACAACACAGAAACCGAAGCCCAATTTTTAAACTTACATCTTTCTATTGCAAAATGATTTTTGGATGGTGATGTTCATCGCCGAAATTCTTAAGGCGAATAGATTTCGCAACTTATTAGGTTTGCTAGAGTCTGCAATCATGTTACGGACTTAAATGCGCGAAATAAATGTTTAACAGCTTAACTTTTTCAGCAGGGCTATCGGTATCATTAACTTCGAAAAACCTTTTCTAAATTTTATCGCAGACACTTTGAACTGATTTCCAAATTTACTGTTGGGCTAAAGACCCTTTTACGCGAGGGCCTTTCGGAACCAGAATTTTATGGTGACTTGGTTTACAAATCTAAGAAACTTATAGGGAGGAATGATTTTTCTTTTCAATTCAGAAAAATCATTACGCGTTACAGACGTACGGGATATAACTAAAATGCTATGCGCAGTCTGCACGCTTAGTTTTTAACCCAATCATGGTTGATAACTATGCTGCCTTCTTTAATTGCAGGCCGGTGGGTCGGGCGTCAGACTCTATGATGGCCCCAACATACAGCTATTCATTTTAGTTGATTGGGACTGGAGCTTCTTGTCTTTTGCTTGGCCCATTGGGGTTCAACTATAGTGTAGCGGCTTAGTGAGAGATTTTGAGGAAATACTTCAGTTGATGATACAAGCATGAAATTTTCACCATATGTTCTTAACATGACGAACATTAAATTCTGATCCCTAGCCACTTGAAATTCCGCCATTTTCAAGATGGTCGCCAAAAAACAAAATGGCCGACAAAATTGAAAGGTGTACATGCAGTAAATTGCTCATATTTTAGGTTATTTTCATCATAGAACATCAAATCAATATTTATACCATAATGAAGCTAAATGATTGCTCTTTGAAATAAAGTTCCAATATGCAAATTACCTAATTTGCATATTTATGTATATTAATGAGATCTTACTTTTTTGGCTAAAAATGAGAAAAAAAAACATCTTATTTTCTGAATGATGTAAAATGTTAAATGAAGTGAATAACTGTGGCTTTGATATTACTAGACCATAAATTATCATAAATTGACAAAGCTAATTAGCATGTTCATGAATATTCATTTTAGAATATTTCAAGACTTTGTATGTCCTTACCTATCAGTTTGGTTTAGAAAGTTAATACAGTAAATTGCTCATACATTTGGTGCTGTTCATAATAGAACAACAAAATTGATACCAAAATGAAGCTAAATGATTGTTATTTCAATTAGAGTTAAAAAATGAAAATTACCTCATTTGCATATATATTAATATAAATGAGGTCTTTATTTTGCTAAAAACTTACAAAAATCACATCTTATTCACTGAACGCTGTAAAATGTTCATGGTGTAGATTGTCTATAAATATGACTTTCATTGTAAAATAAATGTCATTAATATAAGATCTATGTCATTGTGCTTTCCTTCAAAAGGTGCGAGCTAAGTATTGAAGAATTTAATTTCTACATTGCAAACAACATGATATCATCATTCCTTTTTGTCACTATGACCTGTGAATAATTTTGCACAAGAATAAATTTATCTACAAGAATAAAAATTAAAACTGAGATCCTTTAAGAGCAGTGAACACATTAATGAGAAAGGGGATGGGCCATACCGCGTTTTCGACTATAGAAGTCTCGTCAGTGACCCTTTAGATTTGGCAACATTGGGCCAAAGAGAATTACTTTCAACAGGGTAGTCGATACAAAGACTAGTATTATCTAAATGGGGCCAACTATATTAAACATTGGTTAGAAAATGAATCTTAACCGATAATAAATTTCTGAGTTCTCAGAATATCCTCGCTGATCTCAAAGGACCAAAAAAAAAAATAAACTGCACTATGGATGATGTACGGAACCCAAATATTTCCGTTTTGTTTTCATCACATCTGATGAAGTTGTTCCATGATTTTGGAAGTCTGCAGTTCCCAATTACTTTTCGGTATACACCAGTTAATATTTTCTGCCTGGTCTCATCGTTGAGACTATCTTGGCGATAAATAAAAAAACACACACCCTGATTGTTTTCTGGCATATGACTTAATATGAGGTACGATCGCCTCCTTGGCCTTATCTTCAAAAGTTTTTGATGCTCCGGGTTAGACTACTGTGACCATGTGTATTTGGAGGAAGCAATTAGCTAAGAACTTGCAAGTATGTTGTCGCCCATTCTGGTATGCTTGAAATGAGCCGTACTGGCAATTATAAAGTATGATTTTTTTTTATTTAACTGATTGATGTGTTTAAAGAGAAGCAATTGGGCACTAACAACCTGCTCTACATGGACGTCGTTGACCTGAAGAAAGCAATTGGTCGATTCCTGAGGGATGTAATCTGGTGGCCAATGCGAAACTAAGAATTGACGAATGACTAGTGCGTCTGATCCAGTCTATGTATAAGATCATGAGAAGCAGGGTTAGAAAGGACAGTGGAAACAGTTAGGAGTTTGGTGTCAAAGTATGTGTTCACCAGGGCTCTGTCCTTAGCCCGCTACTCTTCATTATTGTGCTATATAGTCTTTATCCAGGGAGTTCTGCACAGGCTGCCCTTGGGTTCTGCTGTATGCAGATGACTTGTGATATGACACTGTCGAGTTCATGGAAGAACAACATGTAAGACTTGGAAAGCAGAGATTGAGAGGAAAGTTCTTTGAGTGTGCAGATGAGTGAACATGGGGAAGACGAAGATCATGGTCTCTGGCCTTAATGCGAACCTTCTGAAAAAAATCAGGAAAGAATCACTATGGCGTCTGTCAAACAGGTGTAGGAAGAAATGCCGTCTTCTGTGCCTCTGTGCTGGATGCTTGTCCTGGATCCACAAGAAATGCAATGGGAGCGCCGTGATCCTGTTTTCAGCTGTGCTAGCTGCCTAGGAAAGGCGCGTCCCATAGATGGAAGGCTAGTGAAGGAGGTTCTTGTTGATGACAAAAAAAATGAAGCTGTACCAGAGTTCTGCTATCTGGGAGCATACATGTGATATCTTCTGACTGATCGTGAATCTCCCGATATTCTTGTCCCTTTTCCGCCGACCCGATATTGTAACGAAAAACCCGACGAAGAAAAAAATCCTATCACGTTTTTCCCCAACCAACGATTTATGTATTTTTCTTGAAAAGATCGAGTAGTAGAGTGTTTACAGCACCTAACTAACAGTAAGCTTAGTTAGTGTTTACAGCACCTAACTAACAGTGAATTGACACAGTGTTATCATCATAAGGTGTCAGATTGAGGTGTTATGTGAAGGTTGAGCAATGTTGCGTAACATTGCGTCGATAAGTAGCTTTGTTTTCAAATCACTGATCCGAATAATTCCCAAGCAGGTTATTGTATTGTTTGACAAAACATGTTTTCACAATAGTGAAGTCAGTTAAAACAGTAATCTAATTTATACAGCCAATCAGTCACACTAAGGTGGCAATGAATTGTGTCAAAAAAAAAAAATAATTTGATTAATGACAGTAACCACTTAGTTGAAATTACATCTGTCACTTCTGTAGCCCTGTAGTTTTCAGATAAAAAGAAGTTGCTTTGGTTAAAAGGAATTCACCACGAAACTGTGATCTATTTTATTTTCTTAATGTATAAAATAATCATTAATGATTATCACATACAGAACCAGTTATAAAACGGAACTTTGTTTAATGCCTTACAAACGATCTTTGTATCTGAACAACAATAAGCAAATATCAATTCAAACAATAAATTTATCACTTAACATTGTTTGACTTTTTATACACAGTATTTTACGCATCAGGAATTTAAAATTTACATGCAGTACCCAATATTGAGGAAACTATTTACACCCGGACAACTTTGTGTGGTGAACGCTTTACTGCAACACCGTTAGGTCTGAGCAAGCTCACTGGTAAAAATTTACTTTCGTTTTGGATAGCCAGTTGACATGTTGAAATTGTTTCAATTAGGGGATGTTTTATTGTTTGTAAAATGATTTGAAATAAATGGAACATTATAATTACACTAAACTTGACTTGATTTATTCTATCTATACTTTTCTTATACTTTTCATTTATTTTACCCAGTAAATGCACCATCCATATGCTTCCCCACCCACATGTACTCCTACAGAAACTGTATCTATCGATGTCTATACACATACTTTTTTTTTTTTTGGGGGGGGGGGGGGTTGCATAATATGCAGTGGTCAGGAATAAAATACTGAAGTGTGCATATAATCTGATCATTTTGGATTTTTCCTTAGAATATGTTGCTATGCCGCGTTAAAATATAATTTAATTTTGTCGATAAAAAACCTCCCTATTTCAGACCCAAATCTCCCTATCAAAAATTTCAAATCTCCCTATTTGGCATCCAAGATGTATCACATGTATGTCTGGGAGACATGCTTTCTACTGGCGGAGGATGTGAACTGGCTGCAGTCACGCACTGCAAATCGGCTTAGGACAAGTTCCGCCAACTACTCCCTCTCCACACCAATCGCAATCTGACCAGAGGTCAAGTGTATTCAACTTATGTACTGCCAAATGCAGCAGAAACATCGGCAATGACTGGCTACACTTCGTCGAATGCAGTGCAATGACCGTGCAATGATGTGCTGGATCTGTAATTTCAAGGCGAATGATGAAGTAAGCTCAGACTCCCTTCTCTGAAGGCTTGGACTTCAGGATATATATGAAGTGCTTCGCTCCAGCAAGATGAGATGGTATGGACATGTAGAGTGCATTGAAGGTCATTAGTTGACCGTCACTCGTATCTCGTTGTATAAGCGATTCTTACGTTTCTATCCATGGACTTGTATTAGACATGGACCTGAGATTTGGGTTTCGGTTATACCTTTTTTCTTTCATTCGAAAGATTTTGCATTACGATTAAGTGCATTATTTATTCTATAACCGGTATGAGTGTCGCGCTCCTTTTGGCAGTATCAACACAATACTCCCAACTATGACTATCACAAAATGACAGAAAGGCTTTTTTCACTTCCTCTGACCAAAGTCGGTATACCCTTTGGTCATGTCAGAATGTGTGCGACGCCTTATCCTATCTCCTTGATAATATTTATATTAGATTTGGAACCAAGTTATACAGACAAATTGTTGGAATTCCGATGGGTACAAATTGCGCACCTCTCGTAGCTGATTTATTTTTATACTGCTACGAAAGAGATTTCATGGATTCTCTTAACCATGATAATGAAGCTGATGTTATCGAGGCTTTTAATTCCACATCTAGGTACCTCGATGACCTTTTGAACATTGACAACCCTTATTTTGAAGGTATGGTCAATCAAATTTATCCACCTGAACTTCAGTTGAACAAAGCTAATATCTCAGATACCGAAGCCCCCTTTTTAGATCTACATCTTTCTGTTGAAAATGGATTTGTTTCTTCTAAAATTTATGATAAGCGCGATGACTTTGATTTTGATATAGTAAATTTTCCTTTTTTGGATGGTGACGTTCCTCGTCGTGCTTCTTATGGTGTATACATTTCGCAACTTATTAGGTTTGCTAGAGTCTGCAATCATGTTACAGACTTCAACGCTCGAAATAAATGTTTAACGGCAAAACTTCTCCAACAGGGCTATCGGTATCATAAACTTCGAAAAACCTTTTCTAAATTTTATCGTAGACACTATGAATTGATTTCCAAATATAATGTTGGGTTAAAGACACTTTTAAGTGAGGGCCTTTCGGAACCTGAATTTTATGGTGACTTGGTTTACAAATTAAAGAAACTTAAAGGAATAAATGATTTTTCTCTTCAGTTCGGAAAAATCATATCACGTTACAGACGTATAGGTTATAACTTGAATGTTATGCGACAGTCTGCATGCTTAGTTTTTAACCCAATCATGGTTGATAACTATGCTGCCTTCTTTAATTGCACGCCGGTGGGTCGGGCGTCAGACTCTATGATGGCCCCGACTTAAAGCTATTCATTTTAGTTGGTTGGGGCCGGAGCTTCTTGTCTGTTGCTTGGCCCACCGGGGTCCAACTGGTGTTTTTCTTTTGCTCCGGAGTTAGTAGGTTATTCGGCGCCCAGGGATCTCCATCGTCGGGCAGCTTACTCAATCTGTGAGTCCTGGTTTTTGATTCATCAGGATGTTTATCATGATTTATTTGTTTGTTCTTGATGATTCATTGACTAGTTAGAGATTCACCACGAGGACCGAAGAACTAACTAAATGTTGTGAACCACTGCAGAAGCTGAGGGTGAGGTTAGGTACCTGTAAAACCGGTTTAAGCCCGCCAGTAACTTTGTGTTACTGATCGTTCCAAGTCGATACTTCTGTAGTGGTTCTTTTTGTTTTATGTCTTGGTGTTTAAAAATTTTTGTGCTGTTGGCGCCTTATGTATGTTTTCATATTTTTAGTTAAATTAAGGTAACTGAGTGGCCACCTATTGGGAAAATAGCTGCTCATTCGGCTTACGATATGTTTCATGGTATAAGTACCTGATTGTTAGTTTGTTTTTTTCCCACCTCGGTTTTTGGAGTGGGAATCTTTTTCTGATTGCGCCTTTTCCTGATCTTTGCCTACTTGTACCTTTTTATTTCTCAAGTACCCAATTTAAATGTAGTTTCACAGAATATATCCGGCAAGCTAAGGAAATCATGAGATGAAATGTTGTTGGAAGACTTAAAGAAGATTAGAATGGATACTGCCGATCCGTAGAATCGCTCAGAGGGGAGAGTTAATCTAAGAATAAAAATAAAACTGTGATCCTTCAAGAGAAGTGAGTATATTTGTGAGAAAGGTAATGGGCCATACTGTGGTTTCGCCTATTCAAGCCTCTTCAGTGACCCTTTAGAATTTGCAACATGGAGCCAGAGAGAATTGCTGTAATGTTGCAACTTTTAACAGGGTAGTCAATAATTAAGACTTGTTTAATCAAAATGGGGCCAAATACAGTAAACGTTGGTTAGAAAATGAATCTTAACCGATAATAATTTTCTGATTTCTCAAAATACACTCTCTGACCACAAAGAACCAAAAAGAAAATATAAAAAATATAATCTGCACTATGAAATGATGTACGGGGAGACTTTTTAGGGTCGTCACACGGCACAACACCAGCAGCAGTAATAGCAAATAAAAATAAATCTGAGATCCTTTAAGAGCAGTGAGTATATTTGTGAGAAAGGTGATGGGCCATACTGCCGTTTCGGCTATTCAAGCCTCTTCAGTGACCCTTCAGATTTGGCAACATGGAGCCAAAGAGAATTGCTGTAATTTTGCAACGTTTAACAGAAGGAGACTTGTCAAACATGTCCAACCCTCATTGAGGACAAAGGACTCTAAAAAGGATATGATGATGATATGATCAGTGATCAGTCGACAGACTTAATAGATGTAAGCAAATTAATTGATGGGAAATAATTTAATCGTGGGAAGCTCACTACAAACATAAATTGTCAATTTTTAGTTTAGATATATGCATAGGTATGCACTATAGGAATCAAACATGCGTTTTTATATGAATAATACGTTTTGATATTTAGTTAGCCAGTGAAAAAATGCGAGCATAGAATGAAAATACAAAGACATATTTCTTGTATTAATGACATATGTTTTAGAATGAAAGTGATATTTATAGACAATGTACAGAATGAACTTTCTTTACTAAACTGAAACAGTCTTGAAGTATTTAAAAATGAATATTCATGAAGATGTTAATTGGCTGTTGTTAATTTATTATTCTTTATGGTGTAGAAGGAGTTATCAAACTCATTTAACATTTTACATCATTCAGAGAATGAGATGTGCTTTATTGTTTTTTATCAAGTTTTTTGGCAACAAAATAAGACATTTTAATATTCATCAATATGCAAATGAAGTAATTTACATATTTGAACTCATTTTGGTATCAATACTGATGTTCTATGATGAACAGGACCTAAGCTATAAGCAATTCATTGTATGAACTTTTTAATCTAAATTGATAGATAAGGGCATATAAAGTCTTAAAATGCTTTAAATGAATATTCATGAACATGCTAATTAGCTTTTGATAATTTATGATAATTTTGGTCTAGCAATATGGTCTAGCAATATCAAAGCCATAGATATCCACTTCATTTAACATTTTACATCATTCAGAAAATAATATGTGTTTTTTTTTTCTCAATTTTTAGCCAAAAAAGTAAGATCTCATTAATATTCATAAATATGCAAATGAGGCTTTTCGCATATTGGAACTTTATTTCAAAGAACACTTATTTAGCTTCATTTTGGTATCAATATTTTTGTTCTATGATGAAAAAAACCTAAGATATGAGCAATAAACTCCATGCACTCCTTTCACAACTGTCGGCCATTTTGTTTTTTGGCGGCCATCTTGAAAATGGCAGAATTTCAAGTGGCTAGGGATCAGAATTTAATGTGTGTCATGTAAAGAACATTTGGTGAAAATTTCATGCTTGTATCATCAACTGAAGTATTTTCTCACTAAGCCGCTCCACTACTAGTGTTTTTCTTTTAGCTCCGGGTTTCAGTAAGTTATTTGCCGCCCAGGGATCTATAATAATTCACAACTAACTAAATGTTGTGAACCAATGCAGAAGCTGAGGGTGAGGTTAGTTACCTGTAAAACCGGTTTAAACCCGCAAGTAATTTTATATTACTGATCGTTCCAAGGCGATACTTCTGTGATGGTTCTTAGCGTTTTATGTCATGGAGTTTAATTTTTGTGCTGTTGGCGCCTTATGTATGTTATCATATTTTAGTAAAGTTTAGGTAACTGATTGGCCACTTATTGGGAAAATACTTGTAGCTGCTCATTCGGCTTACAATAGTTTTTCATGGTGTAAGTACCTGATTGTAAATTTAGTTTTTTCCCACCTCGATTTTTGGAGTGGGAATCTTTTTCTGATTGCGCCTTTTCCTGATCGTTGCCTACTTGTACCTTTTTACTTAAATGTTAAGCGACAGTCTGCATACACTTAAGTAAGTAATACGTAAGTAATTGTTTATTTAAGTGTCACATATAAACCTTACAACATAATGAAATTTATATTCGTTTTAATGGTGCCTATATGTTGCGGCAACTGGTTGTACAGCGTGGATTTTAGAAGTCAGTTTTTCTGATTGTGCACCGTGTCTGAGTGAACGATGATGCTCGAGGAAAGTTTATGAGCGACTAATAGAACGTGCAAATAGATATTTGTCATTCGATGCAGAATTTCTGATGCGTTCAGATGCGACAACAGTATCCCCAACACCCACCAAAAAAGTATTCTGTTTTTGGATTTGCCTTTTTTCAGATATAAGTACAGAAATATTCGGAATAAGAGTAGTTTGTCTGTTCGTGAACTGAAGTGCGTTGTCACATGTGATACGTCTATTAATGAAGTTTTGGATCAAGATGTTAAACTATTTTCAGTTTATTCCAGGCTGGTTTTGTTCATCGGAACGGTAACAAGACGGGCTCGTGTTATGCGGAGACGGAGACGATCCCAGTAGGCGTCAAGTTCGCTTTGTTGATTTGCATCTGTAAGCACATGAAATCAGGAAATTGCTGCCATCATATCTATAACCAAAATAGTTGTGTTTAAGACTGTTGAATAAGCTGTTGAATAGACAGTTAAGTGTGTCGTATGGAACGCCAGAGCTGTCTCGTGATCCATAAATGTAATTATATGATGTACAAACGCCATTATATGATGTACAAACGTCATTATATGATGTACAAACGTCATTATATGATGTAACAACGTCATTATATGATGTACAAACGTCATTATATGATGTACCAATGTCATTTTATGATGCGAAAACGTCATTATATGATGTACAAACTTCATTATATGATGTGAAAACATCATTGTATGATGTACCAATGTCATTATATGATGCGAAAACGTCATTATATGATGTACAAACTTCATTATATGATGTGAAAACATTATTATATGATGTACAAACTTCATTATATTATGTACAAACTTCATTATATTATGTACAAACTTCATTATATTATGTACAGACTTTATTATATTATGTACAAACCTCAGTATATTATGTACAAACTTCATTTTATTATGTACAAACTTCATTATATTATGTACGAACTTCATTATATTATGTACAAACCTCATTATATTATGTACGAACTTCATTATATTATGTACAAACTTCATTATATTATGTACAAACCTCATTATATGATGTGCAAACTTCATTATATGATGTGCAAACTTCATTATATTATGTACAAACTTCATTATATTATGTACAAACTTCATTATATTATGTACAAACCTCATTATATTATGTACAAACTTCATTATATTATGTACAAACTTCATTATATTATGTAAAAACTTCATTATATTATGTACGAACTTCATTATATTATGAACAAACTCCATTATGTAGCTTTTCCGTTATGATGCGGTTAAAATCAATAGAAAAGATTTTTACTTAACACCGGTAGAACTTGTTTTGCTTCACGTATTGAGTCCGAAACTAACCCAAGTCGTTTCGCCCCAACCCATTTCTTCTGCTAGGCAATTCATTCTGTAAATCATTTCCTTTTATTCATTTTCTAACCAAGTCTTTTCGCCACAACTATTTTGTCTGTAAGTCGTTGCGCTCCAAAGACATTTGCCCCTCACTGGGGTTCAACTGTTTTATGATCCAGAGTCCAATTGAGATAGAAACAGGAAAGAAACCGACAAAACATGAAAAATTACATTACATACGAAGCATTTTTTCAGATATTTTTGGGGGATCCCTTCAAAATTTGACTATTTTATGGGGCTTTGCTTTACGAATGTTTGGTTTTTATAGCTAATTCACGTATTTTGGGGTGTCCTTCAAATACCTGATATTTTTGGGTAGTCCCTCAGACCAGATATTTTTGGGGGTACGGAGCAGATGCTGGATCCGAGCCTATGTATGAGCAAAAGTTCAGAGAACCCCCAGGGGATAAGCTCTTTCCAATGAAGGTAGAATTCAAGTCTTTAATCTAGACTACCGCGGCGTAAATTCTTGAAATGGCAGCACACACGTCTGGGTTTCGTTGCCAGTATTCATGAGGAGGGTCACTGTGATGGTTTCATATCTGAAATTACGCAATATGGTCCATCGCCCTCCTCCCAAAGTTCGAACGTTTTCACTGCTTCCAAAGGATCTAACCTTTATCTTTTAATTCCATATCTTCATATGTTGTTGGAAATCATGTTCGAATCTTTCAGGGATCTACACTGGTCATCATTGCAAAGTTATTAGCAAATCGTCAGCTCTGTGAAATTTCGAGTACCATGATAAATTCTAAAAATGCGATGGTGACCAATTAATATGATATTACAAGACTACAGTAAGCAAAAAGGAGCCTTTAGAAACAAAACATGAGCCGCGACACGAGAAAACCAACAATGTGGTTTTGTTCAGGTCCGACACAAACCAGGCTGTACAGACACTGGAGAAAACTAGAGGCTTGGAATTTTGGATTTAGAAAGTAGAGGGATAGTACTATCTGTTGAGCGAAAACAAAGTGCCTTTGTTTTCGCATATGCAGATTGTTGGTTTTCTCATGTCGCGGCTCACATGTATTTAACTTAATAAGCATGCAAAAACTCGCCTTTCTAAAGACAATTAACTAGACTCTCCTACTGTGCTAATTCCCAAAGGTACGGGGATATTATAGATCTTCCAGTGTTTCGGTACATTGTACAACTTCCCTTGTGGTAACTGCATCGACCTGCGGTGGACATATTAACTTTTCAGGTGTCCTTGACCTTCATAAAGAAGTCTGATTGGCTCAAGCCACCAGCAAAGTTGACGTGTCAAATCAACACCTGGAATCATCCTCTTTTTTCTCTTGGATTCTAACCGATTCAGACGTGTCGCTGGTTGAGTTCCTCGAGTCCATCTAAAGCCACTTGTGTTGCAAGTAAGTGTCAGTATCTAGCTACGGCACATCAATTAAAAGAGGTGCTGGCATTTTTTCACTTTGCAGGGATGTGGGTAATAATCCTCTATAAGATTTTGTGTCTCTCTCAAGCTCAAACAAAATCTATTGCACATATTTCCAATGGGTTTTAATATGGCACAAAAGCATTTTTGTGGTGCGACCCCGCACCAGAGTCTGGTTTCTACCCCGCTTTGAAGAAAAAACGTTCAGCAGCACTTAAACTCATCATTATCTGACTAACTACATTCTGTAGCTACATTGGTGGATTAAGATGGGGTTCGCTCGAACCCCCCTCTGGGACAAAATTATTTCATTTTCATGGGGTAATTCAAGAAAAACTAGTTAAAATGAAGAAAACGAACCCCCTTGGTAAATTCGAACCCCCTTTATAGAAATCCTGAACTATTCTAGAATAAAGATTGCTAGTGAAAGCCAAACTGACAGTATCACACCAGGGGGTGGGGCTTGACCAGGGAAGATTATTCCATATGTCTTATTAGAGAAGTGAACTTTCACACGCAATCATTACATTTCTGCAGAGGTAATCACAGATTCAGGGAGGCCATTCCAGTCCCTGTTAGCCTGAGAAAAAAATGCTTAATTAGGTATTTGTAACTGCGGTGTGTATTTGAAATGTCATTGAGTGCTGATTTCTCCAGTGTCTATTTTGGGGATAATGCCATCTGTGTCCTTCCCTAGTCGGGTGTATGTTTGCAAACCCTTGATGCGTTCAAGAAAGGAGTTCTTATGCTACCTGCGCGTATCCTGAGATGTATATTTATCAACATTGTTGCTGACAGGTAGCCCTCTACGCACTGACCTGTCGCAGTTGGCGCATGGCAACTGGATAATTCATGCGGGATGCTCTTGTTTTCTTCAATTGCCGCCATTAGCCAAAATCGGCTAGATCCCATAATGCATAGAGCCAAATAGGAGAGATCAAGTTGAGGTAACATCTGCTCTCGCGAGAATGTATTTACCAATAAAGTCTTGTTCTGTTCTGTTCTGTAAACTGCATCACTCACGCCATTATGCACTAGTCATTTACAACCACGCCCCTCACCCCCCCCCCTCGGGATAAAGCGGGGACCTTGAGTTTTCATTTTTCAAACCCCTGCTAAAAGCCCCACCCTGCGAGGGCAATTTGTTGGAAAAACCACTGCTAATTTCCCCCGCAGTTTGTTATGTTTTTCATTGCACTGCTGTTTTTGCATATATAGGGCAAACCCCGGGTTGTTCCCTCGCCCTATCTGGGATAATTTGAAGGTCAAATCCCCGTTCATTTCCACGGTTATCGCCCGCCCCCGGGGTGGGGGCCGTGGTTACTAATGACTGGTGCATAAGATTTTTACATTTTTTCTCACCAACTGTTTTAACCCTGTAACCTTTTATCTTCTCACTATCACCCTTTTGCTTTGTCTACAATCTTAGACCTGTTTGTGACAAATCAGCCTGGTAAGGTACATACCACCAAAACCCTGCCTCGTCTTGGCTCATCTGACCATGATATTGTTTTTCATGAAATTTCTATTCCAATAGGTCGCCCAAATCAACCTAAAAGAAAAATCAAACTACATCAACTGGGAACAATTTAAAGCTGATATCAACTCGTTTAGTGAAAGTTTCCAGAGTGAAGATGAAAGTGCCACAAACAAACTGTGGTCCATCTTTAAAACTGAAATTGACCGCCTATCAAACATTCACATACCTTCCAAAATGACCAGATCTCGAAGTGACCTCCCCTGGATAACAAGCTCCATCAGAAAGAAAATCCACAAGCGTGACAAATTGTACCATAAAGTAAAACAGTCAAGAGGCAAACAAACTCATGATAAACTCAAAAGTAAATTAACTAAATTCAAATCCATCATTCAAAAAGGAAAATAAATTTAGGAAATCTTATGTGGAATATCTTGACTCTGTTATATTCAGTAATGATGCAGATAGATGTAAAAATAAAAAGCTCTATACCTTCATCAAACACAAACGCACTGAAAATACAGGTATATCTCCTCTGAAATCGGAGGGGTCAACATACTAGTATACAGACCCTACCCAACAAGCCACAATATTAAACAAACAGTTTGAATCTGTTTTCTCCAAGCCCAAAGTCCTCTCCTTAAAAATCCTTGCAGAACTAAAGCTTTGGTTCGAGGGACTAAACCCCAAAAATATTAAGCAAACGCCAGATATTTCAATTACTGTTACAGGCACAGAAAAACTATTAAACCTTAACCCAAATAAAGCTTCTGGGCCGGACAAAATTTCTCCCAGGCTCCTCAAGGAACTGCATCACAAAATCGCACCAATCCTCACAAAAGTATTCAGAAGCTCTCTCAAATTTAGTATAGTACCTGAAGACTGGAAAACTGCTCTTGTTGCTCCTGTCTACAAAAAGGCCTGAAATGCAAACCTAGCAACTACAGGCCAATTTCACTTATAATGTATAGCCTCTAAATTAATGGAACATATATTGGTGTCAAACATCATGACCCATTTTGATTCAAATAACATTCTTAGCCCCTTCCAGCATGGCTTCCGCTCTAAACACAGTTGTGAGACCCAACTTATAAGCTTTACTCAAGAAATATTGATAATTTGGATGATGGAAAACAAACCGACTTAATTGTTACGGATTTCAGTAAAGCTTTTGACAAAGTTGATCACAATTTACTTATTTACAAACTCTTCAATTTGGGTGTAAATCTTAAAGCAGTCTCTTGGATAAAAACATTTCTCCAAGAAAGAAACCAGTCAGTAGTTGTTGAAGGTAAACAGTCCCCACTCGTACCTGTTATGTCGGGTGTTCCCCAGGGATCTGTGTTAGGGCCCTGTCTATTCCTTTCATATATAAATGATCTACCCGACTCCCTCAAAAGTAGAGCACGACTGTTTGCTGAAGGCACAATTGTCTATCTCACAATAAATTCCCCGTCAGACCCAGAAATTTTGCAGGCCGACCTACATAAACTTGAAGAGTGGGAATCAAATTGGTCCATGGAGTTTAATCTTGATAAATGTGAAGTGATAAGAACAACTGGCAAGAAAAAACCTATCATGTACCCATATAAACTTCATACCACTGAGCTCAAATCCGTCGAAACAGCCAAATATCTTGGAATTACAATTAAAAAAGGATCTAAATTGGAAACCCCACATTGAAATATCTCATCCAAAGCTTCAAATACCGAGTTAGACCCAGTATTTTCCCATCTCTCAACAGTCAATGGATACAGGTGAAATCCCTAAAGAATGGTCTCTAGCAAACATTTGCCCTTTGTTCAGGTCGCTGGCTAGCAATTATCGTCCAGTGTCATTAACTTGTGTACCTTCCAAGTTGCTGGGACATATACTAGTAATTTGTTCAAACATCATGGCCCATCTGAATGAACATAAACTTTTGTCAGATAAACAGTATGCTTTTAGATATGGATTATTTTTGCTTGTTGGAAATGATGCTGCTTTGAACATAGTAACACAAATTACACATAGGACATAGAGAATGTTAAATTGCTAGGGTATTTTATCATTTCTTTGGATCCAGCCATTGGTTTAGAACAGATATTGACCACTTGCATCAACCATTAGTGTATAAGCACGTATTGCAAGGAAAATATCTAAAATTCAGATAAATGTGTTACATATGTTACCATTTTGCATCAAGCTAGAATGATAAACATCAATAAATGGTTAAAACAGGAATCAGGGCACATTGAAATGTCAGAAAATAATAAGATTTTGCAGCGTTTTTGGTTTATTAGCACATAGTTTCAAATTTAGGCTATGGCAGCAGTATTTTGGTGTGTGACATTTTGGATGGGCTATGGGTGTTTAACAGGCCATACCTTCAAAAGTATTTTAGATATTAGAACAAATTTTGTATTGTCAGAAAGGTAAATAAATCTTCTTGAGGATGAATACTATGATTTGTCCTCGTTAATAATGTAGCAAAGTATATAAAGAACTATTTAGCTTCCAACATTCATTTAAAATGTCTTTGTGAAAAAATGTTACATACGTTACACTGTGACAGGCCAACGTGAAAATCAATGTTTCATGTTGTAGCTTGAGACCCTTTCTATCAGAAGAAACACAGTTTAATCAACAGAAAAAGGTTTTCAAGGTTTTTATTTCAAGGGCAATTATTAGATATTCAATAGGTTACATACGTTATTGGATGTTACACGGTTACATGACACTTTACAGAGGGCTAACATGTTTCAAAAAACTCCTAAGACATCAGGCTACATGAAAATTAAGGTCTGCAAAATTCCCCGGAGGAGAGCGAAACCATATCTGGCCAGTGGCCTATTACTTACTTACTTTATAATATCCAAGTACCTTTGGGAAATTAGCACAGTAGGAGGGTCTAGTTAATTGTCTTTAGAAAGGCGAGTTTTGCATGCTTATTAAGTTAAATACATGTGAGCCGCGACATGAGAAAACAAACAATCTGCTTATGCGAAAACAAAGGCACTGATCAGCGCCTTTGTTTTCATTCAATAGATAATAGTATACCTCTACTTTCTAAATCCAAAATTCCAAGCCTCTAGTTTTCTCCAGTGTCTGTACAGCCTGGTTTGTGTCGGACCTGAACAAAACCACATTGTTGGTTTTTTTCGTGTCGCGGCTCATGTTTTTAAAGGCTCCTTTTTTGCTTACTGCAGTCTTGTAATATCATATTAATTGGTCACCATCGCGTTTGTAGAATTTATCATGGTACTCGAAATTTCACAGAGCTGACGATTTGCTAATAACTTTGCAATGATGACCAGTGTAGATCCCTGAAAGATTCGAACATGATTTCCAACAACGCATATGAAGATATGGAATTAAAAAGATAAAGGTTAGATCCTTTGGAAGCAGTGAAAATGTTCGAACTTGGGAAGGAGGGCGATGGACCATATTGCGAAAATTCAGATATGAAACCATCACAGTGACCCTCCTCATGAATACTGGCAACGAAACCCAGACGTGTGTGCTGCCATTTCAAGAATTTACGCCGTGGTAGTATTAAAGACTTGAAGTCTACCTTCATGGGAAAGAGCTTATCCAAAGGGGATACTCCGAACTTTTGCTCATACATAGGCTCGGATCCAGCATCTGCTCCGTACCCCAAAAATATCTGGTCTGAGGGTATTTGAAGGACACCCCAAAAAATACGTGGATTCGCTATAAAACCAACAATTCGTAAAGCAAAACCCCATAAAAATAGTCAAATTTTGAAGTGATCCCAAAAAATATCTGAAAAAAAAAAATGCCCATGCCCCAAAATATTCACATTTTTTGAAAACCCCCAAAACTATGGAAATTCAAAATTTTGATCCCCAAAAAAGTCTGCCGAGCCTACGTATATGGAAATTTTCAGAGTACCCCCTCCACCCCCCGGGAGCTTATCATCTTGCTCTTCGTATGTAATGTCAGTTTTTATGTTTTGTCTGTCTTGTTTTGTCAGTTTCTTTCCTGTTTCTATCTCATTTGGGTTCTGGATCATAAAACAGTTGAACCCCAGTGAGGGGCAAATGTCTTTGGAGCGCAACGACTTACAGACAAAATAGTTGTGGCGAAAAGACTTGGTTAGAAAATGAAAAAAAAAGGAAATGATTTACAGGATGAATTGCCTAGCAGAAGAAATGGGTTGGGGCGAAACGACTTGGGTTAGTTTCGGACTTTCAACACCGTGAAGCAAAACAAGTTCTACTGGTGTTAAGTAAAAAATCTTGTCTATTGATTTTAACCGCATCATAACGAAAAAGCTACATAATGGAGTTTGTTCATAACATAATGAAGTTTGTTCATAATATAATGAAGTTTGAACATAATATAATGAAGTTTGTACATAATATAATGAAGTTTATACATAACATAATGAAGTTTGTACATAATATAATGAGGTTTGTACATAATATAATGAAGTTTGTACATAATATAATGAAGTTTGTACATAATATAATGAAGTTTGCGCATCATATAATGAAGTTTGCACATCATATAATGAGGTTTGTACATAATATAATGAAGTTTGTACATAATATAATGAAGTTTGTACATAATATAATAAAGTTTGTACATAATATAATGAAGTTTGTACATAATATAATGAAGTTTGCACACCATACAATGAGGTTTGTACATAATGTAATGAAGTTCGTACATAATATAATGAAGTTTGCACATAATACAATGAGGTTTGTACATAATATAATGAAGTTCGTACATAATATAATTAAGTTTGAACATCATATAATGAGGTTTGTACATAATATAATGAAGTTTATACATCATATAATGACGTTTGCACATAATATAATGCCGTTTATACATCATATAATGACGTTTGCACATCATATAATGAAGTCACATCATATAATGACGCATTCACATCATATAATGACGTTATCACATCAAATAATGAAGTTTGTACATCATATAATGACGTTTTCACATCATATGATGAAGTTTGTACATCATATAATGATGTTTTCGCATCATATAATGAAGTTTGTACATCATATAATGACGTTTGTACATTATATAATGAAGTTTGTACAACATATAATGATGTTTCCACATCATATAATGGCGTTTGTACATCATATAATGACGTTGTTACATCATATAATGACGTTTGTACATCATATAATGACGTTTATTGATCATGAGACAGCTATGGCGTTCCATAGTGTCGCTTTGCCTGTTTTGTGTCTGTCGTATGAACAAAGTAAATGCTGGTGTTTACCGGGTGGAGTGAGTAGGGGCGTGGGTGCGCAACATTTAAATAGAATATAAATTTATGTTCGATTCCAGAACATAATAACAATTTACACAATAAAACGGTTGATACCCAGCCAATAATTGGCTTACGAGACACTGTAGCAAACCCTATATACAAACAGAAACAAAATGTTGGTTTTGGTTTCAAGTTTGACATTTACTGATCATGGTTACAGGAAACACATTTATATAATATACTTAAGGAATAAAGAAACGCAACAAATACTTTGGGTTACTAAAAACATGCTTTGTAATGCAAGTATGTGGTATAACTGAGCATCTTATATGAAAACAATATCTAAACGTCAAATTGCAACCGGTTGAGCCACAATGTCGGTTTCGTATGCTTAATGGCGTACGCGTAACCACACTGACCTACAGTAGCAAACCCTGTAACCATGATCAGTAAATGTCAAAATTGAAACCAAAACCAACATTTTGTTTCCAAAACCACTAAAAGTGATTGCAGATGTAACCATTGATCAGTTGGTAACATTTGGGTATGTTATGGGACGTTAATTATGGGACGTTTAACGTCCCCAACGTCAATCGAAAAATTGAGTCAAAAGCCAGAAAAATTCCTTCGGCATGCGTTATATTCAATAAAATGATTATTTACGTAAACATTATGACCTTTGTACTTTAGACGTCCATAAAACGTACATTATAACGTCAAAATCCAACATCCTGCATTTTAAAGACTCTCGTTATGATTTTCGAATTTTCTGAATTAAAAATGATCAATTGCCAAACGTTTGATTACAGTGCCTAAATCAAGTGTTTACTCAAAGCATATAATCCGTTTCGCTCCTTTACATATCGTGATATTCTGTCTAAAGTACGTCAAACCAAACGCTTCACTGATCCATTTCTACGGTACCTGTGACGTCACTGTTGATTAAAAAGCACGTCGTGTCATATGTTTGTTCGATATATACCGTTTAGGCACAAATAGCCAAAATCGAATAATCTAAATGACGTTAATTACTCATTTAACGCAACATGGGACGGCACCTAAGTATACAATGATCCTAGTCTTGATTACACATTATCAAGTCGACGTCACGTAGCCCACATGCTAAGAATTTGTCATCTTCCCCTTCGCCCCGACGTTTACGTCACAATTTGCGTTTTTCATAGTTTTTGACGGTTTTTCGTTAATTTTGTCAATAAAATGACGTTTTCTCATTTCATCACGTTCAAGAAGCAGTCAGTAGGTCATTTCATAAACGGATTTTATCAAAACGTCAAATACATACGTAAAAGTTGAAATTTAGTGTGTTGCGTATTTTAATTCCTTAAGTATACATTAAATTTTAAAACGATACATAGTATCAAAAGCCTATGAAGGCTCCTATTCATCTACTTTTGATAGTATCAAATTTACAATTCACTACAGTACTTATAAAACTCATACTTTAAACTTTAAGAATTCTGGTAAAAAAAAAGAAAAAAAAAAGAAAGAAAAACCGACAAAAAGACCAAATTTACACCAATTATAAAGCAAAATTGAATTGCACATAAGAGCAGAATTAAAATGTAGTCGAGTTAAGTAGGTTAGGTTCGCTTGTCGAAGTAGGTTAGGTTAGCTTGTTCGCTAGTACTACATAGGACTAAGGTATATAAGAACAGTTTACTGAAGAGTAAAACCAATGTCCAGACAGCACTGCACCTGCCGCCGACCGTCGTCCCCCTAAAAGTGACAAAAAGTACTTCACTACTATACAGTACTTATAAAACTCATATTTTTTAAACTTTCAGAATCCTGGAAAGAAAAAAAGGAAAAAAAGGAAAATACGACAAAAATGAAATTTACAACAATTATAAAACATGCATCCTGTTATACCTTTCTCTTTCATTCGAAAGATTTTGCATTACGATTGAGTGCATGATTTATTCTACATTCGGTAGAAGTATCGCGCTTTTTCGGCAGTATCAAATTACGATTCACAACTATGACTATCACAAAGAGACTAGGACTTACATTAACTCCCCTTATGTTACATGTCACGTCCGCTCTACGGATATCCCATTCTAATTACAATTTTCAAAATTTATTACCTACTGTTTTAGTGACAACTATAAATCTATTTTCGGCTAGACGGAATATTTCCATCGGTATTCCGTCCAACCTCTTACTCGACGGAAATAGGATTTATTCAGCCCATAGTCGAAAATAAAACATTCAGCAAAACTGTGGTATACTTATTTAAGTTAGATCTTTTCTCGCATCTATGACATGAATAATAAATATTATATTTTTAAAGTAAACCAGAATCATAAAATACATCATTTTTTTCTATGGAAAATTTCAAAGATGTCTCTTAGCGACTCGAAGTCGAAAATCGTTTATTTTTCAACATTAATTTAAACGTTTTAGGCAATTTCATGTGTTTACTGGAAGATCTTTGGCACCGGTGCAAAACCATAACAAAAATAATACGATTAATAGCAAAGTAATATAGCTTCAAGTCGCTAACGAAATCCGCAATCACTTCAACATTAGTTTAAATGCAACCTATGCCAAGATGTTAAGGAAGTGAACCGAGGTTTCGAAGTGGAGCGCAGTGACAGTTAGCACGCTGATTTAATTTTCGGCATCTACTGTAAATGTACATGGAGCTGCTAATTCTAGTATATTTCGTAATAATCTTCAGATAAGGTTATCTCCACTCAAATCGCCAATTTTACATAAATATATTAATCCGTTCAAGAGACCTGTACTCTAGTATTTATAAGTGACATGCCAAGATGTGCAACTGTTGCAATCAGTTATGCTCTAAGCCTACTATCACTTCATCTATGAATGGAGTGGTTAATGGTTCTGATTTAGACTGAAAATCAATAAATCTTGTATATGTTCTAACTTGAAATTAGATGCAATATGTTGGACATACTTGTCGCGACCCAAAAAAACTATCTTAGAATCTCTAAGCCAAAAATAAAGATACATGTACCTTTCTGTACCAGCATTTTAAACGCATCGGTCCTTCTCCAAATAATGTTTTAGTTCAACCAGTGGAGAAAATTTCATATGACAAAAATTCTTCCGCTAGATTAAGGATTTGACAATATTGACATGAGTGGGTGGGGTACCTGTTTTTGTTTTTCGTAGTTTTTTTGTAAATTTAACCAAAATTACTGAAATTTTTGTGCATGTTCAAAACCAATTTGTATTCCCATATTGCAGGGAAGAGGTATATTTTAAAAAAAATGCCTACTTGGAGAAAAAAATTAGAAAAAAGAGCGTTTTTGTTAGACCCCAAATTTGACATATCACCAATGTGTTAGACATTTCTCAACGAGTGAACGACACGGGCGACCATTTGAACTACCTAGATGCAAGAGTGGTTTATCCCAGAACGCTGTAATTCTATATGAAAAGTTGTGACAAAGAATTTTTTTTCCATCAAAACCTCGTGTTCAGAAATGGCCGATTTCCCCATTCATAAAAAAATGTAAACATTGCGTTAGAGTCATTTTAGGCAGGTTTTATCAACTTTTGTCTCGATACAAGAAAATCGAAATGTACCTGGCGAAAGTGCAAGATTCTCTGTATGAATTTTAGTCTGAATCTGGGTTTGAGAAGCTGTCAGCTATGCGAAATGGACAAATTCCGATAATTCTGTTTACATGTTGTTTTTCAATATTAATACGCCATTTTTGGGGGCTATTCGTTCAACCGTCGTTTCTGTTCCGCCGTTGTCTTAGCGAGGCACCAACACACGGTGTAAAATATACTTTTGAGCTCAAATTACATAAAAATTAAAACTAAGATGTTTTAAGAGCATTGAATATTTCAATGAATTATTTTCCACCACGGTGCATTTCTGTACTTATCCAAATTAGACCGCCATTATCGGCGAACCTTCTTTTCACACCAAGTAAGGATATTACCTCACCAGACCCCTTAAACATATTTGCTGTATTATTATTATTATTATTTAATTTTCATTTATTTATTCATTTATTTATTTATTATTATTATTATTATTATTATATATTTTTTTTTTTTTTTTTTTTTTTTTTTTTTTTTTTTTTTGCAACACGATAAAATCACCTAACCCACTACCGGAATCACCAAAAACACTGAAATCGGCGGAATCACCAACAAAATAAACAATGTCAGCCCATTCCGATACACATGTATATAAATGTCTTTTTGGGGATGTAACAAGTTAAACTGATATCTAAATTTACTATTTACAATTGTTCATCCTATCGATATCACAACAACAAAAAAAATCAACTTCAATATTAAACAAATTGACTTAATTTGCTGATTTTCGATCTTTATATACTATTTCAAATGTTTTCTATATTATTCAAGACTGACAGACGGAAACACCACTTATATCACTGAAATCACCGCAAAATCATGGATTAGGCTCATTAATAAATTACTAAAGATCTAAAGCATTTGAATTGCTAAACTTTTCCTGATCTTTGCCTACTTGTAACTTTTTATATTTTGTAATGGCGCAAACTAATTCATAGATATACTTGATTGAGTGATTGGTGTTTTTTCGTAAAATCAACACACACAAACACATAAATACACATTAAAGTAATAAAACACATAATTTATTTTAATAGTTAATTTAGATAAACGTACTTAAAATATATGCATTTTGATATATAAAAAGAAAAGAATCATTTGCAATTTAAAACGCACAGTTCTACAATAAATCTGGGTGTAAAAACAATAATGTAGAATTACACCACATAAAAGGCATGTATTAAAATATTTCATTTTATAGTAACTACTATAATGTAAATTAAGATAAATCGTTAAAAAATATAACAGAGACATCGGGTGCAGTTAAAGACAGGGCTGGGGTATAAAAGGCCTCACAGGTATACCTGTGTCATTCTTTCTCTGACTGTTGAAGGGTTAACATCAATTCTGTGATTCTGATTGGTTTTCAGTAGAGGGCTACTGTGACATCACAAAATGATTGACAGGTCTTACCTGTCTGCAACTAGCCTTATT
Organism: Rugalucina vietnamica; assembly: GCA_964017185.1. Classification (NCBI taxonomy): domain Eukaryota; kingdom Metazoa; phylum Mollusca; class Bivalvia; order Lucinida; family Lucinidae; genus Rugalucina; species Rugalucina vietnamica. The sequence continues at coordinate 58,269,579 of OZ024875.1, read as the reverse complement.
ATCTCTTATTATGTAACAGGAGGCACACTTCATAATTGGTTATAATAGACAGTCAAAACTGTTTTGTCATGAAGAATTAATTTCTTGGTTTTCTTCAAATAATTACTAATATTGTTTCAATAAATAAATAAATAAATAAATAAATAAATAAATAAATAAATAAATAAATAAATAAATCATGTGCTTTCTGTCTTCAGACATTAAAATTAAAGTGGAAATATGAACTTATATTCTTGAAAGGGAAGGATATTAAAATGATCATAATTAAACAATTTAATGATAATTAAATAAATAAATACAAATGGTGATTCTGTTTACCATGTACAAAACTAAATTTTACTACAGTAGTATATAAAGGTTATGAGAAGCAGAACAGAAAAAATATAGAAACTTGCATTCTTGAAATGCATAGGCATTGAAAATCATCATAATTTAACATTTTAATGATAAATAAATACAAATATGTGATTCTTTTTAACATGCACAAAACTGGATTTTACTATACTATTAAATGTATAAAAAAGTGAATCAAAAAATGTTTTGGATTATTATTGTTTCCTATTCCTGTCTTATGCAGCTATATTGGTATTATTGGTAAATGAATTGTGCCTATTTATTACAATCAATTATGACTTGTGATCCTTATCAGTTTTATGACCCCTATAGGTAGCCAGATTACCTGGAGTAAGCCACGCCCACTGCTACTGTCTGGCTACCTGTTCTCTTTGATGCTGGGAACCAGACCCCCCGGCATGAAAACCCTGTCTTTAATTATAAACTTTAATAAAAATGTCAATGATACATCGGAAGCATTTTTCTATACTTACTTTATATTATTTACTTATAACTTATTCTATTGAAGGGTATAGAATGGTAATATTCAAGATTGAGTGAGCTTGTGGGAATTTATTTCTTTTTCCCACCTCGGTTTTTGGAGTGGGAATTTGTTTATGATTGCTTTTTTTTTTTCCTAATCAATGCCTACATGACCTTTTGTACATTTTTGTGTGCGTTGAATTACGCTTAGCAAACAAAAGAGTGAAAATACTAAGGAAGAGAAAGAAGAAAAAAGATATTTATTCAATCTTTTTTAATTTTATGATACTACTGCAATTATTGATAATGCACAGTAAATACATAGGCGTACACGTGCTAAGTTGTAATATAGCTAATCTAATTAACAGCATATAGACGTACACTACTGACTGGATAATCAACAAGCAACAAAATGTCAATCAAAGGGCGTTTAAAACAACATTTTATAACAGATACTGAAACAAACCATGGTTGATCGTTATTCTTGCATTTTCTCTAATCCACTTAAAAATTTCTTGAAAATAACACTAACAACGTAAAAACTCACCGAAACCCGTGGAGCTTCTTCAACGTCGGCCATTTTGTTTAGAACGAAACACATGACGTCACGTCGCATTGACCAATGACGTCGTCCAAAACCAATGTTCAAACGGCACGTGAATTTCATGATTTGAACATGGGTTTTGCTGTTTGAACACGGCTTTCGACCAATCGAAAACGGCTTCAAACAGCTATGCGCATAGATTTCTATGCAAGAAAATATTTTTGATAGATATGCCTATCATTTTAAGACGCGTTGAAATATATATGAAAAACTACAAAAAGCACAAATAAGATATGAGATATCATTCCTTTTATCAGAAATTTAATACGAAAAATGAGAAAATCACACTGTATGAAATACTTTAAATGCTAATGTTGTTGTATGCCAACGGAATGTGTTTAAAACTGTACAAGTACTTACAATGTACTTGCCAATTAACAACATTTCTTAGATTTCTTACGACGTTAACATCTAATTAGGCTCTGCAACCTCTGTTGATGTGTTTGGATGTCTTTGCCAATGTCTTGTCCTTTCGCCGGGAATATAGCACCAGGGGTTGAACTTATGGGGATGCCCATGCCAACACTTGTTAAGTCTACTCTTAAAACTATTGAGAGTGGGTGCCATAATAGTATGTTCTGGGAGCTCATTCCATTGCTCTACAACTCTGTTGCTAAAGTAATTTCCTCTGATATTCAGTCTAAACCTTTTCTTATAGATTTTGAAAGAGTGACCTCGTGTTCCTGTATACTGCGACATTGTGAACAGTTTCTCTTTGTTTACCATATCAATGTCATTCATGATTTTATAAACCTGAACCATATCAGCCCTTTCCCTTCTGTATTCTAATGATGGCAAGCCTAAAATTTTCAATCTTTCTGGGTATGTTTTACCTCTCAAGCATGATAACATTCGAGTTGCTCTTCGTTGAACATTTTCAATTGCAATCATATCCTTTTTGTGTTGTGGTGACCACACAGTGGATGCATACTCCAGGTGTGGTCTCACCAATGATTTGAAAAGATTTAGAAACATATCTTTATCCATAAATGTGAATGTTTTAAAAATTAGTCCCAGGTTTCTATTGGCAATTGAGATCTTACTACCAATGTGTTCTCCAAATGATAAAGCACTGTCAATGATTACACCTAAGTCTTTCTCAGATTCAACCGTTTCTAACCTGACTTCTCCATCTGGTGACTGCATTGTGTAAATTTGTCCCATAGAATTTTTCCCTACATGAAGGTGATGGCATTTCAAAAGGTTAAAAAACATTTCCCAGATATCAGCCCATGTTACAGCCTTGTTTAAGCATGATTGCAGAATTTCAACGTGTTCTATTCTTGATACTCTCCAATAAATCTTTGAATCATCAGCAAAAAGTCGTATGCAGCACTGTATGACATCTGGAAGGTCATTTATGTAAATGACAAAGAGAATGGGTCCCAAGACACTGCCTTGAGGCACTCCAGATGTGACTGGCTTAGTACTGGATGATTGTCCATCCACGACGACTTGCTGGGTTCTGTTTGCCAAAAATTCTTTGATCCATTTGTATACTTTTCCACGAATTCCATATCCCCATAACTTTTTCATTAATCTTCTATGTTGTAATTTATCGAAGGCCTTGGAAAAATCTAAGTAAATAATGTCAACGTCATCACCTTGATCTAGTGCCTCTGTTAGGTTGTCGAGAAATTCTAATAATTGGGTTACACAAGATTTACCAGATACGAAACCATGTTGAAAGGGACTAAAAAAATCATTTCTTGTCATATGTTCAACTATGTGGTCTCTTATAATTCTCTCCATAAGCTTGCATGGAACCGATGTTAAACTAATGGGGCGGTAGTTTTGTGGTTTTGTTCTAGGTCCCTTTTTGTAAATTGCAGTCACGTTTGCTTGCTTCCAAATACTGGGTAAAACAGATTCTTGTAATGACTTTTTAAAGATCATAGTTAATGGTGTTATTATTGATTTTTTACACTCTTTCACTAGTTTTGGATGAATATTGTCTGGACCTTGTGATTTTGAAGGTTTTAGACGATCTATTGCTTTTTCAACTAATGTTTCTGTTATTTCAATATGACTTAAAACTTCATCAAAATCTCTGTCAATAAATTCAGGGAGAGCTCCTGGATCTTCTGTTTCAAAAACACTTGCAAAATAACTGTTCAGCACCTCTGCTTTAACTAGACTATCGTTGGTCAGGGTACCATTTTCTGTTTCTAACTGCCCTAGTTTCCCCTTGGTTTTCTGTTTAGATCTTACATAACTCCAAAACAATTTCGAATCAGTTTTTATCTTGGTGGTCAGGTCTTTTTCATACTCATATTTAGATCTTCGCATTTCAGCTTTTACCATGTTTCTAGATTCTTTATAAATTTCATAATTTTGATTTGTTTTACAGTGGAGATACTTTTCCCATTTGGTATGCTTTTTTCGGATAGCTTCATGGCATCTTTGGGTTATATATGGAGACTTCTTAGCCGACCCAGAGGAAACCTTACTCACTGGTATGTGGGATTCTATTAAATTGGATAATTTCTCTGTAAGTTTTTCCCATGAGGCAGATAAGTCACATCCATTGAATTCTTGGAGCCAATTCAAACGGGCAAGTTCTCCAGACAAGCTGGTATAATTTCCTTTGAAAAAATTTAATTTTGTAACCAATGTTTGTGTAATTTCAGTATAACAGTTAAATATAAACTCAAGTTGAAGATGGTCACTTTTACCAAGCCCTGACATGTGGTTTATGGATTCAATCATGTTTTCCTCGTTAGTGAATACTAAGTCTAGTAATGATGGTTCAAACCCAGATCTGTACCTGGTATAGTTCTTGACATGTTGATATAAAAAACAATCCCTGACACACTCCAGGAACTGGGATGCAATATGTACTTCAGTAGATCTTGAATTATTTATGTTCCAGTCAATTTCTTTCAGGTTAAAATCACCCATTATCAACAAGTGGCTGGGATTTAAGTCCTTGACATTTAAAAACATTTCTAAGAGTTTCTGATTGTTATCTGAATTGCTACTGGGACTCCTATATACACACCCTATCATAAGGTTATCAGAACCAGTCAATTTTATATTGCACCATATACATTCTTGGAAATCATTGTTAAGTTTTGTAAGTGTTACAGGAATTTCAGATTTGACATATAATGCACATCCACGTCCAGTTGTTAGATCTGAAGTAAACATGGAATAACCTTCGATTTCATAGTGCGAACTATCTATATCGAAATTCGTGTTTTTCGGCAAAATTTCAGTTATTGCTATTATGTCTGGAGATTTGTCTTCAATGTAACATTTAAGTTCAGTTTGTTTTGTAACAGTGAAACAATCAGCATTTGTATATAAAATTTTCAACTGATTAAAACTCTTGTTAAAAACCTTAAAATTTCCACCATTTATTTTGTTATGGGTGGCACTATTTACATCATTAAAACTTGCTTGTTATAAAGTCTCATCCCCCACAGATGGTATTAGGCCAATACTGTCATTGGCCAGTCCATGTTGGGAATCTAACCCCCCTATAACTGTTTCATCCATAGCTATTGTTGTGTTATTGTATGCATCCAGTGACCTACTTGTATTTGAATATGTGGATACATTAAGATGTGGCATGTCCCTGATTGGGCTAATTTCGTGAGAGGTATTCATTGCTAATGGTGACTGGTCACGACTAATTTCGCCCCCTTGACTTGACTGCCTTAATGGCGATGTTTCTCTGTCTTGTTGATCAGTCTGGTTACGTTGGTTTCCTTGTCTGCGTTTTTTCCTTTCCTGCCTCTGTATCGGGGTTAAATCCTTACTTAAAATGACTCTTTTTAGATACTCTGGCGCCTTTTCGGCAATATACTTGGCATTTTCAAGGAGTTTTTTCTTATGCACCTTAGATTCTAGGACAATTTTCAAGGGTCTGGTTTTATTTGGAGCCTTTTTCCCCAGACGGAACCAAGTAATCATACTTGGGGTTTCAAGACCTAAGCATGCACATAGTTGTGCAAAATCTTCAGCATCAGCTGCCTTATTGTCCTGGCCTGTGGGGAGATTATGTTCACGCAAGTTAAACAGTGTAATGTTAGTCTCTCTTCTACGCCTATCTTCCAACTCACTATTTCTTGCATCGACCAGCTTGTTTATATCCTCTTTAACACTGTTACATATTTCAACCTTCATGTCTGAGACAGTTTTATTGGTTAATATGTTACTAGTTTCCAGTTTCTTCATTCTACTTTCCAGCTTTGTCATTCTTACATCATTTTTGCTCAAAGATTCTTTCAGATATTTTGTAATGTTGTCTAGGGAAGGAAAGGTAGCCCTGCAGCTTTTGCAGGACCACAGGAAGTCCTCCATTTCTCCCTTGGTGAGATGGACAAATAATGCATGGCTTATGCCGGCACATTTTAGACAATAGTCCAGTTTACACCCCTGGCACATTATCTTCTCTGATATTAAGGAATCACACTTTTGGCAACTGGTTTCAGGGTCACTAGAGTCCTGTCTGGCTCTTTTTTTCATTGCACTATCATTTGAATCAAGATAAGATGCCATGATTGGTGAATTCTATAATGAATTTTATTGTTCAGTATATCTGACAGATTCTATGATTGATCAATATATACATTAGAGTCAATATCTCTATTTAGGCTGTACCATTTTGACAATATTTAGTTATTTTATACTCATTCACAATCAAAGTCAAAGGCAAACTGGGATGAGGCAAATTCCACTTCACACAGATCCCAGCTAAAGTCAGAATTTAACTACTAAATATTCTAGTACTAAGTTTATTCTCACAATTTTCATCCATTATCATTTGGTTTATTCATTCAATATAAACTGGGTCTTTTCCCATTCAGTATTTCACTCTGAACTATATAATTGATTTTATATTATTTAATTTCACACAATCATTTTTTTATTTTATTTTAATTTTTATTTGCTGAGTCTATATCTCAATGTAACATTTAATTCAATAAATATGGCCCTTTGAATATCAAATAATGGAAAATGGCAAATTTTCTTCACACAAATTCCATTGACCTGCATAAATTTGATAATGTTTTGGTATTGTTTGTAACCAACATTGTGATTTCCACCAAACTGTAATAACAAATCCAATCAAACTTATGTGGAATCAAGCTCGAAACTGTGAATCTGCTCGCTAATGAACTGATACTGCTTGACATGTGTCACCGGCTCCAGTTCGAGCATGGCAAATTAAACTTCACACAAGCTCACATCAACTTGCAGCCTGAGACCAGCCAGCCCTGATCACTCAGTAGCACTGCTTCTTCACAACTTCAGAGAGTTTCCTCAACCAATATTGAGACAGCTTTTTTCCACTGTGGATGCCATCCACATATAAACTGAAAGTGGGCCTATATTTATTTTTTTTCTTGCTCTTATTTTTCCTAGTCTTTAATAGGGCTGAATTGAAATTAGGGGAACATCGGCCATTTTCACGATTAATTTGCCTGATTTTTTTGTTAATGTCTTGAATCATTCGATTGACTATCTTGTCATCCTCCGCAAAAATTTCAGGATGTTCATGACCATGATTTCTGTTCCATTCTTGAATGCAAATAGATGGTATTTCTAAAAAGGTTACTGGGACTCCCTTAATGCTAGCATAATGTAGAAAACTGCGAAATTTGTTAATCAGTTTTTCTGGGATTTTGGCTTCTTTAGGAAGCAGGTGAAGAATGCCATCTGCATCTTTTGCACAGAAGTCACACGTGCCTAAAAATACAAAAAGCTCAATATTACCATACCGCCTTTTATAATTGTTTACCTGACTTTTTAGCCAGTCAATGCCTTCTAACGCAGTACGGCCTCCTTTATTTTTCCAAACAATACCTCTTTCAATTTTGTTACTTTCTCTCCTTTTAGCCTCATTTGCTAAATATTTCCCTTTGCTGTCAGCAAAAATAATTGGCACTGAACGCCTTCTTGGAAGGTCCTTATCTAAATCAGAAGTGCCCAACAAATACTCGTCAATTTTCGATTCATTCATGGGCAACGTAGCGGATATGCAAAAAAATCTTTCAAAGAAATTTACCAGTTTTGATCCGCAAACATCAAAGTAATTTCAACGGATAACCGAACAGATTTACAAGAAATCAATAAACTAGAATCTAAATGTCTTGATTCTTAAAAATTTGTCACTCGATGACAACTTGCTTTCCGTATTTTTCAGTTTTTTTGGGCACCCACTCATTAAATTTTACACGGCAGCCATGTTTATTTTCCATGAAAGGGCATCCCCTAAAAATGACAATTTCACCACAAAATGGAAGTTTTTCTACAAATCCTTCGTAGAAACAAATATCTAGCACAAAATGCGTCTAATTATCAACAAAAAACCCTGTCACCACAACTGGAACTTAATCTAAAAATTTATTTCTTCTTCGAAATCGGAGCTACTGAAATTCCGCGTCCATCAACTAGACTGGTTCCAAAGTTATAGATGAATATAAAATTACAAGTTTTTGCAGAAAATAACTTTTGATATTTATGAACATATTTGTCTAGTACATATCCGAAAATATACTTAGAATGACAAAAGAATGATTAATGAACAAAAAAAAATCAAACACTGTACATATGAAAAAATATAATGTATAAGGTATTTCCACATTTGCAGCTATTATTAGCATTTTCCTGCACCCAATTCTTACAAAGATGCATATCCTGGCGGATAATGTAGGATACATTTAAATATTTTTTCTTTCCTTTTTTATGAAACAATTTGTTTAAATTTGAATGATCAATGACTGAAATCAGGCACTCGCGAAGTTACAATTAAATTCTATATACCTGTATGCCCAGGAAAGATAAGCCATTCAATTCCACAAAATCGTAAAATCTTATTGATTTTCGTGTTTTCACGGCGATGACTTCGGTTGGCATTGACTGATGGGTCTGGCCGTCTTGACGATTGCATAAATTGAGAGCAGAAATTATATAAACATTAAAAATTGCAAACATCAAAGACCTCAATAATATTGTTTCGGGTGTTTTCAGTGGTGACTCCGGTGTTTTCGGGATTTCGGTAAGTCTTTTTTTTTTTTTTTTTTTTTTTTTTTTTTTTTTAATTACTCCCTCTCGGCTCTTCTTATGCATCTAATTACAGACTCCCACCACCAGTCTCATGTCATATGACTGTGTTATGCTTTGAATATAAATTATAGCCCAAAATACTTTTGGTGTGATCTCTACCTCTTTTTTTTTGCCTTAACACGACAATGGTGAGTATGGTGTACAGTCTGTCCTTCAACGTACATGTCCGTGGGTGTAGTTTGTTGCGGTAAGTTATCGTCTTCAGATACTGAGTCGATCAATTTCTGATCATCACCTCAGGTGACCGAGTTGTCCGCAATACAGTACCGGCATTTAGTCATAATTGACTTATTTTGGTTAAAATATTGTTTATTTTTATATTTTCAAAAAATAATCTATTCTGGATTGAAAGTCTACATAAAGTTAAATAATATATGCGTTATTCGCATCATAAAATAAACATTATCAAGTAAACTAATCAGAATAGCACTACTTTCTCAGGCGTAGGTGCACAACCTCTCTCGACGATGTTAGGTCCAAAAATGGGAGACCATGTTTTGACAGTAATTTGAACAGGATTTTAGCACTTTCACAGGACTAGCAAAGAGCGATCGAGGTAATTATTATTGCAAACTTGTGCCTTTTACTTCTTTTTTGCATATTTGGTAGATACTTAGATCGAATGACTAAACCTTCAACTCGAATTTCGAAGATATATCCAAAGCCATTGTTTTACGATAGTGTTGTAAAATTTGTAAATGTAAAGAATGTATGGTGATCAATACGGCAATCCCTTTTTTTTATTCAGTCCAATTAATAACTGGCACAGTGGTAGAGTGTTGGACTCCATAAGGTTTGATCCTTGCGAAGTGCATGGTAAAGAGCAAATTTTATACCTCCAGTTTGCCACCTGGCAGTGGGGCTTCTAGCAAGGACCTGAAAACTGTGAAGTCTTAATCCCCGCTCTTCCCTTTAGGTGGGGAAGCAGCGGTTACAAATGACTGGTGCATAATTAGATGTTTTTATCATGTTTGGTCAAAATTTATACTACTTTGAATGAAAGAAATTGGAGTTTTCCCCTTCATTTTTACCCAAATCTGTTGATTTTTATATAAAAAAGGTGAAAACCATTAAATTTGTCACAAACATTGTAGAAGATTTGCGCTGATCATGTTCTTTTCTCCAGCAATAAGATTTGACACTGTCTTACAATTGGTATATTGAGCTACTGCTTTGTGAAAAAAAAATCAAATGTCAGCTTTTAAACTTTATTAATTACAGCCGTGACAATCTAGCTGAAACCACATTTTTCTAATAAATACCATTCATACACCTATGCGGGATTTATTGGATCTCAGGTGGAAGCACCCTTTGTTGTGGCCTTCAGCAAGTCACCTTTTCACAACTCCTGAGGTAATGGTCATAAATTGATGGACTCCATTTACCATTAAAATCTAATCTTTTTGTATATATTTTCTTCTTTCTAATTTACAGGCGACTCAAAAGTTGGTTTAATTGGCGTTCATCGTCCCATTCAACAACTAAAAACGAATGTCACATGGACTGATAGAGGCTATAATTTGGTTAAAAGTGTGAAACTAGGTAAGAATTTAGGACCAGGGCTGTTTTTGAGGCATCTCTCTTAAAATTCAAGAATTTTTTTTATACATATTGAAAAGCTTTTAATGGTTTATTTTCATAAATCAGAATCATATATTGTTAGGACACAACATGAAGCATGGATATTTCTGAACTGAAATCAGTATGGGCTTTTTCCAAAGCAATTTGTACTTTTGCCCAAACTTTGATCTCTACTTCATACATACTGTACTTAAAAAGGCCCATTTATGGTAGGCCATTTATAGAAATGGTATGTCATTTTAACACAGGGCCCCTCCCAGAGAAATCCCTGTGAATTAATGCATATCATTTACAAAATGATTTGAAGGATTATGCATAATTTTTTAACTTAATTATTTGCATTTTTCTCCAAAATTAAACTATTTTTAAAGTAAATTAGGAAGTGTAATTTGAAGGAATTTTCAGTTCCCATTTTCATAATCAGAAGGATGGGGGTTTTGAGGGAATAAACATTTTTGGATGCTCCTGATGTTTTCAGGCTCTTGATATTGTTTTATGTTTTTTGTTTGTTTGTTTTTCAGATCATGATGGCTGCAAGGTCAATCCTTGGAAAATTTTATAATCGATTGGCGGCAAAGCTGAAGTGCATCCTGAATTGTGATTAGTTATTACAGTGCTTTTTTAAAAATTGACCAGTGTGCTACAATGAGTGGACAGTAAACATATATTGAAATGGAAACAGAAGTACTTGTATCAAGTGTCATGTTCTTCATATTGAAGAATGAGATGGTTTGTTATATAAATTTCCGACAATGTTCACTGTTCACTTGGAATTGGATATTTAACAAGCGTTATGTACAGCATGCAGCAGATTTATTGTCCTTAAGATGATCTTCAACAACCTGTGTACCAATGGATTATGTGTCGATTCATCCAGGACAATGTCTTGAATGTTATACTGGAACAGAATAGTCCTGTTTGATAGTTGATTGATTCGAATTTGGAGGATTAGGAAGGCTTTTTTGATGACCTAAGACTAAAGACAGGAAGTGATATAGTGTATAGTATGAAAACAAGAATAGGACCACTAAGAATTATACTTTTCCTTATTTTTTAAGGAAGGCAACTATTTTGGTCCATAACAAAGGCATGACATTTATAGGCCACCATACAATTACAATGCACTTCTTTTTTGAAAGTCAAATGAAAGATATTTTAACAATTTTGGAAATTGAATCTGTGTTTAAATTGAATTTCACAATAAAATGTAGAATCTAAGTAGTATATCTCTATGTTCTAGGTTGTCAGACATTATAAGAGGATTTTTATATAAATATTCTGCTCAAAGGCTCGACCACCATGCAAGAATTGGGGTCTAACATAAAGGGGCTCTAAATCTATCGCATTTCTTTTCTGTTCTAGCTTTCCAAACAAAAACTGGTTTTAACATACCCTCCAAATGTCTAGTTATTACCTGGATAGTAGATATTTTCAAGAAACTTTGAAATTGACTTCAACTCAAACTTGAAAATTTTCATTACCCAACCGCAAATTTCTCATGTCGGCGAATTCTTAAAATACATCAAACGGTTTGAAACTGAACTTGAATTGATAAAATCATTGCAAACATCCTTTCCATTGGGATTTACCGATAACATTTCCAAAATGCTCGTTTTTGGTGTAATTCCACTTTCAGGGTCTCGTAAACGTAATCTCAAGGTAAATCTATATGGAAAAAGGATAATGACAAACGTAGACGAAGCGCTTCAATGAAATTGAATACTTCCCTTAAGTAATTAGCGAATAAAACTAAGGATTTAAGGTCGACATTCAATGCTTTCTTATCTTAGTTCTCTATCTATTGCTGTATTACGTTCATTGGACACAGAGGATAATAGATTTCACAATAGAAATCATCTAATGTATGATGCTGGACTGTTGATAAGATATTATACTCAGCATGCTCTACGTCCATTCATCGATTCCGAATCTAATCACATTACAAAGTTTATCTAAATTTCTATCATTAATAAGGGAATTGACTTTATTGATTTACCAAGCATATCTCATTATAAATCTGTGACCCAGTGTATACCTATGCATTTCTAAAATTCAGAACCTCCTATTATTTGTTATAAGTATAATGCACCAATCAGAAATACTATTTTTATTTCAATAAACTTGTTTCAGAGCTTAAAATCCATGCTAATAAAAATCAAAACTTAGATCCTTTAAGAGCAGCGAATACATTAATGAGAAAGGGGATGGGCCATACCGCGGTTTCGACTATTGAAGTCTCGTCAGTGACCCTTTAGATTTGGCAACATGGAGCCAAAGAGAATTACTTTAATTTTGCAACTTTCAACATGGTAGTCAATAGAAAGACTAGTATGATCTAAATCACGCCCGGTAAAGTGCAAATTGACCACCGCCGGTGGTCAACGTAAAAAAAAAGTTGATATACATCCGGTGGTCGTTCTGAGCGTTTCCTGTTATTAGTTTTCGCGAGTTTGGTGGATGTGGAAGGTAAGATGTTTTTTTTTATCAAAACCGTATTATAAAAATCAAAGAATGTCAGGCTATCAGTTTTTGCCGTTGAATGTCTAGCCGAAGTGGTAGTTGAAAAAAATAAACCGTTTAACTGCAATCCTTTCCGGTCCGATTGATCGGTAGTGAAAACGAAAGTAGAATCTGGTCAAACACAGGTTAAAATGCCCTGATCGTGCCTTTGCAAGCTTTCTGTAATCAATGGTCGTTGCAGTCAGTTAAATTAACACTAAATTAGCTTTTCAGACATAATTTTAAAATATTTCAAGCTTTCCTTTCAACACTTAGATCGATTTTGTACCGGCGGTCAGCTTGAAGTTGCGGTGGTCGTATTGATCAATGTGGATTACAATGTAAATTTTCATCGTGAGAGAAAGCCAGCAAAATGCAATTTGATGTCGTTTTCTGTTAGGGGGCACGGGAACATTAATGGAGATGCATTCTAGACACAACCAAATCCAAATCAATGCCGTCGGTGTCCTCATAATTCAATTTCGTTTGTCCATTAGCCATTCAGTCACATAGTTTAGCAATATTGGATATATTTATTACTAATTTTTGGTAACCTCAGCAATACAAATACTACCTCATGCAAGATGCATTGAATTTATATACATAATTCGCATTGACTCGAAGAAAAACCACTAGAATAACAGTGAGGTCAATTTGCAAACTAGGTGGTCAATTTGACCTTAAAAATGAGCAATTTTGAAATGATTTATTGTCCAATTTGAAAAGTAATGAAGGACATGCCTGCTGTTTAATGTTGAGCAGGCTCAGTCTTGCAGATTCGACAATTATAGGAGTAACACTAAGCAAAGCGTTCATTGTGTTGTTCGTATGAAATCTATCTCCTGTTTTGTAATATCAATTCTTTGAATATGTAAACGTAAATGATCACGTGGTTTATATCAATTTCAGACGAAATATTTAGAAACATTGGTCATAATAAAATTGTCAGTGCTAAATCAGTGTAAATGAATTGGCGTGTAAAATTACACATGCAGGTACCTCTTCATCACATTGTCACGAGCAGTTGGAATAATAGATTCATAATGTTTCTGGATTTTGCCAGTAGTCGATTGGCTCGCTGGTTAAGCCCAAACGCTAGTTCAAACGAGTCGAGATCACGTGATTGTCCACTGCAAAGTGTAGAATGAATGCATGTATTAATGCTGAAGAATAACTAGCCTCGTCAGTTCTAGGTGCGCCTACTGACCTTATTTTTTCCTTTATACGTTTCCAGATGGGTCAATTTAAAGGGAAATGAACCAAGCGTCGTTACCCGACGAACAAAAACCATATCTCTGGCGTGGACAGGAAATCCAAGACGTTGTCCAGAGTCCGTTCAAATCGCCATCTAAGAAAAAGCCAAAATACAGTTCATCACCCTATAGAGCTATTGGTTCATCACCCCAAAAGACAATTTGACCTAAAATCTATACACCGAAAGGAAAATTCGGATTTCCTAAGAAGAAAAACATAAAAACAGGGACTAAATCAAAAGTACTAAGTCCGTATACGAGCACCCCAAAAACTCAAAACGAAGTTCGATTATGATAGACCATAGCTATGCACAAGCTAATACAGAATCTATTGGCACCAGCAATTCAAAAGCTGTTGTTCCCGAAGAACTTCTGATATAATTGATATAAACCACGTGATTATTCAAATCTACATATTCAAAGAATTGATATTGCAAAACAGGAGATAGATTTCATACGAAAAACACAATGAACGCTTTGCTTTGTGTTACTCCCCCCTGGGGGGGGGGGGGTACTCTGAAATTTTCTGTATACATAGGCGAGGCTGACTTTTTGGGGGTCAAAATTTTGAATTTCCATATTTTTGAGGGGTTTCAGAAAAACTAGTTATTTTTAGGGCAGGCAGTGAGCTTTTTATGGATATTTTTTGGGGGTCATGCCTTTTCTGAAATACTTTTTTGGGGTCATCTATAATTCTAAATAATTTTTGGGGTTTTGCACATTTCTTTGGTGACTTACACTTATGTCTTACAAGGCCTCAAGATTCAATTTTGATTGCGACCATGCCTTATGACTGGTCTCGGTAAAATTTTGGAAGCTTGATCATGATGATGTTGTTTGGATTGCAAACAAAATGAAATCAAAACACTTATCATAGACATACACTTTGAGAATAAATAAAATGTTTAAATTTTATCCATTTGGTATTTACTTCCTAGTCACTACATATACTAACTGTATTGTGACGTGTTCTGTTGGTTGGTTGATTTGGGATTTAACGTCCCACCAACAGCTTAGATCATATGGATGTGATAAAATTTCATCAATAGGCATAAAAAAGCTGAATAATTTTTTGGGGTAAGCTAAAAGTCCAAGTATTTTTTTGGGTATGCCTGATAGGACTGGTTTTTGGGGGGTGGTCAGTAAATCTCAGTAATTTTTTGGGTTTGGGAGTCGCCTATGTATCCACAAAAATGAGAGTAACCCCCTGGGGTTACTCCTATAATTGTCGAATCTGCAAGACTGAGCCTGTTCAACATTAAACAGCTGGCATGTCCTTCAATACTTTTTCAAATTGGACAGTATATCATTTCAAAATTGCTCATTTAAGGTCAAATTGACCACCTAGTTTGCAAATTGACCACACTGTTATTCTAGTGTGTTTTTTTTTTCGAGTCAATGCGAATTATGTATATAAATTCAATGCACCTTGCATGAGGCAGTATTTGTATTGTTGGGGTTATCAAAAATTAGTACTAAATAAATCCGATATTGTTAAACGATGTGACTGAATGGCTAATGGATTATGAGAACACCAATGACATTGATTTGGATTTGGTTGTGTCAAGAATACATCTCCATTAATGTTGCCGTGCCCCCTAACAGAAAACGACATCAAGTTGAATTTTTGCTGGCTTTCTCTCACGATGAAAATTTACATTGTAATCCACATTGATCAATACGACCACCGCAACTTCAAGTTGACCGCCGGTACAAAATCGATCTAAGTGTTGAAAGGAAAGCTTGAAATATTTTAAAATTATGTCTGAAAAGCTAATTTAGTGTTCATTTAACTAACTGCAACGACCATTGGTTACAGAAAGCTTGCAAAGGCACGATCAGGGCATTTTAACCTGTGTTTGACCAGATTCTACTTTCGTTTTCACTACCGATCAATCAGGCCGGAAAGGATTGCAGTAAAACGGTTTATTTTTTTCAACTACCACTTCGGCTAGACATTCAACGGCAAAAAACTGATAGCCTGACATTCTTTGATTTTTATAATACGTTTTTGATCAAAAAACATCTTTTTTTTACGTTGACCACCTGCGGTGGTCAATTTGCACTTTACCGGGCGTGTGAATGAGACCAAATATGTTAAACATTGGTAAGAAAATGAATCTTAACCGATAATAAATTTCTAATTTCTCAGAATATCCTCGCTGATCTCAAAGGATCGAAAAGAAAATATAACCTGCACTATGGATGATGTACGGGGAGACTTTTTAGGGCCGCCACACGGCACAACACCAGCTGCAAGCAAATAAAAATCAAAACTTAGATCCTTTAAGAGCAGCGAATACATTAATGAGAAAGGGGGTGGGCCATACCGCGGTTTCGACTATTGAAGTCTCGTCAGTGACCCTTTAGATTTGGCAACATGGAGCCAAAGAGAATTACTGTAATTTTGCAACTTTCAACATGGTATTCAATAGAAAGACTAGTATGATCTAAATGGGACCAAATATGTTAAACATTGGTAAGAAAATGAATCTTAACCGATAATAAATTTCTAATTTCTCAGAATATCCTCGCTGATCTCAAAGGATCGAAAAGAAAATATAACCTGCACTACGGATGATGTACGGGGAGACTTTTTAGGGCCGCCACACGGCACAACACCAGCTGCATTAATAGCAAATAAAAATCAAAACTTACATCCTTTAAGAGCAGCGAATACATTAATGAGAAAGCTAATTCTCCAACGTCTAGAGAATGTAAAGATTCAAAATGTGTTTAGCATGGGCTTCCATATCCCAACTATCAAAAGCGCTTCTTCTTGTCGACCAGTGTACGTGTTAACGATTTTCCACAAGTCCCAAGGCTGTGTGGCATATCTCTTGCGGGAATAAGCTTATGCCTTGTCAGACCAATTCTGTCATTAAATGACATGTCACAAGCTCCTCAATAATATGGTTTTGCTGCTGTGTGAATTGGCATATGATTGTCAACGTCTACAGCTATGCGTATTATCTCCACTGTGAATAAACGTATGCAATTCGGGTCGCTTTTGTGGCTTAATGACGTCCTACAGGTTCAAAAGCAAAAACAATATGCAACTGTGTGGTTTATCTCTAGTGAGAATTCGAATATGCGCTGTAAGGTTGCTTTTCTGTGTAAATGTTTGCGACAAGTTTTGCAGCAGTGTGGTTTATGTCAAGAGTGAAAAAGCGCGTGTATGGTTAATCTCCAGTGTGGATTAATAGATGCTTTGAAAGACTTGTTTTCTGCGTAAATGATTCCCCACATGTTTTGCAGATGTGTGGTTTATCACCAGTGTGAATACGCATATGCGTTGTAAGGCTGCTTTTCTGCGTAAATGATTTACCACAAATTTTGCAGTTGTGCGGTTTACGTCCAGTATGAATAAGCATATGCTTTGTGAGCCTGTACCTTTCGCTGAATGATTTTCCACATGTTTCACATACATGTTTTTTCATTCCGGTGTGGATGGCTTCGTGTACTATAAGATTGTTTTTGAGTGTAAATGATTTTCCACACGTGTCACAGGTATACGGTTTATCTCCTGTGTGAAAAAGCATGTGCCTCATGAGGTTGCCCTTCTGTGTAAACGATTTTCCACAAGTTTTACACATATAGGGTTTATCTCGCAAGTGAATTAGCATATGCTTAGGAAGACTGTCCTGTCGTGTAAACGATTTTCCACAAGTTTCACACTTATAAGGTTTATCTTCCGAGTGAATTGGCATATGCTTTTGAAGATTGTCTTGCCGTCTAAACGATTTTCCGCAAATTTCACATTTATAAGTTTTACTTTCATTGTGAATTTTCATATGCATGTAAATACTGGTTTGATATACAAATTGTTTTCTACAGATGGAACAGCTGTATGGTTTTTCTCCAGTGTCATTACGCTTATGTCTTCCAGGAATGCTTTTGCTTTCGAACGGTTTTCCATAGTTGTGTTTTTTATAGTGAGTACGCATGTGATTTGTTAGGCCCTTTTGCGTGTTAAACGATTTTTCACAAGTTCCACAGTAGTACGGTTTATCTCTATGTTGAATAAGTATATGCGTTTTGAAACTTCTTTTCCGTGTGAATGATTTGCCACAATATTGACAGCTGTGCGGCCTTTCTCCGGTGTGTATATACATATGTCGTGTTACATCCACCTTCTGCATGAATGGTTTTCCACAAATTCCACATATATATGGTTTATATTCAATGTGAGCCCGTTTTTTATGTCGTGTGAGATTATATTTGCCTGTGAATTGTTCCCCACAAACATTACAACTTCTCAGTTTATCTGCAGTACGAACAGACATTGTCTTGAATGATGCTCTTCTCGTATTGGTAAGAAGAAAGCAGTTAGCAACTGATTAGTTTGCTTTTATGTGAATAAACGTTCGTTTTGTGATATTAAAAGGGAATACGCCGGTATCTGTTTATAAAGGATTAGGATGCAACTGTTTTCTTGATCAACCCTGAAATATAATGAAAACATAAGAACAATCTGTTGAAAATTTGCACTGGGAAGATGGAGAACTTCAGGGATGAATAATAAAAAATGAAAATACAGGCAAATGTTACAGCTAGACGTCGCCATTTCATGTAGTTTTAATTGTTTGACACATAAGTGGTTGACTAATTATACGTCAAAAAGACGATATGTATGAGCTTAAATGATTCATGGTACATCTGAGGGACCTGTTATAGAATATCATTTATATCTAAAATGAATGTATGGAGTCCAGCCCAGTTTTTCTCTCCCCAATTCGCTCCAACAACGGGTAAGGAAACAAGTCTAGACTCTACGCATGCCAATTAAATGCCAAATATCCCACGAAGACGTTTGCTGGGTTTGATGTTTATTCCAATCATAACCAATTCATGACATGTGGTTGTGCCAGATAGAGGACTGAAGTTTGTACTCTGGTGCGGGACGAAGGGCCCGAAGGCCGGGAGGGAGAACCAAACAAGTAGCCCAAGGGCAACGATCGCTCACCTGAGAGTCAACAAGTACATTCACTGGGCAACATAATTGGGGTTTTATGGGTATGGTGTGACCTTGAAACCCTACTTACATCAGCAGAATAGCTCTTGTTTGGATTGTGTATCCTCTTGTCTGCCATTTTGGTTCACTTGAAAAAATCATCTACCAAGGTCAGGGTCCTATAATGACCCCCAGGGTGAGGCCATATTTGACCCAAGGGGCATGAATTATGTAGAGCTCCACATGACATTGTTATGTATAAAATATACAAGCTTTGTGTCATGCTGTTGCAGAAAAGATTTTTTCATATATTTCCATTATATGTCTGTGGTAGATAATGACAAGCCTTGCCGTTGGGCATGGCCTGTATGGACCCCAGGGGCACTGTTGGCAGCATTTATAAAGGAGAGTATTATACATTAGTCCACACAAAATATGAACGCTCTGGGCCATATGGTTTTGTAGAAGAAGATTTTTTTATGTTTTTTCAATTGTAAGTATAAGGGAGCTATTGACCGCCCTCCCTCCCCCCTGGGAGGGGCCATTTCTGACCCCAGGGGCATGCTTGGCAGGATTTATGTAAAGCTCCACATAACAATGCTGTATACCAAATATAGAAAGGTACAAGTAGGCAAAGATCAGGAAAAGGCGCAATCAGAAAAAGATTCCCACTCCAAAAACCGAGTTGGGAAAAAACCAAACTAACAATCAGGTGCTTATACCATGAAACATATCGTAAGCCGAATGAGCAGCTATTTTCCCAATAGGTGGCCACTCAGTTACCTTAACTTAACAAAAAATATGAAAACATACATAAGCCGCCAACAGCACAAAAATATTTTAAACACCAAGACATAAAACAAAAAGAACCACCTCAGAAGTATCGACTTGGAACGATCAGTAATACAAAGTTACTGGCGGGCTTAAACCGGTTTTACAGGTACCTAACATCACCCTCAGCTTCTGCAGTGGTTCATAACATTTAGTTAGTTCTTCGGAAGCTTTGGCTGTTGTTGTTTCACAGAAGATTTTTTCATGTATTTTCCATTGTAAGCCTATGGCAGATAATGAAGCCCCCAGGGCGGGGCCTGTATGGACCCCAGGGCCACGATTAGCAGGATTTATACAGAGAACACATTGCTGCACACAAAATATGAAAGCTCTGGGCCTTGTGGTTTCAGAGAAGAAGAATGTATATGTTTTCCCATGACGCCCTCGGGGCGGGGCCCGTATGGACCCCAGGGGCACGGTTGACAGGATTTATAAAGAGGAACACTATACATTGATACACACAAAATATGAAAGATCTGGGCCTTGTGGTTTCGGAGAAGATTTTTTATGGTTTCCCATGACGCCCCCGGGGCGGGGCCCGTATGGACCCCAGGGGCAGGGTTGGCAGGATTAATAAGGAGTAACACTATACATTGCTACACACAAAATATCAAAGCTCTGGGCCTTGTGGTTTCGGAGAAGAAGATTGTTTGATGTTTTTCCTATGACGCCCCCAGGGCGGGGCCCGTATGGACCCCAGGGGCATGGTTGGCAGGATTTATAAAGAGGACCACTATACATTGCTACACACAAAATATGAAAGCTCTGGGCCTTGTGGTTTCCGAGGAGAAGATTTTTTTTATGTTTTACCCATGACGCCCCCCGGGGCAGGGCCCGTATTGACCCCAGGTGCACGGTTGGCAGGATTTATATAGAGGACCATTATACATTGCTACACACAAAATATGAAAGCTCTGGCCCTTGTGGTTTCGGAGATTTTTTTTTATGTTTTTTCCATGATGCCCCCGGGGCGAAACCCGTATGGACCTCAGGGGCACGGTTGGCAGGATTTATAAAGAGGACCACTATACATTGCTACACACAAAATATGAAAGCTCTGGGCCTTGTGGTTTCGGAGAAGAAGATTTTTTTATGTTTTTACCATTGTATGTCTATGGGAGCTAATGACTCCCCGGGGCGGGGCCATTTTTGAACCCAGGGGCATGGTAGGCAGGATTTAGAAAGAGGACCAGTACACATTGCAAATTAAAAAAATATGAAAGCTCTGGGCTTTGTGGTTTCGGAGAAGAAGATTGTTTTATGTTTTTTCCTATGACGCCCCCGGGGCGGGGCCCATATGGACCCAAGGGCCACGTTTGGCAGGATTTATAAAGAGGACTATTATACATTGCTACATACAAAATATGAAAGCTCTGGATCTTGTGGTTTCGGAGAAGAAGATTTTTTTATGTTTTTCCCATTGTAAGTCTATGGGAGCTATCTGTTGCCATGGAAACCAGAGTTCTGATCCGACCTGGCCAAAAACCTAACACAGCCTTTCCCCCTCCTCAATGATGCTTTAGATAAAATTTGATCACGATTGGCTTTGTTGTCTTAGAGATATTCAAGTTTGAAATTGTGGACGGACGCAGGGACGGACGCCGGCTCGACTACTATACTATAAGCTCACCTTGTGAGCCTTCGGCTCAGGTGAGCTAAAAAAGCTTGTTCGGTGTACAGACAAACCGAATCAGACATAGTTTCCATTTTGCTTAATGCGTCCGAGAAAAGTGATCGGCTGCCAAAAGCTGGAGCCCCTGCTTCACAAGTTGCCGCGACTTGGCCTCAGCGGAGTACACTGCTTTATTGAAAAAGACTATCTTCTTATTCGCAGCCTGCATCATTGACAGGTAAACTCGGTTAGTCATGCACGCAACATTGAACAGCAACAAAATAGAAAGAAACTTATGTAGGTAACATAAACGTGGACCACCTAAAAAAAATAATAAAAAAAATAATAATAATAATAATAATTTAAATTCTTAAAATGCAGAATGAAAGCGCTGCAGGCATGCATGATACCCCGACACGCTAATTTAATGTAGTCAAACTGCACATAATATCTTGATGACATTAATTGGAAACTGCGTGTCAAAACTAAGGCAAAACAAAAGGCCATAACTCTTCACTTATTTAACAAAACTTATCCGTCTATAATACCAATTCACCCCTTCCAGATATGAATTCCTTTACAAAGTTTGAAGAAAAATGCTCATGGTAGAGCCCGGAAACGAAATTGTAACATGGGGAACTCAAGGGATGAATTATAAACCAGAGGACCAATGGTCCTGTAAACGCTCACCTGAGATCAGCTGCATATACCAATAAACATGTTTGAATATTATGGCATTTAACTCCAGTGCAGGGGCAGATGAAGCCCTTGGGCCATTTTCTTTTTCAGAATCTTCAATATTCTGTCCATTTGCCAATTTCCTGTTGGCTTTTTCCTTCAAATGACATTTTAACAGTTTTCCCAATTCAGATGCATAGGCAACCCATGTTGACCTTGCCATAAACTTGGTCAAGGTCATCACAGGGTCATGATTTATATACACATTGGAGTACTTTAGCCATTGATGCCTCGTGCCAAGTTTCCTTGAAATCAGTCCATTGGTTTCAGAGAAGATGATTTTTGATGGGTTTTTTACCATATATGGGCATGGCGGCCATCTTGGTCATGTGACCTAGATTATTTATATATACATTGATTCCCCCATTCTATAGATGCTTCACATAAAATTTGGCTTTGTTTGGCCAAGCGGTTTCAGAGGAGAAGACGTTTGAATATTATGGAAATATATTGCCCCGGGGTGGGGGCACATGAGCCCCTGGGGTCCAATTTTTTCAGAATCATTACTATCCAGTCCTACTGCCCATTTCCTGCAAGACTTTCACTTTAAATGACATTTTAAAAGTTTTCCCCATTCAAATGCATTGGTGACCTATGTTGACCTTCCCGTAAAATAGGTCAAGGTCATCAGAGGGTCATGATTTATATACACATTGTAGTGCTTGAGCCATCGATGCTTCGTGCCAAGTTTCGTTGAAATCGGTCAACCGGTTCTGGAGAAGGTTTTTGAAGGGTTTTTACCATGGCGGCCATCTTGGTCATGTGACCTGGATTATTTATATACACATTGGTTCCCCCTTCCCATAGATGCTTCATGTAAAATTTGGCTTTGATTGGCCAAGCGGTTTCAGAGGAGAAGATGTTTGAATATTATGATAATATACATGTATATTGCCCGGGGTGGAGGCACATGAGCCCCTGGTGCCCAATTTTTTTCAGAATCATTAATATTCAGTCCTACTGCTCATTTTCTGCAAGATTTTTCCTTTAAATGACAATTTAACAATTTTTCCCATTCAAATGCAAAGGCGACCTATGTTGACCTTGCCGTAAAATAGGTCAAGGTCACCGCAAGGTCATGATTTATATACACATTGTACATAGTGCTTGAGTCATCGATGCTTCATGCCAAGTTTGGTTGAAATCGGTCCAGTGGTTCCAGAAAAGAAGATTTTTGAAGGGTTTTTACCATATATGGGCATGGCGGCCATCTTGGTCATGTGACCTGGATTATTTATATACACATTGGTTCCCCCTTCCCATAGATGCTTCATGTAAAATTTGGCTTTGATTGGCCAAGCTGTTTCAGAGAAGAAGATCTTTGAAAATGGTGGACGACGGACGACGGACGGACGACGGACGGACGGACGACGGAGCATGGGTATACTATAAGCTCACCTTGTGAGCCTGACGGCTCAGGTGAGCTAAAAATGAAACTTCAGGCAAATGTTATAGCTAGACGTCATCATCTCATGTAGTTTTAATTGTTTGACACATAAGTGGTTGACTAGTTATACGTCAAAAAGACGATTTCGTATGAGCTTAAATGATTCATGGTACATCTGAGGGACCTGTTGTAGAATATCATTTATATCTAAAATGTATGTATGAAGTCCAGCCCAGTTTGACTCTCCCCAATTCGCTCCAACAACGGGTAAGGAAACAAGTCTAGACTCTACGCACGCCAAACAAATGCCAAATATCCCACGAAGACGTTTGCTGGGTTTGATGTTTATTCCAATCATAACCAAGTCATGACATGTGGTTGTGCCAAATTGAGGACTGAAGTTTGTACTCTGGTGCAGGACGAAGAGCCCGAAGGCCGCGAGGGAGAACCAAAACAGCTTGTTCGGTGTACAGACAAACCGAATCAGACATAGTTTCCATTTTACTTAATGCGTCCGAGAAAAGCGATCGGCTGCCAAAAGCAGGAGCCCCTGCTTAACAAGTTGCCGCGACTTGTCAGCGGAGTACACTGCTTTATTGAAAAAGACTATCTTCTTATCCACAGCCTGCATCACTGAGAGGTAAACTCGGTTAGTCACGCACGCAACAATGAACAGCAACAAAATAGAAAGAAACTTATGTAGGTAACATAAACGTGGACCACCTAAAAAACAAAAATAAAAAAAAATAATAATAATAATTTAAATTGTTAAAATGCAGAATGAAAGCGCTGCAGGCATGCATGATACCCCGACACGCAAATTTAATTTAGTACAACTGCACAGAATATCTTGATGACATTGATTGGAGACTGCGTTTCAAAACTAAGGCAAAACCAAAGGCCATAACTCTTCAATTATTTAACAAAATTTATCCGTCTATAATACCAAATCACCCCTTCCAGATATGAATTCCTTTACAAAGTGTGAAGAAAAATGCTCATGGTAGAGCCCGGAAACGAAATTGTAACATAAATCAAGGGCGATAACTATGTACTAAGTTGAAAAAAAAACCATCTTCAATCCCAAAACTACTCCTTCCTGATATGCACTCCTATACAAAATTTGAAGAAAATTGGTTAACAAATGCTCAAGATAGAGCCCGGAAACAAAATTTAAACATACATCCAGGGCCATACCTCTGTACTTATTTGACGAAATTAACCCATCTTCAATCTCAAACTACTCCTTCCTGTTATGAACTCATATACAAAGTTTGAAGAAAATTGGTCAATAAATGCTCAAGATAGAGCCCGGAAACAAAATTTTAACATAAATCAAGACCATTACTCTGTACTTATTTGACAAAATTTACAAATCTCTTCAATCCCAACTCACTCCTTCCTAATATGAACTCCTAATACAATGTATAACGAACATTGGTTGATAAATGTTCAAGATGGAGCCCGGAAACGAAATTTTAACGAATATCAAGGGCCATAACTCTGTACTTATTTGATGAAATTTACCCATCTTCAATCCCAAACCACTCTTTCCTGTTATGAACTCTTATAAAAAGTTTGAAGAAAATAGGTCTACAAATGCTCAAGATAGAGCCCGGAAACGAAATTTTAACATAAATCAAGGGGCACAACTCTGCACTTATTTGACGAAATTTACCCATCTTCAATCCCAAACCACTCCTTCCTGATATGAACTTCTATACAAAGTTTGAAGAAAATCGGTAAATAAATTATCAAGATAGAGCCCGGAAACGAAGTGCTGACGGACGGACGGACGGACGGACACTCAAACACATTTTTTGCGGAGAGTATAACATAATACCCCTCACTTTTTCAAGTGGCGGGATATAATAAAGTGGAACGTACCAATCGCAAAGGAAAATACGGAGCTCCTCGTTGTACACGTATGTAGAGCAAAAAAGGTATATACCTGCAATTGTTCAAAAACAATGCAACAGTATCCTTTTTAACACGGATCTCCACGTTTCAATGTTTTTTAGCCCAAAGGCGCATAAGCATACAGCGATGTCCAACATTATACAACGTGCATTTAAGTAGATACTGCCACTGTCACCGACTACAGCCATCACTGATATTTTTTCTGTAGAATGTGACCAGTTTTGCGCAACCAAACTAAGTCCAAAGCACCCTCAACTTCGACAAGTATAAGCAAGTTTATACGTCGGTTGAAACTTTTCATTATAAACATCAACAGCATTAGAGGTAAAAAGCTTGAATTGTTGGATAGTACCTCAGATTGTAGCTATTCAAGTAACATCTATAGATTGACAGTTCTATTTCAACCAGAATTGTTTCCGGAAACTATCCCATACAGTTTGTACAGGAAGGGTAGAACTATTGATGGTGGTGGTGCCATGTTACTTACCCACAAGGATATTCCACACATGCCCGTCACAGAATCAGAAAATAAGTCAAAATCACTTTGGGTAAAAATCTTTGCTAATAAAACCTCACAGCTTGTTGCAAGCTGGTATAGGCCACCTCATAGTGATGAAAACTTTATACCTTTGGAAGACCTACAGAAATTTGATAATAGCTTAACAAAATAAGGGATAAAAAATGAAATCAACCCCCTCAGTTCATGTTCTGGGGGACTTTAACTTTGAAGATACTGTCTGGCCGGACAGACACAACAAATGTGGGCCACCACTGAGTAAGACAGAAGAACATATATTGGTTGACATTATTGATGATCATGGATTCGAGGAGTTAGTCCACATCCCTACCACAGGGCTTTTTAAGAGGGGCCCACTAGCCCTGGCCAGTAAATTTCGGTCTTGGGCCAGTGAAAATGTGGTGCAGCTGGTCCTCCGGGCCGGCTGGATTTTTCAAAAAAAAAAAAAAAAAAAAAAAAAAAAAAAAAAAAATAGAAAATGTCCCCAACTGGTAAGTCACTTTCAAGATGTAAAAATGTCAAACAAATGACTAAGTTCAAATTGTAAAAAAGTGACAAAAATAATATGAGGAGTATATCCCAACCACATGCATATCTTCAAAGCATGGTCACAATGTCTGTAAAGTTTCAAAAGTATCGGTATTAAATTGTAGGAGGAGTTGCGCACACAATGTACCCTCTATCCATTCGCTAAAATGCCCGAAAAAATGACTAAGTTCAAATCGTGAAAAAATGACAAAAAAATTATCCAAGGATTATATCCAAACCACATGCATATCTTCAGACCATTCCCATAACACATGTAAAGTTTTAAATGAATTGGCATGAAACTGTAGGAGGAGTTGCGCACACAAGGTACCCACTGCCCATTAACTTTCATTGTGAAAATGCCCGAAAAATGGCCAAGTTCAAATTGCGAAAAAAGTGACAAAAATTAATCTGAGGATTATATCCAAATCACATGCATATCTTCAAGGCATGGTCACAAATCTATAAAGTTTCAAGAGAATCGGAATAAAACTGTAGAAGGAGTTGCGCACACAAGGTAGCCACAATCTATTCACTTTATCAAGAATTAAAAAAGGAAATAACTCTCACAGAATGGGCCCCTAGTCCCTTGAATTTACCTGAAAGAAAAAATATGGGTCCTCTTAATTTTCATATACAAACTACATACCAAATTTCAAGATCCTAGCTCTAACGGTTCTTGACCGAGTGCTCGCGCATCACAGACAGACTGACTGACTGACTGACTGACTGACTGGACGGACAGACCCAAACCAATATGCCCCCTCAACTTCTTCGAAGTTGGGGACATAAAAATGTGTTTGTTCGAAATGGTGCTGCTTATTCTCAAAGTAAAAGTGCAAGTGTGATGTAGATAGTGCAGTGTTGGAAAGCTGTTGACTTAAAATTGCTGCAATGACTGGCTACATTAGTATTGTGTTTGAATAATTTATGTGCGGTTATGGCCAACTGTTTAGACGAAAATCATCGTAATTTGTTTGTGCTATATTTGTCTTGCAATGCGCTGACCTCTGTATCCAAAACAACTTCGACCTGGCAAGAATAGTTGAGCCAGTTGAAAATTCAGAGGGCAAGTAGATTTTGAGACCAGTTGGCACTCCGGGCCAGTGGCTTGTTGATAGTTAGCAAAACCCCTGCTACCACCGAAAGAAACACTTTGGACTTGATTATCAATTCTCTTCCCAATCAGTTTGTAGACATTCACTCCTAAGATTGTCATGATATTTTTCCTGGAACGTTGAAGATTGCCATTATCCTATTAAATAGACATTTCTTGCCTTACGCGAGAGTAGGGTAATATGGACAGGACCAAAACAGTCTTCAAGACTTTTTTGATCCTATGACGTCACATCCGGCCGCCATCTTGACATGACATCACATCCGGTGGCCATCTTTAATGACGTATATCCGGTCGCCATCTTCACTGACCTCACATCCGGTCGCCATCTTGGATGACCTCATATCCTGTCGCCTTTTTCGGTATGGCGCAATATCCGGTCCGCCATCTTGGATGATGACATAGAGCGTCACTCTCACCAAATTGGGTCATCCATTGTTCGCCCACCTGCGCTCGGTGGATCCCTAATGCGTTATTCGATACGGCTTTCATTGTTTTCCTATGCTATTTATAGCTGGACGAGGGACATCGCGACGCCAATCTAACCGCGGAATGTCTTTCATCTTTTGTTTCGGGTGGATCCCGGAATGCGTGTTTGGTCACGACCGTTGGGTAACAATAAATGGACTGTGTCTATGTTTAGAACTGGCCCAGAAATCAAGGAATCAAGGTTTGAATTGGAGTTTTGCTTACAATCTTTTGCCATTCAGTTTGATAATCATTACCATCATGAAACATGCATAGTTAGATGCTGTCAGTTTTACCTCGCGTGAACCGGAGCTGTCTTGATGTAGGGTAAGTATGTTACTGTTTTGGTTAAAACAAAATTTCTTATCGAAAAGCCCATATAAACACGGCTAACAAACCTTTAAATGCGTAACCGCGGTTAAGAAAAGAAATCCGATTCATGTCCTTCCGGTTTCGCATCAGCTGACCAATAAAAGGTAAACAAACTTTTTCAGCTCGTGTTTCCGAGTAAAATATTTCGATTCGAAGACAAATATTATAATTATCTCAATGCTATTTTATTAGTAAGACATTGCTATATTTGGACCCCAAAGGATTTCCAGAATTTTTTCTTTATAATCATGATTTTTATTCCCTACCCCAAAACACACGTTGGGATTGCATTGTACACGACGAAAATGTGTGTCAGTCGCAGGGATATTTTTAGATTTCCGCTCATTACGTCCATATTAATGGAAGGCAATACAGTGCGCAGATGATTTTAACGTTGTGTGAGGTTTGGTGACAGTTTCATTGCCTCTGGCCAATGCATTCTATGCATATGTGGTTAAAAGCTGTGTCAACATTTCGGTTACGAATTTAATCATTAGAATGATAGCAATATAGTCATTATAGAACACATGTATTAAAGTTTTTTGTTTTTGTTAATTGTTTTACGCTGAAGATTATTGTCACATTCTCTCGTCCTTTCTTAATAGTTGCTTACTCAAATTTGGTGTGTTTGTGATATTTG
Source organism: Rugalucina vietnamica (assembly GCA_964017185.1). Classification (NCBI taxonomy): domain Eukaryota; kingdom Metazoa; phylum Mollusca; class Bivalvia; order Lucinida; family Lucinidae; genus Rugalucina; species Rugalucina vietnamica. The sequence goes on along the minus strand of OZ024875.1, from coordinate 58,240,665 downwards.
CAGTGAAAATGTTTGATATAAAATAATACAAACTGTCTATGAAATACATGTAATACAATAGTTCACATGCCTGATATTCATGAAGACGATTTTACAGCATTCTGTATACTTTAATTTGTTTTTTCTTGGTTTTATGTCTTTCAAAACGCTTTACAGGGAAATAAATACCATAACTTGAACAGGTTGAGGTTTTCAAACGTATCTTGAAATATATCCTTCATATTTTAATGATTAAATGCGTACCCATCTTTTCCTTCCCTTCAAATCGATAATGATGGGCACTAACACAACGAAATACTGACACAGACATCAGATGCAATTTAGTTAATACATATCTGTAAATTTGTCGTGGAACAATCACTAAAATTTTATATTTACCAGCAAATTGTCCAATTTTTAGTTGTATTTCGCCGACTTTGGCCTTGTTGGAACACCAGGCTCGAAGAAGGGAATAAATAACTCAAAGACCATCAAATTATTTTGCGAGCTACTTTGGTGCTGAGTTACAATAGTAAATAAGTGACAAAATAGCATTCATAGATAATCGATATATTTCTGTACTAAAATATAATCATCAATCGATCCTAGTAGTGTATGTTTTGTTTACCTTTTCTTGGTCTTCATATGCGGAACCGGAAGGGCGTGAATCGGATTTTCTTTCTTAACCGGCGGTTACGCATTTAAAGGTTTGTTAGCCGTGATAAAAGTGTAACCAGGGGACGACTCGAACGTCCGACTTCTGGATAAATAATCCAGCGCTCTAACCAATCTGAGCTACCTAGCTTTGAAAATATGGGCTCTTTATGACAAGAAATATTAGAAATTCAAATAACGCGCCGGTTTATTTGTTTTGATATTAGATACTCTCAAAACATAATATTCTATTGAATAAAATACCATTCATGGATGCATTGAGCCTTAAACAGGCCTCGGTGATTCTTTTGTTAATATACTGCGACATGATACACCTATACAGAGTAAACAAAACTAGTACATCATGGGTTTATATTATAGAACGTGTTTGAATTGCTTGATCTAGCATTTTGCTTTAATTTGGCTTTAGTGTATAGTTAAAAAAAATAAATTTACGCCGCTCAACGTACGTGTACATGTAATCTGACTGCTTCATGTAACACTTTTCCATATTCCCCATACGTGTATGTACACTTCAAAATCAGCTGACAATCTAGTGTGATGCCGCATACATGCATCTGTGCGTCAATGCTGCATATATAAGAAGAATATTGCCGAAGTGGTTTTGATTCGACAAGTGGGGTTTTCACTAAAAATGGGCGTCTATTTTCCCATCTTATTGGTTATTTTGCTGTTTTGTCAAAGCTTATTAATGCGTTTTCAAGACTCGACCATGTCTATTTGAATTGTTCTAATGCATTTGAAATTGCTCGCCTACGCCGAAAAAGTAAACATACCTCATTAATCTCCTGTTTTAAAGGCCTATGATTCAACAGTCGCGTGACATTGAACACCTGTAAATTCAAAAGGTGGATCTCTCCTCACTGGCAATGATTCAGCGAACGTGACGTTGAGCCCAAATTGTAACAATAGGTGGATCCGGAATGTAGCCTAATTTATGGCTTATCTGATGTAAATATTTCACAATATTTTGAAAGGCCAAATCAACTCATGTGACACGTATATATAACTAGCTTTGCCCGCTTCTTCGATCAGACCAAATCTGAGCATTGAAACAGTCAGTCGAGTTTAAAATATTTTGAAAGAAAAAAAAGAGAGTTTATATGGAATAATTTAGAGTGACTTTGTTCACAGTATACCCAGGGAGCCAAGCCCCGTTTTGGGGAGAGGAGGTGACATCACCTGCTATAGTTGGTTTGAATACATTTTTAGTTAGGCTTTGCCATCCTATTGAAGGCCTGGGTGGACTGCTCACGAAATGTTTTTGGCGCGATGGTTAAATTATACATTGTTTCATGCTGTTTAAGCTGCCTACTTATTAGAAACGTTTTCAAGATATATGACCATATATTTTGTGCTTCAGATCATAAACTGCTTAATTTTCTAGTCTAGAGCAATGCTAGGAATCACAGATTAAGAAGTAATCTTATTATATTATTTAATTCATACTTATGATGTCGAATTACCCCACCCACTTACATAATAATATGGATCATGAAAGTTAAATAAATGCATATTGATTCGTGAGATGTTGAAGAACAAATGAATATGTAATGTACTCATAAACATTATACATGTATTTATGTTTATTTCAGTCATTCAGTTTCTTTATAAATCAAGTCAATGGTCAGATTACCGTTTCCTATAAAATGACAGATGTAAGTTCTCATTGTTCCATAGGCTGGATCATGCGTACCTTTAAGCAAGTGGCTATGAAATACTACAATTGTATCTAGTTAAATATTTATTATTGTCATATCAATCATTTGATACCAATTTCAGCTCTCTAGGGATTTTGGTTGCTGAGATATAAACGTTTCCGTTGGTATACCCCCTCTATATTTCTGTGATTTGTATCTAATATTTTAAGTTATCATTAATATTTAAACAACAAGATAGTTATCATATTCATTTGTCTAATCATTGGTTATGGAACATCATAATGGAAATCATTTGATGTCAATTTCAGCTCTCTATGACATTTGGTTGCCGAGTTATAATGTTTTTGTTGGCATACCCCCTCCACGTTTCTGTGATATTTCTCTAATATTCAAAGTGTTATCAATATTCGAAAAACAAGTTAGTCAGATTATTAGTGTGTCTTAGCACATGGTTATTGAACATTATCCTAGCAATCATTTGATACCAATTTCAGCCCTCTGGAGCATTTGGTCACTGAGATAGTATCAGTTTTATTGGTATACCCCATTCGTTCGTCATTGATTTTTCTCTTATATCTTATGTTTTCTTAAATATTGGAGCAACAAGAAAGTCAGCTTGTTTATGTATCTGATTACGTGGTTATAGAATATTGTCATAGCAATTATTTGATACCAATTTTAGCTCTCTATGGCTTTTGGTTGCTGAGATAAATACGTTTCCAATAGTATACCCCCTCTAATTTTCTGAGATTTTTATCCAATATTTAAAATTTTCATCAATATTACAACAACAAGAAAGTAATATTATTTATGCATTTTATCACATGATTATAGAACATTATTATAGCAATCATTTGAAACCCATTTCAGCTCTCTAGAGCTTTTGTTCACTAAGATATTTTTAATTTTACTTGTATACCCCCTTCATTTACCAATGATTTTTCTCTTATATCGTAAGTTTTCTTAAATATTGGAGCAACAAGAAAGTCAGCTTATTTATATATCTTATAACACGGTTATAGAATATAGTCATAGCAATTATTTGATATCAATTTCAGCGCTCTATGGCTTTTGGTTGCTGAGATATATACGTTTTCATTGGCATACACCCTCTATTTTTTAGATTTTTATCAAATATTTAAAGTTTTCATCAATATCCCAACAACAAGAAAGTAGTATTATTTTTCTGTCTTATCAATGATTATAGCACATTATTATAGCAATCATTTGAAACCAATTTCAGCATCTCTAGAGCTTTTGGTCACTAAGATATTTTCAATTTTACTGGTATACCCCATAGAATTCCAATGATTTTTATCTTATATCGCAAGTTTTCTTAAATATTGAAGCAGCAAGGAATTCGGCTTATTTATATATCTTAATATATGGTTATAGTATACAGGTCCTGTATAGTCTTAGCAATCTTTTGATACCAATTTGTGCTCTCTATGGCTTTTGGTTGCTGAGATATAAACATTTCTGTAGGTATACCCTCTCCATTTTCTGTGATGTTTCCGGATATTTTAAGTTTTCATCACTACTCGAACAGCACTAAAGTCTTATTATTTATGTATCATATTTTGTTGTTGTCAAAGCAATTATTTGTTTCCAATTTCAGCTCTCTATGGCTTTTGGTTGCTGAGCAATAAATGTTTCTGCAGGTATACCCCTCCATTGTTCTGTGATTTTTCTCTTATACTGAAAGTTCTCATCAATATTTGAACACATAGAAAGTCAAATTATGTCTGTATTTTATCACATTATTAAAGAACATTAGCATAACAATAATTTGATATAAATTTCAAATCTCTAGTTTGTGAGATATCAGCAATGTTGTTGGCATACCCCCTTCGTTTATCTGTTATTTTTCTACAATATCTGAAGATCTCTTTAATATTTAAGCATAAAGTTATCCAGCTTTTTTATATATCTTATTACATGGTTATATAACATTGTCATAGCAATCGTTTGATACCATTTAAAGCTCTATAGATCTTTTGATTGCTGAGATATAATCAATTGTGCTGGTATACTCCATTTTTATGTGATTTTTTTCCTAATATAGAAAGTTCTCATTGATATTCAAACACCAGAAAGTCGGTTCGATTTTTATATCTTATTACATGGTTAAAGAACATTGTCAAAACAATCATTTGATACCTATTTCTGCTCTCTATGTCTATCAATAGCCAGGATACATGTGGTAATATAGGGGTACCGCATTACTTCCTCTGTTTATTATGGTGTGGGTGAACACTCTGTGATTTTATGTGACACAAATGGGCATTAAAGTGATCCTCTGACCAAACTGGCACCGATGAGCATTTGTTCTGAGGGTGCAAGGTACGTCCTAAAGATAACCATCCCAAACACTTCAAAACTAATGGTAATAGATTTTCCCTTTCTTTAATCTTGATATTCATCATTTTCATTAATATTAATGAAAATGAGAATTTTTTTAAGGCCCATGGCATCAACAAATTTGTCAAATAGTACTATTGGTACAATAGCAATGAGCCACAATGATAGTTTAGGGCTGAAATTAGCTTTTATGGGATAATTGATTTTTAATTGTTTCTGTTTATTCATTTTAATGTTTTAATAAAAATTCATGAATATGCAAAAAAGGAATAAACAGGCAATAAAAATTGTTATAAAAATAATGATTACATCAACATTTATTGATAAAAATGTACTGATAAAAATATATTGATTCTCATAATTGCACATGATTTTTTACATATACATTAAGTGGGTGGGGTAATTCAATGCCTTAAGATGACACAGTTCACTCAAATGAACCATTTACAGCTTTATACATGGCTAAGACATACTCAGCTGCAATCAGACAAGATAAAATGACATCAGGATAGTATACGATATGGAAGAAACATATAAATATGACTGTTTGTAATATATTTGTGTAGTGCATTTCAGCTGTATATAACAAATAATACGTCTAAATACCGTCTGATTAAAGCATCACGCCAAAAAAATTTCCAGAGCAGTCCACTTAGACCTTCTTTTGGAAGGTCAGAGCTATCCAAAAAAGCATTCAAAACAACTATAGCAGGAGATGTCACCTCCAGCCTTTTTTTTGCGAGATAGAGACTCTTGGCTCCCTGGGTAGTAAGTACAACTTTATATTTTCAAAAATATATTGTGAACACTGCACAATTAGATAAAGCAGATATTTAAAAGTTATATATGTTAAAAAATTTACCATTTCAAGAGAAAATCCATTTATTAAACGTTATCCAAAAAAAAAATTCAATTTGAGTTAACATTCTACATCAAATATTTAAACATAGTTTCTGGTCTGTTTAACTTTTAAAATGAAAATGGGGAAAAAATACAAACTCGTTTCTCCTTTCAAAATAATGGGTTTTGAGTGTATTTCAAGCGTGAATGTGTAACTTAACCAACAAAAGTTAAAGGCAAAGCAATTCAATATGTTAGATTAAGAACATGTTTATAGGTTCTGTCCCTTTATTGTAACGCTATTTTATTTGTTTGAGGGTCGTTCAACGAGTTTATTGGACCCCGGTTAGTTTTATTTCATGCTTGAGATTGGTTAAAGCTAGTCCGACCCTCCATGTATTTACCGCTATTATACAAATAATCACATCGTTTTGACCTGATGTCTCAGAATAATTTTATCCAGGCGTTGCTTCGTCCAAAGATCAGTTTGAGCCCGACATTCATGTCTAGGCGTCCTTTCGACATAGTTTGTAATGCCATTCATAGTTTGTAATGCCACCCAGTTTACACTGCTTCCATACACGTGAACAGGTAATTTTGACTGGGAGGGTTACATCGGCCAATTGCTAGTTTAGGCCGTGGACTGTTTCGCTCTAATCCTCTCGTCTCGGAATAGCTTGCTTTTTATTTCTGCACAGGATCATTTCATCCAAAATATACCGTCAATATCTGTCGGAGAGGAATCCCTAGAATTAATTCTAAACAAACCTAAAGCTTCAGTAATTTTTATTAATCTTTTATTTTATATTTGGTTGCATTTATGTATTTCAATAAATTTTGCTCTCTTCGGCATGCTATTCAAGGCACCTATAAAATCAGTATGCAAGCGTTCAGCACATATCTGGACAAAGTAAATGGTTTAGCGATTTGTGAAACCCATTGGCTTTTCATATATGAATGGCCACATTTAACTCTTAATCCTTAAAACTCCACATGATAGTTTGAGGAGAAAATCAAGTCGAATGTATATATGCTAGAAGATTTAAACCTGAACAGCTACAGTTTGACTATCGACATGTACCATTCAACTTGACCTACAGAGTAGTAGTATATGGCGGGGGTGGGGTGGGTTCCAGTGCTTTACTCGTGTTTAGTAAACATTCTCTCAAGTCATTATAAATATCTCAATTGTCTTTTTTTCAGCACTTAAAACCAGACTTCGCTTTTTCAAGTAGTTTTCGCCGTACGTAGGACACGGTAAGTTTAATTACAATTTCATACACTGTGAAAAGCAAATTGCCTTGAAAATTTTGTATTTATAGTAATAATAAACTGACATTAGGTGGTATAAAAGATTCACTATTATTAAATAAAAAAAAAAGGGGGGGGGGCGAAAGACGAGATTGAAGGAATGTAAAAGAAGTTTAATCTCACAGTAATTTCATATTACTGTTCGTTCCAGTGCGGTACTTGTGTTGTGTTCATTTTGCATCTGTATCTGTGTCATACTTTATATTTTCAATTGATGTTAACTATTTCATAAATGCAAGATATCAAAATTAATATTAGGTTAAGATACATTTTCTAAATAGTGGTTTTAAATGTTTGGTCTCGTTTTGGATACCAGTCTTTCTGTAGACTTTCCAGTTAAAATCTGTAAAATTGCAGTATTTTTTTCTGGCTCCATGTAGGTTCACTGAAGAGGTTTTAGTAGCCGAAACCCGGGTATGACCCACTTTGCCTCACATCAATATTTTCACTGCTCTGAAAAGGATCCCACGTTGAATTTTCATTTGTTAGCTTGCTTGCTGTCATGTTCAATTTGTATAACCTTGTTCTTTTATTTTCAAGTAGTTTATCTCACTGTGGTGTAGTGCATCTGACGGTGTTTCCTCTCTTTAGTTTTCTGAAGGTAAACTATCATTCATAAATCTGCCTGCTATTTGCTTTGCTTTATTTAAAATTCAACATGGCCGCTATCAGACATTAATGTACATGGTAGAGGATATATTCTAAGGTCATATATTTCAGATTATCTCTTATTATTCTTAACTATATTCTTCAAAGAAGACATTACTTGTCAGTTCCATTATTTTCTTACTTAATTTTATCTGCACTGCGTTTTATTTTTATGTGCATAACAAAGTATGTCAGTATCCCTCTAATTCTATTTTCAGCCCTCGGCGTATAACTGTTCAAGATGAAAAGAAGCCAACAACAAGAGAGTGATGTCGAAGAGGCTAAGAGACCAAAACAGGACGATTTTATTTGTGAAGAATGTTGCAAATCATTCACTACCATGCAGAAACTAATCAAACATAAACTGAGTCATGTCTTGGTGATCACCTGTGATTTTTGCGATACCAGGTTCAACGACAAGTGTAACTTGAGACGTCACATGAAAAAGCTCCATGGTGTAGTGTCTGCCAAAATAGCAAATGATAAAGTGTGCAATATTTGTAAAAAATGTTTTTCTACGAAGTCTAATATGATTCGTCATAAAACTAAAGTGCATGGTCAAACAAAACCCACAAAGCCTTCCACGTGGTCATGCCGACATTGCTCAGAGTCTTTTGGTGATTACGCCTCCCTGCTTCACCATGTAGATGATGCCCATCCATTGCCAGGACGAAAGCCTAATGGTCCTTCTACTAGCACGGAAGGTCCCTCTTCTTTTGAGCATGCTTTGCAGAGTGGAGGTCAGCCCTCTTCTACTCACGAAGCTGATGCTGCTACTGCTGACAACCCGTCATCGAACGAGAGTGCTTTAGAAAGCAGCGTGCAGCATAGATATATTTATCCTCATGGTCATGAGTCCAGGGATTTGCTCACGTTTCTGGGAAATGTTAGATCTCAGATTCGTGACTATTTGTTCTCTAGGTCTCGGGCCACACGAGGTATTAAATGGAATCTGTGTGTGCAGGTTCAAATGGGAAGAGAGGGAGGTGAAGATGGCGAGGAGGCCATATCACAACCGTTCTTTCGAAGCCAAACCTAAGTTTTTCTTTCGGAAGAAACCTGGAATGAGACAAACCTCAACCAGGCCCTTCAAAAGATTTTCGCTAGCATGGAAAAATATATGAGAGGTACAATTAGGCAAAGATCAGGAAAAGGCGCAATCAGAAAAAGATTCCCACTCCAAAAACCGAGGTGGGAAAAAACCAAACTAACAATCAGGTACTTATACCATGAAACATATCGTAAGCCGAATGAGCAGCTATTTTCCCAATAGGTGGCCACTCAGTTACCTTAACTTAACTAAAAATATGAAAACATACAAGGCGCCAACAGCACAAAAAATTTTAAACACCAAGACATAAAACAAAAAGAACCACTACAGAAGTATCGACTTGGAACGATCAGTAACACAAAGAAGGTTCCGGATGGTATCTTAAAAAGGTCCTCAAACTCGAAATTCACACAGTTGTTTACGCTCCCTTAACGGGTTCAACTTTTATTCCCTTGCCAAAATCCCTATCATGGAGTCATTCTGTCTTAAACATTCGAAATCAGGACCAAAAATGCTTTGCCTGGTGCATCTTAGCCTCACTTCATCCCATCAGTGCAAACCCTGAATCTTCTCACCACTATTTCCCTTATGAACATGAGATAAATATGAGCGGAATTGATTTCCCCGTCCCTCTTACGCATCTAAATATATTTGAGGCTCAAAATCTGGACATTTCTGTCAACGTATTTACTTATGAGGACAAGGATATTCTGCCCTTAAGGATAACAACTCATACAGAGCGGCTGCACCACGTCAATTTATTGTTGTTCAAACAAGGGCAAAAATCGCACTATTGTCTGATAAAAGACTTGGACAGATTTTTGTCCAGGACTAAGACGCATGATGGAAAATGTTTCTATTGCCCTTACTGCCTCCACGGATTTAGGAGAGAACAACACTTGCGAGACGTCCATCTTCCTTACTGCTCTTCTCACGGGGCACAAAAGGTGGTTTTACCGCAAAAGGGGCAAGATGATATTTTAGAGTTTAAAGACTTCGGAAAAACTCTGAAAGTCCCTTTCGCGATTTATGCGGATTTTGAAACTTTAAACCGCAAAATGGCGTCCTGTGCTCCAGATCCCTCTTTTTCTCATACCACGCCCACCACTAAATTAGACGTGTGTGGGTTCGGTTACAAGGTGGTCTGTACCGACCCAAAGTACAGCAAACCAACTATAGTATACCGAGGATCTGATGCCTCTTCCAAGTTTATAGAACATCTTAGGCGGGAAGAGGAAGAAATTATGCAGATTTTGAAGCAAGTGACGCCAATGTCGATGACAGCAGAACAGGAAGAAGCCTCTAAAAGGGCTACTTCATGCTGTCTTTGCAAGAAATTGTTCTCTCTGTATGATGGGACCTATAGGCAACCTGTACGCCACCACGATCACGTGACCGGTGCTTTTATTGGCATGGCTCATAATAGATGCAATTTAAATTGTCAACAAGTAGAGTTTGTGCCAGTAATCTTGCATAACTTGCGCAATTTCGATGCGCACATCAAATGCGAGTGTCTTGGAAAGTTTAAAGATGCTAAACTGACTTGTATCGCGCAAAACACGGAACGTTACGTCAGTTTCTCTCTGGGTGGACTACGTTTTATCGACAGTTTCCAGTTTCTCGCATCGTCTTTGGAAACCTTGGTCGAAGATCTCGCCAAGGATGGAATAGATGCCTTTCCGCATTTTTCATCAGAGTTCCCTCGTAACGACCGAGCAAAACTGCTGTTGCGGAAAGGCGTCTACCCATACGACTACATGGACGATGAAGCGAGATTCGGAGAAACTGCACTACCACCCAGAGAAGACTTTTATTCCAAGATTAAAAAGGAGCACATAAGTGAACAAGATTATGCACATGCGCAGAATGTATTTACAACGTTTCAGCTCCACAATATGGGAGAATACCACGACCTCTATCTCAAGACGGACGTGTTACTCCTGTGTGACGTGTTTGAAGCGTTCAGAAGGGTTTGCATGGAGCAGTATGAATTAGATCCTTGCCACTTTTACACGTCACCCGGTCTCGCTTGGGTTGCGTGTTTAAAAATGACTGGGGTGTCTTTAGAGCTGATGACAGACATCGATCATATCTTATTCGTCGAGTCCGGGATTCGTGGGGGTATAAGCTACATCGCTAATCGGTATGCTCGTGCCAATAATCCTCTCATGAAAGATCAGTATAAGCCATCCGAACCTACATCTTTCTTAATGTACTATGACATGAACAACCTCTATGGCCATGCAATGGTTCAAAATCTTGCAGTTGGCTCCTTCCGGTTTCTAAACCAAGGTGAAATTGAACGCTTTGATGTGCTCTCGGTGCCGGAAAATGGGGGAAAGGGCTATATTGTTGAATGCTCTCTGAAATATGGACAACATCTTCATGATAGCCACAATGACTATCCCCTTGCTCCGGAAAAGAAGCATATTTCGAATTCAGAGTTGTCACCGTATGCTGCCAAACTCTGGAGAAAGTTACATGGTAAAAAAGACGACGATCCGCTGCCACCCAGAGCAAAAGTGGAAAAATTGATGACCACTCTGGAAGACAAAAAAAAATATGTCGTCCATTTTCGAAACCTGCAGCTTTACCTAAAGCTTGGCATGGAAATTAAACAGATTCACAGAGTCTTAGAATTTCGACAGGAGGCGTGGATGAAGCCATATATCGACTTCAACACGGAGATGAGAAAGAATGCCACATCGGCTTTTCAAAAGAACTTCTATAAGCTCATGAACGTCTCCGTGTTTGGTAAGACGATGGAAAATCTTCGTAAGCATAGGAATATAGAGCTCGTCCACACTCGGAAGCGTCTGGCAAAACTGTCCGCTAAACCCACTTACAAGACAACCAAGATCTTTAAGGAAGATCTAGTGGCGGTCGAAATGGAGCGTGCCAAAGTGAAGCTGTACAAGCCTTGTTATATCGGCATGTGCATACTGGACCTGAGCAAACTTGCCATGTATGACTTCTTTTATAACTATTTGAAGAAGAAGTACGGTACTAACGTCCAGTTGCAGATGACAGACACAGACAGTTTCCTCTTTCATTGTTGGACGAACGATATTTACGCTGACATGAAAGAGGACGAATGTCTCTTTGATTTATCAGATTATCCCAAAGACAACGTGCTTCATAGTGATAGAAATAAAAAAGTCTTAGGAAAAATGAAAGACGAGACCAAGCCTATTTCAGAGTTTGTGGGGCTGCGCAGTAAAATGTACAGTTTTGTCTGTGACAATTCTGAATCGAAGAGATTGAAAGGCATTGCCAAAGTGGCTGTGCAGAAAGACCTCCGGTTCAACGACTATAAGAGTACACTGTTCCAAGAGACTCAGCAGCAATGTCAAATGAGTACAATTAGAAGTCATAGTCATCAAATTTTCTGCGAAACCATTTCGAAAAGGGGTTTATCGGCATTTGATGATAAACGTTATCTAGTCAATCCGGTCGAGAGTTATGCATATGGGCATTATAAAATATCTCAGCTGGCATCTCCTGTAAACACTAGTCAATAATCGCATAATTGTCAAACCTAAGGGTGTGTGTTTTATTCACTTTTGTTTTGGTATGTTCTTTATATGATGCGTTTATACCCGTTAATCTCAAGTATGCAATGTTCCTCTTTGTCATTTGTTATACCAGAAAAATAACTGTGTTACCATGCATTTTAGTTTGATGTTTGGGTATAAGGCCCTCGATGCTTTTGCTTTTGCTAAATCAGATGGCAGTGTGTATGTGATAATTAAAAGTGTCACTGTGTCCTCATGAATTGAAATTAGTGCACTAATTATGACCATTAGAAAAACGTTACTCTAAATGTAAAAAGTGGAACTTGTCACCACTGACTTATCTTTATAACGATCATTTGACTTTATACTTTATCTTCACTTTTATGTTGCTTACGATCTATGGGACGTATGTACTTATGTATAATCATATTAAAATATTTTCATTCGTGATGTTGTTTGCTTTGTTATTTCTCGGTTCCATTGACACAGTCTTCGAAATTTCACGAACAGGTGCGAAAGAGGATAGGAAATGTTGTCAGTTTCGCATCACGTTTAGTTTATAGAGAAAGAACGATTGGTGAGGCCACTAAAACTTTCTTATCTGCATGGGATAATACATTGCCTTGTCTAGACCATCAATCTCGCGTACAACGACGCATGTCAGATGCGAGTTTCACTATGTTTCTCCAATCCTCACGTCTGCGAATGGTTAACGTGCTTGTGCCAGTGCCTGCTCATTGCTTCATTGCCCTGTCTCGAAACCGTTGCTGCAAATCCATTTAGATTATCGCTATCGAAATAAGTCAGAAACAAACGCACTTTTGACACTTTTATTTTTAAAATAAAATAAAGTGAATTAAGTGAAAACAAACGACATTGGTTGCTATTTATTCATTTATTGTATTTATTATCAGCTCTTTTAAAATACAATCAGAGAGCAAAATTTAGATTGTATAATTAATCCACTTCGGTTTTAAAGCCCTTCGTTTGCGTCTCACACCGTCATTGTTAACATTGTCGTCTTTGTAAAAGTCCATTTGGCTCAATGGTCTTTTCACATAAAGTTGTGGAGGCTCTCTTTCAAATTGTTTGTCTGCCTTGTGGTGTAAAATTGGGCTTCCAGTATCATCTTGCGCACTGCCTTGGTTTATGTTCACTTCGCTGGACTCTAGTTTAATCGGACTGTCATTTTCTCCGCCATCCTGATTGGTTAATGTTCTTGTTTTGTCCGTCTTCATTAGCAATCCTTCCATATGCTCGTACTTATGTCTAGGTACTAGTACGAATTCTTTTGCCATTACTTCAGGTCTTTTTCAATCGCTTTTAACAAAGGTAGGATAATGTCCAGGTACCTTGCCAACAGTTGCACTCTTCTAACACGTGTAGTCTCCTTAGCGACGAAACGATGAATAACTAGTTTATGTTTTGCGAGTTTATTTACGTCTTTGGTTGACACCTCTCTCGCTCCTTGGAGGACGTTATAGGCTATTTGTAAAATTTGTTTTCCGAGAGTCTGCACCTGAAGCACTCCTCTAGAATTTTTCAGCAGGATAAAGTAATGCGTGTTTAAGCTCAAACAACGCATACCGTCTGCAAATAAATTTTGTGCCACAAAAATGGTCGAGAAATTTAGATGATGACTAAACTGACAGAACAGGTCAGCTATATCGGGATCTTTTACGGCCCTCTGCATAAGGTCGTCTAACACGAGAACCTTGTGACCTGGTTCTACGGCTGCCCACGATTCTAAGTCGTCTTTAGTGGGCAGACCCTCATAAAATCGAATATGTGAAAGGTGGCTTTTCATGTCATCGTAAAGTGTCTGGTAAATCCCGTAGCAGTAAATGATTTGCTTCGGAGGCGACAAAAACACTTGGTCTCCTTGTCGAAGAATCTTGAATAATAGAGTGCTTTTCCCCGACCCAGTAGCTCCAGCAATAATGCACGTGAAAGGACACTGTAATTGGATTGTCGTAGAGTCTGTTTTATCCATGACGACCGTTTCGTTACTGCAGATATCGATGCTGCCCTCAGGAAAGTCAGTTTATCAATGATAGTGTATCATCGAGAACGGTTATTTTAAAGACGTTAACTGGGAAGAGATAAAAATACACAGAAAAACGTATACAATATATACTTTTAGTATAATTTCCTTAACTTCATTCAAACGCTGACATATTAAACGTGATAAAATGTGATAATAGTAGCCATACAATCTCGCAACCGCACATGACAAATAGCTGCAGTTTTTGATGAATCAAAACAATGATTTACAAGTTTGGTTATATGCGCACTCATCTTTAGGGCAATATGGGAAAGCACGTAGAAACATCTTACAAACAAAATCATCATTTCCGGTGAAAAAGTCTTCAGAAAATGAGTTGACAATGTCTTGCATGGGTATTCCCTGGAATCGCTGATGAAGAAACCACAAACAATAAAACCCACAGACTTTGGAAAAGTCACTTTGTAGTCGTTTGGTGTTCACGATGGGATCTGCCTTGGCATTTGACTTCAAGAACTGAAGAAACAATTTGCTGTAATAATTTGGCGGGTGCCCATAACTATCGAAGAACTCTCCACGTCCGCGTTGATCGAAGTAAAAAGCACACCAGTGCCTTCCTGGTCGATCGTGTTCGTCGGTATTAGCTATCACAGCGCAGGGGAAATAAGTAAGTATTTCTGGAAAACGGTCGGCAGCGCAAACGACCACACGTTCATTCAATATCGAGTCACACTTGACACAGCACTGTAACTGCGAGGTGTTCATTCTGAGATAATATCCCTGGATGCTGATACTTCAAAGTAACCTGGGCTCTGACTGTAGACTATACAACTGGTAGTATCTGTAATGAGACAAAAAAAATAAGAATGTTAAATTTCTTTAAATGGTATGTTGTTTCCTTTCAAATAAGTTGGCAATTCTCTGATATATGAAAATAATACTGGTAACGGTTAAGAAACAAAATAACTTACTAGTCAGTGCTGTCTTGAATTGAACGTCCAATCTCAGATTGCCCGTTTTCATCAAGCTCATGTACTGTCCGGTTTCTGTGAAGTAAGGTTCTAACTGGAACACGAACAAAGAGTTTCCTCTGATGAAGTCTGCTCGATCTATGGCATTCCCGGCGTCGTGGTTCCATTTACCAGTGCTCTGAAACAACTCGGTGTAAGCTCGCATCACTGTAGCGCCAGTCGTCGATGTAAAATCAACTTTGATGGGATTTCCTCCCACTGGAACTCCATCAGCGTACAGACAAATAGATTGTATACCGCAGTTCTCAAAGTCGAAAGGATTAGCTTTGTAGTCTCCAGATACTGCTTTCGATTTCACGAATCCTATGACAACCCGACTCGGTTTTTGTCCTTGAAACAGGTTTTCCCAATGAAAAGACGTGCTCCCACTTGGAATACTCTGCACGCGACATTCGCCTCTGATAAAGGGATACTTTGAATTTGTCGTTTTAAGCATTGCCGACTGCCCGTATATCACAGAGGGGTTGACCCGAATCTTCCTTGCTAACAGGTAGATGTCTTGAATCTCTATCTGATAATCCGGCTTGGCCTCACCAGAGCTTAGACAGAATGCCGGACTGCTTCTATAAAGTTTCAGTTTGACATCTACTTGATTGATGAGATACCTTTGCATGACAAACAAGTCGTGGTATATGGGCCCTTGAAGGTCTAGAAAGCGAGAATCAGCTATGTATTTTGATCTTGCGTAGAGACCAGAATTAGCACCTCCTGGGTCAGTGTCCTCGGGATGGTCATTATCATCTTTGATGAAAAGCTGTGATAGAAGCTGCGACTTCTTGGCATCTCCCCCAAAGTTCAGCAATGTTTCTATCATGGCACGGTATGGATTGTAATTGCAAGTGATTATGGCCTTGTTTTGAAGCGTCACTTCGGTTGAAGAAAACAATGCTTGCAAGAATAGATTCGTCGGCCCAACCTTTTCAGTAGCTCCTAGATTGGAACCATCGGCTTTTTTGACCTTCAGCTTGACGTAGAGCTGCGAATTGGCCAGATCCAAATAGTCAAGAGAATTTTGTCCACTGATGCGAAACTCGATCGGTCCATCTCCACCCAGTTGACTTATAGGACGTATTTCTTGGGTGTATATTTCCGACACGGCCGTTTGTGTGGGTGGTAAATCAAACAGGGACAACTCGCTTGGCATACCCTCTGCAAATTCTTCTTTGTTGACTATGGACATGTTTGGTCTCTCCGTTTAGCGTCTTTCAAACAAGGGAAATCGAATAAATTGACGTTTGATACTGTGCTTTGTAGTTTTATGTCCACCAGTTTGTCGTTTGCCTATTTTCGATTTATTCTTCAGTTCTGTTTTGATTATGCGATGCTGGCGAGGCGATTTCTTCAGTTTTGTTCTCTTGTTTTTTCGTCCCTCGGAAGAGCTCTTTCCACTTCGACGTTTTGACTTTGTCTGAGGTTTTATCGCTTGAGCAGTCGTTTTTAAGTCCCGACCTTCCCTCTCCAACTCGCTCTTTGCTTGATCTACCATTTGTTCCGTGGTAGACACTAGTTTCACTGGCGTTGACGCTTTTGGTTCTTCACACTCCTTAAGGTACTTGTCTATGGGTGCGATAAATGAATGAGAAATTCTACCGCCGCCTCTCATCTGATTGGTCGGCTTTATCTGAATTTTCCCTTCGGCTAAGTTTTTATAAAATTTCACCCATTTCTGGGGGTCTGGCACGTACAGTTTTGAAGGATTCATGTTTGGCATAATGCAACCGATTAGACTCACTCACTTGGAATGACTGACATTGACAAAAAGATGTAGCTTTTATATATAACATCGATTGACTCTACTTTTCGTGTGAGCGAGCTAGGTGTCTGAAGGTCCTAACTAGGTAGAAAGTATCCAGTAGCCTGGGTAACAGTGTAGTATTGCGGTATTGCAGTAGGGTCTGACGCTTAGAAGCAAAAGGTACTCTAGGGCTGCTTAAACGTCTAAGCACCAATCGATATTGAGCAAAATAATCCCGATCTTGTAGAAGGGTTGGAATAAGACCGTTGGTGACATGGAAAACAACTTTTACTATTGCGCTCATTTGATCGGATGTCATGTTACGAATCATCTGACAGCGAACAGTAGGATTAGCGATTCTCAAATCGTTCAGAAAGCGCACGTGTATCAAAAATTGTGACATATCTGTATCTGATTAATCAGAAAGTGTCAGAGTAAAATGGGTATCGTTTGAAATGGAGTGTAAGATAAGCGGGGGAATTCAAATATGTGGCAAACGAATCGTCATCAGTTTTTATATACACTTCAAATTCTATCAACTCCTTCTTGCTGATTGGGAGATAGATGGGGCTATCAAAGATATAACTCCAACCGTTCTTTTCATTCATCGGCAATCTTCTGAGAACAGGTTTTTCGGCACCATCTAAAATGCTGCTCTTGCAAATATTGGTAAACACGTAAACAGCACCGTCGCCTTTCGGTGGCAGTCTAGACTTCCCTCTACCAGCTTCGAATTCCACGAGTCCCACTTTCCAAACACCGGGAAAATATAAAGGAGTGGATAAATGAACTTTAAATTTGTAAACTTTATTCTCGGGGAAATAGAGGTCGCTTTCGTCACTTTTGATGTACACGTAATGCTCCATCTTCACGCACCTCGATCACTTTTGTCAATGACGGAATCACTGTCAATCCAGCTATTAAATTTCTTCGGAAACCCGTCCCCTTTTTTCGAAATATTGAAGCTTTCCTTTACGTCTTCTTTGTTTCAACACTTTCTCTAAAAACCATAAATTATCGGCGTCCTTGTCAATAGCTAAGAGCTCAGAATTATAAAAATGGCCTTTGATTTTATCGCCTTGAAGATCTTGTAGTGCGTACATGGGTATACCTTGAATAAATTTAGAAGAAAATATTTTGAATACTTCTGTACTGAACTGGTCGTCGTATGATTTAACGAATGGTCTTTTCTGGAAGCTTACTCGCACCAACTGACCTTTCTTAAATTTGGCGAAAGATTTGTTTACATGTTTGGACTTCCTTTTCGATTTTGGCTTCGTCTTCAGATACAAGCTAGCCCACACGTTGGCCTCGTTGATTTTACTGACTTGTTTAGGTGCCAGGTAGTGTAAGCTTCTGTGAGGAGAAGCGTTATAACTAGCCACGATTTGATCGAGGTAGTCGATATACCTGTAACTTCTTTTTTGACGCATCATTCTATACATCATTCCTTTAAGGGTTCTCTGACTGCGCTCGACTACGCTTGCCTTCGCAACATTTTGGGTGGTGAAGAAATATACATTGTTTTCGGCCATGAATTTTTTGAACCATCTATTGACGAACTCTGACCCTTTATCTGTCTGTAACTTTTTAGGTTTCCTTTCGTTAAAGACGATTGACATGCCCTCTATCACCGATTTAGCAGTCTTATCTTTCAATGGTAAAACCCAGAGGTATTTCGAAAACACATCAATCACAAAGAGCAGATAATTCGTCCCAGAGTTTTCTTTACTTAGATTAGACACGTCGGCCAAGTCTGCTTGGAATTGTTCGTCGATACCGGAGACTCGCACGTTAGGCGTTTTAAACCTGTGACGAACTTGTCTCTGGATTGAATATGAATCTTGATTGTTAAGCCATTTCTTGATATATCCCAGACCGAATCGTCCGGGATATTTCTTGCTTAACACTTTGTACAATTTCTGAGGGCCGGAAAAAGCAGCCGGATTCCCAGCATTGAAATAATAATTTTCTAAGATGGCGTTTTTGTCTTCGTCCATCTTTAGGGCAAGTCAGTACAAGAATGTGGGGAGTTTGTGATATGATATATATATATATATGATCGGGAGTATCATCAAAACGAAGAGAGTAAATACATAAAACATTTATATTCTAGACAAAATGACATTCAGAGGAATACATTAGTCAGGCGAGACAACACCAACTATAAGTTTTCATAAAATCGTGCTTCTAATTGTATCATTCTTTTCACAGTGTCATAAAGCGTTTTCAGCCATTGCTCGTTTTGTAACACTGTCTTTCTCCAAATGGTATCGTCAACAAGTCTCCTGATAGATCTACAGTTTGAACAGTCAGTGTCAGCGACGATACTATTCCATAGTTTGATGATTTTATTTTCGTCTATGGCTCTAACTATAAGCGGAAAATAACGAACCAGCTTTTCATGAGAATTCAAAGAGATGCAACTGTGGCGTGTTTGTGATAAATGTCCTGTCTGACACCCATAACACATTTGTCTGGCTACTGAGAACACATTTTTCATACACTCATCTGCGTACAATAATGCCAATTGATCCAATGATTGTTTAGCACAGAACCTTTCATTATGAATTTCCATCGTTTGAATAAATCCAAAATAGTGTATGTTTTTATCTAGAAGAAGCTAGTTTGTTCAAACACGATAATGTTGACGCAACACTCTGTGTTCAAGGAGTTTCGTCGTCGCAGTAGAACTTCTCACAACCGACCATCTTTATATAGATACATCCCGGAGAACGAAGTTTGTGCTCACGCAAAGGGCTGTCGTGTCTCTCCCATTGGTTAAGTTTTAAGTGACAGGCAAAACACACGGTATAATCACTCTGGCCTGTATAGTAAAAGCCTGCGTGTGCCAAAGAATACGCGTCAGGCATCATCTGTTTTGGCCAGTTATGGAATGTCAAAAGTCTGTCTTCAAACATTCCGATTCCGTATAAATGTCGATTTGAAAAGACGTCCATGTCTAGTCTATAAAACTGACAATCAGTGAAGACTGAAAAATGTTATAATGATGACGTTAATGGCGACCATAGTTTATAAAACGTCTCCGGTTGGTTTTCGTACAACTCCACCAGCCTATTGGCTGCTTCTCTGGACTCGAATCTGAGGTTGTAATGAGGTATGAGTTGTTTGGCTATATACTGGTGAATAAGGTAGCACAGAGTTAAAAACATTGTTCCTTCTTTGTGAACGCAAACATGAATAAAAACATCGTCACATGGTTCAACATGCGTATATACAAAGCCAAATGCCTACATGAGCAGACACTCCTATTGGCTCCCTAGCAGTCTAACATTTCATTTCCGCGTAAAAATGCGTCTAATAGAAGTATTCCATATTTTAAGTCACACAGGGCCTCCAGTTTTTCAATCGTTAGTTTAAATGTCTTTTTTCCTTCTTTCAGCACAACTATAGTACCTTGTTTCGTACGTTTTACTTCGAAAGAAAATCTGTCATCTATCCAGCAAATAATTTCCTTCTTTTCGGCTAAACAAAGCAAACTTGAAAGCTCCGGTTTACACATGCTAAAATTGACGGCGTCTAATTGCGCTTGCGCCATGACGTGCTATGAAAAACTAACTGATAAAATTGATGTGAAAGGCATATATTTCACGCAGACGCGAATTTCTGGGTCAGATCTATAATTAGAAACAGAGCCCGTATTGTTACCTAGCCAAAACAAAAGAACAAATCTCTGTAAAATGGCATTCTTTGCCTCATTGTCCGTGTTTGCCTAGTTCATAGGCTTATCCGACAACAAGTGTGAGTTAAATGAAAGTTACTGCTATAAAAAAGTTAACACATAGCTGTTTCTTCGAGAGCCAATTAAAAAAAAATAATCCCGCGGAGTGGGATCGAACCACCGACCTCCTGGTTTACAGCCAGGCGCTCTACCGACTGCGCTAAGGCCATAGCACACAAGACTGGATAGACCAACTATGAATAAAAAAAAAAAGGAAAAATATAAAGATAAAAGAAGGAAAGAAAAAATGAAAACAATAGGTTTTGCAATTGTCTTACATAAAATATAATATACTTGGAAGTGGAGTGATATGATATGAAGATGTTTTACATATATACATGCATATTTATTTAAAGAAGGTGCCAATCTTCCATGAGGACCTCTATAAAAACAAGTAAATAATGATAGAGCAGTAAGAAATGTCTTTTAGATACCCCAGCCCAGTCAGAAAACAGTCAATATAAATCTTTCTGCATAATATTATGCATACAAAGTATATCAAAATGATAATCAAAATGTTCATACAAAAGCTATGAAAGTTATATTGTTGGTCCTCCCATTGGTGCTATTCTGATTAACTAAAGAAATCCTGATCTATTTGTCAGATAAACAGTGTATAATGTTACAGCAAATTGAAAATCAATCAGTTTATAACATTGAAATATATTAATTATCCAAGACTTCCTATATACCATTTAATCTTACTCAGAAAACATTGCACAACCAAAATTTTCCTCTGCTTTTTAAGGGCTTGGAACCTTCCTGTGTATTAATTCCGTCACATAGGGCAACATTTTTGTAACAAATGCATACAAAGTTGCCCTATTGAACAAAAGTGCACACAGGGCAGCATTAAAAATTTGGGTGCTTTTGTACTGAAGTAGCAAGTCCTTTCACAGGCATAACTCCTAGGCAATCTATGGTCTGTACTGGTGTGTCATTCAGTGCCTGGACTGGAGCAATCTATTCTGAAAAAGAAAAATCAAACCACACCATGTTACTTGTACTCTTTCTGCCCTATGGACACACCAAATGCATCTGACTTTCTATAAAAAGCTATGTTACAGGAAATTGTGAAGTTAAAGACTGTCAACAAAGTTTGCCCCCATTTTCCAGCATGATGGCTTCATGCACCAAGTATAAAATGTAATAGCCTGTTAAACAAGTTACCGTACCTTGAAAACATGACCTTTGAAACATGTTAACTTAAAAACACCATTCTAATTTTGTTGCCACCTACATAAACCCCCTTTCACTCGAGTTTGCCATTTGAACATTTGCATTACAGAAGAAGACCATGTGTTCTGAAGATCTGAGTTTCTTTTCATGTTGTCAACAAAGACATCTGGATTGATTGATCTGCTGATCTGAGTGACAGTATCATGCTAAATGACCTTTAAAACGACAAACTCAAGTGAAATTTTTAACTTACTATCTAGAATTTTGGTTATGTAGATACTGGTAGGTAACTGCTAAAATTGATAAAATTCTGCTTTTGTCTCTATCCTATTTCAAATGTGTGTTCTTAATATACATTGTATATGTTGTGCAAATAATTTGGAAATAAAAATGTGCTTTAACCTAATTACTATGTTTTTATTAGAAGAGGTGACATCATTACCTAAAGATAAATGCTTTTAAATAGATTTTAAGAACATCTGGCACCCGAGACACTGTTTCAATTCTAAAATAGAAAAGTTACCTGATTTACTTACAAACTTGATTGACTTAAATCAAAGGGCAAACTCGAGTGAACAAACTTGATTGACCTAAATGCTCAAATGGCAAACTCGAGTGAAAGGGGCTGTATTTATGGTTGACTGGGTAAATCGATCATCGAAAACAGTGGATCTATATTTATGTTTCAATGTATTTTTGATACAATATAGCCATATCTTGCTGGCAAACTGTCTGGACTATTTCTGCTTATGAAAAATTAATTTATCCATGAAAATGCTTGTTGTGTTTTGCATACATGAAAACAATGATGCATTACCCAAACAACTGATCAGCACTTTTGTTTTTATTGTAACAACATTAATGATCCATCTTCTGTCTAATCCTGAAATTTCAAATGTCCAACTGTAGCTTTACAATCTGTCTTCTGTCAGAATCGGCTGAAACCTCTTAAAACAGACCCCAGTAATTTTATATTGCTAATTGTTCCAAGGTGATACTTCTGTTGTGGTTCCATTTGTTCAATGTTTTGGAGTCAAATTTTTGTGCTGTTTGAACCTCATATTTTTATTTAAGTTCGGGTAACTGAGTGGCTGCCTAATGGGAAATAACTGCTCACTTGGCTTATGATAATGTTCTCTAAGTATAAGTACCAAATAGTCAATTTAGTTTTTCCCACCTCGGTTTTTGGAGTGGGAATTTCTTTCTGATTGCGCCTTTTCCTGATCCTTGCCTACTTGTACCTTTTTCTAACCATCAAGATGTGGCAAAAAATACCTACTTTTAAGCATATTACATGACAAATCAGCACAGAAACTATAGAACTGGCATTTTCTGTGTCTACAAGAAGGTGCCCAGCTTGTCATATACTTGGATACAGTCAAAGAGACTCTCGTTAGGGGAAATGGTGACTGACCTGAAAAAATTACAACAACATGTCATTTTGGGCTTTCATAATGAAGACGATTTTGTATTCAGACTGCTGATTAGATGGCAACATTACATTTGCAGGTGATAAGAGCCTTTAAGTTCACAATAAGTAAATGATTTTCTTCTTAAATATGAAATTTCAAGCCTGTGGCTTTTTTCAGCTCAACAATCTTACACATGTACAGCTCAGTCACAGTACATGTCTCTATACTGACTGTGATACACTGACAGTCACAGTACATGCCTCTTCACTGACTGTAATGACTGTATACCAACAACAGTCACAGTACATACCTCTATACTGACTGTGATACACTGACAGTCACAGTACATGCCTCTAAACTGACTGTAATGACTGTATACCAACAACAGTCACAGTACATACCTCTATACTGGCTGTGATACACTGACAGTCACAGTACATGCTTCTACACTTATAGTAGTGACTGTATACTAAATACGTGCAGTCACATTTCATACCTCTATACTGGCTTTGATACATTGACAGTCACAATAAATGTCTCAACATTGACTGTAGTGACTATACCAACCTTAGCCATAGTACATACCTCTACATTGGCAGTAATACACTGACAGTCACAATACATGCCTCTACACTGACTGTAATGACTGTATACCAACAACAGTCACAGTTCATACCTCTATACTGACTGTGATACATTGACAGTCACTGTACATGCCTCTTCACTGACTGTAATGACTGTATACTAACAACAGTCACAGTACATACCTCTATACTGCCTGTAATACACTGACAGTCACTGTACAAGCCTCTTCACTGACTGTAATGACTGTATACCAACAACAGTCACAGTACATACCTCTATACTGTCTGTGATACACTGACAGTCACAGTACATGCCTCTAAACTGACTGTAATGACTGTATACCAACAACAGTCACAGTACATACCTCTATACTGACTGTGATACACTGACAGTCACAGTACATGCCTCTAAACTGACTGTAATGACTGTATACCAACAACAGCCACAGTACATACCTCTATACTGACTTCGATACACTGACAGTCACAGTACATGCCTCTAAACTGACTGTAATGACTGTATACCAACAACAGTCACAGTACATACCTCTATACTGCCTGTGATACACTGACAGTCACAGTACATGCCTCTAAACTGACTGTAATGACTGTATACCAACAACAGTCACAGTACATACCTCTATACTGCCTGTGATACACTGACAGCCACTGTACATGCCTCTAAACTGACTGTAATGACTGTATACCAACAACAGTCACAGTACATACCTCTATACTGGCTGTGATACACTGACAGTCACTGTACATGCCTCTAAACTGACTGTAATAACTGTATACCAACAACAGTCACAGTACTTACCTCTATACTGACTGTGAAACACTGACAGTCACAGTACATGCCTCTAAACTGACTGTGATACACTGACAGTCACTGTACATGCCTCTTCACTGACTGTAATGACTCTATACCAACAACAGTCACAGTACATACCTCTATACTGACTGTGATACACTGACAGTCACTGTACATGCCTCTTCACTGACTGTAATGACTGTATACCAACAACAGTCACAGTACATACCTCTATACTGACTGTGAAACACTGACAAGCACTGTACATGCCTCTAATGACTGTATACCAACAACAGTCACAGTACATCCCTCTATACTGACTGTGATACACTGACAGTCACTGTACATGCCTCTTCACTGACTGTAATGACTGTATACCAACAACAGTCACAGTACATACCTCTATACTGACTGTGAAACACTGACAGTCACTGTACATGCCTCTTCACTGACTGTAATGACTGTATACCAACAACAGTCACAGTACTTACCTCTATACAGACTGTGATACACTGACAGTCATAGTACATGACTCTAAACTGACTGTGATACACTGACAGTCACTGTACATGCCTCTACACTGACTGTAATGACTGTATACCAACAACAGTCACAGTACATGCTTCTACACTTATAGTAGTGACTGTATACTAAATACGTGCAGTCACATTTCATACCTCTGTACTGGCTTTGATACATTGACAGTCACAATAAATGTCTCTACATTGACTGTAGTGACTATACCAACCTTATACAAGTCAAATACAGTCACAGTACATACCTTGATACTGGCTGTGAAACACCGACAGTCACAGAACATTTCTCTACACTGACTGTAGTGACTGTATGACAAATACAGTCACAGTACATACCTTGATACTGGCTGTGAAACACTGACAGTCACAGTACATGTCTCTACACTGACTGTAGTGACTGTATACCAAATACAGTCACAGTACATACCTTGATACCGGTTATGAAACACTGAAAGTCACAGAACATGTCTCTAAACTGGCTGTAGTGACTGTATACCAAATACAGTCACAGTACATACCTTGATACTGGCAGTGAAACACTGACAGTCACAGCACATGCCTCTATTCAGATGTTGTGACTGTACACAAACTTCAGTCACAGTACATGCATTTATACTGGCTGTGATACACTGACAGTCACAGAACATGTCTCTACACTGACTGTAGTGACTTTATACCAATAACAGTCACAGTGCATACCTTTATACTGGTCGAGAAACACTGACAGTAACAGAACATTTCTCTCCACTGACTGTAGTGACTGTATACCAAATACAGTCACAGTACATACCTTGATACTGGCTGAGAAACACTGAAAGTCACAGAACATGTCTCTACACTGCCTGTAGTGACTGTATACCAATAACAGTCACAGTACATACCTTTATACTGGTTGAGAAACACTGAAAGTCACAGAACATGTCTCTAAACTGACTGCAGTGACTGTATACCAATAACAGTCACAGTACATACCTTTATACTGGTTGAGAAACACTGACAGTCACAGAACATGTCTCTACACTGACTGTAGTGACTGTATACCAAAAACAGTCACAGTACATACCTTGATACTGGCTGTGAAACACTGAAAGTCACAGAACATGTCTCTACACTGACTGCAGTGACTGTATACCAATAACAGTCACAGTATGTACCTTTATACTGGTTGAGAAACACTGACAGTCACAGAACATGTCTCTACACTGACTGTAGTGACTGTATACCAATAACAGTAACAGTACATACCTTTATACTGGTTGAGAAACACTGACAGTCACAGTACGTCTCTACACTGACTGTAGTGACTGTATACCAAATACAGTCACAGTACATACCTTGATACTGGCTGTGAAACACTGACAGTCACAGAACATGTCTCTACACTGACTGTAGTGACTGTATACCAAATACAGTCACAGTACGTACCTTGATACTGGCTGTGCAACACTGACAGTCACAGCACATGCCTCTACACTGATGTTGTGACTGTATACAAACTTCAGTCACAGTACATGCATTTATACTGGCTGTGTGACACTGACAGTTACAGTACTTGCCTCTACACTGACTGTCGTGTCTGTATACCAACTACAATCACAGTACTTACCTCTAGGCTGGATGAGAAACACTGACAGTCACAGTACATGCCTCTACACTGACTGTAGTGACTGTATACCAACTACAGTCACAGTACATACCTCTATAATTACTGTGATACACTGACAGTCACAGTGCATGCCTCTACACTGACTGTAGTGACTGTATACCAACTACAGTCACAGTACGTACCTCTTTACTGACTGAGAAACACTAACAGTCACAGTACATGCCTCTACACTGACTGTAGTGACTGTATATCAACTACAGTCACAGTACATACCTCTATACTGGCTGAGAAACACTGACAGTCACAGTACATGCCTCTTCACTGATTTTAGTGACTTTATACCAACTACAGTTACAGTAGATACATCTACAGTTACATTGATACACTGACAGTCACAGTACATGCCTCTTCACTGGCTGTAGTGACTGTATACCAACTACAGTCACAGTAGATACCTCTATACTAAATGAGAAACACTGACAGTCACAGAACATGCCTCTACACTGACTGCAGTGACTGTATACCAACTACAGTCACAGTACATACCTCTATAGTTACTGTGATACACTGACAGTCATAGTACATGCCTCTACACTGACTGTAGAGACTGTATACCAACTACAGTCACAGCACATGCCTCTATACTGGCTGAAAAACACTAACAGTCACAGTAAATGTACACACATCTACACTGCCTGTGAACCAGGGATTGTCACATTACTAGCCTCTACAAAGATTGTTTGCCATCTATAGCCACTATAGCCACTGTTCATACCTCTGCACTGTTGGTGAACCATTGACAGTCACATAACTATTCTCTATACAGATTGTGTTGATTGTGTACCAAGTACAACGACAGCACATACCTCTACACTGTCTGTGAACCATGGACAAACACTGTACTGGCTCTATACAGATTGTGTTGATTGTATGCCATCTTAAACCACCATACATACCTCTACACTGTCTGTGTACCATCAACAGTCACAAAACTAGCCTCTACACAGATTGTGTTGAATGTGTACCATCTACAGCCACCATACATACCTCTTCACTGTCTATAAACCATTGACAGTCACATTACTAGCCTCTACACAGATTGTGTTGAATGTCTACCAAGTACAGCCACAGAACATACCTTTTCACTGTCTGTGAACCATTGACAGTCACAGTACTAGCCTCTACGTACATTGTTTTGACTGTGTGCCAACTACAGCCACAGTACATACCTCTACACTGTCTGTGAACCATGGACAGTCACAATATTTGCCTCTACATAGGTTGTGTTGACTTTTTATGAAGTACAGCCACACTACATACCTCTTCACTGTCTGTGAACCATTGACACTCACACTTATATCCTCTATACATATTGTGTTGACTGTGTACCAAGTACATCCAACATATACACCTCTACACTGTCTGTGAACCATGGACAGTCACATTATTAGCCTCTACACAGGTTATGTTGACTGTTTACAAAGTACAGCCACAGTACATACCTCAACACTGTCTGCGAACCATCGACAGTCACAATACTAGCCTCTACATAGATTGTGTTGACTGTTTGCCAAGTACAGCCACAGTACATACCTCTTCACTGTCTGTGAACAATTGACAAGTCACATTACTAGCCTCTACACAGGTTGCGTTGACTGTTTACGAAGTACAGCCACAGTACATACCTCTACACTGTCTGTGAACCAGCGATACTCACAGTAATATCCTCTATACAGATTGTGTTGATTGTGTACCATCTACAGCCACCATACACACCTCTTCACTGTCTGTGAACGTTGGACAGTCACAATACTTGCCTCTACATAGATTGTGTTGACTGTTTGCCAAGTACAGCCACAGTACATACCTCTACACTGTCTGTGAACCATTGGCAGTCACAGTACTAGCTGCTATACCGATTGTGTTGACAGTGTACCAAGTACTGCCACCATACATACCTCTTCACTGTCTGAGAACCATGGACATTCACAATACTAGCCTCTAAAAAGATTGTGTTGACTGTGTGCCAATTACAGCCACACTACATACCTCTACACTGTCTGTGAACCATTGACAGTCACATTACTGGCTTCTACACAGATTGTGTTGACAGTGTGCCAACTACAGCCACAGTACATACCTCTACACTGTCTGAATCATCAACAGTCACATTACTAGCCTCTTAACAAATTGTTTTGACTGGGACCAAAGTACAGCTACTAAACATACCTCTACACTGTCTGTGAACCTCCTACAATCAAATTACTAGCCCCTACACAGACTGTGTAGACTGTGTGCATTATACAGCCACAGTACATACCTCTACACTGCCTGTGAATCATCAGCAATCACAGTACTAGCCCTACACAGATTGTATTGACTGTGTACTAAGTAAAGCCACAGTACACACCCTTCCCTGTCTAAAACCCACCAACAGTCACAGTTCCAGCCTCTTCACAGATTGTGTTGACTGTGTACCAACTACAGCCACAGAACATACCTTCACACTATCTGTGAACCATGGACAGTCACAGTATTAGCTCTATCCTGACTTTATACTAGCAATAGTCATAATACATGCATCTATAATACTGATTGTGAACCACCTATACTATGACTGTATCCTGCTGACAGTCAGAATAGAGGCATGTACTGTGACTGTATGTGTGTACTGTGGATGTATGTGGCTTACAGTCAGAGTAGATACTTAAACTGTGAAGATATTTGGCTGACAGTCTGTATGGAGACATGTGCTGTGGCTGTATGCGGCTGACAGTCAGAATAGAGGCATGTTCTCTGACTGTATGTCGTTGACAGTATAGTGGCACATACTGTCAGAAAAGAAGCATATACTGTGACTGTTTGTGGCTGACAGTCAAAATAGAGGCATATACTGTGACTATATATGGCTTACAGTCAGAATAGAGGCATGTTCTGTGACTGCATGTGGCTGACAATCAGTACAGAGGCATATACTGTGACTGTATGTGGCTGACAGTCAAAATAGGAGCATATACTGTGACTGTATGTGGCTGACAGTCAAAATAGAGACATATACTGTGACTGTATGTGGCTGACAGTAATAACAGAGGCATATACTGTGACTGTATGTGGCTGACAGTCAGTAAAATGTTTGGTCAAACTCACCTTGCCTGTCTAGGGTTTCAGGAGTATGAAAAGTGGTGGAAGGTATATCAGTTGATACTTTGGACACAGCCAACTGTTGCTTGCCTGATACATCTGAGATGAGATGACCTACAAAACATGTGCATTTATAAACCAACCTGTGATCAAAATTGATAATTATATGAATTTCATTGTGAGAGTTTTAGATTAGACCCTACACAAGTCAAGCTAATAGGGTCATTTGACTACAAAGTATATAGGGTTGCTTCTATGTATATTGTATAAAAAGTAGAAGATTTATAATAATCATACAGCATATCTGATTGGTCATTTACTACATGTATGAATCTATGGTTCTTTACATTTCTTTATACATTGTTCAAAACCTTCAGTACTAAGGCTTTTTTCTATATACAGTCTGGTTTATGTCAGAAAATGCATATTTTCAAAAATGTATGCAATCTATTAGTGATAGGAAGCTGGTATCAAGAGAGCTAGCTGATATTTAGTTCTACAAAACACAATGTATACTATACCAGTCACAGTTGCAGTTGTACTTGGTTAAGACTGACTTATTCTGCTTTCATAACCAGATTGCCTCGGTATGGTAAAGGTAGCGACATGTTCTGCAAATAAAGTCAAACGGAAGAGGAATTGTACTGTGTAGTGAAAACAAATGCGCTGATCAGCTGTGCACTTACTGTGCAGCTGATCTGCTCCTTTGTTTTTGCATATATGTGAAACCCCGGTTTTCTCATGACCCAGTCACACAGTTCAACTTGTAATAATCATGTTATTATAATTTTTTTTCTCAATAAAAACATATCATTCATTATGTAATATAGTTTTTGTGGGTAACCATTTGGAAAAACATGCCAAAAAAAGAATCATGGAAAGCGATTAACAATTTCGTCCATAATTAATTGCAAACTTTTATGGCTAAACCCCAGTCTATCACACCCAATCACAGCAAAAGTTACATATCTAGCTACACCAACATCCATAGTGAGACTTACCATAGAGTATCCAAGACTGCTGCTTGTATATGCCTGGATAGCATAGTGGTCAACACACTCACTTGTCATGTCTGCAGTCCAAATTCAAAACCTGGACCAAGGGCATGTAGCAGGATAGTGGTCACCAGTCCATGGCCAGTGGGTTTCCCAGGGCTCTTTGATGTAATCCACCATGTATGATTACATATAACACCAACATCTGTACTTTCAAGGAGATGTGAATAAGTTTTTGGTGTAACTGAAGTAAAATTTCTTTACAACTAAGAACAGTATATATAATATGAGCCGCGACGCGAAAACCTGTCAGAAGCAAGCTAGAAGCTTGAAATTTCGGATTTAAGAAGAAGAGAAATTGTACTATCTGTGTAGGGAAAACAAATGCGCTGATCAGCTTCGCAGTTACTGCAGTTAGTGTTTTCTCACAATGCAGCTCATAATTGTTTGTTTGTACTGAGGCTCAACAATTTCTCAGTCATGCCGGGACAGAGCCACTGCTTCCTGCATATTAACCAGTAATCTGGGTAGTTAATGTGCCTTGTGCAAGGACACAACACAGTGCTGCCAAAGGGGATCAAACCCAGGACCTCTCAATTCGGAGTCCAATGCTCTACCACTACACCACATCACTCCCCATGAATCCTGTTTATAGAATGTTGAAATTTCTACAGTTTTGAGTCATTCATTTAATTAATCTTACATGATTTTGTCAGAATCCCTGAACTTAGCATAAGAATAATGATGAGCACAAAACAACATTTCTTTGAATAACTATTGGAAAATTTGCTTTACATTTATCATCATGAATTGTGCATACAGAATCCTACTCAAGTGTAATGTGCCACAATCCCATTTTGTCCTGATTTAAACCTAAATGAGAAAAACAAAAATATTATGCAACATTGAATCTTACCGCCATCTGTAACAGGACTACAATCAAAGGGAACTGCTTGCTGAAGTGGTCTTTTTGGATCGTGCATAAATTGTTCCTTAATAGCAAGACACAAGGCTGTTAGGCACTTCAAAAAGAATAGAAAATAGTCCCTGAAATATAAACAACATGTCAAATATTTGTAAATACTTTTACAGGATAAATTTTACCAAAGCAGATACTGACAGTGACAAAAGGTTAAGAAAAAAAAATGATTTAGATGGTATCGAACCGGGTCCAAGGTATACTGACCTGTATAACTAATTAACTTGTTTAGATTGAAATACTAAGATCAGACTCAAGGATTATGTATTATATAAAGCACAAAAGTCTCACCCTATAAGTGCATTTTTAACATAAATAGATAAAACATTTTTGTATGAAAAAAAAAGTGTTTAGATGAATAATGCTTACCGAAACAGAATCTCTTTCCTGGTCTAGGTAATGTAGTTGTCCATGTTGAACTGCTCCAAAAATTTGTAGTGTAAATAAATTAAGAAATCAACCTAGCGGGCACATGACGTCATAATGACGTCATATCAACGTCCATGGGACGTCATGACGTCGCATCGACGTCATTCTGACGTCATGTGCCTGCTGGGAAGGATCCAGGGATCAAAGTCTCCGTCCCCCAAACTGTGGATAGATCTGCAGATGATAAACAAAAATTACAATATGCTAGTATAATGCTAAAAAATGTGCAGCTCATACAAGCTGAACACTATGAAACACCTGGAGGGGGTACTCCCATATAAAAGCAGTACGGGTACATGTATGTGCCGCGGTAAAGCCCCCCCCCCCCCATTTTTTTTGAGCTTTATTAGCTCTGAATGTACCTACTTTTTCAAAAAATTAATTAGTTCTAAAAGCACCCACTTTTTCTGAATGCACCCATTTTTCCCAATTCGATCAGCTCTAAAGGTACAACTTTTACCGTTCTTTCAGCTCGGAAAGCACCCACTTTCTCCGTAAGCCCCCTTCTTTTTCACCAAGGGCGAAAGGGCCCCCCCCCCCCCTCCCGGAATGAAACCAAACATCAAGTAAACATGTCTGTGAAAAGGATACCCCCTCAAACCCCAATTTCAAATATTAAAACTTTGGTTTACAGGGATATTCCCATCTTCCTTATTTTTGATCCCAAATATATATTGTGGGTCGATGCATGCGCGGATCCAGAGGGGGGGACCGGGGGTCCGGACCCCCCCTAGAATTTGAAAATTTAACCTAAAAAAAGGTAATTTCGAGATTTTTTGGGGGTTCGACCCCCCCCTCGTCTGTGACCAAAAATTACCATATTCGTTGGACCCCCTCTCATGAAAATTTCTGGATCCGCGCATGCGATGCACGACATTTCGTCGAAAATGTGTTTTGTCAAAAATGTTGTAACTTCAAAAATATTCACCGCAAAATTTTGAGATTTATTCCGTAGACGACTAGCCTATAGGTCCACATTTTGAGCCACCAACCACTAGGGTTAGGGTAGGGTCTGGGCATGGGGACATTTTTGACAAATGTAATTTTCGACGAAATGTCGCGGAGGCATAGTATCTACTCGAGAAGTGGTTCTAAAGTGTACCCAGCAGGAGCATTGTGAAGTCTCATTTTTCGACTATCATCCGCCCTCTCCCCCAGATCAGGTGAGAGTGGGGGGAATCATGACGGAACAAAGAACATTACTATTGTGTGTTTCAAGGTCACATCCGCTTATATTATCAAAATATTAAAATAGCCTTTGAATGATTAATGAGCAGGGGTGTATCCAGGCGGACGCCTGGAAGCCCGGGCTTCAACGTGATTTTTTCAAGTATGGTATTTCCCCGGGTCTTTCTGAGATAAAATTATGAAAAACAAGTAATTTTAGCTGAAAAAAGGTGTTGGGCTTCAACATTACACATTTCCTGGCTACGCCCCTGATGAGGGTGACTATCAAAGACAGATCTCTTTAGCTATCCTACCTGAAGGTGTGAATACTTGTTTTTCTACTTTTTAACCTTTCATCTTGACACAGACTCACTATCATTCTTTTTTACTGCATAGGCAGTATTTGAAGATAAATAAAAACATACCTCTTTCTCTGTGAGTGAATATTAAAGAATCAGGGCTACAGCAACTCTCACTTCCCTAGTATAACTGCAACAGTAGTTAGAGTAGATCTTCATGTGGCCAGCATCCTTACAGTGTATATGGTTTTGCTTCATGTCCCACCAACACCTTTAGAAAGTCATATGGAGACAGGGCCTCAGTTTAAATAATTTTAAGTCTTATCTGAATAACCGGGCGGATAAGCCTAGAATCATTTTATTATACAGTTTGTCACCCCTATCAAGAATTAGTACGCCATGATGAGAAAGGTCAATCAGTAGGTTGGGCAAATATGAGTGTACCCAGACAAAAAAAACAACAACAAAACAAAACAAAACAAAAAAAAAAACAACTGACATATGCTCACAAGCAGAACTCGGCTAAGTGTTTCAGTCACTAGTGCACTGTGTGCGGCTGAAACCAACAATAGATACGACCGCAGTGGTGAGATGATAGAATCATAATGGCCGGTGAAGAAATCAGTGAACTTAGCCACTTTTCTAAGGGCCTCACCTGGAATAGTTTCACGGTGTGAAATAAATAATGTTATAGGGTGTAGGTGTAACACACTTGTACAGCCTTTCATTCTTTCTTCAGATACTGAATTGATCAATTTCCGATCATCACCTCAGGTGTGGGGTGGGTGGCTAAATTTTAAATTTAGCAAAATGGTAGGTAACCTCGGGGAGTGGGAGGGGGTGGGGGGGTATAGATAGATCTATGTAACAAATTCCAAAATTTCCAGGGTTCTAATAATAATGTAATGAATGGGTTTGTGCAAAAGGCAAAACCTACTAAGTTAGATGACAACTATCTAAAGAAGGTTGATTTATAAACATCAGTATATTTTATGCATCCTTAATAGCTCGAAGGAAGATCACATATTGCTTCGAGTTAACAGCTTATTTCCAACGTTATATTGCAAAGTGAAACCGAAAGTAAAAGTAAACAATCAACCATAATTGGGTCACAGAACTTTAGCGGTCTTAGAGGTTAAAATACATAATATTTCCAGCATGCAAATACTTACAGATTAGGTAAATCACATATGTATACAAAAGAAATAGTCAGAGTGGTTAAATAACTTGGGCAAAATCGAAAAAAGTTGGAAAACAGCTTCGAGACGGCTATGTGTAACATGGTTTTCAATAGTCAGCCTCAGCCTCAATGAAAGAAGGCTTCTGATTGGTCAAACAATATTTATGAAACATAGTTTGGACTATGTATTGGTCGGCTAAAATACAGTTTCATATGTTTGGTTGAGCGCTACAGCGGGTGTGGTGTGTATCGAATGATGACCGCATTCCAGACAGTGGGTGCCGCCCGGATGGCACCAGCTGTTCTAAAAATGGAAGCCGTATCGAATAACGCATTAGGGATCCACCGAGCGCAGGTGTGCGAACAATGGATGACCCAGTTTGGTGAATGTCATCATCCAAGATGGCGGACCGGATATTGCGCCATACCAAAATGGTGACAGGATATGAGGTCATCCAAGATGGCGACCGGATGTGAGGTCAGCGAAGATGGGGACCGGATATACGTTATCAAAAATGGCCACCGGATGTGATGTAATTTTAAGATGGCGACCGGATGTAACGTCATAGGATCAAAAAAGTCTTGAAGACTGTTTTGGTCCTGTCCATATTACCCTACTCGCGAGATAGATTTGTACACCATACACTGAAATACAAACGTGTTTTTAATGGGGATGTCTCAAAATAAAATTCCAATCTTCTATACATGTGCATTCGTTTTTAGTTGTTGTTCAGGCCGACGCTAACAAGGAGCTGCACAGTCAAGTCTGATCACTGGTCCAATAAAAGTATGTGCGCTAATCGGCTAAGCGATCACACCAGTGCTGATCTGTGCTCCGACAAAAAAGCAGGTTATCTCATGACATTTCTTGGTTATTCGTACATAGTTCTTATAATTGGCAGCGATGCAAGAAAACTTTCTTTTGTCAAGTTGCATTAGTACTTATAAGACAGCTATACCATGTAAAATAGCCGCACTGTTCGCAAATGTTGCCTTTTCCCGTGCACGCGTTTAAAACACTCCAAAAAGTATTCAGCTCGACAATCATCGACAATTATCCGCGTCCAGTGTAATAATTTTCTGTGCTTATTTTATTTAAGCACTCCCTGGGCCTTCCATTTAAAGACGATATTCCACGTACTATTTCGATTAAAAATCAAAATAAATTATATTAATATATCGATCCATGTCCAAAAAACAAAATTTCATATGCGGGTATACAAATTAATGACTAATCTAAATATTGCAGTACGGAACCAAATTATCGGTTGTTTCTGGGTTTTTCCGCTGTCTTACCTGTCGTACAAGTCCGATAAAGTCTGACCATTGGATAACGTAATAACAAGGCCATTCGTGTCATGATTATGTACATTTTGACCATCAAATTTTGTAGTTTTATTTTATTACGAAATGATTTTATATGCTGTTTTAAAAATCTAGACAAAAAATAACACACTTTCTACATTCACACACATGAGGCCTTTAGCACTTTACCACAGTTTGAATCCAATGGCAGTTATTTCAGATCCGAGTATCAAAGTAATAAGAAATACATGCATTTGCCAATGTGACGACTAAGTTTTGCAAATCGAAAATAAACTCTCTCTCTCTCTCTCTCTCTCTCTCTCTCTCTCTCTCTCTCTTCATGGAGGTATCAGAGAAGGAGCAACATCAGGACCCACTTCAAACGAACCATGTGCATCGCCGACTATTTATCACCTAATTGAAAAATCTTATCAGCTACTTGTGAAGTGGTCATTAAGTTGCGCAATATTGCACTGCAGCAGGTCCGCTGGAAAAAGAAAATGACA
Source organism: Rugalucina vietnamica (assembly GCA_964017185.1). Classification (NCBI taxonomy): domain Eukaryota; kingdom Metazoa; phylum Mollusca; class Bivalvia; order Lucinida; family Lucinidae; genus Rugalucina; species Rugalucina vietnamica. The sequence continues at coordinate 58,203,979 of OZ024875.1, read as the reverse complement.
TTTGCGCATGCGTGCTGTGAATTTGATTTTTTTATCGTGCAAAATAATTATTAACAAAAATATTGTGACACTAGAGGGCTTCATTGAAGGACGATTTTATTTATGATGAAAAAACAATTGATGCTGAAATCGAAGCACTAAAGAATGAACAGTATGATCTTGATGAAACATTTTGCGTATGCGAAGGTTAAAACTTTTGAAACAGATGAAATGAGTTTATGCGAAAGTTGGATGGTTTCATTATGACTGTGCAGGGCTTACACCCGAGAAGATTTCGATCGGAAAATGGATATGCGAAGCATGCAAGGATGAATCTGGTCTCTTGATTAGTCTCTACGGATGCGCATACAAATTAAATTCAAGCAATTTTAGATAGCAGCCACACATTAGCGTGTAAGTGAAACGCGCGTGCCGGGCGTGTTGAAAAAAAATGCATACGTCAGACGCACGTCGGAAACACGTTCAAAACGCGCTACGTGCGCGTTGGATACGCTTGGTGTACGTCGGGTGTGCGTCGCCTGTAGGTCGCTAAAAGTCTGTGCGCGTTTCGTACGCGTTTGTGCTAAAAATGCTTAAAAATTTTCTAGAAGCTCGGGCGTGTATCTTATACGTTTCGAATACGCCTTGAACGCGTTTTAGTCACGCCAGTGTATGCGCGTTCCAATTTTAAGAAATAATGCTGCAGTAACGTGCCCCTAGCGCGCGTGAGACGCGCGTTTAACGTTTGATGCGCTCCTGTAGCGCGTGCTCAGCGTGTCTGTGACGTAACACAAACATTCTCCAAAACTTTGAGAATTTTTTACGTCTGACACACGCCTCCATCAGGAAAACAACCGTGTAATGTATACCCCTTTGAACCCCGCTTTTATATATTAAAACTGGGGTTTGCAGGGGTATACATATTTTTCTTCTTCTTTTTTTTTCTCCAAAACATAGACCGTGTGTACTCTTTAGAACCGCCTCGCCGAGGCGATTCTAACGTGTACTCACGATCAATGTTTGAGCTAAAATAATAATAATAAAAAAACTATCTAAATTTTCCGACTGAAAATATTTAGTTTTTACAATTTTAAAAATCTCTGTGTGTTGCATGGGCAAGTTTTCGTAATGTCAGTTACGCGCTAAAGCGAGTTAAAGGAACAAATTATTTTTATACGTCCAAAATCTTCAACGTGTTGAGATTTTTCATACGCCCGGTGCGCGTTTGGGTTATACGCTACTGTGTGACTGCTGTTTTAGACGCTTGCACGTGCATTGATGTTCACGACGCAGGCTGTTTGGTTAAAGAATAATAATAGATATATTCTTTTTTCCTCGAGTGAGGCAAATGCATGAGTGGAGAAAGCAAAGAAAGTACATATGTTTTGTTGTGTTTTCCCTCAATAAATATTTCGGCATAACTATCCGCCAACAGTTCGTATTCGTTTTGAATGCGCCTTTTTTCATTGCTAAATCTAAGTATGTGCGCCTATGTGCGCCAGCATTCTGACAACAGTATGAACTACGAGAAATACTGATCTGTCGCCGAGTGTTTTCCTCGTGTGTAGGAAATCGCCGGAAAATGCTTAAATTTCAAGATTAAAAAATGAAAACTTCAGCAGTATTATTTGTTATTTATCCATTTTATATGCCGTAATTCGGATGTCTCTTGACCGATTTTGATGATTAAAAAACCGAAATACGCGGACTGACGTCCTGTGGTTCGCTAGATATATGCGCATATTTATTTTATTTTCACTGTCCACAAAATTAATAAAATTAACAGGTGGCTCACTCGCTTAATTAGCGACGTTTAGATAAGATATATCTGTCTACCCAGGTATTGGCGGCGACGCACATCGTCCACAACCTTATCAAATTGATTAACACCTTACTATGCTGTCCCCGTAGAGAAACTATATGAGCTAATTAGTGTGAATTGGTCCAATTATTCTGATGTTCCTCCTTGTCATTATAGCTTCATGCTCTCTTGTACAAATCGGGAGAATAAAAAGATGTTCAAGTACATTCATTCTTTAAGGACACATTTGCAAATATTAATGTTAATCAACAAATACAAATCATGTGCAATCAACACGGTTAACCAATAAAACACACGCCCCGAGGGACGTGATTTAATTCGTACATTATTTTGGGGGTTACGCACAATAATAAAGGTACATGTAGTTGTTAAATTTTCGACCCAGTATTATTGCATGTGGCTACCAAAAACCATTAATAACTGAAGACACGCGTCGTCGGTTTTATTAGGTACATGTACGTCAGCCAAAGGTGTGAAATGCACTCGTTATAAAAACATAGTTTACAGTAGTGACACCTTTGTTAACAACATTGATGGGATTAAAAAGGATTATCTGCACTGAAGTGATCTTTAATTTAATACAACCGAAAATGTTTGATATTAAAACATGAACATTGATAACCATTATAGAAAATTCACAAATTTTCTGACATCATTTACAAAGGTGTCATTAGAAAGTTGTTGCTTGTCACAGAAATATATGCGTTCATTTTTAGTTTTGTTTTTTAAATATTTGTAAATTTAAATCACTGCACATAAAAAGAACCTGTGCATGAGGAAACCAACAGTTTGGGTTCATCATCAGGTCCGTCACAAACCAGGCTGTACAGTCACAGAATAAAACTAGAAGATTGAAACTTTGGATATAAGTAGAAGAGGAATTGTACTATCCGTGTGGCGAAAACGAAGGCGCTGATCAAGAAAAAGATTTCATAATTATCACATTCATGTGTTGCTTGCTACAGAATTATTTTCAAACTGTGACCAATTTAAATGTGCATATCAAAAGCAATTGGCCAAGCACTGATTGGTTAAATTAAGCGGTTATTCTTAGAAGAGTCTCTGTCTGATGCAGAGTCATTAAATTGTAATCTGATAGCACCAGCCTGATATGCAAATGAGCTGGCTGGGACCTTAATTACCTAGGGGTCATGGGTATACTATATATATAAGCTCACCTAAAGAGCGCGTTTTCACATCTTGTGGCAGGATTGCTAACTGCCGACAATTGCGTACATTGTATTTTTGCGCTAGTTAACTCTTTCTTATTCTCTCTAGAATGGCCTCTAGAAGCATGAGACCAGTTCCATTTTAACAAAATTTTCCTCGCTCGCACAGCTCGCTCAAACGAAGAAAGTCCTTTTGCTCAAACCCAAATATTTATTTTGTAAATTTTCTGTAAAATGACATATAGAAGCATGAAACCTACTTCATTTTCGCAAAAGTCTCCTCGCTCGCATAGCTCGCTCGTTCCAAGGATGCAAGCGGACGAATACGTATGCGCTCTTTCCAAGTAATTTCAACCCAAATGTGCTATGAAAATAAGAAGGTCTTAGTTAGTCAAATTCTCCGTAGAATTGACCCTGGGAGCATGATTCCTATTTCATTTTTTCGCAGTTTTCTCATATCTTTTTCTCAAGTTTTCTCGCTCGCACATCGCTCGCTCGTTCTTAGAAGAAAACAAATGTGAGTGCCCCCACCCCGTTCACGTCCTCTGAATCTGGCCCTGATTTTATCCGTGTTGTGTCCTCAGTTCAAGCAAAAAACTTGGGAAACGCTGCCTCAGTCCCAAAATTACTTGCTGACTTGGGCAATAAACAATCCCTCAACCAACAAACTCTACTCAACCAACTCATGGGTTTGAGCCCCAGTAAGCACAAAATCACATTATGGGAAAGGATCTTACACTGAAGAAGTCCCATGTTCGCTCCAGCTGATGACCAGTTCGTCTTAACATAAATATTGCAATCCAAAAGGGCGGTTAAACTGAATCAGGTACGAGTATAATGAAAAGACGCTTGTTAGTCTACTGTAAAACACGGTTTAGCAAATTCAGAGTCTGTTAGTATTGAGTTTTCCAAACAGCTAAGATCATATGAAACCGGAACCTCGATTAATATACGATTTTTCTGGGCTCAAAATAAGCTTTGATTGACAAATTGAGATATTATGCATGCACATTATTTTGCTATTTGCGTGAGCCTATTGGTGTATTTCATATAAAAAACGTTCGGACGTTTTCCCTGCATAAGGATTAATTTTATGATGATACTTGGTACATGTACGTTTGTTACTATCAGCTGTTGCCAAACTTGACTAATTCAACACTAATTAATATCCAAACGTTTGTCAATAGCGAGTTTACATATTTTTCCTATTTACAAACGTAAATATTTGCCAGTCGTATGTGCCAATTAATAATGCAGTTTTCCCCGCCCAAGATGTTGGAGACGATGATGATACATTGTACATTGCTGCTATCATTGTCTAACTTGGCTAATTAAAAAATAATATAGCCGTTTGTCAATAGTGATTTTTCGTAATTTTGACTATTGACAAACGTTTGTCATTAGCGATTTTATCGAAAAATCGCTATTGACAAACGTTTGTAAATAACAGATTTAACGTGTTTTCGCTATTGACAAACGTTTGTCATTAGCCTCTTCCTTAAAATAATCATCATTATATACAGAAGTTCAGTAAACAATTACACGTATCGACAACAATGTTTTGATCAAGAAGCAAAACCGCAAATATGGGTATATGAGCGCTCATGTTTACATAAGAAAACATTACGATATACTTGTTCATGTAAGTCGTATGCCGTGTTTTCCGAACCACATCTCTCTCTCTCTCTCTCTCTCTCTCTCTCTCTCTCTCTCTCTCTCTCTCTGTGTTTATATTTTAATGCAGCCGCGTAAAGTCCCGGTCCTACTGCGCTTAAGATTGCTCTACGATTGTCTTAATATTAATTTGGGAATCATTTCTTTGACACCGATGTGCAAATTAAGAAGGCAGAATCACGTTAGAAAAGAAAATACATATTTTGCATACGCAGTCTTATCAATAAACTTATAATTAGACAATCGTACGATTCCTTACAATTCTTAACAGCTATCCGGTCATCGTCTCTACCTTTTTAATAAAGGTCAGGAAGGGCGAGATGAATGAATTACGTGGTGTCTGCGCTTGAACGCCTCATGCGCATATGCGTCGTGACTGTATGGGGTTACTACCATTTCAACTTATACATTCGTCACATAAAATCATAGGAATTCCACCTTGGTTTATGCAATTCTTCTCATGACGTCGCTTACTTAAAAATCATATCATAATAAATGCGTGTACATTTGATTAAATGCAGAAAGAAAGATCAAAATAATAGTAGTCTATTCTTAATTCAAGCATTAGGATATCTAGAACAAAAGTCAATGTCGGTAGACTCGTTTACTCAATGAGATTGGAATGTCTTTGAGTATCTGCCACGTGCCGCCAAGTGATATTTGCCGCAATCTAGCGGCGTGTGTCGGCGTGTGTCACATAAAAACATCATAGATCACCGACATACACACCGCGTAAGGTAAGGTAATAAAAGTGTCGGGTATTCAAATTTGTTGTTTTAGCGGCCGTAACAAAAGAAAGATTATGAACTACGAGAAGTTGTCAGTGATAAAAACTGGTTCAAATGCGGGACTTTATGCGAAATGCTATTTTCACATGCAAGTAATGTACCATAATTTATTTTCCTTTTATGTTTTGTTTATAAAATGTTTCCGATAATGTTGATAATTATCAAAGAACAAGAAAAAGTAAAACGTCGGCGTTGCATGGTGTAAAATTTGTGATAAATGTGTGTGTAAGCATTTACTTTGTGTGTCTTTCATTTAAATAGCTGATATTTTGTACGACTAAACGTCACTTCCGGTTTGGTCTCGCTAGAGTTTTTCCCCTTTGATTTTTCGACCCTTTTCCGACACCGCGTAAAGCGCATTTTTGTTTTCGATAAAAGGTGTTCAAAATGTAAAACATTAGAAAATTTGACTTTCTAGCCTAATAAGAAACATGTTGTTGATATATTAACGACAAGAGAATCGTCAAATGCGACTATTCGGTATGGGTCTTTTAAGGGGCGCTCACACAACAGCGTATAGCGCCAACGTATGCCGACAAATATTTTGTCCATATTTTGTACACGTTTGTGTACGTTGCATGCGTTCGGCATAAATTTTGCATAACTTACGGGTACGCTACAATACGCTGGCATAAATTGTCATACGTCGTGTACGCCAAAAATTTTGTGCGTGCACAAAATTTTCAACGTATGCCGACGTACTGATAATACGGTACTCCTAAGTTATGCGTACGCAACGAATACGTTATGCACAAGTTCATGAACGTAACCTGTAAGTAACTCATACGTTCGCATACGTTGTCATACGTCGCGTGTCAAAGCACTCCTGGATGTTTTTAGCGTATGAGAAGCGTATGCATAACGCATTGCCAACCTACCAGCAGCGTACTCGGAACGTACTCAGCGTATGAGCAACTAATGTGTGGCGCATTGGTCAGTGCCAAAGCGCCGCTAGAACGCCAAGGAAAACTACTTTATTTGTGAAAATGCAAGCCATGGCGTCCTCGCCGCGTCCTTATTGCGCTGCTACGGAGTTCACACTGCGTTCTACCGCGTTTCTACGGAGTTCTAGCCGATGATTCAAAAGGCTTGCACGACCTTTATTAAAATTTTCACTGTGCTTGAGCGGCGCTTTTGGGTGTGTGCATTGCGTTTCCACGGCGTTCGTACCGCGCTTCCACGGTGTTCTGGCACTGCGCTGGCGGATTAAAGACAAAATGGAAACGAAGTCTCTGTCATTTGTACGTTTTGCTTTCAAGAATATCCTCTTAGCTCTGACATCAGTCTGTGAAAATGACTAAACCGAAAACTTCTAGCTGCCTCTAACCATGGCCAGACCCAAAGCATTCTTTGCCCCCTGCTCTGTGTCTTTACAGAACAATGCTGGCAGCATCAACAACCATTTTTATCTGCTGCGACTACATATATAAGTAATAAACCAGCTGACATTGTGAAAGAAATCCTTATACATGTATGTGCATCTGATTTAAATAGTGTTTTGTTTGCTTTTGTCATTTTTAAAATTTGCATATCTTTTTTCATCTATTTTCACCAGATAAAAACACCATTGGACGCGGTATGTGAAAGCTCCACGCAAGCGCATTAAACGGCGTGACAGCGCCTCACAAACGCCGTGACAGCGTCTAGAAAACGCCACAGGAAAACAATAAAATAAATGACATGCCGTAAAAGAACCGAATCGGCGCGGTGTAGACGCAGTTGCATCGTGATGGACGACGTGCCATCTCTGTGCAAACGCAATATGCTACCACTGCGTTTGCACTTTGATCTCACTTCATAAAAGCAAATTGTTTAATTATGGTACAGGTAAAAAGACATTTGAATGGCTAAATGTTTTTGTAAATTTCAGGCAGCTAAGGGTAGTAGTTAATGGTGTTAAATCTGACTGGGCCCCTGTTGCGTCTGGTGTCCCACAGGGCACCGTTCTCGGTCCATTGTTATTATCCTTGTACATAAATGACATATCTGTTGGCATTGACTCTCAAATAAGGCTGATGACTGTGTTTGACTGTTTGTTACTGGGAAATTAAAATTGTAGAAGATACTTCGAAACTTCAGAAAGAAATTGACCTTTTAGAGAGCTAGGTCCAAACATGGGTATGAGATTTCAACCTGTCAAATGCAACATGATGCAGCTGACAAATAAACGGATTAATAAAATTGAGGCCCCCTACACCCTTGAGGGTACAGTACTGGAAAACGTTGATAACATTAAATATCTAGAAGTAACAATTACAAATGACTTTAAGTGGAATACCTATATCATAAATATCTATACTAAAGCCAACAAAACAAATGGATTCCGGAGGAGAGACTTGTATGCTTGCCCCCAAGATGTTAAAGAACAAAAATAAAACTCCTTTAAGAGAAGTGAGCATATTAATGAGAAAAGGGATGGTCCATACCGCGGTTTCGGCTACTTAAGCCTCTGCAGTTACCCTTTATATTTGGCAAAATGGAGCCAAAGAGAACTACTGTAATTTTGCAACTTTAAACAGGATGGTTGACACAAAGACTAGTTTTTATCCAAACAGAGCCAAATATATAAAATGTTGGTAAGAAAATTAATCAGCTTATAAAGGACTGGTGTGCCCAGTCCTGGAATATGGGAATTCTGTATGGGATCTGTATGGGATCTTCATACTAAAGGCCTTCAGGAGGCATTGGAGAAGTACAGAATCGTGCATTTGTAACTAAAAATTATACTTTCGAGGAAGGAAGTATGACTGGTATTCTTGAACAACTTAAGTTGGAATCTCTCATGAAAAGGAGGGCGGATAATCGACTTGTATTGCTATACAAAGGTCTGAAGGGTAAAGCTAGAATACCTACAGATGACCTTATCCACCAGACTCTATGGCATTTCAGATACCATCTACTAGTATACTAACTAGTATAGAGGCCTATAATTGTAATTCTTTTCCCCATCATTGATTGAAATGACCTCCCTGTCAGACTCTCTTTTTCCACCACTGAAATGTCAGATGATTGTGTGTCCAAGATCGCTTCGCTCAGGCGTTCTAGGGACTAACTTCTCGACAATATCCTGTTATCCTCCCCTCTATGGAATAAACTGTATAAAAAGTAACTCCCCTTTACACTTTAATGAACAAATAATATGCAAATTCGGTTTATTCCGTGTTTAATATTTCATAACTATAAGTCTTAGAAATCTGGAAGGTGGATATTGTGGGAGGTGGCGGAAATTTGGTGCTGGGACAACAACAGGACATTGCCACTGAACCCCCTTGTGAAATAATGTCATTTGGCGTGTCATTAGTAAACTATTCAGATTCAGAACCAATTGACAGGTTTCTGTCGAAAAAATAAAATGAAATAATCTTGACGTAAACGGAATAAATCATGAAAATGAAAAAAAATTGATTGTTTACGGAATAGCGAAACAAAACAAGCGTAGACCAGGATGTTGAAATGATATCACTACCTTAACCTTAAAGCACGTAACCAGGATGATGGACCATGTGTTTTAAGCCTATCGTATAAAAAAAGGTAAATAAATAAAGATGCAAAACACATAGTTACCCTGCTTTGATCTGATATTTTCTGAACTTACAATTTATCAAATGGATAACTCTTTCAATATAAATAATGATAACTGCACTTGATTTACAGCGACAACTGCACGTTTAAAACCCCGGTTTTTAAACGTGTTGTCACTGTAAATGCTTGTTGCGACGGACACAGACGACAATTAATTTTACCATATAGTTTAATCATTTGTTTCGCCTCACATCTTCTGTACTGACATTGCTGGCTTTGTTTTGAAACTTTTCTCCAAGTCTACACTGTGTGGCAGTACTTTTGTAACGTGTCGACTTTATAGCTGACTACACTAACTGTCAGCGAAGCTGCTCATATATGGTCGACCATCTCATGCGACCATGAATTTAAACAAGGACTGCCACCAAACAATAATCTTATAGGAAAGCTGACCTAAGAAATGAAATAGGTCACTCAAATCGACTCCAACCAATACTGAAGTTAAAATTAAATAAGACCCTTCGTAAGGTCTGACATTCCCAAGAAAGTTCGTCATGTAATTATCCAGGTGTGAATCAATATTCGCTATAAGATTAATAGGGCGATATTGCAATTTTAATAATTATCTTTTGCAAAGTCAAAAGTATCTTTAAGGTGCAAATGGATTCAATTACACAAATTATTCAGCTCTAATATGGTGTTTTTTAAATTTAAGATAACATAATTAGAAATTAGTCTTTATTCGTACGTTATCTAAGTACACATAAAATGATTAAACAAATAGAAAAAATGTCGAAATTAGATAAGGGTACAAGTTTTCAAGCTGCCCTTTTATCGTAATTCACAAAAATATCGCTAAGGTGCAAACGGATACATTTTCTAGATGTTTTATATTTTTATCTGATATAATTTTTATAAGTGTGACATAAATAGAAGTTAGTCTTTATGCCTAAGAAATAAAAATGCACAAAATTTATTTTGTTTTGTGTTCGGACTTTTCCGTAGATTTTACGAAAAACCTCGGCGTACCTGTCATTACCTATAACACCTGATATTGTAACTTTTTAATATGTGAAACGTTGGGTGTATAGTCCGGGATAGAGTAGTTTAATACTGACTATAAATAAATAAATAAATAAATAAATAAATAAATAAATAAATAAATAAAATTTATACTATTTTGTGAACGGGTCTAGAAAAAGTGCATAAGTCTAGAGTGTAGATTTTGGATGAAATGCGATCTAAATACAGACTTAACTGCATACTAATATAGAAAGAAAGAAAGAAAGAAAGAAAGAAAGAAAGAAAGAAAGAAAAAAAGAAAGAAAGAAAGAAAGAAAAAAAGACAGAAAGAAACTGCATAATATTAAAGAAAGAAAGAAAGAAAAGAAATCGTTACAAATTGACAGGCGGTTAAATGAATAAATAAATAAATAAATAAACAAGTAGCCCAGGGGCAACGATCGCTCACCTGAGAGTCAACAAGTACAGTCACTGGACAAAGTAATTGGGGTTTTTACCCCATATATGGGTATGGTGGCCATCTTGGTCATGTGACCTTGAAACCCTACTTACATCAGCAGAAGAGCTCTTGTCTGGATTGTGTATCCTCTTTTCTGCTATTTTGGTTCACATGAAAAAATCATCTAACAAGGTCAGGGTCCTATAATGACCCCCGGGGTGGGGCCGTATTTGACCCCAGGGGCAAGATTGGCAGGATTTATGTAGAGCTCCACATGACAATGTTGTATATCAAATATACAAGCTTTGTGTCATGCTGTTGCAGAGAAGATTTTTTCATATATTTCCATTATAAGTCTATGGTAGATAATGACATGCCTGGGGCGTGGCCTGTATGGACCCCAGGGGCACCCTTGGCAGCATTTATAAAGGAGAGGATTATACATTGGTCCACACAACATATGAAAGCTCTGGGCCATATGGTTACGGAAAAGAAGATTTTTTTATGTTTTTCCTAATGACCCCCGGGGCGGGGCCCGTATGGACCCCAGGGGCACAGTAGGCAGGATTTATAAAGAGGACCATTATGCATTGCTAAAAACAAAATATGAACGCTCTGGGCCTTATGGTTTCGGAGAAGAAGATTTTTAAAAGTTTTTCCCATGACACCACCGGGGCGGGGCCCGTATGGACCCCAGGGGCACGGTTGGCAGGATTTATAAAGAGAAACACTATGCATTGCTACAAACAACATATGGAAGCTCTGGGCCTTGTGGTTTCGGAGAAGAAGATTGTTTTATGTTTTACCCATGACCCCCCAGGGCGGGGCCTGTATGAACCCCAGGGGCACGGTTGGCAGGGTTTATAAAGAGGACCACTATACATTGCTACTGACAAAATATGAAAGCTCTGGGCCTTGTGGTTTCGGAGAAGAAAATTGTTTTTTATGTTTTTCCCATTGTAAGTCTATGGGAGCTAATGACCCCCGGGGCGGGGCCATTTTTGACCCCAGGGGCATGATTGGCAGGATTTATGAAAATGACCACTACACATTGCTACATACAAAATATAAAGGCTCTGGGCCATGTGGTTTCGGAGAAGAAGATTTTTTTATGTTTTGCCCCATCACGCCCCCGGGGCGGGGCCTGTATGGACCCCAGGGACACGGTTGGCAGGATTTATAAAGAGGACCACTATACATTGCTAAACACAAAATATGAAAGGTCTGTGACTTGTGATTTCGGAGAAGAAGATTTTTTTATGTTTTACCCATTGTAAGTCTATGGGAGCCATCTGTTGCCATGGAAACCAGAGTTCTAATCTGACCTGCCCCAAAACCTTTCACAACCTTTCCCCCTCCTCAATGATGCTTTAGATAAAATTTGATCACGATCGGCCTTGTTGTCTTAGAGATATTTGAGTTTGAAAATGTGAACGGACGGACGGACGGACGCACGGACGCACGCACGGACGGACGCACGGACGGACGCCGGCTCGACTACTGTACTATAAGCTCACCTTGTGAGCCTTCGGCTCAGGTGAGCTAATAAATAAAGTTCAGAAAAAAACATTGAGAGATATACGTTGTCCGAAAACAAAATTAGTCCATGAATGAAATACGCACTTTCAGCAAGTGGCAATTTTAATACGTCTTGAATCCGCAAACTTAGACAACTTTTAAAGAGCTGTTTGGAACAAATTAATTGTTTGGTCACTTTTTGTTGTTCGAATTTTACTCAATCAAATATCTCAAATTTTACCACTTGGCCAGGAGATTGTATTTACAATAACGAGAATTATCTATCGACACGCGTCACGTGTCAAAATTCTGTATATTCAGTCCAATTATGTGGACTACCGTAAAGGAATCACTTTATCTTGATCTTGACTCGAGAAACTACATAATTCTATTTCATTTGTGTCTGTTGCTGTATATACAATTTTTACATGTTCAACTATTGACCGACGTCTTTAACCAGTTATCGGTCGTAATCTGCCTAAAAACCAATAAACCAATGGTTTCCCTTACACCATGGCCCAAGACATTGTCATCGCGCGACTGAATCGATAATCTATACAGGTAATGTGGCATTGGTTATGTTTTCACACAGTATTGCCTCTCAGGTAGCTGACACGGAATTTCGCTAGGTCACGGCATGAACCATAACAAGAGCACCGCCTTGGAACGGTTAGTAATACAATTACTAGGGGGCTTAAATCGGTTTTATGGGATCCCAACCCTCGCCCTAGGTCTTGGTAAGGTTCATGGCCCTATATTAACAGTCATAATTGAATGTTTATAGCGATATAAGAACGGTCCACTGGTCTTTCAGACCAGCCCAGACCACTCTGACTTGAAAGAACTTGAGCGTTTTATAGAAAGAATCACCATATCTATCATTCATCCAATCTGTATAACTTTCTTGAGGCTAAACCCACACTCGGACCACTGTCCGCTATTACTGTCCTCTAAGACCACTGTCTCAGAGCTGAGACCATTGTCTCTATGACAGTATGTCTCTATGACCAGTGTTTTTGTCAATTATCCGCCTGTATAGGAGAATCCGCAGAAGGAGTGGTTTGGTTGGCACTTAAATACCTGAAATGACAAGATATCTACACTAATTTAACATTTCCTGTAAGTTAAGACAATATTCTAACCAGAAAGATATAAATAACAGCAGTCAACTTTACACGCAGTAAATAGGGGAACTATTTTTGTGTATAAACGAATCAGGGAAATTAATTATTAATGTGGTCTGATTCCTATCAGGCCCTTATTTTGCTTTTAAATCAAATAAAAAAACCTGTGAACTTTCAACTGTATATTCACAGAGTCTGTGCTGGCAGTATGAGATCACTGGAACCAACTTCCATAGTCTGACAGACATTTAGAAACATGTACCCATTCATCGGTTTGCCAAGCTTTTCGAGAGCTTTTTTCGACGTCAAAAATATGTTGTGTTTGTGCCCTTGATAATGGTAATTTTTAAACAAAGTAAAGTGTTTTACAGCCTCTGAGATGTCACGATGCATGATTTTGTATGTACGTTCCAATATTTTGGCACAATTTTCACTGATATTGGAAGTTTTCATGTACATTCATGGGATTAAAAATCCAATCATGTATACATCAGACCATTGTGCTATGATACATTGTCTTAGCAATCATTTTATACCAGTTTCAGCATTATATTGCAATTTGCTCCTAATACTGCGTTACACTATGTTCCCGGCGGCCCCGGCAGCCCCGGCAGCCCCATTTGCTCGAAACGTAGCGTGCCGTGGAATTTTGGTCATATATTTCTCCGTTTCACGGTCTATTACGTCTTGTTAAGTTTTCTTACGTTGTATTACGATATCCGTAACAAGCCGTGGTAGTGATAAGCCGGTCTATTTTATACTTTACAGTGAAAACCAATGTATATCAAAACTTGATAAAATTGATATTTTCATTGATACGAAATTTCACTGATATCAAAAGTTATTTGGACTGATATCAGCCTACATCGTCACTGTAGATTTTGGATTACTTCTGACCTTTCCATTTACTTGACGTCATTAAATGAGTCTCACTTCAGAAATTCAAACGCCTATTACTCCGTTATTTAAGAACGAAAACAAAACATAAAGTGTGTGGATTCATTTTCTTAGTTAGAACGTAGAAACAATGTGGTACTAAAATTAGTTGTGTTTTCAAAAATTTTTGGTTTTTGCATTTTCACCGTCTGCCTCGTGAATTGGAAAATGTCCGTGTATTGTATAAAATAAAAAGAAAATTTGCTCTTGTTTTCGGTGAATACCAAATAAATTTCATCTCGTGAGTTGAAAACATAAAAATATTCGCTCGTGCTGGGCACTCGTGAAAAGTCTGATGTTTGGTATTTACCTCAAAGAAGCAAATCCTCTATGTGTCACGGAGGCGCTAAGGTACGTTACGTTTGTCCACGATCTATCACGATTATTAGCACGTTCTATTACGGCTTGTTACGTTCTTTTACGTTCAGTTGCGTTTTGACCAAGGCGTAACACGTTGTTTTGTTCTGTCAAGGTTAGCCACGAAGCGCAGACACCATGCAATTTAAAGCGTTTTTTGTGCCTTAAATATAAGAACAAGCCCTTTGAAATAATAACCGCGCTCCTCAACAACCGGCTGCAGAGTTGATTACAGAAAATTCGGGATTTTATTACTTCTTCAATGGCATAGTGCAGCGTATGGTCTCTATTGTTCACTATAATGTCACTGCTCCAATAAGAAGGAACTTGTCCCCATGATATGTCATTTTATATCTTTAAACTTCATGCGCCGTGATAAACGTAACATAACGTGGCATACGCAGTGGAACGGGGGCAACACCGTCAAAGACCGTAACGCGCCGTAACTTTACGCACCAAAACGTGTTGAGTATTCCGTAGGAAACGGGACGAGAATTGAGACGACCTTGATCAAACGCAGCTGAACGTGGAAGATCCGTAGCTTACCTGGCTATTCACTAGCTTCCCGTTGTACTACGGACCGCCTCCAAGTTTCGCTATGTACTGTTACGTACTGTCACGGTGTGTTACGTTCAGCCCGTTTTATCGCGACCCAGTACGCTTGTCATTTCCCCCGTGACTGCCGTGGCAGATTTTTAAAAACTGTCAAAAAAATTGCCACGGTGTCCACGGTTATCACGGCCTGCTACGTTTGCCTCTCCCGTTCCACTGCAATGCCTCACGTTTATCCCGTTTTGATCACGGTTGTCTGAAACGTGGCTGTCGTGAACATAGTGTAAACGTAGTATAAAATAAGCTCAGTCTATAGGTAAAATGTCTTGATTTATCTGTAAGTTAAACAGGCGGGTCAGATGGGATACGGTTGGCATGCCACAAAACCAACAAACAGTTGCAGAAGCGGTACTCAAACTCCAGGCAGAGGTGACATCACTGGGTGCCCTCGATGATAAAATTTGTCAGCTAAATCAGATACACGTGTCTGCTTCGACAGCAGCCGGACCACCTGTTGTGCAGAGAGTAAGACGAGCCAAACTTAAGACGTGGACTCCAGAAATTCAGCAAGCCATTAAGGATAAAAAGCTAGCCTTTAATCAATGGAAAAATGGTAATAGACCTGTGGACCCTGAAAATCCCTTGGTCCTGAATAAAAAGCAAACCACGAAACAGCTGAGAACTCAATGCAGGATTGAGGCTGCTAAAGGTAGAGAGCAATCTAGGCAGGTGATTTTGGACGCCAAAGCAGGTGACAAGAAGCTATTCTACAAGCTGGTTGACAAGCAAAGGGGGAAGCTCAGTGCATGTGTAATGAACTGACGGTGAATGGCAAAAGCCACAAGTCCAATAAGGAAATACTGGAGGCCTGGCGTGAGCACTTTGAGTTCCTGGCGACTCCAACATTACATGAAGACTTTGATGAAAAGTACAGACAACAAGTCGACAGTGAGCTTCGAGAGATAATAGACATGTGCACACCTGACTCAGTCTCCAAACAACAGGCTATTGATGCCATCAACAGAGGAAAGGCAGCAGATTTCCATGGGGTTACAATTGAGCACTTCCTAAATGGTGGACCTGAGCTACTACAAGCCACAACAGAAATTGTGAACCAGGTTTTCAAGTTTGGAAGGGTCACATTGGTCCTTAGCATTGGTACTCTCACCCCGGTTTTCAAAAATAAAGGATCATCAACCGACGCGAAAAACTATAGGGGTATAACAATCCTACCAACAATGATAAAAATTATAGAAACCATTCTGAGAGACAGAATCCAGCCCACCATTGAGGCACAGCAGAACAACATACAGCGAGGATTCACTAGAAACTCATAGCCAATGAACTGCTCTCTGATCCTAGAAGAGACCATACGAGAACATACTGACTTGCGGAAACCTCTGTATCTTGCATTCCTGGATGCTAAGGCTGCATTTGATGTAGTCTCACATGCAAGCCTACTCAGAAAGCTGTTCCATGCAGGTATTGAAGGAGTGACATGGTCCCTTATCCATTCTTTGCACCTGGAAGCAGAGTCAGTGGTCAAATGGGAAGGAGTGTGTTCAGAGGCATTCAGAATCTCCCAAGGTGTCCGACAAGGGGGATCCTGAGCACAGACCTATACAAGCTGTATGGAAATGATCAGTTAAACAGATTGGAAAACACCGGATTAGTATGCCATGTAGGGGAAGTCTCATGTGTAGCACATGTCTGTGCCGATGACATCATTATAGGTGCAGACAAAAAACCTGCACTACAGTACCTGGTGAATATTGGTGTTGATTTTAGCTGTATGGAAAGGTTCTTTCTTCAGCCAGTGAAAAGTGTCCTGCTTGAAATTGTACAACAGTGTAGCCAATTAGAAGAGGAAAATCTGCATATCACCATTAAAGGAATCCCCATGCCGGTGGTGAAGGAGGTAATGCATATGGGCATTCTTAGGTCGGCTGACAGCCAAGAGACAGCCGTAAGAGAGAATATACAGAAGGCTAGGCGTGTCATCTACAGTTTGATGGGCTCGGGACTTCATGGGCATAATGGTATGGATCCGGAAACATCACTTCATCTATTAAGTATATTTGTCCTATCAGTGTTGGTCTATGGACTGGAACTATTGTTGCCGAAGAATGCCCTGGTAGAGAGGTTGGAGAGAACAAACAAACAATTTATTAAGCAGCTATTGTCCCTTCCGAGTACTGCTGCGGATTCTGCAGTCTATATATTGTCTGCGAAAGAACTATCAACAAGAGAGCCTTGACCTTATTCGGCAATATCTGTCGGTTGGATGACAACTCTAAAGAGAAACAGTTGGCTCAAAGACAGTTCTCAGTAAAGGCCCACAATAGTAACAGCTGGTTTGTTGCAATTAAGAAACTCCTTCTGAAGTATGATCTGTCTGACTGCTGGGAAATCTTAGAGGAACTACCTACAAAGTACAGATAGAAAACTCTGGTAAACAAGAAGGTCAATAGCTTGTGGGCAGAGCTAATCAAGAGCAGAGCCAGGCTATATTCCTCACTGAGATATCTAGAAGTGGACAGTTTCTATCCAGGAAAGACTCACTGGTTGGTACGACATTCAAGTGTGGCTAGAGATATTCCCTGTATTGGTATCAAGTTGAAGCTAGTGACTGGGACTTACATTCCAGAACCAGGTGGACCCTACATGCGCGGATCCAAAAAATTATTATTCTGGCAATTCCAGGGGTGGGGGAATCCGGACCCCCTGCCCCCCCCCCCCTCTGGATCCGCCCATGCCCTACCTGTATGTTGTGCAGCAAGATCCTGAAACTGTTGGACATTTTCTTGTGGAGTGTACTGCCCTTGAGGAGAAGCGTCGACCAATTATGGACAGCATTGTATCATCTCTCATAGAGATAACTGATTCACCGGCTGACAGTGAAGATCTTGTGAATATACTATTGGACTGTCGTAAAGTTATAGATATCAAAAATGGCAAATGTATACTCCCAGTAATAGAAAACATTGAAAAATTATCTAAAATACTGTTACACTCTCCACACTGAACGGTATAAAAAGCTGAACATTATCCCAAAGAGACTTAAGAAAACCTGCAGAAAAGGTTACCGCCATACATTGAAGCACGAATGAGTTCTTTAAAAGGGTGATGGGCAGTTACAGAAGTGTACCTAAAATACTAAGAAGACTCCAGAAGGAGGTGTGCCTACCAAGGCAGAAGTTATACAACGATACGATACGATGGCGTTTTTAAATTCGTCGTATCATGTGCCTAAGACACTGTTCTTGTCATTTAAATTAAAGAAGTGTCCAAAATTGCTCTAAGGTGATCAAAAATATATGTAACATCAAAAATTGCTAAATTTATTTTGCATAGTATAGTACTCCTACTCATTAAGGCAGGTTTTGTTGCGTCACAGCTTCTTCCAAATTTAGATCGATGACAATAGTACACGTGCAGTGACCTTAAATCAACCACAGATACTTGGGGGTACTGTTTAGATTTTGCAAAAAGCTAATACTTGTACTTTTTTTTTTTTTTAAAATATACTTGAATTTTTTTCTTCTTCATTTAGCTTTTCTGCATTAGTCCTGACCTTATACAATTAGTAAAATATGTCTAGAATACATAAAAGCATTAGAAATACTGATAAGCAAACACTAATGTAAAGAAAAAGCACAAGATAAACAACTTCGGTTCACCAAACTTTCGACCGTCACTTTGAAAAGACAAACTGATTCACTAATCCGTAACTTACAAGAATCTTATATATATCAGCATGTCCGGGAATCATTACGCTTCAAACGGATACAGAAAGCATTTAAATAATCCCTTGCATACCCACAAAAACGGCTATTAAACAACGATTCTCATCGCTACCGCGTTGAGATGGCCGGAAGTAAATAATGGATGTGACTGGATTCTGGGCGTACGTTTAAAAACGGCGAAAACGGGTAACCAGCGATCAAACCGAAAGTAACCTCTGATTGCGTCAGACTTGATTGACCAATGAAAACAAGCGGTCCAGTCACATGGCAATTTGAATTTCGTTGCGTCCTTGTTTAAGCTGCATGTCTGGTGCTATTGGTCTTAATGATAGCACGGAAACCGCAGTGGAAGATCTTGAAAGTCAGAATGATATAAATGCAGTGGATAGGAATGCTAACGGTGGTGGCTCGTGTGACGCTGATGAAGATGATCGCTCCCAACAGGTCCTACCAACAATCATGACCAACGATGGTATTGGTGAATTGCACACCCTTCAGTCTGGTCCAATTGACCCCGATGAGGGAGCCATGTCTCGCCTGAGCGTTGAACGGCCAGCTAGTCCACAACAAGGCGCCTCGCTGCCTACTGAACAGATAGTACCACTGGTGGGGAAAGCGAAGAAAATAGATAAGCCAAGGCCTACATCCAAGAACATCGACGGTTCTGCACAAGTAACCCCTATCCTTACCGATGGTGCTACTGGGCGAGTAAACTGCTCCATAGATGAACAGATGTTGAAATCTAAAGAAAAGACACTGAACCAAAAAGAAAAGAAATTAAAAGACGCTGAAAAGAAACTCCACCTGAAGGAAATGAGCCTTGCAGATCAAATTGACCAAAATGAATACTCAAAGGCATATATCCTGACAATGGAAAACAAGCTTAAGGAGCTGGAGAATTCTAACAGATTATTGAAAATGAAGATGTTGAGCCAGTATGGTCTGGATGGAACTGTGGGAGAACAACATTTACAGCATAATAAAGATTCAGTAACTGCAGAGTCACAAGCTAATAACATACACTCTGATTCTGATCTCAAATCTCGGGTTACTCACTTAGAGTTCAAAGTACTTGAAAATAGAATTACTCAGCTGGAACATAACCTTGCTTCTACTTATGGCCCACATTGGGCACCTCATAATTACAATTACTACTACTATCCTCACCACCCGTGCTACAGTCCAGCCACACCATATTACACTTCAAGACCGCAGTACACAAATTCTATTCCCTCTGTGTGGGACAGTCATTATCATCCCTACCATGGTAGTCCTGAAATAAATTACTGGCATGCTGAACCACATGTAACATATCAGTATTCTCAGTCTCAACAGACAGATAGTACATACATGAATACACATCAACAAGTATTATCCAATGCTGCTACTGAACCTGTACATCTAGTAAACAGCTCTGACAGTAATTTGCATACTAATCAGAACACGCAGTATCCAACATCATCTATTGATGCGGATAGCATACAACCAATCCCCGTTCATTTTTCCTGTCGAGGCCGGAGAAAGACCACCCGCCTCAAACCCTCATCCCCACCTTCATTACAGTCTCACCAGAGAATCAGGAGGAGAAGACATCCATCACCGGTAGATCAGGACAAAGACACTCCAGTAGACGGGATGGCCAACAGACCAGCCCACACAGGCCGAAAGGGAGCAGCTGTCCGCGGAAACAAGACAACCGCCCAGAATGTGTGGTTAGAAACAGACAACCGTCCTCCAAGCTACCCTTCCATCCTATTACTAGAAGGGGAGTGTCCACAGAGAAAAGGTCCACAGTTGGTGAACAAGAGCCCTCTGGAAATCCCCAAAATACTAGTTTTGGAACCACTGGAAGACGCACAGAAGGAGGTTCCCAACCATCGTTGTCAATAGCAACATTAAACACAAAAAATGTGAAGACTAACTTGAACTATCTCACTTCTCTCTCAAAGTCTCACAGTATCCTTATCGTACAAGAGCATTGGCTTTATGCTTTTGAATCATCGATAGTCCAACAAATTTATAATAACAGTAATTATCATATTAAATGTGTCGACGACTTGGATCCGATTCCTCCTATACAACCCCCAAGGGGGCATGCAGGAACATGCATTCTGTGGAAGAAAGAGATTAATCATTATGTAAACATCTTGCCTGACGGAGGACATAGGATAACAGCAATAGAGTTCAAAGGAGATGATGGGCTGGTGTGCCTAATTAACGTGTATATGCCTGCAAGAGGCTCTCCAGATTGTGACATGCAGTTTCAGAGTACCTTAGATGAAATCCATGAGATCTTAGAAAAATATGGTCAAACTCACAAGATAATTCTTGGCGGAGATTTTAATGCTTCCTTGCATCGAACTCCACCCCTCGGAAGGGATCGAGTATTACAAACTTTCCTAGCTGAACATAATCTGTACTTGCCAGATAATTATCCCAGCAAATACACCTATTTCCATGAAGGAACAGATGCAAAGTCCCAGATTGATTACTGGTTCATTTCGCCTCTAGACCAGGAAACCGTCGAAGTTGGAAAAAAGGACCTGGTAAACCTTTCCGATCATGTAGAGGTCTCCCTCTATACAGCAATATCTTGTGAAGTCAAGAGGAACTCAGATGGTTTATTGGAAGCCAAAGAAGGAAATGAAACACAGATTAAGCCAAAAATCAGATGGAATAAGTGTGATAAACAGTACTTCTGTGACCTTCTGGAGTGTGGACTTAGTACTCTCTGTAAACAAATACCGGATTCCCAATTTGAGATGGACCTAATGGTAGCATCGGTGAACAGAACACTATACGAGGCATCTGCAGCTGCAGCCCCAGCTCCTAAAACAGCCAAAAATAGAAGAAAGAATAATCTCCCACTATGGAATGAGGATATTTCCTTGGTGGTCGCGAGAAGTAAACAAGCACATAAGGAATGGCAAGCAGCAGGTTCCCCGACTAGTCCAGATAACCCATTGGTTAAAAATCGAAAAGACGCACGGAGGCTGATGCGTAAGACTATTCGACAGCAGGTCTATGCTGACAACCAGGACAAATACCAAGAAATAATGGATGCCAATGAGCGTGACACCAAAACGTTTTATAAATTAGTTAATCAACAAAGAACAGTAAAAAGCACGTCAACTGAAATCCTTTATTTTGATGGAAAGACTTGTTCATCTGTCAATGAAGTGGCGGCTGCATTCTCTGAACACTTTGAGAGGTTGGCGACCCCTTCAGATAATCCCGACTATGACGCTGGCTATAAAGCCCAAGTGGAGTTTGATACCCTTCTGATTGAGATGATCACGCAGCAACAGACCTGTTGCATCAAACCCGTCTCCCCCAAGGAGATTAGCAATATTATCAACTCATTCAAGACAAACAAGGCGCAGGATATCTTTGGGCTGTCCTCTGAACATCTTAAATATGCCCCAGATTGTCTCTATCATATCTTATCCTCACTTATGAACTGTATCCTTCGCTCTGGCTATGTTCCCCAACAACTTAAGCAGGGTATCTTGACACCAGTCTTAAAAAAGAAAAAGGATGCAACAAGGCCTACTAACTATCGTGGCATTACAGTTCTCTCCATCTTGGGTAAGGTTCTTGAGCGGGTATTGCAAAACCGTACAAAAGTCCAGATAGAGTCGCAGCAATCCAAGATGCAAAGAGGTTTTACTAGTAACTCATCTGCGGTCAATGCCTCGCTTATTGTATCCGAATCTCAAAATGAGGCTAAGGACTTAGGGGAGCCCCTTAAATTAGTGACTCTTGACGCCTGTAAAGCCTTTGATGTAGTGTGGCAAGATTCGCTACTACGTAAAATCTACAATGTCGGAATACAGGGTAGTTTATGGGTCTGTCTTAAGAACCTATATAGGGGGACTTTTTCTACTGTCAAATGGCAAGGGCAGGTCTCAGAGCCCTTTGAAATTAAGCAGGGTGTTAGGCAGGGGGGTATCCTCTCCACCTTACATTATAAACTGTTTAACAATGACCTTCTACACTTACTGCAAGCTCTCGGAGTGGGTATGAACATCGGTCATATTGACTGCAGCTGTCCAACATGTGCCGATGATGTTGCCCTATTGGCCAAATTTCTTCTATGCCTTCAGGTTCTTCTTACTGTTGTTATGTATTTCTTGGGCAGAGAGAGATATGGTATCAACACATCAAAATCTGTAGAAGTTATCCTCAACCAAGGCATCAGAGCAATAGAGGAAGGTAACCCAAATTATGGCAATGACAAACTAGAAAGAAGTGACTCGGAAGTACATTTGGGAGTAGATAGAAACAGTTCAGCTAATGTTGATGCTGATGGAAGGGCTCAGACAGGAAGGAGGACTATGTATGCCCTAATGGGAGCGGGTGCGTACGGGTGTTCTGGAGTCCCCGCCCCATTAATAGCTCATCTCTGGAAGATTTATGCCCTACCCCGTATGATCTATGGCCTTGAAGTCTTTACTCTTACTAATAAAGCTATACAACTGTTGGAGAAAGTGCAAAGATCTATTCTTAGGCATATACAAAATCTACCACCCAATACAGCATTAACAGCAGCGTATGGGCTTCTGGGTCTTAGACCAATTGAACAAGAACTCGATCTAAGGAAATTGACACTCCTTGGAAATATACTCTCCCAAAAATCAACTCTTGAATATGAAATTGCACAGAGACAGATGTCTGTCAAGGGGTTGGATAGTAACAGCTGGTTCTCTAAATGCAAACAGCTACTTCACAAGTACAAACTACCAAGTATCTATACTCTTGATGGTCAAATTGACTCACTTGAATCCTGGAAATCCCAGTTGAAAAAGCATATTGATCTGTTTATTGAAAAAGAGTGGATGCAAGATGTAAAATCCTCTCTAAAATTCCTGAATACTAAAGTATTGAGTGTGGGGAAAATTCATCATGCATGGCGCTCTGTCCCCAATGACCCTCGTCTTGTAAAGCGAGTTTATCCCAAAATACGTCTTTTGACGGGTACTTACATTTTACAGGAAAATAGGGCTCGTTTTAACCAGTATGAGATCAATACGTGCTGCCCTCTTTGTGGCGATGGGATTGAGGACCGTGTACATTTCCTAGCAGTATGCTTAAAACTTGCAGGAAGCAGACAGGGTTTAGTAGATACTTTGGTTACAATATTGAAGTCCAGAAATACTGATGTTAGGATTTATACTCTAGTAAAGGAACCTCAGCTGCTAGCCCAAATAATCTTAGATTGTTCAATCATAGCTGATACTAAACAATTGGACATTAATGAGGATACGTTGATCTCGATTGAGAAATGGTCACATAATGCATGCTTTGTGTTGCATCAGAAGCGAAGTGAACTTCTCGGCTTAACTAACAAAAAGTAAAACTGGGTAACCTCCGTCCTTCCCTTGCTCGTGTGGACTGCCCGTACAGCAGGGAGGGGCGGTGGTTGCTTGTTTATTTGCTTACAGTTGAGTGGCGAAGACTGATAGTTTTCTTACTAGTATGCAATTAAGTGTTGTAGCTTTGCTTGTTGCTTGTGGTGCATGTAGTTGAGATAGTGTATAGTATATCCCTGTACGGCCGTATATATGTTACTGATAATAACCTTACTAATGACAGCTTAAGATACCTCAATCCTCAACAGTATTAAGCTCGCTATTAGTAAGAAATTATTAATTTTAAAGTTAGATAATCTTAATCCCCTGTGATATAGATTGTTGCGAGTGATATGAGGTTTAGCTATATAGTGAATTGGATTATATGTGTGTGGAGGAGAATTCTGTATTGCCAATTCCCAGAATTTTAACCGTGGAGATGTGGAAAATTCTTAACTTTCGTTGTATGGCTACTATATGAACTTTAATTTGAACTTTTAATACGCTTATGTTTTAACGTGGTTTTTAGCCCAATTCTACAAGTCAGCTCTCGAGCTGTTGAGCCTAACCAGGCTGGAGCCCTCATACAACAACAACATAGACTGCTCCACTGCGCATGTGTCGGATTTGAAAATCCAATAACACAAGCAGACAGCCGTACGCCAATATTTACATCCAAGCATTCGTGGATGTAATTATCCCAATACTATAATTATACTGTTGTTGTCTGCTCGCAGATGTGTAGCTATGTCGTTATCAATGAAACCATATCAGGTGTTGAAAACAATTAGCCAGTTCATTGTTTCTTTTAGCACAAATCAAAGGTCTCGTTAAAAACATTAAATCATGAAATAGGCATGTGTGCGGTAATTGTTGAATTTATGATTCCACAGTTGTACAACATGTACAATGAATATTACTGCAAATGATGGTAGATTTAAACATAGCCTGTACATATAATAGAAACTGGTCATAGAATTATGAAGGGTTTGCAGCATACAACTTTTAAAAACAAGTTCGATGATCGAACCCGTATCTGAACATATAATTGAGCAGTGCCATGAAAAACCAAACGTTTTGCATATATATGCAAATGCAAAGACGCAAATCAGCTTCGCTTTCTTTCCTCAACCTCCATCTCGAACTAGAGCTGTAAAAGCAAACAGTTTAAAAAGTCACTAAAATCACACAAATATCAATTGAACATATTAACACAACATGGAGCGTTATCACCATTTTCTGAAAATCTAATGCGTGTGTAGAATCAGGTAGTTAAGAGATGACAGGTTTATGTATTATTTTAATAGACGCTGTGGTTGCACGACAAGAAACACAGAAAAAAGGGCATTTGGTCGTATACAAGCCGATGTGTGCAGCAGAAAAGACACAGAAGAATCTTTCGTAGATTAGTTCAAAAGACGAGTGTGCTATTTTTTCAATATGTGGATATAGCTATTTCTATTGTAAACCGTTAATAAGCAAGCCTGTTTTTCTTTTACCACGTGCCGCCAATGATCTACAAACACATAATTCGCTGTTACAATAGCATCATTAATGAGCCGCCTCGTGGGAAAACTAACAATCTGCGTAGACTAGGCGAAAACAAAGAAGCAGATCAGATCAGCGGCAACCGCGAAGCTGATCGATCAGCGCCTTTGTTTTCGCTTCACGGATAGCACAATTCCTCTTCTTCTAAAATCCAAAATTTCATGCTTCTGGCTGTCTTCTGCGAATGTACAGGTTGGCTTGTGTCGGACCTGTTCAAAAACCACATTATTGGTTTTCCCACGAGGTGGCTCAAATATATCTATGCTATACAGCCGATTCAGTGTGGGAAGCCTTTTCTTAAAATAGAAAATCCGATTATCGTAGAGGCTGTGACTCAGGTCATGTAAACAACTTTTGATTGGTTGGCCCCATGGCAACAGCGTGTAAACAAGTGGCCATTATTGGGCGTTCAGCTGGCGTGTGATTGATAATGAACTCGCTCAGCCAAAGCAGGCTAACAACAACATACCTGATTGACCAATGAAAACAAGCGGTCCAGTCACATGACAAACGGGATTTCCTTTACTGTAAACAACTGTGGCCACCTCAGTGCGGTAGCGATAAAAACTGCTGTTTAACAGACGCAAGGGAATAATTAAATACTTTCTGTGTCCGTTTGAAGCGTAATGATTCCCGGACATGCTGATATATATAAGAGTCTTGAAAGTTACGGATTAGTGAATCAGTTTGTCTTTTCAAAGTGACGGTCGAAAATTTGGAAAAGCGAAGTTGGTTATCTTGTGTTTTTTCTCTACATTCAGAATCAGAATCAGAATCAGAATAGTTTACTGGTGAAACGTCAAACTGACAATACTACACCAGGGGGGATGGGGCTTGACCGGAGGGGATTAGTCCCGAGCTCTCACAAGAGAAGTAAATTTAGACACACAATCATCTGACAATTCAGCAGAGGAGATCAGAGAATCAGGGAGTTCATTCCAATCTCTAATGGTCTGGGGGAAGAAACTGTGTAAATAGGCATTCGTACTTGCTGAAGGTATCTGAAATGCCAAGGAGTGTTGATTCCTACAACGCCTATTTTTGGGGATAAGGTCATCCGTGGGTACTTTTGCTCTCCCTTTTAGACCTTTGTAAAGTAATATAATTCTATTATCCTTCCTTCTTTTCTGCAGGGATTCCCATTTTAGTTTTTTAAGGATGCCAGTCATACTACCTTTTTCATATGTATAGTTCCTAGTTACAAACCTAGCCGCACGCTTTTGCACCTTCTCCAAATCATCTATCAAACCTTCATAATGAGGGTCCCAAACTGAGCTACCATATTCAAGAATAGGTCTCACCAGACCTTTATAGGCAGCTTCTCTCACATCTTGGGGGCAAGAAAACAGATTTCGTCTCAAAAAACCAAGGGTCCTATTGGCTTTGGTACACACATTGCTGATGTGAGTATTCCATTTTAAATCCTTAGTTATTGTTACACCAAGATATTTGATACTCTCAACATTTTCCAACACAGTACCCTCAAGCTTGTAAGAAGCCTGAATTTTACTAGTACGTTTATTTGTCAGCTGCATCATGTTGCACTTGACAGGTTGAAATCTCATACCCCATTTCCTGGCCCAACTACCTAATCGATCAATATCCTTCTGAAGTTTCACTGTATCCTCCACATTCTTAATTTCACGATAACAAACACAATCATCAGCAAAGAGTCTGATTTCCGATTCAATATCTGAGGTGATATCATTTATATGCAACGAAAACAACAAGGGGCCAAGAACGGTGCCCTGTGGGACACCAGATACAACAGGAGCCCAGTCTGATTTAACGCCATAAACCACAACTCTTTGTTGTCTATAGCAAAGGAAGGCATCAATCCATTTAATTGTCTTCCCACCAATTCCATAACTGAACAATTTGCTTTTAAGGAGTTCATGCGGAGGAGTGTCAAAAGCTTTTTCGAAATCCAAGATAAATGTGTCAACCTGACCTTGATTGTCTAAGATTTTTGCCCAGTCATCAATCACTGTAGCTAACTGGGTTTCACAACTGTGGGATTTCCTGAATGCATGTTGCCTGTCTGACAAAAGTTTATGATGATCCAAATGGGACATGATATTAGAACACACTATATGTTCCAGAAGTTTGCAGGGTACGCAGGTCAAGGAAACTGGACGATAGTTGCAAGCAAGAGACCTGTCAGCCTTTTTGAACAGGGGACAAATGTTTGCTAAAGACCATTCTTTGGGGATTTCACCCGAGTCTATTGACTGTTGAAAAAGATGTGCAAAAACAGGACCTAGCTCAGATGCCAATTCCTTAAGGACTCTGGGATGAAGCTCATCAGGACCTAAAGCTTTCGACGGGTTCAAACCTTTCAGAAGTTTTGTGACACCTTCTTTGGATACCACTATGTCTTCCATAAACGGGGCTTTTCTATTCAGAAGAGGGACCTGGCTATGTTCAGTTTTGGTGAACACATCCGTAAACTGAC
Organism: Rugalucina vietnamica; assembly: GCA_964017185.1. Taxonomy (NCBI): domain Eukaryota; kingdom Metazoa; phylum Mollusca; class Bivalvia; order Lucinida; family Lucinidae; genus Rugalucina; species Rugalucina vietnamica. The sequence goes on along the minus strand of OZ024875.1, from coordinate 58,175,976 downwards.
CATTGAATTCACCAGCCTTTTCAAAATCTGATTCAGCAAGACCACTTCCATTTCGCTTTTTCAAAGGGGGGATACCTTGAACATCTTTTTTCTGACTATTTATGTACCGATAAAAATCTCTTGGATTAGCCTTAACATCACCAACCAAGTTATTTACATACAACTCATGCTGTTTTCTGATATCTGCTTTGATTTCTCTTCTCAAAGTTTCAAATTTCGTTCTAAATTTTGCATTCCCAGTTTTCTTCGCTTTAGCGTGAGTTGCATTTTTTCTACGAATCTTTCTTCTTATTTCAGGAGTTAACCATGGGACTGAGGAAACTGAGCGACTAGTCTTCGATGGGATATGTTTATCCACTGATTCCTGGATAAAAGATGTGATCAAATTAAAGTTTTCTTGAACCGACCGTGTGCCAGAGTAACCGTTGAAATATTTCTCCTTTGCAAATTTAAGGGCATCACCTTTCATAGATTCATAATCACCTTTCTGATATTTATACACCTTTCTCTTAGGTTTCTTGATGGGGGGAATAACTATTTTCAAAGTTCCAGAGACAATGTCATGATCACTAAGCCTGTCCGGGGAATGAATATCAACAAATTGTCCGGGAAGTGAAGTGATAATCAAATCCAATGTGTTTTGTCCTCTTGTGGGGAAGTGCACTACCTGTTCCAATTCGTGGTCACTTATAAGTTCTACCAACTTTGCACCTTCAGACACGCTCAATGAAAAACCTAGTTTGTTGAGTCTATCTGGCCAAACAATATCTCTGAAGTTGAAATCACCCATGACATGGACCGAGGGGGGTTTGTTTCCTTTATGTAAAGTTTTCACCTTTTCAAGTTGGTCTTTGAATAACTCAAGTTCCTCTATCTTACCATCTGGAGGTCGATACCAACTTGCCACAAAATGGGAAGTTTTGTTCGCAAATACCTTTACCCAAACTGATTCGGAGCCGTTTTCCAATTCAGTGATCGGCATATGGCATATCAGTATTTCGATTGCTTTCTATAGATTCTAGACATTTTTTTTTTCTAATTTTGCTAGGTCACGACTATTGCAGAAAAGCTAAAAAAGATAACAAAAAATATAATTGTAATTTTGAAAAAAAAAGTTCCAAGTATGAGCTTTTGAAAAAGTCTAAACAGTAATCCCAAGTATCTGTGAAATCAACAGACACTGTCTAGACCAGCTTGGTACTATATGACATTGGGCTTTGCTTGTGATATGCTTTTGTCCTATAGACTGTAAGATCCAGTTCAGCTTGTTACAACTATGCAGTTGATCAGCATCTTTGTCTTGCTGTAACTGTATAAATTGTACTGTTCAAAAGACAAGTTTTGTAGTGACACAGCTTTAAACTTTGACATTTCCTGTTATTGGGTACAAGCCACATCATGAAAAAGGCACCTCTGTAAATCTATAATGTGATCAGCAGTGCAAAACCCTGCACTTGAAGAAAAATTAGTTGTTAATATCTGTTTGACCCTTTTGGCTGTAAGATCCAAACCAGCGTCTTTGACCTATTGTAACTGTGTACATACAGTGAACTTGACAATGGAGAATCATCGACAATGGCGAATCACTCGTAAAGATATTGCAGAATTTCTTGAATCTTTGACAAAATATTATTTATTATACAACTCAGTCATTTACTTTTATCTATGCCTTGAGGTTTGGTAAAAGAATAGATTCAAAATTCCACCGGACAATAAAATCAGGGTTGCTGAAACGCTTGACCTCTTAACTAAGATGCCTAGTTTATTGTTCCGCAAAAAGTGACGTTCAGATAAATATAATTCTTACCTCGTTTCTAAGCATTTTATTATGACTGTTTTTGCATTACTTTAATGCCTAATATCCCTAGTTATACTTTATGCGTGTTTTTGATAAAAGTTTCGACATTGAAGGTAGATATAAGCGTGGAAAGATGTATATGTACATTCGACAATAGCGAATCATACTTTGCGTGGTATAAAGAATGTGCACAAAGTACTGATAATCTACCTTTGGAAGGCTCGCACAGGAACAATTTTGTTTGGTCAATGACGTAACTAATATTGATGCAAGTCGTGGTTTAACTTTCTTGATTTTAGGCTAACATTGATTCATTAAACAATAAGACATGCTTAAATCGGTATAACTGACCTTTCCGACAGGACATTTGCTGTTGACAGTGAACGTATAGCACCAAAGCAAATTAACACAATATTATCGAACACCATTTAATTTCGCATGGCGATGGCACCATTTGTGTGCAAAAATAATCTTCTAAAATGGTTTCATTTGGGCTATAGACTACTTGATTCGCCATTGTCGAGTTGGTTCGCCATTGTCTAATGCGGGAGGTATTATATCAACAGAGTTATCTCCCATTAGGAAATCGAATGAACTAAAATTATTATTTTCCTGAAAAGCTGAGATATGTAAGATGTTCTTAGTAACAAATAAAATAACATTCCCATGGTCGTGTTTAAAATAATAGCATTTGACCTCTTAGTGGTTCGCCATTGTCGAGTCCACTGTAGTACTGTTCATTAAGACAGGTTTTGTTGTGACACAGCTGTTTCCAAAATTTAGAGGTGTAAGCCTGGAATAAGCTACATCATAAAAATTTGCCTCTGTAAATCTATTATTTGAATCTATAGTGTGATCAGCAGTGCAAGTTAACTAGCAGTAACATGACTTTTTAGTACAAACTAAGGTGGAGATAAGCTTTGAGGCAAACAGTGCAGCTTATGTATGTCTTTGTTTTCATTGTATGGAAACATCACGAAAACATGTCCATGAAATGAATATCCCCTTGAACCCCACTTTTATATAGGAAAACTGGGGTATGGAGGGGTATACCTATTTTTTCTTATTTTTGCTCCAAAACATAGATTGTGGGTACTTGTTAGAACCGCCTCGCCGAGGCGGTTCTAACGTGTACCCACAATTTATGTTTTGAGCAAAAATAAGAAAAATATTGAAAATTTTTTACTGAAATTGTTCATTTTTTACAACTGTAAAAATCTCTGTGTATTGCATGGGCATGTTTTCATAATGAGTAGAACCACTAAAAATAGACTTTGTTGTGCCATGGCCCTTATGAACAGTACTAGTGTACTGAACTAGTACTCAAGACAAGAAAACAAATATATACTACCAAAAGCCTATGAAGGCGAAAGCCTGCATCGGCAATAGTTTTCGGAAACACATGTGACTAATTTCCCCGGCTTCCCGCGCAGATATTTGTTCTATAACTAGAACAAGCATTGCGAAGAGAACATGTCGATTTAGCAGCAGGAGTTAATCAACGATTACATGGACTCGTATAAATAATAATTAACATGTACCTGATAATCAGCGCTCGTGGTGGTATGGCTCGATACTCGTATAAATGAATGTTTATAAAATATCTAAATATCAACTAACGCACCCCAAAACTTCTGAGCACGATAAATCTTTGCAACTGCATTTAAATAACTACATGTAATCACAAATGGCGGAAGATTTAAGGGCGTATATGAGTGAGCATCTGTCTAAAGAGATGCATATAATCAATGAAAGAATGTTGCATTATGACAAAGTTATTAATTAAAACAGTTTTAGTGAGATTGTGACAACTTTTGGTGAAATGTATGCTTACAATGTAAAAGAAGCAAGAAACAATCTCCGCTTTTCTATTCACTTTCTGCAAACTTTCATTTGCATTGTGGGAAACACTGCTTGACATTTTCAAAGGAAATGCAAATTACACAATATACAAATGTATGGCGGAAGGTGAAATGTGCGATTTGCTTGCGTTTTTCATATTTACTGTGCAATGTTTTGTTGTTTTTTTCTCTGAGAAACAGATCAAGTCAATAGGAAGCGCAACAACAGCCCAGACAGATAAAACGGGAAAGAGACTGAAACTGAATGCATGATTAAACAAGAAAATGAGAGAGGATTGTTTGCTCTTGGCGGTGGACGTTTAGATATCTGTCCAAGCCACACAATACCTTCATTTTTCTCAAAACGAATTAAATTGCAGTGCATTTCTATGCTACGTTTAGGATTTATGATAACGGCCTGGACACAACATTAATTTATCTAACAACAGGATCAATTATCGCCAATTTTATGCCTGCTGTGCGATACAGATGGCGCTACTGAGGTGCGATTTACCTATCCCATGAGCCGTTTCTATTTATAGCAACACCATTTCAGCCCTGCTACGTCATCACATGTTATCGGTATGGGGGAAATTAGTACTGTGCCTTTCCAATACCTATTGACAGTAGATGCAGACTTTCTCCTATTCATCTACTTTTGACACTACTCAAACTTTGATAAGCATCAAAAGTTTATTTTGATTACAGAACATATTGGAAATCAACACTCGAAATTTTGCTGCAGATATATAGCAGCACCATCACCGTGCAAACAGTCCATCTTTTTTTCGCGTTGCCTGCGAGCCCTTCTAGCAGACTTGCAGGAACAATGGAAAGCCCCTGATATTGAAGTTGTCACCGTTGCCTACCCTATCCAATTCTGTCATTCATCCCCTCTTACTGGTTCATTCAACTGCAAAGCTGTTTTGATAATCGAAATGTCGATACTTTTATGTCTAAAATGCACTTTTGGAAAATTTCAGAAATCTGTAATTTTTGTTAAAAACACGTTTTACACCTATATGTTTTTTTTTTCGCTTAAAATGTTGTTCTTTGCATGGTGAGCATGAAACTGAAAACCGTTTTTGAATACACACTCTGGGTAGCTCAAACCAGCGTTTTTAAAATTTGTTGTCAGATGATTTAATCACATAATGCAAATTTCCATTAAGAAAACGTTCAGTGCAATGACAAATGTTTTAAAACGCTGTAAAATCTAAACCAATGCACGTAGCTCAAATCGGTTTTGTGTTTCATACTCGCAGCCTAAAGGGCAACGTTTTAAGCAAAAAAAAAAAATTGGCAAAAAATCGTATTTTTAACCCAAAATCACAGATTTTTTAAATTTTCCAGAAATGCATTTTAGACACAAAAGTATCGACATTTCGTTTGTCAAAACAGTTTTGCAGTTGAATGAACCAGTAAGCGGGAGTAAATGACAGAATTGGATAGGGTAGGCAACAATCAATGAACAATGGCAACTTTAATTTCAAGGGGTTTCATTCGTTTCTGCAAGTCTGCGAAAAGCGCTCGCAGGCAACGCGAAAAAAAGATGGAATGTTTAAACAGTGATGGTTCTGCTTCATATCTACAGCAAAATTTCGGGTGTTAGATTACAAGTTTGTTCTGTGAACAAAAATAAAGTTTTGATGCTTATCAAACTTTGAGTAGTATATATTTAAATGAGGTGCTAACTGATTGGTCTAAAAAAAGTGTGGATTTACTTAATGTAAACAAATAATTAACCAATATTGTATAATTTTCCTTAACTGATCTAACCATAGTTTTGTCTACATAGGCTCTGTACTATGCCTATAGGATAAATATTAAAAAAAAAAAACAACATGATTAAATCATGTTGGAAAAAAAACCAACATGATTAAATCATGTTGGTTTTTTTTTTAATATTTATCCTATAGGCATAGTACAGAATATGCAATTTTTTAATTGCATCACATATCAATCAATGATAGCTTTATGTCTGAGCTTTGACAGAAGACCAAGTTTGCATCAGGAAAACATGTCCGTGTTATGTATTCCCCCTTGAACCCCACTTTTATGTAGCAAAAATGGGGTATGCAGGGGTATACCTATTTTTCTTATTTTTGCTCCAAAACATAGATTGTGGGTACTCGTTAGAACCGCCTCGCCGAGGCGGTTCTAACGTGTATCCACAATCTATGTTTTGAGCAAAAATAAGAAAAATATTGAAAAAATTCTACAGAAAATTTACATTTTCTACAACTTTAAAAAAATCTCTGTATATTGCATGGACATGTTTTCGTAATGTGGTAGTCTAGGATAAAAATCAGCAGAAATATGATGACTTCTGTAGCCTCCCTTCAAATTCAGAGAAACGCATAATAAGTTGCCATGGAAACAACGTATTTTACTATTTTTGTAGCTGCATTCATTACGAAAACACACCCATGCAATATACAGTGATTGTAAAAATTGAAAAGTTTCCGTAGAAAATTTTTGATATTTTTCTTATTTTTTTTTTTCTTTAAACATAGATTGTGAATACACGTTAACACCACATCGGTGAGGCGGTTCTAACGAGTACCCACAATCTATGTTTTGTAGAAAATATAAGAAAAATAGATATACCCCTGCATACCACAGTTTTGCTACATAAAAGTAGGGTTCAAGGGGGTATACATTACACGGACATGTTTTCCTGATGGAGTTTATGCAAGACACAAATTTTGATTGCAATTCAGAGGTCTCAAGAAAATTATCTGACACCCATGAGAAGTAGCACTGGGTGTTTGAAGTGCAAGATAGGGTTTACTACCCGGGGTAATCCCCAATGTTTTAAAATAATTGTATTTTTAGTGGGTGGGGTAACATAATGGAGTCTGAAAAACAAAAATCTGCACCTGACCACTTCTGTTTCTGGCATCCACCTTAATTCAACTTCGATATAGTTATACTTTTGCCTGGTACCAAAGAAATTTTCTACCAGACCTGTTGAAAAGATTTTGTCTCTAGCTGGCCAGCCCTCTAACTAATAGACACAATGTGTGATTTTATGGATTAATATTATAAATCGATAATTTCATACCTACCCCTTATTTCCCCCATTTTACTATTATGTAAGGTGCAAATCTGGGGTAGCTTTCATACGGAGATATTTCCATGTTGTGATGATGTTTATATAACTGAAAACAACTTTTTTATGGAATTCTTGTTTGAAAGAAACAATTGGTACATGTAAACATTTAATATCTGATTTTTTAGGACCTAGCATTTTTGATGTGTGCATACTGAGGCATCAAGCGTTGCTATTGAACTTGCGATGTGAAGTAGTTGTTTACTATTCTGTCATTACGAAAACATGTCCATGCAATATACAGAGATTTTTAAGTTGTAAAAATTGAAAATTTTCAGTAGAAAATTTTTGATATTTTTCATTTTTTTGCTCAAAACATAGATTGTGGGTACACATTAGAACCGCCTCGGCGAGGCGGTTCTTACGAGTACCCACAATCTATGTTTTTGAGCAAAAATAAGAAAAAATAGATCTACCCCTGCCTACCCCAGTTTTGCTAAAAAAAGTGGGGTTCAAGGGGGTATACATGTCACGGACATAATTTCATGATGTGAAATGTTAGTGGGCCTACTTGAAAATGGGAACACATTTTTGGGATTCCTTGATCATAAATGTAACAACTGTAGTTAAATATTCCAAATTTAATTCTCCAGAAACATGGCAAGTTTATTTTTCTAGATGAGCCACCGTCATATGAAAAAAACAACAGATTTTGAATATACAATGCAAAAACAAAGGTGCAGATAAAGGTCAGCACATTTGTTTTCGCTATATGGTTAGTACAATTTCTCTTCTACTTAAATAAACAATTACAAGCTTATAGCCTTTTTCTGAAACTGTACAGGCCAGTCTGTGTCAGACCTGGTCAGAAACCCTGAGGACTGGTTTTCTCGCATCACGGCTCATAACTATCATGTTAGACAGTGGTTTATATCACAGATTAAGTAACAGCTTTGTCCTAATGCCTTGTCAAGAGAAACTAACCAAATATTTGAGCCTTCGCATGGGAAAACCAGCAATCTGCACAGGTGGAAACAAAAGCGCAGATCAGCTTTGCAGTAACTGCAAAGCTGATCAGTGTCTTTTGTTTTTTGCTACATGGATAGTACAATTCCTCTACTTTCTAAATCCAAAATTTCCAGCCTCTAACCATCGTCTGTGACTGTACAGGCCTGTTTGTGTCGGACCTGGTCGGAACCCAAATTGTTGGTTTTCTTACCCACAGGCTCATTTTGTTTGTTTGCTAGAGTAGGTGCTATATGTCCACTGTCATCAGCAGGCTCTGCTAAACATACTGTTCCATTACGAAAACATGCCCATGCAATATACAGACATTTTTAAAGTTGTAAAAAATTGAATTTTTCAGTAGCAAATATTTGATATTTTTCTTATTTTTGCTCTAAACATACATGTAGATCGTTAAAACTGCCTGGGTGAGATGGTTCTAATGAGTACCCACAATCTATGTTTTTGAGCATAAAATAAGAAAACATAGGTATACCCCTGCAAACCCCAGTTTTACTAAACAAAAGTGGGGTATAAGGGGGAATTTATTTCACAGACATGTTTTCCTGATGCCTGGGAAAGCCAACAAGTACTTCAATAGTGCATACTTCATTCACAAATGCTCTTCTTGAAGCAGTGGAAGAGGATGGCCACAGAAATATGTTCATGGCCAATTATTCATGAAAGACATTTGCTGGATGTGAAGATACATGTAGATTGCAGGTGTATTTCATTACAAAATGGGAATGCTACCATTCCAGACATGTACTTAGATTACCGTATTCTTTCTAATTAGCACACATGCTCCAATAAGCACATGCCCTGGTCATTTTCGAAAAACATTTGCATTATGCACACTACTTGACTACCATATTGCTAGTTTATGCAAATTTCACATAGAAATACCATATTGATAGCATTAAAACTTAATCTTAAATGGTCAAACACTATTTTGAAACAATTGAAACACTTAAAAGAAATCCTTATATATTATCTAAAATGTTCATTTTGTCATTCAATGAGTTGGTTCGTAGTGTGCACTTATTAGAATTATATTTTGTTACCTAAACTGTAAATTATTTTGAAAAGATAAGCGCACTGTGCACTAATTAGAACAAATACAGTAAACTGTAAAAATTCTATTAAATGCCCACCATACTCTAATACACGTCCATCCCCCTATTTGGATGCCCCAAATGGCCATTTTATCTGTGAGTTTTGGAATTCCAGGAACCTCTAATTAATGCCCACTTTGAAAATGTTGGGAAAAATCCTATATTTTTAAGCAGTAAATTTCTAACTTTGCTCTTAAACAATAAAACACACAAGTCATTTTTGTTTCTCTTTTTGTCAGAATAAATGGCAATAATAAATAAAAATCTGGCCTGGGGTAGATCGAGGACCACCAATAATTTAAAATCCTATATATCCTAATAATATACGAATGCTTGAACATTGCCAAACAGTGTAGCCTCCAATAAACGCCCATCCCCTTCTATAGAAAATGCACTGTTTATAATAAACGCCCAGGCATTTAATAGAATTTTTGCGGTATTTGTTCCAAAAGCTTTCAAGTATGATCTTTAGTCATCTAACATTTTCGTTCAACTAGTGGTAATGATAATGTTGATTTCTTTTGATAAGGCCTGCGAGTTAATGAGTACAAAAGTATATAAGCTAAGCTAACATGAAAAAAATAATATAAAATAGGATTATAAATGCACATGTCATTACATAAGATAATATGTGAATTCATGTGAAGGTGATGTGGAGTGATAGTGCCTTAGCTTTGGAGATTTCTATGGAGTTACATAGAAATCAAACACGATTTTCCATTCATTAATGTTTCCTTCATTATACATATATTGTTGCAGCTATGAACAAACGCAAATTGAGTCTATATAGGTGGAAATGCACATATGTTTAATTCAGTCATATTCAAGTATTCTAATATCTCTGCTGTGCGGCATATATTTAACCTGAATTTATATATAACAAAAGTGACTTATAGGCCCAACGGGCCCCGATGTTGTTAAAAAATTTTGTTTGTACATAATGTCACTATAATAAAATTTACTTACTTACTTACTTACTTCCTCGGTTTTCAACACTCCCCTAGGGACCTAGCAAATATTAATGAATGACAAAATCATTTTTGATCGCTATTATTGCATAAATTCTGAACAAACAAAAGAAATTACCACGTACGGTGCACTATATTATACAGCCAGGTCACATTTTCATACATGTAAAAGCTTCAGGTGTCTTACTATTGATCAAACATCCTTGATTCACTCCTGATTTTTAAGAACAATTAAAACACCAGAGGACCAATGGTCCTGTAAACGCTCACCTATATCAATAAACATGTTTGAAAAGTATGGTATTTAACCCCAGTGCAGGGGCAGATGACGCCCTTGGGGCATTTTCTTTTTTCGGAATAATCAATATTCTGTCCATTTGCCAATTTCCTGCTGGCTTTTCCCTTCAAATGACATTTTAACAGTTTTCCACATTCAAATGCATAGGCAACCCATGTTGACCTTGCCATAAACTTGGTCAAGGTCATCACAGGGTCATGATTTATATATACATTGGAGTACTTTAGCCATCGATGCTTCACGCCAAGTTTCCTTGAAATCAGTCTATTGGTTTCAGAGAAGAAGATTTTTGAAGGGTTTTTACCATATATGGGCATGACGACCATCTTGGTCATGTGACCTAAATTATTAATATACACATTGGTTCCCCCATCCTATGGATGCTTCACATAAAATTTGGCATTAATTGGCCAAGCGGTTTCAGAGGAGAAGATGTTTGAATATTATGGTAATATACAAGTACATTGCCCCGGGTGGGGCCATATAAGCCCTTGGGTTCAACTTTTTTCAGAATCATTAATATTCAGTCCTACAAACTATTTCCTGCAAGATTTTCACCTCAAATGACTTTTTAAAAGTTTTCCCCATTCAAATGCATAGGCAACCTATGTTGACCTTGTCATAAAAAAGGTCAAGGTCACCACAGGGTCATGATTTATACACACATTGTAGTACTTTAGCCATCGATGATTCAAGCCAAGTTTCTTTGAAATCGATCCACCAGTTCTGGAGAAGATTTTTGAAGGGTTTTTACCGTATATGAGCATGGCGGCCATCTTGGTCATGAGACCTAGATTATTTATATACACATTGATTTCCCTATTCTATAGATGCTTCAAATAAAATTTGGCTTTGTTTGGCCAAGCCGTTTCAGAGGAGAAGACGTTTGTATATTATGGAGATATACATGTATATTGCCCCGGGGTGGGGGCACATGAGCCCCTGGGGTCCAATTTTTCCAGAATCATTAATATTCAGTCCTACTACCCATTTCCTGCAAGATTTTCACTTTAAATGACATTTTAAAAATTTTCCCCATTCAAATGCATTGGCGACCTATGTTGACCTTGCCTTAAAATAGATCAAAGTCATCACAGGGTCATGATTTATATATAAATTGTAGTGCTTGAGCCATCAATGCTTCATGCCAAGTTTTGTTGAAATCGGTCCACCGGTTCTGGAGAAGAAGATTTTTGAAGGGTTTTTACCATATATGGGCATGGCGGCCATCTTGGTCATGTGACCTGGATTTGTTATATACACATTGGTTCCCCCTGCCTACAGATGCTTCATTTAAAATTTGGCTTTGATTGGCCAAGCTGTTTCAGAGAAGATCTTTGAAAATGGTGGATGAAGGACGGACGACGGACGGACACCGGAGCATGGGTATACTATAAGCTCACCTGTGAGCCTTCGGCTCAGGTGAGCTAAAAAACTGGAGCACTTACTTCAAATAAGCAGGTTAATGTACATTAAACAAGCAGGCTGATGTGGATCTAAAATGTTTGTTAAGACATACTAATAAAATCCAGTTCTATATAATTGTGCACCAATTAGCCATTAATTATGTCACAGAAGACAATTGCATCTTCTCGTATGTACATGTGTTATAGAATATTATAGAATTTTAGACTTGAATTCTAACTACACTATACATAACACATCATGAGAACACCTTATATGTGCCATTTAATCATAGCATGTCACAGTCTGCGTAATACAAAAAGCCTATAGGAAAGCCTGATTTCCACGGACAATTTTTCTTTGACGAAGATTATTTGTCACAGAAACTTTGGCAATGAGTTTGCGTTCACACACCAAAGATTACTTATATTACTTACCTCCCTGACCTTTGTCACAGATATTTGAGAAACTTTGCCACAGAATTGAATTTACATTAGCATATTTTTCTGTCACAAACCTACTTTGTCAAACAAAAAAGTCTGTGGAAACGAGGCCTTATCAGCTTGCAAAAACATCTGATTATTCTTTGTTTGTAGATCACACATTAGATGTTTTGTAATCAAATGGAACTGATATTTCATAAAGCAATGGCACATCTAGAATATGGAAGAAGCAGTGATTTTTGTACAACTGATTGTCAATAATATGAAACTATGATAACAACAGAATCACCTGTGCGCAAGAAAACCAACAATTTGGGTTCTGACTTGGTCTGACACAAACCCGGCTGTACAGTCACAGAAGATGGTTAGAGGCTGGAAATTTTAGATTTGGAAAGTACAGGAATTGTACTGTCCGTGTAGCGAAAACAAAGGCGCTCAGATCAGCTTCGCAGTAGCTGCGAAGCTGGATCTTGATCTGCGCCTTTGTTTTCGCCTATGCAGATTGTTGGTTTTCCCATGCGGCGGCTCATATGTGACAGTAACTTGCATTTTGGGTCTTGTGCAATCAAAAGTCTGCAATTTAGTTTTTTAAATTTTCATATATTTATTATGTAAATAATAATATTTCAAAAGATTTAATGTATTGCGCTAACGATAATTTAAGAAAATAGAGAAAAATATGCAAGATATTTTGTGACGTCAACTTTCATTCACATTTTGTGACGTTAACACCGTCCCTCCACAGGACCAAAAATCTCGGAGAAAGTCATAATTATATGCAATATTATAAACATGAAATAAGTATGAAATGAGCCAGGTTTATATAAAGTCTCAATTGACAATTTATGTATAAAATTCAATAATGAAGATAGAAATGATACCTTCCCCATTGAATAAAACATCACACCTGGTTTTGTCAGAATGATAACCCCAAAATTTGTTCTTCTTAATCAAAGAAAAGTAATAACAAAATTGTATGTATCTATTTTTTTTTCCTTCCCTACCCTATGGGTGGTTTGCTTTTATTACGTCGGGGTGAGCATTTGTCACCAACATGACAGGCATATGTACCAGCCGGGTTTCGAACCCGCAACCTCTTGATTGCTAACTGAATACGCTATCCATTAGACCACCGCGGCTTTATTTTATTTTCTGAATTTTATCAACGACAAAAACCTCTCTTTGCGACTATCATAAAGCAAAGCATAATGTGTCATTGTTTTGATATTGACAAGATGATTTGCTAAAATGGCAATAATTACATTGAAGTGTTCAGCCTTTTGTATCAAACTGAACAAGAGATGGTCTTCCCAAAGCGGCCTATGCTCAAATGCCTAGGTATACAGCAGCTTAAAATAGGTGAGCTGCGTCATGAGATAACTGGATATTGGCCTAGGTGAAAATAAAGGCAGAGATCAGCTTCCCGGTTCGCTGATCAGCACCTTTGTTTTCGCTACCCGTATAGTACAATTCCTCTTCTTCTTAAATCCAAAAGCTCAAGCTTCTAGCCTTCTTCTGTGACTCAGACTCTACAGGTCAGTTTGTGTCGGAGCTGGTTGGAAACCCCGAGGACCTGTTTTCTCGCGACGCGGCTCAGGTAAAGTCCTTTTCAACGTTACTGACTAGACTTTTTCCTCTCAGTGTACATTATGTTTTCAACTACTGACAACACTACATTTGAGCCGCCTCGTGGGAAAACCAACAATGTGGTTTCCGAACAGGTCCGACACAAACTGGACTGTACAAGCACAGAAAAGAGCTAAAAGCTTGAAATTTCAGATTTAAGTAGAAGAGGAACTGTACTATCCTAGTAGCGAAAACTAAGGCGCTGATCAGCTTCGCAGTTACGGCGAAGCTGATCTGTGCCTTTGTTTTCGCCAAGACAGATTGTTGGCTTTCCCATGTGGCGGCTCATTTATCTACATGTATTTTTAATCAACACTCTACTGCTTAACCACCTTACTCTCCAAACTTCAAAACAAATGACATGTTAATCATGCAATTGAAAGACACCCACAAAAATATGAAAGCACAGCTTTTCTATGTTTACTGGGTTTACTTTTTAAAAACATGAAATAAAGATAGTACATGCTGATAATCAGAGCACTACATCACACAATCTATTAAATTAGTTGGTTGAGTTGTAGTTTAATGTATGATCAAAATCCACGATAATACAGAAATTAAAATAGTGTTTTCTGAGGAAAACTATGTCCCCCCCAACGGTTTAGTAATTTAAGTGTAGTTACCTTGTGATACGAAGTTTTTCTATGGAAGACACCATGTCCATCTTGTTCTGTATGGTGTGGTAGTTTAAACTTGTTTTGGACCGTCTAAAATTAGGTCACGATCACCAAATTCTTATAAACTCTGAACCTCCTCACATCAATGCTTCTGTGCAAGTTTGGTTAAAATCCATCAATTGGTTTACAAGTTATCGCGTCCGAAAGACTAATTTCAACAGTTATGAACTAGTGATCTTGGAAATTAGGTCAAGGTCACCAAAATCTTATCAACTCTGAGCCTCCTCCCAACAATGCTTCTGTGCAAGTTTTGTCAAAATCCATCAATTAGTTTACAAGATATCGCGTCAGAAAAACTAATTTCAACAGTTATGAACTAGTGACCTTGGAAATTAGGTCAAGATCACCAAAATCTTATCAACTCTGAGCCTCTTCCCAACAATGCTTCTGTGCAAGTTTGGTCAAAATCCATCAATTAGTTTACAAGATATCGTATTGGAAAAACTAATTTCAACAGTTTTTATGGACTCCTGACCTTGAAAATTAGGTCAAGGTCATCAAAATCTAACCAACTCTGAGCCTCCTCCCAACAATGCTTCTGTGCAAGTTTGGTCAAAATCCATCAATTGGTTTACAAGATATTGCGTTGGAAATACTAATTTCAACAGTTTTTTTATGGACTCACAACCTTGAAAATTAGGTCAAGGTCACCAAAATCTTATCAACTCTCAGCCTTCTCGCAACAATGCTTCTGTGCAAGTTTGGTCAAAATCCATCAATTGGTTTACAAGATATTGTGTTGGAAAGACTAACTTCAACAGTTTTTATGGACTTGTGACCTTGAAAATTAGATCAAGGTCACCAAAATCTAATCAACACTGAGCCTCCTCCCGACAATGCTCTTGTGCAAGTTTGGTCAAAATCCATTCATTTGTTCACAAGATATAGCGTCGGAAAATGTAATTTGATCAGTTTTGATGGGCTGGTGACCTTGAAAATGAGGTCAAGGTCACCAAAATCTAATCAACTCTTTCCCCCCTCCCAACCATGTATCTATGCAAGTTTGGTCAAAATCCATCCACTGGTTCAAAAGATATCGCGTCGGAAAGAAGCTACGCGGACACCGACGCCGACGGTATCCGCACCAAAAACAATATGTCCCCCACCTTCGGTTGGGGGTACATAATGAGACATTGGTCTAATCCAAAAGCCTGGATTTTCTTGCACACCAGATAGAGAAATCCTACGTTTTACCCCATGTGAGAAATTCTTATCTCACCCTTGTTATCTCACCCCAGGCGCATCTGCAAGCATGTGTTCCTTTTTAACACTGGTTGTATAGGATGTCACGTAACGCCGTCGTTAAGTGCACACATCACGACAACATCAGAAACGTTCTATTTCAAAATGACAGACACAATTGCAGCATTTTTTTTTTTCAATGTAAATGTTTTGAAAATCAAGTGTTGTGGCATTAAGGCATGCAAGAATAAGAATCTATCATGCGTGTAAGGTATGGATAGACAAATCTGTCCTTCGGGTCACAGTTTGGCATCACTTGGCAGAGCCTCGTGATGCCAAAGTGACCCTCAGACCAGATTTGTCTATCCATCCCTAACACTCATGTAAGATTCTTATAATCCCACAACCCCTGGTTCACAAGGCCAGTTGGCAGTGGCTTGTCCACTACACCATTTAGGCTTCTAAACTATCAACAATTGTTGGCATTTTAACATTAATGAGTAGGATAAATTGAAGTATTTGGTGATTTGGACCTGAAATTTCAGTTTATTTGGGCTATTTCAACATTTATGGACAATTTAAATTTCTGTCTCAGCTGAGCATAAAAAAGTTTTATAACCTCGAGACTTGATCTCTTGATTCCGACACACTAACTTACTAGGCCAGAGCCGGCTGACTCCTATCTTTTTCTATATACAATGTACTACTTCAGCAGTTTCAGAAATCCATCCCTTGCTAATGTCCTTTACCAAAAAATACACCATTAAACAGACATATTTATCATATAATCAGTAACAATCCAGCCCTAAGTTCACATTCTTTGTGGAATGTTGTGAAAAATACTATCAGCTATAAAACTATATAAGTATGGTAATTAAAATATAGATATAGTGAACTATATTAAAGAATTTATACAAAATATGCAAAAATACAAAATAGTAAACTATACAAAAGTAAATAATCAAGCACTTTAACTTTGAGAAAATTGTAACAAACTGTACATGTGTCTGTATTAAGAGCACTTTGAATATTTTTTTCATGTTTACAAAGGCAATCTTGGTGCAAATAAAAAATAGCCATGTTTCCCCTAACTTGACCAGCCCTGACTATTTGCACTGACCCTGCTGTTTTTACTGACATAAATACTGGAAAATAAAGAATTACCATGCCAACCAACCCTCAACCTTCTATCAGGGAAGTACATCTAGACTTAAAAACTGTTATTAATGCAAAAATAATACATGTATTTAAAAATATCACTTTCTTTGACCTCCGTATTGACTTGAACTTCATGGTACATGTATGTCTGATTCATGGTACATGTATGTCTGATTCTAGTACTTGAGACAAATTTTTCCTTGCCTATTTAATCTTTACCCATTTTTCAAAAGACAAAAACGGGAGTGATTTTCTGACATAATGACAGTGACCCATTTTCGACATATTAGCGTAAACATGGCTATTATTTATTTTACACCTTTGTGTTGTAGACAATGCTGGTCTTGAATATGCACATTAGAGCAGTTGTGATTTCATATTTGATCTCTTGATGTGCGTAGATAGGAAATAATGCAAAAATTATACAAAAATACATTTTTACACAGTCATGAAAAGTATTATGACAACATTAGCATTATGACAAATAATCATAGTAAACATCTACTGTAAATTTAGAAATGTTTGCAAGAACTTAATTTTCAATTATATGAGAAGCATCATCAGAAAACCGGATTTTTGCCAATGCGAAAAACAAAGACACAGATCAGCTGTGCTGTAACTGCACAGCCTTTGTTTTCGCTTCAGGGATAGTACAATTTATCTTCTTCTTAAATCCAAAATTTCAAGCTTCTAACCTGTTTCTGTGACTGTACAGGCTGGTTTGTGTCAGACCTGAACAGAAACGCAAAGACCAATTTTCTCACGTCATGGCTCAATTATATACCCGACATAAAAAGAAATGCAATGGTGAGATTTTCTTGTTTTCTTCATAAATCAGTCAAATTCAAAACATCTAAGAATGTTTATTTCAAACCAAATCTTGCAAAAATTCATCTTGAGCATGCATGACGATGTATTCTATGCCAATATAAAGAAAAACCATTTCAGCAACCGGCAAGCATCTCTAGGACGTGATTATTCAAAGGTACCGTAAACAGAAATTTTGGGTAAGTGTTTCGATTGTAAGGTGCAAAAACGATACTTTTTGCATTAATTTAGAAGCTTGCAAAGTTGAGTAATGCTTTTTGTCTATAAGAGACTTTAATTTGATAGGTCTTGACTGCTACCACTCATAAACAAAGCCTTAACCTTTTCATGGTTTATACAGTTTATCTCCAGTATGCATTTTGTATTCTAAATGTGGTTAAAAACAAGAGCTGCCAAGCCTTAAGAGACCTTGTTTGAACAAAAGGAAGCTAAAAAATGAAAAGAGTATGTGTTTGGGGTCCTTGAGGTGTACTCAAAAGGTTCCAAACATCTTAAGTAAATACCAGAGAGAGGATGAAAAACGGTGCAATTTTAATGTAACTTTAAACATTTGACCCCCACCTGGTTGAAGGCCAAATGTTTGAAGCACAAGTTTGGCCCCTTGCTTAATATGCATTCAATACATGACCCAATAGCATATGTTTGAAATGGTATAAATTAAAGTTTGTTCATTCCTATGAGCTTGAAGATAACTTGATTAATGGCCCCATTGCATTTTGTCGGGTATACATTAATTTGTTGTCATGCAAATTCAAAATTCTCGTTTATTAAGAGTTACTATAATCTATTTAGACTACCAAAGTAGTCATTCACAAATTCTAGAACTCGCAAATAATTCGTTAACAGAAAAATCACAAAATAAAAGTCACAAGAACATTTCTGAACTCGCAGTATGTAGTGGAATCAAAAGCTGTTACACAGCTGATTCACAGCTTTATTTTTGAGTACACAATTTTTTTCAAAATACAGCTTGGTATGTGAAATCATTAAAGCAATATATTACATTACAAATAATAAATTAAAGCTCTGGTTTCAATAGATATACTTTTTACAGTAAAAGATAGAAAAAGACCATACCATAAATGCGTTTGTTATTTAACTCTCCAAAACACCTATGTATACCATAACACAACTACGATCCCTATGAACCTCACATCAGTGAAAGAAACTTGGGTTGCAGTAACAGTTTATAATTGCCTTTTTAAAACATGTTTACACAAGATGAAAATTTCACAATTTGAAACAAAAAATGTCACTAATACAACTCTGTAAACAGCAGCATACTGTCAGTAAGCCTATCAACAAAATGATAGTCAATGCCTCCCCCACCCCCTAGTCCTCCTCCATGAGACCATTAATCTGTTCAAGTTTCTGGTTGAGATGTAGTTTACAGGCATCCTTGTCATTGGCAAGATCATCTATGATTTCATCCATGTATGGGTCTATCTGCTGGTACAGCTTGTGTAGGGCAGTCATCTTGTTAAAACTGGCATGTTGTTGCTGTAGCTGAAAATATATTGAATGTATGAGCCCTGTTATGACAAAACCTGTTTTTTGTCTATGCCAAAGAAAAAAGATTGATCAGTGCCTTTGTTTTCACTTCCCTACCCCAAAACTCAAAATACACCCACCCTATTAACTTCCTCTAGGCATCTGCATAGACTAAATGGCTAAGATTCCATAACACCTCCTCTCTTGATCCTCAAACCATGTATTCATGTTATTAGTACCTACCTGTATACCTTATCTTTTCTTTTGTTTTTCTTCCCTATATTTGACAAGATTTAGAGGTTTAAATTTTACGACTCTGAGACCCTCTCTCCCACTTCCCCCCAAAACTGTAAACCTACCCTGTTAACTTCCTCCAGGGATCTGCATAAACGGAGTGCCTGAGATTCCATGACAATATCTATCCCTCCCCAACCCTACATTCCTACCCCAAACGCAAAACACACCTATCCTGTTCACTTCCTCTAGCCATCTGTGTAGACTGAGTGTCTAAGATTCCGTGGCAATGAATCCCAGCCCAGCCCCCCCCCCCCCCCTCCAACCACCACCACCAACCCTACATCCTTTCCCCCTAAACTCAAAACACACCTATCAGGTAACCTTCCTTCAGGGATCTGCGTAGAATGTGTATCTGAGATTCCGTGGCAATGAATCCCTTCCCCCCCCCCCCCCCTACAACCTACATCATTTCCCCCCCAAACTCCAAACACACCTATCCTGTTAACTTCCACCATGGATCTGCGTAGAAGGAGTGTCTGAGATTGCCTGGCAATGAATCCCTCCCCAACCCTACATCCTTTCCCTCCAAAATCAAAACACACCTATCCTGTTAACTTCCTCCAGGGATCTGCATGGACTGAATGTCTTTGATTCCATTGTAATAAATCCCTCCCCAACCCTACATCCCTTCCCCCCAAACTCAGAACACACCTACCTTGTTAACTTCCTCCAGAGATCTGTGTAGACTGAGTGGCTGAGATTCTGCGTAGACTGAGTGTCTTAGATTCCATTGTAATGAATCCCTCCCTCCCCAACCTTACATCCCTTCCCCCCAAACTCAGAACACACCTACCTTGTTAACTTCCTCCAGAGATCTGCGTAGACTGAGTGGCTGAGATTCTGCGTAGACTGAGTGTCTTAGATTCCATTGTAATGAATCCCTCCCTCCCCAACCCTACATCCCTTCCCCCCAAACTCAGAACACACCTACCTTGTTAACTTCCTCCAGAGATCTGCGTAGACTGAGTGGCTGAGATTCTGCGTAGACTGAGTGTCTTAGATTCCATTGTAATGAATCCCTCCCTCCCCAACCTTACATCCCTTCCCCCCAAACTCAGAACACACCTACCTTGTTAACTTCCTCCAGAGATCTGCGTAGACTGAGTGGCTGAGATTCTGCGTAGACTGAGTGTCTTAGATTCCATTGTAATGAATCCCTCCCTCCCCAACCTTACATCCCTTCCCCCCAAACTCAGAACACACCTACCTTGTTAACTTCCTCCAGAGATCTGCGTAGACTGAGTGGCTGAGATTCTGCGTAGACTGAGTGTCTTAGATTCCATTGTAATGAATCCCTCCCTCCCCAACCTTACATCCCTTCCCCCCAAACTCAGAACACACGTACCTTGTTAACTTCCTCCAGAGATCTGCGTAGACTGAGTGGATGAGATTCTGCGTAGACTGAGTGTCTTAGATTCCATTGTAATGAATCCCTCCCTCCCCAACCCTACATCCCTTCCCCCCAAACTCAGAACACACCTACCTTGTTAACTTCCTCCAGAGATCTGCGTAGACTGAGTGGCTGAGATTCTGTGACACTTATCCCCTTGTAAAACTGCTTCACTCTCTCCTTATAGTGATTCATCTCACTGTTAAAGATCATTTTATGAGTCGGCGAGTCTTTGCCGAACTTGTGAGACTCCAGACTGAAGCAATCTATGAACACCTGGCTGATCACGTCCATGCTTGTGTCTACGTACGGCGGGGACTTGATGTCGAACACTACCGATGGTTTCTTCATAAGATGGGCCCATATCCTCACTGGGTAGCTGAAATTATAGGAGTCAACAGAATTTGCAAACATGTCCAAACATTGGTCAACGTTTAAATAGTTGCGGTATAAGCATGTTTAACAATATACACCTTTGGCCACAATAAGTATTTATTCAAGTAAACAGAAGAAGAAAATAAAATAAGAGCTGTCGCAGGACAGCGTGCTCGACTGCTTCTGACCTTTGTCAAACATAAGGCCGAACCCGACCAGTAACCCATACATCTTTTTGCCTTGATGCAATAAGGCAAAATCACTGAACCATGGAAGTTAACTATAACTACCTAAGATTTAGAGGTCTCACACATATTGTGAAAGAAGTGTGTTCATATATCAACTGAGTGCCAAGACACAAGGCAAAATCACTGAACCGTGAAATAAGGTCACACTGACCTATGAGTATTTCAGGGTCAAAGGTCTAGTGATACTTACTCATAATGTGAAAGAAATATGATCATATACCCATTTAGTGTTGAGATATAAAGCAAAATCACTGAACCATGAAATTAGGTCATAGTGACCTATAAGTATGTTTGGGTTAATGGTCTGGTCATACTCATTCATAATCAGAAAGAAGTATGAAAAAATACCAACTGAGTGTTGAGATATAAGGCAAAATCACTGAACCATGAAATTAAGTCACAGTGACCCAGGAATACTTTACGGTCAAAGGTCGTGTCATACTCATACATATCGTGAAAGCAGTATGTCCATATACCAATTGAGTGCCGAGATATAAAGGAAAATCACTGAACCGTGAAATCAGGTCATATTGACCTAGGACTACGTTAGGGTCAAAGGTCTTGTCATACGCAAACATAATGTGAAAGAAGTTTGTTCATAAACCACTTGAGTGCTGAGATATAAGGCAAAGTCACTGAACCATGAAATTAGGTCACAGTGACCTATAAGTATATTGGGGTCAAAGATCTGGTCATACTCATAATCTGAAAAAAGTATGAAAATATACTAATTGAGTGTCAAGATATAAGGCAAAATCACTGAACTGTGAAATTACGTCATAGTGACCTAGAACTACTTCAGGGTCAAAGGTCTTGTCATAGGCAAACATACTTTGAAAGAAGTTTGTTCATAAACCATTTGAGTACCGAGATATAAGGCAAAATCACTGAACCGTGAAATTAGGTCACAGTGACCTATAAGTATATTGGGGTCAAAGGTCTGGTCATACTCACTCATAATCTGAAAAAAGTATGAAAATATACTAATTGAGTGTCAAGATATAAGGCAAAATCACTGAACCATGAAATTAGGTCACAGTGACCTAGGACTACTTCAGGGTGAAAGGTCTTGTCATAAGCAAACATACTTTGAAAGAAGTTTGTTCATAAACCATTTGAGTACCGAGATATAAGGCAAAATCACTGAACCATGAAATTAGGTCACAGTGACCTATAAGTATATTGGGGTCAAAGGTCTGGTCATACTCACTCATAATCTGAAAAAAGTATGAAAATATACTAATTGAGTGTCAAGATATAAGGCAAAATCACTGAACCGTGAAATTAGGTCACAGTGACCTATAAGTATATTGGGGTCAAAGGCCTGGTCGTACTCACTCATAATCTGAAAGAAGTAAGAAAATATACTAATTGAGTGTCAACATATAAGGCAAAATCACTGAACCATGGAAAGTAGGTCAACCGACCCTTAACGTCGTGACACACAAGACAGTGTCAAAAAGTCGAAAGATGAATGACCAACCATCTTCCTAAGTTGTTTCTATTACGAAATAAAAAGAAAAAAAAAATCAGTGTTCTAGATTTTGACCTCTAGCCCCGCCCCCCTGACTCCGACCCGGTCAGATGCCATGGAACCTAAAGTGTACGAAGTATGAATGCTTTATGATAAGTTGTTGTCAAGATATGGACTCCTTGTAAAAGTTACACAGCAGTACATCTATTTTTTACAGTGTTCTAGTTTTTAACCTCCAGCCCCACCCCCCAGGCATGGACCCAGAGATCCGATGCCATGAAATGAAACTCAACCCTACAGGGTACCTATGGTCCCAGTATGAAAGCCCTCTGATAAAATGTTTTCAACATATAGACTTCTAGAATACAATATCACAGAAAAGCCATTATTATTAATGGTGTTCTAGATTTTAACCTCTAGCCCCTCCCCCTGGCATGGACCCAGGGACCTGATGCTATGGAATGAAAGCCGACCCTACAGGGTGTCAATGGCCCAAGTATCAATGCTTTCTGATGAGTGGTTGTCAAGATATGGACTTCTAGAAAACTTTAACACAATAATAGCTATTTTTTAAGGTGTTCTAGATTTTAACCTCCAGCCCCACCCCCCAGGCCTGGACCCAGGGGCCCGATGCCATGGAATGAAAGCTAACCCTACAGGGTACCTATGGTCCAAGTATGAATGCTTTCTGATGAGTGGTTGTCAAGATATGGACTTCTAGAAAACTTTAACGCAAGTGTGACGCGCACGGGAACGGGAACGGGAACGCACACGGGAACGGGAACGTGGACGACCTGGGTGACTGCAATAGCTCTATGCACTTCGTGCAGTCGAGCTAAAAAAATAAAATTTATTTAAGTCACAAAATCATTATATAATTGCTAACAACATTGTTATATACATTATGCATAAGAAACAACTATATTTATTGTGCATTCCAGTAAATGCAGGTGTAGTTTTTGTATGCCTTGAAATCATGATTTCTATGTTCTGTATTTTAAAACAAAAATAAGAAGAATGTATACCCCTGTACACCCCAGCTTTGCTATATAAAAGTGGGGTATACAGGGTATACATTACATGGACATGTTTTCCTGATCTACATCCAACATCTGTGTCTTCAAGAATGGGTAAACGATATTCATGAGCTTGTAATTGAAATAAAGTTTGAGCAGCCCCATCAGAAACTCAACAATGTGCATATGCGAAAGCAAAGACACAGATCAGCTGTGCAGCACCTTTGTTTTCACAACACAGCTAGTACAGCCCCTCTTCTTCTCAAATCCTAAATTTCAAGCTTCTAGCCGGCTTCTGTGACTGTACAGGCCGGTTAGTGTCGGACCTGGTCGGAAATTGAAATTGTTGTTTTCTCAAGTGAAGGCTCAATTCAAATAACTAAAGCTTGAACCTACATTTCACTCTTCCATGTGTGCAGTATATCTGGTTCTATGTTGTGCTTCTTGGCCAGACCGTCCAACAGATTGTACAGGAAGTGTACATGAGCCGGCAGAACATCCTCTTTTAATACTGTATCAAAGATGGCTTTCACATAATCCAGGATTGATTGCTGAAAACATTATGGTAAATTATATAAGGTCAAGTACATCTCGAGAAAATTCATACTAGAATGAAAATAGTTACTTGGCAATTTGTTTGAATTAAGGTTTAACCTCCCAGTCAACAATTTTTCAGTCATGTCAGGAAATTTTGGGTTAGGAAAGTAGAGGAATTCTATTATCCGTGTAGCGAAAACAAAGGCGCTGATCAGCTTTGCAGTTACTGCGAAGCTGATCTGCGCCTTTGTTTTCGCATATGCAGATTGTTGGTTTTCTCATGAGGCAGCTCAAATGTTTGGTACTAAATCACTCCAGGTTATCCAAAATTGATCTTATGTCAGCATCATTATATTCAAGCATGACATGAGCCGTGACGCGAGAAAAACAGTCTTCGGGATTTCCAACTAGGTCTGACACAAAACCCACCTGTATACAGTTACAAAAAAAGGCTAGGAGCTTGAAATTTTGGACTTAAGAAGAAGAGAGATTGTACTATCCGTGTAGTGAAAACAAAGGCGCTGATCAGCTTGGCAGTTACTGCGAAGCTGATCTGCGCCTACGTTTTCGCACAGGCAAAAATATGGTTTTCTCACAATGCGGCAAACATGATGTCTGCATATTTGTTTTTCAAAATTAAAGACCTTGACACAACTGCAAGCCTTTATTCAAAGCAAATGAACATGGTAAATGAGCTTCCCTCCAGAAAGGAATTAAAGAATGTTTGCATCTAAACCAGTCATGGTACATAGAGATTGTCTTTTTTGTCTATTTTTTTTTTATGCTCACAGTGATAAAGAACCTGATTAAGCAACAATGTGGTTTCCGAACAGGTCCGACACAAGTCGACCTGTACAAGCACAGAAGCTGTCTAGAAGCTTGAAATTTTGGATTTAGAAAGTAGAGTAATTGTACTATCCGTGTAGCGAAAACAAAGGCGCTGATCAGCTTTGCGGTTACCGAGAAGCTGATCTGCGTCTTTGTTTTGGCATATGCAGATTGTTGATTTTCTCATGTGGCTGCTCATATACAGACCAGAATGCATCTTTGCTGATTGCAGTGGTGTTTCGCTGGTTTTGACACCCAGCATTGCAACTCCCCATTGTGCAGAAATCTCCATGAAATGAATACCCTCTTTTTGGTTTTTGCATTTTCACCGCCTGCCTTGTGAATTGGGAAATGCCCGTGTATTGTATAAAATAAAAAGAAAATTTGCTTTTTTTCGGTAGTGTTGAAACATAAAAACTTTCACTTGTGCTGCGCACTCGTGAAAATTCTGATGTTTTCAACTCACTTGATGAAATATATTTGGTAGGGATGTCAACGAATGCCGAAATTGGTATTCGAATATTCGCATACGATATTCGAATATATTCGAATATTCGAATGATATACACATCTATGTCCAATAGACCCATTACGATGACTTACTTGGTGGTGCATGTATTGAAAATATGAGGTACATGTATATGCACGGTATCGTATGCTGGCTATACCAATGGCGCAATATAAGAAAATCAACAAATTTTGCACAGTAAGCTAGACAATCTGGAGGTGTTTAATAATGACAAATCTCTTGGGTTCTGTTCGAGAAAGCAACGACACACCATTATTGTCAAGCCAAGATTAAGTTCTGCATGCATGTCTTTGATATCCGCCACCAAGAATGCTTAGGGTCTATTGTAATCGTGTGCCTTGCATGTACTTTGTGAAAGGTCTGTTGTGATTGTGTAGTTCCTAAAAGATTGAGTTGTCAATCTATCCAGCCATCTTAAGTTTTCACATGACACAGCTCAAATTATAGGACTTTCACACCTTAAAACATTTATTGAAAGCAAGCAATGCTTTCTTCTCAACTTGAATCAACGAAGTGTCACTTGAATCAACAAAGTGTCAAACTGTTAATTGAGCAATCTCAATTTGCAAGTGTGACAAAATGTTGACCATATTGAATTACTCAACAGACAAGCAGGATTACTGATCATATTATTTTTTGACCTTTGGCCTTAAACTTGAGTCCTCCTTTAAACTGATACATGACAATATTGCAGGTTAGAAAATTATGCGAATATTCGAATCCAGAAATCGCATTCGAATATTCGTATGAAATGCGAATATTCGAACATTCGAATATTTGTTGACATCCCTAATACTTGGTATTCACCTCAAAAAAGCAAATATCCTCTATATATTGCATAGTCATGGTTTGGTAACGCTCACCTTAAATGTGAGCAGTCTGTTCAGGTAGAGCTCAGCTATGAGAGATTTTCCAGGGGCCAGTGTACCTTCTTCTTGCTTCACCTGTAATCAGAGTGGTAAGTTAGCAATGCAAGTCCAAAACAGCTAGCTAAACAGCTGCAGTAGAAAACTAGAAATGCGTGTTTGTAAAACACTATGCCCCCAACTGTATGCTTGTCCCTAAACTGGCAGCTTGTATGATTCATTTATTTCATTTGAAAGAAGTGAAATTTAATTTCCTTAAGAAGCTATTCAGTTGCCTCTGGTTTGACCTCGATCCAGAAACAGAATGTACGTTTTTTGCAGAAGCTAGAAATGGAGTAAAAATTTCAAAATGGAGTAATTTTGTCAAAATTTGATGGAAACTCTCAAAAGTTAATCAGGTGATCTTCTTCTCAGCCACAACCAGTAAACCAAATATGAAGGCTCTAGCTTAAATGCTTTTTGAGATATCTTGCACACAAGATTTTCAAATTTTGTTTTAAAAGGGCTCCAAAAAGGTGCATAACTTGAACATGAAAAAAATATGGGTCTACTATTTTTTTCATAAGGAATTTGTATATGAAATTTCAAAACCCTAACATTCACCGTTCAAAAGTTTCAAATTTCACAGAAAAGTGAAATAATTAATCAAAATTTCAAAATTTTGTATTTTTGTCAAAATTTGACAGTAAGTTCCCAAAAGTTAATCAGGTCATCTACTCCTCAGCCCCAACTAGTATACCAAATATGAAGGCTCTAGCTCAAATACTTTTTGAGATATCTTGCACACAAGATTTTCAAATTTTGTTTTCAAAGGGACATAACTCAGAAAAGGGGTGTAACTTGGACATGAAAAAAAAATATGGGTCAACTATTTTTTCATGAGGAATCTGTATATGAAATTTCAAAATCCTAGCATTCACTGTTCAAAAGTTTCAAATTTCACAGAAAAGTGGAAAAATCAAACAAAAATTAAAAATTCCGTATTTTTGTCAAAATATGACGGAAAGTTCTCAAAAGTTAATCAGGTCATCTACTCATCAGCCCAAACCAGTATACCAAATATGAAGGCTCTAGCTTAAATACTTTTCGAGTTTTGTTTTCAAAGGGAAATAACTCAGAAAAGGGGCATAACTCGGTCAAGAAAAAAAATACGGGTCAACTATTTTTTCATGAGGAATATACACATAAAATTTCAAATCCCTACCATGCACCATTCAAAAGTTAACAGACGTACACACGCACACACAGACAGACAAGCCGAAAGCAATATGCCCTTCCAACTTTTTCAAAGTTGGGGGCATAATAAATTAGCTGTTTGCATTCAGAACGGAAAATCTCATTAGAATGCCCTAAAATCAACACAAAGAAAACTACATGTAGCAATGAAAAATCTGAGAAAATACATAATTTTAACATTGAACAATATATTTTTATTCATAATGCAAAGGCAGGACTTGCAAACAGGGTCATAGAAATAGACAGAGATCTAATGCCAAACTGTTTCACAACTGGCCATTATGGTCAAAATTTATACTGTGACTGTGAGATGTGATTTTCAATGTTTACCTGTGTTCAAAATAAAAGATAATGTTTCTTTTCTTTTTTCTCATGAAGACAATTTTTTTTAAATGCTTTAATACTATAAGCACATATCTAAATGTCTACAACCAGAATCAACCACTAGCAAAGCTGTCACAGGATATGTAGAGTCTATATGAGCCGCGACGCGAGAAAACCTGTCTTCGGGGTTTTTCGACCAGGTCTTACACAAACCTGTTTGTGCAGATCCAGAAGATGGCTAGAAGCTTGAAATTTCGGATTTAAGAAGAAGAGAAATTGTACTATCCGTGTAGCGAAAACGAAGGCGCTGATCAGCTTGGCAGTTACTGCGAAGCTGATCTGCGCCTTTGTTTTTGCATAGGCAAAAATCTGGTTTTCTCATGGCGCGGCTCATATGATACTCACTAGGACAGCAGGTGGTGTGTATCACCGGAGAGCAGGAGGGGGTATGTTACTTACAATATGCCAGTATCTGATATGTCTATCCCCAGATTCAACCAGCGAGGCTGTCAAAGCATCTGTGGAGTCAATGGAGATTTCACTGGGGCTCGGGCATGACACCTGCACCTGGGCTAGGTTTGCTAGAAATAAACCGTGTGTGATTAAAAGTTTTGACTTTCCAAAATGAATCAATTATTTCTTGAATGCTTGATAGATAATATACTTAAAGGAATAGGGTTACAAACAATATCCTTCATTTCAAAAGAAAGAGATCAGCAATAAAAACTTTTTCACACCACATCGGTTAAGTGGTTTTGAAGATATGCAAGTTTTAAGATTCAAAAATGGCTGCCTATGGTGGCCGCCATTTTGTATAGCTAGTCACGTGACCAAAAAGGAAAAATGCTTATTTATAGTAGCAGACATACTTTTTACATTCAAAACAGATCAGTATGATTCTATTAAGTGAATGAAAAGTATTTCAACAATTTTCCTACTTTAATATGCATGGAAATGGAAGACATTTATAATTCCATGATTGTGAGGGAGTGACGTCATACCCTCACAGCCTCGTTCTGGATATGGGCCATCAAAATTTTCAAAGTGCTATAACTGTCTCATACCTTGATTAATTTTCATGAAATTTGTTGCAAATTGTTCAGCTTCATGAAGGCTTTCATAAAACGCACACACAATAGTTTGTGGGCCTATTCCTTTAAATTATTAATATATATTGATGCCAATTTCAAGCATTTATGGCAAAATTTGAAAATCCTGACTTGGGAACACTATGCTGAATTTCCAATAAGCCAATTTAGTAAATTAGAAGGCCAAAACCAAAAGCCAAAAGAAAAACAATATGAGCCTGTGCATGAGAAAACCAACAATTTGCATATGCGAAAACAAAGGCGCAGACCAGCTTCGCGGTAACCGCGAAGCTGATCAGCGCCTTTGTTTTCGCTACATGGATAGTACAATCCCTCTTCTTCTTAAATCCAAAATTTCATGTTTCTAGCCTGCTTCTGTGACAGTACAGGCCGGTTTGTGTCGGACCTGGTCAGAAACCCAAATTGTTGGTTTTGTCACGCACAGGCTCATATTATACCTAACTACATGTATTTACAAATAATTAAAAAAATAAATTGTTTTCATAATACAGCAAAAACTGGAAGTGCTGAAAAGTCATTTACCATAGTCTTGTTCCTGTGATGCGTCAGCCACCTGTGGGTCAATCAGAGCCATATTACTGCCGTCCTGTACGTTATAATGTGCCAGGGTGTTCAGTCGGACCCAGTCACGATGTCTCTTGCTGGTATTGTCTTCATCCCGCAGTCGGAGGCTACCACTCTGACCAGCATGCCACTCTACAAGATGAACCATACAATAATATTTTCATACCACCATTGCATATGAGCCATGTGAGCGACGTGAGAAAACAGTTCTTCAAGATTTCCAGTCAGGTCCGACACAAACGGGCCTGTACAGTCACAGAAGAAGGCTGGAAGATTGAAATTTTGGAAATAGGTAGAGGAAGAATCGTACTGTCTGTGTAGCAAAAAGAAAGGCGCTGATCAGCTGTGCAATGTTTTGGTTTATATTTGGTGTCCGAAATTTTGGATCATATTATGTGTCTATTAATTTTGCATCATCATATGAGCCGCCTCGTGGGAAAACCAACAATGTGATCTCAGATCAGGTCCGACACAAACCGGCCTGTACAGTTACAGAAAAGAGCTAGCTTGAAATTTCGGATTTAAGTAGACGAGGAACTGTACTATCCGAGTAGCAAAAACAATGGCACTGATCAGCTTGGCGGTTACAGCGAAACTGATCTGCATCTTTGTTTTTGCATATGCAGATTGTTGGTTTTCTCACGAGGTGGCTCATATCAATTTTGTGTCCATAAGTTCAAGAAATTAAGGTAATTCATAGCATGAATTTTAATGATAATTCTGGGGACTACAGTAAACAAACTACATACCTAATTCCAGTTCCTCAGGTTTCACAGTGAGATTGGATGCTGGGTAATTGACATAAATCTGTGTCAGGCATTTGTCCTTTACTTGTGTGATCGTGTCACAGTCCAGAACTCGACACACTTTGATGTCACGACAGTTATCCACCACCACATTTAATGTCTGAAAATAAATTAATCTGAGTAATATACTTAGATCTTTGTAATTTACATAAATCTGCATTAGACATTTGTCCTTCACTGTAATAGTGTCACGGTTGAGAACTCGACACGTTTTGATGTCCCGACATTTATCCACCACATATAATGTCTGATAATGAAAATGAAATACTTAAAGTATGGCACCATTACCGTAAATTCATAATTCTTTGCATTACTCTTATTTTGCAAATTTTCTATCACAAAATTATCAGGAAATTCTTGATTTGGCAAGAGGGTCCCCATGTGTTCTTAAATGGGTCTTAAATACTTTCCTAAGTTTTTTACAAGTGAGGACTTTGAATTCGCGAAGCATCCCATTGGTAACTAGAAAAAGTGCCTTGAGAGG
Source organism: Rugalucina vietnamica (assembly GCA_964017185.1). Lineage (NCBI taxonomy): Eukaryota > Metazoa > Mollusca > Bivalvia > Lucinida > Lucinidae > Rugalucina > Rugalucina vietnamica. The sequence goes on along the minus strand of OZ024875.1, from coordinate 58,145,004 downwards.
CACGTATACCCCCGGCTGGTAGCCACCAAGCCCCCTTCCCTACCCCCTACCTAAACAACCCAGCACATGCTCACCCCTGACATTGAACATCACATCACCAACGAAAACCAGTACCCTTATCAAGTACATTTTAGAAACCACCAAGCCCCCTTCCCCACCCCCTACCTAAACAACCCGGCACATGCTCACCCCTGACATTGAACCTCACATCACCAATGAAAGACAGTACCCTTATCAAGTACATTTTAGAAATAAGCAGTGTAAAGTACTTTGCATATAAACATGGGGCGGTGTAGTTTTAGAATGACATATCTATTTTAGAGTGGTATACAGAGCTGACGTGTATACCCAATCTAGGACATAAGCGCGGACATTTTGGGTCAGGTCCTCAGTCCTAGATTGAAATGAAAGTAGAATGTCATTCTTAAAAAAAAAAAAAAAAAAAAAAAAAAAAAATTGACTAGATCTTGACCTCAGGTCCCACCCCCACCCCATGCATGGACCCTTATGTGGTACCTATGTTGTGTTGTAAGCATGAACACTTTCTAATACATGGTTGTCAAGATATAGACACACAGAATATTAATCTTGGTAACTACTGTATTTTATGTGTCCTAGATTTTGACCTCGAGCCCCACCCCCTAGAGTTTGGTGCCATCGAATTTAATTCAACCCTAAAGGGTATCTATGATCCAAACAGGAATACATTCCTATAAGTATTTGTTAAGATATGAACTTAGAGATGAAAATACACTATGTAAATAGCACATTTTCAAGGTGACCTAGATTTTGACCTGTAGCCCCACCCCCGGGCATGGACCAAAAGTCCGAACTGACAGAAACAAAGCAAACCCTATAGGGTACCTATGGTTAAAATATGATTGGTTTCTGATCATTGGTTCATGAGATATACACCACCAGTGAAACTTAAACCAAAACTTTGACCCAAAGTAAAGGTGACCTAGATTTTGACCTCTAGCCCTACCCCCGGGAATGGACCCAGGGTCCAAACTCACAGAAACAAAGCAAACTCTATAGGGTACCTATGGTTAAAATATGAATGGTTTATGATCATTAGTTCATGAGATATACACCACCAGAGAAACTTTAACAAAAACTTTGACATAAATTCCACGAACGTTCCGGAATAACGAACGAACTAACAAACGAACAAACCAACGAACATACGAACGGACGAACGGAAAAGCGAAAACTATATACCCGTCGGCATAAATGCCGGGGGTATAAAAATTACGTTCTCTCGAACATTGCCAAACTTAAAGTAAAACAGGTCAACTCAGGAAAAAAGTTATGAAAGAAAGAGGGTTCAAACTTTGTTATATTACAGTAATAATAATCTTTAGACATTGAATGGTAGGTCATTATGACATGTGAACTTAGGAAAAATCATGAACTACAAATGTATGCAGTGTATTTGACAGGTTAGGATAACTTACAAGGCACTTAGCTTCAAACGCTGGTTCATCTGACCCCTGCTTGGCCTGTTGGTTGTATTTCTTAAGCAGTTTTTCCTCAGACAGGGTATACTTAGCGTCATTAGTTATGGCATCTATGGGCCCTGCCTCCATGTGTAGCTGTGTTGCTTTGTAAAGTAGGTATAGAGGATAACCTGACTGGGACTGAAAAATACATAATTTAAAAACAACATTGAAATAAGACCATCATCATCTACACATATGCTATTAGGCATTATCTATTGTATCAATGGGCCCTTCCTCCATGTGTAAATAGGTGGACTTGTAGAGTAGGTATAGGGAGTAACCAGACTTGTAGGTATAGGGAGTAACCAGACTTGTAAGGTATAGGGAGTAACCAGACTTGTAGGTATAGGGAGTAACCAGACTTGTAGGTATAGGGAGTAACCAGACTTGTAGGTATAGGGAGTAACCAGACTTGTAGGTATAGGGAGTAACCAGACTTGTAAGGTATAGGGAGTAACCAGACTTGTAGGTATAGGGAGTAACCAGACTTGTAAGGTATAGGGAGTAACCAGACTTGTAGGTATAGGGAGTAACCAGACTTGTAAGGTATAGGGAGTAACCAGACTTGTAGGTATAGGGAGTAACCAGACTTGTAGGTATAGGGAGTAACCAGACTTGTAGGTATAGGGAGTAACCAGACTTGTAGGTATAGGGAGTAACCAGACTTGTAGGTATAGGGAGTAACCAGACTTGTAGGTATAGGGAGTAACCAGACTTGTAAGGTATAGGGAGTAACCAGACTTGTAGGTATAGGGAGTAACCAGACTTGTAGGTATAGGGAGTAACCAGACTTGTAGGTATAGGGAGTAACCAGACTTGTAAGGTATAGGGAGTAACCAGACTTGTAGGTATAGGGAGTAACCAGACTTGTAGGTATAGGGAGTAACCAGACTTGTAGGTATAGGGAGTAACCAGACTTGTAGGTATAGGGAGTAACCAGACTTGTAGGTATAGGGAGTAACCAGACTTGTAAGGTATAGGGAGTAACCAGACTTGTAGGTATAGGGACTAACCAGACTTGTAGGTATAGGGAGTAACCAGACTTGTAGGTATAGGGAGTAACCAGACTTGTAAGGTATAGGGAGTAACCAGACTTGTAGGTATAGGGAGTAACCAGACTTGTAGGTATAGGGAGTAACCAGACTTGTAGGTATAGGGAGTAACCAGACTTGTAGGTATAGGGAGTAACCAGACTTGTAGGTATAGGGAGTAACCAGACTTGTAGGTATAGGGAGTAACCAGACTTGTAGGTATAGGGAGTAACCAGACTTAGACTGGGTATGAAAAAAAATATTTGAAAGTTATTGTTGCTAATTTTTTTCTTTACATCCCAACCAACATTTTTTTCAGCCATTTTGGAACCCCTAGGTACTTCAACTATGGTGAGTAATTGTTTCTTGCACAAGAATACACAATTTATCACACATGTCCATTATATTTTGCTTTTCAATTTTAAATAATTTTTGGTAAATATAAATTAAGGTCTGCTATCTTGAAAATATCTAATAATACCTTTAGATGTGGGTAGAGGCATAGTGACAACCAGTTACTCAGTAGCTTCTTAGTAATTGTGTCACAGCTGAAGGAAGAAAACAGAAGCCATTAATCAAATGAGCAGCCATGTCAGAAAACTGGTCTTCGGGGTTTCCAACACTGACACAAACTGGCCTGTACAGTCACAGAAGTAGTAGAGGAATTTTACTATCCGTGTAGGGAAAACAAAAGTGCTGATCAGCTGTGCAGTTTTTGCATAGTCGTATTTCCTTATACATGGCTAAAATAAACATTATTAGAATAGTCATTTTTTATACAATAGAACATCGAAAGTTGTATCTGATAACTTTCCAAATTTTCATAAAAACTATCTTGCGGTTCTAATGTGTACACACAATCTAAGTTTTGAATAAAAATAAGAAAAATATCAAATTTTTGCTACTGAAAATTTTAATTTTACAGTTTTAAAAATCTCTGTATATTGCATGGGCAAGTTTTCATAATGTAGTTTTACCTTCTAAAGAGTACTTTTTGATTCTTCTTTCCTGCTGACTCCTCTACTAGATTACCCAACAGGTCAACTAGGATTCTGGAATAATCATATGAGCCTGTGCATGAGAAAACCAACAATATGGGTTTCAGACCATGTCCGACACAAACCAGGCTATACAGTCACAGCATAAAGCTAGAAGCTTGAAACTTTAGATATAAGTAGAAGAGGAACAGTACTATCCATGTGGCGCAAACAAAGACGCTGATCAGCTTGGAGGTTACCGGGAAGCTGATCTGCATTTTTGTTTTTAGCCTACGCAAATTGTTTATATTCTCATGCGAAGGCTCATAAATAATTTTCTCATAGTATAAGATTTATTAACGTTCAGCTGAAATGCCCATTACAGTCTCCACAGATTAAGACTAAAGTTTTAAAGGTTGGTTAGCTTCTTTTTTTTTTTTTTTTTTTTTTTTTTTTTTTAAATAAATATACAACAATACAACATTGTACATGCCTCTCTCACTTTCACTCATCCATCTTCAGATATTGTTTCCTATGTATATATCAGACAAAAACAGTGTTTTTAGGGAAATTTTTCTTCATTAATAATATATATATTTAGTTTCCCTTTGATGTGTGTGGTTTCACTTGCTCTCCTGGACTGATCTGGCATCTAAACTATTTTAATCAATAAAATACTTTTTTTTTAGTAGCTGTTAGGGGATAATTGGCAGCTTGTTGGTTTGGTGCAAAAACATTTTTATTTATATTTCTCTTATGACTTGATTTTCATTTTTATGACTTGATTTTCATTTTAGCTTCTTAATAGTTTTCTGCTGTACTGGATGTACTGTTAAAATAGGCTGCCAGTCCCCATCAATAATTGAGCCTCTACGTGAGAAAACCGGTCTTCGGAGTTTCCGACCGGGTACAACACAAATCGCCCTGAACAGTCACAGAAGCAGGCAAGATGCTTGAAATTTTGGCTACAAGTAGAAGAGGAATTGTACAAACAGAGCAGCGAAAACAAAGGGGATCATTTTTAATTGAGCCGCATTATGAGAAAACTGGAGTTTTGCATATGCGAAAACAAAGGCGCAGATCAGCTGTGCAGGAGGAGCAGTTTCTGCACAGCTGATCTGCGCCTTTGTTTTCGCATATGCAAAACTCCAGTTTTCTCATGCGGCTCAATTAAAAATGATAATTTAGGAATCAAACATGATTTTCCATTCATTAACATTCACTAGGTCCCAGAGGAGTGTTGAAAATCGAGGGCATAGCCCGAGGTTTTCAACTCTAACTGAGGGACCATGCGAATGTTAATGGATTGCTTTTACTGCATGGATTCATTCTTATGGACTTCAGTTACTCATTATCAGCACATTGTTGGCTCGTTGACAAAACCTCGTAACTGCAAAAAAACAAATTTTTCAGGAGAAGCAAAAAAACTTAAACTTGTATATAAATAATATATAAATATGCATGTTTACAAATTGTCGTATATACAAAACTTGATAAAAGAAAGCTAGAAGCAGATTCTAATGATGAATTAAAGTATACATTTATGAGAAATCATTCATATGCAACTTCTGCATATCTAAAAGATAAAGATTTTCTTGTATTTAAATTTTTTGAAATAGCATTTACGATGTTTTGTCACCTTTTTTTCAAGTCCGTTTACCATTTGTAGTTACGAGGCTTTGTAACGTCATCGAAAAACTAACTTCCCATTGGACATAACCTACAAGGCTTTGTCACAAGCTGCATTTGAATGTTTTGAATCGCGCCATGTGAAAAAACAATTTTTTGAAAAAAAGTGCAGTTACGAGGTTTTGTAAACGAGCCAACGACATGTTTTGTGTGAAAATTTTATTTTTTTTCCTTTTTCATTTCTGCCCCTTTGTTTTTGTAAATACAGTTGAGTCTCATGGAGTTGCGCGGCACATGGACTTGCGAATCTCTTAGTTTCTTGTCTCAGGTCTAAGGCATGAAAGTTTACATTTGTTTGTGAGTAACATTTTGTCAGCTAACTTCATTAAATGAACTAAAAATAAAAATGATCATAGATGGGACAGAACAGAAGGAGAAAATTATGTAAAACGTACTTGCAAGACATTTTGTTTACCCAGTATATTGCATTGGCCAAATTAATTATGCATGGGGCTGCTTTATTCCATCTTTTTGTGGCTAATCAACTAGAAATATGACAAATTTCACAAAATATTTGTTTAAATACCATATTTCTTGAAGAAAGCCATCTAATGACGTCAAATAAATCAAGTGCGCAACTCCATGTGACCTTTGACGTCAGGGATAAACATGCGGGTAGCTTTACTTATGATGAAATTCAGAGAAAAGTTTTTGACATTTTCATAATTTCTTTTGGCAATTGTATGCATTACATGTTCATGCAAAAAGGGGATTATTTGTTTTATTCAGAAATTGCTTCTATTATAATCTAAACGGTCAAACAATGCCTTAGTGCGCAACTCCAGGGGACAGCATCGTACATGATTGAGGGCATCATGTTTAATACACATTTAAACTATGGACTTACTCTTGTAGATATTCCATTCTGCCCAGCAATATTGTACAGATGTAGCCACACATGTTGGCCCTGTAAATATATAATCCATGTTAGCCATTAATAACAGAAAAATAAGAACCAGTAAAATCAACACAAAAACATTCTTGCAAAATAACATCTTGGCTCCACTGAAGAGGCTTACATAGCCAAAACCACGGTATGGCCCATCCCCTTTCTCATTAATGTTCACTGCTCTTTAAGGATCCCAGATCCCAGTTTCATTTTACTTAGGAATTAGCAAATTCTGCTCAGCAAACTATATCAATGTTCTTAAGCAATGTTAAACTGATCATATTTTTTTCCGTTCTTCATCATTCTATTTTAACATTTGAGCCGTCTCATGGGAAAACCAACAATCTGCATAGGCGAAAACAAAGGCGCAGATCAGCTTCGCGGTAACCGCGAAGCTGATCAGCGCCTTTGTTTTCGCTACTCGGATAGTACAATTCCTCTTCTTCTTAAATCCGAAATTTCAAGCTTCTAGCTCTTTTCTGTTACTGTGCAGGTCGGTTTGTGTCGGACCTGTTCGGAAACCACATTGTTGGTTTTCCCATGAGGTGGCTCATTTTATTAATAAAACATGAACATTCTATAGTCTTGTCTGATCTACATCTTTGCTGAGCACACCAATAATTTCACTGTTCTATCAATTTTTCTTTTTTTTTTTTTTAATTGAGGCTTAACGTCCCAGTCAACAATTTTTTAGTCATGTCGGGACAAAGCCAACTCTTTCTGGGTTTAACCAGCACTGTAGGGAGATTTTATGTCTTGCTCAAGGACACAACACGGTGACGCTTGTGGGGATCGAACCCAGGACCTCCGGACCTCGGAGTCTGACGCTCTACCACTATGCCACCACGCTCCCCTCTCTACAAAAATTATGCCATAGTGTATGTCATTTAATAGACAATGTCAGTCAGTAAAGAACCTACTTGTCTTTGAGCGTAAACTTCCTCTGGCCCTCGAGGCTATCTATCACCGACTTTAGGAAATATTTATTGTAGATTAGATTCTCGAATTCCTCCATACCTCGCTTCATCTTGCTTCTCATGTCATCAGTCACCTGGGGTAAAAAGTAAAAAAAAAAAATACACCAGGTGTAATGGTTATAAAACTGTTTTCAAACTCAGCTCAGCTGAGACTAGAATTTATCCTGTTCATAAATGTTAAAATGCCAACAATTGTTGGCATTTTAACATTTATCAGCAAGATAAATTACAGGGTTTGGCAATATGAAAATGAAATTTCAACCAATTTTGGTTATTTTAGTAATTATGAGCACTTAAAATTTCATGCTCAGCTACTTGAGCTTGAAAGACGTTTTATAAGCTCGGGGCCAGGTGTTAAGGTTATAAAACTGTTTTCAAGTTTTATAACTCGGGGCCAAGGTTATAAAACTGTTTTCATGCTCAATTCAGCCGAATCAGAAATTTATCCTGCTCATAAATTACTGGATTTGGTGTTAATTACCAGAAATTTCAATTAATTTGGGATACTTCAGAATTTATGAGCAGTTTAAATTTCATAGCTGTGTTGAGCATGAAAATATTTTCATAAACTTGAGGCTATGTTAATACTTCTATATACAGTTAAGAGCCAAACATACTTCCAGATCATCAGAAATTCAATAGACTTCAATGTATTTTCATGTAACTAGAAGACTTTTCATGTCTTAAATCTGAAATTCCAAGATTCTAGCCTGCTTCTGTGGCTGTAAAGGTCGGTTTTTGTCTGACCTGGTTGAAAACCCCGAAGACCGGTTAAAGCGCCAGGTGTACACATTATTGAATATTAGAGAAAAGAATAATGTCTACCTTATAGTCATATATATAAAAAACCGCCACCTTATAAAAACAAACTTAACTACCATACAATCTTTATGCTTATTGGCAGATCCTGTCATGCATAATATTGTATGTATATATCTATAAAATGTATGAACTATACCAAATAAATTTATATTAAATGAACCAAAACAAAGTATAAAAAATTTAAGAAATCAAAATTAAATTGTTTTGTTTTATTTACCTTTAAAAATATGAAATTAGCCAGCCCATGAGAAAACCAACAATCTGCATATGCGAAACCAAAGACGCAGATCAGCTTCGCAGTAACCGCGAAACTGATCAGCGCCTTTGTTTTCGCTACTCGGATAGTACAATTTCTCTTCTTCTTTTATCTGAAATTTCAAGCTTCTAGCCAGCTTCTGTGCTTGTACAGCTCAGTTTGTGTCGAACCTGTTTGGAAACCACATTGTTGGTTTTCCCACGAGGCGGCTCACCGCTCAAATTACTCCTATTTTAGGCTTAAAAATTAAGCCATTGGTACTGTAAATTCCAAAATTTTCATACGACTTTTATTTTGCGAATTTTTTATTGCCATATTTTGAATTCACCAACAGCTGTTTGTATAGTTTTTATGGCCGATATGGCCTTTTTTAACAAAAACCTTGAATTTGCGAGGCTCGAATTCTCAAATATTTGCAAAAATTAAGTTCTCACCAACATTTCCGAATTTACAGTAACATGAGCCGCGACGCGAGAAAACCGGTCTTCGGGGTTTCCGACCAGGTCCGACACAAACCGGCCTGTACAAGCTCAGAAAAGAGCTAGAAGCTTGAAATTTTGGATTTAGAAAGAAGAGGAATTGTACTATCCGAGTAGCGAAAACAAAGGCGCTGATCAGCTTCGCGGTTACCGCGAAGCTGATCTGCGCCTTTGTTTTCGCCTAGGCAAAAATCCGGTTTTCTCATGACGCGGCTCACATGCAAAGCAAAGTCCATGTACTACCAGCAAGCTCTGGGTGGCAGCTGCATCAGGATAACATGCCTGGGAAATGCTTATCCCCTTACCTCCCATCTTTTACATAGTAATGCAGTGGATGAATTTGTCAATCTTTTACTTAGGATATGGCTTGTTAAAATATTATGACACATTTTTTGAACTTTGACCCATTTGATTCTAAATTAAATTCAGGAAGTGTTGATTCAAAAGTATAGGCTTGAGAACATAAAAAAAAACAACTGTGAAAGCTCCTGGTAGCTGTGTTTTAAACAAAAGCAGGTTAGTAGCATCAGGAAAACATGTCCATGTAATGAATACCCCAATATTCCCCACTTTTACATAGTAAAACTGGGGTATGCAGGGGTATATTTATTTTTCTTACTTTTGGTTTAAAACATAGATTGTGGGTACTCATTAGAACCGCCTTCAGGCGAGGCTATTCAAACGTGTACCCACAATCTATGTTTTGAGCTAAAATGTTAAAAATATCAAATTTTTTTCTAATGAATTTTTTAATTTTTACAGCTGAAAAAGTCTCTGTTTGTTGCATGGGCAAGTTTTCATAATGGTACAGTTCAACTTCATTATAACAAGCCTCCCTATCATAACAACTTAATTATAGGGATCTAACATGATTTTCCATTCCTTAACATTCGCTAGATCCAGAGTGGAGTGTTGAAATCTTAGGACTACACATTAACAATTCCTACTCCCCATAGGGACTTTGAAAATGTGAATGAATGACAAAGTCGTTTTTGATCGTTATTGTTGCATAAATTCTGCACAAACGAAAGAAATAATGGTACACTATATTTTACAGCCTCTTCACATATTCATATATACAGTACAGTTGTCGCGATGTTTTGAGCGATCGCGCAACGCGCAAAATTTTCAAAGCTTCTTTTGTAAATGACGCTCAATTTAACTACAACTACATGTACGTTTGGCTATTAATCAATTGTTATGTCCTTTATGTTTTGGACTATTTCAGACAGTCCTATATGTTTGGGGCTATTTCGGACATAAAAAAAACAAACAAACAAAATAATTAACTTGTTCACTGTGAAGTACATGCTAGCCAAATAGCCAGGTTACTGTATGACAGTGAGTTGGTGTTAGTCAATCATGATACAAGACATACTGTACATGTTTGTGTGTTTAAATTCAATGGTGTTTAGAGATTCACCACAAGGACCTCACAACTACAATGTAACAAATGTAACAAATGTATGCACGGTTTTGTAGTCATTACTAAAACATGCCTATGTAATATACTGATTTTTCCAAAGTTGTAAAAATTGAAAATTTTCTTCAGATTTTGTTTACTTTTCTTATTTTTGCTCAAAACATAGAAAGTAGCTATATGTTAGAACACCCTCCGCGAGGTGAGGCAGTTCTAACGAATATCTACGATCTATGTTTTGGAGCAAAAATAAGAAAATTAGGTATACTCCTTTATACCCCAGTTTTGCTATTAGAAAAGTGGAGTTCAAGTGAGTATACATTACACTGAAATGTTTTCATGATGTTTAATTTTCGGGTAACTGAGGGGCCGCCTATTGGGAAGTAGCTGCGCACTCGGCTTACGATATGTTCTCTAAGTATAAGGTCTAATTGTCATTTTGTTTTTCCCACCTCTGTTTTTGGAGTAAGAATTTCTTTCTGATTGTGCCTTTTCCTGATCACTGCCTACTTGTATCTGTTTAATTACCAAGACTGAGGAAAAGAATGCTTGGTTTAATAGAAAAATTCTTCTCCATACATGTATTTAGGATTGCTATTATGTGACGGGGCTCACCGCAGGCCTTCTGTTTACACTATTTTCTTCTCATTATTTAGATAATATACAGTGTGTATCAATTTTTCTTCTGAATCTGAATCTGAATGGTTTACTGGTGACACGCCAAATTGACAATACCTCACCAGGGTCAGACGAATATTCTACATGTACATGTATCTCTAGCCTAGTCGCTTTGTACCACATTTGTGCAAAGCATATCTACATGTACATATATTAAGTATGAATACTTTGAGGGACCAGGCAGTAATCGAAGCAATCAAATTTGACATACATGTTGACATCAGGCGGGCATGAAAATTCAACATGAAACATTTTTTTACAACACACCTTACGAACAAGATTGTTTAGATTGTATAAATCGCGCATATCTGATTCACGTCGCGCGTGTTTGACAAATGGTTTTGCACGTTTGCGAGATGATCGCACAAGATTGAGCGAAGTTTGCGAGTGACTCGCAAGTCACTCGCTAGTAAAGATAATTCCCTACCCGCAAATGCGCGTACGCTCAAGCATCGCGACAACTGTACTGTATACTTTAAAGCTTCAATTCCTATGCTTGTTCTCTGCTGACTTCAGTTTCTCATTATAAGCATGTGCTTTGTGTGGTGCCCCGTAACGAGCATAAATAACTGCAATGTATTAACACGACTTGCCTCATTAATAAACAGCCTTTTTCTTCATTAATATACGGCTGTAAATATCTTGTGACATGGGTATTTTTGCATTAATATACAAGAAAGCATTTTAACATGGTCATGCCCTGCCTCCAAAATTGATTTTGTTTCTAAATGTAAATTGCAGAAACTTTATTAGGACTTGAGCCACTGCATAAGTAAACCAAAAAACACAACTGATCGGCATCTTTGTTTTCCCTACAAAGATAGCTTCTAGCCTGCTTCTGTGACTGAACAGGCCGGTTTGAGACGGAGCTGGTCTGAAACCAATTTTTTTTCCTAATGCAAAGGCTCAAATGTCAATTGCATAAAGTCAAAAACTTCATTATGACTTAGAAATACAAATAAGATGGTCTGATTTTATGGACACGAAAAATTGGTTATGAGATTTGATTTGATTGAATGGGGTTTAATGTCCCACCAACAGCTAAGGTCATATGGAGACTGGGGTTATAATGAGGTTAACCTGTAATTAGATTGCATGCTTTTAATAAACACCTTGGAAACCAGGAAGAATAAGAGCAACATCATGAGAAAACTGGATTTTGCCTGTGTGAAGACAAAGGCACAGATCAGCTGTTCAGTATCTGCACAGCTGATCATCACCTTTGTTTTCACTATTCGAATAGTACAATCCCTCTTCTTATTAAATTTGAAGCTTCCAGGCATCTTTTGTGACTGTTCAAACTGGTTTGTGTAGGTCCTGGTCAGAAACCACAAAGACCTGTTTTCTAACATTGCTGCTCATAAAATACCTCACTTAACAGTGGCGTGCTTGCAGTTATTGTTTCTACGTATTCTTCATGCAGGTCATTACTGATGGGCTGTAGGTATAGACCAACATTACAATGAATTTGGGAATATTTGTTTGTGTTGAGGTTTATCATTTTAGTCAACAATTTATCAGTCCTGTCCTGTCGGAGGCATCGCTTTCTGGTTATTAACCAGTATTCTGTGTACTAAGGACACAACACTGTGTTGAACTTCGAGAATATTTAAAAACACATTACAAAAACATGCCCATGCAATATACCGAGATTTTTAAAGTTGTAAAAAATGAATATTTTCAGTAGAAAATTTTTGATATTTTTCTTATTTTTGCTCAAAATCTGTTTTGGAGCAAAAATAAGAAAAACAGGCATACCCATGCAAACCCCATATATATAAAAGTGGGGTATGAGGGTGTATACATTGCATGGATATTGCATGGATACAATGTCATATTTTTGTTAGAAATTTCCATATTAATTTCCACCATCAACTATACAGCTTAACCATGTTAGGAGAAGAACTCTATAAGTACTTGTGCTTTCGTTCTCATCCTATGATTTGTATTTGTCATTATGTTTGTATGTTGTATTGAGTACCGAATAAATATGTTTAAACTATACATTGCATGGACAGGTTTTCGTGATGATTAAGGGAATAGGATCACAAACCTATACATGTACATTGTATGAAAGGCTTAAGCTAGCTGAACATTTTGCAGCGAATTTCATAAAAAATAATGGAGATATAAGAAAGTTATATGATTTTAAACATTTTGGTGGTGTGCGTCCAAAAGAAGGCTGTGATGATATGATGTCACTCCCTCACAATCATAAAATTAAAAATATCAGCCATTCCAAAGCAAATAGAAGTGAATAAAGTGACAAAATACTTTCCGTTAATTCATTGAAACAATCTTGTTCACTTTTTAGGTGTAAAAAGTGAGCCATGTGGTGTTGTTAAGTATTTTTCAATTTTGGTCACGTGACTAGCTAAACAAAATGGCGGCCACCATAGGCTGCCATTGTAAAATTTAAAAATGACAATAACTATTTTTCATAAAAATGGTTGTAAAATGTTTGTCTCTCGGACCATTATCTTTTAAAATAAATGAGAACTTTGTGAGCCTATTCCTTTAATCAAAAACTTTCTAGAAACAACACTTGCAATCTTTCAATTCAAAAACATCATTTCTGTAAAACTACATACAGTAGTAACAAGTTAGCGCTAGAGCTCTTAACAAAAGGTTCGAAACAAAGTGTACATCTAAGTGAAGCTAACAGGCAAAGATCAATGTTTGTTACAGTGAACTATTCAGAAACAGTGATGTGAAAATGTTATCTAATGTTTATGTATGTACAGTAAATGAGCCGTATTTTGCCTATGCAAAAAAAACAACAAAAAAAACAGCAGATCAGCTGTGCAGTATTAACAGAGAAATTATGGAAGTAGAAATACCTAACAGACCAAAACCTCACAAAACATCAGGAAAACAGTCCATAAAATATATACCCCCTTAAACCTCAAACTTGATTAGATGTCTGTAATGTTAATCTCAGAGCCACAATTGTGAGTGTACGTGTATCAAGTACAAGCAGGGCAAAAGAACAAATAGAACACAGAAGAGAATAAGAGCCTTCCCATGAGAAAACCAACAATTTGCATATGTGAAAACAATGACGCAGATCAGCCCCTTTGTTTTAACCACTCGGAAAGTACAAATATCCAAAGTTTCAAGCCTCTAGCTTTATGCTATGACTGTACAGCCTGGTTTTCATCGAACCTGGTCATAAACCCAAATTGTTGGTTTTCTCATGCACATGCTCATATAAAATGAAGGGGACATGTTTTGATAACTTTTGCATACAAAACGTTGTTGCTACTGGAAAACTTGTCTGACATGTTAAGTTGCTATAATTCAAAATATTTGTAATTCATTACGAAAACTTGCCCATGCAATTATATACAGAGATTTTTTTCTCAGCTGTAAAAATTGAAAATTTCACCAGAAAAATTTTGATACTTTTGATATTTTTGCACAAAACATAGATTCTGGGTACACGTTAGAACCGCCTCGGTTAGAACCACCTCACAGAAGTGGTTCTAACTAATTCCCACAATCTATGTTTTGGACCAAAGATGGTTGGTTGGTTGATTGGAGTTTAACGTCCCACCAACAGCTAAGGTCATATGGAGACGGGACCTCTTGGACCAAAGAAAATAGGTATACCCCTGCATATCCCAGTTTTACTGTATAGAGGTGGGGTTAAAAGATGTAATTAATGCACATACATGTTTTCCTGATGTTTGCAGCAAATTTGTAGAAAACCTGACTGAAAAGCTTATTTTTCACCTTCATTTAATTCACTTAACACCCTATTATCTGAACTAGTGGTTGTGTATGGTGTATCTACTTTAATTATTGTGTGTAACTATGTATACCTGTAACTAGAAATATATTGTTACATTGAAACTTGGTTTTTACATGTACTATAATCATGACTATTTCAATTCTCAACACAAAGTTGAAGAAAATTTCTCAACATCACATCTCGTTTCTTGAAATATATTTCCAGTTCACTAATAGACAGTGAGGTGAGAATAAAGTGAAGTTAGTAAAGCAAGCGTACCTTCTTACTTACGACCGGTTCCTGAAGTAGCAGGTGGGAGTCCATCTTGTCGGCAGGGAACAACACGTTGAACACGTACTGCTGGTAGTGATGATATGGACAGCCCTGCTCAATCAAACTGTTGCTGACTACTAACATACTGGTGTGCATGTCAGCGAACTCTGGAATAAAAAAATGTTGGAGCACATATTATAGTAGACTCAGACCTTCAGCTGTTGTTTACAATCGCCATGCATGTATACACAAAAGCATTCCGAATGTATCATTCAGCCTCAATGCCAAGGGTGTACTCCTCGGGAAAAAATGCTTTACTTTACACATCACACTTTCAAACACTAAATTCCCTGTGAAATTCTGCTCACCCTCACTTCGCATACTGTTCATAGAGATATTAAATTTTGTCTCCAGATCATGTTCCATAAAAAAGTCTCTGATTTCCTGCTTAAAATCTGTAGTTTCTGTGAGATTTACGCATTTAGCTAGCTCATTTGCGGTCACGTTTGGTCTGCAATGCTTAGCCAATCAGAAAGCAGCTCTCCATGCTCACGCGCCAAAGCACCGTGAGGTCAAGACACCCCCGTGGCGTCAAGGGCAAGTTCGTATGCACTCACCACGTGTCAACTATGTGTAATCCTGTTTTATATAGTCATAAATTGCTTTGATCAAACAGAACCATCAAGGTCTGCAACGGAATGTAGTGGAGTGAGGTTTTGCAACTAACATTATGGGAATATAAGAATCTTATATGGGGTTCTGTTCTAGATGTAAGTTTCCAACCCAAGGGATGACCGTGCTGAGCGGAACCGAGGCTCCGCCGAGGTTCCGCTCAGCACGGTCATCCCGAGGGTTGGAAACTTCCATCTAGAACAGAACACCATATTAGATTCTTTTTCTTGCACAACAACCCCCAAAATCTGGTTTATTTCAAGGTTTTGCGCAATTTTTTTTTGCCTGGGTGAGAACACCTGGGTGAGATGAAATTTTATCACCCAGGCAAAAAGTATGGCAATTTCTGTCTGATGTGCAAGAACATAGATTACAGTAACATAGATTATGTGAACATTGATAATGGGAACAATACACACTGCTGGAAGAGGTGATATGGACAACCTTGCAATAACAGATTGTTGCTGACTACTAACATACTGTGCCCAGCTGTTCAAAATTAACGATGTTGTTATTTAACAATTTGTTAATAATTCAAACGGCAATATTACAAATACACTGTAATTTTTTGTTGATAAAATGTGAGAATCCTTTGCAATAGGATTCTCACATTTTATCAACAAAAAAATAAAAGTGTATTTGCTTTTGAAGTTGATATTTAGTTAACAAATTGAGGGCTAATCGACAGCGTTAAGCTAATGAAGTTTTAAACAACTGGCCCAAGGTATACATATCAGCAAACTCTGGAATATTTCACTGAAACAAAGCTGCCCAATTCTTGCAATAATCAGGTCTGGATCATCTCTGAAAATCGCAATCGAAATTATCGCGCAGATGCGAGACGGCTCCATGTATTTACCAGCAGTACCAGAGATTCCATTTATCAATAGATATGAGACAATTTTATTGTGGTTCTGTGCGATAGAAAGCTTTTACGATTGGTATCATGTAGCCTGGTTTTGGACAATATGGCTTGGCTTTTTTCAGACTGGATCGGAGCACGTGGAGGGAAACTACAGAGGTAAACAGACGAATAGGATTTCAACCATCTGCTGACAGAATCACAGAATTTTTCTACTAACCATTTTTACATCTTTTTGATCTCTGATCTTTGAAAGAGTTTCAGATAGTAAAATATTAGTTTGTAATCTTTTATTTCTGGGTTGTAATCTTTTTTGAAGAGGGGGACCTTACAGCTGGGGCACACGCCTCAAGTATCGGAGATCGCGCATATTCGCGATCAGCCATTTCCGATTCGTTTCATTCTTTAGTTTTAATTCGTTGCATTATTTAGTCAGAATTATTGGTTTGGAGTGATTCCCCTTAATAAGGAGAATTTATCATCCCATATATACGCAATAATTTCGATCGCGATTCACCGAGATGACCCAGACCTGATAATAAAGCAATATTTAAAACTATCGAAAATAATTTCCACCTGTCACTTTGTGAACACCAATTGCTTTACTAATCCATGACAACTATGATTCTAGGTGTAAGATTAAGTAACCATCATATATATCAAACACCTTTTCTACATAAAAACTTTATGGCTGTAATGTCCAGCACCTATGACTTGGTTAAGAAATCTGCAAACTTCTTTCTATGAAACTAAATTGTTCAAAACCACAGTTTGGTATACCCAAATTTCCTATACCTTCTCTGAAAATCTTTTTGATTTCCATCTCCTGTTCTTCTACATGTCTCTCATATTCTTTCATCTCCTTTGACTTCTGTTTGTACTTCACTACCAATGCCACGACGATGATCACGACGACGAACAGTATAGCGCCGATCACCACAGCGATAATGATATAAATCTTCGCCAGTTCTTCTTGTATCTCGACATACCGTAGGTAACCTAGGCTACTGTGGACATTACCGATGGACACCTGTGGATACAATGAAAATTTTCAAAGCAATGAAGTATTAAGATCATCCACACAAAAGAGTCTTTGGCATTCACTGGAATCATACTGGAATCATACAAGAAGTTGTTCTGATATGCAGACACAGTAATTTCTTTGTGGTTTAACATTGCAGACAACTATTTCTCAGTCGTGTCAGGACAGAGCCAGCACTTTCCAACTCCTCACCAACAGGTTTCAAACCCACACCTCCTGACCCTCCACCACTAGGCCTCTGAGTTTCCCTTATCGAGAACTGAGAAACTGTGCCCTTCATTAACATACAAACATGGACATCTTTTCTTATGCTTGTATAGTAGTTTTCTTCTCTTGGTCCTTTGGGTATATCACATCATTTAATACTGGAATTGCATGTCTAGTTCATTTAAATGTAATACATGTGCTTAATTATCTCCAATAATTAAGCTATTTGTCACTGACTACCAAAATGTAGTAATTCTTACATTAACTTCTGGTAGGCTTGACCCAGGTATCCCTGCTGCCGGCTGATTGGTTGGTGCAACACAGGTGAGATTTGTCTCCCTTAGTTCTATGACATCACAGTTACCAACACCAATTGTTACTATGACGTCATCCTCCCCAGCAACAAGATTCAGGTAAGAGCCCTGAAACACATTAACAAAGCCCTTGGTTTAGTTGTTGTTAGGAGGCGTTGCTAGTGTATATGTATTATGTCCAACTCAACAGATAAGATCATGTAGAGATGGAATGCATGTTTAAAGTATCATCTGAAAGACGAGAGACGCCATGGCTCAAACTCATGGATATTTGTGGCTTAACCACAATGCCATGCTGACTTCTCAAGTTTTTACTTTAAGTTCAGGTTTATGAGTGGCAACTTATTTGGGAAATAGCTGCTCACTTGGCTTACAATATGTTTTCTTAGTATAAAAAGGTACAAGTAGGCAAAGATCAGGAAAAGGCGCAATCAGAAAAAGATTCCCACTCCAAAAACCAAGGTGGGAAAAAACCAAACTAACAGTCAGGTACTTATACCATGAAACATATCGTAAGCCGAATGAGCAGCTATTTTCCCAATAGGTGGCCACTCAGTTACCTTAACTTAACTAAAAATATGAAAACATACATAAGGCGCCAACAGCACAAAAAATTTCCAAACACCAAGACATAAAACAAAAAGAACCACCACAGAAGTATCGACTTGGAACGATCAGTAACACAAAGTTACTGGCGGGCTTAAACCGGTTTTACATGGCCACAACCCCACCCCCAGCCCCTGCAGTGGTTCATAACATTTAGTAAGTACCTTTTACGAACCCTGGTTTTCGGAGTGTGAATTTATTTCTGATTGCACTATTTCCTTATCATTTCATAATTTTACCTTTCTCTAATTGAGATGGGAATATAATGATAATGGATTATATGAGCCTCGACGCGAGAAAACCGGTCTTCGGGGTTTCCGACCAGGTCCGATACAAACCGGCCTGTACAAGCTCAGAAAAGAGCTAGAAGCTTGAAATTTCGGATTTAATTAGAAGAGGAATTGTACTATCCGAGTAGCGAAAACAAAGGCGCTGATCAGCTTCGCGGTTACCGCGAAGCTGATCTGTGCTTTTGTTTTCGCCTAGGCAAAAATCCGGTTTTCTCACGATGCGGCTCATATGGTGTATTCTGTTTTCACCAAAATATGGTATTAAAATGATAAGTTCTACCAGAAATGATTCACCCATTATTGACAAATGGATTTTTTCATTGTTATCCAAATAATTCCTCTAAGCAAACAGAATTACCCCAGATGGGATGCCACATTCTGTGGCATCTCATCTGGGGTAATTCTGTTTACCTATGTGCCATAAATAGGACACCAGGCTTACATGAGTTAAAAGTTGGGCTGAAACATGTTCACACAATCTTTTTCTGAACAATTAGGTCTTCATGATAAAATATACTTTCCCAAAATGTATAGGTTAACATTCGTACAGGAAGCAGAGTATGACATTGGCGTACCACAAAAAAGAAGCAATCAGCAATCACTATTTACCATGATAGTCAACTTCTTGTTCTTTGATTCAAACAGTTTTACTTTGTTGTCTTCGTCAAAAGGACTAAACGATGGATCACTGTAGTAGGATATCGAGAAGCTCTGCTGAACACCATCTAGGTAGATAATAATCTCTACTTGGACGGCGCCAGTTGAGGCCCCTGTCTCTCTTTTTCTCCGTGATATGTTTCTTATTTTTTTCTTTTCCTCGTCACAGAGTTCTGGAACTTGACAGGTCATTTCTGTGTTGCTCTTGACGATGCAGAATTCTACTTTTGTCCTTCTATCATTGCCACACTGCAAACATATACCAGAGGACCAATGGTCCTGAAATGCTCACCTGACCTGAAGTCAGATGGAATCAGTGATAAATAGGTCAAGGCCATCCCATGGTCATGATTTGTGTTAACTAAGGATATCATAATTCCAGATGCTTCAAGTTTGAAGACATTAAACTCGTAAGCTGAAGAAGATTTTTGAGTTATGAATTGTATGGCCATGATACATGTGTGGAGCCCTAGGGCCCACTGGGGCCAAAATGTTTCATAAACATAAACATTCTGTCCAATCTCCTATTCCCAGTAAGATGTCCCTTATTTCCCCCATTCAAATGCATAGGCGACATAAGATGACCGCAGTGTAAAATAAGTAGGCCAAGATCATTCCAATGTCATCATTTCTATATTCTATATAACATTTACTTCCTACTTCACATGGTGGCTTCACATGAAATTTGGCTGGCTAAGCTGTTTCAGAGGAGACATCTGAAATATATGGCCTTATGTACTTAGCCTTTGGCAGCGTCAGACAACCCCACTGGGGCCAAAATTGTTTCATTAACAAATATTCTGTTCATTTTCCTATTCCTAGCAAGTTTTCCCCCTTTTTATACAATTTTACCCATATTTTCCATTCAAATGTGTAAGAGTTGACATTTTCAAAAGATAGACCAAGGTTATTCAAAGGTCATGATTCATACAAACATTGTAGAGCTTGAGACCCTAATGCTATATGCCAAGTTTCAAGATCCTATGACTTTTGAATCTTGAATAAATCTTTTTCATAAAATTACAACATATGGACATGATTGTCAACTTGGTATTGTGACCTTTTACCATTTATATAAACTTTCCCCCTTAAAAATCAGCTATAATTGTCCAATCTGTTTCAGAGGAGAACTTTGTAAATGGTGGACAAACAGAAGGATGGATGGATGACTGACTGACAATCACCAGACAATTGGTAAACTATAATCTCACCTTGACAGCCTTAGGCTCATGTGAGATAAAAATCAGTTATTGGAAACACTGGGAAACCCTCTTCTTCAATCAGCAGAAAGTAGAAGAATGGCAGTTTAATGTTGACATATCCAATTCTACATGTAAGATGAATTCAATATAAATTGGACATGCTACCCACCAAGCTGTTGCACTCTGCAACAGTTTGTTTTAAAATAAGAGCTGTCGCAGGACAGCGTAGCTCGCCTGACTTGTGCTTTGCCACTACATCTGTTAAAATCTATGACCCATGACCTTGACCGCAAGGTCACTCAGGTGGGTCATGATGGTACAACATAAAACTTCAGACCAATGCAAAGTATCAACTTGATCAATCTACATGTTCAAGAGATATAGACTTATAAAAACATTAACCAAAACTTAAACACAAAACTTCCAAGTCCGTGACCCTGACCTCAAGGTCATCCAGGTGAGTTGTGATGTACAGCATAAAACCTGAGACCAATATCTATCAACATGCAAGTATCAACTTTATCCATCAACATGCTCAAGAGATTTAGACTTTAACCATTTAAAAATTTAACACAAAATTTCAAAGTCTGTGACCTTGACCTCAAGGTCACCCAGGGTAGGTCATGATGGTACTGCATAAAATTTCAGACCAATATCTACCAACATGCAAAGTATCAACTCGATCAATCAACACAGTCAAGAGATATAGACTTACAAAAACTTAAATCAACCAGAGGACCAATGGTCCTGTAAACGCTCACCTGAAACCTGAGATATATACCATTAAACTTGTTTGACTAGAATGGTAATATACATGTATATAACCCCAGGGCCAGGTCAGAGCAACCCCTGGAGTCAATATTTCTTTTTGAAAACATAAAACTTCTGTCCATTTGCCAATTTACTGCAAGTTTTGCCCTTCAAATGACATTTTAACAATTTTCCCCATTCAAATGCATGGGCCACCTAAGTTGACCTTGCCGTAAAATAGGTCATGGTCATCCAAGGATCACGATTTATATAAACTTTGTAGAGCTCCATTGCCTGATGCTTCATGCCAAGTTTCAAAATCATAGGCCTGCAGGTTCTGGAGAAAAAGATTTTTAAAGGTTTTTGCTATTTATAGCCATGGCAGCCATCTTGGTCATGTGACCTTGACCATTTATATATACTTTCATTCCCACTTCCTAACAATGCTCCTCATAAAGTTTGGCTTTGATTGGCCAAGCAGTTTCAGAGAAGAGGATCTTTGAATATCACTTATTGCCCCGGGGTGGGGGGCAGACAGACCCCTGGGGTCCAAATTTTTTCAGAATCATCAATCGTAAGTCCATTTGCCCATTTCCTGCGTTTCCCTACAAATGACATTTTAACACTTTTCCCCATTCAAATGCATGAGCGACCTATGTTGACGTTGCCGTAAAATAGGTCAAGGTCATCCCAGGGTCATAATTTATATAAACTTTGTAGAGCTCCAGCCACTGCTGCTTCACACCAAGTTACAAAATCATTGGCCTTCTGGTTCTCGAGAAGAAGATTTTTAAAGGTTTTTTCTATTATAGCCATGGTGGCCATCTTGGTCATGTGACCTTGACCATTTATATAAACTTCCTTTCCCCCTTCCCAAGGATGCTCCATATGAAGTTTGGCTTTGATTGGCCAAGCGGTTTCAGGGAGAAGATGTTTCATTATTACGGTCATATACATGTATATAGCCCCGGGGCAGGGGCAGACAACCCCCCAGGGGCTAAAATTTTCCATTAACATTAATCTTCTGTCCATTTGCCTATTCCCAGTAAGTTTTACCCATTAAATAGCATTTTATTATTTTTTCCCATTCAAATGCATTGGCGACCTTAGTTGACCTTGCTGTAAAATAGGTCAAGGTCATCCCAGGGTCATGATTTATATAAACTTTGTAGAGCTCCAATCACTGATGCTTCACACCAAGTTTCAAAATCATTGATCTTCTAGTTCTCGAGAGGAAGATTTTTAAAGGTTTTTGCTATTTATAGCCATGGCGGCCATCTTGGTCATGTGACCTTGACCATTTATATAAACTTACTTTCCCCCTTACCAACCATGCTTCATATGAAGTTTGGCTTTGATTGGCAAAGCGGTTTCAGGGGAGAAGATGTTTGCATATTATGGTCATATACATGTATATAGCCCCAGAGCAGGGGCAGACAACCCCCCCAGGGGCTAAAATTTTCCATTAACATTAATCTTCTGTCCATTTGCCTATTCCCAGTAAGTT
Source organism: Rugalucina vietnamica (assembly GCA_964017185.1). Classification (NCBI taxonomy): domain Eukaryota; kingdom Metazoa; phylum Mollusca; class Bivalvia; order Lucinida; family Lucinidae; genus Rugalucina; species Rugalucina vietnamica. The sequence goes on along the minus strand of OZ024875.1, from coordinate 58,122,169 downwards.
TTACCCATTAAATAGCATTTTACCATTTTTTCCCATTCAAATGCATTGGCGACCTAAGTTGACCTTGACGTAAAATAGGTCAAGGTCATCCTAGGGTCATGATTTATATAAACTATGATGGGCCCGCATCCCCAATGCTACATACCAAGTTTCGTGGAAATCGGCCCACTGGTTCTGGAGAAGAAGATTTTTAAAGGTTTTTGCTATTTATAGCCATGGCGGCCATCTTGGTCATGTGACCTGGACCATTTATACAAACTTTCGTTCCCCCTTCCTAAGGATGCTCCACATGAAGTTTGGCTTTGATTGGCCAAGCGGTTTCAGAGGAGAAGATCTTTGAAATTGTGGACGACGGACGGACGACGACGGACGACGACGGACGACGGACGGACGCCGGAGCATGGGTATACTATAAGCTCACCTGTGAGCCTTCGGCTCAGGTGAGCTAAAAACTTAAACACAAAATTTCTAAGTCTGTGACCATGACCTCAAGGTCACCGAGAGTGGGTCATGATGGTATTGTATAAAACTTCAGACCAATATCTAGCAACATGCATAGTATCAACTCAATCCATCAATATGGTCAAGAGATATAGACTTACAAAAACTTTAACCAATAAGAGCTGTCGCAGGACAGCGTAGCTCGCTTGACTTGTGCTTTGCCACTACATCTGTTAAAATCTATGACACATGACCTTGACCTCAAGGTCACTCAGGTGGGTCATGATGGTACAACATAAAACTTCAGACCAATGCAAAGTATCAACTTGATCAATCTACATGTTCAAGAGATATAGACTTATAAAAACATTAACCAAAACTTAAACACAAAACTTCCAAGTCCGTGACCTTGACCTCAAGGTCATCCAGGTGAGTTGTGATGTACAGCATAAAACCTGAGACCAATATCTATCAACATGCAAGTATCAACTTTATCCATCAACATGTTCAGGAGATTTAGACTTTAACCATTTAAAAATTTAACACAAAATTTCAAAGTCTGTGACCTTGACCTCAAGGTCACCCAGGGTAGGTCATGATGGTACTGCATAAAATTTCAGACCAATATCTACCAACAAGCAAAGTATCAACTCCATCAATCAACATGGTCAAGAGATATAGACTTACAAAAACTTAAATCAAAAACTTAAACACAAAATTTCTAAGTCTGTGACCTTGACCTCAAGGTCACCGAGAGTGGGTCATGATGGTACTGCATAAAACTTCAGACCAATATCTAGCAACATGCAAAGTATCAACTCAATCCATCAACATGATCAAGAGATATAGACTTACAAAAACTTTAACCAAAAACTTAAACACAAAATTTCTAAGTCCGTGACCTTGACCTCAAGGACCTTGACCTCAAGGTCACCCAGGGTGGGTCATGATGGTACTGCGTAAAACTTCAGACCAATATCTACCAACATGCAAAGTATCAACTCAATCTATCAATATGGTCAAGATATATAGACTTACAAAAACTTTTACCAAAAACTTAAACACAAAATTTCTAAGTCCGTGACCTTGACCTCAAGGTCACCCAGGGTGGGTCATGATGGTACTGCGTAAAACTTCAGACCAATATCTAGCAACATACAAAGTATCAACTTGATCCATCAACATGGTCAAGAGATATAGACTTATAAAAAAACTTTAACCGAAAGTGTGACGCGGACGTACACGTAAACGTACATGTAAACATAAACGTAAATGGGGACGACCGAGGTGACTACAATAGCTCTATGCACTTCGTGCAGGCGAGCTAAAAACAAGTTCACCCATAACCATCAAAATAAGTAATTTAAAAGAAATAAAATTTAATGTTCTGTATGGAACGCCATAACTGTCTTATGTTAAGAACTGTCATTATATGCTGTTGAAATATATTATTATAGTGTCCGTTTGTCATCCCATCTTGTCCGCTTAATATTATCTTGGCTCCATTCAAAATGTTATCATGTCAACTTTACAGTTTGTTATGTTAAATCATCATTTTATTGAGTTCATATATAATGTTGTTATGTCCGCTCATTATTTTGTTGGCTTCGGTTCTCGTGTTGTCTTGTCGTTTTATCGTTTTGTTAGCTTCATATATTATCTTATTTGGTCAATTTATCATTTACTTCTTTTGATATGGCATGTTATCTTGTTCAGTTTCTATGTAATCTGGTTAACACTGCGTTCTATTGGCTCCAAGGATCATAAAACTCTTCTATTGACCCTGTTGAAAATGTTGTCTTTTCATATCATGATTCTGGTAGGTTCATATATTCTGTTGTTATGACAACTTTTTGTTCTGATGGGTTGTTTTGCCATATCATTTTGTTCTTATTTTATTATGGTGGTTTAAAGTGTGATCCTGTTCGGTGAATTAACAACGCACCTGCTAAAGATGACGTTATGTTCGCTTCGTTGATAATACTCGCAACTCAAATAAACGAGATGTTATCTCTTTTCATTATGCTTAAATGTCAAATTGCAATTCTGTATGCTACATCAATGCATTGTTTATTCGTTTCATCAGATTGTTGTCTTCATTTGATACTTTGTTTGGGCAATTTATCGTTTTGTTGCCTCTATAGGACACGTTGTCCTGTCAACTTTATGTGTTGTTGTGTCAAGATGACATTATGTTCATTTTACATGTTGTTGAAAATTAGGGTAAAATATGTCACCAGAAAACCGATAACTAAAGCCGGTATTTACTAGTCACTTCGGTCCATGACAATTTTCGGAGACGCATGAGAGAATAGCAGCTTCTTACAGTAGGCAAAATTTAATTTAAAAATAAAGTGGCAACAGATATGTGCTGCACTACCAAAAAAATCCGTTACCGAATGCAGGCGCAGGTTTCATACCGATACTGACTCTATCTATATGACAGTCGATGCCTAAATATGCGTCGTCTGTAACCTCAGAAATGCATGGTATTGCCTATATATTCATTAGCTGAACCTGTGTATCTAGAACACTAACCACATCTACAGCATCTCTCTCTCTCTCTCTCTCTCTCTCTCTCTCTCTCTCTCTCTCTCTCTCTCTCTCTCTCTCTCTGGAGATTGTGGGGATATAAGCAACCGATTGCATATGCCTTGTTTCCAGCATGGTGTGCTTAATATATGCCGTACTGAGAATCTAATGCAATATGGGAAACTACTATAGAAACTAGCGATACCTACGGGTTAGCCAATGTCAGAAACAGAATAAACGAAATGTTTATTTCGTCTATATGTTCTGAAGCCGCGAGGTCTTGCCCTTAGTTGTTGCCCTGAGGGAAACCTATGCGTCTCGAGTGCTGAACTATAAACGCTGCCATTTAATGTAATGCTAAAAGTACAAAGTTAAGAAAACTCAAGATAATATGTATATATACTACAGTGACCCTATCAAGGGTGGAACCCCTTTATACAGATACAAATACATGTCTGTAAAGCTCGTCATCTTTGGTTTTAGTTGATGTTAGCCGGATGGCTACCTTGCTGGGAAAGAGCTAGTCATCTTGCTCTTCATCATGTTCATGCGTGATGTTTGATTTTTTGTTGATGTCTTGTATTGTTCACTCTTTCCCATCTGGTGTCTTTGGGCTGGTATTTAATTGCATCAATTCCTGAACCTTCTATTCTTATTCACGAGAACTCGACACGCCTTTTTAAGGAAGGTGATTCAGTTTACACGAGCGAGAGACAACCCGGGATAGAGAAAAGCAGACTATAAATTGGATATGATGATGATTACAGAACTACTAAAAATGTTCTCCAATTGGACTTACTGCCAGCCCAATACGAGTCAGGCTATGATCCTAGAGGACATACTCAAAGTCATTGAGGACAAGGGATCGGCTCTAATTTAGCTTAATACCCTTATTTGCCAGGATCTGATTAAGCATAACCTCTCCGCAGTTTGGGAATTCCTCTACAACACCCTGACAATATTAGATAATTACATGTTAATATCTGGAAAGTCATTTTTACGCATTGACAAACTGAGCATTCTCATTCGGCGATAAATGTACTCTCCGACTTCATACCTTGGCCTAGCTACAGACCAATTTATGGAAATTGAGAACATTTTGTCTGTGTGCTACGGAGGATACACTGAATATGCCATATGCGAAAAACTCTACTTTTACCGAATACAACTTTGCCCTTTTGCTTCTGCACTCCGCAAAACTCAATTTTTGAAAGCAAAACAGGAATAAAATGTTGAATCTGATCGTTCTGAATGAATAAATGACTTCGGACTTAAAACTTCATGCTTCATCTCCAAACCAAGTAATCATACAAAATCTTCAGTTTGCATTGATTTCTATGGAAAGCAAAATTCTTGGACATTTTGCAAATAAAGCCGTAAAAGAATAATTCCGCTAGCACACTATAACCAGAACGTATATGTTTAGATTCAAAAAGGGTCATATCGAAGATCTGGCCCAACATTTACAACCTGCAAAATGTATACCAAAAGAACAAAACGTTGAGATGAAACCTACCCCCGGAAAAGTATTGACGTCGGTCAGAAAATAAAGAATTAATGTTTAAAGTTCCACAATCAACGTCTCAGCTTTATGCTTTCGAAAAATTATGACAATTTGAGTTCAAATAATGAAGTTATCGCAAAGACTAGCAGTACGTTTCTTAATTTTAGCGAACATTTTCTGAATCAAAGACTGGTCGCTCTCCGCCGCAGTTTACTTGTATGTTTCATGCTAACCATTTTCACATAGAAGCAACTTTGGAGACTACAGATTCTGACAAATTGTCAAAACATTCTTCATCATTTTAACAAAGAAGGATATATACAGTCCAAAGTTGGTAGTCGCATTATTACAGGTGTTCCCCAACCTATTTCCATGTGTATATTTGTTACAAATGCTTAAGGTCAAGCTCTTTCAGACTTATTCTTCAAAGGTTGAAAGCAACCAAATGCCACACATTCAGTACGTAAATTCATGACGTCCAACCATTTGTTACCCCCAGGCAGTTCATTTCATACAATGACAATTTACATATGAGCCGCTGCATGGGAACACCAACAATCTGCATAGACAAAAACAAAGGCGCAGATCAGCCTCGCAGTAACTGCGAAGCTGATCAGCGCCTTTGTTTTCGCTACACTGATAGTACAATTCCTCTACTTTCTAAATGCAAAACTTCTACCCTCTCGCCATCTTCTGTGACTGTAAAGCCCGGTTTGTGTCGGACTTGTTTCGAACCCAAATTGTTGGTTTTCTCACGCACATGCTTATATTATATCAGGGGAAATATTTACATATTCAAAAGTAGGAACAAGTCTCTCCAATCTCTCTTTCATTTCAGGTTCAAATCTGTTCTTGCACATGTGCACTGACATATGCACACTGGTCAATGTAAATGCAAAGGCAACATCTGAAACGCACAGGCTCCCGTATTGGGACGCACAGGCTACCTCTTGAAATGGCGGATATTTGACAGGACAGGTGAAAAAGGTATGATACATACTTTCTACTTGTTTTACCGTTGTTCAATGATTGCAAAATCTGACACATGCCTTTAAATACAGTGAAATGCCTTCTTTTTCATCAATTTGAAGTTTAGTGAGACGCATCTGCGTTATTTTGGACTGAGAAGCCAGGTGCGTTGTAAATGAAATTCTTAAATATTTTTTCCTAAAAAGTAGTGACATTATTTTGGTGCCTGCCTTTCGACTTCATTGTCTTGGCTTTTAAAATTCTTGGCAGAACAAGAGCTTCGATCTTGTATTTAAGAGTGAAATCGGTAAATAAAAGGCAGTTTACCTACAAAATACCGTTACATGAAAAAGTAAATTTGGGTCTATTTTTTCATTTCGAAATAAATTGACTTAAATTTACTACCCTAGTAAAGAGAAGTGAATAGGGGATGTGTCAGAGTTTGCAATCGTTGAACAACGGCAAAACGATTAGAAAATTTTCACCTGTCAAGTATACGCCATTTGAAGAGGTAGACTGTGCGCCCTAACACGGGAGCCTGTGCGTTTCAGATGTTGCCTATGTGTTTACATTGACCAGTGTGATATGCTGTACTGATGCATAATTCAGAAATTGATCACGTTTATGCGTCAGCGCTGTCTCAGCATTTTGTAGGGATGGATATCCCCAAAGCACCCATGGTACTTAAAATTATCTATCCTGCCTGGTTTCTATTTGAATCAAATTTAATCTTAGGAACTGTATTTTATTAAGGATTTCCTTTTCTTCATTGTTGAAAAATGGGTGCTCGAATATAAATGCTTAAGGACTTGTACCAAATTGTTGTTTGGATACAACTTTCATACCATTTTAAAGAGGTACAAGAAGGCAAAGATCAGGAAATTTAAGGCGCAATCAGAAAAAGATTCCCACTCCAAAAACCGAGGTGGGGAAAAAAACCAAACTAACAATCAGGTACTTATACCATGAGAACATATCGTAAGCCGAATGAGCAGCTATTTTCCCAATAGAAGGCCACTCAGTTACCTTAACTAAAATATGAAAACATACATAAGCCGCCAACAGCACAACAATTTTAAACACCAAGACATAAAACAAAACGAACCACCACAGAATATCGCCTTGGAACGATCAGTAACACAAAGTCACTGGCGGGCTTAAATCGATTTTACATGGCTATAACCTCACCCTCAGCTTCTGCAGTGGTTCATAATATTTAGTTAGTTCTTTAGTCAATGAATCATCAAGAACAAGCAAATGATAATAATCCTATTTCCATGTCTATTGAGGGTCATTTGATAAGGGACAGGGTATTAGAAAACCTAGTGCCCTGACAATGACTCAGAATACAGGTAGGGGCCAAAACAGGAAAAATCAATATTAATTGCAGAGGGACGCAATTTTATTGCACAGGTTATCAGGGACCATAAAATCAATAAACAGTGGAACTACAGGTATTATCCTTTCGGGGCCTCTTTATGACCCCCTGCAGAGATGTGATAATCACCTCATTATGACAGTCCTTTGATCTAAGGACCATATTGCGCCATTAGGGGTCATTAACCGAATAAACAGTGGTACCACTTTAGCTTCTTCAAAAGTAGGTCTTTTAAGTGCAATCATCTATGTTTTACAGCCCCTTTCACTCGAGTTTGCCGTTTGAACATTTAGGTCAATCAACTTTGTTTACTCGAGTTTGCCGTTTGCTGTTTGCCGCTTGAGCATTTAGGTCAATCAAATTTGTTCACTCGAGTTTGCCGTTTGTTTGTAAATCAGGTAACTTTTTATTCTATTTTAGAACTGAAACAGTGTCCCAGGTGCAATGTGTTCTTAAAATCTATTCAGCATTTATCTTTAGGTAATTATGTCACCTCTTCTGATAAAAACATAGTTATTGTTTGGTTAAAGCACATTTTATTTCAAAATTCTTTGCACAACATATACAATGCATATTAAGAACACACATTTGTAACAGGATAGAGACAAAAGCAGAATTTTATCAATTTAAGCAGTTACCTGATCAGTATCTACATGGCAAAAATTCCATATAGTAAGTTAAACATTTCACTCGAGATTGCCGTTTTCAAGGTCATTGAGTTTGAAACTATCACTCAAATCAGCAGATCAATCAATCCAGATGTCTTTGTGGACAACATGAAAAGAAACTCAGATCTTCGGAACACATTTAAGAACACACATTTGTAACAGGATAGAGACAAAGCAGAATTTTATCAATTTAAGCAGTTACCTGATGGCAAAAATTCCACATAGTAAGTTAAAAATTTAATTCGAGTTTGCCGTTTTAGAGGTCATTTAGTTTGAAACTGTCACTCAAATCAGCAGATCAATCAATCCAGATGTCTTTGTGGACAACATGAAAAGAAACTCGGGTCTTCGGAGCACATGGTCTTCTTGTGTGATGCATATGCTCAAACGGCAAAGTCGAGTGTATGGGGCTGTAACTGGGGTTAAAACACTTCACAAAACACTTCACATAGAAAGAGAAAATGTGAGAAACATAAATTATCACATAGTATTACTTACACCTATATTTCCAGAGATAACCTCAAGTTTGCATATGTGATAATGTGTTTCCCGCCCACTGGTTATCAACACATGGAAATCGTGCATTTTGAATGGAGAGAGGTTATCATGCCCGCATGCGACGTTGTCGCGCGACGAAATATGTGATGTCAAGTGAAATGACGTTACGTCATTTTAATGGCGCCGTTTTCTTTTTCTTCACAGAAAATCGACAGTTTTTCGCATTTCTTCATAAAATTTGTTGAATAGAAGATTTTAAGATGTGATAAACAGATTATAACATGGGCATTTTGGTCATCGCCCTTAGTATCAACCCTCGACCATTATCAGCCCTCGAGCTAAAGCTCTCGGGCTTGATAATGGAGTCTCGGGTTGAAACTGCGGGCGATAACCAAAATGCCCATGTGATAATCTCTAATTACCACGAATTTCGAATTGCCCCGAATTTCGAAGGTTCTGCCATAATAATTGTATCCATAATTTTGTGAGTTTGTTAAGGCGAGGAATAAAAAAACACCTGTAAAATATATTTGAAAACGTCATAATTTCACGAAAAATAAAATTAAAAAATTTAATGGATTTCATCTCGACACAGTAACAAGAAGAGATGACAGGGCGAGCCAGCATATATATCACAGTCGTATACGTGATCTCGTGTAGACTTTTTGGTACCGGTGTAGAACGTTTCAATAAGGCGGCGAGTCAAATAGGGAATTTGTAAGTAGGACTACCATTTCATTTGTAAAAAAAAAAAGTCAGTTTCAATGCTAGGGGTCAGTCCCAGGCACTGTCACGCTCGATTTTGATATTGCCATTACACAGTCTGATAACTATAGCAAGAATTTGGCTGAGATGAGCGGGTGTCTTGCGCGATTTTCAATTTAAGCGCAGACAGGCCAGACTTTCACTACTTTTTGTCTTTTTAACAACTAATAGTGTCACTATTCTACATAGGTAAGGCTAATAGTAGCCGGATGGCTAACTGGTTGGGCAAGAGCAAGTCATTCTGCTCTTCGTGTGTATTATCTTAAAATGTTTTGTTGTGTTTTATGTATTTTCTTTCCCACCTGGTGTCTATGTTGGGACTTTAAATTTAATTGCATGGACAAACTTGAAAAGTCTCCCCGTACATCCATTATGCTCTTATTTTTTTCAATCCTCAGGGATTGCTTGCAATCAGTTTGCATTTTCCTATCTCTACTGATAGTTCCAAGGCGATACTTTAGTTGTGGTTCTATTTGTTTTATGTTTTGGAGTCGATTCTTTGTGCTGTTTGAACCTTATGCACGTTTTCATAGTTTTAGTAAAGTTCGGGTAACTGTGTGGCCGCATATTGGGAAATAGCTGCTCACTTGGCTTACGATATTTATTCTAAGTATAAGTGCCTTATTGTCAATTCAGTTTTTTCCCAACTCGGTTTTTGGAGTGGGAATTTCTTTCTGATTGCGTCTTTTCCTGATCATTGCCTACTTGTACATTTTCCTTTTAAATGGAAACTTTATACATATGAAGGGTGTTCGATAAATTCGTGGAAACATCTAGTCATGTCCTTATTTTGTAAATTAGCTGAATTTAATTGTGTTTCTCCTCTTGATTCGTGGCATGAAGGGATTGAGCCTATCAATGCTACACACCAGATACAACAACACCAACAATTACTAGTATTCATATACTGTATTTACGAAGCTCGTCTCACGAATCAAAAAGCCCAAATGTAATGAGTATGGCTAAACCTAGACAAACCTCTTTCAGTTTCATTATCTAAATATAGGTAGCATTAAAATACTGTCCAGTGTGCGAAGAATATGGACATGCGCAGACAATGCTTTCAGTTATGACTACGCCACGTTTAGCATTCTGGTTAGTTGTTTCTATATCTCTATATTCCTTACATCTAGGTGCTAGTATTTAAGGAGATTTTGTCTATCTAGAGCCAGCTCCAGAGTAGGAAGAGCAAGAAGCCTCCGCGGTGCAGTGGTTAAGTCACTCGCCTTGTAAACCAGGGGTCGCAGGTTCGATCCCGGGCTTCTCCAACAACAACAAAAAAAAACAACCTCCCGGTTGAGCCTTCGGGTGCTCCCGGGACAATAAACCCACAAAAACAACCTACTATAGTACTGGTCTCGCCCAGGAAAAAAAAAGAAGAGCAATCCAGTTTATTTTTTTGAATTGATGCTTAACGTCCCAATCAACAGATATGGTCATGTCGGGACGTCACCTCTATTTTATGGGACGTTTACCGAAAGTTAGGATGACGACATCCAAAAACTGTTCCAAATATAACCACCCAACTAATTCAACAAGCAAATTCAGAGAATTTATATTCCCCGCCTTGATTGTTTAGTTACACAAATATAATCTTAGAATAACATATATCCAAACCTCATACACTTTCTTAGTGTATGGGTAAATGCCTGAAAAATGACTTAAGTTCAAATTTCAAAAAAAGTGACAAAAATTAAAGTGAGGATTACATCCAAACCACATGCATATCTTTAAAGTATGGTCAAGACATCTGTAAAGTTTCAAAAGAATCCGAATATAACTGTAGGAGGAGTTGTTTGCACAAGGGACCCACTGTCCATTCACTTTCATTGTGTAAATGTTGAAAAAAAAAAGTAAGTTGAAATTGCAAAAAAAGTGTCAAAAATTAATCTGAGGATTATATCCAAACCACATGCAAATCTTCAAAGCATGGTCAAGACATCTGTAAAGTATCAAAAGAATCTGAATATAACTGTAGGAGGAGTTGCTTGCACAAGGTACCTACTGTCCATTCACTTTCATTGTCAAATGTCAGAAAAAATGACTGAGTTAAAATTGCAAAAAAAGTGTCAAAAATTAATCTGAGGATTATATCCATATCACATGCATATCTTCAAAGCATGGTCAAGACATCTGTAAAGTTTCAAAAGAATCTGAATATAACTGTAGGAGGAGTTGCTTGCACAAGGTACCCACTGTCCATTCACTTTCATTGTCAAAATGACAGAAAAAATGACTAAGTTCAAATTGCAAAAAAAAGTCACGGTTAAAAATTAATCTGAGGATTATATCCAAATCACATGCATATCTTCAAAGCATGGTCAAGACATCTGTAAAGTTTCAAAAGAATCTGAATATAACTGTAGGAGGAGTTGCTTGCACAAGGTACATACTCCTATAGGGGGACGGAAGGACGGAAGGACAGACGGACGGACGGAATGACGGAAACCCTCCGCTTTTCTTCGAAAAGGCGGGGGACAAAAAGGCTTATATGTACGAATGGTTTTATGTACGGATGAAACCACTTTTCATGGGCAAGCCCAGACCTAAGCGGCTAACAAGTAATCATATGGTCAGTCAGTAGCGAAGAATTGCTTTGCCTGGAGACACAAGCAGCCCATCTATTTCTTTAAGCCCCAAATGGGCAGGTCCCATACAGGTTTATGATTGTACGCGGGAACAATATGTACTTGTAGTCTCTTAGAGCTGTGATCTGCCGGTCTGACTGGTAGCGACTTCCTGGTAATCTACATGGTATCCAAAAACTGCGTGTACACGGTTACTAAATCCTCAAAATTGACCTGTTTACACGGTTGCTGGCTAATAATTACTGGTCTCTACACAGTAGCCTGATCGATATATTCAAATTCAAGTATTTTCTTCAATGATAGTTTCTGTGGGCTTCCGTGGCTAGGGAGAGTCTTTGGGGTCTAGGCTAATAGGCTTTTGTAGAAAAGTGAAGATATTTGCAGTTAAAAAAGAAAAGACAAAAAGTAGTAAAACCCTGGCCTGTCTCCGCTTAAATTGAAAATCACGTAAGACACCTGCTCATCTCAGCCAAATTCTTGCTACAGTGATCAGACTGCGTAATAGCAATATCAAAATCGTAAAGGCTGTTTTTTTTGTGTTTTTTTTTCGAGCGTGATAGTGTCCGAGACTGGCTCCTAGCATTGAAAATAACTGATATTTTACAAATGAAATGGTGCTTAATAAATTCCCTGTTTGACTCGCCACCATCTTCACGGGGGTGATTCAATTGATACCACCTGTGCTGTCGTCCGAGACGTTACTGCATATATTGCTGTCGTCCGAGTATTCCGGTTTTCGTCCGAGTACTACGGCTGTCGTTACACAAACAGTACACACGTAAAAGCGGCTCGTGATTGTATTTGAAGGTATTTTTATCCTTTTTTCTGCTAGAATGTGTTGTTAGATATTTGTCTATCGTGCAATATGTTTGTACGGGTTTTTGGGTCGCTAGTTTGCATACAACCATGTGTTTAATCGTAAAAAAGCAAAAATCACATAAATATGCAAATACTTTAATAATTAGCATCTCACAGTTCTAACCATTTATTGAACAACATGGAAAACATAAGTGTAAAGATTAAACCTTTTACAGTTATAAAAAAAATCCAAAGCAGAAAGGGTTTGAAGGGGCGTTTAACTTTTGGTGTTACTGCTGTCGATCAGTTTTAAATATGTGTAATACGGCTGTCGGTTAAAAACGTTACGGATGTCGACAATTTAGAACAGGTAATAATTGAAAATATATGGGTAAAACTAAGTTTAAGGCATCCTAGATTTCAGAAATATGAATGAAATAACATCTATTTCACTTTGTTCATATTTCTAACGATAAACCACGGTGGGTTGGTTACACGAAGTAAGATATTTACATGACACACCGCCGCACTTTCAAATATGAATATTGAACGTCGTCTATACAGTGACCGGTTGCCTTGCTTTCTCATTTTCGCATGCATTATCCAAATCAGAAAGTGTAATGTATACAATTTAAACTTTGATGAGCGTCACGATTGTCTTACAGCGGAAAAAGACACACTGTGGCGAAATTGACTGATTGATCATTTGTGTAATGCACTATAGCCATTTGTAACCACGCCCGTCCGCCCCCATCCCCGGGGAGGGCGGGGGCAGCCGTGGAAATGAGCAGGGCTTTGACCAAAGTTTTGCTACGGCAGTGCGTGGGAAACGGGCCTTGAAATTAAAAGCAGCCCGAGGAGAAAACAGCAGTGGTTTTACCAACAAGCAGTCCTCACAGGGTTAGTTGGGACGATGAAACTCGTACGACGCTTAGTTTTGACGAAAAATACACCCATGATTCTAAAGGCTTAATTTGGTATCAAATTAAAGGTTATTATGTCTCCTTTCGTTTCCCAGTTGTTGTTGGGTCAAAAAAGTGTAGCGTCATATTGGAAAATGGGGTGATAACTCTGTGCTGCACTGTACTTCATATGTGCTAGTATGAGTAGTAGAATGGACGTATCTCAGCCAATCTTCAAGATAAATCAGCAAACGTGGTACCAAATTAGAGTGAAGATATTTATCCTTCATCTGAATTTAAAGATGCAAATAATTCATAATTCTGAATCTATGAATATTCATGATTAGTCATAAAAACTGACGATTTTATCAAATTATTGATCAAAATGTCCAAATTAAGCACAGTTTGAAGTCAAGGCAATAGAAATACTCAACAAATACAACAATAATTTCTTCCAGTGTGTCAAACATCTATAATGAAACTAGTATGTGTAATTTTGCTAACGTAACTACCAGCTAATTTGCATACTAATTAGCTTATTACATTATCCTATTTTACCCCAGGAGCTAATTTGACCTACCTTGCACCCCTAGGACAATTTTTCATGGGTGCCAAATCGTTTATTGGGACCCCAGAAATGCAAATAATTTTTATTCTCAAAGATAATAGTCTTATTTGCACCATGAAAAAGAAAACCGCATGGTTTCCATGGCAACCGTTAACGGGATTCTTGAGCATTGGGGGTGTACATACAAAATTGCTCATGTCTCCACTATTACTTATCCTAGACCACTTTTACAGTATTAGGTCTTATTGTAAAGCTTAGACAAGTCCCTTATTTCCTATTGTTAGTTATGTGAGTTACCATATTTGCATATTCATGAATTTTAATGAAAACACTAAAATGACAGAAAAATCGTTAAAATCCATAAACTGATTTCAGGCCCAAACTATCACTGCGACACTTTGTTATTGAACCAGTAATATCATATTACAAATTTATTGATGTCATGGACCTAAATGAAAATTATCTCATTTGCATATTCATGAATATTGATAAAAATGTCAAAAATAGAGGGAAAACGAGGGAAAAGCTATAGCCATTGCAAGGTTTTGGATGGGTTATAAGATGATCTATCTGCATCACTGACTCCAATTTTCATTACTAATAGTGTGGTCAGAGGGACCACATTAATGCCATAAATAATGTCTACGATGAACACATTTGCATGATGTAAAATTACATTGTCTCCACACACCCCTAGTGTGATTCTAAAGAATAGGGTGTACTCACAAAAATTGTCATATTACAACAATAGCATGCTCTGGAATATTATAATTGGTCTGATAGTGATGCAACGACCTAGCGATTCAACCTTAATCCCTATTATTAAAATAGCTGAATTTGCTTATTCATGAAAACTAATAAAACCCACAAGCAATCGGGGAAAATCTTGGAAAAATAGGGGGTATACGTACAAAATCACTTGTACCAGAGTTGTTACGAAACCCAGGATGCTCAAAGAAGTATCAAATGAATGCTATGGCAATGTACTTTCAGCATCCTGGGTTTGTTAACAGCTCTGGTACAAGTGATTTTGTAAGTATACCCCCTATTTTTCCAATATTCTTCTACGATATCTTGAGTATTTGTTAATTTTCATGAATAAGCAAATTCAACGATTTGAATAATAGGTTTTAAGGTTAAATCGCTAGGTCGTAGCATCGCTATCAAACAAATTATAGTATTCAAGGGAGGGCATGCTATCGTTGGTTTATGAATATGTTTGTGAGTGCACCATATTCTTTAGAATCACACTAGGGGTGTGTGGAAACTATGTAATTCTAAATCGTGCAGATGTGTTCATTGTAGAACAATACTTATGGCATTAAGGGGGTCCCTCTGACCACACTGAATGCCATGAAAATTTGTTTCAAGGATGCAAGATAGATCATCTTTAACCCATCCAAAACCTTGCAATGGCTATACTTTCCCCCTCGTTTTTCCACTATTTTCGACATTTTTATTAATATTCATGAATATGCAAATGAGATAATTTTCATTTAGGCCCATGACATCAATAAATTAGTTAAACGATATAACCTGGTTCAATAGCAAAGTGGCACAATGATAGTTTGGGCCTGAAATCAGTTTATTTATGGATTTTTAGCGATTTTGCTGTCAGTTTTAATGTTTTCATTAAAATTCATGAATACGCAAATTAGTTAACTTGCATTACTTACAATAGGATGAAAGGGCAATGTCTAAGCTTTAAAATTAGATAAGGTTCAGTCACAGTAGGGGAACGGAAGTGAACGGACAATTGCTACTGACCGGAAAGTCATGTCACTTGCGGTCATGTACAGTTGAGAATCGGTCACTTGCGGTATTGATTATTTGTTTACACCTAATAAAACGTACTCTCAAATTCCCGGAAAAGTAGTCAGACCTTTTTTATCTGGGTTTAGGTAAGTTACATATATGCACTTCATTTTGACCACATGAACTTGCTATTTCATCCCTTGCTTTCCATGAAACAGACCTTTGATCACTTGTTTATCATGGTTTGATAGGCGATTTTTGAACGCGAATTTTTAAACACGAATAAAACATGTGTAAAGTCGAAAAAAAAGACCTTAAATTAAAAGCTTAAGTCACAAAATGGTAATACTTGCTGAGAAAATGAAACAAAATAATATAATATAATACTTGCTGAGAAAATGAAACAAAATAGTCACAAAACGTCCAAGGATGCAAAATATATGGAAAATATAGGGTTGTGAACACATGGAATTCCCTGCCCGAGAATGTTGTAAATGCACCATCTCTCAACTCATTCAAGAACAGATTAAACAAACACTGGCATGGGCACCCCAACAAATTTGATGCAAGATGCTACCAAGCAGGTCCCAACACCAGAGAGGGAACAAATCGAAAAGCACCTGAAGAAGTCTGAGGCTTACTATGGTGTCGAGTACAGGTAAAATACAGGTAAAATACGTGTAAAACCCAAGATTTGTACAGTCACTTGCTTTGATGACGTAAAAGCAAGTGACCGAGCGTCTATTGTACAATAAGCTTCCACACTGTACATTCGTAAGTGCCGTTACTTTCGTTCACTTCCGCTCCCTTTCTGTGTCAGTGGTCTAAGATAAGTAATAGCGGAGTATGTATGTACACCCCCATGCTCAAGAATCATGTTAACGATCGCCATGGAAACCATGAATTTATTCATAGTGCAAATAAGTTTATCTTTGAGGACAAAAATTCTTTGCATTTCTGGGGTCCCAATGAGCGATTTGGCACCCATGAAAAATTGTCCTGGGTGCAAGGTAGGTCAAATTAGCTCCCGGGGTATAGGCTGAGATATGCTTGATTGCGCTGATAGACTGCCCGTGTGTTTAAAATGTACTATTGGGTTATCTCCCCATTTTGCAATATGACGCTACACTTCTTGGAACCAAGAATATATGTAAATCGATAGGAGATGTACTAAGGTTTAAATTAAGATATTTTTTGTTCTTTAAATCGATATATGAGCTGATTCAATGGGTAAAACACAGGAGTCAATATTGTAAAATAAGTGATAGATGATTAAAATGTGCATATTCATTAATATGCAAATCAGGTAATTTACATATTTAAACATCATCCTGAAGCACAATGCCTACCCATTTGTTTGATACTAACTTCATTAATTTAAGACGAACGTAAGCTGAGATAGGCTTCAGTTTGTTGGTAAATTGCATGTGTGCATACACTCTACTATTGGATTATCTCCCCATTTTGCAATATGACGCTATACTTCTTGGAAGCAAGGAAAAATGTAAAAAAAAGATAAAAGAGGTATCAAGGTTAAATTTAAGACACTTTCTGTTCTTTAAAACGATATTTTATCTGATTTAATGGGGTAAGACATCGGAGTCATCTGTCAAACAATATCTGATAAGTAAAATTTGCATATTCTTTAATATGCCAATCAGATAATTTGTATATTAAAACATTATTCTGAAGCACAATAGCCTACCCTTTACTATGATAATTAATCTATAACTTTAAGGCGAACGTAGGCTGAGATATGTTTGATTGAGTAGGTAGACCGCCTGTATGTATAAAATTGTACTATTGGGTTATCTACCCATTTCGCAGTATGACGCCACACTTCTTGGAACCAAGAATAAATGTAAATCGATAGACGTACAAAGGTTCAATTTAAGACATTTTTTTTTTTTTTTTTTTTTTTTTTTTTTTTTTTTTTTAAATCGATATATTAGCTGATTCAATGGGTAAAACATAAAAGTCATCTATAGTAAAATAAGTGATAGATGAGTAAAATTTGCATATTCATTAATATGCAAATCAGGTAATTTGCATATTTGAACATCATTCTGAAACACAAAGTCTACTCTTTACTTTGATACTTAATTTATTAATTTAAGACGAACGTAGGCTGAGATTTGCTTGATTTTGTTGGTTAACTCCATGTATGCATAAACTGTACTACTGGGTTATCTCCCCATTTTGCAATATGACGCTACACTTCTTGGAAGCAAGGACAAATGTAAAAAGATGGAAGAGGTACCAAGGTTAAATTTAAGACACTTTCTGTTCTTTAAAACGATACTTTACCTGTTTTAATGGGGAGTCATCTATCGAACAATATGTGCTAAATAAGTAAAAATTGCATATTCATTAATATGCAAATCAGATAATTTGCATATTAAAACATTATTCTGAAGTACAATCACATACCCTTTACTTTGATACTAAATCTATGAATTTAATGCGAACGTAGGCTGAGATATGCTTGATTGTGTTGGTAGACCGCCTGTGTGTATAAAAATGTACTATTGGGTTATCTCCCCATTTTGCAATATGACGCTACACTTTTTGGAACCAAGAACAAATATAAATCGATAGAAGATGTACTATGGTTCAATTTAAGACAAGGCTTGTTCTTTAAATCGACATATTTGCTGATTCAGTGGGTAAAACATAAGAGTCATCTATCGTTAAATAAGTGATAGATGAGTAACATTTGCATATTCATTAATATGCAAATCAGATAATTTGCATATTAAAACATCATTCTGAAGCACAATGTCTACCCTTTACTTTGATACTTAATTTATTATTTTAAGACGAACATAGGCTGAGATATGCTTGATTTTGTTGGTATACTGTCTGTATTCAAAATACGCGTGCTATAGAGTTATCTCCCCATTTTACAATATGACGCTACACTTTTTGGAACCAACAACAACCGGAAATCGATAGAAGAACTAATAAGCTTTAATTTAAGACCAAGTTTGTCCTTTAGAATGATGGGTGTATTTTATCCCTCAGAAATCGGGGTCATCGTCCCAACTAGGTGGGTTTTTTTTAGCGAGGATTGCTTTTAGCGATGATTTGCTGGACCAAAAGTCAAAATTCCCGCTATCCCCCGGGGTTGGGGGCCCGTTGTTACAAATGACTGGTACATAATAACTTATAATAATGCATTCATGTGTATATTTTCTTGTAGTCGCTCTCGAATGTCATTAAATGGCGCGAAGTGTAATATTCTGCTCTGCGATACAAAGGTTCACGTGTGTTGGTTGTGCTCTGTGATACATTGTGTTGTTCTTTCTGTCCCGCTTGGGATGTCTTTGGGTTGGGATGTTGATTTAGCCAGTCGAATACAATGATTTCATATTTTTATTTGACCCCCCCCCCCCCCCACACTTTTCTTGGTTTCACGAATTTACTTTTTGGTGAACTAGTAAAGTTCGTCTCCTATCCGCCTAGTATCTTCGGTTTTGGCTTTACTGCATCGGCATTTTGTATATTTATATCTTTTAGCCAGCTTAGCACGTTGTTTAATTTCATCATACCGTTTTTCCTTTTCGCAGTCCTCGTAGAAATGGTGGTTTCGCTTTCCTAGAAAAAATGGTTTTGTTGATTATAAAAATAATCTCTAAATTTCTGGTTTGGATTTTAACTTAATTACATCAATTTTTTTTTTGTTACATATGTTCGCCAGTTGAACACTATTTTTATTTTCTTTCTTTATAAAATGTCCCCAGGAGAAATGGTTTTCGCTGTTTTTCCCAGTAAATAAGCTAATCGGCATCCCAGGACAAGTGGTTTATCTTCATGATACGATTGCTAATTGTGCCTACCTCTATGTGCCCAGGAAAAATGGTTTTCGGCGTTGTCCCTAGTAAATACGCTCATCGGCGTCCCACGAAAGGTGGTTTATCTTCATGATACGACTGCTTATTTCGCCTGCCTCTCTGTTGTGTTCGTTGCATTTGGTTTTGGTTGCGACATAGCTGGATGACTACCTCGTTGGGAAAGAGCTAGTTATTCTGCTATTCGAGTGCGTTGTCCGACCTAAGTTCGGAAAATTTGTGATGCCGTTTGCATGAGTCATTTGTGAAATATTTTAAATATACTATCATATGACTGTATATGAAACTGTAAAAAAATCACATACTTTCATCTGGTCGCCTAGAACACTTCGAAACATTTAAGTTCCGAAGTGTTCTAGATGTTGACAAATGTTTCAAAGAAAGAAAAGTTTGCTAAAGAGTTCTTATACTATGCCGCATATGATAGGATATGTGTGAAATATTTTCTTTCATATGAATATAGCAATGCGTGATTTCCGACAGTATGTGCAGTACGAACGCGCTCTCTAACGTATGCACAAAATATAACATACACGGAGTTTGTTTCCCGACACTGTGTCAGCTTATAAATCGTTTTCATTTCCAGAAAACATGTTATGCAAAATTTGTACTTAGAGACGCATTGTTCATTCATATGACTTCACTAATTATCTCATATGACATTACAGAACAGACTATTTGTAGCATTTGTGTTTTTCGAGGTTACTGTTATGCTTTCTAGCGATCTGTATAGTCGTCCTTTTATGAGTAGCATACGAAAATTATTCAAAAATTACACAATAAATGCATAAAATATGTTGAATTTCATTTCAATGGGCAATATGCCATCTCGAAATACTATCGACAGCCGTATCGTACTGATCAATACACAAACGCCAGCCGTATCAGGGGTCAGCGACAGCCGTATCACGCTTTTTAAAAACGGGAAATAAAATTTGAAGGACGCAATGAATTGGGTAAATGATTACAGCTTTCAAAGGCTAAATGGAAAGCGTAATATCCCTGATACTTTCGCTTACATGGAACGGTTGCATATGTTGAAAGTAAGAAAAACACGCGAGAAAACGATGTTTTGTACTAAAAATAAATTTTTGTGATTGTCTTTATGTTAAGAAAACTGGAAAGACGTTTGTAATAACGATAAATACCTTCTTGACAATTTTCGGTGATAAATGCGTTGATTAGCGACGATCTGTTGGCCCTGTGGGCACTGAAATAGGGGCACCGATGATAACGACAGCCGTAGTACTCGGACGAAAACCGGAATACTCGGACGACAGCAATATATGCAGTAACGTCTCGGACGACAGCACAGGTGGTATCAATTGAATCACCCCCGTGATCTTGAAACGTTCTACATCGGTACCGGTACCAAAAGCGTCTACACGAGAGTATATATAGAGATAATCAAATGATAGAATGATCTTAAGGGATACAAATGAAGCCAATAACTTGACAAAAGAAGAAACATCATTGCAAGTGAAGCACACAGAATAGCGATTTGATATTAAATCACAAAGTAAAAAGACAATACATTAATTATTTTACATGCGCATACGATCAATGGAGCAAACGGGGCACAGGTATAACAGGATGCCATGCTATATAAACTCAACTGAATGAAAAAATCACCAAACAGGATAACATATGAACCCAACAGAATGATTTCATAACAAGACAACATGACACACCAAGTCAACAGAATAATGAGTGGACATAACAACATAAATGATAAAGCTAACAAAATACTAAGACAGCATGTCAAAATGATGACTTGACACAACAACAAAATGAACAAAGCCAATAGAAGAGTTTTATGATTCTTGGAGCCAATAGAACGCAGTGTTAACCAGATTACATAGAAAATGAACAAGATAACATGCCATATCAAAAGAAGTAAATGGTAAAATGACCAAATAAGATAATATATGAAGCTAACAAAACGATAAAATGACAAGAAAACACGAGAACCGAAGCCAACAAAATAATGAGTGGACATAACAACATTATATATGAACTCAATAAAATGATGATTTAACATAACAAACTGGAAAGTTGACATGACAACATGTTGAATGGAGCCAAGATAATACTAAGTGGACAAGATGGAATGATAAACGAACACTATACAATATCTTTCAACAGCATATAATGACAGTTCTTAACATAAGACAGTTATGGCGTTCCATAGTTCTGGGTACTATCAAAAGTTCTTAGGTTGAATTCGTCATTTGTGAAAGATTGCCTTTTCCTTTTAATAAAGTAATAAATGAATAACTAACTAACAAAGACATTGGGGTCATGTTGGGACCGTCAGTTATCCTAATTACACTCTTCCTTGGTAAGCCTTCTAGAGGGAATTACCAAGTCTTAGAGCACACTTCCTTCATAATTTACTGGCAAACCCTCTTTTTCAATCAGCAGAAAGAAGAAGACAGAGGCTAATTATATGAAGGGGTGTGTTATGTTTTTAGAATTAACAGAATAACTTCAAATGATCTTTGCAAGACTGAAATCTTAACATATGGTCAAGTACTTCCCATTTGGTTATTTGTTCTGATGCTAAACCTTAAACAACTAGTCCAAGTTTTGTTCTCACCTTCATTTTAACAAATCCCTTGTTAGCATTCAGAAACTTCTTTCCTGTTACAGTTTGATTTATCCCTCCACTAAAATGAAGAAATCAAGAGTATACACTACAAAAACATATAAAATATACAATTTTACAGGTGTAAAAATTGAAAATTGTTACATGTATTTAAAAAGATCTTATATTTTTCTTTATCTAATCTAATATGTGCCCACAATATGGTTTTAGAGGGCATAAGATTCATGTAAGAATTATAGGGATTTCTTTATTTGTTCTGTAATAACAATATAGGGATCAAACATCATTTTCCATTCATTAACATTCGCTAGATCCTGAGGGGAATGTTGAAAACATCAGGCTACGCCCTCAGTTTTCAACACTCCCCTCAGGACTTAGTGAATGTTAATAAATGACAAAATCATTTTTGATCGCTATTATTGCATAAATTCTGCACAAACTAAAGAAATAATTGCACATTATATTTTACAGCCTTGTCTGATTTTCATAAGTGTGAAAGGTTTCATCCTTATGCTAGTTGTGGGCGGACTTCAGTTTCTCATTATTAGCATGTGTTTTGCGTGGCACACGATAATGACCATAATTAAATATGCATGTGCATTGCCACATAAAATTATGCCATAATTTTCATCATAGCAGAATTATGGGAGTTAATGAGTCTTGCTCAAGAACATATCCCATAACTAGTGGTATGCAACCCCCAACCCCCAAAATCTTGATCCAGTTTTCCAGAGTCCTACCACTATACCACCATACTTACCTTATTCTTGAGTTTCTGACCAGATTTAAAACAAATTTGTTTTGATGATAATGTCAGATTTATTCAGCAAAATATATCAATAATAATAACATCAATTTACATGGATTAGATAAAAATTCAAATACTTTAAGTTCTATGAAACCACAGTAAGTATACCTTGCAATGTCTTTCATTGGCCTCACTAAATCAATTTCTGGATTTTCAAGATAGGTAAAGTTGGTGGTGTTCTGTCCCTCAGTCCCACCATCAAATGTTATTTTCACAGATTCAATACTTGATCCATTAGTAGTACCTACAGGGGTGTTACACTCAATCCAGAAATAGGAGCTGTAAAAAACAATTGTATACATGAAACCATTAAGGTATGGTAGTGTAGGGTAAGCTTGGGTATTTCAGAAAACAATTCAAATCCCTATGATCATTGCTAAGTTCACATTTCTACATGTATAATTTTGGGACATCACCAGACAGGTAGTACCTTATTAATGTAATTAGCATTCCGTTTTGTTATACATGTACTTATCATGACAAAGATACCACTTTCCTGGGTACTTAAATGAGTAATATGTGAGCTAATGCAGTCCATATGAGGCATGTCCACTTGACATCCTGTAAATAAGTATAGCATATAAATAATAAAATAGGTTAAAGCAATGAAATAATTTAGGTCAGGATTATCACATTTCATACAGGAAGAATATGTCATTGAAAGATACATGAGCCGCTGCATGAGAAAACCAATAATTTGCATAAGCGAAAACAAAGGTGAGACCAGCTTACCGGGAAGTTGATCAGCGCCTTTGTTTTTGCTACACAGATAGTACAATACCTCTTCTTCTTAAATTCGAAATTTAAAGCTTCTTGCTGTCTTCTATGACTGTACAGCCTGGCTTGAGTCGGACCTGGTCGGAACCCCAAACTGTTGGTTTTCTCATGCACAGGCTCACATGTATTAGCATGCAAGGCTTTGAACTTGCAGAGCTCTATCAATGCTGCATAGCAAAACACTTTAGTTCTGGATGTAACACAGATTGCTGACAGGTGGATGAATAAATGGAAGTGCATGTAAAAGCAACCAGCTAAAAAAAGACAGTTTGATAAAAAAAAAAAGATAACAACAAAATTATGAAACAACAAAAAACATCTGACATACATTTTATGTAAAGCCAGTTCGGGCATAACTTTGGCGTCAGTACATTCTTTTGTCTCAGTCTTCCCTTTGGTTTTGCCAATCATGCTGACCTTCACCATTCTGGTACCAATACCAAGATTATCTCCCTTTATTGTCAGTGTTGTTCCCCCTGCTTGTGGACCTTTGATTGGTGAAACACTCTTGATCGTTGGTATCTATGGTATCAAAGACAAATACTGAATTAATAGAAAACTAGAAATGCGTGTTTGTAAAACACTATGCCCCCAACTGTATGCTTGTCCCTAAACTGGCAGCTTGTATGATTCATTTATTTCATTTGAATGAAGTGAAATTTAATTTCCTAAAGAAGCTGTTCAGTTGCCTCTGTTTTTGACCTCGATCCAGAAACAGAATGTAAGCTTTTTGCATACAAGTTAGAAATGGAGTAAAAATTTCAAAATGGAGTTATTTTGTCAAAATTTGACGGAAAGTCCTCAAAAGTTAATCAGGTGATCTTCTTCTCAGCCCCAACCAGTATACCAAATATGAAGGCTCTAGCTTAAATACTTTTTCAGATATCTTGCACACAAGATTTTCAAATTTTGTTTTAAAAGGGGCATAACTCCAAAAAGGCGCATAACTTGAACATGAAAAAAATACGGGTCAACTATTTTTTCATGAAGAATTAGTATATGAAATTTCAAAACCCTAACATTCACCGTTCAAAAATTTCAAATTTCACCGAAAAGTGGAAAAATCAATCAAAATTTCAAAATTCCGTATTTTTGTCAAAATTTGACGGAAAGTTGTCAAAAGCTGACCAGGTTATCTACTCATCAGCCCCAACCAGTATACCAAATATGAAGGCTCTAGCTTAAATACTTTTTCAGATATCTTGCACACAATATTTTCAAATTTTGTTTTCAAAGGGACATAACTCATAAAAGGGGCATAACTTGGTCATGAAAAAAAATACGGGTCAACTATTTTTTCATGAGAAATTTGTATATGAAATTTCAAAACCCTAGCATTCACCGTTCAAAAGTTTCAAATTTCACCGAAAAGTGGAAAAATCAATCAAAATTTCAAAATTCCGTATTTTTGTCAAAATTTGACGGAAAGTTCTCAAAAGTTTATCAGGTCATCTACTCATCAGCCCCAACCAGTATACCAAATATGAAGGCTCTAGCTTAAACACTTTTCGAGATATCTTACACACAAGATTTTCAAATTTCGTTTTCAAAGGGAAATAACTCAGAAAAGGGGCATAACTCAGACAAGAAAAAAAATACGGGTCAACTATTTTTTCATGAGGAATATACACATGAAATTTCAAATCCCTAACATTCACCATTCAAAAGTTAACAGACGTACACACGCACACACACACGCACAGACAGACAGACAAGCCGAAAGCAATATGCCCTTCCAACTTTTTCAAAGTTGGGGGCATAAAAAGAGAATCATGAATATAAGACTGTATGAGCCGCATCGTCAGAAATCCAGATTTTTGCCTATGCTAAAACAAAGGCGCAGATCAGCTTCGCAGAAACAATCATATAAACACACATTCAAAAAGAAACC
The DNA here is from genome assembly GCA_964017185.1 of Rugalucina vietnamica. Lineage (NCBI taxonomy): Eukaryota > Metazoa > Mollusca > Bivalvia > Lucinida > Lucinidae > Rugalucina > Rugalucina vietnamica. The sequence continues at coordinate 58,096,868 of OZ024875.1, read as the reverse complement.
AACACTTTCCCAGGCACCATATTATTTGTGCAATTAAGGCATTTGAGCCTATAGGTTTTACTTTATATATGCATATTTGACAGTGCATTTAATACATAGTCTTGTCGGTGCTTTGTGTTTCATTGTTTAAATAGAAAAAATATTCAGTAAAATGAGACACAACCTTGTATTCAAATCTAGCATATCCTGTTGAATTCTTATTCTTGACCACAACGACGACATTGCCCTCCTTGACACCAGCTGATGCTCCGGCTTTACAAGCAACTCTGAAAAAAGTAATTTGTAAACATTACTCAGCATTTTAGCGTGTGTAGCTTACTTATGTCAGATCATGGGAAAACCCAATGGGAAAACCTGCATTTTGCATCTAAAACTAGAATTTGTTTTCTATGTGAAAACTGATGTCTCCCCCCTTTCTACGTGCATGTCCAAAATATGCAAGCAAGAGTTATAGTTCTTGTGCATCACATATCCTGTCATTCTGTTTTATAAGTGTACCAAGTTTCATTGAAATATCTCTTACGGTTTTCAAGTTATAGAGCAGGCACAAAATTGTATGGAAAATAATCAAGTAGAAATAACTCCAAAGATATGAAAGCAAGAATAATGATTCTTGTGCATGACACATCGTCTCATCGTGCTTTATAAGTGTACCAAGTTTCACTGAAATTTCTCTTACGGTTTTCAAGTTATAGAGTGGACACGAAATTGTATGGAAAATAATGAAAGGGAAATTACTCCAAAAATATGCAAGCAAGAGTTATGGTTCTTTAGCACAACACATCATCTCATTGTGTTTTATAAGTGTACCAAGTTTCATTGAAATATCTCTTACGGTTTTCGAGTTATAGAGCGGACACGAAATTGTATGGAAAATAATCAAAGGGAAATAACTCATAAAATACTCAAACCAGAGTTATGGTTCTTGTGCATGACACATTGTCTGATCATGCTTAATAAGTGTACCAAGTTTTATTGAAAAATCTTAAACGGTTTTCAAGTTATAGAGCGGACACGAAATTGTATCGAAAATAATCAAATGAAAATAACTCCAAAAATACTCAAGCTAGAGTTATGGTTCTTCTGCATGACACATCGTCTCGTCGTGGTTTACAAGTGTACCAAGTTTCAATGAAAAATCTTTAACGGTTTTCAAGTTATTGAGTGGACACAATTTGTGACTGATAGACAGACAGACAGACAGATGGACGGACAGACGGATGGACAGACAGATGGATGCACGGGGAAAAACAATGTCTCCCAACCCTGAAGGGGGGAGACATAATGAAGGCATGGATTTCCTATTTCCTAAATCAGAATTTTGAGCCTCTTCCATGCTCATACAGCCTTGTTTGAGTTGGAACATGTTGCTAACCACTGACTATAATTGATCACATTAAGTCCAACCTAGGCTTCACTCTTAATGAAATCTAACAGTTGTTTACAGAGAGATTCAATCAGTTTGTTTGAATTGATGCTTCACTGCTTCACGCCCAAGTCAACAGTCATGGTTATGTCGGAATGTTGCCTCTATTTAATATGATTATATGGGATTTTTATGGGATGCAATGACATCCAAAAATGCTTGAAATTTAACCACCCAACTAAGCCAACAAGGCTTATATATATGGATGGTTTGACATGAACCACTTTTCCTGGGCAGGCTCAGACCCGAGTGGTTAACCAGTAATCAGATGGTCAGTCTGTAGCATATAAGCTTTGCTTGGAGCCATATGCAGCCCATCTCTTTTTTTAGGTCTTTTTTTTTTATTCAGTTTTACGTCCATTTCAAGCTTTTTCACTCATATCGAGACGAATCAATCGGTAGGTGGGGCAAAAACCGTAGTACCCGGGGAAAAACCACCTGACACACCCGCAAGCAGAACATGGCATGTCTCACATATGAATTCGTGCCCTGTGCGAGGCGCGAACCCACATCGGTGAGATGATCGAATGATCAAGAGCACTGAAGTCAGCGACCTTAACCACTCGGCCACGGGGGCCGCCCTTACCAAGTTTTAAACTCCTAAACATAGTTCTACTTCCAATGATTTGTCAGGCATATATTAACGAAGAAACCAGAGGACCAATGGTCCTGTAAACGCTCACCTGAGACCTCAGATATATACCAATAAACTTGTTTGACTAGAATGGTAATATACATGTATATAACCCCAGGGCAGGGTCAGAGCAACCTCTGGAGTCAATTTCTTTTTTTAAATCATAAAGATTCAGTCCATTTGCCAATTTACTGCAAGTTTTGTGCTTCAAATGACATTGTAACAACTTTCCCCATTCAAATGCGTGGGCAACCTAAGTTGACCTTGCCGTAAAAAAGGTCAAGGTTATCCCAGGGTCATGATTAATACAAACTTTGTAGAGCTTCATTGCCTGATGCTTCATGCCAAGTGTCAAAATCATAGGCCTTCTGGTTCTGGAGAAGAAGATTTTTAAAGGTTTTTGCTTTTTATAGCCATGGTGGCCATCTTGGTCATGTGACCTGGACCATTTATACAAACTTTCGTTCCCCCTTCCTAAGGATGCTCCATATGAAGTTTGGCTTTGATTGGCCAAGTGCTTTCAGAGGAGAAGATCTTTGAAATTGTGGACGGACTACGGACGGACGCCGAGCATGGGTATACTATAAGCTCACGTAAGAGCCTTCGGCTCAGGTGAGCTAAAAAGCTGGGTATTAATGAGGCAATTCACGTGCGCATGTGCTGTTAATACACCACATTTATCTATGCTCTTTACCGGGCGCCACACAAAGCACATGCTAATAATGAGTAGCTAAACTCTGCCAGAAGAATAAAAGCTTTTACACGTATGAAAATCTGACAAGGCTGTAAAATATAGGGCACCATTATTTCTTTCTTTAGTGCAGAATTTATGCAATAAAAGCGATCAAAAATTATTTTGTTATTCATAAACATTCGCTAGGGACCTCGGTTTTCAACACTCTCCTCGGGACTTAGTAAATGCTAATGAATGCAAAATCATGTTTGATTCCTGTAATATATCACTGTACTTTACCCATGGCTCCTACAGTCAGGGCAATGTTAACATCATTGATAATTCAGAACATTTTAACATGGTTCTCCAAAGATATAATTTGTAGATATATACTAAACCTCCACCAGCAGAGAGATTATAATAGAATAAAATCTTCAGAATAAAATTTGGGCCTGCCCCCACCCATTCGCGCTATGAGAAATAGAGGGGCTGCTTGTGCCTCCAGGCAAAGCTCTGATTAACAACCACCTAGAAGGTCTGAGTCTGTCTAGGAAAAGTGGTTTAGTCAAACCATCCATACTTTATATGTCTTAGCTATTTACATGTACCTGGATGGTTATATTTTGAAGTACACTTTGCATCTCATGAAATCCCAGGCAACGTCCTATGACCATAGCTGTTGATTGGGAATTGTCTAACAGACAAACACAAAAGTTCTCTATCTACATTTCACAACATCACGGAAAAATTGTTGACTGGGATGTTAGACCTCAATATAAACAAATGAACTAACAAACCGACAAACTAACAACACTGACCTAGTCGAAGGAATAAAACCTTCCTCTAAAGGTGAACAGGAAACTCCAGCTAATGTGATACTATCAACATCCTGTAACCTAGAGCCCATTTCTTGACCAGATATTGTCACAGTTATGTTTCCTTTCAAGCCTGCTGTATTCGGAACAATCTGCAAGCAATTAAAACAGATTAAATACAGTGAGTGTATTAGACTTAAAATTGATTTAAGCCCTGTAATAACTGTTTACTGACCATCTAAAGCGGTTCAGCTGTGATTAATCTTTGTTCACCTTCCTCTCTCTTGAGCTTTTCACTTAAGTACATGTATTTGGTTTAGGCTAGCCAGATGTCTACCTTGCTGGGAAAGAGCTAGTCATCTGACTCTGAATGCATGATCTAAAACTTTTTTATGTTTTTCTGAATGCATGCTCTAAAACTTTTTTTTTTGTGCTTTCCTCTCTTTCTCGCCTAGTGACTGGGTTGGGTTTTTAAAACTAATTGTATCATTCAATTCCTAGACCTTCTATTCTTACATTTCTTGACTACAGCTATAGCTATTTCATACAACCTTGATATGGTGCATATTCTTGATAAACTAAAGATTCTTTTGTAGTTTAGCTTTATGACCTGAAACACCAATCCCCATCTTTTTTTACCTCTTTTTTACCCCCCTCCCCCAATCCCCCACACCCCTAAAAAAATATGATACTTAAAAGCATTTGAATTGAATTTCCAGTTCAATAATAATAGACTGATATGCATTCGATGCATTCAATGTTTTTTCATGACCTACAATATCTTAATCATTTTCCATTAACAGCTCAGCCAATAAAACTTATGACCCTAGATTTTCCAATGTTTGAGACGCTCCATCCCAACATGACTGAAAAAATGTTAACTGGGATGTTAAGCCATAACAAAACCCATGTTAAAACATCATAGCATGGCATCAAAGCTTTACCCCAGTCACATTGGGTGGAGAGCAGGTATCACTGCATGCTGTCTCAGTATAGGCACAGCCTCCAGAACACCAGTCACACGTATAGTTAGAGTTGGTATACTGCAGAGAGCGACATATACTACAGTCATCGCCTAGCTCACCGCAGTTGTACACCACCACTGATAAACAAAAAAAGGAATTGTAACAAAGACACATACATTCCAAACATACAGAGTTTTCTTACTGCTGTGAAAAATGATTATATCCAGTCGAACATTTTTGGCATTTTTACAAAAATTTTGATAGATTTTGGAGGTTTTGCCAATTTGTTTTCATTATTTTGCTCAAAACAAAGACTTGACTTATACTGCGTTTACACTATGTTCCCGGTGGCCCCGGCAGCCCCCTTTGCTAGAAACCTAGCGTGCCTTGGAGTTTGGGTAATATATTTCTCTGATTTTCAAGATCTATTACATTTTGTTACTTCTTCTTACGTTGTATTACGATATCCATAACAAGCCGTGGTAGTGATAAGCCGGTGTGTCAAGGAGGCGCTAAGGTACGTTACGGTTATCCACGATCTATCACAAATATTAGCACGTTCTATTACGGCCTGTTATGTTCTGTTGCGGTCAGTTGCGTTTCGACCAAGGCATAACACGTTTTTTCGGTCTGTCAAGGTCAGCTATGGACGAAACGTAGACACCATACAATATAAAGCACATTTTTTTTTCTTTTTGTATACGAATAAGTCCTTTGAAATAATAACAACCGCGCTCCTCAACAACCGACTGCAGAGTTGATTAAGAAAGTTCGGGATTGTAATTATTCTTCAATTGCATAGGCAGAATATGGTCTGTATTGTTCACTATAATGACTGCTCCAATATGAAGGAACTTGTCCACATGATATGCCATTTAATATCTATAAACTTCACGAGCCGTGATAACCGTAACATAATGTGACATACGTAGTAGAACGAGGTGAACACCATCAAAGACCGTACCACACCGTAACGTAACGCAACAAAACGTGTTGAGTATTCCGTAGGAAACGGGACGAGACGTGAGACGGCCGTGATCAAACGCAACAGAACGTGGAAGATCCGTAGCTTGCCGGGCTATTCATTAGCTTCCCGTTGCACTACGAACCACCTTCAAGTTTCGCTACGTACTGTAATGTTCCGTCACGGTGTGTTACGTTCAGCCCGTTTTATCACGGCCCATTACGTTTCTCATTTCCGCAGTGACTGCCGTGGCAGATTTTTAAACTGTCAAAAAATTTGTCACGGTGTCCATGGTTATCCCGGCGTGCTACGTTTGCCTATCCCGTTCCCCTGCGTTGCCTCACCGTTATCCCGTTTTGATCACGGTTGTCTGAAACGTGGCCGCCGTGACCGCCGGGAACATAGTGTAAACGCAGTATTAAACCACTTTTCTTGGGCAGTCTCAGAACTTCTGAGCCATTGAAAAGTAATCAGACGGTCAGTCAGTAGTTTATAAGCTTTGCCTAGAGGCACTAGCACCCCGTCTATTGCTGTTGGGTTCCAATGTGTGGAGACTCTATGTTGTTTTCAATGTGTTTTTTGTTTGTTTGTTTATTTGTTTGTTTTTGTTGTTTTTTATTTTATTTATTTATTTTTTTTTATTTTATTTTTTTTTCAAAACATTATGCAGCTTAAAAAACATGAAGACGGAGACTACAGTAGATGTCAAATTCTTTAATACATCCCCCAATCAGATACATACAACTGAAATGTTTCGCTTCAAGTATGTTCTGTCGAAAAAGATCAAAATGAGTACAAACTCTTTACTAGACATGTAGGCTTTCCATTTAAATGAAAAAAAAAAAAAAAAAACTAGAAATGCGTGTTTGTAAAACACTATGCCCCCAACTGTATGCTTGTCCCTAAACTGGCAGTTTGTATGATTCATTTATTTCATTCGAATGCAGTCAAATTTAATTTCCTGAAGAAGCTGTTCGGTTGCGTCTGTTTTGACCTCGATCCAGAAACAGAATGTAAGCTTTTTTGCAGGCGAGTTAGAAATGAAGTAAAAATTTAAAAATGGAGTAATTTTGTCAAAATTTGACAGAGAGTCCTCAAACGTTAATCAGGTGATCTTCTTCTCAGCCCCAACCAGCATACCAAATATGAAGGCTCTAGCTAGCTAGCTCAAATACGTTTTGAGATATCTTGCACACAAGATTTTCAAATTTTGTTTTCAAAGGGACATTATTCCAACAAGGGGCATAACACGTACATGAAAAAAATACAGGCCAACTATTTTTTCATGAGAAATCTGTATATGAAATTTCAAAACCCTGTAATTCACCGTTCAAAGGTTTCAAATTTCACCAAAAAGTGGAAAAATCAATCAAAATTTCAAAATTCTGTATTTTTGTAAAAATTTGACGGAAAGTTCTCAAAAGTTAATCAGGTCATCTACTTCTCAGCCCCAACAAGTGTACTAAATATGAAGGCTCTAGCTTTAATACTTTTTGAGATATCTTGCACACAAGATTTTCAAATTTTGTTTTCAAAGGGAAATAACTCAAAAAAGGGGCATAACTTGGCCATACAAAAAAATACGGGTCAACTATTTTATCATGAGGAATGTGAATATGAAATTTCAAAACCCTAGCATTCACCGTTCAAAAGTTTCAAATTCACGGAAAAGTGGAAAAATCAATCAAAATTTCAAAATTCTGTATTTTTGTTAAAAATTTGACAGAAAGTTCTCAAAAGTTAATCAGGTTATCTACTTCTCAGCCCCAACAAGTGTACCAAATATGAAGGCTCTAGCTTCAATACTTTTTGAGATATCTTGCACACAAGATTTTCAAATTTTGTTTTCAAAGGGAAATAACTCAAAAAAGGGGCATAACTTGGCCATACAAAAAATTACGGGTCAACTATTTTATCATGAGGAATGTGTATATGAAATTTCAAAACCCTAGCATTCACCGTTCAAAAGTGTCAAATTTCACCGAAAAGTGGAAAAATCAATCAAAATTTCAAAATTCCGTATTTTTGTAAAAAATTTACAGAAAGTTCTCAAAAGTTAATCAGGTCATCTACTCCTCAGCCCCAATAAATGTACCAAATATGAAGGCACTAGCTTAAATACTTTTTGAGATATATTGCACACAAGATTTTCAAATTTTGTTTTCAAAGGGACATAACTCAGAAAAGGGGGGTAACTCGGAAATGAAAAAAAATACGGGTCAACTATTTTTTCATGAGGAATGTGCATATGAAATTTCAAAACCCTAGCATTCACCATTCAAAAGTTAACACACACACACAGACAGACACACAGACAGACAAGCCGAAAGCAATATGCCCTTCCAACTTTTTCAAAGTTGGGGGCATAAAAACAAGAACAGAGTTCCTTGACCATGCGAACCATGGACTTTATAAGTGATAAAACAATTTTAGACGACCAAAGCAGTGCTATTTAGCTTCAATGCAAGACCTGAAAAGTAAGCCTAAAAGACTTAGATCAGTTTAACAGCTCATAGTGTAATTCTAATACACTAATTGATGCTCTAACGGTTTTTCTAAGAACAAATGGATGTAGGAGAGTAGTAACAGGAATAGTTTTATGGCAACATTTTCACAACAGCAATGGCTAGACATAGCAGCATAGTAGAAAAAGTTTTGCGGCTTTCATTATTGTTCCAAAACAAGCTTATGCACTCCATAAAATGCACAAAAAGCTTGAAGTCAAATGAGGAAAGACACCGTAATTCTAGACACTTGCGTCTAGCAGAATTAAGAAGTTCAACAATATAGTATTGACATCTTCAGTTATTCTCTGCTGCCTTGAGCATACAGGCCTTAAGGTAGGTGTGAACATGGATTTTTTTGAGAAATAAAAAAATCATCAGGAGAGTCATGATATAACGCAGAGCTGAGGATGGTAAGACTTAAAATATGGCAAATATTTCACAGAAAAGGTTGATTAGGCAAATTACGTGTATATTCTTGACAACAGAAAATGCCTGCTGTTACATTGTCTGCAAAGAAATGTTGTTCACCATATCATCATTACAAAAATCCCCAATGAAATGCAAAACGATTTGTAAAGCTGTTGAAATTTAAATTTTCTTTGGAAAAATTTTGATATTTTTAATATTTTCGCTCGAAACATTGATTGAGGGTATGGCATTTCACTTATGGATGTTTCCCTGGTAATAGCTGTACTAGAAGAATGATCAAGGCTAAATTTTGCAATGATAACATATTGTAATTTAGTTGTGAGTGAAAACTCAACATGATAATAAGACATCATTTTTTTCAGGAAGCTCTGTAGTATAAATAAACATGCATTCTTTTGAATCATCACAAAATGACAATATGATCCAATATTAGTATTTCAACTGCTCATAGACACAATAGTTTTATTCCACAGAATAAGCATTTTATAAATATCAAAATTTGTTAGCTTTTACAATGATTCTAAGTTTAAGAATTAAGTTTTTAAGCCAACCTGTATTATTTCCATCCAGATATGATGTGCCATAAAGTATTTCCAATGTATATTCAGTAGTCTTGTTATTGGTTGTTTCCTGTGAATGAAAATCAAATATTAATACACAGGTCATTGTAGCTCTATAACCATAGAAGAGTCTAAATAGCCAAAATTTAGTGATTCTAGCTGACGGAGAAGTCAGCTGGAATGAGAATTTGGGGCAAATGGGGGTTATTTTAGCTATCAGTTTACAATATTGAGTAAGCGCCAATGACCTGTGATTAATAATACATGCATCCTTTTAAAACATCTCTCTTCATCTCAGAGAAAAGGTAAAACATGGCTATGGCTTATCTATCTTCAACAGTGACCAATGTTTAATTATTTGGTGCTAATAAAAGCATCTATGGACAGCTTACATAATGCTTTAGACTCAAAGGATCATTCTTTCTAGTGGCAATAGCTAGATTACATGTATAATTTAGCCGCCACATAGGAAAACCAACAATCTGCATATGTGAAAACAAAGGCACAGATCAGCTTCACAGTCACCGCAAAGCTGATCAGTGCCTTTGTTTTCGCTACACGGATAGTACAATTTCTCTACTTTCTAAATCCAAAATTTCCAGTCTCTAGCCATCTCCTGTGCTTGTACAGCCCGGTTTGTGTCAGACCTGTTCGGAAACCAAACTGTTGGTTTTCCCACAAGGCGGCTCAATTATTAGAAATGTTGATTGTATAGCATGGGCTCAGGAAATTTATGCAGGCTTTACTTTGTGAAAACCAGACCTATCTGGATACAAGTTTAGAATACTAAAGAATATAAATCAAATTACCCGTAGAGAACAACTAATCTGGCTGCCTGATAGTTTATGTGCGGTGAATACTTGACCATTCAGTTTACACGAGTAATTCATAGACGCCTGTAATAAAGGATTTAAACATGTACACATTTTTTGGCGGAATTAACTTAAAATAACTGAAACTTAAACTTTAGTTCTTTTTGATAATTCTGTACAGGACAGATAAAATACTGGCACAATGTTAAATTGCATTTTGTGATTTATCTGTGTTTTCTGCCTTTTCTGTCTACCTATATTTTTATATTTCATTGATGTGCACTGGACGGCTACCTTATCATTTTGCTCTTCATTCGTGTTGTAGCATTTTGCGATGCTCTCTACTCACTACTGTACTTTCTTTCCCAATGGGTGTCTTGGTTTGGGATTTTAATTTTGATTGTAAAATCTCTATGCCTTCTATTTCTACCCTTTTATTAGTACAGCAATGAAACGAAAATTGACAGATTCCCAAATCCTTAAAGGAATCGATTCGGAAACGCATATTTGGCCCTGTACATATTCATTTAGATGTTACAGTACGTGTTACAAATCAAATTCCACCGATTTACCCCATAATAAGTACACAATCATCGTTTGAAAATTACGCTAAAATGCGTCTGGAATCACGAAGGTTGCCGCCATATTTGTTTACCTGTGATGTCACTCACTCACTTTCGGTTGAGAGCCATTTACAAGCGATCGTACTCCACTTCATTTTATCGATAAAATTCCCACATTAAGGTAAGAAAAAAAAAGAAAAACAGAAAAAAAACCTCTGTCACAGGGATCTCGCGGACGCAGGACCCAAAGTCCCAGGACGAGTAAATCTGGGCTCAGACACATGTTTTCCTCAGTGGTGATTCCCGGGGCGCAAGTTGTTTTTGCCGACATACGTCCCAATATTTACCTGTGTTTTGTTGTCTATGAGCCAAAAAAGCATCTTAAAAGACATCCATCCGAGTGTATTTCGCACCTTTATGATGTGAATCCAATCAAAATTATGTAACGATATTTAGGTAGTCGATAATCTTTCATACGTATAATAGCGATCAAACGATTTAAAGAATGGCGGTCGCATCTTTTGATGGCGCGTGTCTTTATGTAAACAACTTATAATTGCGATCAAACGATTTAAAGAATGGCGGTCGCATCTTTTGATGGCGCCTGTCTTTATGTAAACAACTTTGATTGCAGTCATCGTTGACAGGTCAGCTGACCGTTTGAGGCGTGTTTACCGTGTCACATGCTGAAAATAATTATCTGCATGAATGAAAATCTTTTCTGGATTGGTGGTTAACAAATTAGAAAAGCATGCGCATTGAAAAACAATTAGTGATGGGCGGTTTACCTTCGATTATAAATTTAATAAAATAGATAACTGAAGCAAATTAATCAAATTATGTAAAAAAAAAAAAAAAGTGAGATTACCCCTTGAGTGTGTACCGATTCCGTTTTGGAATAAAATGGATGAAAAACTTGCAAATTCCTATTCTTTTTCTATTGTGGGCGATTCTTTGATGAATTGTTTGTGAAATGCCAAAATTCGGAATAAAAACTAACGTGCGCAGATACATGTAACAGTAATTCCATTCCGTTCAAACTGGATTATTAATATGTCTACACCTACGATTTTTTATCGCTTTGGGGGAAGCGAAAAGCCGACGACAGGTATCTGGAAAAAACTTTTACCTTATTTCTTTGGCTTGTTTTTACAGTTAATCGCCTGGCACTGAGGCATCTTCGGTAAAAACTAGAAATTGGCTGCAAGCAAGGCTTTCAGTATACCCCCCGCAAAATTATCTGAAGCTGGCCAATAACTTCCTAAGTCAAACATGCAGAAAATTTGTCAAGGATATCTTTTCAGCATTATAATTCTTCATGTACATCCTCAGTATGCCAGTCACAAGATATTAAAACTTGAGGTTGATTTCACTGTATGTACTATGATCATTATTGTTTATCATGAGAAATGGTAAAAAATTGGCTAAGTAAAATGAAAGCTGTAAATTTGTCAAAAATTAACTTTTCAGCATGAAAATTATTCATGCACATCTAAAATTTATCTGGAACAAATCTACAAAGAATTTAAAAGAAACACTGAAAGCCCTAAGAGGAGCTGATTTCACAAAGTATGCACTATCAACCATTATTGTATATTAGCAAAGGTAAAAATGACTATGTTGAAAAATGCTGTAAATTTGTCAAAAATTATTTTTTCATCATTATAATTCTTCATGCACATCTTCAATATGTGTGGAACATGTCTGTAAAGTATTGAAAAGAAATACTGAAAGCCTGACGAGGAGTTGATTTCACAAAACATGCACTACCAACCATTATTGTAAAAAATAATTGTCAAAAAATGGCTATGTTAAAAATTGCTGTAAATTTGTCAAAAAATTATTTTTTCATCATTATAATTCTTCATGCACATTTTCAATATGTGTGGAACATGTCTGCAAAGTATTGAAAAGAAATACTGAAAGCCCTAGGAGAAGTTGATTTCACAAACTATGAACCACCAACCATTACTGTATATAAGCAATGATCCAAAAATGGCTATGTTGAAAAATGCTGTAAATTTGTCAAAAATTATTTTTTCATCATTATAATTCTACATGCACATCTTCAATATGTGTGGAACATGTCTGCCAAGTTTTGAAAAGAAATAGTGAAAGCCCTAGGAGGAGTTGATTTCACAAACTATGCACTACCAACCATTGTTGAATATGGCAATTATCGAAAATTGGCTAAGTTCAAAATGCTGTAAATTTGTCAAAATTCATTTTTTCAGCATAATACTTCTTCATGCATATCTTCAATATCTCTGGCACATGTCTGTAAAGTATTGAAAAGAAATACTGAAAGCCCTAGGAGGGGTTGATTTCACAAAACATGCACTACCAACCATTATTGTAAAAGCAATGGTCAAAAAAAGGATATGTTAAAAATTGCTGTAAATTTGTCAAAAATTATTTTTTCATCATCATAAATCTTCATGCACATCTTCAATATATGTGGAACATGTCTGCAAAGTATTGAAAAGAAATACTGAAAGCCCTAGGAGAAGTTGATTTCACAAACTATGAATCACCAACCATTATTGTATATAAGCAATGTTCCAAAACTGGCTATGTTGAAAAATGCTGTAAATTTGTCAAAAAATTATTTTTTCATCATTATAATTCTTCATGCACATTTTCAATATGTGTGGAACATGTCTGCAAAGTATTGAAAAGAAATACTGAAAGCCCTAGGAGGAGTTGATTTCACAAACTATGAACCACCAACCATTACTGTATATAAGCAATGATCCAAAAATGGCTATGTTGAAAAATGCTGTAAATTTGTCAAAAATTATTTTTTCATCATTATAATTCTACATGCACATCTTCAATATGTGTGGAACATGTCTGCAAAGTATTGAAAAGAAATACTGAAAGCTCTAGGAGGAGTTGATTTCACAAACTATGCACTACCAACCATTGTTGAATATGGCAATTATCGAAAATTGGCTAAGTTCAAAATGCTGTTAATTTGTCAAAATTCATTTTTTCACCATAATACTTCTTCATGCATATCGTCAATATCTCTGGCACATGTCTGTAAAGTATTGAAAAGAAATACTGAAAGCCCTAGGAGGAGTTGATTTCACAAAACTGCACTACCAACCATTATTGTATAAGCAATGGTCAAAAAAAGGATATGTTAAAAATTGCTGTAAATTTGTCAAAAATTATTTTTTCATCATCATAATTCTTCATGCACATCTTCAATATATGTGACGTTCTCTGAGATTTTCGGTCTTGTGGAGGTATGACGTGACGTCACAAAACGTGAATTAAAGTTGACGTCACAAAACTGCATGCGACGTTAATTGGAATTTTGCGCACTCAGTCACTAGTTTCGAAACGCCGTCTTATAAGAAAAGTTGGAAATTTCTGGCAAGAGCTTGAAATTTCCGACTCTTTAATATGTTGACATCATTCACTGTGAAGCACAACAAAACAGGACACTATAACTCAGAGTTACAAAAGTTTTTACAAGGCCAATTAATGCCTTCGCCAATTAAAAACCCTAAGATGCAATTTGAGGGTGGCGCGTGTTTTCTCTATTTTTCTCATCTATCGTTAGCGCTTTTTATTAAAGCTTTTGGACTTGGATTCTAAACATAATAAACATTGTAAAAATGTTAAGAACTAAATTTCCGACTCTGACTCCACAAGACCCAAAATATCATATACTGTCACATATGTGGAACATGTCTGCAAAGTATTGAAAAAAAATACTGAAAGCCCTAGGAGAAGTTGATTTCACAAACTATGAATCACCCACCATTATTGTATATAAGCAATGTTCCAAAAATGGCTATGTTGAAAAATGCTGTAAATTTGTCAAAAAATTATTTTTTGATCATTATAATTCTTCATGCACATTTTCAATATGTGTGGAACATGTCTGCAAAGTATTGAAAAGAAATACTGAAAGCCCTAGGAGGAGTTGATTTCACAAACTATGCACTACCAACCATTGTTGAATATGGCAATTATCGAAAATTGGCTAAGTTCAAAATGCTGTAAATTCGTCAAAATTCATTTTTTCAGCATAATACTTCTTCATGCATATCTTCAATATCTCTGGCACATATCTGCAAAGTATCAAAAGAGAATATTGAAAGCTGTAGGAGGAGTTGATTTCACAAAGTATGCACTATTAGCACTATGGCAAACATTCTATGTATAGGTTTAAAAAGTCCCATAACTCTTGCAAAACTGACCCTTTGGCCCCTAAATTCATATCACACATGTGTTGTCTAATGGTGCAAGTGTGTTGAAAATTTGAAGAACATCGGGCAAAAACTACTTAAGTTATTTAGCAAAGATGTCAAAATGTTGACGGAATGACGGAATGACGGAATTACGGAATGACGGACAGGCTGAAAACAGTATACCCCCCTAAAACTTCGTTTTGCGGGGGGTATAATTATTCTCCAGTATTATCACATAAACCCTTCTGTCAAGTTAAACGTAGAAAATACCCACAAATACAAAATACAATAACGAAATTATCGCGAGAATATTTGAACGTCTTGCAATTGAAATGAGCGGCTTAAAGAGAAAGTGAGTGAGTGACGTCACAGCTTTATACTGGTTACCGCGTTCACCGTGTAATTATCGATAAACCGGTAACCATACCCGATAAAGATGGCGATTCACTCAGATGCAGGAAAAAACGAAGGTTCCCCAACTTTGAATACGAATATTTTGCGTAACAAACCCGATATGCATTCTCTTGTACCAGGAATGAATTTATGATGGTATTTTACGTATACATACGGCGTCTTATGCGGTTCCGAATCCATTCCTTTAATCCCTGATCTCTTCATGGAAAAAATGCCTGAGATTTACCAAATGCGTTGTAACTATTTTAGTAGCAAATGTTGATGCTTTGTCCCTGTACAGCCTCAGGCCATTCAAACAGCAATTCTTACAAAACACATTTGTTCTTAGTCCTATATATTGTAAACATGTGCATATAACAGCTGTCTCATGAGAAAACCGTATTTTCACCAAGATGAAAACAAAGGCGCAGATCAGCTGTGCAGTAGAGTAACTGCACAGCTGATCAGCGCCTTTGTTTTTGCTACACAGATAATAATTCCAACTTCACTAATTTCCTACATTCTGCTTGGTATCTTTTATGACTTTATATTTCGATAAAAGCAACGCGCAAGAATACTTGGTTTTCATCTTAAAATGGCACGATGTTACGGGAGTTTGTGACATTTCTTCAGACAAACGTTGACTTCACCATATTAAAACGTCTTAAAACAATGAATGAATGCATTTTTGAATACGTTGAAATGAAATTTGTTCCACTTTCATCTATCCAGGCGGCTGTTTTTCACCCCAAAGAAACAACTTTGAATGTAGGGGAGATGTTTTAAAGCTCAAGCTTTTACAACCTTCCCGTAGCTTACAATTTAATGCCTCTATTTATTGCAAGAAGCGTTTTCTACACTGAGTAAATTTTCAAGATGGCTGCCTCATGAAAGTCCATTTTGCTCTATATTTTCCTTCCGCTGGCTAAGAAAATTCAAATTATTGTTGACAAATGCACTGTTATGAGACAAAGTTGGAAATATAAACTCAGGCAAATCACTCACAAACTTTTTCATAAAGCCCTTTATTCAGTATGTGAGTGATTAGCCTGAGTTTACACATCGATAAAATCAACAAAAATAAAATTCATTCCTATAGTACAATTCACTATTCCAACCTTCTAGCCATCTTTTGTAACTGCACAGGCCGGTTTGTATCAGACCTGGTCGGAAACCCCAAGACTGGTTTTCTGGCATTGAGGCTCATTCAACATTTTTGCATTATCAGCTGGCTTCCAGCTTTCAAAAATCAATATTGGAAATACAGGAAACCAAAACCATACTGACCTCAAGGTCAGGGTGGTTTCATTTACCTGCATTTTCAATATTGATTTTTTTCTAAGCTGGAAACCAGCCGATAATGCAACCAGAGGACCAATGGTCTTGTAAACGCTCACCTGAGATCTGCTGCATATACCAATAAACATGTTTGAAAAGTATGGTATTTAACCCCAGTGCAGGGGCAGATGACGCCCTTGGGCCATTTTCTTTTTTCAGAATAATCAATATTCTGTCCATTTGCCAATTTCCTGCTGGCTTTTCCCTTCAAATGACATTTTAACAATTTTCCCCATTCAAATGCATAGGCAACCCATGTTGACCTTGCCATAAACTTGGTCAAGGTCATCACAGGGTCATGATTTATATATACATTGGAGTACTTTAGCCATCGATGCTTCACTCCTTGGTCAAGGTCATCACAGGGTCATGATTTATATATACATTGGAGTACTTTAGCCATCGATGCTTCATGCCAAGTTTCCTTGAAATCAGTCTATTGGTTTCAGAGAAGAAGATTTTTGATGGGCTTTTACCATATATGGGCATGACGGCCATCTTGGTCATGTGACCTAAATTATTAATATACACATTGGTTCCCCCATCCTATGGATGCTTCACATAAAATTTGGCTTTAATTGGCCAAGCGGTTTCAGAGGAGAAGATGTTTGAATATTATGGTAATATACATGTATATTGCCCCGGGGTGGGGCCATATAAGCCCTTGGGTTCAACTTTTTTCAGAATCATTAATATTCAGTCCTACTAACTATTTCCTGCAAGATTTTCACCTCAAAGTCAAATGACTTTTTAAAAGTTTTCCCCATTCAAATGCATAGGTGACCAATGTTGACCTTGTCATAAAATAGGTCAAGGTTACCACAGGGTCATGATTTATATACACATTGTAGTACTTTAGCCATCGATGCTTCATGCCAAGTTTCTTTGAAATCGGTCCACCAGTTCTGGAGAAGAAGATTTTTGAAGGGTTTTTACCGTATATGGGCATAGCGGCCATCTTGGTCATGTGACCTAGATTATTTATATACACATTGATTTCCCCATTCTATAGATGCTTCAAATAAAATTTGGCTTTGATTGACCAAGCCGTTTCAGAGGAGAAGACATTTGAATATTATGGAGATATACATGTATATTGCCCCGGGGTGGGGGCACATGAGCCCCTGGGGTCCAATTTTTTTCAGAATCATTAATATTCAGTCCTACTGCCCATTTCCTGCAAGACTTTCACTTTAAATGACATTTTAAAAATTTTCCCTATTCAAATGCATTGGCGACCTATGTTGACCTTGCTGTAAAATAGGTCAAGGTCATCACAGGGTCATGATTTATATACACATTGTAGTGCTCGAGCCATCAATGCTTCATGCCAAGTTTTGTTGAAATCGGTCCACCGGTTCTGGAGAAGAAGATCTTTAAAGGGTTTTCACCATATATGGGCATGGCGGCCATCTTGGTCATGTGACCTGAATTTGTTATATATACATTGGTTCCCCCAGCCTACAGATGCTTCATATAAAATTTGGCTTTGATTGGCCAAGCGGTTTCAGAGAAGAAGATCTTTGAAAATGGTGGACGACGGACGGACGACAGACGGACGGACGACAACGGACGGATGCCGGAGCATGGGTGTACTATAAGCTCACCTATGAGCCTTCGGCTCAGGTGAGCTAAAAATGGGTGAAAATACCAATACTCTCTGGAGCACTTTAAACACTTCTTACCGGTACATTTCCAATATTTTGTACACTAAATGTTAAATTCTTCAAGACACCACTTGGTAGATAAAACTTCTCATCATTTTGGAATCTTGCACATTTGCCTTCCTGTAATAGAAATAGCATAATTAGACATTCCTTTAATGAAGAACATTATTGGGCTAAAGAAACATTTGCCTGTTTTTACCCAGATTGAAACATCTGTGTGTGTGTGTGTGTGTGTGTGTGTGTGTGTGTGTGTGTGTGTGTGTTGAGGCTTTACATCCCAGTCAACAATTTTTCAGTCATGTCAGGACGGAGCCAACGCTTCCTGGGTTTAACCAGTACTGTAGGGAGTTAATGTGTCGCACATTACACGGTGACACTTGTGGGGATCGAACCCAGGACCTCTCGATTTGGAGTTCGACGCTCTACCACATGCAACCGCGCTACCTAAAAAATTTTTAATTATCATTTCATTTACTTGTGCATTTATTCTTACTTGCCCAGTCATCATGTCTGCATGGCGCCATTACCTTGGTACAACAACAAAACTTTAAGTATGAGTCACGATTAAACTTTATCATTCCATAATAAAGATGTTACAATTTCTCAATTTTTTCTGTAATTTGAACACAACATTGTCATTTTCTCAACATTCTCCAAAACTTGCTAACCAACTAGATATCATCTGGAAAACATGTTCATAAAAAAAATACCCAGACACACCACTTTCATGTAGTGTTCAACAGAACTTTATCATTTTTCTAATTTTTGCTCTAAAACATAAATGTTGGGACTCATTAGAACGGCCTTTCCAACTTGAAAGCAGTTCTAATGTGTTTCACAATCAATGGTTTGAACAAAAACAACAAAAACATCAAAATATTTCAACTGAAGTTTTTCATTTTTAATTTTTACAACTTCAGTAAAAATAAGAGCTGTCGCAGGACAGCGTAAATCGCCTGACTTGTGCTTTGCCACTAAATCTATTAAAATCTATGACCCATGATATTGACCTCAAGGTCACTCAGGTGGGTCATGATGTTACAGCAAACTTCAGACCAATATCTACCAACACACAAAGTATCAACTTTTTATGTTAAACATCAACATATTTGATACAGACTTATAAAATTTCTAAGTCTGTGACCTTGACCTCAGGTGAGTCAAGATGGTACAGCATAAAACTAATAAGAACTAGAATTGTCAGAGGATCTGCCTATAGCCCCGCTTCTGAGCTTTTTGCCAGGGTAAGGAAAACAATGGCGGGCAACAATCCCAAGCTAGATCTTATTAATACAGATGCACATAAAAAGATGCCAGATTCTGTCAATTTGTTCTCAAGGTATTGTGCGGAAACAAAATTCTGAGTCAATCAAGGGCCAAAACTCTGTCAAAAGTTAGCAAAAAATGACAGGCAACAATCCCAAGCTAGATCTTGTCAATATTAATGTGCATACAAATTTTGGTCAGATTCTGTCAAATCGTTCTCAAGATATTGAGTGGAAACGAAATTCTGATGTCAATCAAGGGCCGTAACTCCGTCAAAATTTTGCGAAAAAATGGCGGGCAACAATCCCAAGCGAGATCTTGTCAATGCTGATGTGCATACAAAATTTGGTCAGATTCTGTCAATTCTTTCTCAAAATATTGAGCGGAAACAAAATTCTGACATCAATCAAGGGCCATAACTCTTTCAAAAGTTTGCAAAAAGTGACAGGCAACAATCCCAAGCTAGATCTTGTCAATGTTGACGTGCATACAAAATTTGGTCAGATTCTGTCAATTTTGTTCTCAAGATATTGAGCGGAAAAGGAATTCTGACGTCAATCAAGGGCCGTAACTCCGTCAAAATCTTGCGAAAAATGATGGGCCACAATCCCAAGCTAGATCTTGTCAATGCTGATGTGCATACAAAATTTGGTCAGATTTGTTTGATTTGTTCTAAAGAGATTGAGCGGAAATTAAATTCTGACGTCAATCAAGGGCCGTAACTCCGTCAAAATTTTGCGAAAAATAAAGGGCAACAATCCCAAGCTAGATCTTGTCAATGTTGATGTGCATACAAATTTTGGTCAGATTTTGTAAATTCACTCTCAAAATATTGAGTGGAAACTATATTTTGACATCAATCAAGGGTCGTAACTCAGTCAAAATTATGCAAAAATTAACAGGCAACAATCTCAAGCTAGATCTTGTCAATGTTGATGTGCATACAAACTTTGGTCAAATTCTATCAATTGGTTCTCAAGATATGGAGCGGAAATGAAATTCTGACATCAATCAAGGGCCGCAACTCCGTCAATATTTTGCGAAAAAATATGGGCAACAATCCCAAGCTAGATCTTGTCTATGTTGATGTGCATACGAAATTTGGTCAGATTTTGTCAATTTGTTCTCAAGATATTGAGCGGAAACAAAATTCTGACATCAATCAAGGGCCATAACTCCATCAAAATTTTGTGAAAAATGACGGGCAACAATCCCAAGCTAGATCTTGTCAATGTTGATGGGCATACAAAATTTGGTCAGATTCTGTCAATTCGTTCTCAAGATATTGAGCGGAAACAAAATTCTGACGTCAATCAAGGGCCATTACTCCATTAAAACTTTGCGAAAAATGATGGGCGACAATCCCAAGCTAGATCATGTCAATGTTGATGTGCATACAAAATTTAGTCAGATTCTGTCCATTCGTTCTCAAGATATTGAGCGGAAACGAAATTCTGACATCAATATAGGGTCATCCAAGGGCAATAACTCTTCTGCAAATTTGGGGAAAACAACATGCATTAATACATAAGTAGATATTGTCAATATTGATGCATATGCCAAATTTGGTTAAAGTCTAACAACTGGTTCTCAAGTTATAAGTGGTAACAGAATTATGGACGGAATAACGGAATGACGGAAGGACAGAATAACGGAAGGACGGAAGGACAGAACGACGGAAGGACAGGGTGAATCCAGTATAGCCCTACTTTTTCAAAGCGAGGCTATAATAATATCTAATAGCAAAGTATCAACTAGATCCATCCATCTATTCCAGCAATATGCAGTTCAAAACACTTTAAGTACTAGAAAATGTGTTTATGAAACACTATGCCCCCAACTGGTAAGTCACTTTCAAGATGTAAAAATGTCCAAAAAATGACTAAGTTCAAATTGCAAAAAAAGTGACAAAAATTAATCTGAGGAGTATATTCCAACCACATGCATATCTTCAAAGCATGGTCACAATGTCTGCAAAGTTTCAAAAGTATCGGTATTAAATTGTAGGAGGAGTTGCGCACACAATGTACCTTCTATCCATTCACTAAAATGCCCGAAAAAATGAATAAGTTCAAATTGTGAAAAAAAAAATGACAAAAAATAATCCAAGGATTATATCCAAACCACATGCATATCTTCAGACCATGCCCATAACAGGTGTAAAGTTTTAAATGAATTGGCATGAAACTGTAGGAGGAGTTGCGCACACAAGGTACCCACTGCCCATTCACTTTCATTGTGAAAATGCCCGAAAAATGGCTAAGTTCAAATTGCAAAAAAGTGACATGGTTTTTACCATATATGGGCGTGGCGGCCATCTTGGTCATGTGACCTGGATTTCGCTAAAAAACTTTCGTCTCCCCTACCCATGGATGTTCCACATAAAATTTCACTTTGATTGGCCAAGCAGTTTCAGAGAAGAAGATCTTTGAAAAGTGTGTATGGACAACAGACTAGCCAAGGTCAAGAGATGACCTTGACCTATATTAATCACATACCTTCATCTACTCCATTAGTTGTTTGCATCTACCACTTTTCAGGCCTCGGTCTGTGTTTTCAAAAAATCCATAGTTTTCACTTCTTCCTATGTAAAAGCCTATGTTTCCAATTTGACCATGCCGTAAAATAGGTCAAGGTCAAACAAGGGTCATCATTTTATCAAACTATGATAGGCTGAGGTCTCCGATGCTACATACCAAGTTTCGTGGAAATCGGCCCACCGGTTCTGGAGAAGAAGATTTTTGAGTGGTTTTTACCATACATGGGCGTGGCGGCCATCTTGGTCATGTAACTTGGATTTCGCGATCAAACTTTTGTCTCCCCTACCCATGGATGCTCCACATAAAATTTCACTTTGATTGGCCGAGCAGTTTCAGAGAAGAAGATCTTTGAAAAGTGTGTATGGACAACAGACTGGCCAAGGTCAAGAGATGACCTTGACCTATATTAATCATATACCTTCATCTACTCCATTAGTTGTTTGCATCTACCACTTTTCAGGCCTCAGGCTGCAATAGTTTTCCAAAAATCCATAATTTTCACTTTTTCCTATATAAAAGCCTATGTTTCCAAATTTGACCTTGCCGTAAAATAGGTCAAGGTCATCCAAGGGTCATCATTTTATCAAACTATGATGGGCTGAGGTCCTCGATTCTACATACCAAGTTTCGTGGAAATCGGCCTGCCGGTTCTGGAGAAGAAGATTTTTGAGTGGTTTTTACCATATATGGGCGTGGCGGCCATCTTGGTCATGTGACCTGGATTTTGCGATCAAACTTTCGTCTCAACTACCCATGGATGCTCCACATAAAAGTTCACTTTGATTGGCCAAGCAGTTTCAGAGAAGAAGATCTTTGAAAAGTGTGTATGGACAACAGACTGGCCAAGGTCAAGAGATGACCTTGACCTATATTAATCACATACCTTCATCTACTCCATTAGTTGTTTGCATCTACCACTTTTCAGGCCTCAGGCTGCAATAGTTTTCAAAAAATCCATAGTTTTCACTTTTTCCCATGTAAAAGCCTATGTTTCCAAATTTGACCTTGCTGTAAAATAGGTCAAGGTCATCCAAGGGTCATCATTTTATCAAACTACAATGGGCTGAAGTCCCCAATGCTACATACCAAGTTTCGTGGAAATCGGCCCACCGGTTCTGGAGAAGAAGATTTTTGAAGGGTTTTTACCATACATGGGCGTGGCGGCCATCTTGGTCATGTGACCTGGATTTCGCGATAAAACTTGAAATGCCACTACCCAAGGAGGCTCCACATAAAATTTCAACTAGATCGGCCAAGCGGTTTCAGAGAAGAAGATCTTTGAAATTGTGGACGACGGACGACGGACGGACGATGGACGGACGGACGCCGGATCATGGCCATCCTATAAGCTCACCTTGTGAGCCTTCGGCTCAGGTGAGCTAATAAAACTGTAGGAGGAGTTGCACACACAAGGTACCCACTATCTATTCACTTTATCAAGAATTAAAAAGGGAAATAACTCTCACAGAATGGGCCCCTAGCCTGTTGAATTTACCTGAAAGAAAAAATATGGGTCCTCTTAATTTTCATATACAAACTACATACCAAATTTCAAGATCCTAGCTCTAATGGTTCCTGAACGAGTGCTAAGCATTACTCACGCA
Source organism: Rugalucina vietnamica (assembly GCA_964017185.1). Classification (NCBI taxonomy): domain Eukaryota; kingdom Metazoa; phylum Mollusca; class Bivalvia; order Lucinida; family Lucinidae; genus Rugalucina; species Rugalucina vietnamica. The sequence continues at coordinate 58,073,504 of OZ024875.1, read as the reverse complement.
TCACAGACTGACTGCACGGACAGACCCAAACCAATATGCATAAAAAAAACAAAAAAGGGCATAAAAAAGCTTTAACGTAAAATTTCAAAGCCTTTGACCTTGATCTCAAGGTCAATCAGGTGGGCCATGATGGTACAGCATAAAACTTCAGACCAATATCTGCCAACACGCAAAGTATCAACTTAATCCATCTACATATTCAAGAGATACAGACATATAAAGAAATTAACCAAAAACTTTAACACAAAATTTCTAAGTCCGTGACCTTGACCTCAGTGTCACCCAGGTGGGTCGTGATGATAAAGCATAAAACTTCAGACCAATATCTAGCAACATGCAAAGTATCAACTTGATCCATCAACATGTTCAAGAAATATAGACTGATATAAAACTTTAACCAAAAACTTTAACACAAAATTTCTAAGTCCATGACCTTGACCTCAAGGGCACACAGGTGGGTCATGATAGTACAGCATAAAACTTCAGACCAATATCTACCAACATGCAAAGTATGAACTTGATCCATCAACAACCTCAAGAGATATAGACTCATAAAAATTTTAACAAAAAACTTAAAGATTTGAGCGACGCTAACGCCAACACTAACGCCAACGCCGGGGTGACTGCAATAGCTCTTCCTGTACTTTCGTACAGGCGAGCTAAAAAGTATATAATTGCAGGGGCATGTGTTTGTAATGACTAGCAAATGAGCCGTGTCATAAGAAAACCGGATTTTTGCCTATGCAAAAACAAAGGTGCAGATCAGGTTCGCAGTTTTTTGAGACTGCACAGTCCTGTTTGTGTAGGACCAGGTCGGAACCCAAATTGTTGGTTTTCTCACGCACAGGCTCACATGTGAATATTGTTAGACCTTACCTTCTGTATAAAAATGTCTGAGGAATCATTGTAAGGTACACATGTAGTGGTGTGAGCATTCCAGGAACAATTGGCTCTCGGGTCTCCTACACACTCCCCACATCTACAGTTAGAAAATTAGCTGCGTCATGAGAAACTCGGATCTTTACATGTGCAAAAACAAAGGAGCAGATCAGCTTTGCAGTAACTGCACAGACGGCTGATCAACACTTTTGTTTTTCTATACAGAAAGTACAACCACTCAAGCTTCTAGCCTTCTATGAATATGCAAGCCTATTTGTGTTGCACTTGTTAGGGAATACAGACAACAAGTTTTCTCATGATGTAGCTCTTAAAACATTTTTACAACATATTTTTAACACAACTAATATTTGGCATTAAAAACAATCCATTCCCAGTGACATCAAACATACAGCTAGAAAAGGCACAGATCAGCTTTGTTTTTGTCATCTCTCTTTGGCCTAAATCTGTAATTTGAAGCCAATGGCCATCATCTGTGACTGCACTCTCTGGTTTGTAGTTGACTTTTCTGAAATTCTAGACAGGATTTCTCATGATGATGGTCATATCATCAGGAAAACATGTCTGTGTAATGTATACCTCCTTGAACCCCACTTTTATACAGGAAAACTGGAGTTGGCAGGGGACTATACATGTTTCGCTTATTTTGATCCAAAACATAGATTGTGTGTACTTGTAGAACCTCCTCGCCAAGGCGGTTTTAACATGTACCCTTGATCTATGTTTTGAGCTAAAATATTAAAAATATCCAAATTTTGCTATTGAAAATTTTCAATTTTTACAACTTCGGACAAATCTGAAAATAACATGGGCATGTTTTCATAATGTAATTTGCAAAACCTGGCATGCTGTTGGACAGAAATAGGGCCAGCGTAACCAAATACAGGTCAACCGCATTATATTTTCGATTCCATAGAAACAAACTGTGTTACAAAAGTGTAACTGTGTTCTAATGAGGTTACAGAAAATAATCATTATGAGAGTTATTACACGACCTTGTTGTATTGAAAAATGCACAGTAATGAGGTTTGTTACAATGAGGTTGAACTGTAGTGCTCATAATTCCTTACCTTCTGTAATGAGCACAGTCATAGAAGAGTAGATCTGTATGAGCAAGAAGAACTGTGTCATGGCTGTTGTTTTTTTTCACATACAGAAACACTTCTCCATCTGTATGATCTGTAAAAATTTACGATATGCAACTCACAATCATGGCGAGGAACAAATGAGCCACCTCTTGGAACCAGAGGACCATTGGTCCTGAGAATGCTCACCTGAAGCAATGACCTTGACCTTAAATACTTACATACCTTTATTGACTTCATTAGTTGTCTGCATCTGCAAAGTTTCATGTCCGAGAAAAACAAGTCTATATTTTCGATATTTCAATGGCTTTGGGTCAAGGTCAAGAAATGACAATGAGCTTAATTAATAACATACCTTCATTGTCTCCATCAGTTGTCTGCATTCAACTTTCAAGTCTCAGATCAGGCTGCAATAGTTTCCAAAATATCCAGTGTTTTCGTCTTTTCCCATGTAAAAGCCTATGTTTCCAAAATTGACCTTTCCGTAAAATAGGTCAAGGTCATTCCAGGGTCATTATTTTAGCAAACTATGATGGGCTGGAGTCCCCGATGCTACACATCAAGTTTGTGGAAATCCGTTTGTGGAGGTTCCACATAAAATTTCACTTTGATTGGCCAAGCGGTTGCAGAGTAGAAGATCTTTGAAAAGTGTGTATGAACGACATATCGGCCAAGGTCAAGAGATGACCTTGACCTATATTAATCAAACACCTTCATCTACTCCATTACTTGTCTGCATCTACCACTTTTCAGGGCTCAGGCTGCAATAGTTTACAAGAAATCCATAGTTTTCACTTTTTCCAATGTAAAAGCCTATGTTTCCAAAATTGAGCTTGCCGTAAAATAGGTCAAGGTCATCCCAGGGTCATCATTTTAGCAAACTATGATGGGCTGGAGTCGCAGATGCTACATACCAAGTTTCGTGGAAATCGGCCTGCCGGTTCTGGAGAAGAAGATTTTTGAAGGGTTTTTACCATATATGGGCTTGGTGGCCATCTTGGTCATGTGACCTAAATTTCGCGAACAAACTTTCGTTCCCCCTACCCATGGAGGTTCCACATAAAATTTCACTTTGATAGGTCAAGTGGTTGCAGAGAAGAAGATATTTGAAAAGTGTGTATGAACGACATATCGGCCAAGGTCAAGAGATGACCTTACCCTATATTAATCATATACCTTCATCTACTCCATTAGTTGTCTGCATCTACCACTTTTCAGGACTCAGGCTGCAATAGTTTACAAGAAATCCATAGTTTTCACTTTTTCCAATGTAAAAGCCTATGTTTCCAAAATTGACCTTGCCGTAAAATAGGTCAAGGTCAACCCAGGGTCATCATTTTAGCAAATTATGATGGGGTGGAGTCCCAGATACTACATACCAAGTTTCGTGGAAATAGGCCCACCGGTTCTGGAGAAGAAGATTTTTGAAGGGTTTTTACCATATATGAGCGCGGTGGCCATCTTGGTCATGTGATCAAGTTCCCGTGAACAAACTTTCATTCCTCCTACCCATGGAGCAGGCCTGTGGAAATATTAAAAAAATTCACTCATCCAGGGACAAGTAAACTAAAAAAATTTACTTGTCCTGACCAAAGTTCACTTGTCCAAAAACTAATCATCAAAAACCATATTTTTCAGTTTCTTACCCTGTTGTCTAGATTGCTGGCCTGACATACAATATTAAAACTTAAAAATAATGACCAAGAATTGGCACAGTCATGCACAAATCAGTCCTTGAGACTGTGAAACTTATAACCAAAAATATCAAAAAATAAAGCAATGATCTGAAACTGTAACAATCAGACAAATAAACATGTCCTTAAAACTCAAGTGTGCTTTGACCAGGATCTGACAAAATCAATCAAAAACATTCTGAAATCACGCATAGATAAAAAAATGATAAGAAATGAACAGCTACCAAGGATACATGATCAGTATCATTACATGCACACAATCACATGCCCATTACAAAATATTTAGTTATGCACAACAGAGGGCTCAGGAGTACCCCTTGTAGGTGATTTTCTCCTGATCCATCTTGTCCATTGATATATATTGGATTCTTTAACATACATGATAGGAATCAGGGAGATTTGTCTTCCATTTCAGGGAGGTTTTTGAAAAATGTATAGTATATAATTATGGGTAAATAAAAGATTCTTTTCAGGGAGATTTTGAATTTTTGTTGAAAAGTGGTTCATTTTAGAAGAATTTTTAAAAATTTTGTTGCTCATTTCCTGGAGTCTCCCTGATGATGAGGTTACAGTCTGTCCTCCTAAAAGATAAAGAAAATATTGAGACAACCCCTCCATTTCCAATATTAGTGCTTGGTTAATATAAAACCATAATTTTGTTTTAGACGAAAAAATAGCAACATTTTACAATACACAAAACGAATTTAAAAAGACACAAATGATAAATTTATGCTCTTTGGGTAACTTGTTTACAGCTACAATATTTAGGTATACTTTTTGTGATTATTTTGGATAGTTGCTACAATATTGGGCCATGAAAGCCAAGACAAGAAACTATCAATTTCGTCTAAACTAAATTTGGGTTTTTGATTTACCCGACCTGTGTTTTTCTGCACACAAAATTATTGGGTCAATAAACAGCTGACATGACACGCTCATTTCATAGAAAATATGTCATATTTTGTGGAAATAGCTAATATTTAGTTCACTTTATTGGATAAAAGACTTATGCAGCTTCTGACCTGGTGAAAGTAAGATTGTTGAGGATTATTTTTTCACTTGTCCGTGGACAAGCAGATCTTGAAACATTGCTTGTCCGGCACTTTCACGTACCGAGTCGGGCGTGGTATTTCCACAGGCCTGCATGGAGGCTCCACATAAAATTTCAACTTGATCGGCCAAGCGGTTTCAGAGAAGAAGATCTTTGAAATTGTGAACGCCGACGGAAGACGGACGGACGGACGGACGGACGCCGGAGCATGGGAATACTATAAGCTCACCTGTGAGCCTTCGGCTCAGATGAGCTAAAAACCAACAATGTGGTTTCTGAACAGGTCTGACACAAACCGGCCTGTACAGCTACAGAAGCAGGCTAGAAGCTTGAAATTTTGGAGTTAAGTAGAGGAGGAATTGTACTATCCAAGTAAAGAAAACAAAGGCGCTGATCAGCTTCGCAGATACCCCAAAGCTGATCTGCGCCTTTATTTTCGCCTATGCAGATTGTTGGTTTTCCCATGGGGCAGCTCAAATATTTAAATCTGTTGTATACATTTGTATATAAATCTTGATAGGGTATTTGACTTATTTTCCAGTCACCAATATTAGACATGATGGGACACAAGCAATAAAGAATGTGTGTCTTATATGTCAACATATTTTCTTAAAATAAGCCTGTCCAGTAAATGTGTAGCTTGGATAATTGGACAACCTGACATGACCTAAGCTCACTACCAAGAATGTAAAGCAACTAATCAATAAAATCTCACCTGTTACAATTGGTGTTTTACATCTCAGATTGTCTGATCTAGTTGCGGATTTTTGTCCCGCTCTGACATCACATACATAAACATATCCAGGCAAAAGAGACGGAGCCACACCGGTAAAATTTACATTAACCTATAATGAAATCAAGTTTTATTTTTCAATACAGGGAAGTCTCATATGAGTTTAGAAGAACAATTTAATTTTGAGAGCATAGTGTTTTGAAAGTCTAAAATATTTTTGGAATTATTCAAATAACACATGTAATTTGGAAGATATCACAATTTTACTATAATTATGTACCCGATGTCATTGTCCTGCAAAAATTGAAGTCATGTGATGCATTTGAGCTACAAATGCAATGCAATGCTAGCCTTAGCTTAACATATGAGTTATTAAAAAATTTGCCTGGTTGCTCAACTTCCCAGTAAACAGCATTCAGTAGAAACGCCAAGCTAGGGAGTAGTAATATTTTTAAAAGCATAGCAACCAAAAAACGTTCGAAATCTAGCTGATTCAAAATGAATCGACGATCAGTACCCTAATTTAAACCGTTCGTACACGATAAAAACACAAACAATCTTAACCAAACTCGCAGCCCATTTTGACAACAGCTAGATCCGCCTCATTATTGTACAAACTACACATACTGTGTATTGTAAAAATGTAAACAGACGTTTCTCGCTACGCGATCGGCGCTGCCGATACACACCCAATTTGAATCGTTTATTTCAGGAATATAAGACCTTCTCCAGCTTTGGCACCTATGCCAGACAAAAATTTGGAATTTCTTCTTTGTATTCAGGCTTTTTCATCAAAATCTGTGATGACACGTTGTGGCTTTGCAAAATAACTTTTGGGGACTGAAAATCATTGGAGACAAGATGGCGGCTTCTTGACAAGAATGCAGTGGCTTATAACACTTTATAAATGGTGCTTAAATTGCAAGAAATCAAAATCAAATCTTTACCAGTACATTTATCATAAGCAAAAATAGTGCAGAAACCAGTTTTTATATTAGGATAAGGTGACACCTTTTATTTATTTCAGAAAATCACACATTGTCTCTGAAATGCAACCAAAAAACTGTGTGACAGCCTGCCTAGGCTGATTTTAAATTGCTAATATTAGGAATACAAGACTTTCTCCAGCTTTGGCACCTATGCCAGACAAAAATTTGGAATTTCTCCTATGTATTCTGGCTTTTTCATCAAAATCTGTGATGACACGTTTTGGCTTTGCAAAATAACTTTTGGGGACTGAAAATCATTGGAGACAAGATGGCGGCTTCTTGACAAGAATGCAGTGGCTTATGACACTTTATAAATGGTGCTTAAATTGCAAGAAATCAAAATCAAATCTTTACCAATACATTTATCAAAAGCAAAAGTAGTGCAGAAACCAGTTTTTATATCAGAATAAGGTGACACCTTTTATTTATTTCAGAAAATCACACATTGTCTCTGAAAAGCAACCAAAAAACTGTGTGACAGCCTGCCTAGGCCGATTTTAAATTGCTAATATCAGGAATATAAGACATTCTCAGTCCAACTTTGGCACCTATGCCAGACAAAAATTTGGAATTTCCTCTTTGTATTCAGGCTTTTTCATCAAAATCTGTGATGACACATTGTGGCTTTGCAAAAAAAACTTTCAAGGACTGGAGACAAAATGGTGGCTTTTTGACAACATGACACTTTATGAAAATTGCAAGAAATCAAAAGCAAATCTTCACCAAAATATTTATTCTAGGCAATAAAAAACGTAGAAGCAAGTTTTTATTTTAGAATGTGATGACATTTTTTTTTTCTTCAGAAAAGGAAGCTTTCTGTTCTCTTTAAAAGTCAACCAAAATCAGAGTGACAGCTTGCCAGGTTTATTTCAGGAATATAAGACTTTCTCCAGTTATGCCTGACAAAAATTTGGGATTTCTCCTTTGTATTAAGGCTTTATCATCAAAATCCGAGATGACACATTGCGGCTTTGCAAAAAAACTTTTGGAGACTGTAAATCCTTGGAGACAAAATGACGGCTTCATGGAAAAGATTCTGGCTTATGACACTTGAAAAAAAAAATCACAAGCAAGTCTTTTCCAATACATTCAGAGTTCTAAACAACTGGAAACATTTAGAAGCGAGCTGTCCTCTTAAAATGTAATGACACAATTTATTTATTTCAGAAAATATTACTTTCTAGCATCAAATTAACAGAAAACTAAAAATTAAAACAAAAATAATCTGTAGAATGTGTTCAATCTGAATCCTTTTTTTTTTTTTTTTTTTTTTTTTTTTTTTTTTTTTTTAGGAATGTATATAAGACTTTCTCCAGTTTTGACACCCATGCTGGGCAAAAGTTTGAAAATCTTTTTCATATTCAAACTTCATCATTAAGATCCGAGGCAACATGTCACAGCTTTGTAAAATCTTTTTCGGGTGTAAATCCTAGAAACAAAATGGCAGCTTCGTCTGCATAACTGTTTCGGAGAATTAAATGTCATTTTTATTGTAGATGGACAAAGAGACAACAGATCACGGGTATACAATAAGCTCATCATGTGAGCCTAAAGGCTTAGGTGAGCTAACAAAGAGGCCCAGCCAATGTATTCATTGTGTACCCCATTACCATGTGGATTTTCTTTAAAATAAAATTGTCTGTTGGAACTTCTGATATACATATAACATGCATTGGTTCCTTGCCATTGCTTACTTTTTTATATACATTTGTTTTTGTCCCACCCACTAGGGCTTTGACAAGTGAGAAGGCACTTAATGCTTGCCAAGAGTGTTGCAGACCGACTGAGTAGCTTAGTGGTTAAATCAACCCACAAAGGAATGTTAATGAAGTAAAACAGCCCTGCAACATATAAACCAGAAATTTTTCTCGGTAGAAGTCCGGCCATGTCCCAACATAATCATAGCTGTTTACTGGGATGTCTCAACATGATGATGGCATTTTCTGGGACATTTAGACACAAAACAAACAAAAACATTCTACCGTTTTGTTCTAATTAGCGCGCTGTGTGCTTAATTTTTCAAAATAACTTAAAAGTTATGGTTACAAAATATTGTTCTAATTAGCGCACACTAGGAACGACCAGAACCATAAATTGATGAAATATGAAAGTGTACCAGTCATTACAAAATAACGTTTGATCATTTTAGGTTATGCTTTAATGTCGTTAATAAAATATAAATGTGTAAAATTGCGGTAAAATATAAATATGCTAGTAGAGCAGTGTGCGCTTACACACATTTTTCGGAAACGGAGAGGGTGTGCCCTTATTGGAGCATGTGTGGTTATTAGAACGAATACGGTAAATCTAAAATATCAAGGCTTGAAAAAGGTAAAAGTGAATGATGATGAAATGGCACAATCAGAACAAAAGTCTCACTCCAAAAACAGAGATGGGAAAATGAATCAAACACCATTTCCTTGTACATGTAGCGCTGTATAACTTAGAAAGAATTAAAAGACACAGATGTAATGTTTAAAAGACAATATTTGATGATCATCCTGAATGCATTACATGAACACAGTAAACACTTTTCATTCTCTTGCCTCATCTGTCCATAAAACATCACTGTCATGCTATTGACAGATAATCTGCTCGAGAACTGAGATGTCTTTCACAGAGTCCACAACTGACTGAGAATCCACTGTTTAATCCTACATGTAATCTTAGTACACTATAAAAGTAATTGTGTACATTGTGGGCATGTACTCTTTGACCTTTCAACATCCAGCCACGAATTTCCTCACCATTGTTTATTATAACATTAATCCTGGCAGGTGACAATTTTACTGTCTTTCACAGATTTGGTCATTAAAATCATGGACTTTAGATTCCACTTGATATTTTTCTCTGTCCTGCATGGCACAAGATTCTGAAAAATAATATAGATGCGTGGTGGTTATAATACGTATAACATTTCTCTGTTAGGTACATACATGCATTTATGACTGCTGTTTAATTTAAATGAGCTGTGTCATGATAAAACCAACATTTTGCATATATGCAAAAACAAAAGCGCAGACCAGCTTCGTAGTAATTGCGAAGCTGATCAGCCCATTTAATAGTACACTTCCTCTGCTTTCTAAATTAAAAAAATTCCAGCCTCTAGCCATCTTCTGTGCTTGTACAGCTCGGTTTGTGTTGGACGTGTTAAAAAGCCACATTGTTGGTTTTCTTATGACATGGCTCAATTATATTAAAAGAATGTAAAATTGAAGGGTAGATCAGCTGCACCACCAGAAGACGTGCAGCTTCAATTTGCAAAGCATCCAGAGACAACCAACACTACTAAGTACAACCAAGGCGGATAATCCATGGTGGGATACTCTGGACTTTTGCATCTATAGGCTGGGCCCCAGCATTTGTTTCTGAGTGGGGGTGGGGCACTGAAAGCTGAAAAGTCATAATCCCCACACTTCCCCATAGGTGGGGGAGCAGTGGTTACAAATGACTGGTGCAGAGCAAGGGAAGTAACTATTTTCCTTGGAAAAAAGTCAGACTTTGGTTACTTTTCTTTGAAATGCACCAAATCAAAACAAAATTGAAAAGTATACCCAAGTTCCAAAAACTTAAAATTACAAAGATTTGCTAGAATTTCCACTTTGTCCAACTTTATGGTTGTTTGATTACAGAAGATCAGAGACAATAGAGGCAACAGAGAACAACCAACACAGATAAAATCAATTTTCATACGACATCAGGTTTTAATAATTGCATGTATAGATACCTGGCTGGGAACAACTTTTTATGGATCAAAATGATCTTTTAATAGTTGTTCCCAAAACGAAGCTGTGACTGTGTTTATGCAGACTTCTGTGCCTGTTAATATTTATTTCATCTGTGTTAATTGTTCAATTGTTCTCAGTCGCAGTAGTTGTCTCTGGACGGGGGAGAGGATACCATGGGTATGCATATTATATAGGGGGCACTTGAGCCGCAACATGAGAAAAACTGGTCCTCGGGAGTACTGACACAAACTGGCCTGTACAGTCACAGAAGCTAGAAGCTTGGAAACATGAATAAGAAGAGCAAATGTTCTATGCATGTAGCAAAAACAAGGGCACTGATCAGTTGTGCAGTTACTGTACAGCTGATCTGAGACTTTGTTCTCGCACATATTGCAAAACTCTGATTTTCTCATGACACGGCTCAAATAGATATGGCAAAGTAAGAGAAAACATTCCAGACTGCAATACTACATGGGAAATGGCAATGATTGTTTTTCTCAGTTTTACGCCCCTTTCAAGATTATTTCAGCTCATGAGTCTGGCTAATCAGTAGGTGGGGCAAAAATGAAAGAACCACCTGGCACGTACGCCCACAAGCAAACTTGTGCCCTGATTGGGCAAACCCGACAAAGCAGTGATGATCAAATGATTAAATGCTGGGATCAAATTCAGCATTCTCAACCACGGGGGCCGATGACCATGATTTTGTCAACTGAATGTTCCTGCAGCAGGGGATGCTTGACAATGTCAATTCCCTCCCCCCCCCCCCCCCCAACACACACACACAACCCTGTTTCTAATTACCAGGAATGGGGGGGGGACATGCATACAAATGACTGGTGCATAATTTACATCTCGAACAAACCTGGTAATTCTTTTCTTGTGGCTGTAGCCAGGGGCTGTCCGTGTAAGTAAATCCACTAGAAATTAGAATTCATGGTTCTGAGTGAGACTGATGTCAATATTAATCTGTCAATTATTATCCCTCTCTCAATGAATGAATGGTTTAAAAACAGCAGAACATGCACCAATTTATTTAAATAAAACAGTAATTATACGTTAAATCCACAAAAATCTATTTAATTTCCTTGTTTGCACCATTTTACTGCAAATTACAAAACAAATGACCAGCACATGTTTATATGCAGTACACGACTGCTGTGTAAATGGAAAATCGATTCCGAAAATATGCCAGCAATCAGATGTCAATTTTACGATTATCAGGTCTTCTCCAGCAATTTTACAAAGCCGTTACACGGAATAGGGTTTAATGAACATTTAATGCAAAAATTAGCCGATTCTGCGATGACACGTTGTGGGTTTGCAAAATAACTTAGACCAACTAAATGCGACATAAACACGGAAGTCTTTCACCCCTTTCGGTATTTATTTATATACGTCGCCCCAGTGATTTGTCACGTGACATGTGTTTCGATTTTGATTTGACAAAAAATCGTAGTTGGCGGATCGAGCTTTGATTTAGTCCGTGTATTATTATTATGCCTTCTTTCAGCGCTGTATTTTAGTGGAAATTTCGACGTCAATTCGGCCGCCATTTTGGTTAGGGACTACTTGACGTCGAGTAACGCTTCAAAATAAAATACAATTACCGCTTTTTCGCTCTTGGCGCTCCTACTGATTGGTCATGTGAAGACCCAAACTGTATCCTCCTTTCATTTTGTATGTTTGAACATGTACTGAGGTTAAATGTCCCAGTCAACAATTTTTTCAGTTATGTCAGGATGGAGCAACTGCTTCACCAAGTTCTATGGGGAGTAACTTTGTCTTGCCTAAGAACACAGCACAGCACCTGGAGTGGGGTTCAAACCCAGGACCTCCGAATTAAGGTGGTCTCTACTGGTCATTAGCTTGAATGACAATATCATTCAGAAAAGCACTCTTGAAATAAACAAAGCAGGATTATATGTATACTTCCCAAACTTGGACACGCTCAGACTTTCTAAGCTTGTGTGTGTGTGTGTGTGTGTGTGTGTGTGTGTGTGTGCGTGCGTGCATGTGCATGCATGAGTGCATGTGCATGCATGTGTGTGCTTGCAGAGCATGCATGCATGTGTATGTACACGTTTCATTTATGAGGCACTTTTTCTCATTAGCAGTGTTGCATATCATATAAGATGTTGCATTACTTACATAAAACGCTTGAGGAATAGCTACAGGCAAGCCTTTTGGGAGAACATCCAGTTCAAGGCACTGAGTTAGTGAGGATAGCCAATGACCTTTAGACAGATGGTATGGACACGAACTATTGTCTTTGAATGTACTCCTGTAATGGTGAAACATAGAAATCAAATGAGCTTTAACATTGGAAATCTGCTGTATGCATATACAGAATAGAGATAAGCTGAATAATTGCACTGCCCATCAAAAATGACATTACAAAAACTTGCCCTTGCAATATACAAAGATTTTTCAGCTGTAAAAATTTGGATCTTTTCAATTGTGGGTACATATTAGAACTGCCTTGCTTAGCAAAAATAAGAAAAATTGTATCCCCTTCAAACCCCAATTTTACTACATAACCAGAGGACCAAAGGTCCTGCAAATGCTCACCTGAGATCTGCTGTATATACCTATAAACATGTTTGAATATTATGGAAAATAGCCAAACTACAGGGGCAGACGAAGCCCTGGGACCATTCATTCAGAATAATCAATATCCTGTCCATATGCCAATTTCCTGCCAGTTTTTCCCTTCAAATGACATTTTAACAGTTCTACCAATTCAAATGCATAAGCAATCCATGTTGACCTTGCCCTGAAATAGGTCAAGGTCATCACAGGGTCATGATATATATTTACATTGTAGTACTTGTGTCATGGATACTTCATGCCAAGTTTCTTTGAAATTGGTAAACCAGTTCCGGAGAAGAAGACTCTTAAAAGTTTTTACCATATATGGGCATAGCGGCCATCTTGGTCATGTGACCTGGATTATTTAAACACACATTGATTTCCCCTTCCTATAGATGCTTCATATAAAACTTGGTTTAGATTGGCCAAGCAGTTTCAGAGAAGATCTTTGAATATTATGGTAATATACATGTAAGTTGTCCTGGGACGTGGGCAGATGTGCCCCTGGTGTCCATTTCTTTTCCGAATCATAGATACTCAGTCCTACTGCCCATTTCCTGAAAGATTTTCAGTCTTCCCCATTCAAATGCATAGGCGACCTATGTTGACTTTGCCCAAAAATAGGTCAAAGTCATCACAAGGTCATGATTTATATACACATTGTATGCTTCATGCCAAGTTTCATTGAAATCGGTCAACTAGTTTCTAAAATTTTTTAAGGGTTTTACCATATATAGGCATAGTGGCCATCTTGTTCATGTGACCTGGATAATTTATATACACATTGATTCCCACTATAGATGCTTCCTATAAAATTTGGCTTTGACTGGCCAAGGGGTTTCAGAGAAGATCTTTGAAAATGGTGGACGCAAGGCGACAGACGACGGACAGACGCCAGGTGCCTGCCTATCCTATAAGCTCAACTGTGAGTCTTGGTCTCAGGTGAGCTAAAATGGAGTGCAACAGGGTATAAATTTCACGAAATGCTTTATGATGTGACAAGTTTGTAGCTTTGTCTTTGCCTTGAGATGTTTTGTCAGTTTTACAGTTCACAGAAACTGTTATGCCATCTGCACCTTCATCACAAGGTAAATCTGACAAAGTGACAAAACTTTCAGACAAATTTATGCCAAAATTGTAGAAATCTATGAGCTACTGTATGACATTTACTCTTTTGTTGTCCTCCCTGAGCAGCTAACTTATAAAATGAGCTGCTGTGTGAGAAAACCAACAATTTGGGATTCTGACTAGCTCCAACGTTAACCAAAACTGGCCTGTACAGTCACAGAAACAGGCTAGAAGCTTGAAATTTCAGATTTAAGAAGAAGAGGGATCATGCTATCATGCTTTGTAATGAAAACAAAAGTGCTTATCAGTTTCCGTTCTCATGTATGCAGATTGTTCGTTTTCTGATTCTGCGGCTCAAATACAGTGAGGGTATTGTGAGACCTGGCTTACCTGTTTCGATAGACACACCAGCCACACAGTGGGTTTCTAGCCTTCATTGTATCCTTGCAGTTGCTGTAACTTGTACAGCCCCTTCTCTCATATCTAAAAACCTGTAAAAAATAATAGATTCTATCATGGGTTTGACTAATTTATGGATAAGATTATAAGAATCATTACGACTGTCAACATGGTCAAGTTTGTATATTAGACGACTGTCAAGTTTGTATATTAGACGAAATCACAAAACTCAGCTGAGAGATGGAAACCTGTGATGTGAGTGACAGAATTGTCTATCCTTTCCTCTACAAATTCTTGTATTATTTTTCTTGCATATGTTTAGTGCCAGACTTTGAATAAATTCAATTTTATCTCAAAAGCTCTGCATTTTTGTTTATCAGCATGAAAAAAAAAAAGACACCATTGTAAAATAAATATTGTTGTGACAAACCTTAACAACTGAGTATGCCCAACTCAACTAATGTTAAGTATGTAATTTGAATTTAATTAACTTGATATGTAATGTATGTGTAAACCTTTCTATCACTCATGACAAACTGTGTCTTTCCACCATCTTCAACATGTAAAGCTCTTATTGGATGGCCATCATCTACCACAGTTTTTTCATAGACTGTTGCCTTTTCACCATTAACATTCAGCTGTAAAAAAATAAATCATCTTAGTAAATCATGTTTGCGTGCTACATAGCATTTTGTAGCTGGTTCTTATCATTACATTGATTTCGGTTAATACTGAATTCATAGTGACAGGTACAAACTAAAAAGAGCTGTTTAGCACTCAGGCTAAGCAACTTGACTCAGAGTTCTGGAAGGAAAACATTAAATGATGACAAAAAAACTAGAATAATTGATTTTCATTTTAATATTTATAAGTGGTTGATTATTCATACTTTAATATTGAATTCCAAGATACAATTGCTGTACATTTCCAGTCATAACTGCTATTGTTTGTTTGATGTTTTGCTTTCAATCCAGGTTTAACAGCTGATATCATTTCACACTGCCAATTATTCATTCCTACTGTACATTTGTCTACCATAGTCTCACAAACACTCTTCTTGGAACAGAGGAAGAATTAGGTAGAAATAATAGTTTCATGACAAAATCTTCATGACTGCAAAGGGTCTAATTTGCTACTATTCCAGCTACCAAATCAATTTAAACACTTGATTTGCATTCCAAGATGGACTTCTTATAAACAAACCTTTAACAGTTGACCACTGGTGGTCCCCAGATAAAGAACAGTGTATTCCCCAACATTTTCAGCCTGTATTTTTCCAAGATGTCCATGTTCTGTAGATGTTGTAGTGTAAACAGCTTGAGAAGTCAGTTTCGAGGTTAAACCACCAATAATATATCTATAAGTTGGAAGATCTGAACACAGGTATTCACGGTACTGGAAAAAATGACACATGTAGTAAAAACAATCTGTTTCACTTTGCGCGCATCATCAGGTGATAATTGTATTCAAATTTTTAATTCGGGGTGGTACGGAAAACCAACTTCAGGCTCCTATATATGAGACAATTTGCTCATTCAACCAAATTTGATGAGATTCTCCTCTCATGCAAACAATTTATGAGCAAATCTCTCACAATCTCTACAAAAAAAATTATCCCTGCAATTCATTTTTGCAGCTATTTAATTTGGGATTTTGTCCCCATGATGCATAACTTCCCAGCCATTTATATTCATGGACTGTACTCAGAGCTAGTCTTTTAAGCTTGAATAGTGGCTTTTGATGAAAAAATTGCAAAAAATAGGAGGAATTCAAGAACCAGAGGACCATTAGTCCTGAAACGCTCACCTGAAGCCTAATCTTGGAGCATTAATTTTAGTCATCATGAAATGACCTTGACCTTGAAAACTCACACACCTTTATTGGCTTCATTAGTTGTCTGCATCTGCCAAGTTTCAGGTCTCAGGCTGCAATAGTTTCCAAAATATCCATTATTCTCGCCTTTTTCTATGTAAAAGCCTATGATTCCAAAATAGACCTTGCCGTAAAATAGGTCAAGGTCATCCAAAGGTCATCATTTTAGCAAACTACCATGGGCTGGAGTCCCCGATGCTACATACCAAGTTTCGTGTGAAGCAGCCTACCGGTTTTTGAGAAGAAGATTTTTAAAGGGTTTTTACCATATATGGACATGGCGGCCAGCTTGGTCATATGACCAAGATATCGTGTACAAGATTTCAATGCCACTACACCAGCAGGCTCCACATAAAATTTCAACTTGATCGACCAAGGGGTTTCTGAGAAGATCTTTGAAATTGTGGCTTAATTTTGACATTTCACTGACCTTGACCTTAATTAATTACATACCTTCATTGACTCCATTAGTTGTCTGCATCTAGCAACTTTCAGGTCTTAGTCTGCAAAAGTTTCAAAAATTTCCATTTTTGGCCTTTTCCCATTTAAAAGCCTATGTTTCCAAAATTGACCTTGCCACAAAATAGGTCGGGGTCATTCCAGGGTCATCATTTGAACAAACTATGATGGGCTGGAGTCAAAATTCTACATACCAAGTTTCTTGAAAATCGGCCTGCTGGTTCTGGAGAAGAAGGTATTTGAGTGATTTTACCATATATGGGCATGGCGGCCATCTCGGTCATGTGACCTGGATTTTGCAGTCAAACTTTCGTTCCCCCTATCCATGGATGCTCCGCATAAAATTTCACTTTGATTGGCCACGCGGTTTCAGAGAAGAAGATCTCTGAAAAGTGTGTATGAATGACAGACCGGTCAAGGTCAAGAGATGACCTTGACCTAAATTAATAACATACCTTTATCTACTCCATTAGTTGTCTGCATCTACCATTTTTCAGGTCTCAGGCTGCAATAGCTTTAAAAAAAATTCATAGTTTTCACTTTTTCCCATGTAAAAGCCTATGTTTCCAAAATTGATCTTGCAGTAAAATAGGTCAAGGTCGTCCCAGGGTCACCATTGTAGCAAACTATGATGGGCTGGAGTCCCCGATGCTATATACTAAGTTTCATGGAAATCGGCCTACCGGTTCTGGAGAAGAAGATTTTTGAAGGGTTTTTACCATATATGGGCATGGCGACCATCTTGGTCATGTGACCAAGATCCCGTGAACAAACTTTAATTCCCCTTACCCATGGAGGCTCCACATAAAATTTCAACTTAATCGGCTAAGCGGTTTCAAAGAAGAAGATCTTTGAAATTGTGGACGGCGACGGACGACGACGGACGGACGTAGACGACGGACGGACGGATGCCGGAGCACTGGTTTACTATAAGCTCACCAGTGAGCCTTCGGCTCAGGTGAGCTAAAAAAGTTGCCCAAGTGCAACACCTTTTAAGAATGTTCAAAGGAGGTACTGCCTTAACTGAGTTGATAAAGGTTTTCAAAAGTTTCTGATAAGCATTGGTGGGTTGGACTCAGAGATATTTAGCTTTGACACGGCTGGTAATGTCAATAGGGGCAACTGGAAGGTTATGCAAAGCGAATCTTCACGGGAACTTCCGAATATGAGTTACGGGATCAGACAAAATGTCAACAGCCAAGTGAGTTTTCACAAATTGTATTTTTTCACAGTATTGCAGCTTTATATATACAAAAAAGGGAATACCACTCTATTAAGTATTTATGTCTGCATACGAAACGAATGAATCGGGCACACAAACATCAACAGATTACTTGTGATTCACTTCTCCTGTGTGTGGTGTTTTGGTCTGATTAGATTTTGTGGTTGCAAGTGAGGGGGCTCAGTACAGTAAATGCTTTAAAACACACTAAATTGCTACATAAAACAGTATCCTAATCCATTTTGGTTTGCAAACAAACGTTGTCAAGATTTATTCTCAAGGGTCACTTGAGTAGAAGCTGAGCTTTTCGTTTATGTTGCCCCTATCGACATGGGTTACCCCTATCAGCACTATTGCACCTAACGAGACGAATTTCTGCTATTGCAGCAATTTACCCGTATCTCAAATTTACGAATCCTACGAGCAAAATTGTTTGTATTTATGCGGATTCTTTCGTAGTTTTGCGTAATTCTGTTCGGAGTCTTTGTAAAGTTTCGAGTATGCTACGAAAGGCACTAGAAATATGCATAAATACGAACAGATTTCCATATGTTCGTATGAACCTCTTCGTAGTTACCTCCAAACAAGCGTAGTTTGAGACAATATTGAGAGCGTAGCGTTCGTAAATTTTGGACTTAGTGATTTTTTAGACTTTAACTTTTTCTTGTGCGTAGACCGAGAAACTTAGAAAAATGTAAGGTAAAGAAAAACTTAGTCATTTTCTGGAAAACTCCGCAATCTACGAAAGGGATTCCACGAACCTTTGTATGTAACCTCTAACTGACATTGCAGGGTGTAGTTGCCATGGATACAATCTGGTTTGTTCTGGTTTGATCGAGTTTGAATTTAAAAGTAGTGAGGTTTATAGAAGTTAGAGCCAAATTTTAGACAGAGGATCATTTAAGTCTATTAAAATAACAGTGTTTTCTTCAAAATATTGTTATTGTATGCTCAGAACTATGTTTTAAGGATGAGGATAGTATATAGATACAGAGCTTGAGCTTGGTATGTTTGCCTTAACTTTATTTTCAAATTCATTAAGAATGCTTTTTAAGACACCTTCCAAAAGCCATGTCCTAGTTGATAGCCAAGTCTTAATTGATAACTAATTTATTCATACTAATGTTAATAAGAGCTGTCACAGGACAGCGAAGCTCGCCTGACTTGTGCTTTGCCACTAAATTTGTTAAAATCTATAATGACCCGTGACCTTGACTTTGCCTGTAGATGTATTTTGTATAGGGAGCTATTTGCATAAATAAGCTAACAATGAACACATTGATCACAAAGTCACTGGAGCACGAAATATAGGTCAAGATCAGTAGGTCAATGTGGGTGCCGAGTGGGGACATCGAGGAGAAGCCATATGCAAGGTTTGATGGTTGTAGGCTTTATAGTTGATGAGATAGTAAGGGTTGGCTTAAAAAATGAAAAGCTCAGCTTCTACCCAATCCAATTATTCACACGTTATGACACATCCAAAAATAGCCACAGGTAAAATACACATAATCTGGATCAAGATATCACGCAGCGTCTTCAGGACAACTACCGTATTTACCATCCTTAAAGTTAAAAATTGGACTGTTGGATAAAGAAAAAAACAACTGCAAACAGCTCAAATAGGGGACTTCAGCAGATCGGGAGACCGTTGGGAGTGGGACCTTGAAATCCCTAAAATACGCCGAGATCGGGAGATATCACATGTATGAAGACACTGTACACAATTCCCTGATTTCTGATTATCGTCATGGAAGAAAGTGATTAATCAAACAACACTGAGCATGCAGCAATAGTTTACCTTTTTAGGTGCTCTGATGCGAAACTGGCGACAGTTCTGATCAATTTTCTTAAAGCCAGTTCGGGCTTTTTGGGCCACCATTTTCATAATGAAGCAGAGTGTACTTTGGCACTAGGGACTTGCATAGGGATTTTTTCCATTTGGTGTCTAAAAGCCTTGAAAATTTGATACAATAACATTTCAAATCATGAACAGTCCTGCGGTGTCTGTAAATGAAAGAATACAAAACTTCTCATTACATATTCCTTGTGCAGCTTTTCAGTTAATGGATACTCTTGCAGGGCAAACAAACCAGAGGACCAATGGTCCTGTAAACGCTCACCTGAGACCTGAGATATATACCAATAAACTTGTTTGACTAGAATGGTAATATACATGAATATAATCTAGGGCAGGGTCAGAGCAACTTCTGGAGTCAATTTCTTTTTTTAAATCATAAAGATTCAGTCCATTTGCCTATTTACTGCAAGTTTTGCCCTCCAAATGACATTGTAACAATTTTCCTCATTCAAATGCATGGACAACCTAAGTTGACCTTGCCGTAAAAAGGTCAAGGTCATCCCAGGGTCATGATTTATATAAACTTTGTAGAGCTCCATTGCCTGATGCTTCATGCCAAGTTTCAAAATCATAGGCCTTCTGGTTCTGAAGAAGATTTTTAAAGGTTTTTGCTATTTATAACCATGGCAGCCATCTTGGTCATGTGACCTTGACCATTTATACAAACTTCCATTCACTCTTCAGATAGATGTTTGAATACTATGGTCATACACATGTATACAGCCCCAGGGCAGGGGCAGACAACCCTCTGGGCCCAAAATATTTTCATAAACATAAATATTCTGTCCACTTGCTCATTCCTAGCAAGTTTTTTGCCATTAAATGACATTTTCCTATTTTTCCCATTCAAATGCATGGGCGGCCTAAGTTGACCTTGCTGTAAAAAAGGTCAAGGTCATCCCAAGGTCATGATTTATACAAACTTTGTAAAGCTCCATTGCCTGATGCTTCATGCCAAGTTTCAAAAGCATAGGCCTTCTGGTTATGGAGAAGAAGATTTTTAAAGGTTTTTGATTTTTAAAGGTTTTTGCTATTTATAGCCATGGCGGCCATCTTGGTCATGTGACCTGGACCATTTATACAAACTTTCGTTCCCCCTTCCTAAGGATGCTCCACATGAAGTTTGGCTTTGATTGGCCTGGTGGTTTCAGAGGAGAAGATCTTTGAAATTGTGAACGGAAGACGACGGACGATGCCGGACGCCGGAGCATGGGTATACTATAAGCTCACCTGTGAGCCTTCGGCTCAGGTGAGCTAAAAAGCAAGTAGTCATATGGCTGGAAATGTTACAGAAATCGACCTATAGTTGAAGAAAAGACCAGTCTAAGTACACCACAACCTCTTAGTGGTCCAAGTACCCTCCCAAGACAGGGCTTCTGAATAATGAATTATTATTCACAACCCCTGCCTGAAAAGGACCACTATTAGAAGTGTTTGGAAAAACCTGACCTTGAAGTTAATTGACTCCTACACCAGCAAGGTATACCACGCCCACCCCTATTTCCTTAGACAAACATTGTGTTTTTGCACCTAAATTTACCTGTAAAAAGCATGTGTTGGTTTGTTTGTCTAACCGTCATTGTGCTGATTTAAATGGTTGGTTTGACGGAGGACTTAATTACTTGTGTTTTCCAAATTACAGACCAATCAAAAAGCACTTCTTTTACAGCAGACAACCAGAGGACCAATGGTCCTGTAAACGCTCACCTGAGACCTGAGATATATACCAATAAACTTGTTTGACTAGAATGGTAATATACATGTATATAACCCCAGGGCAGGGTCAGAGCAACCTCTGGAGTCAATTTCTTTTTTAAAACATAAAGATTCAGTCCATTTGCCAATTTACTGCAAGTTTTGACCTTCAAATGACATTGTAACAATTTTCAACATTCAAATGCATGGGCAACCTAAGTTGACCTTGCCGTAAAAAAGGTCAAGGTCATCCCAGGGTCATGATTTATATTAACTTTGTAGAGCTGCATTGCCTGATGCTTCATGCCAAGACTCAAACCCATAGGCCTTCTGGTTCTGGAGAAGAAGATTTTTTAAAGGTTTTTGCTATTTATAGCCATGGCGGCCATCTTGGTCATGTGACCTTGACCATTTATACAAACTTTCATTCACTCTTCCTAAGGATGCTCCACATAAAGTTTGGCTTTGATTGGCCATGCGGTTTCAGAGAAGAAGATGTTTGAATATTATGGTCATACACATGTACATAGCCCCGGGGCAGGGGCAGTCAACCCTCTGGGCCTAAAATATTTTCATCAACATAAATCTTTTGTCCATTTGCTCATTCCTAGCAAGTTTTTTGCCATTAAATGACATTTTCCTATTTTTTCCCATTCAAATGCATGGGCGGCCTAAGTTGACCTTGCTGTAAAAAAGGTCAAGGTCATCCCAGGGTCATGATTTATATAAACTTTGTGGAGCTCCATTGCCTGATGCTTCATGTCAAGTTTCAAATTCATAGGCCTTCTGGTTCTGGAGAAGAAGATTTTTAATAGTTTTTGCTATTTATAGCCATGGCGGCCATCTTGGTCATGTGACCTGGACCAATTATATAAACTTTTTTTCCCTCTTCCTAAGGATGCTCCACATGAAGTTTGGCTTTGATTGGCTGAGTGGTTTCAGAGGAGAAGATGTTTAATTTAATATTATGGAAATATACATGTATATAGCCCCAGGGCAGGGGCAGACAACCCCCAGGGGGGGGGGGACAAATTTTTTCCATTAATATTAATCTTCTGTCCATTTGCCTATTCCCAGTAAGTTTTACCTATTAAATAGTATTTTACCATTTTTTCCCATTGAAATACATTAGGGACCTAAGTTGACCTTGTCATAAAATAGGTCAAGGTCATCTCAAGGTCATGATTTATATAAACTTTGTAGAGCTCCTTTCCCTGATGCTTCATGCCAAGTTTCAAGATCATAGGCCTTCTGGTTCTGGAGAAGAAGATTTTTAAAGGTTTTTGCTATTTATAGCCATGGCGGCCATCTTGGTCATGTGACCTGGACCATTTATACAAACTTTCGTTCCCCCTTCCTAAGGATGCTCCACATGAAGTTTGGCTTTGATTGGCCTTGCGGTTTCAGAGGAGAAGATCTTTGAAATTGTGGACGACGGACGACGGATGGACAACGGACGGACGCCGGAGCATGGGTATACTATAAGCTCACCTGTGAGCCTTCGGCTCAGGTGAGCTAAAAATGTGCTATTTAAAGGTATATGCGGAAGTCATGTGTGTGGAAAGCTCTAATGTATGAATAGATCAGAATCATATAAATCAGTTGCAATGCATTTGGCTTCCATTGCGTTATCTCTTCTTTATAGTTTTTATTCATACGCACACAAGTATTAGAGCAAATTATGCTTTAAATGTGCATTTTAATACAGCAGAGGACTTGTTGCTCTATGTGTAACCCTGATTCTACCTAGGTTATTGATAAACAATTTCAAATAGGCAAATGGTGATACTTATGGCTTGGCAGTTTCTTGTAAACAGTAGCAAAGATATCAGTCTGTTAGGTCAGTGGGCTGAATGGATGAAAGATTCATTCACACACTGATGTTGGGAGTGTAGGGTCCAAGCCAATTTCCATGTGAGCTATCCAATCTGTGTTATAGCAAGAAGAAAATACATAGATATACATGTATAGCAAATGGGTCTGAAATTAGCATTTGGAGTCCAAAAGTCATCCACGTTATATCCAAAACCTTGCTGAAATGAACCTAGAAGTTGAGGTGTATCAGGCAAGTTAAAAATAATTTAAAATGGCTCTAGTTATGTAGCACTTTGTGTTTCTTTTTGTCAGACGGTACTTTGTGTCTTTGAGCTAAAACCTAAATGAAAGCCAAGAATATCTAGGCCCCTCTTGGTCATCAGAGAGGTATCTTGCTCCATTAATATCAACATTGTTGCATACTAAATATGGAACTTTAAGTCTTGCTGTTTCAGAGATTTTCTTTTTTCATGTTTATTTCTTTCTTCATCTTTAGCCTGTTGCAGATAATGATGCCCCTAGAAGTGGCCTGCCTGGACAAAAAGGGTATGGTTGCCAGGAATAATAAAGGTTTTTTTTTCTTCTTGATTTTGTACAGTGCGGGGCTCGAACCCACACCAGACATAGCTGTGAGATGATCAAGTGATTAAGGATAAGCACTCTTAACCACTCGACCGAATTATAAAGAGGATAACTAAACAATGCTACATACAAAATATGAAAGCTGTGGACCCTGTGGTTTCAGAGAAGATTTTTATTTGTTTCCCATTTCAAGTCTACGGGAGCTTTCTGTTGCAATGAAAAACACAGTTTTGATTCAATTTGCTGCAAAGACCTTATGCAGTCAATGCCCCAATCCAATGATGGTTCAAATATGATTTGATCAAGATTGGCTTCAGAATTATTCTTCTTTGAAACTGTTTATAGATACCGAACTATGAATGCCTGAGCATGGCTATACTATGAGCTCACATGATGAACCTTTGGCTCAGGGAAAAATTAGCAATAATAGCCAGCAATTACCACCTATGTTGTAGAAAGAAAGATTTCTTACCGTATTGTTGGGCATACAGATTTTCTTTGGGTCACTTTGGCTGTATCGACCATCGAGGAGGTATCTTGTTCCACTAAACTCGGACTCGTTGCATGTTATAAAGTCCCTTTTAGCATTCATAATGTTTTGATCAATTTCACTAAGCTTGTACAGACACACAGCTGATTCAGAATCATAATTATCAGGTCTAGATCCTGATGTGAAAGTTGCTGCAATAATCCAGTCATTAGAGTCAACATTCATTTCCTTCGAAAGCTTGTCCTCAGGTTTAAAAACAGTAACATCTTGGACAAGATTGTAGATTTTGCTACCATGTGTGCATTCCAAAGGTATATCTGTGTATGACCAAAAGGAGTTTACAGCCTCTCCTGGCTCTGAATCATTTTGGCAAATTCTGATTATCTTTGAAGTCCATTTGCTTGAGGTTTCACCATCAAACTTTTGATTTGTAAAGAAGTACATAAAGTTATTTATATCTAATCCTGATTTAAAATATACAACATATTCATTTCTGATTTCAGCAAGTAAATCCAAAGAAACCACTTCCTCAAGTTTATCATTTGATACACTGTAGTTTGCTATATAGTGACTATGAGAATCTGATCCATATGGGTTACCTGCATATATTCCATTTGTATTCTCAGTCATTACCAAAAAAGTTTGTTTATTTGCAGAGACAACACGTTTACTTGAATTTGGATTTCGTATATCATCTAATGATCTAATTTCACATATCCCATCATTTCCATCTCCACATGTAATCAGCTGATTGAGTTGTTTATTCACTAACAAAGCCACATTTTTGTTATTACAATCAATATTATCTGAACATGTCCGTACTTTTTGCATCTCTCTTAAATCAGTAGCATTTAAGACATAAATGTAATTCTTTGCCCCGATGTATACTTTTCCCCCATGTACAGCCATGTTACTATAGTGGTCTCCATAGGAATTGCCGGGAAAATCTTGGTCCACAATATCAGGATCAGCCGTGGCTCCAATCAACCCAACACAAAACAGTAGATACTGAATTATGACTTGATAGTTCTTCATGGTTCCTGGTTCCTGGTCAATCTGTTAAAAATTGAATCTGAGAATAAACTTTGAGCTATCATTCATATGTATGAAAAAATGAATAAACAATACAAGCAAATAACATGCATCAAAGATAATAGCACCTCTAACACTTGATCATCACAGTACCTTATAAAAGACTGGCATTCATGCAAAACACATATCATTCAATATAAAGATGATTTTAATTTTTATCTTTTTGTGTATTGATGCAAAATAAGTTATGTTAAAATATAATTACTATGCTGTGGTTCAACAAGTTACCCGTAGCTTGTAAAACAATTGTAAACTAGAATTTGTTTTCTATGTGAAAACTGATGTCTCCCCCCTTTCTATGTGCATGTCCAAAATATGCAAGCAAGAGTTATAATTCTTGTGCATCACATATCCTGTCATTCTGTTTTATAAGTGTACCAAGTTTCATTGAAATTTCTCTTACGGTTTTCAAGTTATAGAGTGGACACGAAATTGTATGGAAAATAATCAAAGGGAAATTACTCCAAAGATATGCAAGCAAGAGTTATGGTTCTTTAGCAAGGCACATCATCTCATCGTGCTTTATAAGTGTACCAAGTTCCATTGAAATATCTCTTACGGTTTTCGAGTTATACAGCGGACACAAAATTGTATGGAAACCCAATAATCAAAGGGAAATAACTCCTAAAATTCTCCAGCCAGAGTTATGGTTCTTGTGCATGACACATCCTCTGATCATGCTTAATAAGTGTACCAAGTTTTATTGAAAAATCTTAAATGGTTTTCAAGTTATAGAGCGGAAACAAAATTGTATCAAAAATAGTCAAAGGGAAATAACTCCAAAAATACTCAAGCTAGAGTTATGGTTCTTGTGCGTGACACATCATCTCGTCGTGGTTTAAAACTGTACCAAGTTTCATTGAAAAATCTTTAACGGTTTTCAAGTTATAGAGCGGACACGATTTGTGACGGACAGACGGACGTACGGATGGACGGACAGATGGACAGACAGACACACGGGGAAAAACAATATGTCTCCCGACCCTGAAGGGGGGAGACATAATAAAAATAAAACTGAGATCCTTCAAGAGCAGTGAACATATTAATGAGAAAGGGGGTGGGCCATACCGCGGTGTCTGCTACTCAAGCCTCTTCAGTTTGATATCTTTTTTTATGTTGTTGTTGGTCTGTAATTCACTTTTACATCCAATTCATTATAATTTCACTAACAAGAGACAACAAATCAACCAAAATGTAGGGTGAAAACGTGAGTACCCTGGGAAATTCCACCAGATATGACATCCACCAGACCACCACGGACCACCAGCATAAATTGCTAAGTCCATAAGGCTCAATTTTAAAACTACGTGGTGGTGGTGGTGGTGGTAATTCTTTTGCCAATAATATAACACTGGCTAAAGAATTACCACCACGTAGTTTTATAAACTACATCAGTGTGACTGATTACCATTTTAAGAGAACATAGCTGGCTTTCTAATTTTTACTTTTGTCTGGTATAGACTTAGTGACTTACCTTTCTTTATTATCCCATACCCCAGAGTTTCAACCTTGTTTCCTTATGCAGGTAGTTTCCCAGAACAATATGGCTGCCCAGCTTGACAAAATATTTACTTCCTTGTATTGAATTACTAATGTTGTCCAATTTTAAATTACTGCCATTGAGTCACTGTATTCTTTTGAAGCACCTGAAATAAAATCTTGCATGAAGAAAGCAAGTTTTGTTTGGTTAACCATCAATTGTGCTGTGTACATGCAACAAGGTAACATGTCTGTACCAGAGAACCAATGGTCCTATACAAGCTCACCTGAGATCTGGGATATGCAACCTAAGCTGACCTTGCCATACAATAGGTCAAGGTCATCCCGGGGTCATGATTTATACAAACTTTGTAGAGCTCCATTCACTGATGCTTCAAGCAAAATTTCAAAATCGTAAGTCTTCCGGTACTGAAGAATAAGATTTTATAATGTTTTTTGCTATTTATAGTCATGGCGGCCATTTTGATCATGTGACCTGAACCATCTATATTAACTTTTATTCCCCTTTCCTAACGATGCTCCAAATAAAGTTTGGCTTTGGCTGGCCAAGCTGTTTCAGAGAAGAAGATGCTTGAATATTATGGTCATATACATGTATATAGCCCCAGGGCAGGGGCAGACAACCCCCTGAGGACATTTTTGTTTCATAAACATGAATCTTTGTCCATTTGCATACTCCCAGCAAGTTTCCCCCCATTTAATTACATTTTACTAATTTTCCCCATTCAAATGATGGGCAACCTAGGTTGGCCTTGCCATAAAATAGGTAAATGTCATCCCAAGTCACTGTATTCTTTTGAAGCACATGAAATAAAAATCTTGCATGACTGAATCAAACAAATGAAAGCCAGTTTTGCTTGGTTAATCATCAGTGTTGTGCTGTGTACATGGAACAAGGAAACATATCTGTACCAGAGGACCAATGGTCCTATACATGCTCACCTGAGATCTGGGATATGCAACCTAAGCTGACCTTGCCATACAATATGTAAAGGTCATCCAAGGGTCATGATTTATATAAACTTTGTAGAGCTCCTGTCCCTGATGTTTCATGCCAAGTTTCAAGATCATAGGTCTTCTGGTTCTGGAGAAGAAGATTTTTATCGGTTTTTGCTATTTATAACCATGGCGGCCATCTTGGTCATGTGACCTTGACCATTCATACAAACTTTCATTCTCCCTTTCTAAGAATGCTCCACACGAAGTTTGGCTTTGATTGGCCAAGCAGTTTCAGAGAAGGAGATCATTGAATATTATGGTAATATACATGTATATTGCCCTGGGGTAGGGGCAGACCTGCCCCTGGGGTACATTTAGTTTCAGAATCATAAATATTCAGTCCATTTGCCCATTTCCATAAAGTTTTTCGCTTCAAATGACATTTTGACAATTTTCCCCATTCAAATGCATGGCCGCCCTATGTTGACCTTGCCATAAAATAGGTCAAGGTCATCCCAGGGACATGATTTTTATAAACTTTGTAGGGTTCCTCTTCCTGATGCTTCATGCCACACACCATTCATCCAGATACAACAAACGCGGAAAGGTCTTCCAAACGCGGATATAAACAATTGTATCGCGGGAATACACAAGGTAAGTAAACATAAACAAATAGCATTTCAATTGTTCCTACATAAAATGTGTTTATGCAGAGCTGATGCGAAATGGTTTATCTTGAGAATGGTAGAGTATCATAACAAAAGATTTGTGTAAATATAGATACAAGCGATTTTAATTCTTAAATCATAATTTTCTCTCCTACTTCCCGATTCTTTTCATATTTGTAGAATTTAGTTGATTGGTTTCGTGCAAATGTCTCTTCAAAACTAATTTTCGACATCTATGGAATGTATTTATACCATGCATCAAACTGGAAATGTTTTTTGGGGTTTCGATATCCATGTTTAAAAATCAGCCTTGTTTACTTAAAGGTACAACTTACCACGGACGTTGATACAACACAACGCGGATGATCCACATAATTTGGGTAAAACAAACACGGATTCGAAAATCTGGCTTTAATGTGCAAAACACTGACAGAACGTTTTCTAATTAAAATACAATAAAGAATCTAGATTTTTATCACGTAAGCTTGCATCCTGTTGGCTTTTTGGTCGGTTATTCACTTGATATATGATCGAATTCGGTGGTGGCATATAACATATCACACCATATTATAACATCTTTGCTAACAGATTTTTTATGGATAATTATTTCGTAGAATCAGAGAAACGATATATACACCTGTAAAGGTATTTATATGTTTGTGTTGTGAATAAACATCCCGGTTAACGACTCTTCCGCCGTGTCAGGAAGGAGCCGCCGCTTCCTGGTTACTAACCAGTTCTACGGAAATTAATATGTTTTGCTCAAAAACAAAACCCTGGTGTCAGTATGCCCCCTCCCCCGACCTCGCCGTATCAGGAGTCAAACTATGCCACGTTGCTATAAGTTTTTGTTCTTTAATTACGTACAGGATCAACGTTTGCATGGGGAAGAACTCTATAAGCTCTGCTTTCATTCTTATCCTTTTCGTCATGTACCTTTAGCCAATGTATGTAGACATGTTACATATTTGTGAATCTGAATAAAATATGTTTAAACTAAAACTACAGGATCAACAACCAAAGGTCATATAGATAAGGTCAGTCATTATTTTCACACCAAAAGCCTACCAGAGGCATGGTAACGAGTTCTTTGTGCACATTTCTTTCACCACTAATAACTGCTCTTCTTGAATCTACGTAGTGTATGTACATTTGTATTCATAATTTGTTTTCGTACTTGTTGTCATAGAGAACCTTTCACAAAATATTTTACTTCACCACACTTAAGAGTGAGAGAGACAATCATGATAAATACAGCCCCTTTCACTCGCGTTTGCCGTTTGAGCATTTGCACTACACAAGAAGACCATGTGTTTTGAAGAGCTGAGTTTCTTTTTATGCTGTCCACAAAGACAATTGGGTTGATTGATCTGCTAATTTGAGTGACAGTTTCAAACTAAATGACCTTTAAAACGGCAAACTCAAGTGAAATTTTTAACTTACTATGTAGAATTTTGGCCATGTAGATACCGATCAGGTAACTGCTTAAATTGATAAAACTTTGCTTTTTTCTATATCCTGTTTCAAATGTGTGTTCTTAATATGCATTGTATATGTTGTGCAAAGAATTTTGAAATGAAAATGTGCTTTAACCAAACAAGTACTATGTTTTTATCAGTAAAGTTGACATCGTTACCTAAAGATAAATGCTGAATAGATTTTAAGAACACCTGGCACCTGTGACACTGTTTCAGTTCTAAAATAGGATAAAAAAGTTACCTGATTTACAAAACAAACGGCAAATCGAGTGAACAAACTTGATTGACCTAAATGCTTAAACGGCAAACTCTACTGAAAGGGGCTGTATATTCTTGGCCATATCTCCATGAAAGAAATGCATCCATACATTACACCGTGTGTTTTACATGTAATAATCTACAGACATGCGTAATAGAGTTGGTGTTTGAATATGAAAGGCGAAAGCATTTGGAGCTCTGACCATATCTGACAGTATCAAACTTCATGAAGCTAGCTAAGGCTTTTAATTGTCGAATTTAAAGAAAGGAAACAAAGGCACGAACAGCTTCTCGGTTAACACGCAGCTAATATTGGCCTGTCGCTCTATAGAACATGTTAACATGGTTTCCTATAAATGTCGTGGCCAAAGAGTAGTGAAAGTGCTCATCCCCGTTCCTTGTGGGTTTATCACGCCATATTAAGCCATGATTGGTCTTAAACCAACCATCTATGGACTCTGAACCATACAAAATTGGCTTAACAATGACTGCAACCAGTTTTCCCTAAAATAAGACACGAATTTGGTTTTTATTATCCGTGTTTGTTGCACTGAATGGTCCGAGTTTGTTTCACCTGCTTGAGAATTTGAACCGTGGTATGTTGCACCATATTAAATGAGAGTACCCAATTTCAAATAGTTCCTATTCTCTTTCTATAATTTTGCGTAGGTTCTTGTAACGGCAACACTTGAAGCGATCCCTGATCCTCCGAAAAACATCAATTTGGTCATATTTTCGTGCTTTAATAATGATTTACAGACATTTTTACCAAGATTTTTCTCATTTCGTGCATCCAAGTCAGATTTAGAAGCCTATATTTCTTCAACTAATAGAATTTATGAGACAGGGTTCAAGGTAAACATTTGTAAAGTTATGTACTTTTTCATTGTATGTCAAACAATCAACTCAGCCGATGTTCGTTATAATTAAAGATAATAAATACTCCCTCTGTTTTTCCAGCCGTTCAAAATACTATTGTTTATATCCGCGTTTGGAAGACCTTTCCGCGTTTGTTGTATCTGGATGAACGGTGTGTGCCAGGTTTCAAAATCATAGGCCTTCTGGTTCTGGAAAAGAAGATTTTTAAAGGTTTTTGCTATTTATAGCCATTGCGGCCATCTTGGTCACCCATTAAATACCATTTTACCATTTTTTCCCATTCAAATGCAATGGAGACCTAAGTTGACCTTGCCGTAAAATAGGTCAAGGTCATACTAGGGTCATGATTTATATAAACTATGATGAGCCCGCGTCCCTGATGCTACATACCAAGTTTCGTGGAAATCGGCCCACTGGTTCTGGAGAAGAAGATTTTTAAAGGTTATTGCTATTTATAGCCATAGCGGCCATCTTGGTCATGTGACCTGGACCATTTATATAAACTTTCGTTCCCCCTTCCTAAGGATGCTCCACATAAAGTTTGGCTTTGATTGGCCGAGCGGTTTCAGAGGAGAAGTTCTTTGAAATTGTGAACGACAACGACGGACGACGACGACGACAGACGCCGGAGCATGGGTATACTATAAGCTCACCTGTGAGCCTTCAGCTCAGGTGAGCTAAAAATAGTATGCATAAACCTTGGTTCCATTAAACCATCTCACAATATAGCTTTGTTATAGTTTTTCGTGTTGTGGGGCATATACATATATGTGACACATTTTTCTTCTTGTTGCTGCAAAAATAGATAGTGGGTATTTAAGAAAAAATCAGAAAATCATCAAATATTTTAAATAGAGGATCTTACACGAGTGGTCATTTCATATGAAATTTATTAAACCATGGCGAGTTCAATAAATTTCATATGAAATGACCATGAGTGTAAGATTCGTTTTATCATATGACTTTTAAGATAGGATTTTATAGCCTTTGAAGTGGACATATTTTCAATGAAAATTTACATTGTTGTTACGGACGTCGTCAACAACGTTACGTATTCCCGCAAAAGTGTTATTACACGTGTGTTCATACGATTTTTATGACATGACGTTATCCACTGGAAAACAGCGACGTCATATGATAATTATTATTATTATTATTTTTCTCTTTTTTTTCAATATTTCACGGCTGTTAGAAAAATCTGTATATTGCATGGTCATTTTTTTTTGTAGAGATAGCTTATCAATATCTCTGTTGGTAAGTACATTACAAATGTTAGTCCTATAAGGAAGAATACAAGAATTAAGCAGTTGTTTAAAGTCAATATTCTGGAGAAGAAAAAAAACATGGTACACAATATGAGCACCTGACTGCCTGGTCACCCATACTCTACCTCAAGCATTTCAAACCTACCGAGCTTTTTATTGTTTATCTGCACAAAATTAATCAGACCCACTATTGCTGTAAGACTAGCTCATACTACTGCGTTTACACTATGTTCCCGGCGGTCACGGCGGCCACGTTTCAGACAACCGTGAGCAAAACGGGATAACCGTGAGGCAACGCAGGGGAACGGGATAGGCAAACGTAGCACGCCGGGATAACCGCGGACACCGTGACAAATTTTTTGACAGTTTAAAAATCTGCCACGGCAGTCACGGCGGAAATGAGAAACGTAATGGGCCGTGATAAAACGGGCTGAACGTAACACACCGTGACAGAACGTTACAGTACATAGGGAAACGTGAAGGCGGTCCGTAGTGAAACGGGAAGCTAGTGAATAGCCCGGCAAGCTACGGATCTTCCACGTTCTGTTGCGTTTGATCATGGTCGTCTCACGTCTCGTCCCGTTTCCTACGGAATACTCAACACGTTTTGTTGCGTTAAGTTATGGTGCGTTATGGTCTTTGACGGTGTCCACCCCGTTCTACTACGTATGTCACGTTCTGTTACGGTTATCACGGCGCGTGAAGTTTATAGATATAAAATGGCATATCATGGGGACAAGTTCCACCATATTGGAGCAGTCACTATAGTGAACAATACAGACCATACGCTGCACTATGCAATTGAATAAGAATTACAATCCCGAACTTTCTTAATCAACTCTGCAGTCGGTTGTTGAGGAGCGCGATTGTTATTATTTCAAAGGACTTATTCGTATACAAAAGGAAAAATGTGCTTTATGTTGTATGGGGTCTACGTTTCGTCCGTAGCTGACCTTGACAGACCGATAAAAACGTGTTACGCCTTGGTCAAAACGCAACTGACCGCAACAGAACGTAACAGGCCGTAATAGAACGTGCTTATAATCGTGATACCTCCGTGACTAACCGGCTTATCACTACCACGGCGTGTTACGGATATCGTAATACAACGTAAGAAAACGTAACAAAACGTAATAGATCTTGAAAATCAGAGAAATATATCACCAAAACTCCACGGCACGCTACGTTTCTAGCAAACGGGGCTGCCGGGGCCGCCTGGAACATAGTGTAAACGCAGTATACAGTAAGGCTGTGTATGTGTCACATATACTTCATATTATTCACAAGATTTCATTGCATGCATGGTGTTTAAGTGAGGATTTATTGTACCTTATACTTCCTTGTTGAAAAAGACCACTTGTAGTAACATTTTTACATCCTAATAGCTTAAGGTCCTGCAAGGTCTCGTTTCTTGACTCTGGAAAAATTTGTCATTAACTGGTCACAACATACACAATTAATCATAATATTGTGCCAGTGTCAAATAATACATGTACATGTATTTTTGACCCCCATAAAATTTTTTTTCAATAATACACACACACACACACTAAAATTATTCTGCAATCTGATATGAATTATGACATTGTGCCGGCTGCATACATTGTAACACTATGGCCAGAATGTTTTCATTTTCTGGTTTACTCACTCAGTCTCGGATACCCCTACCCCAAATTTTCAAAATTGAAATAAAGATAAAATGAAAATTTGTTGTTTTTATTTTATTTTCTCTTTTTATTTTATTTTCTCTTTCAAACTCTCCCAATTTACTTCAACAGCACTGTAGCGTACAAACAGTGTAAGTATATAGGCACAATCACCTTTAAGACCTAAATTGTGCTATTATCTTGGAAGAATGACCGACTTTTAATGTACCGGTAGTTTCTTGAAATTCTTTAATTCTCTTCACAATGGTCATTTAAAGTTATCACCAGAAATAACTAGAAAATGTGTTTATGAAACACTATGCCCCAAACTGGTACATCACTTTCAAGATGTGACAATTTCTGAAAATTGAAAAGTTGAAATTGCACAAAAAAATGATGAAAAATTAATCTGAGGAGTATATCCCAACCACATGCATATCTTCAAAGCATGGTCACAATGTATAAGTTTCAAAAGTATCCATATCAAACTGTAGGAGGAGTTGCGCACACAAGCTACCCTCTATCCATTCACTAAACTACTTGAAAAAAATGACTAAGTTCAAATTGTGAGAAAATGACAACTAGAAAATGTGTTTATAAAACACTATGCCCCCAACTGGTAACTCACTTTCAGGATGTGAAAATGTCTGAAATATGACTAAGTTCAAATCACTCAAAAAGTGACAAAAATTAATCTGAGGAGTATATCCCAACCACATGCATATCTTCAAAGCATGGTCACAATGTCTGTAAAGTTTCAAAAGTATCTGTATTAAACTGTAGGAGGAGTTGCGCACACAAGGTACCCACTGTCCATTCACTTTCATTGTCAAAATGCCCGAAAAATGGCTAAGTTCAAATTGCAAAAAAAAGTAACAAAAATTAATCAGAGGATTATATCCAAACCATATGCATAATTTCAAAGCATGGTCATGATGTCTGTAAAGTTTCAAAAGTATCATTATTAAACTGTAGGAGGTGTTGCGCACACAATGTACCCACTAAAATGCCTGAAAAATGACTATGTTCAAATTGTGAAAAAAGACAAAACAAGTAGCCCAAGGGCAACAATCACTCACCTGAGAGTCAACAAGTATAGTCACTGGACAAAGTGGTTGTGTTTTTTTTGGTGGGGGGGGGTTGTGTTTTTTTTTTTTTTTTTTTTTTTTTTTTTTTTTTTTGTTTTTTTTTTTTTTTGAAGATCTGATCAAAATTGAAGACACTTGAGTGGCCACAACACTAAAAATTGATTTTTCAAACATTCAAGGGCAGCTAACTCCTCAGTCCAGGGTCTAATCTGGCTCAAATTCAAACTCATCCAAGATGTTATAGTTATCCTTGTTACTTCCAAGAATGAAGAAGATCCGATCAGAATCAAAGGCGCTAGAGTGGCCACAACACAAAATATTGATTTTTCAAACACTAAAGGGCAGCTAATTCCGCAGTCAGAGGTTAGATCTGGCCTAAATTCGAACTCATTCGAGAAATTGTAGTTATCCTTGTTACAGTACAGTTCTCGCGATGCTTTGAGCGATCGCGCAACGTGCAACATGTTTTAATCCCTTCTAAAAACGTTTTGCGAGTGACTCGCGCGTCACTCGCGCTTCACTCGCGAGGGATGCGCAAGTTTCACATAATACAGTTTGCGAGTGACGCACAAAGTTCTTTTGGTTCATCGCGCATCGCGCATGGATCTTTACGCAATGCGCGACGTGATTCATCGCACTATAACATTCAAGTACATGTACTTTTGAGTGGTTTTTACCATATATGGGCGTGGCAGCCATCTTGGTCATGTGACCTGGACCTCCGGATCAAACTTCAGTTCCCCCTATCCATGGATGCTCCACATAAAATTTCACTTTCATTGGCCAAGTGGTTTTAGAGAAGATCTTTGAAATTGTGGATGACGGACGGACGATGGATCATGGCCATCCTATAAACTCACCCTGTGAGCCTTCGGCTCAGGTGAGCTAAAAATTAATCTGAGGATTATATCTAAACAATATGCATATCTTCAAAGCATGGTCAGAGCATCTGTAAAGTTTCAAGAGAATCGGTATTAAACTGTGGGAGGAGTTGCACACACAAAGAACCCACTAGTGTTCACTTTATCAAGAATTAAAAAAAGGGGCACAACTCTCACAGAATGGGCCCCTAGACCCTTGAATTTATTTGAAAGAACTCCGCAGAGGTCGATATCGCACCTGCATCGGGCAAAGTCAATAGACCGTGAAATATATTTCAAGGGCACCGGGTCAAGGTGCGTGCTTGAAGGGCATGTCAAGGACAATTACTATGCAATGTTTCAGACTCGCAGCTATCTCTGATGTTGAGAAAACCAAACTTCAACTTAAAAAATTTCAAAGTCAGTGGACCGTGAAATATAGGTCAAGGGCACCGGGTTAAGGTGCCTGCTTGAAGGGTATGTCAAGGACAATAATTATTACTATGCAAGGTTTCAGACTTGCAGCTATCTCTGATGTCGAGAAAACCAAACTTCGACGTAAAAATTATCAAAGTCAGTGGACCGTGAAATATAGGTCAAGGGCACCGGGTTAAGGTGCATGCTTGAAGGGTATGTCAAGGACAATTACTATGTAAGCACGCCTACCAAACGATCAAATACTTCCCCACTGGTGCATATAGGAAAATCGATTTGATTGTAACATGGTGAAGGATTAGATGACACAAAAAGGTAAACACGCTTTGCATACTCTGTATTTTTTGCGCAAAATATTTTTTTTAAGGAAAGAAGTCAAAAATCGGGGAATACAATTCCCCGTAATAATGACTTCTACGCTTTCTATGACAAGCTGAGGTCAAATGCTTCGCGCATTTTGGTTTAATTCATCAACCAGAGGACCAATGGTCCTGTAAACGCTCACCTGAGATCTGCTGCATATACCAATAAACATGTTTGAATATTATGGTATTTAACTCCAGTGCAGGGGCAGATGAAGCCCTTGGGCCATTTTCTTTTTTCAAAATCTTCAATATTCTGTCCATTTGCCAATTTCCTGCTGGCTTTTCCCTTCAAATGACATTTTAACAGTTTTCCCAATTCAAATGCATAGGCGACCCATGTTGACCTTGCCATAATCTTGGTCAAGGTCATCACAGGGTCATGATTTATATATACATTGGAGTACTTTAGCCATCGATGCTTCCTTGAAATCAGTCTATTGGTTTCAGAGAAGAAGATTTTTGATGGGTTTTTACCATATATGGGCATGGCGGCCATCTTTGTCATGTGACCTAGATTATTTATATACACATTGATTCCCCAATTCTATAGATGCTTCACATAAAATTTGGCTTTGATTGGCCAAGCGATTTCAGAGGAGAAGAGGTTTGAATATTATGGAAATATACATGTATATTGCCCCGGGGTGGGGGCACATGAGCCCCTGGGGTCCAATTTTTTTCAGAATCATTAATATTCAGTCCTACTTCCCATTTCCTGCAAGACTTTCACTTTAAATTACATTTTAAAAGTTTTCCCCATTTAAATGCATTGGCGACCTATGTTGACCTTGCCGTAAAATAGGTCAAGGTCATCAAAAAGTCATGAATTATATATACATTGTAGTGCTTGAGCCATCGATGCTTCATGCCAAGTTTTGTTCAAATCGGTCCACCGGTTCTGGAGAAGAAGATTTTTGAAGGGTTTTTACCATATATGGGCATGGCGGCCATCTTGGTCATGTGACCTGGATTTTTTATATACATATTTGTAACCCCTTCCTATTGATGCTTCACATAAAATTTGGCTTTGATTGGCCAAGTGGTTTCAGAGGAGAAGACGTTTGAATATTATGGAGATATACATGTATATTGCCCCGGGGTTGGGGCACATGAGCCCCTGGGGTCCAATTTTTTTCAGAACCATTAATATTCAGTCCTACTGCCCATTTTCTGCAAGACTTTCACTTCAAATGACATTTTAAAAGTTTTCCCCATTCAAATGCATTGGCGACCTATGTTGACCTTGCCGTAAAATAGGTCAAGGTCATCACAGGGTCATGATTTATATACACATTGTAATGCTTGAGCCATTAATGCTTCATGCCAAGTTTCGTTGAAATCGGTCCACCGGTTCTGGAGAAGAAGATTTTTGAAGGGTTTCTACCATATATGGGCATGGCGGCCATCTTGGTCATGTGACCTGGATTTCTTATATACACATTGGTTCCCCCTTTCTATTGATGCTTCATATAAAATTTGGCTTTGATTGGCCAAGCGGTTTCAGAGGAGAAGAACTTTGAAATTGTGAACGGACGACGGACGGACGGACGACGGACGGACGGACGCCGGATCATGGCCATCCTATAAGCTCACCTTGTGAGCCTAACGGCTCAGGTGAGCTAAAAACTACCTACGAGTAGCTAGAAGACATTGAAAACTCGCGAAAACTGATGAAAAATAGGTAGCTAATTTAATTCTGAAGCCGGTCACAAGTTCTGACGGCTATCACGCACACACGGCATGCACAAACAGGTATATTTTGGAAGATTATTTCAGCTGATAATGTAGCAGGACCGAGAAAACCCCGAGGGAACTGCCGAAAATTGTCGGTCAACAATTCGATCTATAAAAATGATAATGAAAATGTTTGCCAAAACAAAATCTTTAACACGCCTCTAAAAGTCTGGAAATGCATAAATGTTCTTTAATTCGTGCTTTTCTGATCATATAGCACCGGCGACCAATGTGGGTTTCATAATTAGTCGTACTTGCAATGAAAATTCATATCAGCTCCAAATTTGCAGGTGCATAGGCTTTCTCTACAAATAGTATGCTTGCTTACCATTTATATGGCCTCGAACATGTCCAAAATACCATTTTACGTGTTTTTGATTTTCTTTTCAGCTTTGAAATGCACTCCTGGTCGATTTTCTCCGGTGTAGCATTTGATCGTCCGGTGAAAAATTCGATCGTTGAATGTATATGTCTTGATTTAAACGCCCTTTCTTAGTGTTGCCGCACGTATTGTAATCATAACAGACAAAACTCTGATTTCAATAGACAATGTCACGCTGCATTGTCTCACTATATCTTTAATACATGAGTTATTGATCCAATTAGCGAGCAGCGTTATTCTTTAAACATGCAATCTGTGAAGCTATGATGAACTGATAAACTCTCGATGGATAGAAACAGCAGCTGTTGTTTCGAGGACGATATCTTACATATTCACAACGCACTGAAATGATCCTGTCATTATAAGAAACCAATTCCTTCAAATACATAATACAAACTTCTTTGTTGACAGTTAAGCTTAAATTTTTGCGACAGGTTTATGGGGTTTTAATCCAATCATGAGTGATAACTACGCTGCCTTCTTTAATTGCACGCCGGTGGGTCAGGCTTCAGACTCTATGATGGCACCGACTTAATCTCTAATGTCCTCGTTTTTGATTCAACATGGCGGTTATCATGGTATATGTTTGTCCTTGATGATTCATTGACTAGATGGAGATTCACCATTAGGACAGAACAACTAACTAAATTTTATGAACCGCTACAGAAGTTTAGGGGTAGAATATGGCCATGTAAAGTACATTTAAACCCGCCAGTAATTTGATATTACCGATCGTTCCAAGGCGATACGTCTGTGGAGGTTATATGTGTTTTTATTTTTATTTTTTTTATGTTTTGGAGTAGAATTTTATGCTGCTTGAACCTTATGTACGTATTCCTAGTTTTAGTGAAGTTCGTGGCCGCCTGATGTCAAATAGCTGCTCACTCGGCTTACGATAAGTTTTCTAAGTATAAGTACCTGAGTGTCAATTTAGTCTTTTCCCTCCTCGGTTTTTGGGGTGGGAATTTCTTTCTGGTTGCACCTTTTCCTGATCATTTGCCTCCTTGTACCTTATTTATAGTTTATCATCCTGTCTACGTGCATTTTATTCGTCTGTTTTTGTTTACAGATGTCTGGTAAAAAGCCACCTACAAGTAGTCACACATGTGCCACATGTAATAAAGTTTTCTCAAAGAAATCATTTCTTAAGAGACACATACGGTATATGCATGAAAATAAACAAGAAGATTGCCAGTTCTGCAACAGGTCTTTTCGGACAAAATCAAACCGAAAACGGCACAAGGATGTTGTGCATAGGCAAATTAAGAGACATGAGTTATGTCTATTATTACTACAATGCGTGAGACAACACTAAGAACATGCGTTTAACAGACATACACATTCCCCGATCGAATTTTTCACCAGACGATCTAATGCTTCACCGGAGAAAATCGACCAGGAGTGCATTCCAAATATGAAAAAAAAAAATCCAAAACACTGAAAATGATATTTTGGACATGTACGAGGCCATAGAAATAGTTAGAAAGCATACTATTTGTAGAGAAAGCCTTTGCAGTTGCAAATTTGGAGTTGGTATAAATTTTCACTGCAGGAACGACTAATTATGAAACCTATGTGTATCGCCGGTGCTATATGATCAGACAAGCACGAATTAAAGAACATTTATGCATTTCAAGACTTTTTGAGACGAGTTAAAGATTTTGTTATGACAAACATTTTCACTATCATTTTTATAGATCGAATTGTTGACCAACAATTTTCGGCAGTTCCCTCGGGGTTTTCTCGGCCCTGCTACATTGTCAGCTGAAATTTCCTTCAAAAATATACCTGAATGTGCATGCCGTGTGTGCGTGATGGTCGTAAGAACTTGTGACCGGCTTCAGATTTAAATTAGTTTCCTATTTATCACCAGTTTCCGTGAGTTTTCAATATCTTCTAGCTACTCGTGTGTAGTTTTTGATAATTTAAACCAAAATGCGTGAAGTATATGACCTCAGCTTGACACCACAAGCGTAGAAGTGAATATTACGGGGAATTGTATTCCCCGATTTTTCACCTTTTTCCTTAAAAATGTATTTTGTGCAAAAAAGATAAGAGTATGTAAAATATGTCTACCTTTATGCGTCATCTAATCCTTCACCATGTAACAAACGAATCGATTTTACTATATGCACTGGTGGAGAAGTATTTGATCGTTTGGTAGGCGTGGTAAGGTTTCAGACTCGCAGCTATCTCTGCTGTCGAGAAAACCAAACTTCGACGTAAAAATTTTCAAAGTCAGTGGACCGTGAAATATAGGTCAAGAGCACTGGGTTAAGGTGCGTGCTTGA
This sequence comes from Rugalucina vietnamica, assembly GCA_964017185.1. NCBI lineage: Eukaryota > Metazoa > Mollusca > Bivalvia > Lucinida > Lucinidae > Rugalucina > Rugalucina vietnamica. The sequence continues at coordinate 58,032,395 of OZ024875.1, read as the reverse complement.
AGGGTATGCAAAGGACAATTACTATGCAAGGTTTCAGACTCACAGCTATCTCTGATGTCGAGAAAACCAAACTTCGACGTAAATGTTGACAAAACTTTGACGTAAAAATTTTCAAAGTCAGTGGACCGTGAAATATAGGTCAAGGGCACCGGGATAAGGTGCGTGCTTGAAGGGTATGTCAGGGATAATTACTATGCAAGGTTTCAGACTCGCAGCTATCTCTGATGTCGAGAAAACTAAACTTCGACGTAAATGTTGACAGACCGACGGACGGACGGCCGTACGTACGGACGGACGGACGGAAATTTGAACCCCTATATCGCACCCTGCTATAAGCAGGTGCGATAAAAAAATACTGGTCCTCTTAATTTTCAATCCTAGCTCTAATGGTTCCTGATCGAGTGCTAAGCATAACTAACCCACTACACTGCACGCACAGCATAGACAGACAATGCAAAACCAATATGCCTCTACAACTTCTTCGAAGTTTGGGGGTTTGAAGTTGAAGGGGCATAAAAACCAGTGGACCAATGGTCCTGTAAACACTCACCTAACATCTGAGATATATACAGATAAACTTGTTTGACTACTGTAGTCACATACATGTTTATAGTCCCAGACTCCCAGGACAGGAACAGATGTGCTCCTGGGGTCAATTTTATTTACAGAATTATAAATATTCAGTCAGTTTGCCCATTTCCTGGAATTTTTCTCCCTCAACAGTATTTTAACAGTTGCAAAGGTGATCTAAACTGACCTTGCCATAAAATAGGTCAAGGTCATATCAGGGTCATAATTTATGTATACATTGTAGTACTCTAGTCCCCGATGCTACATGTCAAGTCCACCAGTTCCAGATAAAAAGATTTCTGAAGGGGTTTTACCATATATGGACATGTGGGCCATCTTGGTCATGTGACCTGGATTACTTATGTACACATTGGTTCCCCCTTCCTATAGATAATTCACATAAACTTTGGCTTTTAGTAGAGAACAACATCTTTGAATATAACGGTCATCCCAGGGTCATGATTTATACAAACTTTGTAGAGCTCCATTGTCTGATGCTTCATGCCAAGTTTCAAAATCATAGGCCTTCTGGTTCTGGAGAAGATTTTAAAAGATTTTTGTTACATGTATTTATAGCCATGGTGGCCATCTTGGTCATGTGACCTTGACCATTAATACAAACTTTCATTCCCCCTTCCTAAGGATAGTCCACATGATTGGCCAAATGGTTTTAGAGGAGAAGATCTTGAAATTGAAGAGGGACAAAGACGGACGGCGACGGACAATGACAGACAGACTCCAAAGCATGGCCATCCTATAAGCTTAAAACCTTTTGATCCTTTGGCTCAGGTGAGCTAAAAACTTGTCATAAGTATTTTATTAAGACTGAATCTTAAGTTTTTTGGGTCCTTCATTTTTATGACTATTCAACTTCATGTTAACAAAGCTGTGATTTGGTCTCTCTTATCATCAAGACCAAATGGTAAATTGCAAATATTGACATGCATTTACACTGGGCATATGGCCAAATTATTCCCTTTAACAAAAGATGCAACAAGGAAAAGCATAATTAAATTCGCCTTCGCATGAGAAAATCAACAATGTGGTTTCCAAACAGGTCCGAAACAACCCGCCCTGTACAGCTACTGAAAGGGCTAGAAGGGCTAGGGTTTAAATTATCGGATTTAAGAAGAAGAGGGAATGCACTATCTGAGAAGTGAAAATAAAGGTGCTGATCAGCTGTGCAGTTACTGCACAGCTGATCTGCTCCTTGTTTTCGCTACGCATGTTGTTGGTTTTCTCATGTGGTGGATCATACTGAAGCTGCGAAAGAAAATTCAACAACAACTTATATCTCAGTGGGCCAGAAAATAAATCTTAATAAGAGCTTCTTAGAGATTTTGGATTTTAGTATAGTTATATCAACAGTTTTACAGTCCTATGTGTTTTATGTATTTTCCTTCCTATCTGGTGTCTATTTTGGGACTTTAAATTTAATTGCATTGATTCCTGGTCTCTGCTTCTTTGGTATTAACAAGTACTATGGAAAGCTTAGTTTCCTGCTCAATGTCAGAATGCTGCATATGTAGCCCTCGAACCAAGGACTTCTACATAAAGATTCTAAAATTAAGAGAGTACATGTTTTAAGAGAGTACATGTTTTAGATTTATTTTTGTGTCTCAGCCATTACATAACTTCAATCATGGGTGTTGCTGCATAATAACAAAATAATGAAATTATGATTCAGACAGGATACCATAAGAGAAGCTCTGCCCTGTATTGTCCTCCACAATAGCCAGAAAAAAAAACATGATCATATCTAAAAAATACTACATTCATGAGCTGTGGTGTCAGAAAACGTTTCTTTTGTCTGTCAGTAACAGCAAAGCTGCAGTTTAACTTTTTTATCATTTATCGCGTAATTACAAAAATGATGTTTTACGAAAAAGGCCAATAACTCTGTCAAACCAGAGGACCAATGGTCCTGTAAACGCTCACCTGAGATCTGCTTCATATACCAATAAACATATTTGAATATTATGGTATTTAACCCCAGTGCAGGGGCAGATGAAGCCCTTGGGCCATTTTCTTTTTTCAGAATAATAAATATTCTGTCCATTTGCCAATTTCCTGCTGATTTTCCCCTTCAAATAACATTTTAAAAGCAGATGAGCCCCTGGGGTCCATTTTTTTTTCAGAATCATTAAATTTCAGTCCTACTGCCCATTTCCAGCAAGACTTTCACTTAAAATGACATTTTAAAAGTTTTCCCCATTCAAATGCATTGACGACCTATGTTGACCTTGCCATAAAATAGGTCAAGGTCACCACAGAGTCATGTTTTATATATACATTGTAGTACTTGAGTCATCCATACTTCATGCAAAGTTTCGTTGAAATCGGTTCACCGGTTCTGGAAAAGAAGATATTTTAAGAGTTTTTACCATCTATGGGCATGGCGGCCATCTTGGTCATGTGACCTAGATTATTTATATATACATTGGTTCCCACTTCCTATAGATGCTTCATATAAAATTTGGCTTTGATTGGCCAAGTGGTTTCAGAGAAAAAAAATCTTTGAAAAGTGTTTATGTACGACAGACCGGCCAAGGTCAAGAGATGACCTTGACCTAAATTAATCATATACCTTCATCTAATCCATTAGTTGTTTGCATCTACCACTTTTCAGATCTCAGGCTGCAATAGTTTTCAAAAAATAGCTAATTTCCACTTTTCCCATTATAAGTCTATGGAAACTTAAAGTTACCATAGCAACCAGAGTTCTTATCCGACTGGAATAAAAAAACACAAATTATGTAGAGACTACTGTCAGGAAGATGTATACAAAGTACAGGATTCATCCACTTGACAGTTTCTGAGAAGAAGACTTTTGATTTTTTTTTTTTCAAAATTTTGCCCTTTATGGGGCCCCAGCAACCAATCAAAATAAAGGATTAGGACAAAACTCGCAAGAAACGTCAAACACTACTCAATAAACATTTCTGCAAAAACAAAATTCAAATGTCTGCAATTTTAGCGGAAAAATAGCCGATTTCCACTTTTCCCATTATAAGTCTATGGAAACTTTAAGTTATCATAGCAACCAGAGTTCTTATCCGCCTGGAATAAAAAACACAAATTATGTACAGGCCACTGTCAGGAACATGTATACAAAGTATAGGCTTCATCCCCTTGACAGTTTCTGAGAAGAAGATTTTTGAATGTTTTTCGAAATTTTGCCCTATATGGGGCCCCTGCAACCAATCAAAATGACGGATTAGGACAAAAGTCACAGGAAATGTAGAGGACTACTCAATAAACATTTCTGCAAAAACAAAATTCAAATATCTCTAACAAGACAGCAAAAACTGGCAATTTTCACTTTTTTCCATTATAAGTCTATGGGAAGCATAAGTTGCCATAGCAACCAGAGTCCTTATCCGATCAAAACAAAAAACACAATTATTCTTTCCCCCTACCTGTAGATGGTGTATGTGTAATATGAGAACAATCGGCCCAGCGGATTCAGAGAAGAAGATCTTTGAAATTGTGGACGACGACGGACGACGGACGGACGACGGACGACGGACGGACGGACGGACAGACGCCGGAGCATGGGTATACTATAAGCTCACCTATGAGCCTTCGGCTCAGGTGAGCTAAAAAGACAACTGATAGAGTTTCTTTTCAGAATAAGAAAGAGACTGACTGCAAATTTGTAAAGAGGGAAATCTAAGGCAAGCAGCTTCGCATGACAGTTACAACTAGAAAAAGTGCCTTGAGAGGCACGTATACCCCCGGCTGATAGCCACCAAGCCCCCTTCCCTACCCCCTACCTAAGCAATCCGGCACATGCTCACCCCTGATATTGAACCTCACATCACCAATGAAAAACAGTACCCTTATCAAGTACATTTTAGAAACCACCAAGCCCCCTTCCCTACCCCCTACCTAAACAACCCGGCACATGCTCACCCCTGACATTGAACCTCACATCACCAACGAAAGACAGCACCCTCATCAAGTACATTTTAGAAATAAGCAGTGTAAAGTACTTTACATACAAACATGGGGAAGTGTAGTTTTCGAATGACATATCTATTTTAGAGCGGTATACAGAGCTGACATGTATACCCAATCTAGGACATAAGCGCGGACATTTTGGGTCAGGTCCTCAGTCCTAGATTGAAATGAAATTAGAATGTCATTCTTAAAAAAAAAAAAAAAAAAAAAAAAAAAAAAAAAATTAAGATGTCCTAGATTTTGACCTCTAGCCCCACCCCCAGCATGTACCCTAGTGTCTAATGTCATTAGAAACAAGGCAAACCTTATAGAGTACCTATGGGGCAAGTATGAATGATTTCTTAACATGATAGTAAAAAAAAGTACAGAAAATACAATTATTAAGGAAGTTCTAGATTTTGACCTCTAGCCCCCCCCCCCCCCTGCACATAGACCCTAGAGTCTGAATCTTACATGGTACCTATGGTCTAAGTATGAATGCGTTCTGGCAAGACTTAGTGGATGTCAAGAAAACAGACTTACAGAAAGTCTATATATCATATAAAAACGTGTCCTAGATTTTGACCTCTAGCCCCACCCCTGGGGACGGTAACCAGGATTTGGTGACATTGAATATGAAAGCAAACCCTAAAGGGTATCTATGAACTATATAAGAATACATTCCTATGATTGTTTGTTAAGATATGAACTTAAGAGAAGAAACATTAACATTGTAAACAGCACATTTTAAAGGTGGCCTAGATTTTGACCTCCAGCCCCACCCCCGGGCATGGACCCTGGGGTCCGAACTCATGGAAACAAAGCAAACCCTATAGGGTACCTATGGTCCAAATATGAATAGTTTCTGACCATTGGTTCATGAGATATACACCTCTAGAGAAACTTTAACCAAAACTTTGACATAAATTCTACGAACGTTCCGGAATTACGAACGAAGAAACGAACTAACGAACGAACGAACGAACGAACATACGAACGGACGAACGGACGAACGGAAAAGCGAAAACTATATACCCGTCGGCATAAATGCCGGGGGTATAATCAGGCTGGTCAAAGTTACTGACTAAACTTTTTCCTCTGAGCATAATTTTAAGTTTTATATGTGAATATATTTATACTACTCAAACTTTGATAAGCATCAAAACTTTATTTTTGATTACAGGGCATACTGGTAATCTAACACCCAAAATTTTGCTATAGATATACAGCAGAACTATCACCGTGCAAACATTCCATTTTTTGTTCGCGTTTCCTGAGAGCGTTTCTCGCCGACTTGCAGAAATCGAAAATTGACTGCTGCCTACTCTATCCAATTCTGTCATCCATCTCCTTTTTAATACTGGTTAATTTTTACCCAAAATTTTGTTTCCGCTTAAATTGTTGTCCTTTGCATGGTGAGCATGAAACTGAAAACCGTGTTTTTGAATAATCACTCTGGCTGGTTCAATGTGCTGTCAAAATGGTTAAATCACCTAGTGCAAATTTCCAATAAGAAAATTTTCAGTCCAATGACAATTATTTTGAAATGCTGTAAAATCTAAATCAATGCCCGTAGCTCAATTCTGTTCTATTAACACGCAGCTTAAATGGCAACGTTTTAAGCAGAAAAAAAAATTGGGGGTAAAAAATTGTTGTTGTTGTTTTTTAACCAAAAATCACAGATTTCTGAAATTTTCCAAAAGTAAAATTTAGACGTAAAACTATCGACATTTTTATTATCAAAACAGTTTTGAAGTTGAATAAACCAGTAAGAAGGGATGAATGACAGAATTGGATAGGGTAGGTAACAGTGACAACTTCAATTTCAGGGGGGGGGTCCATTGTTTCTATAAGTCTGCGAGAAGCGCTCGCAGGCAACGCAAAAAAATAAAGATGTAATTTTCGCAGAGTGATGGTTCTGCTACATATATATAGCAAAAGTTTGGGTGTTACATTACAAGTGTGTCCTGTAAACAAAAATAAAGTTTTGATGCTTATCAAACTTTGGGTAGTATATGTATCATAATTGAGCCTGTGCATGAGAAAACCAACAATTTGCATATGCGAAAACAAAGACGCAGATCAGCTTCGCGGTAACCGCGAAGCTGATCAGCGCCTTTGTTTTCGCTACACGGATAGTACAATCTCTCTTCTTCTTAAATCCGAAATTTCAAGCTTCTAGCCTGTTTCTGTGACTGTACAGCCTGGTTTGTGTCGGACCTGGTCTGAAACCCAAATTGTTGGTTTTCTCATGCACAGGCTCAATTGATAGATCAACCTACTTACTTACATGGGAACCAGGAAGTTTTTGTTACATCAACACTATTCAAATTAAATTCAAAGGGTATTTTCAAATACATGCAATTAATACAAGCTCAAGGTTCATGACACTATCTTACATTGAAAATGTCACTTAAAACTATGTCTCTTTCAGAAAAAAATATCTTAAAAGACAAAATTTGAACTTTCAGAGTATGTACTGATTTACATGTATTTACTTTTTAAAGAAGAGATGTTTCCAAATTCTTGTACTTTTTTTATTTGACAAAGTCTTGGGGGTCCTAGAATAGTGAATACTTTTTTGACAACTCATAAACAGTTTGTCGAAAATTAATGAAAATGATATATTTTAGAAGCGTTATACATGATGAATCAGTAGAAAAATTAGGTGAATCGCCAATATAATACAAAAGTTATAACCATTCACTTAACAGCTTTTTCGCATGACCGGTGTAATATAATATTTTGACCCGCCTAAAAAGTGACCCGCGGGTCATAATATAATGACCCGGGGGTCACTTTTTCCCTATAATATTTTGACCCCCCCTATAAAATATTGACCCCCCCTATTTTTTTTATGTCAACTGCTTAAAACAGCATTGGAATACTTATGTATGTACTCAATAAGAAGAATATAATATATTTACTAAGGTACGTCAAAGAATAAATTTCATGGGTAGGGGGGTCAAAATATTATACCATAATATAAGAGCTGTCGCAGGACAGCGTGCTCGACTGCTTCTGACCTTTGTCAATCATAAGGCCAAACCCGACCAGTAACCCAAAGCATTATGCTCATACATCTTTTTGCCTTGATGCAATAAGGCAAAATCACTGAACCATGAAAGTTAACTATAACTACCTAAGATTTAAAGGTCTCACTCATATTGTGAAAGAAGTGTGTTCATATACCAATTGAGTGCCAAGACACAAGGCAAAATCACTGAACCGTGAAAAAAGGTCACACTGACCTATAAGTATTGCAGGGTCAAAGGTCTAGTGATACTTACTCATAATGTGAAAGAAAAATGATCATATACCCTTTCAGTGTTGAGATATAAAGCAAAATCACTGAACCATGAAATTAGGTCATAGTGACCTATAAGTATGTTTGGGTTAAAGGTGTGGTTATACTCATTCATAATCAGAAAGAAGTATGAAAAAATACCAACTGAGTGTCGAGATATAAGGCAAAATCACTGAACCATGAAATTAGGTCACAGTGACCCAGAAATACTTTACGGTCAAAGGTCTTGTCATACTCATACATATCATGTAAGAAGTGTGTTCATATACCAATTGAGTGCCGAGATATAAAGAAAAATCACTGAACCATGAAATTAGGTCATATTGACCTAGGACTACTTTAGGGTCAAAGGTCTTGTCATATGCAAACATAGTGTGAAAGAAGTTTGTTCATAAACCACTTGAGTGCCGAGATATAAGGCAAAGTCACTGAACCGTGAAATTAGGTCACAGTGACCTATAAGTATATTGGGGTCAAAGGTCTGGTCATACTCACTCATAATCTGAAAAAAGTATGAAAATATACTAATTGAGTGTCAAGATATAAGGCAAAATCAGTGAACCGTGAAATTAGGTCACAGTGACCTAGGACTACTTCAGGGTCAAAGGTCTTGTCATACGCAAACATACTTTGAAAGAAGTTTGTTCATAAACCATTTGAGTACCGAGATATAAGGCAAAATCACTGAACCATGAAATTAGGTCACAGTGACCTATAAGTATATTGCGGCCAAAGTTCTGGTCATACTCTCTCATAATCTGAAAAAAGTATGAAAATATACTAATTGAGTGTCAAGATATAAGGCAAAATCACTGAACCGTGAAATTAGGTCACAGTGACCTATAAGTATATTGGGGTCAAAGGCCTGGTCGTACTAACTCATAATCTGAAAGAAGTAAGAAAATATACTAATTGAGTGTCAAGATATAAGGCAAAATCACTGAACCATGGAAAGTAGGTCAACTGACCCTTACCGTTATGACACACAAGTCAGTGTGACAAAGTCAAAAGATGAATGACCAACCATCCTCCTAAGTTGTTTCTATTAAGAAATAAAAAGAAAAAAAAATTCGGGGAGTTCTAGATTTTGACCTCTAGCCCCGCCCCCCTGACTCCGACCCAGAGGTCCGATGTCATGGAACCTAAAGTGTATGAAGTATGAATGCTTTATGATAAGTTGTTGTCAAGATATGCCTCCTTGTAAAAGTTACACAGCAGTACATCTATTTTTAAGTGTTCTAGTTTTTAACCTCCAGCCCCACCCCCCAGGCATGGACCCAGGGGCCCGATGCCATGGAATGAAACTCAACCCTACAGGGTACCTATGGTCCGAGTATGAAAGCCCTCTGATAAAAAGTTTTCAAGATATAGACTTCTAGAATACTATATCACAGAAAAGCCATTATTATTAATGGTGTTCTAGATTTTAACCTCTAGCCCCACCCCCTGGCATGGACCCAGGGATCTGATGCCATGGAATGAAAGCCGACCCTACAGGGTGTCAATGGCCCAAGTATCAATGCTTTCTGATGAGTGGTTGTCAAGATATGGACTTCTAGAAAACTTTAACACAAGAATTGCCATTTTTGAAGGTGTTCTAGATTTTAACCTCCAGCCCCACCCCCTGGCCTGGACCCAGGGGCCCGATGCCATGGAATGAAAGCTAACCCTACAGGGTATCTATGGTCCAAGTATGAATGCTTTCTGATGAGTGGTTGTCAAGATATGGACTTCTAGAAAACTTTAACGCAAGTGTGACGCGCACGCGCACGCGCACGGGAACGGGAACGGGAACGGGAACGGGAACGTGGACGACCGGGGTGACTGCAATAGCTCTATGCACTTCGTGCAGTCGAGCTAATAATGACCCCCCCATGTTCAAGTTACTTTTCTATTGATAATAGCTAGCCTTTTTTTCTCGTTATCACAAACGAGACCAAACAAGTGCAAAAATGATTTACATTTATCTATTTCCATTATCACTGGTAAGGAGGGGGGTGGGGGTCAATATATTATGGTATAATATTTTGACCCCCCCCCCCACTATGTGTATGGTATTTTCAGATGATGATAAATGACCACTTTCTGATTAAATTATACATGAAATTCAGATGCTGATTGAAACAAATAAGCTTCACTAGGTTACATTCACGGACACACCTTGTAGAGCTGTCATTGGTTGGGCATTTGACATATCGATATATCGATGGGACATATACCGATATATTGATATGTATCGATATAATACTTAATTTTTCAAAAGGTGTTTGAAAGCAACTTTTATAGACCCTTATTGTCATTTTATGCTACTTTTAAACACCTTAAAGTTCTTTTAAGGTCAACAACAAGTTTAAGATAAAGTTTTAACTTAATTTCAAGGAAGTGCTGTCAACAGATGATAATTACACCATGACTATTTATTTCATTCAATTTGGCAATCATAAATCAGTATAGATCAGGAAGAAAAAACATTAACATCAAATTATGACAAAGTTTTGACTGCATTTTTGTGGCTCAAGTTTGGCTCAAAATTACTTGGCAAATTCACTTTTAAAAGCAAGATCATTATCCACTGAATTTTTATTCCTTGACAAACTATTTGAAAAAAAATGTGTGAGTACTATCAATTGGTGCTTATCTGATGCTTTGTCATTTATTGCTCTCTGGGGATCCAAAATGTTCATACTGTGTGCAATTTGCAATAGTTATTGAATATTGATACTAACCAACCAATGTTATCTGTCTAAACAGCAAGCATATTTTTGTGAGAAGTTTCACTTTACAATATCGATATGTATCGATATGTCATTTTCTATATCGATACAGCTCATCTGCATTGATACATCGATATCGTCGATCTCAATGACAGCTCTAACACCTTGTGGGGGGGGGGGGGGGGGGGGGTCAAAATATTATAGGCAAAAAGTGACCCGCGGGTCATAATATTATGACCCCCCTCCTGTTTATGCTATTTATTTATATGATGATAAATTGCTTTTTCTTCTGTAATTACACTTGAAATTCAAACAAATATAACAGCTTCAACATGTATCTATTCATGATACCAATGGTAGAGAGGGGGGGGGGGGGTCAATATATTATGGTATAATATTTTGACCCCCATGTTGGGTGTATGCTATTTGCTTAGATAATGATAAAAGACCAGTTTCTCCTGCAATAATGCATGATGTAAGGGGGGGGGGGGGTCAAAATATTATAGGCAAAAAGTGACCCGCGGGTCATAATATTATGACCCCCCCCCCACCCTGTTTATGCTATATTAATATGATGATAAATTGCTTTTTCTCATGTTATTACACATAAAATTCAAACATTTAATCAAATATAACAGCTTCAGCTTGCATCTATTTTCATAATACTGGTACAGGGGGGGGGGGGTCAATATATTATGGTATAATATTTTGACCCCCCTGTTGGGTGTATGCTATTTGTTTAGATAAAGATAAAAGACCAGTTTCTCCTGTAATAAGGCATGAAATTCAGACATCTGATTGAAATAAAACAGCTTCACTACCTTACAATCACGGTCACCACTTGTAAGGGGGGGGGGGGGGGGGTCAAAATATTATAGGCAAAAAGTGACCCGCGGGTCATAATATTATGACCCCCCCCTACCCTGTTTATGCTATTTATTCATATGATGATAAATTGCTTTTTCTTATGTTATTACACATAAAATTCAAACATTTAATCAAATATAACAGCTTCAACATGCATCTATTTTCATAATACTGGTACAGGGGGGGGGGGGGGTCAATATATTATGGTATAATATTTTGACCCCCCTGTTAGGTGTATGTTATTTGTTTAGATAATGATGAAAGACCAGTTTCTCCTGCAATAATGCATGAAATTCAGACATCTGATTGAAATAAAACAGCTTCACTACCTTACAATCACGGTCACCACTTGTAAGGGGGGGGGGGGGGGGGGTCAAAATATTATAGGAAAAAAGTGACCCGCGGGTCATAATATTATGACCCCCCTACCCTGTTTATGCTATATATTAATATGATGATAAATTGCTTTTTCTCATGTTATTACACATAAAATTCAAACATTTAATCAAATATAACAGCTTCTAGACTTCTGGCTGAAAAAGGTCCTGCTCCCCCCCCCCCCTAGGGAATTTTGCAGACATAGTCTATCTTAAAGAGCAGTCTTTTCTGATTCAAGTGAGAGATGTTTGCACTTTGTACGCCGGGGCGTAACGGTGTAACAGCTATTTAAAAATAACAACTGTTACCAGCTTATTATATTTGCAGTATTCTTTGATTTAGAATGAACAATAGGTTGTTTTACCATAATTCTACCATTTTCTGCAAGATTCTTCGAGGAAAATATGTGGGATGCATAATTTTATCAAGTTGACATATATTGGTCTCTATCTGTATAACGTATGTAACGTATGTAACAAAATATTCGAATTTACATTTATAAACAAATAAGGTTTTCAGTAATAGTTTCTGTGGAGTACAAATCTGCAAACATCAATGTGCAAGGTAAGAATGTCATGTTTGTGTTATTTGCATTCAAATGAGAGATGTTTGCACTTTGTACGCCGGGGCGTAATGGTGTAACGGTCATTAAAAAATAACAACTGTTACCAGCTTATTATATTTGCAGTATTCTTTGATTAGGATTGAACAATAGGTTGTTTTACCATAATTCTACCATTTGTCTGCAAGATTCTTCAAGGGCAATATGTGTGATACATAATTTTATCAAGTTGACATAGCTGGTTCTCAATTTTTGTAACGTATGTAACAAAAATATGCGAATTTACATTTATAAACAAATAAGGGTTTCTGTAATAGTTTCTGTGGATTATAAAGCTGCAAACACCAATGTGCAAGGTAAAATGACATGCTTGTGTTATTGTCATTTCCTAGATGTGCCTCAGTTGTAACAGTGTAACGCCATGTTGTTTATATTTAGATTTCATGTAATGTTACAGTGTTACCAATACTGCATGGGGTTAATTTGACCTACAAAATTGATCATATATACGTTGTGACTTATCATAGACCACTGAACTTGGTTTCATTTTAAAGCGTCTTCACTATAGCCGTTTCATCATAAGGTAAGTTACGCATATTATCTTATTTGCATATTTGTGAATTTTAATTTAAACATTAAAATGGCCAAAAAATCACTAAAAACCCATAAAAAACGTCTTTCAGACCCAAGCTATCATCGTTGCACATAGTTTATACACCAGTGATACCATTTGACAATATTACAGATGTTTTGGGTTTATTTGAAAATTATCTCATTTGCATATTTATCAATTTGATATAAAAAAAACTATGAAAAGTTTGGAAAATCACGGAAAAAAAACATTTATACTTACATATTACTAGTGTCTGGCATGTCAATAGACCTAGAATGATAAAAGTTTTAGCAGCTTGATGCTTTGGGCTATGCAATTTGTCTTCTAGTCTGATAAATGAATAAACTTATTTTAAGTTTAATGAATATCAATGCAATTTTTAAAGCCTGGAGAAGAATCAAGGAAAATAAAAGGGTATACCTTACAAAATGGCTTGTGTCTAGGTTACTTATAGCACTACTGTACTGAATCTGGTATCAAATGATTGCTATGACAATGAATTATAACACTGTAACCTGATATATAAACCTTCTTATCTGATAAAGGTCACTGATATTAGAATTAAACTTCATAAATAAGAGAAAATAAGAGAAGAATGAAAAGATAAACCAACACAATTACTTATATCCCGGCTGCTCATTGCCTTAGAGGGCTTAATTGGTATCAGATAATTGCTTGGACAATACACAATTTCCCAGTGCTCTTATTTACAAAGCATATCAGATTTACTCTCATGGATATTCATAAAACGTTGATAAAAATGGTAAAATAGCAAAAAAATTAAGGGTGTCCAGCAAAGGGACGCGTGTACCTTTGCTTTAACCTCATATGTTTTGTGGTATGTAAACATGACAACATGACAAAACTGCATATATTTTGTGATAACATGACAACAATTCATTATCAAAGTGACCAAATAGTAACATTTGATGCCCTTTTGACTACTCGACAGCTATTGATAGTGGAGATATATGTGACTTTGTTGGTATACCCCTTCACGTTTCTGCAAATTTTCTCTATTTCTGAAGTTCTTGTTGCAATTCATGAAACAAACATTCATATGATTTATTCATAACATCATATGGTTAAAGAACATTGTCTTAGCAACCAGTCGATACCGATACTGTCTAGGTCTTCCAGTAGCCAAGATTCATCTGGTTTAACAGGGACCCTGCCTCAATTCTTCGGCGGTTAATCGCCAACATCTAATTTAACTATTATATTTTATTAATGCTCATCAAATGACTTTTTATTATAGAAGGATGATAGAAAATTGCCCTTGCCATTTTCAGCACATTCAGACTTTAGCTTGCTGAAAAACATAATCATTTTGTAGGTATACCTGCTTATTTGTTATGCATTTTCTCTAATTTCAAAAGTTTTCATTAATAGTCATAAAACTGAAATTCAGATGATGTATTTAGAGGACTGAGGGCATAAGTCCATTGCCGTCGCATTTATTTGATACCACTTTCAGCATTCTAGGTCTATTAACAGTTCAGGTACAAACGATTTTGTAGTAATGCCCTAATTTTTCTGCATTTTTAAGAGATTTCTAAACGTTTAAAAATAGTATTTATGGGGTCCAAAGACATGATTATCAGAACTAAATAAGATTTCTAGTTTTGTTTTACACCAAAAACTAAATAACTCATAGGGAAACGTGAAGTGTTGACACTATTTTTGAAATAGCATCATTTACATCTACTGTAGACCACGTCATTCATACATATATGTTACATACGTTACATTCCTCATTAAGATGTTTGAGCCTAGATACTTGGTGACACCCACTCAGAACTATAGTTCTCCATAAGCATGAAATATAAACAAATAATTAACAACATTAGATATAGCCATTAGAAACGATTATTTACACGTTTTACGTAATTAGCAATACAATATTTGGCTTATGAAACTGTTTGGCTTATGAAACAGAGTACATATGATCCAACTGCTAAATAACTCATTTAGTATAAAATATACAGTATAGGAATTTTCTATCTCCTCCATTGAACATGGTAATGTAAAAAATCACATATATTTGAAAAAAGCTGGAATCAGTTACTAAAAACAACAATGTCACTCAAAATGCTAATTTTGAAAGGGTTATTTTAATATATGTTACAGACATTACACTATAGGTGTCAGATTATTGCTCAAGCAACTATAGTGTTGATAATGGACATGTTTCATGCAGACTATATGAGATGGGTGAATGGAATAATAAAAATCTTATTTTTCTTATGCTAAAATTGCCATATCATTATTTTTAAAACATATTATGGTAACATATGTAACATGCTTTAACAGACACATGCTCCAATGTACATAAAGCAAACAGCTCTTATTGGAGGAAACTTGAATTGTCATTTAAGATATATGTTTGCAAAATATTTAATGGAACAGAGCATTAGATTGGCATGTACTGGCATTCCTGCTATGTACAATGCCCTTCGTTATTCATTTCATGTATGTTACATATGTTACATTCTGGATCAAAATCTTTGATCCAAGATACTTGGTTACAGATCCTCAGTGCCATGGTTCGTGATAAAATAAACAAGAAACTATGATATATATCCACCAGTTTCAAGTATTTTACATACTTCACGTTCATTACAATAAAATAGTTCGCATTTGAAACTGGGGGTAGGGCTACTAAATTCTTCATTAAAGGCAATATATACATGATAGGAAAACAAACCTTGGTTTTTCTATCTGCCAATTAGACATGCTGATGGAAATAAATCTCATATCTTCGGAAAAATGCATAGTGCAACAGTATAAGTAAATGATATCACTCAAAAGTGGTATTTTCAAAGGGTATCTTAAATTACGTTACGCATGTTACAGTAAGTGTGTGTCAAATTTTTGTTCAAACGATTTTAATATTTAGTATAGACATACAGCAAGCAGACAGTATGAAAAAGTTGAGTAAAATGATAAACAATTGTCATTTTTCTGTAGCTAAAAACACCATATCATAATTTCTTAATTTTGTTTGGGTAACGTATGTAACAGGCTGTTACAGGATAACGCCCCAACGCTCAGGGTGCAAACATCTCTTATTTTACTCAGCTTGAATTGTTCTTTAAGATAGGGTATGTCTGCAAAATTCCCTAGGGGGGGGGGGGAGCAATCGACCCTCTGGCCAGCAGCCTATTCAGCATGCATCTATTTTCACAACACTGGTACAGGGGGGGAGGGGGGGGTCAATATATTATGGTATAATATTTTGACCCCCATGTTGGGTGTATGCTATTTGTGTTGGCAGGATTTATAAAGAGGACCACTATACATTGCTACAAAGCTCTGGGCCTTGTGGTTTCAGAGAAGATTTTTGTTATGTTTTTCCCATTGTAAGTCTATGGGAGCTATCTGTTGCCATGGAAACCAGAGTTCCGATCGGACCTGACCCAAAACCTAATGAAACCTTTCCCCCACCATAATGGTGCTTCAGATAAAATTTGATTGCAATTGGCTGACTAGTTGCGGAGATATTTGTATTTGAAAGTGTGGACGCACGGATGCACAGACGGACGACGGCTCGACTACTATACTATAAGCTCACCTGTGAGCCTTCGGCTCAGGTGAGCTAAAATTTACCAAATAATATTCCAGATATACCTGTCATCATAAAATCCATGGGTTTATAACTTTATTCTGACACAGGCACATAAAAGCTGCAACAGCATGTTTGAAATATCTTTATAATATAACATAGACCATGAAAAATAAGACATACATATGAACAGTGTGGGGAATCCACGTGACCAAATGATACAGGACACGTAATTTGTTGTGGATTTTCTCTCGCTTCGAGGTAAGAATTTTTCACTTTTCTACCGTTATACCTAACGGATTTTGTTCAAATAAAGTGCAGCGAAGATCCCAAATCGAGCTCTTCAAGCCCTGTTATTGAGAGTGTAAGGACTGACCTGATTCTTGAGCTATTTCCAAGACAGTATTTTTCTCCGATTTGTGCCTCCGGGAACACGTTCACGAATTTCATAGAAAATCGGCTCGCGAATCACTCTTATTAAGATTTGAAGAAATTTCTTTAGTGTAGACTTATTCAGATACATTTCCCAAACCAATATCCGTAAAAGGTTTTATTTTTTCATGTCCCGTTTTTATAATTTGCCTCCTTTATTTGAAAAACCCAAGTACACGAAATGGAATCTGACATACCAGGTGCACGGAAAGAAAGTGATAACGTACACGTAATACGCGAATCCTAGCCCTTTGTGGCCCCTCTCTGAATATTAATCTCAGGAAAATGCTACAGACTATTATATATCTTTTAAAACGAGGGAATACAAAACCATTACAATGAAAGATTTTAAATACATTTTATCCATTGTCATTTTGCAAATTGTTTTAACGATATGTGACACCTGACGCTACTAGCACTCTGATTAATGCCTACATTGTTTTGATGACAAAATTTCCGAATGTTGCTAGACAAAGTTTGGTTTATGGATCTATATTTGTTTCATCAAACTAATTGAAAAAAAAAAATGTACCAGCAATTGTGTTTTTCACTCTTGCGTATTTACGTACATTTTTAGTATAACGCACAAACAAGAAAACAAAACTGATAACATATTAACATGAAATGCGTTTTTGGTCGTTTGTGTTTTATTCCGACTGATTTTTTTTTTCCTCGTTACAGGTGCATCCCAGTGAACCATTCGACGCTACCAGAACGTGACGGTGACCTCTGCATCTAACACTCATTGAGCGTCGCCAAAAAAACGTTACAAATTGGGGACGTCTACGACATCTGCACGACGTCTTCCTGAATTTTGGAAAACTGAAGGAATAACTTCAATGGGCACGTCCTGATAACGTTTTGACAAGTGTTAAAGACGTTTCCTTATAGCACATGTTTAAGCTGTGTCCACGAATATGTATTCGTCACCCAAAAAGCGTTACAAATCGAAGCCTCGGTGGCATAGTAGTAAAGCTACTTGCCTTCCTTACCGGGGATCGTGAGTTCTTCACCGGACTTCTTCGGTCTTTCGGATGAGACTATAAGAATCTATGATGGGGTTGAGGCCTCAACAAGGAAATCTCAGGCAAGTTTACAGATTATTCAAGTCTCATCCGAGGCTCTGCCGAGGATGAGACTCGAATAATCTGAAAACGAGTCTGAGATTTCCTTGTTGAGGCTTCAACACCATCATTGATTATTTTTCTCACCCACCTTTTAAAACATTTTGACTCTGAACAGGCTTCAAGTTCTGTTCAGGCAGCCATTTTGTTTAGACACAAAACAATATGCAAATTAGCCAGTGAAACAAATAAAAATAATTTTGTATTTGCACTCACCTTACAAAAATATTAAATCATCATTTTGTTTTATTCACAAAATTCTCGGCAAAACTAAATTTTAAGATTTTTATGAGAGCAGCAGACTACAATTACTTTTGATATCTGCCTGAAACTAACACCTACTAGGCTATTTTTGTCTCTGACAGTTGACACCTAGCTCATCACTTCCTTATATGGAAGTAAGCATGAGGTGTACATTTCTATTAGCTAAATACAGAAATGATTGACATTTTGAGGCAGCTAAAATTGTACTAGTACTGAGACAGAAATATCCCAGACAGGCACACAGAGGGATATGCTTGTCTGGTGGGTGAGAATTTTAACTGAGGTCCCGTCTCAATAAAACCTTAGCCGTTGAGTGGAATGTAAAACAAGAACACAACAAATTTTGTTTATTTCAAATGACTAAGTCCTCATTCGATTTTCCAAATTTGCGTAAAACTGCAACAAAACTTAGGCTACATGTGGCTAACCATTATACATAGGGAAGTAGTTCATTCGCTGGACCTAACGTTTGACCATTCATTAAAGGAATCGATTCGGAAACGCATATTTAGCCCTGTACATATTCATTTAGTTGTTACAGTACGTGTTACAAATCAAATTCCAACGATTTACCCCATAATAAGTACACAATCATCGATTGAAAATTACGCTAAAATGCGTCTCGAATCGCAAAGGTTGTCGCCATATTTGTTTACCTGTGACGTCACTCACTCACTTTCGGATTAGAGCCATTTACAAGCGATCGTACTCCACTTCATTTTATCGATAAAATTCGCAGATTATGGTAAGAGTAAAAAAAAAGAAATAAGAACAGAAAAAATGTCATCTGTCACAGGGATCTCGCGGACGCAGGACCCGGCCCGGGACGAGTAAATCTGGGCTCAGACACATGTTTTTCCTCAGTGGTGATTCCCGGGGCGCAAGATGTTTTTGCCGCGATACGTCCCAATATTTACCTGTGTTTTGTTGTCTATGAACCAAAAAAGCATCTTAGAGACATCCATTCGAGTGTATTTCGCATCTTTATGATGTAAATCCAATCAAAATTATGTAACGATAGTTAGGTAGTCGATAATCTTTCCTACATATAATGGCGATCAAACGATTTAAAGAATGGCGGTCGCATCTTTTGATGGCGCGTGTCCTTATGTAAACAACTTATAAGGGCGAACAAACGATTTAAAGAAAAGCGGTCGCATCTTTTGATGGCGCGTGTCTTTATGTAAACAACTTTAATTGCAGTCATTGTTGACAGGTCAGCTGACCGTTTGAGGCGTGTTTACCGTGTCACATGCTAAAAATAATTATCCGCGTAAATGAAAATCTTTTCTGGATTGGTGGCAAACAAATTAGAAATGCATGCGCATTAAAAATCAATTAGTGATGGGCGGTTCATCTCCGATTATAGATTTAATAAAATAGATAACTGAAGCAAATTAATCAAATTATGTAAAAAAAAAAAAAAAAAAAAAAAAAAAAAAAAAAGTGAGATGACCCCTGGAGTGTGTACCGATTCCGTTTTGGAATAAAATGGATGAAAAACTTGCGAATTCCTAATTTTATTTTTCTATTGTGCGCGATTCTTTGACGAATTGTATGTGAAATGCCAAAATTCGGAATGAAAACTACCGTGCGTAGATACATGTAACAGTAATTCCATTCCGTTAATACTGGATTATTAATAAGAAATAGTGAAAATGTCGACACCTACGATTTTGAAGCGAAAAGCCGACGACAGGTATCTGGAAAAAAAAAACTATTACATCCTTTCTGTGGCTTGTTTTTACAGTTATGGCACTGAGGCATCTTCGGTAAATATTATTCTCCGGTATTATCATAAATACTTCTATCAAGTTTAACGCAGAAAATATCCACAAATACAAAATGAAATAACGAAATTATCGCGAGAATATTTGAACGTCTTGCAATTGAAATGAGCGGCTTAAAGAGAAAGTGAGTGAGTGACGTCACAGCTTTATACTGGTTACCGCGTTCACCGTGTAATTATCGATAAACCGGTAACCATACCCGATAAAGATGGCGATTCACTCAGATGCAGGAAAAAACGAAGGTTTCCCAACTTTGAACACGAATATTTTGCGTAACAAACCCGATATGCATTCTCTTGTACCAGGAATGAATTTATGATGGTATTTTACGTATACATACGGCGTCTTATGCGGTTCCGAATCCATTCCTTTAAATTGGTCTTCAGCAATATTTGTTTTTTTGTGAAATATTCTTGTTAGGACCTAAAATCCAAGGTAGAATGATCATGTAGAGTCGTAGATATCCGGTCTATTGTCTCAGAATAATTGAGAAATAAACCAATTAATGCTGCATTTGTGTCTTTAATTGGTGTTCAAAACTTAATGAAAATGAAAATGCTTTGAGAAAACCAGCATTCTGTATATGTGAAAACAAAGGCGCAGATCAACTGCGCAGCTGATCGGTGCCTTTGTTTTCAATACATAGGTAGCACAATCCGTTTCCGTCCTTAATCTGAATTTTCAAGCCTCTATCCGGATAATCTTCTTTGGCTGTAGAGCTCGGCCTGTGTTAGTCCTGGTCGAAAACAAAAATATTGTGTTTGTGGTGCTGATTAACAGTTTCATCAAAACAGGTTTGGTTGCTGCCAAGAGAGCTCACACCCCACACTGTGGAAAGAACACAGAAAAATCACAAACAAGAATGACTAGTGCTATAGGTCCACAACTAAGCTGAATTCACATCAGCAACAACGAAAGTGACGGATGCTGCCATCAGCTGATATTACTCTACAGAATTAGGTTTCTTGTTTTTCTGTTGTGGAGTAAAGTCTTCCCGTATACCATCCATAGTGCAGATTATATTTTTTGTTTTGGTCCTTTAATATCGGTTTAGTTTCATTTTCCAACCAACGTTTGATATATTTGGCCCCGTTTGGATAATATTAGTCGTTCTATTGACTACCTTCTTTAAAGGTTTTAAATTATATATAGTTATTCTCTTTGGCTCAATGTTGCCAAACCTTAAGGGTCACTGATGAAGCTTAAATAGCAGAAACCGCCGTATGGCCCATCACCTTTCTCATAAATATGCTCACTGCTCTTAAAGGATCTAAGTTTTTATTTGATTCACTGCCACTGGAACCGAGCTCTTGCTGGGACCTGTCATTAGTGGCAACATTGCCAGGGGCCATGCTGTCTTGCTTTTCTTGGCATCACTTCCTCTTAAGCAACTGAATCGCTTCAGGACACCACTCGTTCTGGATTGCAAAGAAGACAGGTTCTCTTTAGGCTTTTTTCTCTCAAGACACCTGCATAAGATAAAATCACAAAAAAAAATGATCGAAAATAGAATACAAGAATTTTACATGAATTGAGTATTAGGTATATACCGACAGTCATTTCATGCTGCTTTGGTGAATTTTAAGAATATAAGTCAAAACTTCTTGCCAACGTGTGTTACTAGTCATTTTAAGAACAGAGTCAAAACGTCTTGCCAACGTTTGTGACAAATAAGTTTAAGAAAAAACTGGGCCAAAACGTCTTACCAGCGTTTATATGTCAATGTTTGTGATACGTCATGGTAACAACAAAGAGAGAGAGAGAGGGGGGGTGGTGGTTCTGAAAGAAATCGGACACAAAGGGCTAGGTTTTGCATATTTCGTGTACGTTATCATTTTCTTTCCGTGCACCTGGTATGTCAGATTCCTTTTCGTGTACTTGGGTTTTTCAAATATAGGGGACAAATCATAAAAACGGGACACGAAAAAATAAAATCTTTTGCGGATATTGGTTTGGGAAATGCATCTGTATTAGTCAACACTAAAGAAATTTCTTAAAACCTTAATAAAATTGATGCGAGAGTCGATTTTCTATGAAATTCGTGAACTTGTTCCCAGAGGAACAAATCGGAGAAAAACACTGTCCTGAAAATAACTCAGTCCTCAGATCAGTCCTTACACTCTCAATTACAGGGCTTGAAGAGCTCGATTTGGGATCTTCGCTGCACTTTATTTGAATAAAATCCGTTAAGTATAACGGGAGAAAAGTGAAAAAATCTTACCTCGAAGCGAGAGAAAATCCAACACAAATTATGTGTCCTGTATCATTTGGTCACATGGATTCCCCACACTGATGAATTTGACTATGTTACTTAAAACAAATAATTGATATAATGATACATGTAATTGAGAAGTTAGTTATGCTTCTTAAACATGTAAATATGCACAGAAAACCATAAATGTATAATAAATATGTAGCTGGTTGTCAATAGCAAACTTTCCCTATTGACAACTGGTTGTCAGTAGCGAACTTTCACTATTGACAACCAGTTGTCAGTAGCCACTTGCATTAAAATATCATGAAATGTTAGCAATTTCTGTCAGCTTGAGAAATATTGTGGCTTAAACATTTGCACCCCCTTAAAAAAAATAGAGTCAATTTGTCCCCTAACATTGCCCACTTCTAAATCAAACAGGTCCGGTGCAAGTCAGGATTGAGGTAGTATACCTCCATCAAGGTTTTTAACCTCCATTGAGGTTTGAAAATGGACATGAAATCACTTATATTGAGAAAAACAAATAGATTTGCAAAAATTGCAATATCACCCCCAGCAGAAGTTGTTTACAAATTGTGAAGTTTTCAAATGAAACATTTTTCAGCAAAATCTGTTTGGGATTTTTTTGCAAATTCAACCAATTTCATTTCAGCAAAATCTGTTTGGGATTTTTTTGCAAATTCAACCAATTTCATTAGCTGAAGGGGTAGTTTTTGAAATTTAAAGCAATAATTTTCAATGTATGGCATATATTCAAATAGTGTATCAGTATTTCGGGTGATTTCTGTATATTTAAACTTCTTTTTTTCTAATAATACCATTATTTGCTTTTTAAAATTGCTGAAATGCTATTAAACAAAAGATAAACTTTTAAAAAAAGTATAAACTTTTAAAAAAGGCTAGTTTCAGTGACTGAGGCCAGTGTTAAGTCAATCAGTTGTGTCAAAATAAGTAAATGACCAAGGTTAACAGATTTATCAATGCAAAGTTTTGCAATTTTCAACTTTATGTTGCATTTTTTGAAATTTTGCAGTTGTCTATGCATATTTCAAACCTCAATGGAGGTTACAAACCTCGATTGAGGTATAGTACCTTAATCCTGACTTGGACCGGACCTGTCAAATGTATATTTTATAGCAACCTGCAATATAAATAGCATTGGTAGTCCAATATTGTTTGAAATCTAATTGTAATACCATATGTGCAATGTTTGTGTCTGGGCAATGTTAGGGGACTCGACTGGAATAGATATTTCAGTATCTGGACCCTGGTCTTGGAGGATCTTTTAGCAGAAGCCTTAACTTGTCAAGATAAGAGAAAAAGAAGTTATGAAAAGTTAAGACGAGGGGACAGTGCAAACGTAAAAAGCTCTGTTCAGGTTTGAAACCTGTGATGTCGGGATCAAGTTACCATGATATACACAATTGTATGAGCTTGGAAAACTTTTCCCAAAAAGTTCACAAAAAGTTTTCTAACTTCCTGGTGGATAAGGGGAGACGATTCATTCTACTGGGGGTAAAATCCAAAACCTGTCTTCTTCACCGGTGTTCCGTTGGACCACGCCGTCAATGGTCCCGGTTCGTTTCGCCCGTGAGTTGTTTCGCCCGTTAGTCGTTTCGCCCGTGAGTCGTTTCGCCCTGGGTCGTTTCGCCCTGGGTCGTTTCGCCCGTGAGTCGTTTCGCCCCTATTTGGTGAGTCGTTTCGCCCTTATTTTTCTACCATGCCCAAATGTTTAATATGTGTATTATTTGTTATTTATAACTTAATGATATGTCTTGGGCTGATCATGCACAACTGTCTTTTTGGGTAAATATACTAAAGGGCTTTGAAAACGCCTCACTATAAATTGGTTGTGATGATGATTATTTCTTTTAGAATACATGATATTTCGGCAAAAATAATTTCGAACAGAAAATACAATCAGCCTGCTTAAATTCCATACCAAAACAGGAACGTCAACGCCTGTGATTTACGTCATACGGAACCAAAAGTTCAACAAAAACGAATTATAAGGAGGAATGAGGAAAACTATTCTCCAGGTCCAACGTACATGATTTCTGAAAAGAAACACAAAAGACAAGCGTTCAACCATTACGAAAACCTGCCCACGCAATAAACAGAGATTTTTTGAGATTTAAAGCTTGAAAATTTTCAGCTGAAAAAATTTGATATTTTTTCTTATTTTTGCTCAAAACATAGATTGTGGGTACACGTTAGAACCGCCTCGCCGAGGCGGTTCTAACGAGTACCCACAATCTATGTTTTGGAGCAAATATAAGAAAAATAGGTATACTCCTGCATACCCCAGTTTTCCTATATAAAAGTGGGGTTCAATGGGGTATACATGTCACGGACATGTTTTCCTGATGAGTAACATAAGTACGCTAGAAAACAAGTTTGTGGGCACTTTTGCGGCATGAAGTGCAACAGTGCCTAAGTTATAGAGGAACACACCCTCTTTCAGTTTCTGCCTGTTGCAAAAACAAAAGACCAGTATTAAGGTCAATAAATGAGGTCAAAGGTCATTAGGTGCAAAATTATGTAAAATGTACTACACAAAGTTGTAAGCATAGTAAAAGTAGAATTTTGCCTCAATCAGTCTTTAAAACTGAAGCACTGAATCCTAAATTAGTTGTTGCCCTTATGACAAATCAATATTGAGGTCAATAAATAAGGTCAAAGGTCATCAAGTGCAAAAGAGGTAAAACGTAACATACAAAGCTTTTAAGCCTACTAAAATGTAATTTTCTTTCAATATTTCTTAAAAATTCAGATAATCTGAAGCCCAAAGTGGCTTAATTATCGAGAATCGGGCTTGGGTCCGTATGGGTGGGGGAAAAAGTGTGGGTAGGGTATGACCCCGTTTGGATTTTAATGGTATGGGGTTTGAGGTTTTACATATTTGTTTTACTTTCCTTGCTTTCAAGTTCAAATTAGTTGTACTTCCCTTGCGTTCAGGCAGGCACGCTAAACAAAAAAGCTCAAATGTACCCTAAGGCATTTTTTTCTGGATCAACGCAACAGAATTGTTTTTCAAATCAAGTTAGACATTTATGTCTGTATGTTGATTAATGGTTCCTTTCTATGTGTATATTTATAGTTTTGAAATTGTTTTAATTCTTCAATTATTAAATACTTAATAGAATTTATTTCTTTCATACATTTGTTCAAATTTAGCCAGAGCCATCAAAAGAAATCAATACAAATGTATCAATAAAATGTACAATGGAACGGTTACCCTTCGCTTTGTGCGTGGGGACGATTTCAATCATGATTTTTACGCGAATACATACATGCACATATTAAAGTTCAAGGTGAACCTGGACCAATTTTCAAGATAGCATGAAAAATTGTTCTACGTTTGTTACATTAACAATTGCAATAAGAACAACTTCACGCAAACGTACATCAGTAGATGGGACGAAAATAAGAACCCCGAGAAAGTCCACCTTGGCATACTTGATCTGTCTCAGTTGTCCTGTGTGGGGCTAAACCCCACATTATACAAAGCAGTGATATAATTGAATGATTTTGCGGAATGAAATCAATACTGTTAATCACTCGGCCAGGGGTAGGGGGGGGGGGGGGGGGCTAAATTGCAGATACTAGAATCAGACGATTAAAATGTTTAGTTCATAACGCTGTGTTGGCAGTACACTTCCATACAGTGGTTATCATGTACAAATGCGCACCAGATTCGCAGCTGCAAATAACACGCCTTCTAATTATCCGGCTCCTTCGATTTTCTCAGAACATTCCTCAAGTCATTTTGCTATAAAATCTGGGCACTTCATGTCATGTACCACATTTGACAGTCAAAGTATGAATTGAGATGATGAATGCTAACAGAAGATAGTTTCAACGATAATCGCTTATCATAATTATTTTTTGTTCTGAGGCTTAACATCCCAGTCAACAATTTTTCAGTCCTGTCGGGGCGGGGCCAACGCTTCCTGGATTTAACCAGTACTGTGGGGAGTTAATGTGTCTTGCTCAAGGATACAACACGGTGCCGCCTGTGGGGATAGAACCCAGGACCTCTCGATTCGAGTCCGATGCTCTACCACTACGCCACCGCGCCCCCTACAAGTAATAGTATAGAGTGTGTTTCAGGAACAAAATTATTAAAATGCTGATAAGTTTCGGGTGTAGTCATTCTACACATTGCATATTTGATAGTCCCAAGAAATGTCAGAAAAATATATAACACATCAATCTAGATACCAAATCCTGACTCTATAGGAAAATTTCCTACACAGTCAGGACTGGTGGTCTCCCTCTCACAGCTTATACTGGAACCCTATAAACGCCAAGGACATTGCCATAAAACTATACGGTTGACACCTCCATTCCTAGAACGGCCCTTCCAAGCTGATGGTTTTTAGACACAGTTGACCGTAACGTGCTCTGTGTTGTGCCCCCCTGCTTCAATCAGACTTACCACCAAGCACCCACAGCTAACTGCCCATCAGGAAAACAAGTCTGTGTAATATATACCCCCTTATACCCCACTTTTATATAGCAAAACTGGGGTTTGCAAGGGGTATACCTATTTTTCTTATTTTTGCTCCAAAACATAGATTGTGGGTACTCGTTAGAACCGCCTCGCCGAGGCGGTTCTAACTTGTACCCACAATCTATGTTTGGAGCAAAAATAAGAAAATAGCTGAAAATTTTCAAATTTTAAAGCTCAAAAAATCTCTGTATATTGCATGGGCAAGTTTTCGTAATGAATAAGGCAAATCAGTTATGAAATGTTTCTCGCGGCTGCTTTTGTATTATGTTACGTCTACACCGGGCCACGTTCTCACTACGTCCTTACTACGTCCTAAAAAAATTAAGGACGTAGTGAGGACGTGGTACGGTCTTGTAGGACGTGGTAGGAACGTAGTAAGGACGTAGTGAGGTCTTGATGGACGCGGAGGTCTTGGTCAAATTTTGAACATGCTCAAAAGAAACGTGGCGAGGACGGGGTGGAATTAAAACGCAGTAAGGACGTAGTAAGGACGTGGTAAGGACGTAGTAGGAACTTGTAGGACGTAGAAAGAACGTGGCGCAAACGTAGTGAGGTCTTCGTGGACGCGATGCAAATTTGTTGCAGACCATCAAGACCTCGCTACGCTTCTACTACGTCCTCGCTACGTCCTCGCTACGTCCATCAAGTTCTCGACAAGACCATACCACGCTTCTTGTACGTCCTTACCGCGTCCTAGAAGACTGCACTGCGTTCTTATCACGTCCTAGCGGTTCCTAACACGTCCTTAGTAGGTTCTTATCACGTTCACACCAGGTTCGAACTACGTCCTCCACGTTTTATTAATTTTGTTTTAATTGTCCCGTACCCTCAAGCAATTGCTATCGCTTTTATTTAAATCATACCGAAATCGAAACATGAACAGAGAAGTACTCTTGTAACTTGCTCTCCTTCAAGGACATCATGCCTTACTTGGTGCACAGGCTGCACTTGTGCTATTTCACAGGAGGAGGAATAGAAGGGCAAGATCTTGCTGGGTGCGCCCTTGGCTATCAGCTGAAAGGAGGCATACGGGACTTTTAAAGACAGCCAGGTATCGGCAACTGGCTTGAACGTTAATAGGGAATTACAATGGAATCTGTTGGTTTTATGGTAATATCTTTAAAACTAATCGATGGATCATTCCTGTGCAAACATATGTTTTTCCTTATTACCTCCCAAACGTCCTGATATAAGTTTTATGAAATTTGGATTAGTACTTTTTGGACCTTTTTCATCATTTTTGTTCAAACCTAGGACTAATTAAACATATAGTGAAATTTCTGTATGAAATGGGTTCACTGTTAGAAAACCGGTCATAATTATTTTAATAATGTAAATATTTTTTCTGTGCAAACGGGGGCATATGCGCAATTAAATGGCGAACACGCTGATACGAAATTTGTATAAATAAACAAAAAATAAATAGAGCCCTTTTGATATCCAAGCAAGCAAACCATTTTATTTTTCATTAATTTTTCGACGCTTCGCATCTAATCGCTGTTATTGATTTTAATGTCGCTATCTTAATAGTCTACAGGTAAATCTCTTAGCATTTACAGGTAAGTCCGTACCCTAATCCATAATCCATTTGATTGACCGAGTTTTATTTATTTATTTATTTATTTATTTATTTATTATAGTCCTTATGCAATATGTTTAAATAATATACATGATAAAACAGGAATTGATAATTTTAGATTATGTTTCGACAAATTTAAAGCAGTATACTTTATCAATTTCACAAATATTTTATGTAATAAAAAAAGAAAAATAAGAAAGGTAGTATAATTAAAGAGTATCAGGCCTGAACAATATCATTCATTTCATAAAGTTTTGAAAGTAAACTGACATTGTGATAGCGCATCTTTAAATGTCAGGTGTGAACTGGTAGCCACTGACGCGTGTCTATAATTGATTTATGACACCAACTATTGCCCTTTCAGAGTAATGTTTTTACAATAAGTGGTATTTGTGGCAGCCTATCATCACATCTTTAAAAGAATCAAAATTAATAATTTACCACTAGGACCCCAAATAAATGACAAGATTATATTTTACAAGTCTTCCCCTATGCAAAGCCATGTAGGATGCTGAAATTATATTTTTGTGACTTTTCTCGAAAACAGCCTCTTTAATTGATTATGTAAGAACAAAGAATAGAACAATTCTTGAATTTTATGTTTATGGATTTATATGCAAATAATGAAATGACAAAACCTTCATTTTTAATGAACCCCGTTTTTTGTTGCGCTGATGTATTGCATCTTTTTTTATTTTAAAATATTTTTTCGTTCATTATTTTCTTTGTTCAGAGAGAGAGAGAGAGAGAGAGAGAGAGAATGTCTTTTTTTTTTTCGAAAATCACAGTATGCTTTTGATTGCTGCATGTTTCATTACAGAAACTTGCCCATGCAAAATGCAGAGATTTGTTTCTGCTGTAAAAAAACTGAAAATTTCATTGGAAAATTGTTGATAGTTTTCATAATTTTGTTCAAAACATTGATTTGGGTACACGTTAGAATCGCCTCGCCGAGGCGGTTCTAACGACTACCTACAATCTATGTTATTTCAAAAATAAGAAAAAGAGGCATAACCCTGTCAACCCCAATTTTACTATATAAAAGGGGGTATACATTTCACGGACAGGTTTTTATAATGTTATTTTCAACAATTTAATCATCATTCCAATACTTTATCCAGGACAAACTTGTTCATTTAAATCAACTAAATTAAAGAAGCTAAACATTCTGGTTTGTAGCCCTTAATCCGTTGAATTACCTGAGCGTGTCAGGTATATGAAACTATAAAATGAGCCGCATCATGAGAAAACAATATATTTGCCTACGCGAAAACAAAGATGCAGAACAGTTGTACAGTAACTGCACAAATGATCAGCGCCTTTTATTTCGCTACACGGATAATAAAATTATTATTCTACTTAAATCCAAAAGTTCAAGCTTCTAGCCTTGTCTATGACTGTACAGCCTGGTTTATGTCAGACCTTGTCGAAAACACCGATGACAGGCTTTCTCGCATAGCGGCTCAAATCTGCGCAAACATTTACCTGAGGGCACGTGTCTGTTGTAAGGAAGTAGTAGTAGTAAAGAATAGGCTTTTAACGTCATCCTGGGCCAAACGGACTTAATCCATATTCCCACCACAAGGACGTAGTTAAAGTGCTCCAAGGCTACAAATCATGGCTAAGACAAGCGAAGTGCAAATCGTGCTGTCCGCCGGGGGCCGAAACTTAACTTAACCAGACACTGGATGAACGTGTCTTTAAAGTGGAGCACTGCCTTTTCGAAATTTTGAACGCCAAGTCTAAAGTTGAGCCTAAATGTAATAGGTAATCGGTGCCAATTTGGCTGCAAATCGTGATTACACTATTATGCTCAAGAGCATAAGTAGGTCATGTCAGACTTATGCTCTTTGTTTTGTCGCTGTGTGTTTTGGCTTATATGGGAGGCCAGATGAATGGGCCTTTAGTGGTATCATGCTTGGGCTGTATGAGATAAAAGTGGTGAAGGCGACTATGTGGTAAGTTATCATCCTATGTTGAGTCATCATGGCCGAGGAGAGGAAGGCGTCCTGAGAAAGGTGGCGTCGTCTTGTCGCAGTTCTGTCCCCCTTGACACATCCAGAAACCTTAAGCGGGTATTAAAGCAATGCAGTGAAACTGTTTGAAGCGTTGTTTCACTGGGTGTGATTCAGAGTTAGCTCCTTTTAATATCGTTACTGGGTCTAGGAGCTTTACTCTTGTGTTTTTTTTGAACTTTTTGACTCCCGCGGCCTAAAGGTCGGCTTCGAAACGTGAAACAGTTGGGGTTGCCATGATATAAAAAGACTGTTTCACTAAGCCTGAGTTAATTTTCGTATATCACCAAGCCATTTTTTTGCTTATGGGGGTTTGGATGGGTCTAGACATTGATTTATGGGCGTATCCAATCAGGGTAGGACCCGGCTAAGTCCTGATAAAGTTTGTATCCAATATGAGTTAGATTATACTCAATCTGTTTTCTTTGTTTGTGTAAGTTTCGAGGGTAGACTATGTATTGCTACCCTTAGGCCAGGGGTTGGGTGGACCGTTACATGGAGAGTATTATGTGTTAGTGGGTCAGATGATGTTCGCATTGTAGTTGGTTCTGGGTTCCCTAGAATTCGGCCTGAGAGCTCCGACCATTAGGCCGTTTCACTGAGACTTTCATCTAGGGTTTACCCTCACACGTTGTACCATGGTTTAGTCTGTTTAATAATTTTAGTTTGTTAGGTATTTGGGGTCAACGGATGCATATGGTTAGTGTGTGCGGTTTCTTATTTTTTTTAAAAGAAAGAGGTGTGATCACTCGGTCTGCTTGCGTATAGTGAGAGTTTAGGTAGAGATAGCTGTTAATAAATCCAGGAGGTGTTTGCTGCTTTTCCGGACCGACCCTGAAGATGAACCTGAGTGCCTGAAAGTCCTCATAGAAACGTCGAGTTGAGATACCGCACCTACACCGAGCAGTTGGAGGTACCTACAAATACGCTCATTAGCTGCCCCAATATCACAGTATATACAAGTGAAGACATACGAATGTACATGGTGTATGTAATACAGTGCTATTTACATGCAATGAAAAAGTACATGTGTTTAACTATCATTTTTTATTTACAGATTCCTCAAATGGGAGCTCGCCGGAGTGATTAAGAGTGCGAAAGACGAGAGAATGTGAAGTGTCCTACTTCATGTATCTACCCCATGAACGATGGTCTAGGATAGCCAGGGTCCCAGTGTAGTAACAGCCACTCCTGTGCGTGCTTTAACCAGACGGATTAACTATCCCCGGCCACTGTTATGGGAAGAGGAGTGAAAACAGAGAGAGATAGTCAAAAATTACAAATGTAGTCTTAAAACAGTGAAAATATCTCGAAAGAAAGCCTTATAGTGTCCTATGGTGTTATATGGTGTGATATGTGCTCCCTCCGAGCTCAAAAATCAAAATGTAGCAGTTGACCTAGATTTCCTTATATACTCCGGCGAGCGCGGCCCCATGTGAGAGCATCAAAACAAAGGTGGTAAAAGTGAAAGTAGAAAAGTCATAACTTTGAAACAAAGTATCTTAATCAAAACTTGGTAAAAATGTATGAGTTTTGGATTGGTAGTAGTTTGGAGAGTTTTTAAATAAATGGCCGTTTCAGATTTTTGATAAAGGTCCTATATTTAATAAGAATGGGTCAAAAATGACTTTCTGCTTGTTTGTAAAGTTGTTGATTTTCGGAAAATGAGAAAGTCGGTAAGTAGGTCAGGGTATCTGTGACGTCATAAGTCAATAATGTGACCAATTTAACCAATTTAAAGTACATTTGAAACCTTGGAGTGTTGAAAAAGATCGTTTTTGAAAAAAAAAAAAAAAAAAAAAAAAAAAAAAAAAAAAAAAAAAAAAAACGCTATATCAAGAAAAGTAGTAAATATGATAAAACATTAAACTGCAATCATTCAATTCCTATTTTGCTGGGGAATGGGGGTGTATGTACATACGTCAGATAGAAAGAAGGAGAGAAGGAATTGATAGGAGATGAGAGTCCTAGTTGTGGTTCTTCTTCTTCTTCTTCTTAGTTCTAGGAGACGTGATATTTTTGAATTTTGTGATCTTTTTTTGTGGGCATGAAAAAATCTACTTCTCACATACTATCATCTTACATACAATAAAAATAGATATGTTGGATAAGTACAACTAGTATTAATGGTACAATAAAATAACATTCATGAATACAAAAATACAAATACAAATACATGGTAAAAAGTGCACAAGTACATATTATATACAAGGTGTGGCTATCTACAGTGGCTTAACAGCGGATGTCCCTATAGATGGAGTCTAAGAACACCCATTTGCGAGAACAGCCCAGCCCTCGTACGGGACTTGTCGCGAGGGACAGTGCGCTAATAAAAGGCAGCCAGTATCCAATCCTTGTACCGTAGTACGTACAAAAAACAAGCGGAGGTAGGTATAAGAACCCGTACAGTTGCCAAACTATTCCCGCCCATGCATTGTGTTCCCTCGCTCCACTCCCAGAGTCCTATCCCTGTTTTATATAAGCCCAGGGCCTCCCGCCACTATACTCTGGGATGGCCCTGTAACATAGTTGCAAAAAGGATAAAAACTAAAACAAACAAATATATGACCCGTGGTGCCAGGGAGCGAATATCCTGATATTGGTAGCGTACACCACAGTTACACCAATACCAAGTCGGTCCGAAGACACCTCCTACTCCCCAGAATTGCAAACCTTAGAGAAGATGGGTAAGTCGATAGGATAGGATATAGGCTCATAATAGTGTATATAAATGTTGTAACTCGTACATGTATATATGTAACTTGTACAAAAAAAAAAAAAAAAAAAAAAAAAAAAAAAATGGGGGCACTCCGCCAGCGGTGCTGGGGTGCATGTGGTATTACCCATGATGCTGCCTGGGATAGCACCAGACGAATTTAATCGAAGCCGCTTCCCGTTTGCCGCGCCACAGGTGTAGCATGCACTGGTTTTTCCCAGCTGCCTCTGTCGGAGCGTAATAAATGTAACATAAATAAGTTTAGAATGTATAGTATAGTAGAGGGGGTGAGGATAGGGTCCCGGATGCGTGCGGGGCAGCACATCCGGGTGAGAAAGAGTATAAAAATAAGAAAAAATACCAGATAATATGAGTTATCTAGTGAAGAAAAATTCAAAAATGGCCCTGGGCTTTCGCTCATAAAAACATATGCCGTATCACGCACGGCTAGAGCGAAATATATATGATGCTACAGTGATTGGCCTGCAAAGACTGCCCGCTGTAGCATCCCCTTCTGTGTCTTCTCTGTCTCCTTAAACAAAAACCTTAAAATCTGACATACAAAAAATCTTAAAACTTAACAATGGTAATGTAGTGGAAAAAAAAAAAAAAAAAAAAAAATATATATATATATATACAGTAGCAGCATTCAAATAATCTTAACATAATCTGTGTCCTTAATAAAATCAAAAACTGCTGCTCTAATAATTTCAGCATGGGCAGGGCTAGGATTTAAAAGAGTATCAACTGTGATATTTTTGATGTCCGAAAAAGCATCCGTAATTTTCTTAAACATGGCCTGTCTTTGAATAAAATGGAAATTGCAAAAAAGTAAGTAATGGTCAGTGTATTCTATTTCCCCACAATGGGGACAGAGTGGATCGATGTCATTATGGAACTGGTTGTTAAATCTGATTCCATTTCGACCTAGCCTTAACCTAGTGTATAGCCTATCCATGCGCCTGTCATCACTGTATTGGACCATTTTCACTGGAAGTAGCGAGCTCCCAGCGAAATCCCCTCCCGTGGTTTTTCCATTGCGTTGCCCATTTTTCCTTAACTTTTTTCTTAATGATCTCATAGGCCTCTGTCTTCCCCAGCCGTAAAGATAATGCCCTCCCATAGGATGACCCGGCCTTAGCTGCTTCATCGGCTAGGTCGTTCCCCGTTACATTGCAATGCGAAGGACACCAATCCATATAAAGAATGATGTTGGCCCGTATTATACTGTCAACTAGCTGATTAATCTGGATAAGTAGGTCAGGTCTAGAATTACTATTACCACTACGAATGGACCTAATAGAGCTTAGGGAATCAGTGAGAATGACCACCTTGTCTGGTCTTTCGGTGTTAACCCATTTAAGTGCCTCAATTATTGCTGTTAGTTCTGCTGAAAAAAATGACAGTTGACCGTTAAGCTTAAACTTTCTGGTCAGTTGAAATTCTGGGATTGCGAAGGCGCATCCCACCTCAGAAGTGGATTCATTTTTGCTACCGTCAGTAAAAATTTGCAGATACGTGCTATAGTTGTCCCTAATCAAAGCCTTAGTCTTAATTTCAATGGATTTATTACTGTCCCGTTTCTTGTTGATGAAAGGTTTCAGGGTTTCCCTAGGGTTGATAGATCGTAAAGCATGGGTGTCAGCGTATACAGGTGGTTGGACCTGCATGTCCTGTAATTGGTACTCAGATTGTAGGTCTCTGACCTGTACTACAAATGGAATTTTACCCTTGGCTTGGTCTCTCCTGGTATCATAGACTGAAAAATCGTACATGTCATTTAGCGGCAACTGGTCTCCATTAGCTGATGACCTCGCCCAGTATTTGAGGATTAACTCTTCACGTCTTAACGTTAACGGTGGTACACAACATTCAATCTGAACATCTATATTAGCAGTGGATTTATATGCCCCAGTGGCAATTCTTAAAGCTGCTGCCTGTATCCTATCTAACCTGGAAAGCTGAGATTGTGAAGCCGAAGCGTAAGCTTGGCACCCATAGTCAATTTTACTCCTAATGAGTGACTTATAAATCTTAATTAGTGTAATCTTGTCTGCACCAAAAGAAGTTCCTGATAAATAACGCATAAGATTGAGGTCCTTCTTACACCTTTCAATGAGCTGATCAATGTGTTTCTTCCAAGTAAGCTTATTATCTAAAGTCATACCTAAAAATTTACCATGAGATTTAAAGTCCAAAGTCTGATCCCCTACTTTAAGTTTAGGTACTGACTCATCTGGTAATTTCTCACAGTTGTACATGACTACCTCTGTTTTACCTACTGAAATTTTGATACCTAGCGACGCTGCCCACTTATATATGATATCTAATATAGTTTGCATGAGCTGTACCAGACGCTTTTTGCTTTTGGCCGATTTCCAAGCTGCGGCGTCATCAGCGTACTGGGACAGCTCAGCGAACAGATCTTTCAAAACGTCATACTGTGTATTAGCAAGAATATTGAACAGAATAGGACTGAGAACACTGCCCTGTGGTGAACCATTATCAAGGGATTTGACCTCACTTATGTCTCCCCCCACCCTGACCTGTATTTTCCTATCTTTTAGAAAATCCTGTACCCAAGCTAATAGTCTGCCCTTTATGTTGAACTTAGTTAATTGGGCTAAAACACCATTGGTCCACATGAGGTCAAAAGCTTTCTCAAGGTCAAGAAATATACAAAGGAGCTTTTTATTTTCCATTTTCGCCTTTAAAATGGCTGACTGTAGTCGAATTATTTGGTCAAGAGTTGACCGGTTCTTCCGAAAACCTGATTGTGTGGGAGCAAGTAAATGATTGTTTTCAACATAGCTCGTTAGCCTGGTTCCTATCATGGTTTCCATTACTTTACAAACTGCGGAAGTGAGGGATATGGGTCTATATGACCCAGGATCATGGGGGGTTTGCTTGGTTTTAGAAGGGGGACAATAGTACCAAGTTTCCACTGGTCTGGCAGCTTGCCTTCTGACCAGGATTTATTGATTAAATGTAATAGTTGCCACTTACAGTGGTCGGAGGAGTGTTTTAACATGTCATAATGGATAGTGTCCGCCCCAGGGGCAGTGCTCTTCTTCTTATTAAGTGCAGTTGTTAATTCTTTAAAGGTGAAGAGATCGTTGTAGGCCTCACCCCCACCCCCCTCAATGCTAGCCTGAACCGTCACTGTGATGTCCGGGTCTCGCTTCAGTTTTTCCGCTCTAAACTCGGGGCTCAATAGGTCATTACTGCTTACTTTTTGGTAGTGTTGAGCTAGAGCGTTTGCCTTATCAATGTTTTCCTGATGACGAGTGTTGTTGCTTTTCAAAACTTCTACTGGTTTGAACGGCTTGCCATTAAATTTAGAAATGAGGCCCCATAATTCCTTACTGCTTGTTTTATGGTTTAGTTTGGATATTAATTCTTGAAATTTCGATTTTTGGGCCTGTTCTAAAGTTTCCTTACATTTGGAGCGCAGCTTCTTATATTCACTTTTGAGCTGATCAGTTTTGTGCCGTCTCCATAGCTTATAGGCTCGCCGTTTTGCCTTAACTGCCAAAGTACACTCGTCATTCCACCAAGGGAGATGCCGCCGTTTACCTTGAAACATTGGCTTGGTTTGGGGGATAGTTTTTGAACAAATATCGAGTAGTGCCGAGTTAAAAAGTTCGTTACACTCTTCGATTGTTTTACCATTATAATCTAGTTGCAAGTTGCTGGTGAGTTTGCGAAAAAGGACCCAGTTTGCAGAATTTAGTTTCCATCGCGGTAGTTGCGATTGGAGTACAGATTTATGTTGATAGTTAAACTTAGATATGATGGGATAGTGGTCACTGCCTAGGCAGTTTTGGTGTACATACCAGTGACAGTTCCTGCTAACATCTCGGGTGGTAAGAGTGAGGTCGAGAGCTGTTAGTTGGTTAGTTTCCGGGTTAAGCCGGGTGCCAGTACCGTTGTTTAGTAATATTAATTCATTATCTTCTATAAATTGATTAAACTCTCTACCTGCTACAGTTTCATTGCCTAAATAATTCTCATCCCAGAGGCTGTCGCGAATGTTAAAATCCCCCACTATTATAAAATGCCTCCCCACTAGTGTCAAAATATGGTCAAAATCTTGTTTACTTATTACATGCGTGCCATTAGTGTAAATGTTGATGATGTCAATGTTTTTGCTTGTGCCGAAAATTCTAACAATCGAAACCTCTAGATTCGGATTATTTTGCTTATATGGAATTTCCTCCGAATCTAGACCCTCCCTTATGAAAGTAGCCACCCCGCCGCCCTGTTGATTTGCCCTACGGTATGAAACCGGTTCCTTATACCCCATAAAGCGTATTAAATTTTTGTCTTTTGGATTCCATGTTTCCTGAATGCATACAGCCTCTGGTAAATTCTTAAATGTTAGCAGATATTCATAGAACTCGGCCTTCTTGTGCCGCATGTCATGGCCGTATAAACTACGGGCATTCCACTGCAGCACAGTGAATTCCGAGTCCATCCTAGTAAATGGGTCCCTTCACAAACTTTGTATCTATTTACTAAAAAATAACAATAAAAAGTTAATACATATAAAAACCTCTGTTTTCGACTTTACCCCTAGTTAGCATGGGCGGCGTTACCTTTGCGCCCGGTAAATCTAGTGTTCTGAAATTATGTAAATGCTTCTGCTTAGGTAACCTATTCCTATGACCCTGGTACTGGTGTCGAGTCATGCTTATGTTGCGTGGCTGTCTTGGTTTCTTTGGTGTTTTATGTGTCATTTTTGGTGGGGGTCTTTGTGCATGCTTATGCTGTTGCTTAGTGTCATGTTTGTTTTCGTCGCACATGCGTGTAATGTTTCTGTGGAAAATTTGTGAGTAAGTTTCCTCTGTAGCCTTGATAGCAGTTGGCTCTGGTGCGAGGGGTGGTTCGTTTGTTGGGTTTTGTTCGGTTGTGGGGGGTGGGTCCTGTGGTTGTGTGCCGCTAAGTGGTAGTCGGAGTACCTTTCGCTCTTTAGCGAGAGGTGGTGCTTGCTGGGGCGGTGGTTGTTGCATTTGTGTTGTGTTTTGTGCTGTCGTGCTTGTTTGTTTGTTTTCGCATTTGGGCATGTCGTATGTTGTATCAGGGTCTATTACTATTGGTGTCTCCTGAGTGCCTACAAACAAGAAAGGGCTGGCTACTAAGTGTTCTATGTAATTATCTCGCTTATCCGGCTGCATGTTCTGGAGTCTGGCTAAGGTGTTTGAACTAAGAAGATGTTTAAAAATAAGCGCTATGTCCTTGATATGTATGAAATTTTTGTTTGGGGGTGGAACATTGACGGCGTTTTTCGGTAACTGAAGGTCTGGAAGCGTATCTGTGTTTACATGGGTGGGTGGGGTAACCTTGGGTGGAGCACTGTCCTGCTTGGGTGGGTTTTCCTTAGGGGAAAGAGCTTGAGCGTAGGTCTGGCCTTTGTTTTGGGTTGTTGGGGCTGCCTGGGGGTTAGCGGTGGCATTGTTTCCCTTATTATTGTAGTAAGCTTGTTTTCTGGTTTCCCATTCCTGGGTGATAGTTCTGTTTTTAAACATTATCTCTTCCTTATATCTAATCCAAGCAGGACACATAGGGTGATTTGCAGTGTGATTGTCATTACAGTTATAACATCGGAAAGGTGTTCTACGAAAATCAACGTTACAATCTTTACGCAAGTGGTTCCCACTGCAGTTAGTACATCTGAAATGAGTATTCCTACATTTAGTGTCTCTGTGACCAAATTCCTGACACTTGTTGCATCGTACCGGTGTGTAGTACATTGGTTTGATTGCCTTGACCTGGTCGTGTCCTTCAATAAACAACGGTGGTAAACTAGTATCAAAAGTAAGAATGGATCTGCCTGTACTTCTACCGAATTTATTAAATATTGGTTGAAATGAGGTAAAAATCAAAAGTGTCCCTAAACTGCGTTTCGTTTGCGCACGTTTTTTTACCATTGGCTATATAGGCGAGGTGTGTTAGAATGCACGCTTTGACGGTATGTCAAAATAAATAAAATAAAATAAAATAAAAAAATAAAACAAAGAAAGGGAAAAAATGGTCATGAATTAAAATATATGATAAAAAGATTACGATACGACAATTTTCATATCGTACCCACGTATCAACCCTCGAATCCCGTATCAGCCCTAGACTCTCGCATCAGCCGATCATTGGGCTGATACGAGAGTCTCGGGCTGATACGGGATTCTCGGGTTGATACGAGGTACGATATGGAAATTGTCATATGATAATCTCTGTTTATTGGTTTTAAACGTGTCTCCCCCCCCCCCCCCCCCACACACACACACACACACGAAAATCAAATGGTCCGTCCCTAAAGATGGAACTTTTACAGCGACGCAAAATAGAGTGTTGGATTAGCACGCAGGAGACCCTGGTTCGATCCTCGGCCGGGGCAAAAAGGTGATAAGCATCTTTTTCACCAGTTACAGTATTTCAAAAAAAGATCATTGAAATTGAACTTTATATACTTGTCAACCCTTGAGCAATGGTCGTTTAAATTTCAATCTCAGGTCTCGACCCATAACCTCGTCCATCGTAGGCAAAATATGCGGAAACAATTGCGGTTTAACTGCTCATGTTTGACAGGGCGAAGATCGCATAATAAAGATATGCGATAAAGTGTAGATAGCCAAGCAGATAGGTATAACTGATATTTTGTTTATAATTATTTTATTTTATCATTATATTTTATGTTTTTGGTGAATTTAAATCGGACTTGATATTTCGTAAAGTGTTCTTGAATAAAGTAAGGTGCTCATTAGAGTGTTTTAAAAGCATTATAGAATTCATTTCGTCTGCATGTAACGGTCGTCAGTTGCGTATTTGATGTTTTGCGTTCCAAACAACAGCTATGGTCATGTATGGACGCCGCTTACATAACGTTGGAATTCTACCAAAAAATGGGATGTCATGATGCCATCCGAAATATAACCGCCCAAGTAAACAACTTGTACTGTTTGCAAGGCTGGTTTGACTAATCTACTTTTCTGGCCAGGGTCGTCTGTGGATTATTAGCTTTTGTCTGGAGGAAGAGTAGGTCTGATCTGTTTGAGTCGCCATATTTCGTTGTATACATTTAGGAATGGGCTCAGGTCGTGCCAGTCAAATGGCACCGGTGATTTTTAAAAGTTTATCGATGATAAGCACTTGATTTGTCAACATAAAGTTTGTATTGTTTTTGGCCATACTACCCGGAAAACAAAGAAATAGTGTGAATGAACTGCGGTCGCTCTATAAAGTACATATATTAACATTTTACTTCGGTTTACTTTTTTTCAGTAGCCCAGCAGCATGGACCCTATAATTGGGCTGCTGTGGGCGACGTCTCTTGGGTACGTTCTCTATCGCTTTCTGAGAGTTGCAGACGACACAGAAGAACCGCAACTGTTACACACCAACCCGCCGTCAGAGCACATCAAACACGTGATCACCGCATGTCCGATCTTGATGGAAAAGTATGTTTAGATAAGATTTAAAGATGTTTTCTTCGCGAAACTCGCGCGATATGCAGATTTGTAAATCAAGTCACACATAAAGGTTTGATCCTTTGAAAGCAGTAAAAATATTCAAAGAGAGATAGTATGGACTATATTTATAAAGTTTGCTTGCAATGTTTTAAAACTCACCTAATTTTGGGAGTTGTAGAGTCACCAACATACTCAGATTGTTTTTTGTTTATTTCAAATAAAATGTCAAAGGTGAGCAATGATTAAGAACTTGGGCAATCAGAACCAAAGCCCCCAACCCCCACCCCCACCCCCACTCTTCTAAAAGCCCAGTTGTTCAAAATTAATGATGTCGTTAGTTAACGATTCGTTAAATATTACAAATACACTGTTATATTTTGTTGAGAAAATGTGAGAATTCTTACAGTTATATTTTGTTGAGAAAATGTGAGAATGCCTTTGCATTTCAACAAAAAATAACAGTGTATTCGCTATTAAAGTCGATATATAGTTAACAAATTGAGGGCTTAACGACAGCGTTTTGAACAACTGGACCCAGGTGGAAAACAAGCAAAATTACAAACAAAAAAGAGCAGTGAACACATTAATGAGAAAGGGGATGGGTCATACCGCGGTTTCGACTATTAAAGTCTCGTCAGTGACCCTTTAGGTTTGGCAACATAGAGCCAAAGAGAATTACTGAAATTTACTGAATTTTTAACATGGTAGTCGATACAAAGACTAGTATTATCTAAATGGGACCAAATATATTAAACATTGGTAAGAAAATGAATCTTAACCGAAAATAAATTTCTGATTTCTCAGAATATCATCGCTGATCTCAAAGGACAAAAAAGAAAATATAACCTGCACTATGGATGATGTACGGGGAAACTTTTTAGGGCCGCCACACGGCACAACACCAGCTGCAGTATTAGCAAATAAAAATTTAAACTGAGATCCTTTAAGAGCAGTGAACACATTAATGAGAAAGGGGGTGGGCCATACCGCGGTTTCGACTATTAAAGGTTTAAATAGGTATTTGTACAAAGAGAACACACGGTACACCACGTGAGGAGCTATTTTCCTCGAAGGTGGCCACTCAGTTACCTGAACTCAACTGAATATATGCATGAAGACGCACATAAATTGAGTCGCGTCATGAGAAAACTGGATTT
The DNA here is from genome assembly GCA_964017185.1 of Rugalucina vietnamica. Lineage (NCBI taxonomy): Eukaryota > Metazoa > Mollusca > Bivalvia > Lucinida > Lucinidae > Rugalucina > Rugalucina vietnamica. The sequence goes on along the minus strand of OZ024875.1, from coordinate 57,990,603 downwards.
TTGCCTATGCGGAAACAAAGACGCAGATCAGCTGTGCAGTAACTGCACATCTGATCAGCACCTTTGTTTTCGCTGCTCGGATGGTACAATTCCTCCTCTACCTCTGATTAAAATATCAAGATTATAACTGTCTTCTGTGACTGTACAGACCGATTTATGTCGGACCTGGTCGGAAACCCCGAAGACCGGTTTTCTTGCGTAGCGGCTCAATGAATGTCGACACCAAATATACAGCATAAAACTACAACAGAGGTCAATTGTTCGAATCAGGTATGAACCTCCGAGGTTGTGGGGAAAGAATGGACACATTCAGACCGTCTTATCCTCGAAGTTTCCCGGCCGATTCAAACCGACAAGACCGGTAGGCGATCACTTGTACCTCACAGTTAGCGACGGGGCGACATTTAGCTTCGATCTGTACCAGCCAATAGAGAAAATATTTGAAGGTACGTTGCATATATATAGTATTTAATATTAGAAATAAAACGAAGTTAATATGGCATTTTTCTCACGTGACATTGTCAATCTACCAGGAGGTCCTCTATAATAACGACAAAGAAGTAGCCTTATAATTATTTAAGTAAAGTGATAAAATTTTAACAAATTGCGTCGTGTTAAAATTTGACGTGGTGACAACATACCCCATTATGAGTACAACACCTTATACAATGGTCTCAAATTTTTGGCATTTTAACAGAAATGGAGTTAAAACAGTATATAACATTACTATACATCTTCATCATGATGTTCAGGGAAATCTGAAATTGTTTCAGCTGACGTCACTATGTTGGTGTCTCCGGGATTTTCCAGTACTTCGGAATCCCCGTACATCTTCTCTTTCGTTCACACAGCCGTTGCCAATGGTTATCGGGTAGCAGTATTGAACCACCTCGGATCGGTATTAACTGAGTCTCTAACAGCTCCGCGAATATTTACGTACGGTACTATGCAGTAAATAAGCCGTCTCATGAGAAGATGGCTAGAGGTTGGACAGTTTTGATTTAGAAAGTAGAGGAATTGTACTATACGTGTAGTGAAAACAAAGGCGCTGATCAGCTTCGCAGTTCTGTGTCTTTGTTTTTGCATATGCAGATTGTTGGTTTTCTCATGATGCGGCTCATATGTAAGATATACTTTTCGTTTGGACCGTATGTTTGCGTAAGCATGATTCATTTACAAGCTTGTTTAGAGCAGTGGTAGCGGTATTGGTACATTAGTGTATACTACAGGGTATCAAATTTGAACCCGAAGAGGTCTAGATGTACAAGTAAACTGGGTACATCTCAGCACAACGCACTTCGAATCGGCAATTCAACATCCAGTAAATTTATTTCATAAAACAAAAACAAGATGGCGGCCGTGTGGTACACGATGAAACGATTGAGGAGATTTTAGTGTTTTACTTGTGAATTACGGATAGTAGATCGTAAATTTTGTAGTGTGGATTATGGCGGAAGGTGGTCCAGGTGATTTTCAGAGTGTTGGCACTGTGTTGTTGTATCAGTAGAGACAAAAAACAAATATGATGCGCTGAGTGATACTCACGAAACAATGGAAACGGATGGTACAATAGAGGGTAGTGACGTCAGAGAGGAGAGAGGTGGGAAGCGGAAAAGGATAAATACGGGTAGTATAGGCGAAGATGACTTTAGAAGGATGTCTCAGGAAGATCAAATGTATGTCATGTTTTCAAAGCTAATTAACATTGAACAAAAACAATCACAAATGGAAAAGATAGAAAGAGTCGGCCAATATAACAGTACTGAGTTAAACTCAGAATCAGAATCAGAATCAGAATAGTTTACTGGTGACACGCCAAATGACATTATTTCACCAGGGGGTTCGGATGGGGGGAAAAATTAGTCCCTTGAACGCACGAGTGAAGCGAACTTGGACACACAATCATCTGACATTTCAGCAGTAGAAAACAGAGAGTCAGGGAGGTCATTCCAGTCCCTGATAGTCTGGGGAAAGAAACTACATTTATAGGCCTCTATACTAGCAGATGGAAGCTGAAATGCCTTGGAGTGGCTATTTCTACAACGCCTAGTCTTTGGGATAAGGTCATCTGTAGGTATTCTGGCTTTACCCTTCAGACCTTTGTATAGTAATATAAGTCGATTATCCGTCCTCCTTTTCTTGAGAGATTCCCATCTGAGTTGTTCAAGAATGCCAGTCATACTACCTTCCTCGAAAGTATAATTCCTAGTTACAAATCTAGCGGCACGATTCTGAACCTTCTCCAATTCCTCCTGGAGGCATTTAGTATGAGGATCCCAAACAGAACTTCCATATTCCAGGACTGGGCGCACCAGTCCTTTATAAGCTGCTTCTTTAACATCTTGGGGGCAAGAAAATAAGTTTCTCCTCAAGAATCCAAGTGTTCTGTTGGCTTTAGTACAGATATTATTGATATGGGTATTCCACTTGAGGTCATTTGTAATTGTTACACCTAGATATTTAATGCTATCAACATTTTCCAAAACCGTTCCCTCGAGGGTGTACGAGGCCTCAATTTTATTTATCCGCTTATTTGTCAGCTGCATCATGTTGCATTTGACAGGTTGAAATCTCATGCCCCATTTTCGGGCCCAGCTCCCTAAAAGGTCAATGTCTTTCTGAAGTTTCAATGTATCTTCTACTGTTTTAATTTCACGGTAACAAACACAGTCATCAGCAAAAAGCCTGATTTGAGAGTCAATGCCAACGGGTATGTCATTTATGTACAAGGAGAACAACAATGGACCGAGAACGGTGCCCTGAGGGACACCAGACACAACAGGGGCCCAGTCAGATTTAACACCATTAACTACTACCCTTTGCTGCCTGAAGCACAAAAAAGCATTTATCCATTCCAATGTCTTTCCACCTATGCCATAACTAAACAATTTGCTTTTAAGAAGTTCATGTGGAGGGGTGTCAAAAGCTTTTTCAAAGTCCAAAATAAAAGTGTCAACCTGACCCTTTTTGTCCAATATTTTTGCCCAATCATTTATCACTGTAATTAACTGAGTTTCACAACTATGCCATTTCCTGAATGCATGCTGTTTGTCCGACAAAAGATTATACTGGTCAAGATGACCCATGATATTTGAGCAGACAATATGTTCTAGAAGTTTGCAAGGAATACAAGTCAAAGAAACTGGGCGGTAATTACAAGCAAGGGACCTGTCACCTTTCTTGAAAAGTGGACAAATATTAGCAAGTGACCATTCCTTGGGGATTTCACCCGTATTGATTGACTGCTGGAAGAGATGTGCAAATACAGGTCCTAATTCTTTTGCCAATTCTTTAAGGACTCTAGGATGGAGTTCATCAGGTCCTAAGGCTTTAGATGGGTTCAGACCTTTAAGGAGTTTTGTTACTCCTTCCTTTGTTACAACAATTTCATCCATGAATGGGGCCGACCTATCCAGAAGTGGGACTTGGTTGTGTACCGTTTTGGTGAATACATCTGTGAACTGTCCATTAAATTCTTCTGCTTTTTCGAAATCTGATTGAGCAATACCACTTCCATTTTTCTTTTTCAAAGGGGGAATGCCTTGGCTATCTTTCCTCTGACTATTGATATACCTATAAAAATCCCTGGGATTAGCTTTAACGTCCCCTACCAAGTTATTGACATAAAGGTCATGCTGCTTCCTTATATCAGCTTTGATTTCCCTTCTTAAGTTTTCAAATTTAGATCTAATTTTTGCACTTCCAGTTTTCTTAGCTTTTGCATGAGTTATATTTTTCCTGCGAATCTTCCTCCTTATCTCAGGAGTTATCCATGGGACAGAAGAGACAGAGCGACTTGTTTTTGATGGGATATGCTTATCTGCCGAGTCCTGAATGAAAGATGTAATAAGATTGAAATTTTCCTGAACCGAACGGGTATCCGAGTAGCCATTGAAATACTTTTCCTTTGCAAATTTTAATGTTTCTGCCCTCATAGATTCATAATCACCTTTCTGGTACCGATACACCTTCCTCCGAGGTTTCTTAATGGGGGGAATAACAATCTTCAGCGTTCCAGAAACAATATCATGATCACTGAGACAATCTGGGGAGTGAATGTCTACAAACTGATTGGGAAGAGAAGTGATAATCAAGTCCAAAGTATTTCTTTCTCTGGTAGGGAAGTGGACTAATTGATCAAATCCATGATCATTAATAATGTCAACCAAAATTTGACCTTCAATCCTACTCAATGGTGACCCACATTTATTGTGTCTGTCCGGCCAAACAATATCTCCAAAGTTGAAATCCCCTAGAACGTGAACTGAGGGGGGTTTATTTCCTTTATGTTTATCCCTAATTTTGTTAAGCTGCTCTCTGAACAAAGTATCAAATTTCTGTAGGTCTTCCAAAGGTGTCAAGTTTTCATCACTATGGGGCGGCCTATACCAGCTTGCAACAAAATGTGTGGTTTTATTAGCGAATACTTTTACCCAAACTGATTCTGACTTATTTTCTAATTCTGTCATTGGCATGTGTGGGATATCCTTGTGAATAAGTAACATGACACCACCACCATCAAGAGTTCTGTCCTTCCTGTACACACTATATGGGAAAGTTTCCGGAAACAATTCTGAACTTGAAATAGAACTGTCAATCTTTGTTTCTTGAATCGCTACAATCTGAGGTTCATGAAGATCAATGAAAGCCAACAACTCAAGCTTTTTACCTCTAATGCTGTTGATGTTTATACTGAAAAATTTCAACCCACCAATAAACTTGCTTTTGCTTGTCAAAGTTGAGGGTGCTGAGGACTTAGTTTTATCACTGTTTCCAAGTGGATTAAACCTATTTTCACTTTCCAAATTTAACTGTTCGTCAAAAAAAGAGTCAGAAAAATTGAAGAAATCACATTTTGGACAAATCCAAGTACAGTTTGTGTTTTGCATGGTTTCATATTGTGAATCGGATAGAAAAGAGCAGTCATTGTGCACCCACATATCACATTTGTCACACTGAACCGCCTTGTGGCAATTGAGAACTAATCCACTGCAAAGGCTACACTCAGCCTTGCAGTTTGAACAATACCAAGATTCACTACCGGATTCTAATTCTAGCAATTCTTCCTTTCCAAGGTTGGCACATGATGCGTGGAAACGCTTTTCACAATCTGCACATTCTACTACCTGATCAGCTGCCTTACAGTATTTTTTACATAGACGACACTGAAATCTAGGGCCCGGGTTCATTTCGATGTCTCCGGCCAAAACAATCAAAATGAGAAGATTTGTTCCATTTGAGTTCTTAAAGCTGCGTAAACCCTCTGATCCTCTTCGGTTACCAGTTTTTCTTGTGAAAGCCAAGCTCTGAGCAATTCCACTAACAGATTTTCCAAATCCTATACTACAGTCCTGGTTTGCATTTAAAATATCTCCTGATGTTGTCCACTTCCAAACACAGAGTCCGAAAACCAAAAACAAAGCCAACCTGAGGAGCAGCGGACAAGACTTCGGTGTATGGAAACTACGCACAGGATTTTTTCCACCCCGACAAGTCAACCGCCCCACAGTTGGACCGACAAAACCTGAAACCAAAAACAAAGCCAACCTGAGGAGCAGCGGACAAGACTTCGGTGTATGGAAACTACGCACAGGATTTTTTCCACCCCGACAAGTCAACCGCCCCACAGTTGGACTGACAAAACCTGAAGCCATGAGTTCCAATTCAAATGATTAAACAAAAAAGACCTTCAATCACTATATGAAAAAAGTGGGTGGGGGAAGGTCAATCCAGAAAAACTATTCTGATTCTTTAACTTTTATGACAGATCGTTGCAGCCCTGCTAGAGCCGTTCAATGTCACTGTCAATGAAGCTTGAACAAATTCTGGTCCAAAAGCTTGTCAGCTCTCAGGCCAAAAAAGTTTCAAGAAAAGAGATTTTCAAGTAAAGTACGAATCGTTTTGGCGCGAATCGCACGACAAAGAAAATCTAAGAAAATCGATGCTTAGACTCTTTACTTGGGGGAAAACAGCGACCAACAATGAGAAATTGCAGGTCCAAAACTTCCTGACCCAAAGTCGGGATAGTTTTACAGACAAAAACAATGGGAAATTCGGAAAATAATAGAAAAAAACTTCTCTTTCAAAATTCTGTGTCCGTGTCGCCGAACCGAACCGAACCGATAATAAATTAACTCACTTAAGAAGACCGCTGCGGCACATAAAGATACGTTGAATTTCCTATCCTATAAGTCGTTAGATCTGGAAGCTCGCAGTCGAAGAAAAAATCTGATATTTAGTAAAGGGGAAGACTGTTATGAGAAAATTATGGATTTTCTGTATACTGAGCTTCAGTTTGAACAGGAACATTTCGTCATAGACAGAGCCCACCGCGTGGGCCGTAGAAATCGCAAAAAACTTTCTTCGACGACCGATCATTGTTGCTTTCCGCGACTACTATGACGTTGAGAGAATTATTGAACGTGCATATGTGTTAAGGGGAACGCGCTTTGGTGTCGACAGGGACTATACTAATGAAATAAACAATGCTAGAAGGCTATTGTGGAATAGGTATAAAGAGATTAGACAAACGAAACGCAGGAACGACACCGTCAGTCTACAGTTTCCAGCCAAAATCGTCGTAAACGGCAACGTCGTGGAAGATGCCTTTCCAGGATGGAACGAAGCGCTGAAAAAAGTCCGGGTAGAGCCTTTAGTTTCACAAAATGTAAAAGCGGCAAATGAGCGGGCCAGAAATGAATCATCGACAGGCGATCAACGTCCGTCTTATATGCAAGCCGGTACAGACGGCTCGCTTTATACAGGTAGACCGGAGGCGGCGGACACTAAAAATATAGCGGTTTACCCGAGTAGACACTTACACACAGCGACATGATTATAACGCGAGAAATAACTCTTCGGGCTCAAACAGTTCAGATGACGAGGATGACCGTAATTTCTATACAGACTATGTGTCTCGAATGCAAAATCCGCAACATTCAGAACGGATTGATAACTCTTCCAGCAACCGCACTTGTGATTCTACAAACGTTAATTTCGGTACATGGCGTGACCCAAATCAGCCTAACAACCAGCCCTTTAATTTATCGATGCGGGACTATCCACCATTGACCCGTCCGGCTGTTCAGGTCAATCCAAATAACGGACAATCGCCAATTCATAGTAACGGGACAAAACATAATGGTCAGACGGGGTATAGCGGTAATAACGGTGGGGAGACAGCTCAGAAAAACGTGGTAAACGAGCGCGTGCAGCAGTCACGTGACTTTGGGGCAGGCAACCGTGATCCAAAATAGGACATATTGGAGAGTGAGCCTCTGCCAATTAAGTTTGCATTACTGAACATTCAGGGACTCTCTACTAAGTCAAATCCAAAATTAGAAACTGACGAAGTGAAGTTGTTATTTGCCGAAAAATGACTGTGTACTTTTTATAGAAACTTGGGGAAATGAATTCAGTAACTTTCATGTTAACGGTTTTACTTCTTATATGCTTAACAGGACAGAGTATAAAGCCAATAGCAAACGTTCTTCAGGGGGTATAATTATTTATTTGAAAAACACATTGATTAAAGATGACACAAATGTTTTATATAAAACTGATAGTGACGATATCATTTGGTTGAAGCTTGATAATATCAACTCGGTATTTTCAAATGAATTTTATTTATGCCTTTGTTATAACGTTCCATCTGGAACAAGCAGACAGGGTATGATAGAAAGAGATATGTTTGTCAGACTTACACAACATATTGAAGAAATTAATCAATTAAATGGTACTGAATGTAAATATATTATATGCGGGGATTGGTTCTATGGATGATTTTGTTCCAAATGATATTGGTCGCCACATAGATGCACTTCCGGAGGATTATACTGGCGATAATGCATTGCCTAGAATTTCTTCAGATAGCTCAGTAAATGATAATGGTTTTCTACTCATTGATTGCTGTATACAGACAGGACTGCGAGTGGCTAATGGTAGAGTAGGGGAAGATGCAATGGAAGGAAAGTGCACCTATGAGGGGACAAATGGATCAAGTTTAATTATGTCTTAGTGAGTGAAGAATTTCTTGGAGAATTTACAGAATTTTATGTTTCAGACCCAAATATTTTATCTGATCATTGCACAGTAAACTTTTCGATTAAAAATTTGGCATTTACTACAGACAATGTACAGGAAGATTCGGATTCTGAACACATTGAAACTAAGTATGTTTTTAATAAAGACTACATAAATGAATATAAAGCTAAATTATCGTCACCTGAAATTACACAACAGCTTGATGACATAATCAGTAAACTTGATCAAAATAATTCGCATCAGGATATAGAGAGTTGTGTTGATTGTTTTCTCAAAACCCTAGACTCTGTATGTGAACCACTGTTTGAAAAGAAATTGCCACGTAACTCCGATAATATAAGTAATAATGGTATAACGGGAGCATTATTCAATGAAGAGTGTGAAAATAAAAAACTAGATTTTCTTAATCGTCTTAACATATTTCGAGATTGCAAAAATGATGCAAATAGAGTTGAAATGGTTAGTGCAAGAACTGAATACAAACGATCTGTTAGGAAATACAGACTTGAATGCAGGAAATAGAAAACTATGCAACTTTTGGACCTAAAGTATAAAAATGCCAAATCTTATTGGAAACTTTTGAAAGATTCACAACACATAGACAAATCAAATTCTTTATCTGCACAAAAATTTCACAATTACTTCAAATCTATCAATGACCCAGATACCCAATATTACCAAGCTGACGAAGATATTCTAGAATTTAATAACAGGTTTTTAAACTCAGAGGCGCAAATAATGTTGTCAGAACTCGATGTTGAAATAACCGAACAAGAAATTGTAAACGCAATTAAACAGTTGAACTCGGGCAAAAGTGGAGGGCCAGATCGATTACTAAACGAGTTTTTCATTTACGGAATTTACGTATTACCAAAATATTTATCAAAGTTATTTAACGCCATTTATGATAGTGGCCACTTTCCTACGTGTTGGACAGATGGTCACATAGTTCCCATTCATAAAATACAGTTGAAAACTACAGAGGCATTACATTATTAAGCACACTGGGAAAACTTTTCACAAGAATTTTGAACAATAGATTAACTGATTGGGCTGAAAACTATCAAGTTTATATTGAATCACAAGCTGGCTTTAGATCTAAAATGGGAACGGTAGATAATATTTTTACACTTCATGGCTTGCTTACTCATGTAATAAATCAGGAGAAAAAGCTTTATTGCGCCTTCATCGACCTAACTAAGGCTTTCCATTACATAAACAGAGATATATTATGGCATAAACTCATTAAACTGGGTGTAAGGGGGAGAGCATTGAACATTATTAAAAGTATGTATGAAAATGTAAAATCGAGGGTAAAGTATAAAAAACAGACTAAGCGAAAATTTTGAATGTTACCTAGGCGTTAGACAGGGTGAGAGCTTATCTCCCTTTCTTTTTTCAATGTACTTAAATGACATCGAGGACGAATTTTATCTGAGCGGAATTGAATGGATAGATATACATCATATAAAACTATTTTATTACTTTATGCGGACGACATAACGTTGTTCTCTGAAACTGCTGAAGGTCTCCAAATAGCTTTAAATCTATTGTCTACATATTGTCAGAGATGGAAACTTTCAGTGAATACTAAAAAAAACTAAAGTCATGGTTTTTCGAAAAGGGGGCATTCTTCCAAGAGATTTGAAATTTTATTACAACGATGTCGAACTAGAAATCGTGAGCACATTTTCGAATTTAGGGATAATTTTCTCTCCTGCTGGATCATTTCTAATACCCAAATCACCCTTGCAGGTCAAGCTCAAAAGGCGATCTTTAAGCTAAATAGTTATCTCTATAAATTTACTAATACTCACCAAAACATACATTAGAACTATTTGACAAACTAGTATCTCCAATTTTAAACTATGCTGCAGAAGTATGGCGATTTTTTAAAGCAAATCATATTGAACGAGTTCATCTTCAATTTTGTAAAAGGTTATTGGGAGTAAAAAAGACTACACAAAATAATTTCATCTACGGGGAATTGGGAAGAATTGATTTTCAAACTAGAAGGTTGTTTATTATACTCAAATATTGGTTAAAAATAGTAAATATTGAAGAACATAAATTTATTAAGTGTATATATCAAACAATGCTAACAGACATAGAACGAGATGATCGTAACCAAAATTGGGCTCTTTTAGTAAAGAAGTTATCAAATTTAGGATTTTATCAAGTATGGTTGCAACAGAATGTTGGTGATATTGATATATTTTTGACACTTGCTAAACAACGATTAAGATATAATTTCATACAAAAATGGAATGAAGAACTAAATCAGTCGTCTAGAGCAATATTTTACAAAAGCATTTTAAATTTTGAATTTAACCCTTACTTAGATCTTATAACAGTTCGTAAATTTAGAGTAGCTTTAAGCAAACTGCGTACATCATCACATAGGTTAGAAATTGAAATGGGCAGATGGACAAGACCTGTAAGAACTCCAATTGAAGACCGAAAATGTAAACATTGTCATACACTAGAAGACGAATACCATTTTATTTTGGAATGCCCATTATATTCGAATATCAGATCACTTTATATTAAAAGGTATTATTACACTAGACCAATAAAATAGAACTGATATCCTTTAAGAGCAGTGAACATATAAATGAGAAAGGGGATGGGCCATACCATGGTTTCGGCTACTTAAGCCTCTTCAGTGACCCTACAGATTTGGCAACATGAAGCCAAAGAGAATTACCGTAATTTCGCATCTTTCAGCGCGATAGTCGATACACAGACTATTATAATCCAAATGGGGCCAAATATATTAAATGATGGATAGAAAATGAATCTAAACCAATAATAATTTTCTGATTTCTCAAAATACCCCCACTGATCTCAAAGGATCAAAAGGAAAATATAATCTGCACTATGGATGTTTAAACTTGTAGAACTGATGTCTTGTAATAACAAAAAACAAACAAGAAATCTAGCAACATTTATTTTCAAAGCATTTGAAGAGAGAAATCGTAACCTACATGTATATACAAACCAATAGTATTTTGTGTAAATTATATACAAACTTATAGTATTTTTGTGAATATTAAGTCGCCATCTTAGCGGCATAGACAATCTCTCCATCATTATCGTTACTGTTGTCATGTTTATATACAGTTTAAAATGTTATTATCTAAGATTGCTATTATCTAGATGTATATTTTGTATTTTTTCATTTGTACAACCACACTGTTTGCCATATGCATGCATGTTTATTTTGTAAACAACAGGGCACAGGGGCCGGAATGGCCTATTGCTATTTGAATAAACTTATCTTATCTTATCTTATCTTATCTTATCTTATCTTTCATAATAAACATGACAAGTTAAAGCTTTTCTAAAAAGCTTGCGATCTCTCAGCACTTTTATAGTGTATGTGTTAGTTTGCTTCTAAGAAGAAGCTGTCATATCAAATGAAATGTATATGGCGGAAACCCCCAAAATATATTATGGTGTTTAGTGTGACCAATAAATTGAGTGAACTTGCCTTAAATCGACATCCGCTTGTTGGTCTTCTGTCTGGTTCACGATTTTTATACCCACAGATAGGTCATTTCTGATAAAAAAAAAAAAAAAAAAAAAAACAGTCCACGGTGGTCGATCTGCCAGCTCTGAGATCGCAATAAAGGGTGGGAAAATGCAATAAGCTGGTAACAGTGGGAGTATCTAAACTATGCGACCAGCGACTGTTTTGTAATTCTTAATGAGGCTGGATCTTTTTATTTTCTGCAGGCTGTACAGAAGAAATACGGACATTGGTTTTATGGATTTTGAGGACCTACCCTAGTACAAAATTGATAGGTATAGGCTACAGTATGGGAGCAAATATTCTTGTGAAATTTCTTGGGGAAGATGCAGTGAACCAGAGCAGTTTCCTCTGCTGTGTGTCTATACAACAGGGATATGAGCTTGACTTGTAAGTGGGTCTGAAAGTTTTGAGAATTTATGTTAGTAGTTAAGACTGTCTTTCTGGGTCCATTTGACAGACTTAACTACTGAGGCATTACGAGATATATAGAGAGTTTTTTTTTTCAGCGGTTCTATCGAGTACCACAATCTATGTTTTGGGGCAAATATAAAAAAAAATGTTTACCCATGTGAACGCAAGTTTTGCATGATAAAAGTGGGTATACTCTATATGACCATTAGCTTGATGGATAAACAGAAAGACATGCTAATGCACATCGGCATAAATCAGAAATTCAAACGAATACTGCTGTTGCACGAGCGTTTGAATAATATCATATGAGGGTAGACTAACCTATGGCTAATTGTCTATACCCCCTTATATAAATAAATAAATAAATAAATAAATAAATAAATAAATAAATAAATAAATAAATAAATAAATAAATAAATAAAAATCTTAGGTATATAAACACTCTTCTTCAGGGCTCTAAGGGACCTGTCAATGAACTCAGCGCTATTTAGGATGTACAATTTCCTCGTAACAAAGAAATACCAACAACTTTTGCGACACCACTACAAAGCCCTGTTTGGTGAGAAATCGAAAGCCAGGGGTGTTAGCTTCTGGAGAATACTGATGGCCACGTCTCTTATGGAGATTGACCGAGAATTTACCTGGTATGACATTTGAGCCTTCGCGGGAGAAAACCAACAATTTTGGTTTCCGACAAGGTCCGACACAGACCAGCCTGTACAGTGACAGAAGCAGGCTAGAAGCTTGAAATTTTGGATTTAGAAAGTAGAGGAATTGTACTATCCGTGTAGCGAAAACAAAGGCGCTGATCAGCTTCGCAGTTACTGCGGAGCTGATCAGCGCCTTTGTTTTCGCCAATGCAGATTGTTTGTTTTCCCATGCAGTGGCTCATTTGCTTCTAAAATTGATCACGTTTATGGAGTAATTGTACTATCCGTGTAGCGAAAACAAAGGCGCTGATCAGCTTCGCAGTTACTGCGGAGCTGATCAGCGCCTTTGTTTTCGCCAATGCAGATTGTTTGTTTTCCCATGCAGTGGCTCATTTGCTTCTAAAATTGATCACGTTTATGGAGTAAAACTAGACTTTAAAGATTTCTTGAGTTTTAAAAAGGAAAAAGCCTCATTATACCCTTTATGCCGAACAGCACTGTTACAATATTTAACGACCGTCATAACGTTAAGCCCCGTTTACACATTCACGATTTTTGGCTACGGTGCCGCTACGATTCGCTACGATTTGTAAAATCGTCGTGTACCGTGGTGTACCGTGGTGATTCGTAGTAGAACCGTGGTGAATCGTGGCGAATCTTGATGAATCGTGATGATTCGGGAAACTCCACGGTAGCGCTACGGAAGTTTTAAACTGTTTAAAACATTCGTGGCGAAGCGTGGCGAAGCGTGGTGGTTATTGGGCGTGGCCTAATTCGTAGCGCAACCGTAGCGGAATCGTGCTTATTCGTACTGACACCGTAGCTATATTCGCGGCTATTCGTGATAGATCGTAGCTAATCGTGGAGCTCCGTAGCGAAAGCATGGAATCTTTGACCCCACGAACTCTCACGATTCACCACGAATTGCGTACGGCTGTCCTACGAATCATCCACGGTTTTGCTACGGAGCTCCACGATTGGCCACGACGGCTACCGCCGTGAATCGTACTAGTACCGTATCGAACCGTACAAGCACCGTGAGCATTCGTTGTGCCACCTTGGTTAATCCTCATTGACCGTAGCGCTGCCGTCATGAATCGTAATTGATGTAGCGATACCTTACAGACACCGTACTAATACCGTGGACATTCCTACTGGAATCGTAGCGACACTGAATATTTCCACTTTTCGCCACGATTCATCCCGATCCATCCCGGTTTTTCTGACCATGAGAAATCGGGGTGAATCGTAGTGAATCGTAGAGAAAATCGTGAATGTGTAAACGGGGCTTAACATGTAATTGGAAAAGACATCTCTAATAGAAGATATTTAAAAGTAATTTCTAGGTTTCTGATATTACTATTGTCGTAGAGCATTTCTTTCGTCAGTGAGTAAATAAAAAAAATAACTGAGATCTTTAAAGAGCTGTGAACATATATATTAATGAGAAAGGGGATGGGCCATACGGCGGTTTCGAACCTGTTTCAGCAAATTCTTTGGGTTTACGGATGTTGGACACTATTACAGAGACAGCAGTTCTTCAAACTTTATGAAAAATGTGAGTTTTATTTATAATTGTATCAGAATTTTCTTTTCGCGGTCTATGATTTTATGTCCCCGATTTCACCTGTAGACCGGCAAACTGATAACTTAACCGCTGAGATGGTCTGGGCCTGCCTAGGAAAAGTGGTCTAGTCAAACCATCTATTCATATAAGCCTTAGTTGTTTACTTGGTGGTAACATTTTGAAGACCATTTTGGATGGATACGGATGGATAAATCGATAAATTTGGTTTACTGGTATGTCGTATTACACAGTTTTAGATAGATCAGCTGGCTAACTGTCACGCCGCTCCACTTCGGTACCTCGTTCCACTTCCCTGACAGCATAGGTTGCATTTAAACCAATGTCGAACAGATTGCGGATTTCGTAAGCGACTTGAAGCTATGTTATTTTATGTTCTGGTATTATTTTTGTTATATATTAATACATATTTGTACCAGTGCCGAAGATCTTCCAGAATATACATCAAATTGCCTAAAACGTTCAAATTAATGTTGAAAAAAAAAAAAAAAAAAGAAAGAAAAAAAAACAAGAAAAAAAAAAAAAAAAAAAAAAAAAAAAAAAAAACGATTTTCGACTGAGTCGTTAATTCTACAGAAGTCTCCCATGATCTATTTATAGGTATCTTTAATTTTTTCCATAGAAAAAATTAAGTATTTTATGATTCTGCGCACTTCAACATCTAGAATATTTATAATATACATGTATGTCATATATACAAGAAAAGATCTAACATAAGTCAGAATGACACAGTTTTGCAGAAGTTTCATTTTCGACCAAGGACTCAATATATCCCATTTCCGTCGGTATGGAGAGGTTTACTGGAATGCCGATGGAAATATTCCGTCTAAGTTTTAGATACTACCGGTTGTTTCAACGGACAACGCTATACCAGGTGCTAGAATACATCAGTACTGATTACAGCACTGTTGCTTACCATTAATCGTTAATTACCTGTTTGTGCGAAAAAAAGTATTATTATAGCATTAATACCATGCATCTTTGAATTATCTGTACTAGAAGAAAAGCAAGTAATAAACACAATCCAAGAAATGTGAAAATAATTCTTTAACACCACACCGGAACATTGAAGAGGGCTCAAGTATAGTCTGATTTTTTTCAATGTGCAGGGTGGAGCCTGTCAATTTTTGATTGACAATGACAAAGTTGACCATTGCATTTAAAAATAGGTAGTTCTCACTTGGACTGTTACTTTGACCCACTTGTTATTGTTGAACCAATCAGTGTCAAAATTTAACCTCATGCACTGAAAATGATGGGTAAACACATACTGTCACAGAAAAATATTCTGTACTACATGACTGTATTTATGTATGACCATATTGAAAATTTCCTTAGTAAATGCCTGGTAAACACTCTCTGTTTTTCGTTTCAAGTTTAAAACTTTAACTCATACACAATTGAATATCAAATGATGCAGGCTTACTTTTAATTACTAATTTACTAACGAAGGCGGCAGAAAAAAGTGCAGTAACTTCTACTGGAAGTCACAGTATGGATCTGTAAAGTGTTACTGACAGCTCAGTCAAGTTAGCAGCGAATCTGTTGCAGCAGCAGCAGCAACAGCAAAAAAAAAAAAAATAAAATAAATAAATAATAAATAAATAAATAAATAAATAAACGGTCAAGTTAGCTGCAGCGAAACTTTTTGCCATCTATTGTCTATTGTTCATACAGACAAGGCTCCAGAGTATCATCGTCTATCTTGAAGCTTACACTGATGAGCAAATCACTACGGTGAGCTACGGCACAATTCGGTCTCTTGTTTTCGTTTAAGTCTGTCTATGAGCGCTATAAGAAACGATGATGAATGTCATCACAAACAGAAATTTTATATCCCACCTATTACCCAGTCTATGGACATTTTTACTGTTGGCAGGGAACTTTTGTCCTTAAGCTATGTTATAGATGGGATAGAAAAGTCTTGTTTGAGGCATAAGTATTTGTTTCCTATAGCACTCACAGCCAGACGAAACTGTAAAAAAATCGGCAACATTTTCCATAATTTCCACTTACACGGAACTTTTTTCGTAGGTGACGTCGAAATGTGAGTGTGGCATTAAATGTCATTTTCTTATGCGCTATCACCTAGATTAAAGCCAAAACAATCTGCGACAAAAATTTCGCTGCAAGCGAAATTGCTGCTTACTTGACTGTTTTTTCGCTGTAGCAAAATAGCTGCTTACTTGACCAATTTCACTGCAGCAAAATTGCTGCTAAGGGACCGGTCATTATTTATAGCCAGGGGGGGGGGGGGGAGTGGAGGAAATGAAGGGGGGATTTGAAATTTTTTTCACTCGGCAGGGGGGGGCATCCAATAATTTTAGTTTGATTGAGGGGGGGCTTTAGAAAAATAATGATTATTAAAGTCGTTTGGGGGGCCCTGAAAATTGTCAGTGGGGAAAAAAAAAAGATACTTAGACATAAATCAAAACTTTATTAAATATTAAAACTTTGATTCTATTGTTTTCTGTTTTGTTTCATTTGACCCTCATTACGAAATAATCTGCCCTCGGAGCTTCTAAGCCGGTCCGATAAACCAGGCTTTACAGCTACAGAAGATAAGGAGAGGCTTGAATTTTTTTAATTTTGAAAGTAGAGACATTGTACAATCATAACATGACCCCAGATATTGAACCATTATAAAACTTTAATGTGAGGATATTGTCCAAACATCTTTAGTAACTTGATACTCCATCAATCACTATATTTTACTTCAAGTTCATTTTAAATCAATCTCTTCGTCACTGTCTTGATTTGAGCTTTCACTCTTTTCACTCTTTTCACTCTCAAACTCTTCTTCGTCTTCCTCTTCTTCGTCGTCTTCTTCCTTTTCTTCTTCTTCCTCTTTTACTGCAGACGTACTTGGTATCAGTTTAAAATATTTAAGAACACTGGTATTTTCAGTCTTAATTTTCTTGCGAACCACTCTGTCTTTTTAGCTCACCTGAGCCGAAGGCTCAAAGGTGAGCTTATTGGATAGGTAGGTATCCGTCGTCCGTCCGTCGTCCACAATTTCAAACGACATCTCCTCTGAAGCTGTGTGGCCAAAACTTTTGATATTTGGCATAAAGTATCCACAGGAGGGGGGACTGAAAATGTTGTTTTTTGTTCAGATCGGATAAGAACTCTGGTTGCCATGGCAACTTATACGTCCCATAGACTTATAATGGAAAAAAGTGGAAATTGCAAATTTTTGCTTTCTCATTTGAGATATTTGAGTTTTATTTTTACAGAAATGTTTATTGAGTAGTGCTCTACGTTTCAGATGACCTTCATCCTGATCGCTTATTTTGATTGGTTCGAAAAAATCTTTAAAAATCTTCTCAGAAACTGTTTGCTTTATGAAGCTGATACTTTGCATACATGTTCCTGGCATTAGCCTCTACATAAAAAATGTTTTTTTTTTTTTTTTTTTTTTTTTTTTTTTTTTTTTTTTTTTTGTTCCAGTCAGATAAGAACTCTGGTTGCTATGGCAACTTTCAGTTTCCATAGACTTATAATGCAAACAAGTGGAAACTTTTGCTATTTCTGCAGTCTCATTGGAGATATTTGAATTTTATTTTTAGAGAAATGTTTATTGAGTAATGCACTATGTTTCAGATGACCTTCATCCTGACCGCTTATTTTGATTGGTCGCTGGGGCCCAAAAAAGGGCAAATTTTCGAAAAAAAAAAAAAAATAAATAAAAAATCTTCTTCTCAGAAACTGTTTGCTTTATGAAGCTGATATTGCATACATGTTCCTGGCATTAGCCTCTACAAAAAATGTTTTTTGTTCCGGTCTGATAAGAACTCTGGTTGCTATGGCTACTTTCAGTTTCCATAGACTTATAATGGGGAAAAGTGAAAATTTGCTATTTCTGCAGTCTCTTTGGAGATTTTGCAGAAATGTTTATTTAGTAGTCCTCTATGTTTTATATTACTTTTGCCCTAATACCTTATTTTGATTGGTTGCTGGGGCCCCAAAAAAGGTAAATTTTCATTAATTATTTGAGTATTAGAGGTCAAGTTTACTTTCTACATTGACCAACATGACCTTAGCTTAAGGTCATGCAAGACCGAATCTCAGGTGAGCGATTTCAGGACCAATGGTCCTCTGGTTTGGTGTTTTGTCTTGCTTTTAAAACCTCATATTAAATGAGCTGTTTTATGGAGAGTGTGTGTGTTTTATATGGAGTGGACATTATTGGGGGAAAGGGGGGTGGGGGGCTTTAAAATACAATGCGGGGCATTGTCAAAGGGGGGGGGACTTTAAAAAAAAACATAAAGACATGAGGGGGGGTCTTGAAAAAAATACCAGTACAAAGGAGGGGGTCCCCAGTAGTCCTCTATGTTTTATATTACTTTTGCCCTAATACCTTATTTTGATTGGTTGCTGGGGCCCCAAAAAAGGTAAATTTTCATTAATTATTTGAGTATTAGAGGTCAAGTTTACTTTCTACATTGACCAACATGACCTTAGCTTAAGGTCATGCAAGACCGAATCTCAGGTGAGCGATTTCAGGACCAATGGTCCTCTGGTTTGGTGTTTTGTCTTGCTTTTAAAACCTCATATTAAATGAGCTGTTTATGGAGAGTGTGTGTGTTTTATATGGAGTGGACATTATTGGGGGAAAGGGGGGTGGGGGGCTTTAAAATACAATGCGGGGCATTGTCAAAGGGGGGGGGACTTGAAAAAAAAACATAAAGACATGAGGGGGGGTCTTGAAAAAAATACCAGTACAAAGGAGGGGGTCCCCAGAAAAAAATGCAAAATGGTGAGATTTCCTCCACTCCTCCCCCCCCCCTGGGCATAAATAATGACCGGTCCCTAACTTGACTGTATTTTGCTGCAGCAAATTCAATTCTAACGCTGCAAGCATAATTGCCGTTAACTTAACTGCTTTTGCTGTAGCAAAATTGCTGCTACATGTAACATGGCCGATTTTGCTGCAGTAAAATTGATGCTAACTTGACCGTTTTAGATGCAGCAAATTTGCTGCTAATTTGACCGAGCTGACCTTGTAGGAAAAATGAGTAAAACAGCTGGTTCTCCGAATCGCTTTATTTTTTTCGAATGATACTTTATTGACATTCTACTAACGACCACATTTGAGCCTGTACGTGAGAAAAAAACAACAATTTGGGTTCCGACCAGGTCTGACACAAACATGGCTGTACAGTCACAAAAACAGGCTACAAGCTTGAAATTTTGGGAATAACTAGAGGAGGAGTTGTACTGTCCGTGTAGCGAAAACAAAGGCGCTGATCAGCTTCGCAGTTACTGCGAAGCTGATCTGCGCCTTTGTTTTCGCCTATGGAGATTGTTGGTTTTCCCATGCGGCGGCACATTTATAAAAGTACGTAGGGTTAATTAAATATTTGAGTGTAGTTGTATGGTTATATTTTAGAAACAAAATGTTTATGTTTTTGTGTGTCTACCATACACTTCACGTATTTTGAAATCGTTCAGGTGAAACACAGGTATAGCCCAATGACAACACGCATAGTCACCTTTACCTCAATTATACATTGTCAGCTCTTGGACTCTTTCTAAACAATGAAATCATCCAAGGCTGGGCTTAGCTAAGCCCTGCCCTGCATGTTGAACAAGAAAAACTATAACATGTGCTACATGTTATATACGGCCTTGTTTCATTTTAGTTAATGCTAATATTGAGTGGCCGATCAAACATGCCTTTTCATGCATTTACGTTTGAAGAAGTGGATTGTACTCGAAGCCGCCATGCTTCTCGATATACTCTCGACATAATCTCGACATGTTGTAGCAACGTAACATTTGTAACAAAACATATGAAACATAATGTAACGTATGTGACATAATACAACATATATAACATTGTACTACACGCCATGCAACATATGTAATATATATATGTACGTATGTTACGTACATTACAAACGTAACATATAACGTATTATATGTAATATATGCAACATTACAAAACATATGTAACATAGCATGTTACAAAGTTAATCATATGTTACATACTGTAAAAGTTGTAACATAACGCAGTGTATGTAACATATTTGTGCGTGTAAGATTTAAAGAGTAAACATACTTTCTGAAGTGTTTGAAGAAAAGACGTCTTTAATATCAGGTTTCCATTGATTTTGAAATGACCTCACGATTTTTACAATTTATTTTCATTATCTATGCTAGTTATTTTTATCGTTGTCGACGAATCGTATGATATATTCTCGACATTGCGCATAGTTAATCAATGTAAATATCATGTAACATATGTTACATATGTACGTATGTTACATACGTAACATATATAACGTAACATATGTAACATATGCAACATTACAAAACATATATAACTTAGCATGTAACAAAGTTTATCATATGTTACATAGTGTAAAATATGTAACATAACGCAATGTATGTAACATATTTGTGCGTGTAAGATCTTTAGGAGTAAACATAATTTTGCAAAAATAAACATTAGATAGCCCTCCCCCAAATAAATTAACATAGCTAGCTATTTATGGCATAATGGTGTAATGGTGTAAACAATTAATTCAATATTAAAACAATACATGTTTAACTTATATATATGCACTCTCTCATGCTCTCATTTACATATGTGGTGTCGTTGCATCTTAAGAATTTTCATACATTCTGAAATAGCGTAGCTCATCAAAGATGTTGTTATAGTCAAATCTATGATATCTTGATAAATCTCAGTATTGAATACATTATAAATGGAAGTAACGTATGTGACATAACGTGTGTGACATAAGTTATGTAATGTATGTAACATAATGTATCAAACGCAACATATGTAACAACATGAATGAATCAGCACCCGTTATGCAACATAGCGTTATGTTTGTAGCAAAACACGTAACATAACGCATCTTATATAACGCATGTACCATAACGTTACAGATGTAACATAAAATTACATATGTAACATAATATATGCAACATAACATAACGCCACATATGTGAAATAACATGTCACAGAACACAGTGCATGTAACTGAACATAACATAGCATTTAATATGATACATACATAATGTATTTCTTATACCAACGTACAACAATACAGACACGACTACCTGGAAAAGTCACACTCAACAGTGCCACCAAGCAGTCACAATCAAACGGACTACCAGACAAAGTCACAATCAAAATGACTACAAGGGAGAGCGTTAACGTTGTCAGCAGTTTAAGTGTGTGTTTTATACATTGTATTTTTTCTGTGACAGTGTGTTTACCCTTCATTTTCAATAAGTTTATGTTGAATAGACACAGAATGGTTCAGTAGTAGCATGTATTGACTCTTTGTACGTATAACTGTTGGTTAATAATTCAAAAAAATGATAATTGATCTGTCGTAAATGCTCATCACAGAAATAAGGCAAAACTGTACTATATGAATTATACGTTTACGAGTTGGTTATGTGAATATATAAATGCCCAGTCTGCACATCGAAAATGAAGTTTCTGAATTTACTGTACAGTGCCAATTCCACATCAATGTCAGGTTGAGCGCAATAAATAGTAGTGGGCAAGTTAATCGTCAGGACGACAGAAACGCATGCAACTGACACGGACTGTAGAGGTGTTTCATTGTTGTCATAAAAATAACCATAAACTCTTGGGTACAAAAAAAAAAAAAAAAAAAAAAAAAAAAAAAAAAAAAAAAAAAAGCGGAGACATCGTCGACGCATTCAAATTAAAGTGACATAAGCTACAGCGCCGAGATATAACCCTATTAGTACCATGACGCAGGTAGGTCAGCGGTTAATAGCGGTCAACTTTAATTTTCATGCGTTCAAACATTTTCAACAATCAATGACTTTAGAGACATCATTCGAAACTGGACGTGATTTGTTATTTTGGAGTTGGCCTCTATCAACTGTCACACCATTTCTCAAGCACGGAGTAAGGCAACCGTTAAAAAGTGTTAAGAGCTTTTTGTTTGTTCAGTGCATGTCTGTTTATTTAGTCACTCACATGTAACTGTATGAACGTAGCTATATGGAGTACAATAATACACACCTGTGCATTTATTTGATTTGATACCAAACGCAACAGCTATGGTTATGTCGGGACTGGGTCACCATTTCTTAATTACAACAACAAAATGCCCGCAATATACGTGTTTAGGCGTCAAGAAGCTCATCTTTTTCTTACGACCTTATGGTCAATGAAGATGTAATATTTATTTAATTATAGCTAAAAAGACCCCATTTGCAGATCCATGGGCGATGCCGCATATTTCGGTCAACGTTTGGCGATTCATGATTTATTCACTATTATTTATTTAATTCAACTTTTTTTTATTCAGAAATCTTAACCTTAGGACGAAGTGACTCATACTAATTGATGTATTTTACCCTATTTAAGACGACGCACTCAAAATCTTAGTTATGGTGTTCTGGAAGGGTCAAAATGGCATAACTCACAGATGTAACATAATATTACATATGTAACCTAACATTATATATGCAACATAACATAACGCCACATGTGAAATAACATGTCACATACACAATGCATGTAACTGAACATAACATAGTATTTAATATGATACATACATAATATATTTATTATACCAACGTACAACAATAAAGACACGACTACCTGGAAGAGTCACACTCAACAGTGCCACCAAGCAGTCACAAACAAACGGACTACCAGACAAAATCACAATCTATGACGGTGTACCGGCATTCTAGGGGTTAACCTCTATTTTAAAATAGGGGTGAACCTCTAAATATGTGGGTGCACCCCTATATTTGCGGGTGCATGTCTATTTCGAAATAGGCATGGGCAGTTCGGTTTACCACTTCAATCATTTTGACCCTTCCAGTACACCATACTTGGTGATGTATTTTACCCAAATTGCTAGGAAGACAATCTATTTTTGGAATATTGGATTTGCCCATTCTATTGACTTACAGGTATAATAAGAAAACAAACTAAATTACATATAGTTCTAAATGCTAGATTTTTTTCACAAGTTGTCTTTGAAAAGACATTTTCTCGTGATTAGAGATTAATGAACCTGAGTTATAAAATAGAAAGCAACGGAAGCATGCGGAAGCATTTGTTTACACCCCTGTGCAGCAAATGGAACAACCCTTCATTGATAATTGGTGGTTTTGGCTTAGTCTATTATAGTGAATAACACGTTTTACAGGTATGTCAAGTGAATAAAACAATTAATCATTCAATTTCTACATTCTAAGTACTAGATTTTGTTCATTATAATTTCAAAATGACCAATTTGGACCTTCCTTGTTAAATTTATTATACACAGTTATGAAACAGAAAGCAGTGAATCCTGTTCATTCTTTTCTTTACACCCCGTTTCGATTGAAGGCAATGTTGTAACGGTCTCACATGGACCAGCCCATATTGATTTAATGTCAACCAAAATAATAAAACTAGTTGCTTTGACACTATATTCTATGTAGCAATGCTTTGATAATAGAATACGTTTCATCCTAATACAATGGTTATTAGGATACAGCATGAATAACTCCTGAAATATGATCACTAAATATAAATCTATGAATGAAACTGCTTCATGAGGGGACGCCATTCCTGACTTATGACGTATTTCGAAGTTGGTAGTCCAAGGGTGATTCAGGTACTTCTTAACCAAATTTCGAAAAGCAAAAACTCACTGTATAGACAAATGAGTACCTTTTAATTTTTACAGAGACCACATAATATCAAAACATCAGCTTTTGAAACTCGTCAAAATTCAATAAATACACTTTTTTGCAATAATTCAGAAGTGAGCACACCCACTTCGGAATAGTCCATTTCAAAACTGGTTTTAAGTATAGGCCTATAAAGGTATTAACTCAAGAATAACTAGAAAGAGATTCTTGTTTCAATAATACACTAAGGCCGTAGAAAAATCCAAGTATATAGATAAGCAGGGGAATTCTAGAAAATCAGGGCATAGGCAAACAGTTTAGCCAAAGACGTGACGCCGCGTTGAGCTATTCTATTTGCTTAAATGAAATGAAAATTAAAATTCACCCCTGATGTCCCTAAAATGTAAGTGGAATCACCCAATATTGACAGAGATGGGAAAGTCCATTCGCCATAAACGTGTTAATTTGTCCCAACAGATAACGCTGCCGATGCTGTGTCTAAACTCTGCTGATGACCCAATCTGTCCGGAAGAGCTTCTTAGGACCCCGACACAATTGGCAGGTAACAATAGACCTACTTCATTCTTTCACAACTTGGATAAACATTTGAAAACATGGTCTTGCTAGCACTAAACCGCCTAATTTGGGTTATTTCTTTCAAACGAATAAGGTTGTCAGTAGAGGCTGGAATTAGATGGAATTTTGGGGCGTTTTTATTTTTGCTCCCACAGTTAGTCCCCATTTGAGCCTACGTGTGGGAATAGTCAATCGATTTAACAGATCAGTGGTGTTCTTTCTCGAATGCATCGAGAGCCAATGGTCGGTTAATACTTGCTTGTAGAATAGATTTTACATTTCAGGACGAAACTAATTGTAGTTTTTGTCTTACTTTGGATCTCAATTAAACTTTGCATTAAATTAGCCGTACTTGTTGAAAAACATTTTATGATATTAATAAATGATCACGTTGCTTCTTCCATAAGATCAGTTATGCACAAACTCGTGTGTAATCCACTGACTCAAACATGTTTCGCTAAGCCTTGCTGCAGCCACAGTCGTACTTGACGTTACACACACTTATAGTTACCGAGCAGAAGGTCTGACTGAGCCTGCCTAGGAAAAGTGGTTCAAGTCAAACTATTTATACATATAAGCCTTAGTTCTTAATTTGGGTGGTATATTCTCAAGCATAACATCCTAATTGACTCCTCCGCCAGCAAGGTATAACCACGCTTACCCTTATTTCCTTAGACAAACATTGTGTTTTTGCACCTATATTTGCTGGTAAAAAGCACGTGTTGGTTTGTTTGTCTAACCTCTTGTTGTCTAACCGTCATTGACCGTTAGCTAATGTTCTGATTTGAATGGTCAATTTAAAAATGAATATTAATGATGGGTGCTTTGACGGAGGACTCAATGGACTCCTCCGCCAGCAAGATATAGCCACGCCCACCCTATTTCCATAGACAAACATTGTGGTTTTGCACCTGTATTTACCTGTAAAAAGCACGTGTTGTTTTGTTTGTCTAACCCACGTGTTGGTCAACCGTCATTGACCGTTAGCTAATGTGCAGATTTGAATGGTCAATATAAAATTAATATTAATGATGGGTGGTTTTACGGAGGACTCCATTGTTGGATAGAAGTCCAATAAAATAGAGAAAGCGTCCCGGCATGGCCATTGATGTTGACTAGGACGTTAAGACACGAATCAAACAAAGAGAGATCCGTTTATATATAATAAAACCTACGCAAAATGGAGCGCGGTAGCCTAGTGGTAGAGATAGTCTGTGTTCAAACGAGGCGGTTCTAACGAGTACCCGCAATCTGTGTATTTGAGCAAAAATAAGAAAAGTGGGTTTACACCTGAAAACCCCATTTTTGCCATATAAAAGTGGGGTTAATGGGGATATAATTTTCACGGACATCTTTTCCAGATGTATAGTGGCTGCTAATATAGCTACGGACTGGAAGTGTCCTTAGAAAGGACTAATTGCAAATAATTTTGTATCAACCTGTCTAGACGAGAGCCAAGCACGAACACTGCGTGTTTGGGTAACTTGTTTATTTGTTTTGAGTGATTATACAAGACACCAGTGTTTCTGTAATTTTCGGAACGGTACCACCGCATCAGAAAACCAACAATTTACATATGCAAAAAAAAAGCCGGCGAAGAACAGCTTCGCGGTAAACCTGATCAGCGCCTTTGTTTTCGCTAGACAATCCCTTTTCTACTTACATGTAAACAAAATTTCAAGCCTCTGTCTTCTGTGACTGTACAGCCCGGTTTGTGTCAGACCTGGTCGGAACCCAAATTGTTTGTTTTCTCATGCACAGGCTCATTTGTCTTGCTCTGTTGGTCCTTATGTCCCTAATCAATTCAAGTAAGTTACGCTAGACGTATATTTCGTCTTTATTTCAGCTGTGAAGGAAAAGTTCCTGTTCGTGAAGACAAAACATGGCGGCCATCTTGCTTACTTCGAAGGGGGATTAGTGATACCCAATACAGTTACATGGTGTGATAGGCTTATTCTACAGTATTCCAACGCGATTCGAACCAACGAAACACTTAACGTTTGTTCACATTGCAAAATCGAACTTTAAAGTCTGAAATGATCGTAACTTAGACTCACGTCACAGATTTGCCGTTATGAATATGACTGACACGTCAGTTTCTATTCGGCAAATGCATTCATTTCATTCATATTTATAAATGTGTGACGTGAGTCTAAGTGCAATCGTTTTTAGATTTAAATAAGCTTAACCGGCTTGAAATTGCACGTTCTACGAAGCTAAAATAAAGGCGCTGATCAGCTGTGCAGTCACTGCACAGCTGGTCTGGCTTGCGCAAATGCGGATTGTTGGTTTTCTGATGCAGCGGCTCATTTTTCAGCAATTTTATTAGCTAACACACTTGTTGTCTACTCTAAAGTTTGAGACTGACCTACTTACATAATTAAATTACAAGACAACTCATACACCTCTCTACAACTGCAACTGCATGTTTGAGTCTAGTGGCTGATCGTGTTAGTAGGATTCCGGGTCGTTTCGCCAAGGACCGTGTAAACACCCAAAAACACCCATGCAAACCTCCCTTTGGTTGGTAACATTTGTACCAATGGTGCAGTAGGTACCAAAAATGGGGCAAATTGTTAAATTCGTGGAACTGGTGCATGATTGCATTCTATCTAAGCAACAACGGAATGAAATGAACCGACGGTATTGTGATGCTATATGGTCAGGTATGAAAGCTTTGACCGCGCCCCACCTGCCGTGTAGCCAATTACATTCTATCCAAGCCACAACGGGATGAAATGAACCGACAGTATTGTGACGGTCGATTGTCAGGTATGAATGCTTTGGACGCGCAGCGTTTTATTTCTGTTCAGTCACATGAATCACGATGAAATGGGAGTACGGTCAGATTCTTTGACATTCTAGTTTATATATGCGAAGCGTAGACCAAGCTTTTTGTTAAAGCTTATACTTGTTATATAAATAGTATCTGTATCGTGCTTGATATTGTGCAGTCACTGACTTTGCAATTGGATTTCAAATTGCCTGTGATTGGATAGTTCTCTTCACCAATAGGCATAGACGAAGCGCATTGCGTGTGTTTACGAACAGTAAGTGGGCTAATGAGCCTAGCGTCCTTTCTATGGGACATAGGCAAACATAAAATGACATCAGTCCACTAAATGCTGATAAATGCTTATGGTTATATCAAGTTATGAAAATAATCACTTCCTCTCTTATAGTTAGATTTAGTGCAAATGTCTAAGCCCAAGAGAAAAAGTTCTTGAATTACTGAGAGAATATTGCATTTACTTAGACTGGAAATTTTTGACATTATAGACTTGGACCAGTCTAAGGCAAACAGTATAGCCCCAGATGTGACGCCGCAGAACGCAGCGTCCCATCGAGGGCTATTCTGTTACACGCCTTATACGTGTTAAGTGAGTTAATGAACCATTATCTGCAAAGATACACATTCTACTTGACACAGAGGAACAAACAACAACAAGAACAACAACAAACAAACAACAACAAACAAACAAAAATCATCATCATCATCATCATCATCATCATCATCATCATCATCATCATCATCATCATCATCATCATCAGCAGCAGCAGCAGCAGCAGCAGCAACAACAACAACAACACCATTATCATATAATTCTTCTTCCTCTTCTTTATCTTCTTCTTTAACTTCAAAAACGATGAATCTTAAGTACTTTCTTGCAAACAAATCTTGTGATGTATTATAGTTTTCTTTTGACCGCACAGGTTACCCTCTCGTGACAGCCGATTGCAAATATTAGCGGAGTAGTAGACTTGTACAAGTCTCCTACTTATTATTTATTTTATTTTTCAACAATTCTACTATTATTTTGCTAATTCTAATGAATTTTTTTTTCTCCTTTAGACTGAAGTAGGAGTCTCTAATTCTGAAGCTATCAGAGAGGCATACATAGATGCTGTAAGGTATTGTGAAGATAGAATTATATATACAGAATTAGAGACTGAATATAAGTCTAGCGGAGGAGTTTCTTCTCCCTTTAAACAGTTTTCAATTGTCATGGGGAGTCCACGGACATGCATTGTTGACCTTGTCAAAATGTCGTTACTTAATTAAGATGCATAGTTGAAGCAGTCTGATCAAAGGATACGTATACTATACATGAATATCTATGTGAGCCGCGTCATTGAAAAACAAACATTTTGTTTATGCGAAAACAAAGGCGCAGATCAGCTTCGCAGTAACTGCGAAGCTGATCAGCGCCGTTGTTTTCGCTACATGGATAGTACAATTCCCCTTCTTTCTATATCTAAAATTTCAAGCATCTATCCATCTTATGTGCTTGTATAGCTCATTTTGAGTCGGAACCATTCAGAAACTGTTGTTTTTCTCACGACGCGGCTTATAGTTTTAGTTGCGCGTGCGTCTTGAACCAGGATACAAGTTCAGTTCGCACGCTTATAATGCTAAAATTGATATTGTCGATTGTAAGCCATGGTGAAACAAACGGAAACAAAATGAAATATTTAATATTATTTTTTGCTCTACGACTTGGATATTGTGTTGCTTCGGAGAGTGTGGAGAATTGCACAGTTAAGGTAATGTAATCATGTTTTTTGTTTAACAATAGATTTATGGAAAAATAATATAATTGTATATCTGTTTCTCAGGTTAAAGGTAGCAGATCTAGGTCAAGAGATTAGCTTTACAAAATCTTAGCTAGACCATTCCATATCTTCAATAAAATATGACTATGCAGTGGAACAGCTAAAATCTTAGCATCTTCGTGAGAAAAGAAGTACGGATCAGCTGTTACTGCAATATTCTGATTCATTGCGAAAACTTGCCCATGCAGAGATGTGTTTGTTTATTTTATTTTTAGCAATAAAATTGAGAAACAAATATTAAGATTTTTAAAGAAACATTGATTGTAGGTACACGTTAGAACCGCCTCGACTTGAGAAGCCCGGGATCGAACCAGCGACCTCCGGTTCACAAGGTCCACTTACCCACTCACGTAGGCTTCTCCACAAATCTTGATATGCTTTTGGTCACTCCAAACACAATTGCAACTCGTTGACGAGACTACAGGTAAAAAATAGGCAATGATCAGGAAATGGCGCAGTCAGAGAGAAATTTCAAACCGAGGGGTGGGAAAAAAACCAAAATGACATTTAGGTACATATACCAAGAAAACATACTGTAAGCCGAGTGAGCAGCTATACCCGGAGCTTGGGCTCTGGCATTGACACAAAACAAGGAAATGCTTCAATTCTTCCCAAAGACACACTATAAAGTCTTATATATACACTACGCACGTGTAAATGTAGATACACGTACCCGTACCAATACACGTTCGCTCTCCTCGAAGGTTATATTATGCTTTAGAGTTGGGGTTAAATTATGTTTAAGAGAACCACTTGAAATACTTGTTGTATAGCTAAAACGTGTTGCCGTATTATAAATAAAATATACTGAACAAAAAAAAAAAAAAAAAAAAAAAAAAAAAAAAAAAAAGAAAGAAAAGAAACGCAACAATAGGCCATCGAGGATTTTCGAGTTTAAGGGTAAACCGATGATAATTTCAGTTTTTTTGCTTTATGATTCCCATTCATGGGAAATTAGGGTACATCATGCAAAAATGATTTTCGTTTCGATAAGAATTGAAAGAGAATTTTTTGTCGTCTTAGATAATGCAAATCGAGAAAGATTTGCTCTGCGCATGCGCACACTTTTGAACCTCCAAATCATCAAGAATTAATGTCAGCTGCTCCCTCTCTAAAATTCATGAAAAAGAAATAAAGTTCCACGACACACAAGCTCGTAATTAAAACCATCAAAATCCCTATATGTTTAATTGAAAGGGGGATAATTTCAATTTTATTCATTTCATTTCTTTAACGGGTGAGTTATCTGCTGAGTGGTACATTGTGATTTTGAATTGGGATTTATAGGGGATTCAAATCATACCATTATTTTAAAGCTTGCGCAAGCGCACTGTGTGTTTTACATGTATTACTTTCAGCATGCGGTCGGCCGCGAATAATTCAGAAAATACTCATCAAAATGAAGATCGGTTTCTTGCATTCGGAAGTCTGCCATGATATCTAATGCAGAAGTAGAAAATGCAATGATATCTGATTGAATCATAGTTTTCTCAAAATTTAGTGGAATATAATTGTTGCGTTTCTTTTTTTGTTCAGTATGATAATAATAAATATACAATAAATGAGCCGTCTCATGAGAAAACAAACAATCTGCATTTGCGAAAACAAAGGCACAGATCAGCTTCGCAGTAACTGCGAAACTTTGTTTTCGCTATACGGATAGTACAATCCCTCTACTTTCTAAATCCAAAATTTCCAGCCTCTAGCCATCTTCTGTGCTTGTACAGCTCGGTTTGTGTCGGACCTGTTCGGAAACAACATTGTTGGCTTTCTCATGGGATGGCTCAAATTATACCAGTTCCCGACAAAAACTTACGTGTTTAACCAGATAGAGACGATTCAATACACTACACTACACTACACTACACTACACTACACTACACTACACTACACTACACTACACTACACTACACTACACTACACTACACTACAATACAATACAATACAATACAATACAATACAATACAATACAATACAATACAATTAATTTATTGTTCCGTCTAAAAACATACATGAGACATTAACAATATCAAACAATACAGTGTTAAGTTCAGGAAATTTTACGCTGTGTGTTACAAGTCAAATTAAATTTACTAAACAGCTTCTGTGCAGCTGGCCCATACATGTGTTGCTCATAATGTTATGCTTAAACGAATTTTCTTACGACATGGCTCATAATGAAAGTAAAATACACTGCTAACGCTTCAGTTTTTTTTTTCAGGACCATTTGCCATGTACGCTTTACAAAAGCATCAAAGGTAAGGGTCAATTGTTATTTTTTTATTTTCTTTCATTTCTATTGAGAACGGTCGCTCACCAAAGCTAACCATCAGCTTCTGCGGTGGTTCAAAACCGATTCATTACATGTTCTGTTCTCGTTTTGAATCTATACTGAATAAGACTGAAAATGCTACACTGATATTCTAACATATTTTAACCAAATAACATGTCCTACCTTTAATTATCTGCAAATTCTCCATCAGGGATTTTTTAATTGTTCTTACCTAAATACTGCAATCATCAGAAATAGCTGTTACACTCCATTTCATGTGTATTATGCATATCCATGTTTTCAAATAAGAATGTTGGCCATGGCGATTGTGGATTAATTGTAGCCGTGTATATGTTACAGCCAATCTGTGAAATCAGCCTTTTCAAAAAATGGCTAAAAATTTTAGCCTTTTCGTGAAATGACTAATTCACTCAGCCATTTCATGAAAAAGCTAAATATTTCAGCCTTTTCATGAAATGACTAAAATCTCAATGTAATTGTTACACAGATTGACTGGTTCAGTTTCAGACAATCTATGTAATAATGCATTGAGTTTTATTTATGCCTTTGAATTATCATAACAGGAATAATTCATTTGAATAAACCACAAAAAATGAATATGATAGTGACATAAACTTCCATTTTCACTTTTAAAAGAATATTATTGTAGGCATAAATAATAATACATGTAATAATAATAATAATGATAATGATAATAATAAAGTTACAGATAAGTATAATTGTTATGATTATGATTATAAGTTAAACACAATAAGAAAGCAAAGAAGTTTAAACCATTGCTTTGATCACAGTCAAATAAAAGCTAATTAGAGCAAAGTTTGCGAGCTAATTAAAATGTGTGATAAATCCCACTCGACTACCCCTTGATTGAATTGGGAGACAATGTTGCTATCCCTATACCTATGGTAGACAGAGGTAGAGGTGACCCATGAAAAACATACTTGGAGTAATTCTGATTTGTGATTAACAAAATATGTATAATTGCTGTCAAGTCTAAATATGCAAGGAACCACTTTGATCTATGTCCACAAAAGCTCCTGACTAATCGTGTTGTTAACACACGGTTTGTACAGTGACACTTCGCCAAGCTGTGAAAGCGACAACTTCAGGAGGTCAAGGTTTGTTTCGTTGTGATTGTGGAAATGGTAAAAAACAATGTCAAACAAACAGAACTGATGTAAGTGCTTTAAGGCTGGTAAAATGTGCAATAGCTGATGCCATAACAGTCTCCCATGTAAGGATATAAGTAGAAAGGTACAAGTAGGCAAAGATCAGGAAAAGGCGCAATCAGAAAAAGATTCCCACTCCAAAAACCGAGGTGGGAAAAAACCAAACCAACAATCAGGTACTTATACCATGAAAGCATTTCGTAAGCCGAATGAGCAGCTATTTTCCCAATAGGTTGCCACTCAGCTACCTTAACTTAACTAAAAATATGAAAACATACATAAGGCGCCAACAGCACAAAAATATTTTAAACACCAAGACATAAAACAAAAAGAACCACCACTGAAGTATCGAAATATATGTGTGTGATAATGTATGTGAATTAAACTGGACATTATGTGTGGTATTGACAATGTACACTATTGATACGTGTTTCTAATGGCATGTTGCTGATACTTTGTTATTTTATAAGTTCAGTATCTCATATTGTATGACTCAATAACTTTGAATTTTCCAAAGACAATAGAAAAAAGAAAAGAAATCATTTTGCCGGCAAGAAATTGATAATCTCAATCTATTATAAACTGGATTACTCATGACACATGTATACAATTGATCATTTGATTTGCTTACATTATGTGCATTATGATGTTTTAACCAATGTTCAGAGCTTTAATAAAAATAAACTTCAGTCTTTGTCTTGTTTTAAAGGTTCTCTTGTTAGTTTAGCCATTTCATGAAATGACTAGAGCAAATTTTTAGTCATTTAATGAAAAGGCTGAAATATTTAGCCGTTTCATGAAATGGCTGAGTGAATTAGTCATTTCACGAAAAGGCTAACATTTTTAGCCATTTCATGAAAAGGCTGATTTCACAGATTGGCTGTAACATATATTTCTCACCTTGTAAAATTCAAGTGCGACCATCTAACATCTCACATGCCATTTAAATACCACTGCAGTATCTGTTCTACATCTATACATCAAATCATCATCACTTTGAATGATTCTGTGGGCATTTTTGCTAATCAAACATAAGATAGGATCATTGCTCTTGTTTCGACGTTGCCTGTTAAAGCCATGTTTTCAGTTACGAAACGCTATACATTTTCTCAAATCACTAAAGGAGTCATTCACATAATGCTTAAAAATTCAAAAAGAGATAACACCATGATACTACGATGCCTCAAATTGACTAAGCTCAAATTTTGGTCTAGCATATGGTAATTATTGGTAAGTTCTTCAAAGTATTATAGCGTTAGAAGTTTCCAAAATACGACATGCCCCGGGAAGCGAAACCTAGGTTGCTATGGAGACAATTTTAATGTGTAAGTACTGTGCAAGATTTTTCAAAAATATTTAAAACACGAAACAAGGAGACTTTGCTTCTTTATAATAATGCATCAAATATTGGAAAAATGCCGTTATATAAAATCAGTGGCAAAAGTCTACGAACTTAAATCCCAACCCTCGTATGTGTACATGGTCTTCTAAGTCATTCTTTGTGTCGTTGGTGTGCTGCTTTTAAAATTTAAGGTGGTTTTATGAAATGGTCTTTTAGAAACAAAACAGCCGAAAAAAGGCTGAAAATGGCGATTTTCGAGCTGTTGGTTCTCTCTTATATGCTCACTACCCTATATATTTCTTTCTTTTATTCGAACAATATTACCAAGTTCTATGTTGTGTGAAAATACACTGAGAAAAAGTTTGAATCAACAAATATGGGTTTGGTACATTTCAAAATATTGATTTTTTCCGACTTTTCAAGTATGGGGGTAGGGTTGGAAAAGGAATCGTAAAATTTTGTCATCCACTCCAAGTTGCAAATTTTTCAATGCTTTTGGTCCAAAATTGTCTGCGCTACGTAAATATTATGACTTTTGAAAGCATTCTAGGTGTATTTTTTGTTCAAGACAGGTATGTTTCAAAGAATTAAAAATTAAATTAATTTTACCAAATTTAAGACATGGTGCTCAGAGGTCTCATTCAGAGGCCTGTAGCTTGAAAAAAATGCACACTACCCTATATTTATTTTGTTTTCAAATGTCTTGTGTTGTATTTTGGAATAAAAAAAAGAGTGGTTAGAAAAAAAGTTTGAATACTTTTTCATTGGCAGCGAACATCCTAAGTTGTAAAAATTTTCAGTAGATTTTTTTCTTTCTTATTTTTCAGTGCTCAAAACATGGATTGTGTGTACACGTTATAACAGCCTCGGCGAGGAGGTTTTAACGAGTACCCACAATCTATGTTTTGGAGCAAAAATGAGTAAATTAGGTATACCCTTGTATACCCAAGTTTCATTAAATGATGTAAAAACGGGGTTCAAGGGGGCATACTTTTTATGGACATGTTTTCCTGATGTTAGCCACGATAAGACAAAAACATGTAGGATACGGGTTGTACATGACAAATGGAACTCCATAAGAAGGAAAACACCACCACTGAAGCAAGTTTGGAGCAAGTTGGACCGCGATGGGCCTGTAGCTACAGAATAATAAGAGCCGCAACGCGAGAAAACCGGTCTTCGGGGTTTCCGACCAGGTCCGACACAAACCGACCTGTACAGTCACAGAAGAAGGCTAGAAGCTTGAAATTTCGGATTTAGGAAGAAGAGGAGTTTTACTATCCGAGTAGCGAAAACAAAGGCGCTGATCAGCTTCGCAGTTACTGCGAAGCTGATCTGCGCCTTTGTTTTCGCCTAGGCAAAAATCCGGTTTTCTCACGATGCGGCTCATAAGCTCCGGCAGAGTTACCATATTCAGACGGCTCCGGGACGTTTCGCGCAAAAACCAGTTCCTCCCGGGACGGTTCGCGCAAAAATTATTTTTCGAACGGGACGTTTCCTCCCGGGACGGTTCGCGCATTTTTTCAAAAATTGATTTCAAGGTTTTATTTATCAAAAGTTATCAATTAAATGCAATGTGTATGTAAACCTAATTATGGACTTATTGGAAATGTATTTTTTATCTTTGATTTTTCTGAGCAATATGTTTTGTTCTTCTTTTTTCCAAAATTAAGGGGACGATTCACCCACGGGACTGTTCGCGCAAATGTATTTTTCAGTTATAATTTCAACGTTTTCTTAAAAGGAAGGACCAAAAAAGGCATATTATTAAAAGATTTATCTTTTATTAAATATTTAAATAATATTACACAGGAGTGGGGGGTCAAGAATTTATCAAGGCTAGCCATTAAACAATGAACATGTAAGTACATATAATTCATAAATTATAGTACCCGTGTATAAAATAACAAGTCGTGGCTCTGATGTTTCGAAATTGAAGATAGGTAAAAATATGAAACTTACAAATAATTTTAATAGAAATAAAAATGAAACACACATGCACGGTCTGTGGGACAGCACTAATGTCTGTTTCATTCTCGGCATCCGTATTGCATAAATCACACACACACACTGTCTTTTTTATATACATGTATCTGTATTTTGTGATTCCTGGATTAATAAATAAATAAATAAATATTTGTTAAAATGTGTGTAGTATGATTACAACAATTGCAGTAATTATAACGTCGTTAATTTTGAATTGGCCACTAAAATTGTTTTCTGATCAAACGAGTAAACAAAATTAGATGTTAACGCATATCACGATAATGAGCAAAACAATTTAATTTAACGAAGAGAACATCAAACATCTGAAATGTTTATTTTTAATGATGCCAATAAAAGCTCACATTATGACATTTAACGTCAAATTAAAGCACTCACTACTAACGTCGACTAATTTGTTTGTTTGTGTAACATCCCAGTCAACATTTTAAATGTAATTTGCTTGCTCAAAGACACAACATGGCTACCCAGCGGGTTCGACCCCTCTTAAGTCGAAAATTGAAATTGAATATACCCGTAGTCCCGCATCCACCGTGTTGCCATCTCCCAAACTTAACTTCAACAATGCGACAGCAACTATTAAAATGACCTATCATTTTGCAGGTTGTAATGTGTGCATGCATGATTTTTGCTCTCGCACTTTTCATAACAAATTTATATAATGTTCAACAAAAATGTGGCACGGTGATGAATCGCTTCCCACATTCTAAGCTAAGAGAGAGACTGGAATCATGCTCAATTGCAAAGCAAAATATTATATAAATATATTAATAAAAATGGGTGAATCGACCTCTAAATTTGATTTTGAGCGAATCGTCCCAGTTTTTTTGCGCGAACCGTCCCGTTCGATTTTTTGCGCGAATCGTCCCGGTCGAATCGTCCCAGGGAGGAACTGGTTTTTGCGCGAAACGTCCCGTAACCATTCAGACGACGGGGATACTTTGTACGCATTCAAACTGTCGCTTCGTGGTGAGAAAAGAATTGAGTTTTTGCCAAACAATGAAATTCGAGACATTAAAGGTTAAAATTTGAAAACAAAAAAAAAGGCCTGTAAAGTAGAATTTTCGGAAAACCGGATGCTATTTCTTAACTTAATCTAGAGTGTTTGCTTTTTACGATAAACCAAGTGCTGACTCTCATTTTCAAGTATGATATCCTTATTAAATTTTGACCTAAATGAAAAATCAAAAATGTGTTTTGCGTATAAATCAAATAAAAAATAATTGAGCAGAACCGCGAGAAAACTGGACTTCTGGATTTCCTTTCATATTCTACACACCCCGGGGGGGGGGGGGGAGGGGGCAGTAACAGAAGCAGGCTAGAAGCTTAAAATTTTGGATTGAACAAGATGAGGAATTGTATGTGTAGCGAAAAGAAAGGCGCTGCTCATCTCGAGTAGCTGATGTGCGCCTTTGTTTTCACCTATGCACGTTGTTTATTTTGTTATGCGGCACAAAATTGTTTTTTTTTTTATTCAGTTTTACGTCCCTTTCAAGATTATTTCAGTTCATATGAGACGGGCCAATCAGTA
Organism: Rugalucina vietnamica; assembly: GCA_964017185.1. Taxonomy (NCBI): domain Eukaryota; kingdom Metazoa; phylum Mollusca; class Bivalvia; order Lucinida; family Lucinidae; genus Rugalucina; species Rugalucina vietnamica. The sequence goes on along the minus strand of OZ024875.1, from coordinate 57,953,217 downwards.
GGTGGGCGAAAACGGGAGAACCCCGAGAAAAACCACCTGGCACACCCGCAAGCAGAACTTGGCTTGTCTCACATGTGGCTAGTGCGGGGCTCGAACCCACACCAGACACAGCGGTGAAATGATCGAGTGATTAAGAAGCAGCGCTCTTAACCGCTCGGCCACGGGGCTGCTTATATGAAATTGTATAGACCGGGTCACCTAATAGATGTATTATCTTTATCAATGGTAATCGTGGAACAAGCGTCAGGTACTGGTGAAAAGACATCAGGAAAACATGTCCGTGTAATGTATACCCCCCTCAACCCCAGTTTTATATAGCAAAACTGGGGTATGCAGGGGTATACCTATTTTTCTTATTTTTGCTCCAAAACATAGATTGTGGGTACTCGTTAGAACCGCCTCGACGAGGCGGTTCTAACGTGTACCCACAATCTATGTTTGGAGCAAAAATAAGAAAAATATTCATTTTTTTTCTACTGAAAATTTTCATTTTTATACAACTTTAAAAATCTCTGTATATTGCATGGGCATGTTTTCGTAATGATAAGCACAGAATTCTGGTTGGCCTTCTAGCTACCATAGATCTAGGAAAATTGAGATTCAGCCGATGCATCGTCCCGGCATGACATCCACGTACAACGTAGTGAAGTTAACATCTTCCGAAAAATGACCATCGATGATAACCTCCCTTGCCAATGCAAAATCCTTATTTATATTCATTTTGATCATAAAAATTTATCTGCTCACAGATTTTCAAAAGAAAAAAAAAAAGAAAAAGGGAAATCTGCTAAAATCCATTATCAGATGCATGTTTTAGACTTAAGCTCGAGAGAGGACTTCGCTTTTTTAAGATATTGCATTCTTTCTGAAGTCAAAGACAAAATGTTTTATGGGCTATTTATATTCATTTTGACCATAAAAATTTATCTGCTCGCAGATTTTCAAATTTTTGCAGGTCACATTATATTTTTTATATTAAAGTACTAAAAACCATTATCAGAGGCATATTTTTAGACTTTAGTTCGAGAGGGGATTTTGCTTTTTTAAGCATGTTAAGACATTTAATTCTTTTTGATTTCTTTGTCAATACGTTTTTTTTATGGGATATTACATAGATATGTATCAGAATTTTATATAATAATAATAATAATAATAATAATAATAATAATAATAATAATAATAATAATAAAAAAAAAAAAAAAAAAAAAAAAAAAAAGCAATGTGCCAAGATCCATTCACGCGCTTACGTACATTTTCCCTACGATTTTAATATATGAACCGGGGCATAAGAAAACATACAACATGCATAGGCGAAACAAATGCTCAGATCGACTGTGCAGTAACTGCAACACAGATAGTACCATAAGCTTCTTGCCTGCTTCTGCGACTGTTCAGACGGCGGGTTTGTGTCGGGCCTGCCTGGTCAGAATCATAGCTTGTTGGTTTTCTCATGGGAAGGCTCATATGTTTTATTTGTACCAAAATGAACAGTAGACCTATAAATCAACGAATGTCATTTATCTGTTTTCTTCTATACAATAAGTTTTATAGCTGACGGATTTCTTTCTTTCTTTCTTTTTCTTTCTTTCTTTCTTTCTTTCTTTCTTTCTTTCTATTGTGACTCGGCTTACATAAAGTGTTTTGCAGTTATGGCCTTGACTGAATTGAAAATAAACAGGATATCCATTCGCGACTCGGTTTTCCCCAGACACGGCTGGTAATGTCGTAAGGGGCAATCAAATGTTATGCAAAACGGACGCCTTACGGGAGCTTCCGGACATGAGTAACGGGAACAGAACACGAAAAACAACTAGTGACATTTGTTTATGTTAACGCAAATTTCTTTTGTTCGGAGGTTCGGGCAATACTATTCCAAATAGTATTTATTTCTGCATACTTTTTTTACGATCATGGGAGTGGGAAATGCTGTTGTATCTCTAAAATCCAGGCTTTCCGGGATGCGAGGTATGTTATTTGTTCCGTTTTGAGCTGTTACTGGACATGTTTTGGTGCATTGTCGGCGAGCTTATGTAGACAAACATAATTCATGCAAGCCTTTCTATCTTTTTCATACTGCAGCACCCTCTCACGAGTATTATGTGCCTTGTCCAAAGTATTTGCCATAGAAATTCTGCTTAAAAACGTTGCTAAAGAAGAAACGGAAAAAAGTTATGACTTACGACATGACTACCCCTATCGGACCGGCTACCCCTAACGAGTGGACCTGCGGAAGGGCTCATGGAAACATCCAAAATCACACCAAACATTCAAAAGCCACGTGATCGGTTAGCAAAAAACAATTTCCGCGCCGACGTGGTTCTAAAGGCACACCAGGAAAACATGTGCGCGCAATGTATACCCCCTAGAACCCCACTTTTACATAGAAAAACTGGGGTATACAGGGGTAGACCTATTTTTCTTATTTTTACTCTAAAACATAGGACCAAGGACCTCTAGCTGTGACCAGAGGTCAGTGTTCTTATTGAATCGCGGTATAATTCAGTATTTGGACTGTTGCTTTATTATAAAATAATCTTTAAATGGGACTTCGTCTCGTTAGGTGCAATAGTGCTGATAGGGCCAACCCATGTCGATAGGGGCAACATAAACGAAAGGCTCAGCTTCTATACAAGTAACACTTGAGAATAAATCCTGACAACGTTTGTTTGCAAATCAAAAAGGATTAGGATACGTTTTTTTGTAGTAAAAGTGTATTTTAAAGCATTTATTGTACCGAACCCCCTCACTTGCAACCATGAAATCTAATTACACCGAAACACCACACACATGCGAAAGTGGATCGCAAGTAATCTATTGATGTTTGTGTGCCCGATTCATTCGTTTCGGATGCAGACATAGATACTAAATGGAATGGTATTCTCCTTTTTGTATATATAAAGCTGCAATACTGTGAAAAAATACAATTCGTGAAAACTCACTTGGCTGTTGGCATTTTGTCTTATCCCGTAAATCATGTTCGGAAGTTCCCGTGAAGATTCGCTTTGCATAACCTTCCGGTTGCCCCTAACGACATTACCAGCCGTGCCAGAGGTAATTTCTAAGAATCATATCAAGACACAAACTGAGCCTCGAAGCGAGAAAACCTGTCTTCGGGGTTTCCGACCAGGTCTGGCACAAACCGATCTGTACAAGCACAGAAGATTGCCAGAGGCTGGAAATTCCGGATATACCAAGTAGAGAAACTGTACTCTTTGTGTAACGAAAATGGGTCTTTTCGATTATAAGGGAACCCTCGGATTCCTCGTTTATAGAGAAGGAAATGTGGATACCTTAGTCCCAAATGATATATCAATATCTCAATTTGGTATCGGAAAAGCAGTCAAAATTAACCTCCTGTCGGCCTTTTTTATTCAGCATGTCTCCGTGAAGCGATCTTTAGCAGCCATTTTTGGTTGTTGTTAGTAAATCCCTCCTCTGCCAGGAGAACCTCGTAGAAACGAGTAAAACCTTTAAAAATCATTTAAAAGCTGTCTATAAAACACTAAAACGTTCCACAGTCAGTAACTGTCAATCACTATTCTAAAATTCACAACATCGACATCCAATAAAACACACAATGGATTAAACGGCGAATTAGCCGTGTGACTACTTGGTGATAAAAATGCCTTAGGCTAAGAATGATGTTAAAAGTCAACAATAAAATTAAACTATGTTAGAAGTGTTCACTAAAATCCGTGGGATTAAAACACTGAATGTATTTACATATTATAAACAGAATCACTTTGACGATCGCTGACCTGCCACAATCGAATATGCAAATTTATGCTCAAGCCAGTTGTTTGCTGCAGTACTTCGAAAGTTTGCACAACGAACATTTCTGAAGTGTCACCTCTGGGGGGCTTAGGCCACAAGTGGTACATATGTCCGGCATCTCGCATGCATCAGGATCATCGTCACTGTCCAAACTCGAGTTATTCGACTTTTCAGACTCAACCTCTTCGGCTGACAGTTCACTTGAATCGGCTGTTTTAACAGTTCCACTTTCAATGGTCAAATGTCTGTGACGGACTCAGAAACAACTGACACAAGTTCCATGCACCCTGTATTCTCATTGTGACTGTCCTCAGAAGTCTGTGGACTGGCTAGCGTCCTCGTTTCTTGCAGCTGGGCGTGATAGGCAGCGAGGTTTTCAGCTCTCAACTTCTTGGCGACTTTGATATGCAGTTAGCCTTTCGCCTTTCACGGTCCCTGGCCACTCGAGCTGGGGATTTCTGATCATTTCTTCTTCTTCTTCTTTCGCTTCGGTTGTTCTGCAAGTCTGGTATCAGCAGCAGCGTGGTGATGCTTAGGCCTATTGATATTCCGACTCACAACTTTCCCTCCAGAAGCGGGTTCCTTTGATGGCGAAGTTTGTCCATTGCCACTGGCGAGACCATTTACAATCAGGGTAAAGCTGGTCGAGTTTCTGATCAGCTTCCACGATAGACGTAATTCCTCGTTCTCAATGACAGTCAGTATCTTTAAAAGGTGTTTTGGTATAAAACCGGTTGAAGAAATATCTTCAAATTCCATTTTTTTTTAAAAAAAAAAATCCAATTTCCCTCTAAAAATGTGCGACCGCCATCTTCAGTCATTTTTGCTGAATTTTGTAGAACTGTTTCCGGGCTTTTCTCGGGTAAAACATGAACCTTGTCTGGTTGCTTCATTAAGGATGATCTGGCCATTTGAGATCGTGTCGTTTCGATCAAGTAAACTGATCAAGGATTGTCCTTATTTCGTGAATGTCAAAAGGTTGTATGTATAAAAATGTGAATCCCTCCATATATAGACAGGAGGTTTCCCATAAAATGCCTTAAAGCTGGAAAATGTGGATCCCTCTCTATATAGAAAGGAATCCAATTTATTATCGGTAAAGATTCATTTTCTTACCAATGTTTAATATATTTGGTCCCATTTAGATAATACTAGTCTTTGTATCGACTACCATGTTGAAAGTTGCAAAATTTCAGTAATTCTCTTTGGCTTCATGTTGCCAAACCTAAAGGGTCACTGACGAGACTTTAATAGTCGAAACCGCGGTATGGCCCATCCCCTTTCTCATTAATGTGTTCACTGGTCTTAAAGGATCTCAGTTTTATTTTTTTTTTTCTCATGTAATGCACTATACTTTAAAAAGTGGATCTCTTCCTATAAAGTCAGGAATCCACATATTGAGGGTTTCCCATAAAAATGTGGAAACCTCCCTTTATAGTAAAGTATCCACATTTCTGGGCTTTTCCATGAATTGTCGTATATCTAAAAATGTGGAAACCTCCCTATATAGTAAAGTATCCACATTTCTGGGCTTTTCCATGAATTGTCATATATCTAAAAAATGTGGAAACCTCCCTATATAGTAAAGTATCCACATTTCTGGGCTTTCCCATGAGTTGTCGTATATCTAAAAATGTGGAAACCTCCCTATATAGAGACGAAAATGTGGATACCATTCTTTTTCTAGTGTTATTATGCCTGGGCTAGAAATGTGGAAACAATAACGGAATAAGGGGTATTCACCGGTGGTGAGTCCGTGCGGTATCCGCTTAAATAACAGCCACTATTTTTAGTAGTAAAGTACTTAACATTAGTTTACTCCCAATACTCCCAATACTTTAATTATACCGATAGAAACATTACGATCGACAAAATTTTATTTAAGCTGTAAAAAATCAAATTTTCAGTTGAAAAAAATAAAAAAAAACATTTTCCATATTTTGGCTAAGAATATTGCTTGTGTACGCACAAGGACCCTCGATATAGAGTCCTAGGTACACGTTAAAACCGTTTCTTATTTTTGCCGTTTCTTATTTTTGGGGCAAAATAGGGAGAAAAAAAAACACATGCAAACCGCAATCTTAACTATATAAGCGTGTGGTCTGCAAACCCCAATTTTCACTGTATAAAAATGTGGTTTTACAATGTGTTTAAGGGGGTGTATTTTTCATGGACATGTTATCCTGATGTGTCCCGTGAGAGAAGAACCATCTTGGAAATGACACTAGAAAGGAGTCAGATTAAGTAATGAACATATGAACAGTTGCAAGTAAATCAGAGCTTTTACTCGACCAGGTACATTTGTACTGCTGGCCTAACAATAAATCTCTCAGTCAGACTATTTTTCGTGTTGTTTTCTTGTAGATTGCAGCCCACGGAGCCTTAGTGAAAGGTTCCCTTTCATATTTGCGAACGATAACTGGCCTGGTAAAGTGTCCCTGTTTCAACCTAACATCACAAGAGAGCTATACACTCCGAATCACCAGATGTATCCAAAGGGAATATTCACATTTACGCCTCCACAGAACAGTGAGTACCACATTTGCTCTATTTACCGCACTATATACTAAGCCATGTCAAGAGAAAACCGGATTTTGCCTTTGCGAAAACAAAGGCGCAGATCAGCTGTGCAGTAACTGCACAGCTGATAAGCGCCTTTGTGTTCGCTTCTCTGATAGTACAATTACTCTTCTTCCTAAATCCGAATTTTCAGGCTTCTAGCCATCTTCTGTAGCTGCACAGGTCCGTTTGTGTCAAACCTGGTAGTAAATCTCGAAGCCCGGTTTGCTCGCGTCGCGTCTCATACTATTTGATTGTTTGTCGTGGTTTGTTTCTTTTTCAAAATGCTAGATAAAATCCACGTAATCTACGTAGTTATCTCATAATTTAAATGTCGCCAGGACCTTCCGTAAAATCAAGATTCTAGAAAGTCAAAAGAAGCCTCCAGGTTGTTCTGAATTCACCATTTTACTTTTTTTTTTTAAATGTTGGCATTATAATTGTAATGTGTGTGAATATGTGCAACAGAAATAAGGAGTTAAACACCAGGGCCCAGTTGTTCAAAACTAACGACGTCGTTAGTTAACGTTTCGTTAAAATTTCAAACTTTTCGTTAGTTAACGTTTAAATGTCGCCAGGACCTTCCGTAAAATGTGTTTTTAAACAACACATTACGAAAACCAAGTTGCCAATGTGATATACAGAGATTTTATGAGCTTTCTAGAATCTTGATATTACAAATACACTGTTATTTTTTTGTTGAAAAAATGTGAGAATCCTTTGCAGTGCAAAGGATTCTCACATTTTTTCAACAAAAAACTTTTGCTGATATTTGCTTAACAAATTTATGTCTTAACGATATCGTTAAGCTAACGATACTTTGAACAACTGGGTCCAGCAAGCAGAAATAGTCTCGTCTCACGTGTGTCCCGTGTTGGGCTCGAGCCTTCACCAGCCAGAGCGGTGAAACAACACATTACGTAAACTTGCCAATGCGATATACAGAGATTTTATCAGCTGTAAATATTTAAGATTTCATGGAAGAAAACTTGATATTTTTAATATTTTTACTTATATTGTGACCAGTTCTAACGAGCACATGTACCCACAATCTATGTTTTGGAACAAAAATAAAGAAAAATAGGAATACCCCTTTTAGCACAATTTTTTACTAAAAGTGGGGTAAGATAGGGCCATGTTTTTCTGGGCCTAGAATTACAATCATTGTCTCATCTGATTGTGACCGTCTGTTTGTAGGTAGTATTAAGTTAGTGAAGGGGTTCATTGTGATGCGGAATAGATCTGACACAGACGTGATGTGCTATGTGTTTGACCTGTCTAGGGCTTCATGGAAAAATGGAAAAAAAGATTTTGAGGTAACTTTGAGGTCATTTCTCGAAACTTGACATAAGCTACTATGTAAGTATGTATGTGCATTGTAGTCAAGTTTATGCTCAGTCGTGATGGATTTTACAAAATCATGGCCAAGTTTGGCTGTCCAACCAGATTCATAGCACTGGTGCGGCAATTTCATGATGACATACAAGCACATGTGCAAAATGATAGAGAGTTCTCCGAACCCTTTGAGGTAACAAATGGGGTCAGACAGGGCTGTGTTATGGCACCAACACTGTTCAGCATGATGTTTTCTGCCATGCTCATGGATGCTTTTCAGGACAGTGACACTGGTTTTCCAATCACATACTGTTTTGATGGTAATATATTCAACCTTAGAAGGTTGCAAGCCAAAACTAAAGTGCAGATGATATGGATAATAATGCCAGCTCAGAGGCAAAAATGCAAAGAGCCATGGATCAAGTCTCACAGTCATGTGATAACTATGATCTCACAATCATCACAAAAAAGACAGAGTTTGTACACCAACAGCAACTGGAAAACTATACAATGAACCAACCACCACTGTGAATGGACAAAAGTTGTTGATAAAGAAGCATTCTTTCCAGAGCAGTGCACATTGTTGATGAGGTCACTGCCAGAATAGCATTTGGAAGACTCCTTGCAAATGTTCGGGAGCGAAATGGAATCAAGATTGACACCAAGCTGAAAGTCTACAAGGCTGTGGTACTGCCAACCCTCTTGTATGCATGTGAGACCTGGACAGTATACCAGCGTCATGCAAAGAGACTTGACCATTTCCACCTAAGTTGTTCGAGAAAGCTGTTAAAATCAAGTGGCAAGACAAGATTCCAGACACGGAGGCCCTGAAGAAAGCAGGGATGCAAAGCATGCATACTGTATTAAAGCTAGCACAGCTAATATGGACTGGCCATGTTATAAGAATGCCTGATGAGCGACTTCCAAAGAAAGTCCTCTATGGAGAACTACACGAGGGAAAACGCTCTCAAGGTGGCCAGAAGAAACGCTACAAAGACACCCTCAAAGCCTCTCTGAAGGATGACGACATTCCAATTGGGTCTTGGGAACAGACTGCACAAGAGCGATCAAAGTGGCGAGGTCTCATTAACAATGGAGCAGCTCTCTATGAAAAACGAGAATTTGTGAGGCTGAAAGAAAGGGCATAGATCGAAAAGCCAATACCAATGGGCCACCAGCTGATTCAATGACATTGACTTGCAACCGACAGTTTAGAGCTAGAATTGGCCTAGTGAGCCATCAAAGAACTCACCAACACACACGAACCTATTCAAGAAATAATGACTGTCTTTCTCATTAGTGAGAGACGAACGACCACTTTTATGCTTGGAAAGGTAAAAGTAAGCAATGATCCGGCAGGAACTGGTGTCACCGTATATAACTGCTTGACAATCAATTTGAATTTGAAAGTTATCATGGATATATTGAAAACGATGAATTCCGCAAAAGTCTCACTCGTTTTAGTTATAGGATTTCATCACATAATTTAGAAATAGAGCGAGGAAGGAAGATATAACGATATTCATAGAAACTTACGTATATGCAAATCATATGTTTATTTATCATGTTTATCATGATTTATCTGTTTATTCTTGACTAGTTAGAGATTCACCACGGTCCTGATTCACCACGAGGACCGAAGAACTAAATACGAAGGGCAGCCCAGTAAATCGTGGACTGTGCTTGCTGTATAAAAACTATTCAATGCACAGGCTTCCAATTAACAAGTATATTACGTACACATGTTCTGGGTATGCATACGAAATTTCAGAAAAATACACCCAAGAATAAAATCTCAGTACACAATACAAAACGTAAACGTTATGAACCTCACCTCTGCAGAAGCTGAGGTTGAGGTTATGGTCATGTAAAATCGATTCAAGCCCGACAGTAATTTTATATTACTGATATCGCTCCAAGGCGATACTTATGTGATGGTTCTTTTTGTTTCATGTCTTGGTGTTTAAATTTTAGTTAAGTTTAGGTAACTGAGTGGTCACCTATTGGGAAAATAGCTGCTCATTCGGCTTACGATATGTTTTCATGGTATAAATTTCTGATTGTTAATTTAGTTTTTCCCCACCTCGGTTTTTGGAGTGGGAATCTTTTTCTGATTGCGCCTTTTCCTGATCTTTGCATACATGTACCTTTTTGTAACTATTATTATAAAATATGCATGTCGTCGAGTTCGGCTAACATGCCCTGACTACATGCATATATTGACTCTTCATCTTGTGCTTCTAAAGAAAAAAATACCAGTCTTATGAGAGTTGTCTTGAAAAGGTGACTTTAAATCTGGCAAAGTATATGTATTAAATGCAAATTCATGGTTATTTATAGTGTATGTATGTCATGTATGCTTTGTATAATTGCTGTGGTCAAAAGCTGTAATATTCTGATATTGCCAAAATATATTGAAAATATATCATTGTATGGGAAAGTTTTCGTAATGAATCATTCCCAAAGCTTTATAGTTTAGACAAAAGTGATAATAAATGTAACGATAAAGTTGAAAAATTGGCAGTGCGTGAGTTTGAAAATTAGAATTTTGTCGATGCAATATTCATTTTGGCTCGAAGTCGCTTTTATTATAGTTTGTCACGCACATGGGACTGACTTCCGCTGCAATATTGCCTGATACAACTATATTCTGTGATACAAATAGCAACACTGGGTTTTATATAACAGCAGGTTGCATTTAAAAAAGTGTAAACGTTTCTTTAAGAAACTAGACCATGTGTTATTTTTAAGATACTTGTATTGCTCAGACTTTAAGTGCAGATTAAAGTTTGTAACCTTTCAATTCAGTAAGAAAATTCTGGGTATTAAAAATTGTATTGCTTTTGAGCCATCGTCTGACCTTCTGACCACCCTTTGACTTTTAGGCATGCGTCTTTAATTTATACTTCCCTTGTGTAAATTTGTGGAATTGCAATATATTTATCTGGCTATCGTTGCCGGTTTATAAAGAGTCGCTGCTGAGGGTTCATTTTCCGAAAGTGCGCAACATGGCCCATAATATTCCCCTTTGATAATTTTCACTGCTTCCAAAGGATTTTAAATTGCTCAAATCTTTATGAAATTGTATTAGATATAAACAGGAGCTTCTAATTTCTCAAAGAAAGTTATAAGCAACAGTAAAAAGGTAAGTGTAGGCAACGACCAGGAAACGGCGCAACCGGAAAGAAATTCCCACTCCAAAAAGCGAGATAGGGAAAAACTAAATTGATTCTAAGAAAACATAATACAATCCTATTGTTTTGTTAAATATTCGAGCATACATATGCTCAGAAGCTCTGTAATTAGAAGGAAAGGCCCGTAACAGAAATAATCCTGAACTGACCTGCGTTATAATAATGAATATGCAAAAATGTGTAATCTATAAAATATAGCAACGTTTTTTTTTCCAGACTGTCTTTACCCTAACGTTGTTTCCTATGAAGCCAGACGTTCTATACGTCTTGGATTTCTACACCTTACCATGGTCCAGAGATTCTGACAAAAGAGAAAGAGAAAGTTTAGAATTTCAAGTGAAAAATTCAGCGCTGCGATCTAGTAAGCACTGAAATATAATTTGTGTGTGTGTGTGTGTGTGTGTGTGTGTGTGTGTGTGTGTGTCAAAGTTTTGTATTGTATTCCATTTGTTGTATTGTATTGTACAATTGTATTGTATTGCATTTATTATGTTTTATTGTAGGTAGAAATTGTTAAAGACCTTTTTATTATGTAATAACGATTATCTTTTTACTAATATGACATTATACGTACATGCAATCCAAAATTTATTTTAATGTTTGGTGTCTGCGAACTCAATCCAAACTATCGTAAAACATCTCTTTAAATATAAAATATGCAATTGTTTATTTAATAAATAAATAAACTTGTTTACATTGATCCATAAATTTTTAGCTCACCTGAGCAGAATGCTCACAAGGTGAGCTTATAGGATGGCCATGCTTCGTCGTCCGTCCGTCCGTCGTCCGTCGTCGTCGTCCACAATTTCAAAGATCTTCTCTTCTGAAACCGCTGGACCAATCAAAGCCAAACTTAATGTGGAGCATCCTTAGAAAGGGGGGGGGGGCGGGGGCGAAAGTTTACATAAATGGTCCGGGTCACATGACCAAGATCGCCGCCATGACAAGATATGTTAAAAAACCATAACAAATCTTCTCTGGAACCGGTGGACCGATTTCAACGAAACTTGGTATGTAACATTGGAGAGTCTGGCCCATCAAAGTTTATATAAATCACGGCCTTTGGTGGACCTTAACATATTTTACGGCAAGCTCAATTTTGGTTACATAGGCTTTTAAATGGAAAAAAGTGAAAACATTGCATTTTTCAGGCAGTTTTGTAGCCTGTGTCCTGAAAGTTTGTAGATACAGACATCATGTTGAGCTAATGAAGTGTTGTGAGTATAAAAGGCCAAGGTCATTTCTTGACCTTGGCTAAATGCCATTTACAAATTAAATGTACAACTTAATTTTCTCAGTAACCGCTTGACCAATCAAAGTTAAATTTTATATGTAGTGTCCTTGGGATGGAGGAACAAAAGCTTATATAAATAGTAAAGGTCATAATTATGACCAAGATGACCACTATGGCTATATTAATAGCAAAAACCTTTAAAAATCTTCTTCTCCAGAAGCAGAAGGCCTATGATTTTGAAACTTGGCATGAAGCATCAGGGAGAGGAGTTCCACAAAGTTTATATAAACCATGACCCTGGGATGACCTTGACCTATTTTACGGCAAGGTCAACATAGGTCGCCCATGCATTTGAATGGGGAAAATTGTCAAAATTTCATTTGAAGGGAAAAACTTTATGGAAATGGGCAAAGTTACAGACGATTTATGATTCTAAAAAAATGGACCCCAGGGGCAGGTCTGCCTCCACCCCGGGGCAATATACATATATATTACCATAATATTCAAAGATCTTCTTCTCTAAAACCGTTTGACCAATCAAAGTCAAACGTCATGTTGAGCATTCTTAGGAAGGAAGAATGAAAATTTATATAAATGGTCAAGGTCACATGACCAAGATGGCCGCCATGGCTATAAATAGCAAAAACCTTTAATAATTTTCTTCTCCAGAACCAGAAGACCTATGATTTTGAAACTTGGCATGTGTAATCAGGGAGTGGAGTTCTACAAAGTTTACATAAATCATGACCTTGGGATGACCTTTACCTATTTTATGGCAAGGCCAATATAGATTGCCCGTGCATTTGATTAGTGAAAAGTAAAATGTAATTAAATGGGGAAAGACTTGCTAGGAATATGCAAATGGACAGGAGATTTATGTTTATGGAAAAACTGTCTTCACGGGGTTGTCTGCCCCCGTCCCTGGGCTATATAAATGTATATGATCATAATATTCAAACGTCTTCTTCTCTGAAACCGCTTGGCCAATCAAAGCCAAACTTTATGTGGGGCATCGTTAGGAAAGGGGAATGACAGTTAATATAAATGGTCAAGGTCACATGACCAAGACGGCCACCATGGCTATAAATACATGTAGCAAAAACCTTTATAAATCTTATTCTTCAGACCAGAAGACTTATGATTTTGAAACTTTGCCTGAAGCATCAGTGAATGGAGCTCTACAAAGTTTGTTTAATCATGACCCCCGGATGACCTTGACCTATTTTATGGCAAGCCAGCTGAGGTCGCATATCCCAGATCTCAGGTGAGCGTTTACAGGACCATTGGGCCTCTGGTTGTTACAGGTAGCCACACAAATAGTAACGACCCTCTTAAATGGAGAGCATCTATTCAGTACGAAGTTCTGGAGGAAGCACATGAAGTGAAACTGTCCTTCTTAGAACCACCCAAACACCACAAATTTACACAGTTTATAGTCAAACTTGAAAATTCGACAAAATAAGAAACTTGACAAAGGTTCACCAGTTACAATTCATTCATTCATTCTTTCAAAAGATAAAATATGAAAGTTGAAAATAAAATAAAGTGTTTAAACATAATTATTATCTATTGTTTAAGGAAAATGTTATTTGTCTATTGGAACCATTTATGAAGTGTGTCTGATATAACAAGGTGAGTTAAGACATGTCAAAAACTGGACAAAAGTTCACCAGTCATAATCCATCCATCCATTCATTCATTCAAAAAATAAAAGTTGAAAATAAAATATAATAAAATAAAGTTTTAATTATTCTTATTATTTATTGTATTAGGAAAATATAAAATAATTTATATCAAGTTAATAGCATTTAACATCGTTTGTGCATTCTATACAATATGCGTATCTCAGGTGATAGTTCGTCTCTCACTAATGAGAAAGACCATCATTATTTCTTGAATAGTGCTGATGTGTGTTGGTGAGTTCTTTGATGGCTGACTAGGCCAATTCTGGCTCTAAACTGTCGGTTGCAAGTAGAGCAGGTCAATGTCATAGAGTCTGATGGTGACACATTTGTTTTGGCTTTGCGCTCTCTTCGCTTTCTTTCAGCTTCACAGATTCTCTTCTTTTCATAAAGAGCTGCTCCTTTGTTGATGAGACCTCGCCACTTTGATCGCTCCTGTGCAGTCTGTTCCCAGGACCCCATTGGTATTTCGAAATCCTTCAGAGAGGCTTTGAGGGTGTCTTTGTAGCGTTTCTTCTGGCCACCTTGAGAGCGCTTTCCCTCCTGTAGTTATCCATAGAAAACTTTCTTTGGAAGTCGCGCATCAGGCATTCTTATAACATGGCCAGTCCATCTTAGCTGTGCTAGCTTTAAGACTGTATGCATGCTTTGCATCCCTGCTTTCGTCAGGACCTCTGTGTCTGGAATCTTGTCCTGCCACTTGATTTTAACAACTTTCTCAAACAGCTTAAGTGGAAATGGTTAAGTCTCTTTGCATGGCGTTGGTATACTGTCCAGGTCTCACATGCATACAAGAGGGTTGGCAGTACCACAGCCTTGTAGACTTTCAGCTTGGTGTCAAGCTTGATTCCATTTCGCTCCCAGACATTTGCACGGAGTCGTCCGAATGCCACACTAGCCTTTGCAATTCTGGCAGTGATCTCATCATCAATATGCACTGCTCTGGAGAGAGTGCTTCCCAGGTAGGTGAACTTGTCAACAACTTTCAGTTTTTGCCCATTCACAGTGATGGTTGGTTCATTATATGGCTTTCCGGGCGCTGGTTGGTGTACAACCTCTGTCTTTTTTGTGCTGATTGTGAGATCAAAGTTATCACATGACTGTGAGACTTGATCCATGGCTCTTTGCATTTTTGCCTCTGTGCTGGCATTCTTATCCATATCATCTGCATAGAGGAGCTCATCTAGCACATCAGTCTGGACCTTAGTTTTGGCTTGCAACCTTCTGAGGTTGAATATGTTGCCATCAAAACGGTACCTGATTGGAAAACCAGTGTCACTGTCCTGAAAAGCATCCATAAGCATGGCAGAAAACATCATGCTGAACAGTGTTGGTGCCAGAACACAGCCTTGTTTGACCCCATTTGTTACTTCAAATGGTTCAGAGAACTCTCCATCATTTTGCACACGTGCCTGCATGCCATCATGAAACTGCCGCACCATTGCTATGAATCTGGGTGGACAGCCAAACTTGGCCATGATTCTCCAGAGTCCATCACGACTAACAGTGTCAAAAGCTTTGGTGAGGTCAACAAACGTCATGTATAGATCTACATTCTGTTCTTGGCATTTCTCCTGAAGCTGTCTTGCTGTGAATATCATGTCTATTGTCCCTCTGTCTTTTCTGAATCCACATTGACTTTCTAAGTCCCGTCTGATCAAGATGAACATTCAGACGATTCAACAGAATTTTTGCAAGTATCTTCCCAGCAATTGATAGGAGGGAGATGCCTCTGTGATTGTCACAGACTTGAGGATTTCCTTTCCGCTTGTATAGGTGGATTATGGATGCATCCTTAAATTCTTGTGGGATAGCCTCCTTTCTCCACATACAGTGAAACAACTCTGTCAGTTTCTCTGCCATGGGTAGCCCCCCAGCCTTGTAAACTTCGGCAGGAATTGCATCTGCTCCTGGGGCTTTGCCAGATGATAGTTGTTGAACTGCTTTTCTTGTTTCCGTAACGGTAGGAAATTCATCTAACAGAACATTGCACTCTATCTGTGGAAGTCTGTCGATTGCATCCTCATTGATGCTTGATGGTCGATTAAGCACACTATTGAAGTGTTCTGCCCACCTTTCCAAGATAGCTTCTTTATCTGTGAGAAGAGTTTTTCCATCTGCACTGAGCAATGTGGTGGCTCCAGAACTCTTTGGACCATAAATGGTTTTCAGTGCATCATGAAATTTCTTCATGTCCTTTCTATCCGCAAAAGACTGAATTTCTTCTGTTTTCTTCCTCAGCCAGGAATCTTGCATGTCCCTAAGCTTGGTCTGGACTGTCTTACAAATGTTGCTGTAGGCTGCTTTCTTTGATACTGAGCTAGTATCATCTTGATGTGCCTTGTGCAATCGGTGCTTTTCTTCAAGAAGCCTCTGAATTTCGTCATCATTCTCATCAAACCAGTCTTGATGTTTGCGAGATGGATGGCCTAAGGTGCTTGCAGCTGAAGAAAGAACTGTTTTATGGAAAACTGTCCAGTTTTCTTCGGGGTCCTCTGAACTGAGATTCATTGCATCCAGTTGGTTGCAAATGTCTGTTAAGAAATCTTGTCTCATGCTGTCTTTATTCAGCTTTGAGACATCCAGTCTCTTAGGAGCTTTCTTGCCTTGAGGTCGCCTCGCAGGCTGTATTCGTAGGTTGAGTTTGCTGACAACCAGTCTATGATCTGTCCAGCAGTCTGCACCACACATAGTCTTTGTCACTTTAACATCCTGCCTGTCTGTTCTCCGCACTATGACATAGTCTATGAGATGCCAGTGTTTGGAACGGGGATGCATCCAGGATGTTTTGTTCCTATTAGGTAGACAGAAGACTGTGTTGGTGATTAGAAGGTCATGTTCAGCACACTTCCTGAGAAGCAAGAGACCATTGCTGTTGCACTTTCCAACCCCTTCTGGACCTATAACTCCTTCCCAGGTCTGGTGGTCTGTACCCACTCTGGCATTAAAGTCGCCAAGAAGGATAAGCTTGTCTGTGCGGGGTGTTGCAGAAATAACATTGTCTAGGTCATCATAGAACTTGTCCTTGACCTCATCTGGATTGGTCATTGTGGGTGCATAAGCACTGACAATAGTTGCATGTTTATTGCCTGACAGAGGAAGTCTCAATGTCATTAGACGGTCATTAATGCCTTTTGGCAATCCTGACAGATTACCAACAAGTTCTGTTTTGATGGCAAAGCCAACTCCTGCTTCACGCCTCTCTTCACTTTTGCGTCCACTCCAGAAGAAGGTGTATCCAGCACCAACTTCTTTGATCTCCCCAACATCTGCGAACCGAGTCTCACTCAATGCAGCTATCTGTATATCATACCTCCCAAGTTCTCTGCCCACAAGGGCCGTTCTACGCTGTGGTCTATCTGACCCAGCATTGTTCATTAAAGTACGCACATTCCATGCGCCAATCCGTAAGGGAATTACTCTAGCTTTTTTCTTTGTATTTCGACCGCTTAAGGGGATCCCCGCTGATCGCGGTTAACCAGCCAGGGGGTTTGAAGCAGGCAATTGTTTAGGGCACCTTTTCTAGCCCCTTCCCCATGCTACGGGGGTGAGCAGTGCGGTCCTAAATAGGTCTGCTCAGTCGCTCAGCCGACTGCCGAATTCTGCTTACTGCTTCTCCTCACAGAAAGCGACCATTAGAACTGAGCCGCCTGTGTGCAGGTCTGCAACTACAGCTCCCAGTGTGTCCTACACCTGCTGCTTCGCCACTCGCCCATCGCCACAGGACTTTGTAGGTATGTGGGTGCAAGTGTGATGAAATTGTTGTGTATGCAAGTGCTTGTGTGTTGAGAAATAAGATGACATGCGCTATGAAATTGGATTATAGTGAGGAAGAGGTGCGCAACGTCAACCTCACTCTCTAGTCCTCGCCCAGCTGCGCCCAGAGGCAAGACACAGGCCAAGACGTCTGGAGTTGGGTTTGGATGCAGTGGATGACCGTAACATCTTTAGTGCCTTGTCACGCTCTGCATGTTCCACAACATGTTGCTGTATCGCTTTCTGAACCGTTGAATCAGGTGATTTCTTCCGCTCCATCTACCGAAACAGTCTTTGCATATCTGGACTAGGCATATCCAGACACACAGGTTTGATTTTGGAGTTTCCTTCTCCTAGATGAATTGCTGGCCACAGCTGAAGAGCTCCATCTACCCTTCCTTAGGTTTTGTTTAGAGACCTGTAAACTCCTAGGAGGACTGTCAACCAAGACTAATGAGTTCCCCCTGCCCAGCTAGATTTTTGTGTAGAGAACAAGCTTAACTCCTAGATGAGTTGCCTTCCAAGGCTAACGAGCCCCATCTGCACCGCATGACAACAGGTAAAAAGAAACCAAACATTCTCTAATCATAACCAAACCGATTAATTTGTCTATTGAAATCAATTATGAAGTGTGCCTGATATTAACAAGGTGAGATAAGACATGTTAATCATTCTATTAGTCACTGAGCACTTTGATTGGAAAATAGACAGACAGGATGTTACAGGTATACCTGTGTGACATTATATACTCCTGTCATGTCTTGAAACACAATGCCGTGTTTGTTTGTTTGTTTGTTTGTTTGTTTGTTTATTAATTTATTTATTTATTTATTTATTTATTTATTTATTTTATAAAGTTGCTAAGTTTGGGTGTATGAATAAGAAAGGAAAATGATAAAGTATCCCGTATAAAACCTGATGGAATAAAATATAAAAGCCTCATTCAGCCAATTTATTACAACATTTTAGCAAGAGAGAGAGAGAGAGAGAGAGAGAGGGAGAGAGAGAGAGAGAGATGATCTCTTTAATTTCTGTTAGTCTTCTTTTGAACTAATTTAAGATCGATCAAGAATCCTCAATATTTTATCTAGGACAAATTTGTAGGAACCAAAAGCAGACACAAGATGGGAAAGAAAGTACAGCACAAAACATCATAAACATCATAAAATGCAGGTAATAATACAAAATCCAAATTGTTACAATAAAGCAATGATCAGGACCAATGACGTGGATCATTATTTCAACAGCAACACCGGGTGCAACTGCTCTCTCAAAGAAAGTAATACAAACAGATACAGGCGTGCCTAAAGACGTCACAGGTGAACCCGGAGATGTAAATACTTTGACAGTGGTGTTGATAGTCATGGGAGCAGTTGTAGTGCTGAGTGCCTTGTTTGCAGTCTGGTACATTCGCAGAAGGGCAGAAGCAGGTACAAATATGTCTTATTTGAATGTCAAATGTTTTAAGTTACGTATTACTAGATAGACAGGATAGAAATTAAAATGTCAGCCTCTGAATGTTTTCGAAAATTAAAAGTGAGCATTATTGATCATTACTATCAACATGTGGTTTTCATATGGAAAAATGCAATATAATCAGTGAGCAGGAACCCGTGCAATCAGAAACAAAGGCAAAGCTCCATCTAAAAGCCTACATGAAAAAAAAAAGAAAAAAAAGAAAAAAAAAAAAAAAAAAAGAAAAAAAAAAAAAAAACAAAAAAAAAAAAAAACAGTGAGGCACCGATAGAGTTATATTCGTGACAACGTGAAAGTATTTCTTTACATGTGGCCACTCAGTTACCTAAATAAAATAATCATATTTCAATGGCCACTCAGTTACCTAAATAAAATAATTATATTTCAATAAGTTGGGGCGTCATGAAACCCCAGTTTATTAAGACCGAAGTCCAATTGTTAGCCTAATATTCCGATATGACCGTAGTACATGACTGGGGACGATCACCAACAGAATAACAACAATATATAAAATGACTATGTTTTTTTACGTACAAACGTTTCTTTTACAGGGCATGAGTATACGACCAATGACCATATAGAAAGAGAAGTTGATCTTGATTCTCTGGTTACAGTAGAGCATCTCAAGCAGACAGGAAAATATGTTGCAAAGTGTATCGGTTAGTTGAACTATTTTGACTCATTGCTGTATAGAACATCATACATGCTTCAAGCCGTGTTTACCCACCTTTTGAGTAATCGCTGCTCCCGCGTTTCACCACGTTTGTACATGTATTTTATATTATATCTGACATATCTGACCCCAAATTGAGGTTAAAATGGTTCAAGTAGCCACTACAAAAGCCGAGGTGGGAAAAAGTTTAATTGACAATTAGTTACTTATACTAAGAAAACATATCTTAAGCTAAGTGAGCAGCTATTTCCCAATAGGCGGCTACTCAGTTACCCGAACTGGACTAAAAATATGAAAACGTATATAAGGTAAATTCGACTCCAAAACATAACGCACATAGAACCACAACAAAAGTATCGCCTTGGAACTTTTGTTTGTAGTTTATAGAGACAGTTTCGGGTTATAACTTCCACTTGCTAATAGTCTATTCATTAACTTTAGATGAGAATCAAACGCTGCTACGTCGACTGAAAGTGTTTGTCCTCTACGAGGAGGACCACCGCTATCATCGTTTGGTCGTTGACAAGTTTGCTGCGTTCCTACAGCTCCACTGCCAATGTGATGTAATGCATGCCCTACTCAGAGATGACACGATATGGGTTCACCAGGAATATGAAAACGCCGACTTTGTCCTAATTGTTCAATCCAAACTAGCTTATGAATTTTATCACAGGCTGTACACAAAAACTCACAATGAATGGGAGGTAACGCTGTCTGGAGATACAAAAACTCCAGGGATTAACTCTATTTTATTGCGCTGTTTGAATGAATCCCAAAATGGTAAAATTGTAAAGGTATATTTTGACTACACCAATGAGGGACTTGTCATTCCGCTATTATGTTCAGGCTTTAACTACAAAATGATGATGCATTTTACAGACTTGTTGATGCATATTCACAATCTTAAAAGAACAGACAATCTTGCGCAATATGATCTGCCATTGGATGGACAATACTTTCTCAAACCAGCAGGGAAAGATCTGGAAATAGCTTTGCGGAAGGCAATAATATTTGAAAGAGAGAATTCCGAGTGGTTCACCCAGAAAGAAGGATATAATCGGCTATTATCGAATATGAGCGATGATAGCGGCTATGCGTCAGGTCTCCCAGATGAAGCAATGTTACCGGACTCCAACACACTACAACCGCAAAGCTACCTTAAAAGTAGCAAGCCCCATGGTGCTATATCTATCGCGGAACTTAGCACTACCAGCGCACAACTTAGGCGCTACTTAAATACCTTTTCTAAAGATGTCATTACTGTTACACCATCCATGATTGCCGATCACGACTGGCCCAGATACCCAGAACACTCGCCTTTTACAATAAACCAAGATAACCACGTCAGCCATAGTCAAAGAGGAGCAATCCATGACAGGCGAACAAAATCTGCTGATTCCGAGGAACAATTCGATTTTATTCCACCGGATAATGCGAGTGAATCGGAAACGGCAAGTAAGACACTGATAGAGCAAATGACAAGTATAAATGCCAGGTATACACGTTCACCTGGCACTAATCAAGGTGACTATGAGCACCACAGTCAGAGACCAGCGATCGGGGACAGACCGACAAAAGCAGATGAATTCCAGGAACAATTCGATTGTATTCCACCAGATGATAAGAGTGAGTTTGAAACAGCTAGTAAGACACTGAGTGAACAAATGATGAGTATAAATGCCCGTTACATTGATGGAAGCAAGAGGAACAATACTAGACAGCAAGAGTTGGATTTATTGCGAGAGCAGAGTGGGGAAATTCCGTATATAGATTCGTAGAGTTTGGATGGAGACAATTAGTGTGCTTTACAGTAATCAACAAAAGACAGATTTATGAACCGCGTCATGAGAAAACCGGAGTTTTGCCTATATATATACAAAAACAAAGACGCGGGTCAGCTTCGCTATTCGGATAGTTAAACCCTTTTCTACTTGTATCCAAATTTCAAGTTTCTAGCCGTCTTCGGAGACTTACAGGCCGGCTTATGTCAAACCTGGTCGGAAACCCCGAAAACCGGGGTTCTCGCGTTGCGACTTATATGATATCAATACTCTTGTCAATGACTGAAGCCTCGGACGTTCAACCTCAGCTAATGTTAGAACAAACTCTCAGCTTATAGTTTCATCTGAGGTGACAGTTGATCGTACAAAAATGTCACGTGTCACTTTGGAGTAAATGTTTTATCATTATATTATTGAGAAAGTAACATTATTGAGTGTCCGTATAATTGATGGACACCTTTGTTCATTGAATTGCTTTCTCAACATTTTGGCTTGAACTACAAGTATCTGATAGTAGCACCTCCTCAAGTTGAACTCAAGTACTTACATCTACATTAGTAGGGAACATTTACTTTATTATCGAGTAAATGAAAAAAAAGTTGTTTTTATTTCTTCGCCTGTATGATTCATGCGCAAATCTAATCATCGTATTCATTATATTTAGCACACGATCCAATAAGCGGACATGCAGGTCATTTTCGAAACATATGTTTATAAGCGCGCACTGCGGGACTAGCAGATTGGCAATTTACGCCTGTTTGGCCACTCCCTTAGTAGAAAAGGTTACACCACCTTTAATATTTTGACATGCTTACTTCAGCTGTTAATTAATGTCTGTTTTCCCTCTCACTATGCACTTATTAGAAAGAGATTGCGCCATTTTCTGATCATTGCCTACTTTTACCTTTACTAAACAATTTAGAGGCAAGTTTGAAAAAAATCAGCACACAGTGCACTATACAGAATGAATACGGTATTTCGAACAAATCGTACACGCAATTTAACAAAACAACTTGAATTATTTCGAAAAAAAAAATCGTAAAGGCAAATTCACGTAAAGCTAAAACATATTATTTCGAACACACCAAACATGCGATTTCTCGCACTACTACGAACGAAGGGCTCCACAGTGCGTCTCTACAGCGTACAGAACATACAGAATGTGGTTTACGTCATCGTGCATCTCAAGATCAACTGACCTACCGCGCATACAAGGCTACACATTCCCTGCTCCGGTTTCATGGTATAGCTCAGCACCATAGATGTAGCCACGTCAAGACGCAAAATGTTAAAATATTATAATAACATTTTAACATTTTGCGTAGATCAGTCACAACGCAAAATGTTAAAAATGTTGTTATAACATTTTTTTTTACAATTTGCGTCGATCAGTCACCACGCAATATGTGAAAATGTTAAAACGTCATCCTCGATCTTTACTGAAACCTCTCTGAACCATTTCCTGGTTTTCTGATAGCTGAGATAATAAAATGGTAACTTTTTGGCATTCCGAGACCCTAATTTTTAGCTCAGAAGGTGAGCTTATAGGATGGCCATGCTCCGTCGTCCGTCCGTCGTCCGTCCACAATTTCAAAGATCTCCTCCTCTGAAACCGCTTGGCCAATCAAAGCCAAACTTCATGTGGAACATCCTTAGGAAGGGGGAATGAAAGTTTGTACAAATGGTCCAGGTCACATGACCAAGATGGCCGCCATGGCTATAAATAGCAAAAACCTTTAAAAAAACTTCTTCGCCGGAAACAGAGGGCCTATGATTTTGAAACTTGGCATGAAGCATCAGGCACTGGAGCTCTACAAAGTTTGTATAAATCATGACTCTGGGATGACCTTGACCTATTTTACGGCAAGGTCAATATAGGTCGACCATGCATTTGAATGGAGAAAATAGTTATAATATGATTTGAGGGGCAAAACTTGCAGGAAATGGGAAGATGGACAGAATATTTATGTTTATGAACAAATTTTGACCCCAGGGGGTTGTCTGCCCCTGCCCCGGGGCTATATACATGTATATGACCATAATATTCAAACATCTTCTCCTCTGCAACCGCTTGGCCAATCAAAGCTAAACTTTATATGGAGCATCGTTAGGAAGGGGCAATGTAAGTTTTTATAAATGGTTAAGGTCACATGACCAAGATGGCCGCCATAGGTATAAATAGCAAAAACCTTCAAAAATCTTTTTCTCCAGAACCAGAATGCCTATGATTTTGAAACTTGGCATGAAGCATCAGGCAATAGAGCTCTACAAAGTTTATATAAATCATGATCTTTGGATGACCTTGACCTATTTTAAGGCAAGGTCAACATAGGTCGCTGATGTATTTAAATGGGGAAGATTGTTAAAATATGATATGAGGGGCAAAACTTGCAGGCAATGGGCAAGTAGACAGAATATTTATGTTTATGAAAAAAAAATTGTCCCTAGGGGGTTGTCTGCCCCTGCCCCAGGGCTATATACATGTACATGACCATAATATACAAACATCATCTGCTCTGAAACGGCTTGGCCAATCAAAGCCAAACTTTGTGTGGAAGATCGTTAAGAAGGGGCAATGAAAATTTGTCATGGTCACATGACCAAGATGGCTACCATGACTATAAATAGCAAAAACCTTTAAAAATCTTTTTCTCTAAAACCAGAAGGCCCATGATTTTGAAACTTGGCATGAAGCATCAGGCAATAGAGCTCTACAAAGTTTATATAGATTGTGACCCTTGGATGACCTTGACCTATTTTACGGCAAGGTCAGCTTAGGTTGCCCATGCATTTGAATAGGGGAAATTGTTAGAATGTCATTTGAGGGGCAAAACTTGCAGTGAATTTGCAAATGGACTAAAGTTTTATGATTTGAATAAGAAATTGACTCCAGGGGTTGCTCTGACCCAGCCTTGGGGCTATATACATGTATATTACCATTCTAGTCAAACATGTTTATTGGTATATATCTCAGGTTTCAGGTGAGCGTTTACAGGACCATTGGTCCTCTGGTACCTTTTGAAGCCGTTTGTGCCTTATTTCAGCATTCTCGCAGACTTTCAGGATTCCGGTGCCAATGTACATAAACTCTGTTTTTACCTTTAAATACCATCAAAAGACCTTTTGGATCGTTCTGCAATACTATCTGACCATTCTCATACTTCCAGAATAAGTTTAGGAGTTTTTAACATTTTTATAACATTTTGCGTTGACCGCTGGCAACGCAAAATGTTAAAATGTTATTTTTTTTTGCCTTGCTGCATATTTATGACTATCAGGATACATGAGAAAATAAAGGTTTACCTTTTTGACATTCTGAGACCCTAATTCTACGTTTTGGCGCTGCATGTGACATATTTTAGCATTCTCGCAGACTTTCAGGATTCCGGTGACAATGTACATAAACTCTGTTTAAATACCATTAAAAGACCTTTCGGATCGTTCTGTAATACTTTCTAACCATTCTCAGACTTCCAGAATAAGTTTTAGAGTTTTTAACATTTTATAACATTATGCGTTGATTGCTGGCAACGCAAAATATTAAAATGGTAAAACATTTTTTCGCCTAGCTTTATCTAAATTTATGACTATCAGGATACCTGAGATAATAAAATTTTAACTTTGTGGCATTCCGAGACCCTAATTCAACCTTTTGAAGCCGTTTGTGCCTTATTTCAGCATTAAAAGGTAAAATCAGAGTTTATGTACATTGGCACCGGAATCCTGAAAGTCTGCGAGAATGCTGAAATAAGGCACAAACGGTTTTAAAAGGTAGAATTAGGGTCTCGGAATGCCAAAAAGTTAAAATTTTATTATCTCAGGTATCCTGATAGTCATAAATTTAGATCAAGCTAGGCGAAAAAAATGTTTTAACATTTTTAACATTTTTCGTTGCCAGCGATCAACGCATAATGTTATAAAAATGTTAAAAACTCCTAAACTTATTCTGGAAGTCTGAGAATGGTTGAAAAGTATTGTCCTGATAGACATAAATTTAGATCAAGCTAGGCGAAAAATGTTTTAACAGTTTTAACATTTTGCGTTGCCAGCGATCAACGCAAAATGTTATAAAAATGTTAAAAACTCTAAAACTTATTCTGGAAGTCTGAGAATGATCAGAAAGTGTTGAAGATCTATTCAAAAATACTTTTGAGAATATCAAGAGTTGAAAACATGGTTTACTTACACTGGCACCAGAAACTTGAAAGTCTGCGAGAATGCTAAATTAAGTCACAGACGGATTCAAAAGGTAGAATTAGGGTATCAGAATGCCAAAAAGTTAAAAGTTTATTATCTCAGGTATCCAGATAATCATAAAGATCCTGCTAGGCAAAAAAAAAAGTTTTAACATTTTAACATTTTGCGTTGCCAGCGATCAAAGCAAAATGTTATAAAAATGTTAAAAACTCCTAAACTTATTCTGGAAGTCTGAGAATGGTCAGAAAGTATTACAGAACGATCCAAAAGGTCATTTAATGGTATTTAAAGGTAAAAACAGAGTTTATGTACATTGTCACCGGAATCCTGAAAGTCTGCGAGAATGCTACAATATGTCACATGCAGCTCCAAAAGGTAGAATTAGGGTCTCAGAATGTCAAAAAGGTAAAACTTTATTTTCTCATGTATCCTGATACTCATAAAGATGCAGCTTTAATGGTATTTAAAGGTAAAAACAGAGTGTATGTACATTGGCACCGGAATCCTGAAAGTCTGCGAGAATGCTGAAATAAGGCACACACGGCTTCAAAAGGTAGAATTAGGGTCTCGGAATGCCAAAAAGTTAAAATTTTTATTATCTCAGGTATAAGAAAACCAGGAAATGGTTCAGAGAGCTTTCAGTATTTCTGTATGGTACTATATCATGTATATAATCAAAGATCGATGATGAAGTTTTAACATTTTAACATATTGCGTGGTGACTGATCGACGCAAAATGTAAAAAATGTTATTACAACATTTTTAAAATTTTGCGTTGTGACTGATCTACGTAAAATGTTATTATAACATTTTAACATTTTGCGTCTTGACATAGCCACGATTGATCTCAGTTTGATCGTGGTATTTGTTTCAAGGAGACAAACGTGGCTCGCTCCACTTCCATATACGTATATACTTAACCAAATTCCCAACGCACCTAGTAAGATTTTTTCCAATATTTCAAAAACGAATCGACCAAAAATGTTCAAATTCAAAATATGATGAGATACATCATTTTTAAACAATGTGGTGAAATTTTATTGCGATCGGCGATTTCTATCGATATTTATTGAGCTTTTTGTAAGCACACCCATGATTCGCAAAATCAGGAAATACGTGTTGAAAACAACGGTAGTGTAAGGTAAGGGTAAATCGTACATAACGTTATAAAAATGATTTGCAGAACAATTTTATTGTGTGGTTGTGAGAATTACATCAATAACTCACTTTCAAAGATTGAAATTTACTGCTTAAATAAGTTCCCAAAAGGGCAAATAAACAGAATTTCGAATCTATCAGTCCAATTCATCTAAACAAATTTTCTAGTGTGTCCCCTATTAGCCTGTACCACCGCTAAACAGCGCTGTCGCATGGATAGGATGTGATTTCCTTTTACATTTTGTGGAATGTTAGACCACTCAGCAACCAACACTTGCTCTTACTGGCGACGGGTTGGAGGAATTGCAGGAATTACAAAACACTTTTAAGGGCTACAACTGAGTTTCTGTACGAGTAAACGGACGGACGGACGGACGGACAGGCTGAAAGTGGAAACGAATTTCACTTAATGACAAAATGGTTGCCTTGAACTTGAACTCGAATGATACCAAATGGATGTGTTTAAGCAAGAAAAAAAATGGCGAAATTAAGACTTCCTTTTTGCATTGACTTTACACGTACCTGCGTAAAAGACGTAACCCCCTCAACTAAACCGATCGCTCCAGCCATTTTTTTCAACAGATAGACGAACCATTTTTATTGACTTCGATATGATACATAACCAGGCTTCCAATAAAAGTTTCAGAATGAGAAAAAGCTACATACCACAAGGAGCACGTGCAGAAAACATGTTTTTCATGATTTACATATTGCGCGATTCCGAGAGAAAATTTGTGTGAAATAACCTAGTAGGTGTGTGCAAATGCTTAAGAGACAAGCGTGTGCTAAATTTCAAAGTCAAATCTTTGACGAAAGTGAAGTTATTCAAATTTTAAAAGTAGTGCGTTGGCATTTTTGCCAAGTGTATAATGACAACCTCACGTATAACCTAAATGGATTTGTAGTCCATGGTGATTCATTGACTAGTTAGAGAGTCACCACGAGGACCGAACAACTAACTAAATGTTGTGAACCAGTGCAGAAGATGAGGGTGAGGTTAGGGCCCTGTTAAACCGGTTTAATGATTTTAAAGTAATTTTTATATAGCTTGTCGTTCCAAGGCGATACTTCTGTTGTGGTTCTAATTGTTTTGTGTTTTTGTAGTAGAATTTTTGTGCTGTTTAAGCCTCATATACATTTAGTTCAGTTCGGGTAACTGACTGGCCGCCTATTTGGGAATAGCTGCTCACTCGGCTTACGGTATGTTTTCATGGTATAAGTACCTAAGTGTCATTTTAGTTTTATCCCACCCCTCGGTTTTTGGAGTGGGAATTTCTTTCTGATTGCGCCATTTCCTGATCATTGCCTTCTTGTACCTTTTTAAGGACCCCCCCCCCCCCCCAGTAATTTTATATTACTGATCGTTCCAAGGCGATACTTCTGTTGTTGTTCTAATTGTTTTATGTTTTGGTGTCGAATGTTGTCTTGTTTGAACCTTATGTACGTTTTCACATTTTTAGCTCACCTGAGCCGAAGGCTCATGGGGAGCTTATAGTATGGTACTCGAGCTGGCGTCCGTCCTTGTCCGTCTTCAAAAGAACCGCTTAGCTTATCAAAGCCAACTTTTATATGAAGCATTTATAGGTAGTGGGAACCAACGTGTATATAAATAAGGTGGCCGCCATGCCCATATATGGTTAAAAAATTCAAACATCTCTGGAACCGGTGGACCGATTTCAACGAAACTTGGCATGAAGCATCTAATATGACTCAAGTACTACAATATGGATATAAATCATGACACTGCAATGACCTTAACCTATTTTACGGCAAGGTCAAGTTTGGAAACATTGACTTTTACATGGGAAAACGTGAAAACTATGTATTTTTTGATAACTATTGCAGCCTGAGACCTGAAAAGTGGTAGATGCAAACAACTAATAGATTAGATGAAAGTATATGATTAATTAAGGTCAACTGTTGTGGATGGTCCACAAATATTGACATTGTTTTTTAAGCATTTTAATGTCTTTAAATTAAGCACTTATCATTTAAATATTAATAATTATCAGTGCCAATTAAGCACAAGCTTAAGTGACATAATGTCTTATAACATAACGTCATATGACGTCACGTCATGTGATGACGTTAGTAACAAAAGGAGTACAGTTAAAAGAACAGAAGATTTAAAATAATATGAAAACGACAGTTTAATGGGACAGACTTAATGTTTGTGTCACCACATTAATTGGCGCCGGAACCCGGGAACTTTGAAACAAGGAATTTAATGAAATTCAACACAGGACAATATAAAAACCAAAGATGTCAACATCATTTTTAAAGGGAAACCGTACACGGTACAGGAACTTGCTGGAGAAGGAGTTGGAGAAGGGGAAAAAACTGATTGAGGAAGCTGCTCAAGAACAATATGAACAGAAAGTTTTTTTCTAAAAGTTTGAATAACTGTATCAAAAGGTTAAATGAATTCACAGAAAAGACTGAAGCAGACGGCTCGTATCCTTCTAGATTCGGGTACATATATTACAGAGGCCCTCGCTAAAAAGTTAAACTTAAAGCTTGGTGACAGGGACGAATTTATGTTAGTGACCTTTGGCTCAGAGAAACCTAGGAAGACTGAGTCCAGAAACACCAAACTAGACATAGTGTTAAAGGATGGTAGCACATTAACAATTAACGCAAATGTTGTACCACATATTGCAGAGTCCATCCAAAGACGCCCAGTAAACAGTACATCACTAGACAACCGGGATTATTTATGGGCTGAATTTTTCCTTGCAGATGACTTGCCCAAAGAACGTGAGACGTCATCAGTGGAACTGCTCATTGGTAATGACTATTATTTGGACATCATCCTGCCCCAGAAAGTGACAGTACAACCTGGTCTATATCTACTTGGATCCAAACTGGGATGGATTCTTTCAGGACGAACCTTTCTAACTTGTTAGGATAAATCACTTCCAAAGAAACCCAATCTGGAAGATTTTTGGAGGTTAGAATCAATAGGGATCAATGACTCACCGGTAGATTCTGATGACGATATAGCTCTCAAGACGTTCAACGAAACTCTACAGTATCAAAATGGACGCTATATGGTTACATGGCCATGGAAAGAAGAGAGACCTGACTTGCCAGATAATAAGGCACTGGCACTGGGGAGACTACAATCGTTAGTAAAGAAAATGAAGAAAAACCCTCAGCTCATACAGAAATATGATGAAATCATAGAAGATCAGCTGAAAAGAGGTGTTATAGAGCAGGTCAAATCAGAATCAAACAGTTCCACGAAACACTATATACCGCACCATGATGTTGTCAACCCGACAAAGGAAACCACAAAGGTACGTGTAGTATATGATGCATCTGCAAAATGTAAACCAGAAAACAAGAGTCTAAATGAGTGCCTATACAGAGGACCCATTCTGTAACAAAACCTTACAGGTATCCTTTTACGCTTCCGATTGCACAGAATTGCCCTGATAGCAGACATAGAAAAGGCTTTTCTACAGATTGGACTCCAGGAAAATGCAAGGGATGTGACAAGGTTTTTCTGGTTGAAGAACAAAAACAGACTGCAGATTGAGAACAATACTCAGATATATCGTTTCTGCCGGGTACCATTTGGTGTGATATCCAGCCCATTCCTACTGGCTGCAACAATAGATCACCATCTGAAGAAAAGCAACAACAGTATCAGCCGGAAAATCATAGAGGATATATACGTTGATAACGTCATCTCTGGGACAAACTCGGTTGGGGAAGCAGTGGAATTGTACAATGTTTCCAAGACATTATTCTGTGGAGCCGCAATGAATCTGCGTGACTGGCTTTCAAACAACAGTGAAGTAATGAAAGAAATACCACTGAATGATAGATGCAGTAGAGACAATATGAAAGTTCTAGGACTAAATTGGTCAATTCAAAATGACACTCTGACCATAAACAGCCAATTAAAAGATGACTTGAAGATATCCAAACGGACAGTTCTACAGGAAATAGCATCTATCTACGATCCTCTTGGTCTTTACAGCCCTGTGACACTAAGAGGGAAACTGTTCCTACAAGATCTTTTGAATCAGAAACTGTCATGGGATGATCACTTATCAGAAGAAAATAAGTCAGCATGGAATGTAATTAAAGCAGACCTAAAGCAGTTAGCAACCTCCCAGTTTCCCAGATACATAGGATTGGAGACAACAGACAAGTCTTACAATCAGATATTGGTCTTCTGTGACAGCTCCAAGAATGCATATACAGCAGCAGTATACTTGCTACAGAACAATGAAAAGCATAGGTCAGTAAATCTAGTCTTTTCAAAAACAAGACTAGTGCCAAATAAACAGATCACTATTCCAAGACTCGAACTCCTAGCAGTCCTAATAGGAGCCCGGTGTTTGAAATTTGTTGAGAAGGAATTGAAATTAGAAATAAGTCAGAAACACATGTGGATCGACTCACAGTGTGTGCTTAACTGGATCAACAGCCAGAAGCCATTGCGAACCTTTGTAGAAAACAGGGTGAAAGAGATAAAGGAAGACAAAAGTATACAATACCACTACATATCAACAAAGGAGAACCCAGCAGATATAGCTTGCCGAAGCAAATCAACATCAGAACGTCAGGGAGATTCTCTAAGGTGGCATGGCACAGATTGGCTAGTCAAACCGAACACGTCTTGGCCTGAATGGAACTATGAAACATCAAGTGCCCAGAAAGAAGTCATTACATCACAAACTGAATCAGAATTCAAAAGGACCAAGGTGATGTATGAAGCTAAACTTGTAGCTGGGGAAGGTCCTACAGACATTGATTCCCCGTTCAGCATAGATATCAACAGGTACTCATCCCTGACTAAGCTCTGGCGGATTACAGCCCTAGTGATAAGATTCATACATAAACTACGGAAGAAATCAGACTTGACAGGTCCATTGGAGGCAACAGAAATTATCAACGCAGAGAATACTTGGACAACATATATTCAGAAAACCATGTACAGAGAAGTAATAGACAGTATTCAGGAGAACAAATGCCACAATCTGGTGAGTCAGTTGGGACTTTATCTTGACAAAAATGGCCATATACGATGCAGAGGAAGGCTTGAACATGCAGATTTATGTGAAGGTGCCAAACATCCAGTCCTCTTGCCAAAAGATCACCGATATACAACCTCAGTGATTCAAATGTATCATGAAAAGGGAAAATAGCTGCTCATTCGGCTTACGATATGTTTCATGGTATAAGTACCTGATTGTTAGTTTGGTTTTTTCCCACCTCGGTTTTTGGAGTGGGAATCTTTTTCTGATTGCGCCTTTTCCTGATCTTTGCCTACTTGTACCTTTTCATACAGGCTGTTCTCAGACATTAAGTCTACTAAGGCACAAATTCTGGATTCTTCCAATCCTCAGGGATTGCTTGCAATCAGTTTGTATTTTCCTATCTCTAACTACAACAACTCTTCGATACCGTATTGAAGGTCATTAGTTGACCGTCACTCGTATCTCGTTGTATAAGCGATTCTTACGTTTCTATCCATGGACTTGTATTAGACATGGACCTGAGGTGTGGGT
This sequence comes from Rugalucina vietnamica, assembly GCA_964017185.1. Taxonomy (NCBI): domain Eukaryota; kingdom Metazoa; phylum Mollusca; class Bivalvia; order Lucinida; family Lucinidae; genus Rugalucina; species Rugalucina vietnamica. The sequence continues at coordinate 57,920,873 of OZ024875.1, read as the reverse complement.
TTCGGTTATACCTTTTTCTTTCATTCGAAAGATTTTGCATTAAGATTAAGTGCACTATTTATTCTATAACCGGTATGAGTGTCGCGCTCCTTTTGGCAGTATCAACACAATACTCCCAACTATGACTATCACAAAAAGATTAGGAATTACATTAACTTCCCTTAGGTTGCATGCCGCGTCTACTGTACGGATTCCTCATTCAACTAACAATTTTCAAAATTTATTACCTACTGTAAGGGTGACACCTCTTAATTTATTTTCGGCATCTACCGTTAATCTACACGGAGCTTCTAATTCTAATATGTTTCGTAATAATCTTCAGATTAGGTTATCTCCACTCAAATCACCAATTTTACGTAAATATATTAATCCGTTCAAGAGACCTGGAATGTACCCTAGTATTTCTAAGTGCAATGCCAAGAAGTGCAACTGTTGCAATCATTTATGCTCTAAGACTACTATCACTTCATCTGTGAATGGTAGGACATTTTCAGTGGTTAATGATTCTGATTTAGACTGAAAATCAATGGATCTTGTATATGTTCTTACTTGAAATACAAACAATTGTAGGATGCAATATGTTGGACAAACTTGTCGAACTTTGCAAAAACGATTTGGTGAGCACTATCGTAGAATCAGAAAGCCCAAAAATAATGATACCTTTCTGTACCAGCATTTTAAGCGCACTGGTCATTCTCCCAATGATGTTAAAGTTCAACCAGTGGAGAAAATCTCATATGATGAAAATTCTTCAGTTAGATTCAAAAACATTTAACGATTTGAAACTGAACTTAAATGGATAAAATTACTGCAAACACCCTTTTCACTGGGATTTAACGACAACATTTACCATGAAGGCAATATTTCCAAAATGCCCAATTTTGATGTACTTACACTTTCGGACTCTCGTAAACGTAAATCTAGATCTCATGGTATACGGAAAAAAGGGTAATGACAAACGTAAACGGTGCGCTGCATTGAAATTGAACATTTCTCTTAATGATTTAGCTGTTAAACTAAGGATTCACGGTCGACATCCAATGCTGTCGTATCTTAGTTCTCTACCTATTGCTGCATTACGTTCCTTGGACACAGAGGCTAATAGATTTTACGATAGAAATCATCAAATGTATGACGCTGCACTGTTAACAAGATGTTATACTCAGCATGCTCTTCGTCCATTTATCGATTCCGAATCTAATCACATTAGAAGTTTTATTAAAATTCCTTTCATCAAAAAGGAATTGACTTTATTGATTTACCAAGCATATTCCAGGATAAATCAGTGATACAGTCTATACCTACCTACTTCCAAAATTCAGAACCTCCTATCATTTGTTACAAATATAACAAACCAATCAGAAATACAATTTTTAATTTCAATAAACTTGTTTCTGATCTTGATATCCATGCTAATACTCCTAAGTCTTGAGATTGTAAAGATTCAAAATATGTTTATCAACCCGCTGGACATATTGTTACTGGAAATTTAAAAATAATTTCGGATTCTAGAATTCGCAAAATTGTTTCTAAAGGTCCGAAATATAGATTCCCTTCCTACATTAATTTCGACAAATGTAGAGAGGAGATTTCATCTGCATTAAATGATTTCGGTAATCGATGGTGTAAACGAGAGGGTGTTGAGGATAATGCTCTTAAAGAATGGAAAAGAAGTATCTTCACTATCGTGGATAAACGTATGAAGATTTATTCACAAAATACTAATCTTTTACCTCCTAAACCCAAATCGTCATTTAGGCATTTGAAGCAGGGTATCCAAGAATTTCATAGGAAGTATGTCTTGGTTCCGGCAGATAAAGCCGCAAACAATGTTGTTGTCGTTTGTAGGCTTCACTACGTTAACACCTTAAAACAGGAGCTTGATGGTACCAGGGCTTATCTGGAGACAGATACTGATGAGGTGTCTGTAGTTAATGCCCACTTAAACGATTTACCTGTTAAGTTTTCTGTTTGTGTCAATGAAGGCCAAGACAAACTTCCTACGATGTATTGGTTACCTAAGCTTCACAAAAGACCATACAAAGCTAGATTTATTGCAAATTCTAGCTCTTGTACTACCACTGAACTTTCTAAATTATTAACTTCCTGTCTTACTGCTATCAAATCTCATGTTATAAGATACTGTGAGACAGTGTATGAAACTTCAAATAAAAATTGGTTTTGGTCAATTAAAAATTCTGGTGAGGTGCTCAGTAAATTGAAGTGTAGAGGGTTCCGTGCGACAAGCTTGTCCACATATGATTTTTCTACTCTGTATACAACATTACCACATAATCTAATAAAAGAAAAACTTCTGGATTTGATAGAGTGGACCTTCAAAAGGGCATTAAAAAACTATGGTTCACTTTATTTGGCATGTAATGACAGAAAGGCTTTTTTCACTTCCTCTGACCAAAGTCGGTATACACTTTGGTCATGTCAGAATGTATGCGACGCCTTATCCTATCTCCTTGATAATATTTATATTAGATTTGGGACCAAGTTATACAGACAAATTGTTGGAATTCCGATGGGTACAAATTGCGCACCTCTCGTAGCTGATTTATTTTTATACTGCTACGAAAGAGATTTCATGGATTCTCTTAACCATGATAATCAAGCTGATGTTATTGAGGCTTTTAATTCCACATCTAGGTACCTCGATGACCTTTTGAACATTGACAACCCTTATTTTGAAGGTATGGTCAATCAAATTTATCCACCTGAACTTCAGTTAAACAAAGCCAATATCTCAGATACTGAAGCCCCCTTTTTAGATCTACATCTTTCTGTTGCAAATGGATTTGTTTCTTCTAAAATTTATGATAAGCGCGATGACTTTGATTTTGATATAGTAAATTTTCCTTTTTTGGATGGTGACGTTCCTCGTCGTGCTTCTTATGGTGTATACATTTCGCAACTTATTAGGTTTGCTAGAGTCTGCAATCATGTTACAGACTTCAACGCTCGAAATAAATGTTTAACGGCAAAACTTCTCCAACAGGGCTATCGGTATCATAAACTTCGAAAAACATTTTCTAAATTTTATCGTAGACACTATGAATTGATTTCCAAATATAATGTTGGGTTAAAGACGCTTTTAAGTGAGGGCCTTTCGGAACCTGAATTTTATGGTGACTTGGTTTACAAATTTAAGAAACTTAAAGGAATTAATGATTTTTCTTTTCACTTCAGAAAAATCATAACACGTTACAGACGTATAGGTTATAACTTGAATGTTATGCGACAGTCTGCATGCTTAGTTTTTAACCCAATCATGGTTGATAACTATGCTGCCTTCTTTAATTGCACGCCGGTGGGTCGGGCGTCAGACTCTATGATGGCCCCGACATAAAGCTATTCATTTTAGTTGGTTGGGGCCGGAGCTTCTTGTCTGTTGCTTGGCCCACCGGGGTCCAACTGGTGTTTTTCTTTTGCTCCGGAGTTAGTAGGTTATTCGGCGCCCAGGGATCTCCATCGTCGGGCAGCTTACTCAGTCTGTGAGTCCTGGTTTTTGATTCATCAGGATGTTTATCATGATTTATTTGTTTGTTCTTGATAATTCATTGACTAGTTAGAGATTCACCACGAGGACCGAATAACTAACTAAATGTTATGAACCACTGCAGAAGCTGAGGGTGAGGTTATGGCCATGTAAAACCGGTTTAAGCCCGCCAGTAACTTTGTGTTACTGATCGTTCCAAGTCGATACTTCTGTGGTGGTTCTTTTTGTTTTATGTCTTGGTGTATAAAAATTTTTTGTGCTGTTGGCGCCTTATGTATGTTTTCATATTTTTAGTTAAGTTAAGGTAACTGAGTGGCCACCTATGGGGAAAATAGCTGCTCATTCGGCTTGCGATATGTTTCATGGTATAAGTACCTGATTGTTAGTTTGGTTTTTTTTCCCACCTCGGTTTTTGGAGTGGGAATCTTTTTCTGATTGCGCCTTTTCCTGATCTTTGCCTACTTGTACCTTTTCCACAGGGCCGATCAGCAGTTAGAAGAGTTCTGGAAAGATGTGTCCTATGTAGACGCCATGAAGGAGGCCCATACAAGATGCCACTGATGCCACCAATACCAACAGAGCGTGTCTCAGCTTCAGTGCCCTTTACATATACTGGCGTTGATTACTTTGGACCCCTCTTTATAAGGACAAAGGGAGAATCTCAGAAGGTTTGGGTTTGTCTTTATACCTGTTTAGTTGTGAGAGCTGTACATCTGGAATTGATGTATGATATGTCTGCGTATCAATTTCTTCTTGGCTTCAGACGCTTCATAGCACAGCATGGAAAGCCCTGTAAAATCATCTCGGACAATGCCGCCCACTTCAAACTTGCCTCAGACACTATCAACAAAATCTGGGGAAGAATTCTTACAGAAGAAGATACAGTGTCCTACAGTGCCAATCAAAATATTCAATGGACCTTTACAGTTGAACTAGCACCATGGATGGGTGGATACTATGAGAGACTTGTGGGTATTGCCAAACGGTCACTTAGGAAGGCAATAGGTAAATTATTGCTCAGCAGTGAACAGCTGTTCACAATACTGAAAGAAGCAGAGGCAATTATAAATTCCAGGCCACTTGTGTATGTAGGAGAAGATATTAACTCCAATATGACGCTGACACCAGCCCATTTTCTGACATTGAACCCCAAAATTGGATTACCAGCCAGTATACAAGATGACCCTGAAGATGCTGACTACAGTCCAGTAATATCCTCAGCAGACAGTCTCTTGGCTAAGTGGAAGAAGGGATTAAAATACCTACGCTCCTTCTGGCAGATATGGAAAGTCTAAGAGAACGTTCTCAGATCAAACTAAAGGAGTAAAGGATACAGTCGCCATATGCAATGAATATTGGAGATGTAGTTCTGATCAAGGACAATTTACCCAGGGGTAGCTGGAGAATGGGGCGCATTCGGGAACTCGTAAACAGCAGAGATGGACATGTCAGATCAGCTAAGGTTTTACTACCATCAAATAGAATGGTAGGGAGACTTTTGAATTTACTCTACCCAGTCGAATGTCAGGTGACAGAAACTGATAAGACGCAGAACGGTGGGAGAGACAACGCTACGACCCAGAACGGTGGGAGAGACGACGCTACAACACAGAACCGTGGGAGAGATGACGCTACAACACAGAACCGCGGGAGAGATGACGCTACAACACAGAACCGTGGGAGAGATGACGCTACAACACAGAACCGTGGGAGAGATGACGCTACAACACAGAACCGTGGGAGAGACGACGCTTCAACACAGAACCGTGGGAGAGATGACGCTACAACACAGAACCGTGGGAGAGACGACACTACAACACAGAACTGTGGGAGAGACGACGCTACAACACAGAACCGTGGGAGAGACGACGCTAAATCACAGAACCGTGGGAGAGACGACGCTAAAACACAGAACGGTGGGAAAGACGACGCTACAACACAGAACCATTTGAGAGACAACGCTATAACACAGAACGATGGGAGAGACAACGCTACCTTGCAGAACGGTGGGAGAGACGATACAACGCAGAACAGTGGGAGAGATGACCCTACGACGCAGAACAGGAGTAGACCAGTCTCACCTGATATTGATCAGCAAACAAGATTCGGAAGACCTACCAGACTAGCAGCCAAAAAGGCGATGCAGAAAATTTCTGAACACTTAAATGACAGTCTTACAAATGAGTTTTTGTCGCGGGAGTGTTGTGGATGGTCCACAAATATTGACATTGTTTTTTAAGCATTTTAATGTCTTTAGATTAAGCAATTATCATTTAAATATTAATAATTGTCAGTGCCAATTAAGCGCAAGCTTAAGTGACATAATGTCTTATAACATAACGTCATATGACGTCACGTCATGTGATGACGTTAGTAACAAAAGGAGTACAGTTAAAAGAACAGAAGATTTAAAATAATATGAAAATGACAGTTTAATGGGACAGACTTAATGTTTGTGTCACCACATTAATGTCCTCTCTTAACCTTGGCCGGTCTGTCGTCCATACGCACTTTTCAAATATCTTCTTTTTTGAAACCACTCGGCCAATCAAAGCCAAATTTTATATTAAGATTCTATAAGAAGTGGGAACCAATGTATATATAAATAATCCAGGTCACATGACCAAGATGGCCGCTATGCCCATATATGGTAAAACCCTTAAAAATCTTCTCTGGAAACGGTGGACTGGTTTTAACGGAATTTGGCATGAAGCATCTATGACTCAAGTACTACAATGTACGTGGGGTGATCGGAAAGTACGTATAAAAATGTTGTTATTTCTTTATCTTTTATCATTTCGAGATGAAATTTCATCAAATAATGCAGCAGTATATATGCAGTTATTCCATTACAATAATGCATGCATAATACGCACACGTGCGTTGCAGCTGTCGTTATGGAAACACCGCCTAACGTTATGCGGCGCAACGTAACGTCGAAATTTTATTCTTATTTCAAAATACTTCTTAATTCAAAGTATTGTAACACCCGTTTTGATTGCGCATGCCCACATTTTTTTTTGTAATTTTTTATTCTCATCTGACACAACGATATAAGAATACAAATACAAACACATGCTATGAGAACAAGAAAGTGACATACAGCAAGCATATTTGAAATAAACACAAAAACATGTCATGATAACATCGACAAACTATTACATAGTTATATACTCAGCATACATGTCCTTTTAGCACAGTCGCGTAAGCCAAACAATAAACATCATTATTTAGTATAATCAGGACATGTTAGAAATACAAACATATTGTTTTGCTGTATCTATCGATTTCGTAACATAGCATGCAGGTACCTTTGTGCATTGCATGGCTGAAGCGAATACGCCTCAGCGATTATCGAAAATACGACTATACATATATATTTATATTTGACAGTTCACTTGTTTACATGTACACATCAAACTCGTGCCCAGTTTGTCGTCATGTATTAAAATCGGCTGAAAAAGGTCTAGTGCTTAGTTCTTTGTTAAATTCTAAAATAAGAGTGTACCGGAATTTGGATATAATTGTTATGAAGTATATATGTGCAGTAGGATTACAAGTCAAAGGTAAGTAGCCATCTTTGCCAATAGGTATGAAATTGTCTGAATGTGTCGTTTTTAATCGCTATGAGCTTTTCTACTTGGAGATATTGCTTTACAAAGTTTTGCCATCCTGGTACTGTTAAGGCTTTACCGTTCAATTTACAATTGTATATGTAGTATCTAGTTACTGTAAGTAAATAATTTATAGGTCTGGTATGTTTCGACATGTTTGAGATTCCGAAAATTGCCCTGACTTTGTCAATATTAATAAGGTAGCCACTTTTATCGTAAATCCATTGTTCAATATTTTCCCAGAATGTATAAACCGCATTACAATTCCAAAACAAATGTTCGATTTTTTCTACGTCTTCATTACAAAATGTACATAGGTTGTTTTGTCGTATGTTCATTTTTGTTAAAAGATCATTTGTTGCTAGGATCTTATGAAGAATTCGGTATTGGAACCAGTGTAGTTTAGTATTTTTACAGCAAATATTTGGAATGTTATATATCATTTTCCAATTCAAATCTATATTATGAAAAATTTGGTCCCACTTTATTTGACTTTTTACATCCACATTTTTGTATATTAAAAGTTTATACATATCCTGGCTTCCTTTACTACTCTTCAATATAAGTTTTACGTTAAAAGGTAAAACACTATTTGTTAAAGGAAATGGATCAGTGATTAAATCAATTCCTAGCTGCCTTACGTAATTTTCAACTACTGTTTTGATTCCTAAAAACTCTAAAAAGTTGCATTGAATATCATATTAATTTTGAAACACGTCGTGAGATAAAAATCTTCCATCTTGATTGACAAGGTCTTTAATAAAAATAATGTTTTTATCATACCATCGCCTATAAAATACAGGTACATTGTTAATTTTGATTTTGCTATTGTTCCATAAATTGATTCCCATGATGTCTTCTTTTGTTTTAGGACTCAATAACTTGATAAAATTATACCAGGCGTCTAACACATCGGACCAGAATTTGTTACTGCAGATGTTCTTTATCTCTTCGATATAAGTATCGCCCAAGAAATAGAATCAAAAGCTTTCTCAAAATCGACGATAAGAAGAAGACCCGGTATATCTTGTTCGTCAGTTATATGAAGAATGTCATAAATTAATCTCGTATTTTCTCCGATATACCTTCCGCTAAGAAATCCTGTTTGGTCTTCCGAGATGATACCGGTTAGAACCGATTTAATTCGTTCAGCTATACATGCAGATGCAATTTTATATACAACATTTAATAAGGTAATGGGCCGCCAATTTTTTAAAAACTGTTTTGGTTTATCACCTTTAGGTATGCATGTTATTAAGCCTTGTCTTTGGGTTATTGATAACTTTCCCTCCTTATATGATTCGTTTAGGGCTCTTTTTAAGAAAACTTTTATATCATTATAAAAGAATTTAAAAAATTCTGAAGTAAATCCGTCAGTCCCCGGACTTTTATTATTCTTCATTTTCTTTAACGCAGCTAATATTTCATTGTCCGTTAATTCACCTTCTAGACTATTCTTGCTTTCCAAAGAGAGTTTCGGATGATGTTGAATATTTTCTAAAATTGAAGTAATTTCATCGTCTTGAGTTTCATTTAAATCATGGCATTTATATAAGTTTTCATAAAAATGTTTTACCTCATGTAGTATTTCTTTCTGTTTTGTTATTGTATCGCCATTATCATTTTCTATTTTATATATTGTTTTATTTGTGAAGTTACGTGATTCTAAATTACAGAAGTATTTAGTTGGTTTTTCACCCTCTTCTGCCCATCTTACCCTAGACCTAATTATAATACCCTTAAGTTTTTCTTTTCTAATGTTTTCTATTTCTTCCTTTTTTGTTTCTATTAAGTCAAAGTTTAATTGAGTCGAATTTTCTAAAGAAGCAATTTCTTGTATTAGTTTCTCTTCATCTTCTTTCCTCTTCTTTTGCTTATAGGCGGAATACGATATAGTTTTACCTCTAATTTCCATAAGTAACATTTCTAGAAATAGCTGATGTGAAATCGTTATTTCCAATAGATTATTATTTAAATTATCTTCAATAAACTCCTTACTATACACGGGTAACATATATCGTTCTTTTATATCAACGATACATTGCTTTACTGCATTTACATAATCTTTATCTTTAAGTAAGCTAGTATTGAATTTCCAAAGACCTCTTCCTTTGACAAATTCATTAAATTCAAGGGAAAGCACGACAGTTGAGTGGTCCGATCTATAACTAGGTAAAATTTCTAAATCATTTACGTTTTGCATAATAGTTTCTGAAATGAGAAAGAAGTCTAAACGTGCCTGTTTTATTGGATTTGACTTTCTCCATGTATAACGTTTCAGATTATTGTATAATTCTCGAAAGGGATCGACCATATTCAGTTCATCCTTTATGTCTATTACCTTTTAGTCAGCTATCCATTCCATGAAAAAAATCTTCAAATGGCAAAATGGGGTAGAAGCTGGCATCCATGCTAAATGTGTTCCTAGACAGATTCTATAACAGATAGGGGTGGATGCCAAGTCTGTAAATGACCCTGGGTCTTGGAATTAGGTCAAAGGTCAACTAGGTGCAAAATAGCAATAAAATGTACAAAAACTCCATTCAGTGTAATAACCTGCCTATATTTTCCGTTAAAGTTTGCTGAAACTACCCAGTACACACTTATTATACATGTGACATGTACATTATAATTGAAAAGAGCACTAAGCATATATCCTTGCAAGGTTAAAGGTCATGTAAGTGCAAATTTCTAAAGAATATGTAAGTAAAATCAGTGCTGAGTACTTGATAATATAAAAGCTGTCAAATGATGTGAAAGCATTAAACTATGCTCATAATTGGTTTAGAATATTGCAATGTGATATTTTATGTCGCACAAGTCTAAGATTTAAAGGTCATTAAGTGCACAGGAAGGGCAAAAATTGTAAATTAGGTCTTGTTCAGCGATCAGTGTATCCATCGACTCCTCTTTGTTTTTGTTTGGTCTGGTTTGTTGTATAACCTCCATGTCAATGTTTGAGACGAAGTAGGGAAATTTCTGCAAAGGTTAATGTGCAGCCCCACCCACCGCCACCCACCCCCACCCACCCGTTTAAGTCAATATCAATCTATCAGACATTTTTGTGAGGCTCCAAGTAGAATACTGTACTTCAGTACAGGAATTACAACCCAACAACATCAACAATGGAAAAGTTGTACAAACTAAGAGTGGTACAGCATTGATGGACAGTACTGCAAAGGGTTACCACATGTGAACGTGGGCTCTAGGCCACTGGGGCCATGAAAAATAAGAGAATTGCTTGTACATACAGGCAAAGCGTATCACTACTGACGACTGATCATCTGATTACTGGTTAACCGCTCAGAAGGTCTGAGCCTTTCTAGGAAAAGTGTTTCAAGTCAAGTCAAACCATCAGTGCATATAAGCCTTAGTCCTTTACTTGGATGGTTATAGTGTCGAGCACATTTTTGGATATCATGGACGTCCTTATGTAGGCGTAAAGGAGCAATCCATCATGAGAAGAAAACGAATCTGTAAAGCTGAAAGAAAGTGCATTGAGCGCCAAGCCAGAGTAAATGGATCATCACCAATTTCTTCAACATTGACTTGCTCTAATTGCAACCGATAGTTTAGAGCTAAAATAGGCCTAGTCAGCCATCAAAGAATTTATCAACACACATAAATGATCAAGAAATATAGATATTTCTCACTAGTGAGAGACGAACGACCATGTTGGGATTAAGTCAAACATGACCATAGCTGCTGACTGGGGAGCAAAGTCACAAATCAAACAGATCAGTCCTGAAAACTTTCCACACGGAAGACTGCAAGCCAAAAACAAAGAAATATATTATATGTGAAGATACCACGATAACTGTCTGTCTACAGCCACTGGTTGCTGCTACAAGATGATATCGGTAGAAAAACAGCTCCATACTGAAGGAAATATTTCAAATTTTAAAGCTTTCGAGTACCAGAATGTGGAAACAATTGCTTGAAGTACTGATGGATACCAAATTTCAGAGGTACATCCAAGAATTGTTCCATAATACAGTACTGAACTTCTGGTGATTTTTTGTTTTAGCCGTTTCTTTGTCAACCATTATGTGCATTAATGCTGATTTCCCCGTTTTGTTGTCAATTGAAAGGGAAGAAGAATGATGCATTATTTAGCGCTACGTACTAGGCTCTGTGTAATGCATGACTGCATTGTCTTTTTTTTTTTTTTTTTTTTTTTTTTTTTTTTTTTTTTTTGGCATTTCGTAGGTATTCCAACTATTCTGATTCCGTTTATTGGCACAAAGAATCATTTTAGTTTTTTATGATTTCTTGTAAAGTTAGGAAAGATAAAAGTCCGAACTCAATTGTGACGGAGACCCTACGACCGCAACCCATTTCTAACCCACCCATTTTTGTACACAGGTACCAGATGATGGAAATCCTACCTTTCAACCTCCAACCCCAACCCTGTTGTACCCAACCTATCTCTAAATGTACGCATAAATAAAAGGGATTATAATTTTTTCACCTTAATATAGATTTGGTGTCCAACATAAAATGCCCCATCTTATCAGAAACAGAATAGTTTACTGGTGAAACGTCAAATTGACAATACCACACCAGGATGGTAGATGAATAGGAGCGCATCAAAGTCAATAGCAGATTTGTAGAATTTTTAAAAAGAGATTCGTGGAGAATTCTAAAATAGAAGCGGAATGTATTATGTTAAGGTAAAAGTAGGCAATTATCAGGGAAAGACGAAATCGGAAAGAGATTCCCTCTCCAAAAATCGAGGTAGGGAAAACTAAAATAACAATCAGGTAATTATGAAATGAAAACATATCGTTAGCCGAATTAGCAGCTATTTTCCCAATAGGTGGCCACTCAGTTGCCTAAATTTAACTAAAACTATGAAAATGTACATAAGGAAAGAGATTCCCTCTCCAAAAACGAGGTGGGGAAAACTAAAATAACAATCAGGTAATTATGAAATGAAAACATATCGTAAGCCGAATTAGCAGCTATTTTGCCAATAGGTGGCCACTCAGTTGCCTAAATTTAACTAAAACTATGAAAACGTACATAAGGCGCATACAATACAAATATTCAATGCCATGACAGTCATTTTAAGTAAATTCACACTTGTACTGCCTTGCAGTGTTGAAGAGCAGGCAAGATGGCGTGGTTCGAGCCTCAGTCTGAGCAAAAGTTGATAAACCATTAATACTTTTAAACATATTACACTATCCCAACCCACCCTTCCTTAACCTACCCTAACCTACTCCAGGAGTATGTGGTAGCCTAGTAGTAGAGCAACAGGTCCTGGATTTAAAGCATTTCTTCTCAATATAGTGTCCTTAAGCAAGACACTAAGCTCCTCAGATTCCTGGGTTATAATCAGAAAACATTGCCTCTATCACAACGTGACTGAAAAAAAAAATGTTGACTGGAACATCAAGCCATGACCAAACCGAACTAAACTTACAACATTTCCACACTATTACCGTTTGCCCTCCCTACTATACCACTATGATCTAATCCAACTGTACCGACCTCTACTATAGTATCTACATATACCCAACAGTTTTGAAACGCCACCATATGACTTCCTTACCACTTGTCCTATCCTACCCTACCTCATCTCACCCTATTCTACCATATAGCTGCCTGCATACTATATCCATACTTTTGAAATATTTAGGCGTAAAAATGTAGGGAACAGTTATATGAATTTCCAGCATCGTGTTTATAGACAATGCTTAAATGCAAATTGATATTGGTCAGTAAGTACTTAATGGATGTAAATTTCTAAAATTAAACATTAAATTCTCCTATCCAAATGTAGACAGCCATCATCTGTTTACTCGAATACTCTAAATGTACCTGATTTTCGATAGCCATCTAGGCTTTTGGCAGCCATTTTGATTGTGTTGATTTTCTCTTGTTGCATATTGGTGAAACATCAATGCTTTATATATACCTATGTATATGTAAGAATTTCTATGAAAACCCCACCTTGAATTTTGGCGGCCATCTTGAATTTGGTGGCCATCTTGAATTGCTCAAGGACTTTATGTCAGGATATTCATATGTAGTTATGTCTGTGGAAATATATTCTGTAGATGATATTACACTCTAGGCTTCATGCTGAAATGTATTAAAGAAATTCACGTTTTTGCAAATGTGTAATTACGTAAATGGTGTATGTACGTAATTTGAAAATACATGTCTTGAAATTGAACTATCTGTTCAGTGATGCCTCTTATGTGTTTGTTTTTATAAATGGAAAGTAATTCAGCCATGAAAGTCTTTTAGACGAAGAGTTTTGACGATTCTAATAAAACATTGGCATATTACACTGAAAAAATCCTAAATTGCACTTACTGACCTTTTGACCTCCTGTACATTGATTCAGACAAACCTGCTTGATTAGCTGACATATTCAAACCCTCAATGTACTGTCTTATTGTTAATAAACCAAATTTTATCATTCAAACCACTTTCTTTGGCCTTGATTTTACTTGTGTTTTCAGCTGGGGTACGTTTTCTTAATTTTTGCACTCGTTGAACTTTGACCTAGTTTCTGACACTTAAAAAGCAAATCTAGACTTGGCATCCACCCGTATGACTTCAGGCATGCATCAATGAATATATTTACAACATCAAATTGCTTCTACTCAATTTTGCCATTTAAAGTGAAAATAAGCCTCAAATGTATGAATGGATGGCTGCCTATTTTGTTTAGCTCTTGGGTTGTTAATATTTACATAGTTATGTGTATCCATCCAAATCTTGAGATTGAACCAGGTTAAAATCACCACAAATGATAACTTTCTCATTAGCAAATTCTTCTATAGCTTCGTACATAGTTTGATAAAAGATTGGCATGTCGTCATTTGGTCCATAGATATTGACCAAAGAAATATGTTGGCCTTCAATCTCTAAATCAAGTATAAGAAGATTACCTTCTTGGTCTGCATTCGACCGGAGAATTTTATATTCGATATTATTATTAAATAAAATGCACACACCTCGTGAATTTTAGTTATATGAATTAAAGATTATCTCCCCTCCCCACTCAGCTTTTATATATGGTTCCATGCTCTTAGTAAAATGAGTGTCTTGTAAACAATAAATATTATGCCCTTTGTTCCTTAAATAATTGAATACATCTTTTCTTTTTGTATATTCACCTAGACCTCTGCAATTTGTTGAAGAAATTGTTATTAAATTTTTCTCACTTGCCATTTTCAATTGTAAACAGAATTTGACAATCCACAATGGGAGCGATCCGATGTGTACAGCGCATGCCCACATTTCGTTTCATACTTTTTAACTGCAACGTACACGGCTTATGTTTGTAAAGTTACGAGGTTGTTATCGAATGGATTTATCTGTAGAGTCTTGCAAATACCGCCTGTGTCAAATAGACAAAACTGTTAAGATTTTATAAAATGTTGCATTTTCGGAAAGTCATTTTTTAAAAGTATAATATTTACTGCAAGATCTCTATTCTTGAAATTGTCTCTACTAGTTATAGTTTATGCCATTCTTTTATCATTTCGTTGAACATCAGCATGAAAACAAGGTATCAAATATGAGTTTACCAAATGAAATCGACGTTCTTGCATATTTTACGCTCACCTGTTGAATTCAATTTCACCGTATTAGTAGAAAAATCATCAGAATACCTTATGTTTTCGAAAACTGGTCAATCTTAGAAAATTATTTTCCATTTGCAAATGTCGACCAACTTTCCCAAACCCCACAAATACACTAACAAAGTCATCCCAGGGGTACAGGTGCGCCGGGTCACGTGAAGTAACGTCATTACGCTGTCTCGTGCATGGACGTCTGACGTCATTGTTTTAAAATCACAATGACATTTAATTACAAAAGGATCAATGTTTATTCGTTCAAAATTTCATATCAGTCGGTTGACGCAAACTTATTTTACAGCATTTTTATACGTACCTTCCGATCACCCCTCGTATATATAAATCATGACCCTGCAATGACCTTGACCTATTTTACGACAAGGTCAATTTTGGAAACATTGGTTTTTACAAGGTAAAAAGTGAAAACCATCATAGAGGCGGACGCCCGACCCACAGGTCTGCAATTAAAGAACCATGATTGGGTTAAAAACTAAGCATGCAGACTGTCGCATAACATTTAAGTTATGCCCTATACGTCTGTATCGTGTAGTGATTTTTAATCTATTTTGAGGACGACCCTTTAATAGCACGTTTTCGGGTACATGTAGGTTAGCAGTTGGAAGTTTAATACTGTTGGAACTCGTATTGCATTCATCCATCTTCAAATAGTCTATTGCTTACGATGATGTTGAAACCGTGTTTTCCTGGTTCGATTCCGGGTAGGACCCTTTTCTTTTCTATCAAAACTATATTGGAGCCTACATAACACGATTTTTTTCATTGTTCTTGTGCTGAGCGTGAATTACGTATAAAACGATTCATTCATGCATCCTCTTTCTTGGACTGGCTACGCCTTTCTCGCAACATGACAAGACGGTTTCATTGGAGCGAAGAGAAAAAGAAATCGCTCAGAATGTTCTGCAAATCAGAGAAGTGTCACTAGAAATCGTCAGACCTGTACCAATAGTACATAAACCGAGTAAGCTGCAACTTCCCTAAAAGTGGTCACATAGCCACATGAACATAGACAGATTTATGAACACGTCTACCCACAATCAATGTTTTGAGCAAAAATAATAAAAATATCATTTTTTTTTTAAATAGAATTTTCAAAAAATCTTTATTTATAGCATGGGTAAGTGTTCGTAATGAATATGTGCCGCCTCGTGGGAAAACCAACAATGTGGTTTCCGAACAGGTCCGACACAAATCGACCTGTACAGTCACAGAAGATGGCTAGAAGCTTGAAATTTTGGATTTAAGTAGAAGAGGAGTTGTACTATCCGAGTAGCGAAAACAAAGGCGCTGATCAGCTTCGCGGTTACCGCGAAGCTGATCTGCGTCTTTGTTTTCGCCTATGCAGATTGTTGGTTTTCCCACGAGGTGGCTCATATGTTAAAACTACATGATTGTTTGCACTAGATCCTAGTCTACACCTTGCAGAAGGAATGCACGAACAAATCTGGAATCATATAATATTTTATACTACGTTTAATTACACTAGAAGTTACAAATGTAACAGGAGGTCTAATATACAAAAACGATCATTGAACGATTAAACAAATAACACAATCATGTTAATAGATGGATATGGCACGTAATGATGGTTATGATACTAGCAAAAACGACCCTATCACAAGCCTACCTCAGTCAAACCCTTTCTCGAACTTCCATAGAATTTTAAAAATACTGTTTGATTTGAGCTTCGACCCTTTCGTCTTAGCTTTTGGTTGGAGTTTAGTTTCTACGTAAATTCAAACCCACTCTTCCTAGCTTTTTTTTTTATCAAAGCCATGGGTTATCTGGGACATGTTTTATCTAAGTGCAGTTTGGGGTACAAATAACTGTTTCTCCTATCGGATAGGCTAGTATCTGTAGGTCGAAGTCAAGGTTGGTCGTATTATGTTTGTAACAACTGACCCCCTTGAAAATCTGGAAACAATATGTTTTCAGATTTTCAAGGGGGTCATTTGTTCTATACTTATGTATATAGGGAAGTTTTTTGATAATTGGTTAATATCCTTAACTCTTTACCTCATTTTAAGTCAATGCGAAAATAATTAACAGCTTCCTTCTGGTTTAGTGCCCTTAACTCAATCGAGCCGTGTTTGAAAAAAAAAACACAAAAAAAACTGTGGTAGGGGTTAACGACCAGGCTCAAAGGTTAGAAACCTTTTTTTTTTCATGCCCAGTTGAGACTAAAATTTATCCTTCTTAAAAATGTAAAAATGCCAACTGTTGTCATTTTAACATTTTTAAGCAACATTTACAGACTTTGGTGATCTAAACCCAAAACCTAGGGGTCAGCCATGACACAAACTGGGCTATATAACAACAAAAGAAGATGGGTAGAATTTTAGAGAACAGAGCTCAATAGATTAACAGAACACAGGCTCATAAATATGAAGTTATGGTTTATCATAGGCTAGTTTTGTTATTTCCCATTTTCGTTTATTTCCGACAAACGTTTATTGTTGCTCGAACAGTTCCTGATAAATTGAATTCTTTCTCGTATAATGGATTTCTTAATAATGTTCGTTGTGATTTTAATAACATCTATGTTTTCGGTTGGACAGTTTAGTTTCTACTTAAATTCAAACCATTCTATTTCAACCCTCTTCCTAGCTTTTTGTAGTGCTCAAGTCAATTTGAACCAAGCTTTGGGTTATCTGGGAAACATTTCATCGTAGAGTAGTTTGGCGTACAAATACCTGTTTTGACTAGCGGATAGCTAGGCTAGTACCTGTGGGTCAAGTCAAGGTTAGTCATGTAATATGTGTAGCATTTGACCTCCTTGAAAATCTGAAGAAAAAAAAAACTATTTATGTATACAGGGAAGTTAAATTTTTGATGTTTATCCTGATAAGAATCAAGAGACCCTTAACTCCTTAACTCATTATTTCATAGTTGACGACAAACCAATAGACAGCTTTCCTTTTACTTCAACGAGCCGTGTTTTAAAGAGAACCGCCACAAACTGGGCTGTATAACAACGTAAGAAGGGTAGACTTTCAGAAAAGACAGATCTGAAACAGGCTCGTAAGTATAAAGTTATGGTTCAATACAGGCTCAAATGGTTTGCTTAGTTTTGTTATTTCCAATGTTGGTTTCATGGACAAGCATCTGTTTACGCAAGAACAGTGTCTGGTGATTTGATTATTTTACTCTTGCAATGGATTTCTTAGGCAATGGAATTCTAGCACATGTTTTGTATGTAAAACCATATTTACAACGATTTCTTCTAAGCATTAGATTAGCTTCATTGTTTAGGTTGTCTTATATTTTATCAGTGTGTATGGTTACCTTTTTTCTTTGGACGACCACTTAAAAGAGGGAAATGAAGAAAAAAACTTAGCCATTGTTCTCAATAATGTATTCAATGCGGCGATTAGCGTTATCAGGTGTATCAGTTGAGAAATTCGGTCTTGGAGGTTCCGACCAAATCCCACACAAACTGGCCTGTACATTCTGTAAGCTGTAAATTTTGGCAATATGTAGAAGAGTAATGGTACTTAGACGTAATATTTCCATCGGTATTCCGTTAGACCTCTCCGTACCATTGATTTGTTTTGTTGATTCGTCTTTGTTTTCGCATATGCAGATTGCTGGTTTTCTGATGCGACAGCTCAATTTTCAGTTCTTGTTTAGCATTTTATTCCCATTTTCAACAATTTGCTACAAACAGGGTTTATATTAGGTCATGTTATGCTATGTTATGCTATGTCCAGGTAGATACATCAGACCAGCAGATACATCTCATTCACTAATGATATTTATTATTGTCCCTCTTGTTGTCATAAATGTGTGACCTGAGGATATTAACTATTTGACTGGTTGGAAAATTGAAATAATGTCTTCATTTTAGCGCAGAAAGTAGATTATATTGAAAATATGAAAATACGTAAAAATAATGCTCTTATCAACTGACTAATTGATCATCAGAAATGCCGCAAAGAAGAACCCATTTAAGCTTGACATTCTTTTTATCTGACACAGACAAAGACCATAGCAAACAGTAAAGCCACAGATGTTACACCGCAGAAAGCGGTGTCCCATCTAGTGCTATTCTGTTTGCTTAGAGGATTTAAAAATAAAATAAAAAATAAAAACACTTTCTGATTTCTGAAGCCCCTTAAAATGAAACTGGACTCACCTAAATAATAATAATAATGGGAAAATCCATTCGTCAAAAATGGGTAAATGGACAATGAACATAACCAATCATGATTACAGATTTTATGTACTATTCTACTCAATTCTAAGGATCTCAGTAGACAGACAGACAGACAGACAGACGACAGACAGACAGACAGACAGACAGACAGACAGACAATTTATTTCTCTCAGATCGTTTAAAATGACATGAGAGGAAAAACATACATATATACAACATGCGACACTAATTCAGAGATCACGTGCTACCAATGACATGTAGTCATACCTCACGTGCTACCAATGACATGTAATTATACCAGTATAATATATGAGTCACGTCATGAGATCACCAACAGTTTGCATAGGCGAAAACAGCTGTGCAGTAGCTGATCGGCGCCTTTGCTTTCAACCCATAGATAGCACAATGCCTCTTCTTACTAAATCCAAAATTTCAAGCGTCTAACTATTTTCTGTGACGGTACAGCCTGGTTTGTATCGGACCTGGCTGGAAACCCAAATTGTTGGTTTTCTCACGCACTGGCTCATGTTTACAATATTAAACAAATATCTACAAAACAAACATGATGATAGGTAAGTTATATAGATAAGATAAGAAAGGAAAGACAATAAACTATCTTGTATAAAATATATATCATTGAAAATAATTTGTGGAAATCTATATCAAAACATTTTATAACAAACAAATGAACTAAATTAAATACATGTTGAACTAATATAAATGCATGTATACAAACAGGAAGTCATACCAACATATTGCAGAAAAGTAACATGTTTATATAACATGGGTTTCAGCTCTTATCAAGCCTATATACACATTAGGAAAACATGTCCGTGTAAGGCCCCCTTACACCCTACTTATATATAGTAAAACTGGGGTATGCAGGGGTATACCTATTTTTCTTATGTTTGCTCCAAAACATAGATTGTGGGTACTCGTTAGTGTACCCACAATCTAGGCGGTTCTAACGAGTACCCACAATCTATGTTTTGAGCAAAAATAAGAAAAAAAAATCAAAATTTTTGCAGTGAAATTTTCCATTTTTACAACCTAAAAAATTCTGTATATTGTATGGGCGTGTTTTCGTAATACACGAATTCAAAAAGTTGTCATAAGGAGAATTGGTTTGTTTGTTTTAATGGATGCTTAGCGTCCCAGTCAACATCAATAGTCATGTCGGGACGTTGCTTCTATTTTATGGGACTTTTACCCGAAATTAGGATGTCATGACAACCGCTTGAACGCGCGGTTAACCAGTTATTAGATTGTCAGTCAGTATTGTATAAGCTTTTCCTGGGGGCACATGCAGCTAATCTGTTTCTTTAGGTCCCAATGGGCGGGGCTGTGGGAATTAAAGGAGTAAAATCGATCTCAATGGAACCAGAACAATCGCTTCAGACATACTCAATACCTCACATCATATACAAATGTAAATTTATAACGAAAAACAGAGACATTGCTATAAAGGTTATCACAAGTTTCTGGAATGCCCTTTAGCAAACGATTAACTAGTTTGGTTTCTGCCAAAACAATGTTTAATGAGCCTGCATTTTAAAAGTGTACCCGCAAAATGAGACAAATCAAGAACAAACTAAAATTTGTTTTCTACGCGAAAACTGATGTCTCCCCCTTTCTAAGTGCAAACATATTCAATATTCCAGGGTTATGATTGTTTTTGTTCTGCACATTGTCGCGAATGTAAATAATGCTATAAAGTTTCAACAAGAAACATTCACTGGTTTCCAAGTTACAGAACAGACACATTATGAAAAGTCCATTATCTTCCATTTAAATGCACCATAACTCTAAAATTATCTTCCATTTCAATGCACCACAACTCCAAAACTATGCAATCCAGAGTTACAAATCTTGTTTTCTGCAGGTCTTCTGATATTGTCAATAATCCTGTGAAGTTTCAGGAAGCTATCTTAATCGGTTGTCAAGTTACAGAAGGGACACAATTAGCTGATTACAAGGCAAAATCTGCAATTTTTCATTCCAAAGGGCCATGACAAAAATATGCCATCCAGAGTTATGGTTCTTAAGTTCTGCAACATCGTCTCATGCCACAAATGCTACAAAAGTCCCATCATGATACAGTGTAGGGTTTTCTAGAGTGGATACAACTCTTGCATCTGTAAGGGCCATAACTCCATGCTTAGGCATGCTTATTAAGTTTAATTTTATGCATTTTTTGTAAATTTTTGACAATGCAAATCTGTGATTCATGTAATCTGTTTGAAAGCAAATTGCAAATTTGTCTCATAAGTCTATACTGAGACTGGATATCAAATATGTGAAAACTTGTTGTAAATCTGCGTATTTATACATATATGCATACGAGGCAAGGTTTGTGACTGGAAATTATGTTTTTGAAACTGGGAGCATGACTTACATTTTAGGTGAACTGAAATGGGAATCTCTTAAGAAAAGGAGGAAGGATAGTAGTTTTATACTGCTTTACAAAAGCCAGAATACCTTCAGATGACCTTATCCCGAAGAATAGGCGTTGTAGAAATCAACACTCTTTGGCATTTCAGATACCATGAGCTAGCAAAGAAGCGTACAAAAGTAGATTCTTTCCACAGACTATCAGAGACTGGAATGACCTCCCTGATTCTCCTCTGCTGAAATGTCCGATGACTGTGTGTCCAAGTTCGCATCTCATGTGAGAGCCAGGGACTGATTTCTCTCCTGGCGCACACCTGGGGGAATTCTAGAAAATCAGTTAATTACGTATGGGGCACAGGCAAACAATTTAGCCAAAGAGCTATTCTATTTGTTTATTTAAAGATGTTATCCAAAATGAAATGAAATGAAGAAGAAAAAAATCCTTATGCCACTAAAAAATCCTTATGCCCCTAAAAACCCTTATGCCCCTTATGCCCCTGGAATCACCCAATTGATAGAGATGGGAAATCCCATTCGCCATAAACGTGTGTTGAAGGGAAAGACTTTCAGGAAATTGGTAAATGGACAGGTTATTATTATGAAAAGAAAATGGCCCCAGTGCTTCATCTGCCCCTTTACTGTGGCTATTTTCCATAATATTCAATCATGTTTATTGGTATATACAACAGATCTCTGGTGAGCGTTTACAGGACCATTGGTCCTCTGGTATAATTATGTCTTCCCCCTTTAGGGGTCGGAGACTTGTTGTTTTTGCCCGGGTCTTCTGTCTGTCTGTCTTTTGTGTCTGTCACAAATTTGTCCCAACAGATAACGCTGCCGATGCTGTGTCTAAACTCTGTTGATGACCTTGTCTGTCCGGAAGAGTTTCTCAGGACCCCGACACAACTTGCAGGTAACAATAGACCTACTTCATTCTTTCACAACTTTGGATAAACAAGCCTCTTTTAAAACTATTCGATCAAAAACGTGGTCTTGGCAGTACTGAATCTGAGCTAATAAAGTTTTAAGCTTTGTTTGTATTTTTAATCCTATCGCAAAATAGCTAGCAGATTAGATAAATGAAAAAAATCTCGCATATGGTGAAACAAGCATGGAATTTGGCATGAAGGCTCAGAATGCCCATCTGTTTTGAAAAATATCGTTGCGCACGCAAAAATTCAAAACTTTTGAAGAAGGCCGTCATTTTCAAAATGGCCGCCATCGAAGACTTCCTATCACATATTGTCATCTTAAACTTCACTGCATTGATTGATTTTTAAATTTTCGGCGTCAATGTCTTTGTTTAAGAACCCATTGAATCTATATTTTCACCTACTGTCTAATCACCATCTTCCAGAATCTGCATTTTTCAAATTCTCACTTTTCTTAAAGACCTCAAGAATAATATTACCATGTCACCATTTTGCATTCCAAAAGTCTTAAATAGTGCCACACAAATTTTGAAAATCGGTTAACAAATAAAAATTTTATGCTAGAAAATAATTTTGAATAGGGCTTTTTCCATTGTATTTAATGACAGCAAGGGAAGTAATTATTTTCCCGAAAAAAATCTAAATTGGTTATTTTTCATTTAAAATGCACCAAACCAAAACAAAATTGTATTTTATGCATAGCTGAGCGCCAAACTCTTATTATTTTTTTCCCCAAAGATTTGCTTGATCTTCAATTTCGAGGTGTTTGGATTACCTCCATTGCACATGCAAAATGCCTATTCAAGATGATTTTTGGGCATAATTATTTTACTAGTGAAACGATTTTGCGGCACTTTTTAAGACTTTTGGGTTGCAAAAAGATGACATGGTCATATTTTTCTTGTGGTGTTTTAGAAAATGTGATTTTGAAAAATGCAGTTTCTGAAAGATGGTGTTTAGACAGTAATTTTCATTATGGTGGACAAAATGGCGACCATTTTCAAAATTACCGCCATCAATGTCTTGAATTACCAGAATTTTATTTTTTTTTATCTTAAACCTTACTGCATTGACCGAATTGTATGCTTTTGGTGTCTAAACATAATATGTAAATGAACCTATAGAATCTTAATATGCACATGATGTTCTATAATAATGTTTCATGACATGTTTGTCAAATGCAAGACATAACATCTGCTTTTAATAAGCAAAAGGTGTTTTCTATGCAGACCTTTTTCTGTATATTATATTTGCTTGATCATTTTGTGATGAATATCGTTAGCGAACCTTATACATTTGCAACTGTACAATTCAGTGCATATAATTGTTAATTAATAACATTTGCATCCTTTTTGGCATTCACCTGCAGACAGCCATACTTTGCTATCGACCATTTTTGTCTTGCTCTGTTGGTCGTTATTTTCCTAATCTATATAAGTTACGCTAGAGCTTAACATGGCGTATATTTGGTCTACATTTCAGCTGTGAAGGAAAAGTTCCTATTCGTGAAGACAAAACATGGCGGCCATCTTGCTTACTTCGAAGGGGGATTACTGATACCCAATACAGTTACATGGTGTGACAGACTTATTCTACAGTATTCCAACGCGATTCGAACCAACAAAATAATTAACGTTTGTTCACATTGACAGTCTTGGCAAAATCGAACTTTAAAATCTGAAACAATCGTAACTTAGACACACGTCACAGATTTTCCGTTATGAATACACGTCAGTTTCTTTTGGGCAAATGCATTCATTTCATTCATGTTTATCACTTTGTGACGTGAGTCTAAGTGCAATCTTTTTTAGGTTTATATAAGCTGAAATCTTGAAAAGATTTCGCTGTTTTCCAGTGGATAACGTCATGTAATACTAAAGCACCAATGGTCCTATAAACACTCACCTTAGACCTGAAATATATACTAATAAACTTGTTTGACTACAATGGTAATATGCATGTATATAACCACAGAGCAGGGTCAGAATAACCCCTGGTGTCAATGTCTTTTCAAATCATGAAAATACAGTC
Organism: Rugalucina vietnamica; assembly: GCA_964017185.1. Classification (NCBI taxonomy): domain Eukaryota; kingdom Metazoa; phylum Mollusca; class Bivalvia; order Lucinida; family Lucinidae; genus Rugalucina; species Rugalucina vietnamica. The sequence continues at coordinate 57,896,625 of OZ024875.1, read as the reverse complement.
CATTTGCCAATTTACTGCAAGTTTTGCCCTTCAAATGACATTCTAACAATTTTCCCCATTCAAATGCATGGGCGACCTAGGTTGACCTTGCCGTAAGATAAGGTCATCACAGGGTTTATATATACTTTGTAGAGCTCCATTCCCAAATGCTTCTTACCAAGTTTCAAAATCATAGGCTTTCTGGTTCTGAAGAAGAAGATTTTTAAAGGTTTTTGCTATTTATAGCCATGGTGGCCATCTTGGTCACGTGACCTTGACCATTTATACATACTTTCATTCTCTCTTCCTAAGGATGCTCCATATAAAGTTTGGCTTTGATTGGCCAAACAGTTTCAGAGAAGATGTTTGAATATTTTGGTCATATACATGTAAATAGTCCCGGGGCAGGGGCAGACAACCCCCTGAGCCCAAAATATTTTCATACACATAAATTTTCTGTCCATTTGCTCATTCCTAGTATAGCAAGTTTTCTGCCATTAAATGCCATTTTCCTATTTTTTCCCATTAAAATGCATGGGCGACCTAAGCTGACCTTGCCGTAAAAAGGTCAAGGTCATCCCAGGGTCATGATTTATACAAACTTTGTAGAGCTTCATTGCCTGATGCTTCATGCCAAGTTTCAAAATCATAGGCATAAGTTTTTTGCTTTTTATAGCCCTGGCGGCCATCCTGGTCATGTGACCTGGACCATTTATACAAACTTTTGTTCCCACATCCTAAGGATGCTCTACATTAAATTTGAATTTGATTGTCCAAGCGGTTTCAGAGAAGAAGATGATTGAAATGTGTGAACGACGACAACGACGACGACAACGACCACGACGACCACGGACGACAGAGCATGGGTATACTATAGTATTATAGTATAAGCTCACATTGAGAGCCTAACGGCTCAGGTGAGATAAAAACGTGTTATGACCACACGTGTATTAACTTTTGCGGGAATACGTAACGTCTACATGTTTTGACTAAGCCCGATACATATTATCTGTATTTCTGACCAAGCCCGATACAAACCAGGCTGTACAGCCAAAGAAAATGGCGAAAAAACAATGAAATTAAGAGACATTGCACTTTATGCGAAGCGAAAACAAAGGCGCTGATCAGCTATTTTTATTAGCTAACACACTTATTTTTATAAATATTGTCTGAAAAGTGCTTGTTATTGTTCATAAGCAGATTCTGTGTCAATATAGAGGTTTTAAAATTAGCAATGGCCGGGAACTTGTGCAATCAGGTCCAAAGTCCCACACTTAACACTGAGGTGAAAGCAAAACAACAAGAAGCTGAAATAGTAAGGCAAGGCTGTATTGGCGTGTTGATACTTATTGTTTATACAATAATATTTTCCAATTATAAGAAAGTACAAGTAAGGATCAGGAAAAGGCGCAATCAGATAGAAATTCCTACTCCAAAAACCGAGGTGGAAAATAATTGACGATTAGGTACTTATACTAAGAAAACTTATTTTAAGCCATGTGTGATATTTCCCAATCGGCGGCCACTCACAAAACTATATTGACAATTAGGTACCTATAATTATTATAAAACATATCGTAAGCCGAGTGAGTAGTTATTTCCCAATAGGCAGTCGATCAGTTAACCAAACTTAACTTAATAGTAAGACTATGAAAACGTACATAAGGTTTAAACAGCATTAAAATTCGACTCCCAACACAACACATAAAATAAATAGAACCACAACAGACGTATCGCCTTGGAACGATCAGTAATTACTAATATAAAATTACTTGGGGCTTAAACCGGTTTCACAGGCGCCTCTTCTGCAGTGGTTTACAGCATTTAGTCAGTTGTTCGGTCCTCATGGTGAATCTCTAACTAGTCAATGAAAAATAAATCATGATACCACCATGATGAATCAAAAACAAGGGCTCAGAGATTCAGTGAGCTACCCGACGATGGAGATCCCCGTACGCCAAATAATGTAATGATTTGTAATCTATTTTGAGGACAATCAGAACGTTTTCAGGTAAGTTAGCAAAAGAAAGTTTAATACTGTTGGAAATCGTATTGCATTCATCCATGTACAAATAGGTCATTGGTTCGATTCCAGGGTAGGCCCATTTGTTATCTTTTGTTATCTTCCAAAACTAAACACAACTCTTTTTCAGTTTTCTTGTGCTGAGCGTGAATTACGAAAAACAATTTATTCATGCATCCTCTATCTCTTTCTCGCATCATGGCAAGACGGCTTCATTGGAGCGAAGAGAAAAATGTTCTGGACCTCAAGTGTCACTGGAAATCGACAGTCCTGTACCAAGAGTTCATAAACCGAGTATGCTGCAACTTCCCTAAAAGTGGCCACCCGGTCTCATGCACTTACATAGATTTATGAACACGTGTTCTCACAATCAATGTTTTAGCAAAAATGATAAATTTTTTTTGGTTTTTGATTCATCAGGATGTTTATCATGATTTATTTGTTTGTTCTTGATGATTCATTTACTAGTTAGAGTTTCACCACGAGGACCGAAGAACTAACTAAATGTTATGAACCACTGCAGAAGCTGAGGGTGAGGTTACGGCCGTGTAAAATCGATTTAAACCCGCCAGTAACTTTGTGTTACTGATCGTTCCAAGTCGATACTTCTGTGGTGGTTCTTTTTGTTTTATGTCTTGGTGTTTAAAATATTTTTGTGCTGTTGGCGCCTTATGTATGTTTGCATATTTTTAGTTAAGTTAAGGTAACTGAGTGGCCACCTATTGGGAAAATAGCTGCTCACTCGGATTACGAAATGTTTTCATGGTATATGTACCTGATTGTTAGTTTGTTTTTTTCCCACCTCGGTTTTTGGAGTGGGAGTCTTTTTCTGATTGCGCCTTTTCCTGATCTTTGCCTACTTGTACTTTTCTATGACAGCCGTAAAGGACAGAGAAAAAAAGAACTCCATAGCACTAAACAATTCGAGGTCAAAGTTAAAGCCTTTTAACAGCGTCATATGGACTTGGAAACAGCGATTTTTGGCTATGTGGGGGTGTGTATGCTTAAACAGCGGCTACATGTTAACCTTAAGAACAACCTCATCCGCGTTTGCTTTAATTTATTACCAATATAACAAATATTACAAATATTAAAAGAAAATACTTCTGTATTGAAGGATTTACTGATTATTTCGGAAAATATTCAAGTGATGCTTAACTTTTGTCCGACTGTATATATATATTTTTTTTTCAAATGAAATTTTCAATTTTTACAGCTGAAAAAAAAATCGGATAAGTGTTCGTAATGAATATGTTAAAACTACACGATTGTTTGCACTAGATCCTAGTCTAAACCTTGCTGAAGGAAGGCAAAAACAAATCTGGAATCATATAATATCTTATTCTACGTTTAATTACACTAAATATATTTTATCAACAAGTAACAGAATGTCTAATATATGTAAAAAAAAAAAAAAAAAAAAATATTGAACGAAATGATAACAAAATCCTGTTTATATGTGGATATGGCACGTAAAGTTTTTTCATACTATTGTACCCAGTATAGACCCTATCCCAACCAAACCCAGTAAAACCCGTAGATTTCGGATCTTTCGTTTACAGCTTTTCGTTGAACAGTTTAGTTTCTACTTAAATTCAAACCCCTCTATTTCAACCCTCTTTGTAGCTTTTTGTAACAATACAATTTAATCAAAGCCCTGAGTTATCTGAGACATGCTTCATTTTAGAGTAGTTCGGCGTGCAAATAACCGTTTTCCCTAGCGAAGGCTCTGTGCGGATTTGTCAGTCGAAGTCATGGTTTGTGGCAATTGTCCCCCTTGAAAATTTGAGAAAAAAATATGTATACCGGGAAGATTTTGATAATTGGTGAATATCCTGATTAGAAACAAGAAGCCCTAAACTCATTGATAGTCAATGCCAAAACAATCGACAGCTTCCTTCACGTAAAGTGTCCTTGTAACTAGAAAATGTGTTTATGAAACACTATGCCCCCAACTGGTAAGCCACTTTCAAGATGTAAAAATGTCCAAAAATGACTAAGTTCAAATTGTAAAAAAAAAGTGTAATGTGTAAAAGTGTAAAAGATGGGTAGAATCTTAGAAAGAAGGACAGACCTCAATTACTAGTATGAAGTTACGGTTGACAATAGGCTCAACTGGTTTGCTATTTTTCTTATTTCCCATTTTCGTTTCACCGACAAGCGTTTACTGATGCACGAATAGTTCCTGATAATTCGATTTTTTTTCTCCTACAATGGCTTTCTTAACAATGTTCGTTGTGATTTTAATAATTTCTGCCCTTTCATCTATGTTTTCGGTTGGACAGTTTAGTTTACCACTCTATTTCAACAGTCTTCCTAGCTTTTTGTAGCAAGTCAATTTGAACCGAGCTGAGAAATGTTTCATCATAGAGTAGTTTGGCGTACAAATACCTGTTTTCACAAGCGGATAGGCTAGTACCTGTGGTTCGAAGTTAATGTGTGTAGCAATTGACCTCCTTGAAAATCTGAAGGAAAAAAAAACTATTTATGTAAACAGGGAAGTTAAATAGTTGGTGAATATCCTGATAAGAATCAAGAGACCCTTAGCTCATTCATAGTCGACGACAAACCAATAGACAGCTTTCCTTTTACTTCAACGAGCCGTGTTTTAAAGAGAACCTATTGGTATAGGTCGCCACAAACTGGGCTGCATAACGTAAAAAGGTTAGACTTTCAGAAAAGACAGACCTGAAACAGGCTCGTAAGTATAAAGTAATGGTTCAATACAGGCTCAAATGGTTTGTTTAGCTTTGTTATTCCCAATGTTGGTTTCACGGACAAGCATCTGTTTACGCAAGAACAGTGTCTGGTGATTTGATTACTTTACTCTTGCAATGGACTTCTTAGGCAATGGAATTCTAGCACATTATATACATGTTTTGTGTGTAAAACCATGTTTACAACGATTTCTTCTAAGCATTAGATTAGCGTCATTGTTTAGGTTGTCTTATATTTTATTGTGTACGGTTGCCTTTTTTCTTTGGACGACCACTTAAAAGAGGGAAATGAAGAAAACTTAGCAATTGTTCTCATTATGACAATAATATATTCAATGCGACGATTAGCATTATCTGGTATATCAGTTGAGAAATTCGGTCTTAGAAGTTCCGACCAAATCACACACAAACTAGCCTGTACAGTCAAAAAAGAAAGCTGGAAGCTGTAAATTTTGGCGATACCCAGCAGGCACCTGACGTCAACTTGACGTCGGATATTGGTTGTATTTTGGTCATGACGTCATACAACCAATAACCAAAGTCCACCTGATGTCCAGTTCTGACGTCCGTTGACGTATTGATATGGCGTCAAACTGACGCCTGATTCAAACGTCAGCCTAATCTAACGCCATATGTCGACAGAGTTAGTTGCCCTTGAACTGACATAATTTCTTACGCATATTATGTAACAAAATCAAATTCAAATAATAATTTCAACATTGCCACTTAAAAGTCATATCTAAGTCTCGTATCGAAAATCCCATATTTCACCCACCATGCTTATTTAATTTAGAAAACAAATATTTATTTTATACTTTACAGTGAAACCCAATGTATATCAAAACTTGATAAAATTGGTATTTTCATTGACATATAGCAGTAAAATTTCGCATAAATAAGATGTGCCAACATCAGGGTGATTTAACATCTTAAACATTTTGTATATCCCGAATAACTCTATCAAAGGAGTTAAAGGGAACAACAATAGTGCATGATCACCGCACTTCTGAATCCATTTCAGGATTTCAGAATGTTAATTAAAAATGCGAACAAATATTCACGATTGGTTTGACGTATGTCCCTGGACGTCAGACTGACGTTGTAAAGCAGACGTCAATCTGACATCACCATTAAGACGTCAAAAAACTTTCAAATTCAATGTCAATCCAACGTTAAGAGTAATTGTACTATCCGTGTGGCGAAAACAAAGGCGCTGATCAGCGTCTTTGTTTTCCCATATCCAGATTGCTGGTTTTCTGACGCGGTAGCTCAATTTTCAGTTCTTGTTTAGAATTTTATTCACACTTTCAAGAATTTGTCACAGACGGCAGGGTTTATATTAGGTCATGTTATGTTATGCTATGTAATGTCCTGGACCCAATTGTTCAAAGCATCGTTAGCTTAACAATATCGTTAAGACATAAATTTGTTAAGCAAATATCAGCTAAAGTAACAAATACAGTGTTATTTTTTGTTGAAAAAATGTGAGAATCCTAGTGCAAAGGATTTTCACATTTTTTTCAACAAAAAATAACACTGTATTTGTAATATTAACGTTTGAAATTTTAACGAAACGTTAACTAACGACGTCGTTAGTTTTGAACAACTGGGCCCAGGTAGATACATCAGACCAGCAGATACAACTCATCCACTCAGGGGTTCAAAAATGTTTTCAATATGTATCATTGCCCCTCTTGTTGTCATAAATGTGTGACCTGAGGATATTAACTATTTGACTGATTGAAAAATTATTGAAATATTGTCTTCATTTTAGCGCAGAAAGTATATAAAATAATTTGATTATATTGAAAATATGAAAATACGTAAAAATAATGCTCTTATCAACTGATTAATTGATCATCAAAAATGCCACAAAGAAGAACCCATTTAAGCTTGACGTTCTTTTTATGTGACACAGACAAAGACCATAGCAAACAGTATAGCCAAAGATGTTACACCGCAGAACGCGGTGTCCCATCTAGTGCTATTCTGTTTGCTTAGAGGATTTAAAAATAAAATAAAAAATAAAAACACTTTCTGATTTCTGAAGCCCCTTAAAATGAAACTGGACTCACCTAAATAATAATAATAATGGGAAAATCCATTCGTCAAAAATGGGTAAATGGACAATGAACATAACCAATCATGATTACAGATTTTATGTACTATTCTACCCAATTCTAAGGATCTCAGTAGACAGACAGACAGACAGACAGACAGACAGACAGACAATTTATTTCTCTCAGATCGTTTAAAATGACATGAGAGGAAAAACATACATATATACAACATGCGACACTAATTCAGAGATCACGTGCTACCAATGACATGTAGTCATACCTCACGTGCTACCAATGACATGTAATTATACCAGTATAATATATGAGTCACGTCATGAGATCACCAACAGTTTGCATAGGCGAAAACAGCTGTGCAGCAGCTGATCGGCGCCTTTGCTTTCACCCCATAGATAGCACAATGCCTCTTCTTACTAAATCCAAAATTTCAAGCGTCTAACTATTTTCTGTGACGGTACAGCCTGGTTTGTATCGAACCTGGTCGGAAACCCAAATTGTTGGTTTTCTCACGCACTGGCTCATGTTTACAATATTAAACAATATCTACAAAACAAACATGATGATAGGTAAGTTATATAGATAAGACAAGAAAGGAAAGACAATAAACTATCTTGTATAAAATATATATCATTGAAAATAATTTGTGGAAATCTATATAAAAAAATTATAACAAACAATGAACTAAATTAAATACATGTTGAACTAATATAAATGCATGTATACAAACAGGAAGTCATACCAACATAGTGCAGAAAAGAGTAACATGGGTTTCAGCTCTGCCTTTATACACATTAGGAAATCATGTCCGTGTAATATATACCCCCTTACACCCCAGTTATATATAGTAAAGCCGGGGTATGCATGGATATACCTATTTTTTCTTATTTTTGCTCCACAATCTATGATTTGGGAAAAAAAATCAAATTTTTTTCCAGTGAAAATTTCCATTTTTACAACCTAAAAAAATCTGTATATTGCATGGGCGTGTTTTCCCCTTCGTAATACACGAATTCAAAAAGTTGTCATATGGAGAATTGGTTTGTCTGTTTAAATGGATACTTAGCGTCCCAGTCAAAAGCAATAGTCATGTTGGGACGTTGTCTCTATTTTATGGGACTTTTACCCGAAATTAGGATGTCATGACAACCGCTTGAACGCGCGGTTAACCCGTTATTAGATTGTCAGTCAGTATTGTATAAGCTTTGCCTGGGGGCACATGCAGCTAATCTGTTTCTTTAGGCCCCAATGGGCGGGGGCATGGGGAATTAAAGAAGTAAAATCGATCTCAATGGAACCAGAACAAACGCTTCAGACATACTCAATACCTCACGTCATATACAAATGTAAAGGGTGTTAAGAAAGTTTGTACCGCACTTTACCGCATTGTGTAGGCAAAAACTAATGAGATGATACATTTTCCATGAGTCTTTTCTATTTCCAGATACAATATAGCAGTTGAAATGCTGTCTAATGTCGAGTAACCTCACAGAGATATTTACTTTCTAAGGACACTGTATTTCACAAATTTTTAAATAGTTCGATTTTCTGAGAAAATAGTGAAAATTTTGACATTTGATTTTTCATTACAAGTTTTTAATTGAATACATCACAGAACTATTACACATGGCCAATAAGTAGATCATTTAGGTTTTATTCATTAAATTTTTGAAAATTTTACGCTTCGGTCTGGGCATGGCAAAGATATTTACTAGTATACCCCCATTTTGTGTAAACGTTCAAGGGTTAGAAAATGGGTACCGGTGTTTGAGGACCACCTTTTCATGATCAAGTATCTAGATTTAGAACATATTTGCTTTTGACTTTTTACATACATCCAAATTAAAGTCTGGTTATGTCATTTTTTAGTTTTGAAGCATTAAAAGTAAACTGTCAGGAAAACAATTTTTGCGCGGAACGAACTTTCTTAACACCCTTTATAACGAAAAACAGAGACATTGCTATAAAGGTTATCACAAGTTTCTTGAATGCCCTTTAGCAAACGATTAACTAGTTTGTTTTCTGCCAAAACAATGTTTAATGAGCCTGCATTTTAAAAGTGTACCCGCAAAATGAGACAAATCGAGAACAAACTAGAATTTGTTTTCTACGCGAAAACTGATGTCTCCCCCTTTCTAAGTGCAAACATATTCAATATTCCAGGGTTATGATTGTTTCGTTCTGCACATTGTCGCGGATGTAAATAATGCTATAAAGTTTCAACAAGAAACATTCACTGGTTTCCAAGTTACAGAACAGACACATTATGAAAAGTCCATTATCTTCCATTTAAATGCACCATAACTCTAAAACTATCTTCCATTTCAATGCACCACAACTCCAAAACTATGCAATCCAGAGTTACAAATCTTGTGTTCTGCAGGTCTTCTGATATTGTCAATAATCCTGTGAAGTTTCAGGAAACTATCTTAATCGGTTGTCAAGTTACAGAAGGGACACAATTAGCTGATTACAAGGCAAAATCTGCAATTTTTCATTCCAAAGGGCCATGACAAAAATATGCCATCCAGAGTTATGGTTCTTAAGTTCTGCAACATCGTCTCATGCCACAAATGCTACAAAAATCCCATCATGATACAGTGTAGGGTTTTCAAGAGTGGACACAACTCTTGCATCTGTAAGGGCCATAACTCCAAAAACAAGCAACCCAGAGTAACAGTTCTTGAATTCTGCACATCGTCAAATGCTGAATGATATTTCTATGTAGTTTTATGAAGCTATCTTAAACGAGCCATAACTCCAAAAATACGCAATCCATAGTTATGGTTCTTGTGTTCTGCACTTCATCTCATGTTGGTTAATAATCCTGTGGAGTTTCATCAAGATATCTTAAACGGTTTTCGAATTACGGAGAGGACACGACTAGATTGCAAATTCTGCTATTTTTCATTTCAAAGGGCCATAACTCCAAAAATATGCAATCAAGAGTTATGGGTCTTGCGTTCTGCACATCGTCTCCTGTTGGCTAATAATCCTGAGAAAAAAGGTACAAGTAGGCAAAGATCAGGAAAAGGCGCAATCAGAAAAAGATTCCCACTCCAAAAACCGAGGTGGGAAAAAACCAAACCAACAATCAGGCACTTATACCATGAAACATATCGTAAGCCGAATGAGCAGCTATTTTCCCAATAGGTGGCCACTCAGTTACCTTAACTTAACTAAAAATATGAAAACAAGTTTTATCAAGACATCTTGAACGGTTTTCAAGTTACAGAGCGGACACGATTTGTGACAGACAGACAGACAGACACAGACAGACAGACAGACAGACGGACGGACAGACGACCCGAGCAAAAACAATAATTTTATGTCTCCCTCCACTGAAGGGGGGTAGACATAATTTACAATTTAGCAGATGACACCTGTCATTAAATTAATAAAAATGCACAGTTTTTGTGCTAATCTAATGTAGTTTGCATTTGAAAGTAATAAATGTAAAATAAAACCAAATGCAAATAAACCACTTAATTGTATACTAAAACAAAACATGATGGTAAACAAAAAAAAAAATTAAAAAAAAAAATGAATCTTATTTGGTAAGATTTAAATTTCAATCAATGAGATAACAAAAGGAAGGAAGCATCTTCCCACCAACTGAATGTAATTGAGACGCGACGTGAGAAAACCAACAATGTGGTTTCCGAACAGGTTGGACACAAACCGAGTTGTACAAGCACACATGATGGCTAGAGGCTGGACATTTTGGATTTAGAAAGTAGAGGAATTATACTTTCCGTGTAGCGAAAACAAATGCGCTGATCATCTTCGCAGTTTCTAGACTGCGAAGCTGATCTGTGCCTCTACTTTGCATATCCAAAATGAATTTCTCATGACGCGGCTCAATTGTGTTTATAATTTACTCTGTTCTCACTAACTCACAATCAAATTTCATAGATAAGTAGTAAAGAACACTTAAAATGTTTCCGGACTTATTGATGTCAAGAGATGATACTTAATGACCACTGATTATCATATGATTTTCTATTCATTAAAATTAGCTAGGTCCAGGGGTGAGTGTTGAAAACCAAGGGCAAAGCCCATGGTTTACAACACTACCCGAAGGACAGTGCGAATGTTCATGAATGTCAAAGCCATGCTTGATCGCTCTTATTGAATAAATTCAAATTAAAAACGTAAGAATTAATGGCGCACTATACTTTATAGCCTCTTCAAATTCTCATACACGTTAAAACTTTCATTCTTATGATTGTTCCGGACGTACTTCAGTTACTCATTATAAGCACGTGTTTTGCATGGCGACCGGTAACCAGCATAACTAAAAGCCGTGTATTAACAGCGCGTGCGCACGCGAATTGCCTAATACACGGCTTTCGTCACCATTAATTTACGGCTGGTCGGGCCACGTTCTCTGTCGTCCCTGCGACATTTGATCAGAGCGCGACCGAGCAAAGTCGGACTGTCGTTGGTTCCGAGGACAAATATAATCTTCTGATTAAGCACGGTCGACCATGTAGCTCGGTAGCTCGCACAGTACTCGCATGGTCAGCAAGAGGCTCTGCATTCGAGTCCTTGTCGGCTTAGTTCTTTGTCCGCCCTTGTGACGTAACTTCACCTTAAAGACCGTGTGATATCGATCAAACGCTCTCTCCTCCCACACTATGAGAATCGTCATATGAAATTTCTCCGCTTTGGACTCGCAGTAAAGCCAGATCGTGTTGCCAGTCATATGCCTTGTTGTCATATCCAGCATTCCTAGCATTTATACTCAGCATTTGTTCGCTCAGGGATTTGCTAGCTACTTCAAAACCACTCACATCATCTGGTGGAATGAAATCGAACTCGACCCCGGAATCACCTGTGGTCGGTGTTTCATGAACTGGTCTTATTAAGCTGTAGGTTTGGCGAGCCTCTCGTTGAAAACTTTGCGGTGCAAGTTGTAAGTAGGGGCGCTCATCTTCACCGGCTATGATTGGTGGTGTTACGGTGATTGCATCTTGAGACGTAGCATCTAGATAACTTTGAAGATTTTTGGTAACTGGATCAATGAATATTGGTTCTTGTGGAAGACCAGAGTCGAACCCGCTCTCGTCGCTGGCATTGGAAAATGACCGAAGATATCCGTACTTCTGCGCGAACCAATCTGGATTTTCTCTTTCGTAAGACATCGCCTCCTTTATAGCGTCTCGCAGATCTTTACCAATTGGTTGGAGAAAGTATTGTCCATCTAACGGCAGATCATATTGTGCAAGGTTATCTGTTCTCTTTAATTTGTGAATATGCATCAACAAGTCTGCAAAATGCTTCATCAGCTTGTAGTTATAGCCTGGGCATATATCTGGAATAACAAGTCCTTCATTTGTGTAGTCAAAGTATACCATCACTGTCTTATCATAATGCGGTTCCTGTAAGAATCGCTCTAAAATGCAGTTAATTGCTGGGATTTGAACATTTCCTGAAGGTGTCCTTTCTGGCAAGCCTCGATTCCTACGAATCAGACTTTGGTATATGGCATAGGCTAACTTGGAATTGACAATAATGACATAGTCAGCATTTTGACTTTCTTGGTGGACCCACGTGGTGTCAAGGCGGAGCTGGGCTTGCATCACATCGCAACTGCAATGCTTTTGCAAGTACAAAGCAAACTTGTCAACAACTTTTCGGTGATAAGGGTGATCTTCCTCATACAATATGAACAATTTCGGTCGACGCTCCAGTTGTTTTTTCTCGACTGAAATACAAACAAGTTTACATTTACTACCATATTACATGACGTTGAAACGATACTATTTGTACATTTCTTTGACCTGAGCATATTGTGACAAAACGTGAACAGAATTTATATACATTTGAGCCGCCTCGTGGGAAAACCAACAATGTGGTTTCCGAACAGGTCCGACACAAACTGGGCTGTACAAGCACAAGAAAGAGCTAAACGCTTGAAAATTCGGATTTAAGTGGAAGAGGAATTGTACCATCCGAGTAGCGAAAACAAAGGCGCTGATCAGCTTCGCGGTTACCGCGAAGCTGATCTGCGTCTTTGTTTTCGCATATGCAGATTGTTTGTTTTCCCTTGAGGCGGCTCATTTGATAACTGATGGTATCCCATTAAAAGTGCTGGGATAGAATCGATTAAATGCAAGTTTTATTACATTCATACCATCTGTTTGCTATTCTGTTCATTCCTTACTTGGCACGTTGACAGAAGATGATTCTGTCAGTCCACCGCTAAAATTGTGTCGTTTAATTCGTTGTAACTTCATATTATAAACAAAACATCAGACGGGTTACCATTATAGTTGTTCACGGCTGTCATCGCCCTCAGCTGCTCTATGGTTGCCATGGAATCAAGATCTGCATCTCTGATTGGTGCATCAGTGACTTCTTTCCCCCCTTAAATAAATGAAAAATAGTCTGTTTGAAAAAAAAAACGAAAGTGGACGTGTTTCATATTTCAGAAAGTAAGTGTTTATATTCATTGGATGCATTACTGTAAAATGAGAAAAAAATGTCCAGTTAAACTTAAGTCATATGTTACAAACAAAACAACTAAAACGAAAGGAAGGGCAACTATTCCGATTCAAGAACATCATAAATTAAGTCATTGGACAGTGTGGATGGGCATTGTGTCCGAGTGTCTAAATCTAGCACAATGTAAACAGACATATAAACAACAACACCAATGTGTTGTGGAACAATCAACAAAGGTAAGTTCAGTATTTACCTCGTCGTCTCCACTTGCAAAAGTAGAGCAGAGCAAACATAATTCCCACTAGAACAACACCGAGGAATGCCCCAATGACTGCCATAACCACCTTTAATGTGTTCTCATCATCCTGACCTCGAGTGCTGCTTTCTCCCACTTTAGGCTCTGTATGCGTTTGCTTGCCTGAGGTTGATGCACTGTTTACAGGTACAACTGATGTACTGGGTGTGGCTTTCACTGTTGAAGTTACTAAAGGATAAGACAAAACATATGCAATGTTTTACAGTGGATAATATGGCTGCCAACTTTCAAAACTAAATCGCAAAATTGTGCCTTTTCCAGATCATTGCCTGCTTTTACCTTTATGTATAGCACACCACGGCTTATATTCCAACAAAGAGCCTCCAGTAAAAAGGAATTTACATTTACAGGTATATGCTAGTATATTGTGAAATAAAAAAAAAACAATAGGGCCTACACGAACGCACTTACTTCTAATTAACTTCATTAACTGAATTAACATAAACATTTACCGATATCCACAGTGAAGTTTGCCGAGCGTGTTGTTAAGCAAGGCCGGCAAACCAGTTTAGAATCTCTGCAGCCACATGATTCTTGTTTGGGCATTACCTGTAAGATTAAAGAAATCGGCTTTCTGAAACACATCCAGAATAATTTTGTCCATGGACAAGACGAAAAGATGACATTTTTCCCAAAACAAACAGTAAAACGGGCGTACTTTTACATTCTTCTTAACTGTAAGTCTATTAATATTCAGTTTTCATTTATTGCAATACTTTTTATTTCTCATCTGTTTATTTATTCATTCACGTCTTCGTATATTTTTTATTTCTGTTCTTACTTTATTAACATAGAAGTGAAATTTCAAGTTCAACTCAGACATTTTGCACCTGATTTTCATTCGTTAAGCATAGAAATAATGCGCCCCACAAAGCATAATCAAAGCACTCTAAAAAGAATTAAACGACCCCAATGTACAGTCGATAGGCATTAAAACAAACGGCGTTTACTAGGCATATATAAGCGTACAAACAAACCTACCCAAACTTCGTATACGCCATTTTCAACATCGGTAAACGTGTGCTCTGTCTGCAATGAAAAAACATCAACATGTATAAACATTATACAAATGCACTAATGGACCATACATAGTTGGAATATTTTAATAATGTATCTTATACGACCGTCGTTGATTTCCCGACAACACAATTATACAAACAAGAATTATGATTCTGGGCCTACGGCCAGGGTATATTCATGGGAAAGAGCTTGTCAACTTGCCATTACGAAAACTTACCCATGCAATAAACAGAGATTTTTTAAGCTTTAAAATTGAAAATTTTCAGCTGAAAATTTTGATATTTTTCTAATATTTGCACAAAACATAGATTGAAGGTACATGTTAAAGTTATTTTTGTTGGGCTACTGGTTACGGCTTACTTAGTCGGTAATCATTTCATGGCCTAGTTTTCTATTACCTTATTCGTATTAACAGTCTGCCTAGCTCCATGTGTTATATTCTTAAGGATGATCTCAAAAAATATGAAATGAAAACTCTCGGGTGGGGCGACAAAGGACACCTTTACTTCTCGCCTTTCTGGAATAACTTGAGGGGTTATATTTGCTGTCCATCCGAGGGCATCATCTGTTAAAAGAAACCCAAATTATCATAATCTTACTGCAGTTATGTTGCTTCAGAATGGCCACATGAAACGAACGATAAATAATGTGGACAATAAAGTATACTGGTAAGTAAGTAAGTAAGTAAGTAAGTAAGTAAGTAGTTTTTATTAAAGTGACATACGCTACATGAACAATTATAACATACATACAAGACATAATTGAAGCGCCCGACCCAATGGGTCTACAAGTCACTATTGAACAAACATTGAATAATATTTACAAATCATCTTTGTATAAATATCCTAGTATGAGATCTATTTGTAACTTTAGACAATGTTATCATTAAGTATAAAGTATACTGCGTCTGTGAAGAAAGGCTTTAAGGAGAAATTTAGCTGTGCGTCTGACAAAGTCATTTAATAATATTGAAAGTTTATCATCATCACTTTTGTTTGAAAAATCCTGGGCCCAGTTGTTCAAAACTAACGACGTCGTTAGTTAACGTTTCGTTAAAATTTCAAACATTAATATTACAAATACACTGTTATTTTATTGTTGAAAAAATGTGAGAATCCTTTGCACTGCAAAGGATTCTCACATTTTTTCAACAAAAAATAACAGTGTATTTGTTACTTTAGCTGATATTTGCTTAACAAATTTATGTCTTAACGATATCGTTAAGCTAACGATGCTTTGAACAACTGGGTCCTGGTCGTTAAGAACTACACCCAGATCATGATCACGAATGTCAGTATAACATTGACAGTTTAGTAAAAAGTGAGTCCCATCTTCAACGGACCCTTGATTACAGAGTTTACAGATTCTTGCGTTCACTGCTTCACCAATAAATCTCCCGGTTTCAACTCTTAATGGAACAACACCACATCTAAACTGCGCCATCACTGATCGCTCATTGCGATTTAGGTTCAGAGTAATGTACTTTTCAGTTTTAAAAGAAGTCTTGAACTTAACGTAAGGTCTTAGTTTTGGGACATTTAAACACTTTTCAGGCCATGAGTTTGCGTAGAAATTATATATTCGATCACTGGCTAAAGACATGTCAATGCATGTTTTGTTTTCATAATACTCTAGAAGGTCTAATTTATCAAGGATATCTCTCACATCTTTACACCAATTAATTTGGTCGGATTCATAATCAAAGTTAAACACTCGTTTTGTTAATCTAGAGTCATTCATTAGTATAAGTCTATTCCAAAACCTCAGAATGATCAGCCAACGTCTGTATTGACTGGGAAGCCAGCCTGAATCGCCAACTAGAGCCTGGATGGGTGTAAATCTATGCACGCCAAGGAAATATCGGATTGCTCTATTTGTATATAATCCAGTTGAGCATAGTTTTATATCCCCAGACAGATGACCCATAATCGGTTACCGGTACCACACAAGAATAATACAGCTTTTCAAACGTTTTAAATCCGAAGTCTTTTAAACCATGTAGCTTAGAAATAAGCCCACCAAGCGCTCTACCGCCACCCGTCGCTAAAGCGCCCGCTGTCTGGGTGAAATCTGATTTTTCCTTGAATATAACACCTAAGTATTTGTACGTTCCTACAAGTTCTATTACATTCTGTCCGATTTTAAAGGTTAACTCAGTTCGTTTGCGCCTGCCTTTACGGAAGTGTACGGCTTTGGACTTTTCGGTATTAATGAGAACTCGCCACTTTTTACACCAGTTGTGTAACGTATCTAAGATTGTTTGTAGATCTTTTTCGCTAGAAAACAAATGTCATCAGCATAGAGTAAAAGTGAAATATTTGTACCATTTAAGTCAATTCCAAGTCCAAAGTCGTTTATCTCTGACACTAAATCGTTTATGAATAAAGAGAATATTGTTGGTGAGAGGCAGTCGCCCTGTCGTACCCCGGATTTACAATCAAACCATTCTGTAAGTTTATCATTAATGCGTATGCAAGATGTCGTATGTGCGTATATATTCTTGATACATACATATATATTCTTGAGTCATACATTTTTCCATTCATGTTTGATTGCAACAGCTTGTATAAAAGCATATTTCTATCTACGAAATCGAACGCCTTTTTAGGTCAATAAAGGCCGCAAACACTGTTGTATTATTTCGCATGACACTATTAAGGGTAAATACGTGATCATTCTGTTCTTCAGCCAGAACATTTTTTTCTTCTAAGTACTTAGTAATACGTTTATTTAAGATAGAGCTGTATAGTTTACTTATGCACGATAAAAGGCTAATTCCTCTATAGTTCATGGGAACACTTCGATCAGATGACGGGTCTTTCAAAATCGATTGTCTCCAAACTGATGGAATAATACTGGTATCAAATATCAACTGGAACAATTGATGGATAAAAGCTATAACAGGGGGAAATTTTAACACATCGTTAGGGATTTTGTTTATTCCACAAGCCGATAGTTTTTTGGCCTTCATGATGGCAGCTGCTACCTCGTCAAGTGTTATATTATCTTCTAAAAGGCGTTTATGCGATTTGACATTGTCATAGAACGTTTCATCAAAGTCACAACTTGAGCTGCTGCTATATAAATTTTCGAAATCCCCTTTCCACTTTCCGAATACAATGTTCTCGTCGCGAATAACATGACCAGACTCATCATGGATTTCAACTGGAATGGAACGGCCCTTTCGAGGGCCTAGATGTTTCACTTTATCCCAAAAATCATTTGGCTCGATGTAGACATGGACTCAATATCGTTTACTGGTGATGACAGGGGTAAAATCGGTATTTTGGAGCCAATGAAAACGCTAAATATTTAAATATTTACAGGTATCCTTATTGATGCAGATTATCAGTAAAATGACTCATGATTTATCAAGAACAAATGATTTTAAGCAAATTTGAAAGTTTGCATTTTAAGTAAGTCAAAAGAAAACGAAAGCTAGCTACCAAATCAAAACTCACTTTTTCCTGCAAACAAACCGGACGTGCGCGAATTTTATTTCTGTTTCCAATACTCACAAAAATCATTTGGAGGGTAGTACTTATCTGTCATAATCATTTGTTTCCATTCTTTACCTTCTGGGGGCAATTTTCAAAATCATAAACAATGCTTCCTTTATGTTAAGACCCGTTTTAGTTAAGGTGATGGCTTTTTACCGTCATTTTATGAAAATATACAGATATTTAAATAAAATGTCATTTGCAGTATAAAAAGGATACCGTGATTTGATTTCAGTCTGCTTAAAATGCACCTGTTTGGATGCTAAAATTCGTCACATTAAGTAAGGCCTTCCTTAACTTTAAGGAAGGATTGTAGTATGACTTTCTGTTTTTCTTTTGAAGTTTTTATAATATCAAATCTAAAATAAGTGAATATCAAAGGAGGCTGGCCTTCATATTAATACTTTTCAAGAAGGCGGAATCAAAACCATACAATAACTTCCGGATATGGGAAGTTACAGCACAGATTACCGTATTCGTTCTATTTAGCGCACAGTGCGCCTAGTTTTTCAAAATAACTTAAAGTTTAGGAAACAAAATATCATTCTAATAAGCGCACATAAGGAGCAAAAGGCACACATAAACCACCATGTCGGAAATACCAATTATAAGGTCATTTAAGTTTCCAACCATGGCACTTCAGTGTTTGATCATCTAAGGTCGATTTTAGTGCAGTTTATATTGTATTAATGTGTAAAATTGGTATAAAATACCAATGTATTAGTCGAATAATGTGCGCTTATGGACACGATTTTCTAAAACGACCATGGTGTGCGCTTATTGGAGCATGTGCGCTAATTAGAATGAATACGGTATGTCAATTACAGTACAGATATGTCAATTTGTGTTCTGTAATACTACAAGTTCATATCTAAAGGTTTTGATTTTGTAAAATTGAAGTAGATTTTGATGACAGGAACTGATTGCCGAAACCCTCACCAAATTATCATCACTGGTTCTGGAGATAGCTTGATTTGTAATTTGGCATTTTATCTCATGAATATTCATTAGTTCCACCATGACACCATAGAAGCACAAATGAAATTTTGAATATCATTCAAACAAAAAACTAAAACAAACTACTTATCCTTTGAAATAATTATACACCATTTATACAACTTATTGTTTCAGTTTTCAAAACTTCTGATCATAATTTAAGTGAATTATTTTGGTTTCTAATTTTTCATCAAGGGATACTACTCTCACATGAATATAATGTTGTTATTCGATATCTTTCGAGGCGATGGGTTTATTTGGGTTTAGTTTTCGATAAACAAATCCCAAAAACAAATGTGATCAGCAGACAAAGAATGAGAAAGTTCTGAAGAACTTTTGTATATTCCCTTTAAAGACCTCGTTGAAAAAAAAAATAAGTAAAACGGCTCGTCTTCGACTCGCTTTATTTTACTTATTTTATTCTACCGCTCGTCTTCGACTCGCTTTATTTTACTTATTTTATTCTACTCGGTACTTTAACTCTAACTTGTAGTATGAAAGCACACCAGTTGACAGATCCGTTCTGTATCTTCCAATATCAGAATGTTACAGTTGAGTATTAACATGCATTTCCGCCTCATTTGACAATCACTAGTACTTGTATTGGAAAACCTATGCAGAAAATCATACTTGTAATGTATTGTGTTTACCTCGAGATCGTGGTACATTCAGGTGTAATCCTAAACTCTCCTTTTTGTCGAAATCTCCCGGAATCTTGGGTAGTGTGTAAACGTCAAACAGGTAGTAGGTGTTTGGTTTCATAGGGAACAATGTCAACGTAAACACGGTCTGGAAAATAAATTCAGTTCAAACTGCGTAGCATAATAGGATAAAATTTAAGAATATTACAGCTGCGTTCAGTTATTAATATACCTCTGCAATATTCAGAAAAAAATGACAACTCTTCTTGTTTTTGAACAATCGTCACTGGCAAGAAATGGACAACTGCAGGAATTTGTTTATGTTTTGTTAAGGATGAGTGTAAATATTTTATCTGTATATAAAACTTAAAGATATTGTGGTGCTGTATGCCTAAATTGATTAAATAATAAACGGAGCCACATTTTTAACAAAAAATCGCTGATATTCAAGTTTCAAAGATTCCACAAGGAACCATGGTTAATGGTTTGTAATTTTATTTGTGATAAATGAAAGAAAATTTGGAGTCTTTATGAGCACTATTTACAAACTTACACCATAAGTTTTATTCAATGTACGGTTTAGAATTTCATGATAAAGCGGCTGTTACATATACAATATAAGAATGAGGATGTTAGTGTTATTTTGCAAGAAAACTAATATTCTACAATGACGGCTGTACGACGAAAGCTTGCTAGTGGGTTTCTTTTTCAGGTAAGCATGTCTTAAAGCACTGTGGAGTCACCCCTGGCTTTATAGTCTGACAAAACATGGGTTGGAGTTTCATCATACGAGTACAGTTTCATTTTGTTTTCCCGACACAGAATAGCATAGGGGGCTGGAGCATTAGCAGAGAAGCTTTTCATTGTTAGGCTATCACACACCGCTGATCTTCATGATATTTCAAACCTCTTGTTTAGGATTTAATTCAATGGAATGACTAGGATCTTCAAACACAGACGTTCCTCTAATATCTAGAATGTGTTTGGCGGTTTTAAAATAAATACAAAGAACAATTCCTTGCATATATAGTAATTCTTTTCGCATCCTTTATTGGCATGTTGGTTTCCATGACTTAAACCCTATAGACGAAATTTGGAATATCATGAAGAGGAGATGTGATTCATTGCCTAACAATGAAATTAGCCCACTGTGTTATTCTGTGCGGATGATCAAGTCGAGAAACTGTATGATGAAATGCCAACCCATGTTTCGGTAGAATACAAAGCCAGATTTTACTCAACCGTGCTTTAAGACATGCTTACCTCATGAAGGAACCCGAAAGGAAGCTTTCTTTTCTTCTTACAGCTGTCCTGGTGGAATATTAGTTTTCTTGCAAAATAACAGTGGAATGTTTAGTTTTATATTGCAACAACCGCTTTACCATGAAATTCTGAAATGCACATCGATTGAAAATCAGGGTGTAACTTTGTAAAGAGTGCTCATAAAGACATCAAAATTTTCAGCCTTACTACAAAAATGGCTATTCTTCCATAACTTAAAAATCACAAATCATTAACCATGGTTCCTTGTGGAATCTTTGAAACTCGAATATCAGCGACTTTGTGTTTAAAAAAATGGGCCGTCGCTATCATAAACTTCGAAAAACATTTTCTAAATTTTATCGTAGACACTATGAATTGATTTCCAAATATAATGTTGGGCAGGTGGCAAATGAGTAGGGGCTAGCAAGCTGCCAGATAGTTTCTTCTGCTAAAGGTCTTCTGATTGGCTGAGATTTTCTGGAAAGATTATCTCTGCCTCTGTATAAGATAAACAATATTGGTGAGAACTAGAGGTCTAATTGCCACTAACTTGTAGAAAATTTAATTGATGCAAGATGCCGAACAAATTGCAAATATAAGCTGCAGCATTGCAAAACCACCATTGTATTATTAATGCGTTAGATGCTGCTAATAAAATCAGGCTCAGTTGTGGTTGTGTATCCCACATTTTTTCTGATGAAGAACGTCAGATATAAACCCAGACCAGGCTGCAAAATTTTGATATGTGTATGCTACAAATGCAAAATGCAATGTGGTCTACTGAGCTATGGCTTCTTAATTTTATGAAAATGTGAAGATAGCTCATTTGAGAGTAGCTAATGACTGTGGCTTGTGGATTTCACAGAGAATAATCTCCAATGATCTGACAGATATATGCCTTGCGAGGAAACAACATGTCTGTATAGGCCAAAGTGGGACTTGCTAGTCCCTACTCATTAGCCACCTGTGTTGGGTTAAAGACGCTTTTAAATGAGGGCCTTTCGGAACCAGAATTTTATGGTGACTTGGTTTACAAATTTAAGAAACTTATAGGAAGTAATGATTTTTCTTTTCAGTTTAGAAAAATCATAACAGACGTATAGGTTATAACTTGAATGTTATGCGACAGTCTGCATGCTTAGTTTTTAACCCAATCATGGTTGATAACTATGCTGCCTTCTTTAATTGCACGCCGGTGGGTCGTGCGTCAGACTCTATGATGGCCCCGACTTAAAGCTGTTGATTTTAGTTGGTTTGGGCCGGAGCTTCTTGTCTGTTGCTTGGCCCATCGGGGTCCAACTGATGTTTTTCTTTTGCTCCGGAGTTAGTAAGTTATTCGGCGCCCAGGGATCTCCATCGTCGGGCAGCTTACTGAATCTGTGAGTCCTGGTTTTTTATTCATCAGGATGTTTATAATGATTTATTTGTTTGTTCTTGATGATTCATTGACTAGATAGAGATTCACCACGAGGACCGAAGAACTAACTAAATGTTATGAACCACTGCAGAAGCTGAGGGTGAGGTTATGCCCATGTAAAATCGATTTAAGCCCGCCAGTAACTGTGTGTTACTGATCGTTCCAAGTCGATACTTCTGTGGTGGTTCTTTTGTTTTATGTCTTGGTGTTTAAAATTTTTGTGCTGTTGGCGCCTTACGTGTGTTTTCATATTAAGTTAAGGTAACTGAGTGGCCACCTATTGGGAAAACAGCTGCTCATTCGGCTTACGAAATGTTTTCATGGTATAAGTACCTGATTGTTGGTTTGGTTTTTTCCCACCTCGGTGTTTGGAGTGTGAATCTTTTTCTGATTGCGCCTTTTCCTGATCTTTGCCTACTTGTACCTTTCCATATATTATGTAATGAATTTAGGCATACACCATCACAAGATCTGGAAGTCTTATATACAGAGTAAATAATTACACTCATATTTAACAAAATATATAAACAAATTCCTCCAGTTGTCCATTTCTTGCCAGTGACGAATGTTAAAAAACAAGAAGTGTTGTCAATTTATTTCTGAATATCGCAGGGGTATATAAATAACTGAACGCAGCTATATATCCGAATCATTTCACTCATACCTATATGGCAAAGTATTTTAGATATTCATTTAAAATATTCATGACAACAGAACGGCATCGTCATTACAGGCATCGTCTAACAGGCTTTTATTACAATTCATCGCCTGGCAATGTGCTAATTAATGTCTTATTTATTTATTTTAAGATAAGATCATATGTGTTTAATTGTGTTTTGAATATACCTGTTCTATCTGTTTTATCTAATATGCATTATCTGACCTATCTTAAGTGTATTTGTATGTTTAAAAATGATATGTATTGTCTTTTATGATAATTATGTAGTTTATACTTGAATGTATTATAATGATAAGTAGTCGGTAAATAGCTATTCATAGCTAATGTTATAAATGTTTAAACTACCCGACTTAAAATAAATTTTGACTTTGACTTTTTTTTATTATCATCGGTCAACTCCTTTCAGAAGCCCAAAATGACGAAGTCCGTTTTTGGACCGTTGATGACGGTAGCAGTCGAAAATGTAAGGTAAAGACTATTTCACGTTTAGAACAAAAATGTACAACAACATAAACAGTTCAAGATAAAAGGTAAAGACTATTAAAATTTCACTTTTAGTAGTTTAAACATTATTTATTTAAGAAATATATTAGAGGTCAGTTGTAAAGTAGATCAAATCACGAGCGCGTAGCGCGAGTGATTTATCTGCTTACAACTGACCGACAAAAAGTGAATTATTACTCAACAATTCACGTACTAGAGCTGATTTATTTCCATTCTAATACACAATCATGGACGAAAATACACGTGAAGCCTTCCGTTGCTACCATTTCGACGCCATTGCATTAAAGAAGTCCCGCCAAAAATTAGACTGTTTCACTAACGTCTACTCTTTTGAGCAAAAATGACGATACGCCCGTCTGTCGCCGTAACTGACGTCACATTTGCATTTGAAATTGACTTCATAGCTCCCGCGCTTACAAAGTGTGAAATTGTTGTGCAATATAACACGTTTTCAAATCATTGGCTATATAGGCGCGGTGTGTTAGAATTAACTTCAATTACACAGAAAGCTCAAGGACCTTATCATGGTATATGCGTTCTTGATGGCGCGGATGTTGGCGTTATGTCTTCAAACGAGATGAAGGAAACCGGAGAACCCTGGGAAAACCACCCAACCTGGACATGCCCTAACCCGCATTTGAAACCGGACGACAATAGTAACAAGCAAGTGCGTTATCCACTAAGTGATCCAGGACCACCAAGATTGTAGAAACGTGTAACACATCACAAAGCTGTTCAAGATACAAGACAAAGACTATATCAGACTTTTTTCATTCTAAGTAGTGAAGAAATATGCGTACCTTGTAATCCTCCATTCCACTCTTCCAAGTTGCATTTGAAAGGTCATACACATAACACATTACCTCGGTAGTATCTGACCTGTACCGCAACACTATAAACCCTTTCACAAACTTGATGCTACCTAGATATGGATAAAACAAATATATGCTCATTCGTGGGTCAGCTCATAGCTTACAACATCGTAAGGTTTCCAGTCTCCGGAGAAATAAGGGTTAAAAACCGCTGAATAATGATCTTAGCTGTCGGGCGGAAGGTAAACTTTGTGACATGAATTGAGCCGCGACGCGAGAAAACCGGTCTTCGGGGTTTCCGAACAGGTGCGACTCAAATCGACATGTTCAGGCACAGAAGCAGGCTAGAGGCTTGAATTTTTGGCTATAAGTAGTAGAGGAATTATGCGAGTAGCGAAAACACAGCGAAGGCGATGATCAGCTGTGCAGTTAACAGTATACCTTTAGCTTTTTCCTATATTAAAAGTAGTATAGGTCTTATAAAGTGTTCATGAGGTGCCGCCCATACAGTTACCTATTTGCCGTATAATAACATTCGAATGATAACACTCACCATCTTGAGGAGGAGTAAACGTGAATGTTCCCTTGGAGTAATATTTTTGGTTGCCTGCGTAAATGTCTTCCGTGATGCTGGCATTGAACGACGATACTTTACCAGGCCAACTGTCATTGGCGTACATGAATGGAAACCTTGGCTCCAGAGCCGGTCGGCTGCAATCTAAAAAAAAGTAAATGACAATTAAAAAATATAAAATTATAAAATAAAGCTTTCAGGTGTGTCACTGGTCCCGAGGTAATAAAACTTGTTTCATACTCAACTCGGCTGAACATCATTTAAACTGCTCATAGATGACGAGACGAAATAGCCAGAATAAATTGAAATTTCGGGTTAAGATCTCCTAAGCCTGTACTCTATCCTGCTCATAAATATTTAACATTTAAGAGCAGGATTACTTTTAGCCTAAGCTGAGCTGAGCATGGAAAATGTTTACCTCGGGTCAGGTATAATTACTCCTCGTCTGGTCATTACCTAGCGGCTGGTGCGTTTAACCACTTGAAATCAGAAGCAGAAGATCATGGTCCGGTGTGAAAGCCAAAGCCGAAAACTAATTGTAAAACTAGAATTTGTTTTATATGTGAAAACTGATGTCTCCCTTTCTAAGTGCATGTCCAAAATATGCAAGCAAGAGTTATAGTTCTTGTGCATCACAAATCCTGTCATTCTGTTTTATAGTGTATCAGGTTTCATTGAAATATTTCTTACCCTTTTCAGTTATAGAGCAGACACGAAATTATATGGAAAATAATCAAAGGGAAATAACTCCAAAAATACACAAGCAAGAGTTATAATTCTTAGTTGTGCTTTTTAAGTGTTTCAAGTTTCATTGAAGTATCTCTTGCCCTTTTTTAGCTATAGAGCGGGCAAGAAATTTTATGGAAAATAATCAAAGGGAAATAACTTCAAAAATACACAAGCAAGTGTTATAATTCTTGTGCATGACATATCCTCTCATTGTGCTTTATAAGCGTACTAAGTTCCATTGAAATATCTCTTACCGTTTTTAGTTATAGAGCGGACAATAAATTATATGGAAAATAGCCAATGGGAAATGACTAAAAAGAGTTATAATTCTTGTACATGACACATCATCTCATTGTTCTTTATAAAAGTATCAAGTTCTATTGAAATACCTCTTATGGTTTTTGAGTTATAGAGCGAACACGAAATTGTATGGAACATAATCAAAGGGAAATAACTCCAAAGATATGCAAGCAAGAGTTATGGTTCTTGTTCATGACACATCATCTTATCATGTTTTATAAGTGTACCAAGTTACACTGAAATATCTCTTATGGTTTTTTTTAGTTAAAGAGCAGACATAAAATTGTATGGAAAATAATCAAAGAATAACTCCAAAGATATGCAAATAAGAGTCATGGATTTTAAGCGTGACACATCATCCCATTGTGGTTTATAAGTTTACCAAGTTTCATTGAAATATCTCTTTTGGTTTTTGAGTTATAGAGCGGACAAAAATTGTATGGAAAATAATAAAAATGAAAAAACTCCAAAGATATGCAGGCAAGCGTTATCGTTCTTTAGCATGATACATCATCTCATTGTGCTTTATAAAAGTACCTATCTCTTACGGTTTTTCGAGTTATAGAGCGGACACGAAATTGTATGGAAAATAATCAAAGGGAAATAACTCCAAAGATACTAAAGCAAGAGTTATGGTTCTTGTGCATGACACATCCTCTCATCATGCTTTATAAGTGTATCAAGTTTCATTGAAATATCTTTGACGGTTTTTGAGTTATAGAGCTGACACGTTTTGTGACGGACAGACAGACGGACAGACAGACGGACGGACGGACGGACGGACAGACAGACGGACAGACGCACTGGGAAAAACAATATGTCGCCCGACCCTTCGGGGGGAGACATAATTGTCTATTAATTTTCAACATATAAAGCAAATAATCATAATTTAGTTTGTATAAACATTTTCCGACCAATAAAACATTTGAGATCTGAATATCATTTTATATCAAGAAACCAATATTCAAGTGAGTAGTATTCAAAAATCAGGCTCAGACATCATATACAGAATATTTCCATCGGTGCTCCGTTAGACCTCCCCACACGGAAGTGGAGCGAGGTCACGAAGTGTATCGGTGTGAGGTTAGCCAGCTGATCTAAAAAACACAAATCTCGGCAGCTCGGATCGGCCTCGGCTTTCATAGGTGTCTGGATGTTTCGCTACCCGGTTCGTTCGCACTTAGTCCGTTCGCGACCTCCCATTGGTCCGTTCGCTACTCGGTATTTTTCGCACCTTTTCGCATCTTATCGACCCTAGTCGGTTCGCTACCACAACTTTTTTCGCGGCTTCCCGCCCAATTATGACCGTTAATTATTCACTCACTACTGAACCTCACAGCTTCCCGCCAATTATGACCGTTAATTATTCACTCACTACCAAACTTCACTATTGCTGAGTAGCCTACGCATTAAAATGATGTGTTTTTTTTAAATAATTTCATTTTAGAATGGTTATATATTAATGTTTTTATGTTTTATCTTTGATATATTTTAAAATATTTTATTCACTCACTACCAAACTTCACTATTGCTGAGTAGCCTACGCATTAAAATGATGCTTTTTAAATAATTTCATTTTAGAATGGTTATATATTAATGTTTTAATGTTTTATCTTTGATATATTTTAAAATAATGGGGAAACTGAACTAAATAATTTGGACTAAATAATTAACCATACAGGAACCATGAACCTCTTTCATATACGACCATGATCTGAGACATCAAAGCTTGGCAGCTCGGATCGGCCTTGGATTTCATACACGACCATGATCTAATCAAAGCTCGGTAGCGCGGATCGGCTTCGGCTTTCATACACGACCATGATCTGAGACATCAAAGCTCGGCAGCTCAGATTGGCCTTGGCTTTCATACACGACCATGATCTAGCTCGGATCGGCCTCGGCTTTCATACACCACCATAATCTTCTGCTTCTACAAGTGAATCAGACGACCAATGGTCCTGAGAACGCTCACCTGAAGCCTGATCTTGGAGCATTAAGTCATCATGAAATGACATTGGCCTTGAATACTCTTAATTTAATTACATACCTTCATTGACTCCATTAGTTGTCTGCATCTAGCAACTTTCAGGTCTCAGGCTGCAATACTTTCCAAAATATCCATTGTTTTCGCCTTTTCCCATGTAAAAAACTTATGTTTCCAAAAATGACCTTGCCGTAAAATAGGTCAAGGTGATCCTAGGATCATCATTTGAACAAACTATGGTGGACTGGAGTCCCAAATGCTACATACCAAGTTTAGTGAAAATAGGCCTGCCGGTTCTGGAGAAGAAGATTTTTGAGAGTTTTTTTTTTTTACCATAAACCTCTTTCATACACGACCATGATCTGAGACATCAAAGCTTGGCAGCTCGGATCGGTCTTGGATTTCATACACGACCATGATCTAATCAAAGCTCGGTAGCTGGGCGTGGCAGCCATCCTGGTCATGTGACCCAGATTTCGCAATCAAACTTTTGTTCCCCCTACCAATGGATGCTCCACATATTATTTCACTTTGATTGGTCAAGCAGTTTCAGAGAAGAAGATCTTTGAAAAGTGTGTATGGATGACAGACCAGCCAAGGTCAAGAGATGACCTTGACCTAAATCAATCACATACCTTCATCTACTTCATAAGTTGTTTGCATCTACCACTTTTCAGGCCTCAGGCTGCAATAGTTTTCAAAAAATCATAGTTTTCACTTTTTCCCTTGTAAAAGCCTATGTTTCCAAAATTGACCTTGACGTAAAATAAGTCATGGTCATCCTAGGGTCATCATTTGTTCAAACTATGATCGGCTGGAGTCTCAAATGCTACATACCAAGTTTCGTAAAAATCGGCCTGTCGGTTCTGGAAAAGAAGCTTTTTGAGTGGTTTTTACCATATATGGGCGTGGCGGCCATCTTGGTCATGTGACCAAAATATCGTGATCAAAATATAAATGCCACTACTCAAGGAGGCTCCACATAAAATTTCAACTTGATCGACCAAGCGGTTTCAGGAAAGAACATCTTTGAAATTGTGGACGACGGACGACGGACGGACGGACGCCGGATCATGGCCATCCTATAAGCTCATCTTGTGAGCCTTCGGCTCAGGTGAGCTAAAAAACGTACCCGACTTACGCCATCCAGCCAAGGACCGAAAGTACATGTATGTATTTCTAAAACGTCGTAAACTTCGTGATTTTCAATGTATTTTCATGTTTACAAGAAAGCTTAATATTCTGCCTCTTCTGGTCAACACCATGTATTTTTTTTTTTTTTTTTTTTTTTTTTTTTTTTTTTTTAATTCAGTTTTACGTCCCTTTCAAGATTATTTCAGCTCATATGAGACGGGCCCATCAGTAGGTGGGCGAAAACGGGAGAACCCCGAGAAAAACCACCTGGCACACCCGAAAGCAGTGTGGCCAGTGCGGGGCTTGAACCCACACCAGACACAGCGGTGAGATGATAGAGTGATTAAGAAACAGCGCACTTAACCGCTCGGCCACGGGGGCCCTGTTTATGTTTTGGTGTCATTTGTCAGCAGTATACATTTTTTTTCACAATTAATCTATTCATCCAAATTCTTGTATAAATGTGAGACTTTTTACCCTTTCACATACCATTCACGTCCATGGAAAAGTGACCTATTCAACATTTCTTCAAGACGGTACCCGGACACCCCGGACAGAATCCACCCCACTCTTTTTTGTTGACGAGGATAGACCCCCCCAGTATATCTTGCAAATAAGACAGAACCCCCCCCCCCCCCCCCCCCGCTTTTCCCAGACAGATCAGAATCAACTTCTATAACTGAGCAATCATTAATTTAGACATAATTTAGTTGACTATAAAAAGTAGTGATTAATGACAATTTGGTTATTAAAACTTTTAGACTGTTGTTCAAAAAATTGCATTTGTCGAAACACTCCGTTTTTAAATTCATTTAAATTTCACACGACACCATCCAAAATCATGAAAAGGGTTCTGTAGGCCAAAAGAAGCAGGATGATTTCTCTTGTTTAAGAAACCCATTTTGTCATAGACTGCCCTTGTATATAAAATAAATATGATAAGCAGGTAGCAGGAAATCATTTCCTGTGCAATAACAGACTTGCATGTTGACTTTCGTTTGTAATAATGTATTTTAAGGTCGCTCTTAACACGGAAGCTGGGACACTTACAACACTTTACTAAAACTTGCCCATGCAATATACAGAGATTCGTTTTATTTGTAAAAAATGAAAAATTCATCACAAAAAATTTGATATTTTTTCTTATTTTTGCTCAAAACAGATTGTAGGTACACGTTAGAACCGCCTCGCCGAGGCGGTTCTAACGGGTACCCACAATCTATGTTTTGGAGCAAAAATAAGAAAAATAGGTATACCCCTGCATACCCCAGTTTTGCTATATACAAAAGTGGGGTTCAAGGGGGTATACATTACACGGACATGTTTTCCTGATGAGCCTTTGGGAACGATTTACCACTCCGCATTCTTCAAGTCAGAAATTAAAATAAGCCTTCGCATGACAAAACCAACAATTTGGGTTTTCTGCAAGGTCCTACACAACCCAATCTGTATAGTCACAGAAGTAGGATAGAAGCCTGAAATTTCGGATTTATCACAAGGAGGGATTGTACTATTTGTGTAACGAAAACAAAGAAGCTGATAAGTTTTGCAGTTACTGCACAACTGATCTGTGTCTTTGGTTTCGTCTATATAACTTTAGGTATTTCATGTGATTTTCTTCAACAAAGTCATGTTTGCAAGACGGTCGTCTTCAAATTAGCCGCATCATGAGAAAACAAACATTTTGTATATGCGAAAACAAAGGCGAAGCTGGTCGGCGCCTTTTGAATTCGCTACACGGATAGTACAATTCGTCTTATTCCTTTATTTAAATAAACTGAGAATGTCAGGCATCTCAGCCATCGTCTGTGACTGTACAGACCGGTTTGTGTCCGACTTGTTCGAAAACCACATTGTTGATTTTCACATGACGGTGGTCTTCAAATGATGGAATAAGGAGAGTAATGGATAGATTAACCACGGAAAACAGCCGCATCAACAAATTAAAAATATTGACAACGACTATCCATTATCCATTTCCGTGTTGATTCCGAATGTACGTCATGGGAAAACCAACAATCTGCATATGCGAAAACAAAGACGCAGATCAGCTTCGCGGTAACCGCGAAGCTGATCAGCGCCTTTGTTTTCGCTACTCGGATAGTTCAATTCCTCCTCTACTTAAATCCGAAATTTCAAGCTTCTAGCTCTTTTCTGTGCTTGTACAGGCCGGTTTGTGTCGGACCTGTTCGGAAACCACATAGTTGGTTTTCCCACGAGGCGGCTCATATATCACAGAAATGCGTCGAAGCGACGTTACAACTTAATACGAATTCAATTGTTTCATGCTTTGAAGTGTTGCTGAGAATCAGGATTATAAGTTTGTAGTTGCTAAGTAGACACTTGAAAACCACTCATTGCTACTTGTAAGAAGATACTCTGAAACTTTTAAAACAATTAAAATCTTTGCTACAACTCTGACGAACACATTTTTCAGGCGGTATTTAGTATTCAGGGTAATGCGGTAACTTTAATAGAGCTGATAGAACTAGAACCTTGAAAACGGGTGCATTCAGGAAAAGTGGATGTTTTTACAGCTGATAGAACTGAAGAAGTAGATGCTTTCAGAGCAAACAGAAAACTAAAAAAAAAAAAAAAAAAAAAAAAGGGGGGGGGGGGGGGGCTTCAGTTGGGCACATACCCGTACTGCCTAAATATGGGAGTAGGGACGAATCACTGCTGTCAAAACATTGTTATAAAACCATTACTTCCCTGTAAAACTTGACAAGTAATAAAGCTAAACATACTCATAAAAAGCAGTTCTTTTCATATAAAACACGAATGTCCGAATGCCAAAGGTATAATGAACACATTCATTATGATTTTAATTAACTCATACAAGACTGTCGTCCTTTTTATGGGACATAGGCAAACAGAATAACCCCAGATGTGACGCATCAGAACGCGGCGTCCCATCTGGGGCTATTCTGTTCGCTAAGAGAAGTTTCACTGAAAAATGATCAAAAATGAAATAAAGCAAACATCACTCCTGATGCCTCTAAAAATGACAGTGGACTCATCCAAAATGATGATGATGGATTTAAGTTCATTCGTCCCTTTATAATAATTGAGCCGTATCATGAGAAAACCGGATTTTTTCTTTTGCGAAAACAAGGCGCAGATCAGCTTCGCAGTAACTGCACAGCTCAGTGAACAGCGCCTTTGTTTTCGCAACACGGATAGTGCAATTTCTTTTCTCCCTAAATCCGAAAAATCAAGCTACTAGCCATCTTCTGAAATTGCACAGATCGATTTGCATCGGACCTGGTCGGAAACCACGAAGACCGGTTTTCTCGCGTCGCGGCGCATATCCTTAAAATATTAAGCTTTTAAAACCGACATGATAAAACCTATCTGACTTTAATAAAATTGAGTTTTCGCATGAGAAAACCAAGAATTTGCATATGCGAAAACAAAGACGCAGATCAGCTGTGCAGTAACTGCGCAGCTGATCAGCGCCTTTGTTTTCGTCACAGGGATAGTACAATTCCTCTTCTACTTATATGCAAAGTTGCAATTTTTGGCTTTATTCTGTGACTCTACAGACCTGGTCGAGAACCCAAATTGTTGGTTTTCTCATGCGAAGGCTCCAATACTGATCATGAACATACACAATGACAGATAAGACACAGTGAACATGTGACACATAGCTTCCCGGTCATTATGAAGGTACCAACGCCACGGATCTGCGAAGACGTGACGCCGCCGCCGTGACTGGCATCTGGCGTCTCAGGTTTTACCAAGCGTAAGCTCACACTTTAACTTCCTTGATAAAAAACAAAACACTGGGAGGGGCCATTACGATAATTTGCCCATGCAAGATAGACAGATTTTTTCAGCTGTTAAAATTTAACATTTCATTGAAAAAAAAAATGTCCTTGATATTTTTGCTCAAAACATTAATTGTGGGTGCACGTTAGAACCGCCTAACCGAGGCGGTTTTAATGAGTACCCACAATCGTATGTTTTGGTTTTGCATCAACAATTATACTGTTATATATAAATGGGTTTATAGTGGGTATTCAATGCATGTACATGTTTCTGTGATGTTAAACTGAACAATAAACGATAGATAGTAAATAGGAAGTCTTCACGTAAATAAAATATGAAATATGATAATATGAAATATGCTAAATTCTCCTTAATCACGAAAATCAGTAAATATAAAATCCTGTTCGCATTGTCAAATCTGTTGACGTCAGTTCGTATGTATACCAGTGCATTTGACACAAAAAAAACCCAAACGTTAAGTGGTTTACTCGGAAAGCCTTGTAAAGAGAGACATGAAAAACAAAAAAGTAAAAAGGTACAAGTAGGCAAAGATCAGGAAAAGGCGCAACCAGAAAGAGATTCCCACTCCAAAAACCGAGGTGGGAAAAAACCAAACTAACAATCAGGCACTTATACTATGAAACATATCGTAAGCCGAATGAGCAGCTATTTTCCCAATAGGTGGCCACTCAGTTACCTTAACTTAATTAAAAATATGAAAACATACATAAGGCGCCAACAGCACAAAAAAAAATTTAAACACCATGACATAAAACAAAAATAACCACCACAGAAGTATCGCCTTGGAACGATCAGTAACACAAAGTTACTGGCGGGCTTAAACCGCTTTTACAGGATCCTAACCTCACCCTCAGCTTCTGCAGTGGTTCATAACATTTAGTAAGTTCTTCGGTCCTCGTGGTGAATCTCTCACTAGTCAATAAATAATCAAGAACAAACAAATAAATCATGATAAACATCCTGATGAATCAAAAACAAGGACACACAGATTGAGTAAGCTGCCCGACGATGGAGATCCATGGGCGCCGAATAACCTACTAACTCCGGAGCAAAAGAAAAACACCAGTTGGACCCCGGTGGGCCAAGCAACAGACAAGAAGCTCCGGCCCCAACCAACTAAAATGAATAGCTTTAAGTCGGGGCTATCATAGAGTCTGACGCCCGACCCACCGGCGTGCAATTAAAGAAGACAGCATAGTTATCAACCATGATTGGGTTAAAAACTAAGCATGCAGACTGTCGCATAACATTCAAGTTATAACCTATACGTCTGTAACGTGTTATGATTTTTCTGAACTGAAAAGAAAAATCATTAATTCCTATAAGTTTCTTAAATTCAGTTGTAAACAAAGTCACCATAAAATTCAGGTTCCGAAATGCCCTCACTTAAAAGCGTCTTTAACCCAAAATTATATTTGGAAATCAATTCATAGTGTCTACGATAAAATTTAGAAAAGGTTTTTCGAAGTTTATGATACCGATAGCCCTGTTGGAGAAGTTTTGCCGTTAAACATTTATTTCGAGCGTTGAAGTCTGTAACATGATTGCAGACTCTAGCAAACCTAATAAGTTGCGCAATGTAAAACCCATAAGAAGCACGACGAGGAACGTCACCATCCAAAAAAGGAAAATTTACTATATCAAAATCAAAGTCATCGCGCTTATCATAAATTTTAGAAGAAACAAATCCATTTGCAACAGAAAGATGTAGATCTAAAAAGGGGGCTTCGGTATCTGAGATATTGGCTTTGTTCAACTGAAGTTCAGGTGGATAAATTTGATTGACCATACCTTCAAAATAAGGGCTGTCAATGTTCAAAAGGTCATCGGGAATTAAAAGCCTCGATAACATCAGCTTGATTATCATGGTTAAGAGAATCCATGAAATCTCTTTCGTAGCCGTATAAAAATAAATCAGCTACGAGAGGTGCGCAATTTGTACCCATCGGAATTCCAACAATTTGTCTGTATAACTTGGTCCCAAATCTAATATAAATATTATCAAGGAGATAGGACAAGGCGTCGCACACATTCTGACATGACCAAAGTGTATACCGACTTTGGTCAGAGGAAGTGAAAAAGCCTTTCTGTCATTACATGCCAAATAAAGTGAACCATAGTTTTTTAATGCCCTTTTGAAGGTCCACTCTATCAAATCCAGAAGTTTTTCTTTTATTAGAATATGTGGTAATGTTGTATACAGAGTAGAAAAATCATACGTGGACAAGCTTGTCGCACGGAACCCTCTACACTTCAATTTACTGAGCACCTCACCAGAATTTTTTATTGACCAAAACCAATGTTTATTTGAAGTTTCATACACTGTCTCACAGTATCTTATAACATGCGATTTGATAGCAGTAAGACAGGAAGTTAATAATTTAGAAAGTTCAGTGGTAGTACAAGAGCTAGAATTTGCAATAAATCTAGCTTTGTATGGTCTTTTGTGAAGCTTAGGTAACCAATACATCGTAGGAAGTTTGTCTTGGCCTTCATTGACACAAACAGAAAACTTAACAGGTAAATCGTTTAAGTGGGCATTAACTACAGACACTTCATCAGCATCTGTCTCCAGATAAGCCCTGGTACCATCATGCTCCTGTTTTAAGGTGTTAACGTAGTGAAGCCTACAAACGACAACAACATTGTTTGCGGCTTTGTCTGCCGGAACCAAGACATACTTTCTATGAAATTCTTGGATACCCTGCTTCAAATGCCTAAATGACGATTTGGGTTTAGGAGGTAAAAGATTAGTATTTTGTGAATAAAACTTAATACGTTTATCCACGATAGTGAAGATACTTCTTTTCCATTCTTTAAGAGCATTATCATCAACACCCTCTCGTTTACACCATCGATTACCGAAACCATTTAATGCAGATGCAATCTCCTCTCTACATTTGTCGAAATTAATGTAGGAAGGGAATCTATATTTCGGACCTTTAGAAACAATTTTGCGAATCCTAGAATCCGAAATTATTTTTAAATTTCCAGTAACTATATGTCCTGCTGGTTGATAAATATATTTTGAATCTTTACAATCTCAAGACTTGGGAGTATTAGCATGGATATCAAGATCAGAAACAAGTTTATTGAAATTAAAAATAGTATTTCTGATTGGTTTGTTATATTTGTAACAAATAATAGGAGGTTCTGAATTTTAGAAGTAGGTAGGTATGACTGTATCACTGATTTATCTTGGAATGTGCTTGGTAAATCAATAAAGTCAATTCCTTTATTAATGAAAGGAATTTTTATAAAACTTCTAATGTGATTAGCTTCGGAATCGATAAATGGACGAAGAGCATGCTGAGTATAACATCTTGTTAACAGTGCAGCGTCATACATTTGATGATTTCTATCGTAAAATCTATTAGCCTCTGTGTCCAAGGAACGTAATGCAGCAATAGGTAGAGAACTTAGATAAGACAGCATTGGATGTCGACCGTGAATCCTTAGTTTAACAGCTAAATCATTAAGGGAAATGTTCAATTTCAATGCAGCGCACCGTTTACGTTTGTCATTACCCTTTTTCCGTACAGTCAAGCATTGATTACTTTGAGAAGGAAGCTAATATGTCGATTTATAATTTTGGCGACACTGAACAAATTAAGCCACTTTCTGTATGCACCACTACATTAAATAGCGCAATTCATAGTGTCAGCGTCTTTAAATGCCTCCTCACACATCAGCGCTTTGATTTATTTGCGAAAAGCTGTATGTATTGCTTTACGTCCCAGCCAACAGTTATGGCCATGTCGAGTCGTTAGCTGTGAAAGGGACTTAAAGCAATACATCAAACAAACAAAAATTAATTTTCGCAATAAAAACGCAAGTCTACGTCATGGGACTTTCGCTTATGTGTGGCGACGTAGCAAAGGATATGGCGAATGTAAGAACATCGCCTGTCTAACGACAAGGAACGTATTGGCGTTAAGACAGCTCTATGTTTTGGTCTATGTGGCGACGAGGCTTTTGATTGAAACATATTTGAGTCATCTCGACGTGAGAAAACCAACCATGTGTTTTCCGAACAGGTCTGACACAAACCGAGCTGTTCAGACACAGAAGATGAAATTTTAGATTTACAAAGTAGAGGAATTTTACTATCATCCCCGAGAAGCGAAAACAAAGCCGTTGATCAGCTTCGCATATGCAGATTGCCGGTTGGTTTTCTCATTAGTTGGCTCATGAAGAAATAGTACGGATTTTTTTTCCAGTTGATGAATTTCATTGCCACGGCGTCAGCACGTCGTTTCCACGGCGCTCTTATTAGAACGCCGAGTGACGGCGTTTGTTTTGAGTATACATGTCCGAAAGTAACGCCGACCCTTGGCGTTCTAGGATTTCCGACGGCGTTCTATGGAGTTCCCACCGCGTTGCTGCTGCGTAGGTGACGTTTGTACCGCGCTCACGGCGTTGAATTTTTGTAGAACGCCGCGAGAGCACCGCGAGAACGCTACCCTGGTGTGACAGGGGTTTTAGCATGATTACGTCTTATATTGACAGTCCACCTGATTTTCCATTACCCCCTTTCCTCAGCTAAGGACGAACATTTGTCCCAAATGTTTCGAACACACATTTGTCCCAAATGTATAAAATGTCTCAATTTACGAATACGTTGAATACTCAAACGTTATTAGTCGACTCAGCACGCAGGGTAAGTCCACTTTCATTTTACATGTTTTAGGGCCTTCAGATGTTATTTGAATTCATTTTCAAGTCGATGGGATTCCTTGAAGCAAACAGAACAGCCCCTATATGGATCTGCGGCCGCGTTCTGTGGCTTCACATCTGGGGCTATTCTCTTTGCCTACAAACAGGACGACAGACTGAAATGAGCTATGTACGACCATTAATGCCAGAAAACAGGAATAAAACCATTTTGAAGATATAACTACATTTCAAAAAGATAGTCAAGTTCTCGCAACAATAAACACCATAAAAATGCACTTGATTTGACAAGTTCAATATTGACATAGACAAGTCTCATTGAACTCGTCACGTAAATCAGATAAGACATGGAATGCAAAATGTTAAAAATTTAATAAAGAATAAAGAAAGTCATTGGTTTCGAAGCGAGTTACATTTTAGATAGAAAAACGTACGCGTATATCTCTACTGTAGATTGTGGCTCCCGTTTATAATGATTGTGGTATGGTTTAATTTATTGATGCGACCACAGCCAAATACTGTTCCAAAACTATTTTTACTATGTACAAATTCTGCATACCGTGCGATGCACATTTTGTTAATGTCCGTGAAGTTTATACCCCCTTAAACCCCGCTTTTATATATACGAGTATATGCAAAAATTGGGTATGCAGGGGTATACCTATTTTTCTTATTTTTGCTCCAAAACATAGAATGTCGGTATTCGACAAAACCGGTCTGTGCAACTACAAAAAAGATGGCTAGAAGCATGGAATTTCGAATTTGGGAACAACGAGGAATTGGTACTATCAGTGTAGCGAAAATAATGGTGCTTTTCAGCTGTGCAGTGCATGTAGCTGGCCTGCGCCTTTGTTTTCACCTAGGCGAAAATCCAGGCGAGGTTAGCTGGTACAGGTCAGCCGCGGTATCCTGTAGTGTTGATACTTTTCGGTTTACAATAATATTTTCCAATAACAATAATCTATTTTGAGGACGAGCTTTTAATAGAACACCAACAGGTAAGTTAGTAATGGGAAAGTATAAGACTTTTGGAAAACGACCTGCATTCATCCATATGCTTATAGAGCAGTGGTTACTGTGATGTGCTTGGAATCCGTCTTTCCCAGGTTCGAATCCGGGTAGGGTCATCTTTTTTTCTTCTAAAAGCTAGATCAGCGCCAATTTAAACGAAGCATTTTTGTCTTGTTCTGAGCGTGATCTTTATAAAACGAATTATATATTAATGCTCCCACTATCTTGGGCAGACCGCTCCTTTCGCGCATCATGGCAAGACGGCTTCACTACAGTGAAGAAAAAAAAAGCAAATCGCTCCATTTAAGGCTTCTTTTGTAACGTTCAGCTCAACATAAAAAGTAACTTTACATATTTTGTATTAATGCTTGCAGTACATGCATGTCACATAGTACTTTATTCACACATTGTAATTTGCCCTGGCTTTTTTGTTGTACAGCTCCGTTTCATAAGTTTTGTACATACCGATTTGTTTCATAAGTAATGGCATAGCAGTACTCGTACTTAAACCTTGGCCAAATTTTATTGGGTGTTTGCAGAATTGAACGGATTTCGCATACCGAACTATATAATCGATTATCGATTTTATATGTCTGGTTATCTTCCCTTGGATATTTGCCAATCTCGCTACTTACCTGTAAAATTCCGACCCGCGTTTATTAAGAAAAGTATATAAAACATTAAAATAATTTGTCATAATTTACTTATTATTGGTCTCTCACTATTTTATAAGATATCACAAGAAAGTGTAAAACCTTGCCGACACGCTGATGTAAGAAAATATAAAATAACTTAATGTTTGGCGGGGTCATTTTGTTCATCCATTAGAAGAGCAAACCCCCATTCAAGTCTATGTCTCCTGAGTTGAAATGCTTAGTTTAAGCATTTTACCACCAAATAATAGAAGTTTTAATTAATTTTCATAAATTTTATAAGATATACATGGATTCACTAGTTTCCATATTTTGCAATGATGTAAATTTCACATAAATAGATTAATCTTTTAAACGGTCACTTTTTGTTTAAAAATTGGTTTGAGAGCCCTTTCGACCGAACTGACTGTGGAGGCGAAGAAAAAATTTTAAGTTCGAAAATTCTCTTCAGACTGTGTTACCTGGACAGGTAATCATAGGATTATTATACTGTTGGTACACAGATAACTGGCGAAACAGCCTGTGACAAAGTGTACAAAAATGCTTGTAAGATTAAATTTTAAATCAATTAGTTTTTTTTCAACTTATTAGATTTGAAATAGCAATTTAAATATTTTTTGTTCTTTAGTGTTCTTTCTCGTCCGCTGAATGAGATGCAAACTCGAAACATAATAATCTTAGCCAAAATGATCGACCCGACAGCGTTTTTGTCATTTTTATCTGTCAATTAAAGAAACCTTATTATCAATTTAAGTATTTCACACTTACTCAAGACAAGTTGTTGAGCTAATGGACTCATTGCTAATTTACCATAGATATTGCAATGTTATTTAATCCGTCACTTTGAATACGCTCTTTAATCAAGGCTCTGTTTTATTTCATAACGAAAACTTGCCCATGCAATAGACTGTATTTGTAAAAAATGAAAATTTTCTGTGTAAAAGTTTTGATATTTTTCTTATTTTTGCTCCAAAACATAGATTGTAGGCACTTGTTAGTACCGCCATGGCATTTTTCTTATTTTTACCCAAAAGATAGATTGTGGGTACATGTTAGAACCGCCTCGCCGAGGCGGTTCTAACGAGTACCCACAATCTAAGTTCTGGAGCAAAAAAAAATAGGTTTACCCCCGCAAACCCCAGTATCCTATAGAAAAGTGGGGTTAAGGGGGTCCTCATTGCACGGACATGTTTTCCTGATGCATATTTCTTCAAAACATTTCGACAAGAAGCAAAAACTCTAAGTAACTGCAAAGAGACACCCAAATTCAACAACCCTAAATACGCATAAATATGGGTTGTTACATATATATGAACCTTCTTTCTTTCTTTCTTACATGTGGTATATGAAATGCAAATCATGAAATTTATATAGATCTTGTTTATTTATGGATTAAGCAACTTTCCACGTATTAAATATAAATGCATTTGAATTGAAAAAACGATATCTAAAGTTAAATACGAAATTAATGCAGGAAATTTTAATTCTTTTATGGCCAACCATTAACTCTTTGTGTTTAGAATTAACATGTTTTGAACTATATGAAATCAAAGGCCATGATATCGACCAGCCTGCATGATTTTTCAGCAAACATTTACCTGTGTAAAACGGATTTTCTCACGACGCTGCCAAAATGTCTCGAGAATGCCATAATCCTAGTTGAATGTTTTTATAAGAGGCATGATTTTATGACTTTTTACCCTTTGGCGATGAAATAAAGACCCTGGTCAAAATACAATGTCAGGTATATTCCCTGTTCATGTAGTAGTAACGCTAATTTATAGTCATTACTGTGAGAAAATCTACTTTCGGGTCGGCATATCGATCTCAGACCAAATTGGTAGCTATGATCAGCTATCAAATCCGTACCAATGTTGCTAATCGCATTCTAGAATAAGAAATGATCATGCATTAAAATGCGAGCGC
The DNA here is from genome assembly GCA_964017185.1 of Rugalucina vietnamica. Lineage (NCBI taxonomy): Eukaryota > Metazoa > Mollusca > Bivalvia > Lucinida > Lucinidae > Rugalucina > Rugalucina vietnamica. Next base: position 57,855,453 of record OZ024875.1, on the reverse strand, counting down.
TAGGTGCAGTAGGATTCAATTCTTGACCACGCAGGTTTTTTTTTTTTTTTTTTTTTTTTTTTTTCTTTTTTTTTTTTTTTTTTTTTTTCTTTTTTCAATATTCTGCTCGAATTCGCCAAAAGATGATTTTATATAAGTTTTGCCAAGTTTTCTAAATCTAATCATTCATCCAATCATTTTCAAAATGTTCCTGCTGCTTTAAATTATAGACCGGCATGGGTACTTTACTAGATATAAGTAATATAAGCTACAGCGAAAGAAAACCTGTCTTCGGAATTTACGACCAGCTCCGAGTCAAACCGACCTGTGAAAACACAGAAGATGGCTAGAAGCAGGAAGTTCAGATAATAGGGATTGTACTATCTGCATGTTTGATAGCTTTGCAACTATCTGTAGTTTTATACATGTAGCTTTGCAATTACCGCACAGCTGATCTGAGTCTTTGTTTTCGCACTTGTTGAAATTCGGTTTCCTCATGACGCGGCTCATATAGGGGTAAGGTTTACACAATAAAGAAGCCTTGCATTGAAGTTATTTCAATCAGCGTGCTTATTTGCTGCCTACAGACATGTGTAGATAAAGTAGCTTTACTTTTCAATTAAATCAGAATAAAATGTGCATCATGGTGTATGTTAACATTTAATTCGAAAACATTTAATAATACCTTATATTCCTCTTGGTCACTGAGCCTGGACATCAATTCATGCGACATGAAATTACCTGTTACTAAATTGATCGAATAATTTTCAAAAATTGCATAAAATATTATAAAAGTTCATGTAAACATTAAACTTTTTATCTAAATTTTATGTATATATTTCAGTTCCGGCATTAGAATTCAAAGTTTTCAAATTCATTTAAGCAGACTTACAATGTAAGCAACAAGAGAAAATACAATACATGTAAATTTTTCAAATAATTTCAAAATGCGAATACAGTGGCGGTTTACCACTTGTATAACTTATAACACAAATCTGTCGGAGACCCGTGAACTAGCAAAATTCAGTGTCATCTACCTAAGAGATAATACTGTGTGACAATATAACCAATGCTACATACTTACCTGGATAAACCTGTATCGATTATCAATTCAGTCACGCGATTACAATACCTTGGACCATGATGTAAGGGAGACAATCGGTTTATTGATTTTTAGGCAGATCACGACCGATAACTGGTTACAGAAGCCATTCTATAGTTTAACATGTTATGTCAAACTTAATACATAAAACTATCTACTGATTGTAACATTTTAGATTTTTATCGATTGATTTATCAATAGTCACACATTAAATGACAAGCAAAATATCATAACTTCAGGGATACAAATATCAACTTTAACATTGATTTCATACTCTTCAAGAAAGTTTAAACCCAAAACAGATTATATCGTTAAATTGGCATATCACCCAGTATACTACACCTAACATAATATTTGGTCCACTCTGTGTATATTCAACTTTATTGAAGCTTGAAATATTGCACCCAAATAGCCGTGGTACACCAAATTATACAATCAGTCAGCGTTTGATACATACTTACACATACAACCGTTTGTTTTTACAAATAACACTGGTCAAACAGTTGAATATAATATTTGATCCAAAGAAAGCCGCTCGAAAAGGATGGCGAAACGACAGTCCAAACAAGGTAAGGCAGTCTAGTAGGATGCAAGATTTCAAGCTTAAATGACCCCGACTGTACATAGGGTAGACCAAATATTATGTAAGGTGTATCTGTCCTTTTATTGGAATAATAAATTTTAGTTCAAACTGTCCTGTAATGTTAGAAATCAATGTTAACATTAATATTTGTGTCACAGACGTTATGTTATTTCGTTAATCATATTTGATGTGTTATTATCTATTTATAAATCGATCAAAATCGAAATTGTTACAATCAGTGAATAATTCTATGTATAAGGGTTGACTTAGCAAAAAATCCGCTCAAATTTGCAAACACCCAATAAAAATTGGCCAAGCTCCATGTACGAGGACTGCTATGTCATTACTTATGAAACAAATCGGTATGTATTAAACTAATGAAACGGAGCTGTATGTTTCATTAGCCCATGTTCTCACTTTAAAGAAGAACAACAAAAAACAAACAAAACTAATAAAATAAAACCAAACTTATGAACAAGCAAAAAGGAACAAAACACACACACACACATACACACACACACACACACACACACACACACACGCATACAAAACAAACAAATAAAAACATTGAAAAAAATATTCAGTACTGGGTTTCGATCCCACAACTTACGGAACGAGAGTCAGCATGGTAGTCCACAAGATGCTAGTCCACCGAGCTATCCAGCCAATACACCTGTTTGTTCAATATTATAAATGTCATTCTTTATTGTAACGAAAAAATAACCGGTGTTTATGTTTACCATTCTCTGTTTACAAACTTTAAAAATGAAAATAGTGTCACGAGAAGTCACCAGGCCTGTACATACTTGTATATTTTAAACCACGAACAATTATAAGCTCATCTGTAGACAACCATCAGATTGTCGGTATATTCTGCACGTTAGTCGTGCGAATATCCCTAATCAAACGAAGGGATGCCAGAATACTGTTGTGTTGTCGAGATGACAACTAATATGTCGTTGTTTATATATCGTTAGATAAATACTATATAACTTTTAAATTACACACTGGAAGGGTGCTAAAATGGAATTCGAACCTTTACCTTTACACTTTTAATTGTCGTTAATCTACTTTTATTGATACCTTTAATTATATTCATTTTTCGATATTTCTTTTGCATGTATCTTTAGTTTAAAGGTGTACATCTTACGCACATTTGTCATACGTAGATCTAGTACATAATTTAACTATTATTTCCCTTGCAAAAGAACACAAGTAATGGCTTATAAAAGAACAACAGCAGAGCAATCATAAACACACACCATGAAAACCAAATGGGGAATGACCAAAGTGACAAAGTCTCTATAGGAAAAATTGAGCCGCGACGCGAGAAATCCGGTCCTCGGGGTTTCCGACCAGGTCTGACACAAACCGTACAGTCACAGTTAGCGTTCAATAACAATTGGTTAAATTTTGCATGGGACCGAAGTTTTTGAGGTCAAAATGGAAAGGCTCGAGAAATCGTGCGGTATTGCCGAGACTGTACCTAAACTATTTTAACGAACCGAAAGGAAACGAAATAGACAACATTGTCGAGAAAATAAAAGTATTTAATAGTGGATTGCACGGGTTAGGGAATCACAATGATTACGATAGTAATAGTGTCCGAACTTTAGCACCTGTCCGAACTTTACCGGATTTCCCCTACCGGATTTAAAAAGAATATCTGTGTAGCGACACAAGCAAAAGCGCTGATCAGCTTCGAAGTTTATACTGCAAAGCTGATCTGCGCCTTTGTTTTCGCATAGGCCAAAATCAGGTTTTCTCATGAACCGGCTCAATTGGCAGTTATTATTATTATCAAAAGTAAATGTTTTAACTTGGCTGGGTTAAAAATGCTGAAAATTTGTCAAAATATTTTTTTTTCAGCAGAGCAATTCTTCAAGTATCTGCAAAGTATGAAAAAATGTACCATAATAATTCTTCACGCACATGTGCAATATCTCTTGGACACAATAGCAAGTGTTACACCTTATGGGTGGTTTGCCTTTATTATGCCAGGGTGAACATTTGTCACTATTGACAGGCGTGTACCAAACGGGTATCGAACCTTCTGACTGCGAGCACTATCGTGGCCGTTATTCAAAATTTTCAAAAGCATTTTTAAAATAAATTTTGTATCTTGGTCGTTTCATTTCATGATTTCATGTTTATTTTCAATGAACTGGTATGGGACGAATCACTGTTTTGAAAACACATTGTATAAAACCATTATTTGAGTCGCCTCGTGGGAAAACCAACAATGTGGTTTCCGAACAGGTCTGACACAAACTGGGCTGTACAAGCACAGAAGATGACTAGAAGCTTGAAATTTCGGATTTAAGAAGAACAGGGATTGTACTATCCGTGTAGCGAAAACAAAGGCGCTGATCAGCTTCGCGGTTACCGCGAAGCTGATCTGCGTCTTTGTTTTCGCCTGTGCAGATTGTTGGTTTTCCCATGAGGTGGCTCAATTTTCTCTGACTTTACTCTACTGTAATAAAGCTTTAAACAAGTTTTGCGTCACTTATTTCTTTTTATGTATAACGAATGTTCGAATGCCAAAGGTATAATGAACACATTTATTATAATTTTGGTTAACTCATAATGATAAGACAGACGTTCTTTTTATGGGACATAGGCAAACAAAATAACCCCAGATGTGACGCCTCAGAACGCGGCGTGCTAAGAGAAATTTCAAAGAAAAATGAAATAAAACATAAATATCACTCCTGATGCCCCTAAAAATGACAGTGGACTCATCCAAATGATAATGATGGGAAAGTTCTTTCGTCACAAACGGGTCAGTTAAATTGCACAGTCGAGCCGCGTCATGAGAAAACCGGATTTTTGCCTAGGCGAAAACAAAGGCACAGATCTGCTTCGCAGTTACTGCGAAGCTGATCAGCGCCTTTGTTTTCGATACACAGAAAGTAAAATTCCTTTCCTTCCTAAATCCCAAAATTAAATCACTATAATGACCCTGCGAGTACCCACAATCTTATTTATACCTATAATATATAAATGGGTTTATAGTGGGTATTCAAAACATGGACATGTTTGAGTGATGTTAAAGTGAACAATAAACGATAGATAGTAAATAGGAAGTCTTCACGTAAATAAAATATGAAATATGATAGTAAATTCTTCTTAATCACGAAAATCAGTAAATATAAAATCCTGTTCGCATTGTCAAATCTGTTGACGTCAGTTCATATGTATACCAGTGCATTTGACACAAAAACGTTGTTAAGTGGTTTACTCGGAAAGCCTTGTAAAGATTACTTTTAATAAGAGACATGAGAAACAAAAAAGTAAAACATTGTCAAGCATTGATAACTGAGAAGGAAGCTAATATGTCTACTGACAGTGAACACATTAACCCACTTTCTGTGTGCACCACCACGTTAAATAGCGCATACAGAGTTAACTAAATTATTATTTTATAATTGAGCCGCTGCATGGGAAAACGAACAATCTGCATAGGCGAAAACAAAGGCGCAGATCAGCTTCGCAGTAACTGCGAAGCTGATCAGCGCCTTTGTTTTTGCTACACGGATAGTATAATTCCTCTACTTTCTAAATCCAAAATTTCCAGTCTCTAACTATCTTCTGTGACTGTACAGCCCGGTTTGTGTCGGACCTTGTCGGAACCCAAACTGTTGGATTTCTCACGCACAGGCTCAATTGATAGTGTCACCGTCTTTTAAGGCCCCGTCACACATAAGCGAAAATCTCTCGCCGTAGACTTAGATTTTTTAGTTTAGTTTAAACATATTTTATTCAAATAAATCACATACATATATAAATCATACATTTACATGCAATACAAATCAGGATTAGAATGAAAGCTTAAAGCTTATTTAATTCTTCTCCTGACACATACGAGAAAATAACAGACATAATGGCGAGCGGTATAACGTATGTTGTGTTTTCCAACAAAGTGTATGTGTATATAATGATATATGTAAACACATATACTTTATACTTCTAATAATTTAACTGAGCATAAAGGTGTAGACATTTAGGTTTACTCTAATAATTCAAAGTGGCATCATGTTAAATATTTCCATAAACAATTTATGAATAAAACAAACTAACTCAAAGTGCCTAAGTATCAGATATGTATAGAGAATACTAGTAAGTAACTGAAGAAATTCAAGACAAAATAAAGATGGATGCCATGAGTGGGTCCGGTGGGATGATTTGGGTTATACCAAGAGCTAAGCTACTGGTAATTGCATTGCAGCATTAAAATCGTTTACTTTCTTTAATATAATTGTGAACAGCAAGAACGCCGTAGACGTGGATGCTGTATGTATTGCTAAAGTTACGTCCCAGCCAACAGGTATGGTCATGTCGGGTCTTTAGCTGTGAAAGGGACGTAAAGCAATACATCAAACAAAAAATCATTTTCGCAATAAAAACACAAGTCTACGTCATGGGACTTTCGCTTATGTCTGGCGACGAGGCTTTTGATTGAAACATATTTGAGTCGTCTCGCGAGAAAACCAACCATGTGGTTTCCGAACAGGTCTGACACAAACCACGAAATGTTAAATATTTAATAAAGAATAAAGAAAGTCATTGGTTTCGAAGCGAGTTACATTTTAGATAGAAAAAATGTACGCGTATATCTCTACTGTAGATTGCGGGTCCCGTTTAAAATGATTGTGGTATGGTTTAATTTATTGATGCAAAAATGCGACCACAACCAAATACTGTTTCGCAGTGTTCCAAAACCATTTTTACTATGTACAAATTCTGCATACCGTGCGATGCACATTTTGTTAATGTCCGTGAAGTTTATAATATACCCCCTTAAACCCCGCTTTTATATGCAAAAATTGGGTATGCAGGGGTATACATATTTTCTTATTTTTGCTCCAAAACATAGAATGTGGGTACTCGTTACACCGAGGCGGTTCTAACGTGTACCCAAAATCTCTGTTTTTAGCAAAAAATAAGAAAAAAAAAATCTATTGAAAATTTTCAATTTTTACAACATAAGTCTGTATATCCGGAAAAGGGTAGAGGTTAAGCTGAGAATCAAATGAGCCGCGACGCGAGAAAACAAGTCTTCGGGGTTTCCGACCAGGTTTGACAAACCGGTCTGTGCAACTACAAAAAAGATGGCTAGAAGCATGGAATTTCGAATTTGGGAACAACGAGGAATTGGTACTGTCAGTGTAGCGAAAATAATGGTGCTTTTCAGCTGTGCAGTTACTGCATGTAGCTGACCTGCGCCTTTGTTTTCGCCGAGGCGAAAATCCATGCGCGGCTCAATTTAGGTTAGCTGGTACATACATGTATATTTTAAACCACGAACAATAAAAGTATAAGTGTATAAGCTCATCTGTAGACAATGGTGATCAGATTGTCGGTGTACTCTGCACGTTAGTCCTGTGAATTGCGTGTACCCCTAATCTAACGAAAGGGATGTCAGAATTATGTGTGTTGTCGAGATGACAACTCAAAATAACAAGATAATATGTCGTTATATATATAACGTTATATAACTACTATATAACTTTTAAATTACACAAAGAAAGGGTGCTAAAATGGAATTCGAACCTTTACCTTTACACTTTTAATTGTCGTTAATCTACTTTTAATGATATCCTTAATTATATTCATTTTTCGATATTTATTTTGCATGTATCTTTAGTTTAAAAAGATGTACATGTTACGCACATTTGTCATACGTATATCTAGTACATAATTTAACTGTTATTTCCCTTGCAAAAGAAAACAAGTAAAGACTTATAAAAGAACAACAGTAGAGCAATCATAAAAACACACTATGGTCGTTCGTCTCTCACTAATGAGAAAGACCATCATTATTTCTTGAATATGTTCGTGTGTGTTGGTGAGTTCTTTGATAGCTGGCTAAGCCAATTCTAGCTCTAAACTGTCGGTTGCAAGTAGAGCAAGTCAATGTCATTGAATCAGCTGGTGGCCCATTGGTATTGGCTATGCGTTTTTTGCGCTTTCTTTCAGCTTCACAGACTCTCTTTTTTTCATAGAGAGCTGCTCCTTTGTTGATGAGACCTCGCCACCTTGATCGCTCCTGTGCAGTCTGTTCCAAAGACCCAATTGGCATGTCGAGATCCTTCAGAGAGGCTTTCAGGGTGTCTTTGTAGCGTTTCTTCTGGCCACCTTGAGAGCGCTTTCCCTCTTGTAGTTCTCCATAGAAGACTTTCTTAGGAAGTCGCTCATCAGGCATTCTTAAAACATGGTCAGTCCACCTTAGCTGTGCTAGCTTTAAGACAGTATGCATGCTTTGCATCCCTGCTTTCTTCAGGACCTCTGTGTCTGGGATCTTGTCTTGCCACTTGATTTTTAACAACTTTCTCAAACAGCTTAAGTGGAAATGGTTAAGTCTCTTTGCATGACGAAGGTATACTGTCCAGGTCTCACACGCACACAAGAGGGTTGGAAGTACCACAGCCTTGTAGACTTTCAGCTTGGTGCCAAGCTTGATTCCATTTCGCTCCAGACATTTGCACGGAGTCTTCCGAATGCCACACTGGCTTTGCAATTCTTGCAGTGACCTCATCATCAATGTGCACTACTCTCGAAAGAGTGCTTCCCAGGTAGGTGAATTTATCAACAACTTTCAGTTTATCTCCATTCACAGTGATGGTTGGTTCATTGTACGGTTTTCCAGGTGTTGGTTTGTGTACATCCTCTGTCTTTTTTGTGCTGATTATGAGATCATAGTTTTCACATGACTGTGAGACTTGATCCATGGCTCTTTGCATTTTTGCCTCTGAGCTGGCATTATTATCCTTATCATTTGCATAGAGGAGCTCATCTAGCACATCAGTCTGCACCTTAGTTTTGGCTTGCAACCTTCTAAGGTTGAATTAATTGCCATCAAAACGGTACCTGATTGGAAAACCAGTGTCACTGTCCTGAAAAGCATCCATGAGCATGACAGAAAACATCATGCTGAACAGTGTTGGTGTCCTAACACAGCCCTGTTTGACCTCAAAGGGTTAGGAGAACTCTCCATCATTTTGCACACGTTCCTGCATGCCATCATGAAATTGCGACACCATTGCTATGAATCTGGGTGGACAGCCAAACTTGGCCATGATTTTCCAGAGTCCATCACGACTAACTGTGTCAAACGCTTTGGTGAGGTCGACAAACGTCATGTATAGATCTACATTCTGCTCTTGGCATTTCTCCTGAAGCTGTCTTGCTGTGAAGATCATGTCTATTGTCCCCCTGTCCTTTCTGAATCCACAATGACTTTCTGGGATAAGTCCCTTCTGATCAAGATGAACATACAGGCGGTTCAACAGAATTTTTGCTAGTATCTTCTCAGCAATCGATAGGAGGGAAATGCCTCTGTGGTTGTCACATACTTGTGGATTTCCTTTCCGCTTGTATAGGTGGATTATGGATGCTTTTGGGATAGCCTCCTTCTTCCACATACAGTGAAACAACTCTGTCAGTTTCTCTGCCATGGGTAGCCCCCGGCCTTATAAACCTCTGCAGGAATTGCATCTGCACCTGGAGCTTTGCCAGATGACAGTTGTTGAACTGTGTGACCTAACCAAGGGCACAGGGTGTTTGAGTTAGTACTTCCGTTGTTCCTCGTGACCGTTATGTTTATTTTCGTGGATTGAAAGAATAACTAAAGTCAATTTACATTTTCATTCGTTGAATATATTATTTCTGTTGTACTGAATTTTCTGTTATACTAATTTCCAAAATAAACTGGAGTCTTATTTCGATTGTTCTATAGAAAGTTAATTAAAGTTTCAATTTTGTAATACTATTTTAGTCTCTTCATTCCAAAAGCTAAAAAACGACTCCCCTTAGATTAAGGACATAATCCCAAAGAAGCTTTGCCACAAGAATAAACTAGTTCTCATAAATCTTATCTGCCCTTAATGTTCTAGAAATGGTGCAGTCTTCGCATCCATACACACGCACACACATCAACCCAAAACGACGTCGTTACCCCATGATACCAAGTTACAGTATATCAAAATATTCATCAGATTTCGATAACCTCAAACTTATTCAAATACATCAAAACCATAAACCAATTAGATACCAAGCTTTATCTTCATAACAATACCGTTACCATGGTAAACAAGAAATAGATTTACACTAATCCGTCCCACCGGATACGTCATGAATACTATATAAGATGCAAATGGTCCAATATTAATACATCATAAGCTGTCCAGTTAAGCCTGAAATAGATTTAAACAATCGCACCCGGACAATGATGTCAATCTTCAATACAAAGTAGCTGCAAAACCCATAGAAAACGTAATCAATGGAAATTCATTTAATCTTCCAAAGACCAGCAGAAGCATTGTTCATCTCCTAGATTAATTTCCAAGGATCCAATCAATAGTTCCAACAAATTACAAAGTTAACTAGTTTCTTCAGACCACAAGTTACCAAGTCTGTATCCCAAAACCCAAAGGCAGGCGTGCCTACTATGTTACAGAACACCCCTTGGCCAAATGTTTTTGCCGTAAGGGAAAAACATTCAAAGAAGGCAGCAGGACAAGTCATACTTGTAGCATCAGGCTACTAAACCCAATATCAGAAAATGTCTTATACTATTTTTAAGTTCCCTTTGATTTCTTCAGCAGCACAGTGCAGTATCGGAAACCAATACCTTAGTCCAAATTGAACACAACAAAACCCAGAAAACTGACAAAACCCAATCACATGTCGTCAACCGACATTGCAACCAAAATATCATAACCAAAAAAAAACTCAAATTTGACAAAACCAAAATGCAACAATATGCAAACAACTACCAAGTTACATTTTAATCAGCACCTTATTTTACATTGACCAATACAGTTTCATTGCCACAAGCACCACAACCATTAAGTCCAATGCTGAAATTGTGTCAGCTTTGTCCATTATTGGAAAACATAAATGCTGCTACAGTTCTTATTGATTTCCACAGTAGCGCAAGAACTAATACCAAATTACAATAGTGACACAAGAAAACTCCAGTTATAGTCTTTATAAACCCACTACAATGATGATACACTTTGAAGCATTGCCTTTTGTTCTCACACGTCCTTAACATTATTCCCTCCCGGAATAAAATATTTACAGTTTAAATACTGTTGATAACCCCAAGTATATCAACTCTATAAACCTGACTTTTGCCAGAGCGGAAGAATTTCTTTTCCCCTACCCTTTAACTACAAGGGCCCCTTTCAAACAGAGACTCTGAACAAAGTAGTCAGCAACCATAATCAAAAACATTAATACCCGAATAAAATCAATGCATCAATCATTAAGGTAGCCATTATGAACACCCCAAAATGGCGTCTCAACAGTTGAGGCATATTCTCTTGCATACATGAACATAACATGAGATACAACATGTAAAAAAGTACAAGTAGGCAAAGATCAGGAAAAGGCGCAATCAGAAAAAGACTCCCCCCCATGCACTACATATAACATTAACAAATTCATTTTATCAGCACAAAATGTGTCCTGTCACAAAACCGATAAACATTGTCTCGTAATAACAGTGTCCTGTCACAGTACAAATTCGAGACAATTGTGTGTGTCCTGTCACACCACCATTAATGATGACATGATGATATGATACTAATCCACAGTCAAACATTCACTCTATAACCTTGGCACTATGTATTCTACCAAGACTCCTTGTTTCTCAGGACCAAGTCTACGGCGCAACCATGCCTAGCGCCTTGCTCGAAAAGAGCTACCGTTCAGGCCTTTGCTTCAAAGATAAAGATTATTTGACATATCCAATCATGAAAGTAAGAAAAATACATCCTGTTATTAATCCAATCGTCACTATTAATTCTGTGACAACACAATTATTTGCATGTAAATTAACACACTGCGCACACAAACCATTGCAATAATACTTAATTAAATTACCATTTTTATAATTAAACATTACTTGACTTGGTTAAACATTAATGCTTTCTTATCATTAAAACTGAATCATTTGAAGTTTACTTTAATGCACTGTTTTACATGGTTTTGTTAATCTATTTCTTCTAGGATGACATCGTGTTGTTAAGCATTGCACCTAGCGCAGACGGTTTTCTAGAATCCACGCTTTAACCCTGGCTCATATAAAATCCCATCAATAGCGTTGTCCCAAGCACAGACGGCTGTCCATAGGATCTGTGCTTTAAACGAAACGTCACCACTCATCGACGAAGTTTAATCGGCTGGGCATCACCATTGTCAATATGAAATTTTACATATCAGTAAATGTCAAATCGCTGTCCTTTGCCGCAAATAAATCATTGTTTATCAACAATTTAGCCACCATAGGCCTAAATTCTAACGGCGAGTAATATTCGAACAGCCCGATCTCTTTGTATGCTGACAGTGTCCTCATGGACCCCAGCTATTATGTCCAACTGGATCCACCCGTAATTAAGATCGCCGGATAGCCGGATAGTAATGTTTAGTTACACCAGGCGAAGATCTGTCCACAATTAAACATCGTATTTATTAAGTTCCCGTTATTTTTCCACATGCCCATATTGAATGTTTAGATTGTCAAAGTTCCATTCCTTAAGTTTAAACCGGCAGTCCAAGATAGATAAATGTTCAGTACCCACGTTTCAATTGTCCTCTTGGTTCGCATCCTGGTCACGGCACCAGTTTACACTGTGACCTAACCAAGGGCACAGGGTGTTTGAGTTAGTACTTCCGTTGTTCCTCGTGACCGTTATGTTTATTTTCGTGGATTGAAAGAATAACTAAAGTCAATTTACATTTTCATTCGTTGAATATATTATTTCTGTTGTACTGAATTTTCTGTTATACTAATTTCCAAAATAAACTGGAGTCTTATTTCGATTGTTCTATAGAAAGTTAATTAAAGTTTCAATTTTGTAATACTATTTTAGTCTCTTCATTCCAAAAGCTAAAAAACGACTCCCCTTAGATTAAGGACATAATCCCAAAGAAGCTTTGCCACAAGAATAAACTAGTTCTCATAAATCTTATCTGCCCTTAATGTTCTAGAAATGGTGCAGTCTTCGCATCCATACACACGCACACACATCAACCCAAAACGACGTCGTTACCCCATGATACCAAGTTACAGTATATCAAAATATTCATCAGATTTCGATAACCTCAAACTTATTCAAATACATCAAAACCATAAACCAATTAGATACCAAGCTTTATCTTCATAACAATACCGTTACCATGGTAAACAAGAAATAGATTTACACTAATCCGTCCCACCGGATACGTCATGAATACTATATAAGATGCAAATGGTCCAATATTAATACATCATAAGCTGTCCAGTTAAGCCTGAAATAGATTTAAACAATCGCACCCGGACAATGATGTCAATCTTCAATACAAAGTAGCTGCAAAACCCATAGAAAACGTAATCAATGGAAATTCATTTAATCTTCCAAAGACCAGCAGAAGCATTGTTCATCTCCTAGATTAATTTCCAAGGATCCAATCAATAGTTCCAACAAATTACAAAGTTAACTAGTTTCTTCAGACCACAAGTTACCAAGTCTGTATCCCAAAACCCAAAGGCAGGCGTGCCTACTATGTTACAGAACACCCCTTGGCCAAATGTTTTTGCCGTAAGGGAAAAACATTCAAAGAAGGCAGCAGGACAAGTCATACTTGTAGCATCAGGCTACTAAACCCAATATCAGAAAATGTCTTATACTATTTTTAAGTTCCCTTTGATTTCTTCAGCAGCACAGTGCAGTATCGGAAACCAATACCTTAGTCCAAATTGAACACAACAAAACCCAGAAAACTGACAAAACCCAATCACATGTCGTCAACCGACATTGCAACCAAAATATCATAACCAAAAAAAACCTCAAATTTGACAAAACCAAAATGCAACAATATGCAAACAACTACCAAGTTACATTTTAATCAGCACCTTATTTTACATTGACCAATACAGTTTCATTGCCACAAGCACCACAACCATTAAGTCCAATGCTGAAATTGTGTCAGCTTTGTCCATTATTGGAAAACATAAATGCTGCTACAGTTCTTATTGATTTCCACAGTAGCGCAAGAACTAATACCAAATTACAATAGTGACACAAGAAAACTCCAGTTATAGTCTTTATAAACCCACTACAATGATGATACACTTTGAAGCATTGCCTTTTGTTCTCACACGTCCTTAACATTATTCCCTCCCGGAATAAAATATTTACAGTTTAAATACTGTTGATAACCCCAAGTATATCAACTCTATAAACCTGACTTTTGCCAGAGCGGAAGAATTTCTTTTCCCCTACCCTTTAACTACAAGGGCCCCTTTCAAACAGAGACTCTGAACAAAGTAGTCAGCAACCATAATCAAAAACATTAATACCCGAATAAAATCAATGCATCAATCATTAAGGTAGCCATTATGAACACCCCAAAATGGCGTCTCAACAGTTGAGGCATATTCTCTTGCATACATGAACATAACATGAGATACAACATGTAAAAAAAGTACAAGTAGGCAAAGATCAGGAAAAGGCGCAATCAGAAAAAGACTCCCCCCCATGCACTACATATAACATTAACAAATTCATTTTATCAGCACAAAATGTGTCCTGTCACAAAACCGATAAACATTGTCTCGTAATAACAGTGTCCTGTCACAGTACAAATTCGAGACAATTGTGTGTGTCCTGTCACACCACCATTAATGATGACATGATGATATGATACTAATCCACAGTCAAACATTCACTCTATAACCTTGGCACTATGTATTCTACCAAGACTCCTTGTTTCTCAGGACCAAGTCTACGGCGCAACCATGCCTAGCGCCTTGCTCGAAAAGAGCTACCGTTCAGGCCTTTGCTTCAAAGATAAAGATTATTTGACATATCCAATCATGAAAGTAAGAAAAATACATCCTGTTATTAATCCAATCGTCACTATTAATTCTGTGACAACACAATTATTTGCATGTAAATTAACACACTGCGCACACAAACCATTGCAATAATACTTAATTAAATTACCATTTTTATAATTAAACATTACTTGACTTGGTTAAACATTAATGCTTTCTTATCATTAAAACTGAATCATTTGAAGTTTACTTTAATGCACTGTTTTACATGGTTTTGTTAATCTATTTCTTCTAGGATGACATCGTGTTGTTAAGCATTGCACCTAGCGCAGACGGTTTTCTAGAATCCACGCTTTAACCCTGGCTCATATAAAATCCCATCAATAGCGTTGTCCCAAGCACAGACGGCTGTCCATAGGATCTGTGCTTTAAACGAAACGTCACCACTCATCGACGAAGTTTAATCGGCTGGGCATCACCAGTGTCAATATGAAATTTTACATATCAGTAAATGTCAAATCGCTGTCCTTTGCCGCAAATAAATCATTGTTTATCAACAATTTAGCCACCATAGGCCTAAATTCTAACGGCGAGTAATATTCGAACAGCCCGATCTCTTTGTATGCTGACAGTGTCCTCATGGACCCCAGCTATTATGTCCAACTGGATCCACCCGTAATTAAGATCGCCGGATAGCCGGATAGTAATGTTTAGTTACACCAGGCGAAGATCTGTCCACAATTAAACATCGTATTTATTAAGTTCCCGTTATTTTTCCACATGCCCATATTGAATGTTTAGATTGTCAAAGTTCCATTCCTTAAGTTTAAACCGGCAGTCCAAGATAGATAAATGTTCAGTACCCACGTTTCAATTGTCCTCTTGGTTCGCATCCTGGTCACGGCACCAGTTTACACTGTGACCTAACCAAGGGCACAGGGTGTTTGAGTTAGTACTTCCGTTGTTCCTCGTGACCGTTATGTTTATTTTCGTGGATTGAAAGAATAACTAAAGTCAATTTACATTTTCATTCGTTGAATATATTATTTCTGTTGTACTGAATTTTCTGTTATACTAATTTCCAAAATAAACTGGAGTCTTATTTCGATTGTTCTATAGAAAGTTAATTAAAGTTTCAATTTTGTAATACTATTTTAGTCTCTTCATTCCAAAAGCTAAAAAACGACTCCCCTTAGATTAAGGACATAATCCCAAAGAAGCTTTGCCACAAGAATAAACTAGTTCTCATAAATCTTATCTGCCCTTAATGTTCTAGAAATGGTGCAGTCTTCGCATCCATACACACGCACACACATCAACCCAAAACGACGTCGTTACCCCATGATACCAAGTTACAGTATATCAAAATATTCATCAGATTTCGATAACCTCAAACTTATTCAAATACATCAAAACCATAAACCAATTAGATACCAAGCTTTATCTTCATAACAATACCGTTACCATGGTAAACAAGAAATAGATTTACACTAATCCGTCCCACCGGATACGTCATGAATACTATATAAGATGCAAATGGTCCAATATTAATACATCATAAGCTGTCCAGTTAAGCCTGAAATAGATTTAAACAATCGCACCCGGACAATGATGTCAATCTTCAATACAAAGTAGCTGCAAAACCCATAGAAAACGTAATCAATGGAAATTCATTTAATCTTCCAAAGACCAGCAGAAGCATTGTTCATCTCCTAGATTAATTTCCAAGGATCCAATCAATAGTTCCAACAAATTACAAAGTTAACTAGTTTCTTCAGACCACAAGTTACCAAGTCTGTATCCCAAAACCCAAAGGCAGGCGTGCCTACTATGTTACAAACTGCTGTTCTTGTTTCCATGACGGTTGGAAATTCATCTAACAGAACATTTGCACTCTATTTGTGGAAGTCTGTCAATTGCATCCTCATTGATGCTTGATGGTCGATTCAGCATTCTATTGAAATGTTCTGCCCACCTTTTCAAGATAGCCTCTTTATCTGTGAGAAGAGTTTTTCCATCTGCACTGAGCAATGTGGTGGCTCCAGAACTCTTTGGGCCATAAATGGTTTTCAGTGCATAATGAAATTTCTTCATGTCCTTTCTGTCTGCGAGAGACTGAATTTCTTCTGTTTTCTTCCTTAACCGGGAATCTTGCATGTCCCTGAGCTTGGTCTGGACTGTCTGACAAATGTTGCTGTAGGCTGCTTTCTTGGATACTGAGCTAGTATCATCTTGATGTGCCTTGTGCAATCTGTGTTTTTCTTCAAGAAGCTTTTGAATTTCATCATCTTTCTCATCAAACCAGTCTTCATGTTTGCGAAATGGATGTCCTAAAGTAGTAGCAGCTGAAGAATGAACTGTTTTAGGGAAGACTGTCCAGTTTTCTTCGGGGTTCTCTGAACTGAGATTGATTGCATCCAGTTGGTTGCAAATGTCGGTTAAGAAAGCTTGTCTCATGCTGTCTTGATTCAGCTCTGAGACATCTAGTCTTTTAGCAGCTTTCTTGCCTTGAGGTCGCCTCGCAGGCTGGATTCTTAGGTTGAGTTTGCTGACATCCAGTCTATGATCTGTCCAGCAGTCTGCACCACACATAGTCTTTGTCACTCTGACATCCTGCCTGTCTGTTCTCCGCACTATAACATAGTCTATGGGATGCCAATGTTTGGAACGGGGATGCATCCAGGATGTTTTACTTCTGGTAGGGTCTCTTTATAATAATTGAGCCGCGTCAGAAGAAAAACGGATTTTGCCTACTAGTAGGCGAAAACAAAGGCGCAGATCAGCTGAGAGTAATTGCACAGCTGATCAGCGCTTTTTTGGCTACACAGATAAAAATTCTTTTCCTTCCTAAATCCTAAAATAAAAGCTTCAAGTCATCTTCTGAAGCTACAAAGACCGGTTTGTGTCAGACCTGATCGGAAAGGAAAACCCGAAGACCTGTTTTCTCGCGTCGCGGTTCATATTAAAGTTCGAAGGCCGATATCTCGGAAACAAGCTCGGAACGGTATCGATTTCTTTTCATTTTCTACGTATGCAGGACATCAAAATATATTCACATGCAAAAAAATAAAAATTTTCTACCGTGAGGTCAATTACGTACATCTGGCTTTAAGCTTCATGCTTTAAAAACTGTCTTCATAAACTTAGCCAAGCTTAAATACCGATCATGAACCTGCACAATGACAGATCAGACATGGTAAATGTGACCTTGTGACACATAGCTTCCCGGTCAATATGAAGGTACCAACGCCACTGGACTGCGAAGAAGTGACACCACCGTGACTGACATCTGGCGTCTCAGGTTTTGCCACGCGTAAGCTCACACTTTAACTTCCTTGATAAGAAAAACAGTGGGAGAGGCCATTGCGATGATTTGCCCATGCAAGATATATAGACAGAATTTTCAGCTGTAAAAATTGAACATTTCATTGAAAAATAAATGACCTTGATAGTTTTGCTCAAAACATTGATTGTGGGTACACGTTAGAACCGCCTAAACCGAGGCGGTTTTAACGAGTACCAGGGTCACTATAATGACCCCGCGAGTACCCATAATCTTATTTATACCTATAATATATAAATGGGTTTATAGGGGGTATTCAAAACATGGACATATATGAGTGATGTTTGAACAACAATAAACGATAGATAGTAAATAGGAAGTCTTCGCGTAAATAAAAATTACGAAATATAATAGTAAATTCTTCTTAATCACGAAAATCAGTAAATATAAAATCCTGTTCGCATTGTCAAATCTGTTGACGTCAGTTCACATTTGACACAAAAACATTGTTAAGTGGTTTACTCGGAAAGCCTTGTAAAGATTACTTTTAATAAGAGACATGAGAAACAAAAAATTAAAACATTGTCAAGCATTACTTTGAGAAGGAAGCTAATATGTCTATTTATAATTTTGGCGACACTGAACAAATTAAGCCACTTTCTGTGTACACCACCACCACAGTAAGTAAGTAAGTACGGATTGGCGCATGGAATGTGCGCACTTTAATGGATAGTGCTGGGTCAGATAGACCACAGCGTAGAACGGCCCTTGTGGGCAGAGAACTTGGGAGGTATGATATACAGATAGCTGCATTGAGTGAGACTCGGTTCGCAGATGTTGGGGAGATCAAAGAAGTTGGTGCTGGATACACCTTCTTCTGGAGTGGACGCAAAAGTGAAGAGAGGCGTGAAGCAGGAGTTGGCTTTGCCATCAAAACAGAACTTGTTGGTAAGCTGTCAGGATTGCCAAAAGGCATTAATGACCGTCTAATGACATTGAGACTTCCTCTGTCAGGCAATAAACATGCAACTATTGTCAGTGCTTATGCACCCACAATGACCAATCCAGATGAGGTCAAGGACAAGTTCTATGATGACCTAGACAATGTTATTTCTGCAACACCCCGCACAGACAAGCTTATCCTTCTTGGCGACTTTAATGCCAGAGTGGGTACAGACCACCAGACCTGGGAAGGAGTTATAGGTCCAGAAGGGGTTGGAAAGTGCAACAGCAATGGTCTCTTGCTTCTCAGGAAGTGTGCTGAACATGATCTTCTAATCACCAACACAGTCTTCCGTCTACCTAATAGGAACAAAACATCCTGGATGCATCCCCGTTCCAAACACTGGCATCTCATAGACTATGTCATAGTGCGGAGAACAGACAGGCAGGATGTTAAAGTGACAAAGACTATGTGTGGTGCAGACTGCTGGACAGATCATAGACTGGTTGTCAGCAAACTCAACCTAAGAATACAGCCTGCGAGGCGACCTCAAGGCAAGAAAGCTCCTAAGAGACTGGATGTCTCAAAGCTGAATAAAGACAGCATGAGACAAGATTTCTTAACAGACATTTGCAACCAACTGGATGCAATGAATCTCAGTTCAGAGGACCCCGAAGAAAACTGGACAGTTTTCCATAAAACAGTTCTTTCTTCAGCTGCAAGCACCTTAGGCCATCCATCTCGCAAACATCAAGACTGGTTTGATGAGAATGATGATGAAATTCAGAGGCTTCTTGAAGAAAAGCACCGTTTGCTCAAGGCACATCAAGATGATACTAGCTCAGTATCAAAGAAAGCAGCCTACAGCAACATTTGTAAGACAGTCCAGACCAAGCTTAGGGACATGCAAGATTCCTGGCTGAGGAAGAAAACAGAAGAAATTCAGTCTTTTGCGGATAGAAAGGACATGAAGAAATTTCATGATGCACTGAAAACCATTTATGGTCCAAAGAGTTCTGGAGCCACCACATTGCTCAGTGCAGATGGAAACACTCTTCTCACAGATAAAGAAGCTATCTTGGAAAGGTGGGCAGAACACTTCAATAGTGTGCTTAATCGACCATCAAGCATCAATCAGGATGCAATCGACAGACTTCCACAGATAGAGTGCAATGTTCTGTTAGATGAATTTCCTACCGTTACGGAAACAAGAAAAGCAGTTCAACAACTATCATCTGGCAAAGCCCCAGGTGCAGATGCAATTCCTGCCGAAGTTTACAAGGCTGGGGGGCTACCCATGGCAGAGAAACTGACAGAGTTGTTTCACTGTATGTGGAGGAAGGAGGCTATCCCACAAGAATTTAAGGATGCATCCATAATCCACCTATACAAGCGGAAAGGAAATCCTCAAGTCTGTGACAATCACAGAGGCATCTCCCTCCTATCAATTGCTGGGAAGATACTTGCAAAAATTCTGTTAAATCGTCTGAATGCTCATCTTGATCAGACGGGACTTATCCCAGAAAGTCAATGTGGATTCAGAAAAGACAGAGGGACAATAGACATGATCTTCACAGCAAGACAGCTTCAGGAGAAATGCCAAGAACAGAATGTAGATCTATACATGACGTTTGTTGACCTCACCAAAGCTTTTGACACTGTTAGTCGTGATGGACTCTGGAAAATCATGGCCAAGTTTGGCTGTCCACCCAGATTCATAGCTATGGTGCGGCAGTTTCATGATGGCATGCAGGCACGTGTGCAAAATGATGGAGAGTTCTCTGAACCATTTGAAGTAACAAATGGGGTCAAACAAGGCTGTGTTCTGGCACCAACACTGTTCAGCATGATGTTTTCTGCCATGCTTATGGATGCTTTTCAGGACAGTGACACTGGTTTTCCAATCAGGTACCGTTTTGATGGCAACATATTCAACCTCAGAAGGTTGCAAGCCAAAACTAAGGTCCAGACTGATGTGCTAGATGAGCTCCTCTATGCAGATGATATGGATAAGAATGCCAACACAGAGGCAAAAATGCAAAGAGCCATGGATCAAGTCTCACAGTCATGTGATAACTATGATCTCACAATCAGCACAAAAAAGACAGAGGTTGTACACCAACCAGCCCCCGGAAAACCATATAATGAACCAACCATCACTGTGAATGGGCAAAAACTGAAAGTTGTTGACAAGTTCACCTACCTGGGAAGCACTCTCTCCAGAGCAGTGCATATTGATGATGAGATCACTGCCAGAATTGCAAAAGCTAGTGTGGCATTCGGAAGACTCCGTGCAAATGTCTGGGAGCGAAATGGAATCAAGCTTGACACCAAGCTGAAAGTCTACAAGGCTGTGGTACTGCCAACCCTCTTGTATGCATGTGAGACCTGGACAGTATACCAACGCCATGCAAAGAGACTTAACCATTTCCACGTAAGCTGTTTGAGAAAGTTGTTAAAAATCAAGTGGCAGGACAAGATTCCAGACACAGAGGTCCTGAGGAAAGCAGGGATGCAAAGCATGCATACAGTCTTAAAGCTAGCACAGCTAAGATGGACTGGCCATGTTATAAGAATGCCTGATGCGCGACTTCCAAAGAAAGTTTTCTATGGAGAACTACAGGAGGGAAAGCGCTCTCAAGGTGGCCAGAAGAAACGCTACAAAGACACCCTCAAAGCCTCTCTGAAGGATTTCGAAATACCAATGGGGTCCTGGGAACAGACTGCACAGGAGCGATCAAAGTGGCGAGGTCTCATCAACAAAAGAGCAGCTCTCTATGAAAAGAAGAGAATCTGTGAAGCTGAAAGAAAGCGAAGAGAGCGCAAAGCCAAAACAAATGTGCCACCAGCAGACTCTATGACATTGACTTGCTCTACTTGCAACCGACAGTTTAGAGCCAGAATTGGCCTAGTCAGCCATCAAAGAACTCACCAACACACATCAGCACTATTCAAGAAATAACGATGGTCTTTCTCATTAGTGAGAGACGAACTATCAAGTAAGTAAGTAAGTACTTTATTTTACGAGGGTATCCCAATTGGCAGAGCCAATCTTCCTTGGGGCCCTCAAAAACATGGTTATAACATACATAGCCCATGCATAGTTCACAAAATTATTATAATTCATAGTGTCACCGTCTTTAAATGTCTCGTCACACATAAGCGAAAATCTCTCGCCGTTGTCTATGATTTTATTTGCGAAAAGCTGTATGTATTGCTTAACGTCCCAGCCAACAGTTATGATCATGTCGGGTCGTTAGCTGTGAAAGGGACGTAGGCAATATATCAAACAAACAAAAATTCATTTTCGCAATAAAAACGCAAGTCTACGTCATGGGAGTTTCGCTTATGTGTGGCGACGAGGCTTATGATTGAAACATATTTGAGTCGTCTCGTGAGAAAACCAACCATGTGGTTTCCGAACAGGTCTGACACAAACCGAGCTGTTCAGGCACAGAAGATGGCTAGAGGCTGGAAATTTTAGATTTAGAGGGTAGAGGAAATGTACTATCCGTGAAGCGAAAACAAAGCGGCTGATAAGCTTCGCATATGCAGATTGTTGGTTTTCTCATGAGTTGTCTCATTTTTGTGGAGAAGTAGTACACTTTCCAAACCTTTATTTTATTTATTTATTTACTGATTTATTTTTAAAAAACAAACCGGATTTTTCCCAGTTGATGAATTTCTCACTGCGTTGCCACGGCGTCCTCACGGCGCTCTAAAATAGAACGCCGTTACTCGGCGTTAGTTTTGAGCATGTCCGAAAGTAACGCCGACCCTTGGCGTTCTAGGATTTTCCAACAGCGTTCTATGGAGTTCCCACCGCGTTGCTATGTAGCGTTCGTGACAATTGTACCGCGCTCACGGCGTTATGGATTTTTGTAGAACGCCGCGAGAACGCCACCCTGGTGTGACATGGGTTTTAGGTAAACAACCACCATGATTACGGCTTATATTTACAGTCCCATACCCCCTTTCATCAACAAAAGACGAACATTTGTCCCAAATGTTTCGAACATACATTTGCCATAAATGTTTAAAAAATGTCTCAGTCGACTCAGTGGGTTGGTATCTACACGCACATCAACTGAAAAGGGGGTACGTCCACTTTCATTTTAGGGACTTCAGATGTTATTTGAGTTCGTTTTTCGACGGAATTCCTTGAAGCAAACAGAACAGCCCCGCCCCCCACCCCAGATGGATCCGCACATGGCCGCGTTCTGTGGCTTCACATCTGGGGCTAATCGCTTTGCCTATTAAAACAGGACGCCAGACTGAAACGAGTTATGTACGTCGTGACATTAACGCCAGAAAACAGGGATAAAACCATTTTGAAGATATAACTAATGCCCAGGATAAAAAAAAAGATAGTCAAGTCCTCGCAACAATAAACACCATAAAAATGCACTTGATTTGACAAGTTCAATATTGACATAGACCAGTCTCATTCAATTTGTCACGTAAATCAGATAAGACATGGAATGCAAAATGTTAAAAATTTACTAAAGAATAAAGAAAGTCATTGGTTTCGAAGTGAGGAAAATACTGTATGCGTATTATGTAGCTGATCTGCGCCTTGGCGAAAATCCATGCGCGGCTCAATTTAGGGTAGCTGGTACATACATGTATATTTTAAACCACGAACGATAAAAGTGCAGATACATGTAATGACATACTAAATGCATGATGCAATACGCATATGAGCCGCCGCATCTGAAAACCAACAATTTGCATATGCAAAAACAAAGGCGCAGACCAGACCAGCTTCGCGGTAACCGCGAAGCAGATCAGCGCCTTTGTTTTCGCTACACGAATAGCCGGTACCATTCCTCTGCTACTTATATCAAAAGTTTGAAGCTTCTTGCCTGCTTCTGTGACTGTACAGGCCGGTTTGTGTCAGACCTGGTCGGAAACCCAAATTGTTGGTTTTCTCACGCACAGGCTCATATTTCGTCCGAGAAAAGTACGTATTAAACGGGAAAGTTTTCTAACACTTCGACCGGGATCTCGCGGTTGTTCGAGTTGTTTTCAGATTAATTCATTTTTAAAAGACGGAAAAAAGTTTTTGTGGTATTGCGACCGGTCACATAAATGTCAAAATTGTTTACGGACGCGAGTTTTAGGTGTGTTCTGATTTTTTGTTTTTTCTTCCTTTTTCTAATTTTTATCGCAGTTCTCCAACTTTTTAGAGTTTTTTCTCGTTGAAGAGATTGTGGTATCTATTAAATTGGATTCCTTCCTTCTTTGCTTTTGCTCCGCCCACCCCCCCCCCCCCCCCCCGACCCCCTTTTTTACATGCCGCAACATATTCGAAATTTAAGATGGTGTAATAGTGTAGGCATCAAAATCAAACTTCAATACTGATTCATTATTTCATTTACGATTTCTATAGATCTAAGTGGGTGCAGTAATTTGTGAATAATATAATCTATATTCCTTTTCGAATTTTCAAACCAATGAATCGTTTGACAACTTCCTTATAAATGAGCCGCCTTGTGGGAAAACCAACAATGTGGTTTCCGACCAGGTCCGACATAAACCGACCTGTACAGTCACAGAAAAGAGCTCGAAGCTTGAAATTTTGGAGTTAAGTAGAGGAGAAATAGTACTATCCGTGTAGCGAAAACAAAGGCGCTGATTAGCTTCGCGGTTACCGCGAAGCTGATCTGCGCCTTTGTTTTCGCCTGGGTAGATTGGTGGTTTTCCCATGTGGCGGCTCAAATTTAGTTTAATAATGTACATACAAATTGCATGTCACCCATATTATTAATGTATGCAAAACTGTTAGGCACGACAACCCAGGTTATAAAACTTTTTCATGCTCAGCTCAGCTGAGACTAGAATTTATCCCGCTCATGAATGTTAAAATGCTAACAGTTGTTATCATTTGAACATTTATTAGCAGGATAAATTACAAGCTTCGGTGACCTAAACCTGAAATGTCAATTTATTTGCGCTATTTCGGTATTTATGAGCAGTTTAAACTTTATCTGAGCTGAGCATTAAAATGTGTTATAACCTCGGAACCAGGTTGATATTTTATGCATCATAATTGAGCCGCCTCATGGGAAAACCAACAATCTGCATAGGCGAAAACAAAGACGCAGATCAGCTTCGCGGTAACCGCGAAGCTGATCAGCGCCTTTGTTTTCGCTACTCGGATAGTACAATTCTTCTTTTACTTAAATCCAAAATTTCAAGCTTCTAGCCTGCTTCTGTGCTTGTACAGCTCGGCGGTTTGTGTCGGACATGTTCGGAAACCACATTGTTGGTTTTCCCACGAGGTGGCTCATTTATTATATTGCTCTCCATTATGTTTTGTATGTGAACGACAGAAAGGGGACCGAAAACAACATGCGTCATACTACGACATACACCGCGTTTATAACAGCTCTATTCTTACTCTGATCAAAAGGTCTCGCTACGGACAATGAGACTCATTTGACAGGTAACAACATGAAATAACTTGTAAGCTAGGATAACATACATAGTCGAGCCCCGCCATTATAAAACCAGCTTTTGCATATGCGAAAACAAATGCGCAGATCAGCTGCGCAGTTACTGCACAGCTGATATGCGCCTTTGCTTTCGCTTCGAGGACAGTACAATCCCTCTTCATGTGGAAAAAGTCTCCTCAGCGCGTCTTATCGTATTATCAGCTTAGGGGATTAGTGGTACAGGTAAATCATCTTCGGTTCTTTCCGGTGATTTACGATTTACTTGGCGCCTCTGTCCGTAAAATTACCTGTGTAACTTTAGCCCGAGGGCAACCATAAAATTTGATCAAAAATTGTCTTAAAAATTTATGAACTCAAAACTTCGACTATGAAATAATATGAAAATATAAGAAATACAAAATGTGTGGCTTTGCTGACGGTAAAAAAAAAACAACGCGATTTCGAATGAAAGAAAACTCGTGTTTTTCCCATTCAAATGCACATTGTGGGTACTCGTGACAATCGCATCATCGCGGTTAAACTCATGGACCAGTTTGTACTGTAAGCATTCAGTTGTATTATTTTATTTAATTATTTATTCATGTATTTATTTATTTATTTATTGCTTCCTCAAAATAAGTGCTATGAGTATATGATATATGTTACATATTAAATGTAAGCATTGCGAAAACACGCCCATGCAATATACAGATTTTTCCCAAATTGTAAAGTAGAAATTATTCGATATTATTCTTATTATTGCTCAAAACATATATTGTGGACACATATTAGAACCACCTCGCAGCCTGATCACTAGCTTAATCTTTATTTCCAATTTTCAAGTATTTATGTATGCGTAGACCGGTTTGCTTTTGAATCCGTCAAACCTCGCTTGGACAAGTTTTTCAAGTGCACAGGCTGATCGACTCCTTGCATTTTTGCAATATTTATATAACAGGTACACCTTCCATTAAAAATGAGCCGCGTCATGCGAAAACCGGAATTTAACTATGCAAAAACAAAGGCTCAGGTCAGCTGTGTAGCAGTTGCCTAGCTGATCAGCGCCATTGTTTTCGCTACACGGGTAATACAATTTCTTATCTTCCTCAATCCGAATTTTCAAGCTTCTTGCCAAATGGTGTAGTACACAAGCCGGTTTGTGTCAGACCTGATCGGAAACCCCTAGTACCGGTTTTCTCACACCGCGGCTCAAATGTGAAATGGTATAGTTTTATAATCCGAGACTGCATGTCAGAAAATCAGGCACGCTTTAAATCATACCCCTAGGTCATAGATAAACTAAAACAACATTGATGCGCCACTGATCGTGATCAAAATCGTGTCGCATTTTTTGTTTAATATTGAATTATAGTACTAATCTTTTTTTTTTTTTTTTTTTTTTTTTTTTTTTTTTTTTTTTTGTTGTTGTTGTTGTTGTTGTTGTTGTTGTTGTGTTGTTGTTTAAAAAAAAAATGTTGTAACATACAAGTCAGACCTGGTCGGAAAACCCCTAATACCGGTTTTCTCACGCCGCGGCTAAAATGTGAAATGATCCGAGACTGCATGTCATAAAATCAGTCACGCTTTAAATCATACCCTTAGGTCATAGATTAACTAAAACAACATTGATGCGCCACTGAACTGTCCAAAATCGTATCGTCAATATCTGCATTTTTGTGTAATATTAATTATAGATCTAGTACTAATCATTTGATAAAAAAAAAAAAAAAAAAAAAAAAAAAAAAAAAAAAAAAAAAAACATTTAATGGAAAAAAAAAACAACACAAAAATAATGAATTGATATATCTTGCGACTTGTGACTGAGAATGAATGAATGAATATGCGATTCCAGAAAACTCAACGGGATGATCTAGACCGTGGCTGAGAGCAGAAATAAAATAAGAAAATAAGAACGAATCAGCGTAAAAAGTAGCAGCACAGTAAAAACAAATCTTAATTTCATTGAAAACAGTGACTGACAGGCAGGGCTAGAAAAATCCACACGTCCGCTCGTATTTACGAGTGAAAGTTCGATACGGGCGAGTGGAAATTTACCCTGGCTCGCCCGACAGGACGAGTAGCATTTTCGGGACTGACTCGAGGCAGTAAATGTCCGTAAATGCAAAATCAGCTGAAAATTTCGTTTCCGATTGTCAACCGGATGTTTGCACTACATCACTAGTCCGCAGTAAATGAAAATCAATAAAATCCGGTACATGGTCCAAATACCGGAAAGCAATGGTCATTTATTCACGGCGCGCCGTACTATCGAGACTTAAGACGTTCCGGGTTTAATCTCCATGTGATAAAACGGCTTTCACCAAAAGTTAAATAATCGAGTATTTGCATTTTGATATCGAAAGTATAGCCTGCTTCGTTCTGGCGAGTTCATTATCAATCACACACTTGTGTCATTGGATCTTACAAGGATAGCTTTTAAAAAAGCTAGTATCGCCCGTTTATCTGATATTTAGATCTACACCACCATCCATTTAGTCCTGGATTGCGTAAGAATGGTTATCTGTCAGGATATACATGTAGATCAACTGTCTAATCTACATCGCGTTACACTTTTATACCTCGGTCTATCCATTTGTGTGCTGGGGTGTAATGTTCTGTTGAACATCCTGCCTAATCAAAGTACAGAACCGAAATTTTGTGTCCATGAGACGAAACGACTTGCGAAACGACTGTGTACACTCACAATCGCTAAATCAAGTCCATCCACAGCAAAGAATGCCGAACAAGTCTCAAGACCAAATGTATGATTGGTCGGAATAGATCTAACCAATCACTTTCTGCCTTTCGATAGTCAGTTCCTGTCGGTAAAACGTTGCTGGTTTCCCGCTTTGTCGAATGGCATGTAAAATATCTCGAGAACCATACATATTTTTTTCTTATTTGGATTCTGTCGGTTTTCTTCGCTGTTTCTTTGGTAAAATCCTATCGTATATGCAAAAATCCGACACATGCGAAGTGGAGCAGTCTAATCGAAAGTAGACAAAAATGTCGAAGCAGGGCGACATTAGAAAATTCTGTCTGCAAGGCGGGGGTGATTCTGAACAGCAAACAAAAGATAAAGAAAAGCGACAGTAAAACAGTTTTTGATGATTTTTGTCTCTTTTGAAATCCAGATTTTAAGGACGAGTGCACCAGCAGTAAGGACGAGTGAAAATTGTTTACAACTCGCCCCACAGGACGAGTAGGTCCTCAGAAAAATTTCTAGGCCTGCTGACAGTGTACAGTTTCAGTGTTTTTCTGCAGCTTTAAAGAGAGAGAGAGAGAGAGAGAGAGAGAGAGAGAGAGAGAGAGAGAGAGAGAGAGAGAGATTTGAATGAAGGTAATTAAGAATTTTTATGTCGGTTTTTGCTTTGTTCAAACTGGGACACGGAGACGCTATTGTTTGGTCATCAGATTGAGTAAAAGGTGTTACTTAGGTGTGAAATGCAAACTTTAAATTACGACAATAATGTTGATGTGCATTCTAACAATGCACAATGCGTTTGTTGTTCAGAGGTGTCACATTCTGTGAGGATATGTAATGTTTATAAAATTATACTCTAAAGTTAATCGCGATCATTGTGTAGCATCTTTCATAAATTTTAAATCGATTATCATTCGAGGTGAGAAAAAAAGTCATTTTTTTTTCTTTTGTGTAAATAAGTAATCTCCATGTTAAAGAAAATAAATAAATAAATAAATAACAAGGAAAAGAAGTATTACACCTTTAGGCGAAATAGCAGACGCTTATGCACAGGTATTTCGTAATTCTCCGCCCGGTTTACGGGATTTGCCGATAAAACTATTGATTTACGGAAATTAGAGAAAAAAACTCAAAGTAGCTATAAAACACACGCAATTTGTCCACGCCAAATGTCGCTTGATTTTGAAGTAAAGCATGTCTTTAGAAAGATCATTTTCTTCTGATGAATAATCCGAAAGAACAAATTTAGAAAAAAGGTTTTGGAAACGATATATTTGGCATTTAACCAAAGCACCTTTGGTAGATTTTACACTTTTTGTATATCAGATATAAGAAATGATGCGACCAAACAGGACCTTTTTAAATTTTGATTTTGTCCATTCAAAAAATCAAGATATTTTAACGAAACAATATCCATTAAATCAGGAATACATTAAATTACAATATTCCGAAAGAACAAATTTGATATCTGCCGTAATTAAGTTTTAATTAAACATTGAAAGTCAATGTCCTATTCATTTATGTACATTTTTTATCGGCAATAAACTGAATTACAGGTAAGGTATCGGCTCAATATTTCTCCGTATGCTTCTTAATTCTCGCCTATTTCTGTGACTGTACAGGCCGGTTTGTATCGGACCTATGGCGGCTCAATTATTACTATTTTTCTTACCGTTGATGCTTTTATACAGCGTACACGGCAGGTGCTCCTGGAAAATAAATGGACAATGTTAAAATTTGCTCGGCTGATCGGTGTCTTTGTTCAGAAGAAGAGCTCCGAAAAATATACAAGTTCTGTGGCATTACAGCTCAGTTTTTGTCGAAATTGTACAGGTCTGTAGTAAGAAACCTCGATGTTTCGCCGAATTGTTTGTCGGGACGCAGCGATTAAAGTAATTGATAAGTTATGGAAGAATACTATGGCGAGACATGCAGTGCATCAAACCCGTCACTTCGCTCTATGACGCTCAGCCACAGAGCCACTGCGCTCCCGAAATTCAGATATACACGGTGGTATGGTATTTTAGAGTATAACATTTGTCATCACTATTCAACTATGCATTAAATTTATCGTCTTTATAAATGTTAAAATGCCACAAAAATTAATGAGAAAGATAAAGATTTGCACTGAAGATGCAAAATAATGTAAAATATGTCGTGGGGACCACAAAATAAAAAAATCCCCACCTAACACGTACCGGAAAGACACGACAGAAGTATCAGCAGTTTTGCAATACGATCACTGACTGTCTATACGTCAATAGCATTTGTTTGTTTGTATGAGCCGTCTCGTGGGAAAACCAACAATGTGGTTTCCGAACAGGTCCGACAAAAACCGACCTGTACAGTCACAGAAAAGAGCTAGAAGCTTGAAATTTTGGAGTCAATTAGAGGAGGAATTGTACTATCCGAGTAGCGAAAACAAAGGCGCTGATCAGCTTCGCGGTTACCGCGAAGCTGATGTGCGTCTTTGTTTTCGCCTATGCAGATTGTTGGTTTTCCCATGAGGCGGCTCGTATATTGATGCTTTGGTCATGTCAGGAAGTTGCCTCGATTTATGGGAATTCAACCTAACATTATAATTAGGTTGTCATGACACGCAAATTGTGCTTGAAAATATGTAAGTAAGCGTCTAATAAATCCCCTCCAGTCAAGCCATCACCCCCGGCCCCTGGTGTGGTATTGTCAATTTGGCGTATGTATGGATGGTTTTACTTCAACTACTTTTCAGGGCAGGTCCAGACCCAGGCAAAGCAGTCCATCTATTTCTCATGGCCCCATTGGGCAGAAGCCCAAACAACATTTGTATCGGATAGTTCAACTTGAAATATAATGCATCATTTAGACCCCTTGGAAGCAGTGATTACAGTGAAATAGCTTTGTCAAACGACAGATTATATCTCTTCGACGAAAAATGGAACACATTACTACAAGCATTAAGTTAACAAAGAAACAGAATGCAACAGAGTGCAGCTCTCTCTCTCTCTCCCTCTCTCTCTCTCTCTCTCTCTCTGATAGTTAATAATCTTTATTATATCACATTGTAGTAAAGCTTTGTATGACATATCAATCACTAGTTTTCTGTATGTATTTCCATTCAATGTTTGTCATGTGACTCTTCTATGTTCATGTTTACAATGTTATTTGCCTAAAATGTATCGTCGTATATTCCTTTGTACAATGTGTAATAGTAAAGATAAATAAATGAGAAAAAAAAAAAAAAAAAAAAAAAAAAAAAAGCAGTGATTACATCCAAAGCCTATTCGTGCAATTTCGGGTAATGCCACCCCCATCACCGATCTTTATCAGACGGCAACGACATCTGTGCTGCAACTATGATAATACACAAGGGTAGCCTTAAATCAAAGTCAAATATCTAAACGAGGTCAAACAAAAACATTGTTTCGAATAAGTTGTTTCTGAACGTGTATATTTTAACTTAAAAACTACTCTGAAGATTCATACTGATCTCAAAAGACCAGAAAATAAACTATAATCTGCGCTATGGATGCCATACGGGAAGACCTTTTAGATTAACAAATAAAACATAAAATTTAGAGACTCGGAGATAGCATGATCGCATGGATCGGGTAATTTGAGCGCGAAATCAAATTGGAGGCTCGTCACAAGTTGCATCAATAGTCATAATGCTTCACTAAAAATTGATACTTCACTAAAAAGTGAAACAAAACAAAACAAAACAAAACAAACAAACAAACAAAATAGTTTACTTTCCATACCACACTGTCGACTTTCTCCACCAATCTCCCCCAATTTTGGGGTTCTCAAATCCCTCTGATTTTCGTTTTATCTCAACAGCTATTGCAGTTAATTAGCTTCAGTTTAAATCTACTTATAAGACAGGTAGTATTACAGCCTCTCTGCTGCTTTTAACATCACTCTTTTGTTGCTATAATGTAGTTACATATAAACAAAGCACTGCGGATTTCATGATATATGACCAGTTTATCCAAACAATCTTGCAGAGACGTGTAGAGCTCTAGATAAGTCAAATTGTATGGATAGAACTACAGGAAGTGGTCATACGAACCCGTAAATGATACTTTTTAACAGTCCTAACTCAATTGGCTTGGGCAAACAAAAGAAATTGGCATTTTTCTAATAATTAAAAAATCCGGTAATAGTACCCTTTTAAGCATAAATACCAGAGCTATCTTATGACCTAGAAAGCCGGAATTTAAGTTAAAACTTGTTATCAGCTTTTATGCGTGGTATTTCACAATGTTAAACCATGTACATGCTTAATATTGTCAATTGAATAAAATTAATTTAGTTACCTTAACTGTACAATTCTCCGTTGTTTCCGCTGAAACTACTACACAAACTATATAAATAAAAACAACAAAACTACAATATTGTATTTCCTTCTTCATTTTTTGTGTCAAGTTTTTAGTCCGAAGCACATCGGCATTATGATTTGTTTACTTATCTTAACCAGGAAGTTTTGGTAATTGAGCGCACTTGTTTTATAGGGTAAATGGACGTCGCTGGTCGAACAGAAACAAAGTACACTGCGAGAAAGTAAGCCTATGTCCATTTTACATGACTGTGGTATTCGTCAGGTGAGTGTCTAATTCTCCGGCTAATAGGGCTTCAAAACCACTGATAATCTTAACATTGTCTATGCCCTCCATACACGGTCAAAATAGTTGAAAATACCCAACAATCAAACAAGGGATTCGTCTCATCTTCGGTACTTGTGTCTGAAATGTGCATTCGCATAAGAAAACCATTAATTTGTGTTTCCGACCAGGATTAACACAAACCGAGCTGTGCAGTCACAGGAGAAGGCTAGAAGCTTGAATTTTGGAAGATCGTACGAATCAGCTATGCTGTTACTGCACAGCCGATCTGCGCCTTTGTTTTCGCATATGCGTGTGCGGCGGCTCATTCAAGATACAAGATACAAGATACAATAATTTTATTTTGCAATTAAAGGCCACCGGCCCATAATACATATACACTACAATACAACAATAAGAGTGTCATATACAGATACATAGAAGATGTGAAAAAAAAACTGGTGTCGAAATAGTTAATTTCTTGAAAATACAATATGTCAGTTAACATTAAGAAGTAATTCTTTCCTCAGTGTAAAGGTACTTAACAAGAATTTGGCTATTGATAAAATATCTTGTTTAGCTTTGCTTGACATAATATTATGAAATTTTTGTACGGTTATAACAGTATTATTCCATTCTGGCTTAAAATATAGTTCTCTGACAGTGTCGTATGCAGGACACACAAAGAAGAAGTGGAACTCGTCCTCAATTGAGAACACATTACGTTTTAAACAAATTGTATGAAGGCCTAAATTCTCACAACTTTTCTCCAAAATATCTTAAGAATCAGCCTGAAGAGTCTTATCTTTCGAAAATGACACAAATGAGCCTTTGCATGAGAAAAACAGCAATTAGGGTTTCAACCAGGTCAGACACAAACTAGCCTATACATTCACATAAGCAGGCTAGAAGCTTGAAAATTCACATCATACTATGTGTGTAGCAAAACCAAAGGTGCTGATCAGCTGTGCAGTAACTGCACAGCTAATCTGTGACTTTGTTTTCGCCAGTGAAACTACTATTGACCAAACACTATCATGTGATGCTGACAGCTCTTCGTTAGGTAATCCGTTAGAAAATGCATCATTCGTAGCAACTAGTTTAAGAGATACTGACCTCACGTTCAGTTCAAAAGGTCTTCATATAGCAAATATGAATGTGCGCCATTTATTGCCGAAAATCGATGAGCTGAGCATAACATTTGCATGTGAAAATGGACCGGACATAGTCGGCATGTGTGAAACATTTTTGACTGGCGAAATAGATGATAGTTTGTTAACTATATCTGGCTTCGATTATATACGAAAAGATAGGTCTGAAACTCGTGACAAAATAGGGGGCGGTTTAGTCTTGTATTTCCGGAACAGTATAAATTGCAGACGCAGACCTGAGTTTGAAATTTCAAATATTGAAACGCTATGGTCAGAAATCAAATTGCCAAACTCGAAATAATTTCTTATATGTACAGCGTACAGGCCCCCAAATGAAGAGTCGAACTGGATAGATCTTTTGGAAGAAGAGTTGTCGGCGGCACAAGCTAGTGGTTTAGAATTGATACTTATGGGTGACATAAATATTGATTTTCGCGCATGCTCAAATAACAAATGGCTACATCTAGTTGAGCTGTTTGATTTTACGCAAATTGTAAATGACTTTACAAGAATAACACCTACAAGTGCTACTATTATTGACCATGTATATTGCTCTAACCCAGAACATATTGTTGAATGTTTCGTCCCGACATATGCCATTAGCACGGGGTCTATTCGTCAAGCCAATATGCTCGGGAGTTGTGCTGGTTAAGGTTTATTTAGTCAGGTGTTTCATTGTTTTCTTCATAAAATGAAACAAATATAGGAAGTTAGGTCAGCAATGTACATTTCTTGAAGTGCAGTCTCTAGATACATATTAAAACATTAAATAAGCACTAACAAATCTTTGCAAAAGTTTGAGAAGCGATCTGCGACAATGTTCAAAGCTCATAAAAGCACGTGCCTTATCCGCGAGAAGATAAACTAGCGGTACATTTTTTATAAATTTGTCGACACACTTGTGATTTTGAGCAGACTGCTAAAGTTGAGTACACTTGTTGGTCTTCAATGATTTTTATATTCAAGAAATAACATGTCATTTTGCTTTGGATGAAGAACACCATGTAAACATGTAACGAATAAGAATAAAATGTAGGGGTGGTGTGAATGCAAAGCACAAAATCATGGGTTGTGAGATATTTTCCAAAATATGAAACTCTTAAGTTTTCGTTACTTTTGAGATTCGTTCATGATATGGACCCTTTTAACAGGCAATACCATATTGCAGTTGCACACATTTAACAGGCAATACCATATGTGCAGTTGCACACAATAAGACTTTCGTTAAATTGTTATTGTTACTGTAGATCGAAGAGTAATAGGCGTTATAAGCATTACAACTAGTTTGTACGATTAACAATGAAACTATAGTGTTTATGCCTAGGTTACATTTGCCCCAAATCATCATACGATTTTTTGTCTGTGATTTTCCCTACGATTTAAGACATCGTAGATGATCGTGAGCTACGACATATGTGTTAACAATTCAACGATTTCTTGCTCTGGTTTTCGTCGATGTTTTGAATCAGAACCGAATGGAGATCGTATGGAAATTGTCTTTAATTGGAAATCGTATAGAGCCCGTGCGATGTCCGCGGGGAGCCCCTATGATTTCTGACTGAGCCCTTGCGGTCTCCCTACGATCGTACGATCATCGAAGGGTCTCCATCAGCGCGCACACGACGTGTCTACGGGCTACGGTTTTCCGATGTGTAAAATTTATATAAGTGTAGACTATTACAAATTCGTAGAGGCTATGGAGATCGTTGGAACATCATAGGATCATCGTGCGGAACTGGACGAAAATGCCAAAATTAGCATCGTGCAATCATCGCAAGCTAATCGTAGGCCAAATGTAACCTATGCATTAGTCGTAGTAGTCATGGTTGTGAGGATGAGCTGGGCAATACGTCCATGATAATTTAGGTCGGAGGCAAGACCTAGGTTAAAAGTCCCATTCGAAACATTGGTGAAGCCAAGATTGAATCAACGATGATTGAATCAATCATTACAAAATAAGGTTTTCGACTCCACCTTAGCTGTTGACTGGGGCGTAAAGCATCAATTCAAACAAACAAACTTTTCAAAGGAGGCTTCTATGAACTACATGCTATCACGCACATGCAATGAAAATGTTGACTGGGGCGTAAAGCATCAATTCAAACAAACAAACTTTTCAAAGGAGGCTTCTATGAACTACATGCTATCACGCACATGCAATGAAAATGCACTAAAACACAATTGGAGTATAAAATGGGGATCGTATTAGAAAGAAGTGTCTTACTCGACCATTTACCGTTCAATGTATGTCACTTTTACGTCCCAGTTGACAATGGTTGAGTGATGTCGGAAAGGATTCAAAGCACCCTGTGTAGAACCAGATATATGGTGCATAAACGTATACGCCCGCCTACAAATACTTTGCTAAACATCACTTGAGCCGCGTCATGAGAAAACCAACAATGTGATTTCCAAACAGGTTCGACACAAACCGAGCTGTACAAACACAGAAGATGGCTAGAGGCCGAAAATTTTGGATTTAGAAAGTAGATGAATTGACCTAGCCGAGTGGCGAAAACAAAGGCGCTTATCAGCTTCGCAGTTACTGTGAAGCTGGTCTGCGCGTTTGTTTTGGTATATGCGAAATGTTTGTTTTCTCATGATGCAACTTATTCAGTATATTTTAGAGATGTCTTGCAATGTCATTTGTCCACCTGGTGTCTGTGTGCAAATTGTATACTCAATTATGTATATACCTGGACATTCTGATCCACAGATTTACTTTCCTGTCTCTACGTAACGTTCCAAGGAGCTGACTCTTTGAAAGCAACACATGTAAGGAACAAGGAAGATCACAATGGCGTCATCAATTTTTCAAGGGTTCGCGTTATGCAACTCACGCCATAATTAGGAGGAACAATTTTATGTTTTGGGATGTGATGGATGATATCCTTGTTGAGCTTTTCAGCGAATATGTCTTTCAGCCACTATAAACAAGCTCAATTATTTAAAATTTGAGAATGGCTTCTACTGCATAAACAATATGAGTACCTGGTACAGAGTCATTGAGATTGCACGTTCACCGTACTAAAGCGTCTTAACATTCACGGCCACCTGAAAAATGTGCTTATACCAAGATTTTTTATTTTGGACTCCCTTTCATGAAGCGATTTCGATTCCCAGGAATGTACGTACTGGTTATATTTATTTGTGGGTCGAATCGGACAATGTCCGGTGCATAAATCTTCAAAATATAGGGCAAACTTGTGAATCTGGCTGAAACTTATATCAAAACAGCCACGTATCGAAACTTTGAACATCAAAAACAAGTTTCCTACTGCTTCTTCGCCACTCTAGTTTTGATTTCTAATAACGTTTGTAAATTCTCTTGAGACTGCACATCAGGATTTTATTCAAAATCAAAAGATAAAAAAGAAATCATGCAACTTACCTGTTCACCTGTCTACTCAATTTCTTTGTTTACATTCAATTTTTCACAACCACTACCGGAACTTGCTTATACCTGGACGACACCAGATCAAATAGGCTTAGAGAATAGACCCCGTGATTAGTGACCATTTCCCAGTGTGCTTCACGAGAAAAATGAATGGTAAAATAAACAAGTATTAGCTTTTCTAAAAAGCTGGTGGGCGTTTAGCTAAACTAAGTTTCGGTGTGAACAGACTTGCAGTGTTGTGAGTAGATACTTTGTTGAGTTTAACGTTGTTGTCAACATTATCTGAAATATCATGATGGTGCCTGGTTATGACAGGGAGCTCAATGCTCACTTTTACATTGACCTGTAACTTTTGTATCAGATCCCAGACACTTTACCTGATATCACCCACACAAATGCCATCCCGAAAATCATAGTGCCAAGGGGAGGGCATGAGGTCTACTGAGTTTGAGCAGATACTGTAATTTATGCCCATTTGGGTCTGTGGAATGTTGTTTGTGTCGGACACTCTGCAACAGTTATTTTGATAATACATGATTCTTGGCATTGTTTGACTCCTGCGAGTTAAATTCACAAAGTTTTATGATTTTTTTTTTCAGTCAATGGTTTTTGCTTGGCGCGAAATCTTCAAGCAATTGAAACAGACTTTGATTGAAAAATGACCTAATTGACCTTGACCTTAAATAACTTCATTAACTCTAGAAGTTGTCTGTATCTACCTACTTACAGGTTACAGGTTTTATTTAAAACATTCTGAAAATCATGTTTTCACTTTTTCCATTAAACAAGCCTATGTGACCAAATTTGATCTTGCTGTAAATTAGGTCAAGGTCAACCCAAGGTCATGATTTATATAAACTGTGATGGGCCAGAGCCCCTGATGCTACATAGTATGTTTCATTGAAATCGATCCATCGGTTCCAGAGAAGAAGATTTGTTTTAGGTTTTTGCTATTTATAGCCCTGGCGGCCGTCTTGGTCATGTGACCTGGGCCATTTATACAAACTTTGATTTTCCATTCCTAAGTATGCTCCACATGAAGTTTGGCTTTGATTAGAAAAGTGGTTTCTGAGAAAATTAAGCTTTAGATTTAATATGTAAACGACATTTGGCTCAAGTCAAGAACTGACCTTGACCTTGAATACTCACATCACTTCATTAAATCAATTAGTTGTCTGTATCTTCCAACTTTCAGGTCATATGCTTTGAAACTTTCTGAAAAATTCAATGCCTTCACTTTTTTTTTCATTGAAGAGCCAATGTGACCAAAATTGACCTTGTGGTAAAATAGGCCAAGGTCAACCCAAGGTCATGGTTTATACAAATAATGATGGGCAGGCGTCCGCAATGCTACATACCAAGTTTCATTGAAATCGGTCTACCGGTTCCACAGAAGAAGATTTTTTAAGGTTTTTGCTATCTATAGTGCTGGCAGCCATCTTGGTCATGTGACCTGGACCATTTACTCAAACTTTGGTTCCTCATTCCTAAGAATGCTTCACATGAAGTTAGGCTTTGATTAGTCTAGTGGTTTCTGAGAAAATTAAGTTTTAAATTCAATAAGTGAATGACCTTTGGCCAAGGTAAAGAAATGACCTTGACCTTTAATACTCACAACACTTCATTAAATCAATAAGTTGTCTGTATCTACCAACTTTCAGGTCACAGGTTTCAAAATTTCCTGAAAATCCAATGCTTTCACTTTTTTCAATTGAAGAGCATATGTGACCAAAATTGACCTTGCGAAAAAATAGGTCAAGGTCAACCGAACGTCATGATTTATACAAACTATGGTGGGTAGGCGTCCCCTATGATTCATACCAAGTTTCATTGAAATCGGTCCACCGGTTCCAGAGAAGAAGATTCTTTAAGGTTTTTACTATTTATAGCCCTGGTGGCCACCTTGGTCATGTGACCTGGACCATTTATACAAACTTTCGTTTCCCCCATCCTAAGGATGCTCCACATGAAGTTTGGCTTTGATTGGCCCAGCTGTTTCAGAGTATTCAGTATACGTTGTAATACTGAGGTGACCCCAACTTGTGGTGCGCTACTAATGACAAGACAGCGGTAAATAGTTGAACCGTAAGGGTAGACCGGAATAAAGTATAAACAAACACTCCCAGGTATGGTCAAAATTGTGTAAGTGCTCCAGCGTACATATGACTAATAGAGAATGTGGGCGCCTAGGCGCCCACAACAAAGCGGAACATATAACAACGTCGTATCGATGTTTTAAAACTTTTAATGAAGCATCGTTTTTAAGTGATCTGGCTACTGAGTTTGAGTCATTTTATCTAAGCAATAGTCATGTTGATGAAGATTTTACTCTTTGGTATACAATCGTTCAACGCAATTTAGATAAACATGCACCGATTAAAACACGGCGAGTCAAATCAAAGCGTTTACCTGACTGGTTTACTTCGGACATTCTTAATGCACGGAGAACAAGGGACTATCACAAAAGAGCTAAAAATTGGCCACAATATAAGTTATATAGAAATAAAACTAGAGACCTCATACGCAAAGCAAAAAGGAGGCATTTTGCAGAATCTATAGAATGTAATAAAGACCCAAGAACGCTCTGGAAACATTTTAGATCGGTTACAAATAAAAGTAATGCGCCCCTAAGTTTTCTGCCTCCCGAACTTACCATAAACAACGTTTTATACACAGATTCGGAAGATATTGCTGCCAAGCTTAACGAATTTTTTGCCTCCATCTGTGAACAATTTAAAAAAGCTGACAGTGAACCATCGGAAGGGCCTGATTACACGAAACTCGAAGACTATGTCCATTGTAAAATACCATCTCATATCTATTTTACTGTTCCGCATATTACAACACAGCAAGTGTCTGAATTCATGCATTCACTTGACCGAGCAAAAGCTACCGGTTTAGATGGTCTTGGGCCTAGAATTTTAAAAATGGCCTCAGATATTTTGGCACCTTCTATTGCATCTCTTATAAATAAAAGCATAGACACCTCAACATTTCCATCAAATCTAAAGGTTGCAAAGATACACCCAATATACAAAAGCGGAAGTAAAGCCGATCCTTCGAATTACAGACCTATATCTATACTGCCTACAATTTCTAAGCTTTTTGAAAAACACCTTAACAAACATTTGATGGGATTCTTAACTAAGTACAATATATTACATGAAAATCAATCTGGATTTCGACCGCAACATAGTTGTCAGACCGCATTAATAAAATTAGTTGATAAATGGATGACTAGCATAGATAATGGTGATATAGTAGGAGCATTGTTTCTGGACTTTCGAAAAGCTTTCGATCTAGTAAATCACGAAATTTTATTAACGAAACTCTCTAAATATAAATTCAATGACAGTGCTCTTAAGCTGTTCTTTTCATACATCAATAACCGTCAACAAGTTATGGATACTGGTAAAGGTTTTACACAACCAGCTACAATTAAATCAGGTGTGCCCCAGGGCTCAATTTTGGGACCGACATTATTTCTTATATTTATTAATGATCTACATTTACATATGGATGGATGTGATTGCGGTCTCTATGCTGACGACGCAACAGCTCATACAAGTAGTAAATCTAAAACTGAGGTTGAAACCAAGCTGCAAAATGAGGGTAATAATGCAAAAAATTGGGGTATCAAAAATAAAATGAAAGTACACTATGACAAAACGACATGCATGTTACTTGGAACACGATCTCAAACTAAAAATTCTCAAGGTATGGATATATGCATTGACGGTAATAAAATTAAAAACGTCCGAAAACAAAAACTTCTAGGAATATATATCGATGAAAATTTACTTTGGACAGACCATATAGATTATTTGTGTACAACACTATCATCTAAAATTTCGCTTCTGAGACAGCTCTCGAATTACATCTCAGTTGAAGCTCAAAAAATATATTACCAAGGTTACATTCTTCCGTTAATTGATTACGGCTCCTGTACATGGGGTGCAACATCAAAAAATAACTTAGATCGTATATTAAAACTACAAAAGAGAGCAGCGCGTATAATTCTGAACGCTAATTTCGATACGGCATCCGCTGACATGTTTCAGGAACTAGGCTGGGCACCCATAAAGAAACGCCATAATTATAACAAAGCGGTACTTACTTACAAAGCTATAAATAACCTTACTCCGTCCTACTTATCTGACCTACTAATTCCTGTATCGCAGACTCATACTCGTACGCTACGATCATCTTCAAATGGCACATTATCTATACCAAGATCGAAAACGACGATATTCGACCGTTCATTTTCCTCAACAGCACCTAGGCTTTGGAACCAATTGCCTGAATCAGTGAGAAAATCAACGTCACTCAATGCTTTTAAAAGAAACATCAAGTCTTATGTTTAAACTGTATGTGCTTTCATTTTTTATTTATTTTTTTAACAAACATTACTTAGATATTTTATGGTGCAATAGCATAACACCATATTTTTGTGCTTTGGTATAATCATGTTTTTAAATGTGCTGACATATATGTTTTATGTGCCTTTAAAACGTCTCACTGCAAAACCTTTTTTAATATTTTAAACATACCTGTAATATTTTTATTGTTTTACTATGCATGTTTGTAAATATATGTATATATGTTTTAGAGGGACACATGGTAGACTAGCTTATTTCAGCTAAATGTGCTCTCCTCTTAAAATAATGTATAAATAAAAAAATAAAGTGCAGGTTTTCGTATGCGGCGGCTCAAATTTAAGACAACATTGAGACAAATAGGAAGAACCATGTTTCTAACACTTCACATCGTATGTTTGCATTTTTGGATGGCTACAGTTGTGTTTGCCTCTGAGAAGCGTTTAGTAGTTGATGAGATTGACGTCGAACAAGAGCTTCTGTCACTCAAGGCGACAATCGGTTCGTTCCAAAACAACCTGACAGCTTTGGAGAAAGAAAATGCCAACCTTAAGAAACAGCAAACTGTTCTTCAAAACCAGTTGACAGCCTTAACGTCCTCGAAGGCAACAGGTAAGGCATTTTAAGTCACGGCAACTGGTGTGTGTTTAAACAAGCTGATTAGAACGTGAATTTTGTTTAGTGTCATTTTGTCTCATTTTTGTTACTTTCCACAGAAGACTTTTAAAAAATTGTTTCGTTTCCATCTCACGTCATAGAATTCAAACTGATCTTGTAACACTATGTAAAAAGGTGCAATATTGAAATATGGATTTTCTGTACTTTTTATATTTGGAGGAATTAAGACAATTTTTCTAATGTTTGGTTTGGGAATCTAAAAATACAATTCTAAGAAATAGCGAATGACTAAATTCTAAAGAAACAACCTTCAACCTGACAAAATAAAAAATATGCATGACGTTTGTAGGGGACCGGAATGTCCGCGGACCGGAATGTCCGCGGACCGGAATGTCCGCAAAAAAATTAAGTTGTTTTAAAAATGTATAAAAACATAAATTATCATTAAATAAGTCTATTAAATGCAAAAATTCGGGGAAATAATTTTCATAAAAACGAAAATAGAACTTAGAAAAAATTCCTTGCGGACATTCCGGGACGCCCCAAAGGGACCGAAATGTCCGCAGACCCGAAATGTCCGTAAATGATTTTTCTCTTTAAACCGATAAAATACCCATCGATTATGCTTTATTAATGCGAAAAAAAAAAACAAGTAAATTATAAACATAATGACCATATGGCCCACAAACCACGAATGTCTGTTTCTAATAAAACATGTTTGACCGTTTGGTCACAATTTCTTCCATGTTTACACAATTGTAATTCTGTCGTTCAAATTATTGCATTACAACGGTAAATTTTAACTCTTCAGTGAGTTTACATGGCATTATTCATAGTTATTAACAGTTTTAATAGCTACAGTTTCAATAAAAAATCTTGCGGACATCTCGGACCATTTAGACCGTCCCGCAATGTCCACAACATTTAAAATTTATAATGAATGATGAAAACGGTTAATGATTAAAAAACATGTCATATTATTGCGAAAGTTGAAGCAACTAATCATAAACTGTTTGTAATTATGGTCCACAATGCCTGTTATACGACAGATCCGATCACTAGTTTTTAATAGATATAATAGGGATAGTTTCAATAAAAATGTTGCGGACATTCCGGACCATTTTGGCCGCCCAGCAATGTCCGCAACATTTAAAGTTTTATCACAGATCTGATTACTTTGTTGTTGTGTTATGTTATTTGAATACATCATATTTAAGATATGCATTTCTTGCGTTTCAATAGACAGTCGGGCCTTTTATATGTTTACATGTCTTAATCAATAGTTATTAACGGTTTTAAATATTATTTATCAATATATATCATCATAAATGCAAATAAAAATCACCATGCATGTTCTATTGGATATATGAATTCATACTGTTCGAAATTTGTACAAACAACCTGTACAAAAAGCAACACAAATGTACCATAAATTGCACATCGCACCATCTTTAATTTTTATTTTATTTATTTTTTTTCTGAACTTGCATTTTCTGAACGATAATAAAATGTATGTGAATGGTAATTTCACCATTGCAGTTTGCGCCGCCCTTTATTCTCTCAACCAATCAAATAATATATATGTTTTATACCCTGACCCACCTATACACAATCACTGAATTGTGGGCGGGGCGTATACCTGTATATCTGCATATATATGCAAATAAATCAATTTCACCTGTCATGTCATTATATAAATAGGTCGCCTATTGTAAAGGTATGAAGCAGAGACCTCAATGCACCTCCAATTAATTTTTATCACTACTGTGTTTATGTAAGGACATTTT
This sequence comes from Rugalucina vietnamica, assembly GCA_964017185.1. Classification (NCBI taxonomy): domain Eukaryota; kingdom Metazoa; phylum Mollusca; class Bivalvia; order Lucinida; family Lucinidae; genus Rugalucina; species Rugalucina vietnamica. The sequence goes on along the minus strand of OZ024875.1, from coordinate 57,811,684 downwards.
CAAGCAATATACATGTACACGCGTGCCATTCAATGGCTACCGTGAAAATTTACACCTACAGATTAAAGGTGCTGTGCGTTCGTACTATCAAAACATTTGGTATTTACAAAGGTATCATCTAAAAGCAATAGACATGTACACGCGTGCCATTCAATGGCTACCGCGAAAATTCAAAACCTACAAATTAAAGGTGCTCAAGACCATCACACTTCGTACTATCAAAACTTTGGTAATTACATAGGTGTCATCTTGAAGCAATGTACATGTACTCGCGTGCCATTCAATAGCTACCGTGAAAATTCACACCTACAAATTAGTTTCAGGTTTCATTTTAAGTCAGTGAGTATACATCCTTTTTGTGGACCACTTTTAAACTGTTGTTCATGCTAAGTATTCTGAAGCTTATATTATCAAAATGTTAAAATGCCAACAGGAAAACAGAGGATGAACGAATATTTAGTCAAATAACATGTGCCATTTAGACCACCAAAATTCAGTATTAACCAAAAATTCCATGTGGCGTGTGTCGCTATACATGTACCTGGCTTGAAACTAATCGATTATTAATCGATTGTCATTAGGCACGCGCCTGATATGAAAGCGTCTATTAGAAGCGATTCGGTATATTTAGTAGGGTTTCAGTAGCAATTTATCTCGTTGCCATGCCCATGTTTAATGATTCCTCGACATAATGGTTCACAATCAGAATCAGAATAGTTTACTGGTGAAACAATACCGCACCAGTTTGTGTGTGTGTGTGTGTGTGTGTGTGTGTGTGTGTGTGGCGCCTAATCATCAATTTTTATTCATGCCGTGATGGAGCTACAAATCTTCTGTCTAAGTTGGTGCGAAAATGCCAATTTTGTGCTTTTAATGAAATTTCACAAGTGAATTAATTTACATCGACCGCTTTACATGCATTATGTCTATGTTCCGTATTGCACAGGCTTCAATTGTAAATTTAGCCCCGGGTCGTTTGAACCATATGAGCTCATAATCACCTAGATTAGCTACGCATTTGCAAGGCCGTCGTCGGCGGTCCGGCCGGTCCGGCCATGGCCGGACCACTTTTTTGGCCGAAAATGGTTTCGGCCGGACCACAATTTTTTGATTATTCGGCCGAAAACGTGTTTGCCTTTTCAACTTTTTTTGAAGTGCGGTGGCCCAATTAATTGATATTAAGCGTGCTCAGTGAATCTGCCCGAGGGTGTGAAAGATGGTCGTTATAAAAACAATCATGAAAATGACACCTGTATTAAGACTGGTATTGTCATATTATTGGATTTTGACGGATTATCGTTTGACGAGAAGGTGTTTAATTCAATTGTGAATACAACCGATTCTCTGTGAACTTAAAACATTTTTTTTTTAAGTGTAAACTGTATTCCACAGTTGAAATTTCTACTTATTGAACATAATTTCACAATAACCCAATCATATTACATTAAATCAACAATGCCGAAAAATCGTTTACGTATAAAATTTTCGCAAATATTATTTTTCTTCATATTCCAAAATTTGTTAAAACGTGCATGTTTTATTATATAATGGAACATATACCGCCGGTTCCTAATCAACCGACGTCTTTCTAATTCCCTCAGCGTTCCTTCGGCAAGGCGAATCCTGTGAGTATGAGATTTTTCGACCAGTACGTGGCTTCATGTCTCAAAAATTGTCTCAAAGTGCATTAAAATCGTTTCTACGGACGTCCGTTAATATAAAATTTTCCCGGGGGAGATCCCCCGAATCCCCCTTACGAGAGGGGGAATGCCCCCTCTCGTGCTCTCCCCCTACTCGTGCCTTCGGCACTCGTGAACGTCTTTGACCTTTCATGGCCGGATCACTTTTCAAAAGCCGACGACGGCCCTGATTTGATATGGGATATTGTACCTGGGTTGTTTATTAGGGGTGATAATGACAGGTATTCCCCTGTTACGAATACACTGAGTCGGATATTGCACAGACTAAGAACTATTCCGCTTACCGTTTCAATACACAAATACAAACACTGGTTTTGCAGCCACGCAGCATTAAATTTCCCTTATTTCCCATGTAACGTTTTCGATACCAACGTTTTCGATACCCAAAGTCCATGTTTGTGAATATGGACATTGTCAGTTAACTGTATATGATTTAGTTTAAACACTTAAAAGTGTTTCAAACAGTCTCCAATGCTACCGTTTTCCCCCAATTACGTTGTTTTTTAATATACAGAGACGAATATTGGATAGGCCTTGAACAAACTTAATAAAAGTTACAAGAATGGAATTCTCTGAAAATTTATGAGTATTTTTAGCCCGTGACCCGGAATGTCATCAACATTTTATATTGATAAATAATATTTAAAACCGTTAATAACTATTGATTAAGACATGTAAACATATAAAAGGCCCGACTGTCTATTGAAACGCAAGAAATGCATATCTTAAAGATGATGTATTCAAATAACATAACACAACAACAAAGTGATCAGATCTGTGATAAAACTTTAAATGTTGCGGACATTGCTGGGCGGCCAAAATGGTCCGGAATGTCCGCAACATTTTTATTGAAACTATCCCTATTATATCTATTAAAAACTATAAATATTGTCATGTAAACTCATTGAATTGTTCCGTTAGAATGCATTTGTTACGTAAGAATTACAGGGGTGTAAACTAAAAAGGATTCTGACTGTCCGTTGAAACACAGGCAAAGCATATCATAAAGATAATGCATTTTTTTATTATTTATTATAGAAATCAGTGGGGCTTCAACTTTCGCAATAATATGACATGCTTTTTAATCATTAACCGTTTTCATCATTTATTATAAATTTTAAATATTGCGGACATTGCGGGATGGTCTAAATGGTCCGGGATGTCCGCAAGATTTTTTATTGAAACTGTAGCTATTAAAACTGTTAATTACTATGAATAATGTCATGTAAACTCACTGAAGAGTTAAAATTTACCGTTGAAATGCAATAATTTGAACGACAGAATTACAATTGTGTAAACATGGAAGAAATTGTGACCAAACGGTCAAACATGTTTTATTATAAACATACATTCGTAGTTTGTGGGTCATATGGTCATTATGTTTATAATTTACTTGTTTTATCGCATTAATAAAGCATAATCGATGGGTATTTTATCGGTTTAAAGAGAAAAATCATTTACGGACATTTCGGGTCTGCGGACATTTCGGTCCCTTTGGGGCGTCCCGGAATGTCCGCAAGGAATTTTTTCTAAGTTCTTTTTTCGTTTTTATGAAAATTATTTCCCCGAATTTTTGCATTCAATAGACTTATTTAATGATAATTTATGTTTTTATACATTTTTAAAACAACTTAATTTTTTTGCGGACATTCCGGTCCGCGGACATTCCGGTCCCCTACAGCCGTGCGTGTTTTGTTAATGAGAGAGATTTTGGTTAATAGTTTTAAGACAGAGTTGGGTTGCAGCTAAAGCAGTAAATGATGATGTTATGAACTTGGGTAGTACTTATCCCAGGCGGGGTACTCTCATTTGTTGTGGATACATAGGCGAGGCCCCAGCTTCTACCCCCAAACCCAAAAAATTACTGAGATTTGCTGACCACCCCAAAAAATACCAGTCCTGTCAGGCATACCCAAAAAAATACTTGAACTTTTAGCTTACCCCAAAAAATTACAAGTTTTCATCTTTTTTATGCCTATTGATGAAATTTTATCACATCCATATGATCTAAGCTGTTGGTGGGACGTTAAATCTTAAATCAACCAACCAACAGAACACGTCACAATACAGTTAGTATATGTAGGAACTAGGAAGTAAATACCAAGTTGGATAAAATTTAAAGATTTTATTTATTCTCAAAGTGTAAGTCTTATGATGGTTTTGATTCCATTTGATTTGCAATCCAAACAACATCATCATGATCAAGCTTCCAAAATTTCACCGAGACCAGTCATAAGGCATGGTCGCAAACAAAGTTGAATCTTAAGGCCTTGTCAGACATAAGTGTAAGCCACTCTTATCTTTATAGAAATAAAGAGATTTCCCAAGAAATGTGCAAAACCCAAAAAATTACTTAGAATTATAGATGACCCCAAAAAAATAATTCAGAAAAGGCATGACCCCAAAAAAATATCCAAAAAAAGCTCACTACCCTAAAAAATAACTAGTTTTTCTGAAAACCCAAAAAAATACGGAAATTCAAAATTTTGACCCCAAAAAAGTCAGCCTCGCCTATGTATACAGAAAATTTCAGAGTACCCCGCTGGGGTACTTATTAAACTATACGATTGATGTGGACTTGCTATTATCGTATGACAATACATGTATATGTCTAGTCCAATTTTAAATACCATGTAAATGTAGAAAAACGGTACTTATATGTGGTTGCGAATGAGAGGTCTGTCTATATAAGCCGCCTCGTGGGAAAACCAACAATGTGGTTTCCGAACAGGTCCGACACAAACCGGCCTGTACAAGCACAGAAGATGGCTAGAGACTGGAAATTTCAGATTTAAGTAGTAGAGGAACTGTACTATCCGAGTAGCGAAAACAAAGGCGCTGATCAGCTTCGCGGTTACCGCGAAGCTGATCTGCGTCTTTGTTTTCGCCTATGCTGATTGTTGGTTTTCCCATGAGGTGGCTCATATGTGGGGAATGTGCACACGAAAAAAAAATCGAATGCTTTGAAGAAGGTTTTGTGGTAAGGAATGGGCTTTAATTCGAAGTCCAGTGTATGTCTGAAATACGTACAGTATTTGCTTTGACAGGTCACAGCTCTGTCTACATCCACTGGGGGCGAACACAGTGTCCGGGGAATAGCACTGAACTCGTTTATAGAGGTACTGAGATACAAACATTATACTTAAACCCATTAATAATGCGACTTGTTTAAATCGAGTTGCCTTTTGCACGGGAAAGTGTAAGTAAAATTTTTCTTCTATTGCACTTATTCATCAAATTTGTATTTTAACACCGTGAATGGAAACTTCAAACTATACTAAATTTAAATATAGCCATGCTATATTATAGACACATACAACAATAAAATGTTGTACAGTATAACCAAACATCCCATTGGTTGAATAATCTAAAATTAAAAGAAGCAACTATGTCTTTAATATATTTAATATGATAAGTGCAACCTATATTGTGTTGAGCATCATTACTTCTAAAGCAATAAGCCCAAAGCCTGGATTTGATTACCAGTATTCTTCTTATCAGGGTTCACGTCAGGCGGTCACTTTACGGACGGCAGTGGGGCGAGTCTGGAGTGTCTACCCGAACACCCAACATGGAATAGATACGATGATAATAATAATACATGGAGGGCATATATCTATGGCGCAGAGATCGATCAAGCCAACGGTGTATTAAACCATGCGTTGGACAGCCATGACATGCCATGCGCAGTATGCAGAACGCCATTTTCAGTGACACACATGTTCCCTGGTACAGCGAGTTGCTATAGAGGATGGACCAAACAATACACCGGGTACCTAGTCTCTAGCTCCCATGGCCGCAGTGTAGATATGGAGTACTACTGCCTTGATGCGAATCCAGAGACAGTTCCACATGGTGAAGTAAACCGTGATCAGTGTGTGTTGTATCTCGTTGAAGCCAAATGTGGCTCACTACCTTGCCCACCGTATGTCGAGGGAAGAGAAATTGCATGTACTGTTTGCTCTAAATAAAATCAATATCCACAAATCATTTTATCCATGTTATTTCAAAAATCATTTTATCCATGTTATTTCAAATTGCTAGGTTAAGCTATCTTATGTAACAAAAAGCTTATTTTTTTTTCTTTAATCTGTTGCTTAATATCTGCTCAAACGGTTATAGTGTGATGTGGGGATGGCACTTTCGGCACTGCTAATGTCTTGCAAAATAGCTCTACGTCAGGTAAAAAGCTGAATAATTTATCTGTATGGATGGTTTGATTTCACTTTTCCTGTAGGGAGAGATGGGTCAGAGCCAGACCTTCTATACCATTAACCAAAGCTTATGTGTTCACTTTGAGGTTAGGCTTTAAAAATATGCCTATCCACTTCTCAAAGCCACAATGAGTGGGGGTATAAGTTGTCAGCAAGTCTTTAGGCACAGGATTTCTCACATTATTGGAGAGAAAGGCCAGAATCAAAATAGAAATTGAAGCTGCATGGTTTCAGAATTGTATTTGTAGATTTAATATATATTTACATATAAAATCAGATCCTTAACAACCTTCAACATAGCATTACACATATACATGAAGAATTTTTTTCAGACTTCTCAGATAAAATATAACAAAACCAGATATTTTGGCCTGCATATCCAATCAATCTTTTCTGCTCATCATTACTTATGCATTTACACAAGATGATGGTGATGATGAAGATGATGATCATGATAATGAAGATTATGATGGTGATGATGATGATGATGATAATGATGATGACAATGATGATGATGATGATGATGATGATGATGATGATGACAATGATGATGATGATGATGACAATGATGATGATGATGATGATGATGATGATGATGATGATGATGATGATGATGATGACAATGATGATGATGATGATGATGATGATGATGATAATGATGATGACGATGGTGATGATGATGATGACGATCATGGATGATGATGACAATGATGACGATTATGACAAAGATGATGATAATGACAATGATGATGACAATGATGATGACAATGATGATGATGATGACAATGATGATGATTATTACAATGATGATGATTATGATAATGATGATGACAATGATGATGATGATGACAATGATGATGATGATGACAATGATGATGATTATGACAATGATGATGATAATGACAATGATGATGATTATTACAATGATGATGACAATGATGGTGATGATGATAATGATGATCATGATGATGATGACAATGATGGTGATAATGATGACGATAATGATGGTGATGATGATAATTATGACAAACATGATGACAATGATGATGATGATATCAGATAACTCAATAAATGAGCCGCCTCGTGAGAAAACCAACAATCTGCATATGCGAAAACAAAGAGGCAGATCAGCTTCGCGGTAACCGCGAAGCTGATCAGCCCCTTTGTTTTCGCTACATGAATAGTACACTTCCTCTTCTTCTTAAATACAAAAGTTCAAGCTTCTAGCCTGCTTCTGTGCTTGTACAGCTCGGTTTGTGTAGGACCTGTTCGGAAACGACATTGTTGGTTTTCCCACTAGCCGGCTCAAATTGTTCAGTCTATGTGATCTGCATCACAAAAAAACCTCTTCATGGTTTTCTAACAGGAGGCCTATATAATCACAGTGAAACTTAAGGCAACAATTTTTATTTCTTTCTCATCAGTTTAACATCCCAAAATTATTTCAACTCATATAAGACAGGCCAAATAGTAGGTGGGGCAAAAACGGAAGCTACCCTTTTCCATTCCTACTAAAATCTGGCACACCCAAAAGCAGAATTTGACATTTGCACCTTATGTGAATTGGACCTATAATGGATACATTTGTTGGATGGTTAAGAGTGGTAATGAAATCAACATGTTTAACGACTCGTCCACAGGGACCACCTATTACTGAGAAGTAGCAGGATATGTGCCGGGCCATGAGAAAACCAGATTTTAGCCTATGCGAAAACAAAGGCGCAGATCCGCTGTGCAGTAATTGCACAGCGGATCAGCACCTTTGTTTTCGCTATACATATAGTAGTATCCCTCTTCTTCTAAAATCCAAAATTTCAAGCTTCTAGCCTTTTTCTGTCACTGTACAGGTTGGTTTGTGTCGGACCTGTTTTCTTGCATCACGGCTCATATTATGCTCTTATGTAAGTGAAATATATGCATATCAATCACACTTTTACAAAACAGCTGATCTGATTTGTTTATTGAATATCCAAAAAAAAAAAAGAAAAGAAAAAAAAAAGGAATTTCTTGTGAGGTGGCTAATTCGATTCTCTACTTGAGTCCTTTAAACTGTAATGTGAACAATAACCTTGTAGGTTTCTCATATAAAACAAGGTCTTTGTGGCATGAGATCCAAAAACATTAGACCACAGTTCTCACAAGGGAAAGAAATTGAGCTCTGTCATGTGAAAAATATTTTTACATATGCAAAAACAAAGCTCTAGATCAGCTGCACAGTTTCTACATGGATAATGGAATCTTTCAACTTTCTATAATTTTCAAAGTTCAAGGCCCCAACCATCTACAGCCCTGTTTGTGGCACGAAAGAGCCGCGACGTGAGAAAACCGGTCTTCGGGGTGCGACACAAATCGGCCCATACAGTCACAGAAGGTGGCTAGAAGCTCGAAATTTCAGATTTTGGAAGAAGAGAAATTGTACTATCCAAGTTGCGGAAACAAAGGTGCTGATCAGCTTCGCAGTTACTGCGAAGCTGATCTGCGCCTTTATTTTCGCATGGGCAAAAATCCTGTTTTCTCACGATGTGGCACAAAATAAACAGGTTTTCCATTATGTGGTTTATATCCTTACATGTGATTTAGTGCTCATCGATGAACATATTAGAAACAAATTAACAAAAGCAATATTGCACTTCCATTACATTATACCAACATCTCTATAGAACAGAGATAAATAAACCACATTCATATGAGCTGCGACACGAGAAAACCGGTCTGCGCGATTTCCGACCAGGTCTGACACAAACCAGCCTATAGAATCACAGACGGAAGCTAGAATCTTGAAATTTTGGATATAAGTAGAGGAGGCATTGTACTATCCGTGTAGTGAAAACAAAGGTGCTGATCAGCTGTGCAGTTACGGCGCAGCTGATCTGCACCTTTGTTTTTGCATAGGCAAAAATCCGGTTTTCTCATGATGCAGCTCATACCATATCTTCACAACATCACTAACTACGACCTTATATGAGAAATCACTTATCTGCACCTTTTGCATATCTGACAGAAAAGCTTTTTTCCTATTTTTGTCAATGCAAATATGAGGTATTGTGACGGCAATTTTAACTTTTCAATTTAGATAAGGCATACATGGTTTTGTGACTGGCTGAAGAAGATTGTCCTTATTTGCCTCTTTTTAAAATACAACTTCTTCATAAATGTGGCGTTACAAGGTTTTGTAAATGTCAGAGCCAACACTATGGTGAAATATCCAAGGCTATAGTTATTCAAAAATCATCCAATTCGCACATTCCTGAGAAGCAGATTTCCTCAGTAAATTTCTCATTTTGCAACTTGTTACTTCATTTATCAGCTAAACCAAACTCTTTCAGTTTGTTATTGAGAAATCTCTCCATCGTGTTGGCACATTTATAATACTCCGTCTCAGGCTTGTTGTATGAGCGACAGTTTGTGAATATCCTGTTCATGTCCGCTATAAATAGTCTCTTGTGTACGTAATAACGGTTCTTTAATCGCTCCGTCATTGTTCGCAGATCTGAAAACGAGCAATCAAAATTTAAGCCGCATCATGTATAATGTGGTTTCCCAACTGTTTCGAGACAAACCAAGCTGCAAAAGCATAGAAGTTGGCTAGAGGCTGGAAATTTTGGATTTAGGAAGTAGAGTAATTGTACTGCCAAGCTGATCAGCACCTGATACATTGTCTCATCACGCTTTATAAGTGTACCATGTTTCATTGAAAAATCTCTAATGGTTTTTGAGTTATAGAGCAGACACAAAATTGTATGAAAAATAATCAAAGGGAAATTACTCCAAAGATATGCAAGCAAGAGTTATGTTTTTTTAGCATGACATATCATCTCATTGTTCTTTATAAGTGTACCAAGTTTCATTGAAATATTTCTTATGGTTTTCAAGTTATAGAGTGGACATGAGATTGTATGGAAAAATAATCAAAGGGAAACAACTCCAAAGATATGAAAGCAAGAGTTATAATTCTTGTGCATGACACATCGTCTCATCGTGCTTTATAAGTGTAGCAAGTTTCACTGAAATTTCTCTTACGGTTTTCAAGTTATAGGGTGGACACGAAATTGTATGGAAAATAATCAAAGGGAAATTACTCCAAAATTGTATGGAAAATAATCAAAGGGAAATTACTTCAAAGATATGCAAGCAAGAGTTATGCTTCTTTAGCACGACACATTATCTCATCGTGCTTTATAAGTGTACCAAGTTTCATTGAAATAACTCGGTTTTCGAGTTATAAAGCGGACACAAAATTGTATCGAAAATAATCAAAGGGAAATAACTCCAAAAATACTCAAGCTAGAGTTATGGTTCTTGTGCATGACACATCGTCTCTTCGTGGTTTACAAGTGTACCAAGTTTCATTGAAAAATCTTTAACGGTTTTCAAGTTATACAGCGGACACGAAATTGCATCGAAAATAATCAAAGGGAAATCACTCCAAAAATACTCAAGCTAGAGTTATGGTTCTTGTGCATGACACATCGTCTCGTCGTGGTTTACAAGTGTGCCAAGTTTCATTGAAAAATCTTTAACGGTTTTCAAGTTATACAGCGGACACGAAATTGTATCGAAAATAATCAAAGGGAAATAACTCCAAAAATACTCAAGCTAGAGTTATGATTCTTGTGCATGACACATCGTCTTGTCGTGGTTTACAAGTGTACCAAGTTTCATTGAAAAATCTTTAATAGTTTTCAAGTTATACAGCGGACACGAAATTGTATCAAAAATAATCAAAGGGAAATAACTCCAAAAATACTCAAGCTAGAGTTATAATTCTTGTGCATGACACATCGTCTCGTTGTGGTTTACAAAAGTACCAAGTTTCATTGAAAAATCTTTAACGGTTTTCAAGTTATACAGCGGACACAATTTGTGACGGACAGACAGACAGACAGACAGACAGACAGACAGACGCACGGGGAAAAACAATATGTCTCCCGACCCTGTCGGGGGGAGACATAAAAAAAGCCACATTTACAGTAATTCATAATTTAGACTCCACCGAAATATAATAAATTCTCTTGATGGATTTTGCATTTTCTCTTCCTATTGCTTTTCTGATTTATGCAAAGTTTTTATCTATTTTGTTGATAGTTTTTCTTAGTTGTTAATAATATACCAGTAGCTGAAAAAAATTTGAGATGAGTAGAATAACTGAAAGCAAAATTCGAAATATCACTTGATTCCTTATATACACCCATGCAAACTGACTTACCCATAGGAAATCTGATATGGTCATAGTAATCAGGAGCTTCAGCTTTGTCTACTGGCTTCAGGAATGGCCATGCACTGGCATGAGTCTGGGAAAATAGAAATATAGTATGAGCCGCGACGCGAGAAAACCAGTCTTAGGGGTTTCCGACCAGGTCCGACACAAACCGAGCTGTACAGTCACAGAAGAGGGCTAGAAGCTTGAAATTTCAGATTTAAGTAGAAGAGGAACTGTACTATCCGAGTAGCGAAAACAAAGGCGCTGATCTGTGCCTTTGTTTTCGCATAGGCATAAATCCGGTTTTCTCATGACGCGGCTCATATTCTTGTAAACATGCTTTGTTTGCTTATCCTTAAAATCAACATTGTGTTAATGTAGTACTTCCCAAAAAAAACATTTTCGAATAAAGCCAAGCAATCTAAAGGTTTTACCGCAAAAGTAATCAACAAAAAACCAGTTAATGTGGTCTAATGGATAGCATATTCAATATGCAATCAGGAGGTTGCCGGTTCAAGCCTAAGCTAGTATGTGCCTGTCATGTTGATGAATATAGGGATCAAACATGATTTTCCATTCATTAACATTCCCTAGGTCCCGAGGAAAGTGTTGAAAACCGAGAGCGTAGCACGAGGTTTTCAACACTCCCGGAGGGACCTAGCGAATGTTAATGAATGGCAAAATCATTTTTGATCGCTATTATTGCATAAATTCTGCAGAATCAAAAGAAATAAGATGCAGAAACGAAAGAAATATGGTGCACTATATTTTACAGCCTCATCACATTTTCATACGAGTAAAAGCTTTCGTTTTTATGCTCGTTCTGGGCGGACTTTAGTTTCTCATTACTAGCACGTGCTTTGCATGGCGCCCGGTAAAGAGCATAAGTAAAAGCCATGTATTAACAGCATGTGCACGTGTGAATTGCAATATTAATGCATGGCGGCTTTCTCTTCATTAATAAACTGCTGTTAATATCGTGTGACACGGGTATTTATGCAATAATGTGCATTCCACTTGATACAGGAAAACCCCGCATAAAGGTGTTAACATTTACATAAGTCAGATAAAGCTGAAAAGAGATGGAGCATCAGAAAAGCAACAATCTGAATATGCAAAAAAAGGTGCAGATCAGCTGTGCAGCTGTGTATCTTGGTTTGAACTTCAAATTGTTGGTTTTCTCATGCGCAGGCTCAATTTTCTACATTCATTTACCAAAAGAGATTTTCTGAACATACAGGTACACCACATACCGACATGAAATAAGAAAGGTATATTATCAAAGCACTTATCAAAATTCAACACCCTACTCCAATTGAGCCGCGACACAAGAAAATTTTTTCAACCAGGCACCACACAAACTGGTCTGTGCACTCGAAGAAGAAGGCTAGAAGCTTAAAATTTCACATTTTACGAAGAGGGGTTTTACTTTCCGAAAAACAAAGGCACTAATCAGCTGTGCAGTTACTGCACAAATGATCTGCGCCTTTGTTTTCACATAGGTGAATATCTAGTAATCTCATGACAGGGCTCAATTTATTTTTCTACAGACAGAGCATACCTTAAACTGCTGTAGCATGGTTTTGAAGGCATTGTAGAGCTGGTCGGGGTCCATAGCTGGTTCTTTACTGAAAGGGAAATAACTGCAAATAATCTAAACAGTCACAAACCAAAATATTGCTTTCAATTTTACACTAATACTAACCAAGTACTAATTAGTGATGAAATATACAACGTCAATCTCTGATGAGTACCTACCATAAATCAAACCGACAGACCAGGCCCTGAGGTTATAAAACTTTTTTCAAGCTCAGCTCAGCTGAGCATGAAATTTCAACTGCTCATAAATGTTGAAATAATCAAAATTAGTGGAAAATTCAGGTTCAATACTCAAAAACTAGTAATTTATCCTGCTTATAAATGTTAAAATGCCAACAATTGTTGGCATTTTAACATTTATGAGCAGGATAAATTTTAGTCTCAGCTGAGCTGAGCATGAAAAAAGTTTTATAACCTCGGGGCCAGGTATACTCTCTATAGGGATCTGCCATACTCCTTCCTTGAAACATGTCAACCCCAGGTAAACTTTGTCTATAACTCACACTTTTAACTTCATCTATAACTCACACTTTATCAATAATTCATATTTAAACTTTAACTTCCATTTTATCTAGAAGTGGTTTCCAGCCACTTTTTACAGACCATGTATACTCTCTATGGGTATCTGCCTTACCCCATCTTTAACATATCAACCCTGGGTAGACTTTCATATACAACCTACACTTTATCTATAACTCACACATTATCTATAACTAACTTATCATGACTTACACTTTATCTAGAGGTGGTTTCCAGCCACTCTCCTGTAGCCCAGGTATACTCTCTATGGGTATCTGTCTCACCCCGTCCTTGAAACAAGTCAGACCCGGGTAGACTTTCTGATACTTCTCCTGCTTCATTTCTATGATTCTCTTCACAATCTGGTTAACAAAGTATGGTAATTCAGTGATTAACCCATATTTGACGAATGGATTTTCCAATCATTATCAATTGGGTGAGTCCACTTACATTTTTAGGGGTGTTAGGAGTGATTTTTATTTTTTATCTCATTTTTTGATGAATTTCCTCCCAGCAAACAGAATAGCCCCAGATGGGACGCCGCGTTTTGCGGCGTCACATCTGGGGCTATGCTGTTTGCCTATGTCCCATAAAAGGGACGCCAGGCTTAAATGAGTTAATTAAGCATAGTTTTATTGGTTCGATATAAACAGATTTAAGAGACCTTAAAAATATAAACTCTGAATTATCTTGGTATTCCGAATTCGAATGAAATACTGCGTAAGTCTGTACATCTAAAGACTTCCAAGTCTTTAAATTTAAAGAGTCTATAAATTAAAGAGTCTACAAATTTGTGTCAGCTCTTAGACCTGATAAAATCATTATTGCAGGTGTGTGCTCTGCACTCCATTTTCAAGAAACAGAATTTTCCAGTAACAGACACCATTAAACCATATGACATACATGACATCAGGAAAACATGGCCGTGAATTAAATACTCCATTATACCCCACTTTATACAGCAAAATTGGGGTTTCCAGGGGTATACCCATTTTTCTTATTCTTGATGCAAAACAGAGATTGTGGGTACTTGTTAGAACCGCCTCGCAGAGGCAGTTCTAAGGTGTACCCACAATATATGTTGTGAGCAAAAATATTGAAAAAATATTTATGTTTGTCTGATGAAATTTTTAATGCTAGAAATGTTTCTGTATATAGCATAGACCAGTTTTCGTAATGATCTTAAAATCTCACTAGTGAAAGAAAACATCATTACTGAAAATAAAACTTGTGTAGTTTTCATTCAGTCCAAACATGCTTTCACATTGATATCAATACATTATTGGCTATTAATAAAATTTATAAGCAGGTTTATGCTCATTTCATCTGAGTACTGAGTGATATAAGTCAAGGAAGTTGAAGGAACATACCTCTTTCTGTTTTCGTATAGTCTTTGAGAATTCTGTGTATGAGATCTTAGGATTGAGCTCACAGCCCATCAGTGTAGCACCCTCATAGTCCTTGATATAGCCTAGATAGGCTGACTTTGGTAGCTTAATCTCCTTGGAAAAACCCTGAAATAGAGATATGAGCCAGGTCATAAGAAAACAAACATTTTGCATATGCAAAAAAAAAAACAAAGGCACAGATCAACAGATAGTACAATCCCTATATTTTTAAATCTTGAAATTTTCAAACTTCTAGCCTGCTTCTGTGACTCTACGGTTTGTGTCGGATCTGTTAAGAAACCAAAATTGTTGGTTATCTCATGACACAGCTCATTTACAAAAGGTACTATCATAGTTTTGAATATTTAAGTTGGGCTTTAAGGTGCATGGTTTTAGGACTGACTTCACAGCCTATTTAGCACCCTCATAGTTGATATAGCCAAAGCTGACTTGGGTAGTTTAATCTCCTACGAAAAACCCTGCTGGAATGGAGATCTACTATCATTACATTTACATATGCTTAAAGGTGATTTCTCACATCTCAGTCTACAAGTGCTTCAGTCATGTCAGGATGGAGCCACATAATCCTGGTTACTTAACAAATACTATGGAGAGCTTTTAAAAATTGTTAAGCTCATGGTTTCAATACATGTATGGCAACAGTAGATTTCCAAATGCCTGACCCCTCAATTTGAAGTTTGACAGACTTCCAGCGAAACCATTTTTGTTGTGAACTGATAAGGCAATAAGATAAATCCACGATTTTCCTTTCATAATCGAACCTGTGCATGGGAAAACCAACAATTTGGGTTCTGTTCAGCTCTGACACACACCAGCCTGTACAGCCACAGAAGCAGGCTAGAAGCTTGAAAATTCGGATTTAGAAAGTAGAGGAATTGTACTATCCGTGTAGCGAAAACAAAGGCGCTGATCAGCTTCGCAGTTACTGCAAAGCTGATCAGCGCCTTTGTTTTCGCCTATGCAGATTGTTGGTTTTCCCATGCAGCGGCTCAATTCATTGTTTTCTTTCTGATATCCATTATCACCACCAGGTAGTGCTTGACCACTGACTTTCACCCATGACTTCTGGGATTGACCTCCATTGCTGCCATATTTTCTGGCATATCGAGCCTACCTGGCATGTGCAGACTTTCATTTTATAGTTAGAAATTGAAGGTACATGTATTTTGTAAGTTTTTATATCAATATTGAATAATTCTTATGTAGGGTAACCAAGGTCTTTTTATGCATATGGTAAAAATCACTTTATAGATTTTATTGATACGAGGGTCATTCAATAAGTAATGCAATATTGGCCATGATTTTTTCTTTGAACACGTTACTTAAGTTTGATTTAGCTTTCTTGAAATATAAATTCAGTTCCCCCCCTGCGAGACAGTTCAATACCTAGTCACGTGCTTTACTTCCTGTTGCCTAGCAACAATAGAACACTGTGTAAAGGCACTTGGCCACGACTCTTAAAACTGTTGCCATGGTGACAGGAAAACCAAAATAAACGTATTCACTTTATTTTCTTACACCGAACTTAAAATAGTTGCATCTAAAGTTCAAGATAATGCAATCTGATTGATATATTTTAAATGACACCTAATCAAAGTTGAAAAAATGACGAAAATTTGTGGATCGAAGGGTGAAAAATGGGGGTAGAGATACAATTTCTGCTACAGTTTGACATCTAGTTTGTTTAATCGAATATTTATACGCCTTTTTGTATCTGCCATTTACGCTTTGTAAACTACTTGCTATAAAATGCAAATCTCAGATAACATATTTCGTTGCCTAGCAACCAAAATCTATGGAAAATGCATAAAACCGAAATTGCATAGGTTCTGGCGTTGCTAGGCAACAGTTGACACGCGTGGGGCTGTATGAACATTACAGTTGCCTAGAAAGCTCTGGCTAAGGTGACATTACACAAACTTGTATATAGATAGCTATTTAAAACACCACCAAAGAAATACCAAAGTTTTATATTCATTTATTTAATTTTTGAAAAGTGGTTTTTGCGGCCACGACACCTTCGCTGGCATTCTATGGTTGCTAAGCAACATAAAGTGTATGGTCTGATTTAGTTGATGTTTATTTTCCTGAATGCAGATTGAATCAAACTATTGGAAATTAAAAACATTACCTCTGACAGATTAAAATACACAAAAATACGCTACATATTGCATTACTTTTTGAATGACCTACGTACATGTAGTTTAGATAATGTCTCGTGATCTCATGAAAGGGGGATTAGCTGGTATATCCCGTAGTTCAAAGCGTCAAGTGGAGAGAACTGTGGTATTGTCAGATCTCCCTAGAATGCTCTAATATGAGCCATGACGCGAGAAAACCGGTCTTTGGGGTTTCCGACCAGGTGCAACACAAATCGGCCTGTACAGTCACAGAAGCAGGCTAGAGGCTTGATATTTTGGTTATCAGTAGAAGAGGAATAGTACAATTTGATTTGCAAAAACAAAGGCGCTGATCAGCTGTGCAGTTACTGCACAGCTGATCTGCGTCTTTGTTTTCGCATATGCGAAAATCCAGTTCTCACATAATGCGGCTCATATCATGTTACAGTACCTGTTTCTTGAAGTAGCCAATAGCAAACTCATCAGCAAATGTGAGGAAGTGGAGTATATTGTGTGAGATGTGGTAGTCCTTTAAATGGTTCATCATGTGGGTACCATAACCCTGAAAAGCAGTTATGAAAGTACATGTAATGAATCATGAGTAATTCTTTAACAGGAGCAATATGAATTTAATTGGGCTGATGAAAAGTTTTTCTCTTACTTTTAAAAGACATTGTTTTGATATCTGGCGGATCAGTATTGCAGTATTTTGCAAATATGTATAAAGTTATTTTGTAATTATCCACCCTTCACAACTTAAATACCGAACTTTTTTTCCTCATTTTTACTGTGACAATGTTTGGTTGAATCTGTTGCCAGGACATATAAATCTGTTTGTAAATCAAACCATAAATATTACCTTGACTTGTTCGTTTGAAGTAACAGCACAGAAGACAATCTCGGTGAATCCCTGAGTGGGAAACATCCGAAAACAGATCCCTCCTATCACATTGTTATCTTTTACCAGAGCCAAACATCGATGCTTCCTGTAAAAGTGAAGGAAATACTTTATTAAGTGGTCTGACACCAGAAATAGTTTATTTAGTGGTCTGACATCAGAAGACAATCTCGGTGAATCCTTGAGTGGGAAACATTCGAAAACATATCCCTCCTATCACATTGTTATCTTTTACTAGAGCCAAACATTGGTGCTTTCTGAGAAAAACAAGGAAATAAAATTCATAATATTTTATTTCTATAAATAACAAAAAAGTTATAGAAATTTAGACACCTTGGATTTGGATGTTATACTTCCCACCAGCAGGATTAGATAGTTTGGGAATGTGGAGGGCAGCAATGACTGAGTGGATCACCCAAATGCACAAAGTGCATGTACATGTAGCTGCACAAATGCAGGCAGGCCAAAGAAAACTTGAAGTATTGAAGGATGACAGACAAGAGGACCAATGGTCCTGTAAACGCTCACCTGAGATCTGCTGCATATACCAATAAACATGTTGGAATATCAAGGTATTTAACCACAGTGCAGGGACAGATGAAGCCCTTGGGCCATTTTCTTTTTTCAGAATAATCAATATTCTGTCCATTTGCCAATTTCCCCACTGGTTTTCCCCTTCAAATGGCATTTTATCAGTTTTTCCCATTCAAATGCATAGGCAACCCATGTTGACCTTGCCATAAACTGGGTCAAGGTCATGAGTTGTATAAACATTGTAGTACTTTAGCCATCAATGCTTCATGCCAAGTTTCTTTGAAATCGGTCAACCGGTTCCGGAGAAGATTATTCAAGGGTTTTTACCATATATGGGCATGGCAGCCATCTTGGTCATGTGACCTAGATTATTTCTATACACATTGATTCCCCCATTCTATAGATGCTTCACATAAAATTTGGCTTTGATTGGCCAAGCAGTTTCAGAGGAGAAAATGTTTGAATATTATAGTAAAATACATGCATAATGCCCTGGGGTGGAGGCAGATGAGCCTCTGGGGTCCATTTTTTTTCAGAATCATTAATATTCAGTCCTAATGCCCATTTCCTGCAAGATTTTCACTTTAAATGATATTTAAAAAGTTTTCCCCATTCAAATACCATTGGTGACCTATGTTGACCTTGCCATAAAATAGGTCAAGGTCATCACAGGGTCATGATTTATATACACATTGTAGTACTTGAGTCATCCATACTTCATGCAAAGTTTCATTGAAATCGGTTCACCGGTTCTGGAGAAGAAGATTTTTGAAGGGTTTTTACCATATATGGGCATGGCGGCCATCTTGGTCATGTGACCTGTATTATTTATATATACATTGGTTCCCTTTTCCTATAGATGCTTCATATAAAATTTGGTTTTGATTGGCCAAGTGGTTTCAGAGAAAAAGATCTTTGATAAGTGTGTATGGACAACAGACCGGCCAAGGTCAAGAGATGACCTTGACCTAAATTAATCATATACCTTCATCTTATCCATTGGTTTGTTTGCATCTACCACTTTTCAGGTCTCAGGCTGCAATAGTTTTCAAATAAGAGCTGTCGCAGGACAGCGTAGCTCGCCTGACTTGTGCTTTGTCACTAAACTTATCAAAATCTATGACCCATGACCTTGACCTCAAGGTCGCTCAGGTGGGTTGTGATGGTACAGCATAAAATTTCAGACCAATATCCACAAACATGCAAAGTTTCAACTTGATCCATCAACATAGAGATATATAGACTTCAAAAATCTTTAACCCAAAACTTTAACCAAAAATTTCTAAGGTGGTCCATGAGCTATTTAAGATGTCGGTACCACCTGACCTGAACAGATCCCCCCGCACTTTTTCACAATTTTGGCATGTATAGAATTAGATAAAATCGGGGGGACCTTTCTAGGTGGTAGCTTTATGGTTAAAATCTTTGAGTTTATTCTAGTATACCCCCTTCATTTGTCTGTGTTTTTCTCTTATATCTTAAGTTTCTTCAATTTTTGGAACAAGATAGTCAGCTTGTTCATATGTCTTATTATATGACACGGCTATCAATTATTGTCATATCAATCATTTGATACCAATTTCAGCTCTCTAGGACTTTTGGCTGCTGAGATATAAACGTTTCTGTTGGTATACCCCCTCTATTTTTCTGTCATTTTTATCTAATATTTTAAGTTCTCATCAATATTGAACACTAAGAAAGCCTAGCTTTTCATAAATCTTATCCTATGATTATAGAGCAATACCATAGCAATCATTTGATACCAATTTCGGCTCTCTATAACTTTTGGTTGCCAAGTTATAAAGATTTTTGTGGGGTATACCCCCTCCACTTTTTTCTGTGATTTTTCTCTAATATTTATGGTTTTTATCAATATTCGAAAAAAGTAAGTCAGGTTGTTTGTGTGTCTTACCACTTGATTTTAGAACATTATCTTAGCAATTATTTGATACCAATTTCAGCTTTCTAGAGCTGTTTGTCATTGAGATAGTATTAGTTTTATTGGTATACCCCCTTCGTTTGCAATTGATTTTCTCTTATATCTTAAGTTCTTTTAAATATTTGAGAAACAAGAAAGTCAGCTTGTTTATATACTTGTTGCATGGTTATAGAATATTGTCATAGCAATCATTTTATAGCAATTTCAGCTCTGTAGAGCCTTTGGTAACTGAGATACCAGCAGTTTTATTGAGATACCAGCAGTTTTATTGATATACCCCCTTCTTTGCCAGTGATTTTTCTCCTATATCTTAAGTTTTCTCAAATATTTAAGCAGCAAAAAAGTCAGCTTGCTATATACCTTTTACATGGTCATAGAATATTGTCATATCAATTATTTGATACCAATATCAGCTCTCTAGGACTTTTGGTTGTTGAGATATATATGTTTCCTTTGGTATACCCCCTATATTTTTCTGTGATTTTTTATCTAATATTTTAAGTTTTCATCAATATTCAAATACTATTAAAGTCTAATTTTTCATAAATCTTATCTTATGATTATAGAACATTACCATAGCAATCATTTGATATCAATTTAAGCTCTCTATACTTTTTGGTTGCTGACGTATTAAGTTTTTTGGTGGTATACCCCTCAATTTTTCTGTGATTTTTCTCTAATATTAAAGTTTTTTATCAATATTCAAAAAAAGTAAGTCAGATTGTTTAAGTGACTCACCAAGTGGTTTTAAAGCGTTATGTTAGCCATCATTTGATACCATACCAATTTCAGCTTTCTAGGGCTTTTTGTCGATGAGATATTAGCAGTTTTATTGGTATACCCCCTTCGTTTGCAAGTGATTTTTCTCTTATATCTTCAGTTCTTTTAAATATACTGAGAGGAACTAGAAACTTAAGTTTCCAACATTTTTTATTCTTTGCTTATTTTAGATATAATTTACATATAACTAGTTGGTATATTTTGATTATGACAGTGTGCACTTCTGCTATACATTTTGCATTTTGAAAATTGCATTCCATCATTTGGAATTGAGTTACGTCATTTTGACGTTTTCATACGAAAAATCATGCACGACCATGACAAGAGGCATTTTCGATGATGTAAGTTAACGAGCATAAACATCTGCGATCGAAGTCATTAGAATTTGCTCAACATAATGTTAATGTGAAATGTTTAGCTGCAAAACGTTAAGTTTAATTTTTGACGTCAAACATGAAAGTGCATTTTCGACGTTTTCTTATGTCGGTAAAGAATTTTCATGATGAATGATTAAAGTTGGTGTGCATTGAATCTCAGACAAGGCATTTGTCTTCTCGACATTGAAATCTTTAATCCGCTGTCGGTGTTTACAATGTTAACGTTTTTATTGTTAGCGTCACGTCAAAGTTAGGAATTCAGGTACCTTTTTTTGCAAACAGGCGTTTCATTAGATCAGCAAATGATATACGCATTCAATAAAGTTTAAATGGATTAGTTTCCTTGTACAGGAAAGCGTGGTTCACCTACACTTCAAACGTCAATGTGACGTCAAGCATAGTTGAGCGGACGTTTACGTTTATGCAAAAACTGCTTACAGTGCAAAATTGATACCATGTGACAATTTCTAAAAACCTAATGGAAGAAAAAGTCTGCAAACTCGCAATGGAAGCAAAATAATGGCTACGTTTATGACGTTAAGTTGAGAACTTCGGGGAATACTAACGTGTGATTTTCAATGCATAAAATGTACAGGGAACAACTTTCTTAAAGCTCCATTGGTTTGAGACACAAATAAAGATTTATGGTTCTTTACAGCATCATACAGTTGAGCTTTGGATTAGATAAATGAATTTGAACACTCTGATTTTGACCATTGTGTCAAAAATCTGACCAGAGGCAGTCCCCTGGGCAAATTTCTTATTTTGTGACGAACCAATATTGTAACAGAAGCGTTACTTTAAGCAATTTTTATAATAGGAAACCAATTTTTTGTATTGATTCAAAACAGGGACTCTCTAAAGACAAAACTTAAGTTTCTAGTTCCTCTCAGTATATTTGAGCAACAAGAAAGTCAGTTTGTTTATATACTTGTTACATAGTTATAGAATATTGTCAAAGCAATCATATTGTAGCATTTTAAGTCTCTAGAACTTTTGGTTATTGAGATATATACGTTTCCGTTGGTATACCCCTATATTTTTCTGAGATTTTTTATCTAATATTTAAAGTTCTCATCACTATTTCATCAATGAGAAAGTCAAATTATTTATCTTTTATCACATGATTAAAGAAAGTTATTCTAGCAATCATTTGATACCAATTTAAGCTCTCTAGATCTTTTGGTTACTGATATATTAGCAGTTTTCTTGGTATACCCCCTTCGTTTGCAAATGTTTTTTCTCCTATAGCTTAAGTTCTCTTAAATATTCGAGAAAGAAAAAAAACATATTTTGTTTACATACCCTTTACATGGTTATACAACATTGTCATAGCAATCATTTGATACCAATTTCAGCTGTCTAGGACTTTTGGTTGCTGAGACATATACGTTTCCGTTGGTATACCCCCTATATTTTTTTGAGATTTTTACCTAATATTTAAAGTTTTCATCTATATTCCAACAATGAGAAAGTCAAATTATTTATGTTCTTTATCTTATGTTTATAGAACATTATTCTTGCAATCTTTTATACCAATTTTAGCTCTCTAGAGCTTTTGGTCACTGATATATCAGCAGTTTTATTGGCATACCCCCTTCGTTTGCAAATGTTTTTTCTTCTATAGCTTAAGTTCTCTTAAATATTCGAGAAAAAAGAAAGACATTTTATTTACATACCCTTTACATGGTTATAGAATACTGTCATAGCAATCATTTGATACCAATTTCAGCTGTCTAGGACTTTTGGTTGCTGAGATATATACGTTTCCGTTGGCATACCCCCTATATTTTTCTGAGATTTTTATCTTATATTTAAAGTTCTCATCTATATTCCAACAATGATAAAGTCAAATTAATTATGTTTCTTATCTAATGATTATAGAACATAATTCTACCAATCATTTGATTTAAATTTTAGCTCTCTAGAGCTTTTGGTCACTGAGATATCAGCAGTTTTACTTGTATACCCCCTTCGTTTGCCAGTGATTTTTCTCCTATATCTGAAGTTCCCTTAAGTATTTGCGCTACAAGAGAGTCAGCTTATTGATATATCTAATAGTATAATTATAAAATATTGTTATAGCAATCATTTGATACCAATTTCTGTTCTTTATGACTTTTGGTTCCTGAGAAATACACGTTTTTGTAGGTATACCCCCTCCATTTTCTGTGATTTTTCTCTAATATTTGAAGTTTCCTCAATATTTGAACAGCACCAAAGTCTGACTATTAATGTATCTTATTATGTCGTTTTAGAATGTTATCATAGCAATCATTTGTTACAAACTTCAGCTCTCTATGGCTTTTGGCTGCTGAGCTATAAACGTTTCTGTAGGTATACCCCCTACCTTGGTCTGTGATTTGTCTCTAAAATTGAAAGTTCTCATCAATATTTGAACACCAATTAGGTCAAAATCATTCTGTATTTTTTTCACATTAATAAAGAACATTATCATAACAATAATTTAATACAAATTTCAAGTCTTTGGAATTTTTGGTTGCTGCGATTTCTGAATTTCGTTGATTTTTCCCCTTCGTTTATCTGTTATTTTTCTCTAATATTTGGAGTTCTTTTTTAATATTTGAGCCTTAAGATAGCCAGCTTGTTTATATATCTTATTACATGGTTATAGAGCATTGTCATGGCAATCATTTGATACCAATTCAAGCTCTTTAAAGCTTCTGGTTGCTGAGACTGGTATTCTCCATTTTCTGTGATTTTAATCTAATACATGAAGTTTTCGTTAATATTCGAACACACAGAAGTCAGTTTGATAATTATATCTTATTACATAGTTATATAGCATTGCAAAAGCAATCATTTGATACCTATTTCTGCTTTCTAGGTCTATCAGTAGCCAAGATACATGTGGTAATATAGGTGTATCACCTTACTAACTGCGCTTATTAGGGGTTGTATTGAACACTCTGTGATTTTAGGTGACACAAATGGGCATTAAAGTGATCCTCTGACCAAACTGGCACCCTTGATTATTTGTTCTAAGGGTTCAAATTACATCCTATAACCCAAACCAAACCCTTCAAATGGCAATATAATTATTTTCCCTTTGTAAATCCTGATTTTCGTCATTTTCATTAATATTCATGAAAATGCAAATGAGATGATTTTCATTTAGGCCCATGGCATCAACAAATTTGTCAAATAGAATAACTGATACAATAACAAGGAGCCACAATGATAGTTTAGGCCTGAAATTAGTTTTTTATGGGATAATTGATTTTTATTTATTTATTTTTTTTTCATTTTAATGTTTTAATGAAAATTCATGAATATGCAAGTAAGATAATTTCCATTACTTATCATAGGATAAAAGGGATATGTCTAAGCTTAAGAATGAGACCAAGTTCAATGGTCTAGGATAAAAAACAATTGAGATATTTTCAATTTTCTATGTGTACCCCCATTATTGACGCTAAAATTGAATATTTAGAGTAATTTAATAAAACATAGCGTAAAACGCAAACTCCTCGACTTTCAGATGGCAGAAAACAGGATTTGATAGCTTTTTTAATGTACTTTTAGAAAATAATAGTTTAGAAATTTCCCTTGGGGAGGAAAGGGGGATATGGATAGCTAGAATACTATTCCCTACCGTTTTTGTGTTAAAATGACGTTTTTTTTAATTATGGGGTATCGTAAATAACGTGTCGTTTCACCATTAAAGCTACCAGCAATGCAAGTCCCCCCGATTTTTTACAAGTCTACAAACATAGTCCTACATGAAAATCATAAGGGGATTTGTTCAGGCTAGATGGTACCGACCCCCAAAATTTACGGTATTGGCTCATGGACCAAGGCCATGACCTTGACCTCAAGTTCACCCAGGGTGGGTCATAATGGTACAGCATAAAACTTCAGACTAATATCTACCAACACACAAAGTATTAACTTGATCCATCTACATGTTCAAGAGATATGGACTTCTAAAAACTTTAACCGAAAACTTTAACAAAAAAATTCTAAGTCTGTGACCTTGACCTCAAGGTCACTCAGGGTGGGTCATGATGGTACTGCATAAAACTTAAGACCAATATCTACCAACATGCAAAGTATCAACTTGATCCATCAACATGTTCAAGAGATATAGACTTCTAAAAACTTTAATGAAAAAGTCACTAGAGCACAAAATATAGGTCAAGGTCACTGGATCAATGTGGGTGCAAAGTCGGGACATCGAGGAGAAGCCATATGCAAGGTTTGATGGTTGTAGGCTTTATAGTTGATGAGATATTAAGGGTTGGCTTAAAAAATGACAAAGTCACTGGAGCATGAAATATAGGTCAAGGTCAGTAGGTCAATGTGGGTGCCGAGTTGGGACAGCGAGGAGAAGCCATATGCAAGATTTGATGGTTGTAGGCTTTATAGTTGATGAGATATTAAGGGTTGGCTTCAAAAATGACAAAGTCACTAGAGCACGAAATATAGGTCAAGGTCACTAGGTGAATGTGGGTGCCAAGTCGAGACATCAAGGAGAAGTCATATGCAAGGTTTGATGGTTGTAGGCTTTATAGTTGATGAGATATTAAGAGTTGGCTTCAAAAATGACAAAGTCACTAGAGCACGAAATATAGGTCAAGGTCACTAAATCAACGTGGGTGCAAAGTTGGGACATCGAGGAGAAGCCATATGCAAGGTTTGATGGTTGTAGGCTTTATAGTTGATAAGATATTTAGGGTTGGCTTAAAAAATGACAAAGTCACTGGAGCACGAAATATAGGTCAAGGTCAGTAGGTCAATGTGGGTGCCGAGTCGGGACATCGAGGAGAAGCCTTATGTAAGGTTTGACAGTTCTAGGCTTTACAGTTGATGAGAAACTAACACAGCATCTGAGCATTGTACAAAGGTGTCCTAGATATTGACCTCTAGCCCCGCCCCCAGGCACGACCCCACGGGTCCCTTCACACTAAATCACAGAGGACCCTCATATGTAGCAATGTTCCAAATATGAACGATTTCTGGTCAGTGACTATCAAGATATAACAATTTTAAAAACTTTAACCGAAAGTGTGACGCGGATGCGGACGTAAACTTACACCTAAACGTAAACGGAGACGACCGAGGTGACTACAATAGCTCTATGCACTTCGTGCAGGCAAGCTAAAAATATCTAATTTCCACTTTTCCCATTATAAGTCTATGGAAACTTAAAGTTACCATAGCAACCAGAGTTCTTATCCGACTGGAATAAACCAGAGGACCAATGGTCCTGTAAACGCTCACCTAAGACCTGAGATATATACCAATAAACTTGTTTGACTAGAATGGTAATATACATGTATATAAACCCAGGGCAGGGTCAGAGCAACCTCTGGAGTCAATTTCTTTTTTAAATCATAAAGATTCAGTCCATTTGCCAATTTACTGCAAGTTTTGCCCTTCAAATGACATTATAACAATTTCCCCCATTCAAATGCATGGGCAACCTAAGTTGACCTTGCCATAAAAAAGGTCAAGGTCATCCCAGGGTCATGATTTATATAAACTTTGTAGAGCTCCATTGCCTGATGCTTCATGCCAAGTTTCAAAATCATAGGCCTTCTGGTTCTGGAGAAGAAGATTTTTAAAGGTTTTTGCTATTTATAGCCATGGCGGCCATCTTGGTCATGTGACCTTGACCATTTATATATACTTTCATTCCCACTTCCTAACAATGCTCCTCATAAAGTTTGGCTTTGATTGGCCAGGCGGTTTTAGAGAAGAAGATCTTTGAATATCACTATAATATACATGCATATTGCCCCGGGGTGGGGGCAGACAGACCCCTGGGGTCCAAATTTTTTCAGAATCATCAATTTTAAGTCCATTTGCCCATTTCCTGCAAGTTTTTCCCTACAAATGACATTTTAACACTTTTCCCCATTCAAATGCATGAGCGACCTATGTTGACCTTGCCGTAAAATAGCTCAAGGTCATCCCAGGGTCATGATTTATATAAACTTTGTAGAGCTCCAGTCACTGATGCTTCACACCAAGTTTCAAAATCATTGGCCTTCTGGTTCTGGAGTAGAAGATTTTTAAAGGTTTTTTCTATTTATAGCCATGGCAGCCATCTTGGTCATGTGACCTTGACCATTTATATAAACTTTCTTTCCCCCTTCTCAAGGATGCTCCATATGAAGTTTGGCTTTGATTGGCCTAGCGGTTTCAGGGGAGAAGATGTTTCATTATTATGGAAATATACATGTATATAGCCCCGGGGCAGGGGCAGACAACCCCCCAGGGGCTAAAATTTTCCATTAACATTAATCTTCTGTCCATTTGCCTATTCCCAGTAAGTTTTACCCATTAAATAGCATTTTACCATTTTTTCCCATTCAAATGCATTGGCGACCTAAGTTGACCTTGTCATAAAATATGTCAAGGTCATCTCAGGGTCATGATTTATATAAACTTTGTAGAGCTCCTGTACCTGATGCTTCACACCAAGTTTCAAGATCATAGGCCTTCTGGTTCTGGAGAAGAAGATTTTTAAAGGTTTTTGCTATTTATAGCCATGGCGGCCATCTTGGTCATGTGACCTGGACCATTTATATAAACTTTCGTTCCCCCTTCCTAAGGATGCTCCACATGAAGTTTGGCTTTGATTGGCCAAGCGGTTTCAGAGGAGAAGATCTTTGAAAATGGTGGACGACGGACGACGGACGCCGGACGACGGACGGACGCCGGAGCATGGGTATACTATAAGCTCACCTGTGAGCCTTCGGCTCAGGTGAGCTAAAAACACAAATTATGTAGAGGCTACTGTCAGGAATATGTATACAAAGTACAGGATTCATCCACTTGACAGTTTCTGAGGAGAAGATTTTTGAATGTTTTTTTGTTTTTTTTTGCCCTTTATGGAGCCCCAGCAACCAATCAAAATAAAGGATTAGGACAAAACTCGCAAGAAATGTCAAACACTACTCAATAAACATTTCTGCAGAAACCAAATTTTAGTGTCTGCAATTTTAGTGGAAAAATAGCCGATTTCCACTTTTCCCATTATAAGTCTATGGAAACTTTAAGTTGCCATAGCAACCAGAGTTCTTATCCATCTGGAATAAAAAACATAAATTATGTAGAGGCCACTGTCAGGAACATGTATACAAAGTATAGGCTTCATCCCCTTGACAGTTTTTGAAAAGAAGATTTTTGAATGTTTTTCGAAATTTTGCCCTATATGGGGCCCCTGCAACCAATCAAAATGAAGGATTAGGACAAAAGTCACATGAAACTTAGAGGACTACTCAATAAACATTTCTGCAAAAACAAAATTCAAATATCTCAAACAAGACAGCAAAAATAGGCAATTTTCACTTTTCTCCATTATAAGTCTATGGGAAGCATAAGTTGCCATAGCAACCAGAGTTCTTATCCGATCAAGATAAAAAACACAAACTTTTGTTCCCCCTACCCATGGATGCTCCACATAAAATTTGGCTTTGATCGGCCAAGCGGTTTCAGAGAAGAAGATCTTTGAAAATGTGAACAGACGAACGCACGCACGGATGCACGCACGGACGGACGCCGGCTCGACTACCATACTATAAGCTCCCCATGAGCCTTCGGCTCAGGTGAGCTAATAAAGGATTAGGACAAAACTCACAAGAAACATCAAACACTACTCAATAAACATTTCTGCAAAAACAAAATTCAAATGTCTGTAATTTTAGTGGAAAAATAGCCAATTTCCACTTTTCCCATTATAAGTCTATGGAAACTTTAAGTTGCCATAGCAACCAGAGTTCTTATCCGCCTGGAATAAAAAACACAAATTATGTAGAGGCCACTGTCAGGAACATGTATACAAAGTACAAGCTTAATCCCCATGACAATTTCTGAGAAGAAGATTTTTGAATGTTTTTCGAAATTTTGCCCTATATGGGGCCCCTGCAACCAATCAAAATAAAGGATTAGGCCAAACGTCACATGAAATGTAGAGGACTACTCAATAAACATTTCTGCAAAAACAGAATTCAATTATCTCCAACATGACAGCAAAAACTGGCAATTTTCACTTTTTTCATTATAAGTCTATGGGAAGCATAAGTTGCCATAGCAACCAGAGTTCTTATCCGATCGGAATAAAAAACACAAATATTCGTTCCCCCCACCTGTAGATGCTATATGTGAAATATGAAAAGATTCGTCCCTGCAGCTTCAGAGGAGAAGTCGGCTCGACCACTATACTATAAGCTCACCTGTGAGCGCTCACATGAGCTAAAAATAGCTTGAAATGGATTTAACTGACATTCAAAGCTAGTCTAAATTGAGGTTATCTTTGAGGAAGACTTGTCTGAAAAGTCTAACCCTCAGTACAGGAAACAGACTTTAAAAATATGATAATGATAATGACATA
Organism: Rugalucina vietnamica; assembly: GCA_964017185.1. NCBI lineage: Eukaryota > Metazoa > Mollusca > Bivalvia > Lucinida > Lucinidae > Rugalucina > Rugalucina vietnamica. The sequence goes on along the minus strand of OZ024875.1, from coordinate 57,782,033 downwards.
CTGCAGTACGCATATGCATAATGTTAAAAGTAGCTAATAATAGAGAGGTTGAGAAAATGAACTTGTAACTTGTACGTGTACGTGTAGAACAGTTTTATCCCCAAACTTCGTCATTTATTACAAGTTCAAAATACTCGCTACACGTTGAGAATCAGTTAGGCTGTGAATGAAATAAATTTGCGACTTGTAAGTTTTCTTTATATGTTTCCATCGATAGGTCAGGTAGGTACAAGCAGAAACAAAGTTCGATGAAGCGTTGCCAAATCGTTTTGCACGTGCAGCCGAAGTATATCTGACCAAAGGCGAATCGACGTATATATGTATGTAGGTATGTACTTTCTGATGTTTGTGGTAACGCAATTTAATTTGTTTATAGGGTATTTAGCCGCGTTTTAGTTTCCGACCAGGTCCGAGATAAACCAGGCTGTACAGTCACAAAAGTTGACTGGAGGCTGTAAATTTTGGATGAAGAAGTTGATTGGTTTGTTGATTTGGGGTTTTACGGTTTACTCAACAGCTAAGGTCATATAGAGACGGGACCTCGGTTTAAAGTATCGTTCGAAAGACTGGATAAGCCCAGAATCGAACGCACTATCCCTGGTTTACAAAGCCGGTAGCTTAACTACCAGGTCACGAAGGCTTCTTTTATTTTATTTTTTTTTATTTTTTTTTTTTTTTTATTTCTTATTTTTGGATGCAAAATTGTAACGCGAGGAAAGCGGTCGTGCTTTTACAACAGACTGGCCCTGCTGTGTGGTTGGAATTTGACTTTGAAAATGAATAGGCTGAAAGAAAAGACGGTTCCCGTTATTCTTCGGAGCTCGAAGTGGGTTCCCGTTAAGGCGTTGCTAAAAAAACATTGAAAACCGTGTGAAATGTGTAATGTGTGTTGGATAACTTATTTCGTACTTCAAAAATACACACAGTTTGTTTGACCTGGGTTTGGTTTGCTTGATTGAGGCTTTACGTCCCGATCAACAATTTTTCAGTCATGTTGGGACGGAGCCACCGCTTCCTGGGTTGTTAATAGGGCTGAGTATCGCCCACTAAAACCGCATCGCGATATATCGCGGTACGGGAAATGCATATCGCAATGCGTATTGAATATATCGTACAAACAGGAAAGTCAATTTTCAATTTCTTATCGAAGCCAAAATTTGTTGCACTAGAATGGGAATCAATTTTACAACATTTGTAGTACATCTATGACTGATATTATTGTAAACAACATGCAAAATTTTTATGCGACGTCAGGTTGTTTTAAAGTGCCGAAATAGATGTATGTTCCAAAAATAACCACATGATTGACAGCTCAACAGGGGAGGCAAATACGCACATGTATTGGACTGGTTTCACGCTAATTACCTGTAAAAATTCGATAGCAGGACCGATTGTAAATACACAGTCTGTGGTTGTACTCGTTTGGATTATTTTGGGTGTTAGTATAAAACCCGGACTGTGTTACGATATACCGGAATCCTTGTATGGGCGTACCGGTATACCGTACTGCGAGCACCGTACCGCAGTATACCGATATATCGGTATATCGTTACACCCCTAGTTGTTAACCAGTGATTTGGGAAGCTATCAGTGTTTTTGCTCAATATATGGCGCTGGTGGGGTTCGAACCAAGGACCTCTTGCTCCGGAGTATGACACTATACCACTGAGCCATCGCACTCCCCTTGTTTGAGCTTTAACCTTTGACCTTGAACCTTTCATCATGTTCATTAATTGTAGATGAGGAACCTGTTTCAAAAATAATATACATGTATAAACAATAAAAAATTCAGCTGTATATACTTTATGAAATCTACACGTACACGTTCGATTTTCTCAAACGATTTTACACTCAAAACGATCGTGTACGGGTAAATAAAGCTACAAGTACACGTACACGTTACAAGTTTATTTTCTCAACCTCTCTAATATGTAATTATGTTGTTGTTTTTTGTCATTTTATGATACAAAATTGGCTATTTTTGTTCTTTGTGCATATAACTGTTACTCCCTTGATGATGATAATGAATTTACCACCTTAATAACTAGAACAATTCATACTCTTATTTTAATACTTACGGGTCAAAGACCAATCTAGTGATATATTCCTTGGGCATACGAGGTAGTTGATGAGAGAAAACATTCTGCATGCCAATCAGCCAGACCAGCAACTGTCGTGTCGGTTTCTTTGTCAGAGAATTTCCAATCACATGGAACTCAATGACACCTTTGATTTCCTCCTTCCTGGCACTCTCGTCCCTGGAGGCGTGGGCGGGGAATAATGAGGTCTGCAAAATATGTGTTAATCTGGTGTTATCTTAGACAATATTAAAACAATGTTGTATGGGTACCCTTCTCTATAGAATTTCAAAACATTAGAAAAAAGTTTTCTGCTCTCTACACTTACGAATATGAAATGTATCACTGATGGGCTTCAAACCCAGGATCCCTGGACAGAAAACCAGTGCTCTAACCTCTGAGCCAAAGAGTAGACTCTATGACTCAGTATGTCAAAAAGTGAACTACTGATTATAGCTGTGCTATTTATAGAAGAAGCACATCATGAATATGATCTGCCTAACCCAACCTTACCAAACAGCAAATATGATGAAGATGCTATGGGACATAACACTATATGTTCCTTTGAAATCTTTGATTTCTTCCTTATGGACATTCTTGTCCCTAGAGGCGTGGGCAGGGAATAAATAAGGAGGTCTGAAACTGAGGAAGTTAATATTCTTCACTGAAGTTTTCGAGTTTGTTTTTATTGGTGTTTTATGTCCACACTCTACAGTTAAGATCATGTGGGAATGGTCAACTGATAAGATCATTGTAGCGACTTTGTGCCTGGGCAAGCCTCCCAGAGACAGGTTACCAATATTTAAAGCAAATTTCCTTCAGTACTTACTGACAAATGAGCCGCGACGCGAGAAAACCGGTCTTCGGGGTTTCCGACCAGGTCCGACACAAACCGGCCTGTACAAGCTCAGAAAAGAGCTAGAAGCTTGAAATTTCGGATTTAAGTAGAGGAGGAATTGTACTATCCGAGTAGCGAAAACAAATGCGCTGATCAGCTTCGCAGTTACTGCGAAGCTGATCTGCGCCTTTGTTTTCGCATAGGCAATAATCCCGTTTTCTCACGATGCGGCTCAAATGCTCTACTTGAAGCAGCATAAGAGGAAGAATGGTCACAGAAATACTTTCATGACCAAATCTTCATGAAAGAAATGTGCAAACAGATCACAGGTCTACTTTGTTACGAATCTGACATGCTAACAGTCAAGCCGTCTTGCCTGAGAAGTTCATGTTCATAAGAAACAATATGGAAACATATCCAAGTAAACCCTCTTAAATACCACTACTATATACTTTAAAACTGGGGTTTACAGCGGTATACATATTTTTGTTCCAACACATAGATTGTGGGTACTCGTTAGAACTGCCTCGCCGAGACAGTTCTTGTGTGTACCCATGATCTATGTTTTGAGTAAAATTAAGAAAAACATCAAAATTTTTCAACTGAAAACTTTTAATTTTTACACGTTAGGAAAAATCTATATCGCATGGGCATGTTGGCATATAAAAATGTTTGAGAGTCTCAACCTCATTTGAGCTGCCGGCTTTGCAGTGATCAGCACCTTTGTTTTCGCTTCACGGATAGAACAATTCCTCTTCTTCCTAAATCCAAAATTTCAAGATTCTATCCAGCTTCTGTGCCTGCATAAATTGGTTTATGTCAGACCTGGTCGGGACCCGGAAGACCGGATTTCTCGCGTCTGGGCTCTTTTCAGGCAGGTTAATAAACTTTTTTATATGTGAAGTGTATTAAAGTAGAGCCCTAAGTCTAGTTTAGTCCAGACATCGGCAGCTTACTCAGGCATGACAACTAGCAGATGTTCAATAATGTTGGCATGTTTTTTCATAGTTTATGCAGTCAATCATTACCACTCCCTGAGTATGCATGAGCTAAGAAGTACACAAAAATATCTCACATTAAAATGTCTGAAATATTTTACAACACTCAAAGCACTGATTCTGCCAACAGCCATTTATAAAGCCTCCACCAACCAAAAATATCAAGCTAAACATCAAGCTTTTCATTCCATTATTCTACTTTTGCCACAATTTGCAAACCTTCAACCATGAAATAAAAACTATAAAATTAAGATCTACCCATCTGATAGTTTTTGATCAATTATGTCTGCTAAGCAGCAACTAATGGTGCACACTCAGTCTCCATTTCTGAAGTCCCAGATTTTTCAATATTTTGTCCATATTTCAGTTTATTCAAAATCCAAAATTAACCATTCTCATCCATTTACATTTAGCTCAAATATAAGTTGCTGATTTAATCCAATTTAGACACCTCATCCCATGTAATCCTTTTATTCATAAAATCATCAAAGTTAAAAAAAATCATATCTTAAAAGTTTTTCAATTCTTTGACTTTTCATTGAAATCTATATAGTCTAGTCAAAATAAAGATTTTTTTGGTAAACCTAAAACAAATTGCAACACAAATGTTTCTTGGATTTTTGTGGAGATACACCCTTCCTAGACAACATACTAAAAGTATACCAAAATCGGAGAATATGAAATTTGATTTTTTTTTTGTCTTTTCTGGTGTACGTTTTGACATATTTTGCTATTCAAACATTCATCAGTACGTGGTAATATATTGTGAATTTACATCATTGTTGTGTATTTTCTATTCATGAAATATTCTGAAAAGATTAAAACTTGACATTTGCAATAATGATTGTAGATTCGAACATTTTTGCTCAGTAACATTGGTTGTTGAAACTTTACAAGCACTGAATTACCCCACCCACTCGTATTTCAGTGCATACACATACAATTTTATGTCAACTTTCCCAAATGTTTTGTAGAATACAAGATCATATTAGAATATACACTTAAGCAGAAATGACTAGCAAAGGCTTTGAAAAGGCCATAAAGTGTGGCATTGTCAAGCATCTTGGGGCTTATCAGTGCATGGTTTCATGAATTTATGGAAATTGTTAACTGTTTGCTAGCTTATATTCTTTTTAAGTAGACACAAATGTTTTAAGACTGTTCAATGCAAAGGAAGATACATGTGTATAAGATGAGGCCCATGATTATAAGCTTCTTTTCTTGTCAAAATTCAATATGACGTCATAACAAAGTTAAAGCATCAAAGGTCACTAGGTGCAGAATCGTACTTAAGTAAACTTTAGATCCGAGATCCGGTGGGCTAACTGAATATAGATTGCTTCCATTTAGAATAATAACTACTGCATGACACATGTTTCACTATGATCCCTGGAAAGTAATTCTGAATGGTCCTCAAAAATATATATTTATATGGGTTTTGTAAAAAGCATAGTATCCAGGGCAACCCTTAATGTGATTTACGGTAATGGGAAAGTACCAACATGTATAAAATCTGTAACATCTCTAATTATAGCTCATGCTGCTACTAACCTTTTATACCTGAACTTGGCCTAAATGTACAGCATAGAGCCATTTAACCAATGGTAACGTATGTCAGTAACTTTATTTGCATATTCATGAATATTAAAAACCCCTATTTAAAATAATGAGAAATAGGGAGAAAAAAATGAAAAATTAAAGGCAAATACCTACTAGTAAGTTAAGATGCAAACCGTCATCGTGGAAAATTGCCATAGCATTGCTGAAAAAATATGAAGTGTTCTCCCATGGGTGTATCATTAAATAATCTCATTTGCATATTCATGAATAAAGGTTACAAACTTGGAAAATGGGATGGGGGACACATTCGTCGAAAACAAAGCGGGAAAAGGGGCTATACTTTATTTGAAAGCACGTTTTCAACTGTGTATTGTCATAGAGTATTCAATGAACGATTGCAGACACTGTTTGATATGTGGTCTGGTGTAAACACATCAGGATTTCTACCTTCTACCGTTTCTAAGTAACTGTTGGTTATGGAGAGTCATAGAGTCAAACGGTTAAACATGCATCAGTTATTTGCTGTCAAGTACACATATTTTGTTTGTTCTGTGGTTAAATGTCCTAGTTAACGATTATGTAGTCACGTTCGGACAGAACCCTCGCTTCCTTAGTAGAAAAAGTACTCAAAGGAGTAGATATGTCTTGCCTAAGGCACAACACTGCACTTTAGCAGGGTTCGAAACCAGGACCTGTCGAAACTAGAAAAAGTGCCTTGAGAGGCACGTATACCCCCGGCTGGTAGCCACAAAGCCCCCTCCCTACCCCCTACCTATACAACCCTGCACATGCTCACCCCTGACATTGAACCTCAACCCCCCAATGAAAGACAGTACCCTTATCAAGTACACTTTAGAAATAAGCACTGTAAAGCACATTGCATACAAACATGGGGGAGTGGTGTTTTAGAATGACAGATCTATTTTAGAGCAGTATACAGAGCTGACGTGTATACTCAATCTAGGACATAATCCACGGACATTATGGGTCAGGTCCTCAGTCCTAGATTGGAATGAAAATAGAGTGTCATTCTTAAAAAAAAAAAAAAAAAAAAAAAAAAAAGGCCCCAGACCTTGACCTCAAGTCCCACCCCCATCCCATGCATGGACCCTTGGGTCCGTCCCACCCCAACCCCCATGCATGGACCCTTGGGTCTAACCCTTATGTGGTACCTATGTTGTAAGTATGAATGCTTTCTGACAAATGGTTGTCAAGATATAGACCTACAGAATATTAATCTTGTTAAATATTCTGTATTTTATAAATGTGTCCTAGATTTTGACCTCCAGCCCCACCCCTAGAGTTTGGTGCCATGGAATTTAATTCAACCCTAAAGGGTATCTATAGGAATATATTCCTATAAGTCTTTGTTAATATATGAACTTAGAGAAGAAAAAAAACACTATGTAAATAGCACATTTTCAAGGTGACCTAGATTTTGAACTCTAGCCCCACCCCCCGAGCATGGACCCTCAGGTCTGAAATCACGGAAACAAAGCAAACCTTATAGGGTACCTAAAGTCCAAATATGAATGATTTCTGAAAATTGGCTCATGAGATATACACCATTAGAAAAACTTTAACCAAAACTTTGACGCAAATTAAAGGTGACCTAGATTTTGACCTCTAGCCCCACCCCCAGGCATGGACCCTGGGGTCCGAACTCTTGGAATCAAAGCTAACCCTATAGGGTACCTAAAGTCCAAATATGAATGATTTCTGATAAATGGTTCTTGAGATATACACCACTAGAGAAACTTTAACCAAAACTTTGTCGCAAATTAAGAGGTGACCTAGATTTTGATCTGTAGCCCCACCCCCGGGCATGGACCCTGGGGTCCGAACTCATGGAAACAAGGCAAACCCTATAGGGTACCTATGGTCCAAATATGAATGGTTTCTGACTATAACTGCATGAGATATACACCACTAGAGAAACTTTAACCAAAACTTTGACGCAAATTCTACTGAACTAACGAACTAACGAACGAACGAACGAACAAACGAACTAACGAACATACGAACGGACGAACGGACAAACGGAAAAGCGAAAACTATATACCCGTCGGCATAAATGCCGGGGGTATAACCAGGACCTGTCGATTATTTTTATTTGGTGTTCTACAATCTACCACTTTGCGGCAGCTACCCTTAGTATAAACACTTATCTGACCTCTACCTCCTAGGATGTGCATGAAAGCCATATAGACTTATGGAAAATAATGAATAAACTAATCCTCAGCGGCTTCCTTGGATGGTTATATTTGAAGCACTTTTTGGATGTCAGGACGCACTGACTTTGGGTAAAAGTCCCATAAAATGGAGGCAACATACTGTCATGATCATAGTTGTTGACTGGGACGTTAAAACATCCATTCATACATGTACACACAAATGAATAAACTAAGGTGGTGTATTTTGTTAATCGCATGTTTCCAAACTTCTAATGACCCTACAGAGCTGAAACATGTGTCAAATGATTGTTAAGGCAATACACTAATGAAATGTAGTTGGGTTTAATATTAACTGACTTCTAATTAATATGTTAGATAATATTATAAATTAATGGAAACTCGTGAAAACTATGGCGTATACCTACAATGCCACCTTTACTCATCTGCTGACAAAAGTCTGGAAATGATTGCTAAGACTATGTACAAATGAATGATTATGGTCTTAGTTAAAGTAAATTATTTGATGTTTACCTCATTAAATTTGAAGGAGAAACTTATAGATTGGAGAACAGCCACGAAAAAAATATATGTGGTATGCTTTCAAAATCTCTTGGACCTTAGCTACAGATGTCTTTACAGAGCTGAGAATAGTGCTATGACTTTTAAGAAAATCCACTTGTCAACTACTGTCTAGAATAAGTTTATTTTACTCTCTATCTTATAAAATATGAATGAACACCTTACTAATTGGAGCAAAATTACAAAAGAGCTAAGGGGGTATACTTACAAAACCTCTAGATCTCTTAATTCAGTTGCTGATGGCCATGTAGAGTTTAAAATGGTGTTCACAATTGCTAAATAAATAAGCACTAGTCATATGTTGTCTAGTTTAAGCTTAATATTATTTCTATATTGTGAAAATGAATATAGCAAAGACCTTATAAATTAAAACACACTTGCGAAAAAAGCAAAGGGGCTGTACTTACGAAATCTCTTGTAACACAGTTGGTTATGCCCTAGAGAGCTTAAAATGGCATCAAATAATTGCTACAACAATGCCATGATGATGATTGGTCTGATTTATGACATATCTGACTTAATATATAATTACGTTAATTAAAGCTTGAACCAGTGTATCAGCTACACTCTACCAACTGGGATTATAGCATCTTGAAAAGAAAACTACATTAGGAACACTCTTATCATCTTAAATTATAAACATTTACTTCTTCTATCTCCTTGAAGCACTTTCAAACGCCCTGTAAATCTGTATAATTAAAAGTATGAAATTTCGAAAATTTGCATTAGTGGGTGGGGTAAATCAGTGCTTGTTGTAGTTTATTTTACTGTAATTGACCCATTTTCAAGGCTTTTGTCAGCTAAATTGTAACAAACATATCAGATGGAGTATAAGGAGTATTTCTTTGTTTAAAATTCAACCTAAATTTATGCATAGACCCACCTACAGTTCTAGCTGTAGTTTTGCGGAGATAAAAATACTTCCTCAACAAAGATGGTGAAAAAAATCAAATTTCATATCTTCCGATTCTGGTTTACTTTTAGTATGTTTATAATACAGGGCTAAGGTTATGGAAAATCAGAAAAGGATTTGTGTTGCAATTTGTTTTGGGTCCTCCAACCATTTTACTGGGCTAATATATTTATAACTACACTAACTGAAATTGACTTTTCCCTGGAAAGAGTTTATCCTCCCATCATGGTAACACTGAAATAAACTACTACTTCTACACGGGTGGGCATCAGTGGTACTACCCCAAATCCTGTCAAAATAAACTTGTTCCCATGCTATACTCTGAGCCTTTTAAGGTAGTAGTTATCCTCACATATTTTAGGCCTTTGTAGAAAAAGGAGCTAACTCTGCAAATTTCTGACAACGCTATTCCATGCAAGTATAAATTCACCTTTCTGACCAGGCCAAAAACAGTATAGAAAACCCCTTAGTTTAATGATGACAACAGTAACCAAATCAAGCATCCAAAGGTCTTTCATTCCAGGTTCTATATTGTTACAGTCGTCAGCTCAAAAGTTTATTGTGATTATTTTGTGTCGGCTTAGAAATGTGAATCATATTAACACGGAATAGCATTGTTGATTTCTATGAAAGGGCCAGGATGTCACAAGGGGCCCAATAAAAGATGACATGATTTCGTGGTAATACAACTGATGTCAACTCGTGTTCTAGAAACAATAACCCATGCAATAATTACATCAGGTCCAACCATTTCATTAGGATCTGTTATGGTAGCGATAATCTCACTGACGAGCTCTGCCGAGACATCGCCCTCTATACGACCTTTCTTGGGTTCTACCTCTGTGGACGGAGTTGAGTCTTCATGCTTTCTTTTTTCACCTGATGAATATAAACATGATGAAAAGCTAAAAATGTGACTCATTACAAAAATTTGTCCATCCAATGTACATAGATTTTTAAAGATGTAAAAAGTAAAAGTTTTCTGCCGCATTTGTTTTTATACTTTTCTTATGCCCAAAACATAGATTGAGAGTCCACATTAGAACCACCTTGCCAAGGTTGCTCTAATGAGAACCCACAATCTGTTTTGGATCAAAAATAAAAAGCAAATGATTACCCCTTAAACCGCAGTTAAATTATATAAAAGTGGAGTTTAAAGGGGATATACAATACATTAGACAGACATGTTATCCTGATGCTTGTTTCACTCGACTCTTTTAATCAAAGTACTAATGGCACATAGCTTTGAACGTGGTTTACAAAATAAAAAAAATACGGTGTATGACCTCAGCCTGTTTTGACGATCTTCTGCTGGCGAAGAGGCTTGGTGTAACATTGATAGAGTTCATACTGTCTATGACTGGACTATAATAACATGAATATTTACCCTGTATGACCTCAGCCTGTTTTGATGATCTTCAACTGGTAACGAGGCTCGGTGTAACATTGATAGAGTTCATACTGTCTATGACTGGACTATAATAACATGAATATTTACCCTGTATGACCTCAGCCTGTTTTGATGATCTTCTACTGGCAATGAGGCTCGAGTAACATTGATAGAGTTCATACTGTCTATGACTGGACTATAATAACATGAAGATTTACCCTGTATGACCTCAGCCTGTTTTGATGATCTTCTACTGGCAACGAGGCTCGGTGTAACATTGATAGAGTTCATACTGTCTATGACTGGACTATAATAACATGAATATTTACCCTGTATGATCTCAGCCTGTTTTGATGATCTTCTACTGGCAACGAGGCTCGGTGTAACATTGATAGAGTTCATACTGTCTATGACTGGACTAGAACTAGGCAGGGAACCAGAGGACGTGAACCGACTCAAACCACTCATACCAGTGGGGGTGGTAGGGGGGTCACCTGGTAGGAAAATGTTTGAAATAGTGATTATCTAGTTTATTAGTATTTTGATTTGCTAAGAAAGCTGTTAAACTTCTGTCCAAGGCTTTTAGCTTTATTTAAGCAGCATGTCTCAGAGGTGTTTGTTCACTTCATTTTTGCTATAATTTCTAATTCTAATGCTCTGCATGTTCCATAAAAAGTTCCTGTATTGCTGCAGAGAAATGTGTTTCAGTTTAATCTTGCACTTCAAGTGGTTTGTCGGAAAAAATGTTTGGCAATGTACTTTCTTTCCCTCCCGATGTCAATGTTGGACTTTTAACTTCACATCATTCCTGATCCCTCTCTGTACATCCCAGGCCTTGTACTAATTGCTGGGAAAAAGCTCAACAGATCCATCTAAACATTTTAGGTTTTGTTTAGAAAATGAATGATTCAAACATAAAATAACAAATATGTCCCTTAGGAACACAAAACAGTGAGCCTCAAGATCAGAGCCCGAGGTCATAATACTTGTTTTCATGCTCAATTTAGTGCATCATGAAATTTCAACTGCTTATATTTACTGAAATAACCAAAATTGGATGAAATGTCAGGTTAAGATTGTCAAAGCCTGTAATTTATCCTGCTAATAAATGTGAAAACTGTTGGCATTTTGACATTTATGAGCTGGATAAATTTTAGTCTCAGCTGAGATGAGCATGTAACGTTTTATAACCTTGGGGCCAGGAAAACTCTACCACTAGCCACTGTCATCCTTACATGAGCATAAGAAAACCAACAATGATGTTTCCAAACAGGTTCCACACAAACTGAGCTATACAAGCAAAGAAGCAGGCTAGAAGCTTGAGGTTTTGGATTTATGGAGAAGAAGGATTGTACTATCTGTGTAGCAAAAACAAAGGCCGTGATCAGCTCCAAGGTTACCACGAAGCTGATCTGCGTCTTTGTTTTTGCATAGGCAAAAATCTGGTTTTCTCATGATGCGGCTCCTATAATATTCTTATAAAGTTACCTGGTGTATGTGTAGGGGAAGCAGGCACATTGGTCTGAGAGAACTCAGGGTCCCAAATAGGAGATCCATCACCATAAACCTCCTCCTCAAGCATGGTTAGAAACCTGTGATGCACAGATAAGAACACAACATGTCGAAAAGCTTCCAGGTCAAACACAACCTTTCCACATCACACAAAACAACAGCAAATCCTTTTAAACTATTTCATGACTTTTGTTTCGTTTTTGCATTTTCATAGTAGATAAAGAGCAAATTTTGGGTTTCAAAGGACAAAATAAATGTATGCTATAAATTTCCCCAGCTTCATTAATTTCCATGTGAATCTTATGCTTAGCCCAGCACTAGCTCCTTATGAGCCACAGCGCAAGAAAACCGGTCTTCGGGGTTTCCGACCAGGTCTGACACAAACCGACCTGTACAGTCACAGAAGCAGGCTAGAAGCTTGAAATTTCGGATTTAAGAAGAAGAGAGATTGTACTATCCGTGTAGCGAAAACAAAGGCGCTGATCAGCTTCGCAGTTACTGCGAAGCTGATCTGCGCCTTTGTTTTGGCATAGGCAAAAATCCGGTTTTCTCACGATGCGGCTCTTATAATAAAATGTTTAATATGGATAGTGAGTGTAAGCTATTACAAGAAATTACGCAGTTTTAAACATTACTATTTTATGCAATATAGTAAGTAAGTAAGTAAGTAACTTCTTTATTTTATGAGGGTGACCCATTTGGTTATATCCAATCTTCCATTGGGCTCATTAAACAATTTAAACTTGCAATGATTTCCCTTAGTGATCCTCACCTTGGGAAATGAGTCAGCACCAGAGTTCTCTTCTCCTGGGGCATCCTGTCTTTCTCTGCCCGGAACTTGTCCAGGAGTTGTTTTCTCATAGTGTGGAACACCGACCTCAGCAGGGTACGACCAAATATCAGGGTGGTCTCGTACCGGGGTAGACTATCACAGAAGGCGGGGACATGGCAATAACATAGCCATCTGGATGAAAAAAATGATCAGAATTTCAAAAACATTCAATAAAATCTAAATTTGACATTGTAAATGTATGATAGAAACCTTGTTTTTAAGTAAAGAGAATATTAAAGATGTAAAAAAACTGCTTTGTACAAATTGTAGAATACTAAAACGAATAACTTCTCATTACTATAGCATCAACTGCAGAACATGTATCATAAAGCTTGAATGAAGACTGTGGGGCTTAGAAAGTTATAAATGAAAGCCAAAATGTACATTTTATCCAAATGATTTTCATTTATAAGTTTGCTGTTTTGATTTGACTCTTTAATTCTTTAGTCAACATTTTTTCAGTCAAGTGGCAGAGCCAATGTAATCAGAACTATATGGGGGATGGAGACCATTAGACCAGCACACTACCTATTATGCAATACAATAGAAAACTTAAAATGAGCTGCCTCATAAGATAAATCAACAATGTGGTTTCTGAACAGGTCCGACACAAACCAAGCTGTTCAATCACAAAAGATAGGTAGAGGCTGGAAATTTTGGATTTAGAAAATAGAGGAATTGTATTATCCTTGTAGCGAAAACAAAGGCGCTGATCAGTTTTGCAGTTACTGGGAAGCTGATCTGCGCCTTTGGTTTTGCATATTCAGACTGTTGGTTTCTCATGAGGCAGCTCAAATATTTGCTTGAATTGATGCTTAACATCCTGTTCAACAGCTAAGGTCATGTTGGGACGTTGCCTCCATTTTATGGGACTTTTACCAAAAATTATGATATCTTTGAATATCAGTGTAAATACTTCACCTTGTGTAATTAACTTTGTATGTTGAGATATCGTCCGACCCAGCATGTTGCTGTCGTGTGGTGGGGGTTTCTAACTTCCAGTGGTTTAGGCAGTGTAGGAACATCTTCGCTAGGTCGTACATGGTCTGCCACTCCCTCTGGGCTAAGTGACCGAACTTGTACAGGACAAAATTTGTAACACCCTAAAAATTATGTAAAGAAATTTCTTAATAAGGTCTTGTGTGAGATTTCTCTCATCAGGCGAAGTTTGAATATCCAAGATTCTACACAAAGATTAGATATGAGCCGCCGCATGGGAAAACCAACAATCTGCATATGCGAAAACAAAGACGCAGATTAGCTTCGCGGTAACCCCAAAGCTGATCAGTGCCTTTGTTTTCGCTACACGGATAGTACACTTCCTCTTCTTCTTAAATCCGAAATTTCAAGCATCTAGCCTGCTTCTGTGACTATACAGCCTGATTTGTGTTGGACCTGTTCAGAAACCACATTGCTGGTTTTCCCACGAGGTGGCTCAAATTTCTTAATAAGGTCTTGTGTGAGAATTCATTGTCAGGTGAAGTCTGAATATCCAAGATTCTACACAAAAATAGAGATATGATATGACCAATATTCTTGTACTTTAGCTTAGCAGGAAATAATGTGTTTTGCTTCTTGTTGGTTTAAACTAAAGCATTACACTCAGGGTAAACAGCAGTAGTCCACATTTTAACTGACATGATAAGAGAAACAAAGCAGCACCAGGAAAACATGTCCCTTGATATAAATACCCTCATATACCCCAGTTGTATGTAGTGAAACAGGGGCACACATGTTTTTCTTTTCTTTTTTTCCTTCAAAGCATTGAATTTGTGGGTACTTGTTGGAACCGCCTTGCAGAGGTGGTTTTGACATGTATCCACAATCTCTGTTTTGAGCAAAAACAACAAAGCTATAAAATTTTCAACTGCTTTTTTCTTCAATTTTAACAGCTTCAGAAATATCTGTACATTTCATGGACGTGTTGTTGTAATGGTATCGGTTACCTTTGCAATACTTGGTTTTTCAAAAGGTGGATTCCCCAGAGGTCCTTCTATTGTTGGATTGTTCATATTGAGAATACATTTTCTTAACAACTGAAAGTAAGAAGAAATATTGACATTTATTTATATTCCACAAACATTGCAGCATTACAAAGAAGCTTAAAAAAATCAGAATATACCGGTTTCTGTTTTACAAGGTGAATAATTCTTCTTCCACATTTTCTTTCTTCCTATCAGCTAAGGTTTGCCAACTATAAAAAGATCCTAGACTCTACACAGTACAAATAAATGAGCCGCCCCATGGGAAAACCAACAATGTGGTTTCCGACCAGGTCCGACACAAACCGACCTGTACAGCTACAGAAGCAGGTTAGAAGCTTGAAATTTTGCAGTTAAGTAGAGGAGGAATTGTACTATCTGAGTAGCGAAAACAAAGGCGCTGATCAGCTTCGTGGTTACCGCGAAGCTGATCTGCGTCTTTGTTTTCGCATATGCAGATTGTTGGTTTTCTCATGAGGAGGCTCAAATGTCACAACTTAGGTAGCAAAATTGGAGTAAGAATACATGTACAGTGTATTTTTCAATAATCTATCAAAACATAACATATATTTGGTTGATAGCGAAAAACAAAAATACCATGAATGACGGGAGACCTGAGCAATTTATCTTTAGCCAAAATTTAACTTTAGGCATAATAAAATCAACAGAAACTATGCCCACCTTAAAGAGATAGAAGTAGACTTGTTTAGTTTCAGCATCTTCTTCTTTATGTACACACATGAAGAGATTCTCAACATCTACGACAATACGCAACAATCTGTTAAGTTCTTCCTCTGCAGTTGTGTCTAGGTGAGTCACATGAGCACCTGTAAATTTATGAATTTTTTACAAAATCTTGCCCATGCAAGATAGAGTTTTTTTTTAGTTGTAAACATAAAATATTCATTCTTAAAAATTTGATATTTTTATAATAATTTGGCTTAAACATTGATTGTGGGTACATGTTAGAACCGCCTCACCGAATAAGAAATACACATGTACACCACAGTTGCTCTACATAAAAGTAAGGGGATATTTATTTCATTTCATGGGCTTGCTTTTGTAATGATATTCATTATTGTTTAAACAACAAGAAGTGCAATGAATGGTAAACAAATCTGTATATGACATTGAAGTAGAAAATATACAGATTGCATTGTATTACATAATGTATGTTGTTATGTGACCCAGTGCACAAAGAAAATGAGCCTTCGCAAGAGAAAACCAACAATTCCGGTTTCCAACCAGGTCTGACACAAACCGACCTGTACAGTCACAGAAGAAGGCTAGAAGCTTGAAATTTTGGATTTAGGAAGAAGAGGAATTGTACTATCCCTGTAGCGAAAACACAGGTGCTGATCAGCTGTGCAGTCACTGCATAGCTGATCTGTGCCTTTGGTTTCGCATATGCAGATTGTTGGTTTTCTGGTGCAGCGGCTCAAATGTTAAATTAATTTAACAAATTGAGTGATAACTAAACATGGGTTCTGTTTTTGAATTTGAAAGAATTAAACAAAGTCTAAATGTAAATATGACAATGTTCCAGTGTTACCCAATGTATGGCTACAGCTCCTGCAAGGGTCTGTTAAGTTGGCAAGGGGTTGTGACACATCCACTCTTGGAGGGGTGGGTGGTGGGTTTGGATTCTTCCAACCATTACACTTGCATCCTTCAGACTGAAACAAAAAAGAGTCACATCATAGTATGACATACATACTTCGGTGACACAATAGATTGTACAAGTCTGATTAAAAGTATGCATCTATTCTTAGTTCTATGGGATCCAATGTCCCCTTAATAAAGTCTTCAGAAGAATCAGTAATGCTCTCTTACTGTTAGAGTCACAAAAGCTTTGCAGACATTTTTAGATATGGCTTCAGCTCAAGGTATGAAATCTACAAATATTTCTGGCAAATTATGATTTCATACGAGGGAAAATCCAAAATAACGTAAACTTTTGCTGTAGCTTCAACATACGTACATTAATTTTAGAAAAATGCATATTGCGATAAATCAAAACATTCGTATATCAAGATAAGATAAAACAATTACACATTTCGTAAGTATCGCAAACACGCCGCGCCATTTTAAAACCATGGTGACGCATAGGCGGCGCACGCAAATTTTCGGTCGTGTCCTGTTTCATACATGTCTCAATAAAATGTAAAATAGGCATGCAAATCGCACCAAATTTAGTACAGTCAAGGCTTGGCGTTTAAATATTGCTGTGTATAAGTTCCAACCAATTTGAGCCATGCGCTTTTGAAATACTTATATCAATTGTGCGCTTTTCAGCCTGCATTTAACCTTAAAAACGTCGTCACCAGACACGGTTTAAATGTATACGATGACTAAAATTGCCGCGAATTTTAAAAACGCCAACACAAACACCGAAAATAACTAAATGTAGAGAGAATAAGAACAGTCAATGAATAAATCAGCTGTGTAAAAATATTGCCCTTGTGATTCTGACGCTAAAATAGCATAACAAAGATGGAAAAAGAAACAAAAATAACGCGCATCACTGGTGACGTAAATACGTAATGCGCTGACCGCATGCAGACGGCTACGGATGAGGCAATTTGGAAGCAATTTAAAGTTAGAATTTGTTTCGAGTTTTGGACAGTGACGAAAAATATGTGAAGTACAGAGCACAATAAGTTAAAATTCTTTTATCTATGGTACATGTTGAATAGATGGCCGCAAGCGCTGAGAGGGAGGTAATACAAACGCCAACGACGTTACGAAATCAAAGCTGACGTGCGCCGGGTAGACCACAGTGACCATTTTGTTTTTACTGTTGATTTTTAACGGGTATTTATTTTTGCTTGATATTTTGCCACAATATTCTAGACACATTCCGATTTATGTTCATGTTATTTTATAAGCATTTGATTGAGCTGTATAGAAGCTACAACAAAAGTCTACGTTATTTTGGATCATCCCCCGTAAGTGTTTAAAAATGATTAAATCACAAAGATACTGATGGAGTCAAACCCTTAACTGAATGAGCAAAAAATTCAAGAATGAGCCATTCTAGTGACCATCATTGATTTCTTCTCATGAAAGGGTAGCTTGCCTGCCCACTAGAAACTATGTTGTTACTTCAATGGGTTTTATAAATGTTGTTCCCATTATGTTGGTAGTCTTGGTAGTAACATTATTTTGCCTAGTCTCTGGTTTATCGTGCACATTCTATTCTATTCTGTTGAGGCTTTGCGATTGCGCAGTCTCTGCTTAACAAACACCAGCTGTAAAAAATGTCAGCCATGTTTGATTTCTGTGATAGGCTAAGCAGCAATACCTTTGTATTGAGACCCGAATTTAACCATCGTGGCCGTGACACAGATCGTTTTCCTCAACATTATTAATAAAGAATAAATTGAAATTAACAAATAAACTTGCACTTTTCATTGATTTACTTGAGTTTACCCATTCTATAAAATTTGTGCAGTCCCCCATCATCCAACAGACAAAATATTATGCATATTTTTTACCTTATTGAAAATCATCATCATTTTTCTAGTGTGTTTTCCAGTTTGAAAACTGTTTGTTTCAAAGCTGGTGCACGTTAACTTCAGGCTATGTTCCACCAATGTAAATGCTTTATAGTCATGTCTAAACAAAACAATGTAACATGACTTTTGAGAGCATGTGTTTTCTAAAAGCATTCTTTCTTCTAGTCTGACTGGTCAGCCGTCAAAATGAAGTATCATACCCAGTGGTTCATTTTGCCGTCTGACTCCAGCACATTATCAAAAAGCCAAGCTGTCAGCCACTTTTGGGTGAAAGCCATTATTTACAGAATAACAAAGTTTTATGCAAAACAAATGGTGTAAAACACTGTAAAACAAAATAATAAACAAACCTCCATTTGAAAATTCATAAAACATTTTGTTTATTTTGATGATTTTTTTAAAAAAATCCTTCATCATGGCTGACATGTTTTTCTTAAAAAAGTCATCTCGAGAGGGGAGATAATTCTAATTGCGAGCTTTTGATTGGCTCTAAGAGAGTGCATGACCTCAGCACCCAGCCATCAACCAATCAGATTAGGAATTCCCATAAAATCAATGTCTAAAAACAGCTTGCAAAGATATTAATAGAACTTGGGAAATTTTGATAGCGTTGAAGTCAGATGTCAAAATGATAAATCAGTTATCAAAAATTCATTTTGACGGCTGACCCGCCAGACTATCTTTCTTCATATTCAATTTCAAAGTAATACCTTTTGGTATTGCATACCGCAGTTATTAACATAAAATCGCACGGTGACTTTATTTTTGCTGACATAATTTGTTTGTCTGTATTGAGGCTTATTGTCCCAGTCAACAATTTTTCAGTCATGTTGGGATGGAGCCAACGCTTCCTGGGTTTAACAAGTACTGTAGGGAGTCAATGTGTCTTCCTCACGGACACAGGCAGTTGTAGCATAAAAATATACCCCCACCCTTTCAATACAGTGCTCCAGCTAGGATTTAGAAAGGGCAGGGCGGACTGATACTAAAAAGGGCACTTTCAGCGCGCGGCAGTAAGAAAAAAGGGCACTTTGTAGCCTGCGGGCGGAGTCGGCACTACTTTAATAAAAGTACTTTGAAATACACACAAGTTCCAAAAGCTGATATCACTTAATTAGTTGTACTATAAATGGAAAGTATAATTTTCTTTCCTTTTTTTTTTTCAGTGTATACTGCAGAATGTACCTTTCTTTGAATATTGCACATTTGAAGAAAACAATACTAAAAACCTTATAGTAGTTTTTATACAATAACTGTCTAATGAATCCTGACATTTCAAGTAGTCATTCTAGTTTGTTTCCTTTGATAATTGATTCTTCTAGATGAAACTGATATATTTTAAATTCACACTTCAAATATTCACACTTCATTCACGACATTGGAAGTGTTGTCACCTGTATAATCAAAATTATTTTGAGTCATTATTGACAACAAACAAAGGATTAAGGAAGTCAACTATGCAGGAATCACACTGCATCTAGAGCCACACCTTTGTTTACTCCAGCATCAAACTTAAAAATCCTGTAACTTTCTTATTTTTTGTCTGATTTTTATGATCTTTTTACCAAAATAAAGGGCAGGGTGCAAACTACATGAAAAAGGGCTCAACAGGGCGCTGGAAAAGGGCAACAGGGCGATGCGCCCTGCTATTTAAACCTAGCTGAAGCACTGCAATATATAGAAAGGGTGGGGGTATATTTTTATGCTACAAGTGCCTGTGCTCACGGACACAACACGGTGCCGCTTATGTAATGGGCATTGGCAATCCATTCCATGGTGTGTTTTGCACTCTTCGCGACTTTCTCTAGTCTTAAACAGCACCGGTAAACCAGAGGAGCACAGAAATTGGAAATGCTTAAAATGAACGTAATTGACATTTTTTTTTTTTTTTTTTTAAAAAAAGTAGTACTTTTATTTTCTTAAATTGAATTGTCTACCTTGCAAGAGGAATACACAGCCAGCTTTTCGAGCTTCTTGGTGCGTGAATAGCTCCTAACCAGCGCTTTCTTTTGAGCAATTCTTTGAAGGTTATTTGGTCTACTCATTTCACCAGTGCTCCCTTGCGAACTAGCTGATTTTACAGGAGTATTTCCATTTTGAACTGACGCGGAAGTCTCCGCTTCAGCCATTTTTATGTCGCTTACATCACTATAAAAGTGTGCTAGTTGTGCAGATATCGTGCTAAAGAGTCGGGTTGCTAGTTGTGCAGATATCGTGCAAAAGAATCAATCTCTCTATTTATCTTCGTATACTGCAATACGCTCTACTTGAGGTTTAGCCAATACCGTGAGGATCACATGTGTAAACTGTGTAAACAACAAGAGGAAAACATTTTACATATGCTGCTGTACTGTCCTTTGCTGGCTGAGGTGAGAGGAGTCGAATACAAAGTGCTCAGAGACTATGTAAAAACAACATGGGGTCGATGTCTGGTGTAATGTCTTCACCACAAAAGAGAGTATTGTCCAGTTAATAATTGACTGCAGTAAGTTCTCCAATTTGTTCTCGGACATTCATACCTTGTTTGAGGTTGAGAAACTATCCAGAAAATTGAGCTATAAACTTTGAGCATATTTTTAGTTAAGTTGAGGTAACTGAGTGGCCACCTATTGGGAAAATAGCTGCTCATTCGGCTTACGAAATGTTTTCATGGTATAAGTACCTGATTGTTAGTTTGGTTTTTTCCCACCTTGGTTTTTGGAGTGGGGGTCTTTTTCTGATTGCGCCTTTTCCTGATCTTTGCCTATTTGTACTTTTTTTTATAATAATGAGACCATCACTTCTTCGAAGTATTGAAGATGGTGGCCCGGGACATAACGCCTAATCTGATGTATCGATAAGTTTTTTCCCCAGTAATAGCCCAAAGAGACAACGACAATCGACGTAGACTATGGAACGCCATAGCTGTCTCATGATCAATAAACGTCATTATATGATGTACAAACGTCATTATATGATGTAACAACGTCATTATATGATGTACAAACGTCATTATATGATGTGGAAACATCATTATATGTTGTACAAACTTCATTATATAATGTACAAACGTCATTATATGATGTACAAACTTCATTATATGATGCGAAAACATCATTATATGATGTACAAACTTCATCATATGATGTGAAAACGTCATTATATGATGTACAAACTTCATTATTTGATGTGATAACGTCATTATATGATGTGAATGCGTCATTATATGATGTGACTTCATTATATGATGTGCAAACGTCATTATATGATGTATAAACGGCATTATATTATGTGCAAACGTCATTATATGATGTATGAACTTCATTATATTATGTACAAACCTCATTATATGATGTTCAAACTTCATTATATTATGTACGAACTTCATTATATTATGTGCAAACCTCATTGTATTATGTGCAAACTTCATTATATTATGTACAAACTTCATTATATTATGTACAAACTTTATTATATTATGTACAAACTTCATTATATTATGTACAAACTTCATTATATTATGTACGTACTTCATTATATTATGTACAAACTTCATTATATTATGTACAAACCTCATTATATGATGTGCAAACGTCATTATATGATGTGCAAACTTCATTATATTATGTACAAACTTCATTATATTATGTACAAACTTCATTATATTATGTACAAACTTCATTATATTATGATCAAACTTCATTATATTATGATCAAACTTCATTATATTATGAACAAACTTCATTATGTTATGAACAAACTCCATTATGTAGCTTTTTCGTTATGATGCGGATAAAATCAATAGACAAGATTTTTTACTTAACACCGGTAGAACTTGTTTTGCTTCACGGTGTTGAAAGTCCACAACTAACCCAAGTCGTTTCGCCCCAACCTATTTCTTCTGCTAGGCAATTCATCCTGTAAATCATTTCCTTTTTTTCATTTTCTAACCAAGTCTTTTCGCCACAACTATTTTGTCTGTAAGTCGTTGCGCTCCAAAGACATTTGCCCCTCACTGGGGTTCAACTGTTTTATGATCCA
This sequence comes from Rugalucina vietnamica, assembly GCA_964017185.1. Lineage (NCBI taxonomy): Eukaryota > Metazoa > Mollusca > Bivalvia > Lucinida > Lucinidae > Rugalucina > Rugalucina vietnamica. The sequence continues at coordinate 57,759,639 of OZ024875.1, read as the reverse complement.
GAACCCAATTGAGATAGAAACAGGAAATAAACTGACAAAACAAGACAGACGAAACATGAAAAATGACATGACATACGAAGAGCAAGATGATAAGCTCCCGTGGGGTGGAGGGGGTACTCTGAAAATTTCCATATACGTAGGCTCGGCGGACTTTTTTGGGGATCAAATTTTGAATTTCCATAGTTTTGGGGGTTTTCAGAAAATGTGAATATTTTGGGGCATGGGCATTTTTTTTTTTCAGATATTTTTTGGGATCTCTTCAAAATTTTACTATTTTTATGGGGTTTTGCTTTACGAATTTTTGGTTTTTATAGCGAATTCACGTATTTTTTGGGGTGTCCTTCAAATACCCTCAGACCAGATATTTTTGGGGTACGGAGCAGATGCTGGATCCGAGCCTATGTATGAGCAAAAGTTCGGAGTATCCCCTTTGGATAAGCTCTTTCCCATGGAGGCAGACTTCAAGTCTTTAATACTACCACGGCGTAAATTCTTGAAATGGCAGCACACACGTCTGGGTTTCGTTGCCAGTATTCATGAGGAGGGTCACTGTGATGGTTTCATATCTGAATTTGCGCAATATGGTCCATCGCCCTCCTTCCCAAGTTCGAACATTTTCACTGCTTCCAAAGGATCTAACATTTATCTGTTTAATTTTATATCTTCATATGCGTTGTTGGAAATCATGTTCGAATCTTTCAGGGATCTACACTGGTCATCATTGCAAAGTTATTAGCAAATCGTCAGCTCTGTGAAATTTCGAGTACCATGATAAATTCTACAAATGCGATGGTGACCAATTAATATGATATTACAAGGCTGCAGTAAGCAACAAAAAGAAAAGAGCCTTTAAAAAACATGAGCCGCGACACGAGAAAACCAACAATGTGGTTTTCTTCAGGTCCGACACAAACCAGGCTGTACAGACACTGGAGATAGCTAGAGGCTTGGAATTTTGGATTTAGAAAGTAGAGGTATAGTATTATCTATTGAATGAAAACAAAGGCGCTGATCAGTGCCTTTGTTTTCGCATAAGCAGATTGTTTGTTTTCTCATGTCGCGGCTCACATGTATTTAACTTAATAAGCATGCAAAACTCGCCTTTCTAAAGACAATTAACTAGACCCTCCTACTGTGCTAATTTCCCAAAGGTACTTGGATATTATAAAGTAAGTAAGTAATAGGCCACTGGCCAGATATGGTTTCGCTCTCCCCCGGGGAATTTTGCAGACCTTGATTTTCATGTAGCCTGATGTCTTAGGAGTTTTTTGAAACATGTTAGCCCTCTGTAAAGTGTCACGTAACCGTGCAACATCCAATAACGCATGCAACCTATTGAATATCTAATAATTGCCCTTGAAATAAAAACTGCTGTAAAGATCAATGAAAACCTTTTTCTGTTGATTAAACTGTGTTTCTTCTGATAGAAAGGGTCTCAAGCTACAACATGAAACATTTGATTTTCACGTTGGCCTGTCACAGTGTAACGTATGTAACATTTTTTCACAAAGACATTTTAAATGAATGTTGGAAGCTAAATAGTTCTTAATATACATTGCTACATTATTAACGAGGACAAATCATAGTATTCATCCTCAAGAAGATTTATTTACCTTTCCGACAACACAAAATTTGTTCTAATATCTAAAATACTTTTGAAGTTATGGCCTGTTAAACACCCATAGCCCATCCAAAATGTCACACACCAAAATACTGCTGCCATAGCCTAAATTTGAAACTATGTGCTAATAAACCAAAAACGCTACAAAATCTTATTATTTTCTGACATTTCAATGTGCCCTGATTCCTGTTTTAACCATTTATTGATGCTTATCATTCTAGCTTGATGCAAAATGGTAACATATGTAACACATTTATCTGAATTTTAGATACTTTCCTTGCAATACGTGCTTATACACTAATGTTTGATGCAAGTGGTCAATATCTGTTCTAAACCAATGGCTGGATCCAAAGAAATGATAAAATACCCATTGCAATTTAACATTCTCTATGTCCTATGTGTAATTTGTGTTACTATGTTCAAAGCAGCAACATTTCCAACAAGCAAAAATAATCCATATCTAAAAGCATTCAGATGGGCCATGATGTTTGAACAAATTATATGTCCCAGCAACTTGGAAGGTACACAAGTTAATGACACTGGACGATAATTGCTAGCCAGCGACATGAACAAAGGGCAAATGTTTGCTAGAGACCATTCTTTAGGGATTTCACCTGTATCAATTGACTGTTGAGAGATGGGAAAATACTTGGTCTAACTCGGTATTTGAAGTTTTGGATGAGATATTTCAATGTGGGGTTTCCAATTTAGATCCTTTTTAATTGTAATTCCAAGATATTTGGCTGTTTCGACGGATTTGAGCTCAGTGTTATGAAGTTTATATGGGTACATGATAGGATTTTTCTTGCCAGTTGTTCTTATCACTTCACATTTATCAAGATTGAACTCCATGGACCAATTTGATTCCCACTCTTCAAGTTTATGTAGGTCGGCCTGCAAAATTTCTGGGTCTGACGGGGAATTTATTGTGAGATAGACAATTGTGTCTTCAGCAAACAGTCGTGCTCTACTTTTGAGGGAATCGGGTAGATCATTTATATATGAAAGGAATAGACAGGGCCCTAACACAGATCCCTGGGGAACACCCGACATAACAGGTACGAGTGGGGACTGTTTACCTTCAACAACTACTGACTGGTTTCTTTCTTGGAGAAATGTTTTTATCCAAGAGACTGCTTTAAGATTTACACCCAAATTGAAGAGTTTGTAAATAAGTAAATTGTGATCAACTTTGTCAACAGCTTTACTGAAATCCGTAACAATTAAGTCGGTTTGTTTTCCATCATCCAAATTATCAATATTTCTTGAGTAAAGCTTATAAGTTGGGTCTCACAACTGTGTGTTTAGAGCGGAAGCCATGCTGGAAGGGGCTAAGAATGTTATTTGAATCAAAATGGGTCATGATGTTTGACACCAATATATGTTCCATTAATTTAGAGGCTATACATTATAAGTGAAATTGGCCTGTAGTTGCTAGGTTTGCATTTCAGGCCTTTTTGTAGACAGGAGCAACAAGAGCAGTTTTCCAGTCTTCAGGTACTATACCAAATTTGAGAGAGCTTCTGAATACTTTTGTGAGGGATTGGTGCGATTTTGTGATGCAGTTCCTTGAGGAGCCTGGGAGAAATTTTGTCCGGCCCAGAAGCTTTATTTGGGTTAAGGTTTAATAGTTTTTCTGTGCCTGTAACAGTAATTGAAATATCTGGCGTTTGCTTAATATTTTTGGGGTTTAGTCCCTCGAACCAAAGCTTTAGTTCTGCAATGATTTTTAAGGAGAGGACTTTGGGTTTGGAGAAAACAGATTCAAACTGTTTGTTTAATATTGTGGCTTGTTGGGTAGGGTCTGTATATGTTGACCCCTCCGATTTCAGAGGAGATATACCTGTATTTTCAGTGCGTTTGTGTTTGATGAAGGTATAGAGCTTTTTTATTTTTACATCTATCTGCATCATTACTGAATATAACAGAGTCAAGTTATTCCACATAAGATTTCCGTATTCCTTTTTGAATGATGGATTTGAATTAAGTTAATTTACTTTTGAGTTTATCATGAGTTTGTTTGCCTCTTGACTGTTTTACTTTATGGTACAATTTGTCACGCTTGTGGATTTTCTTTCTGATGGAGCTTGTTATCCAGGGGAGGTCACTTCGAGATCTGGTCATTTTGGAAGGTATGTGAATGTTTGATAGGCGGTCAATTTCAGTTTTAAAGATTGACCACAGTTTGTTTGTGGCACTTTCATCTTCACTCTGGAAACTTTCACTAAACGAGTTGATATCAGCTTTAAATTGTTCCCAGTTGGTCTTCCGATGTAGTTTGATTTTTCTTTTAGGTTGAACTGGGCGACCTATTGGAATAGAAATTTCATGAAAAACAATATCATGGTCAGATGAGCCAAGACGAGGCAGGGTTTTGGTGGTATGTACCTTACCAGGCTGATTTGTCACAAACAGGTCTAAGATTGTAGACAAAGCAAAAGGGTGATAGTGAGAAGATAAAAAGATAAAAGGTTACAGGGTTAAAACAGTTGGTGAGAAAAAAATTGTAAAAATCTTATGCACCAGTCATTAGTAACCACGGCCTCCACCCCGGGGGCGGGCGATAACCGTGGAAATGAACGGGGATTTGACCTTCAAATTATCCCAGGTAGGGCGAGGTAACAACCCGGGGTTTGCCCTATATATGCAAAAACAGCAGTGCAATTAAAAACATAACATACTGCGGGGGAAATTAGCAGTGGTTTTTCCAACAAATTGCCCTCGCAGGGTGGGACTTTTAGCAGGGGTTTGAAAAATGAAAACTCAAGGTCCCCGCTTTATCCCGAGGGGGGTGGGGGGAAGAGGGGCGTGGTTGTAATGACTAGTGCATAATGGCGTGAGTGATGCAGTTTACAGAACAGAACAGAACAAGACTTTATTGGTAAATACATTCTCGCGAGAGCAGACGATACCTCATCTTGATCTCTCCTATTTGGCTCTATGCATTATGGGATCTAGCCGATTTTGGCTAATGGCGGCAATTGAAGAAAACAAGAGCATCCCGCATGAATTATCCAGTTGCCATGCGCCAACTGCGACAGGTCAGTGCGTAGAGGGCTACCTGTCAGCAACAATGTTGATAAATATACATCTCAGGATACGCGCAGGTAGCATAAGAACTCCTTTCTTGAACGCATCAAGGGTTTGCAAACATACACCCGACTAGGGTAGGACACAGATGGCATTATCCCCAAAATAGACACTGGAGAAATCAGCACTCAATGACATTTCAAATACACTCCGCAGTTACAAATACCTAATTAAGCAGTTTTTCTCAGGCTAACAGGGACTGGAATGACCTCCCTGAATCTGTGATTACATGTACCACTGCAGAAATGTAATGATTGCGTGTGAAACTTCACTTCTCTAATAAGACATATGGAATAATCTTCCCTGGTCAAGCCCCACCCCCTAGTGTGATACTGTCAGTTTGGCTTTCACTAGCAATCTTTATTCTAGAATAGTTCAGGATTTCTATAAAGGGGGTTCGAATTTACCAAGGGGGGTTCGTTTTCTTCATTTTAACTAGTTTTTCTTGAATTACCCCATGAAAATGAAATAATTTTGTCCCAGAGGGGGGTTCGAGCGAACCCCCGAACCCCCTCTTAATCCACCAATGTAGCTACAGAATGTAGTTAGTCAGATAATGATGAGTTTAAGTGCAGCTGAACGTTTTTTCTTCAAAGCGGGGTAGAAACCAGACTCTGGTGCGGGGTCGCACCACAAAAATGCTTTTGTGTCATTGGAAATATGTGCAATAGATTTTGTTTGAGCTTGAGAGAGACACAAAATCATATAGAGGATTATTACCCACATCCCTGCAAAGTGAAAAAATGCCAGCAGCTCTTTTAATTGCTGTGCCGTAGCTAGATACTGACACTTACTTGCAACACAAGTGGCTTTAGATGGACTCGAGGAACTCAACCAGAGACACGTATGAATCGGTTAGAATCCAAGAGAAAAAAGAGGATGATTCCAGGTGTTGATTTGACACGTCAACTTTGCTGGTGGCTTGAGCCAATCAGACTTCTTTATGAAGGTCAAGGACACCTGAAAAGTTAATATGTCCACCGCAGGTCGATGCAGTTACCACAAGGGAAGTTGTACAATGTACCGAAACACTGGAAGATCTATAATATCCCCGTACCTTTGGGAATTAGCACAGTAGGAGGGTCTAGTTAATTGTCTTTAGAAAGGCGAGTTTTTGCATGCTTATTAAGTTAAATACATGTTAGCCGCGACATGAGAAAACCAACAATCTGCATATGCGAAAACAAAGGCACTGATCAGCGCCTTTGTTTTCGCTCAACAGATAGTACTATCCCTCTACTTTCTAAATCCAAAATTCCAAGCCTCTAGTTTTCTCCAGTGTCTGTACAGCCTGGTTTGTGTCGGACCTGAACAAAACCACATTGTTGGTTTTCTCGTGTCGCGGCTCATGTTTTGTTTCTAAAGGCTCCTTTTTGCTTACTGTAGTCTTGTAATATCATATTAATTGGTCACCATCGCATTTTTAGAATTTATCATGGTACTCGAAATTTCACAGAGCTGACGATTTGCTAATAACTTTGCAATGATGACCAGTGTAGATCCCTGAAAGATTCGAACATGATTTCCAACAACATATGAAAATATGGAATTAAAAGATAAAGGTTAGATCCTTTGGAAGCAGTGAAAATGTTCGAACTTGGGAGGAGGGCGATGGACCATATTGCGTAATTTCAGATATGAAACCATCACAGTGACCCTCCTCATGAATACTGGCAACGAAACCCAGACGTGTGTGCTGCCATTTCAAGAATTAACGCCGTGGTAGTCTAGATTAAAGACTTGAATTCTACCTTCATGGGAAAGAGCTTATCCCCTGGGGGTTCTCTGAACTTTTGCTCATACATAGGCTCGGATCCAGCATCTGCTCCGTACCCAAAAAAATATCTGGTCTGAGGGACTACCCAAAAATATCAGGTATTTGAAGGACACCCCAAAATACGTCAATTAGCTATAAAAACCAAACATTCGTAAAGCAAAGCCCCATAAAATAGTCAAATTTTGAAGGGATCCCCCAAAAATATCTGAAAAAATGCCCATACCCCAAAATATTCACATTTTCTGAAAACCCCCACCGAAATCTGAGGAAATTCAAAATTTTTATCCACAAAAAAGTCCACCGAGCCTACGTATATGGAAAATTTCAGAGTACCCCACGGGAGCTTATCATCTTGCGTATGTAATGTCATTTTTCATGTTTCGTCTGTCTTGTTTTGGCAGTTTCTTTCCTGTTTCTATCTCAATTGGGTTCTGGATCATAAAACAGTTGAACCCCAGTGAGGGGCAAATGTCTTTGGAGCGCAACGACTTTTTCGTTGTGGCGAAAAGACTTGGTTAGAAAATGAAAAAAAAAGGAAATGATTTACAGGATGAATTGCCTAGCAGAAGAAATGGGTTGGGGCGAAACGACTTGGGTTAGTTTCGGACTTTCAACACCGTTGCCGGGTGCGATTTAGACACTTCTGGAAGCAGAATATCACGTGACGGAAGATACCAAAGAAGACAGAAGACCAAAAACAAATCGAACAGTAAATGCTAGAGTAGCTCTTCAAAAAGGAGGAAATCGCAATGGCGGCCTCCATGATAATTCTTAAATCAAAACAATCGATTCTGTTAACAAGCTATGAAAGAAATTAAGGATGAAAACATGTCGTTTTCTTTCACTAAAGCCTTTTAGTAAAATGTATATGAAGCATACATTTCGCAAGAGCTAGTGAAAGTCGTTGAAAGTCGGCCCAGCTGCAGAGGCAGCCATTGTTGTGGACAAGAACGCGGTCACGTGACCTCTTCCATCTTCCGTCTTCCACTCAAAATTCGGAAGAGGCAGAAGAGCTTCTAGAACCAGAAGGCCCCTGTTCGATTTGACGGAAGAGGCCTCTTCTGGTTTCAGAAGACGTAAATCGAACAGAATTAACTCACTTCCACTTCCGGAAGCTACAAATCGCACACGGCACGTGAAGCAAAACAAGTTCTACCGGTGTTAAGTAAAAAATCTTGTCTATTGATTTTATCCGCATCATAACGAAAAAGCTACATAATGGAGTTTGTTCATAACATAATGAAGTTTGTTCATAATATAATGAAGTTTGAACATAATGTAATGAAGTTTGTACATCATATAATGACGTTTTCGCATCATATAATGACATTGGTACATCATATAATGATGTTTTCACATCATATAATAAAGTTTGTACATCATATAATGACGTTTTCGCATCATATAATGACATTGGTACATCATATAATGACGTTTGTACATCATATAATGACGTTGTTACATCATATAATGACGTTTGTACATCATATAATGACGTGTGTACATCATATAATGACGTTTATGGATCATGAGACAGCTCTGGCGTTCCATAGTAGACGGTTGACCTACCCTGAGTACAGGGTTGCTCCTACATATAGGAGGCTTATACTAAGCAGAAGTCGGGACACTTCGATACACACAATGTAGCAGTGTAGTGAGTGTTTGCAGAGGGGCTCAGGACATCAACGAACTCGTCTGCACACATGAACATTAAATTATTCATGAAACAATGATGTCTTTATCATTAGTGAGAAAAGAACGACCACGTCCGAATTACACCAATAAAATCTGATATATTTATTGACACTGAAAATATAGATTTTTCCGCGTTTATTGAAATGCAGCCGCAATAATAGTCACGTAATTGCAGTTGTTGTTAATCCATCTCCTAATCAACAAACTCTCCAACTACTTTGTTTCATGTCGTCCACTGTTTGCGGCCTTTCATGTGCCCCTGGGATGCATGAATGTAACAAAGGGGTCTGTGTGGGGTTGTACACAGTTAGGAGTGGCATTAGGTTGAGTGGTTGGGTACACCAAGGACCCTTGGATACACTAGTTAGTGCATGTGCTTTAGTGACGTCATTGCATTTATGTTTTTCATGTCATGTCTGTTATGATCCTATATGTTTTAGATTACTTGCAGATTAAATATTGAATCTTTGGATCTTTTTATTGATCGGGAAGGTGTGATAATCTATTATCACGTTTTGAGATAAGATAAAGAAGATCTATGTAAAGACGGCATGACAGTATATAACAATAAGATTGGTTTGGTTCTGAATCTGAATCTGCCGGATACTCCATACACATCAGGAAAACATGTCCGTGAAATGTATACCCCCTTAAACCCCACTTTTATATAGTACAAGTTTAAGCTTTAACAAAAAGCTTGGTCTACGCTTCGCATATATAAACTAGAATGTCAAAGAATCTGACCGTACTCCCATTTCATCGTGGTGCATTTGACTGAACAGAAATAAAACGATGTGCGGTGAAAGCATTCATACCTGACAATCGACCGTCACGATACTGTCGGTTCATTTCATTCCGTTGTGGCTTGGATAGAATGTAATTGGCTACACGGCAGGTGGAGCGGTCAAAGCTTTCACATAGCGTCACAATACCGTCGGTTCATTTCATTCCGTTGTTGCTTAGATAGAATGCAATTATGCACCAGTTCCACGAATTTAACAATTTGCCACATTTTTGGTACCTACTGCACCATTGGTAATGTTACCAACCAAAGAGAGGTTTGCATGGGTGTTTGGGGGTGTTTACACGGTCATTGGAGAAACGACCCGGAATCCTACTAACACGATGGTCAAGCCACTAGACTCAAACGTGCAGTTGCAGTTGTAGAGAGGTGTACGAGTTGTCTTGTAAGTAGGTCAATCTCAAACCTTAGAGTAGTCTACGCGCTGGCGCGTAGACAAAAACTGGGGTTTGCAGGGGTATACCTGATTTTCTTATTTTTGGTCCAAAACATACATTGTGGGTACTCGTTAGAACCGCCTCGGCGAGGCGGTTCTAACGTGTACCCACAATGTATGTTTTGAGCAAAAATAAGAAAAATATCAACATTTTTTCAAGTGAAAATTTTCATTTTTACAACCAAAAAAATTTCTGTATATTTACATGGGCGTGTTTTCATAATGACCTCAAAAAGAGTATTACGTGGAGTGCGTGTGGAAATGGCCAAAAGAGAAAAAATAAAAAAGGGAGAGGGATACGTCATAATAAACAGTGTAGGACAGTAGAATTTGGAATTTGTTGAGTGGTGCTAATCACGGTGGAAGTTGAAGGAATTGGGATGATGATGATGATGATGATGATGATGATGATGATGATGATGATGATGATGATGATGATGATGATTTTCAATGAGTGTAGCGCCTGCTGATTGGATCACCCAAACAAGTGGCGCACCCCCAGTGTTAAATGATTATATCGATGATTATATCATAACTGCTCAACTAACTGCTCAACTACTGAGGCTTATCGCTGTGTTAAAGGTATATATGAACACTTTTTACAGAGAAATTCATAACGTAGATAATCATAATCTACCTATGTTTCTTTCTTTTCTTGGGGTAGCTTGTACATTTATTTATTGGAAAAGGTCCCTCAGGACCTTTTCCACAGTGTTTACTTTGAATATGAAGAAAATTCTACCCATGATCGACTGCTCTCTCTCAATTACGCGTTTTGTCACATAAAGCGCTTGATAAAAACTAGTGAACCCGTCTATACTGACTAGACAGTTAACCGCAATCAATTAAATTTATCCATTTTTGACACTCCCCGTCAAATAGCGGTAAAATCTAGCAAGCAGTCTCGGTCGTGAATCTGAATCTGAATAGTTTACTGGTGACACGCCAAATGACATTATTTCACCAGGGGGTTCGGATGGGGGGGAAATTAGTCCATTGAACGCACGAGTGAAGCGAACTTGGGACACACAGTCATCAGACATTTCAGCAGAGGAGACAAGTGAATCAGGGAGGTCATTCCAGTCCCTGATAGTCTGTGGAAAGAAACTACTTTTGTACGCTTCTTTGCTAGTGACTGCGTATCATAGCGCATCTAGGTTTAGATCGTAGATACCCTGACGAGGGGTACAGAAACTATAGGAACTATATATGGCTGACTTTTAGTCCATCACATCGGTCCCATGGGTCTGTTTCTGGTAGTGTGGCTGCAAGTCAAAATTCAGAACTCTGTCACAAATTGACTGCACTGCAAAATGGTTTTCTACACATCGACATATTGATTGTAATCGTGTTCCCTTTAGTATTGGCTTTGGTTCCATAACATCAGAAATTTTGGACAATGCTTGAGTGACAGATACACACACTGGTCAAGCGTTCATAACAAGAAAAGCATTCATGTATAGGAAAAGAAACTGAAACGTATGAGAATCGAAATTAATTGCAAACCAGAGAATCAACAACACTGAAATCTAGAGCAAAAGGAATCTCTTATAACAAACGGCTGCTGACATTTTCATTGGTTTCTTTTTAAAGAAGCCAACTTGTTTATTTGTATACGCGCCAGCGCGTAGACTACTCTAATGTTTGAGATTGACCTATTTAAAAGACAACTCATACACCTCTCTACAACTGCAACTGCACGTTTGAGTCTAGTGGCTTGACCATCGTGTTAGTAGGATTCCGGGTCGTTTCGCCAAGGACCGTGTAAACACCCAAAACACCCATCCCTTTGGTTGGTAACATTTGTACCAATGGTGCAGTAGGTACCGCAAATTGTTAATTTCGTGGAACTGGTGCATGATTGCATTCTATCTAAGCAACAACGGAATAAAATGAACCGACGGTACTGTGACGCTAAATGGTCAGGTATGTAAGCTTTGACCCCCGCTTTGACCGCGCCCCACCTGCCGTGTAGCCACTTACATTCTATCCAAGCCACAACGGAATGAAAGGTATGAATGCTTTGACCGTGCATTTATTAGAGAATCTTTGGTAAAGGTAAATCGAACGTATTTTTTTGCACGATTTCCGTATAAATAGTTCTAATTTTTTGGTCGCTTATAGCAATGAGAATTCCACGTGTTTCATCAAAACATCAACATGGCAGCTGACACACAAGAAAGGCACAGGCCTGGTGCTTTAAAACAACAGAACAAGTCACATAAAGCTGGCAAACATAAGACGAAAGGACAGTTAGAACGTGAAGTAAAAGGTGAATCAAACTTGTATCCAAACTGTCAATTTTGATTTGACACACTGATCAGCTGACCTGAGTGTTGACTGGTGATAACTCATTAACTGTTTGGAGAAGGGTGAGGGTACTCTACTGTCTGATAGTTCATGGCATATTGGCAAGGCTGATATATATTTTTTTATGTGTAAGTTGGCTGGACGGGGTGTTTGTTAAAAAAATTTGATATTTAGGCCAAAAATGAAAATTTGTTTGCCACTGAATCTGAATAGTTTACTGGTGACACGCCAAATGACATTATTTCACCAGGGGGTTCGGAGGGGGAGAAATTAGTCCCTTGAACGCACGAGTGAAGCGAACTTGGACACACAGTCATCAGACATTTCAGCAGAGGAGATAAGTGAATCAGGGAGGTCATTCCAGTCCCTGAGGCTGATAGTCTGTGGAAAGAAACTACTTTTGTACGCTTCTTTGTTATCTGAAAGTATCTGAAAAGCCAAAGAGTGTTGATTTCTACAACGCCTATTCTTTGGGATAAGGTCATCTGTGGGTATTCTGGCTTTACCCTTTAGACCTTTGTATAGCAATATAAGTCTACTATCCTTCCTCCATTTTTTTAAGAGATTCCCATTTCAGTTGACCTAAAATGCCAGTCATGCTCCCAGTTTCAAAAACATAATTTCCCGTCACAAACCTTGCCCCATGATTTTGGACCTTTTCCAGTTCTTCCTGGAGGCCATGAGTGTGAGGGTCCCAAACTGAGCTTCCATACACACCAGTCCTTTATAAGCTGCTTCTTTCACATCTGGGGGACAAGAATACAAATTTCTCCTCAAGAATCCGAGAGTTCTGTTAGCCTTTGTACAAACATTGGAAATATGAGTATTCCATTTCAAATCATTTGTGATAGTTACACCCAGGTATTTTATGCTTTCAACGTTTTCTAGTACAGTGCCCTCAAGGGTGTAGTTAGCCTGTATCTTACTAGATCGTTTATTTGTCAGCTGCATCATGTTGCATTTGACTGAAATCTCATTCCCCATTTCCTAGCCCAACTGCCTAAACGATCAATGTCTCTCTGAAGTTTCAATGTATCCTCTTCATTCTTGATTTCACGATAGCAAACACAATCATCAGCAAAGAGTCTTATTTCAGACTCAATGTCTGCTGAGATGTCATTTATATACAAGGAAAACAGCAAGGGGCCGAGAACGGTGCCCTGAGGGACACCCGACACAACTGGAGCCCAATCCGATTTAATACCATTAACCACTACCCTTCAGGGCTTTTTCTGACCTTTTTGGGAAATTTTTGGTACCGATGAAATTGGGAAAAAAATGTGTGATTTTGGGAAAAAATATGCTGATTTTGGGAAAAAAAATAGTGCAATTTTTAACAAAATTGGGAAAGTTTACCTTTTAAATTTGGATTTTTCTGCTATTTGGGAATGTTCCAGGTCAATTAGGAATTTTTTCAGCCAATTGGGAAAAAATTTGGTACCGGAAACCGGACCCAGTATTGTATACAGAAAAAGCCCTGCCCTTTGTTGTCTGAAACAAAGGGAAGCATTTATCCAATTCAGTGTTGTTCCACCTATTCCATAGCTAAACAATTTGCTTTTAAGGAGTTCATGGGGAGGAGTATCGAAAGCCTTTTCAAAATCAAGTATAAAAGTGTCGACCTGGCCTTTTTTGTCTAAGATTTTGGCCCAGTCATTTATCACTGTAGTCAACTGAGTTTCACAGCTATGCCATTTCCTAAATGTGTGTTGCCTGTCCGACAAGAGTTCATGTTCATCAAGATGGGCCATAATATTTGAGCAAACAATATGTTCAAGAAGCTTACAAGGAATGCATGTCAAAGAAACAGGGCGGTAATTGCGGGCAAGTGACCTGTCGCCCTTCTTAAACAGGGGGCAAATATTAGCAAGAGACCATTCTTTAGGAATTTCACCTGTATCAATTGACTGCTGGAAGAGATGGGCGAATACCGGCCCTAATTCCATAGCCAGTTCCTTTAGGACTCTGGGATGAAGCTCATCAGGCCCTAAGGCTTTAGACGGGTTTAGACCTTTGAGAAGTTTGGTCACCCCTTCCATTGTGACCACAATATCATGCATAAATGGGGCAGATCTATCCATAAGAGGGACCTGTTTGTATTCACTTTTAGTGAAAACATCCGAGAACTGACCATTAAATTCTTCCGCCTTCTCAAATTCGGATTGTGCAATTCCACTTCCATTTCTCTTTTTCAACGGGGGAATACCTTGGGTATCTTTTTTCTGACTGTTTATGTACCTGTAAAAATCTCTAGGATTAGCCTTAACATCTCCTACCAAGTTGTTCACGTAAAGATCATGCTGCTTCCTGATATCAGCTTTGATCTCTTTCCGTAAAGATTCAAATTTAGATCTAAATTTTGCACTACCAGTCTTTTTAGCTTTTGCATGAGTTGCATTTTTTCTGCGAATCTGTTTGCCCTCTCCCTACCTACTCACCAAAGATGGGGCCTACTCATAAACTTTTATTGCCCTTCCATCATATTTTTTTTTAAAAATGTGAATTGTTTTCCCCAGAAAGTAATGTGTTTTCATTTAAACCATTACCCTACTCACCAATTGGATATTTTGTTCTTATGTTCAAGCACTACAAAACATAAAATGCAACTCCAATTGTGAGTAACTTTGACAAAGTTGTAGCTAATTCCTTTGACCAAAAATAATGCATAATACAGTAGTTCATAAAAAAAGCCTACCTACCTACCTACCAACTTTTCTAGACAGGATAGGGAGAGGGCAAACAGAAATAATTTTAAATGTGGCCTTATTTATTTTGTTAGGTATTCTTGATAAATTTATTGAACTTTGACATTTTTATGCTTGCGCCATAATCTCTGTCAACACTGATGCATTTTGCCTCGTCTTGGTTTATTTTGATGCCATAATGTGGTAAATTAATCACCGAGTTAATTAAAATTAATGCATATTTTCAGGAAGAGTCAATGTTAAAGTCTTGAGTAAGAAAGCTAAATTTGTGAAGAAGAAAAATGAAAGGAGGCACCAGGTAAGTTCTCTCAGTTCTTTTATGAGCTGAGTCATGAGATAAACGGATAATTGCATATGCAAAATTTTCAAAAATAAGGCTCAGATCAGCTGCACAGTAACTGCTCAGATGATCAGCACCTTTGTTTTCGCTTCTTGAAGAGTACAATGTCTGCTCTCGATGGCAAATTATTCAACCTAAGGAGGTTGCAAACCAAACATAAGGTGCAGACATTTGTGCTAAATGTGATCCGCTATACAGATAGTATGGATAAGAGACAACAATGCAAGAGGCCAATGGATCAAGTTTCACATAGGATGGTTTAGAGGAATTTCACAAAAAATGAAGAAAAAAACCGAACAACAACAAAATGAAAAATGTCTATATCATACTTAGTCACTGCTAATCATAAAAGTTGCCTCGTAAAGTCCATTTGTTTAATCATTAGGAAAATATGTCTTTGTAATAAATAGACCTTTTCTTATTTTTTTCTTAAAACATAGATTGTGGGTCTCATTTTTTCTTTAAAACATAGATTAAGGGTATCCAGAATATACATTATGGAACAAAAACTAGAAAAGTGTATGCCCCTGTCAACTCCAGTTTAACCATACTACAGTGGGTTTTAAGGAAGTATAATTTTTGTGGACATGTTATCGGGATGAAAAGTTTTTCTTCTTCAGGCTGAACAGGCCAGGAAACACAAGAGAGAGGAAGTTTTGGCTAAGAAGAGAAGTCGAGGAGGGGCAGGCACACCTCCACACTGTGTTGTAAGTATTAATCTGAGGAGCAGACATATCCTTGTGTCATAAGTGCATCCCTGAGGGGCAGAAAGGTATCATTTTGTTGGAAGTATCGCTCCGAGGGGCAGGCACAGCTCTTTGTAAGTAATAATCAGAGGAGCAGACACATATGTTAACTGGAGCAGGCACACCTCCACATTGTGTTGTAAGTACTGGTCTGGGGGGCATGCACACCTCCACATTGTGTTATAAGCACTGGTCGGGGGGGCAGGCACACCTCCACATTGTGTTATAAGCACTGGTCTGGGGGTAGGCACACCTCCACATTATGTTGTAAGTACTGGTCTGGGGGGGCAGGCACACCCCACATTGTGTTATAAGCACTGGTCTGGAGGGGCAGGCACAGCTCCACATTGTGTTATAAGCACTGGTCTGGGGGCAGGCACACCTCCACATTGTGTTGTAAGTTCTGGTCTGGGGGCAGGCACACCTCCACATTGTGTTGTAAGTACTGGTCTTGGGGGCAGGCACACCTCCACATTGTGTTATAAGTACTGGTCGGGGTGGGGGCAGGCACACCTCCACATTGTGTTATAACAACTGGTCTGGGGGCAGGACACCTCCACATTGTGTTGTAAATACTGGTCTTGGGGGCAGGCACGCCACATTCTGTTGTAAGTACTGGTCTGGGGGGCAGGCACACCTCCACATTGTGTAGTAAGTACTGGTCTGGGGGGCAGGCACACCTCCACATTGTGTTGTAAGTACTGGTCTGGGGGGCAGGCACACCTCCACATTGTGTTGTAAGGTCAGGGTCAACCTCAGTATGAACTTAGCTTTAAGTGGGACATAGCACACGAAATTGACCAACCATCTTTTCATGCTCTGTATAAGTGAGATCAAAATTTATCTGTGATAATATCTTGTGATGCCTAATGATATGAGCCGAGCACTTCAAAAGTTATCTTGTGATATCGCTGATAAAGACATCTTGGGAGAGTCAACTTTCCGAGACAATACTTGTAAACTATAGCACAGTTTTCAGTGCTTGCAATGAATACAATATTCTAGGTTGTAGTTCCTCTACATGCAAGTCTAGATGCTAAATCAGCTGTAAAACTTATCCTGGACAGTGATGATACAGCCTCGGCGGTTGAAAATCAACAAGGAATTCAACACATGAGGTAGGAAATATATATCTTGTGATAAAGTAAAATACATGTTTGGACCACATGGCCAAATATAATATATGAAATGAGCATTAGTTATTTTGGTGACCACCGCAGCCAAATAAGTGTAGCTTATAGCTTAGAAGTGCCGACGGGGTATATAGTTTTTGTCTTTCCGTTTGTCTGTTCGTCCGTTCGTATGTTAGTTCCTTTGTTCGTTCGTGCGTTAGTTCGTTAGTTCTGTAGAATTTGCGTCAAAGTTTTGGTTAAAGTTTCTCTAATGATGTATATCTCAATCTCCAATGGTCAGAAACTATTCATATTTGGACCATGGGTACCCCATGGGGTTTGCTTTATATCCATCACTTCGGGCCCCTGGGTCCATGCCCGGGGGTGGGTTAGAGATCAAAATCTAGGTCAACAGGTAACCAATAGGGTTTGCTTTGCTTCCATGACTTCCGGCCCCAGGGTCCATGCCCGGGGGTGGGGCTAGAGATCAAAATCTAGGTCACCTTTAAATTTTGTCCAAGTTTTGGTTAAAGTTTCTCTAGTGTTGTATTTCTCATAAATTAATCATCAGAAATCATTCATATTTGGATCATTTAGGTACCATTTAGGGTTTGCTTTGTTTCCGTCATTGCAGACCCCTGGGTCCATGCTCGGGGGTGGGGCTAGAGGTCAAAATCTAGGTCATCCATGAAGTGTGCTATTTTAATGTTTTTTTTTCTCTAAATCTATGTCTAAATAACAAACATTATTCCCCTGTTGGATCATAGATACCTTGTTGGGTTGACTATGCACTGAACCCCAAAGCACTGAACCCTTTGGGGTTCCCCTGGGGTGGGGATAGAGGTCAAAATCTAGGACACCTTTTTAATACGCTAGATTTTGTGAATACAACATCATACTCAAGGGTCTTAGAAGTCAACATTTTGGACATCTTAGTTACATTATTTTAGAATGACATTCTATTTAAATTTTCCATCTAGGATGGAGGACCTGACCCTTAATGTCCGTGTATATTAAGTCCTAGATCGAGTATACAAGTCAGCTCTGTATACTACTGTAAATTTTATAGATGTCATTCTAAAATGTAGGCAAAGTACTTTGCAAATATACATTTCTATGATGTACTTGTGAAGGGTATCACCTTTGATTCAGAACAGGGGGGGGGGGGGGTTGCGGCTGGCTTATAAAAGAGCTACCAGCCGGGGGTATACGTGCCTCTCAAGGCACTTTTTCTAGTTGTCTTTTCATCTCATCATTGTTTCAGTGCATGGCCACATGGGATGAGCCAAAATGTGTGTCAATATAAGGTCTCTCAATTCAATCCAACCTACTGACCGATAGGCCTGGACAGTCCTGAAAGATAATTATTTACTTGAAAAGGATGTAAATCTCAATTCTTAAAATTATTATATTCATAGATTTGTTTTGGTGCACATTTGTCTATTGACTATTGGCCTATATTATTCCAGTATCCAAAGGTTCAAGCAGCGTGTGGAATATCTCAGTATAGACTACGGTAACCTATATGACCTTCTGGACGCTGTCAAGGTCGCGGATTCACTGCTACTACTGTTGTCTACTGACAACGGGGTGGATGAGTTCGGGGACTATTGTCTGTCATGTTTACTGGGCCAGGGTCTGCCTGCTGTGACACTGGCTTTGCAAGTAAGTTCAGTAACTTCAGTGGCTAGTAATGTTGGCTTATGTCCAACCTGGCCCCTAGGTTATAAAACTTTTTTCATGCTCAACTCAGCTGAGACTAAAGTTTATCCGGCTCATAAATGTTAAAATGCCAACAATCGTTGGCATTTTAACCTTTATGAGCAGGATAAATTACTAGTTTTTGAGTTTTGAACCTGAATTATCCATTAATTTTGACTATTTCAGCATTTATGAGAAGTTGTAGTTTCGTGTTAAACTGAGCTGAGCTTGAAAAAAAGTTTTGTAACCTCATGGCCAGCTACTAAGTTGATATAAAGACGAGACCTCTGTCGAAGGTCTCATATGAATGACTGAAGATGCAGTGGTTTGAATTTGAGACCTATGATTTAAAAGGTGTTTAAAGCCTTGGAAGGTCTGAGCCTGCTCAGGAAAAGTGGTTCAATCAAACCATCCATACATATAAAATTTAGTTGTGTGGTTATATTTTAAAGCTTATTTCATATGTATGACATCCCAATTAAGTCTCATAAAATGGAAGCAACATCCCAGCATGGTCACAGCTGTTGACTGGGACATACAGTAAAAATCAAACAAACATACATTCCCTTTTAAACTTACAGCATTTGTTTTGTTCTTTGCAGGGTCTTAAAGATATTCCTGTGAAGAAACAAACAGATGTCAAGAAACAAATACAGAAATATATGGACAGATGGTAAATACAACTTCTTGGTTATTGGCTGTGACCTGATATT
The DNA here is from genome assembly GCA_964017185.1 of Rugalucina vietnamica. NCBI lineage: Eukaryota > Metazoa > Mollusca > Bivalvia > Lucinida > Lucinidae > Rugalucina > Rugalucina vietnamica. The sequence goes on along the minus strand of OZ024875.1, from coordinate 57,740,591 downwards.
TTCAATAAAGTACATGCATAAGAATGAGATGATACAAGTATAAGAGCACTTCCAGCATTCTAAAAAAGGGGCCAGAAAGAGACTACTTCAAACTTATCAGGAACCTAGACAAATATAATTTTTAAAGTTCAAGAAAGAATAAAAACAGATGAAAGGCTAAACCATTGTGGAAAGCTTGCAGTGTTATCAACAACAGTGGGTATACTAGTTCTATGCATGTAAGAAATAAAACAGTTTTGAATATTTGAGTTTATGAGAAAACCGTTTTTGTTTTGCCTATGCGAAAACAAAGGTGCTGATCAACTGTGCAGCTGATCAACGCCTTTGTTTTCGCTACATGGATAGTACAATTCCTGTACTGTCTTAATCCAAATTTATAACTTTGATTCATTCTTACCAAATCACATTTCTTTAAACTAAATTATGCATCTTACAATTGTTGGATGCTAATGACCCATTAGGGATGACACGTTGTTAAACATCAATCAATCATATAATCCAAATTTCCTGCCTTTAGTCTGTGCTTGTACAGGTCGGTTTCTGTCAGACTTGTCCGGAATCCACATTGTTGGATTCCTAATGACGAGGCTTATATATTTGAGCCTGTGGATGAGAAAAACAACAATTTGTGTTTCCAACCAGGTCAGACACAAACCGGCCTGTAGAAGCACAGAAGATGGCCAGAGGCTGGAAATTTTGGATTTAGAAAGAAGAGGAAATGTACTATCCGTGTAGCGAAAACAAAGGCGCTGATCAGCTTCGCAGTTACTGCGAAGCTGATCTGTGCCTTTGTTTTCGCCTATGCAAATTGTTGGTTTTCTTATGCTCATTTGTTATTTATATGTTCCCCAGGTTTCCTGGAGAGAAGCTGCACTGTTTAGACAGCAGTAATGATGGTTTGTTGGTGTTACGCCACATCACGTCACAGAAGTTGAAGCCAATATATTACAGAGAGAACAGACCACACCTTCTGGCAGAGAATATCAAGTTTGAACTGGAAAATGATTCTGTAAGTTACGATTTTGATCTAGTCCCGCAGTAATGAAAATGTTGTCATGCTCAACTAAGCTGAACATGAAATTCGAACTGCTCATAAATAATAAACTATTCCAAATAATTTGAAATTTCAGGTTTTGATCACCAAATCCTGTGATTTATCCTGCAAATAAATGTTAAATGCCAACAGTTGTTGACATTTTAATTGTTGACATTTATGAGCAGGATAAATTTTAGTCTCAGCTTACGCAATTATGAAATAAGTTTAATAACCTCAGGGGTTGGATTTAGTTTTTGGTCTTTATTTGAACTGGTAGTGTATATTCTCTGAGAAATTCTCTAATAAAAAAAAAAGGAACTTCCCCCATAGTACTGTTCAATTTCATGGAAGGGCGGCTTTGTCTCAAGATGACTGAAAAGTTGTTAACTGGGATGATAAACCACAAAATAAACAAACAGATTTGATTCACTCATTCTGTAATTTCTATTATTGCATAAATACATGTGTCATACGATATTAAAGGATGCATATTAATGAAGAAAATAGCTGTGATTTGCTTGCTGTTAATACACGACTTTTACCTATGCTCATCATTAGGCTCCATGCAGATGTTAATGAAGAGAAAACCATGTTTGAGCCCCATATTGTTCTTACAGGAGGCCTACGGTACTCTACAGTTGACTGGCTACCTGAGAGGTCAGACGTTGTCAGTTAACAGGCTAGTACACTTACCGGGCTGGGGAGATTTCCAGTTGTCACAGGCTGATGTACTAGATGATCCATTCCCACTGCAACAAAGGGCAGATAAACAGAGTAGGAAAGGGCAAATACAGGTGAGAATTGTATTGGGGTTTGGTCGTGTGTTGTATTTTCTTTAAGATTAGAAGAATGGCAGAAACTTATAGTGGGTGACCCACAGACGTATTAAGAAACTTATTAGCATGTTAATTGTTACCTTTGTAGAGGTTTGCTGATGAAGAAATTTATATAAAACAAAAACTGCAAAGCAAAGTTTTATTTCTGCAGGACACAGAAATGGCAGAGGATGATCTTGAGACAACCCCCAGACACACAGAGAGACCCAATCCCAGCATGCAAGAGTCTCTGGAGTCTGAGGTGACCCCTGACCCAATGGAGGGAGAACAAACATGGCCAACAGAAGAGGAGCTTGCAGAAGCTGAAGCAAGCTTCCACACGACCAAGAAGACAGTGAGAAGAGTTCCTAAAGGGACATCAGAATACCAGGCTTCCTGGATTATAGAGAGTGATCAGGAGGAGGTGAACTTGTGATTTTTTTTTTTTTTGCCAAACGTTTTTTTAAGCAGCACATAATTTTTAGGAAATCAAAATTACTATAAGGAAGGTCTTTCGAGTGCCACAACCAAATAATATACTCAGCGTCAGTGAAAAGTTACCACCTCTAAAAATTCGATATTTTGGAAAATATAAAATTTCTTTAAAAATTGTAGCTTCATTCATGATTCTGGTCAACAGCAAATTGATTAAGAGATATTTAACAGATCCACTGGGACTGGAACTATGGTGCACGTGCAACACGTGCAATTTGTGATTTTCGAAATTTTTGAGGACTTGAAAGCCTATTTTTCACAAGTCATTATGTCTTCTCATGCCTCTATCACCCACAGTGAAAACGCCACCAAATTGGTTTAAATGTTTCCATCGACTGCCGGAATTGAGGACTTTACTTTTAGGTAGTACCAAATTTTGCATTTTCCCATGTATTTCAATGGAAGCTTCTGACATTTGTCCAGGCCTGCCTATAATCTTTTCGGCTGTGATGAGCACCGTTTTAAATAGCAATGATGGATAGCAGTCTATGCCATGAAAATGAATGCTGAAGCGCCGGCAGTTTTGTTTTCAGAATGAATCAAGTATTGTCGTGTGTTAATTAAACCTGATTTACTGGTAACTTTTCATTGACGCTAAGTATAGTCTCTCCAAGGCACAAGTCTTAGATGACAGATTGACTTTTACTAAAAGATACAAAGCAAACAAAACAACTACAAAGAAAAATTTAAGCTATATCTTCTTCAACAAAATTGAAAATATCAGAATATAAATCTATAGCCATTCATAAGTTTATTTTTAACTTCTTGCAGATGAAATTGTTTATATTTGGTCATTACTGACATAGTTGCTATTTATAATCCAACAGGATGATGATGACCTATCAGAAGATGAAAATGATGACACTGAAATGTTAGCTGCTGATGAAGCAGGTAGTGGAGAAGATGAAAATATGTCTGAAAATGAAGAAGAAGAAGAGGAAGAGTTTGAGGAGTTGACAATAACAGAAGGTGACGAAGATGCGAGATATGATGACGATGTTGATGCTGAAGAAGATATGAAGGTGTTTGAGAAGATCAAGGAAGAAAGACAACATGTTATGTTTCCAGACGAGATTGATACACCCCAGGATACCACGGCTAGGACTAGGTTTCAGAGGTAGGAGAGGTTTTAAAGACTGAGAGTTATCTCAGGGGTTATTCTAGCTAATAGGATTATAAAGTTATGAGACAAGATTAAAGAGAAGATAAAACATGATGTTTCCGGACAAGATAGATACACCAGTTAGGACTAGGTTTCAGAGATATGTGTGTATAAAAGGCTGAATTTGGTCTTATATACTGAGCCAAACTTATAACGCAACATCGGTTTATTTTTATTGTTATACATAAGAACAGTATCAAATAAAATGTTCCTCCACTGAATTAGATTGCCGGACGATCCACACATCTCATAAGATCTTGTTTGTAACATTCTGTGTTATGCATCTCAAGAAATTAATCATTTTCCAGAGGTAGTGCCTCGGCAAAAAATGAAATGCATTGTGATTTTCCAGAATGCGGCATGTGACGTGTATTCGTACCCTAGAAATTAATGTCGGATTTCAGGGTTACCCCTGCCCTATTTTAGACAATGAATAATTTTACTGTCAAAAGATCAATTTTGCTCAATTTTAGGCAGAGTTGAAGACTAATTTCACTCCCAACCATACAAGTTTACTCAAATTTTAACATTTGTTACAGACGTTCCTGATCCAACAATTGGACGCTATTGTGTTTTATAACAATACTGAATGAGGGGATGAACATGTTTTCACAAAGGTTTCATTAATAACATTCGCCGTTTGAATTTTTCACTAATTCCATTTTCTATTGTGTTCAATGGAATGCTCAGTATTAAATGTTCAATTTTCAATGATGCAAAATTTGATTTAAAATTTTGGGTACAAATGGAAGCCATATTGCAATAACTTCATCGGATCTCACTGGGCGATCCATAAAGAAGCATTTTAAGTTAAAACTGAATTCCAGAATCTCTCAAGGGGCGCACGCCACCAAAATAACCGTTTTGACCAATCAGATTCGAGCTCAGTGACCCATGCCCAGAAAACCAAAACCTTTGTGTCTAATTTATTCATTGATAATTTTTGACTATCATATGTCGGGTAGACCATATTACGTTACATTAAAATGTGAAAAACATGCAACAACCGTGTTGCGTTATATGTTTGGCTCAGTATATAAATTTTGCATAGACACCAATAGTTTAACCACACCCACTAAGTTCTCAATAGGTGCCCCCAGGTAATAAAACTCTCTTGGAGTTCCAGCAAAGTTGCCCTTTTCAGAGAGTTGGATTGTTTGCTGGGGGACATTAAGTTTGGCAGAGATTGAAATTATAAAGGCTGATATGGGATATGTAACTGAGAATGATCACAACATTTTCCAGATTAGCGGCAAAACAATTTGATGTAGCTTAATCAAATAAATGTGTGGTGGCTGGAACAAGAACTTAAATGATAGTCAACTAACCTTTTCTCACATTTCTTCGTAAAACTTATAAGGGGTCATGCTTTAGCCATAAGATTTTTGTATGGATGCATAGACAATCACATATTACCATTATTAACTGAGCTGTGACGCGAGAAAACCGGTCTTCGGGGTTTCCTACCAGGTCTGACGCAAACCGACCTGTACAGTCACAGAAGCAGGCTAGAAGCTTGAAATTATGGATTTAAGAAGAAGAGAAATTGTACTATCCCTGTAGCGAAAGCAAAGGCGCTGATCAGCTTCGCAGTTACTGCGAAGCTGATCTGCGCCTTTGTTTTCGCCTAGGCAAAAATCCGGTTTTCTCACGATGTGGCTCAATTATTATCTAGGTATCGAGGTTTGAAGAGTTTCAGGACGTCCCCCTGGGACCCTAAGGAGAACCTACCGTGTGACTATGCTAGGATTTTCCAGTTCAATAATTTCAAGCACACAGCTAAGAGAGTATTGGGTGGAGATGAGGAACTGGAGGGCTCAATTGCTGTAAGAACCATTTGCCTATCAAAAGCAATGACTGCAATGTAAAAGCAAGCTTTTTTTGCGGATTATTTTATAAAAGGTAATAATTCAGACATTTGCTTCAAAACACAAAGTAGTCCCATTAGGGTTGTGCATTCTGCAAAAGTTAAGAGTTTTTACTGAACAAATGTTAAAAGTTGTGCTCTGTTACTGAGAAAATAACAAGCCTACACACAGAGTAAAGAATTCTTCAAACCACAAAGAAACAACAAATACACATTATTGGTTAATACCCAGGAAGTGCTGACTCTGCCCTGATATGGCTGAAAATTTGTTGACGTGGATCTTCAACTTGACAAACATAATTTATTGTTATTTGTCCTATTTACATTATGCTTTAATCTCTGCAGGCCTGGTCATATGTTCGGCTGCATGTTAGCCATGTACCTAAAGCATTTATGGGTAAGTATACCTTTAATACCTTAATCGCAGAATATCAAACTAAAGCTTCTTTGGTATTAAAATTAGTAGCGGTCACTTGCCTTGCCAGGGGTTGTGCATTTGATCTTGACTCTTGAGCTACTCCCTTCTTTAAGAAAGACTTTAAACCTAGGTTCCATCTACGTTAGGTTTAAACAATTTTTTTCAAGTACACAGAAAGCTCATGGAACTTATATACCCATTCTTGAAGGCATGGATGATGGAGTTATATGGTCAAATGTAATGGACACCAGCAAAAACTTTGGAAAGGTGACCATTACCTTGACACATGCCTTAACACAGATTAGAACACAGGCCACAAATGTATCCGCTAGGCTATCCAGGCCCCATCTGTGTATTATCTTAGCTGTTGGTGTAAATAAAACCCCAACTCAATCTTAACCCAAACATGTTTACAGATAACTACAGCCCTGGTTCCCCTGTTGTCCTATTTGGTCTCCTTCCTCATGAACAGAAAATGTCCGTCCTTAACATTGTCATCAAGAAATGTGCTGACATCCATCGTCCGGTCAAGTCCAAAGACAGGCTGATATTTCATATTGGGTTCCGGAGGTTTTCAGCATGTCCTGTGTTCTCACAGCATACAAATGGCAGTAAACACAAGGTAAATAGAACTTTATAAAATACACGAATACAAATTTAATTTAAAAAAGTACAAGTAGGCAAAGATCAGGAAAAGGCGCAATCAGAAAAAGACTCCCACTCCAAAAACCAAGGTGGGAAAAAACCAAACCAACAATCAGGTACTTATACCATGAAAACATTTCGTAAGCCGAATGAGCAGCTATTTTCCCAATAGGTGGCCACTCAGTTACCTTAACGTAACTAAAAATATGCAAACATACATAAGGCGCCAACAGCACAAAAATATTTTAAACACCAAGACATAAAACAAAAAGAACCACCACAGAAGTATCGACTTGGAACGATCAGTAACACAAAGTTACTGGCGGGTTTAAATCGATTTTACACGGCCGTAACCTCACCCTCAGCTTCTGCAGTGGTTCATAACATTAAGTTAGTTCTTCGGTCCTCGTGGTGAATCTCTGACTAGTCAATGAATCCTCAAAAACAAACAAATAAATCATGATAAAGTCATGATAAAAGTCATACATTTAAACAAATAAACATTAGCTATGTATAGGTATTAACCGACTTTCTATTTTCATGGTTTGCAAAACAAAAAGCTTGAGTTTGATGGAGAATGCAACATTTAAATCCCAGGGTAGATTGGGTGAAAATTCAAAATGAGCCTGTGCGTGACAAAACCAACAATTTGGGTTTCTGACCAGGTCCGACACAAACCGACCTGTACAAGCACAGAAAAGAGCCAGAAGCTTGAAATTTCGGATTTAAGTAGAAGAGGAATTGTACTATCCGAGTAGCGAAAACAAAGGCGCTGATCAGCTTCGCGGTTACCGCGAAGCTGATCTGCGCCTTTGTTTTCGCCTATGCAGATTGTTGGTTTCCCCATGCAGTGGCTCAAATAGTTTCTCTCTTGAAGAAAATCATTTTAGTATTACATGTATTATCATTATTGTTATAAAGTGTACAAGTAGTACATTTTGGGCTGGGTGGCTACGTAACCACTAAGCTGGCTAATGGCTTAAAATTCCTGATTTAGGATCTTAATTGTACAAGAGTGTGGAAATAAAGACACTGAAAAGCTGCTTGAGTTTTTGTAGCTGATTTGTACCATGGTTTTGACATATGAGCCGCTTCGTGGGAAAACCAACAATGTGGTTTCCGAACAGGTCCCACACAAACCAGCCTGTACAAGCACAGAAAAGAGCTAGAAGCTTGGAATTTCGGATTTAAGTAGAAGAGGAATTGCGAAGCTGATCTGCGTCTTTGTTTTCGCCTATGCAGATTGTTGGTTTTCCCATGGGGCGGCTCATATTTAAAAGGGACGAAATGTCTTCTTGAACATAGAACAAGTGTGTTTTTTTGTTGATATACTTTCATTGTCAATTTATGAATAATCATATTTACACCTGTATATGTTAGAGTCTATACCTACTGACACTGCTACAGTGGCCATACTGTATGCTCCCATAACATTTCCACCTGCACCTGTATTGGTGCTTCAAATTGATTTGCTTTGATAAGACAATGGATAACCACTTTTGTTCCTACATATTTCAGTTTGAGAGGTTTCTACCTACCGACACTGCCACGGTGGCCACGCTGTATGCTCCCATCACATTTCCTCCTGCACCTGTATTAGTGTTTCAAGATAAACCATTTGGTAAGTGGAAATGAGCAATTATGTGAGAAAACCAGTCTTCATGGATTCCGACCTGGTCTGTCATAAACCGTCCTGTGAAGCCGAAGAAAAAGGCTATAAACTTAAAATTTTAGATTTAAGAGGAAAAGGAATTGTACTATCCAAGAAGCAAAAATGATATGCGCCTTTGTTTTCGCATAGGTAATAATCCAGATCATGACATGGCTCTAATGGTTTCAGTGGCAGTGTAGCCACTTTCTTTGAAACCAAGTCCTTAAATGAATGGATTGTCTCTTTCACATTGCCCCTTTATAATTTAAAATATCATTTAGTTTTATAGTATGGTCAGACCTATGTGAATATTAGCATGTTGACAGTTTATTTAGTGGGGACCCCAAAAGGTTACATTCAATAAACCGAGTCCAGACCATGTAGCATAAATATGTTAAGTTTAACTTTAATTAATTGAGATTCATAGTTTAATTAACGTTAAAAATCAACCCTAAAACTGTCTTATTAATATTGTTTGTCCTTACAGGAGGTCAGGAGCTAGTTGCCAAGGGATCTATATTGTCAGTAGACCCTGACAGGATTATAGCCAAAAGAGCAGTCCTCAGTGGCTACCCATACAAAATCAACAAAAAGTCCTGTGTGGTTAGATTCATGTTCTTTAATAGAGGTGAGGAAATAATGTTACAATACCATTACTAACATTAGGTGGCAAATATTGTACATATTTCATTGGGCACAGTCGCTCAAATGGTACACACATTACGAAAACTTGCCCATACAATAAACTGAGATTTTTTGAGCTTTGAAAAATTGAAAATTTTCAGCGGAAATTTTTTGATATTTTTCTTATTTTTGCTTAAAACATAGATTGTGGGTACACGTTAGAACCGCCTCGCCGAGGCGGTTCTAACGAGTACCCACAATCTATGTTTTAGAGCAAAAATAAGAAAAATAAGTTTACCCCTGCAAACCCCAGTTTTTCTATATAAAAGTGGGGTTTGAGGGGGTATACATTGCACGGACATGTTTTCGTGATGCTTCAACCTATCCTCTTAGACTGAGTCAGTCTTTTTCTGATTGAAGTAGACCCAAGATTGATCCTCACATCTGGCACATTCATCAGGAGTTGGTCAGGATTCATTGTTTATGTTGTTATTCCTTTTGCATTCCTCAGCTTTATAAATTGGTGTAAATCAACATACATGTAACATTATCTTTGATATTCAAGGTCAAGTAAGGGTTTTGATATTAAGTAAAGAAGTGAGGTGAAGTGAAATAATTCCCCAAGAGGCCCTTTTGCTAGTATTACTGTTTGTCTCATTCTCACAAAGGGGGCTGTTTATCTCATTCCCACAAAGGGGGCTGTTTGTCTCATTCCCACAAAGGGGGTTGTTTATCTCATTCCCACAAAGGGGACTGTTTGTCTCATTCCCACAAAGGGTGGTGTTTGTCTCATTCCCACAAAGGGGACTGTTTCATTCCCACAAAGGGGGCTGTTTGTCTCATTCCCACAAAGGGGGTAGTTTATCTCATTCTTACAAAGGGGGCTGTTTGTCTCATTCCCTCAAAGGGGACTGTTTGTCTCATTCCCTGTTTGTCTCATTCCCTCAAAGGGGACTGTTTGTCTCATTCCCATAAATGGGGGCTGTTTGTCTCATTCCCTCAAAGGGGACTGTTTGTCTCATTCCCACAAATGGGGCTGTTTGTCTCATTCCCACAAAGGGGGTTGTCTCATTCCCACAAAGGGGGCTGTTTATCTCATTCCCACAAAGGGGATTGTTTTTCTCATTCCCACAAACAGGGCCGTTTGTCTCATTTTCACAAATGGGGCTGTTATCTCATTCCCACAAAGGGGGCTGTTTGTCTCATTCCCACAAAGGGGGCTGTTTGTCTCATTCCCACAAAGGGGGCTGTTTGTCTCATTCCCTCAAAGGAGGCTGTTTGTCTCATTCCCACAAAGGGGGCTGTTTGTCTCATTCCCAGAAAGGGGGTTGTCTCATTCCCACAAAGGGGGCTGTTTATCTCATTCCCACAAAGGGGGTTGTTTGTCTCATTCCCACAAACTCTGCAATTTTGATAAACAATGTGACATCATTCCCACAAACTGGGCTGTTTCGAAAAGCAGTGTCCTGTCATTCCCACGAGCAGACTTGGTTTTGCTATCCTTATTTCTACACTCATGACTGGTAATCAAATTGTTGAAATGTTTTTGCATACCAGGGATACCTTGATAGAGTGTTTATGATAAACCGGGGAGCTTTAGCACTCGCCTGTAAGAGTTTCATTCTCGCAATCAGGGCCCACTTGTTCAAAACTAACGTCGTTAGTTAACGGTTTCGTTAAAATTTCAAACATTAATATTACAAATACACTGTTATTTTTTGTTGAAAAAATGTGAGAATCCTTTGCACTGCAAAGGATTCTCACATTTTTTCACTGCAAAGGATTCTCACATTTTTTCAACAAAAAATAACAGTGTATTTGTTACTTTAGCTGATATTTGCTTAACAAATTTGTGTCTTAACGACATCGTTAAGCTAACGATGCTTTGAACAACTGGGTCCAGATTGGCCCAGTTTGTGGAAATCGGCTCTGAATTTAGCCCAGTTTGTGAGCCCTACAAATAAAGTGTGCTTGAAATGAAAACTGGTTATTTTGACAATTTCAGAGGATATAAACTGGTTTAAGCCAGTGGAGCTGAGGACAAAGTGGGGCAGGAGAGGACATATCAAGGAACCTCTAGGTAGGTAACACGGAAATATCATAATTGTGCGAGTCACGCCATGTGAAAACCAACATTTTGCATATGTGAAACAAAAGTGCGCATCAGCTTTGGTTTGTATAGGACCAGCATTGGTTTGTATAGGACCTGTTTGTTGTTTTTGTCATGGTACGGGCATAAAATTAAAGCAATATTTTCCAGCTTCCAGAAAATGAACATTTTAGTTATGAGACTGATACATTTTATACAGAATCAACGTTTTTTCTGTACATTTACATTCACTACCATAAGTTAAGTATAAACTCTTCAGAGGCACATGTTAGTGATATCCATGCAATAGACCAAGACCTCCATTTTTGCTTTTTGTCTTCGTTCATACTTTTGAATTGTTAGCCATCTACTGAGATTTTACGGCTCACTCTGTAATGGATATGGTCAGAAATTCAGAAGACAGTCTTTCTCTCAACATTGCTTCATTTTATTTTTTATTTTTCCTCGCCAGGTACGCATGGACATATGAAGTGTATATTTGATGGACATCTGAAATCACAGGATACAGTGCTAATGAACTTGTATAAACGAGTGTTCCCTAAATGGACCTTCAGTCCTCATGTGACCCCTGCACAGAAGGTCAAGGTCATTCAGCCAGTAACCATGGAAACCATTGAAGAACAGGAAGAAGGAGAGGCTTACACTTTGTTTGACTGATACGACTGAGATAGTTTTTTATTTAAATGAAATTTTGACTTGTTAAGAATTTTTTAGAGAAATTTGAATAATACCTTTGAAATCTTTGTTTTAGTTATTATTCCATACCGTTTTGGTTCTTGTGAAATGATTTCATAAACCATTTTCAATCTGTACAGTTTTAACTCAGTCTCTCTTATGCAGTCTCGAAGTGTCAACACATACATTTGAGCCACCTCATGAGAAAACCAATAATCTGCTTAGGCGAAAACAAAGGCGCAGATCAGCTTCACAATAACTGAGAAGCTGATCAGCGCCTTTGTTTTTGCTACTCAGATAGTATACTTCCTCTTAAATACCAAATTTCAAGCTTCTAGCTCTTTTCTGTGACTGAACAGCCTGATTTGTATCGGACCTAGTCTGAAACCCAAATTGTTGGTTTTCTCATGTGAATGCTCATTTATCGAAAGGGTCTACTTCAAACAAAACCAGAAATGCATGAATTTGATTTATTCTCATTACATACTACATAATATTGCTTTCAAACAAATAAAGCTACAAAATCGTAACATAGCACTGTATGGATTGTTTTATCACAGAAATTTCTTTGGTATCACAACATTGACTATAAATCCTAACTGGTCATGGTCTTTCCCTAGAGGACACTGAATGCCCATGCAAAACAATATACTTCAAGTTCGGAAATATTCACGAAAACTCACAAATTAAATGTTCTCACTAATAAAGAATCTATATAAACCATAAAGACTACTCAAGCACTTAGTCGCGAATTCAAAACCTCGTGACTAATTCAGAAATAGAAAATTTGCAAAATAAGTCATGAAAATTTCTGAATTTACAGTAGGATTTATATAAACATAAGGGAATAGTGATTAATAGACATAACAATGATGCTTTCCTTAGTTTCAAAAGGAACTTTTTGCTGCTCTTTGATAAACCCTTTTCAGTCCACACCATTTAGGCCTGAGCCCAGGCAAAAAATGAGACTGATCAGTGTGTGACGTGTTTTCTTATTACAATACATGTACTATGGAAAGTATAAGTTCTTAATTTTTGAAGACTTGCAAGCCTTGGCCTTCAAACAATGTGATTATGAGCCTGTGCATGAGAAAAACAACAATTTGCATAGGCGAAAACAAAGACGCAGATCAGCTTCGCGGTAACCGCGAAGCTGATCAGCGCCTTTGTTTTCGCTACTCGGATAGTACAATTCCTCTTCTACTTAAATACAAAACTTCCAGCCTCTAACCATCTTCTGTGGTTGTACAACCTGGTTTGTGTCGGACCTGGTCGGAACCCCAAATTGTTGGTTTTCTCACGCACAGGCTCATTGTATCTTTGATTTGTGCTCACTGACGATGATAAACAACTGAAGTCATATGAGCCGCATCATGAGAAAACCAGATTTTTGCCTAGGCAAAAACAAAGGTGCAGATCAGCTGTGCAGTATAGTTTGGGCCCAACCAAACTGCATTTCTCTGGAAATATGAGGTTTGACCTCCATTATTATACCCCCGCAAAACAAAGTTTTAGGGGGGTATACTGTTTTCAGCCTGTCCGTCATTCCGTGATTCCGTCAACATTTGGACATCTTTGCTGAATAACTTGAGTAGCTTTTGCCTGATTTGTTTCAAATTTTCACCACACTTGCGCCATTAGACAATACATGTGTGGTATGAATTTAGGGGCCAAAGGGTCAGTATTGCAAGAGTTATGGGACTTTTTAAGTCTTCCTATAACATGTTTGCCATAGTACTGAAAGTACATACTTTGTGAAATCAACTCCTCTTACAGCTTTCAATGTTTCCTTTTAATATTTTGCTGATATGTTTCAGATATACTGCAGATGTGCATGAACAATTCTCATGCTGAAAAAATCATTTTTGACAAATTTACAGCATTTTTAACTTAGCAAATTTTCTATAATTGCTTATATTCAATAATGGTTGGTAGTGCATACTTTGTGAAATCAACTCCTCCTAGGGCTTTCAGTGTTTCTTTTCAGTACTTTGCAGACATGTTACAGACATATTGAAGATGTGCATGAAGAATTATAATGCTGAAAAAATAATTTTTGACAAATTTACAGCATTTTTTAACTTTGCCATTTTTCGACTATTGCTTACATACATACTTTGTGAAATCAACTCCTCCTAGGGCTTTCAGTATTTCTTTTCAGTACTTTGCAGACATGTTACAGACATATTGAAGATGTGCATGAAGAATTATAATGCTGAAAAAATAATTTTTGACAAATTTACAGCATTTTTTAACTTTGCCATTTTTCGACTATTGCTTACATACTTTGTGAAATCAACTCCTCCTAGGGCTTTCAGTATTTCTTTTCAGTACTTTGCAGACATGTTACAGACATATTGAATATGTGCATGAAGAATTATAATGCTGAAAAAAATAGTTTTTGACAAATTTACAGCATTTTTTAACTTAGCCATTTTTCGACTATTGCTTACATACAATAATGGTTGGAAGTGCATACTTTGTGAAATCAACTCCTAGGGCTTTCATTGTTTCTTTTTAATTCTTTGCAGATTTGTTCCAGATATGTTGAAGATGTGCATGAAGAATTTTTATGCTGAAAATTTTAGTTTTGACAAATTTACAGCTTTTTAAACTTAGCCAATTTTGACCATTTCTGCTTATATTCAATTATGGTTGATAGTACATACTTTGTGAAATCCAACTCCTCCTGGGGCTTTCAGTAATTCTTTTCAATACTTTGCAGACATGTTACGGACATATTGAAGATGTGCATAAAGAATTTTATTGGTGAAAAAATAATTTTTGACAAATTTACAGCATTTTTCAACTTAGACATTTTTCAACCATCGCTAATATACAATACGGCTGGTAGAGCATACTTTATGAAATAAGTCCTAGTGCTTTCATAGTTTCATTTGAATTCTTTGCACACTTGTTCCAGATATATTTCAGATGTGCATGAATAATTCTTATGCTGAATAATTTATTTTTGACAAATTTACAGCTTTTTTTTAGCATAGCCAATTTTTGACCATTTCTCATGATAAATAATGATCAACAGTTTACAGTGAAATCAACAATAATTGTACTCCCTGAGCTTTCAGTATATGTCTGACTCATGTCTGTAAGGTATTATATAATATACCTTACAGACATGAGTCAGACATACGGAGGATTTTCATGAAGGATTATAATGCTGAAAAGATATTTTTGACAAATGTTTTGCATGTTTGACTTAAAGGAAGTTATTGGCCTTAGATAATTTTGCGGGGGGTATACTGAAAGCCTAGCTTGCAGCCAATTTCTAGTTATTTTCAAGTCCCCGAACTACTGTGCAGTACTGCACAGCTGATCAGCCCCTTTGCCTTCGCTACACGGATAGTAAAATTCCTCCTACATATACCCAAAATTTCAAGATTATAGCTTTCTTCTGTGGCTGTACTGCCTGATTAGTATCGCACCTGGTCGGATACCCGAAGACCAGTTTTCTCATGTCGCGGCTCATTCTGGGATGACCAGTTCCAGGTCAAACCTCTGAGGCAAAGTACTTTCTTTTGTCATTGACATAGAACAACTCAATTTGAATCGAGGAAAAGACACCTAGAAATACTTCATGGCCCAAGTCTTCACAAAAGAATTTTATCAATGTGGAGGACATTAGCATTTGCCACAAAGACTACAATGGTTTTGATACTTGCATATTTAAAGTCATTACGCTTCGAAAGTTGTATATAACAAAAATATCTCACAAAAGAATGTTACTCTTTCACAAAGTCCATCAAAACCATTTTACATGTAAATATTTATAAGCAACAAACATAATGAAGATGGGTGAAAAATAAAACATGATTTTGATTTTGTGCCATATTTTAAACCCCTTTGGACATTTCACCCCCATAATAACTGCATAAACAATCTCAAAATCTATCAAAAGTAGAAATAAGTTGTTTTGAAATGTTCAATAAATAAAGTAAAATTATACACTGTACATGTAAATGCCATCTTTTAATGTGCAAAAACACACAGCAAAATGATGACCGTCATAAAGTTACTGTAAACCAATTTACTTTCGTGAGTAAATAAAGAATTTGCAAAAATAAATTACCATGTCTATTTGAACATACTTCACATAATTCTTCCATCAGCCAGTTTTTCAGTCTGGGAAAATAAATTGCCAGGAACATATGCTTTGAAACAAAGTTATTGCATTCGATTGCCGCAAAAATAATTTCAGAATGATCAGTAAAATGTTTTAAATGTCTCATAATGAGAAAAATATGGCAGAATAAAACTGCCCAGGAAGGAACCAAAATAAGTTGTCCTGATTTGCACAGGCTGATCTTGCACACCGTAATCTGCACCTCACATTGAAAGATAGGTTTTCTTGTGAAATTCTCAAATTTAACAATGATATAAAGGAACCTTACTTCAAAATATCCCACATTATTTACAAATTATTATATAAAGTGGTGGAATCCCCCATTAACATGCTGAACATCATCTTTGCTTTGCTGTTTCATACACATTTACTTAAAAGACACAGCTCAACCTATCATGCAAGGCCATAATGCTGTTCATAACATGGAAGAACCTATGGTGCAGACATTATCCATATCATTCATGCTACAGTGAAATATGCATGAAATTCAATTGATCATAAATAGTAAAATAAAAAATCTACATCAATTCCTATATTCTGCTCATCAATTTCAACATTTATGTGTGAAAGTATATTTCAAGTTGAGCACAATCGTTTTTATAACTAATGTTAGGCTTTTGCCCATGACAACCAATTGGGCAGCTGTAAGCAGAATAAAGTTCACTGATCATGAAAAAAACAATCTCAAGTTTGCACATTTTACCCTAAAAACTTTGCTGTTTTAATATACTGTATTCATTCTAATTAGCACAAAGTGCACTTTCATAAAATTACTTAAAATTAAGGTTACAAATATCTTTCTAATTACACACCCTACAACCAAAAACAACACCTAACTGCTGAAACAAGCATGTCAAAACTGTAAGTGTTCTAATCATTGCAAAATAGTGTTTGGTAATTTTAAGTTAAGTTTTGATGCGGTTAGTGTACAAGTTGAGCAGTACATGTATGCGCTTATGCAACTGCTTTACAGAATTAGCCAGGGTGTGCACTTATTGGAGTATGTGTGCTAATAAGAAAGAATACAGTATATCAAACATGTTTTCTTCAATTCTTCACCCTTCAGTTTGTTGCACCAGCATACTGCTCCACAGGAAACATTTTTCTAGGCATATAGACATTTTTGACAGCAGGATGAAGTTTAGCTCTTTCTTCAGCACCTTGGGGGTTCACTGTTCCAACCTGCAATATGAGACATTAAATGTAAATAAAATCAAATATCTTGTACAGCGCTTAAAAATGTTAGATTAAGATATTGGAAGACACTGTCAGTTTGTCAGTTATACCAATCTATGTGCTAAGGCGAAAGGTAACACCCTTGTAAACCTGGAGTGCACTAGTAAGTGCACTAATTTCTATTAAACACTGCAAGTAAAGTGCACCATCAATTCATGCACACCAAGTACTCTTATTATCACTTTTCATCTTGGCACTACTAAGGAACACTACAGTATTTAAATTTAAGGACCTAGAAAGTTACATATTTGTGTAATGAATTCATTCACAAAGCAACACTTTAATAGTTAGATTATAATTTTTTTCAGCTGAAAACCAAGGAAATCAAGTTTAGAACAATTTTAGAAAGTCTGTTTAAGATTGTAGCTGAAAACGATTTTGATTTAAGCAAATGCAGAAAAACAAAAGATAGTGAGTATTATGTTTTGATTTCAATTTATATGTCTCTTTTTACAATGTGTGCTCAACCCTGTTTGTTTGTATTGAGGCTTAACATCCCAATCAACAATTTTTCAGTCATGTCGGGATGGAGCCAATGCTTCCTGGGTTTAACCAGCTCAACCCTGTAATTTATGCTTTTTATCACTGGCTTAATAGAGTGCACTGGGAAACAAATGCATTTTAGTCGCTATTCTTGAATTATGGCAAGCATACTTAATGGCAAGTAAAATATGAGCCGCCGCGTGGGAAAACCAACAATTTGCATATGCGAAAACAAAGACGCAGATCAGCTTCGCGGTAACCGCGAAGCTGATCAGCGCCTTTGTTTTCGCTACACGGATAGTACAATGCCTCTCCTTTATAAATCCAAAATTTCAAGCTTCTGGGCGTTTTCTATGACTGTACAGGCCGGTTTTTGTCGGACCTGGTTGGAACCCAAATTGTTGGTTTTCTCATGCACAGGCTCATATGTATCGCTATTTCCAAGTAAATTAACATGCAATTATATGAACATGCTTTGACTCTCACATATCAAGCATTTAAAGTCTAGTTTAGGGCATAAACTTGTAGCAAAATTTCACAACAGCTTTCTCACGGATGAAGCAGCATGAAAAATTTACCAACAATTGAAATCGACCGTGCAAACCTAGTTGTTTTCCATACATAAACAGGAAATCTGAAGCAAATGTAAAAGGTAAGTTGGTTGGCTGCTTTGGGGTTTATTGTCCCACCAACAGCGGTCATATGGAGACAGGACCTCAGTTTACAGTCTCAACTGACAGACTGAAGAAGACAGGCATGGAACCTGCACCCCCTGGTTCACAAGGCTACTGACATAACCACTGCGCAACACAGGCTTCTTAAAAGTTATGTGTCGGCCTATAACAGCATTTTCTGAAAGTTGAAACAATTGAGTGAAATTATAAGCAAAATTATATGCCACTCCTTGTTTTTAGATGTCTCAGATTTAACCTTTAAAAAGGTCCACTTTTATTTCTTGTTGGAGAATAAAAATGGATAAAAATTTGAGTGCTGTGGGTCTTATGGTTGTTTTCCATTAATAAAAGTATTTATCTTCTCAACAATGTGGTTATTGCAATGGCATTTAGATCAATAAATATCTTTAAACCAAGAGTTGTTCTCTTGGTATATTTGAAAAGAAAACAAAAGAAAAGAACATAAATTTTATCCTTCTTAAACACACTGTTAGTGTTTTAATACCTAAAAATACTATAAACTAGTAATGCAACACACACAAGTACTATTAATGAGAAATAATTCTTGAAACATTTAAATTTATTGCCATAAAGCAAATACATACACACGCCAACAGATGGCAGTTAGTATGTTAAGTGACACTTAATATACAAAACACTACATAGAACCAAAATTTTATGGGAATTTTACCCAACATTAGGATGTCCCGAGTCATGATGCCCAATGCGCTTGTAAATATGTGTATAACCATCCAAGTAAACAGTTAAGGCTTGTATGCATGATTGGTTTGAATAAACCACTTTTTCTAGGCAGGCTCTGACCTGAGGGATTAACCAGTAGTCAGTAGGTAATAAGCTTTGCCTGGAGGCACAAGCAGCCCATCTATTTCTCAGCTCTATGTTTTAAACTGTTTATAACCCTGCAAGACTGGTTTCTTAGAGACTATAGTCTAGTAACCATCTCGTCACCTTAGCGCAATAAGTCAATAACTCCATTTTGCTAACTTTTCAGGAGAAGCAAAAAACTGTTTATCTTTTTTCCCTCTTCTTGCATATAATTTAGGTAAACCTTTTTCAATTAAGTTTTATGTTAGATTTCTAATGAGGAAAAGCTTCAATTTTTTTATTTAGTAATAAAAGAGAAATTATGGAAAATATGCACTTATTGGAAAATGACATCAAAAAGTTTTTGGTGCAAAAACTCAATAAGTGCTCTTATCCCATTTTTGCATTGAATTTTTCAGCAATGACCACAAATAATTTTGGTGCAAAAACTCAATAAGTGCTTTATTGCGTCTATATTTTCACTGTCAAAGCCATGTATCAGTGTTTAATGCCATATTTTTACCTAGTCAGTTTGATGCAAAAGCTAGGAATGTATTTTGTTGATTTTATTGTAACATCAGGAGGGCGAATCTAATTGGTTACTATTGATCTTACCTAACTGCTGACCAAACCATTCATATACCATGGATGCAGAATCCTGTTATTATTAATACAAAAGATTTGGCATAAACTGAGAATATATGGCAGAAGAGGGGAGTTTTGATAACGTAGGGTGAACCCTGAGGTTTTCAACACTACCCAGTGGACCTTGGGAATGTTAACAAATGACAAAATCATATTTGATCAGTATAATTGCAAAAATTCTGTAAAACCACTGCAAAAACAAAAGAAATAATGGTGCACTATATTTTATAGCCTCAACACATTTTTATATATGCATATAATTGTTCCTAAGTTTGCTCATTTCCGCAGTTTCTCATAATTTAGCACATGCATTTTGTCATGCTCGGTGTTCAGCATAAATAAAAACAATGTATTAACAGTGGGCACAAATGTGATTTGCCTGATTATTACCTGTTTTTTTTTTGTTTGTTTTTTTTTTTTTTTCATTAATACATGCCTTATAATGAGGTGTAACACAACTATTTACGACAATATAGGGTTATTGCACTGTTTCTGCACTAAATATGATATAAAGTGGTATTTGCACACTTGTTACCATCTTTTTATAGTGATATCCGCAAGTTTCAAATTTTAAAAAAATTATTCGATATTTCAACACTGTGTGACATCATTTTCAAGCAAAGTGAGATAAAGATAAGGTCATCAGCATTGATGTCCCAATGTCACAACATGTCATGGCAGCCATCAGGTCAAGATTTTGTCAATTCTGTATAAAAAGAATTTTTCGCTTTCAACAAATTGTGCAAAATTGAGACAGGTAGCTGATATAAACAAGGCTTATATCACACACAATTTTTAATAATAAAATGAGTAGAGCTAATTTAAAAGTGTTTTTGCCTAATAGTTTCGAAACTTAACAGGTTTCGAATCATGTGGTCTAATCATCATATCTATACATTAGTGTTATAATTTAAAAACAAATCTTAAAGTATGTTTTTTATCCCGTTCTTCAGGATGACTTATTGCTCCAGTGTAATTATCTGTTTGCTGCATGTTTCTGCAGAATTTGACATGAATTTCTTTTACACTTTTGGTTTCAACATTCATTTCAACATATTCAGAAAAATGAACATTGTTTTATCATTACTTTTCATTCCTCGAGAGCCATGTAAATATTGGCATCAATTTGACAGTTTCGAAACAGCAAAAGTCAATGTGGAAACCGTGTAAGTTAAATATGCAGGCAAACAATGTCAAAAGCGCTGTACACCCTTTCTTCACTGCACTTAACTCAAACAAACTGGAACAAGATCGTTATACAGTTGTTACATGTATATTGTCGGTTTGTCACTGAATTGGACACATTTCCAATATTAATTCTACGTAATTATAAATGTGCAAAGTCCCTGGATGTGTAAATGCAATGAAAACAATCGTACACTGTTTGTACTCCTTGTCTTGGAAATAAGTCACTAAGCTAACAAAATCAAAACTATTGCACCACCGAGAGCTCTTTTTAAAAAATAACACAGGGGATTCGGAACTGGTAAAATGATTCGGAACTAGCAAAGATTATAGTGGTCTTCTTGAAAGTCATTGTATAGAATGCAGCTAATTATAATCCACATTCATACAAACTTATTATCATTATTTAGAAGAATGATTTTGCTTTATGATACACCTTATTTGCATCAAGTAACTATTTGGTAACCACCTTAAACAAAAAGTGATTCTGAACTCATGAAATTACAGTATATATAATGATGGAATTAGTCCCTCTTTGCAACTTTAAACCCCCTTTCTTAGAATCCTGGACCTGCCACTACATGAAGTTTACATTTTTGTACAAAAATATGAGAATATCTGCCTAAATTGTTTGATGTGAATTAAAATAAAGGCTCTTATTGAGTTTTTGCACCGAACAATTTGGATTTGACTTCCAATAAAATTTGGCGCAAAAACTCAACAAGTGCACTTATTCAGTTTTTGCGCTCAATAAAAATTCAAATGTAGTTAACCCATTTTGCTTTTTATGCAAATTACCTAATTTGCATATCAAATTTTGGTCCAATATTTTGATACAATATGGAGAACATGGTTACACATTGAAAAATGCAAAAAAGTGATTTTGTGAAATTTTGGAGTTATTGACTTATTGCGCTGAGGGGACGATCTGTTAAACAAAAAATATTTGGCTCTATTGCACAATACATCAATAGTTATTATCATTTCTCATGATGTCGCCATGTTTTGTTGACTGAGAGAAAAAAAAATATTTTGTATTTTTTTACCAAATGTATACATTATATGTCTAATAATTTTGAAAAAAGATAACATGATGGCATACTCTTTGGTTCTAAAAAGTTATCTTTTACAACTTGACAAGACACAATATAGAACAAGTAGCAACACATCACTGAAATGCATGTACATAAAGTAGCGCTATATAACCATGGCAACAGACTCACTTTCCTAGGCTGACTTCAAGCGTTGGTTTATCTAAATAAAGTAAAACAAGCAAGTATAAAGCCCACAAGCATGTACTGTTTCAGATAACCAAGTAAGCCCGCTGATGACAATGTTTCCTCTGTGACGATGAAAATTGAAAAAATATAGATTTTTCACATCAAAAGCAATTAGAAAATTTTGTTGAGAACTCAGAAAAAAAGATTAAGGCATACTTCTGAAAGGAGACCTATTGAAATAAGGCAAAAATACATGAATTTATGACCCTTTCAAATTATAACTCCCATTTTAGAATACCTATATTTTCCAGGTTCGAAATCTTGGACTCCATTCACCAAAGGACTATTCAGACAAGAGAATAGAAGTAAGACTATATGTATCCATTTTCTTGTTCATTATATATGATGTAATATTATCAAAGATCAACAAAACATTTCTGGTCAGTGTATCTTCAAAACATAGTAAATTCTGTCCATTTAGATACTTAGGCTGCTGACTTTGATGTTATTAAACCCAAATTTTCTCTACAAATGTCATTCAAAATATGGGTTAAATCCTTTTTTTTAGAATTAATAAGGTAAATGTTATATCAAAAAGAAGAAGGACATGCATTTTAGATTCTTTAAAAAAAAAAAAAAAAAAAATCATCAATACCCAAACATGCATAATACCATGCAGTTATGAGTTTTCATACCCTATGTTATCAAATGAGTTGGTACTCTAAAGTGACAAAAGCAACAGTTTGGGTTTGCAGCCGTTGAAGTTTCAGATCACAGTCTTTAAATAAAGTTAAGGCCCTCAGCATAGCAAAAAGCAGACTCGGGCTTATACATCAGGAAAACATGTTTGTGAAATGCATACCCCCATATACCCCACATTTATATAGAATAACTGGGGTTTACAGGGTATACCTAATTTTCTTAATTTTTATTCAAAACAGATTGTGGGTAATCGTTAGAACTGCCTCACTGAGGTGAGGCATTTCTAATGTGTAGCCAAAATTAATATTTTGAGCAAACATATGAAAATATCAAAATTTTTCGAATGAAAATTTCAAATTTTAAAGACTAAAACATTCTCTATATATATGGGCAAGTTTTCATAACGCCATAAAAAGACTGCCATGAGTCTCCAACTGCTGCAAAGCCCAGTTGATGATTTTTGTCAACCCTGATAAATGAATATGATTAGAGCCGCCTCATGAGAAAACCAACAATCTGCATATGCGAAAACAAAGACGCAGATCAGCTTCGCGGTAAACCCGAAGCTGATCAATGTCTTTGTTTTCGCTACTCGGATAGTACAATATCTCTTTTTCTTAAATCCGAAATTTCAAGCTTCTAGTTCTTTTCTGTGCTTGTACAGGTCGGTTTGTGTCAGACCTGTTCGGAAACCACATTGTTGGTTTTCCCACGAGGCGGCTCATTAAGCACAGGGCAGCTTTACTACCTTGCGGCTGCAGAATGTATTGGTTGGGCAGACACCATCCTTTTCAGCTGCAAATAATGGGTACTTTGAAATAAATTCCTACTTTCCCTTATGATACTCTCTGAATAGCAAAACTAATTGAATCCCGCTGAAACAGAATGTCCTTAGAAACCAATGTGTAACTGTTGTATTTATAACCAGAGGACCAATGGTCCTGAGAACGCTCACCTGAAGCCTGATCCTGGAGTATTAAGTCATCATGAAATGACCTTGATCTTGAATACTCACACACCTTTATTGAATTCATAAGTTGTCTGCATCTGCAAAGATTCAGGTCTCAGGCTGCAATAGTTTCCAAACCCAGTGATTTCTGAGAAAACGATAATTTTAATTTTGATATTTAAATGACCTTGGGTCAAGGTCAAGAAATGACCTTGGCCTTCATTAATTACTTAACCTTCATTGGCTCCATCGGTTGTCTGCATCTAGCAACTTTCAGGTCTCAGACTGCAACAGTTTCCAAAATATCCATTGTTTTCGCCTTTTCCCATGTAAAAGCCTATGTTTCCAAAATTGACCTTGCCGTAAAATAGGTCAAGGTCATCCTATGGTCATCATTTGATCAAACTATGATGGGCTGGAGTCCCAAATGCTACATACCAAGTTTCGCGAAAATTGGCCTGCCGGTTCTGGAGAAGAAGATTTTTGAGTGGTTTTTACAATATATGGGCGTGGCAGCCATCTTGGTCAAGTGACCTGAATTTCACGATCAAACTTTCGTCTCCCCTACCCATGGATGCTCCACATAAAATTTCACTTTGATTGGCCCAGCAGTTTCAGAGAAGAAGATCTGTGAAAAGTGTGTATGGACGACAGACTGGTCAAGGTCAAGAGATGACCTTGACCTAAATTAATCACATACCTTCATCTACTCCATTAGTTGTTTGCATCTACCACTTTTCAGGCATCAGGCTGCAATAGTTTTAAAAAAATCCATAGTTTTCACTTTTTCCCATGTAAAAGCCTATGTTTCCAAAATTGACCTTGCCGTAAAATAGGTCAAGGTCATCCTAGGGTCATCATTTTATCAAACTATGATGGGCTGGAGTCCCAAATTCTACATACCAAGTTTCATGAAAATCGGCCTGCCGGTTCTGGAGAAGAAGATTTTTGAGTGGTTTTTACCATATATGGGTGTGGCGGCCATCTTGGTCACGTGACCTGGATTTCGCGATCAAACTTTCGTCTCCTCTACCCATGGATGCTCCACATAAAATTTCACTTTGATTGGCCCAGCAGTTTCAGAGAAGAAGATCTTTGAAAAGTGTGTATGGACAACAGACTGGCCAAGGTCAAGAGATGACCTTGACCTAAATTAATCA
The DNA here is from genome assembly GCA_964017185.1 of Rugalucina vietnamica. NCBI lineage: Eukaryota > Metazoa > Mollusca > Bivalvia > Lucinida > Lucinidae > Rugalucina > Rugalucina vietnamica. Next base: position 57,715,873 of record OZ024875.1, on the reverse strand, counting down.
CATACCTTCATCTACTCCATTAGTTGTTTGCATCTACCACTTTTCAGGCCTCAGGCTGCAATAGTTTTCAAAAAATCCATAGTTTTCACTTTTTCCCATGTAAAAGCCTATGTTTCCAAATTTGACCTTGCTGTAAAATAGGTCAAGGTCATCCAAGGGTCATCATTTTATCAAATTATGATGGGCTGAAGTCCCCGATGCTACATACCAAGTTTCGTGGAAATCGGCCCACCGGTTCTGGAGAAGAAGATTTTTGAGCGGTTTTTACCATATATGGGCATGGCGGCCATCTTGGTCATGTGACCTAAATTTCGCGATCAAACTTGAAATGCCACTACCCAAGGAGGCTCCACATAAAATTTCAACTAGATTGGCCAAGCGGTTTCAGAGAAGAAGATCTTTGAAATTGTGGACGACGGATGGACGCCGGACGGATGGACGGACGCCGGATCATGGCCATCCTATAAGCTCACCTTGTGAGCCTTCGGCTCAGGTGAGCTAAAAATTCATAACAACATACTGTTTATTGTGCAAAATATTCTTATAATTTAAAAACCTTACAGAAATATACAAAAATGTTTCTGTTATATCAAATTGTAAATCAAAGACTGTCAGACATGTTTAACCCAAATTTTAATGAAATGATTCCATTAATTCTGCTGACTACATGAAAATCCAACCACCAACCACATATCTATAGAATAAGTAAAGTACTTCTGAAAACATGTTGAAAAATAATTTTCTAAAAGACTATGATATTTCTGCTTATTATCCATATTAAATTAATCCAAGCAAATCTCTTGCTTACAGTTAGCAAGCCATCCATCTTTTATACCTTGGTACAATCTAACCACATAGACATTTTAAAAAGTATTTATAACTTTGGTATAATAAATGAGCCGCCCCATGAGAAAACCAACAATCTGCATATGCGAAAACAAAGACGCAGAAACCGCGAAGCTGATCACCGTCTTTGTTTTCGCTGCACTGATAGTACAATTACTCTACTTTCTAAATCCAAAATTTCAAGCTTCTATCAATCTCCTGTGCTTGTACAGCCCGGTTTGTGTCCGACCTGTTTGGAAACCACATTGTTGGTTTTCCCAAGAGGCAGCTCAAATGGTTGGTGAACATGCAGAACAAGCAACAATTAATACATTATTACATGCTTGCATTTTATTGAACATGCCATATGTGTAGATTTTGTGTATATGAGCTTCCACATCAGAAAACCAATAGAAAACTAATTTGTGCAAATGCGATATATGCAAAAACAAAGGTGCTGATCAGCTGTGCAGTAACTGCACAGCTGATCAGCACCTTTGTTTTTGCTACTCGGATAGTACAGCCCCTCTACTTCTCAAATCTGGAATTTCAACCTACTAGCCATCTTCTGTAGCTGCACAGACAGGTTTGTGTCGGACCTGGTTGGAACCAAAGTGGTTGGTTTTCTCATGCAAAGGTTCATTTGTGTCCTTTACCCAGTGGTAAACAAGAAGCAGAATGCATATTTAAAATGAGCAAATAATAATCAATGTGCATTTGGTAACAGAATATATAACCACAACTTTCAACAATTTTCATGCAATGCAACAATGAATACATGCATTTGTAAATGCCTGCTTGTGTTCACAGAAATAGAGCATGCTCATGCCTAGAAAAATATGTGCCCTGTATCCAGTGGTATATTGAACTCCCAATGCATGCATTACGAAAACACGCCCATGCAATATAGAGAGATTTTTAAAGTTGTCAAAAATGAAAATTTTCAATAGAAAAATTTTGATATTTTTCTTATTTTTGCTCAAAACATAGATTGTGGGTACACGTTAGAACCGCCTCGTACGAGGCGGTTCTAACGAGTACCCACAATCTATGTTTTGGAGAAAAAATAAGAAAAATAGGTATACCCCTGCATACCCCAGTTTTGCTATATAAAAGTGGGGTATAAGGGGGTATACATTGCTCGGACATGTTTTCCTGATGTGCATATTTCTGCAGCCAAAAAACCAATTTATCAGTGCATATTATTATCATGTGTGCATTTGGTACCTGAAGAAATCACAACTTAGTTTTCAAAATTCCTGCTATGCTGGGTCGTGGAGGGTCTTGTAATAAGGGGTCATTAGCTACCATTTCCCGGAGTATATGGGGGGCCAAGGGAGGGAATAGAAGCTTGGCAGGGTGTTTGGATTTCTTGAGCCATTTGCCTATTGCCTGAGACAGTAATGGTTATAATTTATATAAGCAAAATCATGATGGAGTTTCATTGTTTGGCTTACTAAATATATAATTTTGCATGAGCCCCTGCACAAGAAAAATGGCTTTTGGCATTTCCGTTCAGGTCTAACACAAACTTGCCTGTACAATCAAAGAAAATGGCCAGAAGCTTGAAATTTCGGATTTAAGAAAAATAGCAACTTTTCTATCCATGTAGTGAAAACAAAGGCACTGATCAACTGTGCAGTTAGTGCATATCTGATCTGTGCCTTTGTTTTTGCATAGGCAACCAGAGGACCAATGGTCCTGATATCGCTCACCTGAGATTTTGTCTTTGATAAATGACCTTCGGCTAAGGCCATGTTGGCAAACGTAAAATGTAAACATGACCTTAAATACATAGATAATTATTAACACTTTAAACTGTCTGTATCTACTAACTTTCAGACCTTTCTGGCAATATTTGACCTTTCTGTTTAAATTAATAGGTCAAGGTCAACCAAAGGTCATGATTTATATAAACTACAAAGGGCCAGAGCCTCCAATGCTACATACCAAGTTTCATTGAAAAAGGTCCACCAATTCCAGAGAAGTTGATTTTTAAAGGATTTTACCACATATATGGGCATGGTGGCCATCTTGGTCACGTGAGCTGGACCATTTATATATACTTTGGTTCCTCCTTCCTAAGGATACCACATATAAAATTGGGCTTCGATTGATGAAGTGGTTCCTGAGAAAATTAAGTTTTAAATTTAATATGAAAATGACCTATGGCCAAGGTCAAGAGATGACCTTGACCTTGAATACTACTATGTCTTCCTTAAATCAATCAGTTATATGTATCTACCAACTTTCAGGTCACACGCCACAAAACTTTGTGAAAAATGCAATGCTTTCACTTTTTTCCATTGAAAAGTCTATGTGACCAAAGTTGACCTTGCTGTAAAATAGGTCAAGGTCAACCCAAGGTCATGATTTATATAAACTATGATGGGCCAGAGTTCCCAATGCTACATACCAAGTTTCATTGAAATCGGTCCACCGGTTCCAGAGAAGAAGATTTTTTAAGTTTTTTTGTCGAAGACATCTCAGATAATTTTTGACCTGCATCCGGGTTTTTTCCATATGGAAGATGAAAAAGGCAACAAACTGCATCTCTTTAAAAAGTGCTTTAAGATGATGTTTTTTTACTATACAAGTCATCATTGATCCTTATTGTTATTCATTTCAATCGCTTTTTGTGTGACGAAAGCTTTTGCAAAGAAAAATTAAAATAAAAAATCTGTGGATTTTGAAATTTTATGATCCATGCAGGCCATCGTAGATAAGATGCGTTCGGATTTTCTACATTGAATATTGGCGTTTTCGGATCAAAGGCTTTGCTTCACAGAACTAGTTGTTTCCGCCAGCAAGGGCTCACTGCACAAAAACAATATTTTTACTACAGATTGATATCCAGGAATTTTGGGCTAGGTATATATGCATTAAAACTGCCAACGTTAAAACGAATAGGTACAGTTTTTTTCACTGAGCGTTTAGCTGTCAGACTAAGGTAGTGATGTCATTACAACAACAGAGCAAACTATAGTCTTGTGTCCGTCAAAGATGGATTTCAGTCCAAAAACTATATACAACCGGTAAAGAAATCTAATGACTTTTTTCAATTCTCCCTTCTCAATCTTTCATCCTGTTCCTAACAGTAAAATCTGTTTTCAAAGGATGTGTAAACCCTTTGTAGTATAAAATGACCTAAGTAACCCCAGGAAGACAGCAATATACTTTTTGTCATAGTAGCAGTACAGAGCTGTGTCACGTAAAAAGACAAAATAGCCAATAACCATTTTTGAATGGACCGTTTATTTCATTTAATATGATGCAATGCTCCATAATAAATCTAGATGATTATCCGTCTTCTTCGAAATGAATGACTCTAAAGCTTATGGTAATGATGTTTATAATGATAAAACATCAAAAAATTCATTATGGCATATTCTTCCTTTTCTCTGGACATGGCCATTTAGTGTACCAAAATAGAATTAAGAAAACATCTTTTGATGTAAAGGTTTGACCTCCTGATTTCAAGGACATTTAGTGATCAAAAGAAAAATGTCACAGCTGTTTCTTTTGAAATTCTAGCAGCTTGTCAAACTTTGACAACGTGACCGTTATCTAATTGTGAATGACCACAGCAGGAAAAATCATTAGATTATGGAATCAGTTGTATCTTGTGCTTAGGTATCACTACTACATCAATGAGCTTCTATGCACTGTCAACAATTTATATTTTAGAATAAAGCATAAATAAAATGTACATAATGCATCCTGTACCCTATTGCAGAACAGATATTAATCTTCGACAATTATCTTTTTTAAAGATGTTTCTTGTCACCATATATGGGCATGGCAGCCATCTTAGTCATGTGACCTCGACCATTTTTAACTTTAGTTCCCCCTTTCTAAGGATGCCCCACATGAAGTATGAAGTTTGGCATTGATTGGACCTGGGGTTTCAGAGAAGAAGATCTTTGAAAAGTGTGAACGACGACAACGACGACGGACGACAGAGCATGGCCATCCTATAAGCTCACCTTTTGAGCCTTCGGCTCAGGTGAGCTAAAAACCCAGTTTTCTCATGATACAGTTCAATTATAATGAAAGATTATGTAGAAAGGAATGCCTGATAGTGCAATACAAATATCTTCATCAGCTCCTGTCAGCTATTTAACTTAGATGCCAATTGTACTAATAAGCATAGTCTTAACCTTTTTTTTTTTTTTTTTTTTTTTTCAAGAATTCACTGAAATAGAAAATGAAGGTCTAATACATATAATTAAGCTAATTCAATAAAGTCTGAAAAATTAAAACCTACCAGTAATGTTTGAAAGAAAAGGTTGATATTGAAATAATTTGTCTAACTAAAGGTGAGAATTAAAAAAATAAATTATGGTAATGTTAAATTGAGCCACGTCCTGAGAAAACCAACAATCCTCATATGCGAAAACAAAGACCCAGATTAACTGCAAAACTGATCAGCGCCTTTGTTTTTGCTACGCTGATCAGCCCCTTTGTTTTCCCTACACAGATAGTACAATTCATCTTCTTCCTAAATCAAAAATTTCAAGCTTCTAGTTATCTTCTGTGATTGCACTGACCAATTTGTGTCGGACCATTTCGAAACCACATTGTTGGTTTTCTCATGCATGGCTCAACTGTGAAAATTATTGTGCCATGGTTGTGTTTAACTAAATAAAATTCAATGTTGGGGTTGAAGGAGAAGGGAATAACAATATATACAACCCGTACGAAAAACTCAACAGGATTCCACTGGTAGTCCAGTTGGACAAAGACAGGAGTCAGTGTGGAATCTGATTTTCAGCCTGATTCCTAACAGGACAGTGAGATGCTTGCATTTTCCACGTGGAATTTTTCTCTTTTCCACTTGGAAAATAAACAAAATTCCTGGTAGGATTCCTGTTTGACAAAAATACTGCCGACCTAAATCTGTCTTTCATAAATGTGTAAACAATTAGGTGGTAAAACTTTGCAACACACAGGAAGCCATGAGGTTGGGCTTTTTAAACAAGATAGTCATTATTCTTTTTGTTTGATACTGACACTATGCTTGCTTTCAAATTTGGTGAAAATAAATGAGGGAACACTTTTTAGGAAAAGTGAGGTATGTTTTTTCTTCCATTCTATTTATGCATTGTTCTTTGTGAGCAAATTAACTATTCTTTACCTTTTGGTTTTCAAAATATTCCCCACCCACCTCTGATCATGTACAATTTTTAATCAGTCTTTTTAAGGAAGTTTCTAAGAATTGTCATTGAAAATGACATTTATCATTACTACTCAGTGATACAAGCATTTTTATAACAAAATATAATGGCTGCATCTATGGCTATAAGATACACTAGCCCCTTACATTTCCTTTGTTCAAAAACTTTCATATGCATGTGTTTTCAAAGAGGTCATTTCTATGCAGGCATATAGCAGGAATTTGCTCCATATTCATAACAGGATTCCTGCCAGGAATCTGCTCTAAGTTCCTGGCAGGATTCCTGCCAAAATTTATGGCTTATATTCCTGGCAGGATTCCTGCCAGTAATCTGGTTCAGATTCCTGGCAGGATTTCTGCTAATTTAAATATTTCGCTCCAGATTCCACAGGGAGTCCACACTGACTCCTGTCGTAATCTTTATAAGAAAAATCAAAGTGTCAACATGATTCCTGCCAGGAATCTGGTCTCATTTTCCTGTGGTAATACTGCTGTGTTCCTGTTGGACAATTTCGTACAGGAAGGGTTCAAAAATTGTTGGAGAGATCAATCAGCTTCCAGTGGTCATTGGTTATTACTTTCATTTTGTGTTTTTTTTCATAGCTTTCTCTAAGTGTGATGCACTGGTCATTTGTAACCATGGCCCCCAGCCAAAAAAAGTAGCAGGGACTTTGACGTTTGGCCAGCAACCATTCACTAAATCTCCACACTGCAATGACCACAGAAGCTGACAATGATTCATCCCATAAAACAGAAACATCACTCTCACCTGAGACCAACGATATTCCTCATCAAACTGAGCAATCTGTTTCTTCAATAATATCCAATCCGAAGCCTGCCTAGTTAGACTGCGGGATAACTGTGTATGCTGCAATAATCAGGAATCAAATTTTGAATTAAATGACAGTACAGAATGATTTTTTCATCAATAATATCCACCAGAAGCCTGCCTGGTTAATCTGCAGCAACAAATAGGTCAATGGGAGCAGAATCTGGATTCAGTTTACAAACATTGAATAAATGTAATTATCATATGACGCCGCTGTTTTCCAGTGGATAACGTCATGTCATAAAAATCGTATGACCACACGTGCGGGAATACGTAACGTCATTGACGACGTCCGTAACAACAATGTAAATTTTCATTGGAAATATGTCCACTTTAAAAGCGATAAAAACCTATTTTAGAAGTCATATGATAAAACGAATCTTACACTCGTGGTCATTTCATATGAAATTTATTAAACTCGCCGAAGGCTCGTTTAATAAATTTCATATGAAATGACCACTCGTGTAAGATCCTCTATATAATACAAGGAATATATAATTAATCTTATTTGATTAAAAGGAAATATTGAAATTTAACACATCTTATTAAATGACTTCAGATACTTTCCTCCTAAATAATATCATTTCAGCTCGATGAAAATAAAGGAATCTGTGTTGATTTGAATATGTTTTTAACATTCATGAATCATGAAGCTCTATGACATCATGAAGCCTTAATTTAACAGTTCACCTAGACTTATAAAGTCTGATGAGATTATGTCTTTTTCTAAATAATCTTAAAATTTCATATATGATACCATAGTCCACTCCACTCCAAAGACTCTATTCTTCTTGGTCATGATTTTGCTTCTCTGACTATCTCATCAGACTTATCAAATCTGGCTAGTGGTTATGCAAGAAATTTCTTCATGGATCATTTGAATAACTGGCCACTAATACCGATCCCACAAGGTACTAACAACTGCTGTCTATATAAGTCGGGCCACAAGAGAGATTTATTACCCTGGAAACATTTCCTCCAAATGTGAAAATGGAATTAAAGTTTGATTCTGTGTTGAGAGAAGATTGCTTGTAATTTGAATTCATGAATCAGTTAAAAATACATGTGCATGTACTTTGTGCATGTCCCTTTTTAACATGAAACAAAATAGACAGAATGCTGGTAGAATAGCATTTTGTCCACCAAAAAGGATGAAGTTGTGCATTATGACATGGTTCAAATTTAATAAGCCATTTTACATTGAAACATTGCGTAAGTTGGGTGATTTGCATGAGGTTTAATGTCCCAATTAACAATATTCAAGTCAAGTGCGTGTATGAATGACTCACTGCTTCCAGGTTCGTTAACCAGTGTAGTAAGTTGGAATATATATCTTACTGAAGGAAACAATATAGCAGCTATAGGATTCGAATCATTGACCTTCCACTCCAGAGTTTGGCGGTCTAGCGCTGGGCTACAACTGGTTTAACAAGTGCTCACTTATGATTGATATCTGGTAAAATAATGTGCTGGCCTTAAAGTATGCAGACGCTTGGGCGCAAGCAAAGACAAATAACAAACTGTGTTACCATATCTTACATACTCAATCGGGTTTTATCTGCCAGTAACATGTTTGGGGCCCGGTTTTGATATCCATAAAAATGAGCATGCAGTATAAATAACAAAACAACAAGAATAGCATTTAATGACATTTAAATATGTTTTCAGCTATGTTCTGTTTTTATCATACTGAAACCAGGCTGTGAAGCCTCTGCTCAGTTGTTCTTAGGACAAAAGATATCTAGAAGGGTCATTAGTTCAATTTTACAACAATACCTGGAAAAATGCAACAGGCTATTCCTTCGACTCCTAGTGCTGGCCTTACTTCAGCAATAAATCACCTGCTACATGGTAATGATATTACCCCTACTCAGTACTGATGATGGTGTTATGCCCATTAGGGAACTGAAACACATTTGTGAATGGCTTTGATGTTTGTAGTAGCCAGGATTCCGGCTACTGCTCTGCCAGATTTGATCAGTCGAAGATGTTTGAGTCAGCTTAATGTAAAGTATGGTATGGCATATCAGCATAATATAAAATAAGGCATGGCACTTTGGGAATATATTTCAACATCTACTGCTGTAATCAGTCAACAGTTCACCCAGCCTGTGTTAAGTGCATACCTGTGTTTTTTCTTTATCTAATCTTCTAAGGAGATTTTTCCTGTTTGATTCACTTGTTTCTAGTCGATGCTGAAAGGAAATAATCATGAAAATATTTTGACTATTCAGCTCTTTTAACTACCTAACTATTCTTTTTGGTTCACTTACAGCATCATAAAATCTGCAAATACATGTATATTTCTTGATCTAATGATAAGATGAAATATATGTCAAGAAACTGCAATGATTTTCACATTCTGTGTGTATTCCAATATATGAACTAGTATCTAAGTAATGAAATTTTCAAGTGACTTTTATTTCACAAATTTTCCATTGCCAAATTACTGTAAGTTTGGATATTTTTGACTTTTTTATTCTTTCTGAATTATTAATGATTTCTTGAATTTGCGATTGAGTACTCTTGCAGTCTATAAAGCTTATAGTAACTGTATTTATAAGTGAGTACTTTGAATTCGAAAGTAAGTTCTTGCGAACAATTTCGAATTAACAGTATAAGTAATTTCTTGAATTTGCAAGGACATGTCCAGCCAGTCATTAATTAAAGCTTAAAGAAAGCCTATTAGCATGAATCACAAATATTGGTGAAAATTAAAGTCTTGTGAATATTTCCACTTTCAGTACAGTTCATTGACACAAAACAGGACAGGGTCCTGATCTCTTTAAACCACAAACAAATAAAATTTTGCATGGCCAAATACATGTACGTTCACTTAAGTATACATACAAGAACCTGATCTCTCTCTGCCATGGCCTGTTTTGTTTGTCGTATAAGTCTTGCATTATCCTCCTTCAGTCTTTTGATTTCTTGCCGTAGGACTTTGTTTTCATCTACAAGCACCTGTTAAAGTAAGAATGACATTTATCATAATTTAAATTACATGTGTAACACAAGTGTGCCTAAAACCCAATTTTGATAACAATGCATCTTCATTTATACTGATAATCTGCTGTGAATTGTAAGATTGGGTTGGCAGATCACATGATACATAACTTCTATAAAGATCATAGCTATTTCATCACTAGTATCTGACATACGGCATCAGAGCAAAAATAAGAAAAATATTTTAGTAGGTATACCCCTGCATACCCCCATATGAGCCGCCTCATGACAAAACCAACAATCTGCATAGGCGAAAACAAAGACACAGATCAGCTTCGCGGTAACCGCGAAGCTGATCAGCGACTTTGTTTTCGCTACTCGGATAGTACGATTCCTCTTCTACTTAAATCCGAAATTTCAAGCTTCTAGCTCTTTTCTGTGCTTGTACAGGCCGGTTTGTGTCAGACCTGTTCGGAAACCACATTGTTGGTTTTCCCACCAGGCGGCTCATATCCTGATGAGCAGATCTCTGCTAGTCTCTTTTGTTTTTAATTGACACATAAATCATATTCTCCCTCAGCCAGAAGGACACTCACCAAAATTCAATTTTTAATGACTGAAAATTGATAATGTCTACTCATATATCAACTCACCTCATTTTTTCTGATCACATCATTTACTCGTATACCCTGACCCAGGAAGGAGTATGATGTTGGTGGTTTATTATCTAGTAGTTCCTCAGGCATAGGCGGGAGTATTTCACCTTCTTTTAAATGCTTTCTTCTCTCTGTTTCATACAGAAAACGGTACTTCTCGGCGAGATCTTGGGATTTATCTAGCTCCATCTTCATTTCCTTTAATTTTGTGTCAGCTAGAGAAGAAAAATAAATCCTTAACATTTTGAACCAAATTACTTGAGAAACCAGAGAGACTGCTCTAATTCCCTCAGGGCAAAAATGCCAGGCAATAAGTTCTCCAAACTCAGTTGAAAATCATGTTGCATAATTGCATGCAGAATTTTTTCAACCCCCACACCCCACTCCCGTCAACAAAAAGGAATAATATGTGTAATTGTACATTGTACCCCTGCCCATTCATGCAGATGGCATGAGACATACAATTCTAAATTTATAAAGAAAGAAGAAAAATTGTAGGTAGCATTTAGGTGGCAAAAATATCTATGCAACCCTGTGGTTACCCTGCAAAACCAGGGTCTTATTTTTCAATTTTTTTTGTTGAGTTCTAAGAATTTGAATTTAACAATCAATATAAATAGTACTAAATACCTTCTTTTGCCTTTCTTTCAAACATTCTGATGAGTTTTAACGAGTTTGCTCGTGACATAGTCACATCGTCGAGTAGTCTTCTGTTCTGTTGATTCAGCAACCGGGACTCTGTCATCTTCTCGTGTAGTGTGAACTCTGTTTTAAGTTTCTGATTTTGCATCTCAACATTTTTGAGAAGTTGTGACTTGAGTTCATATTTGATCTCTTGCTCCTCTGGTTCTAGTTGTTTTCTATTATTGAACAGAAAGATTTTTAAAGACAAAATCTAAGTTGAGTATATGATTTAGAAGTGAAAGAGTATTAAATCACTAATCATATAATTATGATTCTTGGTTAGAGGATTCATGTAGATTATATTTTGCTCTAATTAAACATCATCATTTCCTATTCTGTATGTTAACCCCTGCCTAGGCTAAAAAAAAAAAATGTCCAAACTTTGAATATAACACATGTACAAGTTAAACTGTTTGCGAGCAAAGAAAAAGTATATTATTTACTTTTTGTCGTCATCTTTCTTCTCTGCAGTTTTACCCAGCTTCAGGTAGATACCATCCTGTGCCTCTCGCAACTCTTTTTCTAGCTGTAGAGAATAGAATTTAAAATATGAGCCACCTCTTGGGAAAGCCAACAATACGGTTTCCGAACAGGTCCAACACAAACCGGGCTGTACAGTCACAGAAGATGGTTAGAGGCTGGAAATTTTAGATTTAGAAAGTAGAGGAATATTGTACTATCTGTGCAGCAAAAACAAAGGCACTGATCAGCTTCGTGGTTACTGCGAAGCTGATCTGCATCTTTGTTTTGGCATATGCAGATTGTTGGTTTTCCCATGAGGTGGCTTATATATCAATCAGGAGACATATACTTAGTATTTAATTAAAGTAATATAATAAAGCAATTTAGCTATGATGGTATAAATGATAAGATCTACAGACATACCACAAAACACAGACATCTGGTCACCTATATTTATATAATAATGTACATCTTTTTTGAAGAAGATCTAATCTGTTAAGTGACTGACCATTTGAAAGAGTTAAAAACTAGCCTAAACAGACCTATTTTTAAAATGTCTTTTGTCATGAATGCATAAAATAAGGCCTATACAAGCTTGCGGCAAAATATGTTACATTTTTTTATACTATACCTGCTTCAAGTTTTCAAGTGCTCCTTTCAAGTCACCATCCAGAGATTCAAGAGCAGCTTTACTATCTTTTTCTTTCTTAGTGCCCTCCAGTTTCCGCAAGCTCTCCTGGACATCTTTGTTTTTGCTGTCAAATTCTGTCAATGTCTCTTGCAATTTCTGAAAGATTATTTGTCTTAACATTCATACATGTACTGTGCAATAAACAACAGTTACTATTATAATAGGCATTGACCAGACAAACTGTCTCTAGAGCTAAATTATTCAGATTCAGACCATGGCTTTCAGTAAACTCAGTGCATGTGAGTGTATCTAAAATTGTTTTACCCACTGCAGAAAGACTGTCAAGTGTGAGACAGCTTCTAAAATGTACATGTGTACATAGAAGATGTGAAAAATAATAATTCTTCGCTTTAAAGGGTGTATAGTTTGCTTGGCCCTCTTCTGCTCTTGATCACAAAAACTGGTCAGCAATATTTTTTTTTTCTCATCATTGGTAATTTGTCTCATATGCACGACCTATGACATCTTTCTATGTTACAGATCCATAAGCTTTTCTACCCATGAAAGATTTTGTCAGTGGTAATTGCTGGACACAGGCCAAGGTCATGCTGTTCCTAATGGTAATTAACAACTGCTGTAGTGCATAACGGTAGTGCAATTCAGATTCAGAACTAAACAATATGAACTTAAGCACTGGATAGAAAGGGGATGAATATTTTGTCTAAAATTCAAACAAGGTTTGAGTTTTTGCACCAGAAATTCAAACCAGAAAGACATGGAATGAGAATAGTAGGTAAGGAAAGGAAATATTGTAAATTTGTTTCTTTTTCACACATACGTTACCTATATGTGAGCATGCTGCTGGGCTGTTTTTAAACCGAGTTTTCTCTGGCTGCAAAACCATAATGGCCACCAGTCTGGTTCAGGACAACTCGGCCCAAAGACTACTCAACCCATGCAAATCTCGGATTAAGACAACTCGGTCCAGTTCAAAAGACAACTCTGCCCAGTATTTTTGGTTCGGTTTAGTCAGTTTTGATGGTGCCTTTCTGAACTGAAATGTTTTAGTTGTAAATGGTCGTGCGGACCAACAAGAAAATAGACAGTTAATGGATTTTTTTAAATTTATTTTTCACGAATAACAACCAATAACAAACATTGCTTCAAATAATCTTAATGAATTTACATCCATGGTTATAACATGGTGGCCCAGTGTAGACCCTTAACGGTGGCCTTTATCACCATTTTTATACAATTATAAAGATAGTAGAATATACAAAACTTAAGCCTCTTCTATGAGCAAGTTGAAATAATACCGTTTTTACATGACTTATAATTATATTCAAATTCACAGTGTTTGCATATGTACTGCCTGGAATACCTACAAAGCAAAATGGTAAATAAAGCATGTTTGTTTTATGTAGACTTAGCACAATTTACCGACTGTGGTATGGTGATGCAAAAATATCGAGCAGTACATGTATTTAGAAGGGTAAGTTCGGCAAATTCCAATTAAGAAAGGCAATTAACATAGCATGCTTATTGGTGAATACCTTTAACTGCACTCATAATTATCTTCTGTTGGCCCTATTATTTGAATGAACTGGAAACCATGCGCAAACATACGTAGCCTTTAATTCGGATTTACATGTTAATTAATGATTACCAATTAATATGTTCATTATATTGACATCTTTATCAGCAGTCATGATTATCTTCTGTCGGTCTTGTATTTGAATGAACTTTAAGCGATACGCAAACATGTGCACGCATTTAATCATGCCTTTAATTCGGATTAATTGCAGTACCTTAATTAGGCTGCGTATTTGCGTAATTACCCAATTAAAATATGAAAAAACGCAATTAATAACGATCTGGTAGCGCACGAAAACGCAAAAGAAATCGCCGATACGCAATACCGGAAAAATCAATTGCGTACCGGTTTTTATCGGTTGCGCCGCACAACGGCTTACGCCGTCTACATTAAACAAAAATGTCATTGGACATGCGCAAATCGATCGATTGGAAGCCATTTCTTTTCTGTTTTTTCGTTGGTTGACTGCGATTTTAGTTAATTCTCTCAACCAATCAATGTTTCCCTTTTATTTTATGCTATGCAAAAGCGAAAGTAGAAGAAAATAAGGAAAGTACACCTTAGTGTTGGGCAATCGGTTTGAAATTGCTATCGATTATCGGTTTATAATCGGAAGGACTAAACCAACTAGCTATCGATTGTGCAATCGGTTCAACCAGCTCTATATTGTGCAATTGCCCATATGTTTATGAGCAGACTGAGGTGTCAAGGAGAGAGCACCCTTAAGTCTCTGTCAGTTGTGAATATCTATTTCGAACAATGCCACTTACATGAACATAAGATGTAATGCATTTAGAAAAATTTACCTACATATATACTGTTCTGATATTCTGAAGAAAATGAAAAAAAAAAAAAAATTCTCCAATGGAGCTATATATGCCAACTTAAGACTTCTAGAACATAGTGATGTGTGACATCTACCTCATACTTTGAAATTTTTAGCTAACCTAAAAATTGGCAAATATAAAATGCATAAAGTAAAATTTTCTACTTCCAGAGTACTGAAACCGATTACAATCGATTGCTGCATTTTACTATCGATTGTCTCTACCGGAAGCCCAAACCAACTGACTATCGATTATAATCGATCATCGGCCCATCACTAGTACACCTCGAACATCATTTTTACCAAATTGTTTTCCATTTTACCCAATTGATTGAAAATAGAGTGTGTAACAGAATTGAACTTACCCAATTAAAATTCCAGATACGCAATTGAATGAAAAAGGGGTGCGTAAATACCCTATAGGCTAAAAAATTAATTAAGGTACTGTAATTGATTAATGATTACCAGTTAATAAGTTCATTCTTATGACCCTTGATGATGATAATTGTTCCAAAGCCAAGCAATAATGCAATTTTGCTTCATTACTTTTAGGAAGCTAAGAATTTTTTGTTTAAGTTTTAATGCATTGCCAAACACAAGAAATATAAAAATGTATCGTGAATAATAGATAATGGAAAGAAGACCGATGGAAGGACTGGTATTTCTATAGCAATCCTCATTTGGGCCGAGTTGTCTTTTTAACTGGGCCCATTTGTCTTATGAATTGGGCCAAGTTGTTTTAATCCGAGATTTTCCTGGGCCTAGTTGTCCAGGGCTGAGTTGTCTTTGTTTTGTTTTTGTTTTGTTTTCCTGTTACTCCCATCAATCAATTTCTGATTATTCTTGGGAGGTGTACACTCCGGTGTGTTTGCAGGATGAGCCTACATGCATGAGGATAGAGCCTGTGTAGGGATCTTTAACCTGCACAGGGGATGACTGTCCCTGCACAGGGGGCCTCCAGTTAATGTCACGATCCGAAGGACGGCGCACTGTATCATGTCATTCCTGCAAATGACACGAAGGGAAGCAAGTTCGGACCAACAAATTTTCCTCGCCGCCGGCAGGGATCGAACCCGGGACCTCTAGCACAAGAAGCCAGTGTGCTAACCACTCGGCTATCTCGCTTCCCTATTGGGTCTTTGGGCCGAGTTGTACGTAATTCCGACAGTCGAAACTATTAGAAGGCTTATATATATTTTAGCGTCAGAGGTCTGAGTCTTGGATTGGGACGTGTGGTCCCATCTCGAGTGCCTCCAGGCCATGCTCATATATTCTCATGCCTGGCAAACACAACCATTCCACAACCGAAAAGAAAAAAAGGCATACCCCACCACACAAGAATTGCAGAAAATTGTTCAGGCACCTGCAACTTTACAACCTAATTTTTATCCAAATAAAAGGATGTTTGCGCCTTGCATTATGAACAATAATTAACCTTGTAATGATCTTTTGATCCCATCCTGCGCGTATACTTTGATGCCGCAAGTTCCGACGGTAAGACGCTTTAAATTAACTGATCATTTCAACTACTTTTGTTTACTCTGTCGTGAAGCAAGTTCCACTTCCGGTTCCGGGATATTTAAAAGTAAAACGGATTACCGAAAGTACGAAACGTTCATTTACCGGAATTTATTAAAGTACCGGAATAAAGACCCCTACTCGTCATGCCACCACCACCACCATCATCATCATCATCATCATCATCATCATCATCATCATCATCATCATCATCATCATCATCATCATCATCATTCTTCCCCTTCTGCATTCTCCAGCGCATTCTACTTTTACTTTCGTTTTTTATAGTGTAGACTCTATGAAAGATCGAATATCTCAAACACTACAGATAGTTTCTGGCTTCTGTATAAAAGTTGTAATATGAACTTAGGCACTGCCTAGAACGGGCATGCCATCATGATTTTGAAATTATTATTGATTTAACAACTACTAAACTCCGTGGTGCAGTGGTTAAGTCACTCGCCTTGTAAAAGGGGTCGCTGGTTCGATCCCGGGCTTCTCCTAAAACAACAACAAAAATCAACCTCCCGGTTGAGCCTTCGGGTGCTCCCGGAACAACAAACCCATAAAAAAACAACCTGCTATAGTGCTGGTCTCGCCCAGAAAAAAAAAATAAAAAAGTTTAAAAAAAAAAAAAAAAAAAAAAAAAATAAAAAACTTCTAAACAAAACTTACTGTAAAAGTATATGTTGTGCCATTGTCCTGTCCTCCTCTATCCAATACCCTACCCTAAGTTACTCCTACCCTAACTTTACTCCTACCATTACACCTATCCATCTACCCAACATTCTGACAAAATAGGACAATATCAGGAACAAGAAATATTTGTTAATTTTGGGGGACATCATGGTCCCCTCTCTGAACAGAACTGCATGTTTTGGGGGTCATTTTTGGGCCAAAACGTTCATTTTGTGCGCCAGCGAAAACCCTCGGGTAGCTGACTGAAGAACGAACGACTCACGGAGCCGAAACGACCAGTTACTTGCATTTGGATGTCCGATTTAAGGGTGTATCGGCGATTCGCGGCCGAAATGACCGGATTCCGCTATTTAGACGCATCGTTCCGGCCCGTTCTGGTTCCGGTAAATAGTAACACCGGATATTAGAAGAATTTCGCGCGTGACTGTGACGTAGTTTTTATTTATTTTTTGTAACTTTAGAAAGAAAGTTGATCTCAAATGGAACGAAAAAATGTATTGTTCACAAAGACAGCTAGGGATAATTCTCAAATACGGAGACAATCTCCATATCGGGGGATTGTCTCCGTTTTAGGAGACAATATATGTTAAAAAATTGCTACATTGCCAAAAAATAAGATGTCCCTCGATCGGGGGAATGTCTCCCGTTTTGGAGACAAACTTGTCTCCGATTCTGGGGACATTCTCCCTATCGGGAGACAGTAGGAAAAAATGTCATATTTTAGGCATTCTCAGACTGTCCTGCGCATTTTACTACGAAAAAGCGCATGTTAAAACAAGTTGGGAAGACACCAGTCCATCAAGACCTAAATTTAATCCGTTGCATCTGAGATAAAGATGAAGAGATTAGAAAGTCCACCTAGCGGCCGCTTTAGGTTTGTCGCGCTTGTACCTGTGGCGCCGCCTACGATCCGCCA
This sequence comes from Rugalucina vietnamica, assembly GCA_964017185.1. NCBI lineage: Eukaryota > Metazoa > Mollusca > Bivalvia > Lucinida > Lucinidae > Rugalucina > Rugalucina vietnamica. The sequence continues at coordinate 57,698,111 of OZ024875.1, read as the reverse complement.
TATTGTTTCAAAGTCAAAACCAATGCTTTAAATATCGACATTCATTGGCAATTTCATACATCCGATGAGATAATATTTTAATTTTAGTTCTATAGAAACTGTAAACATTTTATAATCTATTTACAAACCAGATTTTGATGTGTGTTGTGTTTTTATTGGAATTTTAATTGTTTATTACACGTTGATAAAACATTGAATTCCTTGTTCGTCGTTTCAAAATGGCGACCAAGCGTAAAATAGTCGGTACTTTTTGACTAAAACGCGATGTTATTAAAGGCTAGGTAATCTTTAATTAACAAAATATGAAAGAAGAAAGATATAAAAATCGTTTTATTTGATATTGAGCACACAATCTATAACTGTGTTTGTCTTACGATCGTATAAATATTGACTATTTTTGTCATTTTAGCAAAAATGGGTTGGTCCGATCTCAAAACGATGTGTAATTTTTTTTATCAAAAGGTTTCGATGAATGACCTTTCTTTGACAAACAACATCAATTTTCTCAAAGAACAATGTCTTACAAATCGTTTTATTGCCCTTCGATACGGTTTGGGTAATTTTGAAAGTGTTAAATCGTCCAAATGAATCAGCTGTTTTTCCCACCTTTTCACCGCTATGGAGTCAAAATGGAGTTTTTTTTTTTCTACACGTACATTGTTTTGCATTGCAAATAAGACCAAAAAGGTTACATTTGAATGCAGAATGACATATTATGCTTTTACAGATGATCTCTGGGTGATCGGTTGTCTATTTGATCGATAATTTATTATTTTTGTATTTATAACCACACACCCTCCCAATGTCACGTGCCCGGGATAGGATTTGGGATAGCCATGCCCGGAAATGTGATGGGGACGACATAAAAATTAGTTTCTACATTTTTCGAAATAAAAATAGTTACAAAAGAAGAAATGACATTTGCGTAGCAAAGTGCAGGAGAAAATAGGTAAGGCCCGGATTCGAGAAGAAAAAATGGCGCTCTGATATGCGGATTGCATTTTGACTTTGATGCTTTTTAACTATTTTCATAAACTGAGTCGTCATCTCAGGTGTGAAAAGCATCCCATTGTTGAATTTTCGTGCAATGTGAAACCTGTGAGACCGCACTTAAAAACAGACACCATCGCAGCTATTGTAAAAAAAAAAAAAAAAAAAAAAAAAAAAAAAAAAAAAAAAAAAAAAAAAAACGTTGCTCAGAGCACGGGCAAGTGTACATAAACAGCTAGAGTATTATTCTTTTCAAAATTTTGAGTATGACTATATCATGATGAGAGCTAACAGGGCAAGAAAAGTGTGGTTGAATGTTGGCCTATAGTTTATGATAATTTTTTTCATACTATTTTTTTTTTTTTTTAATTATGTTTCCGAATACAATCTTCAATAAAGTGTGTGGACAATGTGTGTGGTATCGGTTATTAATTAATGCGGCACGTGCCTGCAACGTGAGTGCGAAGATCAAACAAGTCACCGAATCAACAGGTATTGCACGGTGCAATACAGGTAGCTGGTAATAAAAGTGTGGTGACTTCTTAGTCACTGAATCAACAGGTATTGCTTGGTGCAATACGGTAAGCTGGTAATAAAAGTGTCATTTTTTCTTTTGAAATCCGGCGGCGACTTCTTAGATTATACATGAATGCAAGAATGAAAGATAGAGAAAAAAGAAGAATGTTCAAGTTCATGTCTGAGTCTATTAAATTCACATAATCCGTCCCGCCACTGCCCGTTTTGTAAAGAAAAGTGTAAAATAAGACCAACAAAATGAAGTGCAAAATTGAATTATATTGGCGGTATTCTTCATTGAACTCGATAGATAGACTCGACGTGTCAAAGAACTGCCCGTTGTGTCTAAAGATAATCCGTAAATAATTGTTTCAAATGTGTCCAGTCGCGTAGATAATAAGCATAATTAAAAACGTATTAATTTGTGGGAGAAAAAAAAAACAACAACAACGGCTTTTACAAATCGTAGGACAAAGGATAATAATTATATAAATTATCAACCGTAAATAAATAACTCTTTTTAACAAAGATACCATGTTTAGTATCTATTTGTAGGAAATTCGAAGGCCTATTTAACAAAAATAAATATTTCTACTATCATCTAGATAATAGCGAACCAAACGAAGAAAATATTAATAATATATTTTTGCTAATATACAAACTTTCAGAACAGATTCAGCGGCCGATAAAAATATTTATTATATGGCAAGTGATGAAATATAGAGAAATATGTATTATATATAACCAATATTTGGAAAAGTTATATTTTCACATGTGAAAATATAAAAAAAGTTATATTTTCACATTACGATTCCACCGTTTCATTTCTAATTTATACATAACTAAATTGTTTAATCTATGCTATTGTTGATGCAATGAACGTTCACACACAATGGCGACGTAATGACGTGACGTAATGACGTCGTTTAAGATTTTGACGTCATATGCTTTAGCGCGCAACGTTACAATGACTACATGCAATACATGTATAATAAAAAGAAAATTTAAGTTTTTGTCGTGAATATGAGTTTTATTTCATCTCGTGAAGTGAAAAATTATAATAATTTCGGCACTCATGAAATATATAATTTTTTCACTTCACTCAATGAAATAAAACTCATATTCACTCCAAAAACTTGAATATCCTCTATTGATTTTTTCCCTCGATTTACCTGTCTACCTGAGCGACAGTCAGGGAAACCGGTGGCGGTGATGGTGGAGGGCGAATTTTCAAGGGCGGAGGATTTTTAATTGAATTTGTGTTTTAATGCATTTTACTGAAACGTTTTTACTCTTGAAATGTGTGCCAATGATTCTATTTTAATCTGAAACTGGTTTTAAATCACAACGTTTGAAGGAAAATACAAATTTTAACGTTTTACATGTCAGAATTTTGAGAACAAAGAAAGCCAGCGGGGTCACGAAGTGGATAGCCTTTTTGAGCTGAATACAGGAATATTTAGGATTTCTGGTCAACATCAGAGAAATCTACTGACTAAGTTTAACAACTCCCAGAAGGTTTTTATAAAAATATTGTAAATATTTGACTTTTATAACAAATTTTAACTTCGTCATTACTCGGCAATTTCCGTCAGATCCAAAATGGCCGCCGACACTTCCGGTCAGGAAAATATTTCTGAAAATGAATTTGAAAGTCAGGTTAACTCTAATATCAGACAAATACTTTCTACTAGAGACTTCTCATTAAATATAGACAGAACATTAAGGAGAAAAATAAATGGTTGCAGACAGGTCCAGGTTGAATATGAATGTTATCGGGAAGATATGGGGGACGGGATCTGTTGTAATGTTGTCTCGTTTCTATCCGTTTCGTATGGCCTAAAATCAGAGGGAACAAATGCATAACTCAACGAGACGATAGCAGCTTTACAACTCTTTATTTAATGGAGAACATGAATTTAATGAACATGGCATGAACAGTTGAATACTATATTGTTTTAACCTATATTCAGCATTAAAATATATTCACATGTAAATCTTTAAATTATTTACTAACATACAAAATTCAACAAGTTTACTAAATCAACAAGTTTACTAAATATATGCAAATTAGGAATATCAGAAATTGCATAATTAAGCTAAAATACTGTATTCTATTTTATTGTTACTTTCATGGATTTTCAAGTAATGATCAATTGAAATTATTTATATAAAATATAATATCAGCTTACCTAAAATCAGAGGGAACAAATGCATAACTCAACGAGACGATAGCAGCTTTACAACTGAGATCGCCCAGGCTGAGCCACACATCTATCCCATGATTCTGGTAGCTGATACACTTGACTTACTTCTACATAAGGCCTGATCATTTCTACTGGTATCGGCTGCTGGATTTATGAATGAAATAGTTTCATGAGAGAGAAACGTGTTAATCTTACGCAAGCCAGGTAATGGATTTCTATGTTGTTTATACTGAATGAACTTGGCTTGTAATAAGAACAGTTGTTGATGTTTTTTTCCGTCCCGACAAATATTCCACGCCCCCTAAATTTTGCCGAGACCCCGAGGCAGAATGAATGATAAGTTTTCCGTGTAAATCTTTACCTGGTGAAAAGTTCGGAAATAATATAGCCAAAAGATGCGTCAGTTACTAGAGAAAAATCCAGGTAAGTTGTATTGTTTCTGACAGACCAACAGGTATCTCTCTCTTCTCAAAACATAAACATGGATAAATGATTAACAACATGATTTACTTCCATCATCGCCTCATGGAATGTTGCACCTTGGCATGTAAGCAGTTGGTAGAAGCATTTTGGCCGCAGAGCTGAGTCAAACATAGGCGATGGTAGAAGTGGCTGTAAAACGTAATTTTGTGATGAATTGTTGCATTCTAGTTATGGATTATTTTATAACACCCAACACAAGGTCAGTTTATTAATGTATTAAGTATATAATAATTGAAAAGCGTGATATAAAATTAATCCATATACACACCTATCATTATACTTATTATCATCATATAATTCATAACTGTATGAACAGTCATTGAGTATGTTCTAAATGAACTTAAGGTGTCAAACATATATGTCCCAACGTTGTGTTGAATGTTAACAATAGGGCATCATTTTGTTTGAATGCACTTTTGAATTTGAAATACCCATAGCGTTATATTGTAATTAAAGGACAGAATAAAGTAGAATGCAAATGACAACATGTGCACGTTCGTCCGCACAAGTATTTTGCGAAAGAAATCAATATTAATATAAAACACAAGTAATATTATTTAACGAGAATGCAACAATCGCCGAATGCTAAGAACAATCCTGGGTAATCTAATATTTGCATTATATTGAAAGTGCTATAAAATGATCAATGGAAGTCCTGTGCCACTGATGTATTTACTAGACAACATCATTGTTACAGAAAGATGTTCGAAAAATAATGAAACAAACATGAATACAAGTATATCAAAGGGATTGGAATATAGTATACAATCATGTAATAGCAAATACCACTAAAATGTGATAAACAATGTACAATGTAAATAAATTCATTATTGTAATAATCATTATACGTAGCTCATGAAAGAATAAGACTTTATCATACCTATTATTGCACAATCAATTGTGTGCCATCAAGTATAACATAATTATTCATGAACACTAGCAAAAATGTATATCAATTATCACAATATATATGTATAATACTTATATATACCTAGCTCTACATGACATTCAACAAACCATGTGCTCAAATAGAGCCCACACTAGCATAATGTAGGCAGATGCATGATTAATGGATATGATAATGCGACAGCTGTCTTTGAACGTTTTTATAAAATACCATTAATGATAACATCCGCCCATAAAATCCCAGTGGTAATGTTTAATAACATATATGGTTTAGTAGTGTATGACGTTTTGTAAATTATGAGAAAAATATGATACATGTAATGATATGACGGAATTGACAGACATGCATATTAAATTAATGCATGATGCAGGTAAAAGGCGGCATGCACGCTAATGTGTAAGTTCACTTTCCAAAATATTATAACATAACAAAATTTCTGGAGGACAAGGATTCATTTTAATTCGTCTGATACAATAAAATTGATAGAGCTTTTTAGCAGGATATCTGCATTGGTAATTACAGCAGGAACAGTCGATGAATTTAATCCTTCCCCAAGAAAATTTCTGCAGAACATGCATGTGTTGACCACAACACTCAGGGAAAAGGGGGAACTTTTTGTGACGTATTAGTGGATTATAAAGAGGAGGGTCACGTCCAGTTTCGCGTTTATCACAGTTAAAACAGTGATAAACTGTTTGATCCTTTCTGTATATATCTGTCCCGCGATTCCTGTATTTATTTAAACAGATAACTATTGGTGATATTTGAAAACGACCAACACGGTCATAAGCATTAGGTGAGACAAGGAGGTTAGCTAGTACATATGGTGGTGTATAATACATCGTACATAGCTTGATTATAAACTTATATGTCGTTGGGTGATTGAATCCGTAATATGTTATAAGAGGTTGTAAATACTCAGTTGTAAAGGTTAAATTGCGGAAATTGTAAGAATAGAATACCTGGTGAAAACCGTCTACAATGAAGTAATCTGCAAAAGTGAATATTTGATGCATGGATAAACCTTGGTTTATCATTGTGATCAAAGGGAAAGTTTCCTTTGTCTGCAATATATGCAAAAATTTAAACACATCACTATGATCAAAACCGGGAGGGAGAGAAATATTGACTCTAGTTTTAGTCTTTCTGTGAAGTGGATCTACCTCGAATAGAAGTGCGCTTGGCACATCCGAATGCATTTTTAGTAGTTCTTTTAGAAATGCCTTAAAATATAAAGAGACATTTGCTAATATGTGGGGGAACAATACCCAAAAAAGTCTTGTGTTAGGCATTTTGTCGCCTGTTATAGTAAGAGTAAGCATTAGGAGACTAAAAATGATCAATGAAACACAGAAACGATGCAGGAGAAAGGTAAATAATGGAGATGCAAATATACTTACCAATTTTGTATACTTGCCAAAAGCTATTGTCAGAAATGCTGTTAATGTGGAAATATTTACATATATACATTATCTTGAAGAAAAAAATGTCTTTGTTGTTTTAGCCCCCCTGGCTAAAACAACATCAAAAATTATTGTGGGGTATCTTATGATGGTCATATGAATTGGAGTGCCACAAACACATGCCATGCAGATACCCACATAAGCTGCACGTAGTGCAGGAACCCTACCTATTCATGTAAATTAGAATAAAATAAAACAGATGTGGAAGGAATCATATTAGCTTATGAAGGTGAAGGAAGGTGATAGTCAAATGGTATACGATAATGATCCCTGAATATGTTGCGTCTTATGGCTTGAAATCGTGTTTGGGTGTCTATATTAGCACAACCTTGAACTAATTCGGTGGTACATAACGGGCAACGTGGAAACGATTTAAAAGATTCTATGCAATTAATGTGAATGGGATTCCCACAGCATGTCGCCAAAAAGGCGTCTTTTATTAAAAATGGTTGGTAAGCTCGATACATTACGGTTTCATGACATATGAAACAAACTGCTTGTTTTTCGATTGATTTATGAAATTCTGAGAATCGTTTTAAATTTCTTAAATGGGTCTTTAATTTATGAAGAGAGGTTAAATTAGGTCCTAACGCCTTAACAATATTGTCTGGCGTCGTGCCGAAGGAATCACTAATACTTTGAAGGAAACCAGCAGTTAGGGGGTCCGTTATGCCTCTGTAATGAATTAAAAGTTTTAAATATAAAGGGCCGTTTTTCAAATCGGCAGAAAACATGTCTGAAAGTTCTTTAAAAATACAATCTACTTGAAAATAGTCAGTCAATAAGAAGATTTCTTCTAGTGACAATGGTAAAATAAGTCTCCGCAAATAAGGCTGTGCATTTTGAATAACATTGAGAAAATATAGAGCATGAGACTTTTTGATGTGAAATGGAAAAGAAGTATCGAAAGTATCACCTTCCTTCAGCTGCTGTATGCTAGCTAAATTTTTAAAATATTCAGATACTGCAACAAGTTGTATAATATTGACAAGATAATACATATTTGAAGTATAAATGAGTTTTAATTAACCAATACTAACTCGTAATTGGAAATATATGAAAATGTGTACATGTACAAAGGAAATCTTAATTTGCTTTATGCTAACAATTTGTTTCCTGATGATGTATTTGTAAGTTTAATTTGTGCATACATTTGTTAAATGCAAAATATACAAAATATGTGTACTTACGAAAATAATATACAGCCCTAGTAAAACGATGATACTATAGTACACTGAACAATCTTAGCCAATAACAAAAGGTGATGTATACAATAGCTTAGTTGGAAAATCGTACATTACAATAGTACAAGAGAATAATACAATACGGTATCAGAGAATATAACCAGATTTCCTAATACGGTTTGCCCATTGAGATTCATGTTTAATGTTTGCCGACGTCACTATCTCAAATCTATGTCAATGTATTTTCTGGTTCTGATCTATGCTCGAAATCCATTATCGTACCTACTGGCTAAAGTGCAAGGTGGATCAGGTATCTGAGGTCGTATATATTACCGACATTAGAGGCAAGGTACTTAATTATGTATTGAGTATGTAGGTGAGTAGCTGGGTGGTGTTGGTGCTGAAGCCGGAGATATTTCTCGCTTATTCATGACGTAGGCACAGTTCTGATGTTGAATGACGATGTGTGCGAAAAAAGGTGACTTCAAAACTGATTGTAACTTATAAGCTTGAATCCAAGATAAGCCAACTTTTTCGGGCACCTCAACTTGCTTTCCTGTTGCATAATCTACAATTTTGAAATTTGAAAATTTCAAAACTAACTGTGGCCTGTAAAATCCGATTATTGTTATTTGGGAAATTAGGTCTGGACATTGAATATCGTAAAAGTAGGGGCAGCTTGCCAGCTTGAAAATTTCCAAGTTTACGCAATTGTGAGCATTACAAATTTCTAACAATAAATTTGTACTTGAGGTGTTCTTGGTGACTGCTTTATATAGCAGGAAAAGTACCATTGTTATTAACGTGAGCATGCATACCAGAAAGATGACATGATCCCATTGTAGTGTATCAATTATAAAATCATGATCTGTACCAACGTTGTTCCTAGGTGTAGAGTTTTGCACATAGTGAAATTTTGGACTTAAAGCATGTGCTGTATGCGAGGCAAGCAAAAGTGCTGATATCATTTTGATTTTCTTGAATAGAAAGAATAACATAATAGCATTCAAGACTGATAGGGTTATCGCTATGATGTTCAAAAGAAGTTTATAATCGAAGGGAGAACTGTCTATTATTGAGAATTGGCCGTCCAGATATGCATCTGCAATTGAGCCGTAAATCTTCGACTGATTCTTGGTTTTTTCAATGATTGTTTTTAAGCTAAGATCGAACTGATGATCAGCCGAAACAATGTCAGACATCTTGTGTTTATAAACGTGTAATTGGGGTAGTATTATAGACAGGGGCTTCTCAAATGTTGTATTCGCTAAAATTTCCTGTAATTCGTGGTCGTTGAAGAAGTGATGTAACAATGCCAAGTTAACTGGGTAGAGCTTAGTGACTTGTTTCGCAGAGCTTTGACATTGCGTGATTGAGCTTTGAAATAATATGTCTTCGGATATAGCAAGACAACCACATTGGAGATGAATCAAACAGAAGTTACATCCAGGCATAACATGACGGCGATTAGGAGGACATTCGATTATGATTCGGGGCGTTTGATATACAATTAGTTGTCCATTGCCTATGTTAAGTAAGTGGGGTTTGAGCACGTTAGACAGAAAACGGAAGTCACATTGCTGTTTTATCTGTGGAACGTTGCCCAAGAATAGATTTGCCACGCAGTTTGTGCTGCTTATTGATTGCATAGTTGGTCGAAATGTGCAGACTTGTATCTCATTTCCCACGCAATGGGACGTTTCCTCGTTTGTCAATGAAACGAAGAACTGTCGATCATTGGATATTGCGAAATAATCTGGTAAATTTCTAATTTGGGTTGCTTCGGATGTAGTTTCGTTTACTGGAGATGGCCATGAATATACCCTGAACAATTCAAATGTTTGGACACTGGAAATAGGAAAATATACAGTTATCAAAATATGCGAGTTTTTCCTGTATACCAGAAATTTTGCATGTTTGTAATAATATTGAGGATTTGTTGAGACAAGAAAAAAATTTGGATAGTCTCTTGTTAATATACCTTGAATATTTGTGATTGTTTGACGTATTAATGCGGGTTTTATCAAGAGTGGTGATAATTTGCCTTCAGCAAGGTCAGCGAGTGATTGTTTGAAAAGATCATATTGATGAGTGATAGTTTGGACGTTGGCCAGTTCCTTAACGATGTTTGCTGAAATCAGGAATGACAAGCGTTCGAGGTTTTTCTGTTGCGTTATGAAACTCGAGTGCTAATGTTTGGGTTTGTAAGGCATTTTCTTGTACGCCATTCATTGCGTTAGTTAAACGATCGTCAAGTGTGTTCATAAATGAAGATAATTCGGAGCCTTCTCTTGTTAAAGTATTGCCAACAGTTGAGATTGCCTTTTTAAGGAGATTAATTTGTCCTTGGACCTGTTGCATTTGTTCTTCCGTGCTCAAGCCTGTGATATCATGTATGATAGATCCTAAAAAAGAAAAAATCGCACGCTTCTTCTTAACATCCTTAGGCAGTACTGTATTTGGCAGTAATTGTTCTAACAATTTGACCGTGTCATTTAAGTGATGTCCCAGTTCTGTTCTTATGGCGTTGACGGCAAAGGCCAGCCTGTTTTTGGCTGCACAAATGCTAGAATTACTCGTCCTTGCGGTAACTGCACAAAATGGAAATGCGGGGATATGAAATGGCTTTCCTATATCAATAAGGAAGCTATGTCTCCACGCCTCGGTTGAAAAGCAGATCGACCCTCGTGGCGAAAATGTCGTCCCATAGTTGATATGATGCTTGACATTTTCGGCTCCAACTAGTAAGGGTGACATCAGAATCAAAGCAAGCACGAATCGTAGGACCCTCATGCCTAAAACGAGAAAAAAAAACTTCCTGCAGGATTTTTATGAATTTTGAAATTTTGTCGTACATGTACGCTTTATAAAGAATTAAAAAAAAACAAAGGTCCCATGATTCGATATGCTAAGTTTATTCTGTACCAATATATTATATGTGTGCGCACACGTGATTATTGAATTATTATATATTTCTTGTAAACAAAGAGGCGTTATTTCAAGGACCTAATTACAACTTGGCTCCTATCATATGTTGACGCGCCTAATACACTAATGCGCTGATGGCTACATATATATGTTTGTTATTTGTTTGTCTTGTATCTGCTGTACTTTGTGAAGGGTATTTATAATTGGCTGCGTTCCGAAGATAATGGCATATGTTTCTGACATTCTGATCTTTGATCTAGATTTGCTGAGATTATTGTTATTTTTCACCTAGGATGTTAGCCAACTTCATGTCAGCGTTTTTCACTGGTTAGAATGTATATCAACCTATGTTTATGTATATTCGAGGTTTTGTATTCCAATTTCCTTATGAGAAAACGATGAATGTTTTGGGCGGGCTATAGTCGACCAAGCACTCGTCTAAACTAAATATTTTTGTTTACATGTATGTTTACCGTGTTTTGTTTACGTCATGTAATATTATAACAAGTTCCTGAAGCAAGCGTTGTATACATTTATCGTTTCTTGTTTCTCTTGCGTGATGTTTTGTACATGTTAATATGAAACTGTTCTTTGAGAGAATGTGTTACGTTGTTTGTGGGTTCCCAGCTAGGTCGTGAAGATTTATCTGCCCATCTTACTAAATAATGCTTAATTCCTTTAATAAATTTTGATTTTAATAATTTTCCCACAGGATAGCATGTGTTGTCCGGTTCTTGAGACGTGCTAGCATGGGGTGGTTGATCTTGCGTTTTGTTTTGATTTTGCGGCAAAGACTCTTGCTGCGCAACGGCCGTTGGCATTTCATTGTTTTGTAAATGATCATGATTTATGTATTTGGATTTACCTGGAAATTGTGCGATTTTTGTTCGTCTTTGATCTTTCGTTTGTTTTGTTTTCTAGCCAAACATAAATGACGTATGAACTTGCCAAAGATCAGCGATCTATAAACCGAGGTAGATGTTATTGCCACAATTTTCGGGCGTCCTTCACTCTGGCTAGAATGTATATTGCTAATCTATGAGATATATATTGAGAAGTTTCACATTTCAATTGCCTTAAAGGAAAAGGTCAATGGCGAATGTGTTTCCGAAATTTCCTGCGCAAGCGTAGCCTGTACGCACAGGAGCTAATGATTATCTCAAGGAGTGCAATGTATAAATGTCTACTTCAATGAACATATTATTTCACCTTCTCTTCCTTCATTTGCATACATGAAGTGTAAGACGGTAACGAAGGTTACATTCGAAAATTGTCACCATGTAGACTAAGAGGCAAAGTACATGAATTAGCGCTTCTTTCCTTTACGACGTGATGTGTTGTATTTGTTAATGTGAAATTGCTCTATGAGAGAGGGTGTAATATTAATTACAGGTTCCCAACTTGGCTTAGAGGTCTTATCTGCCCAGCGCACCAGATAATGTCTGATCCCCCTTATGAGTTTTGATTTTAGCAACCTTTCCACAGGGTACCAGGTATTATTCTTTTCTTTGGGCGTTCTATTAAGAGGCTTGTTTTGTGTGTTAGTTTCATTTTGTCGTGAGGATTTTGGCTGTGCATCGGCCGATTGTGAAGTACCTGGTATTTCATTGCTCTGTAATTCATCATGTTGTTTGCATGATTTATCATGAGTAGTTTTACCTGGAAATTGTTTGATCTGTTGGTCGTCTTTTGACGGATCTAGCTGTACATGTTTGTATGTGGAAGATTTGGGAATATTTTGGGTTCGTTTTTGAACTTGCTTTGTACCTTGTTCAGGCGGTCTGGTTCTGCTCTCCGTTTGTCCATCAGGAGGAAGGGGGGTGTGTGACAAGTCTTGTGTATTTGGGTTTATTTTACCCTGTAGTTGCACCCTTGCCCCCTGTTTTGGTTGGTAATTGGTATGTGGTCTGTTTTGCACGGGTGGTGTGATTGGCCGTGCATCTAACTGACCGGTTGCCTGATCATCCTGATCATTTCCGACTTGTGTATGTGCAGGCTCGTCTGGTTCCCCGTCTTGTGCGTTTTCAAGGTTTTGTTGATCGAATTCCCTTTCCAATTGGTCTAATGGGGAAGGGTCATCTGATCTGTAATTTCTGGGGTCTCTATATGCTTTGAGCCTTGAAGCATGAACTGGGTATTTGAGAACTTTATTGGTTCCACAATTTCGCAACTTATATGAGTGGTTTGGGCTTCTATACATGATGTAATATGGACCAGAATACCGATTATAAAGTTTGCGGCTTGCTTTGGCTGGCACTTTCTCAACAGATAGGTATACACGCTGTCCAACCCTAAATGGAGGAATACGGGAATTCATGTCATGCCTGCGTTTATTGATACGTTGCTGTCGTTCCATGTTGTGCTTTGCCAGTTTTCGGACTAATTGAAGCTTTTTAACCATGTCTTCAACGTATTGGAAGACACACCCAGTTGCTTGTGGAATGTTGTCAAGGACATAATCAATGTCTGCTCTCATTTGTGTACCTGTAACCATATAAAATGGACTGAAACCAGTTGAGTTTAAAGATGGTGACATGCGATATGCCATCATGACCGACGGCAGGTATGTGTCCCATTTTGTGGGGCATTTAGCACACAGGGTGCGTAGACACTGTAGGACTACAGAATTCATTCTTTCCACGCTTGAATTAGATTGTGGATGGTATGTACTGATGGTTGCTTTCCTTATTTGGAACATGTCACATAAAGTCTTGATAAGTTTGCTGCCGAATACACTGTCGTTGTCACAGTGAAGTTCTGAGAAAAGACCCCACCTACTTATTATGTTGTCATAAATCGCCCTTGCAACTGCACTTGAACTCTGTGATTTCATAGGGATTGCTTCACAAATATGGGAAAAACTTTCCACACACAGCAAAATGTACTTATTGCCAGATTCAGTTTCTGGCAGACCACCGAGATAGTCAAGATGCCATTTGGCAAATATGGGCTCTATGTTCAATGGTTTCAAAGGTACATTGCGTTTGTTTGTGTCCCGCTTCATTTCTTGACAGGTTTGACAGGACATTATGTAATTATAAGCATATTCATACATACCCTTCCAGTAGTACTTTGTCCGCAAAGCCTGATATACACGCTGGAAACCCAAATGACAGCCACCGGCAGGGGAGTCATGGTAAGCATAGAGAAGGTCTTGGCGCAAACATTTTGGTACTACCAGCTGGTGAATTAAGGGATCAACAGAGATTTTGTGCCTGGTGCGGTTCTGATATATATGATATAATTTGTTGTTCAGTAAATGATATTGTTGACTTTCGGCTACAATACGCCTAGCATCACTTAGGTTTTGTGGCAATTGGTTTCTTGATAGGTAATTGTATAGCGAGCCTAGTTCTGTGCAATCTTGCTGTAATTTACCTATGTTCAGATGTCGGTTTGTATTGTTACCAGCAGGTTGTACTAACATAATCTCAGGTATGTCCGATGGAATGTTATTGGAATCACAGGCAATGCTGCTATTTACCTGGGAAATATGATTTGCTGCACATGTTAGCTCACCTGGACTGATTGTTGTCTGGACCTGTTTATTTTCGGTGTTGCATTCATTGGATTCGGCCTGTAGCTGGTCTTGATTCGAGACGTCTGGACAGTCAATGGCATTAATGCTTTGTGTCTGTGTAGCGGGATGGGTGTGGTTTACAGACCGTGAACAGGTGTTTTGTTCATTTTGATGATTGGGCTCCTCAAACAAGAGTAAGACGTCTCGTTCACTGTCTCCTTGCACATCATGGTCTTGCTCGTCCTGGTCATATGGACGTCTGGACAACATGTCAAGTAATAAATTAGAACTGGCTGATTGGTATTCTATTGTGAAGTTATATTGCATCAGCTCTATGTTCCAACGTGCTAATTTTCCTGATGTGAGGGCCATGTTTTTCAAATACTGAAGTGACCTGCAATCTGTAATGACCTTAAATGGCTTTGAAAGAAGATAGCAACGGTACTCCCTGATGCCTAGTAGAATTGCATATAATTCAATATGTAATATGGGCCAATTGCGTTGTTCCTTGCGAAGGCTCTTCCCCCCATAGCAAATTGGATGTAGCAGGCCATCATCGCCTTCCTGCATTAAAGCATAAGACACAGCCTCTTGTGACCCATCTGTCCGTAACACCATGGGTTTATCATTGTTGGGATATTTTAGAAGGATCGGCTCCTGTACAAGGGCCTGCTTTAAATGACGAAATGCGGCATCAGCCTCTGGAGACCATTGAAACTTCGTTGTGCCATCCTTTTTGTTATATTGCTTAGATAGCAGTTTGAATAGTGGGTATGCTATTTTGGAATATGATGGTATGTACCGTCTGTAATACCCAGTGACCCCTAAGAAGCGTTTTACTTCTTTTTGTGATTTTGGTGGTGGTAAGCTGTCAATTGCTGCTGTTTTTGACTTGCTGGGGTATGTGCCATCTTTAGTGAAGACATTTCCTAGGAATTGAACAGATGGCCTTGCAAAGGCACATTTCTTGGATGATAGAGTCAAATGGGCCGCACGGAGGCGCTCAAACACAAGGCGTAGGTGCTCTAAATGCTGCTCAAAAGTAGGAGAATGGATCATAATATCATCGACATAGCACAACAGAATGTGCCAGGATAGTCCCTTGAAAACTTCGTTTACAAGAAGTTGTTGTACAAAGCTACTACTTTTCAAACCCATGGGCATTCGTTTAAACTGGAAGAGCCCATGATGGCAGATGAAGGCACTTTTGTGTCGAGCGGATGGGATAAGCCTTATTTGGAAAAAGCTATTTGATAAGTCTAAGGTACTGAAGTATTTGCTTTTGTTTGTGCCAATTTGATCGACAATGTCAGATATAAGTGGCAAAGGAAATGCAACGTCTTTGATTTTCTCATTCAGTTTTCTGTAGTCAACGACAAGGCGGTAAGTACCATTTGGCTTTTTGACCAGCAGCATCGGTGAGCTATAGTTACTATTGCTGTATTCAATAATATCGCTGTCAAGTAGTTCTTGAACCTTCTCTTCAATTGCGGCCTTCATTTCAGGAGATGTTTTGTAAGGCCTAGAGCGGACTGGAATTTCGTCTTTTGTTTCTATTGTGGATGATAGCAATGAAGTTTTACCTATGTCGCTCAAAGAGTTCGAAAAGCAGTCTGAATATTCGTGCAACAAAGCCATTAATCGTTCTTTTTCATTACATGTGAGATTCGAGCTGCTTAGGTCAAAGCTGAGCTCTTGTGGTGGTTTTGTAACATTGTTTGGAGTATCAGAGGTTAATGGCATCATGTCAGCATTTGTTTTGTCAAGATAGCAAACATTGGCTGTTTTGGCAGCGTATCTTTGTACCTGGGAAAAGTCAGTTGCCTTGATGAACTCAATATTTGCAACAGGAGTTCTTTTGTATATTTGTATTGGTTCAGAAGTAAAGTTGGCTATTTGTATCCATGCTTTGTTATGGACTGGTGCAACCATACATTCCAACATACATATTTGCAGGTCATTTAGCTTGCTTGATGGTGTTAGAATCAAGAATTTATCTGGTCTATCAGAGGAGCAAGGAACATGAATTTCAACTGTGCGGATCGTTCCAGCAGGAATGGTGCAGTTTTCACGTAGCCTAGCCTTGCTATTTGGCTCAGAGATCATGTTAATTTCTACCTGTCGGTCTTGGTGATTTATTGTTACTGTATTATCCTCGTAGGATATTTTCACCTTGTTTTGGTGCAAAAAGTCAAATCCCAAAATGCAAGAATAGTTTAGTTGCTCAATAATATAGAAACGATGCAGTAATTCGACGTCTGCAATTTTGAGTGGTATAGAGATTTGCCCTAAAATTGTACGAATTCCACCTCCTGCTCCTTTGATATACTGTATGTCTGGCTTATGAAGGTCTTTCATTGTGTACCCTAACCTGTGAAAATGTGCCTTACTGCAGCAAGACAAATCAGCGCCTGAATCTATCAAACTAGGAATTGGTGTTGTTAAATTTGGGAAGGATACGGGGATTAGATTTTTGTTCATAGGTAAGGTACTAATACTGGCTGTGTTGGATAATAGTCATTTTGATGGACGGGCTGCCAAGCACATTGAACTGAAATGACCTATACGTTGGCATGTATTACAACGCTTTGAGCGGGCACGACAAAACCTGCGGTCATTGCATGAAACATCCCCACAGTTTGGGCAATGAAAGGTGGGAGTGTTGTTTATTTGTTGGGGCCTGTATGTCGGCCTGGTCGGTGGTGGTTGAGGCACATAATTGTTGTAATTTGGTGTTTGATACCTTTGGAAATTTCGTTGCTGATTTTGCTGCCGATATGTATTTGGTCGTGTTTGTTGTTGTGGAACAACACGTGGCACATATTGTGCTGGTCTGTACCGTGATGGCTGTGAATTTTGAAATTTGTAAAAGTCATTTTCATCTTCATCAGTCATGATTTGGTTTACAGTTGGCAATGATTGTACATTTTGAGTTGAGGTCATTGATGAATTTATTGTTTGTATTTGGTTCTTGAGGGTTTGGATTTCGTTTATCATGGTATCATGCAGCGACTGGATAGAGCTTATTGGTGATGTAATCGACTTTTCAGCTGTGGTAGCATAGCGCCTTAAGTCAGCAAAATTTTTTGGTTCTTTGTTTATAACTATTTGACGAATTTCACTGCGCAAACCGTTTACAGCAATAGCTAATAATAAATTCTCATCAACCTTTGGGTTTAATGCTGCACTCTTCTGTAGTTTGCTCAGATATTCTAGGACGGATTCGTTGACTGACTGGCTAATCTGCAGGATTGATAGATCAAGTGTGTCCTTATCTTCTATAAATCTGGATTTAAAAGCAGCTTCTAATGCTGTCCAGTTATTTCGTGTGGATTCAGACAATGAATTATACCATATTCTAGCATGGTCTTGTAGATGAAACGAGAACACGTTTGCTTTTGTTGCATCATCAAGACCATAGCATGATGAATATTGAGCAAACTGCATGAGCCAGGACTTGGCATCCTCAGTGCCATTGCCGTGAAATTTATCTAATTTAATTGTAAAGTTCATTTTCTTACTTGTGTTGTTCTTTGCTGAATCTTGTCCTGTACTGGTACTGGAAACACTGCCAGAATAAATGTTTGTAACACTGGTAGAAGCAGCAGCCGCCACAGAGGTAGCCGCCACAGCAGTCTTGGGAACAGTTAAGTCAATAACACTTGTACATGTAGTGGAATCTGGAATTGATGGTCCAGTAATGTTTAATCCGCTAGCACGTGTTAATCCTGTATTCACTGTGGAAGTGTTCGCACTTGAGAGTACCACTGGTGGCAATTGTACTGTCCCAGATAGTGGGGGTTGGTTTGCGACCGTTCCCTGTGCAGGAAGTGTTGCCTCGCTGGAATTTGCAAGCAAAGGGAAAGACACTGTCCCAGGCGGTGGTGGTTGAATAATGACCGCTTCTTGTGTCGAAACTGACCCAGGCGTAGTTACCACTGTGTCAGAGGCGGTTGTTACTGTAGTGTCTATTGGCTTCACATGCCCTGGCAAGGGTGGCAGGGCTGAAGTATTGGATGCACCGGCAAGAGGTGTACCTGTTGCCGTGGATGAGATTGTCCCAGATGCTGGAGTTGTTATTGTTGTCCCCGTAGTGTTGTTGGCGAAAAGTTGGCTAACTATCGGACTGAGATGACGTGGAATCAGCGGCGGTGTATGAAATCTGAGTTGTGGCGTGAAGTAAGCTGGATTTCCACTCTGATGATATGATTTACTCCGTGTATTGTACCTATGCCGATAGTTTATTGGCGTTGCCATACGAACGAAATGTGTTTAAACACGTGGGAAGTGTTTAAAAGCCCAGATTTTCCACCATTATATCGGGAAGATATGGGGGACGGGATCTGTTGTAATGTTGTCTCGTTTCTATCCGTTTCGTATGGCCTAAAATCAGAGGGAACAAATGCATAACTCAACGAGACGATAGCAGCTTTACAACTCTTTATTTAATGGAGAACATGAATTTAATGAACATGGCATGAACAGTTGAATACTATATTGTTTTAACCTATATTCAGCATTAAAATATATTCACATGTAAATCTTTAAATTATTTACTAACATACAAAATTCAACAAGTTTACTAAATCAACAAGTTTACTAAATATATGCAAATTAGGAATATCAGAAATTGCATAATTAAGCTAAAATACTGTATTCTATTTTATTGTTACTTTCATGGATTTTCAAGTAATGATCAATTGAAATTATTTATATAAAATATAATATCAGCTTACCTAAAATCAGAGGGAACAAATGCATAACTCAACGAGACGATAGCAGCTTTACAACTGAGATCGCCCAGGCTGAGCCACACATCTATCCCATGATTCTGGTAGCTGATACACTTGACTTACTTCTACATAAGGCCTGATCATTTCTACTGGTATCGGCTGCTGGATTTATGAATGAAATAGTTTCATGAGAGAGAAACGTGTTAATCTTACGCAAGCCAGGTAATGGATTTCTATGTTGTTTATACTGAATGAACTTGGCTTGTAATAAGAACAGTTGTTGATGTTTTTTTCCGTCCCGACAATGTACAGGAGGTGGTATCACTGGCACTATGGATACAGCAACTTTCGAATTGTTTCGGTCGGCTTGTACCAAGTTCTATAGTGGTCTACCATCGGATGAGGGTTCATGTGAAATTGACATAAGTCAGGATAAGAAAAAGAAAGCCGTCGTCCAACAAACTTATAGGTTCAGGCATGTAGTGGACACTAAAACTACTGGGTATACTATTAACCTGTATTCAACAAATAATAGACTGTTAATAAATGGAAAAGACTTAGATACCCTGATGGAGAGACATTTGCCTATCCTGCATGAAATAATGTGCCAGGGTGTAAGGGACTTAGAGATTGAAGGTGTTGAACAATATAATAGAATACTTGCTGAACAAATGAGCATAATATGGCGACAACGACGGGGCGAGAGTTCTGAGCCCTCACCACAAACGGGTATACCGGCTCACGCTAGTACTCCGCAAAGACAACAGACAAAAGAAGATAGTGTCAAAATGAACTTATCTAACTTGTTGAATTCACCATGTACAGATGTCAAGCAGTTATATGAAAAAGGAAATATAACAAGTAGATCTGTAAATCAATCTTGTGCAACTAATACCAGCCCAGAACATGCTAAATGCTTCAAATGCAAAAGAAATGTACGGAAAAACGTCGCTGTATGTCAGATTGGAAACCACTGGATTCACTATAGGTGCGATAAGTTAACAGACTCTGAAATATCTAGGCTACACAACGATCAGGGTTTTATATATAACTGTAAAAACTGTAGTACACAAGAAACACAATGCAAAACTGTTAGACAAAGTGTATCTGAAACTATAAAACTGAAAATTCCAGAATGCCAACCAGCTGAGGGGAATGCTCTTAATATATTGAAAGAAGAATCCTCACCAGTATGCTCAATATGTGATACTCTTATAAATGGTAATGAGTCGGTGTGTGGAATTTGTACTTCAGTCTTTCATCCAAAATGTATGTCTGAAACAAATGAGGAAATGTGCCTCGCGTGTGCTGCAAATGAGCTGCAGTTGAATGAAGGGACAGCGAAAAATAACACTTTACATTCCCCTAGCCCCACAGTGCAGCTACCTCGAATCACTCAGAAAGCCGAGTCTTCTATTAAACTGAATCAAAATGGACCAGAAGCACCGAGTAATAGTGCCCCCACTAAAAAGGATGTCGCTATGGCCCAGTCAAATTCACAAAAACAAAGGGAGTTAAGGCAAACTGAATTAAAACTGAAAAAGTGGGAAGAGGAACTGAAGATAAGGGAGGCTAAATGTTCTGAAACGTATCAAAGTGTTTCCAGGTTAGAGGATTATGTAAGGAAAGTAGAGGCACGTAACCTTGAATTACAAGAGACTGTACGTACACTACACAGAAAGATTGATATCCAGAATATCTCTACTGAAAATAGTAATACAAAGACTTTCACTGAAAAGGTACAAGTAGGCAAAGATCAGGAAAAGGCGCAATCAGAAAAAGATTCCCACTCCAAAAACCTTACTTATAATAGTAGTACAATGAAGCCTGATCCACTGATGGAAAGTAATGCGCTTATCCTGGGGGTACAAGATCAAGTAACCAGTTTTATTATGCGTAAGGTAGCTAAACAAATACAACAAATCGAAGAAATGGATGAGCCTGCGCAGGACCATACTGTAAACAAAATACAAACTGACAGCTGTGAAGGTGTAAGCCCAGTGAAAAATGGTAACAACAGCAGTAGGCAACAGCAACATGCTCACGTGGAACCTCGAGCTGCCTATACAAACATGGCTACTGATCAGGAGCAACGAAGAGAGGCATCTATGACTTCCTACCGAGTGCTGCAAACTGCTAGCCCACAAGTCCTACCACCTCACTTGATAAAGTCAGTACCACCACCACCATATCTACAAGGTCAGCCATTAGTTACAAACTGGCAGCTTCCAATACAGCCACTACTAAACCGCAACAATCAATGGTCGCCAGCTGTATCATCTGTTAACAACTGTGACTATATACCCAGGGTAAACAGCACTGCTAAGGGACAGTCTTTTTTACCACAGACAATGCCTCGGATTCAAAGGATGTAGCACAGAGACGTACTACAAGGTTGAGATTATTGACATTTAATTGTAAGAACATTGCCACATCTAAAATAGCTCTACAGGATTGTTATGACAAAATTGGTGCTGATGTGATTTTACTACAAGAACACTGGTTGTTTGATTGCTACTTGCATAGGCTTAACGAAGTATCGCAATATGTTGGGGCGGGTAAAGCTGTGGATACAAATGATCCAATTCTTCCGGTACAAATGCCTCGCGGCTATGGTGGAGTAGCCGTACTGTGGAAAAAGGACATTGACCATCTAGTGAAAGTATTATCAGATGGTGGCAACAGAATTCAATGTATTGAGTTACAGGGAGAAGATAAGCTACTAATTATTTCTGTCTACATGCCGTGCAAGGGGCTTACAGACAATATTGATGAATTTAAAGATTGTGTAGAACAGTTAAATGAAATTGTTAGTAAATACAGGTCAACTCACAAAATTATACTTGGGGGAGATATCAATGAGGAACTGAAATCTGAACATCAAGGGCGAAGGGGTCAGTATTTTTGGGATTTTATTAGAGATAGTGATCTTGAACTGAGTGTTACTGAAGCCACATATATCAGTCCGGCAGGCAATGAAATCTCGACCTTGGATTACTTTGTCGTGGATAAAAGACTCTCTAAGGAATTATACACAGTTACGAGATTGGAAAATATTGTTACAAATGTGTCCGATCATCTCCCAGTGAAATGTGAACTTTACTTTAACTTACCCAGCAGTAAACAGAAAGAGACTAATAAGTTACAAAACTCAGTTAAAGTGAAATGGCAAAAAGTTGATAGACAAATGTACTCTTTAACAGTAGAAAAAGAGTTATCTAACCTGAATAGTGACACAAACTCTATTAATGGCATTGAGTCAACAGTAATGCAGTTGAATGACATTCTGGTTAAAAGTGCAGTGAAAGCAGCGCCAGTAAAAAAGGTAAAAAGACATCGTAAGGCAAAACTAACTGTATATACGCCTGAAATAAAAGAAGCAATTCGGAATAAAAAGCAAGCTTTTAGAGAATGGAAAGTTGGAGGGAGACCTCAAGAGCCATTAAATATTTTACTCATAAATAAGAGACTGACGACAAAACAGCTTAGAAGAGCTTGTCGCGTCGAGAATGCCCAGAATTATCATAAACAGAAACAGGAAATAATGGATGCCAAGTCATCAGATATGGCATTATTTCATAAACTGATAAAGAAACAGAGAGGACAATTGGGAGCTTGTGTGAATGAGTTACATGTTGGAAGCCAAGTGTTTAAAACCGATACTGAAATACTACAGGGTTGGCATAAACATTTTGGACAGTTAGCTGAAAAGTCAGAAAATACTCTTTTTGATACTGAATATACTGCTCAGATTACAAATGAACTATTTGAAATTATTGATCTATGTAAGAAAGACAATAAGATAGTGCCGCCTATAACAGAGGCAGAAATTAAGGACGCACTGAAATCTCTTAACACCGGAAAAGCAGCCGACATATTTGGAGTGACAGCAGAACATCTCATTCATGCCTCAGGAGCACTCTTACCTGTACTTGTCAAGTTAATGAACAGCATATTAACAACGGGAAATATACCAAACATAATGAAACAAGGTGTCTTAACCCCAGTGTTCAAGAAAAAGGGATCAAGTACAGAGTCTAAGAACTACAGAGGAATTACAGTTACCCCTACAATATCTAAACTACTAGAATGTATCATCAAAATGAGAATACAACCATTCATCGAACAAACACAAAATCCACTCCAGCGAGGTTTCACCAAAGGGTCATCCCCCATGAACTGCTCCCTCATTCTGGAAGAGTACATACGGGAATCAAGGGACCTAAAGAAGGATGTCTATATCGCCTTTCTTGATGCGAAGTCCGCTTTCGACGTCGTCCACCATGCCAGCCTGATGCGACGGCTCTTCCAGATTGGTGTTGATGGTGTGCTGTGGAACCTTATATACAGTCTCCATTCTGAGGCCCAGACGGTAGTGCGATGGATGGGACAGACTTCCGAAAGCTTCCTTATACATCAAGGGGTCAGGCAGGGAGGTATCCTCTCTACTGACCTGTATAAGGTGTATCTTAACCCCCAACTAGATAGACTGTGTGAGAGTGGAAAAGGTGGAACTATTGGTGAAATCAACTGTGCCGCCCCAACCGCCGCAGACGACATCGCAGCCATGAGCGACGAGCCTGAGTCCCTACAAACACTGGTTGGAATGAGTGATGACTTCAGCCGTATGGAACACTACTTGCTACAGCCAGAAAAGAGTGTAGTAATGCCCATACCAGGAACCAAAAAATCAAAAGATATTGCGAAGGATAAGAAGTGGACTATATATGGGAAAGAAATGCCAGTAGTCACAGAGGCTATGCATATGGGACTCCGTAGAACCTCTGGTGCGGAGGAAATAACAATCAATGAGAATATAAAGAAGTCACGTCGCAGTTTCTACAGTCTTATGTCAGCTAACCTGCAAGGAATGGATCCTGAAACAGCCATACAATTATACCAGACATATGTCATGCCAGTCCTCAACTATGGACTAGAAGTGGTACTACCAAGAAGGAAATCCCTAGACACACTAGAAAGACAACATAAAAAGTTTATGAAGCACATATTCGCGCTCCCAGCAAATACAGCAGATGCAGCCATCTATATCTTGTCGGGTATTATACCAATCGAGGGGTATATACATAAGAGGGCCCTTTCGCTGTTTGGAAATGTGTGTCGACTAGATCCATCATCCATAGAATGGCGCCTGGCGGAACGACAATTATCAACCAAAACAGACAATAGTAACAGCTGGTTCATTGCTATTAAAAAGATATTTGTGAAATATGGACTGAAGGATCCCATGGAAATGTTATTCAACCCGGTGACGAAAACAGCGTGGAAACGTACTGTAAATGAGCAGATTGATGAATACTGGGTGGAAAAGATCAAGTTTGAAGCAACGTTATATCCAAGTTTACAGTTCCTATCGACGGATTCATACATCTGTGGCAGGAGACATCTACTACTTCAGAATGTGAGAAATATCCAGGAAGTACCAAGAATACGGCTTAAACTCAAAGTCGTAACCGGGACCTACATACTCCAAGTGAATCGAGCATCATTCAACCAGAATAGAATAGATCCGACCTGCCTCATGTGTGGGAATGGTGACGAAACAATGGAACATTTTATCCTTGATTGTGTGGCGCTCTCACATATACGGGTGCCAATCTTAAACGAGATCAGAGACATTTGTGACAGTTTGTGTCCAGTCAGTGACAATACTATGCTGATGAGAATAATACTAGACTCTCAGTCGATAATCAAGCATGATAACAAGTCAGACAAAGTCATCACATTAGAGTATCAGTGTAGAAGACTATGTTTCTCACTTCATTGTGAACGTTACAAAAAGCTTGGACTGATAACTAATCGTCAAAGAAGAAAACTTTAAGACTGTCCACTAACTGACCCAGCTGGCTTGTCCTAAAAGAGACATTTTAGAAGTTTTTACAGTGTTGTAAATATACAAGACTTTTAGCCGTTTTACTGTAAATACATTGTGGATGACGGTTTAGACTGTACAAAAAGGGTGGTGGCATTTGCATCTTTTTAAACATTATAAACATTTTAAGTTATTCTACTACTCTGTGAAGAGGTGTTCCATTCTTGGAAGAAATTATACAACAACAACAACAACAACATAGCGGGGGCAAATATCGATGTTCAATAGCAGTTTCAAATCTCTGTATAGTATATATCTCTGGTTGCATCAAAGAAATTCACCGTTGTGATTAGTACAGAGATATGGGACAGACCCTGGTATAGTCACTAGATTAAAGACTTGGAAGAATTGTTTATTTTCTTCGTGATTTTATTGTTAAGCATGGTTACTTTTACGATAAATTTTCAATCAGAAGGCATGAGCTTTAATCTGAAACTTTTTATTTAGGTCATTTCCTGTCTCCCGATCGGGGGACAAAATTTTAACACATGATGTATAAATTGATCAAAATGCATTAGACTCTATGGCAGTGTCTCCCGATCGAGAGAATGTCTCCATTTTTGAAAAATATCCCCAGCTGAAAGAAGCAAAACTGTATTGTCATGAATAGAAAAGGAAGAATATTTTGTGTACAATTTCAAACGAGATCAATGGGATTCTCGCGAGAGAAGGAGATAAGCGAGACTCTTCGAGACCCGGGGCGGAAGTTCACTGAAAGCAAATTCAATAGGGTAGACAGACATGAAAGAGGTAAAGGGAACTCTTTCACATGTACGTGTTACCTATAGGCGGGCACGCGCCCGGGCCTGCCCGTATTATTCCTTGGATTTCTATTCTTAATTTTCAGAATTTCAGGAAAATGGGACTAAGTTATAGGACGGATTCTTGTCAATGACCCAAAACAGACATGGGCGACTAAAATCGACGTTAAGCACTCAGTCTGTACTTTCTATTCCGAGCCAGTCTGACGGGTCAGCCGTCAAAATGAATTTTTGATACCTGATTGTTTATCATTTTGACGTCTGACTTCCTTCCATTGATGAAATCCCAATTACTATAAATATCACTGCAAGCTGTTTTTAGCCATTGATTTAATGGGAATGTCCTCATCTGATTGGTTAATTTGGTCATGTGATGGTTTAGAGCCAATAAGATATTCGCAGTTAGAATTATCTCCCTTCTTGAGATGCAATTTTTGAAGAAAGCATGTCAGCCACATTGAAGGGATTTCTTTTACAGAACAACAAAATTTGGATATATTTTAGCATTTTTCAAATGGAGGTGTGTTTTTTATTTTGTTTTACAGTGTTTTGCACCATTCGTTTTGTATATTTATTTATTTATTTATTTATTTATTTATTTATTTTTATTTATTTATTTATTTATTTATTTATTTATTTATTTATTTATTTATTTATTTATTTATTTATTTATTTATTCAACAAAGCATTTTTATTGAATAATTGGCAAATACTTGAAAGTCTTGTGTCTAATGTTTAGAAGGTTCCTTAATCCAGTTTGTACAGTTTGCTTGTTACAGGAATGAATGGTGCATGGATAATTGAAAAGGAAAACTGTCATAAAAACCAATTTACATTGAAACAAGGACTTTCACACGTTTTGACAGATACTAAACAAACACAGGCTTAGTGGAATACAGTGAGTACATGAAATTATGTTGGTTTGTTGGTGGTGTGAAAAACAGATGACCACTTCATGATCAATGTAATACACTTTAATGACACTTCATTCATTTCTAGTTAGACCTTTAGAGTGACAAGTCTCTCTGAGATTTATGACATGTTTGGATATCATTCTAGTGATACAAAAACGGAACGTACATGACGCAATTATTTCTATTTGGAATATGGATATTATTATAATAATTTATTCCGAAACTTTTCAGAAAATTAGATGATTTTAAATGCAAAACTGAAAATCAGAATAGAAACTATAAGAAAATAAAAGAGGTTCTAAAATTTCAGTTTAGACACTTCTCAATTATAATTAAAGTTCCCTTCAAGTGGCCCCCTCAAGGCAGAGACCAATGACCCCATAATCACTTAGATAAGATAAGCCTTTGATGTGCGCTATGCCTCCTGGACTGTTTATTAGGGGTCATTAGACCGGGATGTTCCCGTTTCGCCTACTCCCATTTCGCCTACTCCCGTTTCGCCTATGATTTGTCCCATTTCGCCTACTCCCATTTCGCCTACACCAGAAATGTTCACTATTCCCGCTTCGCCTACTCATTCAATATAGACGAATAACAAGATAAAATGTTCCGAATAGTATATACATGTAGTAAAACTACAAAAACTTTAAAAACAGATTGTATTAGTGATATTTTCTGTAACACCTAGTCAGTTTGGGGATAAAGTTAAATGCTAGCCAGTTGGCCACCAACATTAGGAAAACTTGCCCATGCAAAATAAAGAGATTTTTTTTCACCTGTAAAAATTCATCAGAAAAATACTGATATTTTTAACACTTTTGTTCAAAACATACATGTAGATCGTGGATACGTTCTAACAGAGTACCCACAGTCCATTACGAAAACTTGCCCATGCAAGATATAGAGAATTTTTTCAATATCAAAAATTGAAAATTTCATCAGAATTTTTTTGATATTTTTCTTATTCTTGCTCAAAAATAGATTGTGGGTACACGTTAGAACCGCCTCTCCGAGGCGGTTCTAACGAGTACCCACAATCTATGTTTTGGAGCAAAAATAAGAAAAATAGGTATATCCCTGCATACACCAGCTTTACTATATAAAAGTGGGGTTTGAGGGGGTATACTTTACACGGACATGTTTTCCTGATGCTATGGTTTGGACCGACAATAAAAAATAGGTATACCCCACCATACCACTGTTTTGCTATATAAAGATGGGGCTCATTGGGTATAATTTTCATGGGCATGTTTTCCTGATGTACCTGATGTGAGGATAAAGTTAAATGCTAGCAAGCTGGCCACCAAGCTGTGAAGGACGTCATACTATTGTTTAATTCTATGTGACTTTATCCAAACCGACTGTCACCACAAATCCTATCATGACAAACTGCGCGAGGCCTTTCATTGCACCGATACTGAAAAGTAACAAAGTAACACGGGTAATGTTACGTCTACACCGGGCCACGTTCTCACTACGTCCTTACTACGTCCTAAAACAATTAAGGACGCAGTGAGGACGTGGTACGGTCTTGTAGGACGTGGTAGGAACGTAGTAAGGACGTAGTGAGGTCTTCATGGACGCGGAGGTCTTGGTCAAATTTTGAACATGCTCAAAAGAAACGTGGCGAGGACGGGGTGGAATTAGAACGCAGTAAGGACGTAGTAAGGACGTGGTAAGGACGTAGTAGGAACTTGTAGGACGTAGAAAGAACGTGGCGCAAACGTAGTGCGGTCTTCGTGGACGCGATGCAAATTTGTTGAAGACCATACATCAAGACCTCGCTACGCTTCTACTACGTCCTCGCTACGTCCTCACTACGTCCATCAAGTTCTCGTCAAGACCATACCACGCTTCTTGTACGTCCTTACCGCGTCCTAGAAGACTGCACTGCGTTCTTATCACGTCCTAGCGGTTCCTAACACGTCCTTAGTAGGTTCTTATCACGTTCACACCAGGTTCGAACTACGTCCTCCACGTTTTATTAATTTTGTTTTAATTGTCCCGTACCCTCAAGCAAGGAGTGTAGGACAAAACACCCCACGGACAAAACACCCCACGTCCATTTTGTTATAGGTGGACGAAACCCACCACATGTTTTTTTGAAGGCTGACAAAACACCCCACGGCCAAAAGTATAACGTGGACAAAACACCCCATGCAGATTTTAAAATTAGGACAACCCCCCTCATGTTTTTGCAGTATAGATAAGCAGATGGAAGCAGACAGAAGCATCCTAATGCAAACAACATGCATTTTCTGGTATTAATATCACTTCTTTTTCCTTCTTTCAATTCTATGTAGATGAATGGGTATTTTCTTTGATGCCATTCCAATTATCACTTATTAAAACATGTGTTTGTACATTTTTTAAACTCATAATGTGCTAATTGAGTGCTATTAAGGTAATTGAATTTTTTAATCATTTAATTAATTTTCACAATTAACTCAAACACCTTTATAATCTGTCTGCGCTAAAATGGTTGTTTTTCAATTGAAGTCAAATTGTTAATTGCTTGTTTGTCTGATTAAAATGATTTGAAATATGTTGTGATATTATTTTTGTAACAGCCCATATACACATTAACACAACCAGATCTGTTCATTAAAAAGTTTAAATCTTAAATAAGTTCATTTGCAGCTTTCATTATAACTAATGTAAAGAAATAATAAAATTTGGCCATGGTTTCATGTCCAAGTCATCAATTTTGTTATGTTATATGGGGAGCTAAAACATAAGACATTCTTATTGAAATCAAATTTGGTTATGGTTTCTTGTCCAAGTCATCAATTTTTAGTCATGTTATATGATTCATATTATCTTGGATAAAGAAAACATAAGATTTGGTTATGCCTAAATTTTACAGCCATCAATTTTCAGTCATGTCATATGGGGAACTAAGAAAAACATGAGGGGGGGTTTGTCCTAATTTTAAAATCTGCATGGGGTGAATTGTCCACGTTATACTATTGGGCGTGGGGTGTTTTGTCAGCCTTCAAAAAAACATGTGGTTTTCGTCCACCTATAACAAAATGGACGTGGGGGGTTATGTCCGTGGGGTGTTTTGTCCGTATACCCCAAGCAATTGCTTTCGCTCTATTTAAATCCTATCGAAATCGAAACATGAACAACTTGCTCTCCTTGTTGCTTTCCACGGGGAACCTTTTGCTATCTTGCCACGTAACCTCCAGAATCCTCAAGTATGTACCTTCAAACTGATATGTGACCTGTCCGTGTCCATCAGTTATTTCCATGCAATCGTTGATTGCATAACTTGAGTGATTGATATAGCAATTTATAGGGCACGGATAGGTTTGCATTATCTGACACACTTTAAAGTCAAGGGCATTAGTCATTTAACAAGTTTTGAACTTTTAGTAATGTTTTCTATAATTTTACTTAGATGTGGTGATGTCAAACCAAACCCAGGACCATCTTCCATAGAATCAGTATCGTCCGATGAGCATAATTCCAGTGTCACTTCAATATCATCTGCATCCATCGATAGCTCTATTCAAACCAATAACGACCTCATTAATACCAAGTTTTCTGTCCTTCATTATAATGTTCATAGCATACAACATAAGATACCCTTGCTTGAATCTGAACTTTCTTCATTTCAAATCCTTTGTTTCACCGAAACTTGGCTGAACTACACGATACTCGATGATGACATCAAGATTTCTGACTATAAACCTCCGTTTAGACGTGACCGTATAGAAGATAGCCATGGCGGCATTTGCGTATATGTAAAGCAAAACATAATTGCCAAACGAAGATTAGACCTTGAATTGCAGAATATTGAATGCCTCTGGATAGAAGTCTTACTAAACCATAGTAAAATACTAATTGGTACATTCTACAGACCTCCCGAGTCGCCTGCATCTACCCTAACAGCAATAGAAGCATCAATCGGCCTTGCTTATGATACAAATGTTAAGGATATATTGATTGTCGGCGACTTCAATTTTGACATGCTAAAGCACGTATCTAGAAACAAAATTAATAATATCTGCCAACAGTTTGATCTCCACAATCTGATACATGAACATACACACTTTACTGAAATTTCGTCTTCCATCATAGATCTTGTACTAACATCTAACAAAAATTCTGTTCTTCTTAGTGGGGTAGGGGAACCAATTCTTGAACAAAATATCAGGTATCACTGCCCTGTTTTTTGTGTTCTTGACTTCAGCAAATACACTTCAAAGGTTTTTACAAGACACATCTGGCTCTATGATAAAGGCAATTACAACGACCTGCGTAATGCACTTTCGGATGCGAATTGGGAGGCAGTAAAACACCAAAATATTGATATTTATGCTAAACAAGTTACGGACATGATCTTGAACACATCGAAAAATTACATTCCCAACAAAAAAGTGATTATTCGTGAAACCGATCCTCCATGGCTGACCTCTAAAATTAAGAAAATGAAACGCAAACGCAAACACCTATATGACAAATTCATGCGATCTAAAACTGAAACAAACCATACGAATTACAAGACGTACAGAAACAAAGTTATAAACGAAATAAGAAAATCTAGAAAGTCAGTAACAGATAAAATTTCAAATAAACTCCAGGACTCAAGTCTTCAACCTAAAGATTATTGGCGAACACTTAAACAGTTTATAAAACCCCAACAGCGTTCTTCTGTTCCACCCTTAAAAACAGATGACTCAATCATTGACGACGAAACTGACAAAGCAAACCTTTTGAATGATTATTTTACACAACAAACATCTCTAGACGACACACATGCATCACTGCCGGCCACGCCACTTGAAAACAACAGTACCCTTAATTCTCTAATAATCACCCAAGAAGAAGTCAGCGAGATCTTAAAATGCCTAAACGTGGGTAAAGCAGTGGGACCGGATTCTATAAGTAATAAACTATTAAAAGAACTTGCGGCTCCTTTGTCTTTGCCTCTTCGTGACCTATTTAATTTCTCTCTTCAACACGGTAAATTTCCTAACTCTTGGAAAGAAGCAAACATTACTCCTATACACAAGAAAGGTGATCCATCTGATGTCTCTAACTATCGTCCGATCTCGTTACTAAATACTATTGGTAAAGTGTTTGAAAAGATCGTTCACAAACGCGTATTCAATTTCTTTCGAGACAATAATATTCTTACTTCCCTCCAATCTGGATTTGTCCCAGGGGACTCTACTGTTAACCAGCTTGTAGACCTGTACAATACCTTCTGTAAAGCTCTTGACGATGGCAAGGAAGTCCGTGCCATATTTTGCGATATCAGTAAGGCTTTTGACAGAGTCTGGCATAGAGGCCTATTGTATAAGCTAAGGCGTGCTGGCATAACTGGTTCCCTTCTTGCTTGGTTTTCTGACTATCTTCAAGACAGAAAACAACGCGTTGTCCTTCCTGGTGCTTCATCTAACTGGTCTACAGTAAAGGCTGGTGTTCCCCAGGGATCTATATTAGGCCCCTTACTCTTCTTACTTTATATTAATGATATTGTAGAAGATGTACAGTCCTCAATTATATTATTTGCTGACGACACAAGTCTCTACATAATAGTTGAAGATCCACTCGATGCAGCAGTCACTCTAAATATAGACCTCTCCAGAATCCATAGATGGGCCACCCAATGGCTCGTCACATTTAACCCTTCTAAATCGGAATCAGTTCTTTTCTCCAGGAAAGTTAACACACTCTACCACCCACCCTTGTCCATGAACTATCAGCAAGTTACAGAAGTTACTAACCACAAACATCTCGGAATATACCTTTCCAGCACGTGCACATGGCATGAACATATTGAATACATAAAGAATAAAGCTTGGCAACGCATCTATATCATGCGTCGTTGTAAATTTCTTCTTGACCGAAAATCTCTTCAAACTATTTATTTCTCCTTTATAAGACCACTTCTAGAATATGCAGATGTAGTTTGGAACAACTGCGCGAAATACGAAGCCGAAGCATTAGATCTTATTCAGAATGAGGCAGCACGTATCGTAACCGGGGCAACCAGATTAGCATCTATTGAATCTCTTCTTACTGAAACAGGCTGGGAAACTCTTAGTGACAGGAGGAGAAAGCACAAGCTCATCTTATTCTACAAAATGAAAAACGATCTATGCCCAGAGTATCTGTCTTCTCTCACACCAACAAACGTTGGATCAGCAACTCATTATAGTCTGCGCAATGCGAATGCCATTAGGACAATCAAAACAAACTCAGAACTGTATTTCCACTCGTTCTTACCCTCTACTATACGAGAGTGGAACACATTACCTCGTCAAATCCAAGATTCTCCCTCGCTGTCCAGTTTTAGATATCAGTTGAACAGTAATTTAACGAAACCCCCAGTGTATTACACAACGGGAAATCGACAAGACCAAATTAACCATACCAGAATCAGAACACGCTGTAGTGCCTTAAATCAACATTTGTTTTCCAAAAAAGTCGTACCGAGTCCATTATGCTCGTGTGGTGGAATCGAAAACTCTCACCATTTTCTTTTTGAATGCGCTCTCTATCTCGATATTCGTCTAGACATGATGGCAACCATATCGGACATCTGTTGTCCAAATTTAGGTATTTTGCTTTATGGTAGTCAAGACGTATCAATTGATGACAACATTGCGATCTTTAAGGCTGTCCAGAAATTTATATCTAAATCCAAACGTTTCAGCTATACGTAAATAGTAGTGCCTTTGAATTCTAGATAATTGAACTATGAAGGATAATCTCACACATACCTCTTTATGTCTTACTAGTATTCTTGCGGTTGCGTGGCTCCTTTCTTCCCCGTGGAGCAAAATGAGCTTTTTTCCTCGTTTTTCATCAAGTTGTTTTGTTTCAAACTATAAAAACTTACAAAACTCAACGTTTTTTTCAAATTTAAGTATGTCAAATAAATCACGATTTTTTGCTGTATAATACTACCACTTCGCGCTTTCATGTAGTGTATCTATTCCTAGGTTGTATTTGTACATGTTTGTCTCATGAGTCAAAAGCTAGTGCACGTTTTCATCTTTTGGGAAACGGATAACAAAAGTCTATTTGACTTCCTTCCGAATCCTAATTGTATAATAAGTTGTATTATTGTCACATGTTTATTGTTTTTGATGTATTTATACAGTTGAAATAAAGTTTAAACTAACTTGCTCTCCTTCAAGGACATCATGCCTTACTTGGTGCACAGGCTGCTCTTGTGCTATTTCACAGAAGGAGGAATAGAGGGACAAGATTGTTAGGTGCGCCCTTGGCTATCAGCTGAAAGAAGGCTTCAGTATGGGCATTACGACCGACTACTAGCAGAGTTGAGGATAGAGGACCAGCAGTCATTCTTCAATTTCATGCGAATGCAACCAGAAATGTTAGATGAACTGTTAAACAGAGTTGGACCTCGAATTGCAATTTCAAGCTGTTTCGCAACTTATCTGACTCTTAATACACGACTATTAATATATTTACAATTAGAACGTGCTGTAAACGTAGTTCGCGCGTGGTATGAACCGCTTGGTCTTTGTGAGGACGTAGCAAGGACGTAGTGGAAACGGGATGAACTTGGTGAGCGCGTATTGAGGACGTAGTGGAAACGTGAAGGACGTAGTAAGGACTTGATGCGGACGTAATAAGGACGTGGCGGGGACATAGTAAGGACGTAGTGGGAACTTAGAAATCCGAAATTGTTTCATTTTGGCCCGGTCCTCACCACGTTCTTGAATTTTTAGAACGTGGTAAGGACGTGGCGAGAACGTGGTCCGGTGTAGACGTAACATAAGACAATAACACAGTTTCGAGTGAATCTGAACGTCAAACCCTTTAAATAAGCCAATGAGCTTCACAGCTATAGTCTTATTGTAACAGCTATAGGCACCGCCCAAGCTCAAATCCAATTCAATAAAGTTTCTATAGTAGTGGAGCTGCTTAATGAGAAAATACTTCAGTTGATGATACAAGCATGAAATTTTCACCATGTGTTCTTTACATGACACACATTAAATTCTGATCCCTGGCCACTTGAAATTTCGCCATTTTCAAGATGGCCGTCATAAAACAAAATGGCCGACAGTTGTGAAAGGAGCACATGTAGTAAATTGCTCATATTTTAAGTTCTTTTCATCATAGAACAACAATATTGATACCAAAATGAAGCTAAATGATTGTTCTTTGAAATAAAGTTCCAATATGCAAATTACCTCATTTGCATATTTATGAATATTAATGAGATCTTACTTTTTTGGCTAAAAACTGAGAGAAAAAAAACATCTTATTTTCTGAACGATGTAAAATGTTAAATGAAATGGATAACTATGGCTTTGATATTGCTAGACCATAAATTATCATAAATTAACAAAAGCTAATTAGCATGTTCATGAATATTCATTTTAGAATATTTCAAGGCTTTGTATGCCCTTATCTATCAGTTTAGTGTAAAAAGATCATACAGTTAATTGCTTATAACTTAGGTCCTGTTTATTATAGAACATCAGTATTGATACCAAAATGAAGCATAATGATTGTTCTTTACAATTGAGTTCAAATATGCAAATTACTTCATTTGCATATTTATGAATATAAAAGGTCTTATTTTGTTGCCAAAAACACTTGAAAATATCACATCTCATTCTCTGAATGGTGTAAAATGTTAAATGAGATTGATAACTGTGGCTTTGATATTTCTACACCATAACGAATCATAAATTAACAACAGCCAATTAGCATATTCATGAATAATTTTAAATACTCAAGACTGTATCAGTTAAGTTAAGAAAGTTCATTCTGTCGTTGTAAAATAAATGTCATTAATACAAGATATATGCCATTGTACTTTCTTTCTAAGCTCGCATGTGTTCACTGGCAAACTGAATATCAAAACGTATTAATCATTGTCACATATTGAAAATTACTACTTTGTAATGTTGAGCAGTATACTTTGAGAGTCAGTATTTTATGATGCCTTCATGTCTAGGAAATAGTGTTGAGGGTCCGTAATTTTGAATTGATATCAGTGAATTAGTATTTTTATTCAAAGGTTTTGATGAACCTTAATACTATCTGAAATATGCATGAGTGAACACAATACCTGTTTGACAGTGTATATTTTACTGTTAGCCAATACTGATATTGTTGATTGATATTGGAGAACTGGTTTGGTTATTGAAAGGAACACATGTATATTTGAGATATAAGGGCAGAGGTAAATTATTTTATTTAAAGCTAACCATGAGTCCGATTCTGAAATTGCCCAATGTAAGAGAATTGTTTATTCTCAGAACAGACGCATCTGATCGGGGTATAGGTGGTGTGTTGTTGCAGGAAGAGTCCGGTGTCAAGTGGCCAGTAGCATATGCAAGTCGCAAATTGTTGCCAAGAGAAGAATCATATGCAACCGTTGAAAAGGAGTGTCTGGCCTTGGTTTGGTCTATTCTAAAGTATCAACGGTATCTGTATGGCAAGCATTTTATCGTAGAAACTGATCACCAGCCATTACTGTACTTAAACAAGGCAAAAGTCTCCAATGCTCGTCTTATGCGATGGGCTTTGCTTCTTCAGCCCTACAGGTTCACAGTACATGCTATTAAAGGCAGTGAGAATGTGGGTGCAGACTATTTGAGCCGTCAGTAGAGAGCAGTGGGTTTGAATTTTCATGTGTGATGTTTAAAAGTGTATTACACTTATCCAAAGGGGGGAGGTGATGTCACATATTGAAAATTACTACTTTGTAATGTTGAGCAGTATACTTTGAGAGTCAGTATTTTATGATGCCTTCATGTCTAGGAAATAGTGTTGAGGGTCCGTAATTTTGAATTGATATCAGTGAATTAGTATTTTTATTCAAAGGTTTTGATGAACCTTAATACTATCTGAAATATGCATGAGTGAACACAATACCTGTTGGACAGTGTATATTTTACTGTTAGCCAATACTGATATTGTTGATTGATATTGGAGAACTGGTTTGGTTATTGAAAGGAACACATGTATATTTGAGATATAAGGGCATAAACAGAGGTAAATTATTTTTTTGTCTTTATCTTGAATGTAAAGATGCTTCAAATCCTAAATGTAAATAGCATTATTTCGTGTATACAGTTTTTTTTTGTATTTTTCTTTGCCAAAGTTATGATTGAAGTCAATATTTAGAATTTTGAGCTTGTTTTTGAAGTTAACCTTTCAGAAAATAAGTAGTCAATGTTTCTAAACAAAATACTCCAAAATGACTTTAATTTTGGTAAAGTTTGAACAAATTTTGTATTGTTGGTATACTGAACAAAATTTGTAAGGTGTCAGAATTTTGAATTAATCAAGGTCTCTTTTAAAAAGGCATTTTGCTGTTTCCATCAATTATTTTGTCTCCAGTGAACTTATTAGTTTTTTTTTATTGATTTTAGCCCTTTTATAAGCCGGAAAACATACCCAGACAGGCAGCAGGACAACAACCATTGTCAGCTTGTTAACGTTTTCTGAGCTGTGGCTTCATGAACTCATAATCACGAAACAGTGTTCTGAGTGTCATATAAACGGGACAGAATATCCATATTATATTCTATGAATGTCCACACGTTATAATCTACTGTGGGGGTTACACCAGTGTATGCAGAACTGGAACTATGAGTTACATTTATTTACATGGGCTACTTTATGAGAACAATGTACAATGATAGATGGAGACAACATATCCTTTTGATAATTTATTCAACCGAGAGACCTAGATGTCAGCATAGTTTGAACAATCACGTGGTGAAACATCGATGAGACAGTTACTAAATGTCAAGTGTACCATCACTGGAACATTTCAAAATGCATGGCCATTGAACAAAAGTGACGTTCACTAGATCTAGTTGAAATCGCGTTTAATTGAAATCGCGTTTAGTTGAAATCGCGTTTAATTGAAATCGAAATTTCTTTTTGTTTTGACCTAATGTATATATTGTATATAAAATTTGTTGAAAGTATGTTGTTCTTCCTAATTGTGTGAACTGCACTATCTCATCCGGCCATCTACCTGACAATCATATAAAAACGCATGTGTGATTCCTATAGTGCATACCTATGCATATATTTAAAGTAAAAATTGACAATTTATGTTTGTGGTGAGCTTCCAACGATTAAATTATTTCCCATCAATTATTTGCTTGGATCTACTAAGTCCGTCGACTGATCATATCATCATCATATCCTTTTTATAGTCCTTTGTCCTCATCTGAGGGTTGGACTTGTTTGACAAGCCTCCTTCTGTTAAAAGTTGCAAAATTACAGCAATTCCCTTTGGCTCCATGTTGCCAAATCTAAAGGGTCACTGAAGAGGCTTGAATAGCCGAAACGGCGGTATGACCCATCACCTTTCTCACAAATATACTCACTGCTCTAAAAGGATCTCAGTTTTATCTTTATTTGCTATTAATGCAGCTGGTAATGTACCGTGTGGTGGCCCTAAAAAGTCTCCCCGTACATCGTTCATAGTGCAGATTATATTTTCCTTTTGGTCGTTTGAGATCAGAGGGGGTATTTTGAGAAATCTGTAAATTATCATCGCTTAAGATTCATTTTCTAACCAACGTTTACTGTATTTGGCCCCATTTTGATTAAACAAGTCTTTATTATTGACTACCCTGTTCAAAGTTGCAAAATTACAGCAACTCTTTTTGGCTGCATG
Source organism: Rugalucina vietnamica (assembly GCA_964017185.1). NCBI lineage: Eukaryota > Metazoa > Mollusca > Bivalvia > Lucinida > Lucinidae > Rugalucina > Rugalucina vietnamica. Next base: position 57,659,971 of record OZ024875.1, on the reverse strand, counting down.
TTACAAATTCTAAAGGGTCACTGAAGAGGCTTCAATAGCCGAAACCGCGGTATGGCCCATTACCTTTCTCATAAATATACTCACTGCTCTTAAAGGATCTCAGTTTTATTTTTATTCTTAGACGACCTCTCCACTCTGAGCGTTTCTACGGATCGGCAGTATCCATTCTAACCTTCTTTTTGTCGTCCAACAGCACTTCATCCCATGATTTCCTTAGCTTGCCGGATCCATTCTGTGCAACTACATTTAGACTGCGTACTTGAGAAATAAAGCCTTTAATGCGCTCTATATGTCCATACCATCTTATTCTGCTGGAGCGAAGCACTAAATCTATATCCTTAAGTCAAAGCTATGAGAGAAGGGAGTCTGAGCTTACTTCATCATTCGGCTTGAAATTACAGATCTAGCACATCATTGCATGGTCATTGCATGGTCATTGCGCTGCAGGCGACAAAGTGTAGCCAGTTATTGCCCATGTTTTCTGCTGCATGTGGCAGTACATAAGTTGAATACACTCGGCCTCTGGTCAAACGTTGCAGATTGCGATTGGTGTGGAGAGGGAGTAGTTGGTGAAACTTACCCTAAGCCGATGTGTAGCACGTGACTGTAGCCAGTTCACAACCTCCGCCAGCAGAAAGTATGTCTCCTAGATAACAGAACTCTGGTACAGCCTAAACTGCTTCGTCATCAACAAGAACCTCCTTCACTAGCCTTCCGTCTATGGGACGCGCCTTTCCTAGGCCGCCAGCACAGCTGAAATCATGAGATCACGTCGCAAGGAGCCTTTGATTCCACTGCATTTCTTGTGGATCCAGGACAAGCATCCACCACAGAAGACGGCACTTCTTCCTATACCTGTCTGACAGACGCCACGGGAAGGTTCAGATTGCGGCCAGAGACCATGATATTTGTCTTTCCCATGTTCACACAAAGAATTTTCGTCTCAATCTCTGCTTTCCAAGTCTTCAACTTAACATGTAGTTCTTCCATGGACTCGACAGTGTCATATCATAAGTCATCTGCATACAGCAGAACCAAAGGGCAGCCTGTGCGGAACTCCCTGGATAAAGCCTATAGCACAATGATGAAGGGTAGCGGGCTAAGGACAGAGCCCTGATGAACGCCTACTTTGACACCAAACTCCTCACTGTATCCAATTCCCACTCTCTGCTTTTCATGATCTTATTCATGGACTGGACCAGACGCACTAGTCATTCGTCAACTCTTAGTTTCGCATTGCCCACCAGATTACATCCCTCAGGACTCGATCAATTGCTTTCTTCAGATCAACGACAGCCATGTAGAGCAGCTTGTTAGTGCCCAAGTGCTTTTCTTGTATTTGATAAACACATCAATCAGTCAAATAAAAAAAATCATAATTCATAATTGCACGTACGGCTCATTCCAAGCATACCAGAATGGGCGACAACATACTTGCAAGTTCTTAGCTAATTGCTTTCTCCAAGTACACAAGGTCACAGTAGTCTAATCCGGAGCATCAAAAACTTTTGAAGCTTAGGCCAAGAAGGCGATCGTACCTCATATTGAGTCATATGCCAGAAAACATTCCAGGTTGTATTTTTTTATTTATCGCCAAGATAGTCTCAACGATGAGACCAGGCAGAAAATAGTAACTAGTGTATACTGAAAGGTAATTGGTAACTGCAGACCTCATGGAACAACTTCATCAGATGTGATGAAAACAAAACGTAAATATTTGGGTTTCTTGTAGATAAATTTATTCTTGTGCAGAATTTTGCAAAGGTCATAGTGACTATAAGGAATGATGTTGTTCGCAATGTAGAAACTAAATTCTTCAAGACTTAGCTCCCACTTTTTGAAGGAAAGGACAATGGCATAGATTTTATATTAATGACATTTATTTTACAATGAATGTGATATTTATAGACAATCTACACCATGAACATTTTACATCGTTCAGTGAATAAGATGTTTTTTTAAGATTTTTTTTTTTTTTTTTTTTTTTTTTTTTTTTTCCAAGTTTTTAGCAAAACAAAAATCTCATTTATATGCATATATATGCAAATGAGGTTATTTGCATATTTGAACTCTATTTGTAATAACAATCATTTAGCTTCATTTTGGCATCAATATTGTTGTTCTATTATGCACAGGACCAAAGATATGAGCAATTTACTGTATGAACTTTCTAAACCAAACTGATAGATAAGAACATACGAAGCCTTGAAATATTCTAAAATGAATATTCATGAACAGGCTAATTATCTTTTATCAATTTATGATAATTTATGGTCTAGCAATATCAAAGCCACAGTTATCTATTTCATTTAATATTTTACATCGTTCAGAAAATAATATGTGTTTTTTCTTTCTCAATCTTTAGCCAAAAAAAGTACTAACTCATTAATATTCATAAATATGCAAATTACCTAATTGCATATTGTAAGAACAATCATTTAGCTTCATTTTGGTATCAATATTGTTGGTCTATGATGAAAAGAACCTAAGGTATGAGCAATTTACTACATGTACACCTTTCACAATTGTCGGCCATTTTGTTTTTTTTTTTTTGGCGGCCATCTTGAAAATGGCGGAATTTCAAGTGGCCAGGGATCAGAATTTAATGTGTGTCATGTAAAGAACATATGGTGAAAATTTCATGCTTGTATCATCAACTGAAGTATTTCCTCAAAATCTCTCACTAAGCCGCTCCACTATAGGCAGATTATTGTCATTCAATGTGAATCCAATAGTATACCCTTCAACAAAGTGAGTGCTCTAACTAATGTTGATGACTTTTCAATAATATCTTTAGTAACTACTTTCATTAAGCTTCTATTGTCATTATCAGAATCAGTTGATTCTCCTGCCTCTTAATCCTCACTATCAGAGTCAATGTTTCAAAATATTTTAAGGTGTTCACAATCACATGCGATTTTTCTGGCAAAGTTTTAGGTGGCATTTCTTTTTTCTTGGTGAATAAAAAAGACAGATAAAATATTAACAGTTACACATACAGGTATTATAACTGCATTTTGCGCATTATAGCCATGACATTTTAAAACCTACATTATGGTATCTGTTTCCAATGAAAACTGATAGACTTACCAGTCTCTACTCACCATCGGTTGGTCAGTTTGGGAACTTGCTATTCCCATGTGCAAGTTTTTGAACAAAACAGATCACTAGTTGGAGCACAGGCCGGTTCTTTGTTTTACCTAGTGCAATTTTCCTTATGTGCAGTTTAATAACCAACAAAGTATAGACTTATACAAAGGAGCATATTCCTAGGCTATTACATAAACAAATTTACTCCCATGTTCATTACAGCCAAAATGCCCTGTAAAAATGGGCAGTTTTCAAAAGAAACTTTTTAACCTTAGATTGTAAAAAATGTTAAAAATATAGATTGGTTATGTATAAGATAACCATTCAAAATGCACCATACAGCAAAAGGATTTGTTTTTTTGTTTTGAAGATATTCAGCAAAACATCAGTTTTTATAGACAGCTGATAGGCTATACACAGTTTACATCTTTTGCGGAAAATAGTATGACCAACAGCAGAGAGAGAGAGAGAGAGAGAGAGAGAGAGAGAGAGAGAGAGAGAGAAATAATTTATGACCTGAAGGGTACGCGAGCTAGCACAGGAAGCTTTCTAAAATATAGACACAATCCAAGGAAGTCTCTTATCAACATTTGATCTTGTAATAGTTTGATGACGGGTTACGTGAGATAAAAGGTTCACATGGCAGAGTTTATGTATATATAGAGCTAAAGAAACAGCCAGGTAAGTTCCTTGTCCATGAGTGTTTTAATGGAAAAATACTGCAATTAACAAGATAAGCTACCAGAGAAGAACACACGTTTTAGTAAGAGTTTCATTGTTGTAAAAGGAGGAACTGTCAAAATGGTATTTGCGAGCATCGTCACAAAGTGCACGTGCGACAGTAGCACATTCTTTCCACACTGTTGGGTGAAGCAAAGAGTCTCGGCCTTTCCGCTATAAACAACCCACCTCATATGACCTGGAACTATGCAGCTGGTCACAATATTTTCCGCAAAAGATGTAATCTGTGTAGATGTGAAGCTCATTGGCTTACTAAAAGGGTTTGACGTTCAGATTCACTTTAAACTGTGCTATTGTATTGCCCCTGTTACTTTGTTACTTTTCAGTATCTGTGCATGACAATGAAAGGCCTCACGCAGTTTGCCATGACAGGATTTGTGGTGACAGTAGGTATGCGAAGTGCTTATTGCTTAAACTAGTACATCGACTTTAAACAATACCAACTGGCTTTATGCCTACCGAAATAGCTGTCTTTTTGGAGAAAATTCGACATGTAGAATGCATAGGGGATGTGAGTATCAAAGCTAAGCCAAAGGTATGTGATAATGTAATTTGCGCATTTTTCACACACGGTACCAAAGAAGCTAAGCGACCGCATTGATCAAGTGTCACCTGCCATATAATCAATACCCAGTTTCTTCTGTTTATTTCAAATGCTTAATTAACATAACCAGTCAACACAACAGGGAGACGCAAATTAAACTGCAATTCGACTTGATGATGAACGGCGCGATATGTTTTGTCGCCATCTCGGTGAGAGTAGAAACAACCCATATACCACTTTATTATCACTTTAGTCTCCGGCATCAATACAACCAAAATAGACCGAGACCCAACCTACTATACCTGTCCATTCCGTATATTCAATGGAGGTCGACCAGCTACCAACGAACTGGGAGAGACGATGTATTGTGACGTGGACTGTGCGCAATGTCCATCATATCACTTCTGTAGTGCGGGGTATCCAGATGGACGTAGCATTTGTTGTCATATTTTGGGTAAAGTTCAAAATTTTCACATACCATTATAAAGTCGATATAGGATTGCGTTGCACTTGTAGCATTGGAACATTGTAGGGATTTTTTTTCCTATTTGGAAGTCATAGAAAGTATATTATTAAGTGAGCGGAAATTCAAAAAGAACAAATCATTGTTTTTGTTATTTTTTTTTTTTTTTTCGAATTGCCTGTTAACGGTAAAAGGGATGTATATATAAAATATTTTACTGTATTGTCTATAAGTGTAAATCAACATTGAGCCTGTGCGTGAGAAAACCAACAATTCGGGTTCCGATCAGGTCCGAACGAAACTAGCCTGTACAGTCATAGAAGACAGCTAGAAGCTTGAAATTTTGGATTTAGATAGTAGAGGAATTGTACTATCCGTGTAGCGAAAACAAAGACGCTGATCAGCTTCGCGGTCACCGCGAAGCTGATCTGCGTCTTTGTTTTCGCATATGCAGATTGTTGGTTTTCCCAAAGGCGGCTCAGTTGTTTGCCCTTCTAACTTGACTTTCAGGACCCTGAAGCAGGAAAAAGAATCGAGTTTTTACATTCTTGAACTGTAATTGATAGCCAAAATAATAAAGTGTTTAATTTCTGACTTCTGTTATATCATTACTCTTCCTCCAACACATTCTCAACTAAATGTTACCTGGTCCCGAGGTTATAAAACTGTTTTCATGCTCAGCTCAGCTGAGACTAAAATTTATCATGCCCATAAATGTTAAAATGCCAACAAATTAATGTTAAAATGCCAACAATTGTTGGCATTTTTAACATTTATTAGCATGATAAATTACATGCTTTGATGATCTAAACCTGAAAATTCAATTCAGTTTGGCTATTTTGTCATTTATGAGCATCTTAAATTTTATACTCAGCTGAGCTGAGCTTGAAAAAAGTTTTATAACCTCGGGACCAGAACACCAAAGAAAACACATTTTTATCTTCTGTCTGATATTGTCTTATCGCATATTGCCCTGGTGACAGGTTGTTGACTGTTTTGAAAAGATAAAATCAATCTGGTAAACCATTCAGGATTTACTTTTTAACTGGTAAGTTTCGTCTTCCAAAGGTCTTAGCTAAGTCCTATTTGATTGCTGGTAACAATGATATAATTCTACACACTTTGCTTGGAAAACTGTTACATTGACAAGAAAATGACAACAGTCTTTATTAGCTGTGCTCATAGCCTTCCACTGAGTTGTTTGGCGCCTCAGTTTGAATAGTAAAATGTTCTAGTATTTCGTAACAGTTTTTAAAGGTGCTTAATGATACAAACTATTTGTATGTGGTCTGCCTGTCACCTTCCGAACGCGGTGGTTTCACAGGCACATTCCGGGAAGCCGACATTTCCTCCACCTCAGGCAGCCTGCGTCACCGTTGTGTCTGAGAAAGTGGGGCTTTGGGTAGTATGGCATAACAGTGACGTGGTTAGGTTAAGGAACAAGGTGGGGGGGGGGTCCGCATTGGCAGGATTCAAATATGTGTTAGGGTTATCAGTGTATGGTGGTGGGCATTAATCCTGTCACTGCGGAGTGGTGAAGGGGTAGGTGAAGGGATTCCCATACTCGTGGGACGTAATCGGGCGGAATATATACCAACAAACCAACCAAGCAACAGGCGTTTCGGTCTATTGAATGGTCTGAATTGAATTGCGCTGGGCTGGTGAAGTGTCAAAATTCAGCGAAACTTTGGATGACAGATCTATGTTTATAGTGATTTACAAACCAATGATGAGGTACGATTTGCCGATTCTTTCTGAAATTCAGAATTTTCAAGAAAGCGAATGCGTTTTATTTATTTATTTATTTATTTATTTATTTACTTTAACGTTTCTATTCCCAGGGAGAGAAGTCAACAATGAGAGGATGTGCTATTATCGTGATTCTTGGATTTGTGACGATCGGTAAGGGAACTCAGTCTAATATTATTTTTCAAGTTTATCTGTCTCGTTCGTTTCTCTTCAGCTTATAAAAAGATGTAAACAAGGGCGGCGGGAAATTCTGTAGCCAGAATCAAAGTCTTAATTCTCATATACATTTTAATCAGAAATTGATCGACTCAGTATATGAAGATAATGGTCACGTAACTAAGGATTGTTTTCGATAACATTTCTACATGCACTTTGGAAGGAGCGTTTCTTGTGAGTATGGTGAGTATTCGTTTCTTTGGGACTGCGTTTAAATATTTTTTTTTTTTTTTTTTTTCTGGAAGAACATGCGTCCCCAACCCTTTATCCTGTTTATATTGTTACATTTTAGTTAGCAGTCTCAACACAACAAAGATAGACCGAGAGCCAACGTACTACCGATGCCCCTTCCCCATGTTTAATGGTGGGCGCCCAGCCACTAATCAACTGGGAGAGACCATGTACTGTGATGTTCCAGGGGCTCAGTGCCCGAGGTACCACTTCTGTAGCTATGGATACCCAGATGGTCGGAGCATATGTTGTCATATTCTTGGTAAAGTGCTATGTTTCATTTAGATTTTTAAGCATTTCGTTAAGATTGTAAGTCATTTTAACACCGGTTAAATCAATCATGCTAAATTAATATAATACACTAGTATTTAAGAAAATAATTTGTAAACTGAATGCTACTTTATGTTGTATAATCACTTTGGATGGTCATTTCATATACTTGTCTTGTTTCAGGAGTGTAAATCGTCGATTGATTGTCCGTACAGTAACAACAGCTCTTTAAAATAAGCATTGAATTTTGGACGTTTGTTCTTTCCATTTATAGCGCTTATTTTCGCCCAGATTTGTCAGATGTGTGTCCAATTTCAAACATTCTAATTGAATTATGTTCAATTGCTTAATCGTTGTAATTTCCACTTTTCATTCATTGCTATTCAGGCATTCAATAAATGCCCTTTCTCAACTCAAACTGTAGTTTTTGTCATTCTGCAACCATCGTTTTAGATTTAATGCAGCTCATACGAAGTGAAATAAAATTGAATTATACCATTATGAAAACATACCCATGTAATATACTGCATTTACTTAAGTTGTGAAAATTGAAAATTTTCACAAGATATTTTTTTAACATTTTTCTTATTTTTGCTCAAAAAACCGCGATAAAGCCGAGGCGGTTCTAACGAGTACCCACAATCTATGTTTTAGAGCAAAAATAAGAAAAATAGGTATACCCCTACGTTCCCCAGTTTTGCTATATAAAAGTGGGGAATAAGGGGGTATACATTACACGGACATGTTTTCCTGATGTATGGATTAAGCATATGTAGGGATGCACAATACATAAATATGTTCTTGTTTTGCTTCTATCATTATGCCTTAATTTATACCCGCCCTGTCCAGTCATTAATACACTGAATGTCTAAGCTAGAATGAAAATTGGAATCAGCAGCCAAAGTCAGTTTACAAGGAAAACCACATCATCGACCTGTCATGGATCAGATGTTTCTTACTGTTCGGTGTGCCGTGTAGGGTTATTTAAGGCTTACGCTTGTTGTAGCCTCTGTGATTTGTTTTTTGTCTCACGACCAGTAAGTATATGGAGATTGGAGATGTTCTCCCCCACCCCCCTACCTTGAGTTTTAAATTCTGTCTTAATGTACATTTCTCAGGTGGCATCTTACACCACTGATAATTGAGCCGCATCGTGAGAAAACCGGACTTTTGCCTATGCGAAAACAAAGGCGCAGATCAGCTTCGCAGTAACTGCGAAGCTGATCAGCGCCTTTGTTTTCGCTACACGGATAGTACTAGTCCTCTTCTTCTTAGAACCGAAATTTCAATCTTCTAGCCTTTTTCTGAAGCTGTACAGACCGGTTTGTGTCGGACCTGGTCGGAAACCCCGAAGCCCGGTTTTCTCGCGTCGAGGCTCAATTGTTAACTGTAATGTGCGAGTTGCGTGAACACAAGTTCCTTTTTTTCTAATAGGCATTTAAAAACCACCCGTACATAACAGCTACGCCGCAGATAAGAATGGAACGTATAACATACGCCGTAGATAAATAGAATCCATCATGGGTGTCCAGTGGAGATAGGAAAATCCCAACCCGAGGGTCCACCCGTTCCAGTGGGAAACGAGGCTCGCCGAGTTTCCCACTGGAACGGTGGACCCGAGGGTTGGGATTTTCCTCTCTACACTGGGCACCCATGATCGATTCTTTTTCTTACATACTCCGATTTTATCCTTTTACCGGTAACGTAACATGATACCGTGCTTTAACCCTTGTGACGTTGTGCATATTACGGATGTGACGTCAAATGTAAATAAATAGCTGTCAAAGTCAATAGTGATGTAGTTTTTATTTGTTTTTATTTTAAAACGAGCGTGATTCAAGAATACTCGCTGTGAAAAACATCACTTTTGTCTAGTTTTGGTGAACGCCATTGCTGCAAGCAGTAGAAACGATCGAATTATATCGCGTGCTTTTCTTATCTTGCATTAGCAACCAAACCAGCAGTGTAAGATCGATTTTTCTTGCACACCAGATAGAGAAATCCCCCGTTTTACCCCATGTGAGAAATTCTTATCTCACCCTTGTTATCTCACCCCGGTCGCACGATGCGTTCAAGTGTTCTTTTTTAACAATGGTTGTAAAGGACGTCACGTAATTTCGTCGCTAAGCGCACACGTCACAATGACGTCAAAACGTTTTAAATCAAAATGGCGGACGCCGCGATTGTAGCATTTTTCTAGGTAAATAACATAAAAATCAAGCTTCGCCGCATTAAAGCGTGCAAGAAAAAGAATCCATCATTCGTGTAAGGTATGGATAGACAAATCTGTCCCTCGGGTCACAATTTGGCATCACTCGGCGAGCCTCGTGATGCCAAAATGTGACCCTCTTGACAGATTTGTCTATCCATACCTGACACTCATGTAAGATTCTTATAATCTACCACCACTAAAATACCGGAATTTTTCTATCTTTATGATAGAGGTATGTAAGAAACGTCACACGTACACTTTATATATCATACATACGTCACACGTACGAAGCACATACGCCTTGATATGCCGTACATACGAAAGGGAATTTCGATACGAAAGCAGATACGTAACTGAAACGGCCATGAAACGTAGCAGGAACGTCACACGTAAGTGTTACATACGTCGTTTGAATAAAATACGCCTCAGACCTCGGCGTATCGAAATTCGTATTTACTTCAGCGGTACGTCGCTGATACGCGAATAGGTGAAAGAGGTATTATGTATGTGAGACGTGCGTGTGACGTGCCTTTCGTATCTTGATAGGCCGTAGATAGGCGAGTCAATACGCAATAGTGTGACAGTGCTTTTAGAAAATTTGTTGAAGAGTAATTTTTAAAAGAAACAACGTTTCTGCTAACTTTGTTGATGCAATAAGCGTTTTACAGTTTTCATTAATTAGATGTCGAAGATGTCAATAAAGAAATCTATATATTTATTAACCCATATTTCACGAATGCCCGGGATTCTCCCATTTTTATAATATGGATAAGTCCACTTTCAGTTTAGGGGTGATAGGAGTGATTTTTATTTTATATATAATTTTTCGAAGAAAGTTCTATGGGAAAACATAATAGCCCATGATGAGACGCCAAGTTCTGATGCGTCGTATCTGGGGCTACTATGTTTGCCTATGTTGCAAAATAGGGCGATAGGCTTATATGATTTAATTAAGAAGGGCACAACTTGACGTAGATGTTGACTCCCGATCCTGGTCTTCAGACGCCATGAACAAATACAGGGTTCACAGTGAACATAACTTCAGAAGAAACGAGCACGTCACCCGGACCATGATAGACATTTGATACATGACTCTGAAAACGAAACCAAAGTTAACAGATTAATTAACTAGTATCTAAAGAGGTACAAGTATGCAAAGATCAGGAAAAGGCGCAATCAGAAAAAGATTTCCACTCCAAAAACCGAGGTGGGAAAAAAAACAACAAACTAACAATCAGGTACTTATACAATGAAAACATATCGTAAGCCGAATGAGCAGCTATTTCCCCAATATTTGGCCACTCAGTTACCTAAACTTAACTAAAAATATGAAAACATACATAAGGCGCCAGCAGCTCAAAAATTTTTAAACACCAAGACATAAAACCAAATGAACCACCACAGAAGTATCGCCTTGGAACGATCATTAACAAAAAGGACCAGTCTCCATAAGGGGGTTTTGGTGGTACCTGAATATTTTAATAATATTTTGGTAACGTATAGCCACATACAGGGGACATGTAATGGTGAAAAGTTTGAGTTGAACGGGCATTTGGTTTTGTAGTTATGGGAAATTAAAGTGGGTGGGGTAATTCCATATCTGTTTTAACTGAAGGAGAAAATCATCAATTTTCACTTTTATATAAAGTGCAGGCAAAAAGTTTTATCATACAATGAAAGGGCATTAATCACATAGTATATTGGTATGAAGATTAATTATGTGCCCCTAAAAAGAACAGAGAAATATTACATTGATTCCAGGTCGTGAATTTTGAGTATTTTAATCGACCAACTTTGCCAAAAACATGAACACGTCTCTACAAAGCTACATAGTCAGACCATATTTTGAGGAAATATTGGCCAATGCTCGGTTATTGCAGAATTATGGGGATTTTTGTGTAGCTTTGTTAATTAATGAGTTATGTGCCCTTGAATGCCAGAAACTGACATGAAAATGTAAAAATGTGTAAGTTTTTGGTCAAAGTTTCACTAGTTGTGTATATCTCATGAATCAACCATCACAACCTATTCATATTTGGACCATAGGCACCATAAAGGGTTTGCTTTCTTTCCATGAGTTTGGACCCCCAGGGTCTATGCCCGGGGATTAGGGCTAAAGGTCAAAATCTAGGTCACCTTTTAAATGTGTTGTTTACTATGTTAATGCTTCTTCTCTAAGTCCATATATTAAAAACAAAAATAGGAATGTTTTCTTATTTAGATCATATATGCCCTGTAGGGATTGCTTTTTACCTAACCTGAGCCGAAGGCTCACAGATGAGCTTATAGTATCCCCATGCTCCATCATCCGTCCGTCGTCCGTAGTCATCAACAAGTTCAAAGATCTTCTTCTCTGAAACAGCTTCGCCGATCAAGTTGAAATTTTATGTGGAGCCTCCATGGGTAGGGGTAATGAAAGTTTGTTCACATGATCTTGGTCACATGACCAAGATGGCAGCCACGCCCATATATGGTAGAAACCCTTCAAAATCTTCTTCTCCAGAATCGGTGAGCTGATTTGCACGAAACTTGGTATGTAGCATCCGGGATTCCATCCCATCTTAGTCTGTTCGAATGATGACTGTAGGATGACCTTGACATATTTTATGGCAAGGTCAATTTTGAAAACATAGGCTATTACATGGGAAAAGGCGAAAAAACAATGGATATTTTGAAACTATTTCAGCCTTAGACTTTTAAGTTGCTAGATGGAGACAACTTAATAGAGTCAATGAAGGTATGTAATTAAGGTCAAGGTCATTTCTTGACCTTGACCCAGGGTCATTGAAATATCAAGATTAAGTCACAGTTTCAAAGATCTTCTTCTCTGAAACGGCTTGACTGATCAAGTTGGAATATTAAGAAGGGCCTCCTTGGGTAGTGGAATTAAAATGGTAGTCGCGATATCTTGTTGCTAGATGCAGACAACTAAATGGAGTCAATGAAGGTATGTATTAAGTTAAGGTCAAGGTCACAATTTTAAAGATCTTTTTCTCTGAAACCGCATGGCCGATCAAGTTGAAATTTTATGTGAGGCCTCTTTTGGTAGCGGCATGGAAACTGGTCGCGATATCTTGCTCACTTGATTAAGATGGCCGCTACGCTCATATATGATAAAAATCCTTAAAAAAAATCAAGGATTTCAAAAAAACATGCCGCTACCCAAAGAGGCTCCACATAAAATTTCAACTTGGTCGGCCAAGCGGTTTCAGAGAAAAAGATCTCTGAAATTGTGACCTTGACCTTAACTTATTATATACCTTCATTGACTCCATTTAGTTGTCTGCATCTAGCAACTTTCAAGTCTCAGGCTGCAATAGTTTCCAAAATATCCATTATTTTGGCCTTTTCCTAATGTTTCCAAAAGTGACCTTGCCGTAAAATAGGTCAAGGTCATCCCAGGGTCATTATTTTAGCAAATTATGATGGACTGGTGTCTCCAATGCTACATACAAAGTTCCGATGAAATCGGCCCACTGGTTCTGGAGAAGAACATTTTTGAAGGGCTTTTACCATATATGAGCATGGCGGTCATCTTGGTCATGTGACCAAGATATTGCGACTACAATTTTAATTCCACTACCCAAGGAGGCTCTTCATAATATTCCAACTTGATCGGTCAAGCCGTTTCAGAGAAGAAGATCTTTGAAATTGTGACTTAATCTTGATATTACAATGACCCTGGGTCAAGGTCAAGAAATGACCTTCACTGACTCTATAAGTTGTCTCCATCTAGCAACTTAAAAGTCTCAGGCTGAAATAGTTTCCAAAGTATACATTGTTTTTTCGCCTTTTCCCATGTAATAGCCTGTGTTTCCAAAATTGACCTTGCCATAAAATATGTCAAGGTCATCCTACGGTCATCATTCGAACAAACTAAGATGGGATGGAGTCCTGGATGCTACATACCAAGTTTCGTGCAAATCGGCTCACCGATTCTGGAGAAGAAGATTCTGAAGGGTTTCTACCATATATGGGCGTGGCTGCCATCTTGGTCATGTGACCAAGATCATGTGAACAAACTTTCATTACCCCTACCCATGGAGGCTCCACATAAAATTTCAACTTGATCGGCCAAGCCGTTTCAGAGAAGAAGATCTTTGAACTTGTTGACGACTACGGACGACGGACGGACAACGGAGCATGGGTATACTATAAGCTCATCTGTGAGCCTTCGGCTCAGGTTAGGTAAAAAGCAATACCTACAGGGCATATATGATCTAAATAAGAAAACATTCCAATGTTTGTTTTAAGAAATGGACTTAGAGAAGAAGCATTAACATAGTAAACATCACATTTAAAAGGTGACCTAGATTTTAACCTTTAGCCCCAATCCCCGGGCATGGACCCTGGGGGTCCAAACTCATGGAAAGAAAGCAAACCCTTTGGGGTGCCTATGGTCCAAATATGAATAGGTTGTGATGGTTGATTCATGATATATACATATACTAGTGAAACTTTGACCAAAAACTTACACATTTTTACATTTTCATGTCAGTTTCTGGCATTCAAGGGCACATAACTCATTAATTAACAAAGCTACACAAAAATCCCCATAATTCTGCAATAACCGAGCATTGGCCAATATTTCCTCAAAATATGGTTTGATTGTGTAGCTTTGTAGAGACGTGTTCATGTTTTTGGCAAAGTTGGTCGATTAAAATACTCAAAATTCACGACCTGGAATCAATGTAATATTTCTCTGTTCTTTTTAGGGGCACATAATTAATCTTCATACCAATATACTATGTGATTTATGCCCTTTCATTGTATGATAAAACTTTTTGCCTGCACTTTATATAATAGTGAAAATTGATGATTTTCTCCTTCAGTTAAAACAGATATGGAATTACCCCACCCACTTTAATTTCCCATAACTACAAAACCAAATGCCCGTTCAACTCAAACTTTTCACCATTACATGTCCCCTGTATGTGGCTATACGTTACCAAAATATTATTAAAATATTCAGGTACCACCAAAACCCCCTTATGGAGACTGGTCCTTTATTGGCAGGCTTAAACCGGTTTTACATGGCCATAACCTCACCCTCTAACTTGCATTTGAAGTTATTGCGACAATTTTGCTAAATTTGCCGCGGATTTTCGAATCACATTGGTGTGATTGTCGCACGAGTGTCGTATGAATTCTCATGTGTCGCGAACTGGTCGATAAAGTTTTAAACATTTAAAAATGCGAATTACAGTATGTTGCCAAAATATTTCGCAAGACTATCGAGCGACATTCGTACGACGTTCATGCTAGCGTCGCGAACCTGTCGTCGCGAAATATTGTTGAATTTAAAATGCGAAGTTTTCGAGGTACTCGCTCGAATTTCGCACGACCGGATAAGCGAGAGGTTCTTGGGAAAACATATCAACACCTTGCGACATTCGTACTTCACGAATGTCTCGCCACTATATTTCAAATGCAAATGAAAATAAGCTACATTCGTGGAAACGTCGTGAGATACTCTCACAAATGTTTCGCGACTGTCGTGCGACACTAGCGCCACATTCACGACATATATCTTCAAAATTATAACGAAGTCAGAGAAAATGTCGCCAAAATGTTCATTCATTGAGACGGTAACGTGATTTTTTTGTTTATATCTTTAATCTTTGTCGCTAAATAATAGCGAGCTATTCGAGTACTAGTTTCTAGTCTTCGAATTCCAGTGGGATAGGGGCTTTACATGGCATTTGATATGAGCCTGTGCATGAGAAAGCCAACAATTTGGGTTCCGACCAGGTCCCACACAAACTGAACTGTACAGTCGCAGAAGATGGTTACAGGCAGGAAATTTTAGATTTAGAAAGAAGAGGAAATGAACTAACAGTGTAGCAAAAACAAAAGCGCTGATCAGTTTCGCAGTAACTGCGAAGCTGATCTAGGCCTTTTTTTGGCCTATGCAGATTGTTTATTTTCCCATTCGGTGGCTCATATATTCATATATAAGATTTGAACGCCACAAAATACTCCTACTACGTCACACATGCTACACAGAAACGAAACGTATCACGTACGTAGCACATAATAGACATTTATTAAAGGGAAACATCACTACCCAATTCGGCCTCCTTTCATATAAAATTTTATTTATTCATTTGAAAAATGTAGCATGCTTGTGTAAGAAAAATGATTATTTACTTATATGAACAATCAATTTAAAAAAGATATACTTTACGCCATTTTATTGATTTATTATACAGCTCCATACTAGCTTCGCAAAAATACTAATAAAAATCGTAACATCACAGTACATTGTTGATTATTTATATTTTTGTTCTCCATTGACTTACGTAACATTGTATAAAACTGTCGAACTATGTCGTCACAAAAGGTCATTAACGGTTACATCTCGCGCTTATGTTTTTTCGTTTAACAAATTTCAGTCCAGAGAGTTGGTATTTATCTTGGTATTTAATTTTTTTTTGTGCTGTTGGCGCCTTATGTGTGTTTTCATAGTTTTAGTAAGGTAAAGGTAACTGAGTGGCCACCTATTGGGAAAATAGCTGCTCATTCGGTTTACGATATGTTTCATGGTATAAGTACCTGATTGTTGGTTTGGTTTTTTCCCACCTCGGTTTTTGGAGTGGGAATCTTTTTCTGATTGCGCCTTTTCCTGATCTTTGCCTACTTGTACTTTTTATTTTGTAATTACATAAAATGGGGGCTAATTTTGTAACACCTTTATAATTTGGATATTTGAGTCGTTGCATTATAATCTTAAATATGTGACTTATTACTTTTACTGAGTATACAAGGACTCAGATTATAAACAATACCTCAATGTGAAGCTTTTTCCGGTTCCACACTGGCCACTCAAAAGAATATTATGGCCGTCTTTTGCTGCTTTTAATGCACTTTTCTGCATTTCATTGCAAAGATTCATGTTTGCCATTTTGTTTACTTTCTCATTTATAAACACGGAATTCGCAGGATAGCAAATGGATAGTGTACAGTCAATGCACATAATATTTGCCACTTTTATGTAAGTGTATAAACTTCAATGTATTGCTATGTTGTAAGAAAATCTATGATGCTTCTCGTTCAACTTTCAAAGGACAAATGACTCATAAATATATATTGAATGGGAGGGTCAGTATGAATTTTATGTCATACATTAAGTTAAATTTTGTATGGAGAAGGCATTGTAATTGTCGAATAATTATGTCTACCCACTATCACCCTGTCCAACGTTGACGCCGGTGAAAGGTTCCAACACCGGTTACTACGGTGCTTTCGCTACAAAATTTGATGGATGCGAATAAATTTCTTGTTTTGTTCAATTTAATGTAAACTTTTGCGATGAAGTAAAACGTGCATCTAATGGAGAATTAACTTGACTTTTTATTTTTGCTTGAACGGAAAACTGTTTTTGTATAATTTTTCCAAACATTCGATTCAAAGTTGGTAAACAATGTTCGGCCAAGGCCTATTCGGCCGATTTCTACAGAAATTGTTCGTATTTTCCGAAATAAGCACAAATTGTGAGCAAACGAGCATTTTGATATGACTTGTAGGCAAGGTTGTTGGACGTTTGCATCGTTCTCGATAGATTTTCCCCCGAAAAATGCACAGGAAGAATTTTATGGCAAAAAGTAAACACAACGCCGGTTACTACGGTACCAGAATTACCTGGATTATTGGATAGATGGGCATTCTAGCTTTACAAGATGCGGATTGTGTTACTAATTCGTGCCCAGCTTCTGCCTACATACCTCTTTTATGTAATTCATTGGCATGGTTATCAACCCTAGAATGAAGAGATTCTAATGAAACAGTTCCGTATTGTTATGAGATAGAAGTGGTTCCAATAGGAAAACAGGGCTTGTCCGCGACTCACCAAATGCACGTAATTATACTTTGAGGTACATGTACCTTGGTATTATAAGTTTCACCAACCTTTCTGCAACCCTTTGAAATTGAAGCACTTTCTTGCTTGTACTTACTTACTCGCTCAATAACTCTATGACTGACTCTGGCATTCGAACGTTTATAAGTCAAAACATTATCCAACATGTTATAATAATAATAATAATAATAATAATAATAATAATAATAATAATAATAGGTTATTGAATGAATGTCGAAAACTATTCTGAACGAGTTCATATTGCGAGGACGCACGAGCTTGCGAGTGAATCTCAGCCATATGAACGAGTTCCAAATTGTTTACGATTTTCATTCAATAACCTTTTCATTACATGTATATACCCTAAAGTACGCAATGGAAGGTTTGTAAATGCTTATTCCTGGCATCTCCAGTCCTGATAGACATTTCATTTGGCCACATTTCACGTAAAAAGGTATCGGTTTTAGCGACTTATCACCATATTGCAACACACGCAGGGCTTCGCCTTAGTGTACGCGAGAACCGTGACGTTGCAGTAAAATTGATGACGTCGACGTGACTCTTTGGCGTCGTTGCGATCGGAAATTTCATGAACAAAGTTAGAAATTCGGAGTACAAACACTTTTAAATTATTGTTCTTCCAAAATTTGAGGTATTTGTCATGAAATGAAGTTTTGTGTATTTATTGTGCGAGGAAATCTGTATTTTTCCTAGTTTCGTCGTTCGTTTAGTTGAAATGGAAACGGAAAATGGTTGCCAGATATTTTTTTCAATGGCGACCTACTGTACTATCGAAAGTAGTCCCGCCGGGAACTTGCTTCTTTAGACCCGTGCAAACTATTGAATATGATATAAGTTTCCATCGAAAACATTCTTAACTATTGAATATGGAAAATTCTAACACGTCTCGCCTATAAGCCAATGGTTATAAAACGTGTCATATTGTGCATCAATTTTACTGGGCGAATAAACGTGACTTAAATTTTCGACGTTTTTACGCCATTTTGGTAAGATTATGACCTAAGCAATCTCATAAGTCACATTACCTTCACATTAGACGATAAAACGTCATTTCAACGCGTTAAAAACGTAACAAACATGTGTAGACATTTGCGGTAACGTCAAAAGTTTGGCGGAATTTCATCAGTGCAATGGTCGAAAAGTTATTGAGAAACTTAAGGTTTAAAATGATTTCATTTTGTTTATTGCATGTTAGAATCGAAAAAGATCAGCTCTAGTGCGTGATTTGTTGAATAACAATTCACTATTTGTCAGTCAGTTGTATGCAGATAAATCACTCGCGTTGCGCGCTCATGATTTGATCTCACAACTCACTGCTAGAGCTGATCTATTTCTTAAATATTCAATATTTTAAGCAATAAATGTAAAGTGAACGGAGTAATTTCTTCGGTATAAATATAATACATGTATGCTGTGTTGGAGCAAACAATGGATTTCAAATGGCACCCCAATCTGGAAAAGCAGTCCCACAAAATGTCGAAGCCCTTCCCAATCTGGCCACAACAGTTACTGTTGACTGGAACGACAAAACAAGAACAAATATACAATTTATCTCCCCTTCAGTGACATCATACATGCACCTTATGTTAACCGTATATTGCCTCATATGGTTATGTGGAATGCTATACCCGAAATACACTAAATAATCAAATTGATACGTATATGTTTACTTATTTTTTGTCAGAAAATGGAATGTCACGTCTGTGGAAAAAAGTCCCAACCAAACAGGAGCTTTTCAATGGGGAGAAGATTATATTTTCAGTAGATACTGGACTTCTTAGTTCACTTGGAGCTCGGTCTTCAATGAAAGTCTTTGCCTACTTGTACCTTTTTCTAAGGTTCCCGTTTGAAACGAATGTGGATCTTTTTTTTTTATCTTTGATTTATTAAAAGGTCAATGATGACTCCTTTCGCATCCTCCACTTATATTGTCTCATTCTGCAAGAAACAATACGATACTTTGCCGTTTGGATAATACTAGTCTTTATGTTGACTTCCCTCTTGAATGTTACAAATTTACAGTAATTCTCTTTGTTGCCAAATCTAAAGGGTCACTTGAGTAACCTAAACCGCGGTATGACCCACCCCTTTCTCATTAATATGTTTTTTAATCATTGATTGTCAATAAGCCAGACAAAGAAGTTATTTTACTATATGGCTTACGCATTTTTAAATACTTTTTAAAAACTCTAATTCATGGGAGAAAATCGGGTTGATCAGAGGAACTTTTATTTTCCAGAACAGTAAGATATGTGGTTTTTTAGTTTGTAAACAGTTGTTAGAAACATCTTAGTCTTAATGAGTCAGTTCTGAAGTAAGAACAAATACGAAGAAGTTTAATTAGAAATGAGTAGTGTCTTATATGGCTAACGGCAACCTTTTCTACAATGAGACACTATCTATCTTATACGGAACCGTTTCATTAAAAGAAATCACTATCGACTTGATGGCCATGCCAATGAGCGTAAAGTTCCCGAAACCCACATGAAAGATTATTGTTATTATTACCATCATCATTATTATCATTATTATTATGCTTCGACTCGAAACTTCCGAATGCGTGAGTCAGTCATAGAGTCATTGAGCCAGTAAGTAAGTACAGGCAAGAAAGTACTTCAATTTATAAAGGTTGCAGAAAGGCTGATGTAGCTCATAATACCAAGGTACCTCAACGTATAATTACGTGCAATTGGTGAGTCATGGACAAGCCCTGTTTTCCTATTGGAACCACTTCTATCTCATAACAATACGGAACTGATTCATTAGAATCTCTTTATTCTAGGGTTGATAACCATGCCAATGAACGTATAGTTCCCTAAACTACATAAAAGAGGTAGGTAGGCAGAAGCTGGGCACGAATTAGTAAGTTAAACACAATCCGCATCTTGTAAAGCTAGAATGCCCATCTATCCAATAATCCAGGTAATTCTGGTACCGTAGTAACCGGCGTTGTGTTTACTTTTTGCCATAAAATTCTTCCTATGCAATTTTCGGGGGAAAATCTATCGAGTCCGATGCAAACGTCCAACAATCTTTCCTACAAGTCATATCAAAATGCTCGTTTGCTTACATTTTGTGCGTATTTTGGAAAATACGAACAGTTTCTGTAGAAATCGGCCGAATAGGCCTTGGCCGAACCTTGTTTACCAACTTTGAATCGAATGTTTGGAAAAATTATACAAAAACAGTTTTTCGTCCAAGCAGAAATAAAAAGTCAAGTTAATTCTCCATTAGATGCGCGTTTTACTTCATCGCAAACGTTTATATAACATTGAACAACACAAGAAATTCATTCGCATCCATCAAATTTTGTAGCGAAAGCACCGTAGTAACCGGTGTTGGGGCCGTTTCACCGGCGTCAACGTTGGACAGGGTGACTATACATAAATTATTTCAAATACTATGGTCGACTCGGTCCCTGTGTTAATTGAAGAAAGACATGCATTCCACATTGAAGTTTCCATTTCCAAGGTTAAGTTGATTTTTGAATAAAAGTATATAAATAAAATATAAAGGTTTGATCCTTTGGAAGCAGCAAAAACATTCAAAGGGAGATAGTATGGACTATATTGTACAATTTCGGGTAATGAACCCTCATCAGTAGCCCTTTTAAAAACCGGCGACGAAAGCCAGTATTGTACTGTAATTTCGAAAATTCACACGAAGTCGACATCAAAGACATATTCCTAAACGGGGTCAAATAATTTCAAACATTGCTTAGAAGTATGTTTCTAAACGTGAGTGTTTTGAACACTCTGAATATCTTTACTGATCTCAAAGGACTTAATAAAAATATAATCTGCACTATGGATGATGTACGGGGAGTGTAATGGACTTTGACTGAATCGACTACGTTAGCAAGGTAAAACTAGGCAATGATCAGTAAATAAGATAGAAATTACTACTACAGACACCTAGATGAGAAAATAAATCAATTGAGCCTGTGCGTGAGAAAACCAACAAGTTGCATGGGCGAAAACAAAGACGCAGATCAGCTTCGCGGTAACCGCGAAGCTGATCAGCGTCTTTGTTTTCGCTACACGGATAGTACATTTCCTCCTCTACTTATTCCCAAATTTTCAAGATTCTGGGTTTCTTCTGTGACTGTACAGGCTGGTTTGTGTTGGACCTGGTCGGAAACCCAAATTGTTGGTTTTGTCATGCACAGGCTCAATTGTCAGGGAACATATCAGATGACGGACTATAGCTATGTACAGATACGCGGACACTATTTCGCACGAACCTATAATTATCATATGACGTCGCTTTTTATCAAGTGGATAACGTCACAGTGGACCGGTAACTATGGGCAGTCACTGTATTCTATTATTTTTCTGCTTCCGCGATTTGGAACTATATTTTGTCTCCCCAAGAAAACACAAAATCGCTGTCCTATTTCCGGTGTGTTTACACACAAAATACACGAATACTGTACAATAGACCATGAAATAAATATATGTAGTGAAAAATAGCGTTCATTATTTCAACGTTAAATCAATCCAACACTCGAGATAGATGAGAAAAGACGCCAAAATCAGCGCCCCAATCTGGCCACCATGATCGATTAAGACGGTCATGTCGTGACAGTGCCTCCAGCAAATAGTGGCAAGTTCGTTTCGCCCCATCACAAAAATCGATTATTTTTCAATAAACCGCTCAAGAGATGTCAATCTATCTTTGGGCAAAATGTGTGACTTCCAGTTTACTCAGTACACGAGAAATTTGTCCGCCAACATGAACAAAATTTTGACACTCGAAACCATTTTGCGCAGCCGCAGTAAGCTGAAACAACACGTGGTAAACAGCTGATGTCTCAAAGGCATATGAAAAGAGCGATTTTCTTGACGAACAACAATAACTGAGGGACTTTATAATCCAATTATGTAAACATGTCGTGGCAAAGGTCACTTTGGTTCCGTGTTCCGTTAACTTAACAGGTAAACGGGACAAAGTTGGTCACGGGGAGGTGACAATCAACATTGCACGGATTATAGAAAGTTCAGTGACTATTCAACACTTAAAATGAGACCAGATTTATCGGAAGGTCTACATTTTCGAACAGAATCTAAACAATAAACGTACTCACGGATTCATTTATGCATATCTTCACATCATCTCAAAGCTGCTCCTACATTTTACGGAAGACTCTTTGCAAACAGTTACATTTTTGACTCATTTTTAGTTTCTTTCAATGACAATGTCATCAGTCTGTTTTTATGAGCCTGTGTCGTCATAAAGATATGACATCATGCATCACATGACTATGTATGCGTTCGATTTTTACTTAATGGTATCACGGGTGCCAATTTTTATTGGCACCATCGGGAATAAATATATTTGAACAAATCATCAGTGATTTCAAACAATAACAATATTATCACTAAAAAGACTGAATATAATAATTACCATTGTTGTGTCAATGTCAATGCATGGTATCAGAAAAAGTACAGCGTCAAATTACATCGATGGCGCCGTTGGTAGAACCCCGAACTTACAATGACGTACAATGTAGCCTCATTTTCAACTTAGGTTATACAGTCCAACGATTTCTTTCCTCCTCCTCCTCTCTCTCTCTCTCTCTCTCTCTCTGAGTCTCTCTCTCTCTCTCTCTCTCTCTCTCTCTCTCTCTCTCTCTCTCTCTCTCGTTTTGTTTCATTCTTAGGCCGTTTGGGGGGGGGGGAGGGGGGGGGCTTAGCACTCCTCTCCATGAAAAAAGATTTTTCTCCCCCAGATCCCTAAAGATGCTTTTCCTCGATTCCCTGCTCCTTGCTCTCTCACCGCCCCCCCCCCCCCCCCCCGAAAAAAAAAAAATATGCTTGCTCCCTAGACCCCTTACATTTTTTTCTACTTATCCCTAATCAATTGATCACGGAAAATATCAATGGCCCTTCTCCCCAGATTGACGATATCCCCTTAAAATCCATTGTAGAGCACCATTAATGTTATTTTCATTTACAAACCAAGGTAGTCCATGTTTCACGTTTTGATTAACGCTTACAATGGGAGTAGCACAAATAAGGGCCCATTGAGCCTAAGTGTCAGCACTGATCAATGATAAAACTTCGTATTGTTGCGAGTTGTGTCAAACTGCTGGTATCCATTCCCGCGGCCATGATTCACATTTTTAAATTGGTCGGTATACCACCCGGTTCGACCCGGGAGGGGGCGGGACTCTGATTTGTTTGTAAAAAAAAAAAAAAAAAAAAAAAAGAAAAGAAACAAAAAAGAAAGAAAGAAATTCAAAATGACCCAAAAATGTCAACCTCCCTTGTGTATCCAAAATATTTCAGAGAACCCCCACTCCACTTCCATCCCCGCTGGGCGGTTTGTATCTCGCTTGTTTCACCACAAAATAAAATTAAGACTGGAAAGGCCATAGCCCAGACTCGGGAAGGAAAATACACTTGTTTTCCAGGCATCTTATAAAATGATAAAATACTTGTACGTATGCCGCACACCACTTTTATTACCGGCAATTTGACCATCCTACTAGCTTCAATTAAAACTAAGCTAGACATGACAATAAGGGTGAAGCTAAATCAAAGCAGTACCACTCTAGAATATTATCAACATGTTACACCCTATGGGTGGTTTGCCTTTATTACGCCAGGGTGAACATTTGTCACCAACACGACAGGCATATGTACGTGCCGGGTATCGAACCCGCAACTTTTTTATTACTATCCATTACACCACAGCGGCTGTAGAATAGTAAGTATATAGAAATAACAGTTAGAACAGCAGTCACACATTAGCGTATAACCAAAACGCGTGCCAGACGTATGAAAAATCTCAACACGTTAAAAATTTTGGACGTACAAAAATAAAGTTTTTTTTTTTTTTTTTTTTTTTTTTTTTTTTTTTTTTTTTTTCAACTCGTTTAAGCAGTCACGCATTAGCGTGTGACGACGTATTAAAATCTCTAAAACGCTAAAAGTGTGTTTGTGTTACGTCCCAGACACGCTAAGCACGCGCTATAGGCGCGCATCAAACGTTACACGCGCGTCTCATATACGCTTGGGACACGTTACTAAAGCAATATCCCGTAAAATCGGAACGCGCATGTAGCGTACACTGGCGAAGTTATTCGAAACGTATAAGACACACGCCCTAGACACGCCGAGCTTCTAGAAAAAATTTAAGCATGTTTAAATTTCTTTTAGCCCAAACGCGCACCGTCGGACTTTTAGCGACGTACAGCGACGCGCAACGGACGTACACCAAGCGTACCCAACGTAACGTGTTTTAACGTTTCACCGGCGTGCGTCAAACGGTGGAATTTTGCATTCTTTTTTCAACACGCCCGGCGCGCGTTTCACTTATACGCTAATGTAATGTGTGACTGTTATTTAAATTTTATGATTTCATTATACTCGCTTTAGTCAGCTGGGGTGCACTTATAAGTATTTGATCAGTTCTTATTTTAACTTCTTTTAATAATGTGAAAACATATAAATGATCATAAATCAGGAAATGTTTGTTCGTTCGTTCGAATTGATGCTTAAAACGTCTCAGTCAACAGTAATCGTCATGTCGGGACGTTGCCTCGATTTCATGGGACTTTTACCCACTATGAGGATGTCATGACACCCAAAAAGTGCTTCAAATACAAGTTACAGTCCAAGTAAGCCACAAAGTCTTATCCGTATGGATGATTTGACTTGAACCATTTTTCATCTTTTTCAGTAGGCCCCGATGACCACCCTTAAGCATTGTGGTGGTACGTTTAAAGACTTTTGCGCGTAACCTTAAAGAGGAAAACCCCATGTATATCGCAAGTAATGATCAGATATAGCAAATGTAAGACGTAGCTAAGCTAATAACCATGATATTTTATGGTCGGTAACTTGGTATGAATCGACAACAGTGCACATGTATATAGTGATTCGCCAAAACCTTCCAGACATGACTGAAAAATTGTTGATTGGGAAAATAAACCGCAATTTAATAAACAAACAAACAATACGATTTTACTTTCATTTTTATAATAAACCAGTGCACTCTGATAAGCTCTTTAGTTGAACCAGTAAGGATGCCGATGTTTATATGGAGTTGCTCCCCTTAGACCAGATGGAAAGTAAGATAAGAAAATAAATCCCGTATAGACTCCATTCATGAAAAAGAAACTACAGGACAAAACATTGCACAAAATGTTATAACACGCATGAAGAGCAAGGGACCAGCTCTTTCCCAACAAGGTAGCCCTCTTGGCTAGCATGAGCCAAATACAAGCATATACGTAATACATGTAGATAGATCAGCTGGTTAATCTGTACTCCGGTGACGTAGTGGTAGAGCATAGGACTACGTTGAAGTACGTTCATCGAGAGATCCTGGGTTCGAGCCCACTGGTGGCAGCGTGTTGTGTCCTTGAGCAAGGCACATTTACTCCCAAAAGTACATGGTTAATTCCTAGGAAGCGGTGGCTCCGTCCCGATATGACTAAGAAATTTGTTGACTGGGACGTTAAACCAAACCTGCACTCCACTAGACGTCGTAACCTCGTTCCACTTCCGTTGTGTGGAAAGATATGATGGGCCACCACATAAAACAGAAGATAAATCACAACAGAACCGCACTGGAACGGTCAGTAACTGAAGAAACAAATGAAGGATTTGAATCGATTTTTTTTCACTCTCGGATTCGATGTAATAGCATTTATTTCATATATTTTGATCGCCACCTTAGACAGTATTTGTATCTTTTTGTTTCTGACCAGTACCTCAGAGCTGTGGCTGAGGATTGAACCCGGGACCTCTGGGAGCTGAGTCAACCACTCTACCACTGCGCCAGTCCGCTCCACAGCATAATTGGCATGTGGAGCGCAACGACCTAGTTTTGAGAGTTAAGCTAGAAGTACATGTACCTTACAAGATCAGCTGCACGTGCTAGAAAGATCAGTTGCACGTGCTATACACCAAACCGCTCAACCGATCTTCTTTTTTTCGTACATACTGACTTGGAACCCAGGTCTCTCTCTCGCTCTCTCTCTCTCTCTCTCTCTCTCTCTCTCTAAACAGTATGGTAAAGCACCGTTCCTAGCCACAGTTGATATTGGTTTGTCCAAAAGTAAAGGCAAGACTTTACACCCCGATACCTTGGGTATTTTTCATAGAAATAAAATGTTAGCCTACACCCGGTCTGGATAAGATGCCAGATGGACCGCCGGAGAGCCACGATTATTTTCGGTACAGCAGCCCGACGTTCTATGCTGGCGTCCCGACGATTCAGTGTCCCGGGTATGTCCCGACGTGCTAGATGCTACCATGTTCTCACTTCTCCGGTTTTAACTCCCCGTACATCACGGCTGGGAGAAGCCATGCCATGTGTCATTACTCGGTTCATTCTGACCTTCGCGCCAAATTGGGGTCGCGACCATCCCGCCATCGTGGTGAACCATGGTAATTTGGCGAAAGCCGTGGGTATCTGGGCAGGGGGGGGGGGGTGCCGGGGGGTATTCTACCATCTAATTCTCATGGCTAGGTTATTACTGGCCATAACTCAGAATAAAGCGGTTCTGCTTGCTGATGTGGCGCAGCTATACGATTTTATATTCCATTTTCGACAGATTCGTCTCGACTTAACGGCTCGTCTCGAAATTAGTGAAATATTGTTGAAATGAAAGCAAAATTGAATTTATAAATGTAGATCTATCTTTGAAACAATTATAATGTTCAGAACTAATAAAGTACAGAGTTTGATTTAAGTTTACATTCTTATTGGTTTAAAGTCAACATAAAAAAAAAAAAAAAAAAAAAAAAAAAAAAAAAAAAAATCTGTGTTTAAGTCATGCGGGTGAGCTCGGTCTATTTGGTAAATTTCGTGCTTTGGACGAATATTTGGAGTGTACGGAGGGTTTGTCTGATTTGTAGATCTATGCAATGCTAGTTCTGTTTTCTTATTTCTGTTTTGTAACCAAATGTGTGAGTTTCTCCTCAATCCAACCGCGTTTCGAGTGGGGTGGCGGGGGGGGGGTCCAATTAATGCACCCAATTAGCGTTTGTACTAATTACTCGAAACTCAGCACGTGCAAATAATATCACGAACGTATTAAAACACATTTGTCCATGCATTCCCAGCTTGTATTAATTTTTATATGAATAAATCACTTTTGAATTAGTGGCGTGTTACCTTACACTTGATGCGTGTCCTTGAACTTTGAAGCAGCTGATTTGTTACGTCACTTGTGATTTCACATTTGCAGGATTGATCGATACATGTTTTGTGTTTTCAATGTTGACATCATTTTGTTGTGTTAAATTCTAATGAGAATAAATGGAATAATGGATTTTCCACTTTATACTTGCCTGTGTTGGCACTGGGGTATTTTAAACTATGGTAAAACTGGCACGGTAAGACTTTAAATCCCATAATTTGTACTTTTTTCCAAACGATCCTTGGTCCAAAAAAGACGCCATTTTCTTTTTTTTCGTTCTCAAAACCGAAACTGAATTTTAAATAGTGGCAAGTTCGTTTCGCCCCATTAAAATTTTGGCTGAAAATTTGCACAAAGGTAGGAAAATTCATGCTCTGTTCGGTTGTCAAGATGAAATATTTCCAGTTTAATGGCAAGTTATTGCTTTTTTATATTTTCCGAGGGTACCGACAACCGGTAAAAAACCCGCAAATTTGAAGCGGCTCTTCAGTCCTACTAGAATCAAACCAGGTATGGGACCATTCTTTTTGAAACGATTAATGAGTGTCATTTGTATTCCCCCCGTCATTTGATATGAATTCACACAAGAAAATGAGCATTTTAAGGTTAAATGCATGTAGCGAAATCGGGCTCAAAAAATTCAATGTAGTTCCACAGAACGAACGCACGCGATTTTTGTTTTTAAAATCCTACGCCAGGCCCATCTCCGTTCCCAACTGTCATGACTTAAAAATCGTATGACCACATGTGTATTAACACTTTTGCGGGTATACGTAACGTCATTGACGACGTCCGTGACAACAATGTAAATTTTCATTGAAAATATGTCCACTTCGAAGGCGATAAAATCCTAATTTAAAGGTAATATGATAAAACGAATGTTACACTCAGTGTCATTTCATATATGAAATTTATCAAACTCTCCAGAGGCTCTTTTAATAAATTACATATTAAATAACCACTCGTGTAAGATCCTCTATATGTATTGAAATGTACATAAGGTGCAAACATTACAAATTCAACATTCTAACACACCCTACCTATAAAAGCGAATGGTAAAGTGCTTTGATGTATTGATTGATATATCACTAGGCTGATTATGATGACGTTGCTTTACGAAGTTTTGACGCCATTTTGATTAAATTGTGACGTCAGCTATCCCATAAGTCAAATTACCTTGACGTTAGACGGTGTAACGTAATTTCAACGCTTTCAAAACGTAACAAAGATGTTGAACATTTGCAGTATAGTCAAACGTTTGGTGTGATTTCTACAGTGCAATGGTGGAAAATTTAAAGAAACTCAAGATTTAAAATGATTTTTTCCGTTTATTTTGTGTTACAATCGATATATATCAGCTCCAGTTCTAGTGCATGAATTATTGATTGATATGTCACTGTTTTTGGGTCATTTTTAAGCAGATAAATCACTCGCGCTGCGCGCTCGTGATTTACTCTGCTTTACAACTTACCTCCAAACATTGATATATTACTCGACAATTCACTACTAGAGCTGATATATTTCTTAATCAATACCAATTTCAAAATTAGCAAGTGTAACTAAGTTCCATAATTTCTTAGATTTTTAGCAGATCATATATAAAAAATTATATGTTAGTTAAACTGTAACATATAATTTTTTATTTTTTCTTGCAGAAACTTAATGGGTATTTTATATGTTAATTAATCATCATGTAGGACGTCTGTGCGACTTCCTTCTATTCATTAATCTTTTTCTAGAGTCGCTCTGCCACTTCATCTTCCTATGATACTACCAATCTGAAAAATATATAAATGACTTCCACTGTGTATTGGTGTGATGTAAATAGATATATATGCAAATTTTAAATACAAATGTTTGTTTGTCGAGTATGTGTAAAGTATATAGAATAGTAAACCACTGTTGTTGGGTGAGCATGCATTTCCATCGACGGGGTTGAGCTGTTGCTGTTTATGCTGACGTTATATTTGAAGGCAGCTGTAGGATAATGACAGCTGTCAGATCGGAGTTGCGTTACCCATGTATTACCTAGGGCAATACACGAGGCAAGTATTCTATGAAGGGGAATTAATGCAGTGGTGTGATATTAATAGATATTTAAATTTCAATATAATAAAATTAAAATCAGAATCAATAATATAAATATCAAGTCCTTTTCGCTCTGTTAAATTCCTTTTCCACAAACAACAGTCATTTTCTTATTTCATGACAAGATGATACAGTCTTTAAGAAAATGATTTCTTTGCGCTATTTAGGGTAACCGATTAAACGAACCATTAAAACGGTTCGGTACGTTTTGGATCGAAGTTCTCATCATGATTGTCTACGCGCCAGCGCGTAGACTACTCTAAAGTTTGAGATTGACCTACTTAAAAGACAACTCATATACCTCGCTACAACTGCATCTGCACGTTTGAGTCTAGTGGCTTGATCATCGTGTTAGTAGGATTCCGTGTCGTTTCGCCAAGGACCGTGTAAACACCCAAACCACCCATGCAAACCTCCCTTTGGTTGGTAACATTTGTACCGATGGTGCAGTAGGTACCAAAAATGGGGCAAATTGTTAAATTCGTGGAACTGTGCATGATTGCATTCTATCTAAGCAACAACGGAATGTAATGAACCGACGGTTTCTGTTCAGTCACATGAACCACGATGGAATGGGGGTACGGTCAGATTCTTTGACATTCTAGTTTATATATGCGAAGCGTAGACCAAGCTTTTTGTTAAAGCTTATACTTGTTATTAGAAGCTTTAAATTTTGACAATGGAAACGGTGTTTTGAAGAAATTGTTTGACTGATAGATAAAAGTGCAATATCTAGCGAAATACTGGATGTATTATCTTATGTGTTGTTTAAGTTGAAAATAGAACAATCCCTTTAGCACAGATGGGTGTTGGTTTGTTTCTGGCTACCGTAATAACAACATAAAAAAAAAAAAAAAAAAAAAAAAAAAAAAATTCAAAAATTGAATCGAAAATCAATGTATGCCAAACGCTTTCGTTCCTTGCTCACTTATAGTTCGCTTAGTAGAGATCGGGCTTGGATTGAATTATTATGTTTATTAATATATTATAACTACAAACACATGTGATCATAGTAGCCAGTTGTCGGTAAGTGATATATCATTTGTAAATATGCATCGAATTGAAAATACGTTTGTGCAATCTGACTGCATAACGTTTTAATGTGTGTGTAAATTTATTGTTTGGCATTTGCGATGTTTTAAGCATTCAATTGTATTCTGTGTACGTCATGAAGCTGTAAGACTGGAAATTTGTACATGTTAATATAATGTTACTGGTAAGCGTAACGTTAGTTGTACGTTGACGTACAGATAATTTCGCGTTAAAGTAAGTTATTCAATAATTGCGTCGTGAATGAAGTTAGGGTTGATTCTAAGCAATGCTGTAAAAATGAAATTTTCAAATTTTAAGTTTTACGTCATGGCGACGTAACGCTTGAATTTGACATTAATGACGTCATCAATAGTATTGACTATTGCCGAAATTATGGGTGTCATTTGAGAATGTTTGATAATGTAACATGATAACCTTGCAAGCTTTATCGTTCTTGTTGCGAAATGGCTTTCTATGAGAAATTTGTCATAGATTGGCAGTACATGACGGGAGATTGCTTGTGATGCCGTTGGGTATTGAACTATGGTTAGTTCGCGGCATATATATGGTTTAACTGTATCTTGCACATGAATAAATGTTTCATGTTGATACTGGAGTAATATAATTCTGTGTGTGGTACAAGCAATCTGGCGAATAAACTTGCATAGTTCCTGGGTTACGGAATTGTGGGAGATTATTTGCATTTGAATGTGGTGACGTGCATGTCTGCAGGAGATTTCATTATGATAAATTGCGACGTTATCAGTTATTGAGTTGTTAAGACAAAGATGCTTTCGTTATAGGCTCTGTTGCAATGATGTTGGGACAATCCCTGTTGGGACAAGCTTTGTTGGGATAAGCCCTGTTTGGATAAGCCATGTCGAGTTAAACCCTGTCGGGATATGTGGGTACCGGTGCGTGGTAGACATTGTGAAAAGGTGAGCTGAGGTTTAACAACGATTGTCGTATAAATGGGGGAGTCGGTGCCGGACTTTTAGATGATACATACTGGAACATGACGTAAATTGTAAAAACTGAGTTCAATCATACGGTGGAAACAAGACTCAAACAATGGAAGTCCCGTTATGTTTTTCTATTTTTTCTTGTAGTTCTTTTTTCTTCTTTCTTTTCTTCTTTTTATATTTCTATTTTTTATTAATTTCATTGTATATATCAGAATAAATTTATCAAAATTCAAAATTTGTAGTAAATGGAACCCTCTAACAGGTTATTACTTATCTAAAAGCAGGAAGGAATACCCTTGGTTATTCGATATATGGTTGCCATGCATGATAAACCATAATATCCTCTGGCTTTATATTATATGTGAAGCTAGTCCGTGACAGATAACATAACGTCTCTCTTAATGCTTACCCTTAGTTAACATTTCAAGTAGTTTTTTCCGAACTTCCGGTTCATTGAAAAAGGTTTCTCTTAGTGATACAATCCAGGTTGAGGCAAACATTTAGAAGTTGACAGCCTAAATCTTTACTACAATTTACGGCGTCAATATAATATCATTTGCAATTTGCTGCTATCCCGAATTTAATTTTTCGATAATCTTGAAGGTTTGTCAGTTTTTAGCAAAATGTAAGGTGCCCTACATTTTATGGACAGTATACAACTACGTTTCTTCTGGAAGAGGGTTTGACAAACAAGCCCGAAATTTTACTTATGAAACAATGTTTATAGTGTGCCAGATTGGCCACCGTTTGAGGCATATGGCTACTTATTCATGTTGTTGGCTATAGCAGTCCCAAGTTAGTCTGAGTGACTCACAAACTCATTTCTGATTCACGAGTAACAATCACTGACAGAAAACAAGAACTCCGCGGAGGTCGATATCGCACCTGCATCGGGCAATACACATTACTATGCAAAGTTTCACACTTACAGCTATCACTGATGCAGAGAAAACCAAACTTCGACTTAAAAATTAACAAAATCAATGGACTGTGAAATATAGGTCAAGGTCAGTGGGTCAAGGTGTGTGCTTGAAGGGTATGTCAAGGACAATTACTATGCAAGGTTTCACACTCACAGCTATCACTGATACAGAGAAAACGGAACTTCGACGTAAAAATTAATAAAGTCAATGGACCTTGAAATATAGGTCAAGGTCAGCGGGTCAAGGTGCGTGCTTGAAGGGTATGTCAAGGACAATTACTATGCAAGGTTTCACAATCCTAGCTATCACTGATGCAGAGAAAATGGAACTTCGACGTAAAAATTAACAAAGTCAATGGACCATGAAATATAGGTCAAGGGCACCGGGTCAAGGTGCGTGCTTGAAGGGTATGTCAAGGACAACTACTATGCAAGGTTTCACAATCCTAGATATCACTGATGCAGAGAAAACCAAACTTCGACGTAAAAATTAACAAAGTCAGTGGACCGTAAAATATAGGTCAAGGTCAGCAGGTCAAGGTGCGTGCTTGAAGGGTATGTCAAGGACAATTACTATGCAAGGTTTCACACTCACAGCTATCAATGATACAGAGAAAACGGAACTTCGACGTAAAAATTAACAAAGTCAATGGACCGTGAAATATAGGTCAAGGGCACGGGGTCAAGGTGCGTGCTTGAAGAGTATGTCAAGGACAATTACTATGCAAGGTTTCACAATCCTAGCTATCACTTATGTAGAGAAAACTAAACTTCGACGTAAATGTTGACGGACGGACGGACGGACGAACGAACGAACGAACGGACGGACGAACGAACGGACGGACAGAAATTTGGACTCCTATATCGCACCCTGCTATAAGCAGGTGCGATAATGACTAAATATCGTTTTATGAGAACAAAGTGACCATAAGAAGTTTGTTTAAAGGAGCAAAAAAAAAGTTTTCATCACCACATTCTCCTGCGACTTTTGGTTTATAGGTACTCTTGATTGACACAGAAAAAACATAATGTTTACGGGTTCGGAAGGCTATGGATTTCTCTGTTGGTAGGAGACATGTCAGTCTTTGATTCCTGAAAATTTGAAATGGTTATCGCTAACTAAGTTATAGCCGAAAGTGTACGTTTTGCGTTTCTGTATGTACTGAGTATATTAAACATTGGTAAGAAAATGAATCTTAACCGATGATAAATTTCTGATTTCTCAAAGGACCAAAATATAACCTGCACTATGGGTGATGTACGGGGAGACTTTTTAGGGCCGCCACTCGGCACAAGACCAGCTGCAGTAATAGCAAATAAAAATTAAAACTGAGATCCTCTAAGAGCAATAAACACTTTAATGAGAAAGGGGGTGGGCCATACCGCGGATTCGACTCTTAAAGTCTCGTCAGTGATCCTTTGGAGCCAAAGATGAGTATTGAAATTTTGCAACTTTCAAGAGGGTGGTTGATACAAAGACAAGTATTATCTAAATGGGACCAAATATATTAAACATTGGTTAGAAAATGAATCATAACCGATAATAAATTTCTTATTTCTCAGATTATCCTCGCTGATTTCAAAGGACCAAAAAGAAAATATAACTAGGAAAGACCGGAGTTGTCCATTCTGTAAAAATGCAGTGGAGGATGAGTTGCATTTTCTGTTGTCTTGTAAATTACTTCAACCACTTAGGTCGAAATATTTTAGTGAAATATCTAAGATAAATCTGTTGTTGACGAGGATTGTATATTGTATATTCTGAAGTCCTATGACTCTGAACTTACTGTCTTGTTAACGAAATTTATTGTTGATGCTTTCAACCTGAGGCGGGAGTTTTTAAAAGTTGCTAGTTAATCATGTTGCTATAGTAATTAGCAAGTATGAATTAACCAATATTGTGTTGTTGTTGTTGATTACAATGGTTCTATACTATGGTAATTAGTATATATATGCATATATAGTTCTGAGCCAACATATAGTGTTACTGTTGTATTTGTTGTTGATTATTATATACATATATATTTCATTAGTAATTGGTATATTATATATATGCATTTCTATTCATTGTCTAGTCTACCAGATCAGATAGAAAAAAAAAGATGAGCCACCGCATGAGAAAAGCTGATCTGCGTCTTTGTTTTTGCATTTGCAGATTGTTTGTTTTCCCATGAGGCGGCTCATATCTAAGAAGGCAGTTATTTATGCACAATGGGTGTCCTTAACATAGGACTAATGTTGACTTAAAGTTGACCAAGGCGATACTTCGGTATCATAAACTTCGAAAAACCTTTTCTAAATTTTATCGTAGACACTATGAATTGATTTCCAAATATAATGTTGGGTTAAAGACGCTTTTAAGTGAGGGTCTTTCGGAACCAGAATTTTATGGTGACTTGGTTTACAAATTTAAGAAACTTATAGGAAGTAATGATTTTTCTTTTCAGTTTAGAAAAATCATAACACGTTACAGACGTATAGGTTATAACTTGAATGTTATGCGACAGTCTGCATGCTTAGTGTTTAACCCAATCACGGTTGATAACTATGCTGCCTTCTTTAATTGCACGCCGGTGGGTCGGGCGTCAGACTCTATGATGGCCCCGACTTAAAGCTATTCATTTTAGTTGGTTGGGGCCGGAGCTTCTTGTCTGTTGCTTGGCCCACCGGGGTCCAACTGATGTTTTTCTTTAGCTCCGGAGTTAGTAAGTTATTTGGCGCCCAGGGATCTCCATCGTCGGGCAGCTTACTGAATCTGTGAGTCCTGGTTTTTGATTCATCAGGATGTTTATCATGATTTATTTGTTTGTTCTTGATGATTCATTTACTAGTTAGAGATTCACCACGAGGACCGAAGAACTAACTAAATGTTGTGAACCACTGCGGAAGCTGAGGGTGAGGTTACGGCCGTGTAAAATCGATTTAAACCCGCCAGTAACTTTGTGTTACTGATCGTTCCAAGTCGATACTTCTGTGGTGGTTCTTTTTGTTTTATGTCTTGGTGTTTAAAATATTTTGTGCTGTTGGCGCCTTATGTATGTTTGCATATTTTAGTTAAGTTAAGGTAACTGAGTGGCCACCTATTGGGAAAATAGCTGCTCATTCGGCTTACGAAATGTTTTCATGGTATAATAAGTACCTGATTGTTAGTTTGTTTTTTTCCCACCTTGGTGTTTGGAGTGGGAGTCTTTTTCTGATTGCGCCTTTTCCTGATTTTTGCCTACTTGTACTTTTTTTCTGTGGTGGTTCTTTTTGTTTTATGTCTTGGTGTTTAATTTTTTTTTGTGCTGTTGGCGCCTTATGTATGTTTTCATATTTTTAATTAAGTTAAGGTAACTGAGTGGCCACCTATTGGGAAAATAGCTGCTCATTCGGCTTACGATATGTTTCATGGTATAAGTGCCTGATTGTTAGTTTGTTTTTCCCACCTCGGTTTTTGGAGTGGGAATCTCTTTCTGATTGCGCCTTTTCCTGATCTTTGCCTACTTGTACCTTTTTATGAATAATTTGCAGGACGTGTTTAGTCGATCTCACATTCATACGAACAAATATTTATTGATCGCATATTTAACTTTGTTTTTTTTTTCTGTTAAATATTCTGGTCCTGATCGCAAGAATGGTTTTACATGATAACGGTCAAAAAGAAGAAGCACATTAGATCCGTTATAGGCTGTGATGATTGATTTCATAAACAGTATGAAGTGATACCAATATTTATGCAATCTTAGTATCTATATACATGTACATGTATCTATTGTCGTTTTCATATATATTTTTAAGTATCATTAAGAGAGTTTTCCAAGCGTCCCTTAACTACATAATTTTACTTTGAGCAATATTTGCATTTGCATACTTTTATGCAAGAAATAAGTAATTCTTTGGGCAGGGGTGTCCAAATCATTTTCTCTTGTAGCAAAATTTAAAACCCTTGTAGCAAAACCTCAAAATAAAAATTTTGACCATTTCGACACCCCCCCCCCCAAAAAAAAAAAAAAAAAATAAATAAATAAATAAAATAAAATAAAATAAGGGGTGGCTGAGATCAGCTGGGCTTTGACTTTTGCAATCCCCCTCCCCCGACATGTAATACATTTTTGGGCTTTCAGAAACAGTAGGGAGAGTTTCGACAACATTAACATATAGCTGTTCTTAATGTGAAAAATAATAGACAGTTTCACAAGTCTTTTTATAAAAGATGGCAAGTAGTATATGCAAGATATATTTTGCAAATTTATTTATGCGCAACAATAAAGTGAAAAGATAATGAAAACACTAATTATAACATTTTTTTCCAAAAGCTGTTACTTAGTATCTAATGTCTCTCCTATTGATTTTGCATTGAGTTGCTTCCCTTGTAGTAATTTATTTTATATAAAAATGTGTTTGCCATTTTCGTTTTTTGCTTATAAACTTTTAATAATATCCATAAAAACGTATCATAAATTGAAATTGAATCATTCTATTATAATATTTAATACATGTAGCTATATGAATTTTCTAAAAAATAAATACTAATTTACAAAACGCAAGTTTATAAAATTGACCATGCACATATAGTAAAACTTGTACACATCGTAAACAAGCACAGCAAATATCCATGGTGCAGTAATTACTTTAAGTCACTCACCTTGTAAACCAGGAAACGGACAACAAAAATCAATCTCTTGTGCTCACAAAAAAAAAGAAAAAAAGAAAAAAAGAAAAAGCCTTTAGTACTGGTCTCGCTCAGAAAAAAAAGAATCATTTGCTCTACTACGAAAAATAAAGAAAGAATTAAAGAGTCACTTGCTCTCAAAAGTAGTGAATACATGAATGATGGTACTTGTTTATCCTAAAACTGAATGCAAAAAAAAAAAAAAAAAAAAAAAGACACTACAGGCAAGTCAAAAATTAACCATCCACGCTCTCTTTTAATTCCCGCCAAAATGTCATTTTCTGTTATGTCACTTGACCTGAATTAAATTAGGTCAGTTCATTCACTTATCGCTTCATTACACAAAAAAGATAAAATACAAACACAGGTATATTTGCCCAGGGCATGAAGATTAAGTTTATTGTCTAAAGTGACAGGTTGGGGTATGCTATAATCCCCCGATGTGTTCAAGCGTATCGATCGCTGTTGTGTCTGTATAGGTGCGAAAACAAGGTGTCAGTAGGGATTTATACTGGTTCCCACATTACGATTAGCAAAATTAATACACTCTATCTGAACCACAGTACCAGTTTATGATAATCAGAGGCTCAATACAGGATAAAATACCGAGTTCAGGTAGCAAAATTGTCACATTTTTTTACATTATCGCATGAAATTCGCAAAACCATCATTCGCATTTTTTAGAATTCAATTCGCAAAAACAAATGCAAAAATGCGACAGATGGACACCCATGTTTGGGCTTCATTTTATAAGGGAATTAAAATTATTTGTTAACTTCATTAGCTGTTAAATTCATTGTGATGTGCCTTTGTAAATTACCTTTCTTCAAGCAAGCCTTTATACACGCCTTTTTGGACTGGAACCTGTTGTCGTTTCCAAGGCAACCTCCATAGATGAACTGTTTACACTTTCCTGACGGATAGTGATAGAACCAGCTTGGAAAGTATCCCGTGCATGGTCCAGGTTCTACCTCCAGCATGCATATATCTACAAATATTATGCTATGCGTTTAAGCTATAAAGACACATAAATTTTATACCATTTTTTGTTGTGTTTGCCTAATAAATGATATTTATTATGGCCTTCAAATAGATTATGGTAGCTATAATAATAACATGACTTATGTACATTAAATTTCGCAGTAATGGTTCAAAATTATATTCACAATGACTGAATACAAAAATTCATACATTCATATAAATCATAATCAATTCTACTACTACTACTACTACTACTACTACTACTTCTTCTACTACTTCTACTACTACAACAACAACTACTACTACTACTATAACTACACACGTTTTACAGCCATCAAAATAATGTTTACCAACTTCGAAGAATCATAGCATCCTGTTAGAAAACAACGTTTAAATAAAAATGACCAAAATGAAAATGCAAGTGGATTCAAAATGACAACAGTTGTTACGAAATGTCCTGGGCACGCAATTTATGAATGTGAGACATGCCAAGTTCTGCTTGCGGGTGTGTCAGGTGGTTTTTCTCGGGGTTCTCCCGTTTTCACCCCACCTACAGATTGGCCCGTCTCATATGAGCTGAAATAATCTTGGAAAGGACGTTAAACTGAATAAAAAAAAACAAAAAAAAAACGTTATATTCAGTTAGGGGTGTAGGCCATATGAAGATAAAGATCTGAAAGCACTACAAAATATGAAAATTTACATGCATCTATAATTGTGAGTCTAACACTGGGCCACCACACTCCCCTCTTTCAGAATTTTGAAATCCTGTCAATGAATATCCATAAAGAAAAGGAGAGAATAATGACTTCCAAATTTAACCCTCCTTACTTTTACACTCACACTAAAGCCAACTTATACATTCTTTTTCAGGATCCAGTGGTTGACGATGTGGGTCAAACAGCGGAATGCTCCTTTACAGCTGAGCCATATGAGGAACCAAGTGTGTTACAGCCTCAAACAGTGATTCTCGGTTGTGGCCATCCATGTGGGACTTGTTTGGACAGTGTGAGCAGATCAGTTCTTCTCTGTGATCACAATTATGCTAAAGCAGAGCCGCGTGGTAAAAAGGACGTTCTTTTGGGATTGTGTCACAGACGCTGAACCGTGTGTCACAGTGTGTTCAGTGTTGATGGTAACTTATTTGGGCATTCTGGTATTCTTCTGACAAAACTGGCCGCCATAAAAATGAGTCTAAACGTGCAAGGTAGATCATATTACCCGCCCCAAATTCTTCAATGGCAAAATAATTTCCCCTAGGTTTTGCTTGATTTTTTGAAACTTTCATTAATATTCATGAAAATGCGAATAATATAATTTTCATTTAGGTACATGACATCAACAATTTTGTCAAATGGTATTAATGATGCAATAACAATGTGTTATAGCAATAGTGTATGTATGAAATAAGTTTATTTATTGTTTTTATGTTTTTTACTGCCATTTTGATGAATTAATTAAAATTCATGAATCCAATCGCCGCGAAATACATGTTTGTATTACATAACTTGGAAATGCACGTTGTTCCATGAATAATTCTATGACTTTTTCTAACGGAAACAATTGTCTGTCGAAACTTGCTTTGTTATAGTAGTGAGTTATTTCCCCTTTTTATAGCCTCAACCCTTCAATGTACTTTTCTATAGCTATAACTAATGTGGAA
This sequence comes from Rugalucina vietnamica, assembly GCA_964017185.1. Taxonomy (NCBI): domain Eukaryota; kingdom Metazoa; phylum Mollusca; class Bivalvia; order Lucinida; family Lucinidae; genus Rugalucina; species Rugalucina vietnamica. The sequence continues at coordinate 57,620,115 of OZ024875.1, read as the reverse complement.
AAGGTCCATATAGATATCCATCCGAGAAAAAAAGAAGTCCGGTTTTAAAAGATTGTTTATTCGTCAACATGATTATTGAAGGATGTAAAGCTGTAGACATACAAAAAGTAAATCGATTGTTTTGTCAACTGGGACACTTAAAAGTTTGAAAGTTACTAACGTTTCAAATTAAAAAGAATGCTTAGAGGCCATGGGTAGTGATTCGGTCGGCGGTCATCAGTCTGCGGTGTTTGCAAGCCTTAGGCATATTCGTCCCCAATTATTTCGATACAAATTGTTATTTCGGTTTCTAATATATAAACGACATGCTTAAGACATGATTTCTATCATTGATCATGCCTGTAGTGTCTGTCTGTTCTTCATAATAATAATAGTTCATCGCGGTTTGTATTTAGCACTACACTGCCGTGGTCACTTCAATAGTTTTTTTTTATGATAACATCGAAGGTACGAATGAAGCCGAGATAGCCTGATTCTCTTTCTCTCTCTAGTAATCAACGGCGGGAAAATGATTCGGTATCAATTAAGCATGGCACTGGTTCCTATTCCGAATATATTTACATATAACGTAAACCTGATAACGGGAAACCAGCCGATAATGGCAACTATTTTTAGATTATTATTTATAGACCATAAATGTCAATAATAACATGAGTAATGCCGTTAAAAGTCTGTCGGTCCCATTAGCTCAGTGTGTTAAGCGTCGGTCTTCTAATCAGACTCTTACAGGTTCGAATCTCCCCTGCACTTTTTTATTTATTAGCTCACCTGAGCCGTCAGGCTCACAAGGTGAGCTTATAGTATACCCATGCTCCGCCGTCCGTCCGTCCGTCGTCCGTCCGTCGTCCGTCCGTCGTCCACCATTTTCAAAGATCTTCTCCTCTGAAACCGCTTGGCCAATCAAAGCCAAATTTTACATGAAGCATCTATGGGAAGGGGGAACCAATGTGTATATAAATAATCCAGGTCACATGACCAAGATGGCCGCCATGCCCATATATGGTAAAAAACCTTCAAAAATCTTCTCCGGAACCACTGGACCGATTTCAACCAAACTTTGCATGAAGCATTAATGGCTCAAGCACTACAATGTGTATATAAATCATGACCCTATGATGACCTTGACCTATTTTACGGCAAGGTCAACATAGGTCGCCAATGCATTTGAATGGGAAAAATTGTTAAATTGTCATTTAAAGGAAAAATTTTGCAGAAAATGAGCAGTAGGACTGAATATTAATGATTCTGAAAAAAATTGGGCACCAGGGGCTCATCCGCCCCCACCCCGGGGCAACATACATGTATATCTCCATAATATTCAAACATCTTCTCCTCTGAAACCACTTGGCCAATCAAAGCGAAATTTTATGTGAAGCATCAATAGGAAGGGGTAACAAATATGTATATAAAAAATCCAGGTCACATGACCAAGATGGCCGCCATGCCCATATATGGTAAAAACCGTTCAAAAATCTTCTTCTCCAGAACCGGTTGACCGATTTCAACGAAACTTGGCACGAAGCATCGATGGCTCAAGCACTACAATGTATATATAAATCATGACCCTGTGATGACCTTGACCTATTTTACGGGAAGGTCAACATAGGTCACCAATGCATTTGAATGGGGAAAACTTTTAAAATGTCATTTAAAGTAAAAGTCTTGCAGGAAATGGGCAGTAGGACTAGATATTAATGATTCTGAAAAAAATTGGATCCCAGGGGCTCATGTGCCCCCACCCCGGGGCAATATACATGTATATTTCCATTATATTCAAACGTCTTCTCCTCTGAAACCGCTTGGCCAAACAAAGCCAAATTTTAAGTGAAGCATCTATAGAATGGGGGAATCAATGTGTATATAAATAATCTAGGTCACATGACCAAGATGGCCGCCATGCCCATATATGGTAAAAACCCATCAAAAATCATCTTCTCTGAAACCAATAGACTGATTTCAAGGAAACTTGGCGTGATGCATTGATGGCTAAAGTACTCCAATGTATATATAAATCATGACCCTGTGATAACCTTGACCAAGGTTATGGCAAGGTCAACATGGGTTGCCTGTGCATCTGAATTGGGAAAACTGTTAAAATGTAATTTGAAGGAAAAAGCCAACAGGAAATTGGCAAATGGACAGAATATTGAAGATTCTGAAAAAAGAAAATGGCCCAAGGGCTTATCTGCCCCTGCACTGGAGTTAAATACCATAATATTCAAACATGTTTATTGGTATATGCAGCTGATCTGATCTCATTGGTCCTCTGGTTTTATTTTCTTTTTCTTTTTTTTCTTTTTTTTTTTTCTTTTTTTTTTTTTTGTTATCATAATAAATTTCTTTTCTTTCTTCATTCGTTTTTATTCTTCCCTTTTATGGAGTCTATTTAGTAGTACGCTGAAAAAAGTTGTTCAGTACTGGCGATAACTGGTAGGCCCAGACAGATGAATGTTGCATTATCAAATGAGCCGCGTCACAAGAAAGCTGATTTTCGCCTATGCGAAAACAAAGGCGCAGATCAGCTTCGCAGTAACTGCGAAGCTGATCAGCGCCTTTGTTTTCGCTACACGGATAGTACACTTTCTCTTCTTATTAAATCCGAAATTTCAAGCTTCTATGCTGCTTCTGGGACTGTACATGTCGGTTTGTGTCAGACCTGGTCGGAAACCCCGAAGACCGGTTTACTCGCGTCGCGGCTCAAATATTGAATTTTGAAATGATGTATAACCGTATCTTCAATGGCAAAAAAGATAAATGTATTACATAGTTGTAAATTATGTAAAGTGTATGTTGAGATATCTGATGATTTTCACAAGTGATTGATATCAGCCGATATTTTAACTGTAAATTTCTGATAACTTCTGACGTTTCCATTCACTTGACGTCATTAAAAAGTGTTTCACGTCAGAAATTCTAACGCCTTTAACTCAATTAAGAAATAACATAAAGTATTGGTGTTCATGTTCTTAAATTTTTTATTTAGAACGTAAGGAAGAGTGTACCAAAAATATTTTTGTTTTCAATATTTTTTTTTGTTTTGCATTTTCACCGCCTGCCTCTTCAATGGGAAAATGTACAAAATCAACACACTCGATTAAATATATTTGGTATTCAATTCAAAAAAGGTAAAATATCCTCTTAGTATATACCCATACCCATTCATACACGTCAATCTTGAAAAGTCAGTCACATATTAACGTACAAGACAAACGCGACCCTGGCGTATGAAAAAATCCCAACACGCTGAATAAGAAAATTTGCTTCTTAAACTTTATTTACCTATAGTATAGGACTTACGGCTTATCAATTACTAGAATCTAGTAAAACCACAACATGGACGTATGGAGAAATATCCGACCACTTTTGCAACCTCTTGGCGTGATTTGTTTGTTTGAATTGATGCTTTACCTCCCAGTCAACAGCTAAGGTCATGTTGGGATGTTGCCTCCATTTTACAGGATTTTTACCCAAAGTGAGGATGTCATCACATCCAACAAGTGCTTGAAATATAACTATCCAACTAAGACCTGAAAGGCTTATACGTATGGAATGTTTCCTCGGCAGGCTCAGACAAGCGCGGTTAACCAGTAATCAGACGGTCAGTCAGCAGTGTATTTAGCTTTACCTGGAGGCACAAGTAGCCTATATCTATTTCTTTAAGCCCCAATGGGAGGGGGGCCCATAGTCTCTATGGTGTAATTAGCAGTCACAAATGATTAGCGTGTGTCTAAGGTGTGTACAGGTCGTATAATAATCTCAGCATGCTGAAATTTTTGGATTGCATGTACTTTTGTACAGTAATGTTAAGCACACAATACAGTATAGGCGCGTATCAAACGTTTAATGTAACACGTGTTGAACTTATTCGTACAAGAAACATACCCGAGACACGTCGAGCTTTAAGCATGCTGCATGCTTAAAATACTTTAACGTACACCAAGCGTACAGAACGCACATGTACGAGGTTTGTGGACACCTTGGCTAGCAGGAAAAGTAGTGATGTTGTTTAAGTTTTTTTTTTGTTTTTGTATAAATATAAGCAGCAATATCTTATGAGCATATTTGAGGAATTTGTTTCAATTTGAAGTATCAACACGTTAAATATGACATATTTTCTACTTAAGCGTACGTAGGGCCACACGGGACAGGTGCCAAAACGTCAACAAAATGTGACGATTTTCATATAGTGTTTTATTTTCCTGTCAAACGGCACTTAAATATGTTATAACATTAAAATATTTCGTCCTAAAACCATATAACACTGACTTCAGTTTCAGAAAGATTCCGACTTGGCGGCAGTGTAGTTTGATTTATGTGAAAAAAAAAATCAGAAGCAGACCGAAAAATCTGTTTGAAATAATGGCGTAATTTGACGTCGGAGAACAGTCGACGCCGATTGTATGTTTCGTTAAGGAAATCACCCACAGATACGATGAAAATGTTACAAACAACAGAAACGTCATCGGTCTGTCAGTTACTATTTAGTTCACAGTAGTTGTGGCACAGTCGATTTTCAGCTGCTCAGAAGTCCACCTATTATGATAAACGGAAGATCACCTGTCTGGCATGCTCGCCGCAAGAAATTGTTACACATATTCAACAGGTGGACGAACAATTTTGCGAGAATTGGTACGGCGTATCTGCATTTGACAGCTGGATACACAGACATAAAAATGTTGATAGCCAAGGATCTTTTGTTAAAAAAAAAACACACCCTGCAACAAATGTATAACGCGCTGGCGGCTTAAAATGTCAAGTAACGTCATAAAGAGACGTTGACCTTTGCCCCGCACTCGGTTCGGAAGTGCAGTGAAAAGGCTGTAGATGACGTGTTTTTGTCAGATTTCAATAAAACTTCTTGTATATTTGCTTATAAAATACTTTTGCAAAAGCAGATATATTCATTTTTCTGTTGAAAATATAAATGGTGTACACGAACTTTTCTGACAAACCACGTATGTATTAAACGCATTTGTTACGTGTCTCCGACGTGCTTCTGATGTTTGTTGAATCAAGGTATCTCTATGTCTATGGAAATACATTGGTTGAATTTGCGGCTTATTTTTCCAAAAACAGGGCATATTTTTCCAAAAAAAAAAAAAAAAAAAAAAAAAAAAAAAAAATCACCCACGATCCAATAGTTTTGTCTCTATAAGATTTTTAATTTTTGCTTAACTGCTGCGTTCACAATTACGGGGCTGTTTTTGCCCCTGTCACATTGTATATTTTTTCCGCTAGTTTCTCACAACGTATCTGACGTGGCGCGCTGTCACACATTGCGTTTTACGGTGCGCGACGTCATATACTTGTGTAACAAGTGTGCTTTTATGATTTTAGATGTAAATAAGTTTCAGTAATTAATGGGTGATCTAGTAAGTTGTCTAGGATGATTTTTTTACTTAAATGTCATCTGTTCTAGGCATTGTCATCCGTAAGTGGCGAGAGAGCCAACTGTGGCGGTAAAGGGGCGAAACAGCCATAATTTGCTCTTTGGAGCGAGAGGACCGTTTATTTATGTTAATGGTAGACAAATATTGATGACATATCAATATTATAATTTTCTGAGCGATCAGCTGACAATTTTTAGGCGGTAGTTCTGAGCTTGATATTGAAGAGACAACATGTAACTAATTTGCTGACAAAGAGCGGTTCTTTTGGACAAAGTAAGTTTGGAACATTGTTTTTGGGTAAACTATTATTTCAATGAAAGAACAGCTAAGCGTCAAATAATTCTTTTAGTGTGTTTCGAACAATTCTAAAATTTCTTTTAAACCACGAAAACTGAAGACAAAAAACAATTGGCGAATTCTCTCATTAGTTTTTTCTCTAAAATGCTCCGTAGTTCAATAATTTTATAAGAACGCACTGCATTGTCAGGTGTGCTGGTAGAGCTGGGAAGCAACCCCTCTTTTCTTACAGGGTTTGACAAGGCGTAATGGCAGTGGAAAAATAACTTTGTTCATTTCTAACTTGGGCACTGTAACTTGCATGTTGTATTGCATTTCAGTTACCAATCACCATTCTTCTGAAGAGAGTAAAAAAGTGTTGAGAGGTTACAGGGTTAAAGGCCACACTTTTGTAAGTATTTTTATTGTTTCACATTATTATTTATGTCTTGTGTCTAGGGCACTGGATCATAGATGTTGTTGCATTGTGGATGCACGCCTGATCAGATTCTAGCATCTACGAAGAAATATATGCATACTTTGTGTGTATTTATTGATGGCATATTTATGTGACCATATTTTTCTGTATTAAATGGTGACATGTTGGTGTGACCGTACATTTTCTTGCATTTCGCAGGAAATGCAAGAAGTTTCAGTAATGTTTCTTGAAAATTAAGTGTTTAGGTATTTCGGCATTGTTTTGAAGTACTGTCTCAGAAAATGTTTTAAAGTAATTCAAAAGATGCAACTACCCAGCGGGCACATGACGTCATAATGACGTCATATCAACGTCGATGCGACGTCATGACGTCGCATCGACGTTGATATGACGTCATGTGCCTGCTGGGTATTGAATGCAATTTTATATGAATATTTTTACATCTATGTGATACTGCATAAATTTCATTTTTTCATCACCAACATTGTCATTATTCATAATTTTTTAACTAATCTAATGTGCAAAGACAGAGAAAATTAAGTATGAACTATTTGATATGAGGTCATGTGATTTTTGTCACATGGTGGTCAGATTGGTTGCTTGGCAACTGTGGATTTAATTGATTATGATAATGATGAATAATCTCATTTCAATTTTCTCTAATTATAATTTATAGATTACTTTTGCACATTAGCTCTATGGTAATTGATATTTTTAAAATTTGCACGGTTTCATCTTGTTTATTTCATATTGGCATTGACATGAATCAAATATTGTTTAATGGCAGTAATTATGGATTTTTTGAATAATGATATATAGGGAATGGAAATGAATGCAGACTGGAAGGTCAGGATTGTTCATTTTTTATTGCAGGACCTATATGTAAATATCTACTGAGTCTGTCCATTAAACATCATCATGCCAAACTAGAGTTCTCGTCTCTATCTACTAGCCGAGTAGAAAAAACCACTTATTACAACGTGGCGCCCAACAGAAAAAGACCTACCTGCAAGATGGAACCAGACTTTGTTTCTCTGTTGATGATGGATTGATGGTGATATAATAATTGGACATTTGAAAGTTTTACCTCTTTGTCTTACCATGATGGCGAAGTGTTGTCGCGTTTCACCAGAATGATTTTAAAACTGTTTTTAACATCATACTTTTAATCTGCTGCTGGACAGTTTTATCTGTGGTAGTCATGATGCAGTTCAACACAAACACATACCAGACACTTATCTGATGTCACAGTGATCTCACAAGGACTCTGATGGGAATACATATACTTTCATCATTATTTGTTGACATTTAATACCCATGATCGTCGTTGGAATTTCATATTCTAAAACTTTTTGGTGACACTCTCAAGTGTAGCGAAACAATTGACATTTACTGATAGTTTCGACTTCATCTATGATTCCAGTGCTATAGTTTCTAGGACCAATGGTATTGTATTTAAAGCACACAGTTTGGTAAGCCGTTAGTCATGCCTGTCTGAATTTGTCTGAAAATTTTGACACATATAATCAGCTGTCTGAAATTTGTCTAGACTACAAATAGCAATTATGTCTGAATTTGTTTGAAAATTTTGACACATATAATCAGCTGTCTGAAATTTGTCTAGACTACAAATAGCAATTATGTCTGAAATTGTCTGAAATTCTTGATATACACTCAGCTGTCTGAAATTTGTTTAGACTTCAAATAGCAATCATGTCTGAATTTTGTCTGAATCTGTTAATGCTTGCGCAGTTGTCTGAAATTTATAGACATTTAAGCAATTATTTCTGACTTGGTTGATAACCCAGATTTAACCTGCTTATAGTTACAGGTCTGTAAGAATATCAGTTAATGAAAATGTTTTACAAGTGAGATAGTAAGTAAAAAAAAAATAGGATTAATTTGATCCACCAAAAATGTTTGTCATCTCAAATAATGCTTATACTGTTTAGTGGTTTAAAATGCATTTCATACATTGTTAAGTGGCCGGAGTGAGTGATTATTTTTGGTCAGAATGTGTCAAATCACTCTAATTTCACAGCATGCCTGGTGATGGAACTATTATGGTGAAGGCTGATTACTAACAATTATATTTCAGGTACAGGTGCATTGAGTTGCTTCCCTTTGCTCATTACCAGTGATTTGATTTACTATAAGAATTAAAATAGATTCAGTTTGAATTAGTTAGACAGAAACAAAACAAAGCAGCTGTTCACTATAAATGAAAATTCCAAATTGCTACATTTCATAATGGAAATTTAAAAACTGATAATTTTTTCGCAGAATAAAATAGAAATTTACAAAAGGCTGTCTGGCCCATGAGCATGTGAAAATCAATTTTTGTGCAGTGTCTTTGAAAATTGATCAGTGATATTTAATATAATTTGGTGATACTTTATAACATATTTTCTTGTCAATTTAATTTTACAGTGGGATTTTCTTTGCTGAATATTTGTTCAAATTCTACAAATATGCCATAGAGAGATGACAATGCTTGAATAGATTACAATTATTTATCATCAATAGTTACTTTTCCATAAGTTATCAATGAGTGTTACTGATTTGAGAAAATATTTGAAAAATAAAAGTGAATGTGTCCCAAATAGAGTGCAAACTAGAAAATTACTTGTGATATCTGATAGTAAGGGTGGATATTTAGATAGACTTACAAAGCAAACTTTTGTACAGAGAAGTATAACATTTTTGTACAGAGGTGGTAGAACTTCTGAGCAGACTGCAGATTTCATAGAAAGCAATTTAGATAATTTTTTGAGTATCCATGGTAAAATTTTGATTGCAATTTTCTCTGGTACATGTGACTTGACAGTGAAGCATGGTAATTATGTTCAATTAAGTGAAACAAAAGTGAGTGATATTATTAAGCAGTACAATAGAATTGTAGCATTTTGTAAACCATATGGTGATAGAGTTAAGGTAGTGATTTTAGAAACGCCTTATTATTCAATCAAGATTTACAATAAACACATTGGCACCACAGATAGAAGTGTTTCAGATAGTTGTGATACTAGGAAATTAATGAAAAAGATTGATTTATTGAATGAAAAAGTTCATGCACTGAATAATTTGAATAACGTTAGAGTGCCGAAGTTTACAAAAGATTTAATCAAAACGAGAAAGAGCAACAAGAAGCGCAAGTTTGAAACTGTTTCTTATAGTTTGCTTAAAGATGGATTACATCCAAGACCACTTCTAAGCAGATATTGGCAAAGAAGGTTGATTAACACAGTATTGGCTGATTATTGCTATTAGTATTACATAAGCATAATTTGCACTTTATTGGTTAGTAGTATAGTTTGTGTGCAGATTGTGTTGTTTAGCCATTGGGCTGCCATACATTTCTGTACCATCATAACTTGCTATTGACGAGTACAGTGTATTTGTTTGCATTGTATTTTTTCAAGTTAGTATATTTTGTCAGTGTTTGTTTGGAAAATTTTGAATATATTGCAATATGGCAGAATTAACTGAGGAAGAGGGTAAACAGCTTATTGCTGCTTTTAACAAGTTGAAAGTAAAACCCAAGTGTGACACATCTGAGGATTTAAAGACTTGGTTGACTGCATATGGCAGTGTTACTGTAAAGCCAGACCCTGCAGAAAAAGTTTCTGTAAGCCCCCAGTATCCCAGAATATCTTTATTTTATGGTGACAATACTAAGGGGGAAGTGCCTTATCAGCAATGGATTTATGAAATCAAATGTTTGTTGTTTGAGAAAACATACAAGCCTGAAATAATCTTGCAAGCTGTCCGACGTTCAGTTAGGGGTGAGGCTGCAAATTTGCTTCGTAGGTTAGGCACTGGGGCTTCTATTTCTCAGATCGTAGACAAATTTGAAAGTGTATATGGTGAGGTTGACACAAAAGAACACTTACTTGCAAAATTTTACAGTGCTAAGCAAGAAGAAAGTGAAGACATTACAAAATGGTCTTGTAGACTAGAAGACATATTATCAAATGCTGTCGACCGTGGTATTGTTGATTCAAGTAAAGTGAATGAAATGTTGAGAAATATGTTTTGGCAGGGCCTAAAACCTGATTTGAAAGATATATCTGGCTATTTGTTTGATAAAATAAAAGACTTTGATCAACTGAGAGTTGAAATCAAGAAATTAGAACAAGATCATACTGGTTCAGCTTCAAATACTTTACCATGCAAATCAGTTACAGGTGACAAGTCTGAAATGAAAGAAATGAAAACTATGATCCAGTCATTGAATAATTCTGTTAAAGAATTAGAAAAGAAAATAAGTGTTCCTGTAGAGCAAATGACATATCAGAATAATAACCAAAGACGTAAAAATAAGTCAAATAGAGGTTACCACCAAGGTGGGTTTGGTCAGAACAATGCTAGACCTTATCAAGGGCCAATTAGATTGGGTAAATTTCAAAGACAGCAAAACTACCCCATGCAAAATCAAGCTTCTGGATTTAATAATTTTCCAGTGAACAGCCAGTTTCAAGGTCAAGGTCAAAACCAGTTTCAAGATCAAAACCAGTTCCAAGGTCAAGGTCAAAACCAGTTTCAAGATCAAAATCAGTTCCAAGGTCAAGGTCAAAACCAGTTTCAAAATCAAAATCAGTTCCAAGGCCAAGGTAAAAACCATTTTCAAGGTCAAAGTCAAAATCAGTATCAAGGTCAAGGCCAAAATCAATTTCAAGGTCAAGGTTATGCAATGGGTCAAAACCAATTTCAAAGTCAAGGTCAAAGTTCAAATCAAGGTCAAGCCCAAGGTCAAGAGAATATTTTCAATAGGGGTCCATTGTGTTTTAATTGTGGTCAGTATGGTCATTATCAATGGAAGTGTCCTGTTACAAGAATGGATCATTTAAGGAAGAATTTAAACCAAATGTAGCTTATAGACAGGGGTGGTCTGTAAGCTATGCTAGTCAGTCTAGCCAATGCCCCAAAGTATTTAGTAATGTCATGGGCAATGCAAATGAAGCTCAGGTGTTGATAAATGGCATCACAGTCACATCTTTACTTGATACAGGTTCATGTGTAAGTACAATTAGTAAAAGCTTTTATGAACAATATTTAAGCCATTTAGAGTTGTTACCACTTGATAGTATTTTAAAGTTAGAGTGTGCAGATGGAAAAGTGCTACCATATCTTGGCTGTATCGATGTTGATATACAGTCTGCCAATTTTCCAACTGAACATGTACAGAGTTCAATTTTATTAGTGGTACCAGACACTGAATACAACTCAAATGTTCCATTATTACTTGGTACTAATGTACTTGATGAATTTTTAAATAGGTGTAGAACAGACTTGGGAGAAAATTTTCTTCAAACATCTAATTTGCATACTCCATGGTATTTAGCATTTAGATGTATTGTGGTCAGAGAGAAGGAATTGAAGAAAAATAATCAGAGATTAGCAATTATCAGAAGTGCTGAATCTAAAAACATTAGCATCCCAGCAAATAGTATGGTTACTGTACGGTGTATTGCTAGTAAAGAATTGGATTATCATCCAACATGTGCTATGTTAGTTCCAACTGAGAAATCAGTTTTACCAGATGATTGTGACATAACCCCTGCAGTAGTGCACTATACGTTTGGTAAGAATGGCATTATTGACGTACAAATTAGTAACGTATCTACGTCAACATTTAATGTGTCCCCAAGAGCAATTATATGTGAATTACAACCAGTACGTGTGGACTTAGAATATGGGGTTGCGGAATCTAAGGATTCAGAACAGTCCATTTTAGATCAAGTTTCAGTTGAAACTATGGGTTTATCAGAAAGTGACATTCACAAGGTCAGAGACCTACTTAACCAACATAAGGACATTTTTTCAACTGGTGATACAGATATTGGACATTGTACATTTGTTAAACATAACATCAATTTGACAGATGATATTCCTTTTAAGCAACGTCATAGACGTATACCCCCGGCAATGATTGATGAGGTTAGGGCTCATTTAGAGCAATTAGCAGCTAGTGGTATCATTAGAGAATCACATTCACCATGGGCATCAAATGTCGCCCTTGTGCGGAAACGAGATGGCAGTTTGCGCATGTGCGTTGACTACCGTCAGTTGAACAAAAGGACCATTAGAGATTCATATGCATTGCCCAGAGCAGAAGAGTTGCTGGATACTTTGTCGGGCTCAAAATATTTTACAGTTTTAGATATGAAGTCCGGATATCATCAGGTTGAATTATTAGAAGAACATAAGTGTCGTACTGCATTTACAGTTGGTCCCCTTGGATTTTGGGAGTTTAATCGCCTCCTTTTTGGCCTTTGTAATGCACCAGCAAGTTATCAGAGGCTAATGGAGCAATGTTTAGGTGATTTGAACATGAAAATATGTTGCATCTATCTAGATGATTTAATAATATTTTCTGACACTTTAGAAGAGCACATAGAGAGGTTAAACACTGTTTTAAACAGGTTGAAAGAGTGTAATCTTAAGCTAAGTCCTAAGAAGTGCAAATTCTTGCAACGGAGGGTAAAGTACATAGGGCACATTGTGTCAGAGAAGGGCGTAGAAGTGGATCCAGAAAAGGTAGAAAAAGTCATTAATTGGCCCACACCGAAGAATGGCGATGAGGTAAGGCAATTTACCGCTTTTGCAGGTTATTATAGACGTTTCGTCAGGGATTTTTCGAAGATCGCAGAGCCACTGACAGAATTACACCCAAATACATGCCTAAAAAAAGGTAAGAAAGTAAAATGTGCCAAACCTTTTCATTGGGGTCAAGAACAAGAAAAAGCTTTCGAAAAGCTTAAAAATGCGTTGTCAACACCACCAGTACTTGGGTATGCCAATTATGAAGCCCCATTTGAAGTTCATACGGACGCTAGTTTGAGAGGGCTCGGAGCAGTTTTATACCAGAAACAGGATGGTATGCTTCGTCCAATAAGTTTTGCAAGTAGAGGACTGAAAAAGTCTGAGAAACATTATCCTGCAGCAAAACTAGAGTTTTCAGCCATGAAGTGGGCTGTGACTGAAAAATACCATGATTATTTGTACGGTAATAAATTTACTGTGGTCACAGACAATAACCCTCTTACATATGTTTTATCAAAGGCTAAACTTGATGCTGCTGGCCATAGATGGTTGTCTGCATTGGCATCTTTTGATTTTGACATTATTTATAGACCATGTTCAGCCAATACTGATGCTGACATTTTGTCAAGATATCCTGGTAATATGGACACTGAGCAGATATCAGGTGAGTCAGTAAAAGTAGTATGTGGATGTTTGACTGCACCGGTTTGTCCATTAGTTTCAATGTCAATAGATATTCTTGATGTCACAGAACCTACTGGTCAGCCTATGGCACAGATTGACATCAGAGAATTAAGAAAACAGCAAAATGCTGATCCCTGTGTAGGTTACTGGCTAAGAGCAGTGAAGGATAAGAAGAAACCAAATAGGGCTGATATTCAGTCAAAAGAGGACATAGGTATGTTTAAAACATTTGATAATCTTAAAGTCATACGAGGTCTGTTGTACAGAGAGGTTGTGTCAGAGAATGAAACAAAACATCAGTTGGTATTACCCTTTTGTTATATTGAAAAAGTCCTAATGGGCCTGCATAATGATATGGGTCACCCAGGTAAAGATAGAACCCTTTCATTGTTGCGTGATAGATTTTTCTGGCCAGGTATGACGTCAGATACAGAACAGTGGGTAAGTAACTGTGAGAGATGCATAAAAAGAAAGTCGAAGACAGATGTAAGAGCTCCCTTGGTAAATATATGTACTTCTTACCCATTAGAACTTGTTTGCATAGATTACCTTACTTTAGAACCTTCAAAGGGAAACATATCCAATGTTCTAGTAATAACCGATCATTTTACTAGATTTGCGGTTGCTATACCAACTCGTAACCAAACAGCTAAGACAACTGCAGAAGCCCTATATAATGAGTTCATTGTGAAGTATGGTATACCTGCACGGGTACACTCAGACCAGGGTGCAAAGTTTGGAAGTTCTATCATAAGAGAGTTGTGTGAAATAATGGGTATGGAAAAAAGTAGAACCACAATTTACCATGCAGCGGGCAATGGGATGACAGAAAGATTTAATAAAACTTTAATTTCTATGTTAGGGACTCTTGAAACAGAGAAAAAGAAAAACTGGAAACAGTATATTGCTCCTCTGGTACAAGCATATAACAGTATAAGACATGAGAGTACTGGTTTTACCCCGTACATGCTTCTGTTTGGAAGAGAACCAAAACTGCCAATAGATATTGCTTTTGGTCTCAAAGAAAACCTAGAGTCGAAGTCATACTCAGGTACAAGTAGGCAAAGATCAGGAAAAGGCGCAATCAGAAAAAGATTCCCACTCCAAAAACCGAGGTGGGAAAAAACCAAACTAACAATCAGGTACTTATACCATGAAACAATCGTAAGCCGAATGGGCAGCTATTTTCCCAATAGGTGGCCACTCAGTTACCTTAACTTAACTAAAAATATGAAAACATACATAAGGCGCCAACAGCACAAAAGATTTTTACACACCAAGACATAAAACAAAAAGAACCACCACAGAAGTATCGACTTGGAACGATCAGTAACACAAAGTTACTGGCGGGCTTAAACCGGTTTTACATGGCCATAACCTCACCCTCAGCTTCTGCAGTGGTTCATAACATTTAGTTAGTTATTCGGTCCTCGTGGTGAATCTCTAACTAGTCAATGAATCATCAAGAACAAACAAATAAATCATGATAAACATCCTGATGAATCAAAAACCAGGACTCACAGACTGAGTAAGCTGCCCGACGATGGAGATCCCTGGGCGCCGAATAACCTACTAACTCCGGAGCAAAAGAAAAACACCAGTTGGACCCCGGTGGGCCAAGCAACAGACAAGAAGCTTCGGCCCCAACCAACTAAAATGAATAGCTTTATGTCGGGGCCATCATAGAGTCTGACGCCCGACCCACCGGCGTGCAATTAAAGAAGGCAGCATAGTTATCAACCATGATTGGGTTAAAAACTAAGCATGCAGACTGTCGCATGACATTCAAGTTATAACCTATACGTTTGTAACGTGTTATGATTTTTCTGAACTGAAAAGAAAAATCATTAATTCCTTTAAGTTTCTTAAATTTGTAAACCAAGTCACCATAAAATTCAGGTTCCGAAAGGCCCTCACTTAAAAGCGTCTTTAACCCAACATTATATTTGGAAATCAATTCATAGTGTCTACGATAAAATTTAGAAAATGTTTTTCGAAGTTTATGATACCGATAGCCCTGTTGGAGAAGTTTTGCCGTTAAACATTTATTTCGAGCGTTGAAGTCTGTAACATGATTGCAGACTCTAGCAAACCTAATAAGTTGCGAAATGTATACACCATAAGAAGCACGACGAGGAACGTCACCATCCAAAAAAAAAAAAAAAATTACTATATCAAAATCAAAGTCATCGCGCTTATCATAAATTTTAGAAGAAACAAATCCATTTGCAACAGAAAGATGTAGATCTAAAAAGGGGGCTTCAGTATCTGAAATATTGGCTTTGTTCAACTGAAGTTCAGGTGGATAAATTTGATTGACCATACCTTCAAAATAAGGGTTGTCAATGTTCAGTAGGTCATCGAGGTACCTAGATGTGGAATTAAAAGCCTCGATAACATCAGCTTGATTATCATGGTTAAGAGAATCCATGAAATCTCTTTCGTAGCAGTATAAAAATAAATCAGCTACGAGAGGTGCGCAATTTGTACCCATCGGAATTCCAACAATTTGTCTGTATAACTTGTCCCAAATCTAATATAAATATTATCAAGGAGATAGGATAAGGCGTCGCATACATTCTGACATGACCAAAGTGTATACCGACTTTGGTCAGAGGAAGTGAAAAAAGCCTTTCTGTCATTACATGCCAAATAAAGTGAACCATAGTTTTTTAATGCCCTTTTGAAGGTCCACTCTATCAAATCCAGAAGTTTTTCTTTAATTAGATTATGTGGTAATGTTGTATACAGAGTAGAAAAATCATATGTGGACAAGCTTGTCGCACGGAACCCTCTACACTTCAATTTACTGAGCACCTCACCAGAATTTTTTATTGACCAAAACCAATTTTTATTTGAAGTTTCATACACTGTCTCACAGTATCGTATAACATGAGATTTGATAGCAGTAAGACAGGAAGTTAATAATTTAGAAAGTTCAGTGGTAGTACAAGAGCTAGAATTTGCAATAAATCTAGCTTTGTATGGTCTTTTGTGAAGCTTACGTAACCAATACATCGTAGGAAGTTTGTCTTGGCCTTCATTGACACAAACAGAAAACTTAACAGGTAAATCGTTTAAGTGGGCATTAACTACAGACACCTCATCAGTATCTGTCTCCAGATAAGCCCTGGTACCATCAAGCTCCTGTTTTAAGGTGTTAACGTAGTGAAGCCTACAAACGACAACAACATTGTTTGCGGCTTTATCTGCCGGAACCAAGACATACCTTCTATGAAATTCTTGGATACCCTGCTTCAAATGCCTAAATGACGATTTGGGTTTAGGAGGTAAAAGATTAGTATTTTGTGAATAAAACTTAATACGTTTATCCACGATAGTGAAGATACTTCTTTTCCATTCTTTAAGAGCATTATCCTCAACACCCTCTCGTTTACACCATCGATTACCGAAATCATTTAATGCAGATGAAATCTCCTCTCTACATTTGTCGAAATTAATGTAGGAAGGGAATCTATATTTCGGACCTTTAGAAACAATTTTGCGAATTCTAGAATCCGAAATTATTTTTAAATTTCCAATAACAATATGTCCAGCGGGTTGATAAACATATTTTGAATCTTTACAATCTCAAGACTTAGGAGTATTAGCATGGATATCAAGATCAGAAACAAGTTTATTGAAATTAAAAATTGTATTTCTGATTGGTTTGTTATATTTGTAACAAATAATAGGAGGTTCTGAATTTTGGAAGTAGGTAGGTATAGACTGTATCACTGATTTATCCTGGAATATGCTTGGTAAATCAATAAAGTCAATTCCTTTATTGATGAAAGGAATTTTAATAAAACTTCTAATGTGATTGGATTCGGAATCGATAAATGGACGAAGAGCATGCTGAGTATAACATCTTGTTAACAGTGCAGCGTCATACATTTGATGATTTCTATCGTAAAATCTATTAGCCTCTGTGTCCAAGGAACGTAATGCAGCAATAGGTAGAGAACTAAGATACGACAGCATTGGATGTCGACCGTGAATCCTTAGTTTAACAGCTAAATCATTAAGAGAAATGTTCAATTTTAATGCAGCACACCATTTACGTTTGTCATTACCCCTTTTCCGTATACCATGAGATCTAGATTTACGTTTACGAGAGTCCGAAAGTGTAAGTACATCAAAATCGGGCATTTTGGAAATATTGCCTTCATGGTAAATGTTGTCGTTAAATCCCAGTGGAAAGGGTGTTTGCAGTAATTTTATCCATTTAAGTTCAGTTTCAAATCGTTTAATGTTTTTGAATCTAACTGAAGAATTTTCATCATATGAGATTTTCTCCACTGGTTGAACTTTAACATCATTGGGAGAATGACCAGTGCGCTTAAAATGCTGGTACAGAAAGGTATCATTATTTTTGGGTTTTCTGATTCTACGATAGTGCTCACCAAATCGTTTTTGCAAAGTTCGACAAGTTTGTCCAACATATTGCATCCTACAATTGTTTGTATTTCAAGTAAGAACATATACAAGATCCATTGATTTTCAGTCTAAATCAGAATCATTAACCACTGAAAATGTCCTACCATTCACAGATGAAGTGATAGTAGTCTTAGAGCATAAATGATTGCAACAGTTGCACTTCTTGGCATTGCACTTAGAAATACTAGGGTACATTCCAGGTCTCTTGAACGGATTAATATATTTACGTAAAATTGGTGATTTGAGTGGAGATAACCTAATCTGAAGATTATTACGAAACATATTAGAATTAGAAGCTCCGTGTAGATTAACAGTAGATGCCGAAAATAAATTAAGAGGTGTCACCCTTACAGTAGGTAATGAATTTTGAAAATTGTTAGTTGAATGAGGAATCCGTACAGTAGACGCGGCATGCAACCTAAGGGGTGTTAATGTAATTCCTAATCTTTTTGTGATATTCATAGTTGGGAGTATTGTGTTGATACTGCCAAAAGGAGCGCGACACTCATACCGGTTATAGAATAAATAATGCACTTAATCGTAATGCAAAATCTTTCGAATGAAAGAAAAAGGTATAACCGAAACCCACACCTCAGGTCCATGTCTAATACAAGTCCATGGATAGAAACGTAAGAATCGCTTATACAACGAGATACGAGTGACGGTCAACTAATGACCTTCAATACGGTATCGAAGAGTTGTGGTAGTTAGAGATAGGAAAATACAAACTGATTGCAAGCAATCCCTGAGGATTGGAAAAATAAGAGCATTAAATGGATGTACGGGGAGACTTTTTAGGGCCGCCACACGGCACAACCACAAGAACTCTGATATAAAAAGGTACAAGTAGGCAAAGATCAGGAAAAGGCGCAATCAGAAAAAGATTCCCACTCCAAAAACCGAGGTGGGAAAAAACCAAACTAACAATCAGGTACTTATACCATGAAACAATCGTAAGCCGAATGGGCAGCTATTTTCCCAATAGGTGGCCACTCAGAATACATAACAGATCTTCAAGGTAAGATTAAGGATGTGTTTGATATAGTCCAAAAGAATGCTGACAAATCAAGAGAAAAACAAAAGATGTATTACGACCTTAAAGCAAGGGCTGCCAAACTGATAGAGGGTGACAGAGTATTGATAAAGATTCTTGCTCATGAGGGTAAGCATAAACTTGCAGATAAATGGGCAGTAGATGTGTATGTTGTGACAAAGCAGCCTAATCTAGACATACCAGTATATAAGGTAAGAAAGGAAGATGGTACAGGTCTAGAGAAAAGATTGCATAGAAATCATCTATTGCATCTTGGCAATAGAATGAAAGCAAAAATTGCTAAAGAAAGCAATGAAATTGATCAAGAGACATTTTCTCCTGATAATCAGACAAAGGTCGTTGAAAAAGGTAATAACAGTACAAAAGAAAAACCTGTTCATAAACCAAGGCAGAGAAAGGATCAAGAAAAAATGAAGGTATGGGAGACAGAAGATAAGGTTAGTGATGATGAATCTGACATTATAGTTGTTTCTG
Organism: Rugalucina vietnamica; assembly: GCA_964017185.1. Lineage (NCBI taxonomy): Eukaryota > Metazoa > Mollusca > Bivalvia > Lucinida > Lucinidae > Rugalucina > Rugalucina vietnamica. Next base: position 57,600,812 of record OZ024875.1, on the reverse strand, counting down.
AGGCAGCTATGGAAAATGTTAGTAGTCATGAGGTAAATGAACTTCTGTCTAATGACGAAAGTGAAGATGATGAAAATGGTGCACCAGATTCTGTAGAGATTCTTGAGAATCTAAGTGAAAGTGGGGACGCCCACGATTCAGAAATTGATAACTTGTTGCCAGTTGAAGATGATGAAAACATTGAATCTAATGTATTGGATGATGTAAATGAAGTTGAAGAGGAAAGTTTATCTCTTACCGTGAGAGATAATTTGCCTGAAGCAAACGCTAGTGGATCTGATCATAAAGAGCGCTCTAAACAACCAACCGTTAAATCCCCTAGGCGTTCGAGTAGAGTAAGGAATAAACCAAAATGGCAGCAATCAGGTGATTACTGCATGGGCATATCAAAACAAGTTATGATGTTACAGACATTGTTAAGTTCTTCTGTGGTAAAGACTCTTGATCCTAGTATAATAACAGCTGTAACTAAGGGAATAAGTGATTCATTGTAAATGACGGGACGTCATTTCAGGACCAGGGGGAGTGTGTAACAAGTGTGCTTTTATGATTTTAGATGTAAATAAGTTTCAGTAATTAATGGGTGATCTAGTAAATTGTCTAGGATGATTTTTTTACTTAAATGTCATCTGTTCTAGGCATTGTCATCCGTAAGTGGCGAGAGAGCCAACTGTGGCGGTAAAGGTGCGAAACAGCCATAATTTGCTGTTTGGAGCGAGAGGACCGTTTATTTATGTTAATGGTAAACAAATATTGATGACGTATCAATATTATAATTTTCTGAGCGATCAGCTGACAATTTTTAGGCGGTAGTTCTGAGCTTGATATCGAAGAGACAACATGTAACTAATTTGCTGACAAAGAGCGGTTCTTTTGGACAAAGTAAGTTTGGAACATTGTTTTTGGGTAAACTATTATTTCAATGAAAGAACAGCTAAGCGTCAAATAATTCTTTTAGTGTGTTTCGAACAATTCTAAAATTTCTTTTAAACCACGAAAACTGAAGACAAAAAACAATTGGCGAATTCTCTCATTAGTTTTTCTCTAAAATGCTCCGTAGTTCAATAATTTATAAGAACGCACTGCATTGTCAGGTGTGCTGGTAGAGCTGGGAAGCAACCCCTCTTTTCTTACAGGGTTTGACAAGGCGTAATGGCAGTGGAAAAATAACTTTGTTCATTTCTAACTTGGGCACTGTAACTTGCATGTTGTATTGCATTTCAGTTACCAATCACCATTCTTCTGAAGAGAGTGAAAAAGTGTTGAGAGGTTACAGGGTTAAAGGCCACACTTTTGTAAGTATTTTTATTGTTTCACATTATTATTTATGTCTTGTGTCTAGGGCACTGGATCATAGATGTTGTTGCATTGTGGATGCACGCCTGATCAGATTCTAGCATCTACGAAGAAATATATGCATACTTTGTGTGTATTTATTGATGGCATATTTATGTGACCATATTTTTCTGTATTAAATGGTGACATGTTGGTGTGACCGTTAATTTTCTTGCATTTCGCAGGAAATGCAAGAAGTTTCAGTAATGTTTCTTGAAAATTAAGTGTTTAGGTATTTCGGCATTGTTTTGAAGTACTGTCTCAGAAAATGTTTTAAAGTAATTCAAAAGATGCAACTATTGAATGCAATTTTATATGAATATTTTTACATCTATGTGATACTGCATAAATTTCATTTTTTCATCACCAACATTGTCATTATTCATAATTTTTTAACTAATCTAATGTGCAAAGACAGAGAAAATTAAGTATGAACTATTTGATATGAGGTCATGTGATTTTTGTCACATGGTGGTCAGATTGGTTGCTTGGCAACTGTGGATTTAATTGATTATGATAATGATGAATAATCTCATTTCAATTTTCTCTAGATTACTTTTGCACATTAGCTCTTTGGGAATTGATATTTTTAAAATTTGCACAGTTTCATCTTGTTTATTTCATATTGGCATTGACATGAATCAAATATTGTTTAATGGCAGTAATTATGGATTTTTTGAATAATGATATATAGGGAATGGAAATGAATGCAGACTGGAAGGTCAGGATTGTTCATTTTTTATTGCAGGACCTATACGAGGGGTGATCGGAAAGTACGTATAAAAATGCTGTCAAATAAGTTTGCGTCAACCGATTGATATGAAATTTAGTACGAATAAACATTGATCCTTTTGTAATTGAATGCCACTGTTATTTTAAAACAATAACGTCAGACGTTCATGCATGAGACAGCGTAATGACGTCACTTCACGTGACCCGGCGCACCTGTACCCCTGTGTTGACTTTGTCAGTGTATTTTTGGGTTTGGGAAAGTTGGTCGGTATGTTTTTCATGAAAAATAATTTTCTAACATTGGTTGACCACTTTTCGAAAACATACGGCATTCTGACGCTTTATCTACTAATAAGGTAAAATTAAATTCAACAGGTTAGCGTAAAATATGCTAGAACTTCCATCTCATTTTGTAAAGTTAAATTCAATACCTTGTTTTCTGGTCGAAGTTTAACGAAATGATAAAAAGACTGGCATAAACTATAAGTAGTAGAGACCATGTCAAGAATAAAAATGTTTCGACATTGCTGTAAATCCCTATATACTTTTAAAAAATGACTTCGCGAAAATGCAACATTGTCGAAAATCTTAACAGTTTAATTTGTCTATTTGACAGAGTCGGTATTTGCAAGACTCTAGAGACAAATGCATTCGATAAAAATCCTCGTAACTTTACAAACATAAGCCGTGCACGTTGTAGTTTATAAGTATTAAATAAAATCTGGGCATACGCAATCAAAACGGGTGTTACGATACTTTGAACTAAGAGGTATTTTGAAAGAATAAAGCTTCGACGTTACGCTGCGCCGCATAACGTTAGGAGGTGTTTCCATAACAACAGCTGCAACGCACGTGTGCGTATTATGCATGCGTTGTTGCAATGGAATAACTGCATATCTATTGCTGCATACTGTGATGAAATTTTATCTCGAAATGATAAAAACTAAAGAAATGAGAACATTTTTATACGTACTTTCCGATCACACCTCGTATGTAAATATCTACTGAGTCTGTCCATTAAACATCATCATGCCAAACTAGAGTTCTCGTCTCTATCTACTAGCCGAGTAGAAAAAACCACTTATTACACTTGTTTACTATATCCCTGAAGAAGCCAAGATGGCGAAACGTTGGATAAAGTGATAAATGTAATTAAAACTGGACTTCAGTTCGTGTTGGTGTTGTTTCATTTATTAACTATTCGGCATATTTTTCCACACGCTCGGTGCGCGGTTTGTCTTATACGTTATTGACTGCGATAGAAAATTGAGGCTATTGATATGACACTTGTGTCATATCTTTTCTTGTTTCTAATATGACGCTACACTTTTGGAAAGCTACGACAACCGGGAATCAATAGCAGGGGTAATAAGCTTTCATTTGAGACCAAGTTTGTCCTTTCCCCTTATGGGTGCATTTTATCGCCAAGTTTCGGTTTCATGTACCATACTATATGCTGATATGCCATACCATACTTTACATTAAGTTGATTCAAACATCTACGACTGATCTAATGTGGAAGAGCAGTAGCCGGAATCCTGGCTACTACAAACACCAAAGCCATTCACAAATGTGTTTCGGTTCCCTTATGGGCATAACACCATCATCAGAACTGAGTAGGGGTAATATCATTACCATGTAGCAGGTGATTTATTGCTGAAGTAAGGCCAGCACTAGGAGTCGAATGTATAGCCTGTTGCATTTTTCCAGGTATTGTTGTGAAATTGAGATAATGACCCTTCTAGATATCTTTTGTCCTAAGAACAACTGAACAGAGGCTTCATAGCCTGGTTTCAGTCTGTTAAAAACAGAACATAGCTGAAAACATAATTAACTGTCATCAAATGTCATCAAATTTCTGGTAGATCTAAGTTACTTGTATGCATGTAGACCTATTGTGATCACATCGGTAATTGTAGCAAACTAGTGAGTACATGAAAACATCATTAATTGTCTTCGTTTCGGAATGGTTTTATGTTTTATGACTCTATTTGAATTTTAGAACTGTTAGTGTCTTTTAATGTACATGTTGATATATCCAGTTATGTTCAAGCAACTGGTATACCACCCTTCGGGAAATAGCGATTCGCTCGACTTAAAGTATGTTCTCTTTGTATCTGTACCTGTTTGTAATTTTTGTTGCTTCCCGCCTTGGGTTTAAGGTTTCACATTTTTTCTGAGTTATCGAATCCTGATCATTGCTTACTTCGTACTTTTAACTTATCGTATATTCTCTTTGTATTTGTCACTGATTGGTTCTAAGCTGCTGTTTTAGGATATGACTTTGGCCCTGGTTGCACCCGTTCCTGATTACTGATTTCAATGAAATGTTTGCAGCGCTTACAAACGGGCGGTCGTGTAGGTCTGGGCCTAGGTATGGGTATTGGTCTTGGTCTACACAGCGTTGAAACTTTTGAAGATCTTTCTTTTAAAACTTCTTTCTCCTTTTTCAGATTTTCAACATCTCCTTTAAGACAGCTTATATCTTCATTGAAAAAAAGGTACAAGTAGGCAAAGATCAGGAAAAGGCGCAATCAGAAAAAGATTCCCACTCCAAAAACCGAGGCGGGAAAAAACCAAACCAACAATCAGGTAATTATACCATGAAAACATTTCGTAAGCGGAATGAGCAGCTATTTTCCCAATAGGTGGCCACTCAGTTACCTTAACTTAACTAAAAATATGAAAACATACATAAGGCGCCAACAGCACAAAAATATTTTAAACACCAAGACATAAAACAAAAAGAACAACCACAGAAGTATCGACTTGGAACGATCAGTAACACAAAGTTACTGGCGGGTTTAAATCGATTTTACATGGCCATAACCTCACCCTCAGCTTCTGCAGTGGTTCATAACATTAAGTTAGTTCTTCGGTCCTCGTGGTGAATCTCTAACTAGTCAATGAATCATCAAGAACAAACAAATAAATCATGATAAACATCCTGATGAATCAAAAACCAGGACTCACAGATTCAGTAAGCTGCCCGACGAGGGAGATCCCTGGGCGCCGAATAACTTACTAACTCCGGAGCAAAAGAAAGTCTGTTTATCTCCTCTTGCAGATCAATTATTTTCTCACCTTCACTATCCATAATCGCTTTCTCCTCGAGATCCATATGATTGTCTTTTTTCTGAATTCTGTCCCAGGCCGATACCATTTGAGCACAACACAGGGCGACTATAAGCAAGGCTAGAATCCACTTCATGTTTGGTTATTCTTTAGCGAAGCCTGAATTATTGAATTATGGTAATGTGAAGCAAAACATTTTATTTTGTCTTTTAAAATCAAGCAGCAACACGTAGTGGCAATATAAACAAAAAAAAATAAGAAAGAATAAATGTAAGCAACGAGCAGGAAATGGCTCAATCAGAAAGAAATTCCCACTCCAAGAATTTCATTGAACCAACCATGGAATTCATTAAAATGCCTATTGGCACTGGCAGGTAAACATACATTGCAGTCAATAAAATTACAATTACAATGTAAATTTGTTACATGTAGTTGGTTTGTCTTATGTTTTATTTAAACATTGCTTGCCTGAATGGATATGTTTTATTTGATTGAGCTTTAACCAGACCACTGCTTCCCACTACGTTTTTTGGAGTGGGAATTTAATTCTGATTGTGTCATTTCCTGATCACTGCCTACTTTTTTTTTTCATGAAAACTGACATTGATAGTAATGGATAGTAAACACTAGCCAAGAACTGGAGCAAAGAAAAACAAATTCCGCCCTAAAACACAGGTGGGAAGAAAACAAAAAAGCTTATAGAGAGTGGTACAAAAATAACATATCACAAGCTGTGTTAACAGCTATTACCATTCAGGTCACTCAGTTTCCCGAACTTAACTAAATACATGTATATGAAAATGCTTATAAAAGGCACATGGTCCATGAGCTATTTAAGATGTCGGTACCACCTGACCTGAACAGATCCCCCCGCACTTTTTCACAATTTTGGCATGTATAGAATTAGATAAAAACGGGTAGGGGGGCTTTCTAGGTGGTAGCTTTATGGTTAAAATCTTCGAGTTTATTCTAGTATACCCCCTTCATTTGTCTGTGTTTTATCTTATATCTTAAGTTTTCTTCAATTTTTGGAACAAGATAGTCAGCTTGTTCATATGTCTTATTATATGACATGGCTATCAATTATTGTCATATCAATCATTTGATACCAATTTTAGCTCTCTAGGACTTTTGGCTGCTGAGATATAAACGTTTCTGTTGGTAAACCCCCTCTATTTTTCTGTCATTTTTATCTAATATTTTAAGTTCTCATCAATATTCAACACTAAGAAAGCCTAGTTTTTCATAAATCGTATCCTATGATTATAGAGCAATACCATAGCAATCATTTGATACCATTTTCGGCTTTCCATAACTTTTGGTTTCCGAGTTATAAAGATTTTTTGGGGGTATACCCCCTCCACTTTTTTCTGTGATTTTTCTCTAATATTTATAGTTTTTATCAATATTCGAAAAAGTAAGTCAGGTTGTTTGTGTATCTTACCACGTGATTTTAGAACATTATCTTAGCAATTATTGGATACCAATTTCAGCTTTCTAGAGCTGTTTGTCATTGAGATAGTAGCAGTTTTATTGGTATACCCCCCTTCCTTTGCAAGTGATTTTTCTCTTATATCTTAAGTTCTTTTAAATATTTGAGAAACAAGAAAGTCAGCTTGTTTATATACTTGTTGCATGGTTATAGAATATTGTCATAGCAATCATTTTATAGCAATGTCAGCTCTGTAGAGCCTTTGGTAACTGAGATATCAGCAGTTTTATTGATATACCCTCTTCTTTGCCAGTGATTTTTCTCCTATATCTTAAGTTTTCTTAAATATGTTAAGCAGCAAAAAAAAGTTAGCTTGCTATATACCTTTTACATGGTCATAGAATATTGTCATATCAATTATTTGATACCAGTATCAGCTCTCTAAGACTTTCGGTTGTTGATACATATATGTTTCCTTTAGTATACCCCCTATATTTTTCTGTGATTTTTAGCTCACCTGAGCCGAAGGCTCACAGGTGAGCTTATAGTATACCCATGCTCCGTCGTCCGTCCGTCGTCCGTCGTCTGTCGTCCGTCGTTCACAATTTCAAAGATCTTCTCCTCTGAAACCGCTTGGCCAATCAAAGCCAAACTTCATGTGGAGCATCCTTAGGAAGGGGGAACGAAAGTTTATAAAAATGGTCCAGGTCACATGACCAAGATGGCCGCCATGGCTATAAATAGCAAAAACCTTTAAAAATCTTCTTCTCCAGAACCAGTGGGCCGATTTCCACAAAACTTGATATGTAGCATCGGGGATGCAGGCCCATCATAGTTTATATAAATCATGACCCTAGGATGACCCTGACCTATTTTACGGCAAGGTTAACTTAGGTCGCCAATGCACTTGAATGGGAAAAAATGGTAAAATGCTATTAAATGGGTAAAACTTACTGGGAATAGGCAAATAGACAGAAAATTAATGTTTATGGAAAAAATTTCCCCCCTGGGGGTTGTCTGCCTCTGCCCCGGGGCTATATACATGTATATTTCCATAATATTGAAACACCTTCTCCTCTGAAACCGCTTGGCCAATCAAAGCCAAACTTCATGTGGAGCATCCTTAGGAAGAGGGAAAAAAGTTTATATAAATGGTCCAGGTCACATGACCAAGATGGCCGCCATGGCTATAAATAGCAAAAACCTTTAAAAATCTTCTTCTCCAGAACCAGAAGGCCTATGATTTTGAAACTTGACATGAAGCATTAGGCAATGGAGCTCTTCAAAGTTTATATAAATTATGACCCTGGGATGACCTTGACCTTTTTAACAGCAAGGTCAACTTAGGCCGCCCATGCATTTGAATGGGAAAATTAGGAAAATGTCATTTAATGGCAAAAAACTTGCTAGGAATGAGCAAATGGACAGAAGATTTATGTTTATGAAAATATTTTGGGCCCAGAGGGCTGTCTGCCCCTACCCCGGGGCTATATACATGTGTATGACCATAATATTCAAACATCTTCTTCTCTGAAACCGCTTGGCCAATCAAAGCCAAACTTTATATGGGGCATTCTTAGAAAGAGTGAATGAAAGTTTGTATAATTGGTCAAGGTCACATGACCAAGATGGCCACCATGGCTATAAATAACAAAAACCTTTAAAAAATCTTCTTCTCCAGAACCAGAAGGCCTATGGGTTTGAATCTTGGCATGAAGCATCAGGCAAATGGAGCTCTACAAAGTTTGTATGAATCATGACCCTGGGATGACCTTGACCTTTTTTACGGCAAGGTCAACTTAGGTTGCCCATGCATTTGAATGGGGAAAATTGTTACAATGTCATTTGAAGGGCAAAACTTGCAGTTAATTGGCAAATGAACTGAATCTTTATGATTTAAAAAAGAAATTGACTCCAGAGGTTGCTCTGACCCTGCCCTAGGATTATATACATGTATATTACCATTCTAGTCAAACAAGTTTATTGCTATATATCTCAGGTCTCAGGTGAGCGTTTACAGGACCATTGGTCCTCTGGTTTATCTAATATTTTAAGTTTTCATCAATATTCAAACACTAAGAAAGTCTAATTTTTCATAAATCTTATCTTATGATTATAGAACATTACCATAGCAATCATTTGATACCAATTTAAGCTCTCTATAATTTTTGGTTGCTGACGTATTAAGTTTTTTGGTGGTATACCCGCTCAATTTTTCTGAGATTTTTCTCTAATATTTTAAGTTTTTATCAATATTCAAAAAAAAGAAAGCCAGATTGTTTAAGTGACTTACCAAGGGGTTTTAACGCGTTATTTTAGCAATCATTTGATACCAATTTCAGCTTTCTAGGGCTTTTTGTCGATGAGATATTAGCAGTTTTATTGGTATACCCCCTTCGTTTGCAAGTAATTTTTCTCTTATATCTTAAGTTCTTTTAAATATTTGAGCAACAAGAAAGTCAGTTTGTTTATATACTTGTTACATGGTTATAGAATATTGTCAAAGCAATCATATTATAGCATTTTCAGACTCTAGAACATTTGGTTATTGAGATATATACGTTTCCGTTGGTATACGCCCTATATTTTTCTGAGATTTTTTATCTAATATTTAAAGTTCTCATCACTATTTCATCAATGAGAAAGTCAAATTATTTATGTTTTTATCACATGATTAAAGGAAGTTATTCCAGCAATCATTTGATACCAACTTAATCTCTTTAGATCTTTTGGTTACTGATATATTAGCAGTTTTCTTGGTATACCCCCTTCGTTTGCCAATGTTTTTTTCTCCTATAGCTTATGTTCTCTTAAATATTCGGGAAAGAAAAAAACATATTTTGTTTATATACCCTTTGCATGGTTATAGAATATTGTCATAGCAATCATTTGATACCAATTTCAGCTGTCTAGGACTTCTGGTTGCTGAGAAATATATGTTTCCGTTGGCATACCTCCTATATTTTTCTGAGATTTTTATCTAATATTTAAAGTTTTCATCTATATTCCAACAATTAGAAAGTCAAAATATTTATGTTCTTTATCTTATGTTTATAGAACATTATTTTTGCAATCATTTGATACCAATTTTAGCTCTCTAGAGCTTTTGGTCACTGATATATCAGCAGTTTTTGTATACCCCATTCGTTTGCAAATGTTTTTTTCATCTATAGCTTAAGTTCTCTTAAATATTCGAGAAACAAGAAAGACATTTTATTTATATACCCTTTACATGATTATAGAATATTGTCATAGCAATCATTTGATACCAATTTCAGCTGTCTAGGACTTTTGGTTGCTGAGATATATACGTTTCCGTTGGCGTACCCCCTATCTTTTTCTGAGATTTTTATCAAATATTTAAAGTTCTCATCTATATTCCAACGATGAGAAAGTCAAATTGATTATGTTTCTTATCTAATGATTATAGAACATAATTCTAACAATCATTTGATTCAAATTTTAGCTCTCTAGAGCTTTTGGTCATTGAGCTATCAACAGTTTTATTTGTATACCCCCTTCGTTTGCCAATGATTTTTCTCCTATATCTGAAGTTCCCTTAAGTATTTGCGCTACAAAAGAGTCAGCTTATTGATATATCTAATTGTATAATTATGAAATATTGTTATAGCAATCATTTGATACCAATTTCTGTTCTTTATGACTTTTGGTTCCTGAGAAATACACGTTTTCGTAGGTATACCCCCTCCATTTTCTGTGATTTTTCTCTAATACTTAAAGTTTCCTCAATACTTGAACAATACAAAAGTCTGACTATTAATGTATCTTATTATGTCGTTTTAGAATGTTATCATAGCAATCATTTGTTACAAACTTCAGCTCTCTGTGGCTTTTGGCTGCTGAGCTATAAACGTATCTGTAGGTATACCCCCTACATTGGTCTGTGATTTGTCTTTAAAATTGAAAGTTCTCATCAATATTTGAATATCAAGAAGGTCAAAATCATTCTGTATTTTTTCACATTAATATAGAACATTATCATGACAATAATTTAATATAAATTTCAAGTCTTTGGAGTTTTTGGTTGCTGAGATATCTGAATTTCGTTGATTTTTCCCCTTCGTTTATCTGTTATTTTTCTCTAATATCTGAAGTTCTTTTTTAATATTTGAGCCTTAAGATAGCCAGCTTGTTTATATATCGTATTACATGGTTATAGAACATTGTCATAGCAATCATTTGATAACAATTCTAGCTCTTTGGAGCTTTTGGTTGCTGAGATATAAACAAGTGTGCTGGTATTCTCCATTTTCTGTGATTTTAGTCTAATAGATGAAGTTTTCATTAATATTCGAACACCAGGAAGTCAATTTGATAATAATATCTTATTACATAGTTATTTAGCATTGCAAAAGCAATCATTTGATACCTATTTCTGCTTTCTAGATCTATCAGTAGCCAAGATACATGTGGTAATACAGGTGTATCACCTTACTAACTGCGTTTATTAGGGGTTGTATTGAACACTCTGTGATTTTAGGTGACACAAATGGGCATTAAAGTGATCCTCTGACCAAACTGACACCCTTGAGCATTTGTTCTAAGGGTTCAAATTACATCCTATAACCCAAACAAAACCCATCAAATGGCAATATAATTATTTTCCCTTTGTAAATCCTGATTTTCGTCATTTTCATTAATATTCATGAAAATGCAAATGAGATGATTTTCAGTTAGGCCCATGGCTTCAACAAATTTGTCAAATAGAATAATTGATACAATAACAAGGAGCCACAATGAAAGTTTAGGCCTGAAATTAGTTTTTTATGGGATAATTGATTTTTAACTTTTTTTCATTTTAATGTTTTAATGAAAATTCATGAATATGCAAGTAAGATAATTTCCATTACTTATCATAGGATAAAAGGGATATGGCTAAGCTTAAGAATGAGACCAAGTTCAATGGTCTAGGATAAAATACAATTGAGATATTTTCAATTTTCTATGTGTACCCCCATTATTGACGCAAAAATTGAATATTTAGAGTAATTTAATAAAACATAGCGTAAAACACAAACGCCTCGACTTTCAGATGGCAGAAAACAGGATTTGATAGCTTTTTCAATGTACTGTTAGAGAATAATAGTGTAGAAATTTCCCTTGGGGAGGAAAGGGGGATATGGATAGCTAGAAGACTATTCCCTACCGTTTTTTGTGTTAAAATGACGTTTTTTTTTAGTTATGGGGTATCGTAAATAACGTATCGTGTCACCATCAAAGCTACCAGCAATGCAAGTCTCCCCGATTTTTTACAAGTCTACAAACATAGTCCTACATAAATATCAAAAGGGGATTTGTTCAGGCCAGATGGTACCGACCCCCAAAATTTACGGTATTGGCTCATGGACCATACGTTCAGTTGAATAAATAAATAAATAAATAAATAAATAATATATATATATATATATATATATATATATATATATATATATATATATATATATATATATATATATATATATATATATATATATATATATATATATATATATATATATATATATATATATATATATAACAAATAATTCAAATACCTGATGTGATTGGAAAGCTCGTTATGTTATGCCTTATCTGTTCTTGTTTGTTTTCACCACAGAATAAAAGACGTAATTTCACACACTAAAGCCCCGTTTACACATTCACAATTTTCTCTACGATTCACCACGATTCACCCCGATTTCTCATGGTCAGAACAATCGGGATGGATCGTGGCGAATCGTGGCGAAAAGTGAAAATATTCAGTGTCACTACGATTCCAGTAAGACTGTCCACGATATTAGTACGGTGTCTGTAAGGTATCGCTACGAATCAATGACGATTCATGACGGCAACGCTACGGTCAATGAGAATTAACCACGGTGGCACAACGAATGCTCACGGTGCTTGTACGGTTCGATACGGTACTAGTACGATTCACGGCGGTAGCCGTCGTGGCCAATCGTGGAGCTCCGTAGCGAAACCGTGGATGATTCGTAGGACAACCGTACACAATTCGTGGTGAATCGTGAGAGTTCGTGGTGTCAAAGATTCCACGGTTTCGCTACGGAGCTCCACGATTGGCTACGATCTCTCACGAATAGCCGCGAATTAAGCTACGGTGTCTGTACGAATAAGCACGATTCCGACACGGTTGCGCTACAAATTAGGCCACGCCCAATAACCACCACGATTCGCCACGATACGCCACGAATGTTTTAAACAGTTTAAAACTTCCGTAGCGCTACCGTGAAGTTTCCCGAATCATCACGATTCATCAAGATTCACCACGATTCACCACGGTACACCAAGGTACACGACGATTTTACAAATCGTGGCGAATCGTAGCCGCACCGTAGCCAAAAATCGTGAATGTGTAAACGGGGCTTAAGTAACATATTTTATTGATAATATGAACAAAAGAATTATTAAAGGATATTCAAAGAATGAAACATTTTGCACTTAACGCTCCTGACAACCGCGTGATCCCAGCAAAATACGATGGTCAAAACAATGATAATTTCAGGTTTATTGCTGTATGGTTCCTGCTAATTGGATATAAGAGAAAACTGCAAAACTGATTTTGGTTTCAATTAAAATTGAATGAGAAGTTTTTGTCGTCTTAAATAATGCGAACGGGGGAAATTTTACTCTGCGCATGCGCACACGTGTTTACCTCCAAAATCACCAAGAAACAATGTCAGCTACTCCCTCTCTATTTATGAAAAGAAATAACAAGCTTGACATTAAAACCATTAAAATCCCTATATGTTTAATTGAAAGGGGGATACTTGCAATTTTATTCTTTTTATTTCTTTAACGCGTGAGTTATCTGCTGGTGTTTTTGAATGGAGGGTTATGGCAAATTTAAATCGTACCATTATTTGAATGTTTGCGCATGCGCACTGTATAATTTAATTCTTTCAGCATGCCTGTGGCGGGCATCGATGCTCCGAAAATATTCATTATTAAAATGAAAACTGGTTTCTTGCATTTTAATGTCTGATATCTATACAGAAGTATAATATGCAATGATTTCTGATTATATCATAGTTTACTCAAATTTTAGTGGAATATAATTGTTGCGTTTCTTTTTTGTTCATACTGTAATATAAAGCTCTGATAGTGTCTGTTGTTTACTAGAAGAACGTGATATAAAACAAAAGGGGCTAGTGCTATAAGTAGCAACGTTCTTATGACGTAACTGGTTCCCAGGGTCGCTCAACATGTAGTTAGCGGACCATGTAGTTCCCTACTATTAAAGCTGATGTCGTATATTGTTTAATTCATGTTTTCTTGCATTTGATCTTAGTTTTGGTAACCTTTGAAAGTATTTCGGGTACTTTGAATGAAATGAAAGAAAAAAAATATCGGTTTCCCCTTCCAGCTTTCCTTTATGCCAGGCAGTTTAATGATTGGAAGCATTGTGCTTGGATTATAACCTACTATGACGCTGATCACAGTGTCCACTTAGCATACAATAATATAAATTGTCGTGCATAGCTCAAATAAACTAATGATTTGCTATACATGTACGGAATGTCCCTTAAAGCTGTTTCCAAGAAATCTTAAGTTCTTTATTCTAAATTTGTTCTGCAACATATTGTAATGAAATCCCAGTCTACTATTGATCTTTAAAGCAAGTTCTAATACTTAGTTATAAGCATATAACAATTGAATGTTATAAACACAAATTTTGCCCGTAAAACTTGTTTTAGCTTCCTTTAATTTCTATTGCTGACACGGCAATGTCGTATTTTGCTGTATCTCTCTTTAATCCATTTTGTCGATTTTGACCCCTATTTTGTGGGCATTCACAAATAGGTATCTTCATGTAAATAAGAGGCCATAATTAGGAAAGGAGCTGCTCACTCAGCGTATCATGTCATTATATTTGTATCAGTACTTGATTGAAATCTTTGTTGTTTCTTTTAGTTGGACTCGGCATCGAGAAAACATGTCCATGGAATGTAACCCCCATCAAACCCCACTTTTATATATATATATATATATATATATATATATATATATATATATATATATATATATATATATATATATATATATATATATATAAAACTGGAGTTTGCAGGGGTTCACCTAATTTTCTTACTTTTGTTCCAAAACCTACATCGTGGGTACTCGTTAGAACCGCCTCAGCGAAAATATTAATAATTAAATCATTTTTTCCAATGAAATTTTCATTTTTTTCATCAGAAAAAAAACCCTTGTATATTGAGTGGGTGTTTTCGTAATAGGTCCTTAAAATTGCCTACCTACAGCTTTAATATAATCGAACCTATTGAATCAACTTACTTTGCGATGCTTCGATGAACTGCTGAACATTTACAATAAAATCGGAATTACTTTTAGCTTTCAACTTATTGGTTTGATACCAATGCAACATTTTGGATTTATAATAAATAAATGTGTTTTCCCCTTTTTAATGGGTTTGTTTCGTACAAAATCTATGCCAAAAGTTTCGGCTTTGATGTTGTCGTTCTGAACTTTTAGTTTCAAGATGGAAACACTCCAAGCGCTCCTTATTATGGAATGTATACATACCAGTCAAGCCACCCAAGGTTTTAATCGATTTTCTTCGAAATCAATGAGAACAATACAACATATATTTGTTTCATTGAATACGTCCATGTATCCGTAAAGATCGCCACTTTTGATAGCCTGACGTAATACAGCAACGGGTGATAGAGAGGCCTAGCCAAACACATATACCGTTCAAATAAAATTACAAGAAGTTGCACCGGAAGAATGTGGTGATATAATTTCCACATTTTGTCCATAAGCGTCGAAAGTAATGTTTGGGAAATTCAAATGTTTGCATAAATATTCAATATGAGTTTATTTTTAGAAATGAAAAGATTTGATCAACGACAAATGGACGTTTCAAAAGGCCGTACCCCACAAAAGAATTAAATTCATGATTTCGTAAAATGGGGTACCGATATTCAGCATGCTAAGAGGAGAAAAAAGTGTTGATGCCCTTAATCGATAAAGGATCTATCTGCTTAGAGATGATAACAATTTTCAGATTAATTTTAGTTTCGAAAGAAAAATCAATAGAATATAAGTGGCTGGTTAGGATCCCCCCTCCAAGAAGACACGCACATGTGATGCAAACCTTTTCAAAAAGCTTCCTTTGTTAATAATGTTCTTGAAATTCTTTAAATATCAGCTCCTTAAATAACGATAATTTTAGCTATTAGTTTCTTTGCTATTTATGTTTTCTTTCATATTTAAACATTTTTCCAAACAAAAGTTCTCTATTTATCATTCGCTATTGTATGGAGTGATCTTTTTAATGCTTGAAAAAGTGTATACTGTACGTGCTGTGACCTAAATACTCGGTACAGGTTTTCCCTTGTCGGCCATGCTGGATTCTTCCGAAAGGGTTATGGTCAACTCGTACTTTTTCCAACTCGTCCCTAGTCAACTCGTACTTTTTGATTGGTCAACTCGTACTGTCGTAAGCTCGTACCCTAAGTCAACTCGTATTTTATTTTTGGTCAACTCGTACTTTTATAACAAAAAATTATTTGAAAAAAATATTTGAATATAAATAGGACAAATCGTTTATTTTAATAATATATTTCATTTTATTGCAATTTTGTGACAAATGTTGAAATCAGACACCAGAGTAAACAGATTGTATTATGTAACAAAATGGTTAATTGAAAAAGTCTGTATTCTTTTCGGACATGGGATGATTGTGCCTTAAAGATTATTTAAAATATGATTATATAAATTATTATTTTGTGGTAGTGACATAGAAAATACAACAAAGGAAAGCAAATTTGCAGTCGTCAATTAACTATTTTAAATCCCCCTGATTCTAGACCGTGTCCTTCAGAAAGACACATCTAAGTTAAATTACAAAATAATAAATCAATCTTTAATTGTTTTCATCATTACCAAATAAATCGCCTGTACATATCCCCTCGCCATTTGCACTAATTACTTAACCTCTTGATAACAGAAGGTGCAAACTGGCTTCAGTACGAGTTGACCAATCAAGCAGTACGAGTTGACCAAAGGTAAAAGTACGAGTTGACTAAGGTAAAATAAGCTACGAGTTTAGTTAGTACGAGTTGACCACAGTACGAGAAAAAATAAGTACGAGTTGACCAGCACCCCTCCCGAAATATGGAACATAAACAAACACTTCAAGCAGCAAAATCTCAACAACCTTAAATCAAACTTATACGATCATGAATGAAAAATTGTTGCTTATAGAATAATCGAAGTAACTGGTGTGCTTAGACTAAAAACCTTTGGGTAGAATCCTCATAATTACTGAGAAACATAGAGCGAAATGGTTTGAAATTTAATTTTCTCATACACGCCACAAGTTTGTTTACTGTGTTAACACAAAATATTTCCCAAATAGCTATGCCATTCGATATTCAGCTACACAGAATGAGTTCAATTTACATTATCTGATCTGCACATTTATGGATAAATACAGAAAATGCAGGATAAAAAATGCGATGAAATCACAGTAGCTGAGCAGGTAAGCAACTTGTTTGCAAAAGAATTTATGGCCATTAAATTTAATGCATTTTAAGGAAGAAAATCAATATTGATCACGGACATATAAATCTGCTCCATTTTGTTAGCAAACAGTAATTGTGTAAACAGTCCAAAATTGGGTAATTTGGAAGCTTGGCCACTGGCCAGTACAACTTTTTAAATAATTTTGCTCAAACATTGACTGGTATTTGTTGGGGCAGTTAGAACTGCCTCGCCAGGGCTGTTCTTATCAGTACCCACACTTCAGGGGCAGAGGTGGATCCAGACCTATTTAGGGGGATTTGTTTTTTCATACTTTTACCAATATTTGCTCAAATTTCGCCACGAAAATGAAATAATTTTGTCGCAGATGCTCGAGACCTGTGCCCCCGCTCTCTCCCCTCTAAATTGGCCTTTACCATCTACAGTCAATGGACATTATTTTCTTACATACCTCTGTTAAAAAGATAGATTAGATTTATTAGGGTATAAACAGATTAATTGGTGGTGCACAAATCTTAACTGTCACTGTTGTTTGGTTGCTCATACAAGATATGAAAAGCATGCGGCTAAATTCGATCATTTCTAGCCTGCTTCCCAGCGATGGTGTTCAACAAAACTAGACGAAATAGGTGAGAATTGAGAATTCGTAGCGTATATAATTAATATCGCTTTAAAATTGCAAACAAATTAACACTAGGAAACTTCACAACCATTTATCTACATTTGACGTCATATCCGGGTAACGTAATGTACACACATCATCATAGGTAAATCACAGTTACTGTACCTGGTGATCTTATCCGTAAAAGGAATCAAATGGAGTATGTAAGAAAAAGAATGGATCACTAGAGACAGGTACATTTCAAACCCTCGGGACCACATTTCCAGTGGGAAACTCAGCAAGCCTCATTTTCCATTGAAACAGGAATGGTGGACCCTCTGGTCTCAACTGAACACATAAAAGAGGCAATGATAGATTTGTGTATTCTTAAACCAGACATAATTCTATGGTCGCTTTAACAGGCCATATGTATTTTGATACAACTTACATGATTTAAAATTTAATATTAACTGGTTGCTGCCATATTTTCTTCAGTAAATCAGCGTAAATACTGAGAAAAAACCTTGGCACATCAACATAAAGGTTGATCAGTATAAAATTTGGAAAGAACATTTTTAGTTTGGTTGAAAACTTGGAAAGCCCTACCTCACTCAGAACAGGGATTTTCTTGCGCTGATTTTGGGGCCCATTACCTGACCCTTTCTCAATTGAAAAAAAAAAAATGTGTAAAATTTCACAATTTTCAGGTAAAAAATCCAAAAATAATAAATATTTCCTTGTAGATTTTTTGTGGTACGTAGAGCATACCCTCAAAATATTTTTTTCAGGGAAATACCCTCAAATTAACACCAAATATGCATATTATCCTCTGTGCTGTTTTGTATCCATTTTCCCAATTTGAATGATTTATGCGTTATGTTTCCCAAAATAATTGGCCACGGTTCCCTGTTTTGAAAAGGTAGGAAAATCCCTGCAGCAATTCTCATCAAGGATACTTGTGTTGATATGATTATGAAAGTGGATTTCTCATTTCTGTATTGGTACTATTAAAAGAACTTTAATAGTTTAAAGAACTTTAGTAGGAGCTTCTTGTCTGTTGCTTGGCCCACAGGGGTCCAACTGATGTATTTGTTTTGCTCCGGAGTTAGTAAGTTATTCGGCGCCCAGGGATCTCCATCGTCGGGCAGCTTACTGAATCTGTGAGTCCTGTTTTTTATTCATCAGGATGTTTATCATGATTTATTTGTTTGTTCTTGATGAATCATTGACTAGTTAGAGATTCACCAGGAGTACTGAAGAACTACCATGAAAACATTTCGTAAGCTGCATGAGCAGCTATTTTCCCAATAGGTGGCCAATCAGAGCCACCACAGAAGTATCGACTTCAAACGATCAGTAACAAGAAGTTACTGGCGGGCTTAAATCGATTTTACATGGCCATAACCTCACCCTCAGCTTCTCAGTATTTCATAACATTTAGTTAGTTCTTCAGTCCTCCTTGTGAATCTCTAACTAGTCAATGATTCATCAAGAACAAACAA
The DNA here is from genome assembly GCA_964017185.1 of Rugalucina vietnamica. Taxonomy (NCBI): domain Eukaryota; kingdom Metazoa; phylum Mollusca; class Bivalvia; order Lucinida; family Lucinidae; genus Rugalucina; species Rugalucina vietnamica. The sequence continues at coordinate 57,581,608 of OZ024875.1, read as the reverse complement.
ATAAATCATGATATATACAGGCGATTTATTTGGTAATGATGAAAACAATTAAAGATTGGTTTATTATTTTGTAATTTAACTTAGATGTGTCTTTCTGAAGGACACGGTCTAGAATCAGGGGGATTTGAAATAGTTAATTGACGACTGCAAATTTGCTTTCCTTTGTTGTGTTTTCTATGTCACTACCACAAAATAATAATTTATATAATCATATATTTTAAATAATCTTTAAGGCACAATCATCCCATGTCCGAAAAAAATACAGACTTTTTCAATTAACCATTTTGTTACATAATACAATCTGTTTACTCTGGTGTCTGATTTCAACTTTTGTCACAAAATTGCAATAAAATGAAATATATTATTAATAAAAACGATTTGTCCTATTTATATTCAAATAATTTTTTCAAATAATGTTTTGTTATAAAAGTACGAGTTGACCAAAAATAAAATACGAGTTGACTTAGGGTACGAGCTTACGACAGTACGAGTTGACCAATCAAAAAGTACGAGTTGACTAGGGACGAGTTGGAAAAAGTACGAGTTGACCATAACCCTTTCGGAAGAATCCAGCATGGCCGACAAGGGAAAACCTGTACCGAGTATTTAGGTCACAGCACGTACAGTATACACTTTTTCAAGCATTAAAAAGATCACTCCATACAATAGCGAATGATAAATAGAGAACTTTTGTTTGGAAAAATGTTTAAATATGAAAGAAAACATAAATAGCAAAGAAACTAATAGCTAAAATTATCGTTATTTAAGGAGCTGATATTTAAAGAATTTCAAGAACATTATTAACAAAGGAAGCTTTTTGAAAAGGGTTGCATCACATGTGCGTGTCTTCTTGGAGGGGGGATCCTAACCAGCCACTTATATTCTATTGATTTTTCTTTCGAAACTAAAATTAATCTGAAAATTGTTATCATCTCTAAGCAGATAGATCCTTTATCGATTAAGGGCATCAACACTTTTTTCTCCTCGTAGCATGCTGAATATCGGTACCCCATTTTTAGAAATCATGAATTTAATTCTTTTGTGAGGTGCGACTTTTTGAAACGTCCATTTGTCGATCAAATCTTTTCATTTCTAAAAATAAACTCATATTGAATATTTATGCAAACATTTGAATTTCCCAAACATTACTTTCGACGCTTATGGACAAAATGTGGAAATTTTATCACCACATTCTTCCGGTGCAACTTCTTGTAATTTTATTTGAACGGTACATGTGTTTGGCTAGGCCTCTCTATCACCCGTTGCTGTATTACGTCAGGCTATCAAAAGTGGCGATCTTTACGGATACATGGACATATTCAATGAAACAAATATATGTTGTATTGTTCTCATTGATTTCGAAGAAAATCGATTAAAACCTTGGGTGGCTTGACTGGTATGTATACATTCCATAATAAGGAGCGCTTGGAGTGTTTCCATCTTGAAACTGGAAGTTCAGAACGACAACATCAAAGCCGAAACTTTTTGCATAGCTTTTGTACGAAACAAACCCATAATTCCTCACTGGTGAAGTCCTGCGGACTGGCAATCCTTCTCGTTTCCGGGGAGTTACGATCCACGCGGCACTTAGGAGTCTCCGAGTGACCCACCGCAGGAGAGTGTGGTCTGGCAACCGTCCTTGTTTCTTGTAGTGGGCAGCAAGGTTCTCACGACTGAGCTGTCTGGCAACTTTCAATCGTCTCCAGTACTCCCTGCGCCGTCTCCGATCTCTAGCCATGCAAGATGTGGTTATCTTCTTCTTTGGCTATGGTTGATCAGCTAGTTGAACATCGGAAGAATCATTCTTCTTGTCCTGATGTTGACACGCTGACACTCCAGAAGCTCGTGTCTTCAATGGCGGATGATTCACTTGTCCTTTGTCTGTTTTGGCGGGAAAGTTAATGATCAAAGTAAAGCTGGTGGCATTCCTGACCAGCTTCCATTTGTGTCGTGTTTCATCGCCCTCGATGACGCTGAGAATCTTTTGGAGGTGTTCTGGGATAAAACTGACAGAAGAATTTTCCTCTGAGTCCTTATTTTATTTATTCCAAATCCCCCCTAAGAAACCACGTCCGCCATCTTCTACGATCACTCACAAGCAACATAAAGTGTATTGTACGTTTAAGTTGATGTTTGTTTTCCTGAATGCAGTGGTCGGGTGGGAATATGGGCCCCCGCCCATTGGAGCATAGGAGAAATAGATGGGCTGCTTGTGTCTCCGGGCAAAGCTTCTAATCGTCTGACCGACCATCTGATTACTGGTTAACCGCTGCCTAGGAAAAGTGGTTTAGTCAAACTACCCATACAAGTAAGCCTTATTGGCTTTGATGGAGATGTACTGGTATTTGTATGTTGAAAAAGTGATTTGAGGTACACTAAGATATCATGTACCATCTATGTTTCGGTCATTGAAGTGCATCACATCCCACCAGCATACCACTGTCTTTTAATATGACGTGATTTTTTTCATCTTGCAGTACACTGACACATCATATATCTTACTGCAAACCACCGTGTGCCAACAGTGCCATTGTACATATGTTGAAAGAAAAGTGGTTTGCGGTTCATTAACACACCATATCCTATCCCTGTTATGGTTAAATTGGTGAGAAAGTGGTTTATGGTCCACTTAAAACAAGGAAATTAGAACTATGGCCTATAACACTCTAGTACGGCCACAAGTTGAATATGCATCAGTCATTTGGAGTCCGCATACGAAAGAAAATAATAAAAACATTGAAAATGTTCAAAGAAGGGCAGCTAGGTGGGTTACAAGTGACTACTATACATACAGTAGCGTAACGGATATGTTGGGCAACTTTGGATGGCGGTCTCTAGAAAACAGACGTATCGATGCGCGCCTTACAATGTTTTATAAGATTGTTTATGGTCTCGTTGCCATACATCTTCCGTCATATTTTGTTCACCCTGAAGTGTACACTCGTCACATGCACCCTCTATTATACCGTCAAATCCATACATCCACCCGTTATTATCAATACTCTTTTTCCCTATGTCTGTTGTTCTGTGGAACAATTTACCAGCTGATCTCGTCCATGTTTCTGGTCTTGACTGTTTAAGACAGGAGTCAGAAAGATCAATCATGTATCAATGAACCCATAAAACAATACTGTTTCTAACCTGCTAATAAACGCGATGACTTTGATTTTGATATCGTAAATTTTCCGTTTTTAGATGGTGATGTTCCTCGCCGTGCTTCTTATGGTGTATACATTTCGCAACTTATTAGGTTTGCTAGAGTCTGCAATCATGTTGAGGACTTCAACGCTCGTAATAAATTTTTAACAGCAAAACTTCTCCACCAGGGCTATCGGTATCATAAACTTCGAAAAACATTTTCCAAATTTTATCGTAGACACTTTGAATTGATTTCATAAATTTAATGTTGGGCTAAAGACGCTTTTACGTGAGGGCCTTTCGAAACCAGAATTTTATGGTGACTTGGTTTACAAATTTAAGAAACTTATAGGAAGCAATGATTTTTCTTTTCAGTTCAGAAAAAATCATTACTCGTCAGTAGATAAGCAAACGTTCGATTTGACCGATTTTCATTTTCTTAAGGAACATTCTTCCGACATTTAAAGTGGCTTAAAAACGCCTTTCAAAATGTTGTTCACTCATGCAAATCTATCAGAAGTGAGCCTCTTAATTCTACTTCTTAAACTGCATACCAGTGTAACAAAACATTGAAAAGTGTGAGCTTTTAAGATCAAATTGCACAAGTGTCTGAAATGATCAGTCTGGAGGAAGTGAAATACCTCCTACTTTCAGATTTGCAAAGAAAAATGACTCCAACGCTAATTTGTAGGGTTTATAGCTTATTCTTGCGAGGAAACCCTAGTCTTCCATCGAGCATTCGGGTTATGCGGGAGAAATTCTATGAAGCCGGCAAATAAGCCACGAAGTTGACCAACTTTTATCGACGTTATCGCTGTGCAAAAATGGCCGTCGAATTTCCAGCCAAATGTCAGTCACATTTTATGGCAATAAAACACACATTCATCGTTAAACTAATTATTTTCTTTCATCTACCAAATTCAAGCATCGTCAGCAAAATTGTTTGAATGATTGTCGCGCACTCGTTATTTACGGCAGGTGTCCCAAATCACAGAAATGCAGAAATAGCAAAACTACCTGCCATTCTAAAATTGCAATATTTTTTTTTTTGTTCCATTGCCAAATCTTTTGACTTGGCAATGGAATGTTTAAGAATGCCTTAGTCCATCTTAGGGCTAACTGAACAAACGGAAGAATTTCTACATTTGAAAATTTTCAAGCTCAAACATTAAAAACGAATTCGGTAAACATGCTCACCTTCAACGGCAACAAGACTCCATTTGAGCACCAACAATACATGGAAAATACGTCATGTAACAATGAAAAATAAAGTAGAATGCTCAAGAAACTTTTTTCTGTCATTTTTGTAAACAAATAATGCGCCACATCGTGACAAAACCTAAGTTTTGTATATGCAGAAACTCGGTTATTTTGGATCCGATGTAGAAACACTGAGATCAGATGCAGCAGATAGGTGCCTCTTCTTCTTTTTAAATCCAAAATTTCTAGTTTCTATCTTTCTTCTCTGACTTTACTGGATTGTGCTGGACTTTGTTAGAAATCCCGATAGGTTTTCTCGTGTTATTGTTTCCTGGAAAATGCGTGTTTCCTGGAAAATCGAAATTTAAATGACGTCACTTAATTAAGCTGTTAAGAGGGTCGTTCGGAAAGTTCGAATAATTAATCATTAATTTGGGTTCCAATATTTCGGTTTCTTTCAACATTTAAGATTAAGTGTTACATGTAGTTCACGCACAGCAACTTTCTAGTACATTGGGTGAAAATTATGAGGTTATTGTGACGACATGCATGCACTTCAACTCAAGGGAAACAACTACGATAACAATTACCACAATACTCTTAACTGAATTACTTTCCCTAAACGACGATCGACGTCATCGGATATAGCGGGTTTCAAGCGAGGACAATGTCATGCAATGCAGTATAAGGTCAGTCTGTTTTCAATTTACATTGACATAGAAACCAACTCTCGTGTAAATTTTGTTTTTCCAAATATCAGCAAAACTTCTTTAGTAAGTACTTAGGACCTTAAGGAATCTAAAGCAGTGTGGGTTCTTGTTACAAAAAATTGTAGATAATGAGCCCCCCCCCCCCCCCGGGGGGATCTTTGCTCCCTGCTCCCTGAAAGAAAAATGACCTTTCTCTCCAGCTTCCTAAAATATTTTCTCAACCCCCTGCTCCCTGCTCCCTAAAACCCAAAAAAGTTATGCTTTCTCCCCAAATCCCTGAAAATAAATGATCCTTCTCCCCAAATCCATGAAAATAAATAGCCCTTCTCCCTGTATCCCCAAAACCCCTGGGAGTATGAGGCGCCGTTTTACTATAAAATCAGTATTTTTGATATCACAAAATCGAATATTTGATATCACAAAATCGAATCAGGGTTATTTCTTGATATCAAAAAATCGATTTTTTGATATCAAAAAATCGAATTTGTGATATCAAACAATCAAAGCGATTTTTTTTATATCAAAAATTCGATTTTCTGATATCAAAAATTCGATTTTCTGATATCAAATAATCGAATTTGTGATATCAAAAAATCAAAGCGATTTTCTGATATCAAAAATTCGATTTTCTGATATCAAAAATTCGATTTTCTGATATCAAAAATTCGATTTTGTGATATCAAAAAATCAGGAAAATTTTCCATCTAAGAAATGATGGCTCCCTAACAAGAAGCAATTGGAGTAGTTTCCCATGTAAAGAAAACAGTTTATGGGTTAGTTCGGGTGTTACCCGTAGCTATTGTCACGGTAGTCAAGTAGATAGCTTTTTCGCTTTGCAACCGAGAGGTTGGGTGTTCGATTCCCGATCGGCCATATATGCATTTTATGTCGGTGATAAATTTTCATCCTCACTAATGAAAGGCAACTCGCTCAACTATCTGTCCCATAGTTTGACTTTCCGCGAAACGCTCTGTACCAGTCGCACCTCGTGGCATCCACGTGGTTCCTTTTACCGGATGGACCTAATTACCGGAATGGCCTAACTGCTGTGTAATTGTGTAGTATTTCATATGCATAAAAATACAACTATCAGATGTTTAAACATAATAAAAATAACCACCTGCAGTTGCGCATTGGGTTACGGATGGCAGAAGGAGGTGGAGTGGGAATAATTGTTCTATGTTAACGCTGATTCAACGGTTTCTTCGATCAAAACTATGACCAGACCTCATATCATGGGTTGTTTTATAAAACATTGATAGAAATGGGTAAGGAGTGTAGACAACGTGACGGTACAGTCTTCAGGGACCCAAGCATAGGCAATTGATGCCAGCTATTACCCCAATCGTACGCCGCAGCACACACTTGTATGGTACTTATATCAGGCTAATAATAACATTAATTATCTACATTTAAAGTCTCATTATACTTTCAGTCAATTTTATATGTGAAAAATATTTTTTTGGGTTATAAGTTTCGTGCTAAAATGGTGCCTAAACATGGGCACTACAATTCTCATTTACACGCCTTAATTTGAGCTAAAATTAAGGGAAATACCTTAATTTTGCTTCATTTACATTTTTCGTCTTTAGCCAAATTAATAAAATGAGTTAAAGGCGTGGCTAGAGGCGTGGAAACGTAGTAGGCTTGCGCACTCAAATAGTCTCGCGTCATCTTTAAAATATAAACAACAAGTATCCATCAGCGGTTCGTCAATGTGGAGGCAATAATTTTAGAAGTCAGTGATTCTTTAACGGGATATGGGGGAGAAGCTTAGGGAAGAGGAGGTCCCATGACGAGACGTCTTCAAAACTTCTAGACATGTGGTAAGGGTTCAGTCTCAGTTCTGTTTCTCAAACATGTATAAAACTAAAAATAACCCATGTATATTGAATGCTTTTAGCTTTGTGCATCCTGCTTAAAGAGCCAAGATGATCCATGAATGGACGTGGATATAAATCTGTTGTCCAACATGCAAATTTAGACATTGTAACAATTGAAAGTGGTATAAGAACAGGATTTTATTATCATGTACATGTACATTAATTTTGATTGAGGTTCACAGTGGGGTATGTCTACTTAAGACAAGAATTCGCTTCTAAAAAAAAAAAAAAAAACATTAATAATAACAAGTGTCGAGCTGTACTTTGAGATTTTTATCGATAATCACAGATCATCACACTGTTGCCCATAGCCAGTAATGCTCTTGTCATTTGTAACCACGCTCCCCCAGAATATGAGCGGGGCTTTGACCAAAGTTTGGCCACGGCGGCGTGGGGGAATATCTGGGGTTTGCTTTATAGAGGCATAAAGGTTGGTGAAATGAAAATATAGCAGGCAACGGGGGAAAACAGCAGTGGTTTTACCAACAACGAGCAGTCCCCACAGGGTGGCTTTTAGCAGGGATTTGCTGGATCAAACGTCAAGGTCCCCGCTATTCACCGGGGTTAAGAGTTAGGGCCTTGGTTACAAATGACTAGTGCATAACAACAATGCATTCACGTAATATTCCATGTAATAATTTGATCGTTTTAGGCATTGTTAGTGAAAATCGGACACAGAGACTGCCAATGCCTATCAAGAGGGCCCAGATGTAAGTTCTATTTTCACCCTCACGCAATATATCCAATACGTCACATTCAATAGCTATGGTCATGTCGGGACGGTGCCTCCATTTAATTGGACTTCTTCCAATCATTTGGAAGTCGTGATATGCACTCGTGGGGTGGGATAGATCTCTCTCTCTCTCTCTCTCTCTCTCTCTCTCTCTCTCTCTCTCTCTCTCTTCAATGTTTTGCTAACGTGGCTTTCTCTCATTTTCATTTTTCATTCTTAATTTTTTGAAGTTAGTCTACAAGATTAGTTTCGCAATATTGCTGGCGACCCATAATCAAATGGTGATAGTCTGTTTGAAGCGGCTAGAAAATTGTTGACTGGGGCGTTAAACCTCAATACAAACGAACGCAGGCCCGGTATGTCTGCAATTTCTCAAGTTTTTTTGGAATATGTTGAAAGACATAACATTCATTAAAGAAAAAAAAAAAAAAAAAAAAAAAACATTTCGCTTTCAAAGCAAAGCAGCAGCAACAACAAATAAGTCAGAGAAAATGAATGTCATATTTCGTGTGTGGCCTAAAATACCCTTCACTCACAACTTTTGAGAGTAGGTAACATCAGGGTTGGTTTGGCTATGGCTTCACACCACTATCAACAATCTTTCAGTCATCTTGGGACGACGCAAGCGGTTTCCGGGTGTCAACCAGTATTATGCGAAGCTTTATCAAGTGCCTCGTTGAAGAACACTACACGGCAGAAGTAGTTATCGTGCCTAGCTCTTGCTGCAGACTTGCCCACTACCACTAATTATGCTCGTTTGCAAAACATTACCTTAAACAGCAGTCACACTGTAGCGTATAACCCAAACGCGCGCCGGGCGTATGAAAAATCTCAACACGCTGAAGATTTTGGGCGTATAAAAATTAATTTGTTCCTTTAAAACGTTTTAGCAGTCACACATTAGCGCGCAACTGGGGCGTGTGCCGGACGTATAAAAAATTTCTAAGTTTTGGAGAACGGTTTTGATACGTCCCAGACACGCTAAGCACGCGCTACATGCGCGCATCGAACGTTCAACGCGCGTTTCACACACGCTTGGGGCACGCTACTGAAGCAACATCTAATAAAATCGGAACGCGCATGAAACGTACACTGGCGTGCTTCAAACGCGCGTCAAACGCGTTCAGAGCGTATTCAACGCGCCCGTAGCGCGCGTGGAACTTATTCGGGACGTATAAGTCACACGCCCGGGACACGCCGAGCTTTTAGAAAATTTTTAAGCATGTTTAAAATTTTTTTAGCCCAAACGCGCGCGAAACGCGCAGAGACTTTTAGCGACGTACAGCGACGCGCGCCGGACGTACACCAAGCGTACCCAACGCGCTTGTAGCGAGTTTTGAACGTGTTTCCGACGTGCGTCTGGCGTGTGAGGAATTTTGCTATTTTTTCAACACGCCTGGCGCGCGTTTCACTTATACGCTGATGTGTGACTGCTCTTTTATCGTTAAGAAAACTTGCCCATCCAATATACAGTGATTCTTTTTTCATTTGTAAAAATTGAAAATTTCATAGGAAAATTTGATATTTTGAATAATTTTGCTTAAAACATAGATTGTTGGTACACGTTAGAGCCGCCTCTCCGAGGCTGTTCTTACGAGTAAACAAAATCTATGTTTGGTATCAAAAATATGTAAACACCTGCATACCCCGGTTTTACAACGTAAAGTTAGGGATTTTGGCTTATACTTTTCATGGATATGTCTCCTGATCTTAAAATTTATTACTGTTATTAAAATTATTCTTGTAGGCAAAGCCTTCAAACAAAAGACGCTGCCAACTTACACAGTAGGAGAAAGTCTAATGCCGGAATACACGGGAAGGATGACGAACATAGCACCGAAGACGATGTTGGCTGATTATGAGCGACTTCAATCAGATACCAACCAAAGTTAAGTTCAGGATGATTCAGCTAAAAGTTGGACAGACGGTGTCTGGGAGATGTTTTGGTCCTGTTCCCACTATCCCGTTTTACGCTGTAAAGCGGAATGAACCGCGTCGACTGACAGGGATAAACCGTGACGCCACCGTAGAAATCTTTGGCATACAGGGACGAACCGGGGATTACTGGCGAGCCGTCACATTTGTATTAATCAAACGGTGTTTGGAAGATGTTTAAGCTATGTTCTCACAGTCCTGGATTATTTACGGTTAACCAGGATGACTCGTGTTGAACCGGAGTAGAACCATAACGTCACCGTAGACATGCGTGGCAAGCCGGGAAATTCCGTTGCAGAACTGGCCATGGGCGAGTGCAAAACGTTATACAACCGGGGTTCGACCATGATAAACCGGGATGATCAAAAGTAAACTGTGGGTAAATGGGACGACACCGTGCCATTCGACACAAATCGGGCCTTCACCGGGATTCCACCTTAATGAACAGAGGGCCTTTAAAAGTTTTCCTACCTTGAAGCCCATTTTGGATCCGTTGGAGTCCCGGTTCACCCCGTGAATCTCAGTGGTTGCTACATGTACTTTCTTCAACAACGTGAAACACCAGCACAAGACCGTTGCATGACACGACACCCTTAAGAACCAACCAGTTTAACATCGGGTTCTACCGATTCGGAAATAAAACCGGGACCCACCTGCCTGCACCGAGACGAAAGTGTTAGAACGCAGCAATAAAATATAAACAGAGATCCTTTAAGAGCAGTGAACATATTAATGAGAAAGTTGGTTGATTGGGGATTAACGTCCCACCAACAGCTAAGGTCATATGGAGACGGGACCTCGGTTTATAGTCCCATCCGACGGGCTGGAGAAGCCTGGGATCGAACCTGCGACCCCCTGGTTTACAAGGCGAGTGACATAACCACTGCACCATACCATGTTTTTGGCTACTTGAGCCTTATCAGTGACCGAGCTTCAACGGATCTATCTTTTACAAGATTTAACTTAGCAGTGAAGTCAATGAAGATATTAAAGAAATAGGTTTACAAACATTATACTTCATTTCAAAAGAAAGAGATCGGCGAAACAAACATTATGACACCACATATATTAAAATCGGTTAAGTGGTTTTGAAGAAAGTCTTAATATTCAACAATGGCCGCCTATGGTGGCCGCCATTTTGTTTAGCTAGTCACGTGACCAAAAAGGAAAAATGCTTATTTACAGTAGTAGACGTTAATTTTTACATTTGAAAACAGATCAGTATTATTCTATTAAGTGAATGAAAAGTATTTCAACAACTTTCATACTTTGATATGCATGGAAATGGCAGATATTTTCAATTCCATGATTGTGAGGGAGTGACGTCATACCCTCACAGCCTCGTTCTGGATTTGGGCCATCAAAATTTTCAAATCCCTATAATTTTCTTATACCTTGGTTGATTTTCATAAAATTTGTTGCAAACGGTTCAGCTACATGAAGGCTTTCATAAAACGCACAAACAATAGTTTGTGGGCCTATTCCTTTAACAAAAAAAAAAAATATATATATACATTATAAAAATGGTGTTTTCACTAATGTAATGATATTTTCTCTGTTGATTGAAGTCAGTCGACATTTCTATAGTAATTTCTTGGTTATTTCTGACGTTTCCATTCAATAGACTTCATCAAAGTTTATTTGGTTGATTTTCATAAAATTTGTTGCAAACTGTTCAGCTACATGAAGGCTTTCATAAAACGCACAAACAATAGTTTGTGGGCCTATTCCTTTAACAAAAAAAAAAAAAAAAAAAAAAAAATATATATATATATATATATATATATATATATATATTTTATAAAAATGGTGTTTTCACTAATGGAATGATATTGATATTTTCTCTGTTGATTGAAGTCAGTCGACATTTCTATAGTAATTTCTTGGTTATTTCTGACGTTTCCATTCAATAGACTTCATCAAAGTTTATTTGTTTCACTTCAGAAAACAGGGGACCGCGGTGGCGTAGTGCTAGAGCATCGAACTCCTGATTAAGCGGTCCCGGGTTCGATCCACACTGGTGGCGCCGTGTTGTGTTCTTGAGCAAGACACATTAAAACCAGAGTACTGGTGAAAACCCCGGGAGCGTTGGGGCCGTCCAGACATAGCAAACTAACAAACTTCAGAAATTAAAACTCCTACATGTATATTTAACAGAAAATTTGGGTAGTCATTAGTGTAAATCTGGATATTCATTCATTGTCTTAGAACGTAAGGAACATCAGTTGTTGTTTTTATTTTTACGCACCTAAGACAATTCTGTTTTCAACACGTTCGATGAAAAAGTATACACCTTAAAAGTAAACATCTTAGAGATAATATTAAAGTAAAAATGTAGAGGATTTGAAGCAATACAACCCGCAACCCAACAGGAAACGCCTATAGCGATATGCTGAAACCCTGGGATACGAGTAAAAGTTTGGGTGGAAAAGTCATTTTGAAAGGAAGACCAAATCATGGAATAATGTAGACAGTTTTAGCGACACGAAGAAATCGTACAACATGTACATTCAGTGGGTTGTGTGATTTGGTGTTTTACGCCCCAGTCTACAGCCAATGGTAGTACGAGGACGAGACCTCGATTTAATGTCTCATCCGAAGGACTAAAGGATCTCTGGGTTGAACACATACCCCTGTTTTGCCAGGTAAAACCACACCACGAAATCTTTTTTTCCAGAGATCCATGTATAGGTCTATCTTTCATGAATAATATGATAGGATATGTTCATAAAATCTTGTGAGTCCATACAATCCCAGTAAATATACTACTGTCACGTAACAGTGACATGTGCATGTCAATTTCGATACTTATCCGGCCTTTGATCCGTCTGGGGTCATTGTCGAGCTACTTATACTGTTCTTCCTAGATTTTCCTTGCACGAGGGAATAAAGACTTGATACACTGAGACCAATGACGTAAAATGTTCCAGCTGCGTATGTGTGACGTGCCTCTGACGTTCTTGTGGCGTATGTGTCCTAGTCTCAATATGTGTGGCCGCCATATTTACAGAATGATCGACCCCAATGCTATCTATGTACTGAGGCCGGGATCAGTTGGCATTCTGGTCGCTTAAACATTGATTGAATTTCAAAACATTTGTTTCAAAAGAGGTCTTAGTTTAAGGCTAATCGAGTGGGTTTATATGAGCCGCCACATAACATAAGCAACAATCTGCATATGCCAAAAACAAAAGCGCAGATCAGCTGTGCAGTTACTGCACAGCTGATCAGCGCCTTTGTTTTCGCTACACGGGTATCCCCTATCCCTCTTCTTAAATCCACCAAATTTAGAGCTTCTATAGTCTTCTCCTGTGATTGTACAGGTCAGTTTGTGTCAAAGCTGGTCGAAAACAACGATTGTTTTTTGTTTGTTTTTTTTTCATGCGAAGGCCCATATGTTATGAAGATGTAGTTTGATGATCTGCAAGAGCAGCAGCGATATCTACACCATTTATACACCGTCTTTTCGTGATGTGCATGTATTTATCGTTACGTACATCCGATGCACGGTAGCGTATTAGAAGTACCTGCTGCGTCGCATTCTTATACATGTAAATGACGTGTGCATGTGCGAATAACCTAGACGGTTAGCTGGTTTACACGGTTAGTTCTGGATGTTCCCGGGTCGACATAGCTCATACTCGATCACTGACAACATTCTTCTCGTTTTTAACACGGGGCACTAAGAATTGTTGCGGTAGACGTATAAAGTTTTCTTTGATTTTATTGCAACGCCACACCGTATGAATGCTGGCCGCAAAATACAGCATTACTACAGGAGGAAATGTGACGTGGCCAAGATGTTGGTGTAAAGATGAATGCACCGTCGTTCGCGTAATGCATTTAAGATTTGAAATTGAGTACTTCAACGGTCTTTCACCGCGTCTATTGTTATCTTTCCTAATTTCCCCGTATGTCGCCTCTCCGTAATCAAAATCGTCAAGAATCGATTAAATATGTTCAACAAAAATATCACTTTGTGGTACACACCATTGCCTTTCAATGCATGGGACATGTAGTGAAGAACAGGATTTGTCTATGCACACGATCATACTTTCAAATGTGTTTATTTTAATAACTCCGAGTTGCTTTTTGGTCGTAAATATAGTTTAGCACGTGTTTCTATTTACCTCCGGTATTCCAGACCTTTGCGCATAAAATTCGAGTGTGAAGGGCGGGCAAAAATATGTATTTATCACTGTCACTCATTTTTGTCAAATTTTAATTAGTCTTTAATTGGTTTATCCGTAATGCATTTGGGAAGTTTCCGACAGATCCATGCTCGGCAAACGAAGCACTAGAACATATCAAAAATGATCAAAATTGAAAAAAATGATTGAAAGTATAATGAGACTTTAAGCATATAATATTAAACATATGAGCCTGTGCGTGAGAAAACCAGCAATTTGGTTTCCGACCAGGTTCGACATAAAACGGAATGTACAGTCACAGAAGCATGCTAGAAGTTTGTAATTTCAGATCTAGAAAGTAGAGGAACTGATGATGTACTATACGTGTAGCGAAAACAAAGGCGCTGATCAGCTACGTGGTTACTGCGAAGCTGATCTGCGCCTTTGTTTTCGCCTATGCAGATTGTTGGTTTTCTCATGCGGCGGCTCTTATTCTATTCTGCCTTAAAACTTGGATTAATATTTTGCTTAAAAGTACCCCAAGACACATACGAGTGTCCATTAATTATAGGCACATTCCGGTCCATCGGAAACCGTGTATAATCTGCTGCGCTTGTTTCAAGTCTGACCATGCTGCGCAGTCTATCGGAAGTGTTACTTGAAACATACACAGCGGATTTCAAGAAGATTTTCGCGAAAACTATAGTGACCATAGTTAAACACCTGAACTCAGCCCATGCAAGCCTATAAATAATTTGAGGGATCTATCATTTTTTCTCAGCAAAGGAAGGCCTAAAAGTTTCTTTGATATCAGAAAATCGAATTTTTGATATCAAAAATACTCTACATTTTTTGATATCAAAAAATCGAATTATTGATATCAAAAATTGGATTTTGTGATATCAAAAAATCGTACTTATTTTTTGATATCAGAAATTCGATTTTCTGATATCAGAAATTCGATTTTTTATATCAAAAAAACCGAATTTGTGATATCAAAAAATCAGGGGTTTTTTTTGATACCAAAAAATCGAATTTCTGATATCAAAAAATAATTTCTGATATCAAAAAATCGAATTTCTGATATCAAAACATCGGGATTTTATAGTAAAACGGCACCCCATATGGGAGGGCCTCGACAATCGTCAGGAAAACATGTCCGTGCAATAAATACCCCTTTAAACCCCAATTTTATTCAGTAAAATTGGGGTATAAAGGGGTATACAATTTTTCTCATTCAAGTTTGTTGTAGGTACTCGTTAGAACTGCCTCAGCGAGGCGGTTCTAATGTGTACCCACAATCAATATTTTGAGCAAAAATTTTAAAATTATCAAAAAATTTCATATGAAATTCTCTGTATATTGCATGGGCAAGTTTTCGTAATGAATGGCTCAAGGAACTTAGATCGAAGGTGATTAGGTTGGTGATGTTTGTCAATCCTTGTGCAATCAGGCTTTTCCTTATTATTGTACATAGTCACAGATTTACATCAATGTTCAAGAGTGATGTAATCACTATATTTTCAATACGAATATCATAAAGTACAATAAATGATTATGATAGAATAAATACTGAAATTGTATATCATCGTTTCAAAATATACTCGATACAACAATCACTATATATCTGGTGTACGTTACGGTGCACTGACTAGGACCCCCTAACCAGGGTATAATTTCAGTCACAAACACTAGCAAAAGAACACGCTGCAATGCAAATAACCAAAAAAAGAGATAATTTGGTTGTTCTAGCCGTGTAGCGAAAACAAAGGCACTGATCTGCTTCGCATAGGCATTAATCTGGTTTTCTCATGACGCGGCTCACTAACCACCCAAATAAACAACAGTTTGACTCAACCACTTTCTTGTGTAGGCTCAGACCTTCTAAGCGTTTTAAAACCAGTATTCAGTCGTTAATTTTTGTCTAGCGTCATTAGCAGGCTTTTTTTTCTCACGACCCCAACATTACGAACACTTGCTCATGCAATATACAGAGAATGTTTTCGGCAGTAGCAAAAATGATGATAATAATAAAAAAAAAAGATCACATTTTTAACATTAATGCTCAAAACATTGATTGTGGGTACACGAGTACCCACAATCTATGTTTTGGATCAGAATTAAGAAAAAAGGTATACACCATGCGACCCCCCCCCCCTACATTTTTTTCGATAAAAAAGTGGGGTTTAAGGGGGTATACATTTCACGGTCATGTTTTCCTGATGTAAAAAGGCGGGGGGGGAGTGGGGTAATGATCGATTGCATACAACCATAAAAAGTCACAAAGCTAAAATTGTATCCAATACATGTGGTAAACATGGGAACGAGCTCCAAAAGAGGTAGTTGAAATGTTCCGGCAATGGTAATTTCGAGATTGTTCCAAAGGTAACCAGAAATAGGTCTCAGTGGTTTCGTGAATACATTCAACATATTTAATGATAGAGGGTTGATTATCGCAAAGTTGTTCCATTCAAAAATAATTTATCTATGATCACGACACAAAATGACGGTTGAATCCACTATTTTTATTACCAATTATTACCGATTCTGTTTGGTGCTTTCATAAAGTGAATATAGCGAAATTAATTCGGTTTCAACCATTTTTTGCGCCGTATGTACCGCGAGATTATCTTTACATTGAACAGCATTGCGATATTTTTCTGTTTTCACTAACATTCCAAAATCTTCACAAAAACTTCATTCCAACCTTTATTGCCATTGGAACCAAAGTTCACTACCTCTTTTTTGAGCTAGTTCACATGTTTACCACAAAATTAAAGAATACTATGCCGCATGTTCATCGCTTCAGACAGTAAGATAATGTGTCGTTAATATATTTGCAACTTTCAAAAGCATGTTTTTATCAGATGACCACCAATTAATAATCATGAGTCGCCGCATGAAAAATGGAAACGGTCTATGATACATGATACTGGACCAAAATATTGAAAATTGGAAAAGACCAATTAAAATCGTTATCGTTCGGCCATAAAAATGTGGCCAGGCCCATGCCGGACCGCATATTTTACAAGGAAACCCAACCTTCTAAGAGAGGAGAGGAGGAAGCGTACGGACCACCTCATCGCATTTCTATTCACATGCATACTTATCATTCAATACATGTATGTTTTAGGCGGCCCCTTGGCTAAAAGCGCTGATATTTCATTACCGCACTTTAACATTCGATCATCTCACCGCTATGCGTGATGTGGGTTCGAACACCATAGGGACCACACATGAGAAAAGCCAAGTTCTGCATGAGTGTGCCAGGTTTTCGTCCCATCTGATACAATCTACTAATTGGTCCGTCTCATATGAGCTGAAATAATATTGAAAGGGACTTAAAACTGAATAAAATACAAGAGTCAGTCATAAAGTCAATAAAACAGCATGATCGACCGTGGCGATATTACAATATCTTCAGTGAGCGAGTAGAAGGGGGGGGGGGGGGGTCATTGGTCGCACCTGCACATCACTAATTGGATTCCATTTCACGTGCTGCATGATGACATGCTGTTGTATTGATCAGTTGCATATTTCTGTCCATATAGAGCATATAGAGATTTTAATTTTCGCTTCAAAATTGCATAAAGTGATACCGATTTGAACTGAAATCGACTGTCTTGAAATTTATTGAATGTCCCTTATCGCATCTAGAAGTAGAGTTATGACGTCAGCATCTGGAGGTCAATTTGCGTCATAACCAGTTCATGTTTGGATTGTTTATTTATAAAAAGAAGCAGGAACAGACATCATTTATGTGATTTCATTACAGGATTATGTCTTTGAAGTAAGTTTTGTTACTCAGCATTTTGTGACACATCTTTCTTTTCACACTTGAGTCGATAATGTCAGCATGTAACGTTGGTGGCGTGAATCAGGCTGGGGACTTGTTTTTGACCGCCATTATTGACATTTGGAATGAGGGTACGTTCACAAACATTTGCAAAGAAAAATGACTCCAACGCTTATTTTTCGAAATTTTTAGGTGCAAATGATCGAAAAATTGATCTTGATCATGAAATAGGTGTCCAAATGGGAGTAAAACGTTTATTTAAGCATGAATTCGTTATTTTCATCTGTTTATTGGTGGGACTGAACCTTACTTTCGGTTGAAGAAAAAAGACACAAAGACCAAAAAATATTGAGAAAAGTGCATGTGTCGATTTGCAGAAATATGTGCAGGAATTTCTCCGAAAGTCTCAGAAAATTTGAAAGCCTATATATTACAGGCGATTGCTGCAAATGAAGGCACTGATTGTCGATTCGTTTTGAACTCCAAAGAAATCGAACGTTTTTCCGTTGCTATGCACATGAAAATATCCTTGCGAGCGGCCTTTGTGTATCTGCTACGTTACAAACGTATAGGGTATAACTTAAATATTATGCGACAGTCTGCATACTTAGTTTTTAACCCAATCACGGTTGATAACTACGCTGCCTTCTTTAATTGCACTCCGGTGGGTCGGGCGTCAGACTCTATGATGGCCCCGACTTAAAGCTATTTTAGTTGGTTGGGGCCGGAGCTTCCTGTCTGTTGCTTGGCCCACCGGGGTTCAACTGGTGTTTTTCTTTTGCTCCGGATTTCAGTAAGTTATTTGGCGCCCAGGGATCTCCATCGTCGGGCAGCTTACTGAGTTTGTTGATTCCTCGTCTTTGATTCATCATGGTCGTTATCTTGATTTATAAATATGTTTGTCCTTGATGATTCATTGACTAGTTAGATATTCACCACGAGGATCGAACAACTAACTAAATGTTATGAAGGTTGGTTGATGCGGCGTTGGGGATTTTGAAAATTGTGACAATTACTCACCGTGAGGAGAAAACAGGCAGTATCTATGGACTGATTTTGAGGCTGAATAAGAACACAAAATATGTATGTTAATTGCTTTATTAATCTGCAGAAACTGTAAATTGCAATGCATACATGCACAGTGGTGACATTTAAGCTATCATATAATAACTGTTGTTTGTCTGTTATGCATGTTGTGGCCACTCAAACGATAAAACAACGCGTTAGTTTATACATGGGTCGCCTCATGACAAAAACGACATTTTGCATATGCGATACAAAGACGCAGATCAGCTTCGCAGTAATTATGAAGTAGATAGCGCCTTTGTTTTCCCAACACGAATAGGCCTCTACTTTCTAAATCCAAAAATTCCAGTCTCTAGCCAACATATGTTAGTGTACAGCTCAGTTTGTGTCGGACCTAATAGGAAACCACATTGTTTGTTTCTCATGACGCCGTTAAAAATCTTATGTGAGATGTTCTATTTCTATATCATTCCTTCCTTCACCCATTTTCGACGAATGGACTAACCCATCGTTATCATTTGGGTGACTCTACTTTCATTTTTGTGATGAATCAGGAGTTGCTTTTAATTTTTATTCCATTTTTCGATGAAATTCCAATAGGCAAACAGAAAAGCCTCAGATGGGATGCCGCGTTCTGCGGCGTCACATCTTGGGTTATGATGTTTGTCTCCTGTATGTCCCAAAAAAGGACACCAAACTTATGAGTTAAATATCACCTATGTGCATGGTTTATGTCTCTCTGGTTTTAACGCTTAACCTCTCGTTTACAACACCGGCTTTGCCTGAACTGGCGACACCGGAATTGGCTGCTCTTGTTTGCAACACACTGCGTATCTGTCAGTCGGATGGATGTTGCAGTATGTGCCTTTTGGACAGTCCACTCGACCAGGACCACGTCCACAGAACAGTTCTATGCCGGTTGTAGCATCAACAACTGGATCTCCATCGGGACATTTCGGTTCTAGAAATGATCAACACATTTGCTTGAAAAATACACAGCGAGTCTACCAGATCAGATAGAAAAAATAGATGGGCCACCGCATGAGAAAACAAACAATATGCATATGCAAAACCAAAGGCGCAGATCAGCTGTGCAGAACATGTTACTGCACAGCTGATCAGCGCCTTTGATTTCGCTACATGGATTGTTCAACTTATTCCTCTTCTACTTATACCTACAATTTCAAGCATCTAGCTTGCTTTTGTGACTGTACGGCCCAGTTTATGTCGGAACTAGTCGGAAACCGAAACTGTTGGAGTCGGCGCCCAGGAATCTCCATCATAGGGCAGCTTAATCAAATTGTGAGTCCTGTTTTTTTATTCATCAATATGTTTATCATGATTTATTTATTCATTGACAAGTAAATAATTCACCACGATGACCGAAGAACTAACTAAATGTTATGAACCACTGCAAAAGCTGAGGGTGAGGTTGTGGCCGTGTAAAATCGATTTAAACCCGCCAGTATCTTTGTGTTACTGATCGTTCCAATGCGATACTTCTTTGGTGCTTTTTTTGTTTTATGTCTGGTGTTTAAATGTTTTGTGCTGTTGGTGCCTTATGTATGTCTATCTGAGTGGCCACCTATTGGGAAAACAGCTGCTCATTCAGCTTACGATATGTTTTCTTGATATAAGTACCTGATTGTTAATTTAGTTTTTTCCCACCTCTGGTTTCGGAGTGGGAATTTTTATCTGTCTGTGCCTTTTCTTCACCTTTGCCTACTTGTACCTTTTTTCTCAATTGATGGCTCAGATTTTTTTTAAAATGCATCTCCTGCTGTGAGTGAGGATACTGTCTGCACACCAACACGCAAGCGACTGAACTTTACATTGGTGGCTATGCAAAGAGTATGGTTGCGAAGAGGGAAATGCAATTAACGCTAGCATACTTATTATTTGTAGTTAGTATACTTTGGGCTTAGTCACAAGAAAACATATTTTGCTAAACATGAATAAAATACACCGATGGTTTCTTCAAACAATGAGGCGATTACATTTTGTAGTCAGGTTTTGAGAGTACTAGTCAGGAACACTGATATCTGAACATTTTACAGAAGTGTCAATGTTATTTACCCACTCCCTCGACGCACAGGTTTTTGCAGCCATAAGTACAGCACAACTTTCCTTTGGGGCACAGCTTCTTCTTAGGACATTTCTTGGCACTTGCAGGTGGCTTCTTCGGACACTCTGTTGAAGAAATCATTACGAAAACTTGCCCATGCAATATAGAGATTTTATTCAGCTGTAAAAATGAAAATTTCACCAGAAAAAAATTTGATATTTTAATTCTTTTGCTTAAAACATACATTGTAGGTGCACGTTAGAACCAGCTTGCCGAGGCAGTTTTAACGAGTACCCACAATGTATGTTTTGGATAAAAAATAAGAAAATATAATAGCTTTTCTGTAATAATACAGATAAAATCGCCAAAATAACGAAGCAGTGTTACATTATATCATGGCTTGAACTACTTTCAAAATGACTAAAATTGAATAAATCTGTAAATCTTCTAGACGTTCAAATGCTCCACAATCAACAAGTAAGATATCATTCCAAGCATTTCAAAATTCAAAGAACAAGAAGTGAGCACTTACCTACATTCGAACAACACACACCAGTCGCGGAATTGCAAGTGGACCCTTGAGGACAGTTAAAACCCTCTTGGGCTTTACCACAGTAGACTACACCGTATGCATCAGTCATTGGTAGTCCAGTAGCACACAACCCACGATCTGGAAAGATTTTTGCTTATCTGCGAGGATGCCTCGTATTTGGAATCCAGTTTTGTTTGACACCGTAAAACAATCATGGCTGTCACATTGGTGTCTAATGTAGATCCTGACTTAAACCCATATTTGCAGAATGGATTTCCCCATCATTAGCATTTTGGTGAGTCTACTTTCATTTTTAGGGGCGCCAGGAGTAATTTTTAAATTTTCTTCAATCCTATAAGCACACAGAATAGACCCAGATGGGACGCCGCGTTCTGCGGCGCCAAATCTGGGGCTATACTGTTTGCCTATGTCCCATAAAAGACGCCAGGATAATATAGGTTAATAAAGACAAACCCGGCCATATCGGCGGGGGAGGGGGAGCATATTGATAAATATTTGGCACAGATAAGGTATTTTATTATCTGTTCTCCAGGTTAACCATTTTAATCTGTTGTGGTTAGAGTGGATGTACATCTCAAAGTTTAAATGCAAATTTATAGGCTTCAGCATGGTGTAACTGTCTAAGGGGGTTGCAATGTTGAAATATCTGAATTCTGTTCATATATAACAAAGCTATTTTTATGTCTTGATACGTCACTTACCGATGGGTTCCACGCAGTAGTTTTTGCAGCCATAAGGACAACACATCTTTCCTTTAGGACAAGTATTACTTTTCGAACATTTCGGCAGGAGTCCCGGTATAACATTCGACCGGTGTGGGCACACTGTAATGAGAACCAACAGATAGACCGAATCAAAAAATGGCGTGCATCTTATAAAAGAAAGAATGACATAAAAACTAAAACTGACTAAGTTTTGATGTTAAATTTACATGACTGTAGATGTAACTGTATAACGTATCAGTCAAATTAAATAAGTAAATGTTTATAATTTTTCTCGCATGTTGCCTTAGCTGTCCATTTGTATTTCTAAATTATTCAACTGGCTCTGCTTAACTATAGCTTGTCATAAAAATAAAAGAAAAAATCAAGCTTTCCCCCGAGACACATTCATTCAGTAAGATCATACTTAATCTAATATGACACAAAGGGTGCCAAGGAAATGCCAAATAACAAAAGGTTGGGCTTGACATTGAAATGATGAATGCCTTGATGCCCATTTAATGGATATCGGTTAGGAAATTGAAGAAACAAAAAACTTGGCTGTTTTATAGTGAAGGTGCCAGATGGGAAAAAGCCACAAAAAATGCACTTTAGGTGGCCACCTGTTTAGCAAAAATTTCCTTTGTATAGTTGTTTAGTACTGTCTGTGGGAAGTATGAAAACCAATGATTTAACTTTTTTCGGTCTTGCAAAAGTACTTTTAATGTGAGTTAAAATGGCGTACCCTAGCTTATTTGATCTGTGACTTCTAGTACAGCCAGCAGATTCCCAAACCATAAATTTATTGCCTATTTTCATGTTCATGCAATATGTTTTCATTGCAGCTGCTACAGGAGCATATAATCTACTCACGGAGCAAGTAGCTTTCTCTATAGTATTGTGAAAGCCTAGTGTGATGGCAAACTCTCCAGCATTGGATTTCTAGAGAAGAGTTTTATCAGCACACTATCAGCATCATTTGTTTTATTAGCCATTTTGAAGTTCATGACATGACTAGTGTAAACATTTTAATGGATAATCCACAGCCGCAGCATCTTATTGGCCACAGCCAAGCAAAACAATCTTTTATGTTAGAACAGTCAAAGTCAGAAAAAGCACCATAATGCACTTTTTACATCACCTTTCATGTGAAGTTGATTAAAATTGCGGAATACAACATTATTCAACCATAATTATCAGAAAACACTTTGAATTAAATGCTAGAAAAGTTCCCAGGACACGACTTTCTTTGAAATGAACTTTTTATACTGACAGATACATTGCAATCCCTGCTGGGAACAACAGCCAATAGACCTCTGTCTTCCTAAGCGTAACGCTTACACCAGGTGATAGCCCCGTGAGATATTATAGGCTCCTGAGCTGCTAGTATTTACATATAGTTGCTAGTGAGACTTGAATATGCTTTATAAAACAAAAATAAAGTTACATATGTTACGCTTTAAGGACGTAACTACGCGATCTTTAAGAGATGTCTAAAATTTTATTTTGAATTGTAAATTATAGTCTTTTGTTAATTGGTTCACTTTGCCTAATTATCTGCATTAAACTTTAGAAAGTAATAGACTATTTTAAGATAATAGATCCTTACAGTATAAATAATTGTCCATAGTGTAACATTATAAACAGAATAGTCCCTGTATTTGCGTCATTCTATAGTGACCCGTCAACTTGAAAATTCATTTTAAAAACCCTTAAAGCCAATATCTTCGAAAATGAAGCTAGCAAAATATATTTTTTACAAAATGTATGTGTTTGACCATTGTTTTAGCTTTTTGAGACATGTAACGCATGTAACAGAGTCAATTTGTCCATAGGTAAGGCTCAAAACAAAGCAATAGTTTCATAATATCACTTTGGTTAGTCAGTTTTTGTTGGAACAGGTGTTGAGTTCTATCTTTGGACAATATAAAGGCATTTATCTTAGAGAAAACTCAAGCTTGGTTGAATAAGAGAAGTTTGCACTCTGAGCATCGGGGCATTATCATGTAATAGGCTGTTACATACATTACTGGTAAAATGAAAATATGATATGACTGTTTGAGCTACAGAAAAATGACAACATTTTATCATTTTACTCAAGTTACTCATAAAATCTATCTGCAGTCTGCATGTCTATGTTACATAGTCTTATTAAAGCTGTTTGAACAAACTTCTGACCTCCACTGACTGTAATGTTTACATGTTATGTAAATTAAAATATCCTTTGAAAAAACACAATTTTAAGTGGCGTCATTCACTTTTGCGGGTGTTCTATAAATTTTGCCAAAAACAAGATATTTATTTCCATTACCATGTTCAAATGACACGCACAATTTAATTTTTCTTTCTTATATGCATTGTCTAAAATGAAGAATTCAGCAGCCTAACCCCCAGTCTCATATGCCCAATGATGTATTACTATTTACCTATTACATGTTATTTGTTTGGAATAGTTGTTATATCTTATGATTTTGATGCTTCCTTGATAGTTGAGTAACACAGCTTTGAACAACTGTTGCGACTGTTACCAAGAACCTAGACTCAGAGATCTTACTGAATAATGTACCGCATGTAACATTACATGTTATGAATAAAGAAGGTCGCTGTCTACGTGTAATATTTCAGAACAAGGCGAAGACTTTATGTTTCCTATGAGTAATTGAAAGTCTTTAATGTAAATAAAACAACAGATTTTACTTATTCATTTCTAAAAATCATGCCTACGAATCTATGTATAGAATAAAGGGTATTCAAATACTGCCTTTCTAATGCTGAAATATATGTAGAGCAGAGAAGATAGCTTCATCTTGAACAAAACAAATAAATAATTATTTCAATTGTAGTGATCCCAAACTAATCTTCATCAAAGGCATCCTTGGGCGCAGCACTTTTTCCTTAATACCAAATAAGCAAACCATTTAATTTGCATACTCATTAATACGAATAAAAACTTAAGAAATCGCAGAAAACTTAAAGGATATAC
The DNA here is from genome assembly GCA_964017185.1 of Rugalucina vietnamica. Taxonomy (NCBI): domain Eukaryota; kingdom Metazoa; phylum Mollusca; class Bivalvia; order Lucinida; family Lucinidae; genus Rugalucina; species Rugalucina vietnamica. The sequence continues at coordinate 57,556,755 of OZ024875.1, read as the reverse complement.
ATATACCTACAAAATAAGAAAGTTTTGTGCTTCGGCTGTTTATAGACCTAGATTGCTTATAGTGGTATCAAACAGATGATTAATGCAATGTACTGTTGCCCTCTAGCTTTATAGAAATATGATCTTCATGATTATTTATGAAAATTAAAAATGGAGAAAACACCACAGAAGAATTAAGCGAATATACCTGCAAAATGACATAGAACTCAAGTACCGAAATCCTTACTGTGCTGAAAATGGTACCAAACAACAGGGCAGTTTTCAATAAGCATGTACTATAATATGCAAGTCATTTGAGTTTTTGGATTTCATGAGTATTAATGAAATCTTTAGATACTGGGGAAAAAATGTGGAAGAATAAAGTGGGAGTATACCAATGTAACCACTATGTATATTGGCTACTGATAGCCATATGGAGCTGAAATTGGTATAAACTGATTGCCAGGACCAATACTCTTTAACCATATATTTTTATGATTAAATCATATGAATGTTTGTTTCATGAATTTTAATGAGAACTCCAGAAATGAGAGAAACAATGCGGAAATGTAAATTGGATAACCCAACAAAATCGCCTATTTCACTGCTGGCAATGACCTTTGAGAGCTCAAAATAGCATCAGCTAATTGCTATAAGAATGTTATTATATTGCCAAGTTGTCAGATATACCACAAAGCATATGCGTAAGCAACCAAAATACAAGCTTTTTGTGGATGGACATTCTTTACTAGTCTGTCATTTTCTATTTGTATAAATGTTTTTCTTAATATCAAAGAAACCAAATCTCAAAGAATTCGTATAAGAGACCACATGGCAATAATAAATTGTCCTAGCTACCCTTTGATATTATTTTCAACATTCAAAGGCAATGGTCATCCGAGATATCAGTGATTTAATTGGTATATCACTTCATTTTTCAAACCTTTTCTCTTACTTCTGAAGTTTTCATTAATATTCATGAGACATAACATCAGAAAATTAGATTACACAGTCAAGGTACATTCTCAAAGCAACCATTTGCCACCAATTTCTGCACTCTTATGCTACCAGAGGTGAAGATACAAATCATTTTGATGGTGTACCTTTTAACTTTTCTGTGATTTTAACCAATATTCTTACCTTAACATTAATATTCTTGAAAGTGAAAAGCATACGATTCATATTTTTTGACTTTAAGGCAATATGTTATAGTCTAAGCGTTCATTCAATACCACTTTCAGCATCCAATGTCAATTTAAAGGTCAGATACAAGGGATTTAGTAAGTTTACTCTTTAAGTTTTTAGCATTTTTTTCTCAAGTTTTCTTAGGTTTTTAAGAATAATAATCATGAATATGCAAATGAGATGATTCTAATATCAGGACTTTGATATCTGTAAAGTTGCCAAATGGTATCAGTGGTGCAACAACAGTGTGTCATGATGATAGCTTGGGCCTGGAATGAGTTTAATTTTGGGCTTTAATGATTTTGTGATTTTATTGATATTTACCATTAAATATATTCATCATAAATATACAAGGTACTAGTAAATATTTGCATTATTCACAACCGGAAAGACAGCTCTATATCCATGCATTCCTGTGGTTTCAATTTAAGTCATCTTCACAACAATTGTCTGCTCAGATGCGAGCATTTCTGTAGGTAGGCACCCATTCTTTTTCATATTGTTGGTGACCAAGGACACATTTTTTCATTAATATTCATGAAAATACAGCTGTTATGATTTTCATACATATGTAGCCCTATTGCATTTAAGAAATTGTGAAATTGTATCACTGAGCTATAACATCAGTCAAATTATGGTCCAGAATGATGGAATGGGTCAGAAAATAGTTTGTAATGGAGTTGAAATTATTGATATTCCTTATATTTGATATTTCATGAATATGCATGAATGATGCAAGTGGGTTTATTGTCATTTCCTACTACTGAATGAAAGGACAGTATCTAAGCTGTAACAGAATAGCAAATTCATTGGTCTATGATAAGTATTAGTTGCGATATGAGCTGTTTCGTATGTACAGCCTCGAATACCTCGAATACCATGTTTTATAATGTCATGCGTTGTGTTATATATCCGTTAATTTCAACACTTTTGCAAGACTTTAAATTGACAAAACATTGGTTTTCAAGCTTCCAGAAGGGGCCTCTGCCAGGGGGTATGAATGAAATTTTTGCTACTCTCCGACCACCTATTACCATTTTTCTGATGGCTGGCACTCTTACTATTAAGTCTGATTACAGATAATATGAAACACAAACCTTTAAAGCAGTACTTTTTCGTACAGGGAACATTTCCATTGTTGTCGCAGAAACATTTGTTACACCCGTCAGCAGAAAGGAAAGATTGTCCTTTCTTGTAGAAGCAACCATTATAACAACATCCTATTTGGTAGAAAAATGAGCCGTCTCGTGGGAAAACCAACAATGTGGTTTCCGAACAGGTCCGACACAAATCAGGCTGCACAGTCACAGAAGCAGGCTAGAAGCTCGAAATTTCGGATTTAAGAAGAAGAGGAATTGTACTATCCGTGTAGCGAAAACAAAGGCGCTGATCTGCGTCTTTGGTTCTGCATTTGCAGATTGTTGGTTTTCCCATGAGGCGGCTCATATCTAGGAAGGCAGTTATTTTTGCACAATGGGTGACCTTAATATAGGACTAATGTTCACTTAAAGTTTATGAATCAACAACTACAACAACTACTACTACTATAACTACTACTACTACTTATAATAATTATAATAATAATCATAACAAAATATTAATGGTGATATAAGACAAATTTGATAATGTAACGGCCGAATAAAACTAAGTCGCCATACCTTTTGGTGGACAGTACTTCTTCGTGCATATCCATTTGAAGTCCTTAGTACATACACACGTATTACAGCCATCAAAATAACTTTTACCAACTTCGAAGAATTTGCCGTTCTTGTCATAGCATCCTGTTAGAAAACAACGTTTTAATAAAGGGGTGGAAAATGACCAAAATGAAAATGCAAGTGGATTCGAAATGACAACAGTTGTTACGAAATGTCCTGGGCACGCAATTTATGAATGTGAGACAAGCCAAGTTCTGCTTGCGGGTGTGTCAGGTGGTTTTTCTCGGGGTTCTCCCGTTTTCGCCCCACCTACTGATTGGCCCATCTCATATGAGCTGAAATAATCTTGGAAGGGACGTTAAACTGAATAAAAAAAAACAAACAAAAAACAAAAAAAAAAAAACAACAAAAACCCGTAATATTCAGTTAGGGGTGTAGGCCATATGAAGATAAAGATCTGAAAGCACTACAAAATATGATAACTTACATGCATCTGTAATTGTGAGTCTAACACTGGGCCACCACACTCCCCTCTTTCAGAATTTTGAAATCCTGTCAATGAGTATCCATAAAGAAAAGGAGAGAATAATGACTTCCAAATTTAACCCCCTTACTTTTACACTCACACTAAAGCCGACTTATACATTCTTTTTCAGGATCCAGTGGTTGACGATGTGGGTTAAACAGCGGAATGCTCCTTTACAGCTGAGCCATATGAGGAACCAAGTGTGTTACAGCCTCAAACAGTGATTCTCGGTTGTGGCCATCCATGAGGGACTTGTTTAGAAAGTGTGAGCAGATCAGTTCTTCTCTGTGATCACAATTATGCTACAGAGGCTGAACCGTTTGTCACTTCAACGCCACAGAAACCATCAACTGTGTTAAGTGCGAACTCAGATGTGCCAACACTCCCTGTGTTTGATGATCCTGAGATGGAAGATGATGATGACTTGCTTGACCTAAGCAAAATTAGTTCCTTTAGGGATGACAGTACTGACAAAACTTTTGTGTGCTCTGATTACGATTCTGAAGAGGAGGATAGGAAAGTGACTGAAGTGGAGGTGAATCATGTAAATGAACCCAAGTATATAGTGTTTAGCTCTGCCCTTGATGAACTATTTGTCCGTCTCAAGTGCAATGAATGTGAGTGCCCTGTAGACCCTGGTGACATCAGGAAGTCTGATGCTGACGGGACCATTCTACGGTGTTCCATTTATTGCACTGGAGAGCACTTAGTTCATCGATGGCATTCTCAGCCAGTGTTAGGTAATATGCCTGCAGGTCAGTGCTGCTGTCAGGTCTGTTAGTCAGTGCTGCTTTGTTGTTTAGTGGGCAGACATATACTAGTATATCTCAGTTATCCTCATTTTTGAATTTGAAGTTTTTATCTCATACAACATTTAATACAATTCAGAGACAGTGTGTTATGCCGGTTATCATGTATACTTGGTCCCAGTTGCAACACACGTTGTTGCAAAATCTGAGATCAAGTGGTAAGATGCTGCGTCTTGCTGGTGATGGTAGGTGCGATAGTCCAGACTTCAGTGCTAAGTATTGCACTTATTCCCTCCTTGATATGGACACTGACATTTTGTGACATTTGTTGTAGTTCAGGTCAGTGAAACCGGTAGCTCTGCAAAAATGGAGGCCGAGGCTTTCCGTCGCTGCATGACCTACTTGCTGGATCTGGGCTTTACTATCCAAGTGCTTGCAACAGACCGTCATGTCCAAATCAGGAGCATTATGAGTAAGGAATACTCAAGCACCAATCACCAGTTTGATGTTTGGCATCTTTCTAATAACTTGAAGAAGAAGCTTGTGCAGAAAGCAAATTAAAAGGCTGTGAGGAACTTGGGTTGTGGATTAAGGCAATTTGTAACCACCTTTGGTGGTGTGCAAGCAACTGCAATGGTGACAAAGACTGGCTGCAAGAGAGCTGGACCTCTGTTGTTCACCATATAGTGAATCAGCACTCATTCACTGGTGGACACATAACCCAATGTCCTCATGAGCCTCTTGACACAGAGGTAGCAAGGAAGAAGAAGTGGCTGAAAAAGGACTCCGAGGTTCATAATGCCCTCAAAGAGGTAGTTTTGGACAAACGTCTTGTAAAAGATATCCGCCAGCTTAGTGAATTTTGTCACACAGGCAGTTTAGAAGTGTACCACAGCCTTACGACCAAGTATGTACCAAAGCGGCAGGCGTTTGATCAGGATCAGATGACAGCTCGTACTGCTTTGGCCGTACTTGATCATAATATGTCTGTAAATCGCCAGCAAGCAACCAACAAGAAGGGCGAGAAAACGTACATAATGGTTTGTCCCAAAGCTACCTCACAGTGGTTTGTAAAACCTGTGTATGAGGCTAAAAGCTATGACTGGCTTAATGCAATGATGTGCAAAGTTGTGAAAGAAAAATAATGTAGGTCTCTTTCCTCAGTCACTGTAAAGAAGAGGGGGAATATTGCACCGCATCCAGCCCCTCCTAAGGCAGACCTTGTTTCATCTTTGATGTCGAGGTTTGCTCAATCAGCCAAGTAAGCCAGTCGCATCGTTGCATGTTCCTAGGGATAGCTTCTAGAAGACTCATATCAGGTTTAAGTAAGTACATATGTGTGCTAGTATTCACCAAAAAGGCAGTTTCTGTTCGATACACATGTACATTATATGATGTACGTACATATATGATTCCCAAATAGTGCATATATATCTGATGTTTTTGTTAAAATAATGCTATACATCCATGGTAAACAGCTGAGATCATTTCAGTACATTGTATTTTTATTAGCCGTGTCATGAGAACAGCAACAATGTGGTTTCTGAACTTGTCCGACACAAACCAAGCTGTACAACCACAAAAGATGGCTAGAGGCTGGAAGTTTTAGATTTGCACTATCTGTTTAGTGAATTATTTTTTATGAGCCGTGTACCCTAGAATCCAGCCAGGGTAATTTTTGAAGGAGGTGACATCTTCTGCTATAGTTGGTTTGAATGCATTTTTGAATAGTTTTAACCTTCCCATAAATGGTTTAGGTGGGCTGCTCTGGAAATTTTTTTGGCAGATAGGTTTACTCACACCATGTTCTGAGGTACCATGGGAATATACGCATTCCATACAAAGCAGATTTTTACATCATTTATGGGGTCATTGTGCTTTTTTGATAAATAAAACAATGAACATTTATGCAAATACTTTGAATATGAATAACTTCACACAATTCAAAATGTATTTAAAGATCATAAAGTGCCATAAATCCTTTATAACGTAGGGTTTTGTCATGCCAAGTTACCCCACCCACTTTCAAGCAATGTGCGTGTTCGAAATTTATCTATAGCTTTGCGTTTTAGATACTTTTATTTGAAACATTATCATTGATCGAGGTTACACTCTGTCTTTGTGCCTATCTGGGAATTTGTATATACAGCTGACCGTTTTCGGTCTGTTCAAAGTTATTGTACTTCAGCTTCTCACGGTAAAGGCTGGAAATGGTATCGAAAAAAAATGTTGAAACAATGTAAAGTCGGTCACTGTCAGATATATAATCATGAGGCTTAAAGTGTCAAGAAAAAGTTATGAAACAAACTAACAAACAAACAAACAAACAAACACTTACGCAAAATAATGGAAAAAATAAAGAGGTATACCTACAAAATTTCTGGTATCTCTGCCTCTGACAGCTCTAAATAGCTGAAATGGTGTTTCATGATTACTTAGACTTGGTTCTATAGGCTGGTTTTCAGATAAATTAATCTTCTGGCTTAAAGTATAATAGTTTTGATGAATGCATTGAAAATAGAGGAACAATGCGAACAAATAAAAAGTGTATACACAGAAAAGTTCTTCTAGGCATTCAATGCTCATTTAGAGCTGAAAATAGTGTAAAATAATTGCTGAGATAATTATCTTTTGGTATAAAATCGATTTAATTAATCATTATGATTTAAAAGTTGAAATCTAATATTGAAATCATAGATAATTAAGGAAAAAATGAGGAAAAATAAAAGGGGTATACTTATGAATAGCTGAAAATGGTGTCAAATAATTGCTTTGATTTTGATATATAAGCTTGTATTCATATACATGAATCATGTGACTCTTTAGAGCCTCCATTGTCAAAGTGTTTAACATTACCTCATATTGCCATTTATATGATGGATTGAGTGAGATAAAGTTTGAATTGAATTGAATTGACTCAAAGTTGTAATATTTTTATGAAGGCATAGAAGATATGGGGAAAATGTGGAAAAAGTACAGGGATATACGCACAAAAAAGCTTGAATCTGGGTCTCTTACGAGCCTGAATATCTGAAAATGGTAACAAATGATTGCTTTGGCGTTCATTACCCGAAATTGTACAATATAGTCCATACTATCTCCTTTTGAATGTTTTTGCTGCTTCCAAAGGATCAAACCTTTATATTTTATTTGCTATTACTGCAGCTGGTGTTGTGCCGTGTGGCGGCCCTAAAAAGTCTCCCCTTACATCATCCATAGTGCAGATTATATTTTTATTTCGGTCCTTTGAGATCAGTAAAGATATTAAGAGTGTTCAAAACACTCATGTTTAGAAACATACTTCTAAGCAATGTTTGAAATTATTTGACCCCGTTTAGGAATATGTCTTTGATGTAGACTTCGTGTTAATTTTCGAAATTACAGTACAATAGTCTGGCTTTCGTCACCAGTTTTAAAAGGGCTACTGATGAGGGTTCATTACCCGAAATTGTACAATATAGTCCATACTATCTCCCTTTGAATGTTTTTGCTGCTTCCAAAAGGATCAAACCTTTATATTTTATTCTTTAAGCTTGTATTCATATAATATTATATAAATCACATGACTCTAAGTGGTGATAATTTTTATGAAGGCACAGAAGATGGATTAAAAATGTCAAAAAAATAAAGGGGTATTCTTACAAAAGTTCCTGTTTCTAGTCAAACAATGATTATAAAGAGCAGAAAATGGCATCAAACAATTGTGTAGACAACTATTTATTGGTTTGTTATCAGACAAGTTAATCATATGATTTCAAGTTTCAAAAATATTATTGAAATCATAGATAGTTAAACGAAAAATAGAGGAAAAAATAAAGGGGTATACTTACTTAAGTTCTTGCATCTCGGCCTCTGGTGGCACAAAATGGCTGAAATTGTGTTAAATGATTGCTTTGACCAAGGGACGTTGGTTGGTATTCAGATATATAAACCATATGATTAAATGTATTAATGATTTTTATGAATACGTAAAAAATATAGAAGCAAAATGTGGGAACGATGGCAGAGTATACATACAAAAGTCCTTGTATCATGGCATCAGATGACCATAAAAAGCTGAAAATGGTGCTAAATAATTCCTATGACAATTATCTTTTGGTATGAAATCGGATGAATTAATAAAATGATTTCAAGTTTAAAAGTATTATTGAAAACATAGAGAATTAAAGAAAAAGTGAGGGAAATAAAATGGGGTATACCTACAAAAATCTTATATCTTGGCCTCAGATGGGCCGGAATAGCTGAAAGTGGTATCAAAAGATTGCTTTAACTTTGTTCTATAAGTTTGTATTCATATATATAAATCAAAGTGACTCTGAGTGCTAATAATTTATGTAAAGGCATAGAAGATGGAGGAAAAATGCGGTAAAAATAAAGGGGTATACTTACATAAGTTCTTGTTTCTAGTCAACCAATGAATATATAGAGCTGAAAATGGCATCAAATGATTGTTTAGACAATTATCTATTTGAGTGTAATAATATAAATTATTAATATGATTTCAAGTTTCAAAAATATTATTGAAAACATAAATACTTAAACAAAAATTGAGAAAAAAATGAAGGGGTATACTAACATAAGTTCTTGTATCTCGGCCTCTGGTAGCCCAAATAGCTGAAAATGGTGTTGAATGATTGCTTTGACCAAGGCTCATTAGCTGGTTTTCAGATATATTAACCATACGATTAAATGTTTTTATAATTTTATTCGTGCGTAAAACTTATTGGGAAAAAATGCGAAAACTATAATGGAGTGTACATACAAAAGTCATTCTATCATGGCCTGAAATGGCCATAAAGAGCTGAAAATGGTGCAAAATGATATCCATGACAACTGTTTTTTTGTATATGTTCAAATAAATTAATTATGTGATTTCAATTTTCAAAAATATTTATGAAAACTTAAATAATTAGAGAAAAAATGAGGAAAAATTGAAGGGGTATACTTACAAAAGTTACTGCGTCTTGGCTTTTTATGGCCCTATAGAGATGTAGATGGCATCATAAGATTGCTAAGACAACTCTCTATTGGTCCATATTCAGATATATAAATCATGCGACTTTATCTTTCAATATTTTTAAGAAATAAGAGCAAAATGCAGACAAATAAGATATTGACTCACAAAATTACCTGTAAATTGGCTGCTAATTGACCTGTAAGGCTTCAAATGACATCCAATGTATTGCTAAGGCACTGCACAGTTGCCTGTGATATATAATAACATAATAATTATAATTTATAGTTTCATTTAAATGGGAGTAATACTTCGGAAATGTTTAGACAGAGTATCAATAATATGCAGAGTTTTAAAGTTGGTGGGGTAATTCTGTGTGAAATAATGCCATACTTTCAAAAGATCATGAGGTTTTTAGTGTATAATGAGACTGCACTTCATACTTTTGCTTACAAACAATATACAATGCATTGGAAAGTAACTAATAAATAAGAAACAAGAACCAATTTATATACTACATTTTAGCAGACTTTTCATAGGATATATAGCTTTTTGTCATAGCACTACCTCCATACATCAATGAATTCGAGCAGTATGCCAAATAAAATTCAAGAGTAGCCAAATTGATCCTTCATCGGGAAGGTGAGGACTACTTAAAAACATTCAAACCAACTATAGCAGATGTCACCTCAAACTCAAAATATGAGAGATACAGGTTTTTGTGTTCTAGGATAAGAGACAATATTTGATTTCAGTGTATAGTAAGGTAAGTATCAGAAATATTCCAAAATAATGCTTAAGCGTCCATACAATTGGTATCTTGTGTTTGTACTGAGCTTGACCATTACCAAATATACCTAAATTGATTTAATATGCATCATTCAGCTCTAAGAAAATGCCACAAACTTCACATTAATTATAGTCTGGATTGTTTTAATGCATTACACCCTCGGTAATTAGTTATGGTCTTGTCGGGCTGTCAGTCGCGTAGCAGCCACCGCTCCTGTGCATAGAGGCAAGTTATCAGTTCTTAGTTCACATTTCTTTAGCCATTAACTTGAATCAGTCATTTAAAGGAAGAATGTCTAATTTAGAAATATTTTCAAACCAAGACTTCGTGAAAATATTCACTAGTACAAATGCGCATTTAGTTGATTTTACGCTGTTTGATACCATTGATGCATTTAGGTATAACCTTAAGTATAGGTCCATACAGTTTAGTAAACAGTTTTATTGCTTTTCAGGCTATTGTTTAAGCATGTTAAAGAGGATAGATTGTTAAAAACAAACTAACCATAAGAAGATTAACATTAAAATCGCATACATGCATATCATTAAGGTGGGTGGGGTAATTTTACATGTTAAGTGGTAAAAATATTAATACAGAAATATGTTTTAGCAATACAGGTGTTTCATAATTAAATCAATAGTTTTTAAAATTGTTTAAAATACAAAAACAAGTCATACAGACAGGGAAAATGACTGGATAATGGAAAGGTATGTAGTTGTCTGTTTGTTAGATTTAAAGCTTATTTCATAGCAGTACCATACAACATCGCCTGATTAGACTATCGTGCCAAAAAAATTTCCAGAGCAGCCCACCCAATCCTTCTTAGGGAAGGTTAGGGCTAGCCAAAAATGCATTCAAACCAACTATAGCAGGAGATGTCACCTCCAACGCTAAATATGCGAGATACAGGATTTCGGGTTCTAGGGTAGTGTCATGAGAACACCAACAACATGGTTTCTGAACTTGCCCGACACAAACCTAAAGCTATACAAGCACAAAAGATGGCTAGACATACTAGAGGCTGTCATTTTAGATTTGTACTATCTGTACTGTGAAAACAAAGGCACTGATCAGTTGTGAAGTTACATGTAGCTGAACTTCCTGAGCATAAACAATTAGTTTGTTTTTCGCATACATGTACATGTATTTTTTTACAATGTAGAGCCAATGACAGAGGACAGTGAGCAAATGAAAAACATGGCATCAAAATTTCCCCATAATTGGCGTCAAACGGCATGCACCAATTTTCATGGTTTTATATGGAGATGTCCATTTACATGTACGATAAAAATGGAACAAGAAATTTGCATGTAATGCTGGTAAACTGCCTCTAGAAGTGTTTTCTGGACGAGTCGACTGTCCCAGCATAAGCTTGTCTTTCTTCCATTGATCAAATAAAGCAAAACTAAAATTCCATGATGTATGTGAAGGTACTGTTATGTACATGTACTGATTATTATTTGCACCAGAATTATTTGTCAATTTACAGTGAAAGATGAGCACCAAATGCTAATAATGACTTTTATTAATCTACCTCTTGAAGGCTTGACCTTGGACTGTATTACTTTTGTCCTGGTAAGGATGTGCCTGTTGACCTTAGTATTATGTCTTTGGTTGTAAAGAACAAACAAAACAATGTCATCATGATCATTTACTTTACTCAATTATTGTACAGTACCATATTTGTCTTTTCTGATTTCATTTTCAAGTTTCATTTGACAAATTCAGCTTCTGACGTTTTAACAATTTGTGTATATATTTGTTTATCACCTGAAACCCCGGGGGTATGTATGTGCCGCCCGAGGTTAAAAAAGGGGGCTTACGGAGCTGATCAAACTGAAAAAAGTATGTGCTTTCAGAGCAGAAAGAACAGTAGAAGTTGTACCTTTAGAGCTGATCGAGCTGGGAAAAATGGGTGCATTTAGAAAAATTAGAAAAAAAAAACAACTACTTTTGGTTGCATACATCATATGAAATCAGTCCTTACAAATTGTAGTGGCGTATCCCAGTTAACCAAATATGAGATACGAAACAAGATCAGGAACTAGGTTCTTTCGATCTAAAATTGTAAGGTTATTTTGAGGATTGACTTCATTTTTCCAGTGTATTCATTACTAAACTAATCATTCCCCTTTCTTCAGGTTTAAATCAAATTAATACAATACACAAATCAGAACAAGTAATGAGTACTAAGCTGTTGCCTAAAACCCATAAAAGAGCAAAGCGCTTGGTTCACAACATCGATCTTTTGAATTGAGCATATTCCTTCTATCACATTTTAGGACCAAAATATTTCTACAACGGTGAAAACTCAAGTGACTCAAATGTATTTCCATGTTGCAAGGAAAATCATGCTACCTCTTCTGGTCAACATATTTTCATGCTTTTGGCGTTATACTATTAATTGAATTGTAAATATTTCCCTTATTTTAGCTCCCCTGAGCCGAAGGCGCACGGGTGTGCTTAAATTATAGGATGGGCATTCTCTGGCTTCGGTCATTGTTGTCGTCCACAATGTTCAAACATTCTTCGCCATTGAATAAAATTAAACTGAGATCCTTTAAGAGCAGTGAACATATTAATGTGAAAGGGGAAGGGCCATACCGCGGTTTCGACCCATAGATTTTGCAACATTGTGCTATTTGAAGAAAATTATTGTAGTAAGAAAATTATTTTAATGTTGCAACTATCAACAAGGTAGTCAATGCACATACAAGTATAATTCAAATGGGGCCAAATATATTAAACGTAGGTTAAAAAATAAATCTTAATCGATAATAGTTTTCTGATTTCTCAGAATACCCTCGCTGATCTCAAAGGACCGAAAGAAAACAATATAATCTGCACTATGGATGATGTACGGGGAGACTTTTTATGGTCGTCACACAGCACAACACCAGCTGCAGTAATAGCAAATAAAAATAAAACTGATTTCCTTTAAGAACAGTGAAAATATTTTTATATTAATGAGAGAGGGGATGGGCCATATCACGGTTTCGGTTAATCAAAGCCAAACTTCATTTGGAGTATCCTTAGGAAGTGGGATTAAAGATTATATAAATGGACAATGTTCCATGACCAATATGACCGCCATGTCCATATATTTTGTAAACCTTAAAATCTTCTAACCAGTTGACTGATTTCAACGGAATTGGGTATTTACACCCGAGACTCTGGTCCATGATAGTTTGTATAAATCATGACCTTTGAATGACCTTGCCCTATTTAACAACAGGTTCAAATTTCATCACATTTTCAATGGGACAAATGATGCATATATATACATATTTTTTTCTAAAAGTTTTGTGGATCGTGACCTAAAAGTTGGTAGATACAGAAAACTAATTGAGTTAATGAAGTTACATAAATATTTAAAGTCAAGGCCATATCTTGACCTTGCAAAAACCATTTTCATATTGAAATTTAAACTTAATATCTCAGAAACCACTATGCTGATAAGCCTCGTTAGGCTGGGTATTATTTATATGTATTTACAGCTTTGTATGTGTTTTATTCATATATATATGTACTTGTCACTATAATAATTTAATAAATCATCATCATGCTAATCAAAGCCAGATATCATATGGCGCCTCTTGTGAAGGGAAAAACAGATTGTACAAATGGTCCAGGTCACATGACCAAAATGTCCGCCACGTTCATATAGGATAAAAAATCCTGAAGGATATTCTCAAAAACCGGTAGACACATTTCAATGAAACTTGGTATATTGCATCCCAGACTCATAGTTTGTATAAATCATGACCTTGGTTTGGCTTTGACCTTTTTAACAGCAATGTCATATTTAGCCACATAGGCTTTCCAATAGAGAAAAGCGTTAACAACAGATTTTTCAGAAAGTTTTGTAGCATGTGACCTAAAAACCAATCGATACAGACAGTTTATTGGTCGTTCGTCTCTCACTAATGAGACAGACCATCATTATTTCTTGAATAGGTTCGTGTGTGTTGGTGAGTTCTTTGATGGCTGACTAGGCCAATTCTAGCTCTAAACTGTCGGTTGTAAGTAGAGCAAGTCAATGTCACGGAGTCAGCTGGTGGCACATTGGTATTGGCTTTGCGTTCTCTGCGCTTTCTTTCAGCTTCACAGATTCTCTTCTTTTCATAGAGAGCTGCTCCTTTGTTGATGAGACCTCGCCACTTTGATCGCTCTTGTGCAGTTTGTTCCCAAGACCCAATTGGTATGTCAACATCCTTCAGAGAGGCTTTGAAGGTGTCTTTGTAGCGTTTCTTCTGGCCACCTTGAGAGCGTTTTCCCTCTTGTAAATCTCCATAGAAGACTTTCTTTGGAAGTCGCTCATCAGGCATTCTTATAACATGACCAGTCCATCTCAGCTGTGCTAGCTTTAAGACAGTATGCATGCTTTGCACCCCTGCTTTCTTCAGGACCTCTGTGTCTGGAATCTTGTCTTACCACTTGATTTTTAACAGCTTTCTCAAACAGCTTAAGTGGAAAAGGTTAAGTCTCTTTGCATGACGCTGGTATACTGTCCAGGTCTCACATGCATACAAGAGGGTTGGCAGTACCACAGCCTAATAGACTTTCAGCTTGGTGTCAAGCTTGATTCCATTTCGCTCCCAGACATTTGTACGGAGTCTTCCAAATGCCACACTGGCTTTTGGAATTCTGGTAATGACCACATCACCAATGTGCACTGCTCTGGAAAGAGTGCTTCCCAGCAACCATCAGCATGGCAGAAAACATCATGCTGAACACTGTTGGTGCCATAACACAGCCTTGTTTGACCCCAGACAGTTTATTACTGAGTTAGTGAAGTTACGGAATATTTAAGGTCAAGGTCATTTTGACCAAAGACCATGTTTAAAAAATCAAATCTCAGGTGAGCGTTCTCAGGACCAATGATCCTCTGTTAAATATGATTGTCCTGTGAACATGAAAGTAGATCGAAGTGTATATGGAGTTTTCGACATAATTGGTGGAATTGTTTGTGTTCTTGGCTGTACCTTCTTTATTACTATCTTCCATATTCTCTTCTTGATCTTTATAGTCATCTCCTTCTTCTTGTTCTTCTTCTTCGCTGTCTCCGAACTCTTCTTCTGAATAATTATTTTACAATTGACTACAATTAACAAGCATGTTCATTTCGATAAAAGAAAAGAGAAATATTCAATAAAATGAAACATAAAACACCCAGGTTCCATAACCACAGGATGGCATTAAGTAAACCGTACTCCTTATCCAATGGAGTGGGACTGTGTAGCTCGCATAGCTACTTAGTGTATAGTCTTTACAAATTAATTAGGATGTCTATTAATGTTTGTCAAGATTAATACTCAACTTTTTTTTTAAGGTCGATATCACTCCCTCAGCTGTGTAAAAATTCGTACTATCACCCTCCCAGAAATGTAGTATCTGGTCCGGCACCGTCAATTGGAGCCGTTGAAAAACAATCCGACATGACATGACCATGGCTGTTGACTGGAACATGAAGCAACAAATCAAACAAACAATATTAACATAATTGTGGTGTTCATACCATCTGTACAACAGGCATCTTTACATTCTTGTTTGGTTTCAAAGTTATTGCCGTTCCCCTTACAGCCACCGTAGGTGAATTTCTTGCATATTCCTGACTTCGAGTGGTAGAACCATCGTTGTACTGCCTTCTTACATGGTCCAACCTTCTTTGGCTGACTACAAACATCTGTAAAATATGTCAACTGACTTCTACATAGAACAAAAGTGAAAACGCTACATTTATATACTTGAATGTTTATTGATAGTTTGTAATTTACTGTATATATGTTGCCTTCAAACAAATGTAGGAAACTATTTCTTAAACAGTATAACACCAATAATTATGTTGTCCTCAAGAAAGTCAGTACGCTATAAACGATGTTGCTGTTATACGAGCAAGTGATATTTCAAACGCAAAGGCTTGATGTAGAGGTTAAAAAAAACAATAACACTTTTAAATGATCATTTCGAAATGTAATCATCATGTTGAACAACGCGCTGTTCCGTGTAATCTTTTTACACTCACCATGTTCTTTATCATCCCCTGTTTCATCTACTGATTCCCAGTCATCTTCCATATCATCCTCGTCGTCTGACATGTCTTCATCATCGTCATGGTCTTCGACGTCTACTTGTATGTCAGTATGCAAGAAATATTTGTACGCTAACTCTTGATAATGTTTTAAAAGATTTAACAAAGAACATGAATACTTTATGCTTACAGTATATATCATTTTGAACCTTGAAAGCATAAGACAGAACTGGATGCTTTCTTTGCTAGACTGATTATTCAACTACACATTACAGCAAAATATTTGATTTGGGTGAATAGTTGCTGTTCTTTCCACAAACTGCTCGCTTTTCTCTCTTTTCCATCAGTCTATGAACAGATGCTCCGTTTCCAACCTAAGCAAGATATAATATTCTTAAATGATATGAAACTCACTATCTGGAGTCCATTCTTCTCCACCTTCATCATTATCATCTTTTTTCTCTTCGTTTTCTTCATGTATAACATTAAAAAGTATGGCTTAATTTAGATACATACGGTTAATATATTTGTTTCCAATTGGTTTGTTTATGCAATAAGCTACCTGGAATATAAGTGTGCCGTTGATGATATTCGCCGAAGTGGCACAAAACAACAAACACAAGTTGCCTCAACCACTAGTCCTTATAACCATTCAAACATTTGTACCTTATTTTGGTTTGAAAAATAATGACTGATTTACGCCTGGTACAGTTTGCCTGCCCTATAATTGAATGTTATATGTTTGTATTCAGTCTCATGCTCTTTAGTCTCTTACCTTCTTCATAATCATCCTCAACGTCTTCTTTGGATATGAATTCATCTTCTGTTTCGTTGTATTCATTCTCTGAAATTTGAACAAAAAGTACAAGTAGGCAAAGATCAGGAAAATGCGCAATCAGAAAAAGACTCCCACTCCAAACACCAAGGTGGGAAAAAACCAAACTAACAATCAGGTACTTATACCATGAAAACATTTCGTAAGCCGAATGAGCAGCTATTTTCGCAATAGGTGGCCACTCAGTTACCATAACTTAACTAAAAATTTGCAAACATACATAAGGCGCCAACAGCACAAAAATATTTTAAACACCAAGACATAAAACAAAAAGAACCACCACAGAAGTATCGACTTGGAACGATCAGTAACACAAAGTTACTGGCGGGTTTAAATCTATTTTACACGGCCGTAACCTCACCCTCAGCTTCTGCAGTGGTTCATAACATTTAGTAATGAACTCGACATGAAAATGTTTTGAAGTTTTGTGGTTCTACATCAGTCATTATTTTTTTCGTTCAAGTCGAGCTGAAGCTATCGAGTACTTTGTGATGTTTATGTGTCTTTCAAAAGAATCTATTACCTCTTATTCCGGAGTACGAAGCCCTACCCATAATGTCGCCACGTTCTCCGATGTGATGTGCAAACTAATGAAATATCTGCATACGGTATAAGACATCTGCAGGCTACGTTATCATTGGTAGTAATCAATGAGGCCTTAAATGTGTTTTTGGAGCTAATGATTTATTATTTTGAAGTGGATCTAAACGTACCGGGTTTGACGCAAGAAAATCCACAACGTGTCGGACAGCAGAGTTTACTCTTGCTTGTACACTTTTCATTGTCACACCGATCTATCGCATTACATCGTTGACCAACAGGGTCTGGCCAAGGATCAAAGCGAGGACATCCTGGAGCACAATAACTCCATTACAATCAAAGTTCTGGGTGGCAAGGCCGTTAATGACATATGCATCATGTATATCATGCTTTGTTTTAGATAAACATGAAAATGAAAACAATAAAAAGACAAATGAGGGTGCTTTGAATGGCGTGTGGTGTTTGCTTTAGTGTTTTAGCAGTAAAAAACCCACCGAAAGAGTGTTTTTTTATTATTTTTTTGTTTTTCGTTGAAAGGTACAAGTAGGCAAAGATCAGGAAAAGGTTCCCACTCCAAAAACCGAGGCGGGAAAAAACCAAACCAACAATCAGGTACTTATACCATGAAAACATTTCGTAAGCCGAATGAGCAGCTATTTTCCCAATAGGTGGCCACTCAGTTACCTTAACTTAACTAAAAATATGAAAACATACATAAGGCGCCAACAGCACAAAAATTTTTAAACACCAAGACATAAAACAAAAAGAACCACCACAGAAGTATCGCCTTGGAACGATCAGTTACACAAAGTTACTGGCGGGGTTAAACCGATTTTACATGGCCATAACCTCACCCTCAGCTTCCGCAGTGGTTCAGTGATATACAAGAAATAAGAAAAATCAAGAAAATACTAAACATAGATACAAACGTTTAACATGAATAACGGAAAGCAGAGTGAGCAGCTAGCAGTGCTAGCTTGGACAGAACAAGTAAAATGCAGAGGGCTAAGTGAACAGCCAAACTTTAATCGGGTGGCCACAAAGCCATGAAACATGAAACTCGTAATCGGAATAACTTTGATAAGTGTGAACCACAACAGTAGTACCGCCTTGGAACGGTCAGTTATAAATAACTGGGGGGCATAAATCGATTTTACATGGCCATAACCTCACCCTCAGCTTCTGCAGTGGTTCATAACATTTAGTTAGTTCTTCGGTCCTCGTGGTGAATCTCTAACTAGTCAATGAATCATCAAGAACAAACAAATAAATCATGATAAACATCCTGATGAATCAAAAACCAGGACTCACAGATTCACTTTCAGCAGTTTGTGTATTTGCATGTGCAACTTCCTTATGTAGGTTCCGGAGGTCACATATTGTCATAACTTACCCTTTTTACCACATTTCCTGTTACATTCTTCCTCGGTTTCGAAATTATTTCCATTCCCACCACAACCTCCATAGTTGAACTGTTCACATTGTCCAGTATGTATATTAAAGTACCAGCGAGGAATCAAGGCTGTACATCGTCCAACTACTTTTGGTTGCTTACACATAGCTGAAACAGTAATCACCAGCAAAACATCACCTTTTCGCCGGAAAACGTTTGCTTTAGTTTATGATATTGTACTTAGCCGACCCAACAACAACAAAACCATGCTCATCCACCAAGTATGTTTTTATGCGCATATAAAAAGGTACAAGTTGTCAGGAACAGACGCGATCAGAAAGAAATTCCCTCTAAATTGACAATTAGGTTTTATACTAAAAAAAAAAAAACATTTCGTAAGTCGAGTGAGTATCGAATTCCCAATAGGCGGCCACACAGTTACCCGAACTTAATTAAACCCGTGAAAACATGCATAAGATTCAAACAGCACAAAAATTCGACTCCAAAACATAAAACAAATAGAACCACAACAAAATTATTGCATTGGCACGATCAGTAATATAAAATTACTGGCGGTCTTAAACCGGTTTTACAGGACCCTTAGCTCATCCCCATCTTCTGCAGCGGTTCACAACATTTAGTTAGTTGTTCGGTCCTCTAACCATATCACAAACTACAGTGTTTTAAGTTGGCAATGCATATCTACAGCCAAACTGTGTTGTTCGTAACTGAAATTGTAATTTTAAAGCAAAATTTATTTGAATTGTGCTGATTTGCTGCGACGTTATATCTTTGAAGGTAGTGAATTAATATCCTGTGAATACTGAGGATAGTTCTTAAATTGTACATATACAACCGATTAATTTAAATTCTGATGAGAATCTTTCGGAGACTTCAAACCGAGATCCCTCCTCCACGTCACCTTAACTGTTTTGTGAGGTTTACAACACGAAATGAACGAACTCTGGTAAATTTGTGGTAGATACAAGTTACTTGTATGCATGCAGGCCTTTTTGGATCACATCGGTAATTGTAGCACACTAGTGAGCACATATGTAGTCAAGATAACATCGTATGAAATCGTTTTTAATTATCGTCGATTCGGAATGGTTCTATGTTTTATTATTCTATTTGAATTTTAGAACTGTAAGTGGATTTTAATGTATATGTTCGTATATCCAGTTATGTTCAAGCAACTGGTAGACCACCTTTCGGGAAATAGCCGTTCGCTCGACTTATCGTATGTTCTCTTTGTATCTGTACCTGTTTGTAATTTTTGTTGTTTTCCGCCTAGGGTTTAAGGTTTCACATTGTTTCTGAGTTATCGAATCCTGATCATTGCTTACTTCGTACTTTTAACTTATCGTTTATTCTCTTTGTATTTGTCACTGATTGGTTCTAACCTGCTGTTTTAGAATATGACTTGCGCCCTGGTTGCACCCGTTCCTGATTACTGATTTCAATGAAATGTTTGCAGCGCTTACCAACGGGCGGTCGTGTAGGTCTGGGCCTGGGTATGGGTGTTGGTCTTGGTCTAGTATTAAACCCACACAGCGTTGAAACTTTTGAAGATCTTTCCTTTAAAACTTCTTTCTCCTTTTTCAGATTTTCAATATCTCCTTTAAGACAGCTTATATCTTCATTGAGTTTGTTTATCTCCTCTTGCAGATCAATTATTTTATCATCTTCACTATCTTCACTATCCATAAACTCTTTCTCCTGGAGATCCATAAAATTGTCTCTTTCCTGATTTCTGTCCCAGGCCGAAATCGCTTGTGTATAACACAAGACGATTAGGAGCAAGGCTAGCAACCACTTCATGTCCTGTTATTCTTCAGCGAAGCCTGAATTATTGAATTATTACAAACTGCATCAAAATATTTGATTAGTTCTTTTACCTAAGCTTCACAAAAGACCATACAAAGCTAGATTTATTGCAAATTCTAGCTCTTGTGCTACCACTGAACTTTCTAAATTATTAACTTCCTGTCTTACTGCTATCAAATCTCATGTTATTAGATACTGTGAGACAGTGTATGAAACTTCAAATAAAAATTGGTTTTGGTCAATAAAAAATTCTGATGAGGTGCTCAGTAAATTGAAGTGTAGAGGGTTCCGTGCGACAAGCTTGTCCACATATGATTTTTCTACTCTGTATACAACATTACCACATAATCTAATTAAAGAAAAAAATTCTGGATTTGATAGAGTGGACCTTCAAAAGGGCATTAAAAAACTATGGTTCACTTTATTTGGCATGTAATGACAGAAAAAGGTACAAGTAGGCAAAGATCAGGAAAAGGCGCAATCAGAAAGAGATTCCCACTCCAAAAACCAAGGTGGGAAAAAACCAAACTAACAATTAGGCACTTATACCATGAAACATATCGTAAGCCGAATGAGCAGCTATTTTCCCAATAGGTGACCACTCAGTTACCTTAACTTAATTAAAAATATATGAAAACATACATAAGGCGCCAACAGCACACAAAAAATTTAAACACCAAGACATAAAACAAAAAGAACCACCACAGAAGTATCGCCTTGGAACGATCAGTAACACAAAGTTACTGGCGGGCTTAAGGACGCTTTTAA
Organism: Rugalucina vietnamica; assembly: GCA_964017185.1. Classification (NCBI taxonomy): domain Eukaryota; kingdom Metazoa; phylum Mollusca; class Bivalvia; order Lucinida; family Lucinidae; genus Rugalucina; species Rugalucina vietnamica. The sequence goes on along the minus strand of OZ024875.1, from coordinate 57,535,520 downwards.
GTGAGGGCCTTTCGGAACCTGAACTTTATGGTGACTTGGTTTACAAATTTAAGAAACTTAAAGGAATTAATGAGTTTTCTTTTCAGTTCAGAAAAATCATAACACGTTACAGACGTATAGGTTATAACTTGAATGATATGCGACAGTCTGCATGCTTAGTTTTTAACCCAATCATGGTTGATAACTATGCTGCCTTCTTTAATTGCACGCCGGTGGGTCGAGCGTCAGACTCTAGGATGGCCCCGACTTAAAGCTATTCATTTTAGTTGTTTGGGGCGGGAGCTTCTTGTCTGTTGCTTGGCCCACCGGGGTCCAACTGGTGTTTTTCTTTTGCTCCGGAGTTAGTAGGTTATTCGGCGCCCAGGGATCTCCATCGTCGGCAGCTTACTCAATCTGTGAGTCCTGGTTTTTGATTCATTAGGATGTTTATCATGATTTATTTGTTTGTTCTTGATGATTCATTGACTAGTTAGAGATTCACCACGAGGACCGAAGAACTAACTAAATGTTATGAACCACTGCAGAAGCTGAGGGTGAGGTTAGGTACCTGTAAAACCGGTTTAAGCCCGTCAGTAACTTTGTGTTACTGATCGTTCCAAGTCGATACTTCTGTGGTGGTTCTTTTTGTTTTATGTCTTGGTGTTTAAAATTTTTTTGTGCTGTTGACGCCTTATGTATGTTTTCATATTTTTAGTTAAGTCAAGGTAACTGAGTGGCCACCTATTGGGAAAATAGCTGCTCATTCGGCTTACGATATGTTTCATGGTATAAGTACCTGATTGTTAGTTTGTTTTTTTTTCCCATCTCGGTTTTTGGAGTGGGAATCTTTTTCTGATTGCGCCTTTTCTTGATCTTTGCCTACTTGTACCTTTTTAAACTAAAGTAGACACACGTAGTGGCAAATTAAACAAATCATAAGAAAGAGTAAATGTAAGCATCGATCAGGAAATAGCGCAATCAAAAAGAAATTCCCACTCCAAGAATTTTATTCAAACGACTATAGAATTGATTAAAATGTCCATTGTCACTGGCAGGTAAACATACATTGCAGTCTATAAAGGGGGTGTTACAGATGTGCCCATGCAAGGATTTTCTTTAAATTTTACACATAAGTAGGTCATCATATATGAGCTATGAAAATGTATATATTGAATTAAATAATTAATTATAGGACTCAGGAGGCAACCCTGGCTCACTCCAACAATGACATGATACCTACCCTCTCCTTTGTGTGTCCTAAATCTTAAGTTTTAGCATTTTCTAAGATTTGTCATGTGGATTGGCTCGAGAACATCCCAGGCATTATACTTATACCATAAAAACATTTTGATTATATTATATTGATTTCCTGATTGAATAATCATAAAAATTCTCGTTTTATTTCCTTAAAATTTACAAAAATTACAAAATTCAACTTCAAAGATAAATATGTTCCAGTCTTTGTCAAGATATCATATTTGCATAAAAACTTGCCATATATATCCTCTTGATTTGATATAAATTAAAACCGGTAACATTGTCATTTTTACATTATATACATGTAGGTCACTTTTCGTAATTTTAACAAAATGTTGAAATTTCTCCACAACATCACACAAAGGTTTTGGATTATGATCATAATGAACATTTCTGACACACAATGTGCTAAGACAATCCTGAATGGCATATATTTAGTATTGTCAATGTAACTGGGTGGCCACCTGTTGGGAAATAGCTGTTCTCTTGGCAAACTCTACATTCTCTTTGCACAAGTATCTACATGTATTTGTTATTTCGGTTGTTTTCCACATGGGCTTTTAGGTGGAACCTTGGTTCTAATTGCAGCAGCTCCTGGCCATTGCTTACTTGCCAAAAAGATGTTATTCGTGATGGTCTTCTACCATCTGTTTTTCACATTTGACTGTTTTCTTTAGGTTTATAATGATAAATAGCAGTGAGACCAAATGGCTTAAAGTTTGCCTTCAGTTGAATCAATTCTAAAAGTTCTGAATTATTCTAATGAGGAAATAATAGAGGATGTTTAACTTTGTTTAACTGGTAATCAGATGTTTTGCTTCTCATTTAGGAGTGGGACAGGGAGATCCATGTGGACTTGTTTGCACGCCGGTGGGTCGGGCGTCAGACTCTATGATGGCCCCGACATAAAGCTATTCATTTTAGTTGGTTGGGGCCGGAGCTTCTTGTCTGTTGCTTGGCCCACCGGGGTCCAACTGGTGTTTTTCTTTTGCTCCGGAGTTAGTAGGTTATTCGGCGCCCAGGGATCTCCATCGTCGGGCAGCTTACTCAGTCTGTGAGTCCTGGTTTTTGATTCATCAGGATGTTTATCATGATTTATTTGTTTGTTCTTGATGATTCATTGACTAGTTAGAGATTCACCACGAGGACCAAATAACTAACTAAATGTTATGAACCACTGCAGAAGCTGAGGGTGAGGTTATGGCCATGTAAAACCGGTTTAAGCCCGCCAGTAACTTTGTGTTACTGATCGTTCCAAGTCGATACTTCTGTGGTGGTTCTTTTTGTTTTATGTCTTGGTGTATAAAATTTTTTGTGCTGTTGGCGCCTTATGTATGTTTTCATATTTTAGTTAAGTTAAGGTAACTGAGTGGCCACCTATTGGGAAAATAGCTGCTCATTCGGCTTACGATATGTTTCATGGTATAAGTACCTGATTGTTAGTTTGGTTTTTTCCCACCTCGGTTTTTGGAGTGGGAATCTTTTTCTGATTGCGCCTTTTCCTGATCTTTGCCTACTTGTACCTTTGTGTATTAATAAACGGAATCTGATATTAATGTTTCTTACGCTCACTGTATATTACTTTAACATACCAATTCTATGTTTAAAGTTCTTAGAGGGAAAGCTAGAGTATCTCTTATATCCCTTTCTGTACCCAAAGTTTACAACTTTGATTTTCAACACACGATATTATTTGATCTTTACATGAGATTAAAACGGACCATAAATTCTGTAAAGTCATATGCCTTTAAGTATTTTAAACATTTAGCCTTCAGTCAAATGCAACATTACTGCATTACATATGTTACCCACATAAATGCTTGCAAAATAACCATCAAACCATTCATATAGATCTTATTCAGCCTTTTAAACGTATATTGTTTGTTACATACATTACAATCTTCAAAACTGATTATTTAAGTTAATATGTTCTCGGTAAAAATCAAATTTAGTAAAGTATGTTCTGTCATATCATGACAAACATCTTGTAGACAATGATTTTCCTTTCATACAAATACAAACATTAATTTTGCATATTATGTGTTCTAATCGGTTTCACAATCCTGAAAAAGTACTAAGATAGGGTTCGCATAAAAATAAAACATTGACTGATGAATAAATGTCAAAAAAACAGATTGAGTAATAAGCATATAATCTATCTTTTCTTGAGATTAATATCATGGTACATGCATTGGGATGTTCAATGAAATGTAAATTCTTAATTTGTGATTTTGTAACATTCTGATTGAATAAAAATGAGATGTATGCATATGAGCAACCCCGTGATTTAGCATGTGTATTAACTCGTTACATATAACATCCATTTAAAATAAGAAGAAAAAGTTCAACTTTTAAAGATCGCATCGTATGAAAATTGTTCATAGTACCTGGTTGCGCTAAATTTAACGTATGTAACATATTGAAAGGTTACACAGAGGCAACTTCTGGATTCAGGAAGATCAATAATATTGCATTTTAAACCCTGCAGTTATACTAAGGTGATGTTAAAAACACAAAACTGTATTGAAATCTTTAAATTATTTTAAGTATGTCCAAACCGTAACTTATGTAACAGGGTATGATGTATTGGTGTTGGGTTTCATTAAAAGCATGCTATAATAATATAAATTGCTTATAATAAGCCTTTAGGGAAAATCCTATGGTCATTAATCATTTATTAAATTTGTTTGTAATTATCAGTGAACAAGTTCACATTTTGATGAATAAGGGTTATGTGTAATGAATGTAACAAAACACCATGTTACCGGTCCACGATTTTCATGAAATTTCACGAATATATTTCTAACATATGTGGGCAGTTTTTATATTAAAATGGTGTCTTGACAAAGACTGGAACACAGAAAATGTTACATTCAAATGCTACCTCTTTTAAAATAAGCAGGTGAAAATTGGGGTTACATGTACATAAAAATGAATGCTGCGCCACTATCTTGATACTAACAAAGTCATTTATAGTATCAGCAAACTTACCTATGACTACTTTAATTCCGGATATATTTCAACATTTGCTTCATGAATCGTTGATCACTATAGAAAAGTTTTAAGTGGGGTACCCTCAGCTATGCTGGTGACGTCATGTTTTACGTCATAATTTGCCAATGGAATTGAATTTACAAGGGAATACACCATTTTTATAGCAGTCATAACCAATACAATAAATGTACTTAATTTCATAAAATTCCATGCGTGGGCAAACTCCTATGTTAATTTCCCATACCCTGTAACAGGCCCTTTACAATTTATTGTATTAACTGGCTTGTCTTTATTTTATGTTTCACCATTGTCTGCCAGAATAGGTATGTTTTATTTGATGAAGTTTTAACAGGATAACTGCTTCATGAAAACTGATATTAGTAGTAGAAATGGTAAAGGAAAAGTAAACACTAATCAAGAATTGGTGCACTGAGTACCAAAGGTCGGTAGGAAGAAAACAAAAATATATACATTTAGATAGTGGTACAAAGAGAACATATCGCAAACTGAAAGAATAAAATTAAAACTAAAAATAAGAGCAGTGAGCATAATTATGAGAAAAAGGATTGTCCAAACTGTAGTTTCGGCTACTCAAACCTCTTCAGTGACCCTTAAGATTTGGCAAAATGGAGCCAAAGAGAAATACTGTAATTTTGTAGCTTTAAACAGGATAGTCGATACAAAGACTAGTATTATCCAAACACAGCAAAATATGTAAAACGTCGATTAAAAATGAATCTAAACCGATAATGAATTTCTTAATTATCAGAATACCCTCGCTGATCTCAAAGGGCCAAAAGGAAAATATAATCTGCAATATGGATGCTGTACGGGGAGACTTTTTAGGGCCGCCATGCGGCACAACACCAGCTGCAGTGACAGCAAATAAAAATAAAACTGAGATCCTTTAATACGTCTACTCACAAGCTACATGTCTGTTTTTGAAGAGCTAGTGATAATGAATTTTCTTGCAGTATTTTATTCACTATTATTTAATGAAAATAATAATCTAATAATGTGTTGGCCTTTCACTTTAGACAAGTAATTGACTCAGTTTAAAGTTCAAATTCTGCACAGATTCCTGTTATTGAAAACCAATGGATAAATGTAGATACCAGGCCAGAAGCTACATTTCCTCAGAAAAAGTAAAAATCTTAGCTTGTAATATAGTATAGTATTAAGAGCAGTGAACATATAAATGAATAAAAGGATGGGCCATACCGCGGTTTCGGCTTCTTAAGCCTTTTCAGAGACCTTTTTGATTTGGCAAAATGGAGCCAAAGAGAAATACTGTAATTTTGCAACCTTCAAAGGGGTAGTCGATACAAAAAGACTAGTATTATCCAAATAGAGCCAAATATGTAAAACGTTGGTAAGAAAATAAATCTAAACCGATAATGAATTTCTGATTGATCAGAATACCCTCATTGATCTATGGATGATGTACGGGGAGACTTTTAGCTCCGCCACCAGGTGCAGTAATAGCTATTTCCATCCGGGTCACTTAGTTTCCCGAACTAAACTAAAATGCATATACAGCACAAAACATCGACAAGAAAGCAGGAGACAAAATAAAACAAATCACGTTCAGTGCATTGAATAATTTAAAAGTAAAATAAATAGATAAATTAGATATTAATTTAAATACCTCGTGTGATCGGAAATCTCGCTGTCCTATGCCTTATCTGTTCTCGTTTGTTTTCACCACAACATAAAAGACGTAAATTTCACACACTAAGTAACATATTTTATTGATAATATGAATCAAAAGAATTATAAAAGGATATTCAAAGTATATTTTGCACTTAATGCTCCAGACAACTGTGTGATCCGAGCAAGATTTGGACTGATGATACGCTGAAAAAGTCGTAGTGTGTGTTATTTTTTTTCTTGCCATAGCAGAGTTAACGTCGTCTGCCCATTGTAAACTATCCCAAATGCCTGCGATGAATAAAAATAATAAAACTGAGACCTTTTAATAGCAGCAATGAATTTCTGATTTCTCAGAATACCCTTGCTGATCTCAAAGGGCCAAAAGGAAAATATAATCTGTACAATGTATGATGTACAGGGAGACCTTTTACGACCGCCACTCGGAACAACACCAGCTGCAGTAATATCAAGCAAATATAAAATTCAGACACTTTAACAACAGTGAGCATATTAATGAAAAAAAGGGATGGGCCATACCGCGGTTTCGGCTATTTAAGCCTCTTCAGTGTCCTTTAGATTTGGCAAAACCGAGCCAAAGAGAAATTCTATATTTTTGCATTTTTCAACAGGATTGTCGATACAAAGACTAGTAAGTAAGTAGGTAAATTATTTATTTAAAGATGGTGACCCAATTGGAAAGAACCAATCTTCCTTGGGGCCCTCTGTAACAAGTTAACATATTTACAACAACATCTTAACATAGTGGGTGAAAACAATGTTAAGAAATACATAAACAAAAGTAAGTCAGATCATTGCAGAGGCATGTTTACGATGAAAACTGATCATATTTACATTTTACATACACAAATCATGAACAAAAAGTAATTACGGATGTTCGCTGCTAACATTTGACATTTCGGAACTTCCGGTTTTTCTTTTGTTGAATATCTCGTAAACGGTTGCAGATATTTTCATAATATTTTATATTTGGATACATATTTATGATATGCATAGATTGAGCCATGAAAATTATCAATCTAAGGAACCTCATTTTTTTCCACCCCATTTTCTGCACTTTTTCAGAAAATTTTAGTTGTCAGTAAATTTTAGGGGGAAGGGTAGATTAAACTTGAATATTACACATCTTCAGTGTATACAATAGTACTCAAATCCGCCTTACTCAGTTTATGCAAAAGATGATAATTTAAGACGTTCTGTATGGTTATGTCGGGACATTGTCTCCATTTTATTGGACTTCTATCCAACATAAGGATGTCATGATACCCCAAATGTTCTTTTTACTAGAGTCTGCAATCATTTTGTGGACTTCAAAGCGCGAAACTAATGTTTAACAACCAATATATCGGTATCATAAACTTCGAAGACCATTTTCATTTTTTTTTTCGCAGACACAAAAGACGCTTATATGTGAGTGCCTTTCGGAACCAGAATTTTATGGTGACTTGGTTTACAATTTTAAGAAACTTATAAAAAGAAATGATTTTTCTTTTCCGTTCAGGAAGATCATTACACGTTACAGACATATAGGTTATAAATTAAATGTTATGCGGCAGTCTGTATGCTTAGTTTTTAACCCAATGACGGTTGATAACTATGCTGCCTTCTTTAATTGCACGCCGTTGCACGCCTACTGGGGTTCAACTGTTTTTCTTTTGCTCCGGATTTCAGTAAGTTATTCGGCGCCCAGGGGCAACTTACCAGCTTACTGAATCTGTAAGTCCTCGCTTTTGATTAATTGTGTGGCTATTTTTGAAGCACATTTTTGAGATCCATGCTATCTTAATGTAGCATAAACGTTCTATAAAATGGAGGCAACATAAACATAGCTGTTGACTGGGACGTTATTCCTTAATTCAAACAAACACACAAACAGAAAGGGTCTGGTGTACAAAACCCTAAGTTTTGTGGACATGTATTCGGTCCTAAATGCGCAGTACAAATATCAAATATCACATATCATTATCAGACGCTTAAGGATGTTCGCTGCTAACATTTGACATTTCGGAACTTCCGGTTTTTCTTTTCTTGAATATCTCGTAAACGGTTGCAGATATTTTCCTAATATTTTATATTTGGATACATATTGATAATATGCATCGAATGAGCCATGGAAATTGTCAATCTAAGAAACTTCATTTTTTCACCCCATTTTCTGCAACTTTTCAGAAAATTTTAGTTGTCAGTAAAATTTAGGGGGTAGGGTAGATTAAACTTGAATATTACACATCTTCAAATTAATTGCACTAGTTCGATGTTTATTTTAGCAGCAGTATATGTGTACATGGTCTTCTAAGTCATTCGTGCTGGTTTTAAAATTTAAGGTGGTTTTATGAAATGGGGTTTTAAAAACAAAACAGCCGAAATAAGGCCGAAAATGGCGATTTTCCAGGTGTTGGTTCTCTCTTATATGCTCACTACCCTATAAATTTCTTTCTTTTATTCGAACAATATTACCAAGTTCTATGTTGTGTGAAAATACAAGAAAAAGTTTGAATCAACAACTATGGGTTTGGTACATTTCAAAATATTGATTTTTTTCCGACTTTTCAAGTATGGGGATAGGGTAAAGAAAAGGAATCGTAAAATTTTGTCATCCACTCCAAGTTGCAAATTTTTCTATGCTTTTGGTCCAAAATTGTCTGCGCTACGTAAATATTATGACTTTTGAAAGCATTCTAGGTGTATTTTTGTTCAAGACACGTATGTTTCAAAGAATTAAAAATTAAATTAATTTTACCAAATTTAAAACATGGTGCTCAGAGGTCTCATTCAGAGGCTTGTAGCTTGAAAAAATGCACACTACCCTATATTTATTTTGTTTTCAAATGTCTTGTGTTGTATTTTAGAATCAAAAAAAGAGTGGTTAGAAAAAAAGTTTGAATACTTTTTCATTGGCAGCGAACATCCTTTAAATAAGGAGCGAGCGAAGCGAGTGAGGAAATATATTTTAAATACCACATAAAGGGTTAGAGAAACATTCCAAAAACCCTTAAGGATGCATAAATTTGTAAATACGATTTGCTGTATTTGTTGAATCCTGTGTACCAGCTCTCTGTGCCCCAAATACTGCCACCGACGACAGTTGTCGGTTTTACTGTTCACTTCGACCAATGACCGTAGTCGATTTACGGGTATACCCATTACGAAAACTTGCCCATGCCATGCAAAGAGATTCTTTGAGTTTTAAAAATTGAAAAAGTTTTCAGGTTAAAAATGTTGATATTTTTCTTATTTTTGATCAAAACATAGATTGTGGGTACACGTTAGAACCGCCTCGGCCAGGCGGTTCTAACGAGTACCCACAATCTATGTTTTGGATCAAAAAAAAGAAAAATAGGTATACCCCTGCAAACCCCAATTTTACTATATAAAAGTGGGGTTTAGGGGGTATTCATTGTACGGACATGTTTTCCTGATGGGTATACCGGTATGTCCCGGGTTATAGATGGAAAATCTAAAGGAAAGTAAATGCATCATATAATAATTATATCAGATTTTTAGCATAAATGTCTTTTCTAGAGATGAAATACATATGCATATGTCTATAAATTTAATATTTGATAAAAAAAATCGATAATAAATTAATAATGAAATTAAATGCTTGGCAGTGAGATAATGATTTTTGAGAGGCATGACAGTAAATGTATAAATTAAGAAGGGTCTGAATCCCGCGTACGATTTGTGGGGTTACACCCTCAGAAGAACGAACGTTGTCATGACGTAACTGGTTCCCAGGATCGCTCAATTGTTTGTTAAAGGTAGTTCCTTAATTTTAAAGCTGTAGTTCCTTAATGTTAAAGCTGTAGTTTGTTATTGTTAAAGCTGTAGTTCCTTAATGTTAAAGCTGTAGTTCCTTAATGTTAAAGCCGTAGTTCCTTAATGTTAAAGCTGTAGTTCCTTAACGTTAAAGCTGTAGTTCCTTAATGTTAAAACTGTAGTTCCTTAATGTTAAAGTTGTAGTTCCTTAATGTTAAAGCTGTAGTTCGTTAATGTTAAAGATGTAGTTCCTTAATGTTAAAGCTGTAGTTCGTTAATGTTAAAGCTGTAGTTCCTTAATGTTAAAGCTGTAGTTCCTTAATGTAAAGGCTGTAGTTCCTTTATGCTAAAACTGTAGTTCCTTAATGTTAAAGTTGCAGTTCCTTAATGTTAAAGCTGTAGTTCCTTAATGTTAAAGCTGTAGTTCCTTAATGTTGAAGCTATAGTTCCTTAATGTTAAAGCTGTAGTTCCTTAATGTTAAAGCTGTAGTTCCTTAATGTTAAAGCTGTAGTTCCTTAATGTTAAAGCTGTAGTTCCTTAATGTTAAAGCTGAGTCCGTATATCGTTTAGTACATGTATTCTTGAAGTTGATCTTAGTTTTGGTAACCTTTGAAACTATTTCGGGAAATTTGAATGAAATGAAAGAAAACATTCGGTTTTATTACCCAACATACTATATAAAGAGAAATAAAACATTTCATGCTGTTTTAAACAATTTCAGTTAAAGCCAGTTTAAACCAGTTTCAATGAACTGTTTCATGTCATGTGACGAACTGTTTCATGTGCAACAGTTTTGACTGTTTCCCAGTCATGTGACATGCTTTGCATGCTTTTATACTGCCTCACCGTACTTGCAAATATTGTTAAACAAAAAGTAATCAAAAGCAAACAACCAAACAAACGAATCAAACAAACAAACAAAACATGTTCAAATAAACAAAACAAGCAAACAAACATAAAACAAACAAATCCAATGAAGCATTAATAACAAATAAGCACATGAAATAATCTAAGAAAACAGAAACACAAAACTAACAGTAACTTAAAACAAAACAAACAACAAACAAACAAACAGGCAAAACAAACCAAACAGAATAAAACATAACAAACAAACAAAAAATCATACAAACAAAAAATGAACCAAACAAACAAGTAAAATAAACAAAGCAAAATTAGTAAGATAAGCAAGCAAGTCAATCAACTTAAGTGCAAAATAAACAAGCAGAACTTACAAAAAATAAATAAATAAATAAAATAAAATAGTAAACAAACAAGCAAATCAGAATCAAACAAGCAAACATATTCTGTACAACAAAACCAGGATATAAACATGTTTCAACCATATTTTCAGTTATAACATTTAATGTTACAACCAGTCTTGTCATACTATAGTATGTGTCTGTTATGAAGTTAATAATGAATGTTTGAGTTGGGTAATAAAACAACTATTTCAAACCTTCCTGTGTGACAGTCATAACTATCACCCCTCGGAGCTGTGGATGACCCGATGAACTGTTGCCCTCGGCCTTCGGCCTCGGGCAACAGTTCATCGGGTCATCCACAGCACCTCGGGGTGATAGTTTTGACTGTTACAAAGGAAGGTATGAAATAGTTGTATATTCCCCTCTATTCCATCTCTATTTCAGGCAGCTTGACCGTTGGGAACATTGTACTCAGAATATAAACTAATGAGAAGCTGATAACTGTCTCCATTTAGCACATAACAATATACAACTGTGTGACAAAAAACAGTTATTTCATTGGTGTTTGGTAAATAGTCAAAACTATTGCCCCTCGGTGACGAGGATGACCATGGTGGACTATTGCCCGAGGCCGAAGGCCGAGGGCAATAGTCCACCATGATCATCCGAGGCACCGAGTGGCACTTGTTTTGACTATTTATCAAACACCCATGAAATAACTGTTTTATTACCCAACCATAAGTGATATACTAGAGACCATGGCGATTGAATTCGTCTGATCTTTCATACCAGTTCAAAATCAAATTGGACTTGAAGAAGTCGACAATTTGCTATCAAAAAACTGTTCAGTCTGTCCATATTCGTCAGCTGCATTTGTGTTTTCAATTATCACCTATATATTCTCTGATTTAGTTATTTTATAACATCTAGCAGCTTATTCTATAAAATCTTGTGAGCTGGGTACCAGGTCATGGTATAGTTCCATGTTATATCCAAAACTATGGACCAGTTTGGGCATGCGTAGTTGAGGTGAACTGGTGAACATGTGAAACATTGCTATAGCTCTGATATCTATTGAGGTGGGTACCAGGCCATTGTATATTATCTTTTGAGCTGGGTACCAGGCCATGGTATAGTACCATGTTATATCCAAAACTATGGACCGGTCAGAGGCCAACTCATGATATAGCGAAAAATATGCTATTACTCTGTATATTGTAGGTTGGGTAATAATCAAAACTATCACCCCGAGGTGCTGTGGATGACCCGATGAACTGTTTCCCTCGGCCTTCGAATCGGCCTCGGGCAACAGTTCATCGGGTCATCCAAAGCTCCGAGGGGTGATAGTTATGACTGTCACACAGGAAGGTTTGGAATAGTTGTTTTATTACCCAACTCAAACTTAATACCATACACATACTATATTATGACAAGACTGGTTGTAACATTAAATGTTAAAAGTGAAAATAAGGTTGAAACATGCTCATATCCTGATTTTGTTGTACAGATCAAGTTTGCTTGTTTGATTCTGATTTGCTTGTTTGTTTACTTGCTTGAAGGTTTGGCACTTAAGTTGATTTACTTGTTTGCTTATTTTACTGTTTTTGTGTTGTTTATTCTGTTTGTTTCTTTGGTGCATTTTTTGTTTGTATGATTGTTTGTTTGTTGTGTTTTATTCCATTTTTGTTTGTTTTGCTTGTTTGTTTTTGTTTGTTTTGTTAGTTTTTTTGTTTTTCTTTTCTTAGATTATTTCATGTGCTTATTTGTGATTAATGCTTGGTTTGAATTGTTTGTTTTATGTTTGTTTGTGTGCTTGTTTTTGTTTGTTTGATCATATGTTTTGTTTGTTTGTTTGATTTATTTGTTTGTTGTTTGCTTTTGATTACTTTTTGTTTGACAATATTTGCAGGTATACAGGCAGTATAAAAGCATGCAGTATAAAAGCATGCAAAGCATGTCACTTGACTGGGAAAAAGTTAAAACTGTTGCACATGAAACAGTTCGTCACATGACATGAAACAATTCATTGAAACTGGTTTAAACTGGGTTTAACTAAAATTGTTTAAAAAAACAGCCTGAAATGTTTTATTTCTCTTTATATAGTATATTGGGTAATAATATAAATTGTCGTGCATAGCTCAAATAAACTGATCATTTGCTAAATTTACGGAATGTCCCGCGACGTATAAGCAAAGCTGTTTCCATTGAATATTTAGTTCTTCTATTCTCAATTTGTTCTGCAACATATTGTCATGAAAATCTCAGTTTACTATTGATCTTAAACTGCACGCTAAATCAAACCTGATTCAAGAAGAGCGTTTGTCAGTAAATGGTTAAACTAGTAGCTGATTATCTGCCGCAGAAATAGGAAAAAATCATTCAAAGACATAAGGTGGGCCATACTGTACGATTTCTGGTAATGTGATCCTTTACAAACGGCATTGCATTACCATGCCCATGCAATATACAGCGATTATTTTTGGCTGTGAAAATGTAATTGTAAAAATTTGGATATTTTAAATATACACGGGAACACTTTTAGCCCTTGTGGAAAGTTTGAAAAAAAAATCCATGTTCCTTTTTTCTGACGATACTTAAATTTTTATCACACATATTTCATACTTTGGCCTGGCTAAAGACCAATTTATAGAAATTCACAACATTTTGACTTAGTGCTACGGAGGATAATATATGCCATATGTGAAAAAATCCACTTTTATTGAATACAAGTTTGCCTTTTTGCTTTTGCACTCCGCAAAACTCATTTTTGAAAGCAGAACAGGAACAACATGTTGAATCTGATCATTCTGAATGAATAAACGACTTCGGACCTAAAACTTTAAGCTTCATCTCTAAACCAACTAATCATACAAAATCTACAGTTTGCATTGAGTTCTATGGAAAGCAAACTTCTTGGATATTTTGCAAATAAAGCCGTAAAAGAATAATTCCACTAGGACACTATAACTAGAACGTACGTGTTTAGATTCCTAAAGGGTCATATAGTATATCTGGCCGAACTTTTACAACCTGCAAAATGTATAAAACCTAAAGAACAAAACGTGGACATGAAACCTAACCCCGGAAACCTAACCCCGGAAAAAGTATGGACCTACCGCCGACAATCGGTCAGCAAATAAAGAATTTATGGTCAAGTTCCACAAGCAATGTCTCAGCTTTATGCTCCGACAATGTGAGTTCAAATAATAAAGTTATTGCAAAAACTAGCTGTGCGTTTCTTAAATTTAGCAAACATTTTCTGAATAACAGGCAGATGGCCGCTCTCCGCCGCAGTTTATGTTTGATGCTAACCATTTTCACATAGAAACAACTTTTGGAGACAACAGATTCTGACAAGTTGTCTAAACATTCTTCATAATTTTTACAAAGAAGGATATAATTATACAGTCCAAAGTTGGTAGTCACATTATTACAGGTGTTCCCTAACTTATTTCTATGTGTATAGTTTAGCTTAAAACATACATTGTGGGTACACGTTCTAACGACTATCCACAATGTATGTTTTGGAGCAAAAGTAAGAAAAATAGGTATACCCCTGCATACCACAGTTTTGCTATATAAAAGTGGGTTATACATTGCACGGACATGTTTTCCTGATGAAAACAATATCGCTGAGGTACCTGAATCCGACCAAAGGAAGTCAGTTTTAGATCTTGGACGTATACCCTAGAATCCAGCCAGGGTAATTTTTGAAGGAGGTGACATCTTCTGCTATAGTTGGTTTGAATGCATTTTTGAAAAGTTTTAACCTTCCCATCAATGGTTTAGGTGGGCTGCTCTGGAAATTTTTTTGGCAGATAGGTTTACTCACACCATGTTCTGAGGTACCATGGGAAAATACGCATTCCATACAAAGCAGACTTTTACATCATTTATGGGGACATTGTGCTTTTTTAATTAATAAAACAATGCACATGTATGTAAATACTTTGAATATGAATAACTTAACACATTTCAAAATGCATTTAAAGATCATTAAATTATCAAACAGAAACGAAATGACAATTTCTACATATTCTGGATTACTTAAACATACATTAGCGTAGCCGATGGCGAAGTTGTGCCCGTAAAACTGGTTTTAGCCCCCTTTAGCCACCTTTAATGTCAAATTACTGACCGTTCTGATAGGGTAATTTTGAAGTGTTTTATTTCTTTGCTGTTTTGTCGAGTTTTAACCTTTTCTGTGGGTATTAACAAATAAGTATCTGTAAATGAGGGAAATAGCTGGTCACTCGGTTTACCACGTCCTTATATATGTATCAGTACCTAATTGACATCTTTGTTCGCATCAGGATAACATGTCCGTATAATGTATACCCCCTTATATCCCACTTTTATATAGTAAACCTGGGCTATATAGAGGTATACCTATTTTTCTTATTTTTGCTCCAAAACATAGATTGTGGGTACTCGTTGGAACCGCCTAACGTGTACCCACAATCTATGTTTTGAGCAAAAATAAGAAAAATATTAAAATTTTTCCAGTGAATTTTTTTATTTTTACAACCAAAAAATTTTCTCAGTGTATATTGCATGGGCTTATATGCAAAAAACCGGTTT
Source organism: Rugalucina vietnamica (assembly GCA_964017185.1). Taxonomy (NCBI): domain Eukaryota; kingdom Metazoa; phylum Mollusca; class Bivalvia; order Lucinida; family Lucinidae; genus Rugalucina; species Rugalucina vietnamica. The sequence goes on along the minus strand of OZ024875.1, from coordinate 57,520,076 downwards.
TCTCACGATGCGGCTCAATTATTATCGGTTTAAATTCATTTTCTAACCAAAGTTTAATATACACTCAGTGGCCATAATGAGTTCCCAAAGTGGAAAAATGCAAGATTTTAAGTCATTTTTTTTTGTCTTCAAAACAATATTAAATAATTATTTATATTACTTAACATTATCATATTAAATACCACCATGTAGGGTAAACATTTCCAAGCAATGTTAATATTTGAGTCTTTCATGCTACCAACGGCATTGGTTGCTAAGCAGTTTTAGAACACCACCTAAAATTGAGCATCAGGCTGCTGTTTGTGGTTGCTATGGTAACACTGGCAAGCATTACCACCTGATAGTTAGTGAAATAATTGGTAAGATATCAGGCACTCTAAAAGTCACTTGAAGGTTATGAAATAATGAAGTATAAAATGGCACTAGTTTAATTGTTATAGAAATTCTGAGAACATCGACACTCCCATTGACTCCCATGTTATTTTTTTCTTTTTTGCTTGTCAAAAACAAACCTTCAAGTTAAAAAGGCTGTCGTTTCTTCTTGCCAATTTCAATCTTGTCAAAACATATTTTGTATTAAAGTTAATGCATTATCTTTACTTTCAGTTGTAAGTGAACGCGGTGTGAGCATGTATGTTACCATGGCAACCATATTTGTTGGGCATGTATCCATTTTTAGTCATGTTCTTAAATTGCCTAGCAACCAGCTAAGAATTCCAGTCCAAAATTACGATAAACCAGTATTTATCCCTATGTAATTTTGCTTCACATTGGTATATAACAAAGTAAGATGGGTTTAAAAATATAGTTTTAGATAACGTTAAACACCGAAAATTGACTTTAAAAACTTTTTTTCACTTTGGGAACTCATTTATGGCCACTGAGTATATTTGGCCCCATTTGGATTATACTAGTCTTTTTATCGACTACCCTGTTGAAAGATGCAAAATTACAGTAATTCTCTTTGGCTCCATGTTGCCAATCCTGAGGGGTCACTGAAGAGGCTTGAGCACTCGAAACCGCGGTATGGCCCATCATGTTTCTCATGAAGATGTTGGCTACTGTTAAAGGATCCCAGTTTTATTTTCTTTCATCGATTGTCTTCGAAGTCAAAGAGCACAATATTAATTATATTGCTTCATTGAATACATCAATATATCCGTAACGATCGCCACTCATTAGCTTGACACAATTCAGAGGCATTGCCAAACACAAGTACCATCAATTTACAAAATTACAAAAAGTTGCATCAGCTGGTGAAATAATTTTTCGCATTCTGTCCATAAGCATCGATAGTTTGGGAAATTCAATTTGTTAAATGAACATGTTCAATATGAGTTTATGTTTAGAAATTAAAAAGATTTGATGGACAAACCAGTGGACCAATGGTCCTGTAAACGCTCACCTGAGATCTGTGATATATACCAATAAACCTGTTTGACTATTGACTATTATGGTCATATACATGTATATAGCCCCAGGGCAGGGACAGATGGACCCATGGGGTCAACTGTATTTTCAGAATCATAAATATTATGTCCAATGGTCCATTTCTTTCAAGTTTTTCCCTTCAAATGACATTTTAACAATTTTCCACGTTCAACTGCATTGGCAACATATGTTGACCTTGCCATAAAATAGGCCAAGGTCAACAAAGGGTCACGATTTATATATATATTGTAGTAGTCTTGAGTCATCGATGCTTCATGCCAAGTTTCGTTGTAATCAGTCCACGGGTTCCGAAGAAGAATATTTTTGAAAGGCTTTTACCATATATGGGCATGGCAGCCATCTTGGTTATGTGACCTGGAATATTTATATACACATTCCCCCTTCCTATAGATGCTTCATATAAAATTTGGCTTTGATTGGGCGAGCGGTTTTCCCCATTCAAATGCATAGGCAACCTATGTTGACCTTGTCGTTAAATAGGTCACGGTCATCACAGGGTCATGATTTATATATGCATTGTATTACTTGAGTCATCGATGCTTCATGCCAAGTTTCATTAAAATCGGTCCACCGGTTCTTGAGAAGATTCTTACCATATATGGACATGGCGGCCATATTGGTCATGTGACCTGAATCAATTATGTATACATTGACTCCCCCTCCTATAGATGCTTCATTTAAAGTTTGGCTTTGATTGGCCGAGCAGTTTCAGGGAAGAAGATCTTTGAAAATGGTGGACGACGGACGGACGCCGGGTGCCTTCCTATCTTATAAGCTCACCTGTGAGCCCTCGTCTCAGGTGAGATAAAATGGGCGTTTCAAAAAGTCGCACCTCACAAAAGTATGAAACTTATGAATTCTGAAAGTGGGGGTACCGATATTCAGTGGGGCACAATCGTGCTACGAGGAAAAAAGTTTTGACTGCCCTTAGTTGACAATGGGTCTGTCTGTTAAGAAAATATTAACGATTTTCAGAATAATTTTAATTTTGGAGAGTGGCTGGTTAGAACGTTTGGCCAGTATATGTCTAAATTTATTCGCTTTGCAAATGTTTCTGGTCTTGTTGCTGACTGCTTATTTCTCAAAAAGGGTATCATAAACTTCGCATCTTTTCTTTGTTTAATCGTCTACATAATAATGTACAAGGGATTTTTTGTTTAATGGCGACTAAGGATTTACGAAAATTTGGAATAGTTGTAATAAAAGTGTACTAATTCAATTAATCAATTTAACTAGGACATTGTTAGCTTTGTTTTCCTCTTTTAATGTACACCGGTTGATCGGACCTCAGACTGAATGACAGTCCCGAATTTAATCTGTCTAACAGAAGGGTGGGACCTGGCCTCGAGGTTATAAAACTTTTTTCATGCTCAGCTCAGCTGAGACTCAAATTTATCCTGCTCATAAATGTTAAAATGCCAACAATTGTTGGCATTTTAACATTTATTAGCAGGATAAATTACAGGATTTGGTGATCTAAACCTGAAATGTTGATTTATTTTGGCTATTTCAGTATTTATGAGCACTTTAAATTTCCAGCTCAGCTGAGCTGAGCATGAAAAAAGTTTTATAACCTCGGGCCCTGGCTACGGGATTAGATGAGACGATAAACTCTTGTTTCCGGTTAGTTTTGTCATGCTTTACCTTCATGTTTTCTTCATGTTCTGTTTATCTTGTCTATTCACTCAGATGTGCTCGTCATCTTTGTTTTGGGTGGATGCGGGGTTAGGGATTTTATAAACAGTGTCAATTACTGTAACCCGAGGGGATAGCACGCATGGACTGATACTGGACTCGATTTGGAGGCTGAATATGAATACAAAATATACATGTTCATTGCTTTATTAATCTGCAGAAACTGTAGATTGCAATGCATACACGCACATTGGTGACATTTAAGATATTATATACATTTGCTATGTCTGTAAGCATGTTCACGTTAGAATAACCATGTAATGATAATTGTATGTTAGATGTTCTATTTTTAAAGCAAGCCGCATCATGAGAATACCATTATTCTGCATATGCGAAAACAAAGACGCAGATCAGCCTCGCAGTAATTGCGAAGCAGATTAGCGCCTTTGGTTTCGCTACACGGATAGTACAATGCCTCTACTTTCTAAATCCAAAATTTCCAGTCTCTAGCCACCTTATGTGCGTGTACATCTCAGTTTGTGTCGGACCTGTACGGAAACCATATTGTTGGTTTTCTCATGACGCGGCTCAAACTTTATGTTAGATGTTCTATTTTATATCATTCCTTCCTTCACCCATTTTCGACGAATGGACTTTCCCATCGTCATCATTTGGGTGAGTGCACTTTCATTTTTGGGGTGAATCAGGAGTGTTTTTTAATTTCCATTCACTTTTTTGATGGAATTCCTCAAGCAAACAGAATAGCCTCAGCTCAGATGTGACGCCGCGTTTGCCATGTTCCAAAGGACAACATGATTAAATGAGTTAAATATCACCTATGTGCATGCTTTATGTCTCTCAGGTTCAAACGCTTTTAAAACCTCTCGACTACGACACCGGTTCTGGCGGATTAGGCTCCTCCACCGGGACTGGCTCAGCCCGAACAGGCGGTTCTGGAATTGGCTGCACTTGTTTGCAACACACGGCGTATCTGTCAGTCGGATGGATGTTGCAGTAGGTGCCCCTTGGACAGTCCACTCGACCAGGGCCACGCCCACAGAACAGTTCATTGCCGGCAGCATCGACAGCTGGAGATCCATGTGGACATTTACGTTCTAGAAATAACATTAGCATTAAAGTTACATACCGAGTCAACCAGATCAGATAGAAAAAAATCGATTAAAAAAACAAAAAAAAAAAAAACAGAGGGCCAATGGTCCTGTAAACGCTCACCTGAGATTTGCTGCATATACCAATAAACATGTTTGAATATTTTTGTATTTAACCCCAGTGCAGGGGCAGATGAAGCCCTTGGGCCATTTTATTTTTTCAAAATAATCAATATTCTGTCCATTTGCCAATTTCCTGCTGGCTTTTCCCTTCAAATTACATTTTAACAGTTTTCCCCATTCAAATGCATAGGCGACCTATGTTGACCTTGTCGTAAAATAGGTCAAAGTTACCACAGGGTCATGATTTATTTATACATTGTAGTCCTTGAGCCATTGATGCTTCATGCCAAGTTTCTTTGAAATTGGTCCACCAGTTTCAGAGAAGAATATTTTTGAAGGGTTTTTACCATATATGGACATGGCGGCCATCTTGGTCATGTGACCTAATTTATTTATATATACATTGATTCCCTTATTCTATGGATGCTTCACATAAAATTTGGCTTTGTTTGGCCAAGCAGTTTCAGAGGAGTAGATGTTTGAATATTATGGCAATATACATGAATATTGCCCCAGAGTGGGGCCCATATTAGCCCTGGGGTCAAATTTTTTTCAGAATCATTTAAATTCAGTCCTACAGCCCATTTCCTGCAAGACTTTCACTTTAAATGACTTTTAAAAGTTTTGCTCCATTCAAATGCATTGGTGACCTATGTTGACCTTGCCGTAAAATAGATCATGCTCATCACAGGGTCATGATTTATATATACATTGTAGTACTTGAGCCATCAATACTTCATGCCAAGTTTCATTGAAATCGGTCCACCGGTTCCGCAGAAGAAGATTTTTGAAGGGTTTTTACCATATATGGACATGGCGGCCATCTTGGTCATGTGACCTAAATTATTTATATATACATTGATTCCCTTATTCTATGGATGCTTCACATAAAATTTGGCTTTGTTTGGCCAAGCAGTTTCAGAGGAGTAGATGTTTGAATATTATGGCAATATACATGAATATTGCCCCAGAGTGGGGCCATATTAGCCCTGGGGTCAAATTTTTTTCAGAATCATTTAAATTCAGTCCTACAGCCCATTTCCTGCAAGACTTTCACTTTAAATGACTTTTAAAAGTTTTGCTCCATTCAAATGCATTGGTGACCTATGTTGACCTTGCCGTAAAATAAATCATGCTCATCACAGGGTCATGATTTATATATACATTGTAGTACTTGAGCCATCAATACTTCATGCCAAGTTTCATTGAAATCGGTCCACCGGTTCCGGAGAAGAAGATTTTTGAAGGGTTTTTACCATATATGGGCATGGTGGCCATCTTGGTCCTGTGACCTGGATTATTTATATATACATTGGTTACCCCTTCCTATTGATGCTTCACATAAAATTTGGCTTTGATTGGCCAAGCGGTTTCAGAGGAGAAGAAGTTTGAATATTATAGAAATATACATGTATATTGTCCCGGGGTGGGGGCAGATGAGCCCCTGGGGTCCATTTCTTTTTAGAATCATTAATATTCAGTCCTACTGCCCATTTCCTGCAAGACAATCACTTTAAATGACATTTTAAAAGTTTTCACCATTCAAATGCATTGGCGACCTATGTTGACTTTGCCATAAAATAGGTCAAGGTCATCCTAAGGTCATTATGTATACACACATTGTAGTGCTTGTGCTCGAGCCATTGATGCTTCATGCCAAGTTTCGTTGAAATCGATCCACCGGTTCCGGAGAAGAATATTTTTGAAGGGTTTTTACCATATATGGGCATGGCGGCCATCTTGGTCATGTGACCTGGATCATTTATATACACATTGGTTCCCCCTTCCTATAAATGCTTCATATAAAATTTGGCTTTGGTTGGCCAAGAGGTTTCAGAGGAGAAGACGTTTGAATATTATGGAAATATTCATGTATATTGCCCCAGGGTGTGGGCAGATGAGCCCCTGGGATCCAATTTGTTTCAGAATCATTAATATTTAGTCCTACTGCCCATTTCCTGCAAGACTTTCACTTTAAATGACATTTTAAAAGTTTTCCCCATTCAAATGCATTGGCGACCTATGTTGACCTTGCCGTAAAATAGGTCAAGGTCATCACAGGGTCATGATTTATATATACATTGTAGTGCTTGATCCGTCAGTGCTTCATGCCAAGTTTCGTTGAAATCGGTCCACCGGTTCTGGAGAAAAAGACTTTTGAAGGGTTTTTACCATATATGGGCATGGCGGCCATCTTGGTCATGTGACCTGGATTTCTTATATATACATTGGTTCCCCCTTCCTAAAGATGCTTCATATAAAATTTGGCTCTGATTGGTCAAGCGGTTTCAGAGAAGAAGATCTTTGAAAATGGTGGACGACGGACGACTACGACGACGACGACGACGACGGACGGACGCCGGATGCCTACCTATCCTATAAGCTCCCCTGTGAGCCTTCGGCTCAGGTGAGCTAAAAATAACAGAATGAGGTGCATATCCTGATGTGAAATTGGTTAGAATTTGCACACAAATGGCTTTTTCAATTCGCAAGCGACTAAATTGGTGGCTACACAAACGGTATTATTGAAAAGATGTTTGTTTGTTTTAGTTGAGGTTTAGAATCTAAGTTAACAGCCATGGTCATGTCGGGACGTTGTCTTCATTTTATAGGACTTTTACCCAGAAACAGGATGTCGACCATGACATCCAAAAAGAGCTTTTAATATAATCACCCAAGTAACCCAATAAGGCTTATATGGATGGTTTGACTCGAACCACCTTTCCTGGGCAGGCTCATACCTGAGCGGTTAACCAGTAATCAGATGGTCAGTTAGTAGCGAAAAAGCTTTGTCTGGAGACACAAGCAGCCCATCTATTTCTCCGGGCCCCGATTGGTGGAGGTCTATATTCCCACACGGTCACCCTTAATTTTGTTGAAAAGAGGAAACGACAATTAAAGCAAGCATAAATAGGTAGTATACTTTGGGCTGATTCAGAAGAAAGCATATTTTCTGCTACACGAATAAAATAATCCTATGTTTTGCTGAAACAATTAGGCGTTCACATTTTGTAGCCTGATTTTAGTCAGACCTGGTCGGAAACGCTTATATCAGACATTTTTACGTCTAAAGTGTAAATGTCACTTACCTACTCCATCAACGCACAAGTTTTTGCAGTCATAAGTACAGCACATCTTTCCTTTCGGACACGGCTTCTTCTTAGGGCATTTCTTGGCACCTGCAGGAGGCTTCTTCGGACACTCTGTTGAAGAAATTATTACGAAAACTTGCCCATAAAATATAGAGATTTTATTCAGCTGTAAAAATGAAAATTTCACCAGAAAAATTTTGATATTTTAATTCTTTTGCTCAAAACATACATTGTAGGTATAGCTTTTCTGTGTAAAAGCAGATAAAATCGCCAAAATAACGAAGTAGTGTTACATTATATCATGGCTTGAACTACTTTCAAAATGACTAAAATTGCATAAATCTGTAAATCTTCTAGACGTTGAAATGTCAACAAGTAAGATATCATTCCAAGCATTTCAAAATTCAAAGAACAAGAAGTGAGCACTTACCTACATTCGAACAACACACACCAGTCGCGGAATTGCAAGTGGACCCTTGAGGACAGTTAAAACCCTCTTGGGCTTTACCACAGTAGACTACACCGTATGCGTCAGTCATTGGTAGTCCAGTAGCACACAACCCACGATCTGGAATGAGATTTTTGCTTATCTGTTTTCAAAGAATGTCTTATATTTGGAATCCAGTTTTGTTTTACACCGCAAAACAATCATGGTAAATGATTCATTGGCTAGTGTGCCCTGGGACATGTCTGTCATGTTGGTGACTAATGTTATCATGACTAATAAAAATGGCAAAGTCTTAACAATTCTGACTTGTAAAAATGGTTGGGGATATGTTGATTGATATCTGATACAGATAAGGTATTTTATTAGCGGTTTCCCAGGTTACCATATGACTCTATGGTGGTTAGAATTGGTGTACGTCTCAAAGTTTAAATACAACTTTATAGGTTTTTGCAAGGTAAAAGTATCTGAATCTGTGGAAAAAAATCTGCATTAATACGTCACTTACCGATGGGTTCCACACAGTAGTTTTTGCAGCCATAAGGACAACACATCTTTCCTTTTGAACAAGTATTACTTTTCGAACATTTCGGCAGGAGTCCCGGTATAACATTCGACCGGTGTGGGCACACTGTAATGAGAACACACAGATAGACGGAGTTACTCATACGCCGAATAAAAAACTTGGCGTACGTTTTGTAAAAGAAAGAATACCTAAAAACCCAAACTGACTAAGATTCGATTTTAACTTTACATGACTGTAGATGTAGAACTTTTCAGTCAGTTTGCTAAAAAAGTAAATGTTTAATCATTTTTCTCGCATGTTGCTTTTGTTGCCCTTGTAATTGCAAATTATTCAACTAGCTCTGGCTCCAGATGCTGAATATAAATCTGCTGAACTATAGCTTGTCATTAAAGTTTAGAAGAAATAGAAAAGAAAACGAAAAAAAGAGTCATCAAGCCTTCGTTTCAGTTACGTTATACTTAATCAAATATAAGGGTGCCAAAGAGATGCCAATATATCGCCATGATTTTTTTTTTTTTTTTTTTTTTTTTTTTTTTTTTTTTTTTTTTTTTTTTTTTTGTATTTTCGGCTGCTTTAAGTCTGATTACAGATAATAAGAAAGACAAACCTTTAAAGCAGTACTTTTTCGTACAGGGAACATTTCCATTGTTGTCACACCAGCATTTGTTGCACCCGTCAGCAGAAAGAAACGATTGTCCTTTCTTGTAGAAACATCCATTATAACAACATCCTATTTGGTAGAAAAATGAGCCGTCTCGTGGGAAAACCAACAATGTGGTTTCCATACAGGCCCGACACAAATCAGGCTGCACAGTCACAGAAGCAGGCTAGAAGCTTGAAATTTCGGATTAAGAAAGTAGAGGAATTGTACTATCCGAGTAGCGAAAACAAAGGCGCTGATCAGCTTCGCGGTTACCGCGAAGCTGATCTGCGTCTTTGTTTTCGCATATGCAGATTGTTTGTTTTCCCATGAGGCGGCTCATATCTAGGAAGGCAGTTTTTTTCTGCACAATGGGAGACCTTAACATTGGACTAATTTCGACTTTATGAATCTGCTGCAGGACGTGTTTAGTCGATCCTACATTCATGCGAACAAAAATTTTTTGATCGCATATTTAATGTTGTTTTTTTTTCTGTTAAGTATAGTCTTCTGCACTTAACTTAAAAGAACGTTTGTGCTGATAACACGAATGGTTGTACATGATGACGGTCAAAAAGAAGCAGATTAGATTCTTAATAGGTTCTGACGTTTTATAATTTATATTACTGATCGTTCCGATACTTCTGTAGTGATACTTTTCGTTTTTTGTCTTTAACATTTTTGTGCTTTTGGCACCTTATGTATGATTTTATTTATCTTTAGATAACTGACTGGCCACCTATTGGAAAATAGCTGCTCATTCGGCTTACAATACGTGTTCATGGTATAAGTACCTGATTGTTAATTTACTGTCTAAAAACTTGCCTCTGATAATGGTTTTTCGCAGAAAATTTTTGTATGGGGGACGACAGAAAAATTATTTTCATGTCAAAATCTTGATCTTAGTTTGTCCTAATAGGACCTGCAAAAATTTGAAAATCGGTGAACAAATAAACTTTTTATGGCCAAAATGAATTTTGCATAGGGATTTTGCATTGGCAAGGGAGATAATCGATGATCATGAAAATGCATATTTTTCGAGAATTTTTACCTGATCATGAAGATTTTGTCTCAGGTATGTCTTTTGTATCAATTTATAATGATTTTGAGCAATCATGATTAAATAGTTAGAATTCAAAATTTTTGCGGGAAAATATTTACCTCCCTTCCATGAGATTTTTGTACAGGAAATCCCTATACAAAAATGTTTTTGACCAGAACTTTTTTATTTGTCAACCGATTTTCAAAATTTTTGCTGCTCAATTTGCGACAAACTAGATGCTTAATTGTGCCAAGAAAATTTTTCTTCTATATTTGAACAGTTGTAAAATATCTGCAAAAAACCATTATCACACACTACGAAACAGACTTTAGGTTCACCTCGGTTGTTGGAGTGGGAATCTATCCTGATTGTGCTATTTCCTTATATTTGCCTACTTGTACCTTTAGTCGAAAATGCTATTTCTCAAACCAATATTTATACAATCTTAGTATCTAAATACATCCATCTATTGTCGCTTTCATATATGTTTTTATGTTTTCCAAGCGTCCCTTAACTATATTTTATGTTTGGCCATACTTGCATTTGCATAATTTTATGCACGAATTAAGTAATTCTCTGGACTTCATGTGATAAGGGAATTGTCTATCAATATAGAAGAAAAAAGTAAAATAAATTGTTAATTTCAAATGCAAGACTAAAATTAATTGTGATATTCATTGTGATGCGCCTAGGTAAGATACCTTTCTTCCAACACGCCTTTCTGCACGCCTTTTTGGACGGGAACCTGTTGTCGTTTCCTAGGCAACCGCCGTAGATGAACTCTTTACACGTTCCTGACGGGTAGTGATAGAACCAGCTTGGGAAGTAGCCCTTGCATGGTCCCGGATCTACCTTCAGCATGCATTTATCTACAAATATTATGCTATGCGTTTAAGCCATAAAGACATATATATTTTATACCATTTTTGTTGTGTTTGCCTAATAAATGATATTACTTATGGCCTTCAAATAGATTATGGTAGCTATAATAATGAAATGACTTACGAACCTTTGACTACGCATCAATGGTCAAATGACTGCTTACAAAAATTCAAACATTCCTATAAATCATAATTACTACTACTACTACTACTACTACTACTACTACTACTATTAGGGATGTTCGGTGAACGCGAATCTAAAGAATCCAATCCAATCCAAAATAATCCGCCCAATCCAATGGCAGATCTACGATTTTAACCAAAAAGTATAGTATTTTTGGTTAAATTGTGGCTTTCTAGGAACGGTTTTCTAGATCCGCCGGCTTAGTATCTATTAATCACATCGACACTATATAATCTCATTGACGACGTGTGCATTCATAAATCTCTGTAGTCTGTTGGGTATCGCGTTGAACTTCTGTACAAGCGACCCGAGTTCGAATCCCGCCAGTATATTTTTTCTTTATTGCCTTAGTTTCTTTTTTATGTCTTTTTTTAAATATTTACTTATGCCTATATTGTTTGAACCCCATCCGCATATTCTATGATGCACTTTTAATTTATTTATTTATTTATTTATTTGTTTATTTATTTATTTATTTAGCTAGCTAGCTGGCTGGCTATTTATTTATTTATTTATTTATTTATTTATTTATTTATTCCATTTACCATGGCGGAAAACTGTTTATCTCTGTATTTAGTGCTAATATCTACTGTCACATCATATCAGCATATGAAACAAAACGAATGCTAGTCTAACATATGGTCCTCAATTTTCAAAGATTGACATGATATTTTAGAATCTTTTGGACCAATCGGCAAAATTCAGTTTTCAGTGACACGGAATTTCCCGTGTTGGAAAAATGTAAGTTCCAAGAGATTTCAGAAAAACTGAATCAGTGAATAATTTCAGAAAATTGTGCAGAAATTAGAAGAACTTTTTCTCCATACCTAACACAAATATGAATGCAATAGCATGTAGATAAGACAGGAAAAAGTCTAATTTTCGTTGGCGTTATAAATCCGTTTGGAGTATAGCAAATGTATAAGTCTTCAAAGAGGATCAATTGGATTTTGCACGCAGTTGTGTTGCAGCTTGACATCAGGAACAATGGCTTGAGGAGAAGACTGGCCTAAAGGATTAGGGTGCGTCCGTGATTGTCGAAAGATCTTAGATTTCAGTCTGTTGACAACAGGCAAACAATGAGGAAACGTATACCCCATTCCACATGGCGATACCATTGCGATTCCAAATTTTTGCATAACACGCCCCTTTTTATAGCGACGTTTTTACTGTGGTGTTGCTACGCTTTCTCTGCGTTACACACGCTGCGGCTAAGATACTGCTACGTTCACGGAAACCCTACTGCTCTTTTAATATGCTTCCACTACGCTTCGAATCAACAGCGTTCTCTCTATGTAAATCCGGAGCTGGGTCAAAACTTTAGAATTGGGATGTCCTTCATGGCGCTTCCAATACGGTTCTATTACGCTGTTACTACATTCAAAACGATTCGACCACTCCGCAGGCACTCTCTCTACGTTACACTACATTTTATGCGCATATTTGGAAGCGTAGTGGAAACGGCGTCCAGTAGAATTGGGATATTAGCTGCATTGCATCTTATGTTCTTATATGAAATGTGTAACCTTGGAACTCGAATGAACTTGAAACTTGAATACTTTGAAAGAAAGGTGCGAAGATCAAGCCAACTCTCATTAATCGCTTGGTGTTCTGAGACTTAAACGCACTGTTACAACCAAAAATGTAACAAGCATTACATTTTAGGCAGTTTGTTACATTTTGGGCTGGTTACGTCGACCCAAAATGTAACCAAAATTTTTGTTACTTTTTGTGTCGAAAGGGTGCCTATCAACCCAAAATGTAACAATGTAACAAAAGGTACATTTTGAGAAATTTGTTACACGTCGACCCAAAATGTAACAACAAAATTTATGACAAAGCGGGTCTAGTGTCTACCAGTAAAAACGTTTTAAGCCCTCCAGTATATACTTTACTGACCGTTCCGAGGCGGTTCTGCTGTGATTTATTACGTTTAATGTTTGGTCCATCAGCTTCTTTTGTATACGCTTATTCGTGTTTTGGTTGAAGCAGGCCGGATGGCTACCTTCATGGGAAAGAGCTAGTCATCTTGCTCTTCATGTGTATTGTCACATTTAGGGCTTTGAATCAAACCTGGGTGATATTTTGTTGTTTTTATTGAATCAAGACGGAGTAAGGTCGAGGTTCTTGACCTTTTAAATCGGTTTAAGACCTGAATATTTTTTTCTGATAATTCAAAGGCTTTTCTGCTGTGATTCTTTACGTTGAATGTTTGGTTTAGTTTTGGCTTTTCTGCTGTGCATATACGCCATTTGAATTGTCATTTCATGCTTGGTTTGCTTGTTTCGTTAATTTAATTGCCTTTCTTTCCGTACTTTGTTTTTTGTTTCAGTGTTACATTTTAAGGATGTTCGCTGCTAACATTTGACATTTCGGAACTTCCGGTTTTTCTTTTCTTTAATATCTCGTTAACGGTTGCAGATATTTTCCTAATATTTTATATTTGAATACATATTGATAATATGCATTGAATGAGCCATGAAAATTGTCAATCTAAGAAACTTCATTTTTTCACCCAATTTTCTGCAACTTTTCAGAAAATTTTAGTTGTCAGTAAAATTTAGGGGGTAGGGTAGATTAAACTTGAATATTACACATCTTCAAATTAATTGCACTAGTTCGATGTTTATTTTAGCAGCAGTATATGTGTACATGGTCTCCTAAGTCATTCTTTGTGTCTTTGGTGTGCTGGTTTAAAAATTTAAGGTGGTTTTATGAAATGGGCTTTTAGAAACAAAACAGCCGAAAAAAGGCTGAATATGGCGATTTTCAAGTTGTTGGTTCTCTCTTATATGCTCACTACCCTATATATTTCTTTCTTTTATTCGAACAATATCACCAAGTTCTATGTTGTGTGAAAATACAAGAAAAAGTTTGAATCAACAAATATGGGTTTGGTATATTTCAAAATATTGATTTTTTCCGACTTTTCAAATTTGGGGGTAGGGTTGGAAAAGGAATCGTAAAATTTTGTCATCCACTCCAAGTTGCAAACTTTTCTATGCTTTTGGTCCAAAATTGTCTGCGCTACGTAAATATTGTGACTTTTGAAAGCATTCTAGGTGTATTTTTGTTCAAGACAGGTATGTTTCAAAGAATTAAAAATTAAATTAATTTTACCAAATTTAAAACATGATGCTCAGAGGTCTCATTCTGAGGCCTGTAGCTTGAAAAAATGCACACTACCCTATATTTATTTTGTTTTCAAATGTCTTGTGTTGTATTTTAGAATCAAAAAAGAGTGGTTAGAAAAAAAGTTTGAATACTTTTTCATTGGCAGCGAACATCCTTAAGTAAAGTGGCTATTCCCACGCTATATACAGTCCCCGTTTGGGTTCAAATGACAGGTGCCCAAGTTGCATCACTGGACGGCTTCTTTCACCCAACTAAAGTGGTACCTTCTGTACTTTAGTATTACCGCCAATTATTACAGAAACATGAGTAACTGGTTCCATTTAAATCTAAAATCCATGCCCGCATGAACAGAGTCAATTCGAATATGAACGCTACACAGGGTAAGCAAATTTGTACCCAGGTCCAGATTTGCTTCTTAGAAGCCACCGTGGCCTAATGGTTAAGCTTGTAAACCAGGGGTCGTGAGTTCGATCCCGGGCTTCTCCATTTTTTCAGATGAGACTATAAACCGAGGTCCCGTCTCCATATGACCTTAGCTGTTGAGTGGGACGTAAAACCCCAAATCAACCAACAGATTTGCTTCTGGGGTGCACATTTTAACCTCTGTGCAATTTGTGCATGATAACAGCTTTTTATTATAAACTAAGTCATAAAATAGAGAGAATTATTTATCCAAATTTTATATTTGAAAAAGTTATATTTTCACGATTGAAAAATAGAAAAAAGTTATATTTTTCAATATTGAAATTATAACTTTTTACATTACCTCGGCATTTTCCATTTACCTACTACTCATCACTTCACTTCAGAATGTCAAGCGCCAATAATTTTCTTATTAGCGGACGAAAACATAAAATGTGGGTATTCAATTTCTTTTATCGATTCATTTCATAAAAAAAAAAAAAAAAAAAAAACGGGCGGGTCTTGAACTCGAATCGCTTACACAGAAGTCTATAGCTCTGACCAATAGGCTAGGGAAACCTCTAATTCTGCCGGTATATCAAAATGATACTTAAATAAAACTTCAAGAAATTAATGTTTTCCGCCTTTATATAAATAATGGAGGATCCCTAGTATCGATTTTTACTGGTTGTCAGCACAACACACTCAAATTTAACAAATACGGGCCCAAATCGTATCGGATTGGATTGGATTTTTTAGATTCGCGTTCACCGAACATCTGTATTAATAATAATAATAATAATAATAATAATAATAACAACAACAATAACAATTGCAAAACATTATAATGATAAAAGAAAAATATAATAATATAAAGGCAGAAAAAAGTAAGTCGCCATACCTTTTGGTGGACAGTACTTCTTCGTGCATATCCATTTGAAGTCCTTAGTACATTCACACGTATTACAACCATCAAAATAACTTTTACCAACTTCGAAGAATTTGCCGTTATCGTCATAGCATCCTGTTAGAAAACAACGTTTTGATAAAGGGGTGGAAAATGACCAAAATGAAAATACAAGTGGACTCGAAATGACAACAGTTGTTACGAAATGTCCTGAGCACGCAATTACTGGAAGCCGAAAACAATACGAGGTTAATGTTGCCCAATGGCCAAGGTAAAGCTCAGATGTACCGTGCCTGCTTAAGGCTTACAAAACGGTTTTGCCAAATTTGACATTGTAAAGGTAATCTTAACCACTGAAATTTTTAGCCGCCTTGTGGAAGCCAACACTGTTGTTTTTGACCAGGTCCGACACAAACCGAGATGTTCAGTCACAGAAAAGAACTAGAAGCTTGAAATTTCGGATTTTTAAAAGTAGTAGAGGAACTGTACTGTCTGAGTAGCGAAAACAAAGCGCCTTTGTTTTCGCTACATGGATAGTACAATTCCTCTACTTCATAAATCTAAATTTTCCAGTCTCTAACCGTCTTCTGTGATTGTACAGCCCGATTTGGGTTGGACCTGGTCGGAACCCAGATTGTTCGATTTCTCACGCACAGGCTCAAAGAATCTGTGACATTCTTGGGGGTTTTATGCCTCGTTTTCAAAATACCATAACAATGTCTCAAAGGCTCTGGTGGTGGTATTTCATGATTAGGGCAAAAGCCCAATGTATTCTGAACCTATAACTATTAAAAGTTTTGACTATTTCCTCCAAATAGTGTAAAAAGGCGATTTTAGCGGGGGTGGGGGTCAAAATTTTTTATGTGAGAAAAATTTAATTTTTCGCTTTTCCTTGCTTGTAGTCCTTTAATTCCACTATTGTATCATATTTTGTGCATGCAACACTATGTAAAGTGCGATAAACATGCATAATGCCATTGAAATAAAACTGAAATATTACAACGTCAACATTTTGGGTACAAACCTTTAGCAGTTACCTGTATAATATTATTGTCTAAGTACTACCAAACATTATACAAGATACTGTTACCTCATGAGAAAACCTGCTATCTGTTATATGTAAGACCATATACCCAGATCAGCGATGACCAGCCAGCTACTTAGAATTGTGTCATTAATGAACAAAACTTCAATCCATCTTCTATGTCTTGCACAGCTTGATTAGAGTTCGATCTTAACCAAAAATATTTTCTCAAAACACGACCCATTGTGACAAAATTGGTCACACTGAGCAACCTTGCATGAATATTTATTTACCTGTATAAACCTGTTACAACACGGCCTTCAATGTATTTATTTTTCTGATTCGCTTTAATGTCCCTTTCAAGATTATTTCAGCTCGTATGAGATTGACCAATCAGTAAATGGACAAAAACATGAGAACCCAGAGAAAAAACTCCAGGCACACCCGCAAACAGAACTTGGCTTGTCTTACATGTGTCTCGTTTCAGTATAATGGTTGTGTCGAAGTGATTATAATCATAAAAGTTATTTTTTTTATTCGATTAGATTATGGCCGAGCATCCTTTAATAGGAACAGTTTTTCAATCATTTTGGGATTGAGCAACGTATGACTTCTTGTACCAAGTACTCAAGAGGTGGTGGGGTATAGTGTGTCTCAGGCACAGCACGGCTCCCCACGATTGGATCAAACCCAGGGCCTCTATTTAGATTCACTTTCGTTAAAGAACTGACAGATTCTTGATGCCTAACGTGATATAATAAGCAAATGTAGTTTTTTGAGAATTAATGGAAAATTGAGTAAACACTCTTAAAGTTGGTGATTTGAAACTTAACGTCGCTGTATTGTACCAATGACAAAGACATTTTACGTTCCCATGGTACTGGCTAATACCTAGACAGTGGTGGCATCGTACCGACCTGACTGAAAAGTTGTTTATATGGAAGTTAATACATTAAAAAAAAAATAGGAAAACAGTCCAACAATGTTACTGTTTGTGGTACAAGAGGTTATTGGCCGTGTAAACAATTGGACAATATTAGTATAGAATGATTACAAAAGTTTGTTCCACAGAATGTACAGTACCCTCATTTTCTGGGGAATGGAACATAAAAAGTGGTTATAAATCAAACAGATTGGGGTTAATTTTGGAAACAAATGTATATATCCATTTTTGTACTTTATACATGGCATACAACTTAACTGCTGTTTTGTTTTCTTTTTAATTTTAAGTTAAAACACTTTCACATACTTGGGCTCTAGTACTGAGATAACATTTTGGGCTGTAGGGTACTGTTCCCCCCCGAGTCCCAGAACGCCATTCACATATATTATGTATAATATGACAATACATTCATATGCAAAGGGATTTCTTGGGACTCGGGGGGGGGGGGGGAACAATGTTAAATAAATACTTTTCTATTTTTCTATATGTTTAATACAAAATATGTCCATTTTAACCCAAAAATAAAGCAGTACTTCTTTAGAAACAAGAACCTCAATCCAATATCATAAACTATGGACTACCAGCAAACATGCATACAAAAACAGAAACATTTGACCAACATTTATTTTTATCAAAATCTGAGGCAGCTATACATTATGGCTCCCATTACCACCGTCAGAGGTCCTTCCGTGTCACGTAGAATCAAAATACATTATCACATGGAAAATACATCTCGTGGAATATCTAAATTTTTAGACTGAATGAAAACAACAACAGATAAAAATGGTCATGTCGAGACGTTGTCTCTGTCGAGACGTTGTCTCTATTATACGAGACTTCTACCCAACACCAAATGTCATGACACCCAAATATGCTTGGGAATATAATCATCCAAACATTTAAGGCTTACATATGTATGTATGGATCATTTGACTTAAACCACTTTCCTTGGCAGGCACAGGTCATCTGAGCGATAAACCAGTACTTATCAGATTTTCGAGATTTTCTGTCAGAAATTTATAAGCTTTGCCTGGAAACACATGCAGCCCACCTATATCTCGCAACCCCATTGAGCGGGTCCCATATGCCTACCGATCATCCTTGAATAAAGAAATAAAATCGTTTGACTAGCTTCAGATGCTTTCAATATAATTGAGCCGCAACGCGAGAAAACCAGACTTCGGGGTTTCCGTCCAGGTCTGACCCAAACCGGACTGTAGAGTCTCAAAAAAAGGCTAGATGCTTGAATTTTCGTATATAGGTAGAGGAGGAACTGTTCTTTCCGTGTAGTAGCGAAAACAAAGGCGCTGATCAGCTTCGCAGTTACTGCGAAGCTGATCTGCGCTTTTGTTTTCGCATAAACTAAATTCCGGTTTTCTCATGGCGCGGCTCAATTATAACGTCTTCCACTATAATCACGCTACCACCATTTCATGAAACACAATGAACCATACCCGGTTTCTTGCACAGTTGACCACAGAGCGTGTTACAACATTTATGGCCCATGCCTTCGCATTTTCTCTCTGTCACATATCTCCGGGGCAAAACACCTTACATCGGGATTCGGAGTGAACGATGGGCATCCTAAAACAATATTTATAGGCTTGCGTCGGGCTAATAAATCTAATATCAATGCGTGAATAAGCAAAGTTGCAGATCCCTTTGCGCTATTATAGTCCATAAAAATACATGAACTTACCATATTCGTTCTAATTAGCACACAGAGCGATGAACTTATTTTTTCAAAATAACTAAAAGTTAAGGCGGCATAATATCGTTATAATAAGCACACACTACGAACGAAAACACACCAAAGTGCTGAAACAACCATGTCAAATATATCAATGGTGATGTTATTTAATTGTTCAAATTGTTGCAAAGTATCTTTAATTATTTACGGTTAAGTTACAATGCGTCTAATGCGTCTATGTGTAGAATTGATGTTAAATACCAAAGAACTATTCACGCAGTGTGCAATAATTGGAAGCGACCGGGATGTGAGCTTATTGGAACGGATTCGGTAGTTGTTTTTCTGTTACAAAGGTTTGAGTCCAAATCAAGTAAGTAGGACTTTTAAGCGGATACGAAAAAGATAAGGGCCCAGTTGTTCAACATTAACGTTAAAATTTCAAATCGGACCAGGGATCTCCATCGTCGGGCAGCTTACTCAATCTGTGAGTCCTCGTTTTTGATTCATCATGGAATTTATCGTGATTTATTTGTTTGTCCATGATGATTCATTGACTAGTTAGAGTTTGACCACGCGGACCGAAGAACTAACTAAATGTTGTGAACCACTACAGAAGCTGAGGGTGAGATTAGGTACCTGTAAAACCAGTTTAAGCCCGCCAGTAATTTTATATTACTGATCGTTTCATGGCTATACTTTTGTGGTAATTCTTTTTGTTTTATGTCTTGGTGTTTAAAATTTTTGTGCTGTTGGCGCCTTATGTATGTTATTTTATTTTTAGTTAAGTTAAGGTAATTGAGTGGCCACCAATTTGGAAAATAGCTACCATTCGGTTTACGAAATGTTTTCATTGGTATAAGTACCTTATTGTTAATGAGGAAATGATCAGGAAATGGTGCAGTCAGAAGGAAATTCCACCTCAACAAACACGAGGTGGGAAAAAAACTAAAGTGACAGTCAGTTACTTATACTAAGAGAACATAAAACCTACCGTTATTAGAATCGCATGGTACTGGTCGTTTTGAGCACAAAGGGAAACCCCCGTTTGGACCACACGAACACACATTACAGCCATCACCGGCAGGGAATGATTCACCAGGAAAAAAGGTGCAAACTGCCTTTGGATCCTCTGCAGGTACAGGTACAAATTCACAAGAATATTATACACACATCATTTGCACCTTAGCTCAAATACATATATCGTGGGTACTTGTTAGTAGCGAGGCACCGACAACTTTGTTTTGATCAAAGATATAAAACAGTAAATGTTTTCGCCTGAATATTTTCAGTTTTACAGAGCTCTTTAAAAGTCTTTCTTTGTATCGCAGAAGCGGTTTTTTCAGAAAGCATACTATTTGAGCCGCCTCGTGAGAAAACCAACAATCTGCATAGGCGAAAACAAAGACGCAGATCAGCTTCGCGGTAACCGCGAAGCTGATCAGCGCCTTTGTTTTCGCTATACGGATAGTACAATTCTTCTACTTTCTAAATCCAAAATTTCAAGCTTCTAGCCAGCCTCTGTGACGGTACAGATCAGTTTGTGTCGGACCTGTTCGGAAATCACATTGTTGGATTTCCCACGAGGTGGCTCATTTATAAAGCTCTATAGTACCAATCAAAATGCGCTTTTTCAGAACCAGCTATTATTTTGATTCTTGCCGTTCTTTTACCTTTTCACTTTGGAATGTTCGTTTATAATAAATGCAAACGCGCCAGATGCAGAGTATAATAAGCTTATGTGTAAACGCAAGGCAATGCGCTAGAAACTGAGAAAAAACGCTAAGTGTAATTTAGTTTGAGCGTACATGTGAAATATAATCATTTGGTTGCGTTCAAACTTACTTTTGTACAAACATGTGAGCATTTTGGCGAATTTGTCATCAAGTACTTTCAATTCACTCTTGCACCTCTTCATGTCATCCTTTAAACACTCAATATCTTCTTGTAAATTCTTGATTTGTTTTGCAAGGTTCTTCATCTTGCGTTTCCTACCCCCTGATTCCGCCAGCTGCGCATAGCAGAAGAGAGCAATGAGCAGTAATATAGCTAGTCTCATCTTTCAAAGAAGGTATCTGGCCTTTTTTCTTCTTGGTCCCTGAAATAAATAAATAAATAAATAAATAAATAAATAAATAAATAAATAAATAAATAAATGGTAAGCAATGAATGCCCCCCTCTTCCACATGGCACTGGAAAATGTTTTAAGCAAGACCCCTTTTCTTTTATTTACCATCACGAAAACATGATGTCCATGTAATGTTTACCCCCTTGAACCCCACTTTTATATAGCAAACCTGGGGTATGCAGGGGTATGCCTATTTTTTTTTTTTGCTCCAAAACATAGATTGTGGGTACTCGTTAGAACCGCCTCGGCGAGGCGGTTCTAACGCGTACCCACAATCTATGTTTTGAGCAAAAATAAGAAAAATATCAAACTTTTTCAGCTGAAAATTTTCAATTTTTAAAGCTCAAAAAGTCTCTGTTGATTGCATGGGCAAGTTTTCGTGATGTCTCTTATTTACAAAGCTAAATCACGTGAGGTGTATCTAAAACTGATAAATGAAACAAATAGCTGTTTTAAGGCTAGACATTCGAAACATCTAATTAGTAAACTATCTTATATAATTCGATGTACAATACAGGAATTATGAATCCAGTCCGAACTGTTTTGAAATTGAGGCAACAAAATAGAGAAATAAATTTATATAATTTTTCATATTTCTTACTTTTTGTGAATCCTATCAGAGAGGCAAATTGTCAGACTTTCTCTCTCTAATTTCTTTATAATACAAAATATTCAATTAAAGAAAGTAACACGTTTTATTGATATTTTGATACTTCATTGAAACTAAAATACAGGGAATTGAGACAGGCCAGGGAAAAATCCCCACCTAAATATGCAGCTCTAATTACATTTCATGATTTCCTTAGTTTCGTAGATTTCTTGAATGCTAATGAACGTCTGTGAGATGTTTACGAACATTAACCAGTAACCAGTGAGAATCACGTTCGTAAATCCATTATCAAGGGAAAGTGTATATATATATATATATATATATATATATATATATATATATATATATATATATATAAATAATATATATATATATATATATATATATATATATATATATATATATATATATATATATATATATATATATATAAAGTAGAGAAATAAAGATGTACTAAATTGGCGAAGGTAGGTTTCGAACCCGCAGACTTCGGCTTCGGCGCCTAGCTATACAGGGCCATCCCCTCTACCGACTGCGCTACTACGCTCCTTAAAAAAGGAGTTATCATAGCTCAGGTTTAGAGGAGATTTCCCTGCATAACCCGTCTGATAGGTCACTAGTTTTCGTTGTGCAAGCACACTCGTCTATATACATGGAATAACTGGATCCTATGGGATGCCAAAGCTTGGAAATAATATTTTCATATCAAAGATATACAAACTTCAACAGCTATTCCTACCAAGATCATTTCTGATACAAGTACATCGGAAAAATTATAAAGTAGAGAAATAAAGATGTACTAAATTGGCGAAGGTAGGTTTCGAACCCGCAGACTTCGGCTTCGGCGCCTAGCTATACAGGGCCATCCCCTCTACCGACTGCGCTACTACGCTCCTTAAAAAAGGAGTTATCATAGCTCAGGTTTAGAGGAGATTTCCCTGCATAACCCGTCTGATAGGTTACTAGTTTTCGTTGTGCAAGCACACTCGTCTATATACATGGAATAACTGGATCCTATGGGATGCCAAAGCTTGGAAATAATATTTTCATATCAAAGATATACAAACTTCAACAGCTATTCCTACCAAGATCATTTCTGATACAAGTACATCGGAAAAATTATAAAGTAGAGAAATAAAGATGTACTAAATTGGCGAAGGTAGGTTTCGAACCCGCAGACTTCGGCTTCGGCGCCTAGCTATACAGGGCCATCCCCTCTACCGACTGCTCTACTACGCTCCTTAAAAAAGGAGTTATCATAGCTCAGGTTTAGAGGAGATTTCCCTGCATAACCCGTCTGATAGGTTACTAGTTTTCGTTGTGCAAGCACACTCGTCTATATACATATATATATATATATATACATGACATTGTAAGTGTGAGCTTATGTTAGACTTAAAGAACCGAGTAGAAAAAATAAGTAAAATAAAGCGAGTCGAAGACTAGCTGTCTTAGGTATTTTTCTACTTGTAGTATGACAGACCAACAGTTGTCTGATTCGCACTGTTACTTCTAATGTAAGGAAGTTAAAAGTACATTTTACATTCCGCCTCCTTCCTGGGTATTGATATTTAGACCCGCCTCCTTTGATATTAACTTGTATTAGTTTAATGTTATATAAACTTTAAAGAAAAAAACAACAACATAAATTCATACTACAAATTGGATTTAGTATATTTTCGCACAAGTTCCTGTGCACTGCTTACAAATTTTCTTATAGAAAACAGATACTAGTACTCTTTAACGAATTGAGGGACGACATAGTAATAAAAAATTCGAACAGCGAGCGATTAAAACAATACTACGCGGAAAAGGGATCAGTTAAAGATACTGATTGCAAAACATGACCAACATCTTCTTGAAAGTTCTCAAATAGTTAGCGATGAGCAGTTTTTCCCTGAGACGAATCTCTAAAATGTTTTGCGTTGGCTAAACCTCTAATATGTCTTTAGAAAACGCTCCCAAAGCTGTTTCCATTTTTCATTTTTAATTTGTTGCGCAACATATTGCTTTGAAAAGGCTGAGGATGGTTTATTATTTTCATAAACATGTATATAGAATAAATACTACAGTTTGTTAGTTAATTACATTACATGCAATGCCTTTGTCAATGGGAGGACATTGTCTTCAGCATGAAATGAAATTTTAGTTTTGAAATTAAACGTCTAGTTACAAAGTTAAGTTATTTGTCTGTCATATACTATTAAAAGGTTTAACAAACTATCTGAACTTAAATCCTGTAGTCTGACAACTTCATCGTACAACTTGAAAATTTAAGGAAGTATTTTATAGCAAGGATAGCAAAATACAAACTATGGAGATAATGAAATGCTGAATAATTAAATCAAAAGGCTGGCAATCATTGCAAACAGTCACCTGGGTTCAAGAAAGTATTAAGGTTATTTCCACATTTGCCTTCCAATTTAGATCAGCAGTTGCGACTTAACGTAATTTATGCAGCAACATTTAACGTAGTTAATACAGCAACATTTAACGTAGTTTATACAGCAACATTTAACGTTTGTTCCAAAAAAAAAAAAAAAAAAAAAAAAAAAAAAAAAGAGATACGGAGATCTTATTGTATTTTAGGGAAAATTTTATTAAGTGCTATAGGTCAATTCATCATAAATTTGCATTAAGCTTCACATTACGGACCAATACTCTGAGGTTTGTTTCTGGAACTTGATCTCCTTAACTCATTTAAGCCTGGCGTCCCTTTTGTGGGACATAGGCAAACAGAATAGCCCCAGATGTGACGCCGCAGAATTCTGTTTGCATATAGAATTTTCATTGAAAAATTAAATAAAATTTAAAAATCACTCCTAACACCCCTAAAAGTGAAAGTACACTCGTCCAATTAATAACGATGGGAGAATCCATTCGTCAAATATGGGTTAATCTACATTCAAAAAATAAAATCAGAGCCAAAGATAAAAATTCATTTTTCTGATTGCGCCTTTTCCTGATCGTTGTCTACTTGTACTTTCTTTTAGCTTGCTTACTATGGAAATACCCAAACATTATTGTATCACAGTACATATGGGTTGCAAAGATTAGTTATTTCTTGTTATAAGTATTGTTTTGGTATTGGGCATTCCCGCAAAACAATTGTAACGCTACAACTGCAGTAGGATGTCTTTGTTTGGTTGTGAGTTTGTTCGGTCGTCTTTGTTTGGTTGGTTGTCAGTTTGTTTGTTCGTCAGTATTCTTTGTGACGATGACAATGCTATATAGTGTTTAAGATTGCATGTCTTACTAGTTTAGAATATATATCAGATAATGGTATATTTCTTTTCCGTTTTTAAATTCAGGTTTACGTCCCTTTCAAGATTATTTAAGCTCATAAGAGTCAATCAGTTTATGGGCGAAAACGGGATAACCACGTGAAAAACCACCTGGCACACCCGCAAGCAGAACTTGGCTTGTCGCACATGTGGCCAGTGCGGGAATCGAACCTACACCAGACACAGCGGTGTGATTAAAAACAGCGTTCTTAACCGCTCGACCACATCGGGGGGGTGGGGGGGGGGGGGGCTGATATATTTCTGAGTACTATTTTCTTACTTAAAAAGTTGGTACATACGAGGGTTGTCTCGAAGGTTTCAGTACACTTACTGTTTTGCCATGATAACAATACGTCAGAGCTTACGACACTCATAATCATTAAGTGGAGGTTTGATTCTGCAGCGGAGCAGGTCTTTTGACGTTGCGTTAATTGTGATTTGTTTCTGAATATGTTGCCGTTTAGATTCATACACTACAAACAAGAACTCTATTTCAAAGTTAGATTTATACGTTAGTTTTTATGGGGTGCCGTTTTACTATTTATTCCCTATTTTTTATTTAAGGATATCCATAATTCATTTATGGATATCCTTAATTCATTTATGCATATCCTAAAATAATTTAGGATATCCATTAATATTTTTGGACATCCTAAAATGAATTATGGATATCCATAAATGAATTAAGGATATCTTTAAAGGGAATATGGATATCCTGAATTGAATTATGGATATTCTAAAAATACATTTTTGGATATCCAAAAATCACGATGAATTATGGATATCCATAATTCGATTTTTGGATTTCCCAAAAATGAATTATGAATATCCTTAAATCAGCTTATTTAAGGATATCAGTAAATGCGTTTTAGGATATCCAAAAATAATCTTCAATTTAGGATATCCATAATTCGATTTTTGGATATTCATAATTCTAGTTTAGGATATCCTTAAAAGATATGATTTAAGGCTATCCATAAATCGATTTTACGATATCCATAATTCATTTTTGAAAATAGTTCTTTTCTATAATGTTTTCTACCGTGTAATACGAATGCGCTAACGTAAACGAAACGAAACGGAAGCCATCCAACAGAATGTTGTCTGACTAGGGAGAAATCATTGTATCCCTTAGGCACGGACATCATTTGTTTTGTAATTTAAGGATATCCTTAAATGAATGATGGATATCCTAAAATACAGTCCTATTTTAGGATATCCAAAATTCATATATGGATATCCATAAATCGAATTATGGATATCCAATATTAGCCCGATTTAAGGATATCCTTAAATCGAATTATGGATATCCAAAAATAGGATTGTATTTTAGGATATCCTTAATTCAATTTTAGGATATCCTTTAATCAATTTATGGATATTCAATATTAAGCCGAATTAAGTATATCCATAAATCGATTTAAGTATATCCAAAAATGAATTATGGATATCCAAAACTGAATTATGGATATCCAAAATTAAATTTTGGATATCCAAAATGAATTATGGATATCCATAAATAGAGAGTAAATAGTAAAACGGCACCCCATAAGTTTTAAGATATATCTGACAGCTATATGATTATTTTATTTTGTCTGCGATAAAATTTAGAAAACGATTTTCGAAGATTATGAAACCGATAGCCCTGGTGGAGAAGTCAGCTGTTAAACATTTATTTCGCGTGTGAAGTTCGCAACATGATTGCAGACTATAGCCTTAAATAAATTATAGCGAAATGTATACACCATGTGAAGAACGGTGAGGGGCGTCATCATTCAAAAACGGAAACTTCACTAAATGAAAAGCAAAGTCATCGCGTTTATCATATTTAGAAGTTTAGAAGTAACAATTCCATTTGCAATAGAAAGATGTAAATCTAAAAAGAGCGCTTCGGTATCTGTGTTGTTGGCTTTATTCAACTTTAGTTTTAAACTTTAATATAACACGCTTTATGAGTTGGTTTCCAAATTTAATGTTGGGTTAAAAGTAAAGACAGGCAACGATCAGGAAATGGCGCAATCAGAAAAAAATTCCCACTCCAAAACCCGAGGTGGGGAAAAACTAAATTAAAGGTCAGGTACTTATACTAAGGAAACATATTGTAAGCGGAATGGGCAGCCATTTTCCCAGTAGGTGGCCACTCAGCCACCCAAACTATACTAAAATATGAAATCACACTTAAGGTGCTAACTGCACAAAAATCAATACCAAGACATAAAACAATAAGAACCACCACAGAAGTATCGCCTTGAAACGATCAGTAATATAAATTTTCTGGCGGGCATTAATCGATTTTACATGGCCATAGCCACATCTACGCTTTTTTCGTGAGGGCCTTTCGGAAACAGAATTTTCTGATGACTTGGTTTATAAATTCAAGAAACTTATTGGAAGGAATGATTTTTCGTTTCAGTTTAGAAAAATCATTATGCGTTACAAACTTATAGGATATGATTTAAATGTTATAAGCAGTTTCAAAAAAGTAAAATGGCTACGGTCCATTTTGAGGCTTGAGACCCCAATGAGACTGTACTGTATGCATGGAAATTATCAAGTGATATACCAAAATAACAAGTACGCAGACGGACCTGATGTGACAAAATTTCTATGATGTAACTTTACAAATAAAAAAGTTTTGCAGATATTTGATGCAAGGAGTGCAACATTTTTGTGTGGCATATTTCATCCGAATCAAATTAAGGAATAGAAATTGAAGAGATACAAAATATCAAACACATGAATATAGAGATGAATATAATGAACAACACAGCCACTCTGGTATTTTCAGATTTTTATATCACCGCGAGCAAATCAACTGGGGAATTCAGGTGTATGTTAATCACAGAAATAGAACTTAAAAGAAAGTGCTGGGCATTATCTATACCTGCAAAAACGTGTGTCATGTTCCCTTAGACAATTACATTAAATGCTGAAATGAAAAAGAAAATGGTGCATTGCAACTTGCAAGAGCACATATCTAATGTTACAACTAAGCTGTCACTATTCCACAACAAAAGCTTTAATTTGTAAGCTGTTACTTCAGCTATGTTATTTTGCTACATATTTTCATTAATTAAGTCCGTGCAACTTATTAGTCACCTATTGGGAAATAGTTGCTCAGTCGGTCGCTTTACGATATGTTCTCTTCGTGTAAGTACCTGATTGTCCGTTTATTTTTTCCCACCTTTGGTGTTGGATTTGGATTTTTTTCTGATTGCGCCATTTCTTGATCATTGTTTTTTTCTTTTATCTTTTTATATAATAATGCAGCTGACACAGTGAGACAAGAGGTGTTTCTGAGAATGAGAATAATACTCGGTATTGACAGGGGTTCCTGTACATATGTCAAACATATGCTTTATTTTTCAGATGTCATCCCGTTGAAAACGTCATAGGCGACGTCATAGTGGATTTACGCTTCCCGCATTCACCATTGACTCAGGTATCTGTATACGGTCGCAAGCCTGATGGTAAACTGCGGACGTCATTTGGTCTAGCAACCTATCAAATGCTGATGAAGCAGTGATTATGTGATATTAAAACGTGACTTTACACGAAGATGTGTGCTATTTATTCAGGTGATCTTATAACTCTCTTAGGTTCATTTTCAGTGTTTTTTATTGTTGTTTACAGATTTTAGTGTATGTTTCGTCAGACGCAGGTTCAATATGAGGACCATAATGTACCGGAAAAAGGTAGTAGCTCGAATATGAGATTGATAATATCAATCAGTTATGGATATGATGGGAATCAAAAAAGTCTTACTACTTTAAATTACGGTTCAGGACACTAGGATTACTTGTTCGTGCCACGTATATAGTAAAAATATAAAAGTAGGCCTCGCAATCAGAAAGGAATTCCTCCCAAAACCCAACATGGGAAATTATAATTATTGAAAATTAGGTACTTATACTGTGAAAACATATCGTAAGCCGAGTGATTAGTGATATAGAATTACTGGGGTCTTAAACCGGATTCACAGGCGTCTAACATAACACTCATCTTCTGCAATGGTTCACAGAATTTAGTTAATTGTTTGGTGTTCGTGGTGAATCTTTAACTAGTCAATGATTCATCAAGGTCAAATCATGATACCATGATGAGTAAACAAGGACTCTGATATACAATATGCTGCTCGGCGATGGAGATCACTGGGCGCTAAACAACATCACTGAAAATTTGGAGCCAAAGGAAAACTGGTAAAAAATGACACCCATCCTCATTTCGCTTACTTTGTTTATATTTACGACTTGGGACCTAAGGGTAGGTAAGTAACACGGAATACCGAGGTGAACATTTTACCTATTTGGAAACCATACATGTATGAACTTGTTAAATCCATTATTTTGGTAGTTTCGCTTATTGACTTTAAGCCCGCCAGTAACTTTGTGTTACTGATCGTTCCAAGGCGATACTTCTGCGGTGGTTCTTTTGGTTTTATGTCTTGGTGTTTAACTGAGGGTGAGGTTAGGATCCTGTAAAACCGGTTTAAGCCCGCCAGTAACTTTGTGTTACTGATCGTTCCAAGGCGATACTTCTGCGGTGGTTCTTTTTGTTTTATGTCTTGGTGTTTAAAATTTTTTTTTGCTGTTGGCGCCTTATGTATGTTTTCATATTTTTAATTAAGTTAAGGTAACTGATTGGCCACCTATTGGGAAAATAGCTGCTCATTCGGCTTACGATATGTTTCATGGTATACATGTAAGTGCCTGATTGTTAGTTTGGTTTTTTCCCACCTCGGTTTTTGGAGTGGGAATCTCTTTCTGCTTGCGCCTTTTCCTGATCTTTGCCTACTTGTACCTTTTTATGTTAGGTCTTAACGCTCTGACTATACCGATTTCTTTTCATTGTTTTGTTTTGTATTTTTTTCTTGTTACTCCCATAAATAAATTTCTGATTATTCTTGGGAGGTGAACATTGTACTCTCCGGTGTGTTTTGCAGGATAAGCTTAGATGCATGAGGAAAAGAACATGTGTAGGGATCTTTAACTTGCACAGGGGATGACTGTGGAAGTTTTAGATAATGAGGGAAATCCTGTGTTTGACTGCGAAAAGATTTTAGAAAAATGGAAATGTGAATATAGCGCATTATATAATACAGAATTTGACAATAAACATTATGATGAAATAATGAACGAGTTTTGTCAAAATAACGGTGTGCTACGAGAAAATATGAGCTTAGATATATTAAACACGGACATTACATACCAGGAGGTAGATAATTTGGTGCTGCGTGCTAAGCTACGTAAAGCTTCGGGTTTCGATGGTATACCAGCGGAGGTCTTACGGTTTGAAAGTTGTATTGACTTGCTGTATAAAATTATTTCTCATTGTTTTAAGAATGGAGAAGTTATAAACCCTATTCCAAAACCTGACGCAAAAGACGCACGCGACCCCTTAAACTACAGGGGAAATATCCCATTTATCCCGCTATTATCGATTTCGTACAAAATATAATCAACGTTTACTAAAATAGCTTGAACAGAATAACATTTTAGTTGATGAGCAAAATGGATTTAGACAAAAACGAAGTTGCTTGGAACATATATATTCTTTGTATGCGATGGTGAATAATCGAAAGCGTTCATGGCAGTCTACGTTTGTTGGATTTGTTGATTTTAGGAAAGCGTTCGATACCGTACAACGTAAATGTCTATGGTATAAACTCATGAACATTGGAATTACTAAACGCATATGAGATGCAATTCAGTCTTTATATGTTAATGCACACAATGAGCGATTTGTTGTCATCGTGGTTCCCGGTTTCAAACGGCGTCAAACAATGCTGTAAAATTCTCCATATATATTAACGTTTTGGCCCAGGAAATAAACAATTTGAATTGTGGTTTAAACGTGGGGGATATGGTGTCGACGCTTTTGTATGCGGATGATATAATTCTCATAGCTCCTACGGCTGAAAATCTTCAACTTATGTTTGATACGCTCAATAACTGGTGTAAGAAATTGAGACTGACAGGAAACCCCGAAAAATCAAAAGTGATTCATTTTCGGACATCAACTGTACCTCAAAGTATGTTTACATTCAAATGTGGTGCAAAGGAGATCGAAAACGTATCTAGCTACAAATACCTTGGACTTTGGTTTAATGAACATCTTGATATGACAAAAACAGTGAAAAAACTAGCAAAATCGGCAAGTCCTGCACTATCAGCATTATACTCAAAGAGCCTTCGCGCAGGCGGTATGACCTTAAATGTGTTTAAGAAACTTTACGAATCACTGGTTGAGCCCGTCCTTTTCTACAGCTGTGGCGTGTGGGGAATATCAGATTTCAAGGAAATTCAAATGGTACAAAATAAAGCATGTCGATATTTTCCTGGCGGTGGAATGTACGCTTCCAATGATAAGCAAATTTAGAAGTATTTCGGCTCAAGCTTAGAAATGTGGACGGTAGTCGAATTTTAAAACATATACATAACTGGTCGAAACTAAATGGTAGAAGCTGGGACGCTAGAGTTGTAAAACTTGCTAATGAATTTAATGTGTCAGATTTAATTCAGGATGTGAATTTACCGATGAGATCTAATGCACGGAAAATTGCTTTATTTCTACAGAAAACATTTTTTTCCCGATTTTCTAACATGTCTAGCGGCAGCAAGTATTCGTTGAAGTGTCGCAGTAACCAATTGGCGCCGGACAATATCCAAAGTCGCATTTAACCAGAGTCCCGTCAGGGCGCACCTGGACTGCCCCTCCGCCACAAGGCCTAATACTTGGTACCACTGTAAATACATGTAAACAACAGTTAAACAAATTGAACGTTACAGTACTGTACTACAAAGACATACCTGATAATTCCTTAGGTGTTCCACAACTTTTTCAAACATTATATGTATTTATATCTACATCTTAGGTGATTTTATATGTATTTATCTATATCTAACTTAGGTGATTTTACGTGAACATGGCTAGTGATCATGGTGCATTGACAGATAACAACACTGTTAACGTCGATGCATTATGTGGATCAAAGCATAGCTGTATTAATGCCTATCGTGATTCATTTGTCTGTCCTTGATGATTCACTGACTAGGTAAAGATTCACCACGAGGACCGAACAACTAACCAAATGTTGTGAACCACTGCAGAAGCTGAGGGTGAGTTTAGGTACCTGCAAAATCGATTTAAGCCCGCCAGTAATTTTATATTACTGATCGTTCCAAGGCGAAACGTATGTGGTGTTTCTTATTGTTTTATGTCTTGATGTTAAAACAATTTGTGCTGTTTGCGCCTTATGTATGTTTTCATATTTTAGTTAAGTTGAGGTAACTGAGTGGCCATCTATTGGGAAAATAACTGTTCATTCGGCTTAATATATGTTTCCATTGTGTATGTGCCTGATTGTTAATTTAGTTTATTTTGGAGAGGGATTCTCTTTCTGATTGCGCCTTTTCCTGATCGTTGCCTACTTGTACCTTTTTACTACATACTGATTGCACATGTAATCAGATAAAGGTATCTGGATTAAACTCGTACTTCGATCCGTTCAACTCAGAAGGGAAAGAACATCATACACTACTAGCGAACGTTCTATTCATGTAGTAGAATGTAGTTATTTTTAATCGACAATACCATCCTGTTATGGCATGCTACGTTATGAATATTTCAAAACTGATGATGTCACGTGGTCGGTGCTTTTAACAATATACTCGGTAACACGACTTTTATGAATTTCCTATATCTAAACCAACATTCAGTCATTTGATTGATGAATTCATGCTGTTACAGTACCGTTTTCGTTTGCTGGCATCTATGTGATCCGAAATGGCCATACATGTACGTTGTTATACATTAACG
Source organism: Rugalucina vietnamica (assembly GCA_964017185.1). NCBI lineage: Eukaryota > Metazoa > Mollusca > Bivalvia > Lucinida > Lucinidae > Rugalucina > Rugalucina vietnamica. The sequence goes on along the minus strand of OZ024875.1, from coordinate 57,487,009 downwards.
TATAGTACTGAAACTTGCGTTTAGAAAAAATGTGCATTTTTTTATCTATGCTCAGGAAAAAACGATGATACTTTGTGCATAACTGTAAGAACCGTCCCGATTAGGCGGTTCTTACATCTTACATGTAAGTTCAATTTTTGTTTTGGGAAATCAAGTACAAAAATATACTAGACCCTCCAACACCCCCACCGCCCCAAAGATATATTGATATGAAAAAGACATGTTCCTATAGTGCGACTTACAATCCACACAGACATGGTGACAGTCCTTGGCGCAGCATATCCCATCTGGACAATCTCCTGTACTATTACATTGTCTCACGATACTGCCTGGTCGGTGTAGTGGTATAGGGAATGTTGCTGGGCACCCTGGAACCATGAAATAATCATATTAAAGATATTGTATTTTACATTGTGGGTGTAAGTTGGAACCGCCTTGTCGAGTAGGTTCTAACGGGTATCTGCAATTTGCGTTTTGGAGCAAAAATAAGAAAAAAGAAATACCCCTGACACTGAAAAACTTATCATGTCTCTGTAGGGGGTAATATTAGAAGCCCCTGATAGATAATACCCGTGGTTCCACTGGGCCTCTGATCACCTATATACATGTAGTAATATTTTCTTTCTACAAGTAGAGTTCAGTGGCGAAATTATAGGGTTTTTGAAGAGGTTCGCTAGGACCTCGCTAGAACCCCCCTCTTGAGCCGACTTATTTCATTTTAAGGGGAATTTCAAGAGATTCGAGTGAAATTAGGCAAAGACTCCCACCTTTTCTTAATTTGACCCCCTCTTCAGAGATCCTGGATCCGCCCCTGTGCCGAGTTGTTTATGTGAGCCCTTACCTGTATACAGTGCCATTGTCTTTCAGTGTTTTTGTCGTCACATAGCAGTGGTAATCAAGCACATTCTATAGCTAAATCAGACACATCATAAAACCAGTATGAATTCGTCTTAAAAGTCTAGTTGCTATTATATATTCCTTTTAATTAAGATTCCATCTAAAGATCTAGTTTTTTTTTTGTTTTATGTCTTGGTGTTTTAAAATTATTTGTGCTGTTGGCGCCTACATATTTTTACATATTTTTAGTTAAGTTTAGATAACTGAATGGCCACCTGTTGGGAAAATAGCTGCTCATTCGGCTTACGATATGTTTTCTTTGTATAAGTACCTGATTGTTAGTTTGGTTTTTTCCCACCTCGGTTTTTGGAATGGGAAGCTTTTTCTGATTGCGCCTTTTCCTGATCTTTGCCTACTTGTACCTTTTTATGCTTAACCGTATTTCGTATATAGAATGCGTCATGTTTTGTGAGTGCTCAATACTACACTCTTATTTTTTTCAACACAAGGTAAGCATAACCTACATTTATCTGGGGGGCAGAATATCCGTGTGCATCTTTGTAAATTATTTCCTGCACAGGAACATATATTACACCCATCAGCGGGAGGAGTTGGCTCTCCAACCTTGTAGTGACAACCATTATGTAGACACCCTGTAGTGAGGACACAATGTATTTCATGCATATTATATGAGCCGTCTCGTGGGAAAACCAACAATGAGGTTTCCGAACAGGTCTGACTCGAACCGAGCTGTACAAGCACAGAAGCGGGCTAGAAGCTTGAAATTTCGGATTTAGGAAAATGAGGAAGTGTACTATCCGAGTAGCGAAAACAAAGGCGCTGATCAGCTTCGCGGTTACCGCGAAGCTGATCTGCGCCTTTGTTTTCGCATATGCAGATTATTGGTTTTCTCATGAGGCGGCTCATATATTGTGTATAATCTACTGGGAAGTAACTATAGCATTTTACTTCGAAAGCCACGCTTTCTTTAAGTGTTCAGCCTTTTGACCTTTCTCATACTATTTAATTATAATATAATACATTCTGAGACATTAGTCTATTATATGACCAAAGCTGTACATTGGAACGTGAAGCACCAATTCAATCAATCAACAAAATCACTTGGACACGTCAACAAAATCTCTAGGGTACGTGTGACTGGAAACCAAATTTGACACGAGATAAAATGCAAATACACAATGCGCCATATTGCACAGGTGATAATGGTCCTAATACCACCTTTAATTGCACGCCGGTGGGTCGGGCGTCAGACTCTATGATGGCAACGACTTCAAGCTATTCATTTTAGTTGATTGGCCCACTATTGCTTAGCCTACCGTGGTTCAACTGGTGTTTTATGTTTGCTCCGGAATTTCAGTAAGTTATTGGGCGCCCAGGGATCGCCATCGTCGTGTTTGATTCATCATGGTGTTTATCATGATTTATGTGTGTGTCCGTGATGTTTCATTGACTAGTTAGAGATTAACCACGAGGACCGAACAACAAACTAGTGTTGCGAACCACTGCAGAAGCTGAGGGTGTGGTTAGGCGCCTGTAAAATCGATTTAAGCCCGCCAGTAATTATATATATCTAAACACTCCAAGGCGATACTTCTGTGGTGGTTCTTATTGTTTTATGTCTTGGTGTTGGGTTTTTGTGATGTTAGCACCTTATGTATGTGTTCATAATTTTAGTTAAGTTTGCGTAATTGACTGGCCACCTTTTGGGAAAATGGCTGCCCATTCGGCTTACAATAGTTTTTCTTACTAGTATAAGTGCCTGATTGTTGGTTTGTTTTTCCCATTTCGGATTTTGGAGTGGGAATGTCTTACTGATTGCGCCATTTACTGAGCATTGCCTTCTTTAAGTTTTTGACATTGTAAGCTCGTTAAATGTCAACATCTAGTAAGGGACCGAATTTCGCGTCATTCACAATCAGAAAATATTAGCATATGAGAAACAAAAATCTTGCGTTTTCACATTTACTAATCTAAGCCTGATGTCCGTTTTACTTGGCACAGGCAAACAGTAAAACGCGGCTTCCCATCTGGGGCTATTCTGTTTTGTTAGAGGATTTTATCGAAAATTTTAATAGAATTTCAAAATTGCTCTAACTTGAATCAACCGGAAAATGAAAGTGGACTCGTCCAAAGGATAACAATGGGGATGTCCTTTCGTCACTAATGGAGAAGAATAGAGAAAACAAAGTACAACAGCTGATCTGCGCTCTTGTTATCGAATAGGCAAAACATCGGTTTTCTCATGACGCGGCTCATTCTGACGCAAATCCAAAAAAAATGAGTATAAAAACATGTATTTTTTGTTTTTGATGCACATACATGTATCTAGACAAATTTCATATTCATCGGACGACGTATAGCTAAAATTGCATTATCATGACGCACATAATGGGACATACATGTATGCAAATAGGGTAGCCCAAGATATGACGCCGCAAAAAGTGGACTCACCCAATTGATAACGTCCATTCGTCCATTAATGGGTTAAACCTACCGTCATTGGAGTTGCATGGCACTGGTCGTAAGGAACACATGGGGAACCCCCCGTCACGACCACATGTACACACGTTACAACCATCGCCGGCAGGGAAGGATTCACCAGGGAAAAAGGTGCAAACTGCTTTTGGATCCTCTGTAGGTACAAAATTCTTCAGAATTACATATAAAATATTTGCATCTCAGCTCCGATACATATATTGTGGGTACTCGTTAGAAACGAGGCACCGGCAAACTATGTTTTGAGCAAAGATATTTAAAATATTAAATATTTTCAACTGAATATTCTCAGTGTTTTACAGAGCTTTGTGAAAGTCTTTCTGTGTATCGCAGTAGCATGTTTTCGTACATGTAATAGTAGAAAGCATGCTATTTATGAAGCTTAATAATGCTTTGTAACAATCAAAGGCACCTTTTAAGAACCAGCTATTATTTCGAAACAATGCGCTAGAATCTGAGATAAAAAAAAAACAACAACAAAAAAAAAACACTAGTTGTACAGTAATTTTAATATAAGGTTTGAGCTTACGTGTGAAATATAATATAATATTTTGGTTGCACGTCTAAACTTACTTTTGTACAAACAAGTAAGCATTTTGGCTAATTTTTCATCAAGTTTTTTCAATTCACTTTTGCATTTCTTCATGTCATCCATCAGACATTCAATATCTTCTTGTAAATTCTCGATTTGTTTTGCTAGTTTCTTCATCTTGCGTTTCCTGGCCCCTGATTCCGCCAGCTGCGCAAAGCAGAAGAGAGCAAGAAGCAGTATTATAGATAGTCTCATTTTGTTTCTTCTTGGTATCTAAAATAAATGAATAAATGAATCTCAGTTTTGTTTTCTTTAATCAAGAGTTACAATGAGATATTTCTCTTGAATACTTTATTAAGATCCACGCCACAGGTTTGCCTTTTTAAACCTCATTGACACATTTGTTGCTATTGTTGAAATGTAATAAATATTAATAATGGTACATCTGTGACGTGAGCTTACGATGACATCTTTTCATTTACAGACAATTAAATCAAAGACCTATCAAATAATAAAAAATAGACTAAGGAAATAAACAAAAACGTAGTAGAAATACATGTCCGTGTAATGTATGTCATGTATACCCTCTCAAACCCCACTTTTATATAGCAAAACTGGGGTATGCAAGGGTATACCTAGCGAGGCGGTTCTAACGAGTACCCACAATCTATGTTTTGGAGCAAAAATAAGAAAAATATAAAAAAAAAAAATCCAATGAAAATTTTCAGTTCTACAACCATTTTTTTCTTTTTTTTTTTTTTGCATGGGCAAGTTTTCGTAATGTATATGTACATGAAACAATCTCGGCTATTATATCCTTTAAAACAAAACACATTTTTCTTTCTTGATTAAACACTCGCAACGCAACATCTAATAATGAAATATAGAAAAATATGCTACTACCTACTATGTGTGAAACTGAAACGACAGGGTAACGCAATAAAATTTAGATAATTCTCAGATTTCTTACTTTTGTGAATCCTCAGACTTTCTCTCTCTAATTTCTTTATTATGCAAAATATTCAATTAAAGAAGGTAACACGTTTTATTGATGTAATGAGACTGCATTGAAAATAAAGTATACGGAAAATGTTTCTGTAGATTGAGACAGGCCAAAGAAAAAAGCTCACCAAAACACGCAACTCTTATTACATTTCAGGAGCATGTTCCTTATTTTGGTAAGACACCATAGATTTCCTGAATGACTAAGAATGTCTGCGAGGTGTTTAAGAACTTTGACAAACAATCAGTGAAAACTACAATTTTCGTAAACCCATTATCAAGGGAAACGGAATATACATGACATTGTATGTGAGAGCACAATTTGGATTTAGTCTATATTCGCACAAGTTCCTACGCACTGCTTACATCTTTTCTATTGTTTAAGATAAGAATAGAGGAAAAAGGGATCTACGGAAATAAATTCAAAGTCCCAACATAGATACCAAGCGGGAAAGAGAATATAGCGCAAACATTTCTTCCGTTTTGCGAACGCTCCTTTAGAAAACTTCTCGAAAGCTGTTTCTACCCTTCATTTGTAATTTGTTGCGCAACATATTGATATGAAAAGACTTACGACGATTAATTATTTCCACAAGCATGTAAACATTAGTCACTACAGTTGGTCGGTTGTTTTCGTGTTTCATGGCCATTACAGCAGCTTGTATACTAAACAGCTAATGTCGCATGGGCGGCTACTCTTGAAACAGTCGGTCATCTCAGATTCTGCTTGCAGGTTTGCCATGTGTTTTTTCTCGGGGTTCACCCGTTTTCGCCCTCCTACTGATTGGCCTGTCTCATATGAGTTGATATAGTCATGAAAGGGACTGATAGTGGCGCTGCTTAGTGAGAAAATATATACTTCAGTTGATGATACAAGCATGAAATTTTCACTATATGTTCTTTACCTGACACACATTAAATTCTTGAAATTCCGCAATTTTCAAGATGGCCGCCAAAAAACAAAATGGCCACCAGTTGTGAAAGGATACAAGTAGGCAAAGATCAGGAAAAGGCGCAATCAGAAAAAGATTCCCACTCCAAAAACCGAGGTGGGAAAAAACCAAATTAACAGTCAGGTACTTATACCATGAAACATATCGTAAGCCGAATGAGCAGCTATTTTCCCAATAGGTGGCCACTCAGTTACCTTAACTTAACTAAAAATAAGAAAACATACATAAGGCGCCAACAGCACAAATAATTTTTTTAAAAAACACCAAGACATAAAACAAAAAGAACCACCACAGAAGTATCGACTTGGAACGATCAGTAACACAAAGTTTCTGGCGGGCTTAAACCGGTTTTACATGGCCATAACCTCACCCTCAGCTTCTCTTTTTAGAAAATTGCTCAAATCTTTCGTCCTGTTCATCGTAGAACAACAATATTGATACCAGAAAGAAGCTAAATGATTGTTCTTTCAAATGAAGTTCCAATATGCAAATTATCTCATTTGCATATTCATAAATATTAATGAGACCTTACTTTTTGGGTCAAAATTTGAAGAAACAATAGCATCTCATTTTCTGAACAATGTCAAATGTTAAATGAGGTGGATAACTGTTGCTTTGATATTGCTAGACCATAAATTGTCATGAATCAACAAAATCTAATTAACATGTTCATGAATATTCATTGTGAAATATTTCAAGAGTGTTTATGTCCTTATCGATCAGATTAGTTTAGATCCTGTACAGGATACGAAAAGGAAAGTCTAGAAAAAATGCAGAACGAGGCGGCTCGAATCGTAACTGGGTTAACTCGATCTGTATCCCTGGAAAACTTATACACTGAAATAGGTTGGCTTGCTGTATCAGATCGTCGAAGTTACCAAAAACTTGTTCTTGTTTATAAATCTAGAAACGGGTTGTTACCAGAGTTCTTAAACGATCTTTTCCCACCAAATGTCGCTTCGGTTTCACGATATGACTTTAGGAATAACGACAATTATGTTATTCAAAGAAGGCGCACTGAGTTGTATGCTAAATCATTCATCCCATCTTCAACAGAGTTATGGAATCAACTGCCCAAGCATATCCGTGACGAGAACACCATTTTAAGTTTCAAAAAGAGCTTACTGCGCAATGTTTTTGTTGAACCAGTTTTTCCAAAGATCTTTGAATATGGAAATAGGAAAAATGTCAGTTATTCATGCCCGTATAAGAAACAAATGTAGTAATTTACATTGCGATCTGTATTTTAATAAACTGAGGGACAATGAAGTATGTGATTGTGGCTTCGAAAGAGAGGACGCCGAACATTACTTTTTCAGTTGTCGTAAATACTTAAATGAACGTCGTAAACTCTTTCGAAACACACACAGCTTCCATCCTTTGAATTTAGAAACACTTCTTAGAGGCCGAGACGCTCTATCAATTGAAGAGAACATAACAATTTTCAGTAGTGTACATGAATATATCAGGGAAACAAATCGTTTTTAATGTATTCAAGGCTTACATTTATGAACTACGTGTTGTATAATTTAATTAAGATGTTATATGTTTGATGGTCTACACTTTAGTTCCATCTTCTCTATTCTCTCCAGTGATCTCTATTTTACATTACGGAATATTGACCTGTTTTGAGAGCACTTTCAGCATTCTTCACTTACTTTCCTTTTACCCGATTCTATTTTTCCTTCTTTCTTCTTCTTCTTCTTCTTCTTCTTATTCTTCTGCTTCTTCTTCTTCTTCTTCTTCTTTTTCTTCTTCGTTTATTATTATTATCATTATTATTGCTATAATTATTATTATTATTATTATTATTATTATTATTATTATTATTATTATTCAGAATACATCTACTCTTTCCTACTTTAATCTTATTTCAGAATTATCCTTATTATAACCTTATTACATGACTATGAGAACGCCATCTGTAATGTTGCTTACAATGTTATTTTCGTTGTCGGGAAGGGCCGTAACTAAGGTTGAAAGAACTTGTGGCCCGACCTTTTTGCTTTTACATGTATGTACATGTATGTTAAGCAATAAAATATGTTTAAATCATTAGTTTAGAAAGATAATACAGTAAATTGCTCATATTTTAGGTCCTGATCATATAATAATATTGATACCATAATGAAGCTAAATGATTGTTCTTTCAAATTAAGTTCAAATCTGCAAATTTCCTCATTTGCATATTTATGAATATTAATGAGATCTTATTCTATTTATTTTTTATTTTTATTTATTTATTTATTTATTTTTATTTATCATTATTTTTTTTTTTGTTTATATTTTTTTTTTTTTTTTTGCTAAAAAACTTGAAAAAAAAAATCAAATGGATAACTGTGGCTTTGATATTGCTAGACAATACATTATTATTAATTAACAACAGTAAATTAGCATATTCATGAATATTCATTTTAGAATACTTCAAGACAGTACATGTACATCTTTATCTATCAGTTTAGTTTAGAAAGTCTGTACTATCTATAAATATCACTTTCATTGTAAAAATAAATGTCATTAATATAATATCTATGCCACTGTACTTTCTTTCTAAGCTCCCACATGCTAACTGAATATCAAAATACGAACAAGGAAAAAGACCACATACAGTCATGCAAAGTTTCAAAACTCATTTTCAAAATTGTTTGCATCTGTATGTTTACTCAATTTTACTCATTTGATTTATATATTGTCTGGACCTTAGTCCAGGTTGAACACACACCATTCTGGGCAGCTAGGGACTATGACGTTTGACATATCCCCATTAATATAATAAACTTATTTTGAAAACATGTACAGTCACCAGCTCGTTACATCAACATGTCATGTTCACTGTATTTTCACTACCCCTATCCCTTCTCTCTTTCTTCTCTTCACTCAACCTAGACTTTACCGTGACCTCCTTAACTGTTCTTTACTTATACGACTGAACCTTAATCCTGTGCTTGTCATGTGATATTGTACTTTATAGCATTAATTCGATGTCACATGTATGACCGGAGTTGTGAAATAAAATATTTGTAAGTTCGTTCGTTCGTTCGTTAATATCAAAATATAGTTATCAAATAAAAAAACAAGATAAAATCATTTCCGGTCAATTATTTCTTTCCATCTAGAATAAGCATTCTCCCTAAGAATCATGTAGGTCCCATAGATCTCAAATGGTGATAAGTGACTAGTCACTGAAATGCTTTAATTCACCTTAATTTAATCAGACTTTTTGAAAAATTTTCACAAAACAAAGCATTTATTTTTTCTGACAGCGGTTGCCATGGGAACCAAAAATCAAAATTTCACGGAGATCGGCAGAAAATCATTATAGGAAAAAGTGCAAATTGACATTTTTGAGGTGGTATTTTAGATATGATTATTGCTTAGAATATCTATATTAGTACTTATTTCAAAATCATGTTATGACTTGTATATGAAAAGGTACACGTAGGCAAAGATTAGGAAAAGGCGCAATCAGAAAAAGATTCCCACTCCAAAAACCGAGGTGGGAAAAAACCAAACTAACAATCAGGTACTTATACCATGAAACATATCGTATGACTTATGATCTTTGCCTACTTGTACCTTTTTGTATATGAAATTGTATTAAAGATTGAAAAATGAAATTTGCATTTTGTTGCCTAGCAACGTAAGTACCACCACATGAATCAAATTTTCAAACTTCCAATTTTGGACATTTTCAAACCAAATTATCTCCTAACAGCATGAGTGTATACCAGTTATACGTATATGGCCTTAGCAACAAAGACTTGTTGTTGAAAAGCAAAGAATAAAATAACTCAAAATGAATATATTTTTGTAACCATGGCAACCAAAAAATGGAACCGTCAGCAATTTTGCCAAAAAATGACATTTTCAAACCAAATTATCTCCGAACAGCAAATGTGTATATGAATTATGCATATATACTGCCTTAATCTTTCAAATGCAAAGAATAAAATAACTTAGAATGGAACCGTCAACAATCTTGCAAAAAATGACATTTTCAAACCAAATTATCTCTTAACAGCACAAGTATATATGAATTATGCACAAAGTGCCTTAATTATCAACACTTGTTTTTAAAATGCAAATAATAAAATAAGTCAGAATGTTTCTATTTTTGTTACCATGGCAACCAAATTATGGTACCTTTAACAATTTGACAAAAATGACATTTTCAAACCAAAATATTTCCTTCCAACAAACAAATATATGAACAGTGTATATGTTGTCGTAATTCAGAACTTTTTTTTAAACAAACAAACATTCAATAACTCAAAATGTTTCTGACTTTTGTAACCATGGCAACCAAATCAAGCATGGTATCCAAACAATGTAACCGTCTGAAATTTTGTACAAAAAATGACATTTTCAAACCAAATTATCTCCCTCACAGCACAAGTGTGTATGAATAATGCATAGTGTGCCTTAATACCTAACACTTGTTTGTGAAATGCAAAGAATAAAATAACTCAAAATGTTTCTATTTTTTGTATCCATGGCAACAAAACAATGTAACCGTCTGCAATTTTACAAAAATGACATTTTCAAACCAAATTATCTCTTAACAGCACAAGTGTGTATGAATTATGCATAAAGTGCCTTAATAACCAACACTTCTTATTGAAATGCAAAATATAAAATAACTTATGGTTATAATTATTGTTACAATGGCAACCAAACAATGGAACCCTCAACAATTTTACAAAAATGTGACATTTTGAAACCAAAATATGTCCTAACAACAAACAAATATGTGACGTTCTCTGAGACTTTCGGTCTTGTGGAGGTACGACGTTGACGTCACAAAAATGAACTACAGTTGACGTCACAAAACTGCATGCGACGTTAATTGGATTTTTGCGCACTCACTCACTAGTTTCAAAACGCCGCATTATAAGAAAGGTTGGAAATTTCTAGCAAGACCTACGCAATTTCCAATTCTATAATATATAGGCAACATTCACTGTGAAGGTCTGCAGAACAGGATACTGTATCTTACGAGGATCGGTCAAAAAGTTTAGTCACTCCATATATTTCTCGGTATCTGTCATTGCAAACAATTTTAAAATATCAACATCTTAAAGATCATTTCTCTAGCTATTACCCGTTAAATTGTTTGCAATCAGTTATTGATATGATTGGAATAAAAAAAAGTCTGACTACTTTAAATTTTTTATTGCTCATCTTTAATTCTTTTATGCATAAAATATGATTGTTCTTTGTACGTCAAATCCCAGTACATGACAATTTCGCAGTTATGTGCAGCTTTGGTATATCAATGATTCAGGAAAAAGATTTCAATCGCATCAGGAAAACATGTCCCTTTATACCCCTTCAATCCCCACTTTTATATAGAAAACTGGGGTAATAAGGGGACTTTATAATTTCTCTTAATTTTCTATCCAAACCATAGAAGGTGGGTACTCGTTAGAACGGTCTCACCAAGGCGGTTCTAACCTGTACCCAAAATCAATGTTTTGAGCAACTATATTAAAAATTTCATTTTTTTTTCTAACATTATTGTTTTTCAATTTGTACGGCTGAAACAAATTGCTGTATATATTGCATTGGCATGTTTTCGTAATGTACTCTGAACAACAGAATCTTACTTTGATTCCAAAGTTATACATTCCATCATCAGGAAAACATTTTACGTGTAATTTATACCCCCTTGAACCCCACTTTTATATAGCAAAACTGGGGTATGCAGGGGTAAACCTATTTTCTTATTTTTGCCCCAAAACATAGATTGCGGGTACTCGTGCCGAGGCGGTTCTAACGTGTACCCACAATCTATGTTTTGAGCAATATATTAGAAATATCGAAAATTTCCCAACAAAATTTTCAATTATGAAAGCTGAAAAAACTCTCTGTATATTGCATGGGCAAGTTTCCGTAATGTCAAGAAACAAGAGTATTGTTATTTTTCGGAAATACCTGGTAGCTGTGAGTGCTTGTTTATTGCTAAATAAATGGACTGAGTGTGCAAATAATGTATGCATGCCAGATATCGTTCGTCTCGTTACAAGAGCAATAATCTTGAAAAGGTCTTAAACCTCGATGGTTCCACGTACAATTTTTCTTTGACGAAGATTACTTGTCACAAAAACTTTGGCAATGAGTTTGGGTTCACACACAGCACATATTACTTATATTACTTAGCTTGCTCACCTTTGTCACAGATTTTGACAATAGATAATATTCGCTGCGGCAAACTGTCCGTGGAAACCAGGCGTTCCGTTATAGATCTGCTCAACACATAAAAATGCAAATAATATGGATAACCAAATATGAAATTAACCAGAAGATGCACGGAAAATTGCTTTATTTCTACAGTATAGAAACATTATTATTTTTTTTTTCGATTTTCTAACATGTCTAGCGGCAACAAATATTCGTTGAAGTGTCGCAGTAACCCTCTGGTGCCGGACAATCTCCAGACGAGCATTCAACCGGGGTCCCATCAGGACGTAACTGAAGTGGCCCTCCGTTACATGGTGATGGCGTTGTACTTGACACCGCTGTCAATAAATAAGAGCTAAACAAATTGAAGAAAGATGTTACATCTTTGTACAGTTCTACCAAAACATATCCGAAAATTCCTATAGGTGTTCCATAACTTTTTCATACATTATATATAAATTCTGTTTGTTTACGTGAAGATGGCTAGTGACCATTGTATGATACACAACATTGTTAACGTCGATGCATTAGGCGGATCAAAATCAAGCTGTATTTATGCCTATCGGATACACAGGAAAAGCCCATACGTTAACATAATACTTACAAATGTCAATAGTAACTACTGAACTAGATACTCTAACAGACAAAGCTTTATTACTTAAGGCCGACCGACTGAGCAAAACGTTTTACAAAAATACATACTTGTGCATTTTGATCCTCCACAGCCATCAGGACAACACTGTTCACCCGCCTCACATTTACCAGAGCAGAAATTCTGGCTAGGTACTTGACAAAGTCGACGATACTTTGGACAATTTAGATTTGGCTTAGCTGCAATAATATCGAGAGAGGGGTACTCTCAGCATTAAATCATTGAAAGGATAGCTAATTTCTGGAATATGAGTTGTTTCCCTTTTTCAAATATCACGTCATCATTTTTGAAAGGCTAAGATTTATTTTCTTATATGTTTTTCCAAAATGTTATTAAGCGGTAAGTTAGTCATCTAATATTTTGTCAATTTTCTATATGGCCAATACTATCATGTCTTATGTCCCGTCGAGTGAAAGATGTATGGGAATAAGGCTAAACATTTTTCGCACGAACAGGTAGCTGTAATGAGAATGGTGTTGCCCGTTGAAATATTAAACAGTAATATTTAAAACAGAATCGTACTGTACTGTATGTCATACCAGTAAACCCTTAAACGCGATTTTCTCTCTTTATAAAGGTTTTCCTAAAATTATTTACGAACTGTGTGCAATTTCATTCCACCGACAAAAAGGTCTAGCGAAAACGGCTTAGCAATTTAAAACGTCCCTGAAAAGTCGTATGATCCGTTGAGTACAGATTCGGCAACAGTTTGTGCAAGAAATTTTGCCTGAGGTATTAAATGGTTTAACCAAGACCTTTCAGTATTTCAATTGTAGTCGGACCATTGAGCAATAATTCTTTCGCTATGTCGGATAAAATATAGTACATGTACAGTGCAGTCCGGGGGATTTTCACCAGCCCGCGGACGATTCACCAGCCCGCGGACGATTTTTCTGAGCCCCCCGCCTTCCCCCCCCTCTCCCGCAATCCCGCTCACCTGTTTGCTTAGAATCCCACAGTGGAATATCTTAATTCCGTCGCAGTCCACGGCGAATCCTCCCGTGACATGTATAATTGTATAATTCCACCGCGGGTTTGTGGATGGACTAAGCCTGGCGTCCCTTTTATGGGACATAGGCAAACAGAATGTTTGCTTAATGAAATTTCATCGAAAAATTGAATAAAATTTAAAAATCACTCCTGACGCCCCTAAAAATGAAAGTGGGCTCTTCCAAATGAGAATGATGGGAGAATCCATCCGTCAAATATGGGTTAATACTATACAGTCTGTACAGTGTTTACATACAGACTTACTTCCTGGTTTACAGAGATGTCCGCAGCCGTTTGAGCAGCACCTCCTGTCCTGACCACACCCACCGACTCTGCAACGCTCATCACAGGTGCCATGGGTACCGGGCTCCACTATCGGACACACAAGGTCATTTGATGGCAATGGTGGTGAGGCTGTAGAAATGAGCGTAGGAAAATATTTTTGATTACGTTTTACGATCGCAACATTATGAACACAAATGAAAGCAGCGAACTTAACCACTCGGTCACGGGCATTATCAATTTGAAAATTGCAATTAATAGCTCAGAAAGAATAACAGGACGATTGGTCATCTAGTTGAAAATCACAGAATTATCCACACTAATTTGTGATGTACATGTAACCAATTATCTGGAATAAAATCGTACAGCAATGTGTACAACTCAGAAGGAGCATTATACACTACTAGCGGGCGTTCTAATCATGTAGTAGAATGTAGTTATATTTATAGTCTTCTAGCTACCCATACCCCTCCTCCCCCCAGGGGGAATTTTCTACACTATGATTTTCTGAAAGTACATTGAAAAAGCTATCAAACCCTGTTTTCTGCCATCTGGAAGTGGAAGCGTTTGCGTTTTATGCTGTGTTTCATTATAGTACCCTAAATATTCAATTTTTGCGTTTTAATAATGAGGGTACACATAGAAAACTGAAGATATCTCAGGTGTTTCTTATCCTAGACCATTGAACTTGGTCTCATTTTAATGCTTATACATAGCCCTTTAATCCAAAAATAAGTAATGGAAAATATCTAATTTGCTTATTCATGAATTTTCATTAAAACATTAAAATGAAAAACGAAAAATTTAAAAATTAATTGTCCCAGTAAAAACTAATTTCAGGCCTAAACTATCATTGTGGCCAATTGTTATTGTACCAATATTACTATTTGACAAATTTGTTGAGGCCATGGACCTTAATGAAAATTTTCTCATTTTGCACTTTCACGAATATTAATGAAAATGACGAAAATCAAAATTTACTCTTTTGCCATTTAAGGGTTTGAGTGGGTTGTAGGATGTACCTTGCAACCTTAGACCAAATGCTCTTGGGTGCCAATTTGGTCAGAGGATCACTTTAATGTCCATTTGAGTGATCACCCCCCACCCCTAATAAGCAGAGGAATTAATGCGGTACACCTCTATTACCACATGTATCTTGGCTACTGATAGACATAGAGAGCTGAAATAGGTATCAAATGATTGCTTTGGCAATGTTTTATAATCATGTAATAAGATATATATAACAACTGGCTATCTTAATGCTCAAATATTAAAAAGAAGTTCAGCTATTAGAAAAGAAACAGATAAAAGAAGGGGGTATACCAAACAAAATTGCTAACATCTCAGTGACCAAAAACTCTTAAGAGAGCTGAAATGTGTATCAAATGATTGTTGTGATAATGTTCTATAATCATGTGATAAAATACAGAAAGAATCTGACTTTCTTGATGTTCAAATATTAATAAGAACTTTCAATAGAATAGAAAAATCACAGAACATTGGAGGGGGTATACCTACAGATATGTTTATATCTTGGCAACCAAAAGCCATAGAGAGCTGAAACTTATAACAAATGATTGCTATGATAACATTCTAAAACCCTGAAATAAGATACATTTACAATCAGACTTTTCTGCTGTTTGACTTTTGATGAAATCAATAAATATAGTAGAAACATCACAGAAATTGGAGGGGGTATACCTATGGAAACGTTTATATCTCAGCAACCAAAATCCATAGAGAGCAGAAATTGGTGTCAAATGATTGCGTTGACAATATTCTATAATAAGATATATAAACAAGCTGACTTTTTTGTTGCTCAAATATTTAAGAAAACTTAAGATATAAGAGAAAAATCACTGTCAAAGGAAGGGGGTATACCAATAAAATTGCTAATATCTCAGTGATCAATCGCTCTAGAGAGTTGAAATTGGTAACAAATGATTGGTATGATAATGTTCTATAATTGTGTGATTAGACATATAAATAATCTAACTTTCTTGTTGTTCGAATATTGATGAGAACTTTAAATATTAGATAAAAATCAAAGAAAAATGGAGGGGGTATACCAATATAAACGTTTATATCTCAGCAACCAAATGTTCTAGAGTGCTGAAATTGGTATCAACTGATTTTTTTGACAACATTCTATAACCATGTACTAAGATATGAACCTCAACGCGACAAAATGTACCTTCGGACATTCTGACATTACTAGTAGAAAGCAGCAATGAGTGGAAAAATGATGTAATATACGTTTTAGAAGTAACACTGTATTTGTAATCTTTGAACACTGGGCTACCAAATGAATGGATTTTAAAACATATGTTTTGTCAATATTTTGAGTTATCTGCCCTTGTTTTAGCTCAAGATACACATAATTTTCCTGTATCTATTGTTAAACGGTAACCATAGCAACCGCATCATCATAAAAATAGACAAAATAATTACGTCAGTTTGCCTGTAAGATTATGCTTCTATCTTAGCAATAGGTTCTGACCAGTGTTTAAACAGTTTTAAGCAAATGCATCGAGTTTTGTAAGCTATTCTAACATGCAGAAATGCATTACGCAACGTTGACGTCATTTTTCAGGACAATGACGTCTGTATGGTTCATATAGTAAATTGGTCATAACTCACAAAATAGCTGAGATAATCTGGTCAAATAAAGTGTAACAGACTCTAGAAACATCATATATTCCGCGTAACTTTGTCTTTCTAATACTTAAAAAATTGTCCGAAAGTACATTTTCTCACGTTCTGACCCATATATAAACAAGCTTACTTTCTTGTTGCTCAAATATTTAAGAAAACACAAGATATAGCAGAAAAATCACTGCCAAAGGAAGGAGGTATGCCAATGAAATTGCTAATATCTCAGTGATCAATAGCTTTAGAGAGCTGAAATTGGTATCAAATGAATGGTATGATAATGTTCTATAATCATATGATAAGACATAAATATTCGAACTTTTTTGTTGTTCAAATATTGATGAGAACTTTTAATATTAGATAAAACTCACAGAAAAACGGCGGGGGTATACCAATGTAAACGTTTATATCTCGGCAACCTAATCTCCTAGAGAGCTGAAATTGGTATCAAATAATTTCTATGACAATATTCTACAATCATGTAATAAAATATATAAACAAGCTTACTTTCTTGTTGCTCAAATATTTAAGAAAACATATGTTATAGCAGAACAATCACTGCCTAAGGAAGGAGGTATACCAGTAAAATTGCTAATATCTCGGTGACCAAGAGCTCTAGAGAGCTGAAATTGGTATCAAATCATTGCTAGGATTATGTTCTGTAACCATGTGGTAAGACACACAAAGATTCTGATTTTCTTGTTTTTTGGAAGATTGATAAAACTTTAAATTTAAGGGAAAAATCATAGAAAAATGGAGGGGTATACCAATGAAAAGGTTAATAATTCAGCAACCAAAAGCTCTAGAGAGCGGAAATTGGTATCAAATGATTGCTATGATAATGTTTTATAACCATATAATATGATAAATGAATAATTAGACTTTCTTATTGTTCGAATATTGACAAGAACTTTAAACATTAGATAAAAAACACAGAAAAATAGAGGGGGTATACCAACGGAAACATTTGTATCTCAACAGCAAAAAAAAACCTAGAGAGCTGAAATTGGTAACAAATGATAGATATGACAATAATTTATAATTATATAATAAGATATAGGAAAAAGTTGACTATCTTGTGGCCAAAATTTAAGAAAACTTTAGATATAAGAGAAAAACATAGACAAATGAAGGGAATATACCAATAGAATTGACAGTATCTCAGCAACCAAAACCTCTAGAGAACTGAAATTGGTATCAATTGATTGATAGGATCATATTCTATACACAAAAAAATGAAAATGACAGAAATAATCAAATACAAGTCATTCTGTAGGTATACCAGTTCATTTTTTCATTATTTCTCTGCGAATTCTAGTTTTCATTAATATTCATGAAAAATAGATGAGCCTTATATCCTTAAATACATGTATTATATGTATAAGGGTGATAGAACATGGCCATAGCATTCATTTGCTTCCACATTAGTGTTCCATGTTTATCAACAGACCAGGTACAAATGATACTATATGTATACACACTATTTTTCCAGGATTTTATACTTTTTAATTAATATTCATGAATATACAAATGAGATAATTTTTTTCACATAGGCTCATGACAACAATAAATTTATGAAATATGTCTAATTGGTGCAATATAAATGTGTCACAACTATAGTTTAGGCCTGAAATGAGTTAATCTATGGGGTTTTAATGATTTTCTACCATTTTCATGTTTTCATTAATATTCATGAATATGCAAAGTAGATATTTTGTATTACTTATCATAGAATGAAAGGGCTATGTCTAAGCTTTACAAAAAGACCAAGTTCAATGGTCTAGGATTAGTAACAACAGAGGTATGATCGATTTTCTACGCCTACCCAAATTATAAAACATAGCGTAAAATGCAAACGCTTCCACTTCAAGAGGGCAGAAAACAGGATTTGATAGCTTTTTCACTATACTTTCAGAAAATCATGGTGCAGAAAATTCCCCCTGGGGGGGGAGGGTTTGCCCTACTGGCCATTAGCCTATTACTAGACAATACACCATCCTGGTTTGGCAATCTACTGTATGAAAATCTCAAAATGCCTCTTGGTCGGCGCTTTTAACATCATACTCGATAACACGAATTTAATGAAATGATTTCTTTTCTCTATCTTAACCAACATTCAGTCATCCAACTGATGAATTCTCGCAGTACTGTTTTCGTGTACTGGCAAATGGTTATACGTTGTTATACATTCACGTATAGTATGGGAACATGAGTCAATTTTTAATCTTTGCTCAGGCAAAAAGCGATGATAAGTTGTGGATCGTAAGAACCGTCTCGGTTATGTACCCTCAATCTTTGTTTTGGGAAATCAAGTACATAAAAAACACCAGCCCCTCCAACACCCCCACTCCCTCACCCCCAAAAAGATATATGGATATGGAAAAGACATGTTCTTATAATACGACTTACGATCCACACAGACATGATGACAGTCCTTGGCGCAGCATATTTTTCCATCTGGACAATCTCCTGTGTTATTACATTGTCTCACGATACTTCCTGGTCGGTGTAATGGTATAGGGACTGATGCTGGGCACCCTGGAACCATGACATAATCATATTTAATATTTCAAGTGATTGAATCATAAAGGGATATGTGTAAGTATCATTTATAATACCCATGTTCATTGTTTAATGACACGTGGTGTTGCAATATGGTCGAAGCATCCATCACGAAAACATGTCCGTAAAATGTATACCCTTGATTGCCACTTTTATATAGCAAAACGGGGGTATGCAGGGGTACACCTATGTTTCTTATTTTTGCTCCAAAATAAAGATTGTGAGGCGGTTCTAACGTGTACCCACAATCTATGTTTTGAGCAAAAATAAGAAAAATATCAAAAATTTTCTGCAGAAAATTTTTAATTTTTACAACTATAGAAAAATCTATATATTACATAGGCATGTTTTCGTAATGTAAAGGACTGGTATAATGGGGGACATTGTGTCTCTACAAGAGATAATCATAGAAGCATCTGGAGGTAAAATCCGTGGTTCCACTGGGCATCTGATCAACTACATGCATATAGAAACATTGTCTTTCCCTCAACACACACTGGTCAACCTATACGTCGATTTGCGGTGTTTACGGGTTCGCGGGTATTTACGCTGATTTACTGGCGACAAAAAATGGCCAGTGATTAAATTTTGGATTTTTCATTTTTAATCGCGTTGATGCTGTATAGAAAAACATACAAAATGTCAAAGGGACTATAGATTTATGTTAGTTTTAAGAATACGACATGCACATGCTGATTGATGTAAGCATTTAGGGATGATTTCGAGTACCTACCCAAAAGGTAAGTCGTTTTGTTTTTATCTTCTACCTCCTTGATCGGTACTCGAATATACAGTGGTGTTATGGCTAAAAACCCAAATTAGCCGTTTTAACGGCTAATTTGTTAACGGCTAATTGTAAAATTTCGCGGCGAAATTGTGTGTAAAATAAAAGTCAGCGCGGAATTTCGCCGCGAAATTCCGCCGCGAAATTCCAGATTTCGCGGCGGAACACGGCGAAAAAAGTATACCTGTCATTACGCATAAAAATCAATTAACCGGCATTTCGCGGTGTTTCGCGGCGAAAAAGACGACAGTCACAATTTTTTGTTGTTGTTTAAATATAATTTTAAATTGGACGTTTTTGTTTCAGTTCAAGTTGTGTCAATATTTTGTTTGCGTCACGATTTTGTCCCGACAGTCACAACAGTTTTATTGTTTAAATTTCATTTTAATTTGTATGCATCTATTACTTTTCAAGTCGTATAAATATTTTGTTTTCTTTTCAATTTTATATAATTATCGTATTTCATTCGTGTCTTAACTACTTTGAAGTTTCTGAGATCCTCCTGATTATCGGCTTTGTGTTTTTTTTCATGCTTTTTTTTCAGATTAATCAGACTTACCCAATAATATTAGATCCTGTTATCTAGCTTAATTAACAGAAAAAAGCTCATAAGCAATTTTCATGGTATGACTGCTCAGATTTGTTTGTTTGTATTGAGGCAGAACGTCCCAGTCACCAATTTTTAGTCATGTCTGGACGGAGCTACCGTTTCCTGGGTATTAAGTAGTACTGTAGGTAGTCAATGTGCCTTGCTCAAGGACACAACACGGTGTCGCCAGTGCGGATCGAACTCAGGACCTCTCGATTCGGAGTCTGATGCACTACAACTATGCCACCGCGATCCCAACCCACATATTAATACAAGTCTTTGGATTCAACATGATGAAGCAATCGGCTTCAACTCTGTTTTGGACATTTAATCGCCTGTGGCTAATGACACTGCTCAAAGCATCAATGATTTTCGATTACGTCAAGTGGATTCCGTTTCGTTAAAATCATTTTAGTCTAAACGACATTTGGTCGCATACGACCTTCACCGGGTCCATACGATATTCGGTCGAATACGAGCAATACAGCAACATACATGTACAAAATTGAGTCGAAACTGTCGATTTTTGCTAACCGTTTTGAGTTAAACAGTGTGTTGTGTTCCTTCCAAAACCCACACGTACGGATGGCTTGGAACACGTACATGCATATCAAATGACAAAATCTCATTACATACATGACACAATACACTAGAAAAGGGAGGATACTGTGTAAAACAAATTACTGACGTCAGTATATAAAGTTTTCAGTTTATTTTGGAACACATATATACAGTAAGGGTCGTGTACGCCCCGTGGCAATATGAGCGCATGCCGCATTTGATTAATTAGAACAAAGTTGAGCGCAGAAGCCTAGTGGTGGATGAAAGGAATTGACCGGAATCAAAATGTCCTGTGTTCGATTTCTATATTCGTACTTGAGCAAAACCGGTATACATATATTACCCTGAAAGTGTTGTCACCCTGGGAATGTTGACTGTTAAACTGATCTTCGCTAGTTGTACTTCTACAAGGCAAGTATAATGTATAAATCGATATGATTGCGATTAGTCATGTGCTGGCATTCATAAACGGTGATCAGAGTGGTAATCAGCAAGCCCAAATGTCAATATGCCTCTTTTTGTTTTGTCGTTTTACATGGTTGAGCTCAAATTAAGTTATCGTAGTTCACCCCTTAAACGGTATAAAGTGAAGCAATTGAGGAAAATTTACAAAAAAGAAAGCAAGGAATCTAACTGTTTATACAGCATTACCATTTAGACAATGTTTGTGCTACAACACAAGGCACAAAGTTAGATGGCCCCTGCCCATTGGGACCTTAAGTAATATATAGGCTGCTTGTGCCTCCAGGCAAAACTTATATGCTATTGACAGATCATCTGATTACTGGTTTACCGCTCAGGTCTGTGCCTGCATTGGGAAAATGGTTTCAAGTAAAACCATCCATACATATAAACAGTATTGGCTTAGAGTGATCGTTAGATTCAACGAGCTGGCGCATTACGTTATAAATATTTTCGTCTATCCGTGATTTCGCTATCGTACCACCTACGTAATACCAATGGAAAAGTCGCGTTATTTTCCCACCTCGGTTTTTGGAGTTGGAATCTTTTTCTGGTTGCGCTTTTTCCTGATCTTTGCCTACTTGTACCTTTTTATGCACGTTTTTCATTTCTATACATGCATAATCGTACATATTGTTATGTGCACGTAATTAACGATCTATACATGGAACAGATGAATCATAGTGTGGTCATTAAATTAAAAATAAATAATTTTATGTTAACATTTACAGGTATTTCGCCGTATTTCGCGGCGAAATAGGAAATTTTAACTTACCTGTTGTAAACGTTAAAAAACGAATTTCGCCGCGAAACACGGCGAAATTTCACCGCGAAAATCGGAATTTCGCGGCGAAAAAATTAACCGATTAAACGTTTAAATTTTCCCTTGGCCGGTGAAATTTCGCGGTGGTTTCGCCGCGAAAAATCACAAGTGATCAGCGCGAACTGTGCAAAAGTGGGTTTTTAGCCATAACACCACTGTATTCTTCAATGCATACATAAATCGATCGCTGCAGGGCATATTCACAAAGTATACACATTTCTACAGTCCCTTTAGCATATGGCATGCTTTTCTATAGAGTATATGTGCAAATACAGACGAAATAGAACCACTTCCAAGTTTTAAGCACCATCAAACCTGCGTAAAACCCAGCAAATCAGCGTAAAGGTTGACCAGTGTGCAACAAGTAGAATTTATTCTAGTAATTTCAAGTTGGTCCCTAACTGGATCATGGTCTTTTAGTGCAGTGTAAATTATATTGTAACACATTTCATGAATTTGTCGTTTGTAGATATATATAAAAAAAAAAATTCATCCCTTAATTACTAAGATTTCATTTGAAAAAAGTACGAACATTCTAAGGATCTAAAATTATATTTAAAAGAATGAGGTGTCATGTTTTGTAGATGCTTACATCAGGAAAACAAGTCCGTGCAAAGAATACCCCCTTAAACCACACTTTTTTATAGTAAAACTGGGGTTTGCAGGGGTATACCTATTTTTCTTATTTTTGCTCCAAAACATAGATTGTGGGTACTCGTTAGAACCGCATCGGCGAGGCGGTTCTAACTTGTACCCACAATCTATGTTTTGAGCAAAAATAAGAAAAAATATCAAAATTTTTCGGCTAAAAATTTTCAATTGTTAAAGCTCAAAAATTCTCTGTATATTGCATGGGCAAGTTTTCGTAATGATAAACATAATCGTATTTTGTTCAACACAAAATAAGCAAAGCCTACGTTTATTTGGGGGACAGCCTATCAGTGTGCATATCTGCAAATTATTTCCTGCACAGGAACATGCATTGCAACCGTCATCGGGAGGAATTGGGTCTCCAACCTTGTAGTGACAACCGTTGTGTTCGCACCCTGCAGTGTTGAAACAAGGCAACTTAATTCAATGCAATCCAAACATTATTATTTTACTATATTGTGTATACTAATTTTTAATATTCTTCATGGAAATAAGTATAAAATATTTCTACAGTCACACTTGTTTTCAGATTTTGGCCTATTGGCCTATCCCGATAAACAAGACACTATTATGTTCTGCACGTACATCACTCTGAGGCCAGTATGTTTTACATCTTGGAAAGTTATATATAAAAAGAAGAGTGAATTGTTTTTCAGAAAGATAAAGCGACCAAAAACTTAAAGATTGGGTTTTTGAAGGCTACAGAAATAGATGATTTACATACAGTATTCAGTTTACTTCAATTACACAGAAACCTTTTTAAAGACGTACAATCAGGCATAATATTGTCGTACATGGTGAAGGAAACCGGAGAACCAGCACAGTCACAAACCTTACACGCGTGACCACTATCCTGTCACATGCCATCGTCCAGATTAAATCTATACATGTGCCATCGTGTAAATTAAATAAGTTCCACGTTTTGTTTGGCAACATGAGCGTCTCGATGTTTGGCTCTCTAATAAATGTTTAAGCCCGCCTGTAACTTTGTGTTACTGATTCTTCCAAGACGATACTTCTGTGGTGGTTCTTTTTGTTTTATGTCTTGGTGTTTAATTTTTTTTTGTGCTGTTGGCGCCTTATGTATGTTTTCATATTTTTAATTAAATTAAGGTAACTGAGTGGCCACCTATTGGGAAAATAGCTGCTCATTCGGCTTACGATATGTTTCATGGTATAAGTGCCTGATTGTTAGTTTGGTTTTTTTCCCACCTCGGTTTTTGGAGTGGGAATCTCTTTCTGATTGCGCCTTTTCCTAATCTTTGCCTACTTGTACCTTCCAATACAAATATCTAATTGTAAATTTAGTTTTGTTCGGTTTTTGAAGTGGGAATTTCTTTCTGATTGCGCCTTTCCCTGATCATTGCCTACTTGTACCTTTTACATGACAAAATATTTTTTTTTTTTTTTTTTTTTTTTTTTTTTCAAAACGAAAATTCGCTGTTTTCCATGGTCTTCATATGAAACCTAGGAAAACAGCGAACTCTCAAATGAAAGCCATATATGAGACAATATAAAGTGGCTTGCTGGCTATTTTCTTCTAATAAAGAATAGTTTATAAAAGGCATGGACTATCAAATTTATCCACATGAACTACAGCTCAATAAAGCCAACATCACAGATACCGAAGTCCCTTTTTGGATTTACATCTTTCTATTGTAAATGAATTGGTTTCTTCTGAGATTATGATAAACGCGATGACTTTAATTTTGATTTAGTAAATTTTCCATCTTTAGATGGGGACGTTCCTCGCCGTGCTTCTTATGGAGTATACATTTAGCAACTTGTTAGGTTTGCTAGAGTCTGCAATCATGTAGCGGATAACGCACGAAATACTTGTTCAATAGCCAAACTTCTCCAGCAAGGCTATCGGTATCATAAACTTCGAAAAACATTTTCTAAATTTTATCGCAGACACTATGAGTTGATTTCCAAATTTAATGTTGGGCTAAAGACGGTTTTACGTGAGGACCTTTCGGAACCAGATTTTTCTGGTGACTTGGGAATGATTTTTCTTTTCAGTTCAGAAAAATCATAACACGTTACAGACGTATATGTTATAACTTGAGTGATATGCGACAGCCTGTATTCTTAGTTTTTAACCCAATCATGGTTGATATCTATGCTGCCCTCTTTAATTGCACCCCGATGGGACGGGCGTTGGGCGTCAGACTGTATGATGACCCCGACATAACACTATTCATTTTAGGTGGTTGGGGCCGGAGCTTCTTGTCTGTTGCTTGGCCCATCGGGGTTCAACTGGTGTTTTTGTCTTATTAGTCCGGGCTTCTTGCACCCAGGGATCTCCATCGTCGGGCAGCTCATTGAATCTGTTGAGTCTTCGTTTTTGATTCATCAGGGTGGTTATCATGATTTATTTGTTTGATGATTCACTGAATAGTTAGAAATTCACCACGAGAACCGAACAACTAACTAAATGTTGTGAACCACTGCAGGAGATAAGGGTTTGGTTAGGCGCCTGTAAAACCGGTTGAAGCCCCCAGTAATTTTGTATTACTGATCGTTCCAAGACGATACTTCTGTTGCGGTTCAATTTGTTTAATGTTTTGGAGTGAATTTTGAACGTACTTATGTACGTTTTGTATATTTTTGTTTAAGTTCGGGCAACTGAGTGGCCGCCTATTGGGAAATAGCTGCTCACTCGGCTTACGACATGTTTTCAAAGTATAAGTACCTTCTTGTCAATTTAGTTTTTTCACCTCGGGTTTTGGAATGGAAATTTCTGTCTGATTGCGCCTTTTCCTGATCATCGAATACTAGTACTTTTTTCAACTGGTGCTTTTTCCTTTGCACCGGATTTCAGTATGTTATTTGGCGCCCAGGGATCTCCATCGTTGTGCAGCCTTCTGAATCTGTGAGTCCTCGTTTTTGATTCATCATTTGACTATGGTGGTTTGTTTGCTTGTCCTTCATGTTTCATTGACTAGTTCGAGATTCACCACGAGGACCGAAACTAACTAAATGTTGTGAACCACTGCAGAAGATGAGGGTAAGGTTAGGCGCCTGTAAAACCGGTTGAAGCCCCCCAGTAATTTTATATTACTGATCGTTCCAAGGCGATACTTCTGTTGTGGTTTTATTTATTGTATGTTTTGGAGTCGAATGTTTTGTGCTGTTTGAACCTAATGTACGTTTTCATAGTTTTATTTAAGTTCGGGTAACTGAGTGGTCGCCTATTGGGAAATAGCTGCTCACTCGGCTAACGATATGTTTCATTAGTATCTGTACCAAATTTTCAATTTAGTTTTTACCCACCTCGGTTTTTTTAGTGTGAATTTCTTTCTGATTGTGCCTTTTCCTGATCATTGCCTGTGGCATATTATATGAGCCGCGTCATGAGAATTTTTGCCTATGCGAAAACAAATGCTCAACTTCGCAGCAACTGCGAACCTGATCAGCACCTTTGTTTTCTCTCCACGGATATTACAATCCCTCTTTTGCTTAAATTTGAAATTTCAAGCTTATAGCCACCGTTTGTGGCAGCACAAACCGGTTTGTGTCAGACCTGGTTGGAAATCCCAAAGACCAGTTTTCTGGCGTCGCGACTCAATTATCATGAGTAATGATAAATTATACCAATGCAGGCCACGAGTGTACAAGCCATCATGTAACTGGAAGACCCTGGGTTATACAAACAGGTGCACGAATTACATCCATCATCAGCGGGAACCGAGTCACCAGGCTGAAGGACCTTGCCATCGTCAATACAGCCTCTCACTGGATAACAGTTTAACAAGACAGAATATATCACGAAAAGATGTCCATGAAATAAATACCCCGACATACCTCTTTTGTATATCGGAAAACTGGAGTGTAGAGCAAAACTAAGAAAAGTATTAAATTTTTTCAACTTAAAATTTTCAGTTTTACAGCTGAAAAAATCTCTGTATATTGCATGGACAAATTTGCGTAATGGTGAGAAACGTAGTGCAAGAGGAATATAAATTCTCACTATGATTTCCAGGAAATTACTTGATTAAATTTAAAATTCCAACCCAGTATATCATATTTTAGGCTTCGAATCATACTTGGCATTGCAGTTATCGTAAATTTGTAACAGGGATAAAAAAGCATTTGGCTTTCTATGAAAAGGTTCGGATGTTTTGAGATGTAAAGATGTGCTAACTTGCTGGTAAACCTATATGTTTGAAGCTAACAAACCAATCTCTTACAATTGAACTTTCAAGCACCTTTTAACTGAATACGGTTATCTTGTTTGGCCGTACGGTCCGTAACTCGTTTCAACGCAGTGAATACATGTACCTGGTCTCATGCACGCCGTGCCACAAGACGGTGAATCGGGACAGCATATTAGATCAGGGTCACATCCGGACTTCCCGTCACGTCGTTGGCAACTCCCCTGACGTAAGCAGATCTTATACTCAATTGGTGGACAACCTAAGGTCCAGAAAAAAGCAACACCACTTATTCACACTTGTGTTACTCGTATTAGTTTTTAAAGTCTTGTCAACAATGAAATCTTTTTATAAGGCAAAGAGAATATTCAAGGAACACCACGAGGGAAGCTATTTTGGGCACAAACAACAAAGGAGCATGTATTCTGTGGTAATACCAGTTTACTGTAAAAAGCTAAAACTCGTCGTTTAAGTCTATTTTCTATGGAATGAAACATGACGCACCCAAAACATGTATTGACCATGAATTGACGCCAATGTTGTATGGCGTAATATGTTATGCATTGATCATGAAACTGACGCTGATGTTGTATCGCGTAATCTGTCATGTGTTAAATATAAGGTTTCAATCCCCCCCCCTTTTTTTTGAAGCTGTTTTTGTGTTAAATATGAAACTGACGCCGAAGTTGTAAATATGAAACTGACGCCGATGTTGTTTGGCGTAATCTGTCATGTATTGGCCATGAAACTGACGTCAATGTTGTATGGTGTAATCTTTTGTGTGTTTAAAATATGAAAATGACGCTGTTGTTGTATGGCGTAAGCTGTTATGGGTTGACCATAGAACTGGCGCCGATGTTGCATGGCGTAAACTATTATGTTTGGACCACGAAACTGACGCCCATAATGTATGGAGTAAAATGTTATGTGTTGACTTTGAATCTGGCGCCGATATTGTTTGGCGTAATCTGTTATGTGTTGACTATGAAACTGACGCAGATGTTGTATGGCGTATACTGTTATGCGTTGACTATAAAACGAACGCAGATGTTGTATGACGTAAGCTGTTATGCGTTGACTATGAAACGGACGCAGATGTTGTATGAAGTAAGCTCTTATGTGTTGACTATGAAACTGGCGCAGATGTTGTATAACGTAAGCTGTGATGTGTTGACTATGAAACTGGCGCAGATGTTGTATAACGTAAGCTGTGATGTGTTGACTATGAAACTGATGCAGATGTTGTATAACGTAAGCTGTTATGTGTTGACTATGAAACTGACGCAGATGTTGTATAACGTAAGCTGTTATGTGGACTATGAAAATGACGCAGATGTTGTATGGCGTAAGCAGTTATGTGCTGACCATAGAACTGGCGCCGATGTTGCATGGCGTAAACTATTATGTTTGGACCACGAAACTGACGCCCATAATGTATGGAGTAAAATGTTATGTGTTGACTTTGAATCTGGCGCCGATATTGTATGGCGTAATATGTTATGTGTTGACTATGAAACTGACGCAGATGTTGTATGGCGTATACTGTTATGCGTTGACAATGAAACTGACGCAGATGTTGTATGACGTAAGCTGTTATGTGTTGACTATGAAACTGACGCAGATGTTGTATGACGTAAGCTGTTATGCGTTGACTATGAAACGGACGCAGATGTTGTATGAAGTAAGCTCTTATGTGTTGACTATGAAACTGGTGCAGATGTTGTATAACGTAAGCTGTGATGTGTTGACTATGAAACTGGCGCAGATGTTGTATAACGTAAGCTGTGGTGTGTTGACTATGAAACTGACGCAGATGGTGTATAACGTAAGCTGTTATGTGTTGACTATGAAACTGACGCAGATGTTGTATAACGTAAGCTGTTATGTGGACTATGAAAATGACGCAGATGTTGTATAACGTAAGCTGTTTTGTGTTGATTATGAAACTGACGCCCATGCTGTATGGCGTAAAATGTTAGAAGAACAGTGAGATTTTATATTACGGTGCATGAATCCTGTTCGAAAAATGCACGCGCCTTTCCAGGGAAAAAGTTGAAAATGGTCTTTACGTCATGGGAATGAATGTCGACATTTATGTTTCGCATTCTGGTTGTGTTCTGACCGGATTTTTGTCATTTTAATTAATATTCATGAAACTGCAAAGAATATAATTTTAATATCGGTACATGACATCAACAATTTTGTCAGGTGATATTATTGGTGCAATAACAATGTGTCAAAAATGGTAGTTAATGTATGAAACAGTTCATTTATTGGTTTTACGTTGTACATGCATTTTATTCTGTGATTTTGATGTTGTAATTAAAATTCATGAATATGGAAATTAAACATTACGAAAACATGCCCATATGATATACAGTATTTTTTTCAGGTCAAAAATCGATAATTTTCAGAGGAAAATTTTTGATATTTTTCTTATTTTTGCTCAAAACATAGATTGTGTGTACACGTTAGAACCGCCTCGCCGAGGCAGTTCTAACGAGTACCCATAATCTATGTTTTGGAGCAAAAATAAGAAAAATAGGTATACCCCTGCATAGCCCAGTTTTACTATATATAAGTTGGGTTTAAGGGGGTATTCATTGCACGGACATGTTTTCCTGATGTAATTTGCAGTCTTTATCATATGGTATCAGGGACATGTCTCCGCTTTAGAATGAGGCCAGGTTCTATGGTCTAGGATAAGAAACAGCTGAGATATGGTCCGTTTTCTTTGTGTACTCCCATTATTAATTCACTAAAGTGTGCAAGTTTTTGAACGGGGATGCGATGCATAAAGGGACGTCACTCACTTAATATAAACATAGTACAGAAACGTAGCTTGCATGGCTGACAAACTTATGAAATTGTCTTTAAGACCAACAAAAGTGTTTATATGAATCGCTCAAATTAAAAAGAAAATATTCATTTATGAGTATGTTACGTATCATTACGCAACCAATCGCCGCGAAATACTTGTTTGTATTATATAACTAGGAAATTCACGTTGTTCCATGAATAATTCTATGGTTTTTTTTTAAAAACAGAAACAAATGTTTTTCGGAACTTGCTTTGTTATTATAGAGAGTTATATCCCATTTTCTCTAATATGACGCTACACTAATGGAAAACCACGACAACCGATTATGATCAATAGCAGAGATAAAATGCTCGCCAAGTTTCCCTCTCATGCACCAGATAATTACTGCAATTACGTAACGAAAATTTATACCTCGATTCGAACAACAAACGCCTGATGTATGACAGAAATGACCCTCCGGACAGGACATCTTATCCCCTACTGCGCATGTCTGAGCTGGGTTACTAGGGTTACTTCCGTCAGGGCAAGCATTTACACCTAAAAGTATGAAAAATAATAATGAATATAAAAATGACAGAAAGGCTTTTTCACTTCCTCTGACCAAAGTCGGTATACACTTTGGTCATGTCAGAATGTGTGCGACGCCTTGTCCTATCTCCTTGATAATATTTATATTAGATTTGGGACCAAGTTATACAGACAAATTGTTGGAATTCCGATGGGTACAAATTGCGCACCTCTCGTAGCTGATTTATTCTTATACTGCTACGAAAGAGATTTCATGGATTCTCTTAACCATGATAATCAAGCTGATGTTATCGAGGCTTTTAATTCCACATCTAGGTGCCTCGATGACCTTTTGGACATTGACAACCCTTATTTTGAAGGTATGGTCAATCAAATTTATCCACCTGAACTTCAGTTAAACAAAGCCAATATCTCAGATACCGAAGCCCCCTTTTTAGATCTACATCTTTCTGTTGCAAATGGATTTGTTTCTTCTAAAATTTATGATAAGCGCGATGACTTTGATTTTGATATAGTAAATTTTCCTTTTTTGGATGGTGACGTTCCTCGTCGTGCTTCTTATGGTGTTTACATTTCGCAACTTATTAGGTTTGCTAGAGTCTGCAATCATGTTACAGACTTCAACGCTCGAAATAAATGTTTAACGGCAAAACTTCTCCCACAGGGCTATCGGTATCATAAACTTCGAAAAACCTTTTCTAAATTTTATCGTAGACACTATGAATTGATTTCCAAATATAATGTTGGGTTAAAGACGCTTTTAAGTGAGGGCCTTTCGGAACCTGAATTTTATGGTGACTTAGTTTACAAATTTAAGAAACTTATAGGAATTAATGATTTTTCTTTTCAGTTCAGAAAAATCATAACACGTTACAGACGTATAGGTTATAACTTGAATGTTATGCGACAGTCTGCATGCTTAGTTTTTAACCCAATCATGGTTGATAACTATGCTGCCTTCTTTAATTGCACGCCGGTGGGTCGGGCGTCAGACTCTTTGATGGCCCCGACTTAAAGCTATTCATTTTAGTTGGTTGGGGCCGGAGCTTCTTGTCTGTTGCTTGGCCCACCGGGGTCCAACTGGTGTTTTTCTTTTGCTCCGGAGTTAGTAGGTTATTCGGCGCCCAGGGATCTCCATCGTCGGGCAGCTTACTCAATCTGTGAGTCCTTGTTTTTGATTCATCAGGATGTTTATCATGATTTATTTGTTTGTTCTTGGTGATTCGATTCATTGACTAGTTAGAGATTCACCACGAGGACCGAAGAACTTACTAAATGTTATGAACCACTGCAGAAGCTGAGGGTGAGGTTAGGATCCTTTAAAACCGGTTTAAGCCCGCCAGTAACTTTGTGTTACTGATCGTTCCTAGGCGATACTTCTGTGGTGGTTCTTTTTGTTTTATGTCTTGGTGTTTAAAATTTTTTGTGCTGTTTGCGCCTTATGTGTGTTTTCATATTTTTGATTAAGTTAAGGTAACTGAGTGGCCACCTATTGGGAAAATAGCTGCTCATTCGGCTTACGATATGTTTCATGGTATAAGTGCCTGATTGTTAGTTTGTTTTTTTCCCACCTCGGTTTTTGGAGTGGGAATCTTTTTCTGATTGCGCTTTTTCCTGAGCTTTGCCTACTTGTACCTTTGTATTAACACGTCTTTGCAGGCACGGTATATTGCGTGACTGGATAACCTAAGTATTAGCACTATGCTATATGTCTTATTTACCTGTATAAAAAAGCATTGTTTATTTTGTCAACAATGCTACAGTCTTTAGCATGCTTTATCATAGGACTATTGAATATGTTGCAAATACATGGATTTGTGTATACATTGTGTGTACAAGATTGTGGAATGAGTGTTCAGCTCAGAGCAAGTGAGTCTTTTTTCAGTTACTTCCGGGTTGAAATCGTCGGATCCATTTTTCTTAGCTTTTTGAAAAAAAATAAGACAGATTTTTCGATGTAGTCATTGACTTCAATCATATAAGAACCTGAAACAAAAGGCATGTCATCTTTCAGGAAACAATAAGCGAACACGAGCCGCCCCAAGTTACCCACTTTCAGAATTTTCCAGAAAAATATGTTTACACTAACTTTTCCGAGAGGAATACATTTCCATGACCCCAAAATAACCCTTTGTTTGTCAGATTATGTATCCTAGACATTTAGTATTTGCGTAATTTTTTTCAAATGCATTCCATTTTCCAGGAAATGGGTCCCACGAAAAGCAGTTACATTTCCAATTTTACACCAAGCTATTTAAAATTTTAAAATAATAACTATATTGAGTCATTCCTAGAATCAGTGACGTCTATTAGCAATAAATACATCATCATTTGATTGACAGATTCAAGAAAACAGTAGATTTCTGTTTTACATACCCCACCCACTCATGTCAATATTGATAAATCCTTAATGTGTTTCACTTCAGAAATTCAAATGCCTATAACTCCGTCGTTATTTATGAACGAAAGCATAAAGTGTGGGTCTTCATTTTCTTAGTTTAACGTAAGAAACAATGTGGTTCCAAAATAATTTGTGTTTTCAAAAACTTTTGGTTTTTGCAATTTCACCAGCTGCCTTGTGAATTGGAGAAAATGCACGTGTATTGTATAAAATAAGAAGAAAATTTGCTTTTTTTTTCAGTGAATTCCAAATATATTTCATCTCGTGAGTTGAAAACATAAAAATTTTCACTCGTGCTGCGCACTCGTGAAAATTCTAATGTTTTCAACTCACTCGATGAAATATATTTGGTATTTAAATCAAAAAAGAAAATACCCTCTATATATTCTCAGATAGCAGCTATTTCTTTAATTAAAATTTGCCGCTCAGTTTCCTGAATTAAACTAAATATAATAATATGATATGAATATGTACATAAAGGTGCAAAAACGGTTTCAGTGTTTTCTGAAGCCCGTGATACGACTCCTACCTGGCGGTCCACAGTATTTTTTGGTACAGACAACCTTTCCCTGGTAACACCAACACCAGTTACACCCATCATAGTAACTCCAGTTGGGACAGAGGAGACAGAAGAATTTGGGGTACTCTGTAACATAAATAAGTCAAAATAAAAAATGCGGTATGGCCCATCCCTTTGTCATTAATATGCTCACAGCTCTTAAAGGATCTCGGTTTTATTTTTATTTAAAAACCTGAACCATAGCCTGGCACAGGCGCATTCAGAACAACACAGGTTTCATTCTTAAAACGCAACAAAAAGTATAAGAACCGACACCAAGTTGGCATATGGTCATCCGAATAAGTAGCCCTTTTCCACAGGTGTTCATTTACTTAAATAAACTTATTTAAACAAACACATTAGGCGAAAGCGTTATAGAAATAGACATCAGCACAAGAAACTTAGAAGTCTTAATACAGGGATCTGCAGATAAACATTATTGGTACTCACTCTTAGCAAAGAACATCAACATTTTATCAGCCTTTCCTCCAACTTCTTCAAATTTAGCTTTTGTTTGCTTGGCACCTTCCATCATAGAAGCGACTATTTTTTCCATGTTTGATAACTTCTCTTCCAGCTCTCTCAACTTTCTGTCTCCTTTGTTCTTATTTCTCCCTCCTGTGGACGCAAGATGTGTCAAGCACAAGACAGCAAGTAGCGTAACAAAGAAATGCTTCATTTTTCAAGGCTATGTTTCGTATACCTAGTGTTTCTGAAATAAATAGATAAACACAAATAAACAAAAAGAAAAACATACGCTTTATTGGTGTATCTATTGACCATGCTTGCTATACACATTCTATATATGTGTAGATCGAGTCATACAAATTCTGCAAATATTTTGAAAAATGAAAGAGATGTTTCAGTTTTTTAGTTTTCCATACCCGAAGTAATAAAACAAGATAACCAATTTCTTTTTGCTATCACTCCGTGTTTTCTGTTGATAAAAATAAAATTTTATAAAATTGTTTTCTGTAAAACATTAACTATGATTAGTAATGATGATACCTGCAAATGTCGATAACTAGCAGAAAGAAAGCAACTTTGTTTTCGTTAAAAAAGATGAGACAAAGAGTTAAAGAAAGTAACAGGTTTTATTGATGTTTTTATTAATCACCATAGGTAAACGTGCAATGTATAAGACAGATGATATACATGTAAAGCAAAACTGGTATACAAGGGTACACCTATTTTTCTTATTTTTGCTCCAAAACATATATGGTGGGTATTCGTTAGAACCGCCTCGGCGAGGCGGTTCTAACGTGTACCCACAATCTATGTTTGGAGCAAAACTAAGAAAAATATTTTTTTTTCCTGTGAAAATTTTAATTTTTACAACAAAAATAATTTCTGTATATTGCTTGGGCGTGTTTTCGTAATGATAAGACCAATTCTGTCCTTATCAGTCAGAGCACTTAGTTGATACTTAAACAAGTGATCTTAAAATCACGTTCTCGGGTGATTTTTTGGCTCCAAGAGAAGACTGCAATAGCATGAATAAATGCCTACTTTTTTTGTTTTATTTTGAATTTCGCGCTGTTTTCCTAATTTTAAGCTATCCGAGGGGTCAATGCAAAGACGCGCCATTCAGTCACATGGTCAGAGGCAGCCAAAGTGTAAGCATCGCAGAGAAAATCGAGAAAAACTGTGGATTTTATGTGAAATTTTCGTGATTTTCAAGTTCAGTTTTGAAGGATTTCCTATTTTTTTGTGAAGACAGCGCCTATTTTTTCTGATAAGTTTGGAGTCTTATTCGTTGAATAGTGAAAAGAAAGTGTGGTGCGCGCATTCAAATAAGTACTGCGCGCAGTGGGTTAAAAGTTGAAGGGTAACCCCAAAAATCACTCCGCATCGTGATCGACCATTGATCGGTTTGGCTGATCACTGTTTCAAGTAACACTTTCTCAATGAAATAAAAAACCACAAAACTCGATATGGCTTCTATGTTTCTTGGTTTCATCTTACCTGACAATGCTCGTCACCCTTAACGTGTTGGCATTTGTGCCTGGCAAAATGAACAGACAGCACCGTCCCTTTTTCTTATTTACTTAAATCACCTATGCAAGTGATTTGATAGATCAAAATAATCACCTGAGGAAGTGATATTTAAGATAATTATTTCAAACAAAGGGAAACAAATCTTATATCTTGTGACTGATTTATAAAAAAATGTACTGCACTAGGCGATTTTCATAATCACCTGTTTAAGTAAGTGCTCTGACTGCTTATCAAACAACGTACCGTATTTGTTCTAATTAGAGCATTATGCGCTTAATGTTTCAAAGTATCCTCCAAATTATCCAATAAAATTTTATTTTATTGGATAATTTGGAGGATACTTTGCACACACTATAACCGAAAAAAAAAACAACAAAAAACACTTCAACTGTTTGTAAGCGCATGTCCTGAAAAGTTATCGCAATTTAAGTGTTCCCAATATGATTGTTTAAGTGGCAAAACTGTCATAAAATACTGATACTTAAGTCTTGCAGTGTGCGCTTTTGCACTGGGTTTTCGGAAAACTCCTAGGTGTGCGTTTATGGGAGCATGTGCGCTTATTACAACGAATATGGTATTTAAAATGTAAGGATTTGCCTATATCAAGCCGTAATAGTTGATCCTACTTTACAGCAACCTTTTTGAAATGAGCATTTGCGTGAGAAAACCAACAATTTGGGTTCCGACACCAGGCTGTACATTCACAGAAGATGGTTAGAGGCTGAAAATTTGGATTTAGAAAGCAGAGGAATTGTAATATCCGTGTAGCGAAAACAAGGGTGCTGATCCGCGTCTTTGTTGTTGCCTATGCAGATTGTTGGTTTTCCCATGCGGCGACTCAAATAAGTACGCAGACAAATCGAACGCAAAGTCTTTAGAAATTTTTGAAAGCTGTGTCCAGTGTCGATCGTGTTCTCTGTTCTCGATTTGTCATGCAACATGTTGTCTTCTGAAACATAAATGTACATTTTGGACGAATCGCGAGGAATGCTATTTTATCCGTTTTGACCGAGACAAACACTACTCAGCATGCTTATAGACTGAAAATTTCAGATACTGAAACAAGAAGACCCTTTGAAACCATTTCGATAAGATATAAGGCGATGGCCAACCAAAAAACTTTTCATCGCAAATGCAAATGCGATCTTTATTCTAGCACAGGCTTATTTTATTCCAGCCGACTGAGCCGAGTCTCGAGATTATTTGTGACTGTTTCTGCAACAAAGCCCAACTGTGACGAATGATCATTATCATTTGAGTCGCGTCATGAGAAACTATGTGGTTTCCGAACAGGTCCGACACAAACCGGCCTGTACAGTTACAGAAGATGGATAGAAGCTTAAAATTCTAGACATTGTTTTAGTTACTTGACCCCGTGTAGACTTGTGTCTTTGATTTAAACTTACCTTGTGTAAATTTTTGAAATTGCAGTGTATTTATCTGGCTATCGTCACCAGCTTATAAATAAATGTTTGACGGCCAAACTTCTCCAATAAGGCTATCGCTATCATAAACTTCGAAAGACTTACTAATACTCCAGTCCCTGAGGGGTCATTCGTGTGCACGAGAGGTCCAGAGAAATTTTTCCATAAATGGTTAGAGACATAATTATCTGAGGTGCAAAAAAAAAATCAAGGGTGATCGGCTAAAATCATGGTACGGTCCGAGAAATCCAAGATGGCCACAATATGCTTTTACCTGGTTTTTGGACTCAAAATGATTATATTAGAAGAGAATAGATACAAATAAAATGTTTCATGTCATTTTATAATGGCTAAACATCAAAAATATTTTTCAGGGGCCTGAAAACCATACAAAATTGGTCAAATATTGATAAAAAGTTGAGGATGGGGTACAACCGTCTCCTACACTGTCACTCATAATTGATATAATGCTTAGAAAACACCATTTAAATTTCAACTGGACATAAGTCTAAAAGACTAAAAGTTCTTTAAATGGCTTTATTCTGACCCCGATGTCTGATAAAAGTGCCTCAAAAGTGGGTGGGGTGAACAGACCCTTTCGACAAAAATAACCATTTCGCTTAATTAAGTTGTCACAACTTGCTTCTAATTAGTTAGTTTGACATAAAATATCCAAATAGATAAAAAGTAATTCAAATACAAGCTTTTTCAAAATTAAATGGTAAATATGCCTTAATAATTAATGTCTTTGAATGCATTTATTCTGGCTTTGCTTTGCCTTAAAAGCGGGTGGGATAAGCACACCTTTTTGCAAACAATGACTATTTAATCTCAGTTAGCTATTACAACTTGTTTCTGTTTAGTATTTCGGATACTATATTTAATAGTAATAGGAAGAGATAAAAATACATGGTTATGTGCAATTTTGCCTGATGTAACACCAGTGGGATAAATACATGCTTTATAATTTTCAGTAATTCTATCTTGCTCCATGTTGCCAAACCTAAAGGGTTACTGCAGCTGGTGTTGTGCCGTGTGGCGGCCCTATAAAGTCTCCCCGTACATCATCCATAGTGCAGGTTATATTTTATTTTTGGTCCTTTGAGATCAGAGAGGATATTCTGAGAAATCATAAATTTATTATCGGTTAAGATTCATTTTCTAACCAGTGTTTGACATATTTGTTCCTATTCAGATAACACTAGTCGTTGAATCGACTAACCTGTTGAAAGTTGCAAAATTTCAGTAATTCTATCTGGCTCCATGTTGCCAAACCTAAAGGGTCACTGACGAGACATTAATAGTCGAAACCGCGGTATGGCCCATCCCCTTTCTCATTAATATGTTCACTGCTCTTAAAGGATCTCAGTTTTAATTTTTATTTGCTATTACTGCAGCTTGTGTTGTGCCGTGTGGCGGCCCTAAAATGTCTCCCCATACATCATCCATAGTGCAGGTTATATTTTATTTTTGGTCCTTTGAGATCAGCGAGGATATTCTGAGAAATCATAAATTCATTATCGGTTACGATTCATTTTCTAACCAGTGTTTGACATATTTGTTCTTATTCAGATAACACTAGTCTTTGAATCGACTAACCTGTTGAAAGTTGCAAAATTTCAGTAATTCTATCTGGCTCCATGTTTCCAAACCTAAAGGGTCACTGACGAGACTTTAATAGTCGAAACCGCGGTATGGCCCATCCCCTTTCTCATTAATATGTTCACTGCTCTTAAAGGATCTCAATTTTAATTTTTATTTGCTATTACTGCAGCTGGTGTTGTGCCGTGTGGCGGCCCTAAAAAGTACAAGTAGGCAAAGATCAGGAAAAGGCGCAATCAACTCCCACAAAGACTCCCCGTACAGCATCCATAGTGCAGGTTATACTTTATTTTTTGTCCTTTGAGATCAGCGAGGATATTCTGAGAAATCATAAATCTATTATCGGTTAAGATTCATTTTCTAACCAGTGTTTGACATATTTGTTCCTATTCGGGTAACACTAGTCTTTGAATCGACTAACCTGTTGAAAGTTGCAAAATTTCAGTAATTCTATCTGGCTCCATGTTGCCAAACCTAAAGGGTCACTGACGAGACTTTAATAGTCGAAACCGCGGTATGGCACATCCCCTTTCTCATTTATATGTTCACTGCTCTTAAAGGATCTCAGTTTTAATTTTTATTAGCTATTATTGCAGCTGGTGTTGTGCCGTTTGGCGGCCCTAAAAAGTCTCCCCGTACATCATCCATAGTGCAGGTTATATTTTATTTTTAGTCCTTTGAGATCAGCGAGGATATTCTGAGAAATCATAAATTTATTATCGGTTAAGATTCATTTTCTAACCAGTGTTTGACATATTTGTTCCTATTCAGATAACACTAGTCTTTGAATCGACTAACCTGTTGAAAATTGCAAAATTTCAGTAATTCTATCTGGCTTCATGTTGCCAAACCTAAAGGGTCACTGACGAGACTTTAATAGTCGAAACCGCGGTATGGCCCATCCCCTTTCTCATTAATATGTTCACTGCTCTTAAAGGATCTCAGTTTTAATTTTTATTTGCTATTACTGCAGCTGGTGTTGTGCCGTGTGGCTGCCCTTAAAAGTCTCCCCGTACATCATCCATAGTGCAGGTTATATTTTATTTTTGGTCCTTTGAGATCAGCGAGGATATTCTGAGAAATCATACATTTATTATCGGTTAAGATTCATTTTCTAACCAGTGTTTGACATATTTGTTCCTATTCAGATAACACTAGTCGTTGAATCGACTAACCTGTTGAAAGTTGCAAAATTTCAGTAATTCTATCTGGCTCCATGTTGCCAAACCTAAAGGGTCACTGACGAGACTGTAATAGTCGAAACCGCGGTATGGCCCATCCTCTTTCTCATTAATATGTTCACTGCTCTTAAAGGATCTCAGTTTTAATTTTTATTTGCTATTACTGCAGCTTGTGTTGTGCCGTGTGGCGGCCCTAAAAAGTCTCCCCGTACATCATCCATAGTGCAGGTTATATTTTATTTTTGGTCTTTTGAGATCAGCGAGGATATTCTGATAAATCATAAATTTATTATCGGTTAAAATTTATTTTCTAACCAGTGTTTGACATATTTGTTCCTATTCAGTTAACACTAGTCTTTGAATCGACTAACCTGTTGAAAGTTGCAAAATTTCAGTAATTCTATCTGGCTCCATGTTGCCAAACCTAAAGGGTCACTGACGAGACTTTAATAGTCGAAACCGCGTATGGCCCATCCCCTTTCTCATTAATATGTTCACTGCTCTTAAAGGATCTCAGTTTTAAATTTTATTGATATGCCATCTTTGCCTGACATAACACCAAACTAAAACTACAGGCTAGAAAAATATCAGGAAACTATCAAACTGTGATGACATAAAACAAAACAATGAACAGGGCCTTTTACTTTACTGTCACCCACTATCAGCTCTAGATCAGCTGGCTAACTTGCATTCCGATACACTTTGTGACCTCGCTCCATCTCCGTGGAGAGGTCTAACGGAGCACCGATGGAAATATTCCGTCTACTACAATTCATGTATGACTAAGACCAGAGATCGCTCACCTGATCTTGACAGTTTTCAGTTCAGAAAAATCATTACACGTTACACACGTATAGGTTATACATGTAACCAATGATATGCGACAGTCTGCATGCTTAGTTTTTAACCCAATCATGGTTGATAACTATGCTGCCTTCTTTAATTGCACGCCGGTGGGTCGGGCGTTAGATTTTGATGACTCAGATGATGGTCCCGACATAAAGCTATCAATTTTAGTTGCTTGGCCAACCGGGGTTTAACTGATGTTTTTCTTTTGCTCCAGATTTCAGTAAATAATTTGGCGCCTAGGAATCTCAATCGTCGGACAGATTACTGAATATTTGAGTCTTCGTTTTTGATTCATCATGGTGGTTATCATGATTTATTTGATTGTCCTTGATGATTCATTGACTAGTTAGAGATTCACCACGAGGATCAAACAACTAACTAAATGTTGTGAACTATTGCTGAAGATGAGGGTGAGGATAGAGCACTGTAAAAGCCATTAAATCCCCCCCTCCACAGTAATTTTATATTACTGATCTTTCCAAGGCGATACTTTTGTTGTGGTTCTATTTGCTTTGTTTTTAGAGTCGAATTTCTGGGCTGTTTGAACCTTATGTACGTTTTCATAGTTTTAGTTAAGTCCAATTAACTGTGTGGCCGCCTATTGGGAAATAGCTGCTCACTCAGCTTACTCAGCTCAGTCTTTGTTTCGACTACCATGTTGAAAGTTGCAAAATTTCAGTAATTCTCTTTGGCTCCATGTTGCCAAATCTAAAGGGTCACTGACGAGACTTTAATAGTCGAAACCGCGGTATGGCCCATCCTCTTTCTCATTAATGTGTTCGCTGCTCTTAAAGGAGCTCAGTTTTAATTTTTATTTGCTATTACCGCAGCTGGTGTTGTGCCGTGTGGCGGCCCTAAAAAGTCTCCCCCTACATCATCCATAGTGCATGTTAAATTTTCCTTTTGGTCCTTTGAGATCAGCGAGGGTATTCTGAGAAATCAGAAATTTATTGTCGGTTAAGATTCATTTTCTTGCCAATATTTAATATATTTGGTCCCATTTAGATAATACTAGTCTTTGTTTCGACTACCATGTTGAAAGTTGCAAAATTTCAGTAATTCTCTTTGGCTCCATGTTGCCAAATCTAAAGGGTCACTGACGAGACTTTAATAGTCGAAACCGCGGTTTGGCCCATCCTCTTTCTCATTAATGTGTTCGCTGCTCTTAAAGGATCTCAGTTTTAATTTTTATTTGCTATTACCGCACCTGGTGTTGTGCCGTGTGACGGCCCTAAAAGTCTATCCGTACATCATCCATAGTGCAGGTTATATTTTCCTTTTGGTCCTTTGAGATAAGTGAGGGTATTCTGAGAAATCAGAAATTTATTATCGGTTAAGATTCATTTTCTTGCCAATATTTAATATATTTGGTCCCATTTAGATAATACTAGTCTTTGTTTCAACTACGATGTTGAAAGTTGCAAAATTTTAGTAATTCTCTTTGGCTCCATGTTGCCAAATCTAAAGGGTCACTGACGAGACTTTAATAGTCGAAACCGCGGTATGGCCCATCCTCTTTCTCATTAATGTGTTCGCTGCTCTAATAGGATCTCAGTTTTAATTTTTATTTGCTATTACCGCAGCTGGTGTTGTGCCGTGTGGCGGCCCTAAAAAGTCTCCCCGTACATCATCCATAGTGCAGGTTATATTTTCCTTTTGGTGATCAGCAAGGGTATTCTGAGAAATCAGAAATTTATTATCCGTTAAGATTCATTTTCTTGCCAATATTTAATATATTTGGTCCCATTTAGATAATACTAGTCTTTGTTTCGACTACCATGTTGAAAGTTGCAAAATTTCAGTAATTCTCTTTGGCTCCATTTTGCCAAATCTAAAGGGTCACTGACGAGACTTTAATAGTCGAAACCGCGGTATGTGCCCACCCTCTTTGATATTAATGTGTTCGCTGCTCTTAAAGGATCTCAGTTTTAATTTTTATTTACTCAGCTTACGATATGTTCTCTATATATTCGTACCTAATTGTTAATTAAGTTTTTTCCCCGCCATTTTTTGCATTTGAATTTCTTTCTGATTGCGCCTTTTCCTTAGCATTGCCTACTTGTACCTTGTAATAGAAGGGAAGGTAATGATCCCTACCATGAGATGTGTCCTGTATGGACCCAAGGAGCACTGGTGACAAAATTAACAAAGAGGATAACTTAAGATTGTTACATACAATATAAAAGCTCTAAGGCACATGGTTTTAGAAGAAACTTTTTGTATACTTTAAATTCTGTAAATTCTGTAAATTTTTGAAATTGCAGCAAGATGTCTGTCTTTCGCTGCCAGTTTTATAAAAGGTCACTGATGAAGGTTCATTACCCGAAATTGTACAATATGGCCCATCTTCTAGCTTTGTATTTTACTGCTTCCAAAGGATCTAACAATTATTTTTATCTGTTGTAGGTATATGAGAGCTAATGCTCCCTTGGGGTAGGGTCATTTTCAACCCCAGGGGCAACATTTGAGCCGCCTCATGGGAAAACCAACAATCTTTATAGGCGAAAACAAAGACGCAGATCAGCTTCGCGGTAACCGCGAAGCTGATCAGCGCCTTTGTTTTCGCTACACAGATAGTACACTTTCTCTTCTTCTAAAATCCAAAATTTAAAGTTTCTAGACTGCTTCTGTGACTGTGCAGCATGATTCATGTCGGTCCTGTTCGGAAACCACATTGTTGGTTTTCCCACGAAGTGGCTCATTTGATGGATCTATGTATCGTAAAGCACCATACAAGATTGTTGCATACTTAATATACAGCAATAGCTTTGAGCCTTGCAGTTTCAGAGAAAGGTACAAGTAGGCAAAGATCAGGAAAAGGCGCAATCAGAAAAAGATTCCCACTCCAAAAACCGAGGTGGGAAAAAACCAAACTAACAATCAGGTACTTATATCATGAAACATATCGTAAGCCGAATGAGCAGCTATTTTCCCAATAGGTGGCCACTCAGTTACCCTAACTTAACTAAAAATATGAAAACATACATAAGGCGCCAACAGCACAAAAAAATTTTACACACCAAGACATAAAACAAAAAGAACCACCACAGAAGTATCGACTTGGAACGATCAGTAACACAAAGTTACTGGCGGGCTTAAACCGGTTTTACATGGCCATAACCTCACCCTCAGCTTCTGCAGTGGTTCATAACATTTAGTTAGTTATTCGGTCCTCGTGGTGAATCTCTAACTAGTCAATGAATCATCAAGAACAAACAAATAAATCATGATAAATATCCTGATGAATCAAAAACCAGGACTCACAAACTGAGTAAGCTGCCCGACGATGGAGATCCCTGGGCGCCGAATAACCTACTAACTCCGGAGCAAAAGAAAAACACCAGTTGGACCCCGGTGGGCCAAGCAACAGACAAGAAGCTCCGGCCTCAACCAACTAAAATGAATAGCTTTATGTCGGGGTCATCATAGAGTCTGACGCCCGACCCACCGGCGTGCAATTAAAGAAGGCAGCATAGTTATCAACCATGATTGGGTTAAAAACTAAGCATGCAGACTGTCGCATAACATTCAAGTTATAACCTATACGTCTGTAACGTGTTATGATTTTTCTGAACTGAAAAGAAAAATCATTAATTCCTTTAAGTTTCTTAAATTTGTAAACCAAGTCACCATAAAATTCAGGTTCCGAAAGGCCCTCACTTAAAAGCGTCTTTAACCCAACATTATATTTGGAAATCAATTCATAGTGTCTACGATAAAATTTAG
The DNA here is from genome assembly GCA_964017185.1 of Rugalucina vietnamica. Taxonomy (NCBI): domain Eukaryota; kingdom Metazoa; phylum Mollusca; class Bivalvia; order Lucinida; family Lucinidae; genus Rugalucina; species Rugalucina vietnamica. The sequence goes on along the minus strand of OZ024875.1, from coordinate 57,442,734 downwards.
AAAATGTTTTTCGAAGTTTATGATACCGATAGCCCTGTTGGAGAAGTTTTGCCGTTAAACATTTATTTCGAGCGTTGAAGTCTGTAACATGATTGCAGACTCTAGCAAACCTAATAAGTTGCGAAATGTATACACCATAAGAAGCACGACGAGGAACGTCACCATCCAAAAAAGGAAAATTTACTATATCAAAATCAAAGTCATCGCGCTTATCATAAATTTTAGAAGAAACAAATCCATTTGCAACAGAAAGATGTAGATCTAAAAAGGGGGCTTCAGTATCTGTGATATTGGCTTTGTTCAACTGAAGTTCAGGTGGATAAATTTGATTGACCATACCTTCAAAATAAGGGTTGTCAATGTTCAAAAGGTCATCGAGGTACCTAGATGTGGAATTAAAAGCCTCGATAACATCAGCTTGATTATCATGGTTAAGAGAATCCATGAAATCTCTTTCGTAGCAGTATAAAAATAAATCAGCTACGAGAGGTGCGCAATTTGTACCCATCGGAATTCCAACAATTTGTCTGTATAACTTGGTCCCAAATCTAATATAAATATTATCAAGGAGATAGGATAAGGCGTCGCATACATTCTGACATGACCAAAGAAGAAGATTTGTTCCCATGATAAGCATATGATTGACAGTTAATGAGGCCCCTGTGGCATAGTCTGAATGGACTGCAGGGGCTTGGTTGGCAGGGCTAATAAATAGGATTCTTTAACATTGCTGCACACCTCAGGATGGGACCAAGTTTGACTCCATGGGCTTGATTGTGCCTCATAACATTGTATTTTTCTTATTATATTCCTATCGCAGACCCAAGGGGTATGGTTGGCAAGATTTATAGAAGAAACTACAATCCACTACTATACACAAAATTTAAAAGCCATGAACTTTGTGGTTTCAGAGAAGAATATTTTTTATGGCTTTCCTATTGTAAGAAGGTACAAGTAGGCAAAGATCAGGAAAAGGCGCAATCAGAAAAAGATTCCCACTCCAAAAACCGAGGTGGGAAAAAACCAAACTAACAATCAGGTACTTATACCATGAAACATATCGTAAGCCGAATGGGCAGCTATTTTCCCAATAGGTGGCCACTCAGTTACCTTAACTTAACTAAAAATATGAAAACATACATAAGGCGCCAACAGCACAAAAAATTTTAAACACCAAGACATAAAACAAAATCTTTTTCTGATTGCGCCTTTTCCTGATCTTTGCCTACTTGTACCTTTTTCCCATTATAAGTCTATATGGCAGATACTTATTTGTTTGGACTACCAATATTGTTACATAGACAATATAAAAGCTCTGGGTCTTGTGTTTCCCAATGTATGCCTATGACGAACGACGATGGATCATGGAGTCTTGCTATCTTATAAGCTCACTTGATAAGCCTTTGGCTCAGGTAAGATAAAAAGGCTTTATAGTTTTTTTTTTTAAATAGGAGCATGAATAACAAATATTGTTTGTTTCTTTTTTTTTTTATTCATTTTGATTTCATTTCATCTGTCTTAAATGTGGGTGCGGTAAACAAACACCATATATGGAAAATATAAAGTTTGATCCTTTGGAAGCAATGAAAACGTTCAAAGGGAGGTATTATGGGCCATATTGCGCAATTTCGGGTACTGAACCCACACCAATGACCCTTTCTTTTTTTCTTTTTTTTCAGTTACCTGAGGGCAAGCCATTTATTCTCCCCGTCGGGGAGGACCATCCCTCTGGATAACTTACAAACTACATGGGTGGATTTGGGTATAAAGAAAGTGCGTTCATTCTCCACTCCTCATTCTCTCTTCATTCAGACTTTATACAACATGAGGTTATAGTTAGTTAGCATTATGAACAGGTCAAGAACAATGGTTTTATCAATAATAATATAATAGTAATAATAAAATTATATTAGATTTTGCTGCGTATAATAATCTGTAATTCTACCAACTTTAATACATGAATTAAAGCTAAACTTCAGTTACAATGTGTTAACCTCAGATAAATGAAAAACATACATGTATGTAAAGCAACATAAGAAAAATAGGTTGTCTTGTAGACTCTCTCTCATGGCCTGGCAGTGCCTTGTTTTATTAGATGAACTTACAGATAATCTTAATGGTATGATTTTGGTATTATCAGGGAAGTTTTGAGAACACTCAGTGTATTGACAATAAAAAATCTCTGTATTTAAGCCATTTTTCCTCTTTTACTGTTGCTGTGTGCTGTTCAAGGCAGTGTATATACTTGATTTTTCTAAGAAGTGCAACAAGTGATAAAAAGGTTGATTAAGGCTGATTAAGACGTTTCGTTGCATACATATAGTGCTAAATTATAATGAAGAGTAGCAAGTCTGCACTAGTATATGTGTTTCCTATGTTAAAAATAAACAATTCTTCTATAAATGAAAGATTGACATTTTTGTTAATTAAGCAATTAGTAAGTTGTCTAATAAGTGATTGACTTTCTGGACATGTCCAAAGCAAATGACTGATGGTCTCTTTTTCTCCACAATAATTACATGTTGAGTTTTGTACATATTTCATTTTGTGTAACAGTTTTTTTAGTAGGTAGAACTCTATGGTTAATGCGCACTTGAAACCACTGTAATTTAGTGCCTATTGGTAAGTTAAAAGGTGATACATATATATCTTTCCATGTGTCTTGTTCAATATTATATGCATTTTCCCATTTGGGCTGAGATGTGGGTTTATCATTGTTATTATTTAGAATATTATAGAAATCTTTACCACCTTTCTTTGATTTTATAAGCAGAAATACATTAATTGGAATAAATGACATTTTTAGATTTTTTTTAAAATTAACAATGACCCTTTCTTAAACCGGTGACGATATTTATAAGGCTTCTAAAGAACTTATGTTAATCCTACTTCCGGTTTAACTTGAAGAATAACATAGAATGATTAGATCCTTTGGAAGCAGTAAACTATTAAAAGGGCAAAGTACAATGTCGGGTAATGAACCCTCATCAATTCATATATGACCCTGAGAAACTGGCAACGAAAGCCAGGATTTCAAAAATGTTTACATAATCAAAGACTCATATTCCCAAAGGGGCCAGATTATATAAATAGTGTTTAGAAGATGTAATTTAAAATATCTAGATGTTTGGCGTTAAGTTCGAATTAAAATTCAAATATTTTTATTGATCCCAAATGATCAAAAGAAAAATATAATCTGCACTATAGATTAAAAATATGGGGTAACTTTTTAATGGGGCGCCACATGGCGCAACACCAGTTGTAGTAATAGCAAAGAAAATGTAAGTATTTGATCATCTGGAAGCAGTAAAACATTTATAGGGTGAAGGTGGGCCAAATTGTACAATTTTTGGTAACAAGCCTTCATATGACCCTTTACAAGCATTCTCCAAGCAAAATATCAATTCTGAGTGAAATTTACATTAAATAGGACAAATCATGTACCTTTTTTTCTGATACAAATTTAAGATATTAAGTGTTAAGGATGGGTAAAGTGGCTTGAAAGCATGCATGTATATCACGTTTTGTCTATTTATACATTTTGTGTAAAAAGAGCTAAGAAGAAGCAAGTTGTGAAAACTTAGTTAAGTTCAAAGTTTATTTTTTGATGAAAGGGTTTGCTTACCCCACCCACTTTTAAGGCACTTTTATCTGAATTCAAGATCAGAATAAATCCATTAAAAGAAAGTAAGCATATAAGCTACTGTCTAATCAAAGTTCAAAAGGTGTTTTCCAAGTATAGTAAAGCATTAATGAGTGATAGAGAAGGTAACAGTTGTACACCTTCTTCATACTTTCATCATTTGACAAACGTTGTGCAGTGTTCAGGCCCCTGAAAAATATTTTTGATGTTTAGCCATGATAAAATGACATGAAACCTTTTGTTGGTATCTCTTCTCTCCATATAATTATAATTATTTTGAATCCAAAAACCAAGTAAAATCATGCTGTGGTTGCTAATTGGATGTATAAGTCATTTTCAAGAAAATTAGCCGCCATCTTTGTGGCCATCTTGGATTTCTCTTACTAAAATTGTGTGAAATTGCAACGAGCATATTTGTATCACTTTTGACCTATTATAAACATTTTATATCAAAAATACTAATTAGAAGCAATTTGTGACAACTTAATTATTAATAATTAGCGAAATGGTTATTTTTGTCGAAATGGTCTGTTTACCCCACCCACTTTTGAGGCAATTTTATCAAACATCAGGGTCAGAATAAAGCCATTTAAAGAACCTAGTCTTTTAGCCTAATTATGCCTTCCTTATTGATACAGGGTTCAAAAGGCTAAAAAGTTCGAATTTGTTTATAGAATGTAATGTGGCTTTCAATCGTCCATGTTTGTAATAAATTAGGAAGCATTTCAATCACATGTATACTACTGACACAAATTGTATCAAACATTTCGACCAAACATGTGAATCATTAATAATATATGAATATTCCAAAAATTTAGCCATCCCAACGGCCAAAACAAAAAAAAGGCAAAGCAAACAAAGCAACACAAACAATATAAAGCAAAGCAAATAATAAGGCAAAGCAAACAAAAGAAAAAGTCTACAAAAGCCTCTTCATACAGAGTTTAAGTTTTGAACTAGGCTACAAGCTTAAAGCCATGTGTTCAGATTTAGATCTATAAAAGCCAGTTCTTGTGATCAAAATTTCAACAAGTACCATACGCAATCAAAGGGAACTAACTCAATACTACACTGTATGTGTAATAAATGTGATTTGTATGTAACAAAAAAAAAAAAAAAAAAAGAAAACAATGGTCCAGAATGCCTTGCTCCAAAATCAAATTTCATACCACGAAACTGCAGTCCAATAATATGAAGAAAAGTAAATTTATGTAAAAGGAGGACTTTGTATACCAAAGCAATTCAAGGTTTAATACATGCCATATTCTAACAACATATAAAAGTAGACAAGATCCGCTAATGAACTGTTACGATGATAAAAAAACAAAAATACAGAGTAGTTATGTTCTAAAATTCAAACATTTTTTTTTTATACTGTATTCTTACAATCTAAATAGTTCTTTAAGAAATTTCATTACATTTAATTTGAAGACAGAATTGGGTAATTTCTAATTTATAAAGTTTATTTTATGTTAAATTACTATGAGGAAAACTTGGATTATCAAGGGTGTAAACCATGCAAGGCATATATATATAGATAACAACTGACCATGCTTATATTAACAAAGTTCAACAGCATTTTAAAATTCTATCAGACTGTTTAAATGAATATGGCATGTAATTAAAATCAAAAAAGACATTTATGGAACAACAATAATACAACATATACACACATCTTACCTACTAATAGCACTATTCAGTCAGTTCTTGAAAAAAAGCTTTCTAATTCAGACTTGTAATCAGCATCATACAGATTCTTACAATATTCTTCAATGCTGTAAATAAACCCATAATCAAGAACATAATATGCTTAGCCATTTAATGTTTATGCACAAATTGAATTTGAGTCTCACAAACCCTTGAAGGCATACTGATATCATCTTAATTGAGCCACCTATCGCATATATTAGTTGAAATGACAAGTAGAAAGAAACGTTTTAGGGTATTGTTTCCCTCTGTATTTAAGTCCATTTATCGATTCCGAAGCTAATCACATTAGAAGTTTTATAAAAATTCCTTTCATTAATAAAGGAATTGACTTTATTGATTTACCAAGCATATTCCAAGATAAATCAGTGATACAGTCTATACCTACCTACTTCCAAAATTCAGAACCTCCTATTATTTGTTACAAATATAACAAACCAATCAGAAATACTATTTTTAATTTCAATAAACTTGTTTCTGATCTTGATATCCATGCTAATACTCCCAAGTCTTGAGATTGTAAAGATTCAAAATATGTTTATCAACCAGCCGGACATATAGTTACTGGAAATTTAAAAATAATTTCGGATTCTAGAATTCGCAAAATTGTTTCTAAAGGTCCGAAATATAGATTCCCTTCCTACATTTATTTCGACAAATGTAGAGAGGATATTGCATCTGCATTAAATGATTTCGGTAATCGATGGTGTAAACGAGAGGGTGTTGAGTATAATGCTCTTAAAGAATGGAAAAGAAGTATCTTCCCTATCGTGGATAAACGTATTAAGTTTTATTCACACAATACTAATCTTTTACCTCCTAAACCCAAATCGTCATTTAGGCATTTGAAGCAGGGTATCCAAGAATTTCACAGAAAGTATGTCTTGGTTCCGGCAGACAAAGCCGCAAACAATGTTGTTGTCGTTTGTAGGCTTCACTACGTAAACACCTTAAAACAGGAGCTTGATGGTACCAGGGCTTATCTGGAGACAGATACTGATGAAGTGTCTGTAGTTAATGCCCACTTAAACGATTTACCTGTTAAGTTTTCTGTTTGTGTCAATGAAGGCCAAGACAAACTTCCTACGATGTATTGGTTACCTAAGCTTCACAAAAGACCATACAAAGGTACAAGTAGGCAAAGATCAGGAAAAGGCGCAATCAGAAAAAGATTCCCACTCCAAAAACCGAGGTGGGAAAAAACCAAACCAACAATCAGGTACTTATACCATGAAACATATCGTAAGCCGAATGAGCAGCTATTTTCCCAATAGGTGGCCACTCAGTTACCTTAACTTAACTAAAAATATGAAAACATACATAAGGCGCCAACAGCACAAAAAAATTTTCAAACACCAAGACATAAAACGAAAAGAACCACCACAGAAGTATCGACTTGGAACGATCAGTAACACAAAGTTACTGGCGGGCTTAAACCGGTTTTACATGGCCATAACCTCACCCTCAGCTTCTGCAGTGGTTCATAATATTTAGTTAGTTATTCGGTCCTCGTGGTGAATCTCTAACTAGTCAATGAATTATCAAGAACAAACAAATAAATCATGATAAACATCCTGATGAATCAAAAACCAGGACTCACAGACTGAGTAAGCTGCCCGACGATGGAGATCCCTGGGCGCCGAATAACCTACTAACTTCGGAGCAAAAGAAAAACACCAGTTGGACCCCGGTGGGCCAAGCAACAGACAAGAAGCTCCGGCCCCAACCAACTAAAATGAATAGCTTTATGTCGGGGCCATCATAGAGTCTGACGCCCGACCCACCGGCGTGCAATTAAAGAAGGCAGCATAGTTATCAACCATGATTGGGTTAAAAACTAAGCATGCAGACTGTCGCATAACATTCAAGTTATAACCTATACGTTTGTAACGTGTTATGATTTTTCTGAACTGAAAAGAAAAATCATTAATTCCTTTAAGTTTCTTGAATTTGTAAACCAAGTCACCATAAAATTCAGGTTCCGAAAGGCCATCACTTAAAAGCGTCTTTAACCCAACATTATATTTGGAAATCAATTCATAGTGTCTACGATAAAATTTAGAAAATGTTTTTCGAAGTTTATGATACCGATAGCCCTGTTGGAGAAGTTTTGCCGTTAAACATTTATTTCGAGCGTTGAAGTCTGTAACATGATTGCAGACTCTAGCAAACCTAATAAGTTGCGAAATGTATACACCATAAGAAGCACGACGAGGAACGTCACCATCCAAAAAAGGAAAATTTACTATATCAAAATCAAAGTCATCGCGCTTGTCATAAATTTTAGAAGAAATAAATCCATTTGCAACAGAAAGATGTAGATCTAAAAAGGGGGCTTCGGTATCTGAGATATTGGCTTTGTTCAACTGAAGTTCAGGTGGATAAATTTGATTGACCATACCTTCAAAATAAGGGTTGTCAATGTTCAAAAGGTCATCGAGGTACCTAGATGTGGAATTAAAAGCCTCGATAACATCAGCTTGATTATCATGGTTAAGAGAATCCATGAAATCTCTTTCGTAGCAGTATAAAAATAAATCAGCTACGAGAGGTGCGCAATTTGTACCCATCGAAATTCCAACAATTTGTCTGTATAACTTGGTCCCAAATCTAATATAAATATTATCAAGGAGATAGGATAAGGCGTCGCATACATTCTGACATGACCAAAGTGTATACCGACTTTGGTCAGAGGAAGTGAAAAAAGCCTTTCTGTCATTACATGCCAAATAAAGTGAACCATAGTTTTTTAATGCCCTTTTGAAGGTCCACTCTATCAAATCCAGAAGTTTTTCTTTAATTAGATTATGTGGTAATGTTGTATACAGAGTAGAAAAATCATATGTAGACAAGCTTGTCGCACGGAACCCTCTACACTTCAATTTACTGAGCACCTCACCAGAATTTTTAATTGACCAAAACCAATTTTTATTTGAAGTTTCATACACTGTCTCACAGTATCTTATAACATGAGATTTGATAGCAGTAAGACAGGAAGTTAATAATTTAGAAAGTTCAGTGGTAGTACAAGAGCTAGAATTTGCAATAAATCTAGCTTTGTATGGTCTTTTGTGAAGCTTAGGTAACCAATACATCGTAGGAAGTTTGTCTTGGCCTTCATTGAGACAAACAGAAAACTTAACAGGTAAATCGTTTAAGTGGGCATTAACTACAGACACCTCATCAGTATCTGTCTCCAGATAAGCCCTGGTACCATCAAGCTCCTGTTTTAAGGTGTTAACGTAGTGAAGCCTACAAACGACAACAACATTGTTTGCGGCTTTATCTGCCGGAACCAAGACATACTTTCTATGAAATTCTTGGATACCCTGCTTCAAATGCCTAAATGACGATTTGGGTTTAGGAGGTAAAAGATTAGTATTTTGTGAATAAAACTTAATACGTTTATCCACAATAGTGAAGATACTTCTTTTCCATTCTTTAAGAGCATTATCCTCAACACCCTCTCGTTTACACCATCGATTACCGAAATCATTTAATGCAGATGAAATCTCCTCTCTACATTTGTCTAAGTTAATGTAGGAAGGGAATCTATATTTCGGACCTTTAGAAACAATTTTGCGAATTCTAGAATCCGAAATTATTTTTAAATTTCCAGTAACAATATGTCCAGCGGGTTGATAAACATATTTTGAATCTTTACAATCTCAAGACTTAGGAGTATTAGCATGGATATCAAGATCAGAAACAAGTTTATTGAAATTAAAAATTGTATTTCTGATTGGTTTGTTATATTTGTAACAAATAATAGGAGGTTCTGAATTTTGGAAGTAGGTAGGTATAGACTGTATCACTGATTTAAGCTGGAATATGCTTGGTAAATCAATAAAGTCAATTCCTTTATTGATGAAAGGAATTTTAATAAAACTTCTAATGTGATTAGATTCGGAATCGATAAATGGACGAAGAGCATGCTGAGTATAACATCTTGTTAACAGTGCAGCGTCATACATTTGATGATTTCTATCGTAAAATCTATTAGCCTCTGTGTCCAAGGAACGTAATGCAGCAATAGGTAGAGAACTAAGATACGACAGCATTGGATGTCGACCGTGAATCCTTAGTTTAACAGCTAAATCATTAAGAGAAATGTTCAATTTCAATGCAGCACACCGTTTACGTTTGTCATTACCCTTTTTCCGTATACCATGAGATCTAGATTTACGTTTACGAGAGTCCGAAAGTGTAAGTACATCAAAATCGGGCATTTTGGAAATATTGCCTTCATGGTAAATGTTGTCGTTAAATCCCAGTGGAAAGGGTGTTTGCAGTAATTTTATCCATTTAAGTTCAGTTTCAAATCGTTTAATGTTTTTGAATCTAACTGAAGAATTTTCATCATATGAGATTTTCTCCACTGGTTGAACTTTAACATCATTGGGAGAATGACCAGTGCGCTTAAAATGCTGGTACAGAAAGGTATCATTATTTTTGGGCTTTCTGATTCTACGATAGTGCTCACCAAAGCGTTTTTGCAAAGTTCGACAAGTTTGTCCAACATATTGCATCCTACAATTGTTTGTATTTCAAGTAAGAACATATACAAGATCCATTGATTTTCAGTCTAAATCAGAATCATTAACCACTGAAAATGTCCTACCATTCACAGATGAAGTGATAGTAGTCTTAGAGCATAAATGATTGCAACAGTTGCACTTCTTGGCATTGCACTTAGAAATACTAGGGTACATTCCAGGTCTCTTGAACGGATTAATATATTTACGTAAAATTGGTGATTTGAGTGGAGATAACCTAATCTGAAGATTATTACGAAACATATTAGAATTAGAAGCTCCGTGTAGATTAACAGTAGATGCCGAAAATAAATTAAGAGGTGTCACCCTTACAGTAGGTAATAAATTTTGAAAATTGTTAGTTGAATGAGGAATCCGTACAGTAGACGCGGCATGCAACCTAAGGGGAGTTAATGTAATTCCTAATCTTTTTGTGATAGTCATAGTTGGGAGTATTGTGTTGATACTGCCAAAAGGAGCGCGACACTCATACCGGTTATAGAATAAATAATGCACTTAATCGTAATGCAAAATCTTTCCAATGAAAGAAAAAGGTATAACCGAAACCCACACCTCAGGTCCATGTCTAATACAAGTCCATGGATAGAAACGTAAGAATCGCTTATACAACGAGATACGAGTGACGGTCAAATAATGACCTTCAATACGGTATCGAAGAGTTGTGGTAGTTAGAGATAGGTAAATACAAACTGATTGCAAGCAATCCCTGAGGATTGGAAAAATAAGAGCATTAAATGGATGTACGGGGAGACTTTTTAGGGCCGCCACACGGCACAACCACAAGAACTCTGATATAAAAAGGTACAAGTAGGCAAAGATCAGGAAAAGGCGCAATCAGAAAAAGATTCCCACTCCAAAAGCTAGATTTATTGCAAATTCTAGCTCTTGTACTACCACTGAACTTTCTAAATTATTAACTTCCTGTTAAGTTTTCTGTTTGTGTCAATGAAGGCCAAGACAAACTTCCTACGATGTATTGGTTACCTAAGCTTCACAAAAGACCATACAAAGCTAGATTTATTGCAAATTCTAGCTCTTGTACTACCACTGAACTTTCTAAATTATTAACTTCTTGTCTTACTGCTATCAAATCTCATGTTATAAGATACTGTGAGACAGTGTATGAAACTTCAAATAAAAATTGGTTTTGGTCAATAAAAAATTCTGGTGAGGTGCTCAGTAAATTGAAGTTTAGAAGGTTCCGTGCGACAAGCTTGTCCACATATGATTTTTCTACTCTGTATACAACATTACCACATAATCTAATTAAAGAAAAACTTCTGGATTTGATAGAGTGGACCTTCAAAAGGGCATTAAAAAACTATGGTTCACTTTATTTGGCATGTAATGACAGAAAGGCTTTTTTCACTTCCTCTGACCAAAGTCGGTATACCCTTTGGTCATGTCAGAATGTGTGCGACGCCTTATCCTATCTCCTTGATAATATTTATATTAGATTTGGGACCAAGTTATACAGACAAATTGTTGGAATTCCGATGGGTACAAATTGCGCACCTCTCGTAGCTGATTTATTTTTATACTGCTACGAAAGAGATTTCATGGATTCTCTTAACCATGATAATCAAACTGATGTTATCGAGGCTTTTAATTCCACATCTAGGTACCTCGATGACCTTTTGAACATTGACAACCCTTATTTTGAAGGTATGGTCAATCAAATTTATCCACCTGAACTTCAGTTGAACAAAGCTAATATCTCAGATACCGAAGCCCCCTTTTTAGATCTACATCTTTCTGTTGCAAATGGATTTGTTTCTTCTAAAATTTATGATAAGCGCGATGACTTTGATTTTGATATAGTAAATTTTCCTTTTTTGGATGGTGACGTTCCTCGTCGTGCTTCTTATGGTGTATACATTTCGCAACTTATTAGGTTTGCTAGAGTCTGCAATCATGTTACAGACTTCAACGCTCGAAATAAATGTTTAACGGCAAAACTTCTCCAACAGGGCTATCGGTATCATAAACTTCGAAAAACCTTTTCTAAATTTTATCGTAGACACTATGAATTGATTTCCAAATATAATGTTGGGTTAAAGACACTTTTAAGTGAGGGCCTTTCGGAACCTGAATTTTATGGTGACTTGGTTTACAAATTAAAGAAACTTAAAGGAATAAATGATTTTTCTCTTCAGTTCGGAAAAATCATATCACGTTACAGACGTATAGGTTATAACTTGAATGTTATGCGACAGTCTGCATGCTTAGTTTTTAACCCAATCATGGTTGATAACTATGCTGCCTTCTTTAATTGCACGCCGGTGGGTCGGGCGTCAGACTCTATGATGGCCCCGACTTAAAGCTATTCATTTTAGTTGGTTGGGGCCGGAGCTTCTTGTCTGTTGCTTGGCCTACCGGGGTCCAACTGGTGTTTTTCTTTTGCTCCGGAGTTAGTAGGTTATTCGGCGCCCAGGGATCTCCATCGTCGGGCAGCTTACTCAATCTGTGAGTCCTGGTTTTTGATTCATCAGGATGTTTATCATGATTTATTTGTTTGTTCTTGATGATTCATTGACTAGTTAGAGATTCACCACGAGGACCGAAGAACTAACTAAATGTTGTGAACCACTGCAGAAGCTGAGGGTGAGGTTAGGTACCTGTAAAACCGGTTTAAGCCCGCCAGTAACTTTGTGTTACTGATCGTTCCAAGTCGATACTTCTGTAGTGGTTCTTTTTGTTTTATGTCTTGGTGTTTAAAATATTTTGTGCTGTTGGCGCCTTATGTATGTTTTCATATTTTTAGTTAAGTTAAGGTAACTGAGTGGCCACCTATTGGGAAAATAGCTGCTCATTCGGCTTACGATATGTTTCATGGTATAAGTACCTGATTGTTAGTTTGGTTTTTTCCCACCTCGGTTTTTGGAGTGGGAATCTTTTTCTGATTGCGCCTTTTCCTGATCTTTGCCTGCTTGTACCTTTTCCTGTCTTACTGCTATCAAATCTCATGTTATAAGATACTGTGAGACAGTGTATGAAACTTCAAATAAAAATTGGTTTTGGTCAATAAGAATTCTGGTGAGGTGTTCAGTAAATTGAAGTTTAGAAGGTTCCGTGCGACAAGCTTGTCCACGTATGATTTTTCTACTCTGTATACAACTATACAACATAATCTAATAAAAGAAAAACTTCTGGATTTGATAGAGTGGACCTTCAAAAGGGCATTAAAAAAACTATGGTTCACTTTATTTGGCATGTAATGACTGAAAGGCTTTTTTCACTTCCTCTGACCAAAGTCGATATACACTTTGGTCATGTCAGAATGTGTGCGACGCCTTGTCCTATCTCCTTGATAATATTTATATTAGATTTGGGACCAAGTTATACAGACAAATTGTTGGAATTCCGATGGGTACAAATTGCGCACCTCTCGTAGCTGATTTATTTTTATACTGCTACTAAAGAGATTTCATGGATTCTCTTAACCATGATAATCAAGCTGATGTTATCGAGGCTTTTAATTCCACATCTAGGTACCTCGATGACCTTTTGAACATTGACAACCCTTATTTTGAAGGTATGGTCAATCAAATTTATCCACCTGAACTCCAGTTGAACAAAGCCAATATCTCAGATACCGAAGCCCCCTTTTTAGATCTACATCTTTCTGTTGCAAATGGATTTGTTTCTTCTAAAATTTATGATAAGCGCGATGACTTTGATTTTGATATAGTAAATTTTCCTTTTTTGGATGGTGACGTTCCTCGTCGTGCTTCTTATGGCGTTTACATTTCGCAACTTATTAGGTTCGCTAGAGTCTGCAATCATGTTACAGACTTCAACGCTCGCAATAAATATTTAACGGCAAAACTTCTCCAACAGGGCTATCGGTATCATTAACTTCGAAAAAGTTTTTTTTTTCTAAATCTTATCGTCGACACTATGAATTGATTTCCAAATATAATGTTGGATTAAAGACGCTTTTTAGTGAGGGCCTTTCGGAACCTGAATTTTATGGTGACTTAGTTTACAAATTTAAGAAACTTATAGGAATTAATGATTTTTCTTTTCAGTTCAGAAAAATCATAACACGTTACAGACGTATAGGTTATAACTTGAATGTTATACGACAGTCTGCATGCTTAGTTTTTAACCCAATCATGGTTGATAACTATGCTGCCTTCTTTAATTGCACGCCGGTGGGTCGGGCGTCAGACTCTATGATGGCCCCGACTTAAAGTTATTCATTTTAGTTGGTTGGGGCAGGAGCTTCTTGTCTGTTGCTTGGCCCACCGGGGTCCAACTGGTGTTTTTCTTTTGCTCCGGAGTTAGTAGGTTATTCGGCGCCCAGGGATCTCCATCTTCGGGCAGCTTACTCAATCTGTGAGTCCTGGTTTTTGATTCATCAGGATGTTTATCATGATTTATTTGTTTGTTCTTGATGATTCATTGACTAGTTAGAGATTCACCACGAGGACCGAAGAACTTACTAAATGTTATGAACCACTGCAGAAGCTGAGGGTGATGTTAGGATCCTGTAAAACCGGTTTAAGCCCGCCAGTAACTTTGTGTTACTGATCGTTCCAAGTCGATACTTCCGTGGTGGTTCTTTTTGTTTTATGTCTTGGTGTTTAATTTTTTTTGTGCTGTTGGCGCCTTATGTATGTTTTCATATTTTTAGTTAAGTTAAGGTAACTGAGTGGCCACCTATTGGGAAAATAGCTGCTCATTCGGCTTACGATATGTTTCATGGTATAAGTACCTGATTGTTAGTTTGGTTTTTTTCCACCTCGATTTTTGGAGTGGGAATCTTTTTCTGATTGCGCCTTTTCCTGATCTTTGCCTACTTGTACCTTTAGATGTCGACCGTGAATCCTTAGTTTAACAGCTAAATTATTAAGGGAAATGTTCAATTTCAATGTAGCGCACCGTTTACGTTTGTCATTATCCTTTTTCCATATACCATGAGATCTAGATTTACGTTTACGGGACTCTGAAAGTGTAAGCACATAAAAATCGGGCATTTTGGAAATGTTGCCTTCATGGTTAATGTTGTCGTTAAATCCCAGTGGAAAGGGTGTTTGCAGTAATTTTATCCATTTAAGTTCAGTTTCAAATCGTTTGATGTTTTTGAATCTAACTGAAGAATTTTCATCATATGAGATTTTCTCCACTGGTTGAACTATAACATCATTGGGAGAACGACCAGTGCGCTTAAAATGCTGGTACAGAAAGGTATCATTATTTTTGGGCTTTCTGATTCTACGATAGTGCTCACCAAAGCGTTTTTGCAAAGTTCGACAAGTTTGTCCAACATATTGCATCCTACAATTGTTTGTATTTCAAGTAAGAACATATACAAGATCCATTGATTTTCAGTCTAAATCAGAATCATTAACCACTGAAAATGTCCTACCATTCACAGATGAAGTGATAGTAGTCTTAGAGCATAAATGATTGCAACAGTTGCACTTCTTGGCATTGCACTTAGAAATACTAGGGTACACTCCAGGTCTCTTGAACGGATTAATATATTTACGTAAAATTGGTGATTTGAGTGGAGATAACCTAATCTGAAGATTATTACGAAACATATTAGAATTAGAAGCTCCGTGTAGATTAACAGTAGATGCCGAAAATAAATTAAGAGGTGTCACCCTTACAGTAGGTAATAAATTTTGAAAATTGTTAGTTGAACGAGGAATCCGTACAGTAGACGCGGCATGCAACCTAAGGGGAGTTAATGTAATTCCTAATCTTTTTGTGATAGTCATAGTTGGGAGTATTGTGTTGATACTGCCAAAAGGAACGCGACACTCATACCGGTTATAGAATAAATAATGCACTTAATCGTAATGCAAAATCTTTCCAATGAAAGAAAAAGGTATAACCGAAACCCACACCTCAGGTCCATGTCTAATACAAGTCCATGGATAGAAACGTAAGAATCGCTTATACAACGAGATACGAGTGACGGTCAAATAATGACCTTCAATACGGTATCGAAGAGTTGTGGTAGTTAGAGATAGGTAAATACAAACTGATTGCAAGCAATCCCTGAGGATTGGAAAAATAAGAGCATTAAATGGATGTACGGGGAGACTTTTTAGGGCCGCCACACGGCACAACCACAAGAACTCTGATATAAAAAGGTACAAGTAGGCAAAGATCAGGAAAAGGCGCAATCAGAAAAAGATTCCCACTCCAAAAGCTAGATTTATTGCAAATTCTAGCTCTTGTACTACCACTGAACTTTCTAAATTATTAACTTCCTGTTAAGTTTTCTGTTTGTGTCAATGAAGGCCAAGACAAACTTCCTACGATGTATTGGTTACCTAAGCTTCACAAAAGACCATACAAAGCTAGATTTATTGCAAATTCTAGCTCTTGTACTACCACTGAACTTTCTAAATTATTACCTTCTTGTCTTACTGCTATCAAATCTCATGTTATAAGATACTGTGAGACAGTGTATGAAACTTCAAATAAAAATTGGTTTTGGTCAATAAAAAATTCTGGTGAGGTGCTCAGTAAATTGAAGTGTAGAGGGTTCCGTGCGACAAGCTTGTCCACATATGATTTTTCTACTCTGTATACAACATTACCACATAATCTAATTAAAGAAAAACTTCTGGATTTGATAGAGTGGACCTTCAAAAGGGCATTAAAAAACTATGGTTCACTTTATTTGGCATGTAATGACAGAAAGGCTTTTTTCACTTCCTCTGACCAAAGTCGGTATACCCTTTGGTCATGTCAGAATGTGTGCGACGCCTTATCCTATCTCCTTGATAATATTTATATTAGATTTGGGACCAAGTTATACAGACAAATTGTTGGAATTCCGATGGGTACAAATTGCGCACCTCTCGTAGCTGATTTATTTTTATACTGCTACGAAAGAGATTTCATGGATTCTCTTAACCATGATAATCAAGCTGATGTTATCGAGGCTTTTAATTCCACATCTAGGTACCTCGATGACCTTTTGAACATTGACAACCCTTATTTTGAAGGTATGGTCAATCAAATTTATCCACCTGAACTTCAGTTGAACAAAGCTAATATCTCAGATACCGAAGCCCCCTTTTTAGATCTACATCTTTCTGTTGCAAATGGATTTGTTTCTTCTAAAATTTATGATAAGCGCGATGACTTTGATTTTGATATAGTAAATTTTCCTTTTTTGGATGGTGACGTTCCTCGTCGTGCTTCTTATGGTGTATACATTTCGCAACTTATTAGGTTTGCTAGAGTCTGCAATCATGTTACAGACTTCAACGCTCGAAATAAATGTTTAACGGCAAAACTTCTCCCACAGGGCTATCGGTATCATAAACTTCGAAAAACCTTTTCTAAATTTTATCGTAGACACTATGAATTGATTTCCAAATATAATGTTGGGTTAAAGACACTTTTAAGTGAGGGCCTTTCGGAACCTGAATTTTATGGTGACTTGGTTTACAAATTAAAGAAACTTAAAGGAATAAATGATTTTTCTCTTCAGTTCGGAAAAATCATATCACGTTACAGACGTATAGGTTATAACTTGAATGTTATGCGACAGTCTGCATGCTTAGTTTTTAACCCAATCATGGTTGATAACTATGCTGCCTTCTTTAATTGCACGCCGGTGGGTCGGGCGTCAGACTCTATGATGGCCCCGACTTAAAGCTATTCATTTTAGTTGGTTGGGGCCGGAGCTTCTTGTCTGTTGCTTGGCCTACCGGGGTCCAACTGGTGTTTTTCTTTTGCTCCGGAGTTAGTAGGTTATTCGGCGCCCAGGGATCTCCATCGTCGGGCAGCTTACTCAATCTGTGAGTCCTGGTTTTTGATTCATCAGGATGTTTATCATGATTTATTTGTTTGTTCTTGATGATTCATTGACTAGTTAGAGATTCACCACGAGGACCGAAGAACTAACTAAATGTTGTGAACCACTGCAGAAGCTGAGGGTGAGGTTAGGTACCTGTAAAACCGGTTTAAGCCCGCCAGTAACTTTGTGTTACTGATCGTTCCAAGTCGATACTTCTGTAGTGGTTCTTTTTGTTTTATGTCTTGGTGTTTAAAATATTTTGTGCTGTTGGCGCCTTATGTATGTTTTCATATTTTTAGTTAAGTTAAGGTAACTGAGTGGCCACCTATTGGGAAAATAGCTGCTCATTCGGCTTACGATATGTTTCATGGTATAAGTACCTGATTGTTAGTTTGGTTTTTTCCCACCTCGGTTTTTGGAGTGGGAATCTTTTTCTGATTGCGCCTTTTCCTGATCTTTGCCTGCTTGTACCTTTTCCTGTCTTACTGCTATCAAATCTCATGTTATAAGATACTGTGAGACAGTGTATGAAACTTCAAATAAAAATTGGTTTTGGTCAATAAGAATTCTGGTGAGGTGTTCAGTAAATTGAAGTTTAGAAGGTTCCGTGCGACAAGCTTGTCCACGTATGATTTTTCTACTCTGTATACAACTATACAACATAATCTAATAAAAGAAAAACTTCTGGATTTGATAGAGTGGACCTTCAAAAGGGCATTAAAAAAACTATGGTTCACTTTATTTGGCATGTAATGACTGAAAGGCTTTTTTCACTTCCTCTGACCAAAGTCGATATACACTTTGGTCATGTCAGAATGTGTGCGACGCCTTGTCCTATCTCCTTGATAATATTTATATTAGATTTGGGACCAAGTTATACAGACAAATTGTTGGAATTCCGATGGGTACAAATTGCGCACCTCTCGTAGCTGATTTATTTTTATACTGCTACTAAAGAGATTTCATGGATTCTCTTAACCATGATAATCAAGCTGATGTTATCGAGGCTTTTAATTCCACATCTAGGTACCTCGATGACCTTTTGAACATTGACAACCCTTATTTTGAAGGTATGGTCAATCAAATTTATCCACCTGAACTCCAGTTGAACAAAGCCAATATCTCAGATACCGAAGCCCCCTTTTTAGATCTACATCTTTCTGTTGCAAATGGATTTGTTTCTTCTAAAATTTATGATAAGCGCGATGACTTTGATTTTGATATAGTAAATTTTCCTTTTTTGGATGGTGACGTTCCTCGTCGTGCTTCTTATGGCGTTTACATTTCGCAACTTATTAGGTTCGCTAGAGTCTGCAATCATGTTACAGACTTCAACGCTCGCAATAAATATTTAACGGCAAAACTTCTCCAACAGGGCTATCGGTATCATTAACTTCGAAAAAGTTTTTTTTTTTCTAAATCTTATCGTCGACACTATGAATTGATTTCCAAATATAATGTTGGATTAAAGACGCTTTTTAGTGAGGGCCTTTCGGAACCTGAATTTTATGGTGACTTAGTTTACAAATTTAAGAAACTTATAGGAATTAATGATTTTTCTTTTCAGTTCAGAAAAATCATAACACGTTACAGACGTATAGGTTATAACTTGAATGTTATACGACAGTCTGCATGCTTAGTTTTTAACCCAATCATGGTTGATAACTATGCTGCCTTCTTTAATTGCACGCCGGTGGGTCGGGCGTCAGACTCTATGATGGCCCCGACTTAAAGTTATTCATTTTAGTTGGTTGGGGCCGGAGCTTCTTGTCTGTTGCTTGGCCCACCGGGGTCCAACTGGTGTTTTTCTTTTGCTCCGGAGTTAGTAGGTTATTCGGCGCCCAGGGATCTCCATCTTCGGGCAGCTTACTCAATCTGTGAGTCCTGGTTTTTGATTCATCAGGATGTTTATCATGATTTATTTGTTTGTTCTTGATGATTCATTGACTAGTTAGAGATTCACCACGAGGACCGAAGAACTTACTAAATGTTATGAACCACTGCAGAAGCTGAGGGTGATGTTAGGATCCTGTAAAACCGGTTTAAGCCCGCCAGTAACTTTGTGTTACTGATCGTTCCAAGTCGATACTTCCGTGGTGGTTCTTTTTGTTTTATGTCTTGGTGTTTAATTTTTTTTGTGCTGTTGGCGCCTTATGTATGTTTTCATATTTTTAGTTAAGTTAAGGTAACTGGGGGCCACCTATTGGGAAAATAGCTGCTCATTCGGCTTACGATATGTTTCATGGTATAAGTACCTGATTGTTAGTTTGGTTTTTTTCCACCTCGATTTTTGGAGTGGGAATCTTTTTCTGATTGCGCCTTTTCCTGATCTTTGCCTACTTGTACCTTTAGATGTCGACCGTGAATCCTTAGTTTAACAGCTAAATTATTAAGGGAAATGTTCAATTTCAATGTAGCGCACCGTTTACGTTTGTCATTATCCTTTTTCCATATACCATGAGATCTAGATTTACGTTTACGGGACTCTGAAAGTGTAAGCACATAAAAATCGGGCATTTTGGAAATGTTGCCTTCATGGTTAATGTTGTCGTTAAATCCCAGTGGAAAGGGTGTTTGCAGTAATTTTATCCATTTAAGTTCAGTTTCAAATCGTTTGATGTTTTTGAATCTAACTGAAGAATTTTCATCATATGAGATTTTCTCCACTGGTTGAACTATAACATCATTGGGAGAACGACCAGTGCGCTTAAAATGCTGGTACAGAAAGGTATCATTATTTTTGGGCTTTCTGATTCTACGATAGTGCTCACCAAAGCGTTTTTGCAAAGTTCGACAAGTTTGTCCAACATATTGCATCCTACAATTATTTGTATTTCAAGTAAGAACATATACAAGATCCATTGATTTTCAGTCTAAATCAGAATCATTAACCACTGAAAATGTCGTACCATTCACAGATGAAGTGATAGTAGTCTTAGAGCATAAATGATTGCAACAGTTGCACTCTTGCACAGAGTCGGATATTATCGTAACTTTTCGATACTCTGTAAGCAGAAAAACAAAAAAGAACCACTAAATAGGGCTAACTCAGTCGGGATGCGTAGCCAAGGCGCAATGATATAATCAAAATCGTAGCAACCAAAAACGTTCGAAAATTAAGCCATGCACTTTGAACCGAGAGACAGTGCCTTAAGTAATTCCGTTCGTGTGTACCAAAGACGAAACTGATTTTCATCAAACACGCAGCCCATTTTAAGCAATGCTAAATCCGCCCTGTGAAGCTGCTTTGTTGTCATGACAGTTTGTCGGCGCATCGATTTAGGGGATTTTCCTTCGCGAGTCAACTGTTGAAAATGTCAGTCGTGTTAAATCGTTTATTTAACGAGTATTTGATTTTCTCCCGTGTGGAGACCCATATTTTCTAAAAATTTAATCTTTTGTGAGAATATTGATGTATGAATCACGATATGATCGGTGTGAACAAATTTTTGTTCTAAAAAAGAAAATTGGTACTGACGATGAGAATGGCGTTTATTACGGAACCCGGGAAGGGACATTTTTTTTTTCTTTTTTATCTTGTTTAAACAACTTATTATGTTGTTTAAACAACTTAATTATCTTGTTTGCACAAGATAATTATCTTGTTTAAACAACTTATTATCTTGTTTATACAACTTAATTATCTTGTTTGTACAAGATAATTATCTTGTTAAAACAACTTAATATGTCCTTATAACAAGATAATATGTCGTCCAAACAACTTAATATCTTGTTATATCAAGATAATATGTTGTCCAAACAACTTAATAAGTCGTTATTACAAGATATTATGTCGTCGAAACGACTTAATCCTGGACTATGATTGGATGGATATATGTCAAAAAGATGGCGGAACTTTCATCGAGAGGGTGTTTAGCGGAGCTATATTTTCATCTAGGACTGACGTATAGGGAGACTGGGAGAGCGCAGCATTGTTGGCGATGAAGCATTATGTCCGCATTTGAGAAAGGCACTTAAAGCGAATATTAAAAGGGTTAAACCCTTCACTTAGTGATATTACAGTGATATTGGATGTGTCATCGATTTCATACAAACCGAACTGCAAGTATCAGGCCGGCTTCACGGACATCGAATAATGTATTCGAAATGTGTGGGTCACGGTTTATTAGCTGTCAGAAAGGAAGACGTTAGACTAATCTTTAGAGAGCTTGATCCTGATGGGGTGGCTGCCAGACTTTCAAGGCGTCTAGAAAGACGTACTTACACGGTTCCTGGTCCCAATTTCATTTGGCATTTAGATGGATACGATAAGCTGAGGCTTTTTGACTTAGCATAAGTGGCTGACGGATTTTCAAAAAAATCATTAGGCTGAACGTGTAAAATACAAACAATAATACTAGAGGTGATTATGGAATAGAAAGTGGACTCGTACGTGACTTACAGACTTTTCTCTGGAACAATAGGAGTAGAGATTCTACATTATCATCTTACGTGGAGGGGAGCAGCAGTAGTGCACACTGTCTGTGGTCTGTGTTAAGAGATTTGTTGTAGTTTGACGTCCTAGCTGACAATGTTTAAGTGATGTCGGGACGGAGCCACCGCTTTCTGGGTACTAACCAGTAATATGTACAAGGACAGTTCATGTGTCAGTTTTGCACGAGGACAAAAGCACGTCGTCAGTGGGTCGTCAGTGGGAGATGTAACTTACTGCAAGGTCAGCGCTCTTCCACCAAACTCGGTTGAACTTGTTAACATTTTATTCCAGTAAACTCATGCCAAACCTCTAATGTGGAACTAATCCATATAAATTTTATAAAAACATGCCCATGCAATACACAGAGATTTTTAAAGTTTTAAAAAATGAGAATTTTCAGTAGATATTTTTATTATTTTTCTTATTTTCGCTCAAAAGATAGATTGTGGGTACACGTTAGAACCGCTTCGATGAGGCGGTTCTAACAAGTACCCACAATTTATGTTTTGGAGCAAAAATAAGAACAATGGGTATACCCCTGCATATCCAAGTTTTGCTATGTAAAAGTGGGGTATGAGGGGGTATACTTTTCATGGACATGTTTTTCTGATGTTTCTTCAATATCACCTAATAATGTATCACCGTGTGTCCTTTCAGATCAAGGAATCACCGTGGCCTGGTGGTAGAGTATTAAACACCAAATGGATAGGTCCTGGGTTCGATCTCCACTCTGGCGGATATGTTGTGTCATTGAGCAAGACGCATTATTCCCCATTTTCAGCTATGTTTCGCTTATTACTGGTTTATTCCGAGGAAGTGATGGCTCCGTGCCTACATGACTGAAAAAATGTTGACTGGAACGTTAGACTTCGTAAAACATCTTTCAGTTGAAGTAATGCTTCTCTCCAGTATGCCTTCTATAGTGGACCCAAAACGGACTGAGTTACTCATGAACCACCGCATCAGAACACCTATTATATGAATATGCGAAAACAAAGGCGCATATCCCTGTATAACATGCAGTAGTTGTTATTGATACGTGTAAAGCGCAGTTTCTTTTCTTAAATCCGATCTGTAAAGACCCGTTTGTTACAGATCAGAACCCTAAGACCGGACATCAAAGGAACCTGCATTAAAGGAATTAGTTTGTGTGTTTAGCTCACCTGAGTCGTTAGGCTCACAAGGTGAGCTTATAGTACAGCAATGATCCGGCGTCCGTCCGTTGTCGTCCGTCCACGCTTTCAAAGATCCGCTTGGCCAATTAAATTGAAAGTTTATGTGGAGCCCCATGGGTAGGGGGAACGAAAGTTTGTTCACGGGATCTTGGTCACATGACCAAGAAGGCCGCAACGCCCATATATGGTAAAACCCTTAAAAATCTTCTCCAGAACCGGTGGGCCGATTTCCACGAAACAGAAGAAATAACAAAAATGCTAATGAAAATTTTCATTTCTTACAACTTTAAAAATCTCTGTATATTGCATGGACATGTTTTCGTAATGGTGGCACTGACTTTCGTTCCCGATATCTTGGTCACATGACCAAGATGGTCGCCATGCCGATTACGGTAAAATCCCTTCAAAATCTTCTCCTCAAGAACCGGTGGGCCGATTTCCTCGAAACTTGGTATGTAGCACCGGGAACTCCAGCCCATAGAAAATTGCTCAAATGGTGACACTGGGATGATCTTGACCCATTTTACGGCATGGTCAGTTTGGAAAGACAGGCTTTTAGATGGGAAAAGGAGGAAACAATGAATGTTTTGGAAACTATTGCAGCCTGAGGCTTGAAATGTTCTAGATGCAGACACCTAATGGAGCCAATGAAGGTTTATGATCAATTCCGGTCAAGATCATTTTTGGACCTTGACCCAAGGTCAATGAAATATCAAAATTAAGATTATGGATTTCTCAAATTTATGACTGGGCCTATGAAAGTGAAATTTTATGCGGAGTTTCCATGCAAAAGGGGTTACAAGGTTTTATCTTGGTCGAATACCCAACATGGCTGCCGTACTCACAGATGCTCAAAAATCTTCTTCCCAAGTCCAGAACCGGTTGACCGATTTTCACGAAACTTGGTATGTAGTATCTGGGACTCCAGCCCATCGTAGTTGGTTTCAATGATATCCCTAGGATGACATTGACCAAGCTTACGGCAAGGTCAGTTTCGGAAACATAGGCGTGTACATGGGAAAAAGTGAAAACAATGAATATTTTGGAAAGTATTGCAGTCTGAAAGTTGGCAGAAGCCGACAACTAATAAAGGTATGCGCTTAATTAAGATCAAGTCTTTTCTTGACCTGTTTCATTGAAATATCGAAATTAAATACTTGTTTTTCACAGTAACTGTTCAGCCTATGAAAGACTTCATGCAGAGGGACAATGAAATTGTGTTCATGAAATCGGGGTAACATGCTCAACATGTCCGCCATGCTCACAAATGCTCTTAAATCTTCTTCTGCAGAACCTGTGTGCCAAGATTCCTGAAACTTGGTTTGTAGCATCTGGGACCATAGCCCATCTTAGTTTGTTCAAATGATGGCCCATGGATGACATTGACCTATTTTACGCTAAGGCAACTTTGGAAACTGGTTTTTACATGGAAAAAAGTGAAAACACTGGATTTTTTAACTATTGCAGCCTGCGACCAGCAGATGCAGACAACTAATGAAGTCAATAAAGGTGTGTGAGTATTCAAGGTCAAGGTCTAATGATGGCTAAATGCTCCAAGATCAAACTTCAGGTGAGCGTTCTCAGGACCAATGGTCCCTTGTTTAGTGTGATAGAGCCACCTCGTCTTTGATATTTTAGTCAGTACTATTGGGAGTTATTTATAAGTGTGCACACGGAAACAGCCCGGTGCCAGCGGGATTCGAACGCCCCTCATCTCGATCCGGTTTCAATGCACTACTAGGTCACCGCGATCCCCTTTCAAGGATTTTTATCATATGGTGCTGTTTTTTGTTGCTTTTAGTGGCAAAGCGTTTCCCACAGATCTCACAACTATAAGGTTTCTCTCCAGTATGATTTATCTCATGTTCGGCTTTTTCTGATGGCTTGTTACAGAAGCGACAGAAATATTTCATTATACTGAGAAGAAATGTTGTGTCTGAAAGGAATCTAAGAACAACTTCGAGTGACTAGTTAAACCAAAGGTCCAGGGACGATAATGTAGCCTAACCAAGCACCGGGGCCGGGTCCCGAGGTTATAAAAATCTTGCTAAAATATAAACACGAACATATGGCTCAAACAGCACAAAAATTCGACTGCAAAACACAAAACAATTAGAACCACAACAGAAGTATCGCCTTGAAACGATCAGTAATATAAAGCAACTGGGGGGGGGGGGGTTAAACCGGTTTTACAGACGCCTACCCCTCACCCTCATCTTCTGCAGTGGTTCACAACATTTAGTTAGTTGTTCGGTCCTCAAGGTGAATCTCTTACTAGTCAACGAATCATTATGCTCAAACGAATAAATCATGATAGAGACTTTTAAGCTGTAAAAATTGAACATTTCATCGGAAAAAATTCGATATTTTTAACATTTTTGCTCTAAACAATGATTGTGGGTACACGTTAGAACCGCCTCGACCGAGGCGGATCTAACGAGTACCCACAATCTTTGCTCTGAATCAAAAATAAGGAAAATAGGTATACCTTTGTCAACCCCAGTTTTACTATATAAAAGTGGGGTTTAAGGGGGTATAGTTTTCGTGGACATGTTTTCCTGATGTATAACCTCGGGTCATGGAGAAATAGGAATTTCATACGCATATGAACAAAACACAAGCGTTCAGTGGCAGGATTGCTAGCTCGGGGTAATCAATTTCCAGACATCTTGGAATGAAGGATCTACGCAAGACGTTAAAACCAAAACTTCACACTGAAATGTTTATAAATTCTTCAATGAAAAATCAAACTGAAAATGTATTCAATGAAAGAGTTATGAACACCATAAACCAATGCATAATATTTCCATAGATAGTTTTACAATTTTTCAGTGCTCAAAACATAGATTATAGATACACGTACCCACAATCTATCTTTTGTGTCAAAAAAAAAAAAAAAGAAAAGAAACTAGGTATACCCCGTGAACCCCAGTTTTACTATATTAATGTGTGGTTTAAGGGGTATACATTTCACGGACATGTTTTCTTGATGAGTTGTCTTGCCATAGGACACTACAGTTTCGAACTCAGGACTTCTCGCTCCGAAGTTCTACACCATACCCAATAGACCACCGCGCTTCCATTCTTATAAAAGGAATACTTCATTATTCATATTCCGTATGTACAGAGTCCCAATGATCTGAGATGTAAGACGCCTCTGAATAATTTATAAATTATTTCTCAAACAACTCTTGACTCCAGTTATGCATTGTTATCCTAGAAAAAAAAGTAAAAGTATGCAACGATCAGGAAATGGTGCAATCAGAAAGAAATTCCCACTCCAAAAACCCAGTTGGGGAAACAACCAAAATAACAATCAGGTACTTATACTAAGAAAACATATTGTAAGCCGAGTGGGCAGCTATTTTACCAATAGGTCACCCAAACTTAACTAAAAATTTGAAAACGCACATAAGGCGCTAACAGCACGAAAATTCAACACCAAGACATACAAAAAAAATAAAAATAAAAAAAGAGAGAGAGAGAGAGAGAGAGAGAGAGAGAGAGAGAGAGAGAGAGAGAACCACCACAGAAGTATCGCCTTGGAACTAACAGTAAGTATTATAAAATATAAAATTATTGGCGGGCTTAAATCGAATTGACATAGCCATAACCTCACCCTCAGCTTCTGCAGTGGTTCGTCATAACATTTAGTTATTTCATCGGTCCTCGTGGTGAATCTCTAACTAATCATCAAGGACAAACAAATGAATCATGATAAACATCCTGATGAATCAAAAACGAGGACTCAACAGATTCAGTAAGCTGCTCGACGATGGAGATCCCTGGACGCCGAATAACTTACTGAAACCCGGTTAGTTGTCTAGCTACCTATCCCCCCTCCCCCCAAGGGGGAATTTTATACACTGTGATTTTCTAAAAGTACATTGAAAAGCTATCAAACCCTGTTTTCTGCCATCTGGAAGTGGAAGCGTTTGCGTTTTATGCTATGTTTCATTACATTACCCTAAATATTCAATTTTTGCGTTTTAATAATGGGGGTACACATAGAAAATTGAAGATGTCTCAGTTGTTTCTTATCCTAGACCATCGAACTTGGTCTCATTTTAATGCTTAAGCATAGTCCTTTCATCCTGTGATAAGAAATGTAAAACATTTAATTTGCGTATTCATGAATTTTTATTAAAACATTTAAATGAAAAAGAAACAATTAAAAGTCAATTATCCCCATAAAAACTAATTCCATGCCTAAACTATCATTCTGGCTCATTGTTATTGTACCAATAATAGTATTTTTACAAATTTGTTGACGTCATAGACCTAATTAAAATTATCTCATTTGCATTTTCATGAATATTAATTAAAATTACAAAATCAAGATTTACTCTATTGCCATTTGAAGGGTTTGCGTGGGTTATAGGATGTACCTTTCACCCTTAGAACAAATGCTCATGGGTGCCAGTTTGGCCAGAGGATCACTTTAATGCCGATTTGGGTAATGCAAAATCACCGAATGTTCACCTCCATCCCTAGTAAATATTTTGGTACACCTCTGTTACCACATGTATCTTGGCTACTGATAGACCTAGAGAGCTGAAATAGGTATCAAATGATTGTTTTGGCAATGTTCTCTAACCATGTAATAAGATATATAAACAAGCTGGCTATCTTCATAAAATATTAA
This sequence comes from Rugalucina vietnamica, assembly GCA_964017185.1. Classification (NCBI taxonomy): domain Eukaryota; kingdom Metazoa; phylum Mollusca; class Bivalvia; order Lucinida; family Lucinidae; genus Rugalucina; species Rugalucina vietnamica. The sequence continues at coordinate 57,414,799 of OZ024875.1, read as the reverse complement.
AAATAAGTTCAGATATTAGAAAAGTAACAGATTAAAGGAAGGGCGTATACCAACAAAATTGCTGATATCTCAGAAACCAAAAACTCTAAGAGAGATGAAATGTGTATCAAATGATTGTTATGATTATGTTCTATAATCATGTGATAAGATACAGAAAGAATCCGACTTTCTTGGTGTTCAAATATTGATAAGAACTTACAATAGTAGAGGAAAATCACAGAACAATGGAGGGGGTATACCTACAGATACATTTATAGCTCAGCAGCCAAAAGCCATAGAGAGCTCTGAAATTGATAACAAATGATTGCTATGATAACATTTTAATACCCTGAAATAAGATACATATATAAGCAGACTTTTCTGCTATTCGAATATTGATAAAATCTTAAAGTATTAGAGAAAAATCACAGTAAATGGAGGGGGTGTACCTATGGATACGTTTATATCTCAGCAACCAAAAGCCATAGAGAGCAGACATCGGTGTCAAATGATTGCTATAACAGTATTTTATAACCTTGTAATAAGATTTACAAACAAGCTGACTTTTTTGTTGCTCAAATATTTAAGAAACTTAAGATATAAGATAAAAATGACTGGCAAAGGAATGGGGTATACTAATAAAATTGCTAATATCTCAGTGACCAAAAGCTCTAGAGAGAAGAAATTGGTATCAAATGATTGCTATGACAATATTCTATACCCAGATTTATAAACAAGCTGACTTTCTTGTTGATCAAATAATAGAAAACATAAGATATTGGAGAAAAATCACTGCCAAAGGAAGGAGGTATACCAATTAAATTGCCAATATCTCAGTGACCAATAGCTCTAGAGAGCTGAAATTGGTATCAAAAATTGATATGATAATGTTCTATAATCATGTGATAAGATATATAGAGGATATTTGCTGTTTGTTTTTTTTAGGTGAATAACAAATATATTTCATCGAGTGTGTTGAAAACATTAGAATTTTCACGAGTGCGCAGCACGAGTGGAAATTTTTATTTTTTCAACCCACGAGATGGTGAAAATGAAAAAAAAAAAAAAAAAAAAAAAAAAAAAAAAAAAAAAAAAAAAAAAAAAATGAAAACACAAATAATTTTGGTACCACATTGTTCCTTACGTCCTAACTAAGAAAATGAATACCCACACTTTATGTTTTCGTTCATAAACAACGGAGTTATAGGATTCTGAATTTCTGAAGTGAGACACTTTTAATGACGTAAAGTAAATGGAAACGTCAGAAGTAATCCAAAATCTACAGTGAAGATATAGGCTAATATCAGTCACTAGTGATTTTTGATATCAGTGAGATTTGATATCAGCGAAATTTCATATCAATGAAAATACCAATTTTATCAAGTTTTGATATACATTGGTTTTCACTGTAAAGTATAAAATAAATAAAAAAAAAATCTCACTTTCTTGTTGGCACTTAAGCCCCGCTATACCCCTGCTATCCCCGGCCTTAGACGACCGGCGATACAAATGACTGGTGTATAGGATACAAAAAATGGTAATTATTTTCGATGGGACAGATGGTAGAAGAAGATGAAAAATCGCCCCATCCCACATTTAGGAAAATCTCCGTTGTCCTCCTTGTTTCGCTACGCTCAGCGATTCAGAAAATAAGGTTTTAGAGCACTTTGAACCTTTTTTTTTGCTTGCAGACATTAAACGTCAAAGGCCTGTGCTGTAACTAATGTTTCATCACAACTTGTAGCCTACAGACCTACATCTAAGTAAGACATGTCAATAAAAACGCCGATCAAAATAGGTTATTAATGCGTAAAAAAGTACAAGTAGGCAAAGATCAGGAAAAGGCGCAATCAGAAAAAGATTCCCACTCCAAAAACCGAGGTGGGAAAAACTAAATTAACAATCAGGTACTTATACCATGAAAACATATTGTAAGCCGAATGGGCAGCTATTTTCCCAATAGGTGGCCACTCAGTTACCTAAACTGAACTAAAAATATGAAAACATACATAAGGCGCCAACAGCACAAAAAATTTAAACACCAAGGCATAAAACAAAAAGAACCACCACAGAAGTATCGCCTTTGAACGATCAGTAACACAAAGTTACTGGCGGCTTAAACCGGTTTTACATGGTCATAACCTCACCCTCAGCTTCTGCAGTGGTTCATAACATTTAGTTAGTCCTTCGGTCCTCGTGATGAATCTCTAACTAGTCAAAAATGCAAGACTTTTATACTTAGTTTTTATTCAGTTTTACGTCAATTTCTGGATTATTTCAGCTCACCATGATGCGGGATAATCAGTAGGTGGGGCGAAAACGTAAGCCTTGAGCACAGAGAATAAATCCCCTCGCACTACCGCAAACGGACCTTGGCTTGTCTCACATGTGCCCCGTGTGGGGTTCGAACCCACACCAGACACGGCAAGGAGATCATCGAATAATTAAGTGTGGTAATGAAATCTGTGATTGCAGCCACTCGGCCACGAGGACAGCCATTTTATACGGTAACTATAACCTAAAGTATAAGTCTTCCTTATTACTGAGCAACACGTGCAAACTTTACCATTTCCTTCATTTCGATTGAAGATCAAAGCCCCCCGTGGCTTTGTGGTTACACCACTGTTTTACAAACCAGGCTTCGTAGTTTCGATACCGAGCTTTTCAAATCTTTCGCATGAGACATTCAACTGAGGTCCCGTCTCAATATAACCTTGTCAGTTAAGTGGGAAGTAAATATGAAATCGTCCAACCATAGCATTTTAACATTACTGTGATATACTGATAAGCTGGGAATTTCTTTCTGATTGCGCCGTTTCTGATCAATATCGAAATGACTGGTACCCTGAGTGCTTATTGTTTGATAACCAAGCGTTTGAAAGAAGCTTCGCACGATGATGGAGGCGTACCGACACGTTCTTAGCTGTTGATTTGGACGTTAAGCAGCGAAATGAACAAACAAATAATTTCTAGTAAATCACAACTTAAACTTTATATACCTAAACCATATTCTGACTGCACGTCCTGTCCTGCAGCCTAAAGGACCGGTCTCCATAAGGGGGGTTGGGTGGTACCTGAATATTTTAATAATATTTTGATAGCAATTAGCCACGTAAAAAGAACATGGACTGGTGGAAAGTTTGAGTTGAACGGGCCTTTGGTTTGGTAGTTATGGGAAATTAAAGTGCGTGGGGTAATTCCATACCTGTTTTACCTGAAAGAGACAAACATCAATTTTCATTATTCTTTTGAGGGACAAAACGTTTTATCACACAAGGAAAGAGCATTGATCACATAAGTGTTTGGTATGAGGATTAATTATGTGCCCCTAAAACTTACCGAAAAATGTTTTGTTGATACTTGGTCTTGAATTTTGAGTATTTTTAATCGACCAACTTTGCCAAAAACATGAACACGTCTCTACAAAGCTACATGATCATACCATATTTTGTGGAAGTATTGGTCAATGCCTGGTTATTGCAGAATTATGGGGATTTTTAATGAGTTATGTGCCCTTGAATGCCCATGAAAATGTAAAAATATGTAAGTTTTTCGTATATCTCATGAATCAACCACCACAAAACCACCTGTGTCCTATTGAGTTTGCTGTGTTTACATGAGTTCAGACCCCAGGGTCCATGGCAGGGGATTGGGCTTAATGGTCAAAATCTAGGTCACCTTTAAAATGTGCTGTTTACAATGTTAACGTTTCTTCCCTAAGTCCATATCTTAAAACAATAATAGGAATGTGTTCTTTTTTAGATCATAGATACCCTGTAGGATTTGTTTTTATACCATTGCACCATGTCCTAGGTACCATCTATAGGGGTGGGTCTACTGGTCAAAATCAAGGACACCTTTATAATATGGAAGAAGCATGAACAATTTTCTGTAAGTCTGCAGGTATTATTACACCCGCAGTTTATTCAGAAAGAATTCATACTTAGACCATAGGTGCTCTGTAAAGTTCGGACTCAAGGGTCCATGTGTGGGGGTGGGGCTAGAGGTCAAAATCTATTATTAAAATGTATTTTCTATACTTTTCTTTACAACCATGTTCAGAAATCGTTCATAAGTTGACAATGGGTACTCTATAAGGTTTTCTTTGTTACTTTCAGACACTAGGGTCCAAGCCTAGGGTAGGGCTAGAGGTCAAAATCAAGGACATTCTATTATTATTATTATTATTATTATTATTATTATTATCCAAGAATGGCATCATCTTTTCATTTTCCATCTAGGACAAAGGAACTGACCCTTTCGTGATCAAGTCCTAGAAATAGTATATCAGCTCAGAAGGCTGCTCTTTTTGCACTTTTTCTGAATCATTGTTATTATAGTGTTAAATGTTTGCTTTGTCTGAAATGCTTAGTCAGGAAAAGTATCAATTATAGACAAACAGATAACAGATTCTCTTAAAAGAAGGCAAATATGAAATCTTTGGTTTGATGCTACTTTGTATAGGACTTGGCTTGTAGAATTTGATAATAACACCTATAGTCAGATCTCTATGCTCATTTTCAGTCTGTCATTTCAGATGAATCTATCGTCTTTCAAATGGTACGTCGTTTGTCCCACTTATTGCCTGTGACTTGTTGCAGCCTGTTACGTGACTATGTTTGTCAAAAGTGACATAGAATGACATGCATAATTTGAGCATTGTTTAGAACATGTTTTATCTATTTGGCTATAAATAATACTTTTCCTGACCAAACATTTCAAGCAAAGTAACATTTCTCTTATAACAATGAACTAGAAAAATTGCCTGAAGAGGCACGTTTCCCCCCGGATTTTAGCTTTCACTGGATGATGAAAAATCAGTAGGCTGTTTTAATGTCTGTGAAGCCCGAACAACTAATGTTTTTCATCATTCAGTGAATTCTGGATCCTGAAATAGTCCCTTAGATGAAATCAAATATGTGGGCTATTTACGGAGTTCGCTTCACCCCCCGAGGTACCAAGGTTCCTATACATCATTTTAAAGCTAGAAGCATGCTAAACACGGTGCACAATGTTGTCAAGCTGTAAACCTGTGCAGGTTTCGTGTAAACACGCAAATGCAGGGTCGGGGTGGGAGAAAATATAAAGTACGTGAAATCCATAGGTTGAACGAAAATCGACTCCAAACACTGTTCTTTTGGATGTGTGAACTCAAATTTACAAAAATGTTATGATAATGGTTAGATAATACACAATAAATACATTTCAATCGATTTATTGCAGAAACCATACCAAAAATACTTCAATTTGTCTTTGGTGGGTGGGATAACTTGTGCACAGTAAAATGGGATTTTTAATTTGTCATTTTTGTTCTTGTTGACGCACAGAAACAGCCTGTTGGCACATTAAATCTTATTTTTACACTGTACAACTTCTTCCTTCAGAGAATATTAACAAGTCTTGTCGGTATGCATATATACCTCCTTTAAGGATGTTCGCTGCTAACATTTGACATTTCGCAACTTCCGGTTTTTCTTTTTTTTAATATCTCGAAAACGGTTGCATATATTTTCCTAATATTTTATATTTGGATACATATTGATGATATGCATTGAATGAGCCATGAAAATTGTCAATCTAAGGAATTTTTTCACCCCATTTTCTGCAACTTTTCAGAAAATTTTAGTTGTCAGTAAAATTTAGGGGGTAGGGTAGATTAAACTTGAATATTATACATCTTCAAATAAATTACATTAGTTCGATGTTTGTTTTCGCAGCAGTATATGTGTATATGGTTTTCTAAGTCGGTCTTTCTGATTTTGGCGTGCTAGTTTTAAAATTTTGGGTGGTTTTATGAAATGGGCTTTAAGAAACAAAACAGACGAAAAAAGGCATAAAATGGCGATTTTCAAGTTGTTGATTCTCTCTTATATGCACACTACCCTATATATTTCTTTCTTTTATTCGAACAATATTACGAAGTTCTATCTTGTGTGAAGATACAAGAAAAAGTTTGAATCTACAAATATGGGTTTGGCACAATTCAAAATATTGATTTTTTCCGACTTTTCAAGTATGGGGGTAGGGTTGGAAAACGGCTCGTAAAATTTTGTCATCCACTTCCAGTAGCAAATTTTTTATTGCTGTTGGTCCAAAATAGTCTGCATTACGTAAATAATATGACTTTTGAAAGCATTCTAGGTGTATTTTTGTTCAAGACAGGTATGTTTCAAAGAATTGAAAATTAAATTATTTTTTCTAAATTTAAAACAAAGTGTTCAGAGGTCTCATTCACAGGCCGGTAGCTCGAAATAATGCACACTACCCTATATTTATTTTGTTTTCAAATGTCTTGTGTTGTAATTTGGAATCAAAAAGAGTGGTTAGAAAAAAGTTTGAATACTTTTTCATTGGCAGCGAACATCCTTAATTGTAGATGTATATACATGTAAGTAGTATTGGGGCTCTGTTTCAATTAAATTTGGTATATAGTTTTGGCTGCTGAATTGAACTTTGTTTGTTAACGTTTAACTTGATTAATTAATAAAATAATTTATTTATTTATTTACTTATTTACTTATTTATTTATTTATTTATTTATTTATTTAATTGGTGCCATCGGTCTGCTAAAACGCATTTGCCAGAAACTCTGGCAATATAGTTATGAACTGCTTCATTGATATGTCATTCTTAACATTTGTATGTCAAAGCTCTGAAATAAGAAAAAAAAAAACAGTCCCGGTGTGCAAGAAGTTTAAATTAGCACCCATGCTAATGGGTATTATAGAAGCCTATGGTAAGTTTATTCAATTTACATATTCATGAATTTACTTAAATAATTAAAATAACAGATTCATTATTAAAACCATTAATAAACTCATTTCAGGCCCAAACTATCATTGTGCCACATTGTTATTACACCAGTAATATCATTGACAAATTTATTGATTCATTAAAGATTCTTAAAGGCTAAAAATGGTATCAAGAATATGCTTGGGTTATACTGTATCGCCTTACGCTATAATGTCAATTGAGTTTAGTGTCATGAATATTTATAAAATTTCTAGAAACTGGAGAACAAATGCGGAAGAATGTGGTGTAGCTATAAAACCGCACGTATCTTGGTTAATGATAGTCCTAGAGAGATGAAATTAGTATCAAAGGAATGATAGGACAAATCAATATAACATTGTAATGATATAATTGTCCCTTTTTTGTTTGATGGATATTTATAAGAACAAAAAATGAAGGGGGTATACTAACAAGATCACTCCGAACTCTACTGCCGATAGCATTAGAGCGCTGAAGAAATGGGACAAAAAGTACTAGGGTCATGCATTTTTGTCCATTTTTCTGACAAAAGAAACCATGCTAGATACAATTTGTGATTATTGCATATAATTTCAAAATGTTTGGGTATAAATAGAAAATTTGAGATTATCCTTCGTCAGAATAACATGTATCTTGGTTGATATCTTATAAACTGTGTATATCTGACCACATTGCAATGATACATTGTCATAGCAATTATTTGATGCCAATTTAAGCTCTTTGGGTGTATTGGTAGCTATTTTATACATTATTTTATTGGTATATCCACTTCATTTTTCGTGATTTTTCTCTTATTTCTAAGATTTTCATAAATAATTGTGAAACAAAGAATCAGATTATATACAGAATTGTCATTGTGAATTGTCCTGGCATTCATTTCATAGCAATTTAAGCTGTCTAGGATTATCGACAGCCAAGATACCACATTTGGTTTTATAGATATACCACTTTAATTCTTTCGCATCTTTATCCATTTTTTTAAGATTTTATTAAATATTCATACATCGAAAAATAAAATGACTTATATGTTAAAGCATATGGTGATATAATATTGCCCTAGCAAGCTGTTGATACCATTTTTCAGCAATTATCAGCATTTCTTTGACTAGATACATAAGTTATTTTGTAGTAAAAACACTCAATTTACGTGTCATTTTTCTCCAATTACTATAATTATCATAAGTATCCATGAACTGAAAATCTAGGACTTCTTATACCAGATTTGAAGGCTGTAGTGCATTGCCATAGGATTCATTTGATGCCACTTTCAGCATCCCCGGTCTATAAACAGCCCAGGAACAAGTGTATGTGTAAGTAGTACCCCTATTTTTGGCGAAATGATTCTCCTTTTGCTTATTTCTTATACAAATTTTCATGAGTGTACAAATTAAATGATTTAAAATGTTAGGCATTAATCTAAAATTGCTATGTACTTGCAGCAAGTGAAAAACATGTCATTTTATATGTACTCCAAATTTTCTGCTACTCTTTTCTGATTTTGTATATTAACTCATACAATATAAGCCTGCTGTCCTTTTTGGGACATGTGCAAATAGTATAGCCCCAAATGTACCGCCACATGTGTTGGGCTATTCTGTTTGCTAAAAGGAATTTCATTTTCAAAATTTCATTGAAAATGAAAACAAAATCACTGCTGATGCCCCTGAAATTGGAAATGGGCTCACTTAAATGATAATGGTGGGAAAGTCAATTTCTCAAAACATGGGTTGATATTCATGAATATGCAAATTCAATGATTTAAATATTGGGATTTCTGGTAAAAGAAAAACAGTATCGAACAGTTTTTTTTTTTTTTTTTTTTGTAGTCACTGAGGTTTTTAAAAAACATTCCATTCATAATTGCAATGATTCATGTGTTAATTCCTCTGTTATGGATATTGAATATACATGCAATTGTGTTCTTTTGATAATTATTATTATTATTATTATTATTATTATTATTATTATTATTATTATTATCATCGACTAGTATGCTATTTGTTATTTTATGCAAAATGAAAAGAATCACTAAAATAGCCATATATATGAACTATAAATGCATAAATTATTGTAAATATGTTAGCCATTTTTGTATTATTTTCGATTTTCACCCAAAAACCAATATGTTTCAAAGGGGTGGTACCCCCTATGTCAACCTTGAAACATAACAACTCATTGTCATATACTTTCGTCGGTGCTACCATGCGTCTTCAAGAGTTTAAGAGTCATTAGAACCATTAGCAAGTGACATACATAATACAAAGAAACACTTCGATCAAGTTTTGATATTTGGTAGAAAAATTAGATTTTGTCATACCTTGGCCATACAAAAGTGTGTTTACAAACTTTCTGCACAGACAACCACTCTTCTAATACTATTAGAGCCAATAGACATATCATTAGTTCTTTCAGTAACTTACAGACATGAAACAGGGAAGCACTACGATCGCGTTTTCATATTTGGTGGAAAAAATAGATTTTGTCATACCCTGGCTACAAAATCGTGTTTACAAACTTTCTGCACAGGTTTCCAGACTGACAACGTTGTGCATTGAATTCAGCATAAAAAATACCTACAATGTGGTATATAGCAACCTTGGTACCTCTGGGGTGCAGCGAATTTTATTTTTACCTGGGTCATCTAAGGATCTAAAACCTAAAATCTGAAATCAATACCTATATCTACATTTTATATTATCAATCAAGTATCAGATTTCTAATTCCACATACATGTACCATCGCTCAATTTCATGTTATTTGACATTAAATCCAACTTGACGTTATTTTGGAACAGCCGAAACGTCGAATTTTCGCGCTTAACGTTTTTGGATAAAAGTCTGTATCTCAGGGGAAATGGGATGTATCTAGTTGATAATATGCCTGCTGTTAGATATTGGTCTGAAGTGTTACGCTGTGCCATCTCGACTCACTTCGGTGACCTTGAGGTCAAGGTCACGGACATAGAAACTTTATGTTAATATTTTTTATCAAAGTTTCTAGAGGTTGGTATCTTTTGAACATGGCTGGATCTATTTGACACTATACCTCTGTTACCCTGTAACAGACAGACCCCACTCAGTGATCTTGAGATCAAGGTTATGGACTTTGAAGTTTTACTTTATGATGTTATCCTTTCTTTTCTGAAATTAGATTTTAATAGTTTTAGAGGCAAAACACAACTCAGGCAAGCTACGCTGTCTTTAGACAGTACATATTGCATATGTTAAAAAACTTTTTTTTCATGATGCAGCTCATTTGGTACTGTGAAATAATCAGATTACATTTGATTCAGTTGAACAATCATCAGTGCCCATTGAGCTGGATGTACTTGGTTATGTTTAATGATTACATTTGTTTGATTTTCATTGATTGAACATATTTTTTTCCATATGTATTATTATTATTATTATTATTATTATTATTATTATTTGCACATTAACATTGACACGATTTAGCTTAAACTTGTCAAACATCATTTTCAAGCAAATTGGTAACAGAGTTATGGACCTTGATGCGCGTCAGAATTTCGTTTCCGCTCAATATCTTCAGAATGAATTGACTGAATGTAACCAAATTTTTTGTACATGTATGGACATTAACATTGACAAGATTTAGCTTGGGCTTGTTAGACATCTTTTTTCGCGAAACTGTAACGAAGTTATGGCCCTTGATGCGCATCAGAATTCCACTCAGTATGTTGACAATGAGTTGACCTCAACATCAACATTGACAAGATCTAGCTTGAGATTGTTACCATTTTTCGCAAATTTGTGATGGAGTTATAACCTTTTGACTGATCTTCTTATTGTACATCTTTCAAAAATTGTTTCCGCATTTGGGCTTTCGCATGACATGAAAAGCGCTGAAGTGGAGCTATAGTCAGATTCTCTGACAATTCTTGTTTTCACTAGATGAGAAGCAACAACAGAAAGCATAGGAATAGACACATCACAAACCAGACACCATGTGGGAAAGAATTGACAAAACAAGACAGATACAAGATTGAATATGATAATACATATGAAGAGCGTATGACTAGCTCTTTCCCGAAGAGCGTATGACAAGCTCTTTGCCAGGAAGGAAGCCACCCGGCTAGCTTCAACTGAAATTAAAATGAGCATATACAACAGACGTAGAGTGAGTTAACAGGCGACTTTTAAAAATAACACAACAGAACTGCCTTTGAATGGACAGTGATTAACCTAAGGGCTGAAATCTATTTTACAGGACCCAAAACTCGCTCTTTGTCTACTGTGATTCAATAACAAGAATTTGTACGATTCTCTTAAAATACAGATCAGATGTGCTAACCAAAGGCTTCACTGCCATTTTGTTTTTGCTGCCTTATTACATAAATCTAACTTAAAGGAATAGGATCACAAACTTACAAATGCACCTTATATGAAAACCTGAAGGTAGCTGAACATTTTGCAAAAAAAAACAAAAAAAAAAAAAAAAAAAAAAAAAAAAAAAAAAAAAAAAAAAAAAAACAAAAAAAAACATGAAAATAAACTTATAAGAAAATTATATGGTTTTAAACATTTTGGTGGTTTGAGTCCAAAACGAGGCTGTGAGGGTATGACACCACACCCTCACAATCATAAAATTAAAGATATCACATTTTCATGCAAATATAACTGAATAAATTAGCAAAAGACTTTCCTCTCATTCATTGAAACAATCTTGTTCCTTTTTTTTTAGTTTATAAAGCGAGTCAAGTGCTTTAAATACATGTACATATTTTTCAACTTTGGTCACGTGATTTCCTTAACTAGGTGCACTAAATCTTTTGACAGCTATGTTTAAACAGGAAACAATCCAAAGACTGTAGGTAACAAAACTTTTACTTTTCAACAAATTTACGCCTTTGACGTTAGTCTGTCTGTTATTTCAGGTCTGAAGAATTTATTTTTTACGGCTACATGGCTCCTTCTTCCCCGTGGAGCAGATACACGATTTAGTGTGATATGCCACATTCTCTCAAGGCCATGATGAAAAGTTTTTCTGATTCTGCCTGTTTTGAAAAATGCCCATACATTACGAAAACTTGCCCATGCAATATACAGAGATTTTTGAAGTTGTAAAAAAAATGAAAAATTTCAGTAGTAAATTTTCGATATTTTTTTTTATTATTTTTGCTCGGGACATGGATTGTGGGTGCACGTTAGAACCGCCTCGCCGAGGCGGTTCTAACGGGTACCCGCGGTCTGTGTTTTAGGGGCGGGAATGAGAAGGATAGGTATACCCCTGCATACCCCGGTTTTACTATGTAAAAGTGGGGTTTGAGGGGGTATACATTACACGGACATGTTTTCCTGATGAATTTAAACTAACTACTACTTAAATAATCAAATTTTGTACTGTCTTTATGTAATTTCTAAATCTGTATTTGAAGTAACATTAATTTGTGAATAATACATATATCAAGTCATGGGTTTGAATTTTACACACTTTTGAACGATTGGGAAACGGATTACAAAAGTCGCAAGACTTCCTTCCGAATCCTCATTGTATATCTGTAATTGTCATTATGTTATTGTCTATAATGTATATTGTATCTATACAATTGAAATAAAGTTTAAACCAAACTTTTAATGCAGCACACTGTTCGAATTCTTAATGGCTGTATCACTAAGTACATCAGTCTTACCCTGTCCACAAAGTGGTTTATTATACCTCATTAATATTCATTGGCTGAGTGTGGATTTTCATTGGTCCAGAGCAGGTCACGCGGAGGGTGCTATTCTGTCATGTCGCATGATCATATTACCCTCTGACGTCACATCTGCCTAAAATCGTGCAGCTGCACTTGCAATCACATGCGTTTGTTTACAGTGCATGTGGAGGGTGCTATTCTGTCATGTCGCATGATCATATTACCCTCTGACGTCATATTTGCCTAAATGTGCAGTTGCACCTGTAGTCACGTGTGTGTCGTGTGGTATGTCGCTAATTTGTTTCAAAAAGGGTTCGGTATAATAAAACAATTGTTGCCCTTGAGTGAGGGTGACATGACGATTTGTTCACCCTCGACAGGTTATATTGCCCTCGGGCTGTGCCCTCGGGCAATATTACCTGCCTCGGGTGAACAAATCGTCATGTCACCCTCACTCAAGGGCAATAATTGTATATTGTACCATCCCTATTAGGTATCCTTAAATAATGTACAAAATAATTTGTGCTAAGATCTTTAAACCACAGAAACACAACCATAAACACACTGATGTTTGTTGCGTTCTCATCCTTTTTATTAAATTTGTCACATTTTATTTGCTTCTCAAAATGGATTGTTAACTGGTTCAAAATTCTGCCGAGGTGCTTCTCTGTCAAACTCACCCATGTACCTTTAAATGCACAGTAGCAAACTTTAAAGCAGAATTAGCATCTCATTCTGGAGATAAAGATACAGCTGTAAAGCTTCTGAAAAGTTTTTTGGTGGATCCATATTATCTCTACCCATTATGCTTACACACACCCCATAAACATCCTCACCACAGGAAATTACAGAACGAAACAGTGCTCCTTGAGAACACGAATCAATATCTGAATCTTGAACAGAATGTAACTGAGTTGTTGTGTTTGCCACAGCTTTGGTGCATAAAACATAACATCTGGACGACCGAACGGCACACTGTTATTCCCGGATGGTCTAATACCATGCCTGTTCCAGGTCTCTGAAGTTTCGTCTAGCTCGAACTGAAAACAAGAACCAAAATTACATATATGCAACATGTAATTATGCAAGATCAAATGCAACAAGAGGATCAATGGTCCTGTAAACGCTCACCTGATATAAGGTCCTGATACAATTTGACCAATTTACCTTGCATTAAAGACCCAGGACGGTAGGGGGAAGACAAACCCGAGGGCCAAAACAGTTTTCGTAAACAAATTATCTTCGTAAACAAATTATCTGTCCATTTGCCCATTTCTAGCAAGTTCTGTCATAAAATGACATTTTCCCACTTTTCCCTATTCAAATGCATAGGCGACCTTTTTGTTGAATAGGTAAAAGTGATTTATGTATTTTTATAGAGCTCCATGCCCTGATGTTTCGTGCCAAGTTTCAAAATCACAGGCCTTCTGGTTCTGGAGAAGAAGATCTTTAAAAGATTTTTGTTATTTATAGCCATGGTGGCCATCTTGGCCATGTGACCTGAATCATTTATATAAACTTTCATCCCCTCTTCATATGGATGTTCCATGTGAAGTTTGGCTTTGATTGGCCAAGCAGTTTCAGAGAATAAGAATTTTGAATATCATGGTCATTTAATTGAATATAGCCCCAGAGCAGGGGCAGACAACCCACTGTGGCAAAACTGTTTTTCAAACCCATAGGCGACCTAAGTTGACCTTTCCATTAAATAGGGCAAGGTCATCCCATCGTCATGATTTATATCAATTTTGTAGAGCTCCATGCCCTGGCACTTCATGTCAAGTTTCAAAATCATAAGCCTTCAGGTTCTTGAGAAGAAGATTTTTAAAGGTTTTTGCTATTTATAGCCATGGCTATCAAGTCTTGGTCTTGTGACCTGGATCATTTATATAAACTTTGTCCCCCCTTCCTAAGGATGATCCATATGAAGTTTGGCTTTGATTGTCCAAGCGGTTTCTGAAGAGAAGATGTTTTAATACTATGGTCATTATGTATATACCCATTCCCACTGAAGCTGCATTTGAGGTTTGGCTTCAATATGCCAAGTGGTTTCAGAGAAGAAGATCTATGAAAATGGTGGACGGACGGACCCTGGACGGACGCCGAACCATTGTTATACTATAAGTTCACTCCTGAGCCCTTTGCTCAGGTGAGCTAATAAAACCTTGAGAATGAATTGAACGTATAAGCAGAGCAGAACAGATAATTTATTACACTCAGATCAAAAAATGACATATGCGGGTTTGAAAACTTTGTATAGTGAAAATAATCTATGGTGTACCCCCATTTTGATACTCAAAATCATAAAGTCTTAAAGATGTTTTTCAAACCTTAAAATTTTATTTTCAGGTATTGACAAATGACTGCCAATTTTATCGTCATAAAGTAACTTAACCAACATGAGTTTGTTTATATTTGTAGGTAATTGTTCAAATTAGTTAATATACTAGTGTCATTTATGATGTCAGAAGCATTATTACCAAGCTAACAGAAAACCAATTTTAGTATGAATCGAAATTTCTTAATACCCTTTAGATATCAGAAAGAAAAGTTAAGGAAAGCAATGATCAGGAATTGGTGCAATCAGAACCAATGTCCCGCCCTTCAACACAGGTGGGTACCAACCGAAATTACACTAATACAAAAAAGAAGAACATACGGTTAGCCGTATGGGCAGCTATTTCCCAAAACAGTGGTCACTCAGTTATCTAAACTTAACTGTTCTTCCAAATATTTATTTACGTGTCAAATTTGACTTGGTTTCGTGTTCCTTTAACTCAACAGATAGACGACATGTAAACATTGTGGATTTAAGCCCAGGGTGGGGAGGGGTACTCGGAAATTTTCCCTGTACATAGGCTGGGAGATTTTTGGGGTCAAAGTTTCGAATTTCGGTATTTTTGGGGGGTTTACAGAAAAAATGAATATTTTTGGGTAGGCAATTTTTGTGGATATTTTTTGGGGGGGGGGTCCAATAAAAATTGAATATTTTTTGGTGTTTAATGTCGGAAAAAGGGTTATATCTCAAGTGTTTTTCAGCAATTGCAGATATTTTTGGGGGGTAGTCCGTTAGACCCAATATTTTTTTTGGGGGGTGGGGGTACAGAGTAGATGCTTGGGCCCAGACTATGCCGGTATAGGAAAAATCTCAGAGTTCCCCCACCCCCTGGGGATATAAGACGCATATATAAACTGCGAGCAACACAAAAATAGACACTTAAACATAAAACAAAGAGAACCACAACAGAAGTACAGCATCAGAACGGTCATTAATATGAATTCATATGAAATTACTTGGAGTGGGGCTTAAACATGTTTTGTGGCGCCAAACCTTGCCATCAGCTTCTGGAGCAGAGACTTTTTAATTTATAGTTATCTTAAATATTTACTAAAACATACGCAAAAACGAGAACTTTGGTCATGCAACTGTATGAAAACAGCCTTACCTGCATTAAAGCTGTAAAACAGAACAAAACAAGGTTTTTGTCAAGGAAACTCCCGCGGAGATGACCCTCTTCTTCCAGACTCTTAAATAATCTTATCCAAGAATGAAGGCACTGTCGGCAGAGAGTGCCCCACCACCCTTCAATACGTTGGTTTCAAGTGCTGCTTCCGTCTATGTAAGATGGTAATGAAGAATTTGGAGCTGTATTGTTCCAAAACAAATTCTGAAAGTCACGTACAAGTCCATTTTCTGTACCATAATCCCCTCGTACAACACAAGGACACATTTTTTTACAGACTCTAGAAAATAACCTCCTATAATTATGGGATTATTGTTCGTGTTGTACACATTCAGCCAAATGATTTTTCTGGAAAATCCGTCTATGCAGCCACTTATGCAAAGTCCAAAAGGCTTCAGTTTATCATAGCCGTCTATGTGCCAAATGAAATTTGGTCCAGGAACAGTGTAAGTACGTCTTTCAAGGCGCCTTGAAAGTCTGGCAGCCACCCCGTTTGGATCAAGCTCTCTCAAGATGTGTCTGTGACCCTTGCAGTTCGGTTTGTATAAACGCGATGACCCTGTCAATATTACTGTATCGCCTTCATACGAGGTTTAACCATTTTAATATTCGCTTCAAGTGTCTTTCACTTATTGGAACATCGTGCTTTAACGCTAACAAAGATACGATCGCCCTATACTACAGTCCTATGAGAAAATACAGCTCCGCCAAACTCTCTGTGAAGCAAGTGTAGCCATGTTTTGGGGCGAATATCCAGCCAATCAGAGTCCAGGATTATGTCGTTTAGACGACATATTATCTTGTTATAACAAGATAATTATCTTGTTATAACAAGATAATATGTTGTTTGCACAAGATGATTATCTTGATATAACAAGATAATTATCTTGATATAACAAGATAAATAAGTTGTTTAAACAAGATAATAAGTTGTTTAAACAAGATAAAAAAGGGAAAAAAATGTCCCTTCCCGGGTTCCGTAGTTTATGCCCCAAAATTAGGCTCAAATTGGTTGAACTTTTATGAAAAAAAGTCAGCATAATCGCTATTAATCTACGGAACCCGGGAAGGGACATTTTATTTTTCTTTTTTTATCTTGTTTAAACAACTTATTATGTTATTTAAACAACTTAATTATCTTGTTTGCACAAGATAATTATCTTGTTTAAACAACTTGTTATGTTGTTTAAACAACTTAATTATCTTGTTTGTACAAGATAATTATCTTGTTAAAACAACTTAATATGTCGTTATAACAAGATAATATGTCGTCCAAACAACTTAATATCTTGTTATATCAAGATAATATGTTGTCCCAACAACTTAATAAGTCGTTATTACAAGATATTATGTCGTCGAAACGACTTAATCCTGGACTGTGATTGGATGGATATCTGTCAAAAACATGGCGGAACATTCATCGGGAGAGTGTTTAGCGGAGCTATATTTTAATATAGGACTGACGTATATGGAGACTGGGAGAGCTCATCATTGTTGGCGATGAAGCATTATGTCCGCATTTGAGAAAGGCACTTGAAGCAAATATTATAAGGGTTAAACCCTTCACTTAGTGATATTACAGTGATATTGGTTGTGTCATCGATTTCATACAAACCGAACTGCAAGGATCAGACCGGCTTCACGGACATCGAATGATGTGTTCGAAATGTGTGGGTCACGGTTTATTAGCTGTCAGAAAGGAAGACGTCAGACTAATCTTTAGAGAGTTTGATCCTGATGGGGTGGCTGCCAGACTTTCAAGGCGTCTAGAAAGACGTACTTACACAGTTCCTGGTCCCAATTTCATTTGGCATTTAGATGGATACGATAAGCTGAGGCTTTTTGACTTAGCATAAGTGGCTGAATTGGCGGATTTTTAAAAAAAAAAATCATTTGGTTGAACGTGTACAATACAAACAATAATACTAGAGGTGATTGTGGTACAGAAAGTGGACTCGTACGTGACTTTCATACTTTTCTCTGGAACAATAGGAGTAGAGATTCTACATTACCATCTTACGTGGAGGGGAGCAGCAGTAGTGCACACTGTCTGTGGTCTGTGTTAAGATACTTCTTTTGTGGTTTGACGTCCTAGCTGACAATGTTTAAGTGATGTCGGGACGGAGCCACCGCTTTCTGGGTACTAACCAGTAATATGTACAAGGACAGTTCATGTGTCAGTTTTGCACGAGGACTAAAGCAAGTCGTCAGTGGGAGATGTAACTTACTGCAAGGTCAGCTCTCTTCCACCAAACTCGGTTGAATTTGTTTTCATTTTTATTCCAGTAAACTCATGCCAAACCTCTAATGTGGAACTAATCCATATAAAAGCATGCCCATGCATGCAATACACAGAGATTTTTAAAGTTTTAAGAAATGAGAATTTTCAGTAGATATTTTTATTATTTTTCTTATTTTCGCTCAAAAGATATAGATTGTGGGTACACGTTAGAACCGCTTCTATGAGGCGGTTCTAACGAGTACCCACAATCTATGTTTTGGAGCAAAAATAAGAACAATGGGTATACCCCTGCATACCCAAGTTTTGCTATATAAAAGTGGGGTATGAGGGGGTATACTTTTCATGGACATGTTTTTCTGATGTTTCTTCAATATCACCTAATAATGTATCACCATGTGTCCTTTCAGATGAGAGTATCAAACACCGAATGGATAGGTCCTGGGTTCGATCTCCACTCTAGCGGATATGTTGTGTCATTGAGCAAGACGCATTATTTCCCAATTTTCAGCTATGTTTAACTTATAACTGGTTTGTTCCGAGGAAGTGATGGCTCCGTGCCTACATGACTGAAAAATGTTGCCTGGAACGTTAGACTTCGTAAAACATCTTTCAGTTGAAGTAATGCTTCTCTCCAGTATGCCTTCTATAGTGGACCCAAAGCGGACTGAGATACTCATGAACCACCGCATCAGAACACCTGATATATGAATATGCGAAAACAAAGGCGCATATCTCTGTATAACATGCAGTTATTGTTATCGATACGTGTATAGCGCAATTTCTCTTCTTAAATCCGAATTTTCAAGCTTCTAGCCGTCTTTCGTGTCTGTAAAGACCTGTTTTTTGCAGATCAGAGTCCTAAGACCGGACATCAAAGGAACCTGCATTAAAGGAATTAGTTTGTGTGTTTAGCTCACCTGAGTCGTTAGGCTCAAAAGGTGAGCTTATAGTACAGCCATGATCCGGCGTCCGTCCGTCGTCGTCCGTCCACGCTTTCAAAGATCTTATTCTCTGAAACCGCTTGGCCAATTAAATTGAAATTTTATGTGGGTAGGTGGAACGAAAGTTTGTTCACGGGATCTTGGTCACATGACCAGTTCACAGGATCTTGGTCACATTACAAAGATGTCCGCAACGCCCATATATGGTTAAACCCTTAAAAATCTTCTCCAGAACCGGTGGGCCGATTTCCACGAAACAGAAGAAATAACACAAATGTTAATGAAAATTTTCATTTCTTACAACTTTAAAAATCTCTGTATATTGCATGGACATGTTTTCGTAATGGTGGCACTGACTTTCGTTCGCGATATCTTGGTCACATGACCAAGATGGCCGCCATGCCCATTACGGTAAAAACCCTTCGAAATCTTCTTCTCAAGAACCGGTGGGCCGATTTCCTCGAAACTTGGTATGTAGCACCGGGAACTCCAGCCCATCGAAATTTGCTCAAATAGTGACACTGGGATGATCTTGACCCATTTAACGGCATGGTCAGTTTGGAAAGACAGGCTTATAGATGGGAAAAGGAGAAAGCAATGCATATTTAGGAAACTATTGCAGCCTGAGGCTTGAAATGTGCTAGATGCAGACACCTAATGGAGCCAATGAAGCTTTATGATCAATTTAGGTCAAGATCATTTTTGGACCTTGACCCAAGGTCAATGAAATATCAAAATTAAGATTATGGTTTTCTCAAATTTATGACTGGGCCTATGAAAGTGAAATTTTATGCGGAGTTTCCATGCTAAAGGGGGGGGGGGGACAAAGTTTTATCTTGGTCGAATGCCCAACGTGGCTGCCATACTCACAGATGCTCAAAAATCTTCTTCTCAGTCCAGAACCGGTTGACCGATTTTCACGAAACTTGGTATGTAGTATCTGGGACTCCAGCCCATCGTAGTTGCTTTAAATGATATCCCTAGGATGACATTGACCAAGCTTACGGCAAGGTCAGTTTCGGAAACATAGGCGTGTACATGGGAAAAAGTGAAAACAATGAATATTTTGGAAAGTATTGCAGTCTGAAAGTTGGCAGAAGAAGACAACTAATAAAGGTATGCGATAAATTAAGATCAAGTCTTTTCTTGACCTGGGCCCAAGGTCATTGAAATATCGAAATTAAAGACTTGTTTTTCACAGTAGCTTCTCAGCCTATGAAAGACTTCATGCAGAGGGAAAATGAAAGTGTGTTCATGAAATCGGGGTAACATGCTCAACATGTCCGCCATGCTCACAAATGCTTATAAATCTTCTTCTGCAGAACCCGTGTGCCAAGA
This sequence comes from Rugalucina vietnamica, assembly GCA_964017185.1. Lineage (NCBI taxonomy): Eukaryota > Metazoa > Mollusca > Bivalvia > Lucinida > Lucinidae > Rugalucina > Rugalucina vietnamica. Next base: position 57,394,408 of record OZ024875.1, on the reverse strand, counting down.
TTCCTGAAACTTGGTTTGTAGCATCTGGGACCTTAGCCCATCATAGTTTGTTCAAATGATGGCCTATGGATGACCTTAACCTATTTTACGCTAAGGCAACTTTGGAAACTGGCTTTTACATGAAAAAAGTGAAAACAACGGATTTTTTAACTATTGCAGCCTGGGACCGGCAGATGCAGACAACTAATGAAGTCAATAAAGGTGTGTGAGTATTCAAGGTCAAGGTCTAATGATGGCTAAATGCTCCAAGATCAAACTTCAGGTGAGCGTTCTCAGGACCAATGGTCCCTTGTTTAGTGTGATAGAGCCACCTAGTCTTTGATATTTTAATCAGTACTATTGGGAGCTATTTATAAGTGTGCAGGCGGAAACAGCCGATTCGAACGCCCCTCATCTCGATCCGGTTTCAATGCACCACTAGGTCACCGCGATCCCCTTTCAATGATTTTTTTATCATATGGTGCTGTTTCTTGTTGCTTTTAGTGGCAAAGCGTTTCCCACAGATCAAACAACTATAAGGTTTCTCTCCAGTATGATTTATCTCATGTTCGGCTTTTCCTGGTGGCTTGTTACATAAGCGACAGAAATATTTCATTATACTGAGAAGAAATGTTGTGTCTGAAAGGAATCTAAGAACAACTTTGAGTGACTAGTAAAACCAAAAGTCCAGGGACGATAATGCTATCCAAGCATCGGGGCCGGGTCCCGAGGTTATAAAAATCTTGCTCAACTCAGCATATCATGAATTTTGAATTTTAAACTGCTCATAAATACTAAAATAGCCCAAATAAATTGAAATTTCAAGTCTAGATCACCAAAGCTTGTAATTTATACTTTATACTGCTCTGTTCCAACAACTTTAAGCATTTTAACATTGAAGAGCTGGATAAATTCTAGTTTCAGGTGAGCTGAAAATGTTTCATTACGAAAACACGCCCATGCAATATACAGAAAGGTATAAGTAGGTAATGATCACGAAATGGCGCAATCAGAAAGAAATTCCCACTTAACAAACCGAGGAGTGGGAAAATACTAAAATGACACTTCGATACTGATACCAAGAGCCGAGTGAGCAGCTATTCCGCAATAGGCTGCCACTCAGTTACCCGAACTGAACTAAAATATAAACACGAACATATGGCTCAAACAGCACAAAAATTCGGCTCCAAAACACAAAACAATTAGAACTGCAACAGAAGTATCGCCTTGAAACGATCAGTAATATAAAACAACTGGGGGGGGGGGGGGGGGCTTAAACCGGTTTGACAGACGCCTACCCCTCACCTTCATCTTCTGCAGTGGATCGCAACATTTAGTTAGTTGTTCGGTCCTCATAGTGAATCTCTAACTAGTCAATGAATCTTTATGCTCAAACGAATAAATCATGATAGAGACTTTTAAGCTGTAAAAATTGAACATTTCATCTGACAAATTTCGATATTTTTAACATTTTTGCTCAAAACATTGATTGTGGGTACACGTTAGAACCGCATCGACCGAGGCGGATCTAACGAGTACACACAATCTTTGTTTTGAATCAAAAATAAGGAAAATAGGTATACCCTTGTGAACCCCAGTTTTACTATATAAAAGTGGGGTTTAAGGGGGTAAAGTTTTCATAGACATGTTTTCCTGATGTATAACCTCAGGACATGGAGAAATAGGAATTTCATTCGAATATGAACAAAACACAAGCGTTCAGTGACAGGATTGCTAGCTCGGTGTAATCAATTTCCAGACATCTTGGAATGAAGAATCTATTCAAGACGTTACATGTAAAACCAAAACTTCACACTGAAATGTTTATAGATTCTTCAATGAAAAATCAAACTGAAAATGTATTCAATGAAAGAGTTATGAACACCATAAACCAATGCATAATATTTCCATAGATAGTTTTACAATTTTGCTCAAAACATAAATTGTGGATACACGTACCCACAATCTATCTTTTGTGTCAAAACAAAGAAAAAGAAACTAGGTATATCCCGTACACCCCAGTTTTACTATATTAATGTGGGGTTTAAGGGCTATACATTTCACGGACATGTTTTCTTAATGAGTTGTCTTGCCAAAGCCAAAGGGCACTACAGTTTCGAACTAAGGACTTCTCGCTCCGGAGTGCTACACCATACCCAATAGACCACCGCGCTTCCCTTCTTTTAAAAGGAATACTTCATTATTCATATTCCGTATGTACAGTCGGATCCAGGATTTCTGAAGAGGGGGTTCAAATGTGGTAAAGGGGGGTTCGTTTGCCTCATTTTACATAAAATGTCTTGAAATTCCCCATGAAAATAAAATAATTTGGCTCCAGAGGGGGGTTCGAGCGAACCCCTTGAACCCCCTCTAAATCCGCCACTGCTGAGTCCCAATGATCTGAGATGTAAGACGCCTCTGAATAATTTATAAATCATTTCTTAAACAACTCTTGACTCCAGTTACGCATTGTTAACCTAGAAAAAATAGTAAAAGTATGCAACGATCAGGAAATGGTACAATCAGAAAGAAATTCCCACTCCAAAAACCCAGGTGGGGAAACAACTAAATTAACAATCAGGTACTTATACTAAGAAAACATATTGTAAGCCGAGTGGGCAGCTATTTTACCAATAGGTGGCCACTCGGCCTCCCAAACTTAACTAAAAATTTGAAAACGCACATAAGGCGCTAACAGCACGAAAATTCACCACCAAGACAAACAAGAGAGAGAGAGAGAGAGAGAGAGAGAGAGAGAGAGAGAGAGAGAGAGAGAGTGAACGAACAGTAATATAAAATTATTGGCGGGCTTAAATCGAATTTACATAGCCATAACCTCACCCTCAGCTTCTGCAGTGGTTCATAACATTTAGTTATTTCATCGGTCCTCGTGGTGAATCTCTAACTAGTCAATGAATCATCAAGGACAAACAAATGAATCATGATAAACATCCTGATGAATCAAAAACGAGCATTCAACAGATTCAGTAAGCTGCTCGACGATGGAGATCCCTGGGCGCCGAATAACTTACGGAAACCCGGTTAGTCGTCTAGCTAGCCCCCCCCCCCCCCCCCCCAGGGGGAATTTTTTTTTACACTATGGTTTTCTAAAAGTACATTGAAAAAGCTATCAAATCCTGTTTTCTGCCATCTGGAAGTGGAAGCGTTTGCGTTTAATGCTTTGTTTCATTACATTACCATAAATATTCATTTTTTTGCGTTTTAATAAAGGGGTACACATAGAAAATTGAAGATGTCTCAGTTGTTTCTTATCCTAGACCATTGAACTTGGTCTCATTTCAATGCTTAGACATAGTCCTTTCATTCTATGGTAAGAAATGTAAATTATGCGATTTGCATATTCATGAATTTTCATTAAAACATTTAAATAAAAAAAGAAACAATTAAAAGTCAATTATCCCCATAAAAACTAATCATCATTGTGGTTCATTGTTATTGTACCAATAATAGTATTTGACAAAATTGTTGACGCCATAGACCTAATTGAAATTATTTCATTTGCATTTTCATGAATATAATGAAAATGGCAAAAATCAAGATTAACTCTATTGCCATTTGAAGGGTTTGCGTGGGTTATAGGATGTACCTTTCACCCTTAGAACAAATGCTCATGGGTGCCAGTTTGGCCAGAGGATCACTTAAATGCCGATTTGGGTAATGTAAAATCACAGAATGTTCACCTCCACCCCTAATAAGCAGAGTAAATATTTTGGTACACCTCTGTTACCACATGTATCTTGGCTACTGATAGACTTAGAGAGCTGAAATAGGTATCAAATGATTGTTTTGGCAATGTTCTCTAACCATGTAATAAGATATATAAACAAGCTGGCTATCTTCATGTTAAAATATACTTAAGGAATTGAAATACGCAACACACTAAATTTCAACGTTTACGTATGTATTTGACATTTTGATGAAATCCCTTTTATGAAATGACCTACTGACTGCTTTTTGCACGTGATGAAATGAGAAAATGTCATTTTATTGGCAAAATTAACGACCAAACGTCAAATACTATGAAAAACGCAAATTGTGACGTAAACGTCGGGGCGAAGGGGAAGATGACAAATTCTTTGCATGTGGGTTACGTGACGTCGACTTGATAATGTACAATAAAGACTAGGATCATTGTATACTTAGGTGCCGTCCCATGTTGCGTTAAATCTTGTTAACGGAATGCTGAAGTTTACAATAACGAAAAATGAGTTATTAACGTCATTTAAATTATTCGATTTTGCCTATTTGTACCTAAACGGTATATATCGAACCAACATACGACACGAAGTGCTTCTAATCAACAGTGACGTCCCAGGTACCGTAGAAATGGATCATCGAAGCGTTTGTTTTGACGTTTGTTAAACAGAATATCACGTTATGTAAAGGAGCGAAACGGATTATATGCTTTGAGTCAACACTAGATTTACGCACTGTAATCAAACGTTTGGCAATTGATCATTTTTTAAATCAGAAAAATTGAAAAAACATAATGCGAGTCTTTAAAATGCAAGATGTTTGATTTTGACGTTATAATGGACGTTTAAGTGACGTCTAAAGTACAAATGTCATAATGTTTACGTAAATAACCATTTTATTGAATATAACGCATGCCGAAGGAAATTTTACTGGCTTTTGACTATTTTTTTCGATTGACGTTGGTGACGTTAAACGTCCCATAACATACCCAAATGTTACCAACTGATCAATGATTACATCTGCAATTACTTTTAGGGGTTTTGGAAACAAAATATTGTTTTTTTATTTCAAATTTGACATTTACTGATCATGGTTACAGGGTGTGCTACTGTAGGTCAGTGTGGTTACGCGTACGCCATTAAGCATACGTAACCGACATTGTAGCTCAACCTGTTGCAATTTGACGTTTAGATATTGTGTTCATATAAGAAGCTCAGTTATACCACAGACTTGCATTACAAAGCATGTTTTTAGTAACCCAAAGTATTTGTTGCGTTTCTTTATTCCTTAAGTATATTAAAAATAAGTTCAGATATCAGAAAAGTAACAGATTAAAGGAAGGGCGTATACCAACAAAAATGCTGAAATCTCAGAAACCAAAAACTCTAAGAGAGATGAAATGTGTATCAAATGATTGTTATGATAATGTTCTATAATCATATGATAAGATACAGAAAGAATCCGACTTTCTTGGTGTTCAAATATTGATGAGAACTTACAATAGTAGAGGAAAATCACAGAACAATGGAGGGGGTATACCTACAGATACATTTATAGCTCAGCAACCAAAAACCATAGAGAGCTGAAATTGATAACAAATGATTGCTATGATAACATTTTAATACCCTGAAATAAGATACATATATAAGCAGACTTTTCTGCTATTCGAATATTGATAAGATCTTAAAATATTAGAGAAAAATTACAGTAAACGAAGGGGGTGTACCTATAGATACGTTTATATCTCAGCAACCAAAAGCCATAGAGAGCAGAAATCGGTGTCAAATAATTGCTATGACAGTATTTTATAACCTTGTAATAAGATATATAAACACGCTGACTTTTTTGTTGCTCAAATATTTAAGACACTTAAGATATAAGAGAAAAATGACTGGCAAAGGAAGGGGGTATACTAATATAACTGCTAATATCTCAGTGACTAAAAGCTCGAGAGAGACGAGAGAGACGAAATTGGTATCAAATGATTGCTATGACAATATTCTATAATTATGAACAAGCTGACTTTTTTGTTGCTCAATGATAGAAAATATAAGATATTGGAGAAAAATCACTGCCAAAGGAAGGAGGTATACCAATTAAATTGCCAATATCTCAGTGACCAATAGCTCTAGAGAGCTTAAATTGGTATAAAAATTGATATGATAATGTTCTATAATCATGTGATAAGATATATAGAGGATATTTGCTATTTTGAGGTGACTACCTAATATATTTCATCGAGTGAGTTGAAAACATCAGAATTTTCACGAGTGCGCAGCACGAGTGAAAAATTTTTATGTTTTCAACCCACGAGATAAAATATATTTGGTATTCACCGAAAAAAAGCAAATTTTCTTTTTATTTTATACAATAAATGGGCATTTTCCAATTCACACGACAGGCGGTGAAAATGAAATGACAATGGAAATATTCGCGCTTAACGTTTTTGGATAAAGTTTTCAGAAGTCTGTATCTCAGGGAAAATGGGATGTATCTAGTTGATACTATGCCTGCTGTTAGATATTGGTCTGAAGTGTTACGCTTTGCCATACCGACCCACTTCGGTGACCTTGAGGTCAAGGTCACAGACTTAGAAACTTTATGTTAATATTTTTTATTAAAGTTTCTAGAGGTTGGTATCTTTTGAACATGGCTGGATCTATTTGACACTATACCTCTGTTATCCTGTAACAGACAGACCCAACTCAGTGACCTTGAGATCAAGGTCATAGACTTAGAAGTTTTGCTTTATGATGTTGTCCTTTCTTTTCTGAAATTAGATTTTAATAGTTTTAGAGGCAAAACACAACTCAGGCAAGCTACGCTGTCTTGGGACAGTACATATTGCATATGTTAAAAAACTTTTTTTTTCATGATGCAGCGCATTTGGTACTGTGAAATAATCAGATCACATTTGATTCAGTTGAACAATCATTAGTGCCCATTGAGATGGATGTACTTGGTTATGTTTAATGATTACATTTGTTTGATTTTAATTGATTGAACATATTTTTCCATGTGTATTATTATTATTATTATTATTATTATTATTATTATTATTATCATATCCATGAAGTTCATAAACTGAAGGGAAAGTGACAGTCTGGTTACGGAATGAAGTTTCCACTATCATATACTTAAGGAATTAAAATACGCAACGCATAATATTTCAGCTAACACGTATGTATTTGACGTTGTAATAAAATCTCTATTAGTTTTGTCTAGCAGACTACTTGTGACATGTCATGAAATGTGAAAACGTCATTTAAGAAATGAATTTCATTTTTCTGGTGTTCATGGAGCTATGAACCGCAGTGGGTCGCGTGCAAAGTGAATGAACCCCGAAGTTTCATGTAAGCTTTGCTAGCGACCCACTGCGGTTCATAGCTCCATGAACAACAGAAAAATTAAACTCATTGCTTATATTTACATTCATTTCTCTCTATCGCTTGTTGAAAAATCACCAAGGCGGTCACATTTACCAGCAAACAGAGAATCTACACACAGTGTGTGTTCAAACAGCGGAACGGCGTCGACGTTTACAACGTCCAATCAGATTGGCGAGATTCATGTTTTTGACGTCGAGTTTGGATTACGTCACGTCGCGTGACACAATGTTGTTCATGGAAGTATGAACGCAGATGAACATCTAATGGTTCATCTAAGGAGGTTTTAGAAAAATGTAAATATTTTATTGACAAAATTGACGTCAAAACGTCAAAAACGATGAAAAATACAAATTATAACGTAAACGTTGGGAAGAAGGTGAATATGCCAAATATTGTACATGTTTGGTAATCTGACGTCGACTTGATCATCTGCAATAAAGATTGGCGTCATTGCTTACTTGAATGCCATCCCATGTTGCTTTAAAGTTGGCACATGGAATGCAAAAATGCACAATAATGAATAATGAGCAATTAACGTCATTTGGATTATTTAATGTGGGTATTTTGTGCTTATACAGTATTTATCGAACCGAGAGATGACACGGCATGCTTTTCAAGCAACAGTGACGTCAGTTGTACTGTAGAATTGGAACTCCTAGCGTTTGTTTTGTAATTGACGTTGGTGACGTTAAACGTCCCAAACATAATCATAATGCTACCAACGGGTCAATGAATACATCTGCAGTCACTTTTAAAAGTTTTGGAATCAACAAAATTGTGTTTGGTTCAAAGTTGACTTTAACTCATCATTTTTCTAGCGTGTGCCTCGGTGGGTCAGTGTTGTTATGCGCACGCCATCAAGCATACGTAACGCAAATAGTGACAAAATCTGCTGTATTTTGACGTTTAGATACTGCTTTCATGTAATAAGGTCGAATACACGACAAGCTTGCCTTACAAATAAAATATAAAGGTTTGATCCTTTGGAAGCAGTAAAAACATTCAAAGGGAGATAGTATGGACTATATTGCGCAATTTCGGGTAATGAACCCTCGTCAGTAGCCCTTTTTAAACCGGCAACGAACGCCAGACTATAATTGTTCTGCAATTTCGAGAATTTACACGAGGAGTCTAAATCAAAGACATATTCCTAAATTGGGTCAAATAATTAAAAAATGTTTAGAAGTATGTTTCTAAACGTGAGTGTTTTGAACACTCTGAATATCTTTACTGATCTCAAAGGACCGAAATAAAAATATAATCTGCACTATGGATGATGTACGAAGCCAGTCTACAATAACCCACAGTGTTTGTTGCGTTTCTTTATTCCTTAAGTATATGTACAAATATGTTTACAGTGAATTTTAGAGACTTTTAAACCTTGATTGTATGCTGTTTTAACCCTCTGTAAAATTTATGTGCTTACGAAGATCTTAAAGGAATCAACATTTCTACCGGTGTCCCAACCTTGCGAGTTACTACTAAGACAAGAAGAAGAGTTCAAGCTATCCAATAGCACTCACTGAATGGAATAAAAACAGTAGACAAGTTTTAATTTTACAAGACAACCAGTGTGGTATATTTGCATGGTTCTGTCCATTTGAGCCCTATTGCCAGAATACCTGTCGTTGATGCTTTCAGCAAAGAAAGTACCGCTATCTTGGGCTTTTACAGCGGACAAGTTTCTCAGTCCATGAAACCATGAACCATGAAACTCCTTTTGACATGTTTTATCTGATAGGTCCCTTTGACTAAGACAGAAACAAAAATACAGAGGCAACACAGTCTCCGTATTATCTCCGCTTTGAAAATGTGGGGCTATACTGGATTCGCGCTCTGTTATTCCGTTATTCCGTTATTCTGTTATTCCGTCATTCCGTAATTCCATAACCACTAAAACTTGAAAACCAATTGCTAGACTTAATTCGAATTTTGCATATGCATCAATATTGACAATATCTACTTATGTGCCAATGCATGTCATTTTCCCCAAAATTGTAGCAGTTCTTGCCCTTGGATGACCCTTCATTTATGCCAGAAATTCGTTTCCGCTCAATATCTGTAGAATGAATAGATAGAATATGGCAGGTACTTCATACTCTGGGTCCCGAAATGTGTCCAGGCATGTGCACATACTGTTTTACTTTGAAGTTTTACTTCGTTCTACACATCAGCTACTATTTGTTATATTAAATGCAACTATAACGACTTATCCTTCTCAACTTACATCTTTGATCATCCCGTATGGTATAAGTATCTTCAATATATAAGGAAAATAACGGTCCACAGAATAAATACGGTAAGCTGTAAGCTGAGCTAGATGAGTTAAGCTAAGCTGAGAATTCGTTGCGTTTTCGCCTCAAGAAAGACCCGAACTATCAGCCAAAATATGCATACTTTTTGTCCCTATTTGCTGAGCATGATGAGCTGAGTAAGTTGAGCTGAGTTGAGATGTGACACTGTACCTTTCCATTGTGTAGATATTCGGGACCGGGAGTATGAAGTATAAGCCTAGAATTTGACAAAGTTTTGTATGCACATTAAAATTGACAATATCAAGCTTGGGATTGTTACACGTCATTTGTTTGCAAATATGTAACGAAGTTATGGCCCTTGATGCGTGTCCGAATTTCGTTTGCGCTCAATATCTTGGGAATGAATTGATGGCATTTGACCAAATTCTGTATGCACATTAACATTGACAAGACCTAGGCATTGTTTCACATCTTTTTTTTGCAAATTTGTAACAGAGTTATGGCCCTTGATGCGCGTCAGAATTTCGTTTCCGCTCAATATCTTGAGAATGAATTGACAGAATTTGATCAAATTTTGTATGCACATTAATATTGACACGATTTAGCTTAAACTTGTCAAACATCATTTTCCGCAAATTGGTAACAGAGTTATGATGCGCGTCAGAATTTTGTTTCCGCTCAATATCTTCGGAATGAATTGACTGAATTTAACCATTTTTGTACATGTATGGACATTAAGATTGACAAGATCTAGCTTTGGATTGTTAGATGTTTTTTTTTTTCGCGAAATTGTAACGAAGTTATGGCCCTTGATGCGCATCAGAATTTCGTTTCCACTCAGTATATTGACAATGAGTTGACCTCAACATCAACATTGACAAGATCTAGCTTGAGATTGTTACCATTTTTCGCAAATTTGTGAGTAATAACCTTTTGGCTGATCTTCTTATTGTACATCTTTCAGTTTCCGCATTTGGTCTTTCGCATGACATGAAAAGGGCTATAGTCAGATTCTCTGACAATTCTAGTTTTCACTAGATGAGAAGCAACAACAGAAAGCCTAGGAAAAAAAGTACAAGTAGGCAAAGATCAGGAAAAGACGCAATCAGAAAAAGACTCCCACTCCAAAAACCAAGGTGGGAAAAAACCAAACTAGCAATCAGGTACTTATACCATGAAAACATTTCGTAAGCCGAATGAGCAGCTATTTTCCCAATAGGTGGCCACTCAGTTACCTTAACTAAAATATGCAAACATACATAAGGCGCCAACAGCACAAAAATATTTTAAACACCAAGACATAAAACAAACAGAACCACCACAGAAGTATCGACTTGGAACGATCAGTAACACAAAGTTACTGGCGGGTTTAAATCGATTTTACACGGCCGTAACCTCACCCTCAGCTTCTGCAGTGGTTCATAACGTTTAGTTAGTTCTTCGGTCCTCGTGGTGAATCTCTAACTAGTAAATGAATCATCAAGAACAAACAAATAAATCATGATAAACATCCTGATGAATCAAAAACCAGGACTCACAGATTCAGTTAGCTGCCCGACGATGGAGATCCCTGGGCGCCAAATAACTTACTAACTCCGGAGCTAAAGAAAAGCATCAGTTGGACCTCGGTGGGCCAAGCAACAGACAAGAAGCTCCGGCCCCAACCAACTAAAATGAATAGCTTTAAGTCGGGGCCATCATAGAGACTGACGCCCGACCCACCGAATAGACACATCACAAACCAGACGCCATGTGGGAAAGAATGGACAAAACAAGACAGGATTGAATATTATATACATATGAAGAGCGTATGACTAGCTCTTTCCCAGGAAGGAAGCCACCCGGCTAGCTTCAACTAAAATAAAAATGAGCATATACAACAGAAGTAGAGTGACTTAACAGGCGACTTTTAAAAATAACACAACAGAGCTGCCTTTGAATGGACAGTGATTTACCCAAGGGCGGAAATCTATTTCACAGGACCCAAAACTCGCTCTAACCAAAGGCTTCACTGCCATTTTGTTTTTGCTGCCTTATTACATAAATCTAACTTAAAGGAATAGGATCACAAACTTACAAATGCACCTTATATGAAATCCTGAAGGTAGCTGAACATTTTGAAAAAAAAAAAAAAAAAAAAAAAAAAAAAAAAACTTATAAGAAAATTATATGGTTTTAAACATTTGGTGGTTTGAGTCCAAAACGAGGCTGAGAGGGTATGACACCACACCCTCACATTCATAAAATTGAAGATATCACATTTTCATGCAAATATAACTGAATAAATTAGCAAAAGACTTTCCTCTCCTTCATTGAAACAATCTTGTTCATTTTTTAGTTTATAAAGCGAGTCAAAAGCTTTACATACATGTACATATTTTTCAACTTTGGTCACGTGATTTCCTTAAAAAAATGGCGACCGCCTTAGACGCCATTATCAAATTTTAAAATAGCTAAAACTACAAAACCATGAAAGGTCAATATTTTACCAGAAAATAAGTACTTTCTGTTTTACAGACCAAAAATTATCTCTAAAAACTGAGAAACAGATGCACTAAATCTTTTGACAGCTATGTTTAAACAGGAAACAATCCAAAGACTGTACGTTACAAAACTTTTAATGCAGCACACTGTTCGAATTCTTAATGGCTGTATCACTAAGTACATCAGTCTTACCCTGTCCACAAAGTGGTTTGTACCATCCCTATTAGGTATCCTTAAATAATGTACAAACTAATTTGAGCTAAGATCTTTGAACCACAAAAGCACAACCATAAACACACTGATGTTGGTTGCGTTCTCATCCTTTTTATTTAATTTGTCACATTTTATTTGCTTCTCAAAATGGATTGTTAACTGGTTCAAAATTCTGCCGAGGTGCTTTTCTGTCAAACTCACCCATGTACCTTTAAATGCACAGTAGCAAACATTAAAGTAGAATTAGCATCTCATTCTGGAGATGAAGATACAGCTGTAAAACTTCTGAAAAGCTTTTTAGTGGATCCATTTTGTCTCTACCCATTATGCTTACACACACCCCATAAACATTCTCACCACAGGGAACTACAGAACGAAACAGTGCTCCTTGAGAACACGAATCAATATCTGAATCTTGAACAGAATGTAACTGATCTCAAGTTGTGTTTGCCACAGCTCTGGTGCATAAAACATAACATCTGGACGACCGAACGGCACACTGTTATTCCCGGATGGTCTAATATCATGCCTGTTCCAGGTCTCTGCAGTTTCGTCTAGCTCGAACTGAAAACAAGAACCAAAATTAGATATATGCAACATGTAATTATGCAAGATCAAATGCAACAAGAGGACCAATGGTCCTGTAAACGCTCACCTGATATAAGGTCCTGATACAATTTGACCAATTTAGCTTGCATTAAAGGCCTAGGACGGGGGGGGGGGAGAGACAACCCCGAGGGCCAAACAGTTTTCGTAAACAAATTATCTGTCAATTTGCCCATTTCCAGCAAGTTCTGTCATTAAATGACATTTTCACACTTTTCCCCATTCAAATGCACAGGCGACCTTGTTGTAAAATAGGTAAAAGTCATCCCATGGTCATGATTTATGTATTTTTATAGAGCTCCATGGCCAAGTTTCAAAATCACAGGCCTTCTGGTTCTGGAGGAGAAGAAGATCTTTAAAAGATTTTTGTTATTTATAGCCATGGTGGCCATCTTGGCCATGTGACCTGAATCATTTATATAAACTTTCATCCCCTCTTCATATGGATGCTCCATGTGAAGTTTGGCTTTGATTGGCCAAGCGTTTTCAGAGAATAAGAATTTTGAATATAATGGTCATTAACTTGAATATAGCCCCAGAGCAGGGGCAGACAACCCCCTGGGGCAAAATTGTTTTCAAAAACATAAATCTTCTGTACATTTCCTTATTCCTAGTAAGTTTTCTGCTATTAAATGACATTTTTCAACAGATCTTCATTCAAATCCATAGGCGACCTAGGTTGACCTTTCCGTTAAATAGGTCAAGATCATCTCAGGGTCATGATTTATATCAATTTTGTATAGCTCCATAGCCTGGTACTTCATGTCAAGTTTCAAAATCATAAGCCTTCAGGTTCTTGAGAAGAAGATTTTAAAGGTTTTTGCTATTTATAGCCATGGCTATCAAGTCTTGGTCTTGTGACCTGGATCATTTATATAAACTTTGTCCCCCCTTCCTAAGGATGATCCATATGAAGTTTGGCTTTGATTGTCCAAGCGGTTTCTGAGGAAAAGATGTTTTAATACTATGGTCATTATGTATATACCCATTCCCACTGAAGCTGCATTTGAGGTTTGGCTTCAATTTGCCATGTGGGTTCAGAGAAGAAGATCTATGAAAATGGTGGACGGACGGACGCCGATCGGACGCCGGACCATTGGTATACTATAAGTTTACTCCTGAGCCCTTTGCTCAGGTGAGCTAATAAAACCTCGAGAATGAATTGAACGTATAAGCAGAGCAGAACAGATAATTTATTACACTCAGATCAAAACATGACATATGCGGGTTTGAAAATTTTGAATAGTGAAAATAATCTGTGGTGTACCCCCATTTTGATACTCAAAATCAAAAAGTTTAAAAGATGTTTTTCAGGTATTGACAAATGACTGCCATTTTTATCGCCATAAAGTAACTTATCCAACATGATTTTGTTTATATTTGTAGGTAATTGTTCAAATTAAAGTTAATATACTAGTGTCATTTATGATGTCAGAAGCATTATAACCAAGCTAACAGGAAACCATTTTTAGTATGAAACGAATTTTTTTAATACCCTTTAGATATCAGAAAGAAAAGTTATGGAAAGCAATGATCAGGAATTGGTGCAATCAGAACCAAACAGTGGTCACTCAGTTATCTGAACTTAACTGTTCTTCCCAATATTTATTTACGTGTCAAGTTTGACTTGGTTTCGTGTTCCTTTAACTCAATAGATAGACGACATATAAACATTGTGGATTTAAAACCGGGGGGGGGGGGGGGTGCGGTACTCGGAAATTTTCCCTATACATAGGCTGGGAGTATTTTTGGGGTCAAAGTTTCGAATTTCTGTATTTTTTTTTTTTTTTTTTTTTTTTTTTTTGGGGGGGGGGGGGTTACACAGAAAGAAATGAATATTTTTGGGGTAAGCAATTTTTGTGGATATTTTTGGGGGGTCCAATAAATATTGAATATTTTTTTGTGTTTAATGTCGGAAAAATGGTTATTTTAAGTGTTTTTCAGCAATTGCAGATATTTATGGGGGGTAATGCTAAAAATTCCTGATATTTTTTGGGGGTAGTCCGTTAGACCCGATATTTTTGGGGGTACAGAGTAGATGCTTGGGCCCAGCCCATGCCGGTATAGGAAAAATCTCAGAGTTCCCCCACCCCCTGGGGATATAAGACGCATATTAAGTAAGAATAGAGGGACCAGGAATCGATGCAATTAAATTTAAAGTCCCAACATAGACACCGAGTGGGAAAGAAAATACATAAAACACAACAAAACATTTTCCGACAACACACTCGAAGAGCAGAATGACTATCTCTTTCCCAACAAGGTAGCCATCCGGCTAGGTTTCAACAGGAACGAAAGGGAACGAGTACAACAGAGAGGTACATGTAGGCACAATAAACAGTAGTATAATGAAGATATACCACTTTTCCTGGGACACCTATTATTCCTATACTAAAAACTGCGAGCAACACAAAAATAGACACTTAAACATAAAACAAAGAGAACCACAACATAAGTACAGCATCAGAACGGTCATTAATATGAATTAATATGAAATACTTGGAGTGGGGCTTAAACATGTTTTGTGGCGCCAAACCTTGCCGTCAGCTTCTGTAAAAAAGACTTTTTAATTTATAGTTATCTTAACTATTTACTAAAACATACGCAAAAACAAGAACTTTGGTCATGCAACTGTTTGAAAACAGCCTTACCTGTATTAAAGCTGTAAAACAGAACAAAACAAGGTTTTTGTCAAGGAAACTCCCGCGGAAATGATCCTCTTCTTCCAGACTCTTAAATAATCTTATCCAAGAATGAGGGCACTGTCGGCGGAGAGTACCCCACCACCCTTCAATACGTTGGTTTCAAGTGCTGCTTCCGTCCATGTAAGATGGTAATGAAGAATTTTGGAGCTGTATTGTTCCAAAACAAATTCTGAAAGTCACGTACAAGTCCATTTTCTGTACCATAATCCCCTCGGACAACACAAGGACATCCGCCAAATTCTTTTACAGACTCTAGAAAATAACCTCCTAGAATTCTGGGATTATTGTTCGTGTTGTACACATTCAGCCAAATGATTTTTCTGGAAAATCCGTCTATGCAGCCACTTATGCAAAGTCCAAAAGGCTTCAGCTTATCATAGCCGTCTATGTGCCAAATGAAATTTGGTCCAGGAACAGTGTAAGTACGTCTCTTAAGGCGCCTTGAAAGTCTGGCAGCCACCCCGTTTGGATCAAGCTCTCTCAAGATGAGTCTGTGACCGCTAAACAGTGGCCTACACATTTTGAATACATCATAGCCGACCTGATCCTTGCAGTTCGGTTTGTATAAACGCGATGACCCTGTCAATGTTACTGTATCGCCTTCGTGCGAGGTTTAACCATTTTAATATTCGCTTCAAGTGTCTTTCACTTATTTGAACATCGTGCTTTAACGCTTATAAAGATAACGATCGCCCTATACTACAGTCATATGAGAAAATACAGCTCCGCCAAACACTCTGTGAAGCAAGTGTAGCCATGTTTTGGGGCGAATATCCAGCCAATCAGAGTCCAGGATTATGTCGTTTAGACGACATATTATCTTGTTATAACAAGATAATTATCTTGTTATAACAACTTAATAAGTCGTTTGGACGACATATTATCTTGTTATAACGACATATTAAGTTGTTTTAACAAGATAATTATCTTGTACAAACAAGATAATTAAGTTGTTTAAACAACATGATAAGTTGTTTAAACAAGATAAAAAAGAAAAATAAAATGTCCCTTCCCGGGTTCCGTATTAATCCGTCAAATACGGTTCTTTTCAACCGATGCTATATAAAACATTGTCACTTTCATTCAGATTTCAATTTTATCGAGAAATATTATGAGAAAAGGAAAGCCGAAATTGGAAATTGTCGCTGTTTGATACTATTTTTAGAACACAAGTAAAAGCTTTGAGGAAAATATCAATGTTGAAAAAGGTAGCAAAGCTGCTAGAGATTGTCGGTAGATCCTATATAGAGGACAATATGTTAGACTGACACATTTATCATCATTTTCTTTTATTTTGTACTGAGTTGATAAATATATCTGACTATTACCTTAGGCAAACATATAAATCCAAGCCTCAGGCCATGGAGGTTCTGATTTAACCTCCATGCTCAGGCTCAGGAACTGTTTAATGGCTTGTGAGTTGCTCAATGCCACAACTTTTATGGCACTGTCTGTTGTCAATGACCTCAAGGTGATTATGCCCTCTTCCCTGCGATTCTCTATGTACTTATCATTTTTGGAAATGGTTGAGGGACACCAGAGCATAGATATGCTGAATGCTCACCTAGTAAGCCTAAAGGCTCAGATGAGGTAAATATGTTCAATAATTGTCACACTATTATGACTGATATTGTCCAGTGTTTCTAGAAATCAAGCTTGTGTCATTTTCTAATACATGTAGTTTGATTTGTTGTTTTCAGTCTGGTAGTAAACATATGAGGCTGTGTCAAGAATATCAAATGATCAGCCCAGGCCCTGAGGCTATAAAACGTTTTTCAAGCTCAGCTTAGGTGAGCATTAAATTTCAACTGCTTATAAATGCTGAAATGGTCAAAAAATGTGGAAAATTCAGGTTCAAAACTCATAGAGAAAAACTAGTAATTTATCCTGCTAATAAATATTAAAATGCCATGGCATTTTGTTGGCATTTTAACATTTATGAGCAGGATAAATTTTAGTCTCAGCTGAGTTGAGCATGAAAGAAGTTATATAACCTCGGGCCACCAGTCATACATGTGATGAGTTTAAGATGCACCAGAGATTGTTTCTTTCATTTCATGGAGGCATTTGAAAAACGTATATACTCACTATATAGAATGTAGATTTAAGAAAATCATTGGAAGTATCACATGTATAAAGTATTGACGTACACACTACTGATCGAACTGTAATGAGTACTGGGCTCAAAAATTTACAGAACATTTCCTTATATTCTTCAACTTCATGTATGTAGAAACCTTCTCTGTTTGTAAAACCAGGCTATAAGGTGTTGTGTGAATCTGGCTTGGTTGTGGCGTCATATACTTTGATGAATTAATATATGCATGAAACTTCTATGGTTTAAACTTTTAATTCTGTACATGTATGTAAACAACATATAACAAGACAAACAAAGCATTATAAACAATAATTGCATATTATTCAGAAGGAAAACTTTCTTTGTGTGTAGCTCTGCCTGTGATCAATGTTTTTGACATAAAACATGCGCAGATCCAGAAAATTTTCTCAGGGGGGTCCGAATTCCCAGAAGGGGTCTGACGGAAAATTTCAACATGGCAAAAACTAATAATCTGGCAATTCTAGGGGGGGGGGGGAGGGCCGGACCCCCTGTCCAGACCCACTGTCCACCCTCTGAATACGCCCATGTTAAATATCGGTCAATTTCTACAACAACGAAGCTCAGCTTTCCATACTTAAACTCATTCGTAAGAAAAGACTTCTGGATTTCTGAGTTGGCAAGAAGTTATAATAAAAACACATTTCCTTTTATTTCTCAAGTCAGCTGTGAGCATAAAATAAAAAAAAGGAAGTGTTTAGGGTAACCTGACCCTACCTAGATTTTTTGGTGAATCCTAATTTTTTTATCTCAATATTTCTAAGAAATTGAGGATAACAACAGTATTTATGGCAAATTAATGACTTTTAACAGAAAAAATAATAAGAGAATAAAATAAAATTAATAAATAAATATGCACCTTTATAGTAACCCTACCTTGAGTTTTCCAAGATGTTACCCCAAACAAAGCACTTTTTCCAGGCCTTGTTTTATCTCGAGTTCATATATGAGCTGCCAGCTCATATATGAGCTGCGTCATGAGAGATTCCATTTTTAGCCTAGCTGAAAACAAAGGCGCAGATCAGCTGTGCACTGTGCAGTGATCAGTGGCTTTGTTTCCACTACAGGGATAGTACAATTCCTCTTCTTCCTAAATCAACCCAAAACTTCAAGCGTCTAAATTAAACCATGATACAATACGAAAACACACCCATGAAGATTTTAGTTGAAAAATTTTGTAACTTAAGATGGTTGTTTTTGCTGTAACCTATATTGTGGGTACTACATGTTAGAATGGCCTTGGTGAGGTAGGTCTAACAAGTACCCATAGAAGTCTAACAAGTATCCATAAACTTTGGATCAAAAATAAGAAAAAATAGCCGTTTAAATAGGTACACCCATGCACACTCCAGTTTTACTATATAAAAGTGTGGTATAAATTCCAAGGCCATGTTAGCCTTTTTCTCCATTGTTTATTTCGCAGTGCAGAATTTTCCTGGGTATTCACATCATGTTGTTGACCATGTCAAGGGATCACATCACATTCCTTGCATGCCTCAGACCTCTGAAAGATAATTGAAATCATGTTTAATAAAGTTGCATGGGTATGTAGTAATTCACCAGTCATTTGTATCCACAGTCACTATGGTGCCGGGAAATAGCAGGGCATCTAACTTAATTTTATAGAGCTGCTAACAGTCAGACCAGTAAAGTAGTTAAATACGAAAGATACAACTACTAGTTCATTTGAATTAATGTGACTGTATCCTGTCATATCTCCGGCACTCATCGGAGGTTATAACCCGGCACATAAGCCTGCTGTGTCCCTATCCCCCAGTCCCATAGGGGCTGGGGATACAAATGACTGGTGCATAACGCATATATTTTTCCCTAGCCCACAAAAACTGTTTGAACCCTGTTGGAACCCATTGACCCCACAAATACTGTCAAAAGAGACAGGTTACTTGATGTTCCCAAATATTCTCTAATATTTCCTGTTTTCAGAAGTAAATTATATAAATTAGCATTAACATCAGAATAACATGTCCGTGTAAAGTATACCCCTTCAAACCCCACTTTTATATATAAAAACTTTAGTATGCAGGGGTATACCTATTTTCTTATTTTTGCTCCAAAGCATAGATTGTGGGTATTCGTTAGAACCGTCTCGGTGTGGTTCTACGTGCACCCACAATCTCTGTTTTGAGCAAAAATATGACAAATATGAAAAATTTTCTGGTGATAATTTTAATTTTTTAAAACATAAGAAAAACATAGTATATAACAGTGCATGCCCACAAGAATAGATTGATTAATACACAGCTTTTCTTCATTAATACACCTCACTTGTTAATATGTTAAAAAGAAAAAGAAAAAAAAAGAAAAAAAAAAGAAACACAAAACACACACACACACACAAAAGCAATGACAACAAAAACATAGAGCTAGAATCACAACAGAAAGACTGCCTTAAAAATTATAGAGAAGCTTAGACCAGATTTATTGGGTCCTAATTTCTGCCGATGTTGAATGGTGGTTCACCTGTTCACACCAATTTATAAATGCACAATACATTTGTAACCACTGCTCCCCCACCTACAGGGAAGGGCAGGGATTATGCCTTTAAGCTTTCATCGCCCTGCAATTAGCCCCACCCCCAGGGGGCAAACTGGAGGTCAAAACTTTGCTCTTTGCCCTGCCCTTCACAGAACAAAATCTCCCTGGGGTAAGGATCCTAATGTCAAACCCCCCTTCATTTCCCCTGGACTGCAGGGACACTCGAAAAGTAACTGCTCTGCTCTTTAACCCGGCTTTCACCCTTCCTCTCACCCTTCCCCGTAGGTGGGGGGAGGGGGCAGTGATTACAAATGACTGGTGCAATTAGGGTTCAGCAAACTGCCATTCAGCAAACTGCCAAAGATCTTTTAGAGACCATTGCTGAGGACCATTGTCATGATTGTGGATAGAGCTATGCTGTAATAATGACAATGACAATGACAATGACAATGTAATAAACATATTTGTGGGTACTTACGAGCAGTGTTAGAGTCTCACATGTCTAAGCTGCTAGGTGTACACCCCATACATCTCAGGAAGAGTATCAGAGTATTACATGATCTTCCCCACCCACTCATCATGTCCATGGAATGATGGTTTGGTAAATCCAGAATTTCATGATGAAATTTCACCAAAATCAAACTGATTAATTAAATCCTTTCCACAAAATGGAGAAAGATGACAACAAGTATCACACATTTTGATTTACAGAGGAGAACGTGTCATGATGTGACTGTTTACACCACAGAAATACTTCAAAAACGACCGCCGACTTTACACATGTGGTGTGACGTAATACGATCTTCTCCAATACACAGAATTAGCCTCAACACGGTCAAATCTATCTTGATGACTTGCGTACGGTCAAATATAATATCCGAGTGTGAACAATTTTTTGTTCTAATATAATTGGCACCCCCTAAAATTCACATTTCAGGGGAATGCCGTGACAGGCAAAAGTGTTTCGTGTCGTTTTCGTTGAAAAAAGTTTGTCATGCGGCGTCTCAGTGTAAGACGGCAATATGAAATCCGGACAAGGCGGATCTAGCTGCACCGTAGAACAGCTATTGTTTTAAGCACAGCAATAAGCGTGTCATTTTGATCGAAATTTCGACCAAAAAGTGGTCGCCATTTTGTTTCGGATTATTTTGCGTCGAGTAAGGTTTCAAAATAAAATACAATTACCGCTTGTACGCTGGCTGCGTCCTCACTGACTTGCATAGTAAAGCATGTCAAACTAATAAATACCTTGAAATTCCAGAGAAAGGGAAAATCAATAGTGCCAACGGACTATTGCAAAACTGTCCCCTGCAAATGGCCTGGAGTTCTCTGAAGAAAAAACAACAAAACAACAAATCATTCATTAGCATAACATGAGATAAAACTTGAAATATGACAAAATTAAACTTGTCTGAAGATACTTAATAACTATTTACAATAAGAACAACAGATATGTACAAATAAAAAAGAATATTAGCCGATGTATTCTAAGGTTATTTGCATCTTACTGTGCCGACCAGGAAGGTAACTGAGACTGTCTACTGATGATCCAGCAATATTTGTTGTTTCATCATTTCAGCAACACCGATCTTGTCATCCAAACTAAAGGCAAGATACTTTTTGTAGGCGTCTGATCGCCAATCGCCATGCAGCTGAATCAACTCAGAAGGTACATCAGATCTGAAACAAAATGAACAACCTCCACGACGGAAGCTGTGAAACGAAAATTCCTCTGGATTAAGTCCTATTTTATGTATCAGACATTTAAGTTTGGCTTGGAAATCCCTGTAAAATATACATTTCTTACTGGGAAGGGTAAACAAAGCATCATGCTTTTCAAAGAACTTAAATTTGCACATATTATGGTATGCTGACACAGGACACAGCACTGATTCAGGAATTTTGAATAAAGGGGTCTCTAAAATGCTTTCCCCAAAATTAATTGTTTTTGACCAACGAAAAGAGACTATTAAAACATCTGTATGCTCTTTTATATCTTCATACAACAAGCATTTTCTGCCAAACAAATCTTTCTTAGTAGCTGCATTGTTTTAACGCCACTGATGTAATTCTTTATTGCACTTGTGGACTTAAAAGAACGACTCAAAAACTGACTGTATAAGCATAAAGTCTCTGTATCTGCTGGTAGATAACAAAATTGAAAATGAAAGCAGAATAATAAAATGACTCCCACTGTATTCTGAGATTCTTTGCTGAACCAGCTGCATAAGCATTCTTTCTAGAAGTGTACAGTTCGCTCTTTAGATCTGCCAATTGTTTGTCTGAAAAAACAAACAAAAAAAACAAGTATTACCAAGCATTTGTCATGTCACAATGCATTCAGTCAGCTCAAAATCTCTAGCTGCTTCAGAAAAAAAAAACTTGGTTTTATTAAGGGAATCTAACTCCCACCTAGACAGCAAATCAGATAATCTATTTGCACTAGACTGGATATAAACAAGTTTTAATTGAAATTCATGCACAGATTTCTCTCAAACAATCTTGCAAGAGTTCGTTTTTTGTTTTACCAGAATTAACCACATGACAAATAATTTCATTGTCGCAAAACATTTGTATTCTTTTTGCCTTTAAAGTTGTTTCCCCATAGATTTAGGCATATGAGCCGCCCCATCGGAAAACCAACAATCTGCATAGGCGAAAACAAAGGCGCAGATCAGCTTCGCGGTAACCGCGAAGCTGATCAGCGCCTTTGTTTTCGCTACTCGGATAGTACAATTCCTCCTCTACTTAACTCCAAAATTTCAAGCTTCCAGCTCTTTTCTGTGACTGTACAGGTCGGTTTGTGTTGGACCTGGTCGAAAATCACATTGTTTGTTTTCCCACGAGGCGGCTCATATGACTACTGAGAACAATTCTAAAACAGTAATGTGATATTTTTCTTACTAAAATTTAGCAGGAAAAGATGTATGAAAGTATTTGCCAAGCCAAAAAGACATCCTTGTAAACAACTAGAACAGATTACGTCTGGTGTACACCATTCTTCATATAACATTAAGCCACTGTAAGCTGGTAAAAATCGGTACCACCACAAAACATATTTTTTGACATATAATGGTATTTCAACCTGTTGAAGTCTACTAAAAGTTTCTTTCTTCAAAGATTTAACCACTTTTAGAGATTCACCACGAGGACCAAAGAACTTACTAAATGTTATGAACCACTGCAGAAGCTGAGGGTGAGGTTAGGATCCTGTAAAACCGGTTTCAGCCCGCCAGTAATTTTGTGTTACTGGTCGTTCCAAGGCGATACTTCTGTGGTGGTTCTTTTTGCTTTATGTCTTGGTGTTTAAATTTTTTTTTTTGTGCTGTTGGCGCCTTATGTATGTTTTCATATTTTTAATTAAGTTAAGGTAACAGAGTGACCACCTATTGGGAAAATAGCTGCTCATTCGGCTTTCGATATGTTTCATGGTATAAGTGCCTGGTTGTTGGTTTTGTTTTTTCCCACCTCGGTTTTTGGAGTGGGAATCTCTTTCTGATTGCGCCTTTTCCTGATATTTGCCTACTTGTACCTTTTTAACATACGTGAAATGAAAATTCTTCCTGGTCGAACACATGCTGCAATGAAATTAAGCTTGCCTAAGAGATAAAAATAAATGTTAGATCCTTTGGAAGCAGTAAAACATTCAAAGCGAGAAGATGGACTATATTGTACAATTTCGGGTAATAAACCTTCATCAGTGACCCTTTACAAAACAGGCAGCGAAAGCCAGACGTTTTCGCTGCAATTTCAAGAATTTAAAGCTATTCATTTTAGTTGGTTGGGGCCGGAGCTTCTTGTCTGTTACTTGGCCCACCGGGGTCCTACTGGTGTTTTTCTTTTGCTCCGGAGTTAGTGGGTTATTCGGCGCCCAGGGATCTCCATCGTCGGGCAGCTTACTCAATCTGTGAGTCCTTGTTTTTGATTCATCAGGATGTTTATCATGATTTATTTGATTGTTCTTGATGATTCATTGACTAGTAAGAGATTCACCACGAGGACCGAAGAACTTACTAAATGTTATGAACCACTGCAGAAGCTGAGGGTGAGGTTAGGATCCTGTAAAACCGGTTTAAGCCCGCCAGTAGCTTTGTGTTTCTGATCGTTCCAAGGCGATACTTCTGTGGTGGTTCTTTTTGTTTTATGTCTTGGTGTTTAAATTTTTTTGTGCTGTTGGCGCCTTATGTATGTTTTCATATTTTTAATTAAGTTAAGGTAACTGAGTGGCCACCTATTGGGAAAATAGCTGCTCATTCGGCTTACGATATGTTTCATGGTATAAGTGCCTGATTGTTAGTTTGGTTTTTCCCACCTCGGTTTTTGGAGTGGGAATCTCTTTCTGATTGCGCCTTTTCCTGATCTTTGCCTACTTGTACCTCTTTACATATAAATAGTCTAAATCAAATACTCATATTCCCAAAAGGACCAGATAATCAAAATACTGTTAAGAAGATGATTCTTAACCAACAATGTATTTGTAATACTCCAAATATATTCACTGATCCCAAAGGATAAAAAAATATATAATCTGCACTATGGATGATGTACGGGGAGACTTTTTAGGGCCGCCACACGGCACAACACCAGGTGCAGTAATAGCAAATAAAAATAAATGTTAGATCCTTTGGAAGCAGTAAAACATTGAAAGCGAGAAGATGGGCCATATTGTACAATTTCGGGTAACGAACCTTTATCAGTGACCCTTTACAAAACTGGCAGCGAAAGCCAGACATTTTTGCTGCAATTTCAAGAATTTACATCTAAATAGTCTAAATCAAAGACCGTAAGCTGTTTGTTTTGCTAGAAATGTTTTGAGTAATAAATGTATCTCCTTTAGCCTTTCAAATGTCATTACCGTACTCGGAAAACAAGCTTTACTTTGAGCTTCTTCAATGCCCAATAGACCTGACTGTATTAAAGGAAAACTGTGCCAATTCTGGAGATTCTGCTGAGGCTAGGTCATCAATATAATTTAATAAATATACACCTATCTGAAACATGATACAGGAGATAGCATTTGTCATTCTTTGACAACAGTAAGCTGCGGATCTAGCTCCCATAGACAAAACTGTATCGCAGAATATATGTTTCTTCCAAATGAACGAAACAACGTTAAACTGGCCTGGACATATAGAAATTTGCCGGAATGCTTTACGGAGATCTAATTTATACAGTAGGCAACCTTTGCCTTTTGCTCTTATTAATTCTATAAAATCATCCACCTTGGGATACACTAAGTCAGTCTTTTCACCTAAGTACTCATCTTTATTGATAAAGTCATTTACAGCGGAACCTCGTGAAAAGCTTAGATCCAGAATAACGCGTCTCTCAGAAGTATATTTTTTGGGTACATTATTAGTTTAGAAAAATCATAACTCGTTACAAACGTATAGGTTATAACTTGAATGTTATGCGACAGTCTGCATGCTTAGTTTTTAACCCAATCACGGTTGATAACTATGCTGCCTTCTTTAATTGCACGCCGGTGGGTCGGGCGTCAGACTCTATGATGGCCCCGACTTAAAGCTATTCATTTTAGTTGGTTGGGGCCGGAGCTTCTTGTCTGTTGTTTGGCCCACCGGGGTCCAACTGATATTTTTCTTTTGCTCCGGAGTTAGTAAGTTATTCGGCACCCAGGGATCTCCATCGTCGGGCAGCTTACTGAATCTGTGAGTCCTGGTATTTGACTCATCAGCATGTTTATCATGATTTTTTGTTGGTTCTTGATGATTCATTGACTAGTTAGAGATTCATCACGAGGACCGAAGTACTAACTAAATGTTATGAACCACTGCTGAGGGTGAGGTTATGGCCATGTAAAATAGATTTAAACCCGCAAGTAACTTTGTGTTACTGATCGTTCCAAGGCGATACTTCTGTGGTGGTTCTTTTTGTTTTATGTTTTGGTGTTTAAAATATTTTTGTGCTGTTGGCGCATTATGTATGTTTTCATATTTTAGTTAAGTTAAGGTAACTGAGTGGCCACCTATTGGGAAAATAGCTGCTCATTCGGCTTACTAAATCAGGTACTTATACCATGAAACATATCGTAAGCCGAATGAGCAGCTATTTTCCCAATAGGTGGCCACTCAGTTACCTGAACATAACTAAAACTATGAAAACACACATAAGGCGCCAACAGCACCAAAAAAAAAATAAATAAATAAACACCAAGACATAAAACAAAAAGAACCACCACAGAAGTATCGCCTTGGAACGATCAGTAACACAAAGTTACTGGCGGGCTTGTACCTTTTTAAACCGGTTTTACTTCAAACAACAAAATTGTCTCCACAACATGGACTTTGTTGAAACTCGTCGAAATCTTTACAAACTGTGCGCGCCTCAATTTGAAATCTATTTATATATAGAGAGAACAACCAATGAGATTCGTTCTCTCAAAAATTGGAAACGAGTCGTTTCGATTAACAACGACTAAATCTTCCTCAACTGGCAAGTCACTTATCATCGTCCGCATAATGAAAAAAAAAATAAATAAAAACATACCAATGACTAATTGAAATTTAAATGGTGTTTTCTAAGCAGTATATCAATAATGAATGACAGTAAAGGAAACATATGTACCCCATCCTCATATTTTCATCAAAATTTGACCAATTTTGTATGGTATTCAGGCCACTGAAAAATATCTATGATGTTTAGTCATTATAAAATGGCATGAAACATTCTATTTGTATCTATTCTCCTTTAATATAATCATTTTGAGTCCAAAAACCAAGTAAAACATGTTGCAGTAGCTAATTGTATGTATACAGCCATTTTCAAGAAAATCGGCCGCCATCTTGGATTTATCAAACCGCACCATGATTTCAGCCGATCACCCTTGATTTTCTTGCACCTCAGATATGTCTCTAAACATTTATGGAAAAATTTTCCCTGAACCTCTCGTGCACACGAATGACCCCTCAGGGACTGTATTATAACTGTTATCGTAGACACTATGGATTGATTTCCAAATTTAATGTCGGGTTAAAGACGCTTTTAGGTGAGTCTTTCGGAACCAGAATTTTATGGTGACATGGTTTACAAATTTAAAGAACTTATAGGAAGGAATGATTTTTCTTTTCAGTTCAGAAAAATCATTACACGTAACAGACGTATAGGTTATAACTTGAATGTTATGCGACAATCTGCATGGCATTGCTTAGTTTTTAACTTAATCATGGTTGATAACTATATGCCGCATTATTTTATTGCACGCCGGTGGGTCGGGCGTCAGACTCTATGATGGGCACGACTTAAAGATATTCATTTAAGTTGGTTGTGGCCGGAGCTTTTTGTCTATTGCTTGGCCCACCGGGGTTCAACTGGTGTTTTTCTTACGCTCCGGGTTTCAGTAAGTTATTCGGACCCCAGGGATCTCCATCGTCGGGCAGCTTACTCAATCTGTTGAGTCCTCGTTTATGAATCCTCAGGATGTTTATCATGATTTATTTGTTTGTCCTTGATGATTAATTGACTAGTTAGAGATTCACCACGAGGACCGAAGAACTACCTAAATGTTATGAACCACTGCAGAAGCTGAGGGTGAGGTTATGGCCATGTAAACCCTATTTAAGCCCGCCAGTAATTTCATATGACGGATCGTTCCAATGCGACACTTCTGAGGTGGTTCTTATTGTTTTATGTCTTGGTGTTGAATGTTTGTGTTGTTATGTGCCTTATGTGCGTTTTCATAATTTTAGTTAAGTTTGGATGGCTGAGTGGCAACCTATTGGATGGCTGAGTGGCAACCTATTGGGAAAATGGCTGCCCATTTGGCTTACAATATGTTTTCTTAGTATCATTTTATGACACTTTTTAGTGACTAGGCTGATTGCACTTATGATTCGTGGCTGTGACGTTTCTGGAAAGAAAATATATGCCCTGTAGTTACGGCATATGCACAATGGTGACCAGAACTGCCTATTTGCTATGCTTGCAATAAGACCAAACAAAAGGAAAACAAGTTCAGATATTGTTTTATTGTTCTACAGAGGGCAGCAAACAGCGTATGCATCATTCGGTGCTATAGCGCAGTGATACGTTGCTGGACAATGGGTACCTCCAAGCCCGCAGTACACGTTGTTACCAAATTCATTTTTGAGTGGTTGTTTGCCGTTAGTGCACGGTGTTGTTTGCACTGAAAAAAAAGACATTATCTTAATTTGATTTTAACAAAATTGATAAAAATGTATCTTAATTTGATCATCAGGAAAACATGTCCGTGTAATGTATACCCCCTTGATCCCCACTTTTATACAGCAAAACTGGGGTACAGAGGGGTATATCTATTTTTCTTATTTTTGCTCCAAACCATAGATTGTGGGTACTCGTTAGAACCGCCTCACCGAGGCGGTTCTAACGTGTACCCACAATCTATGTTTGGAGCAAAAATAAGAAGAACAAAAATAAAAAAAAATCAACCGAAAATTTTCATTTTTACGACAAAAACGTCTCTCTATATTGCACGGGCATGTTTTGGTAATGTATTATACTAAATTGAGTACATGGAATATCCTCTTGAATTTCAAACGAGTGGCGGGTGCAGGAACTCATGATTTTGACAAACACAATTTGCAACTTAATATACCGGCGTGAGTTTGATCTTATTACTTAAAGCATCATGTTTGAAAATATTTTAAACCATTAATTAATTATGATGACTGTGACGGTGGAGTAGTGGTATTAAAGCCATTCGTCTTGTATATCAGGGGTCGCTATCTAGTTCGAGCTCGGGCGTCTTCAGCCTTTCGTATAAGATTTTAAATAAAGGTTCCGTTTTGTTGAATGGATCGTAAAGCAAGAGCACCGCCGCACCTTTAATAAACTCTACATAATACATGCAGTGCTACAAGTCTTAACTATACTAACAGCTGCATTCTCAACCTACACTCGAGGCACTCTGCACTCAAACTCATTCAAATAATCTGATCAGACACTCGTGTGAGCGCATTTATCTGTTCGATTTGGTTTGTACATGCCCCACTCACACTCCTACCCAACTCGAATTTCGAGTTAACATTGACTCAATCAAGCGTTACCTGAAAAAAAAGACCCTTATTTCTCCACATTTTCTTCGAAAAAGGCCAATAATATCAGTCTACATACATCGCACGGACCAAGCTTTATGCATGGGACAAATCTTGCCTTGAGAAGGATCGCGAATTTCCGAACAGATTTCGATTTTCTCAAGGCATGCCATTTACCACTAAAAGCAACTATCTTTATTTTACGTGGGTTGTCAACATAGAAAAGCCAGCTTCAGACAGGTTTGTATCTTTACGCTAGAGAATCTTGTCGTACATACACACACACACACAAAGAGAGAGAGAGAGAGAGAGAGAGAGAGAGAGAGAGATCGACTAACTAAAGGAAGAAAGAGAACAATCAAACAGGACAGCCCATGCATTATATCACAACTCACCGCAAGATGCGGCGTCTTGTCAGTCTTTACCGCTAATGTGATGTTACACAGAATAGATAACATCAAACGTCCATAATTTCAGATCATTTGTTTAATGATGAACATATGATGATACCCCAGACAGGGAAGGTTGGGTGACTGTTTTGCATACCAAATCTATTCTCCACTCACACTCCAGTTATTCCCATTCGACTCAAACTCCAACTGTACTCTCTAGAGTTGAGTTGAGTTTGAGTGAAGGTTGAGAATATAGCCCCAAGGGAATTCGAAAAAGTTTCACTGTACATCGTTTATATCATTTGATTAAACGTCTTTAAAGTTGGGCTGATGTATAAAATGAATATAGTATCGCGTATCTTAACACCATAAACAATATTTATCCATACAGATCTGTTAGCTGATTTGTTTGCTACAACTCTTTTCACGGACACCATCGAGACGTACGTAAGAAAACCTTACAATATAACAGTTTACTATGTAAAACAAACCATCTTTGGTGATAATTAAGCACACGAAAAAGCAAACTATAATGGGCTGGATTCTTTCGACGTTTGTTCAGGCGTTTGCGTTCTTTACTGATGTCAAGGATTAAGTAGTCAAATAACAGAGACATTTTATTACAGCGTCCAAAGCTGTGGTAATTTTTTGTAAGTACATATAATAATTATGTGCCAGTTTAATGTGTTAAATAACGTTTGAATTTGTTTCATTGTACACACAAAATTCACATTTTCTTACAACTCGTTTAAGTGACGTTACTTCGTTTAAATGAAAGTCGACCAACAGCGCTTGCTTGAATTTGTTTCTTTCCAGACATCATGTTAGATCTAATGAATATTTTTCGTCATCATTATTTTGTTAATCCTTGGTAACATTTGAAATCATGGTGTATTACGTTAATAACTGGTATTGACGTTTCGGTTTTGGCATAATTGTAGTTAAACAGACTGTTTGTACTTTTCAATTCACAAATATTAATTGTTTCCGATATATCCCGTATATGGTCTATATTGATGATCTGAAGAATTTTTCCCCCTTAAAATATCCCGTTATGGAAAAGTCGCCCTTCTTCAGTAGTTTCATCAAAGACTTCTGAAGAATTTAAGGCGATTGTTTAGTTTGGAGATTCAGATAGCTCGCCTCTGTTTAGCTTCTTGTGA
Source organism: Rugalucina vietnamica (assembly GCA_964017185.1). Taxonomy (NCBI): domain Eukaryota; kingdom Metazoa; phylum Mollusca; class Bivalvia; order Lucinida; family Lucinidae; genus Rugalucina; species Rugalucina vietnamica. Next base: position 57,363,861 of record OZ024875.1, on the reverse strand, counting down.
ATAGTTATAATGGCCCATCCCTAATCGGATATTTCTCCCTACTTTGCTTAATCAACATGTAACCACCCACACAACACATGAGATGATGATCAGAAATTGACCGACTCAGTATATGAAGATAGATAAATATTCTGAGAGTAAGAATTGATAAAGAAAGTGAGGCGTTTTCAAAGTCCCTTAGTATACATGGACACTTTGCATGTTCACTTCATGCGATTCCGTCATGTAAGAACCGATTTACCTACCTGGCTTTGGACAACAAACGGCATAAGCGTCAACGGGTGATATTTCACAGTAGTAATTATCCGGACATCTGGAACCACCACGACCGCAGTAGTGACCACTCAGCTGACCTCCGAGGGGGCAGTGATCACCGAACACCAGGGCTAAAATGGTACAAATAAATTGTGGTCACATATAAAATAACTAACCCACGATAAAAACTAAACGGATTTATCACGTACGGAATAGTAGATTGTTGAAAGTTCTGCGTGAGGTTCTGGGAAAAACTAAAACTTGTTTTCGAAACCAGTTTTAGATAATAACTTAAATATATTTCTTTTTCTCAAAAGGTGACACTTATTGGAAGCAACATTATAGAAACAATTATGACCCTGATAAAACGATGGTCAATCAGCATTTGCCGAGTAAGAATAGAGGGGCCAAGATTCGATGCAATTCAATTTAAAACCTACAATAGACACCAGGTGGGAAAGAAAATGCGTTAATCATAACAAAGAAATTTTTTGACAACACAGTCAAAAAGCAGAATAATTTTGTCTTTCCCTACAAGGTATTTCAACCTAAATGAAAGAAAGAGGCAGGTACAACAATCAGTCGTATATTGAAGATAAACTAATTTTCCTGGGACGCCGATTACCTGTTTTACTGGGGACAACACCAAAAAAAAATTTCAAAGAAAATTAAGTAAAAACAGACAATGGTATAGTGTTCAACTGGCGAACACATGTATCAAAAAAATGATGTAAATAAGTTAAAATCCCAACCAACATGAATTAAAGATAAGGAGAACGTCTCTTTTGAATAGAAATCTGCCTGTAGAAATTTAAAAATAAAAACTATTGCGAAAATGAAAAACAAAATCCTTTCTAAACAACAGCTGGTCTGGTTCTTGAATTATCCCAACATTTGTTTTCTTTTTTGATGGTGTTCCTTTTGAACATTTGGGTTGAAAATATAATTCCCCCTATTAAACATATAGGAAACAGAACTCATTTTCTAAATATGTGTCCCCGCACGAGTTCAACAAAATCCTTTTGCATGCACTTGTGTCATATACAAATGACGTTCTTGATCGGGTGGAGGGGGGGGGGGGGTCGTGCTGTCAAAATGCTAAAAAACTAAATTATGATACTCATCAAATTCCTAATTTCGATAATTTTGTGCAAGCCTGTAGCTTGTTTATATACACTTTCTACATGGCTGAACTTGGTTTGGTCATGTCAAGAAAAAGTCTCTCTTTAGATTTTCAACCAAATAATCCATTAGACATGTAATACGGACATTCTTCGTTTTAGAAATTTACGTTTGTGTACTGATATGTTTTAAGAAAGCTTAAAGGTTTCCCTGCACCCAATTCGTGCCTTTATCTTAGCTTTGCATTGTGAAGACTATATTAAGAGGGTTAAATTATCATAACGAATCATATTTGAGACAAGTCAAGATCTGCTTGGACAGGAGATTTTATTCTTTGCTAAACATAAAATATGTTCCCTGGGTCAGTTTTATTGCCATAAAGCACAAACAATTAAGTTTTGTCACCCATGTACAAGGTTCATTAATCAGACACACTACTAAAAATATTGGTATTACATGTATAATGTGTGTATTTATGATATACCTCAGTGAATAGGGTACGTAATACAGGTTATGCTCAAAAGTTATGGACAATATAATTATTGACCAAAGAAATGCAATACTTTTATATCCTTTTATAAAAACAGGGCCACCTGCAACATCTTAGTATGTCCCAAATGTTAGATTGACATGTATTTGATGGATATGGTCGGAAATTTTGATTTTCTGAATAAAAAATTTGTCAAAAAATTACCCCTACCCTTAAAATACTTAAGTCATGGCAAGTATATGTAAAATGTTTAAACAGAGTTTAAAGAGAGCCGAAGAACTAACTTATTGTTATGAACCACTGCAGAAGCTGAGGGTGAGATTAGGCGCCTGTAAAACCGGTTTAAGCCTCCCAGTTATTTATAACTGACCGTTCCAAGGCGGTACTGCTGTTGTGGTTCAAATTTATCAAAGTTATTCCAATTATATGTTTCACGTTGCATGACTTTGTGGCCACCCGAACATCATTTGGCTGTTCACTTAGCCCTCTGCATTTTTCTTGTTCTGTCCTAGCTAGCACTGTGACCACCTTACCTTCAATAGCTGCTCACCCTGCTTTCCGTTATACATGTTATACGTTGGTACCTATGTATACTATTTTCTTAACATGATTTTCCTTATTTATTGTTTATATTTGTGTATAATAGAACCACTGCAGAAGCTGAAGGCGAGGTTAGGCGCCTGTAAAACTGGTTTAAGCCCGCCAGTAACTTTGTGTTACTGATCGTTCCAATGCGATATTTCTGTGGTGGTTCTTTTGTTTTATGTCTTGGTGTTTAAATTTACTTTTTGTGCTGTTGGCGCCTTATGTGTGTTTTCATACTTTTAGTTAAGTTAAGGTAACTGAGTGGCCACCTATTGGGAAAATAGCTGCTCATTCGACTTACGATATGTTTCATGGTATAGTACCTGATTGTTAGTTTGGTTTTTTCCCACCTCGGTTTTTGGAGTGGGAATCTTTTTCTGATTGCGCCTTTTCCTGATCTTTGCCTACTTGTACCTTTTTAGCTCACCTGAGCCGAAGGCTCACAAGGTGAGCTTATAGGATAGCCATGATCCGGCGTCCGTCCGTCCGTCCGTTCGTCGTCCACAATTTCAAAGGTCTTCTTCTCTGAAACCGCTTGGCCAATCGAAGTGAAATTTTATGTGGAGCATCCATTGGTAAGGGGAACTGAAATTTGATCGCGAGATCCGGGTCACATGATCAAGATGGCCGCCACGCCCATATATGGTAAAAACCGCTCAAAAATCCTCTTCTCCAGAACCGGTGGGCCGATTTCCACAAAACTTAGTATGTAGCATTGGGGACTTCAGCCCATCATAGTTTGATAAAATGATGACCCTTGGATAACCTTGACCTATTTTACGGCAAGGTCAAATTTGAAACATAGGCTTTGACATGAGAAAAAGTGAAAACTATGAATAGTCTAAAAACTATTGCAGCCTGAGTAGATGTAAACAACTAATGGAAAGGTACAAGTAGGCAAAGATCAGGAAAAGGCGCAATCAGAAAAAGATTCCCACTCCAAAAACCGAGGTGGGAAAAAACCAAACTAACAATCAGGTACTTATACCATGAAACACACCGCAAGCCGAATGAGCAGCTATTTTCCCAATAGGTGGCCACTCAGTTACCTTAACTTAACTAAAAATATGAAAACATACATAAGGCGCCAACAGCACAAAAAATGTTATACACCAAGACATAAAACAAAAAGAACCACCACAGAAGTATCGACTTGGAACGATCAGTAACACAAAGTTACTGGCGGGCTTAAACCGGTTTTACATGGCCATAACCTCACCCTCAGCTTCTGCAGTGGTTCATAACATTTAGTTAGTTATTTGGTCCTCGTGGTGAATCTCTAACTAGTCAATGAATCAACAAGAACAAACAAATAAATCATGATAAACATCCTGATGAATCAAAAACCAGGACTCACAGACTGAGTAAGCTGCCTGACGATGGAGATCCCTGGGCGCCGAATAACCTACTAACTCCGGAGCAAAAGAAAAACACCAGTTGGACCCCGGTGGGCCAAGCAACAGACAAGAAGCTCCGGCCCCAACCAACTAAAATGAATAGCTTTATGTCGGGGCCATCATAGAGTCTGACGCCCGACCCACCGGCGTGCAATTAAAGAAGGCAGCATAGTTATCAACCATGATTGGGTTAAAAACTAAGCATGCAGACTGTCGCATAACATTTAAGTTATAACCTACACGTCTGTAACGTGTTATGATTTTTCTGAACTGAAAAGAAAAATCATTAATTCCTTTAAGTTTCTTAAATTTGTAAACCAAGTCACCATAAAATTCAGGTTCCGAAAGGCCCTCACTTAAAAGCGTCTTTAACCCAACATTATATTTGGAAATCAATTCATAGTGTCTACGATAAAATTTAGAAAATGTTTTTCGAAGTTTATGATACCGATAGCCCTGTTGGAGAAGTTTTGCCGTTAAACATTTATTTCGAGCGTTGAAGTCTGCAACATGATTGCAGACTCTAGCAAACCTAATAAGTTGCGAAATGTATACACCATAAGAAGCACGACGAGGAACGTCACCATCCAAAAAAGGAAAATTTACTATATCAAAATCAAAGTCATCGCGCTTATCATAAATTTTAGAAGAAACAAATCCATTTGCAACAGAAAGATGTAGATCTAAAAAGGGGGCTTCAGTATCTGTGATATTGGCTTTGTTCAACTGAAGTTCAGGTGGATAAATTTGATTGACCATACCTTCAAAATAAGGGTTGTCAATGTTCAAAAGGTCATCGAGGTACCTAGATGTGGAATTAAAAGCCTCGATAACATCAGCTTGATTATCATGGTTAAGAGAATCCATGAAATCTCTTTCGTAGCAGTATAAAAATAAATCAGCTACGAGAGGTGCGCAATTTGTACCCATCGGAATTCCAACAATTTGTCTGTACAACTTGGTCCCAAATCTAATATAAATATTATCAAGGAGATAGGATAAGGCATCGCATACATTCTGACATGACCAAAGTGTATACCGACTTTGGTCAGAGGAAGTGAAAAAAGCCTTTCTGTCATTACATGCCAAATAAAGTGAACCATAGTTTTTTAATGCCCTTTTGAAGGTCCACTCTATCAAATCCAGAAGTTTTTCTTTTATTAGATTATGTGGTAATGTTGTATACAGAGTAGAAAAATCATATGTGGACAAGCTTGTCGCACGGAACCCTCTACACTTCAATTTACTGAGCACCTCACCAGAATTTTTAATTGACCAAAACCAATTTTTATTTGAAGTTTCATACACTGTCTCACAGTATCTTATAACATGAGATTTGATAGCAGTAAGACAGGAAGTTAATAATTTAGAAAGTTCAGTGGTAGTACAAGAGCTAGAATTTGCAATAAATCTAGCTTTGTATGGTCTTTTGTGAAGCTTAGGTAACCAATACATCGTAGGAAGTTTGTCTTGGCCTTCATTGACACAAACAGAAAACTTAACAGGTAAATCGTTTAAGTGGGCATTAACTACAGACACCTCATCAGTATCTGTCTCCAGATAAGCCATGGTACCATCAAGCTCCTGTTTTAAGGTGTTAACGTAGTGAAGCCTAGTGGAGTAGATGAAGGAATGTGATTAATTTAGATCAAGGTCATCTCTTGACCTTGTCCAGTCTGTCGTCCATACACACTTTTCAAAGATCTTCTCCTCCGAAACAGCTTGGCCAATCAAAGTGAAATTTTATGTTGAGCATCCTTGGGTAGGGGTGACAAAAGTTTGACCGCGAAATGCAGGTCACATGACCATATATGGTAAAAACCACTCAAAAATCTTCTTCTCCAGAACTGGTGGGCCGATTTCCACGAAACTTACTATGTAGCATCTGGGACTTCAGTCCATCATAGTTTGATAAATTGATGACCCTTGGATGACCTTGACCTATTTTAGGGCACGGGCACGATCAAATTTGGAAACACAGGCTTTTACATGGGAAAAAGTGAAAACTATGGACATTTTGGAAACTATTGCAGCCTGAAACCTGAAAGTTGCTAGATGCAGACAACTTATGGAGTCAATGATGGTATTAAAGTAATTATTGAAGGCCAAGGTCATGTCTTGACCCTGAGCCAAGGTCATTTAAATATCAAAATTATATCAAACTATGGATATTTTGAAAACTATTGCAATTTGAGGCCTGAAAAGTGATAGATGCAAACAACTAATGGAGTAGATGAAGGTATGTGATCTCTTGACCTTGGCCAGTCTGTTGTCCATTAACACTTTTCAAAGATCTTCTTCTCTGAAACTTCTTGGCCAATCAGAGTGAAATTTTATGTGGAGCATCCATGGGTAGGGGAGACAAAAGTTTGATCATGAAATCCAGGTTACATGACCAAAATGGCCGCCACGCCCATATATGGTAAAAACCACTAAAAATCATCTTCTCCAGAATCGGTGGGCCGATTTCCACGAAACTTGGTATGTAGCATTAGGGACTTCAGCCCATCATAGTTTGATAAAATGATGACCCTTGGATGACCTTGACCTATCTTACGTCAAGGTCAAATTTGGAAACATAGGCTTTTACATGGGAAAATGTGAAAACAATGGATATTTTGGAAACTATTGCAGCCTGAGACCTGAAAGTTGCTAGATGCAGACAACTTATGGAGTCAATGATGGTAACTAATTAATGAAGGCCAAGGTCATGTCTTGACCCTGAGCCAAGGTCATTTAAATATCAAAATTATAATTATGGTTTTCTCAGAAATCACTGGGTTTGGAAACTATTGCAGCCTGAGACCTGAAACTTTGCAGATGCAGACAACTTATGAAGTCAATAAAGGTGTGTGAGTATTCAAGGTCAAGGTCATTTCATGATGACTATAATTATACTCACAGATCAGGCTTCAGGCGAGCGTTCTCAGGACAAATGGTCCTCTGGTTTATTTTGTCATGTGCACAAGACATCAGGCTTTCTTAGAACACATGCTTACAGTCATAATTTTGGTATTTTTTCAAGCTACAGGCTTTCAAAATATAGGCAAACTGAATGCTATTTCGAACGTGATCTTTTGTAGTTTTTACACAATTTTGAAAAGAGGCATTTACGGAAAATTAATCGGTGGTTTTGAAATTGTCCTTTAAGAAGCGAAGAATACAACGAAAATGCATTCTAAGGTCATGGCAGACACGTACATGCCCCACAAGACTGGTTTGGCAAGTTTCATGAACAAAAGTCATATCCGTTTGCTGTACTTCCGGTTTGTAATTTTGATTTTCCAATAACTGTTTTCTTATTTTTCGATCTTTCGTGTGCCATTTAAATGAGTGAGTGTTGAACAACTTGTCTATAACAATTAATTGATAGGAACAAAGCAAATTGTCTTTGCCACGCAGCGTGATCTTGGTGCTTTATTTGGTCCGTTTAGATTATATTTTCAAACTCTACGAAATAAAGTACCAACTTTACGCTGCCTTGCTGCGACAATTCGCTTTGTTCCTAACAAATTATTGTATGGAACAAGTTGTTCAATCCCAAGTCAGTACAATGGCACATGAAAAACTAAACAAATACTGAATGGTACATGAGAATGTAAAATCAAAGTTGAAAAGTCTTGTATACAAACCGGAAGTACAGAAAACGGATATGACTTATGTTTATAAATAAAACTCGCAAAAACAGTCATGCGCGACCTGTGCTTATCTTCCATAGCCTAAGAGTGCATGGGTTTTTGTAAACGTTGCCATTTAAAGACCATTTTCAAAATTTTGAAAACCATTTTCAAAATTTAAAAAAAAAAACAACAAAAAAAAAAAAAAAAACAAATACAAATTCTCTTGCATTGAATTCAAAGTGAAAGTGTTTCGTTGTTCTTCTGATACTGACATTATACTGATCACATGACAATCAAAACTTAGTTTAAAATTACATAAGTAATCAATTGTTCTAAAAATGTGCAATTTTACATCTTTTGACCAATATTTTTTGCATTATCATCAACACTCTTGAACGTGCTGCAAAGTCAAAGATTTGATATTGCAATTTACCAAAATATCGTTAGAAATAAAAACAATTATAGTTGATAATATAAACTGCCAAATCTGAGTGGTGCAAGAATTTTGATTTTTAGTATATGTAATATAAAACATTCAGCCAAAATGGCTTATCAGACGCACTATAAGTTGCAAAAAATACGAATGCAAATACTTACCAATAACAAGTAACAACACGAAGTTTCTAAAACACACTTTTGAAGCCATGTTTGTCTGATAAGTCCCTGAAACACAGTAACGACTTCTATAATCTTACAAATGATTCTTGTCATGAGAAAATCGGATTTTTGCATATGCGAAAACAAAGGAGCAGATCAGCTGAGCAGTAACTGCAAAGCTAATCAGCGCCTTTGGTTTCGCTATATTGATAGTACAATCTTTCTTCTTGTTAAATTCAAAAGTTCATGCTTCCAGCCGTTTTCTGAGACTGTGCAGGCCGGTTTGTGTCGAACCTGTCGAACACCCCGAATACCGTTTTCATCGCGTCATGGCTCAAATCGTGCCAACTTATCTGTGTGCAATGTAAATAGGGGCATTGCGAAAACCACAATTGAGCCAGTAAAAGGTCAACTTAATAACTTGTATAATGGTAACATCAGAGACTGCTTTGGCTCTTAAGCTGGGTGTAACGCACTTTAATAATTGACGCCTTGCCATAAACAAGTAAACTTGCGTCGAAAAAAAAGTACAAATAAGCATCGATCAGCAAACGATGCAGTCGGAAAAAAATTTCACGCAAAAAACCAAGTAGGAAAAACAAAGTTTATAATAAGAGAACGTTTCCTAAGCCGAGTGAGAAACTAATTCCCAGTAGGCGACCACTCAATAACCCGAACATAACTCAAATAAGAAAACGTATACATAATGTGCAAACAGCACAAAGATCCAACAACAAATAAAAGAAAAAATAGAACAACGACAGAAATACTCATCGCCTTCTCACGAAAGTAATTTAAATAATTGGAGGGGGAGGGCTAGTATAGCATGGATCCGTCGTCCGTCGTCGTCCACCATTTCAAAGAACATTTTCAAAGCTAGTTGGCCTAACTTGATCATTTTATGTGGCCCAACATTGGGTAGGAGTGGGTTTTGGAGCAGGTTGTATCAAACGTGTGGTTGCAATGGCAACAGCTCTTACAACGTGAATAATCGTAACAAAATCGGCTTCGCTGAAACCACAGAGCTTCTACGTTTTGTGTGAAGCAATGTTTGGTAGTACCCTTCATAAATGCTGCCAAGCATGCCCATGTGGTCCAAAATGGTCACGCCCGGGACTGATTGTCTGGCATAGGCTTATAATGGGAAATGTTTCTTCTCTATAACCACAAAAGCTAGTGCTTGTATATTTATTATGTAACAATGTTTAGTGATACCATACATAATTCTGCCAGTCATACCAAATTGACTAAGCCAGGGGTCATAAACCCCCATATACTTACAAAAGGAAAAAAAAACGCTTAAAACAGTAATCTTCTCTGAAATCACAAAACCCAGATCTAGACCTTTGATATTTTGTGTATAGCATTGGCTGGTAAAATCTGTCAATCATGCCCCTACTTATACTCCTGTGGTCCTAAATGGTCACGCTCCGGAGCCTGATTGTCTGCAATAGGCTTATAAAAGGACAAACAAGAAAAACGTGAAAATAACTATTCCATGAACTCATCAGACCCAAAGTATGTATATCAAGTAATGCAACAATGTTATAAAAAGGTACAAGAAGGCAAAGATCAGGAAAAGGCGCAATCAGAAAAAGATTCCCACTCCAAAAACCGAGATGGGAAAAATAAATTAACAATCAGGTACATGTACTTATACCATGAAAACATATCGTAAGCCGAATGGGCAGCTATTTTCCCTATAAAAAGGTACACGTAGGCAAAGATCAGGAAAAGGCGAAATCAGAAAAAGATTCCCACTCCAAAAACCAAGATGGGAAGAAACTAAATTAACAATCAGGTAAATACCATGAAAACATATCGTAAGCCGAATGGGCAGCTATTATCAGCTATGGGCAGCTTATGCAACAATGTTATAAGTCGCATTGCATAAAGCTGGCAAATTATGTCCCAGGGGTTCAAAATGGCCTCACTCCGGGAACATTAGTTCCCCTATACTTACAATGGTAAAACAAAATCTTCTACTCTAAATGCATGGGCCCTAGAGCTTTTATAATTTCGTTGGCTCGTTGACAAAACCTCGTAACTGCACTTTTTTCAAAAAATCGTTTTTTCACATGGCGCGATTCAAAACATTCAAATTCAGCTTGTGACAAAGCCTTGTAGGTTATGTCCAATGAAAAGTTAGTTTTTGGATGACCTTACAAAACCTCGTAACTACAAATGGTAAATGGACTTGAAAAAAGGTGACAAAACCTCGTATATGCAATTTCAAAAAAAATTAAATACAAGAAAATCTTTATCTTTTAGATATGCATAAGTTGCATATGTATGATTTCTCATAAATGCATTCTTTAATTCATCATAAGAATCTGCTTCTGGCTTTCATTTATCAAGTTTTGTATATACGACAATTTGTAAACATGCACAATTATATATCATTTATATACAAGTTTTAGTTTTTTGCTTCTCCTGAAAAATTTGTTTTTTTGCAGTTACGAGGTTTTGTCAACGAGCCAACGATTTGTGTGTAGCAGTGATAATCAATGCTCTTTATAAATCACGTGCCACTACGGTCCATAAAGGCCACGCTCCAAGGCAGGAGTCATTAGCGTCCATACGAATGCAATTGTCTAGATCAGGTAGGCGTTTACAGGACCATTGATCCTCTGGTTTCGTCTTTAAAACGTATGTCATTGTATATCATTTACTTTAGACTACATAAACAATCAACAGGTTTAAAACAAGTTGGCTTCTTTAAAAAGAAACCAATGAAAATGTCAGCAACCGTTTGTTATAAGAGATTCCTTTTGCTCTAGATTTCAGTGTTGTTGATTCTCTAGTTTGCAATTAATTTCGATTCTCATACGTTTCAATTTCGTTTCCTATACATGAATGTCGTTTCTTGTTATGAACGCTTGACCAGTGTGTGTATCTGTCACTCAAGGCATTGACCAAAATTTCTGATGTTATGGAACCAAAGCCAATACTAAAGGGAACACGATTACAATCAATATGTCGATGTGTAGAAAACCACTTTGCAGTGCAGTCAATTTGTGACAGAGTTCTGAATTTTGACCTGCAGCCACACTAACAGAAACAGACCCATGGGACCGATGTGAAGGACTAAAAGTCAGCCATATAGAGTTCCTATAGTTTCTGTACCCCTCGTCAGGGTATCTACGATCTAAACCTAGATGCGCTATGATAAGCAGTCACCACGACCGAGACTGCTTGCTAGATTTTACCGCTATTTGACGGGGAGTGTCAAAAATGGATAAATTTAATTGATTGCGGTTAACTGTCTAGTCAGTATAGACGGGTTCACTAGTTTTTATTAAGCGCTTTATGTGACAAAACGCATAATTGAGAGGGAGCAGTCGATCATGGGTAGAAATTTCTTCATATTCAAGGTAAACACTGTGGAATCGGTCCTGAGGGACCTTTTCCAATAAGATATGCTGTTTATCGATGAAGCCTATGATAAAATAAATCCTACAGATTTGTACTAGACGCCAGGCATGTGTTATAGTCCTTGTTGAAATATTGGATAATTATTGAAAACCAAACAAGTAAACTTTAATGCTGTTCATTTTAGTTGGTTCGTCGGAGTATCTTGCCTGTCGCTTGGCCTCTCGGGGTTCAACAGGTGTTTTCTTCGCTCCCAAATTTTCAGTGATGCTGTTAGGCTATCCATGGATCTCAGAATACCGGGTAGTATATTGTATCTCTGAGTCCTAGTTTTTATTCATCCTAGTGTTCATTTAAATTCATCTGTCTGTCCTTTATTGATTCATTGATTAGTTAGAGGGTCACCATGAGGACCGAACAACTAACTGAATGTTGTGATCCACTACAGTAGCTGAGGGTCAGGTTAGGTACCTGTCAAATCGATTACGCCGCCCCTATAATATTTTATTAAGGCGATACTTCTGTTGCGGTTCTAAATACATTATATTTTGATGTTGAGTTTTGTGCTATTTGCATCTTATATGCGTTTTCAAAATTAAAAGATTCGTCCGTGTAACTGAGTGACTACCTATTATGAAAAAGCTGCTCGCTCGTCTAAAGATATGTTTACTTCGTGAGACTACTTGATTGTCGATTTAGTGTTTTCCCACCTCAGTTTTTGGAATTCAGGAAAGGAAAAATTTTTCTGATTGCACCATTTCCTGGTCATATCTTATTATTATTATTATTATTATTATTATTATTATTATTATTATTATATTTGATATTTTTAATCGTTTTCAAAAATATCACAGCTTCAGAAGAGTAGTCTAGAATAAACCCTTGTTTCTTGCTGATGTCATATTTGTATCATTGACCCTTACTTTATTGTTCGGTTTTACATATATGCAAATGAGCCGCCGCATGGGAAAAACAACAATATGCATAGGCGTAAACAAAGGCGCAGATCAGCTTCGCAGTAACTGCAAAGCTGATCAACGCCTTTGTTTTCGCTATACGTATAGTATATACAATTCCTCTACGTTCTAAATCAAAAATTGCCAGCCCCTAAGCATCTTCTGTGACTATTATACAGCCTGTGACTATACAGCCCGGCGTGTGTCGGACCTGGTCGGAACCCAAATTGTTTGTTTTGTCACGCACAGGCTCAAATGATAATAAAAAGGTGTAGCAGTGTCACAATGTTTATAGTATCAAGTGAATGGCTTTGCCCTACATAACTTTTGTAGCTTCTAATACTTTTTTCTGGCACTGACATTTAGTCTGAATATTCAGTTGATAACAATTATTTTATTTGCAGTCAATGCCACACTCAATCACTATGTTATAATGTCATTAAGTTGCGATTTTTGTGATTAATCCATATTTGACGAATTAATTTTCCCATCATTATCATTTGGGTGAGTCCACTTTCAGTTTTAGGGGTGTTATATGTAGGAGTGATTTTTATTTTTTTATCTCATTTTTCGATGAAAATTCTCTAAGCAAACATAATAGCCCCAGATGTGACGCCGCCTTCTGTGGCGTCACATCAAAGGGGCTATTTTGTTTGCCTTTGTCCCATAAAAGGGACAGCAGGCTTAAATGAGTTAAAACACATGTTTACAATGTATATACAAACTAGTCTCTTTGGCTAAAAACTCTCTACATTAGACATTCCAAGAGTTAAAAGAAAACAGACGTCAGGAAAACAAAGATTATTAACAATGAAAGACACAGAGATTGTGCATGCGAATTTGAACTCCCAACCTAGGTATAAATTGGGAATAAGAGTACAGCAAAACACATCACAAAATTTTACAACACGCATAAAGAGCAAGATGACTGACTTTTTTCCAAAAACGTAACCATCTGGCTAGCATAAACCCAATACGAAAGTGACAAGTACAAGCGAGAGGCAGACAAAACTAACAGAAAGTGTAAGTATGAATCACAAATGAACCGCCTTGGAATGATCAGTTAAGAAGTTACTTTTAAAAAGGACTTGAATTCATTTTACGTGGTCATTGTTCGGTTTTAATAGAAACATTCTTTTTTCTTTCAACATACTTCCTTCGGATAGAGAATCAGTACTGAGTACATAATAATACTTGTCATGCAATTCCATATGAGAATGAATAAGCTGCGTCGTTATTGCATAACTGATCGGGTACAAATAAAACAAAATCTGCTAGCGTCCAACAAACAACTCAATACCAAGAAGACGAACATAAGAGATTTGGCTTTTATCTCATGACAAAATTAAATTAAGACTATTACTTTGCCCTCCCATTAAAAAGTGTAAACATAGAAATGCAAAAGTAAGTAAAACGAGGCATTGTAAAACTAGTTTAGGCCCGACAATAATTTTATATTACTGATCGTTCCAAGGCGATACTTCTGTTGACAGTGTGATTATATTATTGTTTTATATCTTGGTGTTGAATTTTTGTGTTGTTGTGCGCCTTATGTGCGTTTTGTAAGTTAGGTTTGGGTAACTGAGTGGTCACCGATTCGGAAATAGCTCCTGACTCGGCTTACGGTATGTTTTCTTAGTATAAATATCTAATTGTCAATTCAGTTTTTCCCACCTCGGTTTTAGAGTGGGCCTTTCTTTCTAATTGCGCCATTTTCTGATCAAGAACAGAATGACTAGGTCTTTCCCAACAAGGTAGTCATGCGGCTAAGTTTCAACCGAAACGAAAGGAAACGGGCACGACAGAGAGGCCGGCACAATAAACAGTCGTATAATGAAGATAAACCACTTTTCTGGGGCACCGATTACCGTTGCGTTTTTACTGGGGTCAACGCCGAAAACCGTTTTTCCTGTCGATTATAAAGACAGAAAATAAAAAAAAAAAACAAAACAAAACAAAAAAAAAACAAAAAAAAAAAACAAAAAAAAACAAAAAAAAAAAAAAAAAAATTTTGTCAACAATATAGAGATTATTATTATTATCAAGGGATACAACAAGGGAAATAACTTCTTATATACTATACTTTAGTAACATTTGTGTATTTGCTTATTCGTTTGTTGGTTCTCCTATTTTCTTAGATATTGCAGCCTGCTTCTCCGCTAGTAAAAGCAATTCAAAATCTCCTTCTGCAGAATCCATATTATTCATACTGGCGAAATGAATGCATTGAAAGCACGTACATATACTTAAGGAATTAGAATACGCAACACACTAAATTTCAACTTTGACGTATGTATTTGACGTTTCGATAAAATCCTTTTATGAAATGACCTACTGACTGCTTTTTGCACGTGATGAAATGAGAAAACGTCATTTTATTGACAAAATTAACGATAAAATGTCAAAAACTATGAAAAACGCAAATTGTGACGTAAACGTCGGGGCGAAGGGGAAGATGACACATTCTTTGCATGTGGGTTACGTGACGTCGACTTGATAATGTGCAATAAAGACTATGATCATTGTATACTTAGGTGCCGTCCCATGTTGCGTTAAATCTTGTAAACGGAATGCTGAAGTTTACAATAAAGAAAAATGAATAATTAACGTCATTTAAATTATTCGATTTTGGCTATTTGTACATGTACCTAAACGGTATATATCGAACCAACAGATGACACGACGTGCTTTTTAATCAACAGTGACGTCACAGGTACCGTAGAAATGGATCATCGGAGTGTTTGTTTTGACGTTCTTTAGACAGAAAATCACGTTATGTAATTATAAATGAGCGAAATGGATTATATGCTTTGAGTAAACACTCGATTTACGCACTGTAATAAAACCTTTGGTAATTGATCATTTTTTAAATCAGAAAATTTGAAAAACATAATAAGGGTCTTTAAAATGCATGATGTTGGATTTTGACGTTATAATGGACGTTTTATGGACGTCTGAAGTACAAAGGTCATAATGTTTACGTAAATAATCGTTTTATTGAATATAACGCATGCCGAAGGAATTTTTCGGGCTTATGACTCATTTTTTTCGATTGACGTTGGTGACATTAAACGTCACATAACATACCCAAATGTTACCAACTGATCAATGGTTACATCTGCAATCACTTTTAGGGCTTTTGGAAACAAAATATTGGTTTGGTTTCAAATTTGACATTTACTGATCATGGTTACAGGGTTTGCTACTGTAGTTCAGTGTGGTAACGCGTACGCCATTAAGCATACGTAACCGACATTGTGGCTCAACCGGTTGCAATTTGACGTTTAGATATTGTTTTCATATAAGATGATCAGTTATACCACTCAGTTGCATCACAAAGCATGTTTTAGTAACCCAAAGTATTTGTTGCGTTTCTTTATTCCTTAAGTATAGTTGTGAGCATTGGACGCACGGGCGATTCAGTGAGTAAGCGGTATACTTTTCACTACATAACTGTCCGCCGACAAAGACCGTAACCGTACGAAACAGCGCATATGAAACAGTATCGATCCGCAACAAATGCTTACGACAAGATACGTTTACTTACGGAATAGATACGGTTTTTGATACCGATTAGATACGGACAGTTACGGGTTTCGTCCATGCCTGTTTTTTGACAATTATCAAAGCTTGGCTGCGGATCTTCCGGGCCCTGTAAATAATGCACGTACAGATACGAACTTTACGGTTATGATACGAATCGTTACGGACAGGACGGACAAATACGGAAGCCCTATCCGCAGCGTCCGCAGCGACCGTAAGTGCTAGTGCGACCTAGGCATAACAAAGTATCAAACAACACGTTGTCACCTTCAGATATAAGTATGTGTGTACTGGAACTGCTGTTGAAGTATAATTAAGGTTGTCTCACCTCCATGGACAAATTGTCAGGTTGTCCAGACTATTCGTCAACATACTAGCTAAGAACTTTTTATCTTTACCAGGCTGTGTTACTTTTTGTGACATTCTCATTTCCTTATATTTATTTACATGTAATGTTGGATAAATGTCTGCGCACCATTTTATTCAAAATATGACTCAAAAAATTCAACCACCAATAATAAAACAAGGAGAAAAAAGAAGATGGCGAAGAGGAAGAACGACAACAATCAGCGTTCAATTGCGCCTTTTCCCACCTCGGTTTTTGGGGTGGGAATCTCTTTCTGATTGCGCCTTCTCCTGATCTTTGCCTACTTGTACCTTTTCATGTGGCTATATCCTTCCATTGAGATGCTATGAATTGGGTGCGCAGTATTCTAAAATTGAGATGCTATGAATTGGGTGCACACTCTTCTAAAACTCCTTTTCTAAGGAAATTCCATTCAATAGCAATATTAAGTTATTAGAAGACGTACGTCAGAAACACAAAGATAATTAAATTATTTCCTTCGGCGAGAGCGGTGCTTTGATGCCTACGCTATGCAATAGTTATCTAAAAGGAAAATAAATCAGCTGCCTTCTATCCGCATTTTACAGCTACGTACAGAATGGCAATTCAATATTTGACATGCTTCTATTTTGGACTCTACGAGTAAGCTGCACTCCGATACACTTTGTGACCTCGCTCCACTTCCGTGACAGCCTAGCATAGATTACATCAAAACCAATGTCGACCTGAATACGGATTTTATATATGACTTATAGGTGCATTATTTTTGGTGTTAATCGTATTATTTTGGTTATGTATTTGTACCAGAAGCACACATCGTCTAATACAAACATAAGAACGCCTACAAAATTGAAATTGGCGTAGAAAATCAAACGATTTTCGACTTTGAGTCGCTAATTCTACAGTAGTCTCCCCTGATCTATTTAAAGACATCTTTGAAATTTTCCACAGGAAAATGAATAAAAATAATTGTTAGATACTTTGGAAGCAGTAAAACATTCAAAGCGAGAAGATAGGCCATATTGTACAATTTCGGGTAATGAACCTTCATCAGTGACCCTTTACAAAAGTGACAGTGAAAGCCAGACATTTTTGCTGCAATTTCAATAATTTGCATCTGTGTAGTCTAAATCAA
Source organism: Rugalucina vietnamica (assembly GCA_964017185.1). NCBI lineage: Eukaryota > Metazoa > Mollusca > Bivalvia > Lucinida > Lucinidae > Rugalucina > Rugalucina vietnamica. Next base: position 57,346,443 of record OZ024875.1, on the reverse strand, counting down.
AGACTCTCTCACCGCTGTGACTGGTTTGGGTTCGAGCGCCGCTCTGGCCACATGTGAGACAAGCCAAGTTCTGCTTGCGGGTGTGTCAGGTGGTTTTTCTCGGGGTTCCCCCGTTTTCGCCCCACCTACTGATTGGCCCGTCTCATATGAGCTGAAATAATCTTGAAAGGGACGTAAAACTGAATTAAAAATAAAAATAAAAAAATAAAATAAAATAAAAAAAAATAAATAAATCAAAGACTCATAATCCCAAAGGGGCCAAATAATCAAAATACAGTTAAGAAGATGATTCTTAACGAACAATATATTTTAAATACTCCAAATATATCCACTGATCCCAAAGGATCAAAAGAAAAGTATCTTTTTATATTCTGCGAACTTTTACAACTAGAATATTTATAATCTCTCTCTCTCTCTCTCTCTCTCTCTCTCTCTCTCTCTCTGTGTGTGTGTGTGTGTGTGTGTGTGTGTATAATGAGATATAGTCACTGGATGAAAAGTCCGATTTACGAATGCCTCAAACACAATTCAAACATTTGGAACCGCCAAAGTTTATTAGGGTTTCCATACATTTACAATTGATTCGCGAGAATTTGCCTTGCATTTGCACATACGAAAACATAATGGTTTGACCTATTGCGGTCGTATCGCAAAGATCATAACTACCGCATTTTGCGTAAAAAGCAAGAGACTTGGAAATCATATAAAAATTTCATCATTCACAAGGTTTTATCACATATAACAAAATTAACAAAATTTCAAAAAATCACTACCTTTTAAACCTGCACATTTACGTATTAGTTTGCAGGCATTGAGTGTACACTGCGCATGCTAGCTCAACTTGGCATCGTAAAAGCTTGTAAAATGTTATCTTTGTGTATATCAAAAAATGTTTCGGAAATACTGTTGTGCTGAAATATTTCAGGTACTTCACATTGTTTTCGCAAAGATGTATTCTTTTATCGCATTTGGATGCATTGAAGTTGTGCTGCAAATGCATGCGTTTCTAAATAGAAAAAGAGTATAGGAAAGAACGTTAAACGTGGACAAGACATATGTTTTGACGTGTTGTTTAGAACTAACCAAATGTAACTCTTTTCATTGATTTGAAAGGTACTCAAATGTTAAAAAACACGAATAATACGGCACATTTTACATATATCCAATTGTTAATAAACAGTAACATTTGTGCGAGATTTTGTGATCGTAAATCGCAATAAATGCGTCAATTTGCCATACAGTGCACTTCGGCAAAAGTTTATAAAATTCAATCTACGCAATGGATTTTCATTGAAAAAACGTACATAATTGCATATATTTGTATAAGCAGGTAAACACCAGTAAATGAGTAAGTTTGAATGCTTGCAATTGGTTGTAGGTTTTGTTGTAATTTGGTCATGGATGTCTTTGGTTTGGTTGTAGTTTTACGTCCCGGTCAACAATTTTTCAGTCATGCCGGGACGGAGCCACAGCTTCCTGGGTAGTTAACCAGTACTTTGGGGAGCTTAAAGTGTCTTGCTGAGGGAAACACGAAATGAAGCTCGTGGATTCGAACCGAAGACCTCTAGATCCGAAGTTCGACGTTGTACCACTGAGCCACCGCGCTCCTCGTATAAACGTCTTTTGAAGTCTTTGTCTGAAAAGGAAAATAGAACCTCACACGACGACGACTGTGCTTATATCCCAAAATCATTATTTTTGAATATTATAGCAATTTAAACTGATATTCTTATAATTTTTGTTAGTTTCCTTATTTTGTTATAAATATATCAACATAAATCACTTTGAACTTGATAATAATAATAATAATAATAATAATAATAATAATAATTATAAAATAAAATGATGCTAATAATAACAATAAACAATGATAAGAGTGCTAATAAGTTTTTCCAGAAAAAATACGAAGTTCAACGGTGTTCAGTCTTTTTTTTTCTTGTCTTTTTTTTTTTTTTTTTTTTTTTTTTTTTTTTCTTTTAAATCGCATCACTTTGATATAAGGTCATGTCATCGAAACGTCAAAAATTCAAATTTAATAATATTCTAACAAGTCGTTATCGTTTCTCCCATTGAACCAAATGGGAACGCCAGTGTGCGAAAACAAACGATAATTTACCTTACAGCGTTATTGCGTGCGAAAGAGCGCGCTTATGTGACGTCGTCGAACATTTACGTCCGAAGAGAATGAGTCCACTTGAAAACGCTGCAAAAATGTGAGTATTACTGTACTATTGGTCGTGTAAGAATCTAAGTAAGTTTTCTTATTCAACTGTTTATTATCGCGACTAACGCGTGATGTTGTCGGGCAAATGCAATAATTCACTCCGGCTCCACCGTCGTGAATTAATACATCGAAATCTGCCCTCTAACATCGCGTGTCAATCGCAATAATTCACAGTAGATAAAATCATTTCTTAAATATTAATCATAATAGATATAGACAATTAAAATAGTTCTTTTTTGCGAATTATTTGTCATAGATTTTCTCTTTTTACGAGCGTTATAAGTACAAGTGATAGCCGCAAAAGATCCAATCGTGTTTGTACGTCTAAAAATCGCAAAGTCCATCATCGTGAATACAGAAATGTTAAATGGTATGATCCGCTGTGTTAGACGTTTTAAGATCAACTGCGAACAGTTTGATTCTGGGATATAAGCGAATCGTAGTATGTTCAATCCGATGTGGGCGGTGCTTGATCATGGTTTTCATTCGTTCCGGTCTGGTATTTGATTAGTTCTCCTATTAGCATGATTAATGTAATTGAATTATGCAAGTTAATGTGGCTTTATGCAACGCAAAATGTTGCGTAATTAAAGATAAACTTATCAACTGTATATTAGGTCGCAGCATGTAAAAGTATCCCTTCATCTGTGAAAAGAAGCCGCCGTGGCCTAGTGGCCCGGGCACTGGACTTGTAAACCAAGGGTCCTGAGGTCGATCCTAGACTTCTCCAATGTTCTGAATGACACTCTAAATCGAGGCCCCGGTTCCATGTGACATTAGCTGTTGATTGGGACATGAAACACGAAGTCACTCAATCAATCCTTTACAAAAAAAAAATGTAATTTTCTTTGAGGCTTATTTCAACTGAAACTTACATTATCCCGCAAAAAAACAAACAAACAAAAAATCAATAGATCTATTGGAAAAAAAATGGGAAGACAAAATTAAATAAGATAATTTTTATGCCTCGTTCCACGAACATTCCGTGTACGTGACGTCCTTAGTTTTTTCACCAAAGTTCATACGACAAAATCCATATTCAAATTGTGAAACTCACGTGCCGTTTGACAATAGCGTTTTTATTTTGCCTTTTGAGTGCCAGTGTCATTTTCTAGTGTCAGGAAACAAAGTCCGTGTTGGCTATCATTTGTGTAAACGTGAAACGGTGTTCGAGCTGCACCTAATTTCTGAAATAATGCGTTACTATTTTCATGTCATTAAATACTTATCTAAACTCGTCGAATCGTATGCAGTATATTATTTTTGCTATTTATGACGTTGTGAAAAAAAAACAACAACAAACATTTGGCAACATTTGGTACACTTCGCGACTTCACGATTTCCAAAGTGTTGTCAGCGACTGAAACCCTGAGTGTGACATTGTCTCTATACATAGGCTACAGCATCTACTCTATACCCTCCAAAAATACCGGAACTGATGGATTACCCCTAAATATATTAGGAATTTTGAGCACATCCAAACCATGTGAAATTGCTAAAAACACTTAAATAGTGGACGACGACGACGGACGGACGCCGGAGTATGGCCATCATTTAAGCTCACCTTGTGAGCCTTCGGCTCGGGTGAGCTAAAATATCCGCAAAAATCTCCTCTCCCATTTTGTTTTCTGAAAACCACAATAAATACCAAAATTTAAAATTTTGACCCTTAAGGAATAGGCACAGCCTATGTATAAAAAATGTTAGGTTTACCCCCCCCCCACACACACACACACTGGGAACTGATAGCGTTTGCAATTAATTATTCATGAATGCATGCCACCACACATGATAGGATGTATTGAAATTCGAAACATTTACATTAAACAGTGCCATATATTTAGGGGATAACTGTATTTATTTATTTATTTATTTATTTTTTCATTTGGGGAGGTATATTGTTGGATATACGGTCGGAAATTTTGTTTTATGGCGACTCACAGCTGTTCATAGCTCCATGAACATCTGAAGAATCAAATAAATTTATTAAATATACTATCGCCAACTACGTTATTACATCAGACGCCGCGTTATTTTCTCTAGTGCATTAGAATTTCCGAAATTTGCTTATGTCCGAACTGTAAAATTTACCTGTGAGGTAGCCGCAGTTGGTTTGAAACGGCGTAAATATAATGCAGTTCTCATTAGAACAGCTACTTCACGTGATGCGCGGTCCTTTTTGCTTATGGTTATTGTCGGGACATAAATGTTTTGAAACTGCTTTGTTATACTTGATAGATGTTCGGCCCAGCTTGCATGAATACGAAGTTTATGGCTTATTAATTGCATCTGGTACATTTGTTGCTATGGGAAGCGCGGTAGCGCAGTGGCAGAGCGTCGGATTTCAGCGCCAGAGGTCGTGGGTTCGATCCTCACCGGCGGCACTGTGTTGTGTCCTTGAGCAAGGCACATTTACTTCCCATAGTACTGGTTAAACCCAGGAAGCAGTGGCTCCGTCCCGACATGACTGAAAAATTGTTGACTGGGACGTAAAGCCTCAACACAAACAAACAAACATTAGTTGCTTGCTAACTTGTAAAAGGATGTCCCGATTTGGGTTAGCCTCGGTGAATAAAGTATACATATTGTAATTTTGCTTTGTTTACACACAGCGTTTCACGATGTATTTATGGAACTATAAACTGCATTTCAACAAGTTCATTAAGGTTTGGCATCGGATGTTTAGATTAAATAATAAAGTACGATTGCATTTTTTTTTCAATTAATAGGTATGTAAACTTCGAAATGTTCACTTCATCCAAATTGAATGAGGCTATTCCTAGGTCTTGCGATTCTGGATTTTAGAGGTATTTAGGTTTACCATACACAGGCTTGGCGGCCATCTTGGTCATGTTATCTTGACATTTTTAATAAATTGTTGTTTTCTCTTGGATAATTTGAATGGACAGACGCCGGGTCATGGGTATATACTGTAAGAGCTCACTTTGTGAGCCTTATGGAGCAAGTAAGCTAAAGATGACGTCATCGCCTGTTCAGTCTTTTGTTTTTAAATTGGTACTCTTACGGAAATCCGGCACTGCATTTTCGTGGTAGCTCTTAGGTCTCCCTCCCTGGGTTTTACAGTGCCTGGATTCTAGGTTTCCCCATGAACACAAATCTCTGAGAGACAAAGGGGCAAACTGTGATAAACAAGATGGTGACCGTGCAGCTTGTCGTCTACCCCCACTCCCCGGGGGGGGGGGGGTACTTACGAATGAAACTGGTATGTATGTGTCGCCCTGTGTCGAAAATAAGGGGGCTTTCAGGCTTTCAGCCCTTGCAACCAGACTGTCCGCTTGCTGCTTAAAAGTATCAAATAATAGTTCTTGGATTGGTGTTGAGGGCCTGCATAGGCACAGAAATAAAATGCTTCTTTAAAATCAAGTTGATCTTAGCTTAGGGTCGCAAATTCAGGTCACAAAACATGCATTTAAAACATTAGAGAGTCATGATAGAAAATGTGCATGTTTTTTGTGATGTAAATGTGCCATCAACATCTCAATAATATCATTCGGAGGCGGGACCTCGGTCTCAAAACACAAAACTTCCGTCAAATAATATTTGGATTAGAGTCTGTATGTACATATTTTACAACATTGTTAGCTCACCTGAGCCGAAGGCTCACGAGGTGATCTTCTAGTATACAAATGGTCCGGCGTCCGTCCGTCCGTCGTCCGTCGTCCACAATTTCAAACATCTTCTTCTCTGAAACCACTTGGCCGATGAAAGCCAAATTTTATGTGGAGCATCCATGGGTAGGGGGAACGAAAGTTTGATCGCGAAGTCTGGGTCACATGACCAAGATGGCCGCCACGCCCATATATGGTAAAAACCACTCAAAAATCTTTTCTCCAGAACCGGCGGGCCGATTTCCACGAAACTTGGTATGTAGCATCGGGGACTCCAGCCCATTGTAGTTTGCGAAAATGATGACCTTGGGATGACTTTGACCTATTTTACGGCAAGGTCAATTTTGGAATTATAGGCTTTTACATGGGAATTAGTGAAAACTAGGGATTTTTTGAAAACTATTGCAGCCTGTGACCTGAAAAGTGGTAGATGCAGAGAACTAATGAAGTAGATGAAGGTATGTAATTAATTTAGGTCAAGGTCATCTCTTGACCTTGGCCCGTCTGTTGTCTATACACACTTTTCAAATATCTTCTTCTCTGAAACCGCTTGGCAAATGAAAGCCAAATTTTATGTGGAGCCTCCATGGGTAGGGGGAATGAAAGTTTGTTCGTGAAATCCGGGTCACATGACCAAGATGGCCGCCACGCCCATATATGGTAAAAGCAACTCAAAAATCTTCTCTAGAACCAGTGGGCCGATTTCCATGAAACTTGGTATGTAGCATTGGGGACCCCAGCCCGTCATAGTTTGCGAAAATGATGACCCTGGGATGATCTTGGCCTGTTTTACGTCAAGGTCAATTTTGGAAACATAGGCTTTTACATAGGAAAAAGTGAAAACAAAGGATGTTTTGAAAACTATTGCAGCCTGAGACCTGAAAAGTGGTAGGTGCAAAGAACTAATGAAGTAGATGAAGGTATGTAATTAATTTAGGTCAAGGTCATCACTTGACCTTGGCCTGTCTGTTGTCCATACACACTTTATAAAGCTTTTCACTGAAACCGCCTAGCAAATGAAAGCCAAATTTTATGTGGAGCCTCCATGGGTAGGGAGAATGAAAGTTTGTTCGTGAAATACGGGTCACATGACCAAGATGGCCGCTATGCCCATATATGGTAAAACCTCTCAGGTGAGCTACAGGACCCTTGGTCCTCTTGTTCTAAAATAGCAACGCTTTTAGGCATTGCTTTTGGGTTGGTATTTTAAGTTCAAATGTAACTGTTCCTTGCCTTTCATACTTTGTAAATGTCGAACATCAAATGGTCAGAAAAAGACTGTTTTGAATTTTCATCCGAAGACGCCGTTTTATAATCTGCAGTGCCAGTCGAAAAAATCTTACAAAATGCCACACGCCACAAACCTGAAAAGGATCAATTTCGCACTGACTTTTTAATATACTCAACTACTAAAGAAAACTGGCACTTTCTGTTTTTGTCCTTCTGGAAAGGTACCAATATTAGATTTTAAAGCAAACGTTCATTGAGTAACAAGAGATCAAAGAGTTGTCTAGGAGAAACATAACTCTTAAATCTTTTAATATGACGTTGCGACGTCAAAACTAACGTTTGGGTTATTTTATGTCCGGCAGTGTCAGTCTCGGGAAACAAACTCCGTGTATGCTATCATTTGTGTAAACGTCATACGTTAGAGAGCGTGTTCGTACTGTACATAATTTCGGAAAACACGCATTTCTATATTCATTTTAAAGAAAATGTTTTACACATTTCCTATCATATGCGCCATAGAATAAGCACTGTTTAGCAATATTTTCTTTCTTTGAAACATTTGTCAATATTTTGAACACTTTGGAACTTTAAAGTTTCCGAAATGTTCTCGGCGACCAGAAGATGCTATGTGAATATTCTACATTTTATAATCAATTATATGCGCTACATAAGATAGGGTATGTAACATATTTCACAAATGACTCGTGCAAGCGTCACCACAAATTTTCCGAACTTAGGGTTAGTCCGAAATGTTACTTTTACGTGTGACGTCACAGTTGTTTACGTAAAAGGTAGCATACACGGAGTTTGTTTCTCGACAGTGAGTGTATGTCTTCAGCAATTTTTGAAAAAAAAAAAAAGAAAAAACATTTTCACGTCTAGAATGCAAAAACAATGCTGACAAAAGAGCATTTTCAAATTTTGCACTTTTTCGTTGCAACGTTTGATATCAGATGGCTGGCGTATTGTATTGTATTGTATTGTATTGTATTGTATTGTATTGTATTGTATTGTATTGTATTGTATTTTTGCATTTTATTGTTTTATATTAATCAACTGAATGAAAATTCAATCTAGCAATATAAAATGTAATGTTTTTATTTGTAATATTCTCTTAATCCCCTCTGGCTTGTCTGTTGGTCGTATTGTACCAATAAAACGGGTTTTCGGTTATCAGTCAAACTGGACCCCTGCGTTGTTCGATCAAATCTTGTGTTGTTGTTTTCTTTGGTGGGTACCATATTCATTTTAATTACCACACCTGCCCTTATAAGCACATACGAAAGTTTTGTGTTGCATTCTTTAGAAAATGGTACTGATAAACAAAAATGAATGAATGAATCAATGAATCAATCAAAAAGATTAGGCGGGCACTGCTTGAGTGACCATACTGCATATGAGTGTGTAACACTCATCGCATCAACTGACTGTCTTGGTTCATAGGTTGATACTTCTTCAGCGATGGCTCTAGATTCCATATGTTCAAATCCAAGGCGTAGAAAGTTGACCTAGGCATTGCGCAATACGTATATTCGCGACGAAACCAAAGACCTAAACCAGCTGCGAAGATAAGTTGTTATTAATGTGCACATTTTGTCTCCGCGTATACAGCCAGAAAACACAGGGTTCGCTGTATTATTTCAAACAACTGGCCGTCTTACCTTCCATATATCACTTGTAAGACTGACGCGTGTTGCAAACATATATAATCTTCACTGAATTTCCTGCGATCTTTAAACAGTATGCAATAGTCATTTGAAACCCCGGCCCCCAACCCCGGGGTAGAGTAGGGGAAATGAGCGGGGTTTTGACCAAAACAGCCCTGTCAGTGCGAAATAACTACCAATAGTTCGCATTATTTGTCAAAGAGGGCATTGAAATAAAAAGATAGCGGACAGCGGGAGAAATTAGCCGTGGTTTAACCAACCAGCTGTCCCCGCAGGTCGGGGGTTTTAGCAGGGATCCGCTGGACCAGAAGTCGAAGCCCCCGCTATTCCCCGGGGGTGGGAGGCCTGTGTTACAAATGACTTGTGCATTATGTCAGTGATTTGAACTGGGAAAATCTCGCAAACATTCAAACGGTTTTCATTATTTTGCTATGTCATATGAAACTTCTCTTCGGCATTTACGTTATGACAAGGTCAGATGCAAACTAGGCTGTACAGACAAAACTGATGGTCCATTAACTCTTATTGTAGCTACATTTGAATAAAAGCATTTAATATTTTACTTCTGTCAGCAGCAATTTTACCGAATATTTGCTATTGACATACTTCTGTCGATAGACACTGCGTAATTGATAAAAAAATGTCAAACCAGACAACAAAATGGATCTCAGCCACTTATTTAGAATTCATGGATTTGCCGTATTTTGCAGAATACAATTTTTTTGCGAGTGTAAGAGAGGAATCCAAACATGTGAAAGCCCATATGTGTTTGTAAAAACATTATAATTACTTTTTTTCTGCATCCTGAATGAACTACAGGTTTGGTCCATTTGTAGTAGACTTGGTCGACTTTGATCGATTTGTGACGCCAAGAGTCACCGACTTGCTAATTTCAAATGACACTTACATGTACCTCGTAAACGGGACAAGTTTATCGCACAAAAGACGCGGCAAATTTTAATATGGAGTTTTGTGTAATAAAGAGGCCTCATCTATTTTTTATAAGCTTATTATCAGACCCTATGACCAAGCAGCGTTCGAGACAGACATAAATGAATTAGAATTTTAGTTTTCAACCTGGATTTGCCACCATGGGTGGCCCGAGTTTGTTTATTTACGCGTTCCCGGGTTTACTTTAACGCACAACATGATCTCACGTCGGATGCAAAATTTTGCAATATTTGATATTATACATGTACAAACAACGTTTTTCCTTCACCATACGCAGACAGATCACGGAACACTTATCTTAATCATAGATAAACTCTTGAAACGACGATTTCAGTTTCTCGGGCATTTCTAAAGCGTATTAGATACAAAATCAATATCGGTTTTTTGCATGACACCTCATATTATAGCCTGGGCTACTAATATAACAATGGAAAATAAATAATTTTTAATTTCAAAAAAATACAAAAAAAAAGACATTACATCTAAACCCGTCTACGTCACCTAGAAATTTATTACCAACAGACTCGGCGCTGCGTGAGCGCTATTTAGTCACGCTGGCTGAAACACATGGATTCCTGAGGATCAAACGACGGACCCATGTGGCTGATTAATTAAATTATCTTTATCAGTGTGTGCAGCCATTCTGTCTCGCCTTTTTCATGTTTGCAAAAATATCTGCAGCAAAATATATTTATACTTCTTATTGATGACCATACTTTATTCCAAGACGTAAAATAAAACGCATGTTTGATGAATAAATATAAATAATTTTTGCTTGCTTTTTGTCAGATAGCTATGTCGTTGGGAGCATCAAATGCAATATTTTCATGAGGAGCGATTTAATAATAAAATGCCAGTTCCTTGGAAAAAGTGCTTATTAAAATGCTTACAATACGTAAAATAAACAGGCGGATAGTTTTTCGCCGAAACCACAGAGATTTGAAAGCCAATTTTCATAGTTCTGTTAGGCGTAATATATATAACTTACAAACCTAAATGTACATAACAACTTTCTTTGTCGCACGTACAAATTACAACACGCTGGCACATGAAGGTCAAGGACTCTTGGTCGCAAAAGTTATGTTGTTGTTGGTTGATTTTGTGTTTTACGTCCCACTCAACAGCTAAGGTCATATGGAGACGGGGCATCGGTATAAAGTCTCACCCGAAAGACTGGAGAAGCCCGGCATCGAACCCACGACCACTCATTTACAAGGCGAGTGGCTTATTCACTGCGCCACGGAGGCTTCTAAAATTAATGTTGTGCAGTCGTCGATTAGAGATCGAGTAGCGGCAAAAAGCGATTTGAAATACTTTATGAGACATTGCAAATATAATCAATTGATAAGCTTTGTCAGCATTTGAGCAATTTGCAATTCTTAAATCATCATACACATTTGCAGCGTCTATCAAACTAAAGGAAAGGTGTTGACTTATGCGAAAGGTTTTGATGCTATTTGTAAATGAATGCAAACACATTTTTACCTTTGCAGGAAAATTATTCACTGGTGTACTATGAGTGCATATGCTGTTTTAAAATAGATTTGCAAAAGTCACAAACGCAAAGGACATGAACCGATTTGCAACAAAGCAAAACCTAACAAAAATTTGCAAAGATGAGGGTAACATTTTCAAACATTTGCAGACATGCCAAGGGAATGCAAACTTTCTCTAACATTTACATGCTTTTCCACAGGCAATATTTTATTGTAAACCGCGGCAGAAATGGGTCTTTGTACATATTAGAAAATAAATGATCAAATAAACAGGTTTCTGAGGAAAAAACATAGAGTCAAACCGATGTCAAATATGTGATATGTTTGAAAGGACGACTTAATATGATCAAATAAATGCAAATTAATCCCATACATTTACAAATGTTTCAATAATCTGAATAGAAAAGACAAAGATAAGCGGTATTTCCATTTATGCGCAGAATTTAACAAATTCGACACAAAGATAACTAGTGGTATTCGACTAACATTTGCATATATTAGTAAAAAATCTGAAATTGGCCTTTTCATGCAGTGAGTTGTAATTTGATATTTTTAATGTCTCATATGTATGCTTTGAGATGAAACAATAAATTATTGTAATTGTAATTTTAATTGTATGCCAGAAAAGATCTAACATAAATTATAATAACCCAGTTTTTCATTTCTTTGCTGTTTTGCTGGATTTTCATTTTCAAGGGCTCAATATACATGTATCCCATTGCCGTCGGTGTGGAGAGGTCTTAAGGAACACCGTTGATAATATTCCAGCTATCTAGGAGCAACAACAACAGATCTTAGTAAGGTAACTCTATGTCACTGTTTTGTTACATTAGATGCATAAACTACATTAGATGCATAAACGAATTCTGGAATTTTATACTGCTACGAAAAGAGATTCTCTTAGGCATTACAATCAAGCTGATGTTATCAAGGTTTTTAATACGACTTCCTGGTACCTTGATGACCTCTTAGACATTGACAGCCCGGCCAGGCCTTATTCTGAAAGTATGGTCAGTAAAATTAATCAAATTTATCCGCCTGAACATCAATTGTGTAAAGCCATTGCCATTGGTACAAAAGCCAAAGTTTTGGATTTATGTCTTTCTATATTTAAAATGGATTCGTTTCATCTAAAATTTATGATGAGCGCGATGACGTTCGATATAGTATTTTTCCGTTTCTGGATGGTGACATTCCTCGCCGTGCTTCTTATGATGTAAACTTTTCGCATCTTCGTAGGTTTGCTAGAGTCTGCAATCATGTTACGGACTTCAACCCGCGAAATAAATGTTTAACTGTCACCAGCAGGTCTATCGGTATCATAGCCTTCGAAAACTATAGATTCGGAACCAAGTTATACAGGCAAATTGTTGGAATTCCGATGGTTACAAATTGCGCCCCCCCCCCTCGTAGCTGATTTATTTTTATACTGCTACGAAAGAGATTTCATGGATTCACTTAACCATGACAATCAAGCTGATGTAATCGAAGCCTTTAATTCGACTTCTAGGTACCTCCATGACCTTTTGAACATTGACAGTCCTTATTTTGAAGGCATGGTCAATCAAATTTATCCACCTGAACTACAGTTGAAGGAAGCTAACACCACAGATACCGAAGCCCCCTTTTTGGATTTGCATCTTTCTATCGCAAATGGATTTGTTTCGTCTAAGATTTATGATAAACGCGATGACTTTTATTTTGATATAGTAAATTTTCCGTTTTTGGATTTTGACGTTCCTCGCCGTGCTTCGTATGGTGTATACATTTCGCAGCTTATTAGGTTTGCTTATTAGAGTCTACAATCATGTAGCGGACTTCAACGCGCGAAATAAATGTTTAACAGCCAACTGATTGGCCTGTCTCATATGAGCTGAAATAATCTTGAAAGGGATGTTAAACTGAATCAAAAAAAAAAAAAAAAAAAAAAAAAAAAAAGGACAACATGTCGGTGCAATGTATACCCCCTTCAAACCCACTTTTATAAAGAAAAACTGGGGTATGCCGGGGTATAACTATTTTGAGCTCATCTGAGCTGAAGGCTGGCTCACAGGTGAGCTTATAGTATACCCATGCCCCGGCGTCCGTCCGTCCGGCGTCCATCCGTCGGCGTCCACAATTTCAAAGATCTTCTTCTTCGAAATTGCTTGGCCGATCAAGATGGAATTTTATGTGGAGCCTCCTTGGGTAGTGGAATTGAAAGTTTGTTCACCATATCTTGGTCACATGACCAAGATGGCCGCGATGCTCACATATGGTAAAAATCCTACAAAAGTCTTCTCCAGAACCAGTGGTCCTATTTCCATGAAACTTTGTATGTAGTATTGGAGACGCCAGGCCATCATAGTTTGCTAAAATGATGACCCTGGGATAACCTTGACCTATTTTATGGCAAGGTCAATTTCGGAAATAGGATTTTACATGGGAAATGGTGAAAACAATGGAAATTTTTGCAACTATTGCAGTCTGAGACTTGAAAGTTGCTTGATGCAAACAACTAATAGAGTCAATGAAGATATGTAATTTTAAGGTCAAGGTCATTTCTTGTCCTTGATCCAAGGTCACTTAAATGTCTAAATTAAGTCACAATGTCAAAAATCTTCTCTGAAACCCCTTGGCTGATCAAATTGAAATTTTATGTGACGCCTGCTGGTGTAGTGACATTGAAGTCTTGTTATAACCCCCGCAAAACGTAGTTTTAGGGGGTATAAGGTTTTCAGCCTGTCCGTAATTCCGTGATTCCGTGATTCCGTCAACATTTTGACATCTTTGCTGAATAACTTAAGTAGTTTTTTGCCCGATGTTCTTCAAATTTTCAACACACCTGCACCATTAGACAACACGTGTGATATGAATTTAGGGGCCAAAGGGTCAGTTTTGCAAGAGTTATGTGACTTTTTAAACCTATACATAGAATGTTGGCCATAGTGCTAATAGTGCATACTTTGTGAAATCCACTCCTCCTACAGCTTTCAATATTCTCTTTTGATACTTTGCAGATATGTGCCATAGATATTGAAGATATGCATGAAGAAGTAATATGCTGAAAAAAATGAATTTTGACAAATTTACAGCATTTTGAACTTAGCCAATTTTAGATAATTGCCATATTCAACAATGGTTGGTAGTGCATAGTTTGTGAAATCAACTTCTCCTAGGGCTTTCAGTATTTCTTTTCAATACTTTGCAGACATGTTCCACACATATTGAAGATGTGCATGAAGAATTATAATGATGAAAAAATAATTTTTGACAAATTTACAGCATTTTTCAACATAGCCATTTTTTAACATTGCTTATATACAATAATGGTTGGTGGTTCATAGTTTGTGAAATCAACTCCTCCTAGGGCTTTCAGTATTTCTTTTCAATACCTTGCAGACATATTCCACACATATTGAAGATGTGCATGAAGAATTATAATGATGAAAAACTAATTTTTGACAAATTTACAGCAATTTTAACATTTCAGTATTTCTTTTCAATACTTTGCAGACATGTTCCACACATATTGAAGATGTGCATGAAGAATTATAGTGATGAAAAACTAATTTTTGACAAATGTACAGCATTTTGAACTTAGCCAATTTCGATAATTGCCTGATTTTTTTTCTGCGGGAAAAATCAAAAGTTATGATAGAGTCTTGATCTTGTTCCTAATGATTGATGATATTGCTCATTGTAGATAGAATAGGTCAATTACTGGCTTAATAGAATTTTACAACTTCAAAAAAATCCCATGGGATGTTTTTCCAATGTAGAACCAAGGTAAAAAATTCCCGCGGGAAAAATTAAGAACTTGAAATAACACCTCCTATATAGTTTTGTTGTATTGTTGTATTGATAAGTATTTAATTATGTTATAGAATGTTTATTAAAGTGTTTCATTTTCCTTCTATTTTCCATGGTATTTTTTCCATTATGTATTAAGGGAAATTATTCCCATGGGATTTTCCAAAAATCCCGCTGGATTTTTGAAAAATCCCGCGGGAATTTCAACTTTGATGGTAAATTTCTCACAAACTGTAAAACTTTTTTATCATGTGGTCTTGAGAAGTTTGGATCAATTTAAAGGTATGCTGAGTTTGCCAAAAACCGGTGTGGCAAAAAAAAAAACAAAAAAAAAAAAAAAAAAAAACGGTGGCTGTTATTATACATTTTTTATACAAATTGATATAACTTAAATGTGATGCGACAATCTGCATGCTTTATTTTAACCTAATCACGGTTGATTGCTATGTTCCGTCTTTAATTGTACGTCGGTAGTCGAGCGTTTGACTCTATGATTGCACCGACATAAAGCTATTTATTTTAGTTTGATGGGACTGGAGCTTCTTGTCTGTTGCTTGGCCAACTGGGATTGAACTTTTTTTTTTTTTTTTTTTTTTTTTTTTTTTTTTGCTCCGGATTTTCAATTATGTAGTTTGGCGATCGCCAGAAGCCAGGCAGATTATTGTATCTGTGAGTCCTCGTTTTTGCTTCATCAAGGCCTTTATCATTTCATTCGTTTGTCCTTGATGATTCACTGACAATTTGGGTTTTCCCATCTCGGTTTTTGGTGTTGGAATTTCTTTCTGATTACGCAACTTTGTGATCATTGCTTAATGTTAATTTTACAGAGAAAGCAAGTACAACCTTCCTGTAAAAAGAGTTGTTCTCTTGTTTATCAGCTAACTTTAGTTTGTTTTTCAAGCATTTAGATTTCAGTGGTTAGATGACTTTGATTTTAGTATGTCATGACCATTGCTTAGCGTTTTCCTATCACACCCCTACTATATCTTTCATTCGCGAATAAAACAATACATTCAAACAATCAAACACAGTTTAAGCATAGCAAGTGAACGCTATGGATCTAATGCCTGAGCATGATAAAATTAATTATTTATGCAAAATTATGTGCAGTACACACACCGATGCTATGTTTGTTCCTTAGAAGATGTATGAAGTAGATCAAAACAATCCCTTCTTTTATTCTGTCGTCACTATGTCATTTTCGTCGCAAGTTTTGATGAATGGTTTCTATATGCAATCATTAATGATAATAAATTGTTGGGTAAAATGACACAAAACACTGTACAACAGCTAATTACAGCCGCCAGACATTCCTGTGATTTCTTGGCACTTTTTGTACTGAAATATTGTAAATATACAATTCAATTTGTTTCGCAGCCTTTGTTCGTAATTGGCATCTTTGTTAACATTTTTGGTACATTTCAATGCGAGACGTGAACAATGATTATTTTAGTGTTCGCGATGAGTCATCTGTTTTGTATATTTGTTTTTATTGATGTTTTACGCCTCAGTCAACAACACGTCGGAACGTTGACTCCAGTTTGTGGGACTTGAGCCGACATTGTGATTGCCACATCGGGAATGTGCTTTAAAATATAACCACCAATGTGAGGTCCTACCAGTACGGGTCTTTGCTTCCATCTGCATGGAAAGAAAATGACCATTCTCCCCGTTTTTCTTTTGTCCCATAAATCTTCAAACGCCGTTTTGACTAGCTATCCAGCTCACTGAAGATTCTTATCATCGCCCCCTTGCTTCCGAAAACCCTTGGTAGGGCACCCAAGCAAATATCTAAGGCTGATATGTATGGGTGGTTTGACTAATCAACTTTTTCTGGGCAAGCTTGAAAATTCTATGCGGTTAACCAGTACAAATGTGGTATAAGCCTTGCTTAGAGGCACGGGCAGCTCATCTATGTTACAGCCCCATAGGGATTGGGTGCGAATTCCAACCCTGTCACTCTTCGTCTTATCTTTACAATGTCAAACGCGTATTTTTCACGATTTTTGTCATTGCTTTACCTCTTGACAAAAATAATGCTCAGTTAGCTGTTTAATTGATATTAGAAACACTGCTTATGGAGGCATGTAAAACAGCAAAAATATCTTTAAATAAATCCGTATTCCACCTACGGGTTTGTTGGAAAGTTTGTGGGTATAAAATGGTTGGTAAACGGTCAAAGATAAAATGTGACGGTGTACACATGCACTCAGATATATTCTATGATTTTTGTAACAATATTTAAAGATTCATTGTGCGAGCTGAACAACCCACTCATTGCTTTGAAATTGAGAAAAAAAAAAAAAAAAAAAAAAAAAGCTGAAAAACAAGTATTTCAAATGTCCACCACATATTCATTTAATGGCAATTTCAGTGTACATTTTACAGATGCAGTTTTGCAAAAATATGGTGTTGGTTATATGAATCATATACATATGTACCTGAGACACAATTTGCACAAACCATTGAAGTTCGAAGAAGTAGTTCAAAAACAACAGACATGACATTGTCATGTTGTCATTCTCATTTTATTTTTATTGTATGAGGCTGTGTGTGAGAAAACTAACAATATGGGTTCCGACCAGGTCCGACACAAACCGGCCTGTACAGTCACAGAAGATGTTTAGAGGCTTGAAGGTTTAGATTTAGAAAGTAGAGGATTTGTACTATCCGTGTAGCGAAAACAAAGGCGCTGATCAGTTGATCAGCTTCGCAGTTACTGCGAAGCTGATCTGCGCCTTTGTTTTCGCCTATGCATATTGTTGGATTTTATATGCGGCGGTTCATTTTATTTCTATTATATTGTATGGTTTCTATATACAGCCAGATGTGGCAATAACGCATTATTTAATTAGACGTGTAACAATGCGGCAATGTGGTATCAAACAACTAGTTTGCACACCGATGACATTTCTATGGCTTCTTGGCATTTTGTTTCTGGAACAAATGTTGCTTAATATGGCATTTCAGTGTTGGCCGCGTTCGAAAAAAAGGTGTATTCGGATTTTGTACTTTAACAGGTTTCCACAAGTCAGTAATGTCATGCTTTTTGAAACCACTGAGAAACTGCATAAATAAAAAAGATAAAATTATAATTTGGTTGCTACGCGTACATGTAAGGAAATGTTGATCAGTGTCTTTCGTTTGCTACTGACCAGGCTCAGAGTTTTGCACGATGTCCTTATAAAGTTTTTTCCGTTACAAAAACAAACGTTTAATAGACAGATGTGTGATACTTGAAACTATTTTCAATTATAAAAAGAGAAACAACAAACGCCATCATACCAATTTATGCGTCTTGTTCTAGACCAACCTTATAGCTCGTCTCAAGTTACATATAGAACTGTTGCGACTAAACTTGTGAATACAGTAGTCAACTGCGACAGAAACATTGACATATCATCTTGTATATACGCTCGTACTATGCTGGTTTATTGGGCATCCAAATTTTCGCTCTATTTTAGAGATCTACACAAGAATCGCCGAACCCATCTTTTCCTTGTCATGGTCAATTTGAATCCAAGACCGTCAGGACAATTGATCAAACAAAAATAAAACAGAGATCCTTTAAGAGCAGTGAACATATTCAAGAGATACCGCGGTTTCGGCTACTTAAGCCTCTTCAGTGACCCTAAATATTTGGCAACATGCAGCCAAAGAGAATAACTATAATTTTGCATCTTTCAACAGTGTAGTCGATACAAAGACTAGTATACTCTAAATGGGACAAAATACAGTTAAAGTGTTAGTTTAGCAAAGTTGTTAGTTTAGCAAATTCCTACTTTCAGTCGCTTTTCAACATGCCTTACCTTACGAACAAAAAATAAGTTTACGGTGGGTTATAATCCATTTTCAGTCCTCTTTCGATTAGCGAAAACATTTTTTCAAAATATTACAATATCTGATAAATATCCACGGCAAAAGAAGTTGAGGTAATTTACACATCTATTTTAAGTAGCTTTTAGCGAGTCTGATATTTTATGACACCCGATCAATGACGTAATACTGGTACACACGGCGTGTCACAAGAAATTAAATCGGCCAGACTGAAAGACAAATTTATCAGGTATGCACTCATGAAAATAAATAGAAAATATGCAAACGCTGTAAAAATTATTCCATGTCAAACATAAGCAAGGTGTGTTGTTAGTTCCGCAAACTCGTTTTCACCTTGCTAAAATCAGTACGTTTAGTTGATGCGCTTCAAACACAACTAATTGACGTCCCAGGCATCAGCTGTGGTCATGTTAGGACAATGCTGCTAGTTTATGGGACTTCTACAAAAATGATGGAATGTCATAAGTGTCGAGACGTGGTGATGAGGAGCGATGGGGGGGGGGGGGTGGAGTAAAGCGCAGCCCCGGAGACTGATGGCAATGAGGAACAGCAGCTTAGTCAATTGGAGCTGTTCTAATGTACAACACAACGGGGTGGGGGCTTGAATATCTGCATATAGGTGTACTAAGATACATTTACAAATTAAATAAGGAGCACAAACCATTATACACATATAATGGTGCATATAGGCTATATGCATGTGTATACCTAATGCTCAATAAATTTATTTGTATTGTATAAACGTAATTAATTTTGAAAACAAAAATGACTTGTGCACAATAGGTATGAGTACTTTGATTCGGCTATTTTTTTAGGTCCCGTCCCCATATGACCTTAGCTTTTGGTGGGACGTTAAACCCCAAACCAACGAAAATATGTTTTTAGAAAACGAGGCTCCTCAATTACTAGAGCTGCTGTTCGTGTCAAAATTAGGGACTGAAAATTGAGATTCAAGCGAACGTAAGTTGTTCTGTCACATACAATGTAAATTTATGTTTCACGTCAGCGTATGTGGAATGTTGGGCGCATCTTTGTAAGTCCCTCTCGGTTTGAAATATCAAACATATCTTCTTAAATGTCAAGAGGTAGTCGTTTACATACAGCAACAAGTAGTGTAACAAAAACTCATCATATTGCCCAGGCACATGCATTTACGATTTAGCATAAGGAAAGATGGTGATAAGCATGTGTGTTTCTGGCATGTTCAGAACTCAAAGTCGGCAATACTGTCACACTTTTGTAACTATTGTACCAAAAAGACGATGCTATCAAAGTTATCTTGTGAAAATTTACATTTCGATAACTTCGGTTTTTGAGACGGAACGTTGTAATAACGTTGAAAGTTTAACATGGTTCATTGATTTTTTTCTATATCTTATGTGTTATTTGAGAAAGAAAGTACATAATGCACCTCATTATAGCTTCCTTTGACTATTTTATGCACAAAAGGCAGTTTGCAACTCTTCTGTACATGTTTATTTCACTGACATAATAGCGTTTGCGGAACTAGACACAGGTTTGCGGATCTAACAACAGCTGGTGACCCTACATTTACGCTTCCAGAATCAAAACGGAAGACGCGAATTCAAAAATCTAATCTGCATGTAAAAGGATATAGATTTGCTGATATGCTCATGCCAGACCATTTTGATATATGCAGCAGTAATGCCAGGATACCCCGACGACGAGAAGTGTTTGCGGAACTAGACATTTTACTGTATAATAAACTTTGGTTAGAAAATGAATCTAAACCGTTTTTTTTTTCTTATTTCTCAGAATACCTTCGCTGATCTCAAAGGACCAAAAGGATAGTACAATCTGCACTATGGATGATTTAAGGGGAGACTTTTCACGGCCGCCACACGGCTCAAGAACAGCTGCAGTAATAGGAAATAAAAATAAAACTGAGATCCTTTAAGAGCAGTACACATATCAAAAGAAAGGGGGATGGGCCGTACCGCGCTTTCGGCTACTTAAACCTCTTCAGTGACCCTGAAGATTTGGCAACATGGAGCCAAAGCGAATGACTGTAATTTTGCATCTTTTAATAGGATAGTCGATACAAAGACTAGTATACTCTAAATGGGGCCTAATATTATAACGTTGGTTAGAAAATTAATCTAAACCGAAAATAATTTACTGATTTCTCAGAATACCCTCGCTGATCTCAAAGTACAAAAAGGAAATTATAATCTGCACTTAAGTGCTTCCAAGAGACTCGACAGACGTTATTCTTGCATTCATTTTTACAAACTATTCTTGCATGAATATCTATTCGCATATCTGTTTGATGCAATTCATTTTCAATAAGGCCGTTTAGTCAGCGAAATCCATGTTCAAGCCATTGAAATGTCCGTAAAGTTTGAACATGGGGTTTTGCTCAAATTCGACGACGTGATTGGTTATTGAGACGTGACGTTATTGTTTTCAGTTGCGATGCTCAGAGACTGCGAGTTTATACGTTGTTAATGTTATTTTCATCGAGATTATCAATGAAGTTGTGGTGAAAATGAATTACACTGAAAAAAAGTTATAAGAGGCCACTTTTCAAACTCATTTTTTGTTTCTAAGCCATGTTCAAAATTGCACGATTTTTTGCCAAAAGACGTGTCTTTCAAGTAAGTAAAGTTTCAAAGTGTTAAGAAATAATTTTCTTTTACTAAAGGCGTTTTTGGAGTAAAAATGCAAAAATCAATGTTTTTAAATAAAAAATTGGATACAGCTCACCATTTATTGAAATTAGGAACGGGTGTCATCAAAGGGGTCGTTACGGCTCAAAAAAACGTCAAACATTCGAATTTTCTCTACTGGTAGAATTTTTATGCATTTTTAAAAATCGCCAATTTTGAGATTTTTTGGAAAATTCATAAATGTGCCTCTTAAACATGTTGACCCCTGTTAAATTCACTTGATGAGGCCTGGAAATGAGAGATATAACTCGACTGAACTGTTTTAGACCATTTTCGAGGACCAACAGGTCAAGGTCGCCGCACACTTCCGGTTTCAATGCCAATTTGTAACGAACAAAATAACAAAATTTATGGACGATTTTTTTAATTTATCAGAATCTAGTATTTAACCTTAATAATCGCTGAAAATTTCAATGCCGTGCTGCTGATAATAACGCAACTGGAGAAGAACAAAGTTGGTATGCAAATTGCATACAAAAACTGAATTCCTGTTATTCAGGTTGTTGTCTTCTTGCATGTACAAAACAGAAACGAAGATTCTTATTGCAGCAACACTTTTGACTTAATTTTATCTTGCATCATGACAGTCAGTAGCATTTTCAAATAAATTAAAATGTAAAAACACAACGTCATAATATGACATTTAATTTGATGTTAATAAAGTGTGACTTTTTGAAATAGGGTACCTTTACACATGCTTCGTCTGTGTGAGAAGTATCACGCATTTTGGAATGCAGAAACTCACAGAGCCACTGTTAGACATTGGTTTATTCATATGATCATGAATTTTAATTGATCGTATTTTACTTTCTGAACTAGAAGAAAAAATATGAGGTGGCCTCTTATAACTTTTTTTCAGTGTATAATGTTCTTGCAATGGATAAATGTTTCAAGGACTACAGCGGTAGTTAGAGATTCGCCACAAGGACCAAATAAATAACTAAATAATGTAAAGCATTGCAAAAGATGGGGGTGAGGTTAGTCCCCAAAGTAATTTTATATAACAGATCGTTCGAAGGCAACGCTTCTGTTATGGGTCTAATTGGTTTATGTTTTGGAGTCGAAATTTGATGTTTGAACCTATGTTTAGATATTTTAGTTAAGTTCGGGTAAATGAGTGACTTATTGGGAAATAGCTGCTCACTCGATATTTTTTATTGTCAAAGTACATAATTGTCAATTTAGATGTTCCCACCTTGGGTTTTGGAGTGGGGATTTCTTTCTGATTAAGCCATTTCCTTTCCTGATCATTGCCTACTTTTCCCACCTCGGGTTTTGGAGTTTGAATTTCTTTCTGATTCCACCATTTCCTGATCATTGCCTACTTTTACCTTTTGAACCCTATATCCGCTCGAAAATCGTGCTGAATATACAGGCATAAAAACTCACCGGAAAACGTGGAATTGATTGAGCTCGGCCATTTTGTTTCTACGGCAAAAAGTGGGATCATAAGACAATTGGCACGTGAATTTGATGATTTGAACATGGGCTTTGTGCATTAAAAAGTAAGGTTCACTTTATTTGACAGAAAAGCTTTTTTCACATCCTCTGACCAAAGTCGATATACACCTTTGTCATGTCTGAATGTATGCAACGCCTTATCCTATCTCCTTGATAATATTTATATTAGATTCGGAACCAAGTTATACAGACAAATTTTTGGAATCCCAATGGGTACAAACTGCGCCCCTCTCGTAACTGATCTATTTTTATACTGCTACGAAAGAGATTTCATGGATTATCTTAACCATGCCCACCAAGCTGATGTTATCGAGGCTTTCAGTTTGACTTCTAAGTACCTCGATGACCTTTAGAACATTGACAATCCTTACTGTGAAAGCAGGGTCAAACAAACTTATCCCCTCCCCCTGAACTACAGTTGAATAAAGCAAACAACACAGATACCGAAACCCCCTTTTTTGTCCTACATCTTTCTATAGCAAATGGATTTGTTTCTTCTAAACTTGATGGATTTTAGTTGGTTGGGACCGGAGCTTCTTGTCTATTGATTGGCCCACCGGGGTCCAACTGGTGTTTTTCTTTTGCTCCGGAGTTGGTAGGTTATTCGGCGCCCAGGGATCTCCATCGTCGGGCAGCTTACTCAATCTCTGAGTCCTGCTTTTTCATCAGGATGTTAATCGTGATTTATTTGTTTGTTCTTGACGATTCGGTGACAAGTTAGTGATTCACCACGAGGACCGAAGAACTAACTAAATGTTATGAACCACTGCAGAAGCTGAGAGTGAGGTTATGGCGATGTAAAACCGGTTTAAGCCCGCTAGTAACTTTGTGTTACTGATCGTTCCAAAGCGATACTTCTGTGGTGGTTCTTTTTGTTTCATGTCTTGTTGTTTAAAATTTTTGTGCTGTCGGCGCCTTATGTATGTTTTCATATTTTTAGTTAAGTTTTGGTAACTGAGTGGCCACCTATTGGGAAAATAGCTGCTCATTCGGCTTACGATACGTTTTCATGGTATAAGTACCTGATTGTTAGTCTGGGTTTTTCCCACCTTGGTTTTTGGAGTGGGGATCTTTTTCTGATTGCGCCTTTTCTTGATTGATGCCTTCTTGTACCTTTTTATGATAAACGCGATGACTTTGAATTTCCGTTTTGGATGATGACGTTCGTCGCCGTGCTTCTTATGGTGTATACATTTCGCAACTTATTAGTTTAGCTAGAGTCTGCAATCATGAAGCGGACTTCAATGCGCGAAATAAATAATTAACAGCCAAATTTCTGTTAAGCGTCAGTCTGTATGCTCAGAGTTTAACCCAATCATGGTTGATAACTATGCTGCCTTCTTTAATTGCACGCCGGTGAGTCGGGTATCAGACTCCGTGATGGCCCCGACATAAAGCTATTCATTTTAGTTGGTTTGGACCGGAGCTTCTTGTCTGTTGCTTGGTCCGCCGGGGTTAAACTGTTTTTTTTTCTTTTGCTCCGGAGTAAGTAAGTTATTTGGCGCCAAGGGATCTCCATCGTCGGGCAGCTTACTCAATCTGTGATTCCTCGTTTTTGATTTATCATGGTATTTATCATGATTTATTCGTTTGTCCATGATGCTTCATTGACTAGTTAGAGATTTTCCATGAGGACCGAACAACTAATTGTTTGAACCACAGCAAAAGCTGAGGGTGAGGTTAACTACCTTTAAAATCGATGTAAGCCCGCCACTTATTTTATATTTCTGATCGTTCCAAGGCGATACATCTGTGGTGGTTCTTATTGTTTTATGTCTTGGTGTTTAAATTTTTGTGCTGTTGGCGCCTTATGTATGTTTTCATATTTTTAGTTACGTTTAGGTAACTGAGTGGCCACCTATTGAGAAAATAGCTGCTTATTCGGCTTACGATATGTTTTCATGGTATTAGTACCTTATTTTTAATTTAGTGTTTTCCCACCTCGGTTTATAGAGTGGGGATCTTCTTCTGATTGCGCCTTTTCCTGATCGTTACCTACTTGTACCTTTTTTGTTGTTTGAACACAGCTCTCGACCAACTTGAAAATGTCTTCAAACAGCTACGCGAATAAATGTCTATGCTAGAATGAATATTCGATAGGATGAATCGGTTCTCGTGATCAACCATTCTTATGTTTTGCACATGCTCAGTATCATATATATTTGTTAATCTGCTACTTTTCGGAATAGCTAAAATATTTGAAAATCTATTTGTTATACGTGTATGTCTGTGCACAATCTTGATGATAGTAGTATTTTAGGACACCTCTGAAGGCGCCTTGTCATATTAATACATTATCTAATTGTCTTCTTAAGATTCGTTCAAAGAAATAATTATTATTTAGTTGAAGAGATACTGCTTCGCAGAAGCAGTTATCACTCTATTTCCTTTGGAAAGACGGCACTACTGATCTTTTAATAGGACATTTTCTTATCTGAAAAAGTGACTCATTAGTATAAGACAAACGATTCATGTTTCATAAAGTAGATCAAAAGCAATGTTCAAAATCTGAAAAATGTCAGAAAATAATACAGAACCGAACTAATAACTCTGAATGAATGAATGAATGAATGAATGAAAGAAAGAAAGAAAGAAAGAAAGAAAGAAAGAAAGAAAGAAAGAAAGAAAGAAAGAAAGAAAGAAAGAAAGAAAAAAGAAAGAATGGACACTTGATGCCTACTTTTTACTTTATTTACTATTAAGTACAAAGTGCAGGTCCGAAAGACAATTTCCTATCTGCCAGACATTAAAATTAAAGTGGAAATATGAACTTATAATTTTGAAATGGAAAGATATTAAAAATAATCATAATTAAACATTTTAATGAAAAATTAATGCAAACTAGTGATTCTGTTAAACATTGAACCACTAAACTAGATTTTACTAACGATTAGTATATACAGGTTATGAGAAGCAAAATGGAAAAAATAAATAATGTACATATAAAAGGAACTTCTTGAAACACATAGGTATTAAAATGATCATAACTTCATGCTAAATATTTTAATACAAATACGTGATGTTGATTAACATGCACAGTACTGGATTTCAAATCTCATGTCATAAGATACTGTGAGACGGTGTATGAAACTGCAAATAAAAACTGGTTTTGGTCAATAAACAAATCTGGCGAGGTGCTCAATAAACTGAAGTGTAGAGGGTTCCGTGCGACGAGCTTGTCCACATACGATTTTTCTACTCTGTATACCACATTGCCACATAATCTGATTAAAGACAAATTTCTCGATTTGATAGAGTGCATTAAAAACTATGGTTCACTTTATTTGGCCTGTAATGACAGAACATCGTTTTTCACTTCCACTGACCAAAGTCGATATACACTTTGGTCATGCCAGAATGTATGCGAAGCCTTGTTCTATCTCCAGGATAATATTTATTAGATTCGGAACCAAGTTATACAGGCAAATTGTTGGAATTCCGATGGGTAAAAATTGCGCCCCTCTCATAGCTGATTTATTTCTATACTGCTACGAAAGAGATTTCATGGATTCTCTTAACCATGCCAATCAAGCGTATGTAATTGCTGCCTTTAATTCGACTTCTAGGTACCTCGATGACTTTTTGAACATTGATAATCCTTATTTTGAAGGCATGGTCAATCAAATTTATCCACCTGAACTACAGTTAAGTAAAACTAACACCACAGATAACGAAGCCCCCTTTTTGGATTTACATCTTTCTATCGCAAATGGATTTGTTTCGTCTAAGATTTATGATAAACGCGATTACTTTGATTTTGATATAGTAAACTTTCCGTTTTTGGATGGTGACGTTCTTCGCCGTGCTTCGTATGGTGTATACATTTCGCAACTTATTAGGTTTGCTAGAGTCTGCAATCATGTAGCGGACTTCAACGCGCGAAATAAATGTTTAACAGCCAAACTTCTCCAGCAGGGCCATCGTTATCATAAACTTCGAAAAACATTTTCAAAATTCTTTATTTTATCGCAGACACTATGAGTTGATTTCCAAATTTAATCTAGGGCTTAAGACCCTTTTACGCGAGAACCTTTCGGAGCCAGAATTTTATGGTGACTTGGATTACAAATTTAAGGAGCTTAAAGGTAAGAATGTTTTTTTTCTTTTCAGTTCAGAAAAATCATCTCGTTACAGACGTATAGGATA
This sequence comes from Rugalucina vietnamica, assembly GCA_964017185.1. Lineage (NCBI taxonomy): Eukaryota > Metazoa > Mollusca > Bivalvia > Lucinida > Lucinidae > Rugalucina > Rugalucina vietnamica. The sequence continues at coordinate 57,319,320 of OZ024875.1, read as the reverse complement.
TAACTTACATGTTGTGCGACAGTCTGCATGCTTAGTTTTTAACCCAGTCATGGTTGATAACTATGCTGACTTCTTTAATTGCACGCCGGTGGGTCGGGCGTCAGACTCTATGATGACCCCGACATAAAGCTATTCATTTTAGTTGGTTGGGGCCGGAGCTTCTTGTCTGTTGCACGGCCCACCGGGGTTCAGCTGGCGTTCTTCTTTTGCTCCGGGTTTCAGTATTTATTTGGCGCCTAGAGATCTCCATCATCGAGCAGCTTACTGAGTTTGTTGAGTCCTGGTTTTTGATAAATCAAGGTGGATATCATGATTTATTCGTTTTGTCCTTGATGATTGATTGACTAGTTAGAGATTCACCACGAAGGCCGGAGTACTCACTAAATGCTGTGAACCACTGCAGAAGAATGAGGGTAAGGTTAGGCGCGTGTAAAACCGATTTAAGCCCCCAGCAATTTTATATTACTGATCGTTCCAAGGCGATACTACTGTTGTGGTTCTAATTGTTTGGGGTTTTGGAGTCGAATTTTTGTGCTGTTTAGGCCTTATGTGCGTTTTCATATTTTTAGTTCAGTTCGGGTAACTAAGTGGCCGCCTATTGGGGAATAGCTGCTCACTCGGTTAACGACATGTTTTCATGGTATAAGTACTTAAGTGTCATTTTAGTTTTTTCCCACCCCTCGGTTTATGGAGTGGGAATTTCTTTCTGATTGCGTCATTTCCTGATCATTGCCTATTTGTACTTTTTACTATTCTTGAAAGAAAATGTTACACGTTATTTCCCCATTTCTATTCTCGAACATTCCGTCATTTAAGACGTGAATATTGATTAAACAAGGACATATCAAAACCATTGTAAGTTTCTTTCTTTCTTTTTTATTCAGTTTAACATTCCTTTCAAGATTATTTCAGCTCATATGAGACGGGTCAATCAGTAGGTGGGGCGAAAACGGGAGAACCCCGAGAAAAATCACCTGACACACCCGCAAGCAGAACTTGGCTTGTCTCGCATGTGGCCAAAGCGGGGCTCGAACCCGCACCAGACACAACGGTGAGATGATCGAATGGTTAAGTGCAGTAATAAAATATCAGCGCTCTTAAGGGGATGTCAATTGTCAAAAACTAATACTTGTATAATTTTTACCTGTATAAAGAAAAATGACAATTTTTCTAAGGAGACCGGGCATTCTTGACACATTCTTGTATGAGTCATTCAAACATCGAATACATATTCTTTTATGCCCCAAACCTCAGCTCTAGAGGGCTCAGCAGCACGCTTATCAGCATTGTTCAAGTCACTTCCTGGTTTGATTCCATTGTCATCCGTCTGGCATGCCGGATAAATTTTACTAAAAGCTTTCACGGTAAACATGATCTTCAGTGTCTTGACTACAATCTGTGAAAGTATTTTGAACAAAAAGTCAATATTTTGGGAGAAATCATACTATTTACTGTATCTGCTGTATAAGGTTTTCAGCATATATGATAAATACCATGTTTTCCCCTAGAAGAAATCATCTCCGAGTGGACAAACTTTCACAGATTGTAGTCTGGCTTTTGGAGATCATGTTTCTGGTGGTAGCTTTTAGTAAAACTTATCCAGCATGCCAGACAGATGACAACGGAATCAAACCAGGAAGTAACTTGACCAATGCTGATAAGCGTGCTGCTGAGCCCTCTAGAGCTGAGCTTTTGGGCATAAAATAATCTGTATTCGATGTTTGAATGACTCATACAAGAATGTTTCAAGAATATCCAGTCTCCTTGGAAAAATTGTCATTTTTCTTTATACAGGTAAAATTATACAAGTATTAGATTTTAACAATTGGCATCCCCTTAACCACTCGGCCACGGGGGCCGCCTGTAAGTTTCCCCTGTCGAATTTCTTGGCATTTCATTTAAAAGAGTTTTTGTTTTCAATCAGCCGTTATTGAAATTGGCTATATTATGAAAGTAATTCAACATATAACATTCTCAGAATTTAACCAGAGCATTGTTGAAGGTTTGGTTTCCTCTTTCAATGCACGCCGGTTGGTTGGACCTCAGACTGCATTTAGAAAACTCGCCCATGCATTTTATGGAGATTTTTTCAGCTATTAAATCTAAATTGTTCTGTAGAAAAACATGATATTTTCTTTTATTTTTGTTCAAAACATAGATTGTGAGTACACGTTAGTATCGCCTCGGCGAGGCGGTCTTAACGAGTACCCGCAATCTTTCTTTTGGACAAAAAATAATGTATAAACCTGCATATCCCAGTTTTGCTGTATAAAAGTGGGGTTTAAGGGGGTATACATTTCACGGACATGTTTTTCTGACGGTAGGACATTCTCGACTTGAATCTGTCTAACAGAAGGGTGAGACCTGGCCATGGGTTTAGATGACGCGGTAAACTCTTTTTTTCTGGTTAGTTTTGCTATGCTTTACCATCATGTTTTCTTTATGTTCTGTTTATCTTGTCTGCCACTCAGATGCTCTTGTCATCTTTGTTTTGAGTTGATGCGGGGTTTGGGATTTTATAAACAGTGTCAGTTACTGTAACTTGAGGGTATAACACGCATGGACTGATACTGGACTGATTTTGAGGCTGAATAAGAACACAAAATATATATGTTCAATGCTTTATTAACCTGCAGAAACTGTAGATTTCAATACATACATGCACATTGGTGATATTTAAGCTATCATATACAGAGTTACCTGCACTGTGCCTGTTATGCAGTTTCACGTTAGAATAACCTTGTAATGGCCACTCAAATGATAAAACAACGCGTCAGTTTATAAATTTTATGTTAGATGTTCTATTTCTAAAACAAGCCGCATCATGATAACACCATTATTCTGCATATGCGAAAACAAAGAAGCATATCAGCTTCGCAGTAACTGAGAAGCTGACCAGCGCCTTTGTGTCCGCTACACGGATAGTACAATGCCACTACTTTCTAAATTCCAAATTTCCCGTTTCTAGCCATCTTATGTGCGTGTACAGCATAGTTTGTGTCGGACCTGTTCGGAAACCACATTGTTGTTTTTTTCATGACGCGGCTCAAATTTTATGTTAGATGTTCTACTTGTATATCATTCCTTCCTTCATCCATTTTCGACGAATGGACTTTCCCATCGTTATCATTTGGGTATGTCCACTTTCGTTTTCGGGATGAATCAGGAGTGTTTTTAAATTTTTATTCACCTTTTGATGACATTTCTCAAAGCAAACAAAATAGCCTCAGATGGGACGCCGCGTTCTGCTGCGTCACATCTTGGGCTATGCTGTTATCCTACATGTATGTCCCACAAAAAGGACGTCAGGATTAAATGAGTTTAATATCACCTATCTGCATGCTTTGTGTCTCTCTGGCTCAAACGCTTTTAAAAATATTTCAACTACAACACTGGTTCCGACGGATTAGGCTCAGCCAGAATAGGCCATGCCTCCATTTGCTGGACAAGTTTACAACATTCGTAATAAGGGTCAAGAGGATGGATCGTGCAGTTGAAGCCCACTGGACATTCCACTTGACAGAAACAGAACTGTTCATTGTCGGCAGCATTTACAGCTTGAGATCCAAGCAGGAACTTCGGTTCTACATGTCCTAGCAAGAGATCAAAACAATTGCATATGAGTTACATACCGAGTCAACCAGATCAAAGCAAAATGAGCCTGTGTGTGAGAATGTGTTTATGAACCACTATGCTCCCAACACTATGCCCCCTCACTTTCATTGGGAAAATGTCCGAAAATGGCTGTTCAAATTGCAAATAAAGTGATGGGGGAATATCCAAACCACATGCATATCTTCAAAGCATGGTCACAACGTCTGTAAAGTTTCAAAAGTATCGGTATTAAACTGTAGGAGGAGTTGCGCACAAAAGGTACCCTATATCACTTCACTAAAATGCCAAAAATGACTAAGTTCAAACTGTTAAAAAAATGGCTGAACAAAAACATCCAAACCACATGCATATCTTCAGACTATGATCATAACACATGAGAAGTTTTAAAAGAATTGGCATAAAACTTTAGGAGGAGTTGCGCACACAAGGTACCCGCTGTCCGTTCACTTTCATTGTCGTTATGCACAAAAATACCTAAGTTCAAATTGTGAAATAAGTGACAGAATTAATCTGAGAATTATATCCAAACCACATGCATATCTTCAAAGCATGGCCACAACATCTGCAAAGTTTCAACAAAATTGGTATGAAACTGTATGAGGAATTGGGCACACAAGATACTCACTTTCCATTCACTTTCATTGTCAAAATGCACAGAAAACGCCTAAGTTCAAATTGCGAACAAAAGTGTTAAAATTAACCTGAGAATTAGAAAATAACCACATGCATATCTTCAAAGCATAGTAACAACATCTGTAAAGATTCTAGAGAATCCGTACTAAACTATAGGAGGAGTTGCGCACACAAGGTACCCACTATCTATTCACTTTATCAAGAATTGAAAACGGAAATAACTCTCACAAAATATGCCCGTGCCCCTTCAATTTTCCGTAAAGAAAATGCGGATCTTTTTAATTTTCATATGCAAATCACAAAGTTTTTAACAAAATTTCAAGATCCTAACTAACGGTTCCTGACCAAGTGCTAAGTGTAACGCGCACACTGGACAGACTTGACAGACGAACAGACCCAAACCAATATGCTCCCTCAACTTCTCCGAAGTTGCGGGCATAAAGATTAATCTGAGGATTACATTTACGAGGGTGGGTCAGAAAATTCTGTCATAGGTGTTACATTACGATAGATAGACATGATAGGTTGCTGAATTATACATTGTTAGAAAGGGCAACCTTTCTCCTTTATAATGATACCAAACCCATGGCCCCCAAAAATAAATAGGTTAAATTATCCGTCTTAAAAGATAGGTGGGTAAAACCACTGGCATGTTTTCTTGAAATTATGAACCCTGTATTGCATCTTTTATGTGTTGTATATTCATAACTACTGGCCATATTTTCTGCAAATATTAAGTGATATCTTGTGTTATAGTTAGAAAAGCAATCCGGCAGAAATGAACGTCACACATGCGCTACTGTCTGTATAATAAAGCAATAAAGATGACGTCATTGGAATATGTACCCCTGTAACTGTTCAATACTACTGTGTCATTATAATTGCAGTCATTATTATGATTTTACTTAAGGGCACACTAAGATGATACAGTTAAATGGTTAAATGCATTAAAGGTTCGAAGGTCATGCCCAGACGTCATTTTTTCTTTTCAAGTTTGCAATGACAGATACCGAGAAATATATGGCGTGACAGAACTTTTTGACCGATCCTCTTATATCCAAACCACATGCATATCTTCAAAGCATGGTTACAACATCTATAAAGTTTCAAGGGAATCGATATTAAACTGTAGGAGGAGTTGCGCACACAAGGTACCCACTATCTACAGCTGTATTTACTTTTTCAAGAATTAAAAGGGAAAATAACTCTCATAGAATGGGGCTAGTGGGCCAAAGCCCCTTGAATTTACATGAAAGAAAAATACGGGTCTTATAATTTTCATAAGACTAACCACATACCAAATTTCAAGATCCTAGCTTTAATGGTTCCTGACCGAGTGCAAAGCGAAATTCACGCACTGGACTCACTGGACAGACTTGACGGACGGACAGACCCAAACCAATACGCCCCTTCAACTTCTTTGAAGTTGGAGGCATAAGAATGTCCCAGAAGCAGGCTAGAAGCTTGGAATTTCGGATTTAAGAAGAGAGACTGGACTATCCGTGTAGCGAAAACAAAGACACAGATCAGCTTCGCAGTAACTGCGCTTTTGTTTTAAAAGACAGAATGATATGAATCTCCTGATGTGAATGACACCTTCAATCGGCAAGCGACTTAAATTAAATTGTTGGCTTCACGGAGAGTACGGTACATGTAAAAGAGGTGAAATGCAATGACCGTAAACACATGAATAAAATTGCTACATAAATAGAACGATACCATGGTGTTCTTAAACAATAAGGCGTTTCAACTTTTAGCCCGATTTTAGTGAGGCCAGGCTTCAAAATCTTTTTTTTTTTTTTTGTTGTTCTCCTCAGCTGAGCATGAAATTTAAATTTCTCATAACTACAGAAATAATCCAAATTCGTACAGAAATCAGGTTTAGATTAGCAACACTAATTTGTCTTGTAAATAAATATTAAATGGTCAACAATTGTTGGCATTTTAACATTTATGAGCAGGATTAATTTCAGTCTCAACTTAGTTGAACACTAAAAAAAGTTTTTATAACCTCGGGGCCCGGTCGAGAGTGTTTTTGTCTGAAGATCTTACGTCTAAACGCAGTGTGAATGTCACTTACCTACTCCTTCAACGCACAAGTTTTTGCAGCCATAAGTACAGCACATCTTTCCTTTCGGACACGGCTTCTTCTTAGGACATTTCTTAGCACTTGCAGGTGGCTTCTTCGGACACTCTGATGAAGAAGTTTTCTTTTACTGACATTCAAAAACAATTTGTATTTTTATGAATAACGATACAATCAAGACTATCCAATTCTGCAGCCAGAGATCTCTTCAGACGAAAATAAAAGCAAAACAGCATCAGCATCTTATATAAGTATTAAAGCAATGCGTTGCCTTCACTTTAGAAACTTTCAAACACAGCAGTGTCTGCAAAAATACTATACTACAAACATGTTTGTGATGTTCTGTATTGTACAGGTTCGTTTAGTACATGGCGATTTGTTTCATAAATACTTGAAGCTTGACCAAACTTTATTGGGTGTTTGCAGACTTGTGAGGATTTCGCAACATAGAAATATTTACTGATTGTAACGTTTTAGATTTTGATCGATTAATGTATAAACTATAGTGACACATTAAAATGACATGCAAAATATCATAACTTCTGGGATACAAATATCAATGCAGTGGGAATTTCTTTCTGATTGTGTCATTTCCTGATCATTGCCTATGTGTACTTTTTTAACATTGATTTCATACACTTCAAGAAAGTTTTAACCCAGAACAGATTATATTGTTAAATTGGCCTATTACCCGGTTTACTACATTTAACATAATATTTGGTCTACCCTGTACATATTCAAGATTATTGAAGCTTGAAATATTGCACATTAATAGCCGTGGCACACCATATTATACAATCAGTCAGCGTTTGATACATAATAATACATGCAATCGGTTGTATCAAAAATAAACACTGATCAAACAGTTGCATGTAAATATTTTATTCCAAAGAAGCCGCTCGAAAAGATCTGGGACACAAGATGGCGAAATGACCGTCCAAACAAGGTAAAGTCTTGCAGGATGCAAGATTTCAAGCTTCGATAAGCGTATGTCGAATGAACATAGGGTAGACCAAATATTATTTAAGGTAAGTCTACTAGATGACCTGTCTTTTTAATTTTTCATTGGAATAATAAAATATTAGTTCACACTTCCCTGTAGTGTGAGAAATTGATCTTCACATTGATATTTGTGTCACAGAAGTTATGTTATTTTGTTTATCATACTTATGTGTAATTATCTTTTTATTACCGATCGAAATCTAAAATTTTACAATCAGTGAATATTTCGACGATATTAGGATTGACTTAGCGAAATTCGTTCAAATCTGCAAACACCCAATACAATTTTGCCGAGCTTCAAGTACTGGTACTGCTCTGCCTTTACAAGTTTAAGGAAAAAATCGCTATGTACTAAACTGATGAAACGAACCTGTACTTTTCTTCCACCCTGTTGTCTGGGTTTGCGATTTTATATTTAATGTACAATCTCTATATCTTCCATTCCTTTAGACTTCTACCCAACATTGGGATATCACGGCCTGCTAAATGTGCTTTAATACCTAAGCACCCATAACGAGTAAGTCTTAATGTATGGATGGTTTGACGTAACCACTTTTCTTGGGCAGGCTCAGAACTTATGAGCGGTTAACTAGTTATCAATTTGTCAGTCAACCGATAACAAGATTCTACTTGGCAGTCCAAATCCAAAAGTTGCTTAGTTTTGGTCTTGTTGGCATTTTTGAGAACATTGTTCTACCTATGCTCAGATTATTCCTTAACATGTGCCCAAACTCATACAGGTGAATGCCAAGTCTGTAAATGACCCTGGGTCACGGAACGGGGTCAAAGGTAAAACAAACTTGTAAAAAATAATTGCAATCATTTTTTTTTTTTTTTTTTTTTTTTACTGTTACAATAATCAAGTAACTTTTTTATATCAATAATAGACTGACATTAAACAATTTGTGCTCATTTTATTAACTGACATGTTCCAAAACTCATACAATTACATTCCAAGTCTGTTATTGCCTCTTGGTCACAGACTGAGGCCAAAGGTCATGTGAATGCAAAAATATCCAAATTCTGAAATGATCACTATATAATGTTATTATATCACAAACTCATGGACTGGCTCTAACCAAGCGGGCACATGACGTCATAATGACGTCAGATCGACGTCGATGCGACGTCATGACGTCGCATGACGTCACAATGACGTCAGATCAACGTCGATGCGACGTCATGACGTCGATCTGACGTCATTATGACGTCATGTGCCTGCTGGAAAGAAAGTTTCCTGAAGCAGTCATAGTATGACTCTGAGATGATTGATAATTATTTTACAAAATGATTCATGTCAGTAATTGAGGTCAATGGCCAGCAGAGGTCATTTTTTCCGAAAAGGGTATTCCCTGAATATGCATTCAAACTTCAGATCTTGGGATGTTTCAGTTGTAAAAGTAGCTGACAGAGATAGGAAGTCTTTCTGGCTTTTTTTGCCATAGATTTACGGATGAAATGCAAATCTGGACTATTGACATCTGCTTTATCTGGTCTCCTTGGATCATAGCAATTTTAATCACTGTTTCACTTAGGATAAAATTGAAGCAAAACCGGACTGAATTATTTAAACAAGTGTGCTTCACTATTACCCAGAGAAATAACTTTTCCTTATCTAAACTAGTATTGTAAAGATCATACCGTATGATGTTAATTTAATTTGTATATATGAAGATCATGTCTTTAGTCAGTGTAATTGCTTCAATCATCGACCCCTACCTCTACCCCCCCCCCCCCCCACACACACACACAGAAGCATTTTATATTTTTGTCCATTTATAGATTTGTAGACAATTGCCAGTTATGACAAAACAGATGCAATGACCCAAATATCAAAAAAGTTTAAGTGTCATCACTGCTATCAGGACCACTAAAATTGCATTCATACTAAATGTATCGTTTCTGGTCGTTATTTTGTCCGTTGACCGCCTTCCTAAATTGAGGTTAGGCCATTAAATCATTGATCCGGTCGACATGAATTTATCCGATAGTTCGTACAAGGTGAATTGCTCGGTGTTTTGTAACACCTTGTGGATTGTTATAAACAGTCAACACATTTTTAGTTTCTAAGTTTAATAAATTGCATGTGCCAAATGTACTGCCAATTCTAACATGTTTAGTCAGTCTGAGACCAAAACGAAATCTAAGTCCAAATCTAAATCTCAATCTCCTTATATACACACATATCAGATAATTACAGAAACAGAGAAATCTGATAGAACAATCATATAACGGTAAACCCTTTGATAAAAAGACTGGCGTTTGCATTAACAATTATTGCTTGTGATCAAGAACGATACCAATGGCTACTTAGCATCTGCCTAAACAGATTGCAGTACTGTGGATGATATTAAAGTTATTTGATCTCGGTAAGGGTGTTTTAATAAGATACTGATATGACATTTGAAAGCATAGTTAGATACTAATGATTGTCTTGATTACTTTTACATGTGATCTAAAGTGTTTGATCTGACCATTTAAGACAACAATTGCACATATGGCCTCTTGGTAATGATTATGCGATGTAGCTAATCGTCTCAAAGAGAAGCTTTAAAAGTAATTGTCAAATCACGAAGCAACGGCACATCACCTGAAATAGTAATACTGTATAGTCCTTAATTGCCTTTGAACTGTTTGAAAGAAAGCTTAAATGATTCTGCATATGTGCAGAGCTCGTGTACAATTCTGTATTCCAAAAAGCATGAAAGAAAAAGAAATAAGAATTCTAACTACTCAATAAATAAAATAGTCGGTTTTACACGACTGTTTTACATTCCTTCCGACGTTTTAAGAATTCTTGTACAGTAAATGGTCAAAATAATTGCATTTTTAGGTTCAAATTTATTTCATAGTTACGCAAATCCGTGTTTCAAAATATCAAGACGTTTTCAAAAGAATTAAAACAGCTATATGTAATTCCATACTGTTACAAGAGATAACTTTAAAATCTTATTTTAATTGGCAGCATTGATTGTGTGGCGAAAACATTACGAGAAAACAAAATCTTACAACTGTTGCAGACCTTAACATCCTAAATTGAGTAGATAAACTGAGTGAAAATACAATGACCATGACATAATGCATTGTTCATTGAACTATTATACAAATAACATAGATGTGCATATTAAAAACTGACAAGCGTATATACGAGAACAATCTTGTACACATGCACAGATACAAGAACGATTTTGGCTGTACGTTATGGCAATAAATCAAATGAATCATAATCAATACGTACGTTCTAAAACATGTAATATTCCCTGCACAATACTTATATACACAAAGGCCTTAAAATTGTAAATTATTTACATTATTCCAATTAAAGTACTTTAGCTTAAACAGTATTCTGAAGAAATATTAGTCACTGTCACTAATATAAATATCAGTATCACTCCAATGTCCAGCCATGTCCGACGAGTCATAGCTAAGCGGTGTAGGTAAACTGTCACTATCACTGAAATGCTGTTCACCTTGTCTGACTGTTGACTGATTGTCAGTTCGTAAGCCGCTCGGCCCAGGCACTGGCGAGCTTGAGTTCCTAGTTGGTTCCGTACTGGCTGTTAGATTATTGTTTTGAATGCCGCTTGGTCCAGGCACTGGCGAGTTCGAGTTTCTCGTTAATTCTATATGCTCCTCGCAACCAAATGGCATGACGACGCACATGGGTATGTTGTCCCGGAAATCCTCGTATTCGTACTGCGTCGTTGCAGTTTTTTGTCCGTTGTCATGGCAGTCGGACGTGCAATATTGTGTTGTTGCATCCTCTTTCTCGACGGCAGCGTCTGGAGAATAACTCTGTCGCACCAACGCGCCCAAGGCGTCCAGGTGTGTGGCAATGTCCATTGCGACGGCTTCGATATCCAGTTGCCGTCGCTGATGTAAATGGGTAGTGAGGCTCATGATGACTTCGTGGTAAATTAGAAACGTGTCCATGTTGGTTTTTATTATCTTTATGTCGTATAATTCCGTTTGTTTTATTGTTTGTTTTGCTTGGTTATAATATCCGAACGTTTGGCACAAATGTTACATTTTTGTTTGTTTTAATATCCGAATGTTTGGCACAATGTTTCATAAACCGTTTTTAGCAGAAGTTGACCGTGAATGAAATTTTCTTTTACATATCTGAACACAGGTGTTACATGTATATCGTCATCAGAAAATGACCATGAATGAAAGTCTGGCACTGGAGTATGTGGGTTTCATCCTGTAATTGTTTTTATTTTAAACATCTTGGAATATTTTGTTTGCACACCAACAGTTTCTTTGAACCACTTGAAAGTTAATTAATGCCGAATAGCCGTTTGATGACAGCGTCCAGGGTGGTGATTAGCAAGCCTCACGATTTCTTTCAAAGGTAATGTTGTTTACATAAGGGTTAACAGATTGTTTTCTTTATCCAACAGACAGTGAACGGGTGAGAAACTAATTAAGTCTGTAACTCGCTGATTAGATTGTGTACATATTTCACCATTTTTCACCTGGTCTGGACAGCAGTGTCACTGATATACTGTAGTCTATATAGTTTATTTCTTCAATATAATCCCGAGTTTGGGATACAGGTTGCTCTCTCCGTCTTCGTCACAGGGAACATCCGTCGGTTTGGGGGTATGGTGCCCTCCGATGATCGAAGTTGGACTACTCTGAACGGAAACCGACCTTCTTCTACCATTTTGAGCCTCAATTTGACCCAGATCACGACCAGCTCGAATGGCTAAACAACTAGGATACCTTAAGAATTTCTGTATTTAATTAAGACCAGAACTGTTGTCCCAGCGACCAAACAATCCCCAAATCCCAAGACAATTCCAGCCCATAAAGGCCACCCTGTGGTTTTAATTTCTACTTTTGGAAGTGGCGTTATGCTCTGAACGAACTGGCCCAAAGGTATTTGCTTAAGTTTTCTGAGACTTTCGGGTAAGTTAAGGCTAGTGAGATTCGGTAGTTTAAGCATCATAGGTTCCCAAATTTTAGATTTTGATATATTCGATAGCTGCAAGAATTGTTGTTCCTTATTAACAACATTGTAGCTGCCCTTCCCACCAAAATATTGAGAAAGCATCATGTAGTCATTAGAAGCGGTGCATGTTTGTTTCAGGCGCAACACGTCTAAAGGTGCCTTTGCTGTTATCGTTTGCATCATTCGTTTTGAATCATGACACACAATTGCAAAACTTAAATCAGTACGAGATGCGATTGCCCACTGACCGTCAAACAGGTATAATGCGCTAGGAAGACGCGTGTTTATAGATACGATTGTCTTGCAATATTTCTTAATTTTATTTTGATTGCCAAGGAAAAGATTTACCATGCATAGGTTGGATAAATTGATTGGAAAGATGGGACTTCTTGGAGTGCAGTAATTCCTGGCGGGATTTCCACATACAGCTAGTTCTTCGGATGAAAGTAATGCATATTTAGTTCGTGTTTTATCTATCATTAGACCGCGGGTCTCCAAGGAATACATTGCAGTGAGATCTTTGGTAGCATTTGCAATTTGGATATCAGGTGAAACAGGTAACGGAATATTAATTATTTCATAAACTTCCATTAAGCTATTCACCTCCAAAAGTGGTACGGATAGAACTATAATTATCTTATTTCCGTCAATGATGGCGTTACATGACAAATCTTTATAGTACGACCAAATGTCTTGCATATGATCCCTAGGAAAAGTAAGAGTTATCGGCAGATGTGATTTTATATCACTTAACATTGCCCTAAGGTTGCTTGGACTGACAGTCGTCGGTGACAAATGATTTAAGCTTAAAAGGTTAAGGTGCATTCGTAAGGTTTCCAAATGAAACATGGCACGCTGCATCATTGTTTTCAACTCTTCAACAAACATGTCGAGCTTGAGATACATTTCAAGAAAGTATTTGACCCCGAATATTTCCTTGTTTAACATTTCGACAGCTTTGTTTATTTTGCTGTCGAGCTGATGTAAGTTCTTAACTAAGTCCATAATGGCTTGTCTGTTTTCTGCAATTTGAATACGCGAAATATTTAGAATAGATAAATTTTGCTCAACGAGGTGCATCACATTCTGCTGATTATTGCTCAAAGTAGAGATAGCACTGCGGATGGAGTCCAAATCAGTTTGATCCAAGGTACCAAAGGCAAATGAAAGTAATTTTCCGACCAGCGGGATTAAAGAGCGTTATTGCGCTTTTGAAGACTCCTATAGTCTAAAAGACTGTTTTGGATGCTTAGCTGAGTTTCATTTAAATGCTGTACTTCCTTAAATAAACTTGACAAAACCGTTTCGTATCCCTTTTCTCCATTTCTATGATAATATGCAGCGGCAGTTTCAGCAAAAACTGCAGCATTCTTAATGTCTTCCTTATATAGTTCTGTGAACTGACTATAGGGGTATAGGTCAAGGACAAAAGTTACGAGCCATTTTGCGCGCGTAGTCGAAACATCATTGGTTTTGTAAAATACTACATTATCTTTAACAATTAAGGACCTAGTAAAGCCAACGAGTAGCGTGATTATCACCAACAGTTTCATGACTCCTGGAATATAAGAGGTATAGATTCAGAACGACATAAGATTTTGGTTTCTGGAATTAACAATAATTTATTATGCTTGATTTGGTGAGAGATAACAAAAGAAATTGGCTTAACAGGCTATTTTAAAATGTGTCTTTATGTATAACACGCGCTGCTATATAATACGCCCTAGTGTATAAACCACAGCTATATATATATATATATATATATATTTTTTTTTTTTTTTTTTTTTTTTGTTTTGTGTTTTGTTTTCAATGGTTACCGTTACGGATGGGCCACTTTTATGGATGGGACACTTATCAGGAATCTTCAGAAGGAATACCTTATTTTTTAGCCATTGATTCGTCAAGTATCCGCTTTCATCTTTGAAAGGTATGTACATGAAAATTAGCACCTAAGTATGAAGCCTTACAGCATATCAACAACAGCAGTCAGTAAGTTTATGACTTTCGTAGACTTATCAGTATGCTTCTGGCTCCTAGTTTTCAAAATGAAGTTATCAATAGGAGAGGTTTTGACTTCATCAATCATCATTTCCTCAGGCTTTTCCTGGGGTAATTGATTATCAGTCGCACCCTCCTCATGGTCACTGTAGATTGAGTCTGAGTGGCAGTTTTCCTCATCTGAGGGTAACATATTATTGCCATAAGTCATTGGCGACTTTTGTCCTTTAAGACGTTTTGAAAGCTCCATGAGAGGAATGTCATCCTCATCATCAGACTCAGACCGCTCTTTGCGATAGTGCTTGGCTATCCTTTCATGAGGTGTTTCCTGGTTTGAGGATTCGTCACTGGATTCTGAGGAACTGTCACTGGGAGGAACAACAAATGCTGCCTTACGTCTTGGTTTTTCTGTCTCAATTTGGGGTGCCGGCCATTCATCTATGTTTGCAAGCCTAATTTGTTCGGCATGCACTTTTTCGGTGGACCCATCTAGCTGGTTCTTTACCACAAAATTGACTGGTGTTGTTTGTTTGATTATACGATAATAGGGGTACCAACGATTGTAAAGCTTCCCGGGCGTGAAGTTTTTGAAATAGACAGGATCGCCTACCTTATAGTCTACTGGTTTTGCATTTTTGTTTGCATATTTGGCCTGCCGTTTTTTCGATCTTTTGAGATATTTGTGAACCAAAGTAAAAGCTTTATGCTGCTGTTCTAAGGCTATCTTGTGAACATCTTCACCCAAATATTTTCTACGTGGTTTAAGGATGTTATCTAAAGGCAAAACAACGTCTCTGTTGTATAACAGATAGAAGGGTGAGAAGTTTGTGGATTCATTGATATGGAACCTTATAGCCGCTAAAGTTTGATTGAGGTAAATGTCCCAGGTTTTAACATCGTCTTTCAGTTTCTTTGATAAAACATCATGCAAAGTCCTGTGGAATCTTTCGACCTTGGCATTACCTTGGGGATGATAATATGATGTTGTTACATGGTTTATATTCAGTTCTTGAAGGGTCTCACGCATTTTTCTGTTCACGTTTTCAGTTCCATTATCTGTGACTATCTCTAACACAGCCCCATGTCTGCTAAATATCTCCTCGATGAGAAGATGAACAATATTGTCAGCACTTTTATCTGGAACAGGAAAAGCTTCTGGATAACCACTATAGAGGTCTATGAAAGCTACAATGTACTTGTTGCCAGCTAAAGATGTAGGGTAAGGACCAGATAGATCTAGGCCTATCCTAGCAAACGGATATGGTGGAATGCCGGTCTCTTGTACCGGTGGCTTAATCTTTCGCATGCTACGTGCCTGGCATGTAATACATTTGCTTACATAGTCATACAATTCCTTGTACAGGTTTGGCCAATAATATTTCTGTTTAATGGCTTCGAAAGTTTTATCGATGCCCATATGGCCATTCTGGTCATGATACTGCACAACCACATTCTCCCTCAGCTGTCCTGGTATATACAGACGCAGGGAAGGGTCATCGTCAATGTTTGAGATGTAGTAGAGCACATCATCTACAATAATGTGTCTCTTTGCAATTGACGGAGGAGCATCGTCTTTCTGAAGGGAGGTAATGATCTCAACTATAGCTTCATCCTTGGCTTGTTCTTGAACCATATTTAGATCTGGCATGAGAGTCTGCTTTTCTACCGGCTTACTCTCTGGAACCTTGCTAATTGCATAGTCCGTAGGTGTAAAATGGTTTGAATTCAACGCATTGATTTCATAGGCATGGTCACTAACATCAGGTTCATTTGGAGTCTCTTCAACCTTCATTGCCCCAGTTTCTGATACTCTTGACAAGAGGTCAGCACAGGAGTTAGAGGAGCCTTCAATGTATTCTATTTTACAGTTATATCCCGAAATACCCAAAGCCCATAATTGAATTTTCTTATTCTGCATTGGGGACTCCAGTAGGTATTTAAGAGGCTTGTGGTCTGTGCGAATAACAAATTCAGAATTGTGGAGGTAGTGATCAAGCTTCTGAAGAGCAAAATGAATCGCATATGCCTCTTTTTCAATGGTGGACCATTTGACTTGGGACTTGCTTAACCTATGAGATAGATAAAATATAGGTTTTTCATTCCTCAAACCACGTATCTCACTTTCATTTTCTTCACATGGCTGTGTGAGACACGCCCCAATGCATTCATTACTTGCATCAGTATACAGGACATAGGGTTTAGATGTATCAGGATATGCCAACATAGGGATGGTCGACAGCTGGTCTTTCAAAAATTGGAAGGCTTTTTGACAATGAGAGTCCCATCGAAACTTGGCATATTTTCTTGTCAAAGCAATGATTGGTTCAGCAATGGAAGAAAACTGTGGAATGAACCTTCTGTAGTAGCTACACATACCAATAAAGCTGCGAACTTCTTTCACACTAGTCGGAGGAGGCAAAGATCTTATAACCTCGACCTTCCTGGAATCAGGGGTAACACCATTCTCACTGATAACAAAACCCAAATAGTTGGTTTCAGATTTCATAAAACTACATTTCTTCAGTTTTAATTTCAGACAATGATCTCGAAGACGGTCAAACACAGCTTGAATATGTTTGAGGTGGTCTTCAAAAGTTGCTGAATAGATCAATATGTCATCCAAGTAAGCAGTTGTGAAACGGTCTAAGCCTTGTAATACTTTTGCCATTAGTTCTTGAAATATGGCTGGAGCTGCAGTCAATCCAAATGGCATGACATTAAATTGAAACAGACCTCGGTGGCATGCAAATGCCGTCTTTTCCTTGTCATTTTCATCCATCAGAACTTGCCAGTATCCACTTTTTAGATCAAGAGATGTGAAAAACTTTGCTTGTCCCAGTTGGGCCAAAATATCATCAATCAAAGGAAGTGGATAAGAAATGGGTTTTGTGATTGCGTTGAGTTTGCGAAAATCAACACAGAAGCGTTTGGAGCCATCTTTTTTGTCAACAATGACGACTGGGAAGCTCCATGGTGAGTTTGATGGTTCTATTACTTTTGCGTCAAGCATTTCATCTATAGCTTCATCAATTACTTTTCTGTTATTTAATGGTGTTCTATATGGCCTTAATTTGATTGGCGAGTGGTCCCCAGTGTTTATTTTCATTCTTGTGGTATCAGTGTGGCTTAGATCTGAATCTTTGGTTGCAAATAAATCAGCATTCTTTCTTAGTAGATCTTTAATTTGGTTTGCATATTTGTCAGGCGCATCAATTTCATCGAAGGTTTCTAATTCATTTTCTTTCCCTTGCTTAACAACCTCACTGACTGTTATCATTGTTTCATCTTTAATTTTTTCAAGCTGTGCTATTACACACCCTTTCTTGATTTTGTAGGTTTTGTTTGTACTATTAACTATCATAACAGGTATATTCCTATTCTTACTTAACCTTGCTACAGAATTTGAAACCATTACACCAGGCTCTTGACTCAAAAATCCGCTGTCAGTTGGAATAATTTGGTAGATATTTTGTTCAGGTAAGTCTGGGGTAGATCTAGCTTTACATGGACAAATGATTGTTGTCTGAGGTTTCATAACAATTTTGTTTTTAGCCCTAAGAATGGAGGTGACATGTATGTCAATCTGTAGTGGAACATAAGTACCATTGAATCGAATGCAGCCTAGGTCATGATATACTCTGACCCCATTTTCAGTTAACCAGTCATTCCCAAGTATAACCTTCCTGTTCATGTTTCTTGATACATAAAACTGCTGGGTTACAGCTGTTGTTCCAATGACAAATTTAACATAGATATAGCCATCAATATCAAGTGGACCTCCATTGACAGACTGGACATTTGCAGTTTGTCTAATCAATTTTGGTTTCTTCTTAAGAGAGTCATACACGTCACGACGCATCAACGATATGTCTGCCCCTGAATCTACTAAGGCCCTGAATTTTTGTTTTTCAATTTTAATTAAGCAAGAGTTAGGATTACCAGCAAGACAAATTTTGTATGTTGATATGCTTTTACCCCTTCCATCGGCCTCTACATGGAAGGAGCCGTCACGTTTCCCGAAGCCCCTCTCGGATTTGCCTTATACCTTCCTCCCCTATATCCATTTTCTTTTTGACCACAATCCCTTAAGATGTGCCCACGCTGGTTGCAACCCCAACAGACTATGTTTGGATTGTGCCTAGGTCTTTCTGCTTGAACTACGTTGACCTTGGCTTTTGCCCTACAATCTTTGGCTATGTGCCCTTTCCTGTTGCAGTGAAAGCAACGTTTGGCTGACCGTAAATGGTCTACTTCCATTGGTTCATGGCCAGAGGAAGTTTCGTGATTAACTTGGTTTTTCCCTGATCTTAGGCTAAACCTTTTTCTTAAGTTTTGCTCGGTAAGTGCTATGTCAACTGCCCCTTGAAATGTACGTGGGTTATCACGCATTACTTTCATCTTCATATAGTCTTGATAGAGACCATCAGTGAAAAATCCAACCAGCTGATCTTGAATCGGTCGATTTAACATTCCTTGCCCCCCAAATGCATCTTCAGCTAAAGACATTATTCTTTCTGCATAAACTTGGACTGACTCCCCTTCTTTTTGACGCACCTTCCTTAGCAGCATTAACGCGTGTTGTGGGTCAGTTACTTCTGAAAATCTTAGAATTATTTCTTCCTGAAGTTGTGGCCACGTATTTCCGGGATTATCTTGCAGATACCGTTTTACAAAATCACTGACCGCCCCCTTACTAGCTTGATATGCAACAAGTTTTCTTTGATCTTCCCCCATTTGAGTAAGAACTGCATATTTTTCTATGCTTTTCAGCCATTCCTTGCATTGCTTAGGATCACCGTCATATGATGGAATAATTTTTGCTACACCTTGTGCCCCTATTGTTGTATGCACCCCAGAAATTTCATGTGCAACATTCCGAAATAAATGAATCAATTCAGCCTGTGCTTCTTGTTCAGCCATTCTTACAGATCGAATCTAATCAAACTTTGACTCACCTGGTTGAATAAGCCAGCTCCACTCTTCCTAGTCACAATGTCCTTTATGTTGATTGTTTTGATTTTGACAGTTTCAAGTCTTCGCGTTGATTTTTATTTTTTATCCATTTAAACCCGTTCGTATTAAACCAAAAGTTTATAATTTTTGTTTAATTTGATCCTGGTCACGGCACCAAAAAGGAAAACTATATGTAACACCTTGTGGATTGTTATAAACAGTCAACACATTTTTAGTTTCTAAGTTTAATAAATTGCATGTGCCAAATGTACTGCCAATTCTAACATGTTTAGTCAGTCTGAGACCAAAACGAAATCTAAGTCCAAATCTAAATCTCAATCTCCTTATATACACACATATCAGATAATTACAGAAACAGAGAAATCTGATAGAACAATCATATAACGGTAAACCCTTTGATAAAAAGACTGGCGTTTGCATTAACAATTATTGCTTGTGATCAAGAACGATACCAATGGCTACTTAGCATCTGCCTAAACAGATTGCAGTACTGTGGATGATATTAAAGTTATTTGATCTCGGTAAGGGTGTTTTAATAAGATACTGATATGACATTTGAAAGCATAGTTAGATACTAATGATTGTCTTGATTACTTTTACATGTGATCTAAAGTGTTTGATCTGACCATTTAAGACAACAATTGCACATATGGCCTCTTGGTAATGATTATGCGATGTAGCTAATCGTCTCAAAGAGAAGCTTTAAAAGTAATTGTCAAATCACGAAGCAACGGCACATCACCTGAAATAGTAATACTGTATAGTCCTTAATTGCCTTTGAACTGTTCGAAAGAAAGCTTAAATGATTCTGCATATGTGCAGAGCTCGTGTACAATTCTGTATTCCAAAAAGCATGAAAGAAAAAGAAATAAGAATTCTAACTACTCAATAAATAAAATAGTCGGTTTTACACGACTGTTTTACAGTTTAGCGTTGTGTTCTAGCTAAATTCAAAGCAAAAATAACTTGAAATCAAAGTTGACATTTTCACTACAGTTTTATATATAAATTTAGATCGTTGTTTTCACTTCAACTCAGTGTATGATATTTGTTACAATTTTAGCAAATTATTGTTTAATTAGCGTTTACAATTGATTCAAGATCAACGATAAAGTTCGAGTTTCGCCATCGACGGAATAATGGAAAAAAAAAACAACACAAATATTGATTTCTTTTCACAAAACATTACATTGTCGACCAAATCAATTCAAAGATGTGAACACATACCTATAGTCTGGCAGCATACACCCGTCGCGTCATTGCAAGTGGACCCTTCAGGACAGTTATTTCCATCATGAGCTTGACCACAATACACTACTCCGTTTGTGCCAGACAATGGCAGTCCCTTGTCACACATCCTACGATCTGGAATGACATTTTTTCTATTATGTAAAAATATATATATATATATTTTTATTCTTAGATTGAAAAGTAGTCTTCGGAATCATTATTTATTTCTGATATTTTAATGTGGAAGATTACAGTGGCTACATGTTTTATTGTCGCCTCCCCGTGACCAGCAATGTCACGTTTTGACTGTTTAGTTAACGTAAAAATGAACCAAAATGACGTTTGACACGACATGTTTATAAAATGGCATTATAGTTTTAGCTCGTTTATATCTCGCCATGTATTACTATATGAGCCGCCTCGTGGGAAAACCAACAATGTGGTTTCCGAACAGGTCCGACACAAACCGACCTGTACAGTCACAGAAAACAGCTAAAAGCTTGAAATTTCGGATTTTAGTAGAAGAGGAAATGTACCATCCGAGTAGCGAAAACAAAGGCGCTGATCAGCTTCGCAGTTACTGCGAAGCTGACCTGCGCCTTTGTTGTTGCCTATGCAGAGTGTAAATTTTCCCAAATTATTCCAGTAGGGTATATTTATAACAACATAGCTGTGGTCACCTGAGTCCTACGAGTTTATTAACATGTTCTTTTGGTTAACTATACACGATTGTTTTATGGTTTTATATCTCATTTATGTCGGAATACACACAAACAAAACTCCACCTATACATGTGCGCATGTCACTCACCAACACCTTCGACACAGTAGTTTTTACAACCAAAGGGACAACACATCTCGCCTCTGGGGCAAGGTTTATTCTTGGGACATTTCTGAAGGAATCCAGGTATTACATTTGATCGGGGTGGGCATTCTGTAATGAAAACAATATTTGGAATAGACAAAAATCTAAAGACAAATAAAAACTATAGTGCACGTTTTATTTAAGTAAGATTGCTAAAATAAATACATGTTAATAAATAAATAAATAAATAAATAATAAATCAATAAATAAATATTTTCCCGCATTTTGCTTTGTTACACAAACAATTCCATATTATTGAATTAGCTTTAGCCACAAGAGGATGCATATGAATGTTTTAAGCTAAAAAGGTACAAATAAAATATAATGGTTTGATGCTTTGGAAGCAGTAAAAACATTCAAATGGAGAAAGTATGGACTATATTGTACAAATTTGGGTAATGAACCCTCATCAGTAGCCCTATTTAAACCGGCAACGAACGCCAAACTAGATTACTGTAATTTCGAAAATTTACACGAGAAGTCTAAATCAAAGAAACATTCCTAAAAGGGGTCCAAAAATTTAAACATTGCTTAGAAGTATGTTTCTAAATGTGAGTGTTTTGAACACTCTGAATATATTTACTGATCTCAAAGGACCTAAATTCAAATATAATCTGCACTATGGATGATCAGGAAATGGCGCAATCAGAAAGAAATTTCCACTCCAGAAACCGAGGGGTGGGAAAAACTTAAATGACACTTACTAGGTACTTATACCAAGAAACAGATCGTAAGCCGAGTGAGCAGCTATTCCCCAATAGGCGGCAACTCAGTTAACCGAACTTAACTTAAATATGAAGACGCACATATGGCTCGTACAGCACAAACATTTGACTCCAAAACATAAAACAAATAAACTCACAACAGCAGTATCGCCTTGGAACGATCAGTAATATAAACTTAAACCGGTTTTACAGGCGCCTTACCTCAAGCTCATCTTCTGCAGTGGTTCACAAATTCAGTTAGTTGTTCAATCATTGTGCTGAATTTCCAACTAGTCAATGAATCATCAAAGACAAATGAATAATTCATAAAAACCATCCTGATGAATCAAAATTGAGGAATCAACAGATTCAGTAAGCTGCGCGACGATGGAGATCCCTGTGCGCCGAAAAACTTACTGAAACTAGGAGCAAAAGAAAAAACACCAGTTGAACCCCGGTGGGCCAAGTAACAGACTAGAACCGACTAAAATGAATAGCTTCATGTTGGGGCCATCATAGAGTCTGGCGCCCGACCTACCGGCGTACAATTAAAGAAGGTGGTATAGTTATACTATAGTACTAAAGTTGTTCTATAGAAATTATAAATGCCCTAATTGCAGGAATGGATTCTGGAAAGAAAAAAGAATAATTATGTAGTTTTAATTGAAGGAAAACTACTGTAAATAATTACGAACCTTTCAAGCAGTACTTCAACGTACACACCACCATACCCTTGTTACCACAGTAGCATTTGTTGCATCCATCAGCAGACAGAAATGATTGACCTTTTTTGTAGAAGGAACCCTTATAATAGCATCCTATATGGTAGAAAATAAGACAATAACCTGTTGAGAAACAACAAGGAAACATGTCCGTGAAATGTATAATGTATACCCCATTAAGCCCCACTTTTTTATAGAAAATCTGGGGTTTGTAGGGTTATATTACTTAATCATATTACCCCAGTAGTTTTATATTACTGATCGCTCCAAGGCGATATTTCTGATGTGATTCTATTTGCTTTATGTTTCAGAGTCGAATTTTTGTGCTGTTTGAACCTTATGTACGTTTTCATAGTTTTAGTTAACTTCGAATAACTGAGTGGCCGCCTATTGGGAAATAGCTGCTCACGCGGTTTACAATATGTTTTCACAGTATAAGTACCATATTGTCATATATTGTCATCCATTTATGCGCATTGCTGTTTGATGAAATTTTCAAATTTGTCGAGAGCCGTGTTCAAACAAGTAAAATGGTACAAGTAGGCAACGATCAGGAAAAGGCGCAATCAGAAAAAGATTCCCCCTCTAAACCGAGGTGGGAAAACACTTAATTAACAATCAGGTACTTATACCATGAAAACATATCGTAAGCCGAATAAGCAGCTATTTTCCCAATAGGTGGCCACTAAGTTACCTAAACTTAACTTAAAATATGAAAACATACATAAGGCGCCGACAGCACAAAATTTAACACCAAGACATAAAACATTAAATACCACCACAGAAGTATCGCCTTCGAACGATCAGAAATATAAAATAACGGGCGGGCTTAAATCGATTTTACATGTACTTAACCTCACCCTCAAATTCTGCAGTGGTTCAAACAATTAGTTGTTCGGTCCTCGTGGTGAATCTTTAACTAGTCAATGAATCATTATCATGGACAAACAAATAAATCATGATAAATACCATGATGAATCAAAAACGAGGACTCACAGATCGAGTAAGCTGCCCGACGATGGAGATCCCTGGGCGCAAAATAACTTACTAGATCCGAAGCAAAAGACTACATCAATTGAACCCCGGTGGGCCGTGCAACATATTAGAAGACCTGGCCCCAAACAACTAAAATGAATAGCTTTATGTCGAGGCCATCACAGAGTCTGATGCCCGACCCACCGGCGTGCAATTAAAGAAGGCAGCATAGTTATCATTTATGTTATATCCTGTACGTCAATAACGCGTCATGATTTTTCTGAATTGAAAAGAAAAATCATTCTTTCCTAGGCTATACTTTTCTTAAATTTGTAAACCAAGTCACCATAGAAATTCTGGTTCCGAAAGGCCCTCGCGTAAAAGCGTCTTTAGCCCAACATTAAATTTGGAAATCAATTCATAGCGTCTGCGATAAAATTTAGAAAACGTTTTTCGAAGTTTATGATATCGATAGCCCTGCTGGAGAAGTTTGGCTGTTAACATTTTTTTCGCGAATTGAAGTCCGCCACATGATTGCAGACTCCAGCAAACCTAATAAGTTGCGCAATGAATACGCCATACGAAGCATGGCAAGGAACGTCACCATCCAAAAACGGAAAATTTACTATATCAAAATCAAAGTTATCGCGTTTATAATAAATTTATAATAGGATAAGCAAATCTATTTGCAATAGAAAGATGGAAATCCAAAACGGAAAAATTTGATTGACCATGCCTTCGAAATAAGGATTATCAATGTTTAAAAGGTCATCACGATACCTAGAAGTCCAATTAAAGGCATGGATAACATCAACTTGATCGTCATGGATAAGATAATCTGTGAATTATTAAAATAAATCAGCTGCGAGAAGGGCGCAATTCGTACCCATCGGAATACCAACAATTTGTCTGTATAACTTGGTTCCGAATCTAATATAAATATTATCCATAAGATAGGATAAGGTATCGCATACATTCATACATTCTGACATGACCAAATGATATATCGACTTTGTTCAGAGGACGTGAAAAAGCTTATCTGTCATTACAGGCCAAATAAAGTTAACCATAGTTTTAATGCTCTTTTGAAGGTCCACTCTATCCAATCGAGAAGTTTTTTAAATCAGATTATATTATTATGTGGCAATGTAGTATACAGAGTCGAAACATTGTATGTACCATCGCGCTTACACCATCGGTTCCTGAAATAATTCATTGCACATGCAATCTCCTCCCAACATTTGTCCCAATTAATGTAGGAAGGGAATCTATATTTCGGACCTTTAGAAACAATTTTGCGAAAATATCTTTAAATTTCCAGTTTTTATATGTCCAGCGGGTTGATAAAGATTGAATCTTTACAATCTCAAGACGTAGGAGAATTAGAATGAATATCAAAACCAAAAACAAGTTATTGAAATTGAAAATAGTATTTCTGATTGGTTTTAGGCCAGCAGGAATTTGGTGGATTTTCGATGGACCTGGTAATTGGGTATAAAGTTTTTTTCTTGATGGATTCTTGTAGTATAGGCATTGTTTTTCAAGAATCTGGCTGATGACACTTTGTCATCATTGGGGATTTGTAAAATTCAAGATGGCATCCAACATGTTTACCAGATATCATTTCCTACTAATGACATTTTTTTTTCTATTGTTTTCAAGTAAAATGATCAAATAACTATAATATGTAACACAAACAGTCAATTGAAAAGACGTTTTCGTCATAATAGTTAAGATGGTGTCCAACATGACCGCCAGATTATCATCGTACAGCAACAAAAACATTTGATTTTAACTAGTGAGATACAACTATACAATGTTTCTCACTGATTCTTAGATTGTTTTTTCTCACTGATTCATTGTCTCAAAATAATCACGTTGATGTCATCTGGTCATCACTTGAGAAAATCAAGATGGCGACCATGAGTTCTACAATATAATACAAGTATTCATGTTGTCATATTACTCCAGAATTAATGAAATGTGAATTGTGTTCCTTTAAATAATGTAAATATCAACATATCTGGACTGAAGCTACATTATCCTGTCTAGACTTAAATATTAAAGATGGCATCCAAAATGGCTGCCAAAAACAATAACAATGGATTTTCAGTGATTTTTTCACAAATTTGATTGTCAAAAGCATCAGTATTTCTGGATGTATCTTTTCTTGGTGGTGTCTAAGATGACTAACAGAATGTGCATTTTGTTTTTAACAGCTTTTCTCAATAAAAATGCATATATCAATGAACCAGAAATTCTTAAGCCTACCCAAAGCATTTCATTCGTGATAGTGTCAACGCTTCCAAAATGAACTAACCTTGTTTGTATCTTTATTTTTGTTTTGTGTGGAGCTTCATTACATTGCCTTCCAATGAGTACAGATCAAATATCAGTCATTCATCCATGTG
This sequence comes from Rugalucina vietnamica, assembly GCA_964017185.1. Lineage (NCBI taxonomy): Eukaryota > Metazoa > Mollusca > Bivalvia > Lucinida > Lucinidae > Rugalucina > Rugalucina vietnamica. The sequence continues at coordinate 57,293,149 of OZ024875.1, read as the reverse complement.
CAAATTTGCAAATTAGACCAGTTGGCATTATTATGGGAGCGGGTACATTTTTGTGGACGATTTTAAAGACAATTGACTGACCTTTACTTTCCAACCTTCACATACTTTTATGTCTTGGACATGTCTAACAAAAGGCTGTGACCTCCTTAATCACTGCGGTTAGCTTTGCATATATGTATGACTAAACTGTACTCATTCCCTGATCTATATTAATACTAAATCTAATCTGTATCCATAATATTCAGTCTCTGATCTGTACCCTCATCACTGATATGTACACATTATTTGTATGACCTCTGATTCAAACCCAACTGCAGTCCCCATTTAAATCCATCTTGCTTACTCCCTAATCTATGAATATGAATGAATATCTTTGATGTGTTTTCTGTGGGTAAAGATTAGAGAAATGTGTGGCTATTGATTAGAAGACATGGGTAAATGTGGGCACATAACAGGTATGTTGTGGGTATAGATCAGAGAGTATGTACAAATGAAGGAACGAGTATGGACATGAGCTCTAAATATATATACCCTATTGTCTGAGAGTAGTAGAAGTTTCTTTCTTTTTGTTTGTTTCTACCAATATTGCAAAGCTGCTTACTAGCATATTCCGATAAAGCCGTCGGCCTTATTAAATCTGAACGAGTCGGACACTATGTCAGTGTTTCAATTTTGTTTGTGATAACTTTGTTGGTAGACTTTCTTTAATAAGTATTATGAGGCTTTGAGCTTGGTAATGATACAACAATTAAACAAATACGACCCATACACCAATTCTTTTAAAACTAATGTAGCTCTCATATTATATTCTTGAACATCAATTTAAAATACACAAATAGTTTAACCTTTTCATTAGTCGTTTTAAGTCTACATTTCAACAATATCATTTTAAATGATTTTAGTTCGTGATTTATTTTACGACAATCAGTATTCTGGCAAATAGATTGGTCACTGCATTTTACATATCAACTCGGTAAACTACTTGTTGTTATCAGTAATAGCAAGCACAACAGTTTGAATGGGTGGTTGCTTACCAAGAGCAACTCTATATCATATTGATCCTGCACTGTATTAAGGGTTTAGCTTTATATGTCTGTTGTGATTCAGCATTATTAGTTTTGGTTTGTTTATGGGTATGAGTGACTGAAATCTTGTCTTGGTGGCTCCTGTGGCCAAGTTGTTATGGTTGTTGATTTCATTACCGCTATCTATTATCCAGTCATCACACTGTTGTGTCCAGTATGGGTTCAAGCCCTGTATGGGGCACGTGAGACAAGTGAAGTTCGTCTTGTGGGTATGCCAGGTGTTTTTCTTAGGGTTCTATCATTTTTGTCTGACCTATTGATATGTGATAGGAGGTGAAATTTCGAAAATGGTGTAAAATTGAACAAAAAATCTCCAACAGCGATAACTTGCACATCAAAAATACGTTCTTAGTGTTGATCAACCACCAGTGATATGGTCAAGCAAAAATTACACCCAGTTTTGTTGGATATATTTATTTATTTGATCAGGTACAGTTTTTGATATCTTGGGATGCCCTATCCTTCACGCCTTGTGTCCGGGCTTGGATTTTAATTCAATTTCTGGAATAGTTTTATTTGCTTTCTATTCTTACCTTCTATTCTTACCTAACTCATAATGTATAGTGTCTTTATTTTGGTATTTTTTAACCTGTACAGGTTTGAAAACCTGTACAGGGATTGCTACTGAACTCTATATTTCATGTGTGCCGGTTACATTGTAGTCATGTATATGTCAGTTGTGTAAAATCGATATCATTAATGTCATTTTAAATCATCCTAGAATGGTAATATTGGTGTATGCAACATTTTAAGTCAATTTCACATCTCCACAGCATTCCAATTTGAAAACATAATCTGGTGGCCATCATTGACACCATCTTAAATATTTTGAAAATGAAAATGACATTTTTCCAAATGACAGACATACAGCAAATTATTCTCACTTCATGATTTAATAAAAATGCCATTTAGGTCATATCCTATAGTAATACCGCAAGAATTTTTATCATGTAGACATGTGGGATGCCATCTTAAAATTCATATCTTTATTCTGGTAGCCATCTTGGACACCATTATTGATACATGAGTCCAGAAAAAAATAGCTTCATCTAGATACATTGATACCAACAATAATTGGAGTTAACAACTTATTATCTGTCTGCTGTTCATGGTCAAAATCGTACAATGCACAAAAGTCCATGTTTTTCAAGTTTTGGCGGCCATCTTTGATGCCATCTTTAATAAGAAAGTTTTTAAACAACAGCATGAGTCAGATATGTTGATGATAGTAATATTCAGAGGAAAAAAATGCATATTTCCATTAATTTAGGGATGAAATATTTGACAGTAAGTATATTTTCATTATGTGGTGGACCTCTTGGACGCCATCTTGATTTTCTCAAATTCCCCAATGATGACAAGATGTCATCATTTGGATTCTTCAAAGACAAGGTCTAACCTCTAAGAATCAGCAAAGAAAAAAACTTTATACCTCATTGCAAGGTCAAACTGATTTCCTGCTGGACTATTTATTATATTTGTAACAAATAATAGGATGTTCTGAATTTTGGAAGTACGTAGACTGTGTCGCTGATTTATCCTGGAATACACTTAAATAAAGTGCCTAATATAATTAGATGATTAATCGATAAATGGACGAAGAGCATGTTGAGGTCAAGGTCATCCAAGTGTCATGTCTACAACAAACTTTGAAGAGCTCCTGTCCCTGATGCTACATGCCAAGTTTCAAAATCATAGGCCTTCTAGTTCTGGAGAAGATTTTAAAGGTTTTTGGTACTTATAGCCATTGCGGCCATCTTGGTAACGTGAGCTAGACTATTTATATAAACTTTTGCCCCCCCCCCCTTTCCTAAGGATGCTCCATATGAAGTTTGGCCATGCGATTTCAGAGAAGAAGATCTTTGAAAATTATGGTTATATACATGTACATATCCCGGGATGGGAGCAGACCAGCACATGGGGTCCATTTTTTCAGAATCATAAACGTTTTTTCCAGTGTTATCACAGCGTCATGATTTATATAAACTTTGTAGAGCTTCTCTCCCTGATGCTTCATGCCGAGTTTCAAAAGCATAGGCCATCTGGTTCTGGAGAAAAATATTTTAAAGCGTTTTGTTATTTATAGCCATTGCGGCCATCTTCGTCATGTGACCTGGACCATTCATATAAATAGACATTTCTTGCCTAACCCGAGATAGAGTTGTACACCATACACTGAGATACAAACGTCGTTTTCATGGGGATGTCTCAAAATAAAATATCAATTTTTCTTACATGTGTATTCGTTTGGAATTGTCGATCAGGCTGACGCTAAGCAGGAGCTGCACAGTCAGAGGTAGGTTAATTTTTTGTATTCAGAAAGTTCTCTCTTATACAATGAACATGTGCAAAGCAGTCACACCAATGCTGATGTGTGCATTGATGTTGATGGATAGAGCGGGTTTTCTCGCTGCATTTCTTGTCTACGTATGTACAGATTTGTACACCGTATCCTTTACAAATGGCCGCGGTGCAAGAAAACCTTCTGTCAGGGTGCATTTTTACTTTAAAAACGTACACAACCAACAGCTTAGGCTATGTAAGATAACCGCACGGTTCCCGGACAAGCCTCCCATAACCTGACTAACGGCCGGTGCTCTGTGCACATTTCTTTCTCCATCGGTTTAATACCCTGGAAACGGCGGTTCTGTCCCGACATGACTAAAATTGTTGGCAGGGATGTTAAACCACAACACAGCCCGCTGACTGAAAGAAATATACGTAAACGCAAAAGTTTCGCAACACTGAGAGTCAAAATTTTCTTTCGATGATTTCTTTGCCTTGCATACAACTTGAAAATCAGAACGCTGCGGCTTATGGTTGCCGAGAAAACGTCAAAACTTGAAGGTATTCAATTCTTAAGTCACAGATGTACGATACCTTACATTATATGCGAAAACGAAATTTCAAACCAACGTTTCAAAAGCAATAAGGACAACAAACGCAAATATGGAAAACAAACGCAGAAAAACAAAAAGGACAAGAAGCAACACTCCCGTTTTGGAGTGAAAATTTCTTTCTGATTGCGCCATTTCCTGATGATTGCCTACTTTTACCTTTTTATGCATTAGTCGACGTTTATTACGTGTGTGTGACGTGTTTAAGTTTGGGCTGATATTGATTGATGTTGTTTGTTTTAAATCGAAATAATCATCCATATTTTAGACACAGGTTGTTAAAAACACAAACGTCACATTAACGTCAGAACAAAAACATGCGATCAAATTTCGTTTAGGCAGCGACCATTTGATTTTTATGCGGGGGGGGGGGGGAAGGGGCTCGGCTGGAAGATGTTTTCGGGCCTGGACATTTATTTTTTTTTCACCCGCGACGCGGTCCTGTCTTTTTATTTGTATATAATACAATGCGTACAATAGAATCTAACCTGCCCTAGATATTTTTTTCTGCCAGCCCCACCCCACCTCATAAAAAGCAAATGGTCGCTCCCTTGTGGCAATCTCATTGTGTAGAGACATAAAATATGAGTCGCTACATGAGAACTCCCACAATCTGCATATGCGAAAACAAACACGCAGATCAGCTGTCGTAAATGATTCGTTTTCAACTGGAACATGTACCAAAGCACTTAAAGCACTAAAGTGATGCGTGGATTGGTGCATGGGATGCACAATGCACAAGGCCATTGATTTGATTTGATTTACAATATATGTAAAATATTCAATACTTTTGTGTGCTTTAGCCGTCTACCAAACGGAATGTTTTGTTGTAGCGTTGAATAATTCCGTCAGTATATATATATTGGTATAGTCATCCTTCCCCTTTCTCTTGTTCTAAAAGCCTTATTTATTAAGAGTCAGGATAACTGACAGTCCCGACATGGCATTGGCTGTAGGCCGTGTTCGTAAAGCAAGAAAACAAACAAATGAACGAATGAACACACGAACAAATGTAATAGTTCGATAAATGAAATTGTTCTGAAAGTGCGTCGATAAAAAAAATATCTTGAGATAATCCCTGACTTTTTTGTCAACGAATGAACACATGAACAAACATTTTATTTACAATGAGAAAGTTCGATAAATGAAATTGTTCTTAAAGTGCGTCGATAAAATGAAATATCTTGAGATATTCCCTGACTTTTTGTCAATGTATGGTGTATTTACATCTCAAAATACATCTCAGGTTATGCAAGAAATGTCTAATATTCGTAACCCCTTCCTAATGGCCACTTGCTCGCCTATTCTAATCGGTCGATTAGCGTAGATAAACCTGACTCCCGGGTCATCGACTTGCCTGCCAACCAATTCTCAAATACCGTTAGAAAGTTTGGTCAAGATAATGGTTGGCTTGCACAGTTGATCCGTTGTATCGGTGATCCACCGTTGAGCGTTCTCAGTCAAACCTGGTAAACAGCAGGTTTATCGGTTACTCAAGCCTAATTTGGATAGAACTTTATTGTGTGTTTTTTTATTATTTTGTAATAATTTTGTTTTGTGGTTTAATGTCCCAGTTAACAGATTTTCGGTAATACCGGGACGGAGCCACGGCTTTCTTGGTATTAACCAGTACTAGAGAGAGTAAAGTTATGTTTCCTTCCGTCAATTTCACCATATTTGTTCTCAAATTGTGCCATGATAAATAAAATTATTTGGTCCCATTATGTTTCCTTCTGTCAATTTCACTATATTTTTTCTCAAATTGAGCCATGATAAATAAAATAATTTGGTCCCATTTGGGGGTAGGGGATCAAGTAAACCCCCGAATGCTCATCTAAATCATCTTCTGCGGAGTCTGAATATGAATCCCCTTCGATGCGAGTTTCTTTGAACATCTTAATCAGTCATTAATTGCACAGAACACAGGCTTTCATAATCTACAACCCATTGTCCTACAATGACTGAAGTCTAATTTAAAAGGTCATTAATCATAAGTCCAGCCGCATGACAAACAACAACAACAACAACAACAACAACAACAGCAGCAGCAGCAGCAGCAGAAACTACACAATGCGCCTGCTATTGAACCCCTCATTCTTTAAGATGTTTGGCAGTGTATTGCCCCTTTTCTACAATGTGCCTCCTGCAGTATCTTCGTGAAGATGATACCCTTTCGCACCTTTATTGCCTTTTGTTATGATCGAAGATCAACTTCTGCTCAGCTGAACCTCTGTTGAATGGCACGTGCAAAAGTCCTGAGATCCGGAGATCAACTCTGGATAATCGACGGATTAACTGATCCCCTGGTCAGGGGTGATCGGCGTATTATCCTCGGATCTGACGAGCAAGCGGCCATAAGGATGCTCCATATGGAGTTTGGCTTTGATAGGCCAAGCAGTTTTGGAGGAGAAGATCATTGGAATTGTGGACGATGTACGACGGACGACGACGGACGACGGAGCATGGTCATCATATAAGCTCACCTTGCCTTCGGCTCCGGTGAGCTAAAATATTTTTTAGTGTTTTATCTGAAAAAATATGTATATTGCATTGGCAAGTTTTCGAAATAAATAACCTGTTGAGAAAACTGCCTTTAAGCCGACACAAGCCTGGTCTATACAGTCAAAGAAGAACTCTAGAAACTTGACATTTCGGATTTAAGAAGAAGAGAAAACAAACGCACTCATCAGCTGTGCACTGAAACTAACGGACGTTTCCGGTAGTAAAAAAAATACTCTATTAAAAATGAAAAAAGGTTAACTAAGTTGGTGAATACCACTCAAAGCTTTAATTTTGACATTTATTATACTGTGGCTTTTCTAGGTTACCTTTCTTCACGCAGGCAGTTCGACACGCCTCTATGGACGGGAACCTGTTGTCGTTCCCCTTGCAGCCGCCGTAGGTGAACTGTTTACACTTTCCTGTCGGATAGTCATAGTACCACATTGGGAAAGAAGCCTTACATGGTCCGGGATCATTCTTCTGCTTACATACGTCTACAAATATTATGCAATGATTTAATATAAAGATGAGGTAAGATATATATATTTTATACTGTTTTGGTTATATAACATAAATTATTCCAACTGTTGGGTTTAAATAAGCTATGGTAGCTATGCACATAACTAATGCACCTTTAACAACGCATCAAAGTTTAAATACCAAATCTATTGAGTATTCACAAAAATTCGTATAAAACAATTATTCATTATGAAATAATAATAATAATAATAATAATAATAATAACATGCTTTTGCAAAGAGCGAATAAAAATAGTCGCCGTACCTTTTGGTGGACAATACTTCTTCGTGCATAACCATTTGAAGTCCTTAGTACACCAACACGTATTACAGCCATCAAAATAACTATCACCAACCTCAAAAAATTTGCCATTCTTGTCATAGCATCCTGTATATATACAATAGTTAGATCAGTCTGGGTACTAAATGACCCAAGGGGGTATTAAATGTCAAATAAAGTAATGCCATTGTTTTTTCGAAATTTAAAATGTCTCGTTTAAATTTTCACTCAAGTTACATTTAAATGTTAACCTGCTATGAAAGTCAATATAATGCATTTAGGTCAATTCAATCCGAGTCTGACTTGATCCTCGGCTAATGATACGCTATGCTTAATGTAAATAAACATATAAACTACCGTCATTAGAATTGCATGGCACTTGTCGTAAGGAGCACATGGGGAGCCCCCCGTCACGACCACACGTACACATGTTACAACCATCACCGGCAGGGAATGATTCGCCAGGGAAAAAGGTGCAAACTGTCTTTGGATCCTCTGCAGATACAGGTACAAAGGGCCTGTTACAGGGTATGGGAAATTAACATGGGAGTTTGCCCACGCATGGAATTTTATGAAATTATGTGCATTAATTGTCTTGGTTATGACTGCTAAAAATGGTGTATTCCCTTGTAAATTCAATTCCATTGGTAAATTATGACGTAAAACTTGACGTCACTAGCATAGCTGAGGGAACCCCACTTTAAACATTTCTATTCATGAAGCAAATGTTGAAATCTTTCAAGAATTAAAGTAGTCATAGGTAAGTTTGCTGATAAAATAAATGACTTTGTTAGTATCAAGATAGTGGCGCAGCAGTCATTTGTATGTACATATAACCCCAATTTTCACCTGTTTATTTTAAAAGGGGTAGAATTTGAATGTAAAATTTTCTGTGTTCCAGTCTTTGTCAAGACAGCATCTTAATATAAAAACTGCCCACGTATGTTAGGAATATATTCGTGAAATTTCATGAACATCGTGGACCGGTAACATGGTGTTTTGTTACATTCATTACACATAACCCTTATCTATCAAAATGTGAATTTGTTCACTAATAATTGCAAACGAATTTAATAAATGATTTCTGGCCATAGGAATTTTCCTAAAGGCTTACTATAAGCAATTTATATTATTATAGCATGCTTTTAATGAAACCCAACACCAAGACCTTATACCCTGTTACATAAGTTACGGTTTGGACAGACTTAAAAGAATTTAAAGATTTCAATAAAGTTTTGTGTTTTAAACATCACATTAGTATAACTGCAGGGTTTAAAATGTAATATTATTGATCTTCCAGAATTCAGAAGTTGTCTCTGTGTAACCTTTCAATCTGTTACATACGTTACATTTAGCGCAAGCATGCACTATGAACAATTTTCATATGATACGATCTTTAAAAGTTAAACTTTTTCTTCTTATTTTAAATGGATGTTATATGTAACTAGTTATTACACATGCTAAATCACGGGGTTGCTCATTTGCATACATCTTATCCTTATTTGATATGAATGTTACATAAATCACAAATTAAAAATTTACATTTTATTGAACATCCAAATACATGTACCATGATATTAATCTCAAGAAAAGATTATAAGCTTATTGCTCAATCTGTTTTTTCTGACATTTATTCATCATTCTATGTTTTATTTTGATGCGAACCCTATCTTAGTACTTTTGCAGGATTGTGTAAAGGATTAGAACATATACTATGCAATATTAATGTTTGTATTTGTATGAAAGGAAAATCATACTTGTATGAAAGGAAAATCATTGTCTACAAGATGTTTGTCATGATATGACAGAACATACTTTACTAAATTGAATTTTTACCGAGAACATATTAACTTAAATATTCAGTTTTGAAGGATGTAATGTATGTAACAAACAATATACGTTTTAAAGGCTGCATAAGATCCATAGAAATGGTTTGATGGTTATTTTGCAAGCATTTATGTGGGTTACATATGTAATGCAGTGATGTTGCATTTGACTGAAGGCTAAATGTTTACTTATGGCATATGACTTTACAGAATTTATGGTCCGTTTTAATCTCATGTAAAGATCAAAATCATATCGTGTGTTGAAAATCAAAGGTGTAAAATTTGGGTACTGAAATGGGTATAAGAGGTACTCTAGTTTTCCCTCTAAAACTTTAAACATGGAATTGGTAGGTTAAAGCAATATACAGTGAGCGTAAGAAATATTAATATCAGATTCCGTTTATCACTACACAAGTCCACATGGATCTCCCTGTCCCACTCCTATATGAGAAACATCTGATTATCAGTTTTAAACAAAGTTAAACATCCTCTATTATTTCCCCATTAGAATAATTCAGAGCTTTTAGAATTGATTCAACTGAAGGCAAACTTTAAGCCATTTGGTCTCACTGCTATTTTAGAATTACTTTATATCATTCTAAACCTAAAGATAACAGTCAAATGTGAAAAACAGATGGTAGAAGACCATCATGAATAACATCTTTTTGGCAAAAGTAAGCAATAGCCAGGAGCTGCTGCAATTAGAACCAAGGTTCCACCTAAAATCCAATGTGCAAAACAATCGAAATAACAAATAAATACTTGTACAAAGAGAATGTAGAGTTTGCCAAGAGAACAGCTATTTCCCAACAGGTGGCCACCCAGTTACATGGACGTTACTAAATTTATGCCATTCAGGATTGTCTTAGCACATTGGCACATTGTGTGTCAGAAATGTGCATTATGATCATAATCCAAAACCTTTGTGTGATGTTGTGGAGAAATTTCAACATTTTGTTAAAATTATGAAAAGTGACCTACATGTATATAATGTAAAAAATGACAATGTTACCGGTTTTAAACTATCATGAAATTTTGCTCAAATCAAGAGGATATATATGGCAAGTGTTTATGCAAATATGATATCTTGACAAAGAGTGGAACATATTTATCTTTGCAGTTGAATTTGGTAATTTTTGAAAATTTTGGAGAAAAAAATGAGAATTTTTATGATTATTCAATCAGGAAATCTATATAATACTTCTGTAAAATGCTTTTATGGTATAAGTATAATGCCTGGGATGTTCTCGAGCCAATCCGCATGACAAATCTTAGAAAATACTAAAACTTAACATATAGGACACACAAAGAAGAGGGTAGGTATCATGTCATTGTGGGAGTGAGCCGGGGTTGCCGCTTGAGTCCTATAATTAATTATTTAATTCAATATATACATTTTCATAGCTCATATATGATGACCTACTTATGTGTATAATTTAAAGAAAATCCTTGCGTGGGCACATCTGTAACAGCCCCTTCATCAGAATAACATATACACTTTATTTGCATCTTAGCTCTAATATATATATTGTCAGTACTTGTTAGATTCGAGGCACCGACAAACTATGTTTTGAGCAAAGATATTTAAAATATAAAATTTTTTCAACTGAACATTTTCAGTAATTCTCTTTGGCTCTATGTTGCCAAATCTAAAGGGTCACTGACGAGATTTTAATAGTCGACACCGCGGTATGGCGAATCCCCTTTCTCATTAATGTGCTCACTTCTCTTAAAGGATCTCAGTTTTAATTTTTGTTTTCAGAGCTCTATAAAATTAGCGCTTTTGTTTTCGTATTGGTAGAAAGCATACTATTTGTGAAGCTTTATAATGTAACAATAGCTTTATAATGTAACAGTATGTTAATATGTTGTTATATGTTAACTTGTTATAGAGGGCCCCAAGGAAGATTGGTTCCTACCAATTGGGTCACCCTCTTTAAATAAAGAATTTACTTACTTACTTACTTACTTACTTACTTACTTACTTACTTACTTACTTACTTACAATCAAATGCGCCTTTTCAGAACCAGCTATTATTTTGATTCTTAGATCTGCTTTGGTCCTTTGAGATCAGCGAGGATATTCTTAGGAATCAGAAATTTATTATCGGTTAAGATTCATTTTCTTGCCAATATTAATATATTTGGTCCCATTTAGATAATACTAGTCTTTGTACTGACTACCATGTTGAAAGTTGCAAATTTTCAGTAATTCTCTTTGGCTCCGTGTTGCCAAATCTAAAGGGTCACTGAAGAGACTTTAATAGTCGAAACCGCGGTATGGCCCATCCTCTTTCTCATTAATGTTTTCGCTGTTCTTAAAGGATCTCAGTTTAAATTTTTATTTGCTATTACTGCAGCTGGTGTTGTGCCGTGTGGCGGCCCTTAAAAGTCTCCCCGTACATCATCCATAGTGCAGGTTATATTTTCCTTTTGGTCCTTTGAGATCAGCGAGGACATTCTTAGGAATCAGAAATTTATTATCGGTTAAGATTCATTTTCTTGCCAATATTAATATATTTGGTCCCATTTATATAATACTAGTCTTTGTATCGACTACCATGTTGAAAGTTGCAAAATTTCAGTAATTCTCTTTGGCTCCGTGTTGCCAAATCTAAAGGGTCACTGAAGAGACTTTAATAGTCGAAACCGCGGTATGGCCCATCCTCTTTCTCATTAATGTTTTCGCTGTTCTTAAAGGATCTCAGTTTAAATTTTTATTTGCCCTTCTTTTACCTATTCGCTTTGGAGATAAACAGGAAACTTGTTCGTTTATTGTTAAAGGCAAGTGCGCTAGAAATTTTAGCTTATAATAAGCTTATGTGTAAAAGCAAGACAATGCGCTAGAAACTGAGAATAAACACTAGTTGTAATTTAGTTTGAGCTAACATGTGAAATATAATAATTAAACTTACTTTTGTACAAAAATGTGAGCATTTTGGCGAATTTTGCCTGAAGTTCTTTCAATTCACTTTTGCATTTCTTCATGTCATCCATTAGACATTCAATATCTTCTTGTAAATTCTTGATTTGTTTTGCAAGTTTCTTCATCTTGCGTTTCCCGCCCCCTGATTCCTCCAGCTGCGCATAGCAGAAGAGAGCAAGGAGCAGAAGTATAGGTAGCCTCATTCTCTAAAGTAGTCGGTTTTTCCTTCTTGGTATCTAAGATAAATAACTAAATAAATAAGTAAATAAATAAATAAATTAATCTCAGTTTCATATCCTTCAATGAAGAGTTGCAATGAGATATTTCTCTTGAAGACTTAATCAAAATATTTCATCGTAGATGCACGCCACAGGTTTTACCGTTATAAATCTCATTGACACCTTTGTTCCTATTGGTCAAATAATTAACTGTATTAATATTAATAATGCTAAATCTGTGACGTGAGACTACAATGACATATTGTTATTTACAGACAGTTGCACCATGGATCTATTAAAAATTCGAGAATAGACTAAGCAAACAAACAAAAATAAAATAGCTTGCATTTTGTCTTTGTAGAAATATATGTACATATACATAAAACAATATCGGATTTTATATCCTTTAAAACAAAACACATATTTCTTTCTAGACTAAACACTCGAAACGCAACATCTAAATAATGAAATATAGAAAAATATGCTTCTACCTACTACATGTGAAACTGAAACGACAAATTTAGATATTTTTTTCAGATTTCATTACGAAAACACGCCCGTGTAATATACACATTTTTCTAAAGTTGTAAAAATTGAAAATGTTCAGTAGAATTGTTTCGATATTTTTCTTATTTTTTTCTCAAAACATAGATTGTGGGTACACGTTAGAACCGCCTCGCCAAGGCGGTTCTAACGAGTACCCACAATCTATGTTTTGGAGCAAAAATAAGAAAAATAGATATGCCCCTGCATACCCCAGTTTTGCTATATAAAAGTGGGGTTCAAGGGGGTATACATTACACGGACATGTTTTCCTGATGCTTACTTTTGTGAATCCTAACAGAGATGCAAACTATCAGACTTTCTCTAATTTCTTAGCAATACAAACTATTTAATTAAAGAAGGTAACACGTTTTATTGATGTAACGGGACTACATTGAAATTAAATTATACGTAAAATGTGTCTGTATATCGAGACACCTTACCAGAACATGCATCTCAAATTACATTTCAGGAGCATGTTCCTTATTTTCGTGAGGCAACATGGATTTCCTGAATGGCTATGAATGTCTGCGAGATGTTTACAAACTTTGACCACCAATCAGTGAGAATTACAATTTTCATAAACCCAGCATCATGATTATCAGGGGAAATGGAATATACATGACATTGTATGTGAGCACATATTGGGTTTAGTATATACTCGCACTAGTTCCTGCTCACTGCTTACACCTTTTCTTCTCTTTAAGTAAGGAATAAAGGGATCAGGAATCTAAGGAAATAGATAAAAAGTCCCATGCGGGAAAGACACCATGCGGGAAAGAAAATACTTTACAAACATTTTAGCTCACCTGAGCCGAAGGCTCACAGGTGAGCTTATAGTATACCCATGCTCCGACGCCCGTCCGTCGTTCACAATTTCAAAGATCTTCTCCTCTGAAACCGCTTGGCCAATCAAAGCCAAACTTCATGTGGAGCATTCTTAGGAAGGGGGAACGAAAGTTTATATAAATGGTCCAGGTCACATGACCAAGATGGCCGCCATGGCTATAAATAGCAAAAACCTTTAAAAATCTTCTTCTCCAGACCCAGTGGGCCGATTTCCACGAAACTCGGTATGTAGCATCGGGGACTTGGGCCCATCATAGTTTATATAAATCATGACCCTAGGATGACCTTGACCTATTTTACGGCAAGGTCAACTTTGGTCACCAATGCATTTGAATGGGGGAAAAATGGTAAAATGCTATTTAATGGGTAAAACTTACTGGGAATAGGCAAATGGACAGAAGATTAAAGTTAATGGAAAATTTTAGCTCCTGGGGGGTTGACTGCTCCTGCCCCGGGGCTATATACATGTATATTTCCATAATAATGAAACATCTTCTCCCCTGAAACCGCTTGGCCAATCAAAGCCAAACTTCATATGGAGCATCCTTGGGAAGGCGGAAAGAAATTTTATATAAATGGTCAAGGTCACATGACCAAGATGGCCGCCATGGCTATAAATAGAAAAAACCTTTAAAAATCTTTTTCTCCAGAACCAGAAGGCCAATGGTTTCGAAACTTGGTGTGAAGCATCAGTGACTAGAGTTCTACAAAGGTTATATAAATCATGACCCTGGGATGACCTTGACCTATTTTACGGCAAGGTCAACATAGGTCGCTCATGCATTTGAATGGGAAAAAGCGTTAAAATGTCATTTGTATGAAAAAACTTGCAGGAAATGTGCAAACGGACTTAAGATTGATGATTCTGAAAACAATTTGGACTCCAGGGGTCTGTCTGCCCCCACCCCGGGGCAATATACATGTATATTACAGTGATATTTTAATATCTTCTTTTCTTAAACTGCTTGGCCAATCAAAGCCAAACTTTATGAGGAGCATTGTTAGGAAGTGGGAAAGAAAGTGTGTATAAATGGTCATGGTCACATGACCAAGATGGCTGCCATGGCTATAAATAGCAAAAATTTTTAAAAATTTTCTTCTCCAGAACCAGAAGTCCTATGATTTTGAAACTTGGCATGAAGCATCAGGCAATGAGCTCTACAAAGTTTATATAAATCGTGACCCTTGGATGACCTTGACCTATTTTACGGCAAGGTCAACTTAGGTCGCCAATGCATTTGAATGGGGAAATTGTTAAAATGTCATTTGAAGGGCAAAACTTGCAGTAAATTGGCAAATGGACTGAGGTTTTATGTTTTCAAAAAGAAATTGACTCCAGGGGTTGCTCTGACCCGGCCCTGGGGTTATATACATGTACATTACCATTCTAGTCAAACAAGTTTATTGGTATATATCTCGGGTTTCAGGTGAGCGTTTTCAGGATCATTGGTCCTCTGGTACCGTTTTTCGAAAGCCAAGCCTGTGATATTCTTAGAAAAACGTCTCGAAAGCTGTTTCCATCCTTCATTATTAATTTGTTGCGCAACATATTGATATGCGAAGACTGAGGACGGTTATTGACTTCTATAAACATGTATAAATATTAGTCACTACAGTTGGTTGGTTGCTTTCGTGTTTCATGTCCATCACAGCAGATTATATACTAAACAGCTAATGTCACATGGGCGGCTATTCTTTAATCAGTCGTTCATCTCAGTGCTGTGTCTGGAGCAGATTCAAGCCCCACACAGGCACGTGTGAGACAAGTCAGGTTCTGCTTGAGGGTTTACCAGGTGTTTTTTCTCGGGGTTCATCCGATTTCGCAACACCCCTACTGATTGGTTTGCCCCATACGAGCTGATATAATCATGAAAATGACGTAAAATTGATTAAAACGATGCAATATAGAGACAGGATGACACACACACATATGGCAAGCCAAGTGCACATTAATTCTATAAACCTAGGTGTGAACTTCAAACCATGGTTTGAAAATTTCAAACCTGGGTTTGAAAACTTTAAACCCGGGTCTAAGACTCAAAAAGCACATTAATTCTTCAAACCGGGGTTTCAACTTTCAAATCAGGGTTTCAACTAGCCAAATGCACATTTATTCTTGAAACCTAGGTTTGAACTTCAAACCAGGGTTTGAAATTCTTAAACTATGGTTGAAAAAATATTCTCATTGAAAATATTGAAACTATGGTTTGAAATTTCAAACCAGGGTTTCAACTAACCAAATGCACATTTATTCTTTAAACCTAGGTTTGAACTTCAATCCATGGTTTGAAAAAATATTCTCATTTAAAATATTGAAACTATGGTTTAAACTTCAAACCAAGGTTTAAAAAATGATATGCATCTGGCACGATAAAACCCCAGTTTGAAACTTTAAACCAGAGTTTGAACTATTTTTGTATGGCCGTTTAGTTTCAAACCATAGTTTAAGAATTTCAAACCCTGGTTTGAAGTTCAAGCCTAGGTTTAAAGAATAAATGTGCATTTGGCTAGTTGAAACCCTGGTTTGAAATTTCAAAAAAGGTACAAGTAGGCAAAGATCAGGAAAAGGCGCAATCAGAAAGAGATTCCCACTCCAAAAACCGAGGTGGGAAAAAACAAAACCAACAATCAGGCACTTATACCATGAAACATATCGTAAGCCGAATGATCAGCTATTTTCCCAACAGGTGGCCACTCAGTTACCTTAACTTAATTAAAAATATGAAAACATACATAAGGCGCCAACAGCACAAAAAATTTAAACACCAAGACATAAAACAAAAAGAACCACCACAGAAGTATCGCCTTGGAACGACAAACCATAGTTTCAATATTTTCGATGAGAATATTTTTTCAAACCATAGTTTAAGAATTTCAAACCCTGGCACACACACACACACACACACACACACAAAAAAAAAAAAAAAAAAAAAAAAAAAAAAAAAAAAAAAAAAAAAAAAAAAACCGAGTGTGGAAATTGGCATAAATGACAATACAGATTCACATGGAAAGGTTGCAATGATGCCCACTTTGTGAATCAGTGTACCAAACATTGTTTAGAAGTGATCCTGTGATTCATTACGAAATCTTGCCCATGCAATATACATAAATTTTTAAAGTTGTAAAAAATGAAAATTTTCAGTGGAAAATTTTGGATATTTTTCTAATTATTGCTCAAAACATCGATCGTGGGTACACGTTAGAACCGCCTCGGCGAAGCGGTTCTAACGAGTACCCACAATCTATGTTTTGGAGCAAAAACAAGAAAAATAGGTATATTCCTGCAAACCCCATTTTTCTATATAAAAGTGGGGTTCAAGGGGGTAAACTTTTCATGGACATGTTTCCTGATGACATTATGTGACATTCAAGGACACGTTAGAGCAGGGTTGCTGTTATCTACTGTAAAAAAGTGTGTGTTAGTTTTCACGACTTTGAACATTAAATGTATTTCTTTCTCTTATAGGTCATTTCAGACTTGTAAATATCTTTAAAAGAATCAAGTGTGGATATTCTGAAAAATCAGAAAAAAGATATTATCGATTTAGATTCATGTTCTAACCACATTTAAGATATTTGCCCCGATTTGAATAAAACTAATCATTGTATCGACTACTCTGTTGAAAGTTGCAAAATGACAGCAGTTCTCTGGCTCCATGTTGCCAAATCTATAGGGTCACTGAAGAGGCTTGAAAAGCCGAAACCGCAGTATGGCCCTTCCCCTTTCTCAGTATGTTCACTGCTCTTAATGGATTCAGTTTTTTTTATTTTTTTTTCAAATTTGGATAAGCACTTATGACTTAACGGAGTTCATATAGCAAAATTCAAAGTTCGGAACAAAACAAAAACGAAAGAGATCTTGAGATGATCTTACAATTAATATGTCTAAGTGTAAAAGTTATCAATAAGCATGCTCCCTAAGAATCATGCAGATAGTGATAAGTGACTGGTCTCAGAAATTGTTTATTTCACCTTCATTTAATCAGACTTGTTGAAAAAAGCTTTCACAAAACAAAGCATTCCTATTCTCTGACAGCGGTTGTCATGGAAAGCAAAAATCAAAATTTCATGGAGATGTGCAAACTGACACTTTTCGAGGTGGTATTTGTGATATGATTATTGTTTAGATTGTTTATACTCGTATTTATACTAATATCAAAAACATATCGTGACATTATTTTAAAATTGTATAAAAAATTGAAAAATGAAATTTGCATTTTGTTGCCTAGCAACATAAGTATACCACCACATAAATCAAGTTTTCAACTAAATGTTGTGAACCACTGCAGAAGATGAGGGTTAGTTTACGAATATGAAAATTCGTAAATAAGAAATGATGCATAGTTTGAAAAATCCCTTCGTCCCTGATGGGATTCGAACCCGGACCGGGGTAGAAATCCAGTGCTCTAACCACTGAGCCAAAGAGTCGACTTCCTGACGCAGTATGTCAGAGATACATTGTATCGAATACCTGTGCTATTTATAGAAGCTATGCATCATGTGATCTGCCAAACCCGACCTTCCAACCACGGCAGATAATCTCGAATGAAGTAATCGTTTATGATTACGAGAATGTCATGCTTATGACTGTATGACTGTATGACTCAAGTTGTTCAATCGCGGTGAGCCCCCAAAATCTGTTACGAGCAAGCGTAACCAGACAAAACAAAGAAACTTTTCCCTAAAATGAATTGAAGGATCTGGCTAATCCAGCTTAGAAAAAACAAAAGTTTCAAACTTACTGGTTTATTCAAACATATAAACAAATAAATGCTGTCCATACATACAAATAAATGAAAAGGTACAAGTAGGCAAAGATCAGGAAAAGGCGCAATCAGAAAAAGTTTCCCACTCCAAAAACTGAGGTGGGAAAAAAAACAAACTAACATTCAGCACAAAAAATTTTAAACACCAAGACATAAAACAAAACGAACCACCACAGAAATATCGACTTGGAACGATCAGTAACACAAAGTTACTGGCGGGCTTAAACCGGTTTTACAGGTATCTAACCTCACCCTCAGCTTGTGCAGTGGTTCATAACATTTAGTTAGTTTTTCGAATAATCTTACAGATATGAAAATTCGTAACTAAGAGATGATGCATAGCTTGAAACAAAAAATCCCACGTCCTGATGGGATTCGAAATCCAATGCTCTAACCACTGAGCCAAAGAGTCGACTCCCTGACACAGTATGTCGGAGATTGTACATATATGATACATTGTATTGAACAGCTGTGCTATTTATAGAATTATTGAAGCTACGCATCATTTGCTCTCGAATGAATGAGTGGTGCAATGGGACATAACAATAAATAAGTAAATAAATAAATCATTAACTTACAATTCAGGTGTCTTAATAAATCATTGTCCCTCATTATGTCTTTTCACACATATCCTCAATCCAGTTTCCAAAGGTTCAAGTCCATAAGAGCAAAAAAAGTTCATATTGTCCACCGTTAGTAATAATAATCTACAGAGAACATTAAATAACTTCGAATGCTTTTGCCTGGATTGAGACTTGTACGCTCGTATATACACTAGATTTTGTTACATGTGTTCGCCAGTTGAACACTATTTTTGTTACATGTGTTCGCCAGTTGAACACTATTTTTGTTTTTATTTAATTTTCTTTCTTTATGAATTCGAGAACGTCCCCAGGAGAAGTGGTTTTCGTCGTTGTGCCCGGTAAAACGTTAAGTTGTGTCCCAGATAGTGTAATTTGTCTTCATCATGCTTGTCTCCAGTTAAAACGATAATCGGTCTCCCAAGAAAAGTGTTTTTTTTTTCATTATACTACTGTTTATTGTGCCTACTTCTCTGTCGTGCTCGTTGCCTTGCGTTCCTGTTGAATCTTAGCCGGATGGCTACCTTGTTGGGAAAGAGCTAGTCATTCTGCTCTCCGAGTGTGTTGTCGGAAAATGTTTTGTTGTGTTTTGTGTGTTTTCTTTCCCATCCCCTGTCTATGTTGGGACTTAAGATTTAGTTGCATCGATTCCTGGTCCCTCTTTTCTTACTTTTCATCTACTAGCTTCTAAAAATAATATATAATAAACGGTTCTCTAGAAGAACAGAACAGAACATAAGAAATTTTCTTCAGAAGCCTCTGAAAATAGAAATTTCCCGAAGGATCAAGGGCCTAAAAGATCACTTAAGATTTAACCAGATATTCCTAGTAGGTATAGAAAATATATTATTTCTGTATTATGGTGACAATAACAAATCGTCCCGTTCGAATCTCCAAGTTTCAATCAGAAGTTGACGGGATTTTGGAATCGGTGTTTCGTTATACTCCACATCGTCTAGCGAAAGTGGAACAAGGTACCGAAGTGGAGCGGAGTGAAGGCTAGCCAGCTGATCTAAATCAGAAGCTTCTATGCATCCTAAGTTTTTTTTTGCAAACAGTTTGTAGCCTTTTCCTGATCGTAGCCTACTTGTACCTTTCTATGATCTGCTCATAATTTCTTAATCATAATAATCAGTATTAAAATGATCAATGACACACTTCTGTCAAGTTCTAGACTCCATCAATTCTAAAAATGAAAGAACAAATGAAATATATAATCAAGGTTACCCTTCTTTGATTATACTAACAAGTAAACACTTTTATTAAAGCAAGCAAATGCTAGCCAACATTAATAAGAAAGTAAACTGCACAAGTAGGCAAAGATCAGGAAAAGGAGCTATCAGAAAAAGATTCCCACTCAAAAAGCCGAGGTGGGAAAAATTGAATTAACTGAATTGAATGAGTAGCTATTTCCCAATAGGTGTCCACTCAGTTACTTAATTTTAACTAAAAATATGATAACATACATAAGGCGCCAACAGCACAAATAATTTTAAACATCAAGACATAAAACATCACAGAAGTAACGCCTTGGAACGATCAGTAACGCAAAATTACTGGCAGGCTTCAACCGGTTTTACATGGCCATAATCTCACCCTCAGCTTATGCAGTGGTTCATAACATTTAGTTAGTTTTTCGGTCCTCCTGGTGAATCTCTAACTAGTCAATGAATCATCAAGAACAAACAAATAAATCATGATAAACATCCTGATGAATCAAAAACCAGGTCTCGAAGATTGAGTTAGCTGCCCTATGATAGAAATCCCTGGGCGCTGAATACATGTAACTTACTAACTGCGGAGCAAAAGAAAAATACCAGTTGGACCCCGGTGGGCCAAGTGACAGATAAGAAGCTCCGGCCCAAACCGACTAAAATGAATAGCTTTAAGTCGGGGCCATCATAGAGCCTGACGCCCGACCCATCGGCGTGCAATTAAAGATGGCAGCATAGTTATCAACCATGATTGGGTTAAACACTACGCATAACATTCAAGTTATAACCTATAAGTCTTTAACGTGGTAAATGATTTTTCTGAAATGAAAAGAAAAACATCCTTCCTTCCAATCAGTTTGATAAATTGGTAAACCAATACACCATAAAACTCTGGTTCCGAAAGGCCCTCACCTAAAAGTGTCTTTAACCCAACATTATGTTTGGAAATCAATTCATTGTGTCTACGATAAAATTAAGAAAATGTTTTTCGAAGTTTATGATACCGATAGCCCTGTTCCGTTCAATATTTATTTCGAGCGTTGAAGTCTGTAACATGATTGCTAGCAAACCTAATAAGTTGCGAAATGCATACACCATAAGAAGCACGACGAGGAACGTCACCATCCAAAAACGAAAATTTACTATACCAAAATCAAAGTCTTATCATAAAATTTAAAAGAAACAAATCCATTTGCAACAGAAATATGTAAATCTAAAAAGGGGCTTCTGTATCTGAGATATTGGCTCTGTTTAACTGTAGTTCAGATGGATAAATTTGATGGACCATACCTTCAAAATTAAGGGTTGTAAATGTTCAAAAAGTCATCGAGGCACCTAGAATTAAACGCCTCGATTACATCAGCTTGATTATATTGGTTTACAAAATCCATGGAATCTCTTTCGTAGCAGTATAAAAATAAATCAGCTTCGAGAGGATAGCAACTTGTACCCATCGGAATTCCAACAATTTGTCTGTATAACTTGGTCCCAAATTTAATAGAAATATTATCCAGAAAATAGGATAAGGCGTCGCATACATTCTGACATGACCATAGTGTATACCGACTATGGTCAGAGGAAGTGAAAAAAGTCTTTCTGTCATATTTAGTTTTTCCCACCTCGGTTTTGGAGTGAGACTTTCTGTTTGCCCGCGCCATTTCCTTATCATTGCCCTGTTGTCAAATTTTATCAATGATTTTAATGGGAATTACTGAATACATGATTTTAAATTTTGTACAACACGCCAAAGCTCTATTACAATGTATATCCACTGGAGTTCAGAAAAAAGTAGTTCAAAGCAATCCCTTTGACTGACTTTGATGTCACGATGTCACCTTCGTCGCCTGTTATATTGTATGGTTTCTACAAAGAACGTTTAACAATAAATCAGCAATTAAAGATGAAGCAATGTCACAGTGAAATGAGCCGCGACGCGAGAAAATCGGTCTTTCGGGTTTCCAACAAGGTCCGATATAAATGGACCTGTACAGATATAGACGAATGTTAGACACTTGAACATGAGATCACTAAAGATATTCAGAGTGTTCAAAACACTTACGTTTAGAAACATACTTCTAAGCAATGTTTTAATTACTTGATCCGTTAAGGAATGTGTCTTCGTAATAGACTTCTCGTACAACTTCTGGAAATTGCAGCACTATAGTCTGGCCTTCGTTGTCGGTTTAATGAGGGCTGATTAAATATAGCCCAAACTGTCTCCCATTGAACGTTTTACTGCTTCCAAAGGACCAAACCATTATATTGTATTTGCTAATACTGCAGCTGACGTTGTGCCGTGTGGCGGCCCTAAAATGTCTCCCCGTACATCATTCATAGGGCAGATTATATATTTCTTTCGGTCCTTTGAGATCAGTAAAGATATTCAGAGTGTTCAAAACACTTATGTTTAAAAACATACTTACTTCTGTAGTGGTTCTTTTTGTTTTATGTCTTGGTGTTTAAATTTTTTGTGCTGTTGGCGCCTTATGTATGTTTTCATATTTTTAGTTAAGTTAAGGTAACTGAGTGGCCACCTATTGGGAAAATAGCTGCTCATTTTGCTTACGATATGTTTCATGGTATAAAATACCTGATTGTTAGTTTGTTTTTTCCCACCTCGGTTTTTGGAGTGGGAATCTTTTTCTGATTGCGCCTTTTCCTGATCTTTGCCTACTTGTACCTGTTTCTAAGCAATGTTTAAATTACTTGACCCCGTTTAGGAATGAGTCTTTGATTTAGACTTCTCGTATAAATTCTGGAAATTGCAACACTATAGTCTTGCTTTCGTTGCCGGTTTAAATGGGCTACTGATGGAGATTCATTACCTGAAAGTGACCAATATAGTCCATACTATCTCCTTTTGAATGTTTTACCGCTTCGAAAGGATCAAACCATTATATTTTATTTTTGTTTGAGTAGAAGATGTATTTTCTATCCGTTTATGAAAAACATTGATACTGGTCAGCTGTGCAATTACTGAACAGCTGATGTGCGTCTTTGTTTTCGTATATGCGACGCGGCTCATTAGTAACAAAGCATCAAACAACACGCTGTCACCTTTAGATATAACTATTGCTGCTTCGGCTTTTGTGTGCTCGAACTGCTTTTGAAGTATAAGAAAAGTAAAAGTAGGCTACGATCAGGAAACTGCGCAATCAGAAAGAAATTCTCTCTCCAAAAAACTAAGGCGGGGAAGAAACTAAATTAACAATTACATACATATTCTAAGGAAGTAAATAGTAAGCCGAATTGGCAGCCACTTTCCCTATAGGTGGCCACTTAGCAACCAAAACTTAACTAAAAATTTGAAACACACATAAGGTGCTAACATCACAAAAATTCAACACAAAGACATAAAACAATAAGAACCACACGGAAGTATCGCCTTGGAACGATCAGTAATACAACATTACTGGCGGGCTTAAGGTTGAAGCAAAGGGTGTAAAGGAGGTTGTCCAGACAAATCGTCAACGAACTTGTTAACAGCTTCTTATCTTGGCTAGGCTGTGTTACTTTTGTGGCAATTTCTCTCCCTTATATATATTTATGAAAGGTTTAATGTCTGTGCACCATTTTATACAAAATATGACCCAAAAAAACTTCAACCACCAATAATAAAACAAGGAGAACAAGTAGCCCAAGGGCTACGATCTCTCACCTGAGAGCCAACAAGTACAGTCACTGGACAAAGTTTTTTTTTTTTTTTTTTTTTTTTTTTTTTTGAAGATCTCATCAAAGTTGAAGACGCTTGAGTGGCCACAACACTAAAAATTGATTTTTCAAACATTCAAGGGCAGCTAACTCTGCAGTCGAGGGTCGAATCTGGCTCAAATTCGAACTCATCCAAGATTTTATGGTTATCCTTATTACTTACAAGAATGAAGAAGATCTGATCAAAATCGAAGGCGCTAGAGTAGCCACAATACAAAACATTGATTTTTCAAACACTAAAGAGCAGTAACTCCGCAGTCAGAGGTCGGATCTGGCCTAAATTCAAACTCATCCGAGATATTGTAGTTATCCTTGTTACCTGCAAGAATGAAGAAGATCCACTAAAAAAACAAAGATGCTAGAGTTGCCACAACACAAAATACTGATTTTTCGAACACCAAAGGGCAGCTAACTCCGCAGTCAGAGGTCGGATCTGGCCAAAATTCGAACTCATCCGAGATAGTGTGGTATTCCTGGTTACCTGCAAGTCTGAAGCTGATCCACAGAAACACAAAGAGCTAGAGTGGCCACATCACAAAATATTGATTTTTCAAACACTCAAGGGCAGATAACTCCGCAGTGAGAGGTCGGATCTGGTCGAAATTCGAACTGATCCGAGATATTGTAGTTATCCTTGTTACCTGCAAGAATGAAAAAGATGCACTAAAAACAAAGATGCTAGAGTGGCCACATCACAAAATATTGATTTTTCAAGGGCAGATAACTCCCCAGTCAGTGGTCGGATCTGGTCGAAGTTCGAACACATCCGAGATATTATAGATGTCCTTGTTACTTCTTAGAATAAAGAAGATCCGAATAAAAATGAAGGCGCTATAGTGGCCACAACACTTAATATTGATTTTTCACACAGTCAAGGGCAGATTACTCTGCAGTCCAGGGTCGGATGTGGCTGAAATTCGAACTCATTCGAGATGTTATGACTATCCTTGTTACTTCCAATAATGAAGAAGATCCAATTAAAATTGAAGGCGCTAGAGTGGCCACAACACAAAACAATGATTTTTCAAACACTCAAGGGTAGCTTACTCCACAATTAGAGGTCAAATCTAGCTGAAATTCGAACCCATCCGATATATTATAGTTGTCCTTGTTACCTGCAAGAACGAAGAAGATCCAATGAAAAAATAATGGCGCTAGAGTGGCCACAACATGTTTCCCATTATAAGTCTATGGGGATTTTTCCAGACGCTCAAGGGCAGCTATGTCCGCAATCTGAGGTTGAACCTAGCCGAAATTCGAACTCAACCGAGATATTATGGTTGTCCTTGTTATTCCAAAGAATGAAGAAGATCCAATCAAAAATGAAGTTGCTAGAGTGGCCACAACATTTTCCCAATTATAACTCAATGGGAGTTATATGTTGCCATGGAAACCAGAGTTCTGATCCGACCTGGCCCAAAACTAATGCAACCTTTCTCCCTCCTCAATGATGCTTTAGATAAAATTTGATCGCAATTGGCCTTGTTGTCTTGGAGATATTCAAGTTTGAAAATGTGAACGCACGGTCATGCGTTCACGTGTCTTTATCCTAATGTCCAATCAAATCCATTTAGATGCTATGACTTGGGTGCATACTTTTGTAAAACTGAGATGCACACCATTCTAAAACTAATCTCTTTTTCAGAGGAAATTCCATTTTGTACAAATATTAAGATTTATTAGAAGGCGTACGTCAGAAACACACACGGTCATGCGTTCACGTGTCTTTATCCTAATGTCCAATCAAATCCATTTAGATGCTATGACTTGGGTGCATACTTTTGTAAAACTGAGATGCACACCATTCTAAAACTAATCTCTTTTTCAGAGGAAATTCCATTTTGTACAAATATTAAGATTTATTAGAAGGCGTACGTCAGAAACACAAAGATAATTAAATTATTTGCTTTGGCGAGAGCAGTTCTTTAATGCTTACGCTATGCAATATTTATCTAAAAAGAAAATAAATCAGCTGCCTTCTATCCGTATATTACATGTGACCAGCTAGGTACAGAATGGCAATTCAATATTTGACATGCTACTACGAGTAAGATCAGCTGACTAACCTGCACTCCGATACACTTTGTGGCCTCGCTCTAATTCCGTAACAGCCTAGCATAGATTGCATCTAAACCAATGTCGAACTGAATACAGAGTTTGTAAGTGACTTATAAGTTCATTATTTTGGTGTTAATCGTATTATTTTGTTATGTGTTTGTACCAATAGCAAAAATCTTGTAATAAAAACATAAGAATGCCTACAAAATTTAAATTAACGTAGAAAAACAATCGATTTTCGACTATGAGTCGCTAAGTTACAGTAGTCTCCCTTGATCTATTTATAGACATCTTTGAAATTTTCCACAGAAAAATGAAGCTTCTTTTGATATTCTGCGAACTTAAACAACTAGAATATTTATAATCTATGTCATACATGAACGAAAAAAATCTAACATAAATTATAATAACCCAGTTTTTCGTTTCTTTGCTGTTTTGCTGGATTTTCATTTTCAAGGGCTCAAGATACATGTAGCCAATTGCCGTCTAACGGAACACCGATGGTAATATTCCATCTATCTACGGGCAACAACAACACAAGGCTAAGTAATGTAAACTCTATGTCACTGTTTTGTTACATTAGATGCATAAACGAATTCCGGAATTTTATACTGCTACGAAAGAGATTCTCTTCATCATGACAATCAAGCTGATGTTATCAACTTTCTAGTACCATGATGACCTTTTGATGACCTTTTGAACATTGACAGACCGGCCGGGCCCTAATCTGAGAGTATGGTCAGTAAAATTAATCAAATTTATCCGCCTGAACTTCAGTTGAGTCAAGCCAACGCCATTGGTACAAAAGCCAAATTTTTGGATTTACGTCTTTCTATTTTAAATGGATCCGTTTCATCTAAAATTTATGATGAGCGCGATGACGTTCAATATATTATTTTTCCGTTTCTGGACGGTAACATTCCTCGCCATGCTTCTTATGATGTAAACATTTCTCAACTTCGTAGTTTTGCAATCATGTACATATAACGGACTTCAACTCGCGAAATAAATGTTTAACTGTCGATTATAGCCTACGAAAACTGTGGTTCTATGATTTTTATCGCATACACTATGAACTAATTTGAAATTTAAGTGTTGGTTTAAAAATGTACAAGTAAGCAATGGTCAGGAAAAGACGCAATCAGAGAGAAATTCCCACTCCAAAAACCGCGGTGGGAAAATTTGAATTGACAATTAGGTACTTATACTTAGAAAACGTATCGTAAGCCGAATAAATAAAAACAAAACTGAGATCCTTTAAGAACAGTGAGCATATTAAGGAGAACGGGAATGGGCCATAAGCAGCTATTTGCCAATAGGCGGCCATTCATGTTTACGCTTTTAAAGGCGCTTTTAAAGACGCGTTGAAAAGGTACAAGTAGGCAAAGATCAGGAAAAGGCGCAATCAGAAAAAGATTCCCACTCCAAAAACCAAGGTGGGAAAAAACCAAACTCACAGTCAGGTACTTATACCATGAAACATATCGTAAGCCGAATGAGCAGCTATTTTCCCTATAGGTGGCCACTCAGTTACCTTAACTTAACTAAAAATATGAAAACATACATAAGGCGCCAACAGCACAAAATTTTTTAAACACCAAGACATAAAACAAAAAGAACCACCACAGAAGTATCGACTTGGAACGATCAGTAACACAAATTTACTGGCGGGCTTAAACCGGGTTTACAGGTACCTAACCTCACCCTCAGCTTCTGCAGTGGTTCAGTGATATACAAGAAATAAGAAAAATCATATTAAGAAAATAATAAACATAGATACCAACGTTTAACATGAAAAACGTAAAGCAGGGTAAGCAGCTATTGAAGGTATTAGGTGGTCACAGTGCTAGCTTGGACAGAAAAAGTAAAATGCAGAGGGCTAAGTGGACAGCCAAATTATACTCGGGTGGCCACAAAGCCATGCAACATGAAAGTCGTAATTGGAATAACTAAGATAAGTGTGAACCACAACAGTAGTGCCGCCTTGGAACGGTCAGTTATAAATAACTGGGGGGGGGGGGCTTAAACCGGTTTTACAGGTACCTAACCTCACCCTCAGCTTCTGCAATGGTTCATAACATTTAGTTAGTTATTCGGTCCTCGTGGTGAATCTCTAACTAGTCAATGAATCATCAAGAACAAACAAATAAATCATGATAAACATCCTGATGAATCAAAAACCAGGACTCACAGATTGAGTAAGCTGCCTGACGATGGAGATCCCTGGGCGCCGAATAACCTACTAACTCCGGAGCAAAAGAAAAACACCAGTTGGACCCCGGTGGGCCAAGCAACAGACAAGAAGCTCCGGCCCCAACCAACTAAAATGAATAGCTTTATGTCGGGGCCATCATAGAAAAAAAAGTACAAGTAGACAAAGATCAGGAAAAGGCGCAATCAGAAAAAGACTCCCACTCCAAAAACCAAGGTGGGAAAAAACCAAACTAACAATCAGGCACCATTACCACGAAAACATCTCGTAAGCCGAATGAGCAGCTATTTTCCCAATAGGTGGCCACTCAGTTACCTTAACTTAACTAAAAATATGCAAACATACATAAGGCGCCAACAGCACAAAAATATTTTAAACACCAAGACATAAAACAAAAAGAACCACCACAGAAGTATCGACTTGGAACGATCAGTAACACAACGTTACTGGCGGGTTTAAATCTGACGCCCGACCCACCGGCGTGCAATTAAAGAAGGCAGCATAGTTATCAACCATGATTGGGTTAAAAACTAAGCATGCAGACTGTCGCATAACATTCAAGTTATAACCTATACGTCTGTAACGTGTAATGATTTTTCTGAACTGAAAAGAAAAATCATTAATTCCTTTAAGTTTCTTAAATTTGTAAACTAAGTCACCATAAAATTCAGGTTCAGGTTCCGAGAGACGCTTTTACGAGAAGGCCTTCCGGAACGAAAAATTTATGGTGACTTTTTATGCAAATGTAAGAAATTTACAGGAAGGAAAGATTTTTCTAATTGGGGTTGAAAAAGCATTATAGATTTATGTTACAAAATGATATAACTTAAATGTGATGCGACAATCTGCATGCTTTACTTTAACCCAATCACGGTTGATTGCTATGTTCCCTCTTTAATTGTACGTCAGTGGTCGGGCGTCAGACTCTATGATGGCCCCGATATAAAGCTATTTATTTTAGTTTGATGGGACCGTAGCATTTTGTATGTTAGTTGGCCAACTGTGGTTGAACATTTTTTTTTTGCTCCGGATTTTCAATGATGTTGTCTGGAACCAAGGGATCGCCAGTAGCCGGGCACATAATTGTATCTGTTAGTCCTCGTTTTTTTTCATCAAGGCGTTTATCATTTCATTCGTTTGTCCTTGATGATTTATTGACAATTTGGTTTTTCCCATCTCGGTTTTGGTGTGGGAAGTTCTTTCTGATTACGCAATTACGTGATCATTGCTTACTGTTAATGTCTATCAAATATTACATAGAAATCAAGTACAACAACCTTTCTGTAAACAGAGTTGTTCTTTTGTTTATCAGCTAAGTTTAGTCCGTATTTCCAGGATTTTGATTTCAGTGGTTAGATGACTTTGATTTTACTATGTCATGACCATTGCTTAGCGTTTTCCTATCCCACCCCTACTATATATGTTTTTTTGCGAATAAAACAATACATTCAAACATAGTCAATCAAACACAGTTTAAGAATAGCAAGGGAACGCTATGGATCTAGTGCATGAGCATGATAAAATTAATCATTTATGTAAAACTATGTGCAATACACACACCGATGCTATCTTTGTTCCTTAGAAGATCTAGGAATTAGATCAAAACAATCCCTGCTTTGATTCTGTTGTTACATTGTCATTTTCGTCGCAAGTTTTATTGAATGGTTTCTATAGATTCAACCATTAATGGCTAGAAATGTATAGGTAAAAATGACACAAAGCAGTATACAGCAGCTAGTTTCAGCCGCCAGACTTTCTGTGCCTTGTACTGAAATATTGTAAATATACAATTCAATCTGATTCGCAACTTGAGATTATTCATGTGCGCAACCACTCAGATATCGTATGGGAGACGTGAACGACAGACAACGATCATTGTTATGTTCACGACATCGGGAATGGCTTTAAAATATAACTACCATTGTGAGGCCCTACCAGTACGGGTCTTTATTCCAATCTGCCTGAAAAGTAAATGACCAATCTACCCAGATCCTTAAAATGTTTTTCTTCAGTCCCCTTCCATATGCTCCATAAATCTTCAAACGTTTTGACTAGCTATCCAGTTCACTGATTTTTTTTAAATTGCTTCCTGGCTCCCAAAAATCCTTGATAGGGCACCCAAGCAAACATTTAAGGCTGATATGTATGGGTGGTTTGACTAATCAACTTTTTTCTGGGCAGGCTCGGAAATGCAATGCGGTTAACCAGTACAAGTGTGGTATAAGCCTTGCTTGTACACACGGGCAGCTCATCTATTTTTACAGCCCGATTTTAACCCTGCTACACTTCGCCTTATACGTATGTTGTTGCAGCTGCGTTTACAATGTATCACGCGTATTTTTTCACGATTTTGTCATTATTAACCTCATGACAAAATAATGTACAGTAGCTGTTTTATTGATATCTGAAACACTGCTAATGAAGGAATGTAAACAGCCAATATGTGATTACAGCTGTAAATAAATCCGTGCGTCAATATCCCACCTATGATTTTGTTGGAAAAATTTGTGAGTATAACATTATTTGCAAGGCAAAAATTGATGGCGTAATGTGTTGACGTGTCGTTTTGCGCTCTGACAAATTTCGAAGGATGAAACAAGTAATAAGCTTTCCCCATTGCTTTGTTTTGTCACTACGTCTTTCATTTGCATATTTTGTTTCTGTTATGCTCGTATGTTACATATGTAACCTTGAGTTAAATAAAGTTGAGTTGAGTTGAGTTGAGTAAACGGTCAAAGAAAAAATGTAAAAGTGTACACATGATCTCAAATGTCTTATATTCTAGGGTTCTTGTAACAACATTTAAAGGTTATTGTGAAAGCAGAACAACCCACTCATTGCTTTGAAATTGAGAACAAGGAATAAAAGAATAGCCGAAAAACAACTAGTCAGTAAGATGTCAACAAATTATAAAACTATTTAACGCCTTAGTTTACAGTTTGAAGTTTTTTTTTTTTTTTTTTTTTTTTTTTTTTTTGTTTTGTTTTTTTTTTTATGCTATTCGGAATAATATTCCTGTCTGTGCTTTCTTTAAGATAATAATTATATTAATCTGTTGTGCTTCTTCTACTTCCAATATTTACTGATTGTTGATGATGATTGCCTGCCATAGAGGTAACCTTAATATCTCCATGCCCTGACAAAGTTAAATGAAATGAAACAACAACAACAATAACAATAATAACAAAAACAACAACAACAACAAATGAAACAGGCCCAACATGTATGCTCAATATCGAGGTTTTGATTAAAGCTCACATTACTTTACAAACTAATCTCCTTGTCTCTGGAAATTTCATACAACAGAAATATTACGAGTTAATAGAAGACGTATGTCAGGAACACAAAGATAATTAACTCATTTTCTTCTACAGGATAGGTCCTATGATACGCAAGCCTTGATGCGTAAATCCTTATATGCATTACGAAATTTGTTCATGCAATAAACAGAAATTTTTTAGCTTGAACAATTTCAACTGAATTTTTTTTATATTTTTCTTATTTATGCTCAAAACACGGATTGTGGGTACACGATTGGTTCCGCCGAGGCGGTTCTAACGAGTACCGACAGTCTATGTTTGGAGCAACATAAGAAAAAAGGCATACCCCTGTATACCCCAGTTTTGCTGTATAAAAGTTGGGTTCAAGGGTGTATACATTACACGGACATGTTTTCGTGATGTAAAGCGGGAAATAACCAGTTGCAATGTCAACAGCTACAAGTAACGTCGGTTCCAATTATAATGGAAATAGAGAAGTCACCGACCAATGCGCTATTGTCGAATTGTCAAGTACATATAATTTAGAATGCCTAAGTTAATTTGGAGTACGATTAGCTTGCGATGATCGAACGATGCCATTGTTTGCATTTTCTCACGGTCCCTTACGGTGTCCCTACGATTCTACGGCTTTCTACAATCTCCGTAGCCTCTACTACTTTGTAATAGTTTGCAATTTTACAAGTTTTTTTTTTTTAAAAAATCGTAAGACCGTAGCCCGTAAACACATCGTACAGGCGCCATACGCAGACCATGCCATGATCGAGCGGTCACCGCACGATTTTGTATGATAATTTGGGGACAAATGAAATCGTATGGCGATCGTAGGGAGGCCGCAAGGGCTCAGTCAGAAGTCGTAGGGATTCGTCACGGACATCACACGGGCTCGGTATGATTTCCAATTAAAGTGTGCGGATACCCTACGATCTCCATACGGTTCTGACTTAGAACGTCGACGAAAGCAAGAGCAAAACGTCGCACGATTCCTGTATGAACTGTTAACATATACGTCGTAGCCCACGATCACCTACGATGCCTTAACATCGTAGGGAAAACCGCAGACCGAAAAATCATACGATGATCGGGGCAAATGTAACCTAGGCATAAAGTAACAAATTGTACTCATAAGGCGTCGAATCGAGACTGGTGAAGTTTTAACTCACTGCAATCCACAATTACGATTGGCAGAGGTGTGGCTTTGTCAGTGGGAATAAAGGATATATGTTTTGGTGTACACCGTACCAATACAGATTGTCCAACGTTTCATCAAAAGCCCATTTCTCTGATAAATTAGCAACATATATTTTTTTCTTTTTATTTTACAGTTCAATGCTAAACGGTTTGCAACTGTGCTATTGTTTTCGGGGGAAAATACCGATGACATTGCCAGGTTGTTATTCTCATTTTTATCATATTGTTATGGTTTCTATATACAGCCAGATGTGGCAATGACGTATTTTAATTAGACGGGTAACAATGCCACAATGTTATCATAAACTTTGCACACACATGACATTTCTGTGGCCTCTTGGCTCTTTGTTTACTGGAACACATGTTGCTTGTTATGGCATTTCAGTTTGGGCCGCGTTTGAAGAAAACGTTCATTCGTATTTGGTAATACTTTTACTGGTCTCCACAAGTCATGCTTGTTGAAACCACTGAGAAACTGCATAAATAAAAGAAATAAAATGATAATTTGGTTGCTAATGTTCATGTAAGAATATGTTGATCAGGGTCTTTTGTTTGCTACTGGCCAGGCTCAGAGTTTTGCACGATACCCTTATATAGCCATGTTTGTTACAAAAACAGCGTTTAATTGACAGATGTGAGATATTTGAAACTATTTTTAATTATCAAATATGAAACAACAAACAACATCATACCAATTCATGTTTTTAGTTCTAGAACCACCTTATACTTCGTCTCAAGTTGTTACTTTGAACTGTTGCGACTAAACTTGTGAACACAGTAGTTTACTTCGACAGAAACATTGAAAGAGCGTGCTTGTTCTTCAATGTCTTACATTATAAACTATAGGTATATATATGTTTTCCTAACAGTATAATATTTAGAAGTTTTCTCAGCAGGATTACTTTTCCGTATATGTATGTAGTTTATTATTTAAAGTACAACCTGTTAAACAATGATATATATGCTAAAATACATGCAACTATACAAAATACAATATAAATACAGTGCATATATGATATCTAACAGCCAGCCTACAAAGTCTTATGATGCACTGTATAATAAATAACCCCTTATAGCCCACCATTTTTCTAAAGAAAAGCTGGGGTGAGCAGGGGTATACCAATTTTTCTTATGTTTGCTCCAAACTATTGAGCTTGGGTACGCATTAGAATAGCCTTGCCGTACCCTTGAGCAAAAATATCAAAAATGTCATTTTTTGCCAGTGAATATATCATTATCTTTACATCGTATGGACAAGTTTTCGTTATGATGGTATTTTTTTCATTATGATCATGAGAGCTATCTTGATCATGATTGTGGCCCTCACATAATACTTTAAATTTCATTTTCTGGTAACTTTTATCTCACTAACCCAGCTACGGTTAAGAATTGACCTTGAATACTCATCCAGCTTCACTTACTCAATAAGTAATCTGCTTCTACCAACTTTGATATTATAAGTACAAAACGCGTTAAAAACCCTTCGTCGGCTGAGCGTTATACTGATCTATCTCCATTTTTGGGTCATAGTAAGTGTGATATACCGTTTGAATATGCTAGTGTAGTCAGATGTTCATATTTCCGCCTAGATTTTATGTTATTAACAGTTTTTAATGTTCTATGTCCATAAATGCCCAAAATTGTTATGCTATTCTGTTCTATATCCATTTCGAGCAATAAGATGGATGTATTTGGAGTAATTTAGTCACATGGCATTTTAGGGCTTATGGTCAAATGCTACTATAGCATTGGTTCCGTTCGATATTGGACTTATTATACCTAAAATGAAGTCATTAAAATGTACAGTGAGATAAATGATTTACAATACGAATTCAGCATTTTCTTACTTGGGATAATGCTTATATACACTAACTGCACTTATAAACAAGAGACAATGCTGCATTTCATACAATGGAATCTGGGTCACCAAAATGTTCCATCTCCGAGTCAAGAAAAAATGACATTTTTATGCAAAATCTTCTATGTCCAAACACAAAATTCATATTTTTTTGTTTAAAAAAAAACTTCTTCATTGAGGTAAAATCGATTTAAACCCGCCAGTAACTTTGTGTTACTGATCGTTCCAAGTCGATACTTCTGTGGTGGTTCTTTTTGTTTTATGTCTTGGTGTTTAAAATATTTTTTGTGCTGTTGGCGCCTTATGTATGTTTTCATATTTTTAGTTAAGTTAAGGTAACTGAGTGACCACCTATTGGGAAAATAGCTGCTAATTCGGCTTACGAAATGTTTTCATGGTATAAGTACCTGATTGTTAGTTTGGTTTTTTCCCACCTCGGTTTTTGGAGTGTGAATCTTTTTCTGATTGCGCCTTTTCCTGATCTTTGCCTACTTGTACCTTTTCATTGTTTACTTCATTTTTTTTTTTTTTAAATTAAGCTTATTTAGACAGAAAGACATGTTCATAATGCATGTTTATTCTCAATATGAACATGTTGATCCTATTTTAGGGTCTCAAATGTTTTAGCCCAATTTTCTATAGACTTTGAAAAATGGAGACAGAACTTTATAGCATTCAACCGGCGCCATGTTTACACTATCTGTCATTCAATACATCCCAAGAACGACTTAAAGATACTCTGATGCTAAACAAAGAATGTTCTGTAATATACCTGTATCGGTTGTTTCTTTTTTTTATATAAGATCAAAATATATTTTACGTCACTCTTGGGAACTCCTTGCTGTTCATTACGGAAACATCTCCGTTTGCACAATATATTCTATAATTCAGCTATTTTTGTTTGTATTTTTGCACTTGGTGTCCATAAAATCCTGTATTTTGTGTATCTGTTATAATCCTCTCATCGATTCGATGATAACAGATACTCGCAATATATGATTTTATTGATTAAAATCAAAAATCGATAATTTCATACCTACCCCTGATTTCCCCCATTTTTACTATATATAAGGTGCAAATCTGGGGTAGCTGTCATACGGAGATGTTTCCATGATGTAACCATGTGTGACCATAAATTGGTCAAACGTCAACCGAATGTAATGATTAATATACATACAGACCGTAATGAGCCAGAGTCATCGATGCTGCGCAACAAGTTTCATTCAAATCGGTTCCGGAATAGACGATTTATGAAGGGATTGACCATATTTGTATGTTGGCGTGACGTGTTCGAGTAGCCTAGATCAATGGCGCAAACTTTTGATCCTCCTCCTATCGTATGGTGTACGAAGAGGGTCAAAAGCACCGGTAGCAGTCCACTGCTATATTTTTACCAGTCCACTGCCAATTTTACCAGTGCACTGCTAATTTGTACCACTGAACTGCTATATGATACATAGGCTTTGATTGATTTAATACATAGTTGAATTGCATGGTGTATTATCCTAAAGAAAACTGTAAAAGCGTTGAACGTTAATAACTGTTACCTTATTTGCCTTACACTTTCAAACACTATCCAGTACATATCTACCGCTAAGGACATTAAAGTGTGTTGTAGACAACTGCCAGGAAATGTCTGCAAATCGGAGAACAAAGCGGATGTTCATTACAATAACATGTCTTAAACTGACAGAAATCATGTAAGTACTGGGTCTTATCTTTATGATCAAAGCTTAGCAATATATAACACGGTAGGTTGCCGTCTGATATGAGGCTCTACACCGGAGGCTATACCGGTATATTGCCATTTTACGACGAGTATAAGGAAATTTACCATAAGTTATATAGCCATACATGTGATGGGTGATCTCCATAACTGAGCCACCGCATCAGAAAACCAACAATCTGCATATGCGAAAATAAAGACGCAGATCAGCTTCGCTGTAACCGCGAAGCAGATTAGCACTTTTGTTTTCGCTATACAGATAGTACAATCCCTTTTCTTCTTAAATCCAAAATCGCAAACTTCTAGCCTGATTCTATAACTGTATAGGCTAGTTTGTGTTGGACCTGGTCGGAAACCCAAATTGTTGGTTTTCTCACGCAAAGGCTCAATTATGGATGTTAATCGTTTGGAATCAAACTAGCTTACATAAGTTTCATGTTATTTAAGGATTGGAAGGAAGCTAGAGTAGACAGTTTGGCGCATTCTGTAAGGAACGGATCATAGTCTTAACAAGTACATCGTTAAGTTGAAATGCCTACACGAAACAAAAGTTTAAACGATCATCTTGTATATACGCTCGTATTATGCTGGTTTGTTTGGCATCCAGATTTTCGCTCTATTTTGAAGTCTTTCTCAGCAAGAATCGCCGAACCCATCTTTACCTTGTCATAGTCAATTGGTTTATTACTGAATTCCTTGACATACGATGGCTATCTATTCTATTTAACCACATCAAACTCACTGCACCAGAAATAACGTGAAAAACATGTTTTACTTTTCAAGATATTTTATTTTAAAGTGTTTTGGTACCTTACACTATCTGTCCAGTGGAATTAATTAATATGTTTTTCAAATTAAAGAGCTTTCAAAACCATGAATTTAGATATAAAGATGATAAAAATCGGATGAAAAATTAGAAAGTTATAGGAAATTTAACATGCAAACAAATGATTGTATGGGCGCCGCCATTTTGTTATCTCTGTTATTTTTCATATCTATCTTCATATACTGCCATACGCCCTCACGGACATTCTAGGCAGATGCGCTGTCGAAAAGAATAAGGCTGAAAATTAAAGAAAAGACAGGTTGAGCCACTGCATAAGAAAACCAACAAAATGCTTGGGTGAAAAAAGGCGCAGATCAGCTTCGCGGTAACCGCGAAGCTGATCAGCGCCTTTGTTTTCGCTCCATAGATAGTGCAATACCTCTTCTTCTTAAATCCAAAATTTAAAAGTTCTAACCTGCTCCAGAGATTGTACAGGCCGGTTTGTGTCGGTCCTGGTCGGAAACCCAAATTGTTGGTTTTCTCACGCACAGGCTCAGGTTAAAAGCATTCAGCAAGACGGATAAAATATGATAGGTTAAAATAGTTGAGACTAGTTTAAAATCAGGATAAAAACAACTATTACTGGGTCTACGGCCTGGGATGTTGCAGCTTACTAACTGCGACCTTGAAAGACTCAAGGTCTGGTAAGCATGCAACATCTGCAGGGACGGCATTCCACTGGACAATAGCCAGTGGAAAGAAGTAGTACTTATAGTAGTTTGTACTTGTTTGTAACTGGCGGAAGGTCATTGAATGGCAGTATCTTGAGATTCTATTCGAAGGTTCAATGTATTCAGGAAGAGGTAAAGCAACCAGGCCATGTACTATTTTGAAAAATAGACATAGACGGGCATCTGCTCCTCGTAACTCAAGCGTTCTCCAACCGAGTTTGTCTACGGTAGCAGTAGTGCTTGACCGGTAGTCGAAATTGCTAGTGGTCCACCGTGCTGCCCGGCGTTGAACTTTTTCCAGCTGGAGTCTTTTTTCTTTAGTGTAGGGGTCCCAAACGGGGGCTGCGTACTCCAGCTGGGGGCGGACCAGTGTGCTGTAGGCAGTCTCATTTACCTTTTGGTTTTTGGTTTTGATGTTACGCTGGATGAAATGTAGCGTCCTGGTGGCATTTTTAGTTATTCTGTCAATGTGGGTATTCCAGGAAAGGCCACTGGAGATATCAACCCCCAAGTACTTCGCACTTGTGACAACCTCCAGGACTTGGCCATGCAAAGTATATGTTACATCAATGAGTCTCCTGGATGTTGTCACCCGTACTACTTGGCACTTGGAAGGGTTGAACTCCATGTCCCACCTGTCCTCCCACACAGATAGTCTGTCCAGGTCATTTTGTAGCACTTTGCCATCTTCCGTATCTCCTATTGTCAGGTACACGGCCGTGTCATCTGCGAATAGTCAAACTTGTGATGACAGTTCATCCGGCAGGTCATTGATGTAGATTAGAAACAGGATCGGACCCAGAACTGAGCCCTGGGGTACCCCAGAGGTCACCGGGACCGATTCTGATTCCTCCCCATCAATGACCACCGTCTGCGACCGGTTACCCAGGCTAGTACATTTCCTCTAATTCCATACTGGTGGAGCTTCCAAAGGAGTTTTGAGTGATTCACTTTGTCAAAGGCCTTTGGAAAGTCCAGCAGTATCAAGTCAGTTTGCTTGCCTTTACTCACATTCCTCGCAAGGTCCTCGACCAACATGGTAAGCTGCGTTTCACATGACCTCTTTTCCCGAAAGCCGTGTTGTAGATCATACAGGAGGTCATGTGCATTGAGGTGCTTTACCACAACTGAAGCAATAATGTGTTCGAGGACCTTGCAAAGTATGCAAGTCAAGGATATAGGTCTGTAGTTGGCAGCAGATGATTTGTTTCCCTTCTTAAAGATTGGGGTGACTTGTGCTTTACACCAGTCTGCAGGGAGCTTGCCTGTCTGGAGTGAGCGCTCAAAAATTATTTGGATAATTGAAGCAATTTTCTCCCGCACTTCCTTGAGCAGTAATGGTTTGAGCTTATCTGGACCGGCTGCCTTGAAGGGTTTCAGGTTTTGAAGGAGCTTGAGGATGCCATTACAGGAGATAGTAAATTCTTCCATAATTGGGTTAGAGTTTAGGATGCCTGCTGGTACTGCGTCATGACGCAATGTACCACTATCTGCCATATCTTGGATTTGCATCTTACACAGCCGAGAAAGTGAAAGGGGTGCCTTGGTAGTAAATACTGATTGGAATTGCTGGTTGTGGAGGTTTGCTTTTTCAGTTGTTTCTGTTACTAGTCCATTATCGTCTTCGAGAGGAGGTGAGCCAGTCTGTTCTTGCCTAGCACTCTTGAGGAATGAAAATAACTTTTTGTTGTTGCAGACAGTTTTCATCAGTGATGCCAAGGAGACCTTCAAGATATAAGTTGTAAGAAGCTTTGATTTAATGTTTTATACTTTTACGCAGGGATAGGAATTTGTCACGAAATTTCTGGTCTCCGTTTTATTTTGAATTTCCTGTATAAGTCATCTCTACGTCTGATCTGTCTGCGGATGTTTTGAGTGATCCAAGGTCAGGAAAATTTACCTCGGATTCTCTTCGAGGGAATAAACTTTGAGGAAAAAGTGTCTAAGGCTGTGAAAAAGTCAGACCAGAGTTCCTCAACTGATCTATTGGGGTGTTCAAGCAGGAACTTTTTCTGATAATCTCTCATGAGAGATTTCAATTTGGGCCAGACCGCTTTATTGAGAAGTGGGACTTTTCTGGGTTTCTGTTTCTGAATGGAGGGCTTTAGAGCGCAGGAAGCCGTGACCATGTCATGGTCACCAAGGCCGGGCTGGCAGTCAACCTCATCAACCAGAGTCGGGTTTGTTGTCAAGAATAAATCTAAGAGGTTGTCCTGTCGTGTGGGTGTAGTGACCATCTGGGTAAAGCCAAAGTCATTCAGTAAGTCCAGGAATAAGTCATAAGTCTTCGTCAGTGAGCAGTCTGGTTTTACTGATGGTGATCTGTATTTCCAGGTAAGTTTGGGAAGATTGAAGTCTCCGAGGACCCAGATGTTGCCCTTGGTTTCAGCTGTTTGCCTTTTTACTAACTCAATAGACCGGCGCAGTTCCAACATGCTATCCTGATCTCCTATTAAAATCAAAATGCATACTAAACTGAATTAGAATTAACAGTTAATAAGTTCTTAAAGCATTGGGGCCACCTAGTTATACATTTTGGAGAAAGCATTTCTGAAATCGTCCTAGAAATAGTGCTATAACAGTAGTTTTAAAATATTCAAAATGGCCGCCAGGAGTCTTTTGGTAATGCATGGAGTCTAAATCAAAATTCGAAAAATCAAATTAAATGAGCTGTTTTCGAATAGTCTTGAATCAAACTTTGATAGATGTTTATTTCTAGGAACAAGCAATATTGCTAATTGAATTGGCACACATTATGTAGTAAAGGAATCCTTGTATTTTGATTTTACACCATTTTTTTCAATCTCATCTAATAAACAAAATGGCGACAATCCATGTTTCATACTTAATTACCCATAACTTTCTTATTAGACCACCTATTTTCGTCAAATCTTTATTAAAATGCTTGGTTTACAAAGCTCTTTAATTTGAAGAACAATTTCATTTAGGGTACCAAAACACTTTAAGTTTCCACCCACATTTTGTATGAATTTGGTTGAAAGATTGATTCGGTAAACTCGATTAAGAACTTTTTTTCGTCTTATAATTTCTCAGATTATTGATTAATGTTTAATCTGACATAAGCGTGTTTCAGGAAACAATGGAAACTTAATATAGCAAACCACAAAATGGAAACAAGAAAACATGATATCACTAAAATGTCATTAAGTGAACATAAAGAATAAATGTGAAGACCTGTAAAGTAAGAAGAGAATTGAATGCCAAACTTATAGCAGTCTGGGTGTCGGAAGGGTAAGGTGGGGGCAGGTCATTTAAAACAAAAGTTGGTGACTGTTTTGAGCAGTTTTTTTTTTCTTCTGTTTTTATGTAGTGTCAGTGTCGCTGTCAAAGAAAAGAAGACATTATTTATTATTGTTTTTATCTGTGACACTGCCATGCTTTATTTAGTATATCTTCAATATGAGATTTCAAAATAAAGAAATATGGTGGTCGGGTGGGAATATGGGCCCCCGCCCATTGGAATCTTAAGAAATAGATCAAACCATCCATACGTATAAGCTTTTTGCGGGCTGTCCAGGTTCCCCGAGATTTTAGCTCCGATTGGCAGTGGGATCAATTTCAGGTTAACTGTTATACCAGCAGCAGAACTAATTTATTATAAACATAAACGATCTGATTGTGGACTCATGGCAGCTGGTGATCATTTTCAAGATTTCCTGACTTTCGGTATTACAATGAGCAATAGCAGGTGAAAGCAACATATACATGTTAATATAATGTGTACTTTCCTCTAGAAGATCAAAAATTAAACACACAAATGACATGTTTTGCCATGTTTAAATTTGAAGATTTTACTTCATTAGCCTTAATTAGTCAGGACCCTGTTTTATCATTTGGCATCCAATAGAACAACAAAGAGGATCATCAAACCGGACACGATGGCATGATCGGTAGTACGTCCGATTCAGATCGAAGCTGACTCCTCAAAAGATCCTCACGTCCGGCACATTTCTTTCGTGAAGATTTAGTCATGAAATTCAAAATATTTCATCGGCAACTCTTACCTTTGACGGGCATTTGTCAGTTATTATCGAAAATTGAGCACCAAGTACTGGTAACCTGCCTCTGAGTCCAATATAAGTAAGGCTAGGATAACTGACCGTTCTGACATTACCTAAGCTGTTGACTACCCGTATGAGCGAAAAGCGGTAACACAAACAAAAACTCATTTTTAAGTACCTTGTATAACAACCGTTATTGTATAATTATGTAGTCGTTGAATCTAATGCGACACCAAACCAGAAAACAATGCAAAAAACATTTTCGTAGTTCACAGATGATGTATTTGTGTGAGTCAGCTGGTCAGTATCTTTATGCCACTGCATGAATAAACAACGCCTCTTCTTCATTGAATGTATAGTCTAATCGTTTGTGGCTGTGAAAAGTAAGAAAAGAGGGACCGGGAATCGATGCAAAAGGTACAAGTAGGCAATGATCAGGAAATGGCGCAATCAGAAAGAAATTCCCACTCCATAAACCGAGGTGAGGGAAAAAACAAAACTGACACTTAAGTACTTATACCAAGAAAACATATAGTTAACCGAATGAGCAGCTATTCCCCCAATAGGCGGCCACTGAAATACCTGAACTGAACTAAAATATGAAAACGTACAATCATAAGGCTCGAACAGCACCAAAGTTCGACTCCAAAACACAAAACAATTAGAACTACAACAGAAGTATCGCCTTGGATATATCAGTAATATAAAATTACGGGAGCTTAACCCGGTGTTACAGGGCCCTAACCTCACCCTTATCCTCTGCAGCATTCACAACATTTAGCTTAGTGTTCGGTCCTCATGGTTAAAGTCCCAACACCAGTTGGGAAAGACAATGCATAAAATACAACAAAACATTTTTCTGATAACACACACGAAGAGCAGAATGACTAGCTCTTTCCCAACAAGGTAGTCATCTCAAAA
Source organism: Rugalucina vietnamica (assembly GCA_964017185.1). Taxonomy (NCBI): domain Eukaryota; kingdom Metazoa; phylum Mollusca; class Bivalvia; order Lucinida; family Lucinidae; genus Rugalucina; species Rugalucina vietnamica. The sequence continues at coordinate 57,250,470 of OZ024875.1, read as the reverse complement.
CAAAAGAAACCGAGCACGACAGAGAGGCAGGCACAATAAACAGTAGTATAACAAGCAAAGAATAATGAGGATGTGCCAGTCAACCAACTTCATTATTGTACAAGTAAAAAAAATGCTCTGGGGCAGAGCAAAAGAGAAAGCGCTGGCAAAGCAAGATGTATGGTCGGAGATTGTTATGCACCAGTCATTTGTTATCACGGCCCCCATCCCCGAAGAATAGCGAGGACTTTGACTTTTGGTCCAGCAAATCCCCGCTAAAAGCCCCATCCTGCGGGGACTGCTCGTTGGTAATACCACCCTTTTTCCCACGCAGCCTGCTATTTTTCATTTCACGGCCCTCTTTGATTATATGAAGCAAACCCCGGGTATTTCCCCCGCACTGCCGAGGCAAAACTTTGGCCGAAGCCCCGCTCAATTTTACGGCTACCCCCGCCCTCCCCCGGGATGGGGACGTGGTTACAAATGATTAGTGCGTTATGATGATACTCAACACACATTTTGAATCGTGTCTATAACCAACATTTAATATATACTTTTATGGCAGAACAGTGGACATCTTCGGTTTTAAAACAAATCATTTCTTCTCTACATATGCATAATTAAAACATAAGTTTGGCAGATGAAGCAAATACACACTACAAGGAATAAAAAAATGAAAACTGGTTTATAGATGCACTTAAAATAAACATTGACATGTGAGCTAAATAAGTTCTAAATTTCTTACGTGAAATAAATGAAGTAATTTTACGTCGACCATACATGTATCTATTTAATAAATTCTAAAATTGCAATACAAATACTCATTTGATTTGTTGTTCAAAGCCCGACCCAAAAACATAGGTCATTAGAGACGGAATCTCGATTTAAAATCTCTGAAGAAATGGAAAATCCTGGGATCGAACCATTGGCCCCTGCTTTACAAATTATAATGTGTTCAACACGTACTCATTATTATTACATTTTTAAAATAACACATTTTTTCTCAGAAAGTCTTGGACCGAATGACTGGAGAAGCCCGGGATTATACCCATCACCCCTATTTTACAAGTGGAGTGGTTTAAAACTTATAAATGACTAAAGAACGTACCACCATTATTGCGTTTTGTTACCCATTTTTCTCATGTAATATTCTGATATTGCCTCCGGTAACCGGTCGAAATTGATCGAGATGTAATTCCGCAGTTTACGTCGGGTCAATCCTTGTCGACCGAAAGCTGTACGTCAGCCTGTCATCATGGGGATCGAACAACAAACAAGAGCGCGGTTATAACCAGTTTAAGCCTCCAGTATTTTATATTACTGACCGTTACAAGGGGATATTTCTGTTGTGGTTCCAATTGATCTTTGTTCTTGTTCCCAGTCTTTACAAGACAAAAAGGTACAAGTAGGCAAAGATCAGGAAAAGGCGCAATCAGAAAAAGATTCCCACTCCAAAAACCGAGGTGGGAAAAAAACAAACTAACAATCAGGTACTTATACCATGAAACAATCGTAAGCCGAATGGGCAGCTATTTTCCCAATAGGTGGCCACTCAGTTACCTTAACTTAACTAAAAAGATGAAAACATACATAAGGCGCCAACAGCACAAAAAAATTTTAAACACCAAGACATAAAACAAAAAGAACCACCACAGAAGTATCGACTTGGAACGATCAGTAACACAAAGTTACTGGCGGGCTTAAACCGGTTTTACATGGCCATAACCTTACCCTCAGCTTCTGCAGTGGTTCATAACATTTAGTTAGTTATTCGGTCCTCGTGGCGAATCTCTAACTAGTCAATGAATCATCAAGAACAAACAAATAAATCATGATAAACATCCTGATGAATCAAAAACCAGGACTCACAGACTGAGTAAGCTGCCCGACGATGGAGATCCCTGGGCGCCGAATAACCTACTAACTCCGGAGCAAAAGAAAATCACCAGTTGGACCCCGGTGGGCCAAGCAACAGACAAGAAGCTCCGGCCCCAACCAACTAAAATGAATAGTTTTATGTCGGGGCCATCATAGAGTCTGACGCCCGACCCACCGGCGTGCAATTAAAGAAGGCAGCATAGTTATCAACCATGATTGGGTTAAAAACTAAGCATGCAGACTGTCGCATAACATTCAATTTATAACCTATACGTTTGTAACGTGTTATGATTTTTCTGAAATCATGATAAACATCTGACACCTCTTGCTTAAAGTATACGTAGATCTTCTAATGTTAAGTCTGTTGAAGGATATGTGGTAGAGTTACCTGATCTTTGATCCTCATGTCAAGTCGCTCGAAAAATACACAAAGAAGGAATCTGTCATTTATATTTTGGTGACAGAAATAAAATGCCCTTGAGGCCTGTTAACACTGCAAAAAAGGGATTCCACCTCCCCCTGAGTTCCAGAATGTGCATGTGTCATGTACAGATACATTCAAAAAAATTCCCCGAAATTCCACAAACCATAAGGTATAATCTAGGTTTCGCTCCAACACGGCCATCTAATTATAGATTATAGCAGACGATTTTGCTGCGGAATCGGGGGTCAGAAATGTCACATGTATGAGTGCGCGAAGAATTGTAAAGCAACGTTGAAAAATCGAAAGGATTATCTGCGAGGGTTTTCACACAAAAAAGAAATGGAAAAAGGAAAAATGGTGCGGGAGCATAAAATAACATTAATTTATATCTATCGTATTTACAAAAATAAGTTACATGAAATTCTGCCAAATTTATTTTGTATCGTAGTTTTATAAAAAAAAAGGATTTATTCTTTCGAAGCCGACCACCCTTTCGATGTCTTCTTAATGAAAAAAATAGTTCCTTAATTTTTATGACCAAACTTAATAAAACTCAGTCATTTTAATACAAAAAACATGTTTCGATGCAGTTTAAGATATATTTGATGTTCTAATAAAATGATTTCGTATGCAGTGACCCAGAAATGGAAGTAGCCGCTCAAATCAAAGCCGCTTATAGCAATGAAGAATCAATTTATTGTGCCCCATAACCCTTGCTCAAACTAAACACAAATAGCACTGGCTTAGGAGCCATGCAATGAAGATAAACCACGTTTCATGGGACACCGATTACCGTTTTGTTTGTGTCTGCTATGAAATCAGTTTTGTCATTATGCAACTTTTGTCCACTCTGAACATTAAATACTTCTTATTGCAACCATACATAAAGCCAAACTCACTGTCAGATCATCCATAGATGATCAACATGTGGTTTTGTTTAGAATGATAATCTGCAAAATTTACCATGAGAACCTGATGAAACTTTATGCTGAAATATTCTAACGGGATTCTCAAAGGGGGTCTTGATAGAACACAAACAACTCTCTTTTGGAAGAAATTGACAAAACTTGGGGAACCGGGATAGCCTTTTTGTGGCTTAGTTGGATGGTTATATTTCAAGCTGTTCGATGTCATGACATCCACATTTTGGGTAAAAGTCCCATAAATGGGGGCAGCGTCCCGACATGACCTTAGATGTTAACTTGGACGTAACAATTCAAAGGAACAAACAAATATTCTTTACCGCCACAACAGCGACCTTAGATGTTAACTTGGACGTAACAATTCAAAGGAACAAACAAATATTATTTACCGCCACAACAGCTGAACAAAATTTCCAGGCGCACTATTAAAACGATCGCCAGCTGATTGAACGTATTTTTCTAATACACAGTAGGCTTCTACTAGACAGCAGAATCTTCTTCTTAAATGATCATAGTGTGCACGACATCTTGTTTACGACATTTTCCACAAACTTGCTGGGAGAATATTTTGTAGGATACGACCAGGAACGTTAGCTGATATTTCTTTTACAAAAACCATTTAATTTGTTGAGATGGGCTAAAATCCCTTTAGCTTTTATATCATCTTCCATAAACAAGCCCAATGGGTTACTTATTACACCTTCACTGCTCTAGTCTGGATTTATACTAACATTTGTAAATTCTCTCGAGACTGAACATAAGAGTTGTATTCAAAATAGAAAGATAAAACAGTAATCGTCCACTTTACCTGTTAACATTCATTTTTTTCACAAACCAAATCGGAACCGACATAAGCCTGGGCGGCACACGATTATAGAAGCTTTGAGAATAGATCCCGTGACGTTTTGACGCGAATATTATCTAGAAGAGGTGATGTCAACAAATACCTCAGATATGGTTTCGGTGCTTTTAACTTGCCAGAATATGCAATCTAAATTCTCATTATTCCAGCCCTGTACCGGAAGAAACAGGTTAAACCCAAAACTATGATTGACTTCTATGAACCCCTTGTCTTGTGACAGGGGTGACATGCTGGCGTTAACGCTTGGATTGATAAGTTTTATCCAGTTATCGCTATAATAATGTGTTTCTGAAAAAAAATATGATTTGGGTTTTTTTCGGTTGTCATGTAAATTTTAATTCATCACGTCGCCAAAATCAAGCACAATGAATTACATACATTTTGTGGCAGCCTAAAGCTGCATGAATAAAAAAAGAATCCATACCACAGTTTCCCACAGTTGTCTTGGTTCAAAGTTTATTAAAGAAAAAATCAGGTTTCGGTGGTAAGCGTATTTGAACATCTTAATATGTGTGTTATAAGAGTATTATTGTGTACAGTCCTGATGATATTTATATTTTTGGACACCTCTGACAGCGTCTTCAGTTGTTATCTCATAAATAGATTCTCTAATTGTTTCCTAAGATTCATTCAAAGAAATAATCAACAGTTAGTTTAAGAGATATTGCTTCGAAAAGACAGTAATCATTCTATTTCCCTTAGAAAGACGGTCCTGTTATTGATCGTTAACTAAGATATTATCTTTTTTCTGAAGAGGTGTGTCACTAAGAAAAAACGTCAAACTAAACAAGATTTCTTTTCTTTCAAATTGGAAAGTAGAACAGAAACAGTGTTGTATATGTGAAAAATGAAGTTTGAAAACATAAAATGGCATATCATGTGGACAGATACCTTCATAATGGAGCAGTCACTATAGTAAACAATAGAAACCATACACTGCACTATGCCATTGAAGAAGAAATAAAATCGCGAACCTACTAAATCAACCCTGCAGTCGGTTGTTGAGGAGCGCGTTTGTTATTATTTCAAAGGGGCTTTTTCTTATATCAAAGGCACAAAGAAGGCTTTAAATTGCATGGTGTCTACATTTCGTCTGTAGCTGACATTGGGAAAATGAAAAAAAAAAAAAAAAAAAAAAAAAAAAAAAAAACATAAGCTATTTATTTTCAAGCTAATATATACTGGTTTAGGTTTTTTTTCAGAGACACGGTCATATGTAAAACCTATAGATTTCATATTAGAACATTAAGAAGGCGGAGTGGCAGTGTATGTTTATAATATGAGATGTTTGAAAATGACAATATATCTTTGCCTCTTTAAATTTCAACCATTTTTAGGTTTATGACATAAAACTATATCAATAAAAGAGAATCTAATAAAATCATTGTCCAAATTCTAGGAAGTTACTATTGATTTAAATGCGTGGCCTTATTATATTTTTGTTCTAGAGAATCCACTTAGAAGTACATGTACTAGTAATAAGCTGTAATAATATATACTTAAATGATTTATATCGATATATATCGAATGAAAACAAATCTTAACAAAGGCAATTTATTGTCTTAACACAGCAGTTAATGAGAATCTGCCAAACAAAGATAGACTGGCGTAGACGTTTTAAGTCAAATTAAAATGATTTATACTCAGTCTGTTTTGATACTGTTTTAGATAATTCTGCAAAATAAAACTGAAAAGAAAAATAATTATCATGTTAACATGCGATATTGACGCCAGTGAGTGCATAAATTAATGCCAAATACCAACTCGATGAATTTCAATAAATCCCGAAAGTCGGCTCTGTTAAGTAATGTTTCGGATGCAGATGATTTTCATATTTTAATAAAGAATGATACTAAGTGCTTGGTCAACAACTAAGATCATATTAGACATTTTTCACTTTCGAAAGTAAATTTCGCTGTTGTTGTCACTAACGGATTTCGGCTAGATTAAGCCATATTTGATACGAAGATGACTGGTGATATGAAACTTAACTCGGTCAATAGCCAAACGGAGACGAATAATATAAGACATGCAAAAAAAAAAAAAAAAAAAAAAAAATGAGCCGCAAAGCGAGAAAACCGGTCTTCGAGAGTTCCGACAAGCTCCGACACAAACCGGTCTGTACAGTCTCTGAAAAAAGGCTAAAAGCTTGAACATTTTGATTCAGAAAGAAGAGGGATTGTACTATCCGTGTAGCGAAAACAATAACTGCATAGCTGATCTGCGCCTTTGTTTTCGCAAAGGCAATAATCCCGTTGTCACACGATGCGGGTCAAATAGTCCAGGACATTTAGCTCTGTAGCTCAGTAGATAGCGCGTGGGAAATAAAACCGAAATGGTCAGGGTTCGAGTCCGGGTAGGAACAAAGTTTCTTTTTTTTCTCTCTTTTCTTTATTTCTTCCTTTTTTGTGGATTAAAGTGTCTAGTGGGACGGCAGCTCACATGTACCTGTATAGGTTTTCCTCTTGATGATTTTACACCGATTGAAGCCGGGAACACGATCGTAATTTTCGGAAGAAGCCGAGCGGACCCGCGACTGTTCCTCACGTCAACATTTCTTTCCTGAAGTCTGGTACAGTGAATGTGGCTAGGATAAGTTGACCGCCTCGAATGACTTAAAATGACGCAAGGCACTAAATCAAATTGTATAGTGTACATGCTCAGATATATGTGCATTTATTAGATGTAAAACTACAGTTTCACGTGCTGTCTCGTGAGCGAACATAAATTAATTAATTCTGGTTTGTTTATATTTCTAACAGATTGTCTGCTTTATGAGGTTTATTTTGTCGATGTTTCGTTTTGAGTCCATTCAACAGTCATCTGCATATCATACGAAGTGCGATGGAGGTAATATACTACATGTACGAGCTATATTATGCCTAGCCACATAACTATTTTTATTTGTTGTAGATCTTCAACAGTACAGTACAGTACAGATCGCGCAACGCCCAAAAAAATTTAATCCCTTCTAAAAACGTTTTGCGAGTGACTCGCGAGTCATTCGCGAGTGACTCGCGAGTGACGCGCAAGTTTTACGTAATACAGTTTGCGAGTGACGCGCAAAGTTCTTTTGGTTCGTCGCGCATCGCGCATGGATCTTATAAAAGGTATTTGTAAATTACTACTTTTTTGCTTAGTTTCAACGCCTTTATTGTAAATGACGCTCAATTTAACTACAACTACATGTACGTTTGGCAATTAATCAGTTGTTTTGTCCTTTATGTTTGGGACTATTTCGGACAGTCCTTTATGTTTGGGGCTCTTTCGGACATAAAACCCCCCAAAAGACAATTAACTTGTTCACTGTGAAGTACATGCTAGCCAATTAGCCAGGCTACTGTATGACAATGAGTTTGTGTAAGTCAATCATCAAAACTGTTTGAACCATAACAAGTCATTTTAATCAAATGAAAAAAAAAAAAAAAAAAAAAAAAAGATTGAGGCTCATCTTGCTTACCTTAGTTTTCTATCATCTACATAGATTAAACCACAGCCCACCGCGTAAAATTGCATGCGCGCAAAAAGCTTAGACTAGTATTCGCGTATGAACTTGCTGGGGTTTTATTTATATTTTCCTGCTTTTTATATTTTTTTTTGTTTTTCGTGTAACTGAAATTGATAATCGGGACGTAAAACCACAAATTCAAATAATACAGGTTTATGTTGTAACAAGTTGGTTTCACAGCTGCATATAAATATACATACACGACATACTGTACATGTTTGTGTGTTTAAATTCAATGGTGTTTAAAGATTCACCACGAGGACCGAACAACTACAATGTAACTAATTTATGCACGTTTTGATAGTCATTACGAAAGCATACCCATGTAATATACTGATTTTTCCAAAGTTGAAAAAAAAAAAAATAAAATTTTTATGTAGATTTTGTTTCCTTTTCTTATTTTTGCTCAAAACATAGAGCGGGTACACGTTAGAACCGCCTCCGCGAGGCGAGGCGGTTCTAAAGAATACCCACGATCTATGTTTTGGAGCAAAAAAAAAAAAAAAGAAAAAAAAAAAGAAAATGAGGTATACCCCTGTATACCCCAGTTTTGCTATTTGAAAAGTGGGGTTCAAGTGAGCATACATTACACTGAAATGTTTTCGCGATGTTTAAGTTATATAATTTTGGAAGTAGCTGCTCACTCGGCTTACGATATGTTCTCTAAGTATAAGTATCTAATTGTCAATTTGTTTTTTCCCACCTCGGTCTTTGGAGTAAGAATTTCTTTCTGAATGCGCCTTTTCCTGATCATTGCCTACTTGTATCTGTTTAATTACCGAGACTGAGAAAACGAATGCTTGGTTTAAAAATTCTTCTCCATACGTGTTTTAGGGATAGCTAAGGTATGTGACGGAGCTCACCGCAGATCTTCTGTTTACACTATTTTCTTCTCATTATTTAGATAGAAAATATACAGTGTATCAATTTTCCTTCGGGTCAGACGAATATTCTACATGTATATGTATCTCTAGCCCAGTGGCTTTGTACTACCTTTGTACGAACCATATCTACGTGCATTAAGTATAAATATTTAGAGGGACCAGGCAGTAATCGATGCAATCAAATGACATACATGTTGACATCAAGCGGGCATGACAGTTCAACATGAAACATTTTTTTACAACACACCTTACGAGAAAGATTGCTTAAATTGTATAAATCGCGCATATCTTATTCACGTCGCGCGTGTTTGACAAATGGTTTTGCGCGTTTGCGAGATGATCGCGCGAGATTGCGCGAAGTTTGCGAGTGACTCGCGAGTAAAGATAATTCCCTACGCTCAGCCACGCGCAACGCGCAAATGCGCGTACGCTCAAGGCATCGCGACAACTGTACATATCCAGTGCGATGACTATGATGTAGGAAATTAATTTTGCAAGCCATAAGCTTAATAGAAAGGTGCAAGTAGGCAACGATCAGGAAAAGGCACAATCAGAAAAAGATTCCCACTACAAAAACCGAGCTGGGAAAAAAACTAAATTTTCAATCAGGTATTTATACCATGAAAACATATCGTAAGCCGATTGAGCAGCTATTTTCCCAAAAGGTGGTCACTCAATTACCTAAACTTAACTAAAATATGAAAACATACATAAGGCGTTACAGCACAAAAAATTAAACAAGACATAAAACAATAAGAACCACCACAGAAGAATCGCCTTGGAACGAGCAGTAATATAAAATTACTGACACCATTGTAAATGTTAACATTGTATATGATTTATATATTAAATTTCTGTATGGGAGACATTTTTTTGGCATTTTACCTATGCATGAAGATTTTTTTTTTTGTTTTGTTCTTTGGTTTGTATTTGTATATAATATTATTATAAGCAAATATATTGTCAAAGATATACCAATGAAGGTATATACTGTACATGTGCCACTATGTTAACAATCGCATGGCGATAACAAAAAGTTGACATCGGTTATGGTCATATGAAGACGGGACCTCAGTTTATAGTGTCAATATCAAAGCATGAGCAGCCCGGAATCGAACTAGCGACTCCTAGTAATACACACGAGTGTCTTAAATAATCAAATTCCGCATTGGAAGCCGTTAAAATGGTGGCATTGTACACGTACCAAGCATTTGTAAGGCTGACTCGCATTGAACGAGTAATGTATCTTAAATTGCAAACATTCTAATTAATTTATATGTATTGTGCGATTTTGTAAACAAAGGACCTTTTTGTCGTGTCAAAGGTCACTTCTGGTTCTTAATTCCATTAAAATTAGACAGTTAAACGGGAAGACGACAAAAATCATTGTTATAATTGGGCAAATAGGTCACTGTATAGGCGGCAACTTCAATACTCATATCTTGGCGTGGTCGGCTAGTAGGGAAATTATAGAAAAGTCGAACTCAGTCAGCCTAGAGTGCTGTCACATATTTACAATTAGAGATCAGCTATCTGTTTTTGTCCAATCCAGTGAAAGTCGTATTTCATTCATATTTTCTAATGGAGAACATGTGAGTTGAATTCTTTAGCTTTTACCTAGGTCAAAAGTCCGACCGGGACTCGAACCCAGGCCCCCTCGCGTTTCGTTCTCGCGCACAGCCTACTGTGCTTACGAGTCAGATGTCCTCAACAAAATCATTTTGTACCTGTCTTATATCAAATATTTGTTCTCGACATGTGATTTTACAAGCCGACTGAATGAACCACTACGACATGAAGCCCTCTACGGAACGTGCGTGCGTGGTTGTGTGTGTGTGTGTGTGTGTGTGTGTGTGTGTGTGTGTGTGTGCGTGCGCTTAAAATTCAAAAGCATAATGTTGTCCCGTTTTATGGTTAAGCTAGGTATGCAACACGTACTGAAAAAAAACCTAGATATTTCTGAGTTTGATGAATATTTATTTTCTTGAAAATAATACTGTGTTAGTTTGAAGCTTAATTATATTTATTTGAATTCATCCAGATAAAAGCACGCATACTACAATAATAAATGAGGATCAGAAGGAAAGCCTATCACTTGCAAAATTCATCTCATCGCACTCGATATGGCTGAAATACTGTTAAAGGTCTACAAAACCTCAAATTGTTTTGTGTGGCTATATATATTGTAGCTAGGATATCGCACTTGTGTAATGCAGATGACTGTTGAATGAACTCACAACGAAACATCAACCAAATAAACTCCATCAAGTTTTCGGTTATTTGTTTGAAACACACGTATAAACATGCCAGAATTAATTATATTCGCTCACGAGACAGCACGTGAAACTGGAGTTCTTGCGCCTAATAAATATAAATATATACTATGCAAAATACATTTAGCAATGTTCATTACAGCCGCCAGACTCTGCACATAATTAATAAAAATAGATTTTTTTAAATAAAGGCACAAGTGGCGAACCTTCGACAAGATGTTTCAAGCGAAAACTTTCGAAAATAATCAAACGTTACAGCGATACTGACGTGACGTCAGAATTAAAGACACATGATCAAAACTGACAGGTCTACTTTAAGGATGATGCCGACCGTAAAGGTGATTTTAAACGGCTCGATAATGTTTTCTTATTTTTATTTTGAAGATACTTTAATATGTTTACTAAATGCACAGTAAAACGTTGGACTCACCAAGCTTAATTTTGATTTATACCGGATGAAGGCATTACGTGTGCCGAAAAGAAACCTTTTTCGCTAGTTGCTACTACATTTTGGCAATAAAAAATTCGAAAAGTACAATCAGAACTATCCAAATACCATACATTTCATCAAGACTAGACGTTGTTGAGTGTATATAAGCATCATCAAGTGTGCGCTTTGCCTAAAAGTGTTATTACGAGGAGATATTTTGTTAATTTGTACTTTTATGGTTATTTTCTTTTTAACCTTCTTAACGTAGCAAATCTAATATTTTTCCAAAACTCGCCGATAAATTTCCGCGTTAAACTTTTCGTTGCAAGACCATCTTATAACAAGTAATTTGGTGAGAAAAAATCATGTTGTCAACGAAAAGAAAAAAAAATACTACAGCCAACTATGTTACACCCCCCTCCTGGATTCTGCTTACGATTTTAATGATTTCTGTACGAGTTTAAATTGCACTGTAAAATTGTAGACCATAATGTTATACATGAATGTGTAGCGCGAAGTTTCGTAGTTGACATTCAGTAAAAGCAAAAGAACATACTGCTTGCTTGTATAATTAGACGTGTAGTTTAATGAGCCCAGTGTCTCAAATTTAAAAGTCATGGCGCCATAAAACGTCGCACGAAATAGATCTAAATGCAACGTAACGTCGCCTTTATTATGACGTCATTGGAGTCATTCCTATTCAAAAACTTCATCAAATTGTACATACGCTATTAAGACAATTATTTAGTAAATTTGTTTTACATAAATCTTCCATTTTCAAAATCCGAAGCTGGCGATACATAGCTCCCAACAAAAATTATTTCCCATGTTGTCGGTATAATCCTTAAAGACAGATGTACGTAATTGAAGGCGCTCAAAGGAACGTGCGTATCTAAGGGTCGAAACGTCATTTTTTCGCCGCATTCGTAACGTCAGTTTTCGCTCGAAACGTCATTTCTAGCGTCTGTTTACGTTCGGAATACGAAACTATATTCATACAATTATGCAGAGGACTTCCGAAATGTAAAAAGTTTGATATTATATATTAGTTTTGCTCAAAATATAGATTGTTGGCATGTTATCCCGAAGAAAACAACATTTCCGTGACAGTTAGCAATATTGAATACTAAACAGTGTCGGAAATTTTGGCGCAAAATCGACGTCGCGCGTAAAATGTACTGAATTCAGCAATTTCTACCTCTGTTCGCACGCCTATAGCAGAAAAACGAATCCGGTAACTAAGGACTTTCTCTTTATCTATATGTAGTTCAGGAATTTCTCTAATACATATCAGTTTTTTAAAAAATCCTACCGTGGATTTTTTGAAATATATCAAGAAAATTAACAAAAAGGGGGTCTAAAAATCGTATTTTACGTTGACGTCAATGTATTTTCGCTCTCAAATTTGACGATTTTGAAGGCCGATATCTCGAAAACAAGCTCGGAACGGTATCGATTTCTTTTCATTTTCGTATGTAGGACATCAAAATACACTCACATGCAAAAAATAAAAAAATTCTACCGTGAGGTCAATTACGTACATCTGGCTTTAAGTGGGAAACCGAAATCATGTTTGAGCAACTGTTTAGTCATCAACACAAAGGAAAAACAAAACAACGTTTTGAAATGAAATTATATCGTCTAGAAATAAAGATCCAAAGTTTTTTAATTTGACATTTTTCTCTGACTTCTTCATTATCGCCTTACAGTTACGTTTCTAAGTTTTATTGCCTAAAAAACGGCATTTAATTTAATTGCCTGGTGCACACCAATGTGATAAAATAAAGTTATTTAGCAAAATTCCCTTTCATGGCACACCAATGTGATAAAATAAAGTGTTTTTGCAAAATTCCCTTTCATGGCTTAAAAACGTAAGATAAAAGACTGAGTTAAACGTCAGCGTTATATCACCAGCATTACGCGTTATGGCTCAGAAACTTACTAGTTTTACTCGCCACGGAATTGACCACAATCTGTTTCGTTTGTCTTGTTTTGTTTTTCTGAAATCCATGGAAACCAAGACACCCGAAAGTAAGAAAACTTCGACCACATGACGTCAACTTGACGTCGGATAAAGTTTGTTCCACCAAAGCCCAATCTCATTTGTTACATAATCACCATCGTTGATAGAGAAGAGGTGAAAATGAAGGGAAACAGATGGACTATACAAAAGTCAGTTGTTTGCATTGTGTTTAATGGTTGTGAATTTTGCCTTCACACCCCTTCTGTTCCAAAAGCCCCTTTAAAGGATGGCGTTTCTAATTCTAATTAATCTTACCATGTGCCTAAGACCCTGTTCTTGTCACTTAAATGAAAAAAATGTCCATAGTTGCTCTAAGGTGAGAAAAAAAAATGAAATATCAACATTTGCTAAGTTTATTTTGCATAGTATATCTGTACATATACACTATACTATTTGAGTTAGTGCTTTATGTCCGCGGAAAACAAATTAAGCCATTCAAGGTGGTCAACTAATCCTAGCCACATTATTCCTGTATAAGCCTTCAGTATATAAATATTTTCATGTCTCCCGGAAAGAAATATTGACGTGAGGATTCCTTTGCAGATTCTCTCTTCTACCGAAAAATACGATCGAGCTTCCGATTTCAATAAGTTAAAAAGTCAAGCGAAAAACATACGTGTGGGCTGCCCTCTCACAAGGCACTTCAATTCCTTTACGATTTTAGCATTTAATGCAGTAGGTCCTTTCATAATTCTTGCTTTTGCCCATAAATGTAATATATTTTTTATTTCCGAAGCTTTATTGTCACAGGAAAGACAAAAAAGAAAAGAAGAAAATAAAAAAAAAGAAAAGAAATTGGTCCGACTGCGGGACTCGAACCGAACCCAATCCCTTTTGCTTTTAATTCTTGCACGCAACTACTGAGCTACAAAGATAGATGTCCCAGACTAATTTGATTTTGTGCCTGCTATCGATAATTCTTGACAAAGTAAGTGTCATATCACTCCTCGTCTTCGTTTCAGATATGGATTGAAAAGTAATCGCCCATGTTACCAAAAGTCGCAAGAGACTGCGACAGTTAAATTTACTTTCAAAAGTGAAAAAATGTCTATTTGGACGTTGTTTTAACTTTATGACACGTTTACCCAACATATGGTGGATTGCCATGATACGTTATGATACAGCATTGTCCAAAACAATCATCTGGTGTTGAACAGTATGTATTGCAAATATTATATATATTGCTATGACGCTGTATAATAAAACATCGTCAACGAGTCGATGAAGTGCATGTACGTAAAGAATGTGTACCCCATGTCAATTTACTACATCGCTTATCGCAAGAGTCATAGCTTAATGGTCATACCACCCGGTTTGTAACTGTGGTGTCCCGGTTCTATTCCCACATGAGGTAAAAAAACTAAACGTAATTATTGTTTTTTATGAAATAATTTATTAAATAAAATGCACGTTTTGTTTTTTTCAAAAGTAATCATAACAAGAAACGATATTTATACGAAACTGAAATGTATGGGAAAATTAATGACAAACCAGATAATCAACAACACTGAACTCTAAAGCAAAAGGAAGCTCTTATATCAAACTGCTGCTGACCTTTTCATTGGTTTCTTTTTAAAAAAGCCAACGTGTCTAACATAGCAATAATATCAAGACCTCATATACCTATGAATTTACCATGCGTACTCGTACTAACAATCACGAAGAGTCCCGAAGAGCATAGGAACAAACACGAAGTGTTCCGAAGATATATTTAGAACGGACTATAATTATTTACTACTATAATTCAACGACGTCAGTTGAATGTTGGTGGACAATACCTGTTGGCTCATCTGCGTGTCGCACAATCCGTGAAACATCATCTCAAAACCCGTCTAGTTATCTCATAAATCGTTTCGCTAACGATCTTATGAAGACCCATTTGTTGAAATAATTAACAGTTTAAAGAAGATATACTGCATCACACAAGCAGTAATTATTCCATTTTCATTAACGAGACGACCCTATTGATCATTAAGCATATTATCCTATTCTGAAGTAGTGTCTCACTAAGAAGGAGTGTCGAAAATAAAGAAACCTTATTCAGAAAGTGAAGTAGGCAAAACAATGTTAAGGTTAAAAAACATCAGTATACAAAAACCGTGCCTGGCAAATTGAGATTTTAAAGTAGCATTCATGTAACCCATAACATCACAAAAATAAAACTAAACTTAAGATAAAAAAGAAACAAAGAAAGAATTAATTAAATAAAAAAGAAACACGTGGGAATGAGCATGAGGGAAAACGTGAGTATTAGCAAACAGATGAAATGGCTAGCTTTCAGCGAGCTATTTTATCTGTTTACGGTCCGAGCGTGGTAAATCGGTTTATTTTTGGTCACAGGGTAGTAATTCACTTTATAATGCAACAAAAGCCGATAAATTTCGCGAAAAACAAACTCACCCGATGTGAGGAAATTTGCTTTTCGACTTTTTGTTTATTATGTCAACAGCTCAGCAATCACGCCGCGGAACGACTCCTCAAATTCGCCACCATAGCAGTGCATTTTGTTGATAATTTATATTTTTACTTGTCCATTTTTTCATCTACGTAATGTTGCATAACAATGGCGTAGATTGATGCCACAAAAACGTGACTAAATTTGACGTCACTGGAGCGCTTTTTTTTTGGTGCGTTAAACAAACTTGCAACGCGGTCTTTATGTAGTCAGTAGAGATGACCTTTATTAGGTCAGTAGCTAAATAAAGTTTCTATTTATGAACCCTCCTTTATCAGGCCGATATGTAGAGTTGTTGTATCATAATGTTGTACATGCAGTCCATGAGTTAACCTCGGCAGTAATGGGCGTAATCGCAACCGAAAACATCAACAGATGATGCTACGCGCCGCGTGGTATGTGTGTGTGTGTGCGCGCGCGCGAGTGTGTGTCGTAAAATCAACGCTAATTGTACATAAAGTCAGGCGTTAATGTTTATGTTAAGAATGCTAAATTATGGATGCCGTGAGTGACTAATTGTCAATAAAAATCTGAAGCGCAAAAAGCTTAACAACTATAATATGCATGTTACTTATTATATTTCTTACGAAAATGAAAATGCGTTACTAAGAAATGATACGTAGTTTGTAAAAATCCCACGTCCTTGATGGGATTCAAACCTCAATCGCCGGGGAAGAAGTTCAATGCTCTTACCGCTGAACCAAAGAGTCGACTCCCTGACGCAGTATGTCAGAGATTGTACAATATATGATACATTGTATCGAATAGCTATGCTACTTATAGAAGCTACGCATCATATGATCTGCCAACCCGACCGTCCAACCACGGCAGATGAGCGAGTAATCAGTTATGATTACGAGAATGTCATTTTTATGACTGTATGACTCAATTGGCCCATCTCGGACGAGCCCCCATCCCCCCCCCCATCTTACGAATATGAAATTTGTAACTAAAAATGTTGCGTAGTTTGAACAAAAATCCCATGTCCCTGATGGGATTCGAACCCCAATAGCCGGGGTATAAATCCAATGCTCTAAACACTGAGCCAAAGAGTCGACTATTTCTGTGAGTCCTGGTTTTTAATTCATCAGGATGTTTATCATGATTTATTTGTTTGTTCTTGATGATTCATTGACTAGTTAGAGATTCACCACGAGGACCGAAGAACTAACTAAATGTTATGAACCACTGCAGAAGCTGAGGGTGATGTTACTGTATGGCCATGTAAAATCTATTTAAGCCCCCCAGTTATTTATAACTGACCGTTCCAAGGCGGGACTACTGCTGTGGTTCACAATTATCCAAATTATTTCAATTATGTGTTTTATGTTGCATGACTTTGTGGCCACCTGAATATAATTTGGCTGTTCACTTAGCCATCTGCATTTTATTTGTTCTGTCCAAGCTAGCACTGTGACCACCTCACTTCAATAGCTGCTCACTCTACTCTCCGTTATACATGTTATACGTTGGTACCTATGTTTTATACTTCTTATTTTTTTTTCCTTATTGCTTGTTTATATTTGTGTATATTAGAGCCACTGCAGAAGCTGAGGGCGAGGTTATGGCCATGTAAAATCGATTTAAACCCGCCAGTAACTTTGTGTTACTGATCGTTCCAAGTCGATACGTCTGTGGTGGTTCTTTTTGTTTTATGTCTTGGTGTTTAAAATATTTTTGTGCTGTTGGCGCCTTATGTATGTTTTCATATTTTTAGTTAAGTTAAGGTAACTGAGTGGCCACCTATTGGGAAAATAGCTGCTCATTCGGCTTACGAAATGTTTTCATTGTATAAGTACCTGATTGTTGGTTTGGTTTTTTCCCGCCTCGGTTTTTGGAGTGGGAATCTTTTTCTGATTGCGCCTTTTCCTGATCTTTGCCTACTTGTACCTTTTTCCCTGATGCAGAATGTCATAGATTGCACTTATATGATACATTGTATCGAAAAGCTATGCTACTTACAGACGCTACGCATCATATGATCTGCCAACCCAACCTTCCAACCGCGGCAGATAATCTCGAATAAACGAGTGCTGCGATGGGACATAACATATACTCAAGGACTTTCAAAACGCCTCACTTGTTTTATTGCTCGTTACTCTTAGAATACATGATATATCGGCAAATTTGTTTTTGAACTTAAACGTACTGCAAGTCTACTACACTTCGGTACCAAAACCGAAGCGTAAACGCCAGTACGTAACGTCATACACGATGAATTCAAGCGTTACCCAGAATTCAACAAAACCAAAGTATGGGGAATGCAAAAACATGATTTGTGGAAAGAAACACCAAAAGCCAAGCAAATGCTTTTGGTTTGCTCCCATTTGTACTAAACCAGCGGTAGTTACATCACTTTTACGTTTATTAAGAAAACTTTATTTTTGCGAGTAAAATGAAATGAATTTCAAAGATTTTGTGCACAATGAATAGGCAAAGACTTACGTTAAACTACAATTACTTTCGACGCTGTAATCGAATGGCTAGAGGTATTTTGAACATTTACGCTTGACGTCATCAAATAACGTTAGCGCCTCAAACGACATTGAAAGAATTTGCCTTTTCTTGTGCTTAAGGTCGATAGCTATCACAAGAGACGGTTTGTGGTTACAAAATCCGTTTATTGTAGCCGTTTTTTTTTTTTTTTTTTTTTTTTTTTTTTTTTTTTTTTGCGTCTCGATGACGTTTGTGAAAACAGCTGTAGCAAACAAATGAGCGAACACATTTTTATGGATCTTTATGGATAAACATTATTTATCGTGTTGGCGTACACGATACTATGTTTATTTTGTAAATCCGCTCAACTTTAAGTAATTTTTTTAAGCAAAATATAACCGATGTACAGTGAGGCGTTTTCAAAGTCATCTAGTATATTATACAATGATTTCGCTTCCAGAATATAATCTATGAAAACAATAAGCCATACGTTTTGCACCAATACTGCAGCACGACAGTTAATTGGTTCTTTTGCTAACCATATAGATATAAAATCTCTCCCTTCTTTGCCTCTGAATCAATATAAGACATTCGCACAGCGACAGCACATTAAATTAACAGATTAAAGTGAACACGCGATGATGTTTATCACTAAAAAGCTTGGGAAACAAATTCATAAGGTAGGATTCTTGAAGTTTTGTTTATACGTCTTATTTTTTGTTCATGTTTTTCGTCTTTTCTACTGTAATATTTTCTAAGGATTCTATTCAACAAAATACTATAAACTAAAACTATAAATCAACATGTATATTTAAATAACCATGACTTGTCATATTTAACAGAAAATGACTCTGAATTTGACATAATATACTGTCCGTTTTTGGTTGATGACGTTTGTGGCGCTTTGTCTGGTGAACACATTGTTCAGCTTGTTGGGTTTGCTATAGTCTGCAGGGTTATCAATATTTTAAACTTCGTAAAATAGATTCTAAAATTTTGCGGACACTTTAAGCTAATATCCAAATTTCATGTTAGTTTAATCAGGGCCTAAACTTAATCTTAATTTGGTATACTGTACACATGCCGATTACCAGCAAACTTCCATGCATGAACATACTACCTCTGTTAAATCGACTGATTTGTGGTGCCTTAGCTAGGGGATTAAGATTTAAGTTTCATGCGATGCTTGGATAATCCAGCATTTTATTTTTGAAAATATCCCGGCAAAATTTTGGACGGGATGATTAAAATTGACAAAACTGTTTGTTGACTCTTTGGGCTAGCATACATATATGTTTTGCTCACCTGAGCCGAAGGCTCACAAAGTGAGCTTATAGGATAGCCATGCACCTTCGTCCGTCCGTCGTCGTCCGTCCGTCGTCCGTCGTCTGTCGTCCGTCCACAATTTCAAAGATCTTCTCCTCTGAAACCGTTTGGCCAATCAAAGCCAAACTTCATGTGGAGCATCCTTAGGAAGGGGGAACAAAGGTTAATATAAATGGTCCAGGTTACATGACCAAGATGGTCGCCATGGCTATAAATAGCAAAAACATGTAAAAATCTTCTTCTCCAGAACCAGTGGGCCGATTTCCACGAAACTTAATATGTAGCATCGGGGACGCAGGCCCATCATAGTTTATACAAATCATGACCCTAGGATGGCCTTGACCTATTTTACGGAAAGGTCAACTTTGGTCGCCAATGCATTTGAATGGGAAAAATAGTAAAATGCTATTTAATGGGTAAAACTTACTGGGAATAGGCAAATGGACAGAAGATTAATGTTAATGGATAATTTTAGCCCCTGGGGGGGTTGTCTGCCCCTGCCCCGGGGCTATAAACATGTATATTTCCATATTAATGAAACATCTTATGGAGCATCCTTGGGAAGGGGGGAAAAAGTTCATATAAATTGTCATGGAAACATGACCAAGATGGCTGCCATGGCTATAGATAGCAAAAACCTTTAAAAATCTTCTACTCCAGAACCAGAAGGCCAATGATTTGAAACTTGGTGTGAAGCATCAGGGACTGGAGCTCTACAAAATTTATATAAATCATGTCCCTGGGATGACCTTGGCATATTTTACGGCAAGGTCAACATAGGTCGCTCATGCATTTGAATGGGGGAAAAGTGTTAAAATGTCATTTGTAGGGAAAAACTTGCAGGAAATGTGCAAATGAACTTAAGATTGATGATTCTGAAAAAATTTGGACGCCAGGGGTCTGTCTGCCCCCACCCCGGGGCAATATACATGTATATCACAGTGATATTCAAAGATCTTCTTCTCTGAAACCGCTTGGCCAATCAAAGCCAAACTTTATGTGGAGCATTTTTTTTTTTTTTTTTTTTTTTTTTTTTTTAACTCAAGCTTCTCCGAAGGATGAGGTGATATGTGGAGCATTCTTAGGAAGAGTGAATGAACGTTTATATAAATGGTCAAGGTCACATGACCAAGATGGCTGCCAAAACCCTTAAGCATCTTCTTCTTCAGAACCAGACGGCCTATGATTTTGAAACTTGGCATGAAGCATCAGGCAATGAAGCTCTACAAAGCATGACCCTTGGATGACCTTGACCTATTTTACGGCAAGGTCAATTTAGGCCGCCCATGCATTTTAATGGAAAAAATAGGAAAATGTCATTTAATTGCAAAAACTTGCAAGGAATGAGCAAATGGACAGAAGATTTATGTTTATGAAAATATTTTGGGCCCAGAGGGTTGTCTGCCCCTGCCCCGGGGCTATATACATGTGTATGACCATAATATTGAAACATCTTCTCTGAAACCGCTTAGCTGATCAAAGCCAAACTTTATGTGGAGCATTCTTAGGAAGAGTGAATGAAAGTTTGTATAAATGGTCAAGGTCACATGACCAAGATAGCCGCCATGGCTATAAATAGCAAAAACCTTTAAAATCTTTCTTCTCCAGTACTAGAAGGCCTATAATTTTGAAACTTGGCATGACGCATCAAGCAATGGAGTATAAATCATGACCCTGGGATGACCTTGACCTTTTTATGGCAAGGTCAACTTAGGTTGCCTAAGCATTTGAATGGGGAAACTTGTTATTTTGTCATTTGAAGGGCAAAACTTGCAGTAAATTTGCAAATGACTGAATCTTCATGGTTTATTAAAGAAATTGACTCCAGAGGTTGCCCTGGCCCTGCCCTGGGGTTATATACATGTATATTACCATTCAAGTCAAACAAGTTTATTGGTATATATCTCAGGTCTCAGGTGAGCGTTTACAGGACCATTGGTCCTCTGGTCTTTCTTAACATCCAGAAATGAAAGCATTTGCTCAAATGCGTCACAGACAGGTCAATTCTTTGGGGACGATTTTACGCTGGTAATTAATACATTTAAATAAATGCTGTGTCCTTAATATTCTCCATAGAGAAGTGGATTGTCTGCTGCCTGACTTGTACATGTATTGTTGAAAATATGAAGAGGAAGATAATTACATTTACAGAATTTTGATACATGTACTTGATTTACATCGTATATCGAATAATCACACAGCCGGGCAGTACATTTACACCAGTGTGTACTTGTTGTGTCCTCGCACGTTGTGAAATGTATTTGTTTGGATTGTTGCTTAACGTTTCGGCCAACATCAATGGATATTTCATTTGACTTCCACCCAACACCGAAAAAGTACAACCACACAAAGTAAATCACGGCTTATATGTATGGATAGTTTGACTAAACCACTTTTCCTGGGCAGGCCTAGGCTCAGACATGCTAAGCAGATATCCGTAATTGACTCCTCCGCCAGCAAGGTATAGCCACGCCCACCCCTACTTCCTACAGTGTTTTTTGCACCTATATTTACCTGTAAAAAGCACCTGTTGGTTTGTTTGTCTAACCCACGTGTTGTCTAACCGTCATTGACCGTTAGCTAATGTGCAAATTTGAATGGTCAACATAAAATGAATATTAATGATGGGTGGTTTGACGGAGGACTCAATTAGTTGGACGGTCAGACAGTTATAAGCTTTCCCTGGAGGCACAAGCAGTCCATCTATTCCTCACGTCCCCAATGGGTGGGGCACATATTCCACCGGACCACCCTGTTACATATGTACCATTGCGATTTAATTTATCTTAGATTGCGCGAGCTCCAGATTATTGCCAACATTCTATTGTCTGATCTCTAGGTAACCCATGCGACATTTTACCATGACATTTCAATGCATCAGAAAAACAAGTGCATAAATGTATACCCCCTTAAATACCACTTTTGTATAGCAAAACTTGGATATGAAGGGGCAAACCTATGTTTCGTATTTTATGCTCCAAAACCTAGATTGTGGATACTCGTTAACATCACTTCTACGAGGCGGTTCTAACGTATACCCATAATCTATATTTTGAGCAAGAGTAAGAAAAATATACATAAAAAACCATTAAAAATTTTAAAGTTTTACATCTTGTATATTACATGGGTGTGTTTTCGTAATGGTATGATAGCTACAAAGCTTAACTTCTTGCAGTAAACAGGATGCACGTTTTATGATCCATGTATTTCCGTTTTCAATTTGTACTGTTACAGCATTTTGTTTATAACAACAATAACGAAATCAAAACAATTTTACCGTGTCAGTCTTTATAACATATACATGCTTATTCCAGGTAGCTTTCCCGCCTCCAGCTGAGGACATTACTTCTAAGATTACACTCAAGCACAAAACAAACGTTTAATGGCTTCGGTATTTGCAAGTGCTAAAGGATCTCAGTTTTGTTTTTTTATTTACAGCCATTTAACCATCGTTTAACGACTTCAGAAATTTAGAATGAAACGGGTCATTCTTCCTCGCAATACAAATTTTGATTATCTTTTTGTCCAGGATGACATAAAATATACAATGCGACCATGTTTAAACGTCTAATTTAGAAGTAAATGCCCATGACCTACAAATACTTATAGTGTGGCTTTCAAGAATTTAACTAACAATTTTATTAGTTCTATTTTATCAGTTTGTCCATTAAAAAACCAATAATCACAGCAACCACCCATTACGAAAACTTGCCCATGCAATATACATTTTTTTTTTTTCAGTTCTAAAAATTGAAAATTTCGTTGGAATTTTTAAAATTGTTTTCTTATTTTTGCTCCAAACAGATTTTGGGTACGCGTTAGAACCGCCTCACCGAGGCGGTTCTAACGAGTACCCACAATCTATGTTTTGGAGCAAAAATAATAAAAATAAGTAAACCCCTGCATATATAAAAGTGGGGTTCAAGGGGGTATAAATTGCACGGACATGTTTTCCTGATGCGTTACGGAAACCTATGTTTTTCAAGCTACATATACGTGTATATCATATATCTAAAATTTGTTATCGTTACATGTAGCATGTTGGTCTTGTGATTTTTACTTCTTTGTTTTACGTATTCACATATTGGAACAGGAGTGTTAATGTGACCATTTTTCCTGAAAATTCAAGAACCCACGCAAACGAATATATATACTAATCTTTCAGGACAAGGTTATATCTTTATGAAACCGACCTTTAGAAAACTCGCAGCGAATGCGTTACCTGATACTAGAACCATCAGTGTAGGAATGAACATAAAAGTGATCGTAAAATGACGAAAATGCGCATACTCGCATAATGCCATAAGTAGATGCACAATTGCCAACATATGGTCGTGAAAATGTCACTTCTTTGTTACTCGACTTTTGTTAAATCTTTAGCGAGGTGAAACGCACATACAACATGTGGGTCCTGGTAGGAAGTTTGAGTAGCTTGGGAGAAGGGCCATTGCTGATGAGCACAAGAATATTATTTTCAAGGGAGCTGGGGAGCAAATATGGCTTTAATAGGAGTCTCTAGTATGTCTTGTTCTGAACATATTTCTATAATTACGTTTTATTTTTTCTAAACATGATAAACTACACAACCAGAAAACACATTTTGACGATCTAACATTTTCTGTCTTCCTTTTCTATGGATGTTAAAGACCCGCTTGATAATTTACTTTCCTTTTGTGTATGTCATTGCGACTTTGAATTCTTTGAATATTGAACACTTATTCCAGATACTTTGTAAAAAGAAGTACTGTATCCTTACAGGCATCAATTATTATTTGCTTTTGACATTTCCAAGGATAAAGGGACATTCCAATATATCTGTGACAGTACGGTTATTATCAGAATAGTTTTATTAGTCATAGCCGCGTTACATTTTGGTGAGAAAGTAGCTGTTTCATCACGAAAACATGTCCGTGTAATGTATATCCCCTTAAACACCACTTTAATATAGCAAAACTGGGGTAGGCAAAGGTATACCGATTTTTCTGATTTTTGTCAAAAACATAGACTGTGGGTACTCGTTACAACCGCCTCGACGAGCAAAAATAAAAACAAAAAACGTCAAAACAATTCTGCTGAAACTTTTCAATTTTTACAACTCCAGAAAAATGTGTATTGAACATGGGCATGTTTTCATAATAACAGTATGTTGATATCTGGATTTGAGTGCCATCAGAAACAGATCATATATAATTATTTTCCGACGTCATGCCGCCGTTTAACTTATTTGTCTACAAATAAAAGCATATTTAACCCTTATGGAATAATGGATTTGTCCATTTTTTCATTTGGGTAGACGCGCTTCATTTGCAGAGAATAGTTTTATTCATTCTTCCCTAACAAGAATATTTGGGTTTAGAGTGACCAGCTAGCTGCTTACGTTTTGTTTATTGTTTGTAGACAAAAGTTCCATGGATGCACTTCAACCCATTTATAATGTTAAATCAAAGCATATTGTTTATCACGAGTCAGGTAAGTATTGCTTCGGGTTAATTACTGTCACGTGTCTGACATTTTGATTACTAATAAACAACAGTTATCCACAGCCCTTTGACACTCGATCCAGCGTCCCGGCTTGCGCCAATCCACTGCAACTTAAGTGTAGAATAATTTTCATGATTCCCAAATGATGCTTTTATTTATTCGTTTTAAATCAATACTTCATCACAGTAAGATGCAATGTCCTGCTTAATGTTGTGAGGTCAGTGAAACCTTTTCCATACAAGCTGCTGTCTGAAACATGTGACAACAATTAAATATTTTTAGATTAATGTTGTTGTGGGTATTGTATGAATGGTAATTGAATCATGTATGTAATTATTGGTGTTCTTCACTGAAGTTATAATTTGAACCGCCTCATGAGAAAACAGACAATCTGCATATGCGAAAACAAAGACGCAGATCAGCTTCGCGGTTACTTTACCACGAAGCTGATCAGCGCCTTTATATCGCTACACGGATAGTACACTTCCAGTTCTTCTTAAATCCAAAATTTCAAGCTGCTAGCCCGCTTCTGTGACTGTACAGCCTGATTTGTGTCAGACCTGTTCGGAAACCACATTGTCGATTTTCTCACGAGACGGCTCATTTGATCTACAAGTAAAATGAGAAGCAGCATTAAATTGATTGCGACCAACACGATCGTTCGGTGGATTGAACAATGCACTTTAATTTATTCGTTCCTAAAAATAGTTTCTATACCAACATTTAACCATGGTTTCAAGGAGCCATGTGCTGGTTATAGTTAACGGAGACTCCAGTAGTTTGAGGAAGTGTCAAGGGATAAAACGACAATAACTGTTAAATGAGCCGGCATAACTTGGTTTTGTTTGTGGTGTATGTTATTCACTCCTACCAAAACATCTTAAAAGAAATTGTTTAAAGCGTAATGCAATTACATGACATTGACGTTGTCACTAATTGAATTTCAATTTGGAAGCGAAAGTTGAGTGAAAACGACTGCGAATAAATTCAGTGCCTTGATACCACGCTCGAATTGCTCTTTCGTGTAGTTTTAACACTTTTTCAATCATTAAACTTAAAAAAAAGTAATAAAATAGAAATATATGAAAAACTATGAGGGGCATATGTTAACGCTATTCGTTTTAATTGTTTTGTCCGGGTCTTCTTGTCTGTTTCTTGGCTCACCGGGGTTCAACTGGTGTTTTTTCTTTTGCTACAGATTTTCAGTGATGTTGTTTTGCGCCCATGATCTCTATCACCGAGCAGCTTATCGTATCTTCGCGTCTTCGTTTTTGATTTATCATGGTGTTTATACTTATGTTTTTGTCCTTCATGAGTCATTAACTAGTTAGAGGTTCACCACTAATTAAATGTTGTGAACCACTGCAGAAGATGAGGGTGAGGCTAGGTACCCGTAAGCCACCCTGTACTTTCAAATCACTGATCGTATGAAAGCTGCGCCTGCTTTCCTGCCATCAGTTGAGAGCATTAATTCCAAGTAAAAATAGGCAATGGTCAGAAAATGGCGCAATCAGAAAAAAATTCCCACTCCATAAACCGAGGGGTGGGAAAAAACTAAAATGACACTTAAGTACTCATACCATGAAAACATGTCGTAAGCCGAGTGAGCAGCTATTGCCCACTCAGCCACTCAGTTACCCGAACTGAACTGAAAATATGAAAACGAACTGGCGGCCACTCAGTTACCCGAACTGAACTAAAAATATGAAAACATACATAAGGCTCAAACAGCACAAAAATTCGACTCCAAAACACAAAACAATTAGAACCACAACAGAAGTATCGCCTTGGAATGATCAGCAATATAAAAATACTGGGAGGGGGGGGCTTAAACCGGTTTTACAGGCGCCTAACCTAACCCTCATTCACAACATTTAATTAGTTGTTCGGTCCTCGTTGTGAATCTCTAACTGGTCAATGAATCATAAAGGACAAACAAATAAATCGTGATAACCACTTTGTTGAATCAAAATCGAGGACTCAACTGACTCAGTAAGCTGCCCGACGATGCAGATCCCTGGGCGCCGAATAGCCAAGAACACATTTTAGCATGAAAATGATGGCTTTATGACTGCAGCATTATTGTTTGCAAAAACCGTCGTTCACAGTCATGACAGTTTTAATAGCATTTTAGTAGGACTGAAAGTGCATCAAGCCCATTAGTTAGGTCTATATGGTTCACAGTTGCACAAAACCATGGGAAGAAAATGGCCGTTGGACATTATAGCCCTAAGAAACAGAGCAAAAATGATAACTTTCCGACACCATGCCGTTGTTTAGCTGATTTGTCTCACACATTATACAAATTTTTGAGTTCTCGTAATGTTTGCGGATCGGTATAAATATACAGTTCATCTAAGACTAAAGGTAACAGTAAATGCACTTGGTGTACACAATGAGGTGCACTTTGCGTAATAATTAGTGCACTAGTAAGTACACGCTAGGTGAACAATGGTGTTACCTTACGTCTCAGCACTACTGACACTTGTTATTATTATAAAAATAATAGATAAAAATCGGATCTTTTTGTTTTAGTATGTATAAAATGATGTATATAATGAGATGTCGCTGTCAATGAAGTGTTATTTTCACTGAAGCAGATGTTATCATGTATTAAATCGTATAACATAACGGCTAAAGCGGATTTTAATGTCAAAATGTTAGCCGTACTAGAGTTTTATAAGTAGCAGGCTTAGTTTAATGCACATTAGAAATTTTGAAAGTGCATTAACATGCATACATAAGAAATAGTTAATTGATTCAATAAGTAGAAATTGTGCGGTCCTATCTGATTCGATTGTATATTTTCTAAAATGACGTAAATTGGTTGCGTATGCGTTTATTCAATCTACGTCTATCAAAATGTCCTCAATACGAAGTGTATAATAAGATGAAATGCATTTAATTCAGATTGACGTTGATATTAATGTAATATATTTTTAATCTCAACAAGCTCAAAACGCATACGTATATTGCAATTCTCCTTGTAAATTGAATTATATCTTTCCTCTATGATCACTGCGTCTCGTTACCTTCGCAAAAATTGCATTTTTTGTTAAGTTTGCATACTTTTCGATCACTTGGCTAAGACCAAAAATAAAATAATGACATAAAAAGAAGTAACCGTTTTCAATTGGACGCAAGTAAGAAAATAATTTGCTTTTTCAGAAAATAGGTATGTGACTTTTAAAGAAAATGTTGTTTGGATGTTAATTGTGCCTATCTATAGAGCAGAAATAAAAATTTCGCGATGTAATTACAAAGTTTAGTTGATTGGTCGCCAAACGAATCAAATTATCGGCAAGCTTTTACTTACAAAAATGTGGAAGAAATCGTTCATGTCGTGACGAATGCCAGATTGGGAATTACTGTTGTAGTGCAAGAGCTGGTTGACGTATTAGAAACCGGTAGATGTTACCCTACAAAATTCACATGAAATAATATCATATAATTATACGAGCAGTCCAGATGGGTCAGATACGTATGTTCTGACCGAAATTGGTCGAAAATGAGACACAATACAGTACAAATTTTCACCTAAATAAGCAAAATACAGTACAAATGTTCACCTGAACAGACAAAATACAATACAAAATCTCACCTTAATACCTTAGCCTCGTTTTCGTTCTTACACGATCAATTAGACGGCTCCTTAGGGCCCAGTCCCACTAAATCGTACGGTTGCAGAAACGCAAGATATTTTTAAGTTTCGGCGGTATTAAGACTAATCTTTATCTCAAGACTTTACCTATGATTTTACCCAAGATACTCAATTAATAGATTACATGTATATATGCCCAAATAAGATCAAGCGGATCTTGCAGTCTCGTTTAAACATCAAAGTACACCAGGCATTTCGGAATGCCCGTAGGTCCTATAATGGTCCCTAGGACTGATTATTTCAAGGGACCGCCCAAAACACTTAAAATCGATCTTGCGATCCACAAAGTTCGACTGAGATTATTACAGTATGGTGATCCTAAACTTGTCGTTAGACGATCATAAGCGATCGTAAGGGCAGTGAGACTGGGCGTGTAGAAAATTTTATCAAAATCGTGTTTTCTTGTATGTCACAGTATGATGTAGTGCCAAGTTAAGTATAACAACAAATGATCTTGTTAAATCTATTGAATCAATCATGTCCAGACAGAAAGATGTCTAAAACATCTGACAGCAACTAAACGATTTCCTAGATTAATGGGCCCCGTCATGAGAAACCAACATTTTGGAATGTGAAAACAAACGCCCAGATCAATAAGTGCGAAGCTGATCAGCGACTGTGGTCTCGCCACATGGTTAGTACATGTCATCTACTTTCTAAATCTATACTTTCCAGCATCTAGCCATCTTCTGTGCTTGTACAGCTGGATATGTGTCGTACCTGTTTAAAACACATTGTTGGTTTCTTCATGATGCCGTTCATGTTGTTGACTTGTGTACTTGACACTATGATAATCGTAATAAAATCTTCGTTGCACTTATACAGATTCTTTACTAATCAGTGCAGTGGTTTGACCTACAAACAGAAATGGAAGCATACATCAGTGGGGATACACTTATTTTACAATTCATCAATATGTTTTACTGAAAATACCTTATGCTAAGATTGTTGTAATATCTTGTTTTGCCATTTCGTTTCCTCGCTAGTGTGTGAGTTGAAATGTTTACTTCTCTTTCCACTGGGTGCTTGCTTCCTTGGTCCCGATATAGAAAGGTTTTGTTTGACTTTTAGGTACCGGATTTTTTTCTACTACGTTAACAGAGTAATTCTTGCACACCAGATAGAGAAATCCCACGTTTTACCCCATGTGAGAAATTCTTTTCTTACATACCTCTATCATAAAGATAGAAAAATTCCGGTATTTTAGTGGTGGTAGATAAATCGATCTTACACTGCTGGTTTGGTTGCTCATGCAAGATAAGAAAAGCACGCGATATAATTCGATCGTTTCTACTGCTTGCAGCAATGGCGTTCACCAAAACTAGACAAAAGTGACGTTTTTCACAGCGAGTATTCTTGAATCACGCTCGTTTTGAAATAAAAACAAATAAAAACTACATCTCTATTGACTTTGACAGCGATTTATTTACATTTGACGTCACATCCGTAATATGCACAACGTCACAAAGGTTAAAGCACGGTACCAGGTTACGTTACCGGTAAAAGGATAAAATCCTTACATGTAAGAAAAAGAATCGATCATGGGTGTTCAGTGGAGAAAGGAAAATCCCAACCCTCGGGTCCACCGTTCCAGTGGGAAACTCGGCGAGCCTCGTTTCCCACTGGAACGGGTGGACCCTCGGGTTGGGATTTTCCTATCTCCACTGGACACCCATGATGGATTCTATTTATCTCACCCTCGTTATCTCACCCCGGTCGCACCTGCGTTCAAGTGTTCTTTTTTAACATTGGTTGCATAGGACGTCACGTAATTTCGTCGCTAAGTACACACGTCACAATGACGTCAAAACGTTTTAAATCAAAATGGCGGACTTCGCGATTTTATCATTTTTCTAGGTAAATAGTATAAAAATCAATCTTCGCTGCATTAAGGTGAGCAAGAAAAAGAATCCATCATTCATGTCAGGTATGGATAGACAAATCTGTCCCTCGGGTCACAATTTGGCATCACTGACTCGGCGAGCCTCGTGATGCCAAAATGTGACCCTCGGGGCAGATTTGTCTGACACTCATGTAAGATTCTTATAATCTCCACAACACAGAGTCGGCAATAACATTAATTTCTCAATTTATATCACTTCTTAAGAAAACTTACTATAAAATTGCATTCAAAGCACTATTTTAGGACTTGAAATTCTTTCAATGACGTCATAAATGAGAATCAAATCAAATCATTGACCAAATTCTAGGAATTATTGTAGAAAAAAATCCGATACCAGAATCAAACAAAACCAAAGCCTATCGGGACCTATAGTTAAAGTCAACCAAAACATTTTATATTGGGACGAAGGAAGCACCCAGTGTCTTTCTGGCCATTTGTAAAGCCTATAACGCTATTGTTTTGCATTACCTCGACCGCAATTTTCACGCTGAGAAAGATCAAACAAACGACATACATTTTTTGTAAGTGATTTTTTTTTTCGTCGCTAAGTACACACGTCACAATGACGTCAAAACGTTTTAAATCAAAATGGCGGACTCCGCGATTTTATCATTTTTCTAGGTAAATAGTATAAAAATCAATCTTCGCTGCATTAAGGTGAGCAAGAAAAGAATCCATCATTCATGTCAGGTATGGATAGACAAATCTGTCCCTCGGGTCACAATTTGGCATCACTGACTCGGCGAGCCTCGTGATGCCAAAATGTGACCCTCGGGACAGATTTGTCTATCCATACCTGACACTCATGTAAGATTCTTATAATCTCCACAAAACAGAGTCGGCAATAACATTAATTTCTCAATTTATATCACTTCTTAAGAAAACTTACTATAAAATTGCATTCAAAGCACTATTTTAGGACTTGAAATTCTTTCAATGACGTCATAAATGAGAATCAAATCAAATCATTGACCAAATTCTAGGAATTATTGTAGAAAAAAATCCGATACCAGAATCAAACAAAACCAAAGCCTATCGGGACCTATAGTTAAAGTCAACCAAAACATTTTATATTGGGACGAAGGAAGCACCCAGTGTCTTTCTGGCCATTTGTAAAGCCTATAACGCTATTGTTTTGCATTACCTCGACCGCAACTTTCACGCTGAGAAAGATCGAACAAACGACATACATTTTTTTGTAAGTGATTTTTTTTTTTTTTTTTTTTTTTTTTTTTTTTGATTTCAGTTTTACGTCCCTTTCAAGATTATTTCAGCTCATATGAGACGGGCAAATCAGTAGGTGGGGCGAAAACGGAAGAACCAACCCCGAGAAAAACCACCTGGCACACCCGCAAGCAGAACTTGGCTTGTCTCACATTGTTTATAAAGGGTCTGAGAAGACTTTATAGGTTTCCCGCCCAAAGTTTTGGACATGCACCTAGAAAGGGGGGAGACATCAGTTTTCACATAGAAAACAAATTCTAGTTTTATTTATTCTTCCCTAACAAAAATATTTGGGTTTAGAGTGACCAGCTAGCTGCTTACGTTTTGCTTATTGTTTGTAGACAAAAGTTCGATGGATGCACTTCAACCCATCTAAAATGTTAAATCAAAGCATATTTTTTGTCACGAGTCAGATAAGTATTGACAAAAGAAGATGAATAGGAGCCTTCATAGGCTTTTGGTATTGATTCGGGTTAATTTCTGTCGCGTGTCTGACATTTTGATTACTAATAAACAAGTTATCCACAGCCCTTCGAGACTCGATCCAGCGTCCCGGCTTGCGCCAGTCCACTGCAACTTAAGTGTAGAATAATTTTCATGATTCTCAGATGATGCTTTTATTTATTCGTTGTTAATCAATACTTCGGGCGTCAGACTCTATGATGGCCCCGACTTAAAGCTATTCATTTTAGTTGGTTAAGGCCGGAGCTTCTTGTCTGTTGCTTGGCCCACCGGGGTCCAACTGGTGTTTTTCTTTTGCTCCGGAGTTAGTAGGTTATTCGGCGCCCAGGGATCTCCATCGTCGGGCAGCTTACTCAATCTGTGAGTCCTGGTTTTTGATTCATCAGGATGTTTATCATGATTTATTTGTTTGTTCTTGATGATTCATTGACTAGTTAGAGATTCACCACGAGGACCGAAGAACTAACTAAATGTTGTGAGCCACTGCAGAAGCTGAGGGTTAGGTTAGGTACCTGTAAAACCGGTTTAAGCCCGCCAGTAACTTTGTGTTACTGATCGTTCCAAGTCGATACTTCTGTAGTGGTTCTTTTTGTTTTATGTCTTGGTGTTTAAAATTTTTTGTGCTGTTGGCGCCTTATGTATGTTTTCATATTTTTAGTTAAGTTAAGGTAACTGAGTGGCCACCTATTGGGAAAATAGCTGCTCATTCGGCTTACAATATGTTTCATGGTATAAGTACCTGATTGTTAGTTTGGTTTTTTCCCACCTCGGTTTTTGGAGTGGGAATCTTTTTCTGATTGCGCCTTTTCCTGATCTTTGCCTACTTGTACCTTTTTTCATCACAGTAAGATGCAATGTCCTGCTTAATGTTGTGAGGTCAGTGAAACCTTTTCCATACAAGCTGCTGTCTGAAACATGTGACAACAATTAAATATTTTCTAAATTAATGTTGTTGTGGGTATTGTATGAATGGTAATTGAATCATGGATGCAATTATTGGTGTTCTTCACTGAAGTAATAATTGGAACCGCCTCATGAGAAAACCAACAATCTGCATATGCGAAAACAAAGAGGCAGATCAGCTTCGCGGTAACCGCGAGGCTGATCAGCGCCTTTGTTTTCGCTTCACGGATAGTACACTTCCTCTTCTTCTTAAATACAAAATTTAAAGTTTCTAGCCTGCTTCTGTGACTGTACAGCCTGATTTGTGCCAGACGTGTTCGGAAACCACATTGTTGGCTTTCTCACGAGACGGCTCATTTCATTTACAAGTAAAATGAGAAGCATCCATATCAGGCAGCATTAAATTGATTACGACCAACATGATCGGTCGGTGGAGTGAACAATGCACTTTCATATATTCTTTCCCAAAAATAGTTGCTACACCAACATTCGACCATGGTTTCAAGGAGCCACGTGCTGGTTATATATAACGGAGCCTCCAGTGTAGTTTGAGGAGGTGTAATGGGATAAAACGACAATAACTGTTAAATGATCTGGCATAACTTGGTTTTGTATGTGGTTTATGTTATTCACTCCTACCAAAACATCTTAAAAGAAATTGTTTAAAGGCGTAATGCAATTACATGACATTGACGTTGTCACTAATTGAATTTCAGTTTGGAAGCGAAAGTTGAGTGAAAACGCCTGCAAATAAATTCAGTGCCTTGATACCACGCTCGAATTGCTCTTTCGTATAGTTTGAACACTTTTTCAATCATTAAACTTAAAAAAAGTAATAAAATAGAAATATATGAAAAACTATGAGGGGCCATTCGTGCTTTTTTACAGAACATTATCTTTCATAATAGTGTGTTTTTTTCTTTTTGTATTTCGTTTGAAATTTCGACGTATAATGTAGTTGCTATAGCAATGTCTGAGGTAAATTGGTACAGTCATAGTGATTCGTATTTTATCTCAGACACTATGAATGAAATAAGAATCTTTATGAAACTTATTGGAAGGAATGGCCTTGTTTCAGTCTAGAAAAATTATTACATGAACATTACAAACTTATAGGATATAATTTAAATGTTATGCGTGAGTCTGCATGCTTAGTTTTTAACTATGCTTTCTTCTTTGATTGCATGCCTGCGAGTTGGGCGTAGGCCTCCATATGATGGCTTAATGCTATTCGTTTTAGTTGTTTTGGGCCGGGTCTTCTTGTCTGTTTCTTGGCTCACCGGGGTTCAACTGGTGTTTTTTTCTTTTGCTACAGATTTTCAGTGATGTTATTTGACGCCCATGATCTCTATCGCCGAGCAGCCTATCGTATCTTCGCGTCTCCGTTTTTGATTTATCATGGTGTTTATATTTATGTTTTTGTCCTTCATGATTCATTAACTATTTAGAGATTCACCACTAATTAAATGTTGTGAACCACTGCAGAAGATAAGGGTGAGGCTAGGTACCCGTAAGCCACCATGTAATTTTAAATCACTGATTGTCTAAAAACTGCGCATGCTAATGTTGAGACGCTTTCCTGCCATCAGTTGAGAGCATAAATTACAAGTAAAAATAGGCAATGGTCAGGAAATGGCTCAATCAGAAAGAAATTGCCACTCCATAAACCGAGGGGTGGGAAAAACTTAAATGACACTTTTAGTACTTTTACCATGAAAACATGTCGTAAGCCGAGTGAGCAGCTATTCCCCAATTGGCGGCCGCTCAGTTACCCGAACTGAACTAAAAATATGAAAACGTACATAAGGCTCAAACAGCACAAAAATTCGACTCCAAAACACAAAACAATTAGAACCACAACAGAAGTATCGCCTTGGAACGATCAGTAATATAACATACTGTGGGGGGGGGGGGGCTTAAACCTGTTTTACAGGCGCCTTACCTCACCCTCATCTTCTGCTGTGGTTCACAACATTTAGTTAGTTGTTCGGTCCTCGTGGTGAATCTCTCACTGGTCAATTTATCATCAAGGACAAACAAATAAATCATGATAACCACTTTGATGAATCAAAAACGAGGACTCAACAGACTCAGTAAGCTGCCCGACGATGGAGATCTCTGGGCGCCGAATAACCAAAAAGGTACAAGTAGGCAAAGATCAGGAAAAGGCGCAATCAGGAAAAGATTCCCACTCCAAAAACCGAGGTGGGAAAAAACCAAACTAACAATCAGGTACTTATACCATGAAACATATCGTAAGCCGAATGAGCAGCTATTTTCCCAATAGGTGGCCACTCAGTTACCTTCTAAAAATATGAAAACATACATAAGGCGCCAACAGCACAAAAATTTTTAAACACCAAGACATAAAACGAAAAGAACCACCACATAAGTATCGACTTGGACCGATCAGTAACACAAAGTTACTGGCGGGCTTAAACCGGTTTTACAGGTACCTAACCTCACCCTCAGCTTCTTCAGTGGTTCATAACATTTAGTTAGTTCTTCGGTCCTCGTGGTGAATCTCAAACTAGTCAATGAATCATCAAGAACAAACAAATAAATCATGATAAACATCCTGATGAATCAAAAACCAGGACTCACAGATTGAGTAAGCTGCCCAACGATGGATATCACTGGGCGCCGAATAACCTACTAACTCCGGAGCAAAAGAAAAACACCAGTTGGACCCCGGTTGGAAAAACACCAGTTGGACCCCAGTTGGACCAAGAATACATTTTAGCATGAAAATGATGGCTTTATGACTGCACCATTATTGTTTGCAAAAACCGTCGTTCACAGTCATGATCGTTTTAATGGTATTTTCAGTAGTGCAGAAAATGCATCAAGCCCATTATTTAGGTCTATATGGTTCACAGTTGCATAAAACCATGGGAAGAAAGTGGCCGTTGAACAGTATGTTGTCTGGACATTATTGCCCTAAGAAACAGAGCAAAAATAATAACTTTCCATCACCATGCAGTTGTTTAGCTGATTTGTCACACACGTTATACACATTTTTGAGTTTTCGTAACGTTTGCGGATTGGTATTAATATACAGTTCAACTAAGACTAAAGGTAACAGTAAGTGCACTTGGTGTACACAATGAAGTGCACTTTGCTTGCAATGGGTTTTAATAATTAGTGCACTAGTAAGTGCACTGTACGTGAACAAGGGTGTTACCTTACGTCTCAGCACTACTGTACATGTACAAAGACAGTTGTTATTATTATAAGAATAATAGATGAAAATCGGATCTTTTTGTTTTAGTACATGTATGTATAAAATGATGTATACATATATAATGATGTCGCTGTCAATGAAGTGTTATTTTTTTCACAGAAGCAGATGTTACCATATATTAATTCGTATAACACAACGGCTAAAGCGGATTTTAATGTCTAAAGTGTTAGCAGTACTAGAGTTTATTAAGTAGCAGGGTTAGTTCATTGCACATTAGAAATTTCGAAAGTGCATTGAACATGCATACATAAGAAATAATCAATAGATTCAATAAGTGGAAATTGTGCGGTCCTATCTGATTCGATTGTATATTTTCTAAAATGACGTAAATTGGTTGCGTATGCGTTTATTCAATCTATTCCTATCAAAATGTCTTAAATACGAAGTGCATAATAAGATGAAATGCATTTGATTAAGATTGACGTTGATATTAATGTAATATATTTTTAATCTCAACAAGCTCAAAACGCATACGTATATTGGAATTCTCCTTGTAAATGGAATTATATCTTTCCTCGATGATCATTGCGTCTCGTTGCCTTCGCAAAAAATGCATTTTTGTTAAGTTTGCATACTTTTCGATCACTTGACTAAGACCAAAACTAACATAATGAAATAAAAAGAAATAACCGTTTCCAATTGGACGCAAGTAAGAAAATAATTTGCTTTTACAGAAAATAGGTTTGTGACTTTTAAAGAAAATGTTGTTTGGATGTTAATTGTCCCTATCTATAGAGCAGAAATAAAAATTTGGCGATGTTATTACAAAGTTTAGTTGATTGGTCGCCAAACATATCAAATTATCGGCAAGCTTTACTTACAGAAATGTGGAAGAAATCGTTCATGTAGTGACGAATGACAGATTGGGAATTACTGTTGTAGTGCAAGAGTTGGCTGACGTTATTAGAAACCGGTAGATGTTACCCTACAAAAATGCACATAAATACGCGTTATGCACATAACGTAATTTATCTAACAGCTCTCTCAATTTGTTGCTTTTGCAACTCACCTTGAAGTTCTTTGTTCCGTTTATTTTACACTTGTTTCCGTTTATGTTCTGGTCAAAATTGGTCGAAAATTGGACAAAATGCAATACAAAATCATGTAAATACCTTTTTTAAACGATCAACCAGATCGTTCTTTAAGGCTCAGTCCCACTAAATCGTATGATTGGAGAAACACATGAAACGCAAATTAAGACAAATATTTAGAATGTTTGCAAGATCTCAAGATCGGTCTTTTGGATGTACATACAATTCTATATACTCATATATATATACCCAAATCAGATCAAGCGATCTCTCTTGCAGTCTCGTTTAAACATCAAAGTATACATATTTTAGAAATCAAACGTGTTTTTTTTTTACATAACTCACGTGATAAGATGTATCCACTAAATTTTAACGGTACATCACTGACGTACCATGTTATTTGTAATCGTAGGACCTGTTTAAGATCGTTTGCAGAGTTTTGAACATGTTCGAAAACCGCTTGCGACGTATTTTTGACCAAACGATTGCTCAAAAACGCTAGGATCAAGGGTAGAATGATCTCAGATACTCAATATTATTTTTTCGAAATAATGCTTCAAAACATCATTTTATCATAACAAAAAGCATTTCAGCAACATCCGTAGATATTAAAGTACAGCACCAGACATTGTGGAGGTCCTTATAATGGCGCCTAGGACTGATTATTTCAAGGGACCACCCAAAATTACTTGAAATCGATCTTGCGATCCACACAGTTTGACTGAGATTATCACAGTAATGTGATCCTAAACTTGTCGTAAGACGATCTTAAGCGATCGTAAGGGCAGGGGGGCTGGGCCTTTAGAAAACGTTTGTCAAAATCGTCATTTCTTGTTTGTCATTATTTAAGGATAAATCACAGCATGATCTAGTGCCAAGTTAAGTATAACAACAAATGAGCTTGTAAAATTTATTGAATCAATCATATCCAGACAGAAAGATGTCTAAAACGTCTGACAGCAACTTAGTCTAAACTAAACGATTTCCTAGATTAATGAGCCGCGTCATGAGAAACCAACATTTTGGAATGCGAAAACAAACGCGCAGATCAATAACTGCGTAGCTGATCAGCGTCTGTGTTCTCGCCACATGGTTAGTACAAGTCATCTACTTTATAAATCTAAACTTTGCAGCCTTTAGCCATCTTCTGTGCTTGTACAGCTCGGTATGTGTCGGACTGTTCAAAAACCACATAGTTGGTTTCTTCATGATGCGGCTTATGTTGTTGACTTGTGTGCTTGACACTATGATAATCATAATGAAATCATCGCTGCGCTAATACTGATTCTTTACTTATAAGTTCAGTGGTTTGATCTTTAAATAGAAATGGAAGCATCCATATAAGTGAGGATACACTTATTTTACTACTCGTCAGTATGTTTTACTGAAAAATACCTTGTCATTATTAAGATATGCTAAAATTGTTGTGATATCTTACTTTGTAATTTCTTTTCCTCGCCGGTGTTTGGGCTGAAATGTTAAATTCTGTTTATGGCCATTTGTAAAGCCTTAAATGCTATTGTTTTCGTTACCTCGACCGTAGTTCAGTTTTACGTCCCTTTCAAGATTATTTAAGCTCATATGAGACGGGTCAATTATCAGGTGGAGCGAAAACGGGAGAAACCCCAAAAAACCACCAAGCAGAACTTGGCTTGTCTCACATGTGATTTGTAAATTGTGCATAAAGGATCTGGGAGTACTTTATAGGTTTCCCGCCAGAGGTTGAGTGTTCCTGGCAGCTTCTGTGTTATTTGTATAGAATATCTGTTGCATTCTCCATTTAATAATTCATATGATAAATGCAACGACATGATGGAAACCTCTTGTTGTTAGATACCTGCAGTATAAATATGTGTCAAAGGGTGAGGGGTCAGATATTTTTCAAAAACTATTTTGTCAGGAAACATATTTTTGCCATAGCTTATCAAGAAAATACTACAATATGCTTATTGCAACCTAAAAGTTTGGGTAGAAACGATTTATGCACGAATAGCAGCTACGTCATCTTCATCAGATAACACTGTCCATCACTTATGCAAATACCTGTACCTTAAATATGCTAGTATACGAAATAAATTAAACAACCTTTGTTACTTTGAACAGTGACTCTATATGTTTTGTAGACATTAGGGAAGTTCTTCTGAAAATGGCTTTTATGTATCAAATTACGGTAAAAACAATCATTGTGTGGTGCTGTGTGGTGCTGAAGTGATGTTAGATTTTAAGTCCACGAAGGCATATCTCAAATAAAACAAAAAACATCAAAATTGATAAACATAATTTGTACAGTATATTTATATGCATTATAATGTGCATACCTGTTAAAATAGGACAGACAGTCTGTTCATTCAGGTAGAACATACACACAGTGTATATCCGAGCGTATGCAGAACAGACGGTTACGGAACGGACAGACGTTTACAGGAGCACGCGCTTTTTCGCGCCAAAAATGTTTTTCCGTTCTTTTAAAGTGACTAATGCAAATATTGAGACCAAACTAGAGCAGATGTGTTGCATACATACCCGTCTAGTTGTCTGTGCTCAAGAGCACAATGATTTTTCAGGGGGTTCGCCATAACTGCCCAAGACGTGTGAAAAATGGCATATTTTGTACTTTTTTTGGCTGTGTGTTGAGATTGCTTGCAAAATAAGCCATTGTCAACCTTTTGGATTTAGTCCGTATGTAGTTAAATATGTCCTGAACCACCAGACATTAAATATTTTATATGTTTTCCAGTAAAAATAGCCAAGATTTGTTTTTTTTTCTGAAGCGTATGGTAATTTCATGGTTACGGGGCGGTACAGTCGTTTGTTACGGAGCGGAACAGACGAAATGACGCATTTCCATACGAAACGGAACAGACGTAGGCGAGAAAGAGACATTAAATTTTAGTGAGATACTATTTTTTCTACATTTATTACAAGATACAAGACTTTTATTTCCCAATTTTGGACCCAGCAAGGGCATACAAAGATGTACATGTGACATGAGAAATACGAATGAGAGATGAAAAGACAAAAAAAAAAAAAAATAAATAAATACAAGTATAAAATTGGATACCCATAGATAAGAGTAGAAGTAATATTCCGTGATTTTCACAAATAACGCAGAACAAGTTCTATATATGCCCTGGACACAAACTGAATGATAATTGCCGCGCGCCACTTATTATAATATGCAAATATTGTAACAAAGCATTCCGCCTCACAATGATTTCTGTAGCTCTCTGCCTCTCAGACCAATCAGTGTCCATACACTTGACACAAGGAGATATAATCAGCACGAAGCATGGACAAGGTCGAAAAGTGAACGTTTATTTTTGAGCATGACTACATTCTATTTAGTAATTACAGTGTCGGTGTCGAATTAGCAGTTTCATTGAGTGTTGTGTAAACAGAAAAGTATTTCACTTCTATCATCTAACAATAAAATAAGAAATCAAACAATTTTAACCCAGGTGCAGTGTCATGAACAACTATGCCATCTCAATCGGCCAGTATACAGTGGATCGCAGCTAGCTAGTGGCTGACAGTCGGTATATTGTGTCCTTGTCACAGCTAGACGACACTAGCACTTCAATGAGTAATCAGGCAGCGAAAGCCATTTCCCGACAGGTTTTTGTCATGACATCTAAAATTCTAAATCCTTACTTTAATAAATGTTTATGGCGTACGTCATAACAACATGGATTCATTCGATGCTTCATCATGTTCATATTCCGATGCTTCATCGTGTTATAATATGCACAAGCATGGCTAAATAGTAATAAACTGCGAGTAAATCAAATAAGTAAGGTGCATGACAGAATCATATATGCTTACAAATCACGCCAAAGATTTTATCTCCCGCCGCAAGCTCCCTTTTGCGGCGTCTTGGCTGATTCTCACGCATCATTCATATATGGAAAGACTTTGGAATATATGACCCATGCTTTGGAGAGTACTCCCGCCGGTGTGTACGGAGGTGGGTGTTCGCTTGATGACTTTGCTTAAGGACAGAGTATGCAAACAGGGAACCTTTTCCTTTGACCGAAATTCTAGGGTCTCTATATTATTAACGTATTCAGCACGAATGCCAGCCTTCCATATAGACCTCCGATTAAAACAGACATGAGTCTTATTATCGGACCTTTTCCGACTTTTTTCAGTCTTTTATTTTAGAATTTATTGTTAGATATGCACTATAAGTGATATTTAAAGGAGAAGAAAAGCCGTGATTGCCTCGTGATGCTGAGCACCAAGGAATTTAACGCATTTGATATAGCGCGGCCTGGGCGAACCCACGACATCTCGCCCCCGAAGCGGGCGCTTTTACCACTGAGCTATCGGGACCTCTCCCCCTCTCTCTCTCTCTGATCTGCTGTTTGCCCCCAAACAACTTTTTGTTTTCACAACATAGTCGATGCTATTCTGATACATGTACGATGCTGATCCAGGTCACCAGGTGTATTCCATCTGGTCACGTTCGAGTGCTACAATACAGAAGGTTGCCGCAAAGTGTTATATTTGACATCACAGTGTTGTTCATGTAGTATTCATGGCCGTCTGTGACCGCTCCGTATGCTGATTCGTCTGTTTTTTTCGTAGGCTACGTCTGTTCCGCCCCGTAACATAAACGAATCTGTAGACTGTTCCGCTCCGTAATGTTTTTGTTGCTAAGCAACAAAATTCTGCTTAAACTACAAGGCTTCCATGCCGGAAATTATGGTGTTTTGGAAGATAGTAGATGTGTTAAGACTTTGATTTAGCTTAACAACTGTTGAATACGTTGTACGGGATCTTTGATGACTGATGGGCAAACTCTTGGGGAATTAAAGGCTGTAAGATAAAACCCAACACATGACTGCCAGTATGAATGTAATTTTCCGACTGTGTATTTTGTAATACATTTGAAATAAATATAAATATAAAATTCAACAATGAGAGTTACAATTGAAAATGATAAATACTTAGCAAATGTATGCACATTTTACTTACTTTACAAACATGTGCGAATACATGTTTATTTAGTCAAAATATTTATGTTTTAGATTTGTTGTGTCTAAAATGCCCATGCGATGTGTTTCTAAAACTATGTGTATGGAATTTGTATATAATATTCGTAGTTTAAATTTGTATGTGCATAGACTTGCTTATACGAAATGTTATTAAAATTACATGTATAAAATATGCATAGAACAATTTCTAAACTAACCTTTAAGTAAACTAAATGCTAAATAACAGCCTTAAGCATACTAATGCTAAATAACAGCCTTAAGCATACTAATGCTAAATAACAGCGTAACGCATATCAAAACGTTCAACATTGTTAAAAGTGCAAAACGGCATGTGCTTAAATTTTGGTTAGAAATTATTGAGTATAAATTCCGCACAATTTTGAGTCTGCGCATCAGATATATTTAACCTTAATTTCATTCAATTTTACTGTTGTAAATTAATAATAATTAATATATAAAATAATAGTAATAAGCAAAATAATGATAAATCATATATAAAATAATAATAAGTAATATAATATTAAAATCTTACCTGTAAGATAAAACCCAACACATGACTGCCAGTATGAATGTAATTTTCCGACTGGTCAGTCTGTGCCGTGCGGGGTATTTATCCAGGCGCATGTCCGCGAATTCTTGGAAGCGGAATCTGTATATGGTCATGCCGCTCGTATCAGGTTCCCGTGTAACAGGGTAGCTGATAGAACAGCAAGACCACATCAGCTCTTACGCAAAAAGATAGCCATTCGTCTGGCTCATTTGGCCGGGGTATGGCGAAACGTAATTTGTATTTTGCTATGTTTGATTTGTTGTTATATTAATTGATAAGTTTTAGGTTTTGCAGAGAGATGCTAATGCTAATTCTTAAGCTATTATATGAAGTTATTGATGGACATGTTTTTGTATGTTTTTGTTTATGTTTCATAAAGAGTTTAGCCAAAATGAAAGGTACCTTGCCGAAAATATCTGGTTCGTAAAGGTTCTACATACACTATTGTGTTATATAAAGATTAGCATCTACTGCTGACCGATTCTGATTAATTATGTGTAATTTCGGAATATTGTTTTTGCAGAGAAATCAATGTAATTGTCGAAAACATTGGTCTACCAAAGATGTTATAAAATTTGGCCTAACAAAGTTGCCTCTCCTCCGGCGGAAATGAGCCCCCGAATTTTAATTTATAAATATATCTGATGTAGACGTTCAAAATCGTATATTGGAATAATACTCGTTTTATATTAGGCAGTTGATCATTGTATAATCATTTAGAGCTTAATATAAAATTGTCCTATGGATAAAGCATGCTAAAATTTTAAAATACCTAATTTTCAAACTGACAAGTATTTTTAATGGTTTTTATTGCATGTGTAACAAATGCGGATGCCTGAAATTAATTTTTGTTGTATGTCATGAATGATCCGGCATTTGGTATACTATTTTAAACATTTTATTTTATAAAACTTCCCGGAAATTATGCTCACATATATGATAACATAAATTGATGCTTATTGTGAGTAATTTGTTGATCCATTGTTGATCCAAATTTATTTAAGAAATTGAATGAATAATTTTGGTATTTAAATTCAACTTGTAATTGTATTTGTATATGGTAGACACAATTTCTAGAATTTTACTATGAATTGCATTGCCTCCCAATAAGAGCAACTATGATATAATGTGAGCATATATATATAGACTATAAAATAAAGTATAGCAACGAGAGCGTGAACGGAATCTTAGTTTATGAATCTACAGAACAATGCGTATATTCATTGCAAAGCATTGTAAGATCTACAAGGAAACGGCCGATCATTATGAAAATAGAAACGAATAGATATAAAATGATTTAGTAGTATGTTATTCGGCTGTTTTATTTCTTTTGAAACTATGGTGTTTAGATGACAACAAAGGTCTGTAGATATCATATTTAAAGTTATGCTGAAGCTGGCATATTTGATTCCAACGGATCTTCTTCTGGGTCAAGTGGTTGCGGTGGTGGTGGTGATGCTGGTGCTGATGGTGGGGGTGATGGTGTTGGGGATGGTGTAGGTGTTGGTGGCCATCGCCAAGACGATAACCTGCGAAATGCGCGTTGTAGTTCTTCGTTCAGTGATTGTGTGTAAGATTCTCTAAAAAGTATGCGTCGTATAATCCTGCTGTGTGGGTGTGGTAAGTTGCCAATAAAATTGGAAGCTGCTATGAATTGTAATGTATGTTCAAATCCACTCAAAAGATATGGTGGAATGTAATGTGTTAGTATTAGCGTTTCGTATAAATAATCTATTTCATAAGCTATGTGGTCGTTAAGTTCTGGTGATAGAATTCCCTGCATAAGTTCAAAATCTGTATCTGTATTATAATTTTCTAAAAAGGTGTAAATGTGTGCTAGTGTATCTCTTGGTATATCTGCAACGTGGTATGGTGTGTTCATGGAAGAAATTTTTTCGATTCCGTTCACTACTCTTGGAGAGGTGACTTTAAATAATTTGTATAAATCTGGGGCCTGTATGTTAAACATGATAAAAAGATGTAGGGGGTAATTAAAACACGATAAATGATGATGAATGAAGGAAATAAATGAAACTCTCGTCAATTGAACTCGGAGA
This sequence comes from Rugalucina vietnamica, assembly GCA_964017185.1. Taxonomy (NCBI): domain Eukaryota; kingdom Metazoa; phylum Mollusca; class Bivalvia; order Lucinida; family Lucinidae; genus Rugalucina; species Rugalucina vietnamica. The sequence goes on along the minus strand of OZ024875.1, from coordinate 57,205,556 downwards.
GGCGTGGGTCACGGGCTGCGGAACCCGGTGAGTGTAACCCACTTTTGAAGCAATATTACAATTGATATTTAGCTGGCTATCGCTAGTACAAATGGAAATCTTCAATCCGCAGGTAGGGTAAACGCTATTCGTTTACCCAGGCAACACACATCTAAATATAAAAAGAAAATACACATTCTACATAATTAAAGTACTGCTATCTTTTGAAACGTCTCCGTGTTAATTTTATTATATTGTAACTTGTAGAGTTTATGTAATTTATGATATGTGGATGGAAGATTTTACATGTCGTGAAATGTAGGACATGTAATCTTATATAAGAGTAAAGCAGAAATTTGATTTTTTTTTTTTTTGTTGTTGTTGAAAACAATTAATGTATGTAACCCGGAGAAGATTCAATTTTATAATAATGGTCACCAAAATCGTGGTTGTTGCTGTTGCCGATTATAATTGTAAGGACTGATTTGGCGAGCGAAAGATAATAATTGCGGTAACCGAAGTGGTTGATTTCCCGAAAGAGTGTGTAAACCTCGTCGCAGGTGTCTAGAGTCAATTGTTTTAGTAGGGTTTGAAAAAGGGCGTACTGTTGCAATTGGTTTGATTTTATTTTGGGGAGAACTATTGTCTGATTTTGGTGACCTAGCAGCATCACAAAGTGCAAGTATAACACTACATAACCCCATATAAAAGAAAGTTTTAAATATCCCGATGAATATCAAAGAAAACAAACACATCAAAACACACACTATAGACAATTTGTACACGTCTATGCCGGCAGGGGGCGACGACCTCCCCTGATCCATATCGGCACCCAAAGCTTGTATTTCTTTAAAATGTAAATATATATAACTATATATATTAAATATAGTGTAATAAATTACTTTGTTAGATCCTCACTTTTTCTTCTATCAACGCTTACAACGCTTTGGGGCCGGTAGCTTCAGATGCATACCGGCTAAACCTAACATCATGATTGTTAAAGATAATGGTATTTAAGTTGTGTTTCATTTAATTGTTTCGTTTAATTTGTATTGAAAATTGAATTTGTTTCTCGTATTAAGAGATCAGCGTGAAGCCAAAAGGTTTGATGAATATTAGTAATGTTGTAGGAATATGACATGATGTTTGGTTTAAGTAAACAAGTTAAGTATACATTTATATTGTAATATGAAACATATCAGCATGTCAAGTAATACCAATAGGAATAATGCAACGTCTTATGAAAATGCATAAGATTCATCTTATGTACACATGTAATACTGTGTGATTACAATCAATAATAATTACCGTATCAGTAAAACTGAATTGAAAATGACACTATATATCTTTAAAAACTACAAATAGATACATAGTAATAACAATATAATGAGAAAAAAATATAACTAATATTTCACTCCGTAGCGGGGTATGTGTGACTTTTTACATATGCGAACAACAAAAGTGCTTACTTCTTGCCTATTACACGTCTATTTAGCATGTTAGACAGTGTAACCATTCATAATGACTTTCATCTTGAAAGCGGCTAGTAAGCACGGTATACGTAGCTTTTACTGCATTATTGATGTATATATACAACATATGATGAAACAATAATACAATATATGACATAACACTTATGAAGGAAAATATACAGTTGTTGTATAAACACCAGACAAAGCACTTAACCTGAGAACCTTAACGCTTAACCTAACCATTGTAACGGGGTGTATTAACCTAAGAAGTATGAATAATGTCTGCGTATTTCAGAGTGACTGTATATTGACATGAAGTATTTTACATGTGTGTAAGCTGCCCTGCTGTTTCGATGTATGTTGGTGGTGCCGATGGTATAACACTTGTTTCCGTATGCCTATCCAGTATGTAAACACAATTATGATGTTTGACCGTAATGTGTGCTAAGAACGGAGTTTGAAGGATTTGGCGTAACTTGTATGCAAAGTACCAAGAAATTGGTAATGTTTGGCTAGCCATTATTGATTTGTTTGATGCCTTATCAGTGATCGTAAAGTCTGGCCAGTACAATGTTAAACATGGTCTTAGTAACCCGGATATTGCTAGTCGTGTTATAGATGTAGGTGCTTGAATAATGTAGAAATCTGGGCACGATGGTAGTCTTAAGACTCGGACATCTATGCATTCGGCTCCATTTGTAATTTCGAGCGTGACAGTTGTCGCTGTTTCCTTGCGTGTTGCTAAGTAGTGTATGATCATGCATAGGGCAATAATTAACAGTAGCGTGCAGATGACAAAAATGGCATGATCCCATTTCAATGCATTAAACCATGGTGAATTTGATTTCGTTTCCGGTTGCCCTTGTGTTTCTGACGTTGGTTGAAAATGAAAAGGTGGGTTTGCTGCTCGTGTCCCGTGGGCCATGACTAATATGGATGTTAGAAGCTTTATTTTCCGAAATAAATAAAGTATCGTTAGAAAATTGATGGTCGCTAAAGTTAGTCCAATGATCGTAAGAATAAGTTTGATATCAATTATGTCGTCCTCGTTAAAGGTAAATTGACCGTCTAGGTACGCGTCTGAGATTGAATTGTAGATTGTGCTTGAATTCCTTACTCTTTCCGCTATTTTCTTGAGACTCAAATCGAATTTTTGGTCTTTAGCAATTAACCCAGACATTTTGTGTTTATATATTTTAAGTTTTGGGATAATGACTGCCATTTGTTGTTCGTATGTTGTGTTTGCTAGTACTGTTTCTAGCTGAGTGTCATTAAAGAAATGTTGTAGCAAAGCGAGGTTAACAGGATATACTTTACTTATCGACCCAGTCTCGTTATCGCATTGAGTAAGTGGGCTTTGGAATATTAAGTCGTTCGTCAACAAGACGCATGAGCATGGAATTGTCATTAGGCAAAAACTCTCGCAACCTGGCAGAATGCTGCGTTTATTGTTCGGGCATTCGAGAATAAGTTTCGTCATTTGGTAAATAATGACCTTGTTGTCATTTATGTGTAATATATGTGGATGTATTTCATCTGTAAGAAGTCTGAAATTGCAAAATTGTTTGACCTCTTTTCTATTGTTCATAAATATGTTCGCAATACAGTTGTCTTTACTTATTGCTGAAAGTGGTGGCCTAAAATGACATAATTTCTCTTGCTTAGTTGTCTTACAATAAGATATTGCGTTTTCCGATAGAGTAGTGTAATATTGTCTGTCAGCTGTAATTGCCATGTAATCAGGAATTTGTGTTAATTGTGTAGCATGTGAGCTAGACTGATTAACAGGTATAGGAAACGAATATATGCGGAACAGCTGGAAAGTGTCCGCTGATGCTATGGGAAAATCCACAGTAATTAACATGTTATTGTTTTGTCTTAGTACTGTAAATGATGCCTGTTTGTAAAAGAACGTAATATCTACTATTGCTAAACGGTAATTGGGATATTGTCTGATTAACATATCCTGTATTTCCGTAATTGTATTGGCAAGCACGGTCGGTTTAATTAGTGATGGGGAAAGTCGTCCCTCTGTAATATCAGTTATAGCTTGCCGTAATATGGCTAGATTGTGTGAGACGTAATTTGAGCTTGCTATTTCTTTTGCGAGAGCGCTAGATGTGGCCGTAATGAAATCGCTTAAACTTGTTGTAGAAGTTTGCACTTCCTGTGTTAATAATTCATTTGCAATGGAGTTTTGTTTGATACCTTGCATTAAATTATTAAGTCGGTCGTCAACTGTTTTTACGTATGAAGCGAATTCTTTGTTGTTTTGTGACATGACATTGTTCATACCCGAGATAGCCTTTTTCAGAACGTTCATTTGATTTGTTATTTGTTTTAAATCGGATTCAGTACTAACCCCAAAGAGATCATGTGCGAGTGAGCCAAGAAATCCAAATATGGCTTTCTTATGTCGTGTAATGTTGTTTGGAAGTACCGTATTTGGCAACAACTCTCCTATAAACTTAAATGTATTGTTAAAGTCATTTATGAGTTCTTGTCGTACGGCATTGATGTTGTTGAAGATTGCATTCCTTTCCATGCACGTTCTACTCGGAGAAGAACAATATTGCAAAAGCGGAATGTCAAGTTGTGTTGGTATTCCTATGAGATAGGAATGTTTCCATACATCAACGGAAAACTTCACCGGTCCCACATCTTTGAAGGAAATGCCGTAGTTAAGATGATCCGTTGATGTTTTTGTATGTTTTTGTTTATGTTTCATAAAGAGTTTAGCCAAAATGAAAGGTACCTTGCCGAAAATATCTGGTTCGTAAAGGTTCTACATACACTATTGTGTTATATAAAGATTAGCATCTACTGCTGACCGATTCTGATTAATTATGTGTAATTTCGGAATATTGTTTTTGCAGAGAAATCAATGTAATTGTCGAAAACATTGGTCTACCAAAGATGTTATAAAATTTGGCCTAACAGATGGACATGCAAGGCCGATATAACAATACATTCGAAGCGCACAGTTTTTGGATGAAAAACTGTACAAAACATTTTGGCGCGAAAAAGCGCGTGCTCCTGTAAACGTCTGTCCGTTCCGTAACCGTCTGTTCTGCATACGCTCGGATATACACTGTGATACATATACAGTAAATTTCCTGAGCATTGGTAAATTACAAACATTGGAGCTGAGGCCATTTGTCGATTTTGAGGCTTTTTGACTCCAACACCCCCCCCCGCCCCAACCGTTGCCCATTTTGATATAATATGTCACTTACAAAACTACAGTTGTGTTCAAAATATTTTGATTAGGCAAGGGGGGAGGGTGGAACATGGACTTATAAAAAAGTTTCCTATTTCCTTTTTTTATGATTCTATATTAAATTCAAAGATTTTGTCCAATCTTTTAAGAAGTCACTGCTTGAGTTACACAAAACATTTAATGTCTAAATACAATAGCAACTTATTTTTGACTGCAATAAACGTCATTTCAGTGCCTGGAACTTGAGATTTTTGAAACTTTCTTCGGCGATCTCGTTTAAAAATCTTCCCAGATCCTTTGATAAGGTCAACATAAAATCGATTCAAGCTCTTTATTTAGACTGAACATGCAACGCGACTCTGCTTTTATTTTTACGTTGGCTATTATCCTGTCTGCATGTTGTTCTCGCCGTCCTTTTGTGTTGGTTGGTGTTAGCTTTCAGGCTCTAAACGTTTAGTCATATTGCTCTTCATGCTAGTGCCACAAACGTCATGTTTTGCCTTGTTTTGGCCTTTTTCTCATTACGAAAACACACCCATATAATATATAGACTTTTCTTAAGTTGTAAAAATTGAAAAATTTCATAAGCATTTTATTTTTATTTGTCTTATTTTTGCTCAAAACATAGATTGTGGGTACACGTTAGAACCGCCTTGCTGAGGCGGTTCTAACGAGTACTAACAATCTATGTTTTGGAGCAAAATTAAGAAAATATTAAAAGTCTTTTACTGAAAATTGTCATTTTTACAACATATGAAAAATCTGTATATTACATAGGCATGTTTTCGTAATGTTTCGCGCTTAGTGTCTTGGCTGAGATTCAGCGAGTACATTTGTACGATCTTTCTTTTAAAATAAGTGTGTCGCGGTCAATGCGTTTAATAATTTTCTTACAGATGTTACCAGATAAAACATTTCTCAGTATAATTGACCATAGAAACTTTCAATTTTATCGGTAACCATCACGGTAACATATCACTACGAAAACTTGCCCATGCAATGAACATATATTTTTTGAGCTTTTCGAGGCGGTTCTAACGTGTACCCACAATCTATGTTTTGAGTAAAAATAAGAAAAATATAAAAAAAAAATCTAATGAAATTTTAGATTTTCACAAACAAACAAAAAAATTCTGTATAGTGCACGGGCGTGTTTTTGTAATGTTTTATCGGTAACCATCGCGGTAACATATCCATGCTTCCTAAATTTGTTGGAAATAACTTAGGAAAACTGCACTGTTCACTAGCATACAATCGTTTTCATAAGTTTTCTCGTTCGAACCGACCAATAAAAAGAGCCCACAATCTATATTTTGAACAAAATTAAGGGACGTGTAATTCAAAACAGAAATATAAATAATCAATCTACATATGTACGTATGTTTTCGTACTGACTGAGTTAAAATAATTTTCATTTGCTATTAATCAAATTTACTCATATCTGGGAGTTCTAAACTGTTTTAAGCGGAAGATTAACGTTTACGTTAATGCAAGTTTAATGGGAAGACATTCGCGTAAGTGAGCAAACGCGCACATTTTAAGGATACTCATTTTGTAACAAACTGAACGTATTGTGTTCTTCAGTGATCAGCCGAAATAAAGGAACTTTTACCACACGGTAAACAAACTCAGCAAGATGAAAAAAAAATAGTGTTGGTCTGATTGTTCCGGTGACTGCGACTTTAGAATTCTTATAATGGACATTATACATATTACTCAAACAAAAACAGAAAGCTAATAGGGGTAACTATATTGTAATTAGCGTTAAATATCAATATTTTCTGTGTTTCAGATGCCTGAACCAAATGGAAGTTAACGATCACAACCTCAAGCTCAACTATCTAATGAAAATATTCTGAGGGGAATGGATTCGGTTGCGGACAATTACACCAACGTGACAGTGGGAAACCAAACAAATGGCGGTGCTTTCGAACAGTTGACCAAGGGCTTGTACATATATGGAATACCCATCATTTGCATATTTGGAATTGTTGGAAATCTTCTCTCGTTCAGAATATTTGTTTTCACACGATTCAGGAAATATTCATCCAGTTTGTACATAGTCGCGCTGAGTGTTTCGGACACTATATTTCTGTGGTCCCTGCTTCTAAGCTGGCTGGGCAACGGGAGAATCGGTATCTATTACGGTCATTTTCCTGTCTGGTGTCATATCATGATTTACGTGACGTACGTGTGCAGTTTTCTCTCGGTTTGGTATGTCGTTCTGATCATGATTGACAGATATATCGTTGTTTGCCATTCATTGCACGTGCCTAACTGGTGCTCCAAACGCAGAGCTAGAATCTCAATAGTGGCAGTGTCCGCGTTCGGAGCTTTGATTTATGCCCATATGTTTTTCACAACGGACGTCAAGGGTGAAAACTGCACGTTACAACCTAAACCGTTTATGATCGAACTAGTCAGCGTTGTGATTTACGTCGACACCGTGATAACGTTTATATTCCCATTCGCGGTTATAATGGTTCTCAACATCATAGTTGTATTCTCAATCAGACGGTTTGCTATACAGCATGCTGGCTCTAAACGGCGGAGCATATCAGCGCCATCCAACATTCTGTCAAAGGCTCAGTATAGGTTGACTCGAACTTTTATTCTCATCTCTGTGATGCTTCTTGTGACCAACGTACCCAGCCATGGAATACGATTTTATATCATTCTGAAAGGACTGATATATCAGCAGCAACCAAACCCTTTGCTAGCCTTAGCCCAACATATCTGTCAAATTGTGTACTATACCAACTATGCAACCAACTTTCTACTATATACTGCGAGTAGTCGCATGTTCAGAAAGTATGTATCGTTTCGACATGTTTGTGACTACTTTTGTAAAAGACGCGATTATTACTCACGAAACGCTTTTTATCAGTAACCTGTGTCTGCTCCATAGTTGTTGTTCTTGTAAAGGATATTGCGTGCTATTAATCAAACTGTTATATCGAACAAGTACAAAAAACAGCGTTTTGTAGTACAACAAAAGAAAATGAACTTACGAGCAGAATTAAAAAAACAAAACAAAAAAAAAAAAAAAAAACAAAAAAAAAAAGTATTTATATGATGTTCTGAATACAGTCTCAGACTGGTGTTTTCAGGAACAGTTGAATTTTGTCGTTATTTGCTAAGCTACTAGGCAATTAAATGCAAACCATTTAGTCTGATAAGACGTGCTGGCAGCGCTATATACAGTGCGGACCAAACTAATTTTAAAATAACATGAGCCGCCTCATAGGAAAACCAACAATGTGGTTTCCGACCAGGTCTGACACAAACCGGCCTGTACAGCTATAGAAGCAGGCTAGAAGCTTGAAATTTCGGATTTAAGTAGAAGAGGAATTGTACTATCCGAGTAGCGAAAACAAAGGCGCTGATCAGCTTCGCGGTTACCGCGAAGCTGATCTGCTTTTTTGTTTTCGCAAATGCAGATTGTTGATTTTCCCACGAGGCGGCTCACATGTAGTGCTCAGGCTGACAAATTAGGCCAATCGCACAAACAAGCAGACCAATCCCAAAAACTTGACAAATCCCTCAAACAGGGCTAAATTCATAGCCAAATTCCACAAACTGGGCCAATATTATCAATAGTATGCAACGAATTTCAGCAGTAACGATAGGATGGTTTCTTACAACTGAGTATTGAACAGTGATTACAATTGTTGATGGGATAGTTGACGTCACAAAAGTCGAAATGGCATCGAAAAGGCGCAGGGTATCATCAAACTAATCCGCTCATGGAAATTTGCCCAGTTTGTGAGAATTAAGTATAGTTTTCACTGTCGTTTGTGGAATTGGCCAAGTTTGTTTGAAATGACATCATTTGTAGGACTGGCTCACTTTGTGAGTCTTACATTATAATACTGTATAAACAAACAATCATATAACGTATATAACTATGAGCGTCTTAAGATCCACCTTGAATTAAAGCAATGGCAATACCATATCTCAAGTATGACCAGATTTCACATTCGACCTTCTTTGTTTCATGTAAATTGCCAAGGCAACATTTGCGCAATGATGAATACCCTCATGAAAGGGAACACAAACACAATGTATTTTACTGCGCAGGGTGTGTGAATTTGTGGTTTTGTGCGGATGATAAAGTTTTAGCCACAAACACAAAATGTAAAAATAAGAAATGATCAGGAAATGGCGCTATTAGATGAAATTCACGCTACAAAAACTGGGTTGGGAAAAAACTAAATTGACAATCAGGTACTTACACAAATCAGAAGCCGAGTAGGCAGCTATTTTCAGACAATGACGAAGGGTGTCAAAAAACAATCACCTAGAAGAAGAGATACCTCGTGGCTCTATTCTCGAAAATGGTGATGGCAAATCTGCTTAAATCAATATTGGTAAAATAAAATATTATGCAAAACAACTTTAAAAGCGAAGAAATAAAAATCATCATAGATAGTTTCTGTCAGATAATGATAACGATAAAATAACAACAACAACATTAATAATACTACTACTACTACTACTAATAATAATAATAATAATGAACACGAGGGCAAAACAGACATTGCTCGCGTCACAGGTACATGTAAAGTAAAAAGGTACAAGTAGGCAACGATCAGGAAAAGGGGCAATCAGACAGAGATTCCCTCTCCGAAACCGAAATTGGAAAAAACTAAATTAACAATCAGGTACTTATACCATGAAAACACATTGAAGCCGAATGAGCAGCTATTTTCCCTATAGGTGGTCATTCAGTTACCAAAACTTAACTAAAATATGAAAACATACATAAGACGCAAACAGCATAAACATTTTAACACCAAGACATAAAACAATAAGAACCACCACAGAACTATCGTCTTGGAACGATCAGTAATATAAATTACTTGCGGGCTTAAATCGATTTTACAGGTCCCTAACCTCACCCTCAGCTTCTGCAGTGGTTCACAACATTTAGTTAGTAACTCGGTCCTCGTCGTGAATCTCTAACTAGTCAATGAATCATCATGGACAAACAAATAAATCATAATAACCACCACGATAAATCAAAAATGAGGACTCGCAGATCGAGTAAGCTGCCCGACGATGGAGATCCTTGGGCGCCAAATAACTTACTAACTCCGGAGCAAAAGAAAAACATCAGTTGAACCCCGGTAGAGCAAGCAACAGACAAGAAGCTCCGGTCCCAACCAACTAAAATGAATAGCTTTATGTCGGGGTCATCATAGTCTGACGCCCGACCCACCGGCGTGCAATTCAAGAAAGCAGCATAGTTATCAACCATGATTGGGTTAGAAACTAAGCATGCAGACTGTCGCATAACATTTAACTTGGTTTAAACAATATTTATTTTAAATCAAAAATAACATATCAATTTACATTACATAACAAATAAAGTGTCATTTGGCTTATAAACATCCTCTCCTGAAACATTTACGTCTTTAACGTGTAATGACTTTTCTGAACTGAAAAGAAAAATCATTCCTTCCTATAAGTTTCTTAAATTTGTAAACCAAGTAACCATAAGACTCTGGTTCCGAAAGGCCCTCGCTTAAATGGTCTTTAGTCCAACATTAAATTTGGAAATCAATTCATAGTGTCTGCGATAACTTGATTTATAAACTGGTTTTCGAGGTTAATGATACCGATAGCCCTGCTGGAGAAGTTTGGCTGTTAAACATTTATTTCGCGCACTGAAGTCCGCATCATGATTGCAGACTCTGGCAAACCTTATAAGTTGCGAAACGTACGAGGGTTGTCCCAACAGTTCCATTACACTCACTGTTTTGCCACAATAAAAGCACGTCAGAGCTTACAACACTTATGATCACCAAGTACTTTATCTAAGGGCTTTGGGTGCAAATTTTCGTACTGCTACGCGCATTTGTTAAAATGCAGCGGTGGTTTGAACCTTTGTTCCCCTACTGCACCGGAGCAGGTCTAATGACGTTGCTGTTAATTCTGAGTTTTTCTTACTATTTTGCCGTTTGGATAAATACACTACAAACAAAAAATCTATTTAAAAATTAGATTTATATTTAGCTAAACGATACTGTTGCATATATTTGGAAATCTGAGTAAAATATTTATAAGCAATTTGTCAAAATAATGCTATAAAGATCAGCCATGCAAAATAAGAATAATTAATCAAATGCTATCCACGTTAACAACTGTCCGTGTTTCATTTGGTCAAGTAATATTACTGTTAGCTGATATATCGTTTTAAAAGTAGGTGTTGTGTTATAGTATTGAAGTCACCAACTTATATTAAACTAAACATTTGCTCAAGGTTTACATTAAACAACATATTTTAGATGTTTAAATATAACGACCCTGTTTTTTGGCTCCGCATGTTTTTGCCGACGTCGTAATTTTGTCGTTGAATTTTTATAGGTAAGCTATTTTATTTGTCACCCAAATTATCAAATCGTTCTCAAATTTCATAACATTATCACTAAATGATGCCCATAGAACAGTATTTAGGCTGGTATATTTTTCTAAATGATCACATTATACCTATGTTGATTTAGCAGATTGCGAAAAATAGAAATTACGAAAACATTTTACATAATTTGACTTGCTCCGGTCATGCCTACTTATGGTAACCAAGGTAACTGTAGCAGTGAGGTCGTTGAAGTGAGTATCATTTTGTACAGTAAAATAAGTTCCAATATGGCCAATTATTCTGCATGAGTAACTGTTGGTGGTTCCAGCTATGCGTTCAGAATAAAATGTATGTGTAACGGGACTTTTGGGACAAGCCACGTATATACCATAAGAAGCATGGCGATGAACGTCACCATCCAAAAACAGAAAGTTTACTATATGAAAATCAAAGTCATCGCGTTTATCATAAATTTTAGAAGAAACAAATCCATTTGCAATAGAAAGATGAAAGTCTAAAAAGGGGGCTTCGGTATCTGTGTTGTTTGCTTTATTCAACTGTAGTTCAGTGTGATTTTTTTTCAAAATAAGGATTGTAAACGTTCAAAAGGTCATCGTGGTACCTAGAAGTCGAATTAAATGCCACGATAACACCAGCTTGATTGTCTTGGTAAAGAGAATCCATGAAATCTCTTTCGCAGCAGTATAAAAATAAATCAGGTACAAGAGGGGTGCAATTTGTTACCATCGGGATCCCAACAGTTTGTCTGTATAACTTGATTCCGAATCTAATTTAAGTGTTATCCAAGAGATAGGGTAAGAAGTAAATAACTTTAATTGGTTCAATTGCGGAGTTTTAACATACACATACAAGGCAAAATTACTGAACCATCAAATTAAGTCAAAGAGACCTATAACCACCTAAGTTCAAAGAAGTTCATTAATTAATTGAGTGTCGAGATATGGCGAAATCACTGAACCATAAAATTAGGGGTCAAAGGTCTAGTCATACTCGGCCATAATGTGAACGAAGTATGTTCATGTTCCCTTTGAGTGCGAAGATACGAGTCAAATCACTGAACCATGAAATTAGGTCACTGTGACCTATAATCCCTTATGTGAAGCGTTGTATAGTACCAGAATATGCCAATGCAATCATGTTGTGATTTATAATCATGCCACTTTTTAATATAAATTGCTGTTTCTTTTTAGCTCGACTACACGAAGTGCATACAGCCCCTTTTACTCGAGTTTGCCGTTTGAGCATTTGCATTACACAAGAAGTTCATGTGTTCTGAAGACATCTGGATTGCTTGATCTGCTGATTTGAGGGACAGTTTCAAACTAAATGACCTTTAAAACGGCAAACTCAATTGAAATTTTTATCTTACTTTGTGGAATTTTGGCCATGTAGATACCGATAGGTAACTGTTAGAATTTATAAAATTCTGCTTTTGTCTCTACCATATTTCAAACGTTTGTTCTTAATATGCATCATATATGTTGTGTGAAGGATTTTGCAATAAAATGTGCTTATAAAAATGTGTGTTAACCAAACAATTACAATCATTTTATCAGAAGAGGTGATATAATTACTTAAGATAAATGAATACCTGGCACCCTGTTTAACTTAAAAAAAGATAAATAAAAGTACCTATTTTACACAAAAACTTGATTAACCTAAATGCTCAAACGGCAAACTCGAGTAAAAGGGGCTGTAAGAGCTATTTTAGTCACCTAGGTCGCCCACGTTTCCGTTTCCGTTATCTTTATTTAAGTATATTTCCTTTTATATATATTTCTATTTTAGGAATTAAAACTTTGTACTTTAAAAGACAATTTGTCATTCCTTTCTCGTGTCTAAAATTATGTTCTATTTAGTTTGTCTATGAACATAATATTTGTTTTTCTCAAGGCAAGGTACAGTTTATTCATAGATACATGGTTATAAGGCTATGCCATTTCTCACACGAAGATGTAATTAACGGTAAAGAACTGTAATCAGTACCGATGCATTCCAGCACCTTGGACTTGAGAAGCATTTTTATCTTTTCAAGAATACTTTGTGATAAAATCGCCAAACTGTAAACCCTTAAACGCGTATGAGTTGATTTTCTTTACTTACAACGGTTTCCTTATATCTCTGAAAGATTTATATTTTGTCTTTTTTATGTCTAGCTAATAATAAACTCAGACTTATAGATTTGATCCGTAGGCAATAAAGAGTTTAGCATCATTAAGGAGACTCCAAATAGCTTTAATTGATCCAATTATTTGTTATGCACTTTTCTAGGTTTGCTTTATATAATTGAAAATTTGACTTAGAGCGCAATCACTAATTATCACTGAGTAGGTAAATGTAGGTAACGACAAGGACATGGCGCATTCAGAACGAAATTCCCACTCCAAAATCCGATGTGGGGAAAGACTAAATTGATAATCAAGTACTTACACAAAAAGAACATACACTGTATCTTAAGCCGAGGGAGCAGCTATTTCTCAAAGGTGATCACTCAGTAACTCGGACTTAACCGGTCTCGATAATGTAATGGTTAGAGCACTCGCTTCGGGAGTCTTTGGTTCGATCCCGGGCTGCGTCATACCAAAGACGTTAACTTGTACCAATTTGATTGGCGCTCAGCATTATTGAGCATTATTAAGCAAACTCTGGCTTCTCTTCTCCCAAACACATAGCATCACTAACTTCGGTTATGGCCATGTAAAACCGGTTTAAGCCCGCCAGTAACTTTGTGTTACTGATCGTTCCAAGTCGATACTTCTGTGGTGGTTCTTTTTGTTTTATGTCTTGGTGTATAAAAATTTTTTTTGTGCTGTTGGCGCCTTATGTATGTTTTCATATTTTTAGTTAAGTTAAGGTAACTGAGTGGCCACCTATTGGGAAAATAGCTGCTCATTCGGCTTACGATATGTTTCATGGTATAAGTACCTGATTGTTAGTTTGTTTTTTTCCCGCCTCGGTTTTTGGAGTGGGAATCTTTTTCTGATTTCGCCTTTTCCTGATCTTTGCCTACTTGTACCTTTTTCGCAATTCTAAAGATAAAATATGAAAAAAATATGAATAAGGTCCGATACTAATCAATGTCTGTATTCACAGAAGGACGGTATGGACGTTTGATAAGTGTGCTAAATGCGTCATCCTCCTTAAATATGGAGATTATTATTATTATTATTATTATTATTATTATTATTATTATTATTATTTTATATATGACACGTACATAAGATGTGCAAACAGCACCGAAATTTAACGTCAAAGCATAAAACAAATATAAACTGTACAGAAGTATCAGCTTTGAACAGTCAGAAACGCTATTACATAACAGCTCGGCGAAAACATTGCCAGTTAACCATTAAACACTTGTCACATTCCTTACTTTCCTTACTTAAATATGGAGATTATTATTATTATTATTATTATTATTATTTTATATATGACACGTACATAAGATGTGCAAACAGCACCGAAATTTAACGTCAAAGCATAAAACAAATATAAACTGTACAGAAGTATCAGCTTTGAACAGTCAGAAACGCTATTACATAACAACTCGGCGAAAACATTGCTAGTTAACCATTAAACACTTGTCACATTCCTTACTTCTGTCTATTTAGTGAAGAAACAACAGCGAAGACTGGTGAACATGGTTGATCTTACTTAGATAGGCTCACAACACCATCAAGTCCTGCAAAAATGATAAGGAATAAGAGAAAAAAAGAAGAATTTTAAAATGTTTGGTCGGCAAGTGAGACGAAGTTCAATAACATCAGGTGTCTTGAGACTGTATGTTTTGACACTTTGTCATTATAGCAAGATGTATGACACTTGTCTTGCAGATCCGGCTTTGGAAACAGGAAGGAACATCTAATGAATCCGGATTATTTATGTGCGTGACATTATGTCTGTGTCATCGTCTTGCGTAACACAGCTGCATACTTGTGAAACAAATTTCACCGCACTAAATGGATGCCTAATGATAATCTGTACAAACATTATAGACAGGCATGTATACACATACGACTCATACATTATAGCTTTTGTCAGAAAGACAAAACAAAATAGCTGTACTCTTCTTAACGCATAGCAGTTATATCGAACACCCACTGAGCACTACAAGAACCAGAAGCAGCTTTTCCTGTGACAAATAAATGTGAAATTCCGAAAGGAGAGTGACACCAATTACATTAAAGTATACTTTCAAGACATTTTACTAGTAAACTTAACATTTGAGTAATCAAATATACGTACATGTTTATTATACTAAGTAAATCATTTCAAACGTAGATCATTTTAGTCTCGATATAAGGCGATACCTTAAGGATGACATTCAAAATGTTTCAAATTATGATACTAGTCTGTTCAAGTTAAGTTTGTCTTTATATGAGCCGCCTCATGGGAAAACCAACAATCTGCATAGGCGAAAACAAAGGCGCAGATCAGCTTCGCAGTAACTGCGAAGCTGATCAGCGCCTTTGTTTTCGCTACTCGGACAGTACAATTCCTCCTCTACTTAACTCCAAAATTTCAAGCTTCTAGCTCTTTTCTGTGACTGCACAGGCCGGTTTGTGTCGGACCTGTTCGAAAACCACATTTCCACAAGGCGGCTCAAATCTGAAATTCCGAAAGGACAGTGACACCAATTACATTAAAGTATACTTTCAAGACATTAATTTTTACTAGTTAACTTAACATTTGAAAAATCAAATATACGTACATGTTTATTATATTAAGTAGATCATTTCAAAAGTAGATCATTTCAGTCTCGATATAAGGCGATACCTTAAGGATGACATTCAAAATAATTCAAATTACGATACTACAATTAGTCTGTTCAATTACGTTTTTCTTTTGAGCCACCCCATGGGAAAACCAACAATCTGCATAGGCGAAAACAAAGGCGCAGATCAGCTTCGCAGTAACTGCGAAGCTGATCAGCGCCTTTGTTTTCGTTAAACGGATAGTACAATTCCTCTTCTTCCTAAATCCAAATTTTCAGGCTTCTAGCTCTTTTCTGTGCTTGTACAGGCCGGTTTGTGTCGGACCTGTTCGGAAACCACATTGTTGGTTTTCCCACGAGGCGGCTCATATCTAGATATTCAGTGACGTTGTTTAGATTCCCATGTATCTCCAGTTGCATTGTAACATATTGTATCTGTGCGTTCTCTTTTTTGATTTATCATGGCGTTGACCATAATTCATTTGTTTGTCCGTAACATTGACAATCATCACGAGGACCGAACAACAAAACAAATCTTGTGAACCATCGTTATGGTAAGGGTGCGGTTATCGATCCGCACATCCGTGGACGATTGCTATAAGCTTATTGCGCGTTATGTCAAATAAAGCGTTTAATCAAAACTAGTCAACCCGTCCATGCTGATTGCAAGCACTTTAATTCATGCTTAATTGACACTTTCCGTCAAACTGCGGTATACGACTATTGACATGTAGCAGTACAGACCATGACGGCTTCTTATTATAGAACATACAAGCTTAGACCCTAGCGTGGATTACGGGGACTATAGGTACTCTATAGGGCTAGCCTCTAGTCCATCGATCTGTGTCAGAGAGCCAAAAATTAAGACCTCTGTTACATATTCACCTTATATAAATTAACATCACGTTCCCTTAGAATTGGCTTTGATTCCGTACCACCAGAAATTTATACTAATGCCTTTAGGGACAATAAGGTTTCAAAGATACTCACTGGGGTCTGTTTTTCATGAAAGGAAACGAAATTCACGTATAGGAAACGAAACTGAAACGTATGAGAATAGAAAGAAATGACGAAACAGGGGAAATCTAGAACAAACAAAAATCTTCACTGGTAGCTAACAAACTCCTGCTGACCTTTTCATTTAATTTAGTTTTTTTAAAGAAGCAAACTTAAGTTAAACGTATTTTATATAGAGCCATTAAGGGCGGTGTTTGTTGTCTTATAATTGTTAAACCCAACTAAAAATTTGTATTGCTGTCCGTATCAATGCCGTTATTCTGATGTGGTTCTACTTTTGTTCCATGCTTTGGTGTCAGTTGTGTCATGTTTGCGCCTCAGTTTGTCTGTGCAGTCTTATATTTAATGATGTTCAAGTAACTGAGTGGCCTCCTCTGAGAAATAGATGTTCACTTGGCTTCTGATACGGTATCTTTGTATCAGTACCTAATGTATTTTTTGGTATTCGCACCCCGGGACTTTGATTCTGATTGCACAACATAATTCTTATAATGAATCGTATGCATTTTACACATGGTTTGTGGGGATAGAGTGTGATTTTAACCCTCTTTGTGAAAGAAACCTATATACATGTACATGCGAAACGTGTAATTATTCAGGACTGACCAATGAATTTATCGAATATATATGCTAGAAATACTGTGTCATCTATTCGAAACTTTTCATTCAGGTCGTGTAGCATGCTAGTTAACGTTCGCATTTAGTCGTTCCCTTCCTAATTGGAAATGCCTATTTTACTCCTTTGTGAATCTCCTCATTTTCGCCGAAGTGCATTTGATCGCTAATGAACCCATTCGAAAATGCTGAATGTGCGAAATGTGAAATTGTAGAAAATGTCATTTAAGACATGACACTTCTTGCAGCGAAGACATAATATAAGTTGTAAAGTATTTAAAAGAAACAGAGACGTTCACGAAGTGATCACAGACATATACATGTAAGTATGGAATATATTCAGATTGGTATGCGTCACAAACAAATGTGTATGCAATGAAAGGGTATTATAAATGTAAAACTAAATACAACATCCACAGAGTTTAGCCAAAATATGGTCAAAGGCTTTAATTTCCTCCTTAGTTGCATGCCGGTGGGTCGGGACTTAGAATCAATGACAGCGCAAGTTAAGGCTGTCTTACAGATGGGAGGGACTTGACAACAAGTTCATGTTACTAGAATAAAAAAGTTACAAGTAGGCAATGATCAGGAAATTGCGCAATCAGAAAGACATCCCCTATTCCAAAAAGCCAAGAAGGAAAAATAAATTGACAATTAGGTACTTATACTAAGAAAATATATAGTAAGCCGAGTGAGCAGCTATTTCCCAATAGACGGCAACTCAGTTACCCGAACTTAACTCCAATATGAATACTTTATCCATCATCGTGCAGCTTACTGAATCTGTTAAGTCCTCGTTTTTGATTCATCAAGGTTATTATCATGATTTTTTTCGTTTGTCCTTGTTGATTCATTGACTAGTTAGAGATTCACCACGAGGACCGAACAACTAACTGAATGTTGTGAACCACTGCAGAAGATGAGTGTGAGGTTAGGCGCCTGTAAAGCCAGTTTAAGCCCCCCCCCCCCCCCCGGGTAGTTTTATATTGCTGACCGTTCCAAGGCGATAGTTCTGTGGTGGTTCTAATTGTTTTGTGCTTTGAGTCGTTTTTTGTGCTGTTTGAGCCTTATGTACGCTTATGTGTTTTTTGTTCAGTTCTGGTAACTGAGTGGCCGCCTATTGGGGAATAGCTGCTCACCCTTTTTCAATAAGGTGAAAACAGCACAAAAATCAACTCCAGAATAACAAAACATTTAGAACCACACCAGAAGTATTGCATTGGAACGATGAATGATATAAAATTACTGGGGGGGGGGGGGGGGCTTAACCCGGTTTTTCAGCTAAAGTACGAATAAGAGGCACAGAAATCAAGTTATCTCTGGCCGGAGTTAACAGGATTAAATATGGGCTTCATTTGTCTGCCGTGATTAAGATTCGGTGTGACTGTCGAGACCACAGTGCTTAAGCTTGCTGTCCCACCTAGTATGCTGTCCCACCTTGTAAGCTTGCTGTCCCATCTTGCTGTCCCACCTAGTATGGGCGGGTTTGATTCAACTGAATAAATTCCTCGACCTGTACTCGGCTACTTATGCGAAATCAAATGATTAAAAAACTTGTATATTATGGGGTTCCTCACTTCATAAATATCCATTACTGTTGTTTTCATAGTAGCGGAAATCTTGAGGCTGCATCGGCAGCTGATCATTATAACAAATGAATGCCACTATTTTAGCAGTGCCTACTGTCCAAACAGGAAGGAACATCTAATCAGTCTGAATTATTTATGTACCAGACAATATGACAACGTGACAATCTCTTCGTCTCGGATTAAGGACGATATATGGCCCTATATGGGGATTTTAACAGACTGTAAAATAGTTTCTATTTTTATTGAAAAAGGATAGTTGAACATGTTTTATCTATTCTGGTGACGCCAGTAAAAATATTGATTATTGAAAAAACGATCAATAGTTCCTGCATCGGTACGTACACAATGGTTTGACTGTCACCTTCCAGGCGCGGTTGTTTCACAGGGTATCTTCCGACCGAACGTCGAGAATTGCCCTGGCTTTCCCCCACCACTAGACAGTCGGCGTCTAAGAAGCAGAATTGCTTAGCTAGGTAGAAATGCCTAGCTTGACGTCTATCACCAGTAAGTAAGTAGCCACTTAGTTATCCGACCCTTACTAAACATATGAAAACTTACATAAGGCGCAAAGAGCACTAAAATTCAAAGGAGTCGCGCCGTGATAAAACCGGATTTTTGCCTTTGCGAAAACAAAGGGACAGATCAGCTGTACAGTAACTGCCACCTCTACAGTTATCCGAAATGTCAGGTTTCTAGTCATTTTCTGTGACTGTACAGGCCGGTTTGTGTCGCACCTTGTCAGAAACCCCGAAAACCGGTTTTCTCGCGTCGCGGCTCAAATAATTAGACTCACAAGAGAAGTATCAGTAATATAAAAGTAATGGGAGCTTAAATCGACTTTATGTTTTGAAATCGAATTGTTTTACTGTTTGAATCTTATGTACGTTTTCATATTTTTATTTAAGTTTGGGTAACTGAGTGGCCACCTATTAGGAAATAGCTGCTCACTTTGCTTACGATATGTTCTCTATGTATAAATACCTAATTGTCAATTTAGTTTTTCCTACCTCGGTTTTTTGGAGTAGGAGTTTCTTTCTGATTGCGCCTTTTCCTGATCATTGCCTACCTGTACCTTTTTTCAGGCGCCTTACCTCACTCTTAGTTTCTGCAGCGTTTCACAACATTCAGTTAGTTGTTCGGTCCCGGAGGTGAAACTATAACTAGTCAATGAATCATCAAGTATAAAAACATAAAATAACAAACATCATAATGAATCCGAAATAAGGACTCATAGATTCAATAAGCTGCTCGGCGATTGGAGATCCCTGGAAAACATATCTGGAAATCTGAAGAAAAACATTGAATCCAGTTGGGCCAAGCAACAGGTAAGAAGCTTACAGGTGTTTGGGGAAATTGTGATTTTAGGTCGTTTAGTTTTAATCGTCATTAACACAGTAAATCAAGTATTTTTCAAGACTCGCTGGTACAATTTTACGAAAAAAAAAAAAAAAAAAAAAAAGAAAAAAAAAAAGCATAAATCAACATCACACGAAATAGAACGTAACGTAAGTAAAGCCAGGACGGTAAAATGGCGTCTCAGAAAATTGCGACATCTTTAAATTTGAACATAGATAGGAATCAATCAATGTCGCCTTCTTATGACGTCATTGGCGTCATTCTTATTTAAACACATTACCAAATGGTATGTTTGTTACTCAGACTCTTAAGTAGTGGGTTTGTTTTGCATAAACATTTGGTGTACGCCTTCAAATAGTACATGTAGACTCAAACGACTCGTATAACCATTTTAGTATACCTGTACCAGAAATCTAGTACTCCTGTTAAGGTTATGCAGGCTGGTGTTTACTTACACGCACATGTACTTTGTAACAAGAATTAGAGACAAAGCAGCAGCAATCTAGTTCGCCTTATAATATTTTGCAGGAGGATATTGACTTACTTTATTTAACGAATGGGAGACATGTTTTAGTGACATCAGGAAAGTCGATGACAGCAATTACATTTAACTCATTTTTGACGAGTGTACCCATCATGATCATTTGGATGAGTCTACTTTCATGTTAGGGGTTAAGGAGTGATTTTGTATGTTTATTTCATTTTTGGATGAAATTCCTCTAAGCAAACATTATAGCTCCAGATGGGACGCCGCGTTCTGCAGCGTCCCAAGAACGCGGCGTCCCATACTGTTTGCCTATGTCCCACAAAAAACGACACAAGGCTTATATTAGTTAAATTGTATATTCAAGACATTTTACGTGAAAATCTAGCTACAAAATTAAGGTCAGTTCAGTAAATAAAACAAATTTAACACTTATATAATCATAGAAATAGAAAGTAGGTTAATTCAGCCTGCGCTAATGGCTAAGGTCACAGAAAGATGTCCAGGAAAATGTGAAAAAATGCTCTGGACCCCGAAGGTTACCAGGCTTTTCACTGAACCTCCAGATACGTTGATAATCTTTTGAACGTTGACAAAATTTTGAAAATATGGTCAAAACGTTTATTTGTCTGAATAATCTAATGTTACCGAAGTTGATTCTTTCTATTGCTAATTGTTTGTGTCTTCTAAAATATATGACACACATACAGTGCCTGCGTCTGCATTCATCAAGATGAGTCGTACCTGCCAGAAAATTTCAAACAGGGTTGGTGAAAACAAATTTTCGCATCCGTGAGTTTCGCTGCGTTCATCAATCGCAATTCGTTTAATTCGCTAATTTGCATATCCACCGAAGGGTTGCGCTTCGAGGACGATTGCTTGGGACCTTCAACGCACTGTACCGAATATAAACGTATTGTAGCGAATCGAACCCGACGCATGAAAACTGTTGCGTTTAGGCAACAAACGCATACGAAGGGAAACTTAGACAAACGGATCTATGCGAATCGTTATTTGTTTTACAAAATTTCTATACACATATATTTATTTGCAAATAAATATATGTGTAAAGAAAGGGGTGGTCTCACGGTATATGAAATTTACATAGGGTTCTGCCCACGCACCGATTTTTATAATATTATGCATATTGCTTGCTTGGTGCATGACCACTTTATTAGTGATATAGATTTTCTCTTAACCACATAAAAATTTTAAATACAGCATTTTGTATTAGAGGGGGTCTGAATATAGGGGTAGGTGTAATTAAAGTCGCCAATAACCGTTATAATAGCAAGTTCCTGGTTCTGTTTGTTTGTAAAATAATCTAGAATGATCACTGATCATATTAGTATTGCATAATTGTTGATAGCTATAATATTAAATTCAACTGATTATCATTTGTTTCGCATATGGCCCCAAATTTTTGGTGTAATCACAAGTTTGATTTTCAATTTTATCATGTTCCCGGTTTTGTCAACCTATAATTTTAACCTTAAATTAGGCTACACATATACAGATTATATGCTGAACATTTCGTAAAATTTGAAGACCGGTAACATCTTTTTCTAGAACATTGAATGATACAAGTCGGAATTCTGAAAAACGTAAAATTATTAATGATTTTATTAAATCATAAGTATTTCGTGTTATTAACATGTTACAAAGCAAACTTTTTGTGAAAAATGCTCCAGATAAGCAATTTTGTGTCTTGCATTACCATCAATGCTATTATACATATTTTGAATACTGATTTAAGTAAGAAAATTGCACCCTGTCTTGGACCTTAAAAAGCATATCTGCCCATCATTGTTTAATACTGGTAGTTTTCATAATTAGATTTTAGAACATGATTCTATCTATTAGTAAGCCATTCTCTATCATGTATTCGTGTTTATGTTGCAATTACATAGTTTTTACTGTTTTGTTTAATTTCTTTCCTCTTTTTTTTCAAAAAATAAGTTGTTAATTATGTATTAATTATATTTATGAACTTATACAGCTATATTGCTGATTTCCACATCGTGTAACTCATGCTATATGGAAAACCTAAAGGATTTAGCATTTTGCATAAAATAAACAGATGAGACTAAGGACAGTTTTTTCCCTGCTGATTATATCATGATCTGAGAAAACAACCCACCCACCCAAGTATATAATGAAGCAAAACCAATAGGATGAAGAGAGATAACGAAATCTCAATAGATAAAATTATGATAAAGTACTAACAACAGGAACCGGTTAACTACTTTTGTGTGTTGTTCTTTTCTCCGTCATTCGGTGCAAAATATGCATGTATTTGACAGCATTTTAACAATACATAATAGCATGTTTGAAACAGGTTATACCATATATCAAATCTCAGATGAAAGTTATTAATCTTATGCATGCATTTAATCATCTGTGACAGCAGGCAAACCTTTTGCTGGAAGTTTCAAACATACTTCCATAACTTCATAATTGGAAACCCTAGCCCACAATGGAGCTTTTGAACTTATAAACTTACATGTAGCTGAGAGTTCTTTTACCTAGCTGACAGATAATTGACAAAACAGCCATAATTTCTAACCAAGGATGGTATTAAAGAAGAGTATCTAGACAACTATCAACATGAAATTACAAACATTTCGCCGTGTGTATAATTGACTACTAAACGCATGAACACGAGTCATAAATGTTGAGATTTTTAAACATCAAGTTTAAATATTTGTCTGAGTGCTCAGTAACTTCAGTTGCATTATTCATTTCAAAAAAAAATAAAAAAAAAGATCCACATTTAAATGGTAGACAATATTCACAATAATGTCAATCGGTAATCTGATATTTAAAGTGAAAGCTATACCCGAGCATCACATCTGAACACTTACAAAGAGAAAAGCCTGTCACATAGCTGAATTATGTACTTACTGGATAAGTATAAAGATAACGGTGATAGAAACGTTAGAAAAGTACACTGTATTTGATATCCTTGTCAATCTTTTAACTAAAGTTGGCATCAACAACAGTCAGATAAATAAAGTTATGTACAATCTCATAAACGACAATACAAGATGATAAAACAAATTGAGGAATCAATCAAATGTCTGTTACCATTACGGTGGTCAATCACAAATTAAATTAATGTTACTCCAATAAAATTATCCAAATACATCTAAACGTAAAGAAATATTTAGTGATGAAATTATAGAACCTTTCATTAATATATTTGAAATTTTTGTTGAGACCTGAAAATGTTTGCTGATCATATGTATAATATATGCATTATAGCTGTGAGGTAGGCCAGTATTAAATATGTGAATTTGCCAAATCAAATAAGCATTTTATACTAAGAATTCATATTACTTATGCATTTTATCATTTCTAATGATAAAATTGTGGAATAATATGATTTTAGACGAAAAAACAGCAAAAAACATTAAATTCCATTTTTTTCAAAAATTGACCAACATGTATATCATGTACATTTCAACACTGTTACCGGTTTTGAAAATTTAAAAAAACTTTACCAGCATGGAAAGGGTACCGCTGGCCAACTTTATAGACAGTATCATAGGTTGACAAGCACTAGAACATATCAAAATATGAGACACAATTTGTCATTCTCGAAAATAAATTTGATAAAATTTGACAATTTCACGTTTAAGTTTCCATAGAAAATATGTCTGTTTATATTTTTAAGCCAAAATGGTATCAAAGTAAACCATATGGAGTCCTTTTTTAATTCCAGTTTTAATTGGGCTAATAAAAGTTATTTAAGTGATAACATATAGACAAAGTATAAGGCAGGTATGGTCACAAAGATGGAGTACGTCAGGGTGCTATCCTGAGACCTAAAAATGTTTTTCAAAATAAATAAGTGCATTTTTATAGGTGTTAGAATGAAGGCATTCACCATCCAAAGCAAGAACAAAATTGGTGCGTGGGCGCATATGAGACCCCCCCCCCCCTTTCGCAGTGACCTTAAATCAACAGACACTGTCTGGACCAGCCTGGGACTATATGACCTAGGGCTTTGCAAGTGAGATGCTTTTGTCCTATAGACTGTAAGATTTAGTTCAATTTATTACAACTGTGCAGTTGATCAGTGTCTTAGCCTTGCTGTAACTGTAGAAACAGTATTGTTCATAAGATAAGTTTTGTTATGACACAGCTCAAAACTTTGACATCTCCTGTCTTATTAAGTACAAGCCACATCATTAAAAAAGTGCCTCTGTAAATCTATAATGTGATCAGTAGTGCAAACCCTGCATTTGAAGAAAAATCAGTTAATTTTCTGTTTGATCCTTTTGGCTGTAAGATCCAAATCAGATTGTTACCAGTGTGCAGTTGACCAGCGTCTTTGTCTTTTTGTGACTGTATAAAGGTTTTGTTGCGACACAGCTGTTTCCAAAATTTGGAGGTGAACCACATCATGAAAATTCGCCTCTGTAAATCTATTATGTGAGTCTATATGCAAGTTAACTAGCAGTAACATGACTATAAAATACAAAATACAGACTGAGATCAGCTTTGTGGCAACAGTACAGCTCATCTCTGTCTTTGATATCATTGTGTGGAAAGTACAGCCACTAAAGATAGACTTGGTTGTGCCATGGCCCTTATAAATAGTATCAATGTACTGAAAACAAGAAAATAGAAATATTTAAATGAGATTCTCATTGATTAGTCTAAAAAGTGTGGGTTGACTCAATGTTAACAAATAATTAACAAATATGGCATAATTTTCGTTAGCTGATTTAATCACAGTTTTGTCTCCATAGGCTCTGTGCTATGCCTACACTTGGCAAAAATGCCAACGCACTACTTTTAAAATTTGAATAAGTTCACTCTCGTCAAGGATTTGACTTTGAAATTTGGCACACGCTTGTCTCTTTAGCATTTACACACACCTGCTAGGTTATTTCACACAGTTTTTCTCTCGGAATCGGGCAATAAGGAAATCATTAAAAACATGTTTTCTGCACGTGCTCCTTGTGATGTGTAGCTTTTTTTTCATTCTGAAACTTGTATTGGAAGCCTGGTTATGTATCGGATGGAAGTCAATAAAAATGGTTTGTCTATCTGTTGAACAAAGGGCTAGAGCGATCGGTTTAGTTCAGAGGGGTACGTCTTTTACGCAGGTACGTTTAAAGTAATGCAATAAAGAAGTCTTAATTTCGCCGTTTTTTCTTTCTTAAACACAACCATTTGGTATTATTCGAGTTCCAATTTGAAAGGCAACCATTTTATCATAAAGAGAAATTCGTTTTCACTTTCAGCTGTCCGTCCGTCCGTATGTCCGTTCACTCGTACACAGACTCAGTTATAGCCATAAAAGTGTTTTGTAATTCTGCAAATCCTCAAACCCGTCGCCAGTTAGTGTTGGTTGCTTAGTGGGCTAACATTCCACTAAATAAAACAAAAATAATTAATAAATAAAAAAAAACATCCTATCAATGCGATAGCGGTGGTACGAGCTAATGGGGGACACACTAGATATTAGTTTGTTTAGATTAATTGAACTGATCGATTCGAAGTTCAGCTTGCCTTTTTGGGAAACTAACTTACGCAGTGGATTTCAATTATTGATAAAATTCTCTCTATCACGCAACAAAATTGTTCTGCAAATCGTTTTTATAACGTTATGTACGATTTCCCCTTACCTTACACTACCGTTGTTTTCAATACGTTTATCCAGACTTTTCGAATCATGGGTGTGCTAACAAAAAGCTCAATAAATTTCGATAGAATTCACCGATCGCCATGAAATTTCACCACATCATTTCAAAATGATGTATCTTATCATGCGTCGAATTTGAACATTTTCGGTCGATCCGTTTTTGAAATATTCTTAAAAATATTACTAGGTGCGTTGGGAATTTGGTTAAGTATATAGGATAATATTATCGTTAATCAGCTATGTATTTTCTTAGAACTCAGTACCCAAAACGCTTGAACTCGTAGTGCATGACGTTTATCACTTACACTGGCGTTTCGTTTTATGTATTGAAATTAAGCAGACATATTGATTGTACTTTGCAGACAGATTGATTGTACTTTCAGTTCAACAAATATTTTTCGAACATACAATGTACCATGCATTCTGCAAGAAAGAATCAAGTACTAAGCAGTTTTGCGTTTAAACAGTCCGTAAGTATCTATTTATATAATTCTATGAAACAGTTTTGTTATAAAACAAAACTACACACACACACACACACACACACACACATAATACCAATACAAAGGCTCATAATTATCGTGGCGATAATAGTTTTAAACGCCGTCATGCTAGATTCAAAACATGCGTTATAACCTCATTTGTACTACAAAAGTGATGCCATGATCTATTTGTACGCATGTGTTGCTCTAATATCAATGGGAATATTGAGTTTCCAGTTTCTCTAAGACTTAAACCGCGCTACAGTTTCATTAGACATTAACCGATCATCGGAGTATTAAGAAGTCGAAAACGGTATCATAGACCGAGTTAAACGTAACCAAATATGCTCATTGAACCAAATTAAGCTCATACAAGGTAGGTGGATACTTCAAACTTTTATATTTTATTTGCTATTACTGCAGCTGTCGTTGTGCCGTGTGGCGGCCGGCCGTAAAAAGTATCCCCCTACACCATCCATAATGCAGATAGAGGATATTTACTTTTTCGAGGTGAATACCAAATATATTTCATCGAGTGAGTTGAAAACATCCAAATTTTCACGAGTGCGTAGCAGTTAGAATATTCAGAGGGTTAAAATTTTTTGTTTAAAGTCATCTTCCAAACAATGTTCTAACTTTTTTTGACCACGTTTAGGCATGTGTCTTTGGTTTGGGCTTACCGTGTGTAAATGTTTGAAATTGGATTATAATTTTCTTGCTTTTGTCGCTGGTTTATAAAGGGTCACTGATGAAGGTTCAGTACCCGAAATTGCGCAATATGGCCCACAATACATCCCTTTGAACGATTTCTCTACTTCCAAAGGATCAAACATTTATATTTTATTCAATGACATATTCGGACTGTTAAAGGTAACAATAAGCAATGATCAGGAACTGGTGCAATTACACCAACACCGAGAAACAAACTGACAATCGGATACTTAATATACAACGGTAACATATCGTCAGCTGAGTAAAAAGGTAAAATTATCAGACAATGACACAATCAAAATGAAAGTCCAACTCCAAGTTCTACTCAAACAACCGATGTGGAATAAATACTAACTGGACAGTCAGGAACAAATACAAATAGAACATATAGTAAGCCGAGTGAGCAGTTAGAGCATGCGTTTGTGTGTCTTCTCTAGATTTCCCCCAATCCCTGAAAACATGAAACCGATATAATCATTATCATCAATTGTGTCGTTCAATTTTCTCATTTATGGCCATTAAAACATTTTTTTTTAAGTTTCCTTTTACTTTGTACCAACTTTCTAATGGAATAGACTGGTATGGTATCATATTAGACGCTACGTATTATGAAGCAACGTGAAATGCCATATATTGCTTTTCCATGTCCAGAAAGATAATACCAAATGCTTACATACAATGTAGGTTAGTATGAATGTCTGTTTAAGAAGAATGCTTAATGAACATCCGCCTTGGACTCCGATTTACAGTCACTTTTCTAATGGTTGTCTATAATGCAACTTAATGAACCTCACGGTACATATGTACCGGACATTGTTGGAAAGTATAAAATTATTCAAAAAAGTTCGGTAAATTTCAACGCTGTAAGTTTGTGGTATTCTTAATTGGTGATTGTATAATTCATTGAACTTGTGCTGACCTTTGCCTATTTCATGCCAAGGTCATATTTAGTCATACAAGCATTTTTAAATAGCATAGTATAAACAGGGACCTTTGTAAGTATTTAAGGGCAGTGTCATTCTTGACCTTGGTCCACAGTGTATAACATATTTATATGTGTGGATGTTGCTAATTTTCTATGGGTCACATGACAAAGGTGTCCGTACTTATATGTTTATATACATGCATGATAAACAAAATTCTTCTTCAGCATATTGGAACCGATTCAACGAAACTTGGGAAAAGGTACAAGTAGGCAAAGATCAGGAAAAGGCGCAATCAGATAAAGATTCCCACTCCAAAAACCGAGGTGGGAAAAACTAACAATCAGGCACTTATACCATGAAACATATCGTAAGCCGAATGAGCAGCTATTTTCCCAAAAGGTGGCCACTCAGCTACCTTAACTTAACTAAAATTATGAAAACATACATAAGGCGCCAACAGCACAAAAAAATTAAACACCAACACATAAAACAAAAAGAACCACCACAGAAGTTTCGCCTTGGAACGATCAGTAACACAAAGTTACTGGCGGGCTTAAACCGGTTTTACATGGCCATAACCTCACCCTCAGCTTCGGCAGTGGTTCATAACATTTAGTTAGTTCTTCGGTCCTCGTGGTGAATCTCTAACTAGTCAATGAATCATCAAGAACAAACAAATAAATCATGATAAACATCCTGATGAATCAAAAACCAGGACTTACAGATTTAGTAAGCTGCCCGACGATGGAGATCCCTGGGCGCCGAATAACCTACTAACTCCGGAGCAAAAGAAAAACACCAGTTGGACCCCGGTGGGCCAAGCAACAGACAAGAAGCTCCGGCCCCAACCAACTAAAATGAATAGCTTTATTTCGGGGCCATCATAGAGTCTGACGCCCGACCCACCGGCGTGCAATTAAAGATGAAGCATAGTTATCAACCATGATTGGGTTAAAAACTAAGCATCACAGGAGTCTCAAGCATAACATTATTAACAATACGTTATAAGATTTGATTGCTATGGCTTTTTGAACACAAAATCGTATTTGCCACATAGACATTTATATGGAAAGGTACACGTAGGCAATGATCAGGAAAAGGCGCAATTGGAAAGAAATTCCCACTTAAAATGCCGAGGTGGGAAAAACTAAATTGACAATTAGAAAAACAAAATAGTATCTGTTTAGATTCCTTTTTCCAACCATTGTTTAATATATTTGTTCGCATTTGGATTATAATAATAAAGTCTTTGTATTGACAATGATCCTGTTAAAACTTGCAAAATTACAGTAATTCTCTTTGGCTCTATGTTGCCAAATACAATGTATATAGGGTCACTGAAGACGCTTAAGTAGCCGAAACCGCGGTATGGTCCATCTTCTTTCTTATTAAAATTTTCACTGCTCTTAAAGGATCTCAGTTTTATTTTTATTATTCTAGAAACATATCATAAGCCGAGTGAGCATCTTTTTTCACAATCGGAAGCCACTCAGTTACTCGAATTAAATCAAAATATGAAAACGTACATAAGGTTTAAACAGCACAACAATTTGACTCCGAAACATAAAACAAATGGAACCAAAACAGAAGAACTGAAACGATCAGTAATACAAAATTACTATGGGGGAAGCGTAAATAGATTTAACAGGCGACTAACCTCACCCACGTCTTCTGCAGTGGTTCACAACATTTAGTTGGTTGTTCGGTACTCGTGGTGAGTCTTTAACTAGTCAATTAATCATCAAGGACAAACAAATAAATCATGATAACCACCATGATGAATCAAAACGAGGACTCACAGATTCAGTAAGCTTCCCCATCATAGAACCATCTCCGTGTGGAATTTAACCTCTTCAAACCTATACTTATATAGTAAAATTGAGGTTTGACGGGGTCAAGAGAGAGAGAAAATAAAACAATAAATAATGTAATTTAAAAGTCAAAAATGCTAAATTCCAACAAAAATCAATATAATTAACCATTATTTTATTATAGGCATGGTAAATATTCATATGATTAAAATTTAATTCATAAATATAAATTTAATATGTAATTAAAAGAAATTCCCAAGTAATCATGGAGACGTTTCCGTAATGCTGACGATGCCAGTGCAATTTAAGAAACCAGCATAGTCATCAATCATGACTGGTATAAAAATTAAGCATGCAGACTGTCGCATAACATTCAAGCTGTAACCTATACGTCTGTAACGTATAATATTTTTTCTGAACTGAAACAGAAAAAAAGAAAAAAAAAACATTCCTTCCTATAAGTTTCAGAAATTTGTAAACCAAGTCACCATAAAATACTGGTTCCGATAGGCCCTCACATAAAAGCGTCTTTAGCCAAACATTAAAAATTGAAATCAATTCATAATGTCTGCGAAAAAAATAGATTACCATGATACCGAATCACGGATTTGTCACAAAATTTATAATTCCAGACTGTGATCTGAAAGGATATTGTAAATTTAAAGCTCCAAAGGTCAAAGCCATGAGAGCATATGCAAAAACCCTTTACATATCAAAATTAATCTTAGTTAACTCAGCTTTTCTTATAAAACATTATGGAAGGACAGTCAGGTGGAAATATGGACCCGCTAGAAACAGATTGGCTCCCTGTGCCTCCAGACAAGCTTTATAAACGCCGAATGAGCATATTCACCATACAGATGGTATGAACCTGCGAAGGAAAAGTACTTTAAGTCAAACAATTTAGACATATAAAACTTAGTTGTTTACTTGTAATGGGTGGTTATACATTCAAGTATATTTAGGTGTGATGACACCCTACTGATAGACAGACGTCCCTTCAAAGAGGAGGCAACATCCCGACATGACATAACTGTTGACTGGGACACTAACCCGCACACCAAACAAACAAGCAAAATCACTATGACATGAAATTAAAACAAGTGGTAAAACAAGGAAATAATAACTTAAGTATTTACGACGTATTCAGTTGTAAATAAAAGCATTAAAACTTCAGTTCAGAAAAATCATTACCCGTTACAGACATATAGGGTATAACTTAAATGCTATGCGACAGTCTGCATGCAAAGTTTTTAACCCAATCATGGTTGATAACTACGCTGCCTTTCATGGCACGCCGCTGGGTCGGGCGTCAGACTCTATGGTGTCCCCGACATATTGTTATTTATTTAAGTTGGTTAGGACCGGAGCTCGTTGTCTGTTGCTTGGCCTGGTGTTTTTCTTTTGCTCCGGAATTATTAAGTTATTTGGCGCCTAGGGATCTCCATCGTCAGGCAGCTTACAGAGTCTGTGAGTTCTCGTTTTTGATTCATCGGGGTGGTTACCATGATTTATTCGTTTACCCTTGATGATTCATTCACTAGTTAGAGATTCACCACGAGGACCGAACAACTAACTAAAAGTTGTGAACAACTGCAGAAGATGAGGGTGAGGTTAAGACCTGTAAAACCGGTTCAAGCCCCCCAATAATTTTATATTTCTGATCTTTCCAAGGCGATATTTCTGTTGTGGTTTCATTTATTTTATGTTTTGGAGTCGATTGTTTTGTATTGTGTGTACCTTATGTAAATTTTCATAGTTTTAGTTAAGTTCGGGTAACTGAGTAGCCGCCTATTGGGAAATAGCTGCTCACTCGGCTTACGATATCTTTTCTAAGTATAAGTACCTAATTGTCTATTCTCTAAGTAAACGTACCTAATTGTCTATTTGTTTTTTTTTTTTTTTTTTTTTTTTTTTTTTTTTTTTTTTTTTTTTTTTTTTTTTTTTTTTTTTTTTTTTGTGCGCGCCTCGGGAATTTCTTACTGCTTGCGCCTTTTTCTGATAATTGTCTACTTGTACCTTTCATATAGCCAATGAACTAACGGTTAACAAACAGTCCAAAAAATCCTTAATGCGAACTGAAACAACCGCAGTTAGTAGAGTGGTAATACCGTTAGCCGAGTATAAGCTTTGCCTTGAGGTACAAATAGCTAGTATGGGTTCGAACAACGCACGGGTCATGTGTGGGACAGGCGTGGGAATCATTTTCTGATTGCGCCTTTTCCTGATCTTTGCCTACTTGTACCTTTTTATATAAAAATGCTTTATTGTTGGGGTATAACTAATTTTCTTGTTTTTGGTCCAAAACATACATTGTGTGGGTACTTGTTAGAATACCTCGCCGAGGCGGATCTAACGTTTACCCACAATGTATGTTTTGAGCAAAAATATTGAAAAAAAAAAACAAAAAAAAAAACAAAAAAAAAAACAAACAAACATGTAGTGTATGGCCCATCATTTCCTCATTGATACGCCCGTTACTCTTAAAGCATCTCAGTTTTATTTTTATTTTCTATTACTGCAGCTGGTGTTGTGTCGTATGACGGCCCTAAAATGTCTCCCCGTACATGATCATCCATAGTGCAGATTATATTTTCCTTCTGGTCCTTTGAGATCAGCGGGGGTATTCTGAGAAAATCAGAAATTTATTATCATTTTAGATGCTTTTTTAAACAATAATGCCCACTTAAACGATTTACCTGTTAAGTTTTCTGTTTGTGTCAATGAAGGCCAAGACAAACTTCCTACGATGTATTGGTTACCTAAGCTTCACAAAAGACCATACAAAGCTAGATTTATTGCAAATTCTAGCTCTTGTACTACCACTGAACTTTCTAAATTATTAACTTCTTGTCTTACTGCTATCAAATCTCATGTTATAAGATACTGTGAAACAGTGTATGAAACTTCAAATAAAAATTGGTTTTGGTCAATAAAAAATTCTGGTGAGGTGCTCAGTAAATTGAAGTGTAGAGGGGTCCGTGCGACAAGCTTGTCCACATATGATTTTTCTACTCTGTATACAACATTACCACATAATCTAATTAAAGAAAAACTTCTGGATTTGATAGAGTGGACCTTCAAAAGGGCA
Organism: Rugalucina vietnamica; assembly: GCA_964017185.1. NCBI lineage: Eukaryota > Metazoa > Mollusca > Bivalvia > Lucinida > Lucinidae > Rugalucina > Rugalucina vietnamica. Next base: position 57,172,051 of record OZ024875.1, on the reverse strand, counting down.
TTAAAAAACTATGGTTCACTTTATTTGGCATGTAATGACAGAAAGGCTTTTTTCACTTCCTCTGACCAAAGTCGGTATACACTTTGGTCATGTCAGAATGTGTGCGACGCCTTATCCTATCTCCTTGATAATATTTATATTAGATTTGGGACCAAGTTATACAGACAAATTGTTGGAATTCCGATGGGTACAAATTGCGCACCTCTCGTAGCTGATTTATTTTTATACTGCTACGAAAGAGATTTCATGGATTCTCTTAACCATGATAATCAAGCTGATGTTATCGAGGCTTTTAATTCCACATCTAGGTACCTCGATGACCTTTTGAACATTGACAACCCTTATTTTGAAGGGATGGTCAATCAAATTTATCCACCTGAACTTCAGTTGAACAAAGCTAATATCTCAGATACCGAAGCCCCTTTTTAGATCTACATCTTTCTGTTGCAAATGGATTTGTTTCTTCTGAAATTTATGATAAGCGCGATGACTTTGATTTTGATATAGTAAATTTTCCTTTTTTGGATGGTGACGTTCCTCGTCGTGCTTCTTATGGTGTATACATTTCGCAACTTATTAGGTTTGCTAGAGTCTGCAATCATGTTACAGACTTCAACGCTCGAAATAAATGTTTAACGGCAAAACTTCTCCAACAGGGCTATCGGTATCATAAACTTCGAAAAACCTTTTCTAAATTTTATCGTAGACACTATGAATTGATTTCCAAATATAATGTTGGGTTAAAGACACTTTTAAGTGAGGGCCTTTCGGAACCTGAATTTTATGGTGACTTGGTTTACAAATTGAAGAAACTTAAAGGAATAAATGATTTTTCTTTTCAGTTCGGAAAAATCATAACACGTTACAGACGTATAGGTTATAACTTGAATGTTATGCGACAGTCTGCATGCTTAGTTTTTAACCCAATTATGGTTGATAACTATGCTGCCTTCTTTAATTGCACGCCGGTGGGTCGGGCGTCAGACTCTATGATGGCCCCGACTTAAAGCTATTCATTTTAGTTGGTTGGGGCCGGAGCTTCTTGTCTGTTGCTTGGCCCACCGGGGTCCAACTGGTGTTTTTCTTTTGCTCCGGAGTTAGTAGGTTATTCGGCGCCCAGGGATCTCCATCGTCGGGCAGCTTACTCAATCTGTGAGTCCTGGTTTTTGATTCATCAGGATGTTTATCATGATTTATTTGTTTGTTCTTGATGATTCTTTGACTAGTTAGAGATTCACCACGAGGACCGAAGAACTAACTAAATGTTGTGAACCACTGCAGAAGCTGAGGGTGAGGTTAGGTACCTGTAAAACCGGTTTAAGCCCGCCAGTAACTTTGTGTTACTGATCGGTCCAAGTCGATACTTCTGTAGTGGTTCTTTTTGTTTTATGTCTTGGTGTTTAAATTTTTTTTTGTGCTGTTGGTGCCTTATGTATGTTTTCATATTTTAGTTAAGTTAAGGTAACTGAGTGGCCACCTATTGGGAAAATAGCTGCTCATTCGGCTTACGATATGTTTCATGGTATAAGTACCTGATTGTTGGTTTGGTTTTTTCCCGCCTCGGTTTTTGGAGTGGGAATCTTTTTCTGATTGCGCCTTTTCCTGATCTTTGCCTACTTGTACTTTTTTAAAATAATTGGCCCTATTTTGATAATTCTAGTCTTTGTATTAAAGGTTTCAAATTAACTGTAATTCATTTTGGCTCCATGTCGCCAAATCTAAAGGGTCACTGAAGAGGTTTGAGTAGCCGAAACCGCGGTAAGGCCCTTCATTTCCTCATTAATATGCTCGTTCCTCTTAAAGGTTCCCAGTTTATTTTTATTTGTCTTATCTAGATGACATTTAAAAGTTCTTGATCTTAGATGCGACGCCAGTTATAGTTCAAAAAACGTAACAAGAAGCCACAGTAATGCCTGAAGCTCCCTTCTAGCCGTTTAACAATTCATTGTGTCATTGTAATATTTTTGTTATACCCTAGTTTTATAATTTACGTAGTAGTGTCATCCAAGATTGTATATAGAAACCATACAACATAACGGGCGACGGGAGATGGGAATGATAACGTGACAATTTCATGAGCGCAGGACTTCTTTTAACCTACTTCTTTAAACTTTGAAACTGCGTGTTAATTTCATGAAGGGATCTAGATTGGCACTTGTCTCAGAGATAAAGAAAATCCCGCAAGCCCAGTTGGACGCCTGAATCTATTTATTGAATTTCATAGTTAAACAGAAAAATCATGCTGATAAAATGTTACTTCAGAGATTTTTGTTTACAATGAGCTAATTTTTCATAATAAAATTACTGGGGGTCTTTAATCGATTTTACATGTGCCCCATCTTCCCAAGCAGTGGTTCAGAACACTGAGTTAGTTGTTCGATCCTCGTAGTACTTTTTATTCAATGCCCAGTTAACAAGGTTTCATTTTTAAAATATTAATTTGTCATTCAAAAAGATAAATAACTTACATCCGTTTTAGTAAACTGAAGTCCAAAGAAGTCATACTGATGTTTAAATGTCAAAGCCAGCCGTCTGGTACTCCTGTAGCTACATTGTTACACTATTACATCCTTAATTAATGATTTTGTCACTTAAAGCTGTTAAAAGAAACCATCTGCAAAAGGATCGTTTTCGACTTCATTTTCTGAACCTAAATGGATACACGATAGCCTTGAAATGGTGTACGAATTCAGAAAATAAAAATTAAACTGAGATCCTTTAAGAGCAGTGAACATATTAATGAAAAAGGGGGTGGACCATACCGCGGTTTTGGCTACTTAAGCCTCTTATGAAATTAGAAAATATTAGTCATATGCCTATGCAATTCATTGATAAAAAGAATTCCTAGGTTTCAGAAAGTTATTTGGCGCCCAGGCATCTCCATCGTCGGGCAGCTTACTTACTCTGTGAGTCCTCGTTTTTGATTCATCATGGTGGTCATCATAGTTTATTTGTTTGTCCTTGCTTGATGAGTCATTGACTAGGTAGGTATTCACCACAAGGACCGAACAGAGTTTACTGTAGCTTGGTCTTAACCAACCTTTCTAACATATGAAGAACGCCGAACGGATAGAAATTAAATTTAGCAAAATATTTTACCCCATGGTGACAAAACGTACATCAGCATATGAGTAACGAATGTATGACGGATAAAAAAAATAATGAGCAGGTGAAATAAACAAAACGCTATTCTAACAATTATAAGCCTATTTCACCGGTCACGTGCAAATCTGGTTTAAAAATCGAGGCAGTCAGAGTTTGGGGTCATAACTTCATGATGCCACAAAAGGATAAGTCGACGAAACATGCTAGAAAGTTTAGGGATAAAACACGAAGGAAAGCTACAGCAACCACATCTCCTCATTCTATCCTAAAAAAGTATAAATAAGCAATGATCAGGAAATGGCGCAATTAGAAAGAAATTCCCACTCCATAAACCGAGGGTAGGGAAAAAACTAAAATGATACTTAAGTACTTATACCATGAAAACATGTAAGCCGAGTGAGCAGCTATTCCCCAATAGGCGGCCCTCAAATACCCGAACTGAACTATAAATATGAAAACGTACATAAGGCTCAAACAGCACAAAAATTCGAATCCAAAACACAAAACAATTAGAACCACAACAGAAGTATCGCCTTGGAATGATCAGTAACATAAAATTACTGGGGGGCTAAATCCGAGTGGAGACGAGTGCGACGAAACATTAGCTGTTAACCAGGAGAGAACGCATGCTTAAGACGTCAACCCGAAGAGCGATTAAGAAGAGGCACTCCAGGTAGCGAGCTTTTACACTACAAGCCAAGAACTGTGTTGAACACCGCAAGTTGAAGAACGTGTTGAACAGTGTCAATTCAAGGAGCATGCTACTAGAGCAACATGTTGAATCACCCAAACTTGCGGTACGTGCTGTTCAAAACACCGAAACTCGAAGAACGTGCTGAAACACCGCAACTCAGAGAACGTGCTGAAACACCGCAACTCGAAGAACGAGCTGAAACACCGCAACTCGATGAACGAGCTGAAACACCGCAACTCGAAAAACGAGCTGAAACACCGAAACTCGAAGAACGTGCTGAAACACCGCAACTCAGAGAACGTGCTGAAACACCGCAACTCGAAGAACGTGCTGAAACACCGCAACTCGAAGAACGAGCTGAAACACCGCAACTCGAAGAACGAGCTGAAACATCGCAACTCGAAGAACGAGCTGAAACACCGCAACTCGAAGAACAAGCTGAAACACCGAAACTCGAAGAACGTGCTAAAACACCGCAGCTCAGGGAACGTGCTGAAACACCGCAACTCGAAGAACTAGTTGGAACACCGCAACTCGAAGAACGAGCTGAAACACCGCAACTCGAAGAACGAGCTGAAACACCGCAACTCGAAGAACGAGCTGAAACACCGCAACTCGAAGAACGTGCTGAAACACCGCAACTCGAAGAACGAGTTGGAACACCGCAACTCGAAAAACGAGCTGAAACACCGCAACTCGAAGAACGAGCTGAAACACCGCAACTCGAAGAACGAGCTGAGACACCGCAACTCGAAGAACGTGCTGAAACACCGCAACTCGAAGAACAAGCTGAAACACCGAAACTCGAAGAACGTACTGAGACACCGCAACTCAGAGAAAGTGCTGAAACACCGCAACTCGAAGAACGTGCTGAAACACCGCAACTCGAAGAACGTGCTGAAACACCGCAACTCGAAGAACGAGCTGAAACACCGCAACTCGAAGAACGAGCTGAAACACCGCAACTCGAAGAACGAGCTGAAACACCGCAACTCGAAGAACGAGCTGAAACACCGCAACTCGAAGAACGAGCTGAAACACCGCAACTCGAAGAACGTGCTGAAACACAGCAAGTCGAAGAACGTACTGAAACACCGCAACTCGAAGAACGTACTGAAACACCGCAACTCGAAGAACGAGCTGAAACACCGCAAATCCAAGAACGTGCTGAAACACTGCAACTCGAAGAACGAGCTGAAACACCGCAACTCCAAGAACGAGCTGGATGACGGCAACTCCAAGAACGAGCTGAAACACTGCAACTCGAAGAACGTACTGAAACACCGCAACTCGAAGAACGTACTGAAACATCGCAACTCGAAGAATAAGCTGAAACACCGCAACTCGAAGAAAGTGCTGGAACTTTGACAAAGCTGAAAAAGCGAAAATTTCCACAACAGTAAAACAAACACTGTACACTGAGAGACGAACAATGATTTCCACGTGCTTAGTTGGGTTGAAGACCTATTGACTATACGTATGCGTTTTTTACCATAAACATCGGTATATCATGTAGAAAACAACTTAAAATAATAAGAATGTCCACGTGCGAGATGTTCTTTTTTGTGTTGATTTTTTTTCTACATTTAATTATTCCAGTCAACCGCCACCTTTTTTACCTTTTTTGTACCTTTTAGTAGTAATTATCTAGTCAGATTCCCATTCAGAATGATTTTTGGTTGCAATCCAATTCAGTTTGTTCAAAACAGTGCAATGTTGTCCAAGCGACACTTTGTTCTTACCATCAGGAAAACATGACCGTAAAAAGTATACCCCCCTGAACCCCACTTTTATATAGAAAAACTGGGGTATGCAGGGGTATACGTATTTTTCTTAGTTTTGCTGGAAAATTATAGACTGTGTGTTCTCGTTCTAACGTGTACCTAAAACCTATGTTTTGAGCAAAAATAAGAAAAGTATCAAAAATTTTCTGCTGAATTTTTACAACTGTAAACTTCTCTGTACATTGCATGGGCATGTTTTTGTAATGAAAAGAAAAACTGCCCTTTACATTATCTTCACTTCAGTACTAAGGTCTTCTGATATTAACATGACCATCATTACACATGTGATCGAGAAATTGATGGCGGCTCTTTTTAGTCGGTACGGGTAGTTAATTTCTAAGACAACATTACACGTACGTATCTACGCACAATTACGCGTAAAACACATGAAAATGGCATTACCTGCGGTATCATGACTCGTAATACGCGCGTGTATTTGGAGTACAATTAAGCGAGCGGTATTGTATGCTGCTAAGTTTAAAACAAAATAAACAATACGATTTAGAAGACAATAAAATGCCAATTCTAAGATTAAACTGTTGTGCCACTTTCGTTTAGATGTCTGTTTGTGTAACTGTATATTCTTAATTGCAGTGCGTCTTCGGAAGAAAGTGGCCTTTAAGCAGTATGTTGTCTCAGCAATATTGTTTCTAGAACAGAGCAAAACCAATAATCTCGCGACGTCATGTCGACTTTTGAACAATAGGTCGCCCAATAACATTTATTTAATAAACCAGCTAACATCTGCCTTATACTCAGCAAAACGCATACGATTTTAAAGTATTAGCCTAACCACTAACCATTATGTTACATATATCCGATGTCAAGAAAAACGCGATTTCATCAATATTTATATTCATCAATTTATGTTACTGATCGTTCCAAAGCGATATTTCTGTTGTGCTTCTAATTGTTTTTGTTTTGGTGTTGAATTTGTGTGCTGTTTGCACCTAATGCATGCTTTCATATATTTAGTCAAGTTCGGGTCATTGAGTGGTCGGCTCTTTAAAAAATAGCCGACTTGATGTTCTCTTTGTGTTGGTACCAGATCATCAATTTTGATTTTCCAACCTTGTTTTTTTTGAGTTGTAATTGCTTTCCGACTGCGCCATTCGCTGATACTTTTAGGCATTTGAAGCAGGGTACCAAAGAATTTCATAGAAAAATGTACAAGTAGGAAACGATCAGGAAAAGGCGTAATCAGAAAAGGATTCCCACTCCAGAAACCGAGATGCGAAAAAACTAAATTTACAATCAGGTACTTATACCATGGAAACATATAGTAAGCCGAGTGATCAGCTATTTTCCCAATAAGTGGCCACTCAGTTACCTAAACTTAACTAAAAATATGATAAAATACAAAAGGCGCCAACGGCGCAAAAATTTAAAACACCAAGACATAAAACAATAAGAATCACCACAGAAGTATCGCATTGGAACGATCAGTAATATAAAACCACTGGCGGGCTTTAATCGATTTTACTGGTACCTAACCTCACCCTCAGCTTCTGAAGTGTACACAACATTCAGTTAGTTGTTCGGTCCTCGTGGTGAACCTCTAGCTAGTCAATGAATCATCATGGAAAAACAAATAAAACACGATAAATACCATGGTGAATCAAAAACGAGGACTCACACTGGGTTAAAAGGCAAACTAGGCAAAGATCAGGAAAAGGCGCAATCAGAAAGTGATTCCCACTCCAATAACCGAGGTGTGAAAAAAGTAAATCAATTATCAGGTACTGATACCATGAAAACATATTGTAAGCCGAATGAGCAGCTATTTTTTTTCAATAAGTGGCCACTCAGTTACATAAACTTAACTAAAATATTTAAACATACATAAGGCGCCAACAGCTCAAACAATTTAAACACCAAACATAAAACAAAAAGAACCACCACAGAGGTATCGCCTTGGAACGATCAGTATTTTTAAATTACTGGCGGGCTTAAAAAGGTACAAGCAGGCAAAGATCCGGAAAAGGCGCTATCAGAAAAAGATTCCCATTCCAAAAACCGAGGTGTGAAAAAAAACAAAATAACAATCAGGTACTTATACCATGAAACGTATCGTAAGCCGAATGAGCAGCTATTTTCCCAATAGGTGGCCACTCAGTTACCTTAACTTAACTAAAAATATGAAAACATACATAAGGCGCCAACAGCACAAACAATTTTAAACACCAAGACATGAAACAAAGAGAACCACCACATACCGGTTTTACACTCTCAGTTTCTGCAGTAGTTCACAACATTTAGTTCTTCGGTCCTTGTAGTGAATCTCTATATTGTCAATGAATAATCAAGGAAAAACAAATAAATCATGATAAACATCCTGATGAATCAAAAACGAGGACTCACGGATTGAGTAAGCTGCCCAACGATGGAGATCCCTGTGCGCCGAATAACTTATTAACACCGGATCAAAAGAAAAAAAAACACAAGTTGGACACCGGTGGGTCAAGCAACAGACAGGAAGCTTTGGCCCAAACCAACTAAAATGAATAGCTTAAAGTCGGGGCCATCATAGAGTCTGACGCCCGACCCACCGGCGTGCAATTAAAGAAGGCAGCATAGTTATCAACCATGATTGGGTTAAGAACTATACATGCAGACTGTCGCATAACATTCAAGTCATAACCTATACGTCTGTAACGTGTAAGACTTTTACTGAACTGAAAAGAACAATCATTACTTCCTATAAGTTTCTTAAATTTGTAAACCAAGTCAGCTTAAAATTCTGGTTCCGAAAGGCCCTCACTTAGAAGCGTCATTAACCCAAAATTATATTTGGAAATCAATTCATAGTCACTGCTGGGAATCACGTGATACGCAATGTTTATAAAATGTATAAATCGTAAACAAATATCCGCCATTTTCTTCGAGTTCGTGGTAAGTCTACAGAGTTTTCTTTCAAATGCTGAGGTGTATTGATAAATGAATATGCTCAGGCGATGCAGCGATACAATATTTAGTGAACCATGTACAGGCTGATCTTGCAAAATATTTTGTTTTTGTAAACACTTCATTCCCAGTATCCAAATATGACTGTTGCCATGTGCACCAAATATTTGTTTTGGGCCTAATGCATGCTTCCTGCAACAATGCGCTCTTTTCTTAGATTTAACATATCATTTTTCCAAATGGCAAAGACCTCCATTTTATAGAAATGTGCTAAAGGCTATATGGAGAAAGATAATCATCATAATTTGCATGGCATCCCTGTACACATGCAATGTGGATTGATACCATGCACACTAAAAATGACAGTCGTCATTTCCTTTCCTTTATACTGCCTCACTTCGTCTATATATGTATTTAAAACTACGGAATCGTTACCTGTTATCACCCAAAATGACTTTTATATCGGGACCGTGAACCAATCAAATGACGAGCAAGCGGATGACGATAGCAATGAAGTCTTGTGACACCGATAAATTTCACTCCGCCTCACCCCACGAAAATACATGTAGTGGATTTGAAAATTTCATCATTACGCGTTCGGTGATGTATTGTGAGCACTCTGCATTCTGTGTAGAATCTAACATTTACTACAAAGTATCACCAGAATACGACATGTAAGTGCGCAAATCACAAGAAAATTTGCTGCACCCCCCCCCCCTTCCAAAAAGGTCAAATTAGCAGCAAATTTGCTGCAGCCAAAAACTGTCACGTTAGCAGAAATTTTGCTGCTTAGAAAATCGGCCAAGTTAGCAATTTTTGTCGCCGATCGTATTTGCTTTAGTCTGGATGTTAGATATTGAATGCCGAAAACGGAACTTTTCTATCCCACCTAGATCCGAGCTATGGACCCAAAGTCACTGCCAGCAGCAAATTAGAAAAAGTGTCGGCGATTTTTTTTACGTTTAAGCCTGGCTGAAAGCGATATTGAAAACGATAACGAACGCCGAAAACAGAAATATTCAATCCCACCTCTGACTCGAGTTATGGACAGCAGTAAAGTTGAAAAAAGAAATGCATCTATCGTTTGAGTCTGGCTGTGAGCGCTATATAAAATAATGACGAATACAGAAAACAGAACATTTGTGATCTGATTTATTGGCCCAAAGTCCCTGCCAGCAGCAAAAGTAAAAAATTATTGTCGACGATTTTTTTTTCGTTTAGTTTGGCTGTGGACGCTATATAAAAAACGATGATGAATGACGAAAACATAACTTTTCTATTCTACCCTTTAAAGTTATACCAAAAATTTATTATCGACGAATTGTTTCGTTTTAGTCTGGCTGTAAGCGCTTTAGAAACGATGAAGAATATCGAACTTTTCAAGACTATCCCACCTATGACCCGAGTTATGGACCAAAATTCCCTGCCAGCAGAAAAGTGAAAAAAAAATATAGAAGATTATTTTTTTACCAGCAGCAAAAGTGATAAAATTGTCATAGGGGGATAGCAAAGTTCTGTTTTCGACATTCATCATCGTTGTTTATAGCCCTCACAACCGGACTAAAGCGAAAATAATCGGAAGCAAAATTTCATCTAACTTCACCGTTTTCGCTGCAGCAAGTTTGGTGCTAACTTGAATGTTTTTTATGCAACAGATTTTCTGCTAACTTGACTGCGCTCAAATCATCATTCAATCAATTCCAAAACGGACTATATCTCATCGGAGTCTTCTATATGTAAACCACTTCCTGCTGAAGTCAAGATCAGTCTAGAAAGGAAATTCCACCTCGAGGTAAAATGCAAATAGGAAACCGGAAAATCTAGACGGTCACCCACCCCCTGGTATTGGCACCGTTGGGTAGGGTGTGTCTGGTCTTTCGGTCGCAATGAGGACGCCATGATTTAGCTTCCATGGCGCTCTGGAAAACTGTGATCCGCTTTTCCGAACGCCTCTTCGTCTTACAACACGGGACGGTGCTTTCGGAGACATGCCCTCGATACGGGACGCAGCTACTTACAATTTATCCACGAAACTGGTCTTATGGAGTATTTCCATTCTTTAGAAACAATGAATATTTTGTATTGCTAAATACCTAAATATCTTTGTGAAAGTTATTACACGATGAATAGACAAAAATTGTGCTTCAAATTAACCATAGCCCGATGTGAAAAGGCGGAAAGTCCATGCACTTTGTATTCTTGAGATTAATTTGAACTAGGCTGCGTATCGGATTTGTGAGCAATGAATACACAATACACAGTTTTAAACTGCATGATGCCACACGCACCTTGACACCAAACAATCATCTTGGCAATCGTGTCTTCGATATGAAATGTTGAGGCTGCTCACGCTAAGTCAAACTACCCATACGAAGGTATGTCCCAGCATGGGGTGCTAATAATTATAGCCTAAGGTAGTCTAAAAACATTTTCCGGTCAAACCTTATAACCAAGCCCGGAAATCGAGTATTTGTCCGGAATCCTCCCCCGTATATGTCGTGAATCAAAAACGTAGAACAGAGTGTCGCATTAATGAAATTAAGCCCGAGAAATCTCGTGCACTTTTATCTTTTACGTAAGACATTCCAGTGCACTGAAATAGTGGTAGTACATTGTATCTGTATCCTGAGCGAGAGGATATGGATTTAAGACCTATTTCCGCGTAAATGTGACCTCTTCCCCCAGATGTTCACTTACCCCAATTTCCCTTACCCCAATTTCCCTAAGTATCATGTATTCTGTAGCAAACACCCACAGAATGAAATATGCCAATTAGTATGTGTTGGAGGAATCAATTTGATGCAAGGTACCCATTTAGTAATCTACTTTTCAAGTCGCAGAATTGCTTTTATCCGTTCAGAAACGACGTCAGCACATTTTTATACAATCACGACAGGTAGTAATGAATTACATGGTCATGATTAACATAAAATCTTTGAAATATTTAAGAAAATATAGCGTTAGTGTGCATGGTAACATCGTAATTTTAGTAAAGTTTTGAAGTGTTTGAAACAACGGCTTTGTTAAATGGCACAAACTATGGACAAATATCTTCTAAATTGGGTTGAGCATTGACTGCCCTAGGTTTCACAGCAATCAACATGCGCATTCAGAAGTTATTTTAAAAGAAAACAAAACAGTTACTGATGACTTAATTTGTTTACATTTAGGTGTGCATGTATACACTTGCGGTCACATGATTCCCAGCAGTGATAGTGTCTACGATAAAATCTAGAAAATGTTTGTCGAAGATTAAGATACCGATAACCCGGTTGGAGAAGTTTGGCCGCTAAACATTTATTTCGAGCGTTGAAGTCCGTAACATGATTGCAGACTGTAGCAAACCTAATAAGTTGCGAAATGTATACACCATAAGAAGCACGACGAGGAACGTCAACATCCAAACACGGAACATTTACTATATCCTAATCAAAGGCATCTCGCTTATCACAAATTTAAGAAGAAACAAATCAATTTGCAAATGAAAGATGTAAATCTAAAAAGGGGGCTTCGGTATCTGATATATTGGCTTTGTTCAACTGTAGTTCAGGAGGATAAATTTGATTGACCATACCTTCAAAATAAGGCTTGTCAATGCTCAAAAGGTCATCGAGGTACCTGAAAGACGAATTTAAAGCTTCTTAACATCAGCTTGATTATCATGGGTAAGAGGATACATACAATAAAAATTAAAACTGAGATCCTGTAAGATCAGTGAACACATAAATAAGAAAGGGGAAAGGCTATACCGCGATTTCGACTATTAAAGTCTCGTCAGTGACCCTTTAGATTTGGCAACATGGAGCCAAAGAGAATTACTGAATTTTTGCAACTTTCAACAGTGTAGTCGATACAACGACTAGTATTAACTAAATGGGATCAAATATCTTAAACTTCGGTTAGAAAAGGAATCTAAATCGATAATACATTTTTGATTTCTCAGAACATCCTCGCTGATCTCAAAGGACCAAAACCTGCACTATGGATGGTGTACGGGTGACTTTTTAGGGCCGCCACACGGCACAATACCAGCTGCAGTAAAAACAAATAAAAATTTAAACTGATATCCTTTAATAGCATTGAAAACATACTTCTACGAAATTTCTTTCTTATCAGCTATGGCAGGTGCGCAATTCGTACCCATCGGAATCCCAACAATTTGTCTGTATAACTTTGTCCCAAATCTATATAAATATTATCGGATCTCAGTTTCAATTCTTATTTTATTTTATTTTTTTTTTGGTTACCTAAGCTTCACAAAAGATTGTATAAAGCTAGATTTATTGCAAATTCTAGTTATTATACTACCCCACTGAACTTTCTAAATTATTGACTTCCTGTCTTACTGCTTTCAAAACTCATGCCATACGATACTGTGAGACGGCGTATGAGACCTAAAATAAAATTGTTTTTTCTACAATAAAAAATTCTGGAGAGGCGCTCAGTTTACTGGAGTCTAGAGGGTTTCGTGCGACGAGCTTGTCCTCATACGATTTTCCGACTCTGTAAAACACATTTCCACACGATCTGATTAAAGAACAACTTCTCGATTTGATAGAGGGGACCTTTTAAGAGCATTAAAAATATGGCCTGTAATGACAGAAAAGCTTTTTTCACTTCCTCTGACCAAAGTCGATATACACTTTAAATTGGCCATGTCAGAATGCATGCGACACCTTATCCTATCCCCTAGATAATATTTATATTAGTTCAGAACTAAGTTATACAGACAAATTGATGGAATTCCGCTGTGTACAAACTGCGCCCCTCTCGTCATGCTCGTAGCTGATTTTTATATACTGCTACGAAAGACATTTCGTGGATTCTCTTAACAACGACAATAAAGCTGATGTTATTGATGCCCGAAATAAATGATTAACAGCCAAACAAATTCCGGCAGATCTATCGGTATCATAAACTTCGAAAAAAAAAATTCTACATTTTATCACTTTGAGTTGATTTTCAAATTTAATGTTGGGCTGAAGACGCTTTTACGTGAGGGCCTTTCGGAACCAGAATTTTCAGTGACTTGGTTTGCAAATTTAAGAAACATATGAAGGAATGATTTTTCGTTTCAGTTCAGAAAAATCATGACACGTTACAGACGTTATAACTTGAATGTTATGCGACAGTCTGCATGCAAGGTTTTCAACCAATCATGTTTGATAACTATGCTGCCTTCTTTAAATGCACGCCGATGGGCCGGGCGTCAGGCTCTATGATGGTCCTGACATAAAGCTATTCATTTAGTTGGTTGGGCCCGGAGCTTCTTGTCTGTGGCTTCTTGTCTGTGACGTTACAGATGTTATAACTTGAATGGAATGCAACAGTCTGCATGCAAAATTTTAAACCAATCACGTTTGATAACTATGCTGCCTTCTTTAAATGCACGCCGATGGGCCAGGCGTCAGACTCTATGATGGTCCCGACATAAAGCTATTCACTTAGTTGGTTGGGCCCGGAGCTTCTTGTCTGTGGCTTGGCCCATCGGGGTTCAGCCGGTGTTTTTCATTTACTTCGAGTTTCAGTAAGTTAATCGGAGCCCAGGGATCTCCAACGTCGGGTTAATTCTGACTCATGATGATGGTTATCATGATTTATTTGTTTGTCCATGATGACTCATTGGCTAGTATGAGATTCACCACGAGGACCGAAAAACAAGCTAAATATTGTGAACCACTGCAGAAGTTGAGGATGAGGTTAAGCGCCAGTAAATCCGGTTTGCGCCCCCAGTTATTTTATAATACTGATCGTTCCAATGCGATATATCTGTTGTGGTTCCATTTGTTTTATATTTTGAAGTCGAAATTTTGTGCAATTTGGACCTTTTTGAATGTATGCTTTCATATTTTTTATTTAAGTTCGGGTAACTGAGTGGCCGGCAATTGGGAAATAGGTGCTCATTCGGCTTACGATATGTTTTCGAAGTATGATTACCTTATTGTCAAATAAGTTTTCCCACCTTGGTTTTCGGAGTGGGAAATTGCCTCTGAATGCGCCTTTTCCTGATGATTGCTCTTTGTGTAACTGTATATTCTTAATTGCATTACGTCTCAAGAAGAAAGTGACATTTACGCAGTATGTTGTCCTTGTGACATTGTCTCTAGCAACAGAGCTAAAACAATAACCTTGCGACGCCATGTCGTGATTTAACCGATTGGTCATCCCATAATGTCTATTAAACCAGCTAGCACCTACCTAATATTCACAGTCAGAGCACTTACTTAAACAAGTGATATTAAAATCACGTTCTCGGGTGATTTTTTGGCTCCAAGAGAAGACTGCAATAGCATGAATAAAATGCCTACTTTTTTGGTTTTATTTTGAATTTCGCGCTGTTTTCCTAATTCTAAGCTATCCGAGGGGTCAATGCAAAGACGCGCCATTCAGTCACATGGTCAGAGGCAGCCAAAGTGTAAGCATCGCAGAGAAAATGGAGAAAAACTGTGAGTTTTATGTGAAATTTTCGTGATTTTCAAGTTCAGTTTTGAAGGATTTCCTATTTTTTGCGAAGACAGCGCCTATTTTTTTCTGATAAGTTTGGAGTCTTATTCGTTGAATAGTGAAAAGAAAGTGTGGTGCGCGCATTCAAATAAGTACTGCGCGCAGTGGGTTAAAAGTTGAAGGGTAACCCCAAAAAATCACTCCGCATCGTGACTGGCCATTGATCGGTTTGGCCGATCACTGTTTCAAGTAACACTTTCTCAATGAAATAAAAACCACAAAACTCGATATGGCTTCTATGTTTCTTGGTTTCATCTTAGCTGACAATGCTCGTCATCTCCCTGAACATGTTGGCATTTGTGCCTGGCAAAATGAACAGACAGCACCGTCCCTTTTTCTTATTTACTCAAATCACCTATGCATGTGATTTGATAGATCAAAATAATCACCTGAGGAAGTGATATTTAAGATAATTATTTCAAACAAAGGGAAACAAATCTTATATCTTGTGACCGATTTATAAAAAAATGTACTGCACAAGGTGATTTTTATAATCACCTGTTTAAGTAAGTGCTCTGACTGATTCAGGAAAAACGCATGCAATTTTCAAAGAATGAGCCTAACTGTAGATTCATTAACAAAACATTATGTAACATTATAGATATTTGACGCCAATAACTCGCTTTTTCTTCACGATTTGTCATGTCAGTAATACAAATCACAGTTTGATGGAATTACCAGCGCTTAATGATGTGCACTCAATAAAAAAAGATTTGCATGATTCATTGAATCAATAGTTTCCATGCAGACATACGTCTGAAAGAGCCGACAGCAATTAAACGAATTTCTGAATTTATGTGTTTGTTTGTTAGGTCCCTGACACACAGATAATCGCTATGAAAATGTCATGTCTGTTAGCATAAAGAATCATTAAAATTGAGACGGGTCTGTGGATGATTCAAACCTCGACTAATTTGGTTCTGGTCTATACGGACCTACCACTTGTCATTTAGGAAAACATAGTCTGTGGCCAATTTGGACCTTTAAAATCGATCTGTTCAAACCTGTTGTTAAAACTGTTTTAAAGTAGTTTGATCTCCAAACCGACTATGAATGATTCCAAATAGAGTGTCTTCAATAAGACAGAAATCTTACCAGTTTGAAATTCCTAAATGATATTATCGTATACTGTGTATCGGTGGTATAGCTTTACTATTTATAGAGGCTATATGTATGTATCATGTTATCTTCCCATGCAACCTTGCCAACCAAGAACGATAATCTCGAATGAACGAACATTGGATGAGACATAAGAAGATTAAACGCCGTCTGTTTCAAGGAACCTAAGAGATACGGCTAGCCAGTATTTTAAATAAAACATAAAACCAAATCCTTTAAAGAATAGCGTCAATGCTGCATCAAAACTTTTAAAAGCAACAAAATAACAGTTTTAACAGCTGGTGTTGTGCCGTGTGGCGGCCCTAAAAAGTCTCCCCGTACATCATCCATAGTGCAGATTATATTTTTCTTTTGATCCTTTGGGATCAGTGAATATATTTGGAGTGTTTCAAATATATTGTACGTTAAGAATCATCTTCTTAACAGTATTTTGATTATTTGGCCCCTTTGGGAATACAAGTCTTTGATTTAGACTACACCAATGTAATTTTTTGAAATTGCAGCAAAAATGTCTGGCTTTCGCTGCCAGTTTTGTAAAGGGTCACTGACGAAGGTTCATTACCCGAAATTGTACAATATGGCCCATCGTCTCGCTTTAAATGTTTTACTGCTTATTGCCCATCTTCTCGCTTTAAATGTTTTACTGCTTCCAAAGGATCTAACAATTATTTTTATTATGTGCATTTCTGTTACGTATATTGTTTGGTTGCAACTTTTTATAGTTTATTACACGTAGAAAAAGAAAATATCAGTTTATGTTTGTAAAAAGGTAAAACTAGGCAATGATCAGGAAATTGTGCTATCAGAAAGAAATTCCCACACCGATAATCGAGGTGGAAAAAATCTAAATTTACAATACTAAGGGAGCATATGCATGTTGTTAGCTGAGTGAGCAGTTATTTTCCAAAAGGTGGCCACTTAGTTACCCGAATTGAACTCAGATATAAAAACGTACATAAGGTGCAAACAATTCAAAAATTTATGACGCCAAATCACAAAACCAAGAGACCACAACAAAAGTATTGCATTGGAACGGTCAGTAATATAAAAATACTGGTGGGTTTAAATCGATTTTACATGGCCATAACCTCACCTTCAACTTTGGCAGTGGTGCACATTTAATTGTTTGTTCGGTCCTCGAGGTGAATCTCTAACCAGTTAATGAATCATCTGGGATAAACAAATAAATCATAATATATATTATGATGTGATGAAAATAAACTAAGAACCTTAACGAGCAACGAACATATTAATGAGAAAGGGAATTGGCCATATTTCGGCTACTTAAGCGTCTTCAGTCACCCTATAGATTTGGCAATATGGAACTAAAGATTATTACTGTAATTTTGCATCTTTCAACAGGGTATTCGATACAATGACAAGTATAAATCCAAATTGGACCAAACATATTAAAAAAGGATAGAGAATTAATCTAAACCGAAAAAAAATGTTCTGACTTTTCAGAATATCCTCGCTGATATCAAAGGACCAAATGGAAAATATACAGTCAGACATAAGTTAAGCATCACCTGAACATATTGTATCATACCTTTTTTAATAAATGACATTTCTTCACCATTTATGTTTTGAAACCGAACGCGATTATTTAGGAGGAAAGACGTATTTAGCAAATGCCAATGCCATGTAAACATTTGTCGTACTGATCGGATGCATAACCCTACCCTCCATGAATTCAAAACACAAATTTGGCAGATGTTTTGTACCTTGCTTTTTTATGGAATCGCTATACACAATGCAGAGTGCTTTATGATCTAATTGCAATTTCAACTTCGACACCTCTTGGAATATGCTCCAGAATGAAGTAGACAAAGTATTCGATTTGTATCGTTTATGACATTTGATAAATCAATGATAATTGACAACAAATCTTGATACGCCTTAAGGTAAGTTGACTGTGTAAACTTACCCTGAAATAACCCAGAAATTTAAAATGTAAAAATCGCCCAAAAGTGTAAAATGTAAATGTCTTTATGTTACAATGTTAAATCCAGCCTAACCACCATGAAACTGCAAACTGATATCTGTGATATCAAAAGTTATAAAAGGTTCAGGAATGGCATGTTACATAGTGAAAACTTGATGCCTACACAACAAGCGAATAATTTTGAATGGCTAATCCTGTAACTTCCATAAAACATTGAGTATAACAAAATGCCTGTTGGATCTCGTCTATTTTAACTCTTGTTTATTTTCGAGCTTATACAAATTCATATCGAATAGTAATTGATGAATTATACAATTACTAAGGGCATATCCTCTAAATAGGGGTTAGTGTGTATAAATGGTCCCATATAATTCAAGCGATTCGGACAAATGTGATTATGACAGTTATAACAGATCAAGAAAAGACACTGGTAAAATGCTGCAGTCACAGAATAATTGTTGTAATGACGTTATTGTTACCTAAAAACCGTTTCCAGAATAACGTTAGGGTTATACTTAACTTATGTCTGAGTGTATATAATCTGCACTATGAATGATTAACGAGAATACTTTTTATGGCCGCCATACGGCACAACACAAGATGCAGTACTAGACACTTCCAACTTAGTCTGAGATACGATTTACGGTAGACGAGAAACTTTCATCGATTTCTGGGGGGGGGGGTATCTCAAGGCTGTCCAACTTAGTTGGAGAAACCCCTATACTTCTACTACATTACATCATCAAAGGTGTTTGATAACTTTCGTACCATGTTTTATAAAAATCGTACACAGATCTTATTTTAATTTTGTGCATCGATCACATGCATGCTAAGGTCATGGTATGTTTTTAACTGTTTCCTGTCACGAATCACGCAAATCTATGCGGCTTGCAAGAAACAGACGTCGAAGCAATAAGATTGCCTAACCATTGCTGCTTCTTAGACACCGACTGCCTAGTGGTGATGGCGGTCAAGGGGGAGCCACAGCAGTTCTCGATGTTTGGTCGGAAAATACCCTGTGAAACCATCGTGTCTGGAAAGTGACAATCACACCATTGAAATATGCCGATGCAGGATTGAACGGTTTATCAATTATTGACATTTTACTGGCGTCGCCAACGGGATTCGATCCCTATGTAGGTAATCAGATGTTTACGACGCTACTGATCGAATTAGCTATCCGGAGACACAAATGTAAACATTTTTTTCTCAGTGCGGCGGTCATACACTATTCATATATGCGTAGACAATGATATTCTGACACTGATGGTGTTAACACAAATCAGTAAAGCTGCATCCAAACTTTTAGAATTTTAGTGACAACTTTTATTCGGTCTATCATTCTTGGTTATCCAGTTCGCAGAACAGAATTTTAGTGACAACTTTTATTCGGTCTATTATTCTTGGTTATCCAGTTCGGAGCTCTACGAAGCAACAGCAACAACAACAACAATGACACTATCAGGGATTTATCGAAAACGACAAAAAATGGAGTCGATTTATTTTTATTTCATATTGAAATAAGTAAAACAATGTATTCGAACACAACTCACCGGAAAAAAAAGTCTCAGGAAAAAGTCAGGGAAATAAAGTCACGAAAAAAAAATCAATGAAAAAGTGTTTCCATGACTTTTTTCCAGTGACTTGTGTTCTTGCATTCATTTAGTCAATGGCTAAAAATGATTATCGAACAATTTACTCAAGCAAATAAGCATATTGTTATTTTGTACCCTTTCAACGTCGTCCTATATTTTTGGACGATTACCTTCTCATCAGACAGTGTAAGGTTGACTTTCTGAGACTGCGTTATATCGTTTTAACGCATAACAAACGGACATGTAATGATGTATGTATGTTTTTGAATTGTACAGTCTTTTTGCAAGATTTCCGCGGTGCAATAGCGGAAAGCTTATAAATATCGACGGTTTCAGCAATTTTTATTCCGTTTATTATGTATTCGAATTGTAATAGATTAGCTCAGGGGGGTGACTTGAGTAATTATTCACTGTTTGTCTGTAAGTTGGAAGCATGCACATCGCTCACGCTCCGCGCTCGTGATTTGACCTTTCTTACAACTGACCTCAAAACAGTGAATGGTTACTCAAAAAATTATTGGCCCACCGGGGTCCAACTGGTGTTTTTCTTTTACTCCGGAGTTAGTAGGTTATTCGGCGCCCAGGGATCTCCATCGTCGGGCAGCTTACTCAGTCTGTGAGTCCTTTTTTTTTGATTCATCAGGATGTTTATCATGATTTATTTGTTAGTTCTTGATGATTCATTGACTAGTTAGAGATTCACCACGAGGACCAAATAACTAATTAAATGTTATGAACCACTGCAGAAGCTGAGGGTGAGGTTATGGCCATGTAAAACCGGTTTAAGCCCGCCAGTAACTTTGTGTTACTGATCGTTTCAAGTCGAAACTTCTGTGGTGGTTCTTTTTGTTTTATGTCTTGGTGTTTAAAAATTTTTTTGTGCTGTTGGCGCCTTATGTATGTTTTCATATTTTTAGTTAAGTTAAGGTAACTGAGTGGCCACCTATTGGGAAAATAGCTGCTCATTCGGCTTACGATATGTTTCATGGTATAAGTACCTGATTGTTAGTTTGGTTTTTTCCCACCTCGGTTTTTGGAGTGGGAATCTTTTTCTGATTGCGCCTTTTCCTGATCTTTGCCTACTTGTACCTTGTTTTGCTCTGCAGAGCTGAACTATTTCTTTAATGACCCAAGTAGATCTAAACAACTAAATCTTATAGCTATTGAGACAAAAGTAGACTATCTATTTCTCTTTGTCCGGATGGACGGGGTCCGATTTATAGCCGCTCAGCTGAGCTGCTCTTGTGAGATCTGACGAGACAAAGTTCTGAAGCGCTACCTGGCGGCAACAGTGCACCTGAGTCGTGATACTGAAAGTGTGAGCTTTAAGTACAACCGTGCTCCATCGTCCGTCGTTCACGGTTGATGGTGTTTACGTTGCTGACCACAATGATCAAACATGTTCTCTGAAACCACTCGGCCGAACAAAATCAATCTTAATATGGAGGGGAACCAATGTTTGTATAAATGGTCTAGGCCACATGATGATCAAGATGGCCATCGCGAATCTTCTTCTCTGGAACGGGTAAATTGATGGTGTGTGGCATCATGGACTCAGGCTCATCGTAGTTTTTACATGAATTTTGGTTTGTTTGTGTTTTTAAGAAAACTACACATAAAAGTTGCCTTTAATTGATCAAGCGGTTTCTGAGAAAATGTTGTTTTAACTGAAATATTTAAAAAATCCTTTGTCCAAGGCCAAGAAATGGCATTGACCTTAATTACACGTACATGGAAAAAATGTTGAAGTAATGTTGGTCGTTTATATCTACCACATCATTTATGGTAATGCCATCTGAGCTCTGCTCAGTCTCTTGCGCCTGGTCTTCTTCTGTTGAGCTGTGACAAAACAGTACAATGTACACCCGCTTGCGTAAATGTACTCATTGATTACGTGTAACGTACGCGCGTATTACGCACGTAATACGCACCTTATTTATACGCGTATGTTTCAATAGCCAATCATAATTCAATTCCTCTTACACGTATGATGCGCGTAACGTGCGTACATTACGCGTAATGATTTTTAACCAATAAGCTGGCAATTCATAAAGCCAGTCATAACGCATATTTAAGTATATACGCGTATTTTTGTAACCAATCGGGAGTGAAACAGTCTTACGCAAAGAATACGCGTAACAAACGCGTAATGAATCAGCCAATAATGTTGAACTTGTATGGTTAAAGCAAAAAACCGGATTTTGCTTAAGACTAATCTAATCTTTTCTCAAACTAAGTCCTGCGGTATAAATTAATTGCCTCGAACGAATAACATGTTCGTGATCGTCCCCATGAGAAATATTTTCAGTGCATCTGTTCATCCCTGGATCGGTTCCTGATCTAACACCGAGTTTCTGTAGTGTTCGTTTGCTTTTCGATGCAGTTGAGATAACTGAAAGCAGATATATAAGAAGGAGAAAGAAACGTGGAAGAAAAACAAAATAATATTCCTCACTTCGATGTTCATTTTTGTTCCTTTCGCCATCTTGGTTACAATGAAATTTCGATTTATTTTGAATGAAATCTAAACTCATTCGGAAACTAGTTATAATCTGAAATTAGGGTCAGAGACACATAAAAGAATTTCACAATATACTTGAATAAATTCACGCCATTAATTTTCATCTATAAAATCCATTATACTTGCACATTCTTTATTTTCGACGTTATAATAAAATCGACCGTTAGGTACTTAAGCTTTTGTATCCCTTATGATACGCGTAAATACGCGTAAACGTACTGACAATCTGATTGGCCGATCAATTATACGCGTTATGTCTAAACCTTACGCCTATCGACGCTTTAATCACTGCTTATGAATATTAAATAGATACCGTACATATGCTTACACGAATCTTTGCTTGTAGTATATACACTACCTTGATATTGAGTATAATATAAAGTTTCAAACAATATTGGGACCTAGAACATTCCTACCTTAGGGCAAGACATTATCCAAGGACCGGCGTTTCCAAACACGAATAAGCAATGGTGAAAAAAGCTACTCGCTTTCGTCATTTTGCTAGCAAGTAGGAAACGTCTAGTGACGCATGCGGAGGTGTGCATCTGTACAAGTTCTCAAACCCAATATATTGCGTCCACCCCCACCCCGGGCGTCCACCATACAAGGGCCGCTGAAAATATGTGGGCGAACACATTTGTTATGATCTCGCCGACGCATACAAATGCCATAATCTTATTTCTTAAGACAGCACGGCGCATCAATAAGCGGTTTACCGATAGATCCCGTGTATATACATGAACATGTTTGTATACAATGTCTTCACCTATTAGCTTACATGTAGTCCTTGACAATATCACTCAAAGATATTATCCGAACTACCATTTCAAACTCCCATATCAATATCGGATTAAGTTGGAAATGTCTAGTAGGAAATAAAAAAAACTGAGATCCTTGCAGAACAGTGAATTAATGAGAAAGGGGATGGGCCATACCGCGGTTTCGGCTACTTAAGCCTCTTCAGTGACCGTATAGATTTGACAACATGGAAACAAAGATAATTACTGTTATTTTGCATCTTAATTCAACAGGGTGTTCGATACAAAGACTAGTAAAATCCAAACGGGACCAAATATATTTATATATACTAGAATTTCCATTTTGATATTGAGAAAAGTAAACTATGGAAAATATTCATTTATGATCACGTGATTTGCTATGTTTGTCTCTTTTGGTGTTGTTTATTTTAAAGCACTAGAGTATAGGGCAAACCACGCTATGTATATTTATGCGCAAATTCCATGTGCATATCAGTATGCGAAATTTCATTAACAGAAATACATGAAGGTAACGTCACATTCACGTATTTATTTTAGACTGTGTGTTGTCACAGTGACAGCATTATAAACCATATACGAACAACGATAGATGCACTACCTATTAACAATGTGCGTACGATTCAGTCACGTGAGTTCAAGCGGCACGGCCATAGTAATTGCACTATAATATGCGTTGACACGTACATGTACATGTATCTAAAGCCGAAATAAGCACCTAATAGATGGTGTCGCACAAACAAATGCTTGATTTTCACATCTCGATTGTGATTGCAATCATTTATTGTGAATGCCATCATTCTTAAGTTATTTTAGTGTATTTCCATTTTAGTATATTATACTTACATTTGAGAATAACTAAATTATGTTCTTTAAAGACAATTCGCAATCCATTCTTCGAGTCCAAGATTATGTTTATTTTAGTTGTCTTAAGATCTTTGTCCATGAACGTGTTTGTTTCTTCTCACGGCAAGGCAATTGTCCTCTTATTATGTCTAGATAAGTATGATCTGATAGCTTTGGTCCATAGGGAATAATCAGCAATCTGCTTAGCATCATTTAGGCGATTCGAAATAGCTATAATTGTTCCAATTATTTTTATACACTTTTCTTTGGTTGCATTGTATAATTAAATATGCATTAAGCAGACACAAAACGATAGCTCGACAAAACGACACCGATGCCCTTTGACCACATGACCACGTGTCACAGTTCGAAAACATGTCTATGTATTATACAGCAATTTTACAAAGAGGTACAAGTAGGCAAAGATCAGGAAAAGGCGCAATCAGAAATAAATTCCCACTCCAAAAACCGAGGTGGGAAAAACTAAACTGACAATTAGGTACTTATACTCAGAAAACATATCGTAAGCCTAGTGAGCAGTTATTTCCCAATAGGCGGTCCCTCAGTTACCCGAACTTAAATGGTATGGCCCATCCCCTTGTTTATTAATATGCTCACTGCTCTCAAAGAATCTCAGTTTAATTTTTATCAAATACAAATGTGAAAACGTACATCAGAATCAGAATCAGAATAGTTACTGTTGAAACGTCTAACAAACAATGCCACACCAGGGTGATGGGGCTTGACCGAAATGGATATTATGTCCTTCCTACGGTTCACACAGCACAAAAATTCTACTCCAAAACAAATGAAACCACAACAGAAATATCGCCTTGGAAAGATCAGTAATGTACAATTACTGGGAGGCTTAAATCGTTTTACAGGCGCCTTATCTCACCCTCATCTTCTGCAGTGGTTCACAACATTTAGTTAGTTGTTTGGTCCTCGTGGTGAATCTCTGACTAGTCAATGAATCATCAAGAACAAACAAATAAATCATGAAAACCATCTGATGAATCAATAGCGAGGACTCAACAAATTCAGTAAGCTGCCCGACGATGGAGATCACTGGGCGCTGAATAACTTACTGAAACCCGGAGCAAAAGAAAAACACCAGTTAAACCCCGGTGGGCCAAGCAACAGCCGAGAAGCTCCGGTCCCAACCAACTAAAATGAATAGCTAGTAAAACCGGTTTAAGCCCGCCAGTAACTTTGTGTTACTGATCGTTCCAAGTCGATACTTCTGTGGTGGTTCTTTTTGTTTTATGTCTTGGTGTTTAAAAAAAAATTGTGTGCTGTTGGCGCCTTATGTGTGTTTTCGTGTTTTTAGTTAAGTTAAGGTAACTGAGTGGCCACCTATTGGGAAAATAGCTGCTCATTCGGCTTACGATATGTTTCATGGTATGAGTACCTGATTGTTAGTTTGGTTTTTTCCCACCTCGGTTTTTGGAGTGGGAATCTTTTTCTGATTGCGCCTTTTCCTGATCTTTGCCTACTTGTACCTTTTTAAATACGGGACTTTATAGAGTCTGACGCCCGACCCACCAGCGTGCAATTTAAGAAGGCAGCATAGTTAACAACCATGATTAGGTTAAAAACTAAGCATGCATAATGTCGCATTAGATTCAAGTTATAACCTATACGTTGGTCACGTGTTATGAATTTTCTGAACTGAAAATAAAAATCATTCCTTCCTATAAGTTTCTTAAATTTTTTAACCATCATTTCGCATGACATTGTCATGGTTATCGTGAGGTCTTCTTGATTTTCTCAGTAGTGTTTCTCGCCGATTATGTTGGTCTATGAGTGATTGTTGTTATTTCGCCAACCGGAACTTACTTGAATCGCGCAAAATCTCCCTTCCATCGCGCTCTCTCTTAGCATACATGGTCGATCCTTTTGTTTTGTAGACTATGTAGATATCACGCTCATATGGAGCAGGCCATTTGTTTATCTTTGGTTGTTCCATAAACACTTGTTCGCCTACATTGAATGCGTGTTATTTTGTGTTTTTGTTTTCGGCATCCTGTTTTATCGTTTCTTTAAACTTCCTGCAAATGCAGGACATGAAACTCGAAGAAAGAGAAAAACAAATAGCAAAAATAGACAGAAATAAAGCAAATTAATCGAAACAAAGACAGTGGAAAAGAAAGTCTGACACAGAGATCAACAATTGTGCATACTGTGGATTAAAAAGTACATCGAGATAGGCGCAGCTGCCCAGCGTACGGTGAGACATGCGATTTATGTCATAGGCCAAATCATTTTGCATCAGTGTGTCGAGCAGATAAATTCAAAAATACGAAGAACAAGTACACATATGACACTAAAAGAGACAGAAACAGGGTAAAGAAATCTCTAGAATACGAGTCCAGCGAGGATTCGTCGGATGAAGACTTTCTGTCACCGCTCACATTAATATCAAGCAAGTCAAGAAGCGATACAGCTTAGAAAAGACAGCCCACTCATGATAAATGAGATATCAATTAGAGCCGAGTCAAAGTGTGGTGCTGACATAAATGTTATGGACGAATTCCAGTTCCGGGCATTGCAGCACAGGTCAGCAGAAGAGATGGAGCTCAGAACCAGAAAAATCAAACTCATGATATAGCAAAACGAATTACACATAAACGGAGAATTCATTGCCGTCGTGAGAAACAAAACATGCGGAGTGCACTCAAGATTCTTGTTGGTTAAAGGCAGAATCAACTCACCGCCGCTGATAATCAAGTCGACCCTCACAGAATTAGGAATACTACAGATCAGAGATGATGGATCTTCTGCTGAGCAATATGACCTTAGTATTCCAGGCGAAGGAATACACATCGATGCGGTAACTGATACATTTTCTTCAAAACAAGACATAAGCACATTACTAGATAAACATTACAAGGATTTCGAAGGCATAGGCAGAATCAAAGATAATAAGAATGAATTATACGTTAAGTTCAGTATGAAGCCAGACGCAGCACCTGTAGCACAAAACAAAGACCGGTAACATACTATCTAAAGGCACCATTAAAAGCTTGTCTAGAACAGGATATTACTGAAGTTCTAACCGAAGAGCCCAGCACATGGTGTTCACATATGGTTGTTCAGCCTAAACCACGGTTCACCAATGTTTCAAAGGACGATTTGCAACCAAATATGATCCGTGCTTGTATTGATCTCAGAATACCAAACAAACAAATCGAGAGAAACATGATAACACAAGGATAACACTCCTTGGGGAAATATTCGACCTAAACCATTCGTATTTGGAGCCAAAGCTTCCTATGATCTGTTTGCTTAGACGATGTACCGCATATTTGGCGACTTTCCGTACTGTATGAATCAAAGAGATGATATACTAATTGGAGGGCGAAACATAGTAGAGCATAAGCAGTATTACAAAGTGCTGAAGATTTCGGTATCACATTCAACAGAGAAAAATGTGAGTTTGGAGAAGATGAGATAGATTTCAACGGGTACAAATTTGCGAAAGACGCATTGAAACCGACGGCAGACAAGGTCAGAGCAGTCAAAGACAGCAAACGCCTAGAGACAAAATAAGCAGTAGAAAGTTTCCTCGGAATGAGAGGATATTTGTCAAAGTTCATCGACAGGTACTCATCCATAACTGCCCCGTTAAGAAGATTGACAGAGAGAAAAGTGAAATTCGAATGGGGACCAGAAGAAGATGCCGCATTCAACAAATTGAAAGACAACACAACATGTGAGAAAACAATGCTTTATTTCAACCCAAAGCGTTCGATAAGTGTGCGAGCAGAGGCAAGTTATCACGACGGTATATCAGCACGCTTATTTCAGAATGGAGGAAAAGGACTACAGCCGGTTTATTATATCAGCAGGACAATGACAGATACTTTGAAAAGGTACAGTCAGACAGAGAAAGACGCACTGGCGGTCAGGTGGGCTTAATTCGATTCAAGATGTACTTGCTTGGGGCACCAATTTTCAAGATCATCACTTCACATAAACCCTTATTGCCAATGTTTAATAAGGCCACAGCAAAACTTCCACCACGAATCGAGAAGTGGGTGATGGACATGCAAGATGTCGGTTTTGAGCTTGTATATGAGCCAGGGAAAGATGATGCTTACCCTATGGACTATCTGTCAAGGCATCCACTACCAATCACAGGTACAGACAACACAGAGAAAATTGTGAAGAGCGTACTGACAACTGAACACGATGTTGCGATAGACAGAATTGGAAAGGAAATGCAGGAGACATACAACTACAGAAGCTCTATAAGGAAATTATCAAAGAAGACTGACAGAAACACAGAAAAGATGATGACATTAAGCTATTTTTCAGCATCAGGTATGAGCTCCTTGTCATGAACGGGCTTATCGTCAGATTAAACCAGATAGTCATTCCGTCAAAACTCCAAATTACGGTTATCAAAGCTGCGCACAGCCTAGGGCATCTGGGAATGTCCAAGAGAAAGCAAATGTTGCATGAGAAATACTGGTTTCCTGAGATGAACAAAATGACTGAAAATGTCGTAGAAAAATGTTATGAATGTCAACTCACCACTAAACAGCGTAGACAAGAACCCATCAAGATGACAGACATGGGAGGTCGTGTCAATTGATTTCGGTGGTCCGTATCCTGACGGGCACTATAATCTGGTAATTATTGACAAGAGAACGAGATATCCAGAGGTTGAAGTTGTGTCCTCCACGGCAGTAAAACAGACAAAAGAGACACTGAAGAAAATTTTCGCAACACACGGGACACCTGTTCAAGTAGAATGTGACAACGGTCCACCATTTCAATCAAATGAGTTTGCAAAATTTGCAGCAGCAGAGGTGTTTAGACACCATGAGATTACGCTTTTGCACCCTAGAGCAAATGGAGAAGCAGAGAGTTTAATGAAAATTCTGTCTACGAAATGCCCTCACGTAAATAAAAAGTAAACTGAGCTAAAAGCGTGTATAGCGCAACATTAAATTTGGAAATCAACTCGTTGTGTCTGCGATAAAAAATAAAGTTTTTGAAGTTTATGATACCGATAGCCCTGCTGGAGAAGTTTGGATGTTAAACATTTATTTCGCGTGTTGCGAATTGTATACACCATAAGAAGCAGGGCGAGGACGGCCATGTTTTTGGGACACCCAGTATATTATGATCTGAGACAAAGTTGAGACATCTGCAATTTTTCTGAGAACTCCTTACCATCTTGAACACGAAGCTGTATGTCATCATGAAATTACCGCACCATTGCTACGAATCTAGATGGACAGTCAAACCTGGCCATGATTTCGAGAGTACATCACAACTGACTGTGACGTCAAGTATAGGTCTACATTCTGCATTTCTCTTAAAGTTGCCATGTTGTTAATATCATGTTATTTGTCTCTATGTCTTTTATTACTGAAACCTCATTAACTTTCTGAGATAAATCTCTTCTGATTGAATATACTCTACTCAAGGACTTTGAAAACGCCTCACTTGTTTTATTGCTCCCTACTCTCGGAATTCATGATATATCGGCAAACATATTTTTGAGCTAAAAAGTACACCCAGTCTGCTTAACTTCGATACCAAAACCGAAGCGTCAACGCCTACTATTAACGTCATGCAAGATGAATTCCAGCGTTACCCAGAATTCAACAAAACCAAAGTATGGGGGCGGCAAATATTCATCAGATACAACACGATTTCTGGAAAGAAACACCAAAAGCCAAGCAAATGCTGTTGGTTTGCTTTCATTTGCACTAAAACAGCGGTAGTTACGTCAATTTTACGTTTATTAAGAAAACTTTATTTTTTCTTGTAAAATGAAACGAATTCAAAATATTTTGTGCACAATGAATAGGCAAAGACTTACGTAAAATTCACAATTACTTTCGACGCTGTAATCGAATGGCAAGAGGTATTTTGAACACTTACGCTTGACGTCATCAAATAACGTTAGCGCCTCAAACGACATTGAAAGAAATCCGCCATTTTGATTTTGCTTTTTCTTGTGCTTAAGGTCGTTAGCTATCACTAGAGATATTTTGTGTTTACAAATTCCGTTTATTGAGGCCGTTTTAAGGTTTTCTTGCGTCTCGATGACGTCTGTGAAAACAGCTGTAGCAAACAAACGAGCGATCAAGTTTTTATGGATCCTTATGGATAAATATTGTTTATTTTGTTGGGGTACATGATAATATGTTTATTTTGTACATCCGCTTAATTTTAAGGAAGTTTTTGAGCAATTTATAACCGATGTACAGTGAGGCGTTTTCAAAGTTCTCTAGTATATTTCTGCAAGTCAACAGGGTTTTACTAGTATCTTTCCAACAGCTGCAAGGAGGGAAACGCCTCAGTCAGTGATTGTCACATATACATTATATACCCCTGTATATCCACGTTTTACTATAAAGAGGTTGGGTATAAGGTATATATGAGTACATTATACAGACACGTTATATTTGCCTACTTGTACCTTTATATATCAGATTTTTTGTGGTTTTGTCATGTGGTGGCCCTTAAAAGTTTCCCCGTACAGTCATTTAATGCTCTTATTTTTCCAATCCTCAGGAATTGCATGCAATCAGTTTACATTTTCCTATGCGTTGTGGTTCTATTTGTTATTTATTTTGGATTCAATTTTTGTTCTGTTTGAACCTAATGTACGTTTCCATAGTTTGAGTTAAGTTCGCCGCCTATCGGGAAATAGCTACTCACTCGGCTTACGATATGTCTTCTAAGGATAAGTACTTATTGTCGGTTTTTCCCCATATCGGCTTTTGGAGAAGGAATTTCTTTATGAAAAGGTACAAGTAGGCAAAGATCAGGAAAAGGCGCAATCAGAAAAAGATTCCCACTCCAAAAACCGAGGTGGGAAAAAACCAAACTAACAGTCAGGTACTTATACCATGAAACATATCGTAAGCCGAATGAGCAGCTATTTTCCCAATAGGTGGCCACTCAGTTACCTTAACTTAACTAAAAACACGAAAACACACATAAGGCGCCAACAGCACAAAAAATTTTAAACACCAAGACACAAAACAAAAAGAACCACCACAGAAGTATCGACTTGGAACGATCAGTAACACAAAGTTACTGGCGGGCTTAAACCGGTTTTACATGGCCATAACCTCACCCTCAGCTTCTGCAGTGGTTCATAACATTTAGTTAGTTATTCGGTCCTCGTGGTGAATCTCTAACTAGTCAATGAATCATCAAGAACAAACAAATAAATCATGATAAACATCCTGATGAATCAAAAACCAGGACTCACAGACTGAGTAAGCTGCCCGACGATGGAGATCCCTGGGCGCCGAATAACCTACTAACTCCGGAGCAAAAGAAAAACACCAGTTGGACCCCGGTGGGCCAAGCAACAGACAATGCGCATTTTCATGATCATTGCCTACTTGTACCCTTTGTTGACAGGCTGGACTCTAAGGTTGAGTTCGCTGACGACCGGTCTGTAATATGTTCAGCAGTCTGCACCACACAAAGTCTTATTAAATTTGAAACTTTCAGCGAGGGTATTGAGGAATAGAATTTTTAATATATTTGGTTCCATCTTGATAATACTTTGTATTGACTACCCTCTTGAAAATAAAAATAAAACTTAGATCCTTTGTGAGCAGTGAACATTTCAATGAGAAAGGGGATGGGCCACACCGCGGGTTCGGCTACTTGAGCCTCTTCAGTGACCCTAAAGATTTGGCAACATAGAACTAAGCAGAATTATTGTAATTTTTGCACATTTCAACAGGGTAGTCAACTCAAAGACTAGTATACTCCAAATGGGGCCAAATCTATTAAACGTTGGTTAAAAATGAACCTTAACCGATAATGAATTTCTGATTTCTCAATACCCTCGCTGAAAGGTGCAAATTTAATATATTCTCTTTGGCTCGATGTTGAGAAATCTAAATGGTCCGGTCTGCCTGTTCTCGGAAATTTGCCATAGTCTATGAGATGCCAATGTTTAGATTGGGCATTTATCCACGATGTGTTGTTTCGACTAGGTAGACGCAATACTGTGCTGACAATTAGTAAATCACGTTCAGCATATTTCCTTAAAAGCAAGATACCATTGATATTGCACTTTCAAACACCTTTAGGGTTTATAACTCCTTCCCAGGCCCGTTTGTCTGTAACAACTCTAGCAGTAACGTCGCCATTCGTAATCGTGGGTGCAAAAGCACTGACAATAGTTGCATGTTTATTGCCTTCAGGAGAAGTCTCAAAATCATTAGGTGGCCATTAGGCGATTTCAGACAGAATTTATTACTGAATATGCAAAATTCAGTTTTCTTTAATTGGACTATGCTTTTTCATTCTATCGAAGTGCATTTGATCGAAAAACAAGATCTTACTAATGAACCCATTCAATATTGCTTTCCGTGCAAAACTATTATTTAAGAGGCCTCTCGTCTTGCAGCGTAGACAAATGTCTTTCCCTAACTACATGTAAGAGGATCTAGGAACTTAATTAACATCTTTTTCTGCTTTTTAGATAAGGTAGACTGTCACGATAATTCTCCGATAAGCAGACCAAGAAGAGTAACCCTCATCAAAAGGATTGCTGAGTCTAACTGAGCCGCTGCACCAGAAAAAACAAACAACAAACTTTACTTATGCGAAAACAATGGCACAGATAAGCTGTGCATTAACAACTCAGCTGATCAGCGCATTTGTTTTCGCAACACGGATAGTGCAATCCCTCTTCTTTTAAATCTGAAATTTCAGATCTTCAATCTATGTAGCAGTTTGATACATTGCAAAGTCTAAGGGCAAGTTTGGGTCGTTGTCAACTAAATCATGATATAAAAGCTGTACTGTATAGTAGATGGAAATGCTTCGTAGTGAATTTTAACGGTTTACCAGTTTTACTAATTTACCAAGGTATGGTCCATTCCCTTTCTCATTAATTTGTTAAATGCTTTAAAAGGATTTCATTTTTCATTTTTATTCTTTCAGAACATGAGTGCGTGCTAGACAGTCTTTGTTACTCAAAGTGCACAATTAAACGTTCCATAATTGGATGAAACAATTACTTTGCTCTTCTGTAAGGCGTTTTGTTCCTGTCGAAGTGCATTTGAATGTGCAAAAAGACTTTTCTAGTGAAGTAATCAAACCACTCTACGTTCCAAACGTGAAATGCAAGCAAATACAATTTCAGACACGACACCTCAAGCAGCGTAGACAAAAAAACACTTAAAAGATCAAACTATAATATTAATGGTACAAGATCAGGTGCGCTCGCTCAATTTCGTTTAGTATCTTACTATTTTTGTTGGAGAAGATCATGCCTTAGCGTTGTATTTTAAACCGACAGACTGCCATAAATAAATGTCATAAAATAGATATATCGCTTTGTGGTGTATATTACGCCACCTTTGTGATCGAAATGATCGAAATGTCCAGAAATTGAGAACGAAAACATCAATAGCAAGTTTATCACAAAATAAAACAAAAGATATGGACTGACTCATTATGCGGCTTTTATCAGGTGAGTGCAAGAATTTTATTCTTAGACTAACTACTAACTTATTATAGAGTCTCTAAAACGTATAGAAAAAATGTACTCTGATTCATACATTTGACAGATAATCAATTTGCAAAACTTGACTAAGCAAACATAATTTAAACTGATTTCTTAAAGAGGGGATGGGCCATACGGCAGTCTCGGCTACTCAAGCCTCATCAGTAATCTAAAGGAAAAATAATCTTTGTCCAATTCAGACCTTTTCAAAGCTATTTAAGAAGTAAATTGATTTCCAAAGTGACTATGGATGATTCCGAGTATAGTGTCTCCCATAAAACAGGATTCTTTTGAATGCGAAAGGTAAAAGTAAGACATAATCAGACATTCCTGACTAAAAGATGAAGTTTATCTTGATTCAAACCCAGGTCTCCTGGACAGAAATCCAATACTATAATAATTCAGCTGAAGAATCGACTCCCAGACGCAGTAAACGACTATTGCATTCCACCAACTGACCCGAAAGAGGACTGGGACTCTGTCCCCACACCTCGCCTAGAAAGTGGTTGTGATCGTCCGGAAACAAACAGTGAGTCAGTTTTTAGTCAGTAGTAGGGGTGGAGCACTCAGACATATTTGAAGTTTACGATCAGATGCGAGACCGCCGTAAGGCCCATCCCCTTTTCGTGTCACCAGTAAACTATTCAGATTAAGATTCTTGAACAACTCAAATGGAAATCTCTTAAGAAAAGGAGGATGGATAATCGACTTATATTGCTATACAAATGTCTGAAGGGTAAAGCCAGAATACCTACAAACTTATCCCAAAGACTATGCGTTGTAGTTATAGTCACTACAAGACATTTCAGCTTCCATCTGCTAGTATAGATGCCTATAAATGTAGTTTCCTTCCCCAGACTATCAGGGACTGGAATGACCACCCTGACTATCTGTTTTCTACTGCTGAAATGTCAGATTATTGTGTGTCCAAGTTCGCTTCTCTCATGCGTTCTTGAGACCACATCTCCCCAATCTGAACCCTCTGGTGAAATGATATCATTTGGCTTGTCACCAGTAAACTATTCAGAATCAGATTCTTGAACAACTTAAGAAAAGAGATCAAACCAAGACCAATACTATGCAATTTAAATATCAATAGCATTAGATACAAGTTTGATGAACTTAAAAAAAAATACTAAATGACCACTTATAATTGCAGAGACTAAGACTGACGAGTCATTTAACTCAAACCTCTTCGAGGCTGAGCACCATCTTCAATTCTGAGGGCTATAAGATGGAGAGACGGGACAGAATCGCTCATGGAGGAGGCCTCATGACTCTCACTTGTGCCGATCTGCCTTTCAAAAGGAGAAAAGACATAGAGTGTAGAGAGGTAGAGACATTTTGTGATGTATTATCAATGTCAAAAAGGAATGGTGCATTATAGAGGCATATAGACCCCCCTCAATGAACAATCAAAGTTTTGAAAAGGTAAAAGTAGGCAAAGATCAGGAAAAGGCGCAATCAGAAAAAAGATTCCCACTCAAAAAACCTAGGTGGGAAAAAACCAAACTAACAATCAGGTACTTATACCATGAAACATATCGTAAGCCAAAAAAGCAGCTATTTTCCCAATAGGTGGTCACTCAGTTACCTTAACTTAACTAAAACTATGAAAACACACATAAAGTGCAAACAGCACAAAAAAAACACCAAGACAAAAAGAACCTCCACAGAAGTATCGCCTTGGAACGATCAGTAACACAAAGTTACTGGCGGGGTTTAACCGGTTTTACAGGCGCCTAACCCCACCCTCAGCTTCTGCAGTGGTTCATAACATTTAGTTAGTTCTTCGGTCCTCGTGGTGAATCTCTAACTAGTAAATGAATCATCAAGAACAAACATACAGGTATAAATCAAGATAAACATCCTGATGAATCAAAAACAAGTACTCACAGACTGAGTAAGCTGCCCGACGATGGCGATCCCTGGGCCCCGAATAACCTACTAACTCCGGAGCAAAGGAAAAACACCAGTTGGACCCCGGTGGGCCAAGCAACAGACAAGAAGCTCCGGCCCCAACCAACTAAAAGGAAAAGCTTTAAGTCGGGGCCATCATAGAGTCTGACGCCCGATCCACCGGCGTGCAATTAAAGAAGGCAGCATAGTTATCAACCATGATTGGGTTAAAAACTAAGCATGCAGACGGTCACATAACATTCAAGTCTATACGTCTGTAACGTGTTATGATTTTTCTGAATTGAAAAGAAAAATCATTAATTCCTATAAGTTTCTTAAATTTGTAAACCAAGTCACCATAAAATTCAGGTTCCGAAAGGCCCTCACTTAAAAGCGTCTTTAACCCGACATCATATTTGGAAATCAATTCATAGTGTCTACGATAAAATTTAGAAAAGGTTTTTCGAAGTTTATGATACCGATAGCCCTGTTGGAGAAGTTTTGCCGTTAAACATTTATTTCGAGCGTTGAACCCAACCAACTAAAAGGAAAAGCTTCAAGTCGGGGCCATCATAGAGTCTGACGCCCGACCCACCGGCGTGCAAATAAAGAAGGCAGCATAGTTATCAACCATGATTAGGTTAAAAACTATGCATGCAGACTGTCGCATAACATTCAAGTTATAACCTATACGTCTGTAACGTGTTTTGATTTTTCTGAATTGAAAAGAAAAATCATTAATTCCTATAAATTTCTAAAATTTGTAAACCAAGTCATCATAAAATTCAGGTTCCGAAAGGCCCTCACTTAAAAGCGTCTTTAACCCGACATCATATTTGGAAATCAATTCATAGTGTCTACGATAAAATTTAGAAAAGGTTTTTCGAAGTTTATGATACCGATAGCCCTGTTGGAGAAGTTTTGCCGTTAAACATTTATTTCGAGCGTTGAAGTCTGTAACATGATTGCAGACCCTAGCAAACCTAATAAGTTGCGAAATGTATACACCATAAGAAGCACGACGAGGGACGTCACCATCCAAAAAAGGAAATTTTACTGTATCAAAATCAAAGTCATCGCGCTTATCATAAATTTTAGAAGAAACAAATCCATTTGCAACAGAAAGATGTAGATCTTAAAAGGGGGCTTCGGTATCTGAGATATTGGCTTTGTTCAACTGTAGTTCAGGTGGATAAATTTGATTGACCATACCTTCAAAATAAGGGTTGTCAATGTTCAAAAGGTCATCGAGGTACCTAGATGTGGAATTGAAAGCCTCGATAACATCAGCTTGATTATCATGGTTAAGAGAATCCATGAAATCTCTTTCGTAGCAGTATAAAAATAAATCAGCTACGAGAGGTGCGCAATTTGTACCCATCGGAATTCCAACAATTTGTCTGTATAACTTGGTCCCAAATCTATTTGTAAATATTATCAAGGAGATAGGACAAGGCGTCGCACACATTCTGACATGACCAAAGTGTATACCGACTTTGGTCAGAGGAAGTGAAAAAAGCCTTTCTGTCATTACATGCCAAATAAAGTGAACCATAGTTTTTTAATGCCCTTTTGAAGCTCCACTCTATCAAATCCAGAAGTTTTTCTTTTATTAGATTATGTGGTAATGTTGTATACAGTGTAGAAAAATCATATGTGGACAAGCTTGTCGCACGGAACCCTCTACATTTCAATTTACTGAGCACCTCACCAGAATTTTTTATTGACCAAAACCAATTTTTATTTGAAGTTTCATACACTGTCTCACAGTATCTTATAACATGGGATTTGATAGCAGTAAGTCAGGAAGTTAATAATTTAGAAAGTTCAGTAGTAGTACAAGAGCTAGAATTTGCAATAAATCTTGCTGTGAAGCTTAGGTAACCAATACATCGTAGGAAGTTTGTCCTGGCCTTCATTGACACAAACAGAAAACTTAACAGGTAAATCGTTTAAGTGGGCATTTACTACAGACACCTCATCAGTATCTGTCTCCAGATAAGCCCTGGTACCATCCAGCTCCTGTTTTAAGGTGCATACAAACAACAACAACATTGTTTGCGGCTTTGTCTGCCGGAACCAAGACATACTTTCTGTGAAATTCTTGGATACCCTGGTTCAAATGCCTAAATGACGATTTAGGTTTAGGAGGTAAAAGTTTAGTATTTTGTGAATAAAACTGTATATGTTTATCCACGATAGTGAAGATACTTCTTTTTCATTCTTTAAGCGCATTATCCTCAACACCCTCTCGTTTACACCATCGATTACCGAAATCATTCAATGCAGATGCAATCTCCTCTCTACATTTATCGAATTGATGTAGGAGGGGAATCTATATGTCGGACCTTTAGAAACAATTTTGCGAATTCTAGAATCCGAAATTATTTTTAAATTTCCAGTAACTATATGTCCGGCTGGTTGATAAACCAATTTTGATTCTTTTGACTCTAGTATTTCTGATTGGTTTATTATATTTGTAACAAATAATAGGAGGTTCTGAATTTTGGAAGTACGTAGGTATAGACTGTATCACTGATTTATCCTGGAATATGCTTGGTAAATCAATAAAGTCAATTCCTTTATTAATGAAATGAATTTTAATAAAACTTCTAATGTGATTAGATTCGGAATCGATAAATGGACGAAGAGCATGCTGAGTATAACATCTTGTTAACAGTGCAGCGTCATACATTTGATGATTTCTATCGTAAAATCTATTAGCCTCTGTGTCCAAGGAACGTAATACAGCAATAGGTAGAGAACTAAGATAAGACAGCATTGGATGTCGACCGTGAATCCTTAGTTTAATAGCTAAATCATTAAGGGAAGTGTTCAATTTCATTGTAGCGCACCGTTTACGTTTGTCATTACCCTTTTTCAATCAACATAAAACGGAGACCGCTGACACGGTGACGTCCCGACATAACCGAATGTGTTGACTGGGACGTATTTAGCAACAAACGAACAAATCGTTCTCGGGCTTTAATTTGTAGTGATATAACTTGTATAATAACTTGATGGAAAAAACTTTTGTCGGCCTGAGATTTATTTTAAAATATATGTATGTTCCATTGTTGATACATATATCATTTAGTGGGCTGAATGAACCATCAAGCACCAATGAGGCTTCCACAGATGCGTTTGGTGTGTGTGTGTGTGTGTGTGTTTGTGTGTGTGTGTGTGTGTGTGTGTGTGTAGGAGGGTGTTACCCATGTCAGAGAAAATTACGGAGTTGGTTCACTGTATGTGGCGGAAGGAGGCTATCCCGCAAGAATATAAGGATGCACCCTTATAATCCACCTATACAAGCGGCAAGGAAATCCTCAAGTCTTTGAAAACCAGAGAAGCATCTCCCTCCTATCCATTGCTGGGAAGATACTGGCAAAAATTCTGTTGTTTCGCCTGAATGAGATCTAGATTTACGTTTACGAGACTCTGAAAGTGTAAGTACATCAAAATCGGGCATTTTGGAAATATTTCCCTCATGGTAAATGTTGTCGTTAAATCCCAGTGGAATGGGAGTTTGCAATAATTTTATCCATTTAAGTTCAGTTTCAAATCGTTTGATGCTTTTGAATCTAACAGAAGAATTTTCATCATATGAGATTTTTTCCACTGGTTGAACTATAACATTATTGGGAGAATGACCAGTGCGCTTAAAATGCTGGTACAGAAAGGTATCATTATTTTTGGGCTTTCTGATTCTACGATAGTGCTCACCAAATCGTTTTTGCAAAGTTCGACAAGTTTGTCCAACATACTGCATCCTACAATTGTTTGTATACTCTGTATATACAACTTCCAGATCTTGTGGTGTTGTATGCCTAAACTGATTACATCACACATGGAGCCGTTTTTTAACAAACATTTCGCTGATGTTCGAATTTCAAAGATTCCACAAGGAACCATGACTAATGCTTTGTAATTTTGTTTGTAAATTATGAAAGAATAGCCTTTTAAGTACTACGGCTGAAAGTTTATGGGGCTGTATGTTTTGACAGCTGCTCATTTTAACAAAATAAATGACATTTGTCTTGCTTAGCCGGCTGTCAAAACAGGATGGAACCATCTAATCAGTCTGAAAAAATATTATTTATGTTTGTAACATATCTATCTTACCGTCTTGCAAAATCCAGTCATATTTGTTTCTCAAAAATTAGGCGCAGGTGCAGTTTATCTGCCGAGCCTGCACGTCCTATGTTTTTGTCAAACGTTTAATCAATTACATGTAAAAAAATGTACACCGCATATAACCATTATATAGTCTTTTTCAGTATATCAGCAAAGGTTTCATCTAGCTCTTCTCATATGATAGGAATTTCTGGTTTGCTACCAGAGGCAGATTTTCCCATAAAATCTAAATGTGAAATTCCTAGAGGACGATGACATCCATTACATCAAAGTGTATTTTCAAGATGATTTATATCTATTCTTTGTAATTAACAAACGTTGTTTTGCATATGTGTTTGGAAAAAGCTATTGCTTTGGTTACTAGACTGTTGATAAAATAAATCAAATGTTATTTGACCAAGATCTGATGATGTCAATTAGCACGCATTGCAATCTTTAATCATACATAATCATGCAAATATATGAACGAACCATAGTATAATCATCGTTTATACCTGGCGTCCTTTTCGTGGGACACAGGCAAACAGCAGAGCCCAAGCAGAACACGGCTATTCTGTTTGCTTAGATAATTTTCATCTAAAATTGAATAAAATCTAAAAATCATTTCTGACGCCCCTTAAAATGAAGGTGGACTCACCCAAATAAAATCCATTCGTCAAATATGGATTCAAGTAAAATATACTTAAAAAATAAAAAGAAAAAAAAAAAAAAAAAAAAAAACGTTTTCAGAACAATGAACAAATAGTAGTTCCATCACAATAACATTGAATTGTTTGTGAAAACGAAATAGCCGGTATTTCTTATGCTACTTTATTTCAATAGATGTTCAATTTCTGCATCTATCTATCAGTCAGTAGACTAAACGCTATAGGAGAAAACTCGAAAGTCTAACCTCAACTTCGGTCTCAATTGCAGAGTGTGCCACCGATCATTTATCGGTTTGTGTATGTATACAATACCACGTGATTCCCAGTAGTGTATAAAACTTAAAGGAATATAGTCCCATTATGTAAACAATGCAGTGGCAAAGGTCACATTGGTTCCATGTTCCGTTAGCTTAACAGGTAAATGGGACAAAGTTGGTCACGGGAAGGTGCAATCAACAATGCAAGGATTATACTCAGACGCAACACGCTGCATGGTAATTAAAAATCCAAGTGCTACTCTGAGACATTAAGGATTTATCAATATTGACATGAGTGGGTGGGGTATGTAAAATAGAAATCTACTGTTTTTTTTTTTAATCTGTCAATCAAATGATGCTGTGTATTTATTGCTAAAAGACGTCACAGATACTAGGAATGACTCAATATAGTTATTATTTAAAAATTTTAAATAGCTTGGTGTAAAATTGGAAATGTAACTGGTTTTTGTGGGACCCATTTCCTGGAAAATGGAATGCATTTGAATAAAAATTACGCAAAGCCTAAATGTCTAGGATACATAATCTGACAAATTAAGGATTATTTTGCGGTCATGGAAATGCATTTCTCTGGGAAAAGTTAGTGTAAACATGTTTTTCTGGAAAATTCTGAAAGTGGGTAACTTTTGGCGGCTCGTGTGTGCTTATTGTTTGCTGAAAGATGACACGCCTTTTGTTTCAGGTTCTTATATGATTGAAGTCAATGACTACATCGAAAAATCTGGCTTATTTTTTTTTCAAAAAGCTTAGAAAAATTGGTCCGACGATTTCAACCCGGAAGTAACTGAAAAATGACTCACTTGCTCTGCGCTGACCACTCATTTCACAATCATGTATACACAAATCCATGTATTTGCAACATATTCAACAGTCCCATGATAAAGCATGCTAAAGAATGTAGCATTGTTGACAAAATAAACAATGCTTTTTTATACAGGTAAATCTTCAATTATGTATATACAGTGACCACCCATGTCCTTAATAAAGGGCACTTTTACGTATGATCTGGACAAAGCAATAGCTGTTTGCGCGCATGACAATGTCGTTCTCAGTGCACGATTAGGTTTGTATGATCAGCAGCTAAACCAGAAACGTTCCGTGGCACAATGTTGAAATAAGCACGTTCCTAATAATGTATACGAGCTACTCCTGCTGCCCTTTTATAACAAATGGAAATGTTGCGCATTTAAGTATGTCAAGAGCGCGATTCAGACTTAATGTGCACACTTCAATTATCTCTAATTGAAAGAAATTACTACTTTTCTCTTCTATTCAATGTTTAGTTGTTGCCGAAGTGCATTGATCGAATAACAATACCTTTCTAATGAACCCATATTAGCAATGCTTAAAGTGCAAATTATTATTTAGAACACGACATTTTAGTCTTGCAGCGTAGACAAATTTTCAAGGATTTCTCATAATCAGAGGAACAAAAAAACTTAAGGACACATTTTCTTCTTCTTCAGATAAGAAGGTACAAGAAGGCAAATCTTGGGAGGCAGGTTAAACTGAATAAAAAACATTAAAAATGATTTTGATAACACCGCTTCAACCTAATAAATACATGTATGTGCAAACCACTTCTGTCATAAGGATGTTATGCAATCCGAAATATATCTTTAAGTTATTACGAGGGTTGTTGGATAAAAACGCGACGTTAAAGCAATGCATGGAGCAGCGCCTTACTACCAAACACTGTATGCATGCCGAAATCAGTCCCCAACATACTCAAAATTTGTTGTTGTTGGCTAAATAAAATTAAGCATATGTTTTGTCATTATTTTTTTGCTAAGGGCAAGATTTAAGAAAAAATGCAGAAAATCTGGAAAGGGCAACAGACAGTTCATTGTTTGAGGGGAAATGTACCAAATTTAAAATCGGTGGTGCAAAGTAATTAGGAGCTGGCTACATGAGATCTGGCGTATGGTCTTTAAAATAGAATAAACTGTTGTTCTCAAAATAATCAAATATAACATAATTACAACCAAATACTAGTGCAGATTACACACCCGGGAAACGGTCAATTTGTACACCGCCGGTGCTCAATGGAAAGAGAAATTGACGGTTTCCGGTGTAGGAGTTGTTGGGTCAAATTAAAGGTTTGTGTTGTACCCGAGTGTGTTCTAGGTAAGTTTTTTGTTTCTTCCCCCCCTGTACCTAAAATCCGAGAATGTCAGATGATGGGCTAATGAATAAAGACCATGCATACAAAAAAGCATGCACAAAAACTTACCAATTATCCACATATCGTTTTTCGGGTTTAGGAAACCCTGGTCAAAACTTGTGTTGTGGGATAAAAAGTGATTCAGTTTTCCGATATAGCTAACCCAAGTTTGATCTGATAGCCTAGAATTACAACAGATGTCAATAGCATGTAATTTACATGGAATATTAAAAAGAAAAATTTAAAATATGTGAACCATGGGTCATTTTTTCAAAAGTGTACCAAATGACGGTCGGTGTGAAATTTGACTAATGGGAAATAGTTTTTGTCATGATGGTCGTTCGTCTCTCAC
Source organism: Rugalucina vietnamica (assembly GCA_964017185.1). NCBI lineage: Eukaryota > Metazoa > Mollusca > Bivalvia > Lucinida > Lucinidae > Rugalucina > Rugalucina vietnamica. The sequence continues at coordinate 57,129,282 of OZ024875.1, read as the reverse complement.
TAATGAGAAAGGCCATCATTATTTCTTGAATAGGTTCATATGTGTTGGTCAGTTTGTTTGATGACTGACTAGGCCAATTCTAGCTCTGAACTGTCGGATGCAAGTAGAGCAAGTCAATATCATGAAATCAGCTGGTGGCCCATTGGTATTGGCATTGCGTTCTCTGCGTTTTCTTTCAGCTTCACAGATTCTCTTTTTTTTTTCATAGAGAGCTGCTCTTTTGTTGATGAGACCTCGCCACTTTGATCGCTCCTGTGCAGTCGGTTCCCAAGGCCCCATTGGTATGTCGAAATCATTCAGAGAGTTTTTAGGGTGTCTTTGTAGCGTATCTTCTGGCCACCTTGAGAGCGCTTTCCCTCCTTTAATTCTCCATAGAAGACTTTCTTTGGAAGTTGCTTATCAGGCATTCTTATAACATGGTCAGTCCACATAAGCTGTGCTAGCTTTAAGACAGTATGCATGTTTTGCATCCCTGCTTTCTTCAGGACCTCCGTGTCTGGAATCTTGTCTTGCCACTTGATTTTTTAAAGCTTTCTCGAACAGCTTCAGTGGAAATGGATAAGTCTCTTTGCATGACGTTGGTATACTGTCCAGGTCTCACATACAAGAGGGTTGGCAGTACCAGAGCCTTGTAGACTTTCAGCCTGGTGTCAAGCTTGATTCCATTTCGCTCCCAGATATTTGCACAGAGTCTTCCGAATGACACATTGCTTTCGCAATTCTGGCAGTGGCGTCATTATCAACGTGCACTTCTCTGCAGAATTTATAATTATCAACAACTTTCAGTTTGTGTCCATTCACAGTGATGGTTGGTTCATTGTACGGTTTTCCTAGTGCTGGTTGGTGTACAACCTGTCTCTTTGTGCTGATTGTGAGTTCATAATATCACATGACTGTGAGACTTGATCCATGACTCTTTGCATTTTGCCTCTGAGTTGGAATTCTTACCTATATCATCAGCATAAAGGAGCTCATCCAGCACATCAGTCTGCACCTTAGTTTTGGCTTGCAACCTTCTAGGGTTGAATATATTGCCATCAAAACGGCACCTGATTGGAAAATCAGTGTCACTGTCTTGAAAAGTATCCATGAGCATGGCAGAAAACATCATGCTGAACAGTGTTGGTGCCATAACACATACCTGTTTGACCCCATTTGTTACCTCAAAGGGTTCAGAGAACTCTCCATCATTTTGTACACGTGCCTGCATGCCATCATGAAATTGCCGCACCATCGCTATGAATCTGGGTGGACAGCCAAACTTGGCAATGATTTTCCAGATTTCTGATCCATACTTCCTCCTCTTGAACGTTCTCATTGCTTCCAAAGGATCAAACTTTTATATTTTATTCATCACGACTAACTGTGTCAAAAGCTTTGGTGAGGTCGACAAACGTCGTGTATAGATCTACATTCTGTTCTTGGCTTTTCTCCTGAAGCTTTCTTGTTGTGAAGATCATGTCTATTGTCCCTCTGTCTTTTCTGAATCCACATTGACTTTCTGGGATAGGTCCCTTCTGATCAAAATGAACATTCAGGCGAAACAACAGAATTTTTGCCAGTATCTTCCCAGCAATGGATAGGAGGGAGATGTCTCTCTGGTTTTCAAAGACTTGAGGATTTCCTTGCCGCTTGTATAGGTGGATTATAAGGGTGCATCCTTATATTCTTGCGGGATAGCCTCCTTCCGCCACATACAGTGAACCAACTCCGTAATTTTCTCTGACATGGGTAACACCCCCCTACACACACACACACACACACACACACACACACACACACACACACACACACACACACACACACCAAACGCATCTGTGGAAGCCTCATTGGTGCTTGATGGTTGATTCAGCCCACTAAATGATATATGTATCAGCAATGGAACATACATATATTTTAAAATAAATCTCAGGCCGACAAAAGTTTTTCCATCCAGTTATTATACAAGTTATATCACTACAAATTAAAGCCCGAGAACGATTTGTTCGTTTGTTGCTAAATACGTCCCAGTCAACACATTCGGTTATGTCGGAACGTCACCGTGTCAGCGGTCTCCGTTTTATGTTGACTTCTACTCAACATTTGGATGTCATGACATGCGAAATAAGGTTTGAAATTGGCACCCAAGTAACAAACAAAAGTTTATATGTATAGTTGGTTCGACTCAACCACTTTTCAAGGATAGGCTCAGGCCTTTTAAGTGGTTAACGAGTAATCATATGGTCGGTCAGTCAGACTAATTTTTGCCCAGAGGCACAAACAGTCAATAGAATCTTCCTTTGGTGGTTTTCCCTTAAAGCCCATCTGGAGACATAAGCAAATTATAGTCTACACATTTTTGTGTATACGTGAATTTCTGAATGACCAGGAATACATGTAGTTACATTTAGCGCTATATGCATGTATCACAAAAAGATGTGGGCTGAAAGAATAGAGCATTTGAATAATCGATAATCTTCTATTCGGGCTGCCAAATACTAGTATACATTATTAGATTTCAGTCAACAAAGGCGTCACAAGTTTCAATCAATTTGTCCCTGCCAACAAAATTGTGCTGCAAGGATCTGTTGTAAGACTGATATGGAAAACCCCTTGAATCGGTGTTCAGATAGGCAATCATTAGAATGGTTACACGCAATCCCGAAATCCAAATGAGTTATCAAAAGCAGGATGGATAAATCAGTTCTGTTACCGGTAGATTTTCCTTTAGCATATGGACTTAATTGTATCACGAGATGTCAACTTGCAAGATTAAATATCAACAATATAATTCTTTAACTAAACCTTCAATCTTGAATAGTTTAAGCTGTTTCTGGTACCTATAATCTTGTGTTCACATTAGCCATAAATATAGGAACAAACACTGGAACAAACACTAAAGGGACTAGATGTCTATACTGAAGTTAAGAAGCAAGTTGCTACACTGGGTTAGTATTGGTCAAATTGCACGCCCTAACGTCAATTAGCACACCCACAGAAATTAAGCGTTAAGATTGTAATCATTTAAGTTTCTGCAAGTGAAATACTTATAAGACAGCTTAAGATATAAGGTGTAACTTGTAATGGCAAGATGAAGGTCAGACTATTTGATTAACGGTTCATATGGCGATGACTTTCGGCAGTTTCTATATCTTTGCGACAGTGTAGCATGAGCAGGCTAAAAGGGACAAAAAGACAAGCAACATTATTTCAGCAAGGGATTTTGTCGTCAAGGAAAACAACATGCATCAAAGTAGTGATATTACGGTTCTTATTTTAATTTATCACGATAGCATTGCAAATGCATTAGTTAAATTGCACTCCAGTCGTCAATTGGTACGCTTGTAAAATTTTGATTCCAATTTTTTGTAACCAAAGGTTATCTTTTATACACAATACCTTCAACCAGTAATGTGTACTCTAAACTTGGTATTTTATTTTCAACACCGCATATGGAATGTGTACATGACGTAATTCAGGCATTTTTAGACATTTACATTCACCAAATAACCCAGTATTTCAAACGCGAAAACTGATTACTACATACTTTTATAAACTTTTCATGTGATATGAGTTCCTGTAAAATCCCCAATCATAGGCGCATCATCTGACATTCTCCGATTTTTGAATGGATTTAGAATAAGGAAAATATTTTACCTTGAACTGGTTGACCCAGTAAAATTCTCTCTATTTACGTCGGTCAACTCCGGCACCGGAAACCGTCAACTTCACTTACAATGGAGCACCGGCGGTGTACAAATTGACCGTTTCCCAGGCGTGGATTAGATTTCAAGGCACTCTAAAGGGCATCAGATTGTAAGGAAAAAAAACCTTGAAAATTGTAAGGGACATGACGTTTTTGACATCAAAGTGCTCCGAGAGTAGTGACAGGCCGATACTAAAATTATATAATGAATATGTTCCAGATGAGCTATTCTTCTGAAATTCTCAGCAATATCTCATGATATATTGTCATGTTCCTTGGTAAAATTTCAATACATTCCATTCAGCAGTTACTGAGTTATAGACACAGTCTCAAAACTTTCCGGACAGCCTACGTATAAAGGTAGGCAGTCAAAGAATTGCCTTATCTAAGTCATACAAGCTGGAACGGACCGTATTAAGGGCAATGCTTAAAAGTTTGATAAACCGCCTCAGCTTATGTGCAAACTATTTATCTCCTCAGAATATTTTTTCTGTTAGGATGTTATGCACTCCGAAAGGTATCTTTAAGTGACATTTCACTGTGCTCATTTTGGTTTAGTTTTGCAAAGTAAGATTTGCACAGCTACAATTTTAAGGATAGTGTATACCAATTCCTCTTGTCTACCGTTCTGCACCGCCAGAGTAGATTTCACAGTATTTCTGAATGGCCACGTGAAGCAACAAATGTGATTGAATCTGCATTGATCAATACAAGTCACAAAGTTTAGGATGTCTTTGGGGAGATAGGGGAGATAGCTGTTCATTATTTTAACTATATGTACGCTTTGCATTAGTACACGTTTGTGTATTTTGGCATCACGGTTTTAGAATGGGGCTTTGGTTCTTATAGCTTCAGTTCCTGAATATAACTTCTTAATATTTTAACATCCTTGTTTTGATTCACAATGATATTTGAGCCACCTCATGGGAAAACCAACAGTCTGCATAGGTGAAAACAAAGACGCAGATCAGCTTCGCGGTAACCGCGAAGCTGATCAGAGCCTTTGTTTTCGCTAATCGGATAGTACAATTCCTCTTCCTCTTAAATCCGAAATTTCAAGCTTCTAGCTCTCTTCTGTGCTTGTACAGGCCGGTTTGTGTCGGACCTGTTCGGAAACCACATTGTCGGTTTTCCCACGAGGCGGCTCATTTATTGATTTGTATTTGTTCTCTGTGATTATTAATTGACTTGTGATTCTCATTGACAATAGTACATCTGACTAAATCCTTTGGTACACTGCAAAAGCTTAGGGCGAGGCTTAAGTTTTTTGTCGAAGACATCTCAGATCATTTTTGACCTGCATCCGGGTTTTTTTCCATATGGAAGATGAAAAAGGCAACAAACTGCATCTCTTTAAAAATTACTTTAAGCTGATGTTGTTTTTTTTACTATACAAATCATCATTGATCCTTATTGTTATTCATTTTAACCGCTTTTTGTGTGACGAAAGAAAAAATAAAATAAAAAATCTGTGGACTTTGAAATTTTATGATCCTTGTAGGCCATCGTAGATAAGATGCGTTCGGATCAAAGGCTCTGCTTCACAAAACGAGTTGTTTTCGCCAGTAAGGGCTCACGCACAATAACGATATTTTTACTACTTTTTTTTTTTTTTTTTTTTTTTTTTTTTTTTTGCATCAGATTGATATCCAGGAATTTTGGGGTAGGTATATATGCATTAAAACTGTCAACGTTAAAACGAATAAGAACTGTTTTTTTTTTTTTCACTGAGCGTTTAGCTGTCAGGCTAAGGTAGTGATGTCATTTCAACAACAGAGCAAACTAGTCTTGTGTCCGTCAAAGATGGATTTCAGTCCCAAAACTACATATCTTGTGCTTAGGTATCACTACTACATCACTGAGCTTCTATGCACTGTCAACAATTTATATTTTAGAATAAAGCATAAATAAAATGTACATCATGCATCCTGTACCCTATTGCAGAACAGATATTAATCTTCGACAATTATCTTTTTAAAGATGTTTCTTGTTTCTAGTATTGTGCATTAGATGATAATGCGGAGTTATGATTTTTTTTAGTTCACAAATGCGTGCTAGACAGTCTTTGTACTTCAAGTGCAAAACTAAACGTTCCATAATTGGATGAGACAACTACTTTGGTCTTCTGCAGGGCATTTTATTCATGACAAATGGCACTGGAACGGGTAACAAGACTGAATAATGAACCAATTAAACAATACTATACGTGCCAAACGTAACACTACGAATACAAGTCCATATTATATGCAGATGTTTCCTTAGGTGTAAAAATTGAAAAGTTCCTGTTGAATTTGTTTATATTTTTTATATTTTTGCTAAAAACACTGAGTGTGGATACGCATTAGAACCGCCTCGCCGAGGCGGGTGTAAAAAGTACAATGGGTCAAAAAAAAAAGAAGAAGTAAACCCTTGTATACCCCAGTTTTATTAAGCTGGGTTCACACTGCCGATCAGATCAACTCGATCGTCCCGATTGCTAAAATTCCCGACCGAGCTCGATAAATGGCCTGAACACGACTTTTACTCGAGCGCTACTCGATCATACCCGAAAGCCGCACGAGCACAAGACTCCTACACGACTTAAACCCGACTGACAACCCGATCACTGCTCGATCTCAACTGGAGCCCTACACGATCTGTTCACGAACACCGCGATAATTACTCGATTCTTACACGAACAATTCCAGACAAACTAGACCACTACTCGATCGCTACTTGATCGCTTCTCGATCTCTACTCGATCGCAGCACAAGTAGTTTGATATTGAAACCTTGACCTACGGGTACATACGTCAGTGTTGTGATTTGTGCAGCGAAGAAGATATAAAGAATGTCATCGCGGGAGTCAGCGACTTCAACTGGCGTTGGTGCTGACCGCTGTTTCCCCTTTTTAGCCTTCTGGGGGCTGGGTTCTGGCGAAGCCGTAGCTGCTAACACAGCAGCAACGGCTAGACGCGCCTTTCTATCTATTCGCGGCATCAGTTTCTACTTCTGTCTTCAAGTACCGAGCGACTAATGACAGACGGATTAATATCTAGAATGTATTGAAGCTCAATGCGCATGTGCAAAGTCGGGTAGCGATCGGGTTCACTCGAGTAGCGATCGGGTATGCTCGAGAAGTGATCGTGTACGATCGGGTAGAAATCGAGTAAGATCATATGGGATCGGGTATGGATCTGGGAGCGATCGAGTACGGTCGTATGGAGATCGGCTTGATTTGGACCTCGGCTCAAGTAGGAATCGTGTTGATCGAGTAAGCATCGAGTAGTGGTCGAACTTAGGTCGGGCTGATCGTGTCCTGGTCGGCAAATACTTTGGCAAATAATTCAATCCCGATCTAGGTAGATCTCTACACGATCGCTACTCGACCGACCCGATCCCTACTCGACTGATTCTCGATTCGTTCTCGATCGCTTCCCAAGCGGTTTGCTGCTCGACCTCTACTCGAATATTTTTTACATGTCGAAAAATTATCGGAAAGGAAGCCCGAGTGATGCCGAACAAAGACGACCGTCCAGACCACTCCCGCCGATCAAGCTCGATCAACCCCCGACCGCATGATCGGGTTTGATCGGGTTGATCTGATCGGCAGTGTGAACCCGTCTTTAAATAAAAGTGGAGTAGAAGGGGGTATTTTAGGATGTTCGCTGCTAACATTTGACATTTCGGAACTTCCGGTTTTTCTTTTTCTCGTAAGCGGTTGCAGATATTTTCCAAATATTTTATAGTTTGATACATATTGATGATATGCATTGAATGAGCCATGAAAATTGTAAAACTAAAAAGTTTTATTTTTTCACCCCATTTTCTGCATCTTTTCAGAAAATTTTAGTTGTCAGTAAAATTTAGGGGATACGGTAGATTAAACTTGAATATTTAATTGCACTAGTTTGATGTTTATTTTAACAGCAATATATGTGTACATGGTCTTCTACGTCAGTCATAGTGTCTTTAGTGTGCTGGTTTAAAAATTTCAGGTGATTTTATGAAATGAGCTTTTAGAAACAAAACAGCCGGAGAAAGGCTGAAAATGGCGATTTTCAAGTTGTTGGTTCTCTCTTATATGCTCACTACTTTAAAGACGACACCTCAAGTACCTTAAACAAATATAATTGTTTAAAGGGTCAAATGAAAAAATGACCAATTTAGATGCGTTTTAGAGTTTAAGCTTACTACCTTAGAATTTGGGTGTAGTTGATCTGGCCTTAGCATTGTGTTTTAAACCCACACACTGCCCTAAACAGATATTGACGACGGATTAATCACTTTGTCATGTATAACGCCACGTTTGTGCCCGAAATGTTATTTCATGTCCACAAACCTTAAATCACAAATTAGCCAACATGTAGGTGTTATTTAAGTCTGTTTTGATATAAAGCTTAACTCAAGTTGGAGAAAGATTAAATTGATAGAGTGTTAAAGAACTACTAACTTCAACAGAATTCCATTCAAGGATATATATAGAAACTACCATAAATTCACAGGCTTGATAAATAATTAGTATGCGAAACACTGCCGCATGGCTAAATATCGAACCTATTTATAGGTCTGGTGCGATATTGGAAGATAAACTTTGCTCATTCTTATATTGTCACTCAGCCCATTCACCTTGATCGATATCAGTGTGTTATCAATTCTAATTTCCTTCATGTGTGTTTCACCTAATATGTTTTTGCATCTGTCATATGATTTGGATATTACTAGATTGCGTGTTTTGCGAAAGTAATAATGACAATGAATGTTAAACAAATATGTTGATAATTCCTGACTGCGACGCAAATGATTATGGCTCAGGAAATATGTTCCTGAGCACATGGCTTACAAGATGTTTATATGTTTTCTTAGTATAAGTACCTGATTACGATGAGCGATGTTTTTCGTCGATTTAATTCTGAAAGATTAGAATCCAAAGAATTCATTTAAAATTAATACTAATCCATGCATAAGGCAGGTACACATGTAAGAAAAAGACGATACTAAGCTTCATGTAAAGTAGTAAAACATTAAAGACAGGTCTGAGATATAAAAGGCCTCACAGGTATACCTGTGTCACTCTTTCTCTGCCTGTTGAAGGGTTAACAGCAATTCTGTGATTCTGATTGTTTGCCATTTGAGAGATACTGTGACATCACAAAATGATTGACAGCTCTTACCTGTCTGCAACTAGCATTCCTATTTTTATTATGTAACAGGAGTCACACTTCATAATTGGTTACAATAGATACACAAAACTGTTTAGTCATGTGAATAATTTCTTATGTCTTGGTTTTCTTCACTACTTACATTGTAATAAAGACATTAAAATTAAAGTTGAAATATGAACTTATATTCTTGAAATGGCTATTAAAATTGATCATAAATAAATTAAACATTTTAATGATAAAATAGGGAGCATAAAACTAGATTTTACTATATTATTATAAATTACTTACTAGCATATAAATCATAAAAGTTATGAGAAGCAAAACAGAAAACAACTTATATTCTTGAAATGCATAGGTATTCAAAATGGTCATTATTTAACATTTCAATGATACTTTACATATTTTAATACAAATGTGTGATTTTGTTTAACATGCACAAAACTGGATTTTACTGTGCTAATGTATAAAAATAAGTGAATCAAGAAAGAAAAATGTTTTAGATTATTATTTGTTTCCTGTCTTATGCAACTTTATTGGTATTATTATAAAACGGATTGTGGCTGTTTATTACATTTTATTATGACCTGTGATCCTTATCAGTTTTATGACCCCTATAGGTAGCCAGCTTAACTGGTGTTAGCCACGCCCAATTCTACTGTCTGGCTACCCCTGTTCTCTTTGATGAATTAAAAGAAAGAAAAAAGTAAACAAAACAAAACAAAAGAAAATAGTGGGGCGCTGTGGCGTATTGGTAAACCAACTGACTTCGAATCGAGAGGGCCTGGGTTCGATCCCGACTGGCGGCACCGCGTTGTGATTAACACCCCCGGAGTACTGGTTAAAAGCCAGGAAGCGGTTGCTCCGTCCCGACATGACTAAAATTGGGGTCCAACTGATGTTTTTCTTTTGCTCCGGAGTTAGTACGTTATTCGGCGCCCAGGGATCTCCATCGCCGGGCAGCTTACTCAATCTGTGAGTCCTGGTTTTTGATTCATCAGGATGTTTATCATGATTTATTTGTTTGTTCTTGATGATTCATTGACTAGTTAGAGATTCACCACAAGGACCGAAGAACTAACTAAATGTTATGAACCACTGCAGAAGCTGAGGGTGAGGTGATGGCCATGTAAAATCGATTTAAACCCGCCAGTAACTTTGTGTTACTGATCGTTCCAAGTCGATACTTCTGTGGTGGTTCTTTTTGTTTTATGTCTTGGTGTTTAAAATATTTTTGTGCTGTTGGCGCCTTATGTATGTTTTCATATTTTTAGTTAAGTTAAGGTAACTGAGTGGCCGCCTATTGGGAAAATAGCTGTTCATTCGGCTTACGAAATGTTTTCATGATATAGGTACCTGATTGTTAGTTTGGTTTTTTCCCACCTCGATTTTTGGAGTGGGAATCTTTTTCTGATTGCTCCTTTTCCTGATCTTTGCCTACTTGTACCTTTTTAGTTGCTCGTTAAACCTCAATACAAAAAATCAAACAAACAGAACAATTCGAATGACAACAGAAGGATTGCATTGGGTCAGTAATATAAAGCAAAATTAACGGTAATTTAAACTGGTTTTTGGACGCTTAACCTTGCCTTCAGCGTATGCAGTAGTTCGCAACATTTAGTAAGGTGTTCTGCCTAAACATACAACAAAACAACCCACATAACAGAAGAATCGCCTGCTAAGGAATTTCATTTGGGTTTAAATCGAATTGACGGGGGACCCATTGCACTTTCTTCGTCCGTTGTTATTCATTAACAAAAAGTAATTTTTATTTATAGAAGCTCTGTTAAGATTTTGTCTGTTCCTAGGAGATAAATCTGTTGTGGAATTGACTCCTCCGCCAGCAAGGTATAGCCACGCCCACCCCTATTTCCTTAGACAAACATTGTGTTTTTGCACCTATATTTACCTGTAAAAAGCACGTGTTGGTTTGTTTGTCTAACCCACGTGTTGTCTACCGTCATTGACCGTTAGCTAATGTGCAGATTTGAATGGTCAATATAAAATGAATATTAATGATGGGTGGTTTGACGGAGGACTCAATTGGGTGTTGACTTTAAGTGTTACCACAAATCTAAAATTTAGTGACGCGACACATGATAAGCTTTTTGTGATTCTTAAGCCCCAGAACCTAACATATGAGCCGCCTGGTGGGAAAACCAACCATGTGGTTTTTGAACAGGTCCGACACAAACCGACTTGTACATGTACAAGCACACAAAATAGCTAGATGCTTGAAATTTTGGATTTAAGTAGAAGAGGAATTGTACTATCCGAGTAGCGAAAACAAAGGCGCTGACCTGCGTCTTTGTTTTCGCCTAAGCAGATTGTTGGTTTTCTCATGAGGTGGCTCATTTGTAATGTATCATACATTATAACTGTTCTTGTTGTATTGGTTTTTGTGTCCCAGATAAGCACTTTCCTAATACCAGCTAATCCAGAAATTTCCGTGGCACAATATTGAAATAAGCACTTTCCTAATAATGTATACGAGCTAATCATGCTGTCCTTTTATAAAATAAATAGAAATGTTGCGCATTTAAGTATGTCAAGAGCGCGATTCAGACTTATTTAACTTAATGTGCACACTTCAATTATCTCTAATTGAAAGAAGCCACTAGTTTTCTCTTCTATTCAATGTTTAGTTGCTGCCGAAGTGCAATGATCGAATAACAATACTTTTCTAATGAGCCCAAATTAGCAATGCTTAAAGTGCAAATTAGTATTTAGGACACGACATTTTAGTCTTGCAGCGTAGACAAATTTTCAAGGATTTCTCATAATCAGAGGAACAAAAAAAACCTTAAGGACCCATTTTCTCCTTCTTCAGATAAGAAGGTACACGAAGGAGAATCTTGGGAGGTTAAACTGAATAGAAAAAACATTTAAAATGATTTTGATAACACCGCCTCAACCTAATAAGTATATGTATGTGCAAATCACCTCTCGCATCGGAATTCTTATCTGTTATCAACTTAGAGTCATTAGGATGTTATGCAATTCGAAATATATCTTTAAGTTATTATTAAGGTGGGCAGTCAAAGAATTGCCTTATCTAAGTGACACAAGCTGGAACGGACCGTATTAAGGGCAATACTCAAAAGTTTGATGACCCCACCTCAACTTGTGTGCAAACTATTTATCTCCTCAGAATTCTTATCTGTTATCTATTTAGAGTCACTATGATGTTATGCAATCCGAAAGGTATCTTTAAGTTATTATTAAGGTGGTCAGTCATGGTCATCCCTAATAAGAAGGCCAAAAAGAATATCCCTCATCAAATGATTGCCTTATAGAAGTGATTATTACTTTCAAACAGGAAATTTACCATATTCAGGGCAATAATCACTAATTACTGCTATTAAGTTTGATAACCCCGCCTCAACCTATGTGCAAAACATTTATCTCCTCAGCATTCTTATCTGTTATCTACTAAGAGTCATTATGCACTCCGAAAGGTATCTTTAAATGGTTATAATGGGAACATTTCACTGTGCTCATTTTCAAGTTTTGCAAAGTAAGATTTGCTCAGCTACAATTTTAAAGATAGTGTATACGAATTCCTCTTGCCTACCGTTCTGCACCGCCAGAGTAGATTTCACAATATTTCTGAATTGCAACGAGAAGCACCCCATGTGATTGAATCTGCATTGATCAATACAAGACACAAAGAGTAGGATGTCGTGTGTCTTTGGGGAGATAGGGGAGATAGTTGTTTATTATTTTAACTATATGTACTCTTTGCATTAAAACACATTTGTGTATTTTGGCATCGCGGTTTTAGGATGGGGCTTTGGTTCTGATAACTTCAGTTCCTGAATATTACTTCTTAATATTTTAACCTCCTTGTTTTGATTCACCATGATATTTGAGCCTGCTCATGGGAAAACCAACAATCTGCATATACGAAAACAAAGACGCAGATCAGCTTCGCGGTAACCGCGAAGCTGATCAGCGCCTTTGTTTTCGCTACTCGGATAGTACATTTCCTCTTCCTCTTAAATCTGGAATTTCAAGCTTCTAGCTCTTTTCTGTGCTTGTACAGGCCGGTTTATGTCGGACCTGTTCGGAAACCACATTGTTGGTTTCCCACGAGGCGGCTCATTTATTGATTTGTATTTGTTCTCTGTGATTATTTTAATTGACTTGAGATTCTCATTGACAACAGTACATCTTACTAATTCCTTTGGTACACTGCAAAAGCTTAGGGCGAGGTTGGGTCACATTACTAAAACATGTCCATGCAACATATAGAGATTTTTTGAGCTTTAAAAATTGAAAATGTTCAGCTGAAAAACTTTGATATTTTTCTTATTTTTGCTCAAAACATAGATTGTGGGTACACGTTAGAACCGCCTTGGCGAGGCGGTTCTAACGAGTACCCACAATCTATGTTTTGGAGCAAAATTAAGAAAAATAGGTACACCCCTGCATACCCCAGTTTTACTATATAAAAGTGGGGTATGAGGGGGTATACATTTCACGGACATGTTTTTCTGATGATCCACAACTAATGCGGGACCTTAAGTTTTTTTTTCTAGTACTGTGCATTAGATGATAATGCGGAGTAATGATTTTTTTAAGTTCACAAATGCGTGCTAGACAGTCTTTGTACTTCAAGTGCAAAACTAAACGTTCCATAATTGGATGAGACAACTACTTTGGTCTTCTGCAAGGCATTTTATTCATGACAAATGGCATTGGAACGGGTAACAAGACTGAATAATGAACCAATTAAACAATACTATACGTGCTAAACGTAACACTACGAATACAAGTCCATGTTATATGCAGATGTTTCCTTAGGTGTAAACATTGAAAATTTCCTGTTGAATTCGTTTATATATTTTTTTATATTTTTGCTAAAAACACTGAGTGTGGATACGCATTAGAACCACCTCGCCAAGGCGGGTGTAAAAAGTACTATGTGTAAAAAAAAAGAAGAAGTAAACCCTTGTATACACCAGAGGGTTCCGTGCGACAAGCTTGTCTGCATATGATTTTTCTACTCTGTATACAACATTACCACATAATCTAATTAAAGAAAAACTTCTGGATTTGATAGAGTGGACCTTCAAAAGGGCATTAAAAAACTATGGTTCACTTTATTTGGCATGTAATGACAGAAAGGCGTTTTTCACTTCCTCTGACCAAAGTCGGTATACACTTTGGTCATGTCAGAATGTATGCGACGCCTTATCCTATCTCCTTGATAATATTTATATTAGATTTGGGACCAAGTTATACAGACAAATTGTTGGAATTCCGATGGGTACAAATTGCGCACCTCTCGTAGCTGATTTATTTTTATACTGCTACGAAAGGGATTTCATGGATTCTCTTAACCATGATAATCAAGCTGATGTTATCGAGGCTTTTAATTCCACATCTAGGTACCTCGATGACCTTTTGAACATTGACAACCCTTATTTTGAAGATATGGTCAATCAAATTTATCCACCTGAACTTCAGTTGAACAAAGCCAATATCTCAGATACTGAAGCCCCCTTTTTAGATCTACATCTTTCTGTTGCAAATGGATTTGTTTCTTCTAAAATTTATGATAAGCGCGATGACTTTGATTTTGATATAGTAAATTTTCCTTTTTTGGATGGTAACGTTCCTCGTCGTGCTTCTTATGGTGTATACATTTCGCAACTTATTAGGTTTGCTAGAGTCTGCAATCATGTTACAGACTTCAACGCTCGAAATAAATGTTTAACGGCAAAACTTCTCCAACAGGGCTATCGGTATCATAAACTTCGAAAAACATTTTCTAAATTTTATCGTAGACACTATGAATTGATTTCCAAATATAATGTTGGGTTAAAGACGCTTTTAAGTGAGGGCCTTTCGGAACCTGAATTTTATGGTGACTTGGTTTACAAATTTAAGAAACTTAAAGGAATTAATGATTTCTCTTTTCAGTTCAGAAAAATCATAACACGTTACAGACGTATAGGTTATAACTTGAATGTTATGCGACAGTCTGCATGCTTAGTTTTTAACCCAATCATGGTTGATAACTATGCTGCCTTCTTTAATTGCACGCCGGTGGGTCGGGCGTCAGACTCTATGATGGCCCCGACATAAAGCTATTCATTTTAGTTGGTTGGGGCCGGAGCTTCTTGTCTGTTGCTTGGCCCACCGGGGTCCAACTGGTGTTTTTCTTTTGCTCCGGAGTTAGTAGGTTATTCGGCGCCCAGGGATCTCCATCGTCGGGCAGCTTACTCAGTCTGTGAGTCCTGGTTTTTGATTCATCAGGATGTTTATCATGATTTATTTGTTTGTTCTTGATGATTCATTGACTAGTTAGAGATTCACCACGAGGACCGAATAACTAACTAAATGTTATGAACCACTGCAGAAGCTGAGTGTGAGGTTATGGCCATGTAAAACCGGTTTAAGCCCGCCAGTAACTTTGTGTTACTGATCGTTCCAAGTCGATACTTCTGTGGTGGTTCTTTTCGTTTTATGTCTTGGTGTTTGAAAATTTTTTTTGTGCTGTTGGCGCCTTATGTATGTTTTCACATTTTTAGTTAAGTTAAGGTAACTGAGTGGCCACCTATTGGGAAAATAGCTGCTCATTCGGCTTACGATATGTTTCATGGTATAAGTACCTGATTGTTGGTTTGGTTTTTTCCCACCTCGGTTTTTGGAGTGGGAATCTTTTTCTGATTGCGCCATTTCCTGATCTTTGCCTACTTGTACCTTTTTATTAAGCTGGATTCACACTGACGATCAGATCAACTCGATCGTCCCGATTGCTAAAATTCCCGACCGAGCTCGATAAACAGCCTGAACACGACTTTTACTCGAGCGCTACTCGATCATACCCGAAAGCCGCACGAGCACTCAAGACTCCTACACGACTTCAACCCGACTGACAACCCGATCACTGCTCGATCTTAACTGGAGCCCTACACGATTTGTTCACGAACACCGCGATAATAACTCGATTCTTACACGAACAATTCCAGACAAACTAGACCACTACTCGATCGCTACTTGATCGCTTCTCGATCTCTACTCGATCGCAGCACAAGTATTTTGACATTGAAACATTGACCTACGGGTACATACGTCAGTGTTGTGATTTGTGCAGCGAATAAGATATAAAGAATGTCATCGCGGGAGTCAGCGACTTCAACTGGCGTTGGTGCTGACCGCTGTTTCCCCTTTTCAGCCTTCTGGGGGGCTGGGTTCTGGCGAAGCCGTAGCTGCTAACACAGCAGCAACGGCTAGATGCGCCTTTCTATCTATTCGCGGCATCAGTTTCTACTTCTGTCTTCAAGTACCGATCGACTAATGACAGACGGATTAATATCTAGAATGTATTGAAGCTCAATGTGCATGTGCAATGTCGGGTAGCGATCGGGTCAACTCGAATAGCGATCGGGTATCCTCGAGAAGTGATCGTGCACGATCGGGTAGAGATCGAGTAAGATCATATGGGATCGGGTATGGATCTGGGAGCGATCGAGTATGGTCGTATCGGCTTGATTTGGAGATCGGCTTGATTTGGACCTCGGCTCGAGTAGGAATCGTGTTGATCGAGTAGTGGTCGAACTTAGGTCGGGCTGATCGTGTCCTGGTCGGCAAATACTTCGGCAAATAATTCAATCCCGATCTAGGTAGATCTCTACACGATCGCTACTCGACCGTCCCGATCCCTACTCGACTGATTCTCGATTCGTTCTCGATCACTTCCCAAGCGGTTTGCTGCACGATCTCTACTCGAATATTTTTGACATGTCAAAAAATTATCGGAAAGGAAGCCCGAGTGATGCCGAACAAAGACGACCGTCCAGACAACTCCCGCCGATCAAGCTCGATCAACCCCCGACCGCATGATCGGGTTTGATCGAGTTGATCTGATCGGCAGTGTGAACCCGTCTTTAAATAAAAGTGGAGTAGAAGTGGGTATTTAAGGATGTTCGCTGCTAACATTTGACGTTTCGGAACTTCCGGTTTTTCTTTTCTTGAATATCTCGTAAACGGTTGCAGATATTTTCCAAATATTTTATATTTGGATACATATTGATGATATACATTGAATGAGCCATGAAAATTGTAAATCTAAGAAACTTCATTTTTTCACCCCATTTTCTGCAACTTTTCAGAAAATTTTAGTTGTCAGTAAAATTTAGGGGGGTAGGGTAGATTAAACTTGAATATTACACATCTTAAAATTAATTGCACTAGTTTGATGTTTATTTTAGCAGCAGTATATGTGTACATGGTCTTCTACGTCAGTCATTGTGTCTTTAGTGTGCTGGTTTTAAAATTTCAGGTGATTTTATGAAATTAGCTTTTAGAAAAAAAACAGCCGGAGAAAGGCTGAAAATGGCGATTTTCAAGTTGTTGGTTCTCTCTTATATGCTCACTACCCTATATACTTCTTTCTTTTATTCGAACAATATTACCTAGTTCTATGTTATGTGAAAATACAAGAAAAAGTTTGAATCAACAAATATGAATTTGGCACATTTCAAAATATTGATTTTTTCCAACTTTTCAAGTATGGGGGTAGGGTTGAAAAAGGAATCGTAAAATTTTGTCATCCACTCCAAGTTGCAAATTTTTCTATGCTTTTGGTCCAAAATCGTCTGCGTTACGTAAATATTATGACTTTTGAGAGCATTCAAGGTGTATGTTTGTTCAAGACAGGTATGTTTCAAAGAATTAAAAATTAAATTAATTTTACCAAATTTAAAACATGGTGCTTAGAGGTCTCATTCAGAGGCCTGTAGCTTGAAAAAATGCACACTACCCTATATTTATTTTGTTTTCAAATGTATTGTGCTGTATTTTGGAATCAAAAAAGAGTGGTTAGAAAAAAGTTTGAATACTTTTTCATTGGCAGCGAACATCCTTAATGCTCGGACATGTTTTACAGATGAAATGAAAGTAAATACCATTTCAAAGACGACACCTCAAGTACCGTAGACAAATATAATTGTTTAAAGGGTCAAATGAAAAAATGACCAATTTAGATGCGTTCTAGAGTTTTAGCTTACTACCTTAGAATTTGGGTGTAGTTGACCTGGCCTTAGCATTGTGTTTTAAACCCACACTCTGCCCTAAACAGATATTGACGACGGATTAATCACTTTGTCATGTATAACGCCACGTTTGTGCCCGAAATAGTATTTCATGTCCACAAACTTCAAACCACAAATTAGCCAACATGTAGGTGTTATTTAAGTCTGTTTTGATATAAAGCTTAACTCAAGTTGGAGAAAGATTAAATTGATAGAGTGTTAAAGAATTACTAACTTCAAAAGAATTCCATTCAAGGATATATATAAAAACTACCATAAATTCACAGGCTTGATAGATAATTAGTATGCGAAACACTACCGCATGGCTAAATATCGAACCTATTTATAGGTCTGGTGCGATATTGGAAGATAAACTTTGCTCATTCTTATATTGTCACTCAGCCCATTCACCTTGATCGATATCAGTGTGTTATCAATTCTAATTTCCTTCATGTGTGTTTCACCTAATATGTTTTTTGCATCTGTCATATGATTTGGATATTACTAGATTGCGTGTTTTGCGAAAATAATAATGGCATTGAATGTCAAACAAACATGTTGATAATTCCTGGCTCCGACGCAAATGATTATGCCTCAGGAAATGTGTTCCTGAGCACTTGGCTTACAAGATGTTTATATGTTTTCTTAGTATAAGTACCTGATCGATGAGCGATGTTTTTCGCTGGTTTAATCCTGAAAGATATGAATCCAAAGAATCGATTTAAAATTAATACTAATCCATGCATAAGGCAGGTAAGAAAAAGACGATACTAAGCTTCACGTAAAGTAGAAAACATTAAGTTAAGCGAGCATAATGACTATTTTTTTTTTTTTTTTAACAACAAAGAAGGTAAACGTGAGCAATGATTAGAAAATGGCGAAAAGTTTCAACCCCAAAACCGAGTTGGGAAAAACCTAAATTGACAATCATGTATTTACAAAAAGAGGTCATACAGTAATACGAGCGCACAAATATTTCCGGATGCGTGTCAACTCAGTACCCTGATAGGACTTAATGTATAAAAACGTACACAGAGTGTGCAAAAAAATAAATGGTGGGAGCGCTGTGGCGTAGGGTTAGAGCAACTGACTTCGAATCGAGAGGTCCTGGTTTCGATCCCGACTGGCGGCACCGCGTTGTGACTAACTTCCCAGAGTACTGGTTAAAAGCCAGGAAGCGGTTGCTCCGTCCCGACATGGCTAAAAATCGTTCAGTTGCTCGTTAAACCTCAATACAAACAATGAAACAGATAGAACAATTAGAATTACAACATAAGTATTGCCTTGGGTCAGCTATAATATAAAATAATGGTAATTAAAACTGGTTTTCGGACGCTTAACCTCGGTTTCAGCGTATGTAGTAGTTAGTTGTTCTGCCTAAATATACATAAAAACAACCTGCATAACAAGAGAATCGCCTTGGCTTTGGAATTTCGTTTGAGTTTAAATCATCGAATTGGCAGGGGACACATTGCACTTTCTTCGTCCGTTGTTATTGAGCCTGTGCGTGAGAAAACCAACAATTTGGAGTTCCGACCAGGTCTGATACAAACCGAGCTGTACAAGCAAAGAAGATGGTTAGAAGCTTGAAATTTCGGATTTAAGAAGAAGAGGGATTGTAAACAAAGGCGCTGATCAGCTGTGCAGTTACTGCACAGCTGATCTGCGTCTTTGTTTTCGCATATGCAAATTGTTGGTTTTCCCATGCACAGGCTCAAATAATTTATATGTATAGAAGCTCTGCTAAGATTTTGTCTGTTCCTAGGAGATAAATCTGTTGTTGAATTGGGTGTTGGTCTTTAGTGTAACCACAAAACAAAGATTTAGTGACGTGACACACGATAAGCATTTTGTGATTCTTAAGCCTCAGAACCTAACATATGTAATGTATCATAAATTATAACAGTTCTTGTTGTGTTGTTTTGGTGTCCGAGAAAATGCTGACATGCAATGAAAGGACTCAACGGAGTGACCACATAAAGTGAGACCTCACACCAAATGCTTAGTTCCTTTAATAAAAGCTTGGCATTTAAGACTCAGTATGGCAAGAGAACAAACCATAAACGGATAGAACGATGACAATTTTATCTTTGATATACTGCGAATATGTAAACATTTCGTGTCAAATGTCACTTTTGGTTCCGTGTTCCATTAAATAAACAGATAAAGGGGATAATGTAGGTCAAGGGAGACGACAATAAACATTGTAATTGTAAGGCTATCGCAGGTACATTGGCAACTAAACGTTGTACATAAAATATTGAACATAAACATTAAGTTTAAGGATATATTAGAAACTGCTCGCATTGTACTTTCCCGCCGGGTGTCTGAGTAGGCATTACGAAATCTGCCCATGCAATAAACAGAGATTTTAAGGATGTTCGCTGCTAACATTTGACATTTCGGAACTTCCGGTTTTTCTTTTCTTGAATATCTCGTAAACGGTTGCAGATATTTCCCTAATATTTTATATTTGGATACATATTGATGATATGCATTTTATGAGCTATGAAAATTGTCAATCTAAGAAACTTCATTTTTTCACCCCATTTTCTGCAACTTTTCAGAAAATTTTAGTTGACAGTAAAATTTAGGGGGTAGGGTAGATTAAACGTGAATATTACACATCTTCAAATTAATTGCACTAGTTCGATGTTAATTTTAGCAGCAGTATATGTGTACACGGTATTCTAAGTCATTCGTTGTGTCTTTGGTGAGCTGGTTTTAAAATTTTAGGTGGCTTTATGAAATGGGTTTTTAGAGACAAAACAGCCGAAGAAAGGCTGAAAATGGCGATTTTCAAGTTGTTGGCTCTCTCTTATATGCTCACTACCCTATATATTTCTTTCTTTTATTCGAACAACATTACCAAGTTCTATGTTGTGTGAAAATACAAGAAAAAGTTTGAATCAACAAATATGGGTTTGGCACATTTCAAAATATTGATTTTTTCCGACTTTTCAAGTATGGGGGTAGAGCTGGAAAAGGAATCGTAAAATTTTGTCATCCACTTCAAGTTGCAAAATTGTCTATGCTTTTGGTCCAAAATAGTCTGCGTTACATAAATATTATGACTTTTGAAAGCAATCTAAGTGTATTTTTGTTCAAGACAGGTATGTTTCAAAGAATTAAAAAATAAATTAATTTTAACAAATTTAAAACATGGTGCTCAGAGGTCTCATTCAGAGGCCTGTAGCTTGAAAAAATGCACACTACCCTATATTTATTTTGTTTTCAAATGTCTTGTGTTGTATTTTGGAATAAAAAAAGAGTGGTTAGAAAAAAATTTTGAATACTTTTTCATTGGCAGCGAACATCCTTAAGCTTTAAAAATTCAACATTTTCAGCAGAAAAAATATAATTGTATCATTCACCGTGGCTATTCTTATTGCGCTGAATCCCAAGCCAGTGCTATTTGTGATTAGTTTGAGACAGAGTAATGGGACAATGTGAGCTGTAAGCGGCTTTGATTTCAGCGTCTTCGATACATGCAAAATCATTTTATCATAACATCAAATATATATAAACTGTATAAACTGCAACGAAACATGATTTTTGCCTAAAAAATGAATGACTTTAGTTAAATTTGATGGTAAAACTTAAGGAACCATTTTTTCATTAAGTAAATATGGAAAGGATAGTCGGCTTAGAAAGAAATCCATAAATACACTTTTATAAAATAACAATACAAAACTTGTTATGGAAGATTTTCGTGTAACGATAAATAGAAATAATGTCATTATATGCAGCCGAATCACTTTTCCTTTCTTTTGCACTTTTCGATTCTCTGTGATTTAAACCCTTACATATCATCCTTTCGATTTTTTAACGGTGCTTTACAATTATTCGCGCACTAATACGCCATATCTGACCCAGATTACGTAGCAAACTCGTCTCCTAAGATCTATAATTAGATGGTTGTGTTAGTCACCAAGAAAACATGTCCGTGTATTGAATACCCCCTTAAATCCCACTTTCATATTGTAAAACTGGGGTATGCTATTTTTCTTATTTTTGCTCCAAAACATAGATTGTGGGTACTCGTTAGAACCGCCTCGACGTGTACCCACAATCTACGTTTTGAGTAAAAATAAGAAAAATATCAATTTTTTTCAGCCGAAAATTTTCAATTTTTAAATGTCAAAAATTCTCTGTTTATTGCATGGGAAAGTTTTCGACATGGTAAATTCTAGATTATGCCTTTTGATTTTTGGAATTTCGGACACTATTTATAAGCATACTTGTAGACGTCAGTTATAGAATATGAAACAAGTTAGCCAAGAACCCACGGGGAATTAACAGTACTTAAGTTTTGTTTCCATCGCTACAGCATAGATGACATAGAAAGGTACAAGTAGGCAAAGATCAGCAGCACACGGCAGTGTTAGATCATAGCATAGTATTACACGAAATAACAAAATAATGCGATGGCACATTATTTATGCTGTTATAAACATTCCGAATAAAACACTTCTGTTCACAGCTAGGACAGTATGACATGAAACACAAGTTACGATGCCATTATGATTCAAATAAAAACCAAAATGAGGTTTACGGTAAAGCACGAATTGCTTTGTCATTTTCGTGTCTTTTACTAATCGTGACTTTAAATTCAATAACATCGATTCCTGGTTCATCTGTTCTTGTTCAACTAGCAGCCTGAACAGATATGTAAGTTATATCATTGCCTACATCTCAAATGACATGATAATGATGTTATACCGCATTATTATTCTATCTACGTATAGCCTAGGGATCAATAACTTTTGCTAGAAAATTCTGAAACTGAGTTCTTTTCGGACAAGCCTTTAAAAAGTGTCGAAAATAACTTTTACAAACTAGTGACCTATCTTTTGTCAATCAGTATCTAACTCACTGCTGATTTTGAATCCAAAAAAGTCCTGATTCTTTCTACCGTAACTATGACATCGAATAGGAACAATTGTGTCGAAATAATTATTCACTGGGATTAGTCCTCACCAGATATGTTTGCCTCCTTTTACACAAATACGTAATTATGCTAAACTTTTGACGAAGAGTATATTTATTCAATAATTCATTCAAAATGAAGAAGTACCGCTTTTTTGCGAAACGTTGTGATCATTTACAAAACAATTAAAGACACTTTCATTTTGCGTGGAGACACTGAGGAATTCCTCAGTGTTTTCATCTTGTAGTATACGGCTTGTTATACGGTGATTCTCAGAGAAAAAGAAATTTCGAGTTTGCCGTGATCATAAAGAAAAGCGAAGTGTTTTCATAGCAGCAGAGCGTTATGTATTTGTTTTAATTTTGTTTCTTTTCTTCAACTGAGGAAATGCTTCTGCAGCTTTTGATTTCATATTAACTTTAAAACACATCAGGTCGAAGTGCATTGAACTTTTACATGATTAAACATCAATTGCTTTGTCATTTTCTTGCCTTTTTTTCTTATAATCGTGATAAATGTTAGTCTCAGCATGCCGACGGTACCCTTAGAACAATTACAAACACGAACTAGTCAAACAATAAAATGTTTAACAGACAATAGGGATTTTTAAGGTACTTGAACACCAGGCCACGTTTGCGCATTACATATTGCGCGTTGCAATTTGTTCTGATGCTCGTGTTTCTAGTGTGTACATTACGCATTTTAAACCTTAGGCAAGCTATAATGTAACAATTTAAGAAAAATAACACAAACTACGAAAAACAAGCATATAAAGATATATGTAGATTTGTATCTTACAGCTTTGTGCACAAATTCAATTGTTGTTTTTCTCTCATGTATTAAATCAAAAGCGCTATAAAACGCAGTTTCGACTGAACATAGCAATGGGTTGCAAGGAAAATGCATACGATGATTTCAAAGCACCTCTTTCAATTTTTAGAGGTATATCCTAGGAGCATGTTTTTCAGTTTGCAATTAGCTTAAGCTTTTCTTAATGCCTTTTTATTTCTAAGAACAATAGTTTTATGACATTCAGAAAATGTCAAGAAACTCGTTTGCTATTATTTGTTGGTAATAAAGATTTTAATTGGATTCATCATCTTAAACGATCAAACCTGAGGACCAATGGTCTTGATATCGCCCACCTGAGATTTGGTCTTGAATAAAATGACATTGGGATAAGGTCATGTTGGTCAAGATAAAAAGTAAAATTGGCCTCTAATACTTACATAATTCTTAAAACTTAAACTGTCTGTATGTACCAATTTTCAGGTCAAAAGTTACAACACCTTCAGGGAAATTAGATGTTCTAAAATTTGTTCTTTAATAGGTCAAGGTCAACCCAAGATCATGATTTGTATAAAATATAATGTACCAGAGCCCATACTGCTGCATGCCAAAGTTCATGGGTTCCAGAGAACAAAGATTTTTCAAGATTTTACCTTGTATGGGAATGGCGGCCATACTGGTCATGTGACCAAGATATAAACTTCCGTTTTCCTTATCTATAATACTAGATATAAAATTGGCTTTGAATTTACTGTACATTAATATGTAAATGACCTATAGTAAAGTTCAAGAAATGACGTTGACCTTGAATACTCACACGACTTCATAAGCCTAACACGTAGTATGTATCTACCAACGTTCAGGTCACATGCTACAAAACGGCCTGAAAAAATCAATGTTTTCACTGTTTGTTTCATTGAAAAGACTATTTTACCAAAAATCTTGCCGTAAAATAGGTCAATGTCAATTCAATGTCAAGATTTATTCAAACTATGATGGGCTAGTTTCCCAGATGCTACATACCAAATCTCGTTGAAATTGGTTTATATAGGTTCCAGAGAAGAAGATTGTTAAAGTTTTTACCATAATCTTAGAATAGTCATGTGAAATATACCATTTATACAAACTTGTGTTCCCCTTCCTAAGGATGCTCCATATGACGTTTGGCTTTGATTGGTAAAGCGATTAATGAGAAATTTAAGTTTTGACTTTAATATGTAAATGACCTTTGGCCAAGATCAAGAAATGAACTTGACCTTCAATACTTACACAACTTCATTTACTCAACAATATATTGACTGTGTCCACTGATTTTAAGGTCACAGGCTACAAAACTTCCTGAAAAATTCAATGTTATCATTTTTTTCCATTGAAAAACCTTAGTTACCAAAATTGGCCCAAAAATGGGTCAGTGTCAACCCAAAGTCATGATTTATACAAATATACGAAGTTTCGTTGAAATTCGACCATCATTTCCCGAGGGGAAGATTTTTTACTTTTTTACCATACATGGGCATCTTGGTCATGCGGCCTGGACCATTTAGACACACTCACGTCCCGCCTTCCTAATGATGCTCCACGTGAAGTTTGCCTTTGATTTGCCCAGAGAAAAAGATGTTTGAACACCGTGGACGACGACAACTACAACAACGACGGACGATGGAGCATGGGTATGCTATAAGCTCACCTCTGAGCCTTCTGCTCAGGTGAGCTAACAACATGGAACTAAATATCTCAATCAAAAGAACACGGTGTACGACAGAATATCAAACAGTGCTCCCCACATATCTTTCCCATTTTGATGTTTTTTACGTCGTGCAGTATAAAGATGCAGACAACATTACTAAAACTTGGCCATGCAATATACTGAGATTTTATATTAGCTGAACAAAATTTCATTGGAAACATTTTGATATTCTTTATAATCTTACTCAAAACATTGATTGCGTGTACAAGTTAAAACCGCCTAGTCAAGGCGGTTCTAACGTGTACCCACAACCAATGTTTTGGATCAAAAATGAGAAAAAAATGTATGCACCTGTATACCCCAGTTTTACCATATAAAAGTGGGGTTTGATGGGGTATACTTTTCATGGGCATGATTCCTGATGACAACTATTAGATTTATCAGTCCACAAACATATTTACGTCCTATTTCGTCGTGAAATATGTTATGCGGCTATTAATTTACTTGTATTGGATTTGGTTTGAAAAACGTCATATTCTTCTATATTATTTGCATCTACATATATTAACTTATGGTTTTATGTTTATATAGGAAGACATCTTACAAGAATAAAACACCAGGCATTACGAAGATGAGCCGCCTCGTGGGAAAACCAACAATGTGGTTTCCGAACAGGTCCGACACAAACCGGCCTGTACAAACACAGAATCAGGCTAGAAGCTTGAAATTTTGGAGTTAAGTAGAGGAGGAATTGTACTATCCGAGTAGCGAAAACAAAGGCGCTGATCAGCTTCGCGGTTACCGCGAAGCTGATCTGCGCCTTTGTTTTCGCCTATGCAGATTGTTGGTTTTCCCATGAGGCGGCTCATTTTTTTCAAAAGCAAAAATTAAAACTGTCACTGGAAACAAAATTGATATCTTTAATAATTTTGCTCAAAACATGCCGAGGCGGTTCTTACGAGTACCCACAATCTATGTTTTATATCAAAAATAAGAAGAAAAAAATCATATACCCCTGCAAACCCTAGTTGTTCTATATAATAGTGGGTTTTAAGTGGGGTATACATTTCAAGGACATATTTTCCTGATGGAGGCAAATGTATCCTTTTAGAATAACACTTTCTTCCAATGTCCCAATTTCCCAAAATCAATGAAGTTACACATGTATATTATAAATAATAGATTACACCACAGATAAAAAAATGAGATTCTTTAAGAGCACTGAACATTTTAATTAGGAGGGGATGGGTCATACCACGGTTACGGATACTTATGCCTCTTCAGTGACCCTATAGATTTGGCAACATGGAGCCAAAGCGAATTACGGTTAATTTGCATCTTTCAACAGGGTAGTCGATACAAAGACTAGTATAATCCAAATGGGGCCAAATATATTAATTGTTGGTTAGAAAATGAATCTAAACCAATAATAATTTTCTGATTTCTCAAAACACCATCGCTGATCTCAAAGGTCCAAAACGAAAACATAATCTGCACTAGGGACGATGTACGGTAGACTTTTAGGGCCGCCACATGGCACAAAACCAGCTGCAGTAATAGCAAATAAAAATAAAACTGAAATCCTTTCAGAGCAGTGAACGTACTATGGAGGAGGGGATAGTCAATATCGCGGCTTCGAAATTCAGCACCTGTTTTACTAAATATCATTATACAATAAACGTTTAATAACTTTTGGGGATCTCAAAAACCGAACTGTTGCGTGTTCCTGGGCAATGTTTATACTCACTCTTCTTGTGTCTTATTTCCTTATACTTATCTGAATGAATATATGTCCTCTTCCTGGATGTGCTCTGTTGCTGTTTTGAAAAGTGAACAAGAGATCAACAAAATGTATTGCTATGCTGGCGAATCTTGAGCAGTCCGTCTGTGGAGTGATTCCTGAGATGTTGACAAAATAAACAAAATGGCGGAAAGCAAATCTCCATACATCGGTGAGTTTTTTCGCGAAATTTGTCGACTTTCACCGAAAGCTCACCATTTCATATGTTTACTAATCCCAGCGTGAGGAATCAGTTTATTTTGTTCTATGTGTAGTAAGAGACTAAATATGCAAACACAAGCTGCAGAAAAAAGTAATATATGAATATAGATTCTTCGGAAGCGTTTTTAAGAGAGTGTGAGTGACTGCACAATCGCGGGTAATGAAATTCAACAGTGCCCTTAGATAGCCAGACAATATGTAGTTTTGTCTAGATTTTAAGTATTAAGGACAACCTCAACGATTGCAAGGTAGTAACAAACAATTCGGTAAACACGAAGAGGGTCAGTCGGACAAAATAATAAGCATATTAACGTGATATTTTCTTGACCTGACTGTACTAAATCAATGTAGAGATAAAACTTTATCAATGGAATAAGCCGATTGAACACAGTCTAGTTAATTCCGTAAAAGGCGAAACCAAACGCCTTTTATCAACGCCAACCCAAGCAGTTGTTTACTGCATCAGATCAACCATTTTTAGGAGCAGACTTTAAACTATGACACGCGAAACCATTACAATAAATGAAATTATAGGTGCATACTAAGCCCATTGCCTGCAAGCCGTCTGTGTAAAGTGGCATCGTATGAAATGTACATTTACCTATTAGGCGTTGACAAATTAGACGGAAGAAAAAAGAAAGCATCCGCTTCAATATTGGGGTGGAACTTTCCGGTTGTTGTCAATGCTACGGTTAGTAGGGATATGTATGGAATCTATGTGAATTTACTAGTGTACCTTGCTATCGTCGCAAAAAATGTATATTTGTATACCATTAATTCATAGGGAGTAGCAAAATCGGACAATGCTATTGCTGATGATTCCTTCTTCAGTAAGATAACAAAAAGGTTCAAGTAGGCAATGATCAGGAAATGACGCATTCAGAAAGAAACTTACACTCCAAATAGCCAGGAGAGAAAAAACTAAATTGACAATTATGTACTACTATATTTTATGTAAACATACCGTAAGCCGAGTGAGCTTATTTTTTCGATAGGCGGTCATTCAGACACCTGAAGCTAACTATAAATATAAAAGCTTAAAACAGCACAAAAATTCGACTTCAATACGTAAAACAATTAAAAAAAACACCACAGAAATATCGCCATAGAGCGATCAGTTATATTAAATTACTGGGATTTTACAGGGCCCTTACCTCATACCCATCTTCTGAAATGGTTCACAACATGTATTGGTTGTTCGGTCCTCGTGGCAAATCCTAACGAATCTATGAATCATAGAGGACAAACAAACAAATCATGTTAACCACCATGATGAATCAAAAACGAGGACTTACAGATTCAGTCACGTGGTCTAGAGTGAAGTCGTGGTTTTATGCGCTCTCTGATAATTTTTTTATATTTGTGGACATTTTAGCAATTTTTGATTAGTTATGGCATTCTGGACCTGTGTTTAGTGAGTGTCATTTATGTACAGAATGTTAATGCTTTGTTAATATGTTTGTAAAGCATATAATATCACGGCATCTCTGACCCCCTCCCTCAATATTTGATATCGAGGACAGAACGCTGAAACAGTTTTGATGCACATTAATGCAAGGTAAATCTAAAATGATATAAACAACACTCCCGGTTCACATTTAAATTTTTGAATTCAAAATTTATTACAGATGACTGGACTAACCACGTCGTATTATGATATTACCTCTTACATCATCATGTAGTATAGTTATGTTCGTTCGTTCGTAGTAAGCTGCCCGGCGATAGAGGTCCCTGGGCGCCAAAGAACGTAAATAGTCACAAAGTTTGTTGTTTTTTTTCTATTTTTATTTGTTGAAAACAGTTAAAATTGATAATTTAATTCATCTCAAATACTAGAAAATGACAGACATTTAGGTTTTACACATAAAGAAAATTAAATAATGTGATTGTAGATATTATTTTTGCAGTTTTGACTTATTTTAAGTCATATGTCCATTTACCAGAAAATTTCAAGGGTCGGTAGGAATGAAAATACTTTTTATTTTCTTTCAAAATGGTGCTCTCAGTCCTAAAATGATAGACTTGCATAGGCAGGCTAAGCGGTTATGCCATTCTCTCTATTTTGAAAGATATCAGAAATTGGCCATTATCCCGTCGCGAAAAATGAAAAGGCATAAGAGAACAGATGGGCCACGGCAGACAACATCATCGTAAATATACCAACCGTCAAGAAAGAAACTGTGAACCTATACCTAAGAAGACTCCCAGTGGAGGTGTGCCGGTTACGACAGAATTTATAAGCAACAACAACAATGGCAATAAAAACTGAAGGGTCGGCACAAAAAATCAGGGTCGGTTGAGTTATCGGAAACACAGCTTTTTTCGGCCTTATACGGATATGTTTTCGTGATGATATTTGATGCACAGTAAACGAGCATGATTTTCCATCGACGGGGTTTGCTGTGGCTTGGTTCGGCTTAAGTTAGAGTAATATCAAAACTGAGCGTAGACACTGGTTACTGTTCAGAACATCTAAACTCAGCTAACAGACAGGGGCTTCGAGCCCGCGGTCAAAATCCAGGTAAACTGCAGGTAATCAATAATTGATTTAGGTGACTGGGATGGGCCAATCACATAAATGACTCCTATTCAATTGCTGGCTTAAATCTGATGTGAACAATTTAAAGTCCCCTAAGAAAATTATGAAGCCCATTCCTGTTTTCAAGACATCATTCTGTCTTTAAAGCGTGAAATAAATGGAGGTTTTCATTCAGAAAATATTTTGCAGACGTGTGTAATATACAACATTTACTGTGCCTTAAATAGCTACAGACAATCCGCTTACATTTCTTTTAAGTTCAGTTTGACTTATGATTAATGGCAGAAAATAGTACATGAGCCTTTGCGTGAGAAAACCAACAATTTGGATTCCGACCAAGTCCGACACAAACTAGGCTGTACAGTCACGGAAGAAGACTGGAAGCTTGAAATTTCGGATTTAAGAAGAAGAGAGATTGTACTATCCATGTAGCGAAAACAAAGACGCTGATCAGCTGTGCAGTTACTGCACAGCTGATCTGCGTCTTTGTTTTCGCCTATGCAAATTGTTGGTTTTCCCGTGTGGCGGCTCAAATAATTTTATTCCGGCTGTAATAAGATTTCTGTGAAAGCATTGTCTGTCAACTGAACTTCATGAACGCGCTTTTTTCACCAGAGCTGAAACTTTTGTGATTTTTCTATTTGATAATGCAGAATTTAGAAAACATAATTGGATTTACAGACAAAAGAGCTTATATGGGCGAAGTCCTGATGAACTAGTTTTTGTCTTGTTTTAAACAGTTTGTCATCATCTAGCGAAAATTTAAATTCATCGCAAAATATACTAGAAAATCAACCGACTATCGTCGTGTTTTGACAACGGCGGATCATACGATTAGAAAGGGACACGTAGGCAATGATCAGGAAATGTCGCAACCAGAATCAAGGCCAAGACATGTAATAATAAGAACCACAACAGAAGTATCGCCTTTAAACGATCAATAAGATAAAAATACTCGCGGGCTTAAACTAGTTTTACATGACCTCATCCTCGGAAACTAGGAAAGAAAGCCAGACGATAATGTTATAATTCCAAGAATTTAAATTATGTAAGTCGAACTCTACACCACAAACTTCATAAGCCAAAACAGGAAACACGCAAGGCACTGATAAGAATATAGTTCTAAAGCATCAGGAAAGAGATGAAAAGTATACCCCATTGAACCCCAATTTTGTATACAGGGTCATAACTACAAGTTTTCCATATTTTTTACCAAATCATAGATTGTGGATACTCGTTAGAAGCGAGGCGGTTCTGACTGAATTTCTGTGGTCGTTCGTTTTGTTTTATGTCTTGGTGTTTAAATTTTTTTGTGCTGTTGGCGCCTTATGTGTGTTTTCATAGTTTTAGTTAAGGTAACTGAGTGGCCACCTATTGGGAAAATAGCTGCTCATTCGGCTTACGATATGTTTCATGGTATAAGTACCTAATTGTTAGTTTGTTTTTTTCCCACCTCGGTTTTTGGAGTGGGAATCTTTTTCTGATTGCGCCTTTTCCTGATCTTTGCCTACTTGTACCTTTTTTCTAACTTGTACACACAATCAATATTTTGAGCAAAAATAAAAACAAAATATCCAATTTTGAATATCGTAGGGTAGCTTAATGAATCTGTGAGTCCTCGTTTTTGATTCATCATGGTGGTTATCATGATTTATTTGTATGTCCTTGATGATTCATTGACTAGTTAGAGATATACCACGAGGACCGAACAACTAACTAAATGTCGTGAACAACTGCAGAAGCTGAGGGTGAGGTTATGTACCTGTAAACAAGTATAGGCTTTAACAAAAAGCTTGGTCTACGCTTCGCATATATAAACTAGAATGTCAAAGAATCTGACCGTAATCCCATTTCATCGTGGTTCATTTGACTGAACAGAAATAAAACGCTTCGAGGTCAAAGCATTCATACCTAACAATCGACCGTCACAATACTGTCGGTTCATTTCATTCCGTTGTGGCTTGGATAGAATGTAATTGGCTACACGGCAGGTGGGGCGCGGTCAAAGCTTTCATACCTGACCATATAGCGTCACAATAACGTCGGTTCATTTCATTCCGTTGTTGCTTAGATAGAATGCAATCATGCACCAAATCCACGAATTTAACAATTTGTCCCATTTATTGGTACATGTACCTACTACACCATTGGTACAAATGTTACCAACCAAAAGGAGGTTTGCATGGGTGTTTTTGGATTGTTTACACGGTCCTTGGCGAAACGACCCGGAATCATACTAACACAATGGTCAAGCCACCAGGCTCAAACGTGCAGTTGCAGTTGTAGAGAGGTGTATGAGTTTGCTTGTAATTTAATTATGTAAGTAGGTCAGTCTAAAACTTTAGAGTAGTCTTCGCGCT
Organism: Rugalucina vietnamica; assembly: GCA_964017185.1. Lineage (NCBI taxonomy): Eukaryota > Metazoa > Mollusca > Bivalvia > Lucinida > Lucinidae > Rugalucina > Rugalucina vietnamica. The sequence continues at coordinate 57,097,106 of OZ024875.1, read as the reverse complement.
GGCGCGTAGACAATAAAATATAAAGTTTAATCCTTCGGAAGCAGTGAACAAACGTTTAAAGGGAGTTAGTATGGACCATATTGCGCAATTTCGTGTACTGAACCCTTATCAGTGACCCTTTATACAACCGACTTATAATAATGTCTTTATTTAAAGAGGATGACATATTTAGTACATAAACTAATCTCACACATGGTCCTCTTAAGAGTTAAACATATCTACATAGTTATATACATATGTACAAAACAAGATGTCTGGGAGACCTATCAAACATAATCAAGTGTTTTTCAATGAGACATGAAACTGAGATGAAAATGTACCTTAAGGACACTCGGAAATGATATCTTTACAAATTTGAAGTTTTAAATATGATTTCTCAAAGAGAACGAGAGATGTTTGATCCATTTTTACTTTCTTTCTTGCTAATTTAGTTAAGAGATATTGAGTGTCCTCAAGCATAGAAGGCTGTCCTGTTGCATTTCAGATACATATAAATAGAATTGAAAGATCCATGGATGGCATGCGATAGCAAACTGTCTGGCTGGGTGGTTTCCCTACCTAGGTCGTTGCTACCGAAAACCTCCGATGAATCACTCAGCCCTATGTTCGCGGTCAGCTAGACTATGTCAAGCGACCGCTAGCGACAAACATAATACAAATATGAAATATTTAAGTGGGGACAGCAATATATATATAATGTAGCCAGACCCAGTCAAGGTTTCTAATTTCTAGTATTTGCCGTTCGGGACAGCGGTAGTGTGGCGGAAACCAATGTCCAGACAGCACACCACTGTCCCTAATAAGTATGTGCTTTATGGCTGGCTATGCAAGCAACGTGTTTTATGTCTCGTTAAGTTGTTTATTTAGATAATATTTCTTCACAGATGTTTTGAATGTGGGAAGACTTGTTGATTTTCTAATTTCAAGTGGCAAAGCATTCCATAGTTTTGGACCAGTTACAGAAAAAGATTTTTCATAGTATGCCGTTCGCGCAAATGGAACTTTCAGAAATTCTTGCTCATTAGAACGTAAATTTCTTGTGTTTGTTTCAGACGATTTCTTTAGCAGGCTTGATAAATAATCAGGGGCTTGGCCATTTAGGGACTTAAAAACCATAACGCAAATATGATATTCTACTCTGTTAGTAAAAGTAAGCCATCCTAGCTCTTGGAACATTTCTTTTGATGGTGTCATAAAGCCAGCTTGAAGAATAATTCGCGCTTAAGCCCGCCAGTAATTTTATATTTATATAATCGTTCCAAGGCGATACTTCTGTGGTGGTTCTTAGTGTTTAATATCTTGGTGTTGATTTTTTGTGCTGTTTGCACCTTATGTACATTTTCATATTTTAGTTAAATTTAGGTAACTGAGTGGCCAGCTATTGGGAAAATAGCTGCTCACTCGATATGTTTTCATAATATAAGTACCTGATGTTTAACTCATTTTTCCCACCTTAATTTTTGGAGTGGGAATCTCTTTCTGATGGTTCATTTTCCTGATCATTGCCTACTTTTACCTTCCAGTGCAATTTTAAGTTTTTAGAGCTGAAAAAAAAAATATTGTTGCATGGGCAAGTTTTCGTAGTTTAAAGTATTATCTGATTTTCTATTTTTTGAATATTTACTACCGAATGTACATAATATTATAATCTGTACATTGGATGATGTAAGGGAAGACATTTAGGACCGCCATATGGCACGACACCCGCAGAACATGTAAACATAAATCATTTGGAAGCAGTATGACATTTAAAAGAATGGGTGTGATAATATGCAATATCTGGTAATGGACATTATCAGTGAGGATTAGCAAACTGACTGAGAATGCCAGACAATTAGGCAGTCATTACGAAAACATGCCCATGCAATATACAGAGATTTTTTAAGTTGTAATAATTTAAGATTTTCAGTAGATTTTTTAAAAATATTTTTCTTATTTTTGCTCAAAACATAGATTGCGGGTACACGTTAGAACCGCCTCGCCGAGGCGGTTCTAACGAGTACCCACAATCTATATAGATTGCGGGTACACGTTAGAACCGCCTCGCCGAGGCGGTTCTAACGAGTACCTACAATCTATGTTTTGGAGCAAAAATAAGAAAAATAGGTGTACCCCTGCATACCCCAGTTTTGCTATATAAAAGTGGGGTTCAAGGGGGTATACATTACACGGACGTGTTTTCGTGATGTATTTCGAAACTTTAAATAGAACAGTCCTATAGACTTTCCATAAAGACAACAAAACCATTAGGATAACATGTCCGTGAAATGTATACATACCTCCTTATACCCAACTCTTATATAGCAAAACTGGGGTTTGCAGGGGTATACCTATTTTTCTTTGTTTTTGCTCCAAAACATAGATTATAGGTACTTGTTACAGGTAGAACCGCACCCACAGTCTATGTTTTGAGCAAAAATAAGAAAAACATCACTTTTTTTTCTGCTAAACATTTTCGTTTTATACATGTAGCTATAGAATTCTCTGTATATTGCATGGACAAGTTTTCATAATGGATGACAAAATCAGAAGAAAGCCATGAATTAATTTTAGTGCAAGTCGGTTAATATAACAAGCTCACCCTGCGCACTAACGTCATGAAAAAGCTATCCTTGACATGTCTGTACTCAGTCAAAGCGGGGATCAAATTGATTCTGTCTAATAAGCTGAATGAAAAAAGTATGATTTGTTAACTTTTTCCAGAATCTCATAAAAGACGTGATCAAAAACAACTTTTTATCCGTGCATTTCATCAGCAATTTTACTGCGACGCCAATTAAATCATTTAGAGCATGCAAATAACAATTTCAATTCTTTAGTCCGTAAGCCATACAGCTTATTTGAGAAATAAGTGCATTATAATCTTATCCAAAAGGCTTAGCTACGGAATGAATGTCTAGCAAAACCATTTACCAAGCGTCTGCTCATACTGGCAAAATAGGGATCAAATATGATTTTCCATTCATTAACATTCGCTAGATCCCGAGGGGTGTGTTGAAAACCGAGGACGCACAATATTTCATACCCTCTTCACTTTTTCATACGCGTAAAAAATTTCATTCTTATGCTCGTGCCGGGCTGAGTTCAGTTACTCATTATTAGCACGTGCTTTGCGTGGCGCCCGCCGGTATCGAGCATATGCAAAAGCCATGTACATTTTGTATTAACAACACGCGCTCACGAGAATCGCTATATAAATACATGACTTTCTTTCCACTTATATATGGCTGTCAGTATCGTGTGACACGGGTATTTATGCAATAATATCATTTTAGTACATAAACTGTCCGGCATTCAAAACAAAAGGCGGTGTTGTAAATTATTACCTAGTTTCCATAAAATATTCTTTACCTCTTTATATGTTTATAACCTATGCAATTTAAGATTCCATACTTTTCGAATGTCAAGAACTAGCAAGCGATTCATTCATGCCATATATTTCTGAAGACACCTTTAAGCGTATTCCTTTCTTTTAATTTAAAAGTATTTAATAAAGCACTGTTAGTCCAGAAGGCGTTTCCACGGCGTTTGGATGGCGTTTGCATGGCGTTAAATTTTCCAGAACTCTAAGAAAAAAATGAATAAAAAAGAAAGCCACGGCGTCCTCATCGCGTTATCACCGCGTCCTCGCGGCGTCCATGTCGCGTCCTAGGCATTGCTACGAGTTCACAACGCGTTCTATCGGGTTGCTACGGAGTTCTATGTGGTGATTTATTAAGGATTGAAACTCAGAGTTTGAGGCTTTCAATGGAGGATGAAAAACATTAGACTGTTTTAATGTCTGTGAAAAACGCCTCGCTGCCTCCAACCATGGCCATACCCAACGCATTCTACGTCTTTGCGACTTCCTCCACGCATGTCTTTGCAGAACTAAGCGAGCATCATCAGCAGCAATTTGTATCTGCTGCACCTGCATATACACAAGTAGTAAACCAGCTTGTTGTTCGATAGACATAGTGAAAGAAATTTGTTTATATTCATCTCATTTAAAACTTGTCATATTTAAATTTTTCATATCCTTTTATTTACATAGTTTGTGTTTTTTATCATAAAAATTCCACGCGAGCGCAATTAAAGCTGCGAAAACGCCTTGCAAACGCAACAGAAGCGCAGTAAGATAAACGACTCGCTGTGAAAACGCCATAGACGCGCCGTAATTGCAGTGAGATCGCGATGGACGCCGTAGAATTTCCGTGCAAACGCCATGGGCTACCACGACCTACCTCACTGTGCGTCTAGGAGTTCCTGGCCTGTTGATGAATTTCTCAGGGCGCCCCCACGTCGCTCTTATTAGAACGCCGAATGGTGGCTTTGTTTCAGCATGTCCAAAGGAAATGCTGACCCTTGGCGTTCTTCGAGTTACCGCGACATTCGATGGATTTCCCACGCGTTCATACGGCGTTAGTGGCGTTTGTACAGCGCTAACCTTGGCGTTCTGCATTGTTCTAGAACGCCGAGTGAGAGCCGCGAAAACGCCACTCTGGTGTGACAGCGGTATAAGTAATCTTATCTCGAGGTATTTTAGCAAAGCGTTGTCACAACGAACACTTTGTGGGTTCTTTTGCTTTAGATTTTAGTGGTATTGGTATGTTTTCTAGGAATCTCCATTTGCCATGCCGTATTTATTGTTTGTAATTCATCGTGACTTTTCGATAGCTTATTTGCTTGAGTCTCAATAACTCATTTACCAGTAATATATATATAGCCCCGGGGCAGCCGCAATCAACAACCCAAGGGGACATATTTTTCATAAACATAAATCTTGTGTCCATTTGCATATTCCCAGCAAGTTTTCCCCAATTTATATTTATTTTTTTTCTAATTTTCCCCATTCAAATGCATTGGCGACCTAAGTTGACCTTGTCGGAAAATAGGCCAAGGTCATCCCAGGGTTATGATTTATACAAACTGTGTAGAGCTCTATTGCCTGATGCTTTATGCCAAGATTCAAAATCATGGACCTTCTGGCTATGGTTTTACGCATACCCAACGTAGCTTTTATAATAGGCAGAAATCTGAGGAAAATGTGCCTGGTGCTCCCGTTTTGACATTTTCTGAACAAACATTATTTTCAGAATTATACTTTACACTCAAACAATAGCGTATGATTGTTATCAATTAGAACGATACATGTTTAAACAGTATATTAGATGGTAAATTGTCTCTAGTATGGGGTAATGTTACCCCAACTCCTGTGTTAGTCGTTGGCGGTGTCAAAAATGTTTTTGTCCTTTAATTTACAATATTACATCATCGTTTATTGTGACTTTAGAAATGCAAATAATTTTTGTTTTCAAATTTTTTGAACAAATCTGATTGCATTTAATCCGTCAAAAGTTCATGGATTCCATAAAAGAAATTTATCAAAGACAACTATTGAATTTAATGCTTTATCTATTTAACGAGGATTCCTAACAGCCCTAATGCCACTAGTAGAACAACATATTGCACTGCATCAGCTTAACTGTGACACGAGTTGCAAGTCCATTACGAAAACATGCCCATGCAATGTACAGAGATTTTTTAAATTTTGTAAAAAAAAAAATAAAAAAAAAAAATGAACAGTTTAACTAGACATGGCGTTGATATGACGAGGCGGTTCTAACGTGTACACACAATCTATGTTTTGAGCAAAATGATAAAAAATAGGTATACCCCAGATTTACTATATTAAAGTATATGTAGGGTTCAAAGGGGTATGCATGACACGGACATGTTATCCTGATGCTAAGGACGTTATAAATTGACATTAAGCGTAATATTTATTGCCAAGTTTCAATATATAAACTGTGAAATGATAAGTTTTCCTAAAAACAGGGCTAAGACGGAGGACCGAAGAACTAACTAAATGTTATAAACCAATGCAGAATCTGAGGGTGAGGGTATGGCCATGTAAAACCAGTTTAAGCCCCCCAGTTATTAGCTCACCTGAGCCGAAGGCTCACAAGGTGAGCTTAAAGTATAATAGTCGAGCCGGCGTTCGTCCGTGCGTCCGTGCGTCTGTGCGTCCGTCCACAATTTCAAACTTGAATATTTCTAAGACAACAAGGCCAATCGTTATCAAATTTTATCTAAAGCATTATTGAGGAGGGGGAAAGATTGTGTTAGGTTTTGGTCCAGGTCGGATCAGAACTCTGGTTTCCATGGCAACATATAGCTCCCATAGACTTACAATGGGAAAAAACATAAAAAAAAATCTTCTTCTCCGAAACCACAAGGCCCGGAGCTTTCATATTTTGTATGTAGCAATGTATAATGGTCCTCTTGATAAATCCTGACAACCGTGCCTCTAGGGTCCATATGGGCCCCGCCCCGGGGGCGTCATAGGAAAAACATAAAAAAATCTTCTTCTCCGAAACAGCAAGGCCCAGAGCTTTCATATTTTGTGTGTTGCGATGTGTACTGGTCCTCTTTATAAATCCTGCCAACCATGCCCCTGGGGTCCATACGGGCCCCGCCCTGGGGATGTCATGGGAAAAACATGAAAAATATTCTTCTCTGAAACCACAAGGCCCAGAGCTTTCATATTTTGTGTGTAGCAATGTTTAGTGGTTCTCTTTATAAATCCTGCTAACCGTGGGCCTGGGGTCCATTTAGGCCCCTCCCTGGGGGCTTCATTATCTGCCATAGGCTTACAATGGAAAATACATGAAAAAATCTTCTGTGAAACCACAACAGCCAAAGCTTCTATATTGGGTATACAGCATTGTTATGGAGTCATTAGCTCCCATAGACATACAATGGGAAAAACATAAAAAATCTTCTTCTCCGAAACCACAAGGCCCAGAGCTTTCATATTTTGTGTGTAGCAATGTATAGAGGTCCTCTTTATAAATCCTGCCAACCGTGCCCCTGGGGTCAATATGGGCCCCGCCCCGGGGGCATCATGGGGAAAAACATAAAAAAAAATCTTCTTCTCCAAAACCACAAGGCCCAGAGCTTTCATATTTTGTGTGTAGCAATGTATAGTGGTCTTCTTTATAAATCCTGCCAATCATGCCCCTGGGGTTCATACGGGCCTCGCCCCGGGGGACGTCATGGGAAAAACATAAAAAGTTCTTCTTCTCCGAAACCACAAGGCCCAGAGCTTTCATATTTTGTGTGTAGCAATGTATAGTGGTCCTCTTTATAAATCCTGCCAATCATGCCCATGGGGTCCATACGGGCCCCGCCCCGGGGGCATCATGGGAAAAACATAAAAAAATCTTCTTCTCTGAAACCACAAGGCCCAGAGCTTTCATATTTTGTGTGTAGCAATGTATAGTGGTCTTCTTTATAAATCCTGCCAATCATGCCCCTGGGGTCCATACGGGCCCCGCCCTGGGGGTGTCATGGGAAAAACATGAAACATATTCTTCTCTGAAACCACAAGGCCCAGAGCTTTCATATTTTGTGTGTAGCAATGTTTAGTGGTCCTCTTTATAAATCCTGCTAACCGTGGGCCTGGGGTCCATATAGGCCCCGCCCTGGGGGCTTTATTATCTGCCATAGGCTTACAATGGAAAATACATGAAAAAATCTTCTGTGAAACCACAACAGCCAAAGCTTCTATATTTGGTATACAGCATTGTTATGTGGAGCTTTAAATAAATCCTGCCAAGCATGTCCCTGGGGTCAGAAATGGTCCCATCCGTGGGTGAGGGGGGGGGGGTCAATAGCTCCCTTATACTTACAGTTGGAAAAACCTAAAAAAAAAAATCTTCTTCTCCAAAACCATATGGCCCAGAGCTTTCATATTTTGTGTGGACTAATGTATAATACTCTACTTTATAAATGCTGCCAACAGTGCCCCTGGGGTCCATACAGGCCATGCCTGTCATTATCTACCATAGACTTATAATGGAAATACATGAAAAAATCTTTTCTGCAACAGCATGACACAAAGCTTGTATATTTTATATACAACAATTTCACGTGGAGCTCTACATAAATCCTGGCAATCATGCCCCTGGGGTCAAATATGGCCTCACCCCGGGGGTCATTATAGGACCCTGACCTTGTTAGATGATTTTTTTCAAGTGAACCAAAATGGCAGACAAGAGGACACACATTCCAAACAAGAGCTATTCTGCTGATGTAAGTAGGGTTTCAAGGTCACACCATACCCATAAAACCCTAATTATGTTGTCCAGTGACTGTACTTGTTGACTCCCAGGTGAGCGATCGTTGCCCTTGGGCTACTTGTTTATAACTGACCGTTCCAAGGCGGAACTGCTGCCGTGGTTCATTTTTATCCAAGCTATTCCATTAATGAGTTTTTGTTCTATGAATTTGGGACCACCTGAATATCATTTGGCTGTTCACTTGGCCCTCTGCATTTTATTTGTTGAGTCCAACCTAGCACTGTGATCACCTTACCTTCAATAGCTGCTCACCCTGCTTTCCGTTATACATGTTATATGCTGGTACCTATATTTTGTATAGTCTTAACATGGTTTCCTTATTGCTTGTTTATATGATTGTATATCAGAGCCACTGCAGAAGATAAGGGTGAGGTTATGATCATGTAAAACCGATTTATGCCCGCCAGTAACTTTGTGTTACTGATCGTTCCAAGGCGATACTTCTGTGGTGGTTATTTTTGTTTTATATCTTAGTGTTTAAAATTTTTGTGCTGTTGGCGCCTTATGTATGTTTTCATATTTTTAGTTAAGCTAAGGTAACTGAGTGGCAACCTATTGGGAAAATAGCTGCTCATGTTTCATGGTATAAGTACCTGATTGTTAGTTTGGTTTTTCCCACCTCGGTTTTTGGAGTGGGAATATTTTTCTGATTGCGCCTTTTCCTGATCTTTGCCTACTTGTACCTTTCCCTAAAACAATACAATACATGCAAACATTGTTATACACCAAACAAAAGTTTCAAATTATATATTTATCTGTTAAGTGAAATCAAAAGCAACATTAAAACATTGAAGAGTAACTGGTGTAAACAGACCCAAGGTCACAACCTATATATGGTCACACCATAAATGAGCACTCAGGATTAGCCGATAGATCAGCTTTTTCCTAAAGGCGACTGCTCGGATACTTTAATTAACTAAATATAGCCATTGGCACTTAGAGGGCACATGCGAGTAATATCGTGTTACATATCATTCAGTTTAAACAAACCTTTGGCCGATTTGCTTACTGGTTCTGTCCGAAAACTGGTACACAATAATAGATTTCAGTCCGCCATGAGTTGTTGGCGGCGCTCATAAACGCACCCAATAGATGCATTAGATGAAATAAATGGCGTTAATGTATAATTCTGAGACGTATTTAACACAAGAAATCACCTTTGGCTAATAAGCGTTTTCACATTGAAAAAATACCCTAGTGATGTCGAAGAAGTATAACTGGTGTTTGGCTAAATTTACTTTCTCGTGATTGGCTGTTTTTTAATAAGATTTTTCTTTTCTTTTGGAAGCAAAGGACTGAATGTGCTTCTTCATCTTGGAATCCCTTGTGTCGTTGTATATAATTATATGTACAAACAGACTTATGAACTAATATCGACAGCCTCACCGAGTTTCCATAAATAACATCAAGTCTGGGAAATAAGAAACAACACGACTGTAATTATTTTACACAGTATCAGTAGGGGCGTTAGTTTAAAGGATTGCAAGTCGGTCGTAATAACATAGCAAATCTGTCTGAATTTAATTTAAACGGGGATAAAACTTAACCTTTGAAATGGTTAACAAATTCTGATTGCCTAACGTTTCCAGCAACTTTCTGAATCTCATAAAAGACTTCTATACCATGCAAAATAAATGAAGCAACTTTTTCTTTGAATGGTGACTCCGTATGTTTGTAGACATTAGGGAAGTTCGTCTGACAATGGCTTGCCTGCATCAAATTACAGTACAACTAGAAATAAGTGTTTGTAAAACACTATGCCCCCAACTGTATGCTTACCACTAACCTGGCACAGTTTTTTTTTTTCATTATTTTTGAAAATCATGTAAGCAAACAGAGTTGACCTGGGCACAAATAGCAAACTTGAGGACTAACAGTGATAACAGATGCACACTTAAATCCGAAAGTGGTAAAATTGATAAATTTTCAAAATTCCGTAATTTTGTCAAAATTTGACAAAAAGTTCTCAAAAGTTAATCAGGTGATCTACTCCTTGGCCCCAATCAGCATACCAAATATGAAAGCACTAGCTCAAATACTTTTTGATATATCTTGCACACAAGATTTTCAAGATTTTTTTCAAAGGTAGATAATTCAGAAAGGGGGCATAACTCAGAAAAGAAAAAAAAATACGGGTCATCTTTTTATTCATGAGGAATCCATATATGAAATTTCAAGACACTAGCATCCACTGTTTAAAAGTTTCAAATTTCATCCGAAAGTAGTAAAATTGATAAATTTTCAAAATTCCGTAATTTTGTCAAAATTTGACAAAAAGTTCTCAAAAGTTAATCAGGTAATCTACTCCTTGGCCCCAATCAGCATACCAAATATGACAGCACTAGCTCAAATACTTTCTGAGATATCTTGCACACAAGATTTTCAAGAGTTTTTTTCAAAGGGAGATAATTCAGAAAGGGGGCATAACTCAGAAAAGAAAAAAAATACGGGTCATTTTTTTTTTCATGAGGAATCCATATATAAAATTTCAAGACACTAGCATCCACTGTTTAAAAGTTTCAAATTTCATCCGAAAGTGGTAAAATTGATAAATTTTCAAAATTCCGTAATTTTGTCAAAATTTGACAAAAAGTTCTCAAAAATTTATTAGGTGATTTACTTCTTGGCCCCAATCAGCATACCAAATATGAAAGCACTAGCTCAAATACTTTTTGAGATATCTTGCACACAAGATTTTCAAGATTTTTTTTCAAAGGGAGATAATTCAGAAAGGGGACATAACTCAGAAAAGAAAAAAATACGGGTCATCTTTTTTTCATGAGGAATCCATATATGAAATTTCAAGACACTAGCATCCACCGTTTAAAAGTTAAGAAAAAAGTGGTGCGGACACACGGACACACGGACAAGCCCTACCAACTTTTTCAAAGTTGGGGAAATAACCAGTCGTTATATATGGGGCTGAAGTGACGTTAGATTCTAATTCCACCGAGGCATATCTGAAATAAAACATCAACCATCAAAAATTGCTAAGTAAACCTTATTTTGCACAATTTATTTATATGTCCGTCCCGACATGACTGAAAAAATGTTGACTGGAACGTTTAGCCTCAACACAAACCGACAAATGTTTATACACATTGAAAGGTGTACACTTTATGCGTTTACGTGTTTAAATAGGACAAATAGTATGTTCATTCAGGTAGAACATACATATACGGTATATTTGCACAGCCTTGGGACATTACAAATAATGCAGCTGAGGCCATTTTTGGCTTTTGGGGCTTTTTGACAGCCTTCTTCCTTGCCCAAACATGGCATTTTGATATATGTAATTTATAAAACTACAGTTGTGTTCAAAATATTTTGATTAGACATGGTCTTATTAAAAGTTTCTTATTTCCTATATAATCCTAAATTAAATTCAGTATTTGTGTACAATTTTAAAAGAAGTCACTGCTTTAGTCGTACAAAGCATTGGTAGGAACATACCTTTGACTACAATAAACTTTATTTCGGTGCCTGGAACTGGGGATTTTGCAAATTTCTTGGGCAATCTCCCAAAAGAAATCATCCGAGGAATCTTTTCATCAGGTGCGACAAGATCATTTGTTGCCGGATTATGTAGGTGCTGAAGATTAGATGTCGAATTGACTAGGCTTTTATGCACTGGTGCCGAACTGGCTAGAGACCGAAATGTGTAGGTGACAAAATGACACTGGTGCCGAAATGTCTGATAAGTGATCACCAGTTTGAACTTTGCTTTACGAGATGTGATAAAACCTTGTATTACGTATCCTGATTCATTATAGTATCTAAAAATAATTGAGTTTTATTATAAGTAGACATAAATTATCTGTAGCTTGACTCACCGCGTCAAACTGGTGTTTTTCATTTGCTCCAGATTTCAGTAAGTTTTTCGGCGCCCAGGTAACTCCATCGTCGGGCAGCTTACTGAATCCGCGAGTCCTCGTTTTTGATTCATCCTGGTGGTTTTCATGATATACTTGTTTGTTCTTGATGATTCATTGACTATTCAGAGATTCACCACGAGGACCGAATAACTAACTAAATGTTATGAACCACTGCAGAAGATGCGGGTGAGGTTAGGACCCTGCAAAAACCGGTTTAAGGCCTCGTTTTTTATAACTGACCGTTCCAAAGCGGCACCGCTGTTGTGGTTCACATTTACTCAAGTTATTCCAATTATGAGTTTCTTATTGCATGACTTTGTGGCCACCTGAATATAAAGTGGCTGTTCACGTAGCCCTCTGTGTTTCTTTTTATTCTGTCCAAGCTAGCACTGTGACCATCTCACTTCAATAGCTGATCACCCTGCTTTCCGTTTTATATTGATGTTGGTTCTTATGTACATGTACAGGTAGTTAATTTTCGTAACTTGCTTTACCCTATTTCTTCTTTATATTCATCAGGAAAACATGTCCGTATAATGCATACCCCCTTGAACCCCACTTGTATATAGCAAAACTGGGGTTTGCAGGGGTATACCTATTTTTCTTATTTTTGCTCCAAAACATAGATTGTGGGTACTCGTTAGAACCGCCTCGGCGAGGCAGTTCTAACGTGTACCCACAATCTATGTTTTGAGCAAAAATAAGAAAAATATCAAGTTTTTTCTGCTGAAAATTTTTATTTTTATAGCTAAAAAAATCTCTGTATACTGCATGGGCAAGTTTTCGTAATGTGTGTATAATTGAACCACTGCAGAAGCTGAGGGCGAGGTTATGGTCCTATAAAAAGTACAAGTAGGCAATGATCAGGAAAAGGCGCAATCAGAAAGAAATTCCCACTCCAAATTACGACGTGGTTAAAACTAAATTGACACTTAGGTACTGTACTTATACTTAGAAAACATATCGTTAGGACCAAAGCATCGCCCTCAGCTTCTACAGTGGTTTCATTATACACAAATATAAGAAATATAAGAAATCATGTTAAGAAATATTTAGAAACTAGTTTAAGCCCCCAGTAATTATTTTATATCGTTCTAAGGCGATACTTCTGTTGTGGTTCTCTTTGTTTTCTGTTTTGGGGTCGAAATTTTGTGGTGTTTGAACGTTATGTACATGTACGTTTTCATAGTTTTAGTTAAGTTTGTGTAACTGAGTGGCCGCCTTTTGAGAAATAGCTGGTCACTCGGCTTACGATATGTTTTCTACGTAAACCTACCTAATGTTCAATATAGTTTTTTCTCACCTCGGTTTTTTTGAGTGGGAATTTCTCTCTGGTTGCGCCTTTTCATGACCATTGACAATTGCGCATTTTACCTTTACAATCAGAATCATAACACTGATATCCTTACCAAAACAATAACATCATTGATTGCATTCTGAAACGCTATTTAAACGTCCCTGAAATTGATCTTACCTTAAAGACTCTTGTCATAATATGCCCGTATATTCTTTTTTCAAAATGGATCTCAGATGTCATATACATGTATAACGCTGTATTGAAAGATATTGTTTTGCGTGTAAGAAAGCTGTCTGCTTTCCTGAGCAATAACAGGTCGTTATACTACCGTTTTTACATGATACTATCCAGAAACTATTTCAGTGACTAAACGTTATCACTGTCCCGGTTCTAAACTCGGTCCACCCAGTTTGTCCCGGTGATTGTTTTCCTACAAAATTTACTTATTTTCTCACAGTAAGGGTGTTACCCTGGAGATGTCCCGGTCGTTTTCCCGTTGAACCACGGTGTTATTACGATTAAATTTGGACATTGAACTGACTTGCAGATTCCACATATACTATCTAGTGCACGCACAATTGCGCACCAAAACATTTACATGTATATCCAACCTTGACATAGAGGTGTCGCATCACGTCGCAGGAGATATAAGTTAAGAAATTCCTGAAACAAAATACACTTGCTGAACGTGGGCATATGGTCTTAAACTGGCATTCCAAAAACATCATGTAAGAGGTGCACGTGTATAAAACGCACGGACACTGAACTATTGCGTAGAGATTTACATTGAATTACCACCTAGATGTCTCAGATGTGCACAAATAAAGACAGGTGCGTACTGTTCAAATTAAGACTGGTCGGTTTCTAGAACGTTCGCAACTTATTTCTGGAATCACTTAAAACACGTTTTTGCAAACAATTTTAATAATAATAATAATAATAATAATAATAAAAAAAAAAATAAAAAAAAGAAAAATAAAGAAAAGAAAAAAGAAACACAACTTGTCTATGCAGAATGAACTTCCAAAAATGTGTTTGTCCGTATCAGGATTTATGTAAAATGCAAATGGCTAAAAAAGACACTTTTAAAATGTTCATGATAATTTTATGTTAGTTAAAATATGTCACCGGATTCAGTCAAACGTTTAAGATCTCCGCCATGGTGAACGCCTATTGTATGTCCAGAAACTAGAACATACGCACGTGCAACGTCGCGCATACATGCAATAATCACTTTTCCAAAAACAATTATGCTTAACCAGAAAATTGAATAGTGACATCGATTTTAATAAAATGTCTGCAATTGTTTTCTTGCACTGATGAACGGATGAGCATAAGGTATTGTCAGAAGAGAATAAAAGCAGCGAATTCAAAATCGTATCCTTACAAATCAAGGTATGGAATCGGTCTTCCATTTAATTGATAATTACATTGCAAATCGTTGCCCTTACAAAATTATGTCGATACGCAATAGCACGTTTCTGAAGGCCCTGCATTGCTTTATCAGGAGTTAAGACAACGTAAGTATGAGACATTACTTAGTACAAAATATGTGCTTGTTGTTCGTACAAAATATGTGCTTGCTATTCTTTGTGACAAAGGCATGTGATCTGCCGCATGGGAAAACCAACAATCTGCATAGGCGAAGCTGATCTGCGCCTTTGTTTTCACTACACAGATAGTACAATTCATCTTCTTAAATCCTTCTGTGCATGTGCATCACGATTTGTGTCAGACCTGGTCGGAACCCAAATTGTTGGTTTTCTCACGCACAGGCGCATGTCATAAAACGGTACATGTAGGCAAAGATCAGGAAAAGGCGCAATCAGAAAGAGATTCCCACTCCAAAAACCGAGGTGGGAAAAAACCAAACTAACAATCAGGCACTTATACCATGAAACATTTTTTATTTATTATTTATCAAGCACTGGCATTCGGCCACCAATCTGAACAGCAAACGGTATTCTTTCAGGTGAAACGCCGGTTCCGACTTTTATCTGTCTTATAAAATACAGGATAAAAAATAAAAATAAAACTAAGGTCCTTTAAGAGCCATATCGCGGTTTCGGCTACTTAAGTCTCTTTAGTTTACTTCTTGTATTTAGTTTATTTCTTTTTCATAATATTTACTTTGCATATAGATACGGTCGTTTTATATTGTTTCAGTATTTATGACACATTTTTTTTTTTAAATTCATTGCTTTTCATGCATATCGTTTTGGCAAAAGAATACTATTTTGTGTAAGATAAACCTTATCAATTGAAACATATTTGACGATCTTAATTAAAATATGGATTAACATACAATGAAACAATGTTTTCAATACGTTTTTGTCCTGAGTGACTTTAATGAATAATCGCATGGCCCAAACTATTATAAAGAAATATTCGTAGTAGGTGTGCTTGAAAGAAGGTTAACACCGTTTTCGTCAATTGTATGTACAAATATTTATTTATTTATGTATTTATTTATTTATTTATTTATTTATTTATTTATTTATTTATTTTCAAATATTAATATGAATTATATATTTTCTCTTAGTAATTAATAAAATTAAAACTAAGATCCTTTACAAGCAGGTGAACCCATGCCGCGGTTTCCTTTTTAACAGCCATTTTTTTTTTTTTTTTTAATATCATAAGCTTGAACGGCGAGACGGTTCTTACGTGTACCAATTTTCCACTGAAAAGATTTAATTTTTACAACTAGAAAAAAATCTATGTATATTGCATGGGTGTGTTTTCGTAATGAAAAAGTGTATTGACGGTTCTACACCACCACAACTATGTTATCAGCGAAACAGTGTACAGGTGTCTTAATCAGTATCGGTCCATGGTATTGCCCATCCTCTGTCTCATTAAATATGCTCACAGCTCTTAAAGGATCTCAGTTTTAATTTTTATTTAGCACAGTGACGTGGTACAAAATCAAGGATAAAGCGCCCTAAATTAAATGATGTTATATTATTTTCTCTTACATATATCATGCCAATTGAACTATAACGTTGCAAGACGACAGTTCTACTGTGGTTTCTTCTGGTCAAAGTTTTCATTTCGGCGTTGTTGCTGCATCGGTGTTTATGTTGTTTCTTATTTTTTAAGGGCAGTCGGGTGGGAATATGGGCCCTCGCGCATTGGGGCCTAACGAAATAGATAAGTTTCAGGCAATGCTTATGCTACTGACTGGCCATCTGGTTACTGTTTAACCGCTCTGGTTTGAGCCTGTCCAGGAAAAGTGGATTCAAGTCGAACCAGTCATACATATAAGCCTTATTGGCTTAGTTGGGTGGTTATATTTAAGCACTTTTTGGATGTCATGACGTCCTAATTTTGGGTAAAAACCCATAAAATTGAGGCAGCGTCCCGACATGACCTTTGCTTTTGACTGAAACGTAAAGCATCAATTTAAACTATCAAACACAATGTTTAAGATTCTTTTGTGAAATCTAGAATAGTCTCTCGTACTTACAAAAATAATACCATTAGAAGACATTTGTGTTTGAATAAAGAGTAAAATAAAACTGACAACAATAGACACATTGAGTTCGAAATCATGGCATTGATTACAAGGATAGCTGAATCTTAATCAGTCAATTTAATGATTTGGCTTTGAAAAGACGAAATTTAAGAATTCATTATCAGCATAGTCAGTCATAATAATCGACCCTGGTTGATGAATTTAAAAGATAAAGTGTTTATATCATTTTAAAATCCCCTCAAATTCATGCTTTAAAACAATGAGTTAAATTGTCTCTGTATTTTATTGATTGGGGCATGCTTGTTATACCAATCGAACTTATACTGATTCCTACACGTTGCTTGTTACGAGTAAACGACATGTGGCACGTCTCTTAAGGGTGGAAAGGATTGTCTCACTCACGTAATTATGTACGAATATAAGATAAATTATATGACGGCTTCTTCACAACAAGTTACAATATTATTAATCAATAAATTATTTTGGCCCAGTAACCATGAAAAAAGATAGTCATTATAAAACCTGCAAGCATAATGAGACGCGTGAAGTATAAATCCGTTTGCTTGGTACATGTATCCATATAAAATTAGTTTTCGTAGCATTCCTCTTGTAAAAATATTTTGTTTTAGGGACTGCCGCTGCATTCACTAATAGTCAAAATGGTTTGAAGTGAGACTTGGGTCATCAACGAAATAAGCTTTATGATCGGAGACATGTCGTGTTCAACCTGCCCAAAACTCTGTCAGTGGCTATGTGCAATCATCATAATTTTGTTGACCAACATTGCTTTAGGTAGGTATCTGAACCTCTGTATTACTATCGTGCTACATGTATCTGTAATCGATTCTTTGACATAAATCCGAAGACGTTTGATTTTAGCAGAGAAGTACAGTATGGGCTCCTCCTCTTTATCTGT
Source organism: Rugalucina vietnamica (assembly GCA_964017185.1). NCBI lineage: Eukaryota > Metazoa > Mollusca > Bivalvia > Lucinida > Lucinidae > Rugalucina > Rugalucina vietnamica. Next base: position 57,079,417 of record OZ024875.1, on the reverse strand, counting down.
AAAAATATGTCCAGAAGTATGGACCGAGAGAAAAAGTACAAGTAGGCAAAAATCAGGAAAAGGCGCAATCAGAAAAAGATTCCCATTCCGAAAAAACTAAGGTGGGAAAAAACTAAATTAACAACCAGGTACTTATCAGGTAGGTTTACATAGAAAACATATCGTAAGCCGAATGAGCAGCTATTTTCCTAATAGGTGACCCCTCAGTTACCTTAACTTAACTAAAATATGAAAACATACATAAGGAGCCAACCACACAAAACATGTTAAACACCAAGACATAAAACAAAAAGAACCACCACAGAAGTACCCGTGCAAAGAAAATACCAATGATAAAGACGATACCGGCATGTTTCTGAAGCCGTTGTGACTTGATTATCAGAATCACTATAGATTAAATGCAACACTTGCACGACACACTCCAAATGACACAATAAAAAAGACCAAATTGGTTGTCTAATGATAAAGGAATCTCATCGCCCCGAATAAAGTCATAACATGCATATATGGCAACCCACTATCTTGCTTTCGAATATCTTTGCGACACGTAAGAGTTTCTTGTTCATCTCCAGGCGCAGTGCCAAGTTTCGTCAGCCCACTGGAAGACGGAAGTACCACAATATCTCTCCCTGAATCAACTGCCATTGGAACTCCAGTTTATACTATCGAAGCCCGTGATACCGATGATCTTACAGGGGCTAGTATAACATATGACCTAGACAGTCAGGTTCCCGAGGATCGTTTCGTATTAACGGGAACAACTGTTGAAACAACAGCAGCTTTCGATTATGAGACGGGTTTGACGGAATGGACGTTGACTTTCAGGTATGATAAAATTGATACTTTTAGATAAGTAAAGTAGCATTTCACATATTGTTTTGTGAAGATGTTCACAATTATATTAACCGCTTGCAATATAATGTTTGAGTCCGCATTGCAAAAAAAAAAAAAAAAAAAAAAAAAAAAAAAAAAAAAAAAACAACAACAACATAATATCCCAGGTTAGTTAATGTCGATACCAATACAATAAGGTGAACCGACCAGTTTCGAAGCATGGGTTTGGGAACAATTATTTGTTAACGGTTACCAGTTCCTTATCTTTTTTTCAACCAACGAGTCAGGCCATCATTGGCGTGTGTTTACTACTTCTTAACAAAAACATCTAAATACAAAAGAAATGTTTCTTAAAATAAACAGAGTTATAATAGGTGGTCCTTTCCAAAAAAACAAAACAAAAACAAAAAAAAACCGTTGTGGCTATTAAATTATAGATTAATGTCTGAAGCTACTCTTGCATCTGAAAATAGAAATATTATAGCCCTAGCTCATGCAACAGTTTAAGCGGGAAAGAAGGCCAACATTGTATAAGGAGAAGTCTAACTCGAGACTTGTTACTTTTGTTTCTTTCTTTTATCTTTATTTCATTTCATATTGTTTTTTTTTTCATTTCTGTTCTGTCATTTTCTTGAAATAACAGTGTTTTCCTCTGACAGATTTTTTGTTTGAACCGAAAGTAAGTCACAAAATCACCCACGTCATATCATGGTAATTTTTACAAAAACACACATGGTATTTTGAACTATGAACGATCTATATGTTTATATACTGTCATTAGAAAATGTAGCCGACACTTTAATCTAACATATCGTACTTGTGGTAATTTAATGATATGCCCTCTGCGAAAACACATAATGCATACATCCGAAGGTTAGCATATTAATCAGAATTTTAGGATACTCTAAATAACTGATCCTCAGAAAGAGGTAATGTTATAAATGACCACATTCCTTGTCTCAGCAATTATACAATTACCTTTTGTTACATCAGCGATTTTTCAGTGATAAAATTTAAAAAACAAATTAAATAGCAAAAGTGGGTTTGCGAGACAATACCTATTTTTTTCTTATTTTTGCTCCAAAACATAGATTGTGGGTACTCGCCGAGGCTGTTCGAACGTATACCACAATATGTTTTGAGGAAAAATAAGAAGAAAAAATTCTGAAAATTTTTCATTTTTACAATTTAAGAAATATCTATACATTACATGGACGTGTTTTCCTAATGAGCCACATTTATTCCAGCGCAACTACGTCTAACGGTACTGTCAGCGCCAACCTTAACGTTAGCATTAGTGATGTAAACGATGAAATGCCACAGATAAGCGGTTCGTTCACCACTGAAATACCAGAAGAACAACCCGCCGGGACTGTCATACCGACAACATTCACTGCAACCGATGCCGATGCTAATGATGTTCTGAGATACAGTATCAGTGGTATGTTTCAAAAAGAAATTATATAATTATATTTAAGGAATAAAGTAACGCAACAAACACTGTAGGGTATTGTATACTGGCTTTGATATGCAAGCTTGTCGTGTATTCGATCTTATTGCATGAAAGCAGCATCTAAACTTCAAAATACAGCAGATTTAGTCACTATTTCCGTTACGTATGCTTGATGGCGTGCGCATAACCACACTGACCGACCGAGACACACGCTAGACAAAAGATGAGTGAAAGTCCTCTGAACCAAACACAATTTTGTTGATTCCAAAACTGTTAAAAGTGATTGACCCGTTGGTAGCATTAGATTATGTTTGGGACGTTTAACGTCACCAACGTCAATGACAAAACAAACGCCAGGAGTCCCAATTCTACAGTACATGTGACGTCACTGTTGCTTGAAAGCATGTTGTGTCGTCTCTCGGTCCGATACATACCGTATAAGCACACAATGATAGCTTTTTAAAAAAAGCTAGTATCGCCCGTTTGTTGACATTATCTAGACCACCAAAATGATGTCAATTTAGTCATAGATTGCTTAAAAATTGTAATTCGGCTTAACAAATCTGTCAGGATATACATGTAGGTCAACTGTCTAATTTTTTATACCTCGTTTACCCCATTTGTGTGGAAAGGTATCATGGGACACCAACGGAAATAAGTTGTTAAATTCAAAAAGGAGACGAAACGACCAGAAAAAACGACTGCATACACACACAATTGGTAAATCAAGTCCACCCACCCAGCAAAGGGTGAGATGTTCCGAATACCGAACCAGTTTTAAGACCAAAGATATGATTGGTCGATACTGATCTAGCCAATCCCTTCCTGACTTTTAATAGTCAGTTCCTGTTGGCAAAACGTAGCTGGTTACCCGCTGTGTCAAACGAAATGTAGAATATTTCGAGAACCATTCACATTTTCCTATTTGGATTACATCGGTTTTCTTCGCTGTTTCTTTAGGAAAATCCTACCGTATATGTCACCCGCTGTGACGGGCGACAAAAAGACCCACATTTAATAATCCAAATGACGTTAATTGCTCTTAATTCATTATTGTGTACTTTTAGCATTCCATGTGCCAACTTTAGAGCAACATAAGGTGGCATTCAATTAAGCAATGACGCCAATCGTTATTGCAGATTATCAAGTCGACGTCAGAATACCAAACATGCACAATATTTGGCATATTCACGTTCTCTCCAACGTTTACGTCATAATTTGCAATTTTCATGGTTGTTGACGTTTTGACGTCAATTTTGTCAATAAAATGACGTTTTTACATTTCATCACATGCCACAAGTAGTCTGCAAGACATATCTAATAGAGATTTTATGAAGTAATGATTTTTCTTTTAAGTTTAGAAAAATCATAACACGTTACAAACGTATAGGTTATAACTTGACTGTTATGCGACAGTCTGCATGCTTAGTTTTTAACCCAATCACGGTTGATAACTATGCTGCCTTCTTTAATTGCACGCCGGTGGGTCGGGCGTCAGACTCTATGATGACCCCGACTTGAATGTTATGCGACAGTCTGCATGCTTAGTATTTAACCCAATCACGGTTGATAACTATGCTGCCTTCTTTAATTGCACGCCGGTGGGTCGGGCGTCAGACTCTTTGATGGCCCCGACTTAAAGCTATTCATTTTAGTTGGTTGGGGCCGGAGCTTCTTGTCTGTTGTTTGACCCACCGGGGTCCAACTGATGTTTTTCTTTTGCTCCAGAGTTAGTAAGTTATTCGGCCCCCAGGGATCTCCATCGTCGGGCAGCTTACTCAATCTGTGAGTCCTGGTTTTTGATTCATCAGGATGTTTATCATGATTTATTTGTTTGTTCTTGATGATTCATTGACTAGTTAGAGATTCACCACGAGGACCGAAGAACTAACTAAATGTTATGAACCACTGCAGAAGCTGAGGGTGAGGTTATGGCCATGTAAAATCGATTTAAACCCGCCAGTAACTTTGTGTTACTGATCGTTCCAAGTCGATACTTCTGTGGTGGTCCTTTTTGTTTTATGTCTTGGTGTTTAAAATATTTTGTGCTGTTGGCGCCTTATGTATGTTTTCATATTTTTAGTTAAGTTAAGGTAACTGAGTGGCCACCTATTGGGAAAATAGCTGCTCATTCGGCTTACGAAATGTTTTCATGGTATAAGTACCTGATTGTTAGTTTGTTTTTTTCCCACCTCGGTTTTTCGGAGAGGGAATCTTTTTCTGATTGCGCCTTTTCCTGATCTTTGCCTAATTGTACCATTTTATTACAACGTCAAATACATACGTGACAGCTGAAATTTTATGTGTTGCGTATTTTAATTCCTTAAGTATAGAAAAAAGTGTACAATATGGAAACAAGGTCACAAATAAAGACAATAAGTTGAATGTGAACTACTGTACAACAAAGAAACCTAAATCGTTATTCAAAACACGTTTGATATAGACTTAATTAAGTTAAGGTAACTGAGTGGCCACCTATTGGGAAAATAGCTGCTCATTCGGCTTACGATATGTTTCATGGTATGGGTGCCTGATTGTTAGTTTGTTTTTTTCGCACCTCGGTGTTTGGAGTGGGAATCTTTTTCTGATTGCGCCTTTTCCTGATCTTTGCCTACTTGTACCTTTTTATTACCTAATTACATAAAAAATTGTATAGAAATAGCTAATTGTTATTTTCATGTATTCCAGTAACTATTGTTAATTCTTTGAAACAGAACCAGACAATAGAAAATTATATTGCCTGGATTCTATTGCCTGGATTCTATTGCCTGGCCAGTGATCAGTCTATTGCCTGATCATGTGATACGACTGTAATGTAGCAAGGTAACAACATGAAATGTACCAGGCAATAGAAAATTCTATTGCCTGCTCAGCTGTCTATTGCCTGGTCACATGATAAGTCACATGACTACAATGTAATTAGGTAATAAAACAGTTATTTCAAGCTTAAACAGGCAATAGTGCAAAACATTTTCCCCTCGGTGGAGATACCGACTTGACACGCTATTGCCCTCGGCTTCGCCTCGGGCAATAGCCTGCCAAGTCGGTATCTCCACCTCGGGGAAAATATTTTGCACTATTGCCTGCTGAAGCATGAAATAACTGTATACTAACAAACATTTTCGAAATTGCAGCACAAAAATCTGGCTTTCGTTGCCGCTTTAAAAAATGGCTACTAATGATGGTTCATTACCCGAAATTGCGCAATATAGTCCATAGTATCTCCCTTTGACTGTTTTTTTTACTGATTCAAAATGATCAAACTTTTATTTATAATATGTCATGCGGACCCTTTACAGAAGATTTGCCTGAGGAATGTTTTGGCAAATACACTTGTCACGCACTAATACCATAGGGATTTTACATTACGAAAACATGCCCATGCAATACACAGAAATTTTTTAAAGTGGTAAAAAATGAATATTTTCTGTAGAAAAATGTTGATATTTTTCTTATTTTTGCTCAAAACATAGATTGTGGATACACGTTAGAACCGCCTTGGCGAGGCGGTTCTAACGAGTACCCACAATATGTTTTGGAGCAAAAATAAGAAAAATAGGTATATCCCTACATACCCCAGTTTTGCTATATAAAAGTGGGGTTAAAAGTGGCCCCGACATAAAGCTATTCATTTTAGTTGGTTGGGGCCGGAGCTTCTTGTCTGTTGCTTGGTCCACCGGGGTCCAACTGGTGTTTTTCTTTTGCTCCGGAGTTAGTAGGTTATTCGGCGCCCAGGGATCTCCATCGTCGGGCAGCTTACTCAGTCTGTGAGTCCTGGTTTTTGATTCATCAGGATGTTTATCATGATTTATTTGTTTGTTCTTGATGATTCATTGACTAGTTAGAGATTCACCACGAGGACCGAAGAACTAACCAAATGTTATGAACCACTGCAGAAGCTGAGGGTGAGGTTATGGTCATGTAAAACCGGTTTAAGCCCGCCAGTAACTTTGTGTTACTGATCGTTCCAAGTCGATACTTCTGTGGTGGTTCTTTTTGTTTTATGTCTTGGTGTTTAAAATTTTTTGTGCTGTTGGCGCCTTATGTATGTTTTCATATTTTAGTTAAGTTAAGGTAACTGAGTGGCCACCTATTGGGAAAATAGCTGCCCATTCGGCTTACGATTGTTTCATGGTATAAGTACCTGATTGTTAGTTTGTTTTTTTCCCACCTCGGTTTTTGGAGTGGGAATCTTTTTCTGATTGCGCCTTTTCCTGATCTTTGCCTACTTGTACCTTTTTAAATGGGGTATAGATTACACGGACATGTTTTCCTGATGTCCAGCGACCATGTCTATGGTCCACTCGCATTTTCTAAAACAGATGTTTCAAAATTGCTTGACAACAGGAAGAACATCAGCAACAGCCTCAGCCTACACTACTTCCATCTCGTCTATGTCAAGGGATATTGTGTTCTTTAGTTAATACATCATCATACCATAAATTCTGACTTGTATACTTCTTGTGGTGGTTCTTTTTGTTTCATGTCTTGGTGTTTAAAATATTTTGTGCTGTTGGCGCCTTATGTATGTTTTCATATTTTTAGTTAAGGTAACTGAGTGGCCACCTATTGGAAAAATAGCTGCTCATTCGGCTTACGAAATGTTTTTATGGTATAAGTACCTGATTGTTAGTTTGGTTTTTCCCATCTTGATTTTTGGAGTGGGAATATTTCTCTGATTGCGCCTTTTCCTGATCTTTGCCTACTTGCACCCTTTTTTTCATTGGTGTTCTTTCTAGGCGATACCAGTTACTTCGACATAGACAGCACAACTGGTATTATAAGTGTATCACAGCAAATAGACTTTGAAACAGCCACCCAAACAACGTTTCATCTCATAGTCACAGTGCGAGATGCCGCTGGTCACACAACTAGCCAACCAATCACTGTAAATCTACTTAACATCAACGATAACCAACCGGTCTTCATTAATGCCCTTGTTGGTGGGAGCGGTAACAAGAATATTCCAGAAACAACACCAGCGGGAACTTCTATATACAAGGTAGAAGATGAAGATGCCGACGGAGATGCTGTATCTATTGATCTAGTGACACAGACACCGCCTGACATGTTCACATTTGATGGGACAACAGTACGGACAGCAACAGAGTTCGATTTTGAGACTGGGCTTACTTCATTTACCCTTACATTTGAGTGAGTAATTCATTATACTGCATATGTTGCATGTATATCTTTCGTATGCAAGAAAGTGTTTCATTAGTTCGCAATACAGTGTCGACAAAATTGATTAAGTTTGTGGTTTAATATTAAGCAACATAGATAAAATCAGTTATGATCAAGAACCTACACAATCATAAGCACGATCCTATCATTGAAACCCAAATAGTAGCTTCAATTAGGCATTAAATAAGCAAGGTGCATTAGCAAAATATGGAAAAGAGAGGATTAACAAATTATGGCCAGTACTTGCTTTATTCATTTAGAGTGCAGATTTCTAAATTTGTTCGTATCTGAATATACCGTTACTACTCCGTTGTGTCTCACTGTTTCTTCTTTAAATAGAGCGACATCTAACGGCGATACCTCTACCGCTACACTTACCGTGAATATTGAAGATGTGAATGACGAAGTTCCGCAGATATCCGGCCAGTTTACTGTTGATATAGATGAAGCACTACCAATCGGTACAGTTGTGCCTATAATTTTGACAGTAGTGGATGGCGATGCAGCAGACATTGATGCACTTGTATATAGTATTAGCGGTAAGAACTTTCCTAGATCAGGCATTTTAAATTTTGTACAGCAGACACTGTATACCTTTATCTACTGCGTTCTACGGCTTCATCAAATGGTACCAAATACCATACCTTGATACACGACAGGTGATTTAAGTCCATTTAAGTTATACAAATAGTACTACGAGATATTTTTTTTTTCAGGTGAAGATGCTTATTTCGAGATCAATGCAGCCACTGGCGTTATAACATCAACGGAAGTTCTCGACTATGACTCTCCTTCATCGAAGAAAACATTCAGTCTCACACTGACCGTAAGAGACACTGCAGATAATACCGCTAACCAGCCAGTAACAGTGAATCTACGCAACATTAATGACAACGAACCAGTTTTCTTGAACGCAATTTCTACTGGAAGTGACACCAAACAGATTCCAGAAACGATAGCGGTAGATACATCTGTTTACAAGATAGAGGCAGGCGACGCAGATGGGGACAGTGTTTCTGTTGCACTTGTTGAACAAACTCCAGCTGGGGGCTTCACTTTCGACGGCACTATATTACGAACAGCCCAGATGTTTGATTATGAGGCTGGACCAAATTCATACACACTTACATTTAAGTAAGTATGCTGGAGGGTTAATGATGTAAGTGATAATATTAATAAATATTTTACTGTTTAATAGTTTAATATCACTTATGTCTATTATTTGCCCATGTTTTATTGATACCCTAAGGCTGTATTCAAATGGCGTTATTTGCTGACCAACATGTTTCCAAAATAATTTAGGAGAAAAACTGAATAAGCTATAAACTTCCGTTCTAATCCCACCTTACATGTATTTGTATCTTGTTAACAATGCATGTATACATATATGTCTATAATTGTGAATGAAATATGTTTACTCAAATTATTTTTTTGCTTTCAATTGAAGCTTCGCGTATAATCCTAAATATTATTGCTTCTTTCTAGAAAGCAAATGGTGCCTATCATAGGAAAGATAACCGCTGTATTTATTCATAACATAACTTGTTTTCCAATAATAATCGTTATCGTTTTACATACAACATAATAAGCTTTGTCTTTGATTGATTATTATGTTATTTTCAAATTAAAGTTTGATGTGTTCTTTATCAGTGCAACATCTGCAGGGGATGTGGCTACAGCAATTCTTACTTTAGAGATTCAAGATATTAACGATGAAATTCCACAGATCACAGGACAGTTTACCATTACAATAGATGAAAAGCGGCCAACTGACTGGGTTGTTCCTTTCGCATTCACAGTAGTTGATAATGATGCTGCAGATGCCAATGCACTCACATACAGCATAAGCGGTGAGAGACTTTATTAAGTACCATTCAAAATATGCACATAATTGTTCAGGTGTGTTTGACATGACACATGTTTACGTGCGTAGTTATAAACTGTGGTTGCTGTTTGAAGAGGAAACAAGATCTTTTAAATTTTAGGTCCAAGCTTTGTTATATGAAATTAAACCATAAAAGATAAAACTGAATAACTCCTGATCTGTATATTCCATAGGCGACGACGATTTATACTTCAATATTGGGGAAAAAAGTGGCGCTATTACTACAAATCAAGTCCTGGACTACGAAACTGTACCAAAGACTACCTTTTTGTTGACCATGTCAGTCAGAGATACGGCCGGTCACGTGAAGACTCAATTACTGACTATTCATCTCCGCAACTTAAATGACAATGAACCGGTATTTGTGAATCCACGTCCGGATGGTTCAACTACAAAGGAAATTCCTGAAACAACTCCACCCGGTGAAACAATCTACACCATTGAGGCATACGACGCGGATGGTGCGACTGTTGTCCACGAAATACTTGCCCAAGATCCACCGGGGATGTTTGATTTGTCCGGATCAAGTATCGTTACTACAGGGACTTTTGATTATGAATCGGGTCCGACCTCATTCATTCTGACCCTTAAGTAAGTACATATATGTAAAATATCGAACGAATTTTCGTAATGAAGGGTCTAGTGTGTGTCCAAATGCACTGACTGAGATAATTCTTTCTGTCATATAATTGAAATGAAATATCATTGAATAGAAAAGAGCAATAATATAAATCCAAAGTTTACCACCTCTGATTCAAACGATCCACCAAACACCCAGGTGTCAGCCTTCAGCTGAACATGAAGGTGGAATGACTAACATTAACTATAAAATGTTTCCTAATCAATATTTTATCTCTACGAGCCTAGGAAACAAAGTCAGATTGATATATCCACAGAAAAGGGAACATGCATTCAACAAATTATATAAGGTTGCTGACATCAGTTTTAATGCTAATCTAAATTGTTCATCAGCGCCGCCTCAGAAGGGAATATAACAACTACAACGCTTACAATCATCATTGAAGACGAGAATGACGAAACGCCAACAATAACAGGGCCTCTAAGTGTTGATATTGAAGAAGATGTTGCTAAAGGTACAGTCATACCAGTACTGTATACAGTGGCGGATGCTGATGAGGGTGAGGTGCTTAGATACAACATAGCCGGTAAGTATACATAGACTACAATATACGTATTTCAATGGCGAGAAATAACTTTTATAATTTGTTTTATTGTCGATTACAATTATTGAAATTAAATATTGCATGATGATTATTTAATATGTGTTCCGCAGCTGAATACGTTGCATAATTCGGGAAGTCATCTCATTAAACGTTATCTCTTTTAAAACTTTCGAAACGGAACTGTATCATTTTGAATGCCATTTCCAAACGAAGTGCTAAATCCGTGTGATTCCAATCATTAAAACTAAATCCAGAAAGCCAGACTGTTTTGCAAACAATCTAATTAATGCTTCTGCAAGCATTGATACTTTGTTCTTAATTGATTATTTTAATAACTTGATTGCATGTGTGTCTACAGGGGACAATAAATTCTTCGAAATCGATTCAAGTTCCGGAGAACTTAAGGCCTCACAGTTATTAGACTACGATACATTAACCCAGACAACATTCTACACAACCTTGACCGTGACAGATGCCGCGGATCATTCCGCAACGGCGACCATTACAATAAACCTGCTCCCGATCAATGACAACTTGCCTGTCTTCATCAAACCACATCCCAGTGGTGTTGATACCGTTGTCGTGCCGGAATCAAAAGGTGCTGGGTCAGATATTTATACCGTACAAGCTAAGGATGGCGATGGGGACCAGGTTACGTATGAGCTGGATGATCCGTCAAATATGTTTACATTGATCGGCACAGTGCTGCGAACCAAGAGTGCCCTGGATTTTGAGTCACAACCTTCGATGTATACGTTAACGTTCAGGTAAACATTTTAAACTTTTGGTAAAATGACTTTCTGCACTTACTCAAATGGCATCTCTCTAGATAGCATTTGTTCACAGCCGTGTACGTTGAACTAGGCCTGTTTATGTATACATGTTATGCCATTGACAAAACCTTTCAAATTAACGTTTTTTGTTAAAAAAATAGTGTTTTCTTAAATACGTATGCATAAAATACATCGTGTGGAATTAATCATTTTGATAATAAATATTGATAATCATACCATACAACATATCAGTTCATTTTACGTCCATAGTTCAGGTCATATAACTTGGACCCTTCGGATGAGCCTTCGCATGGGAAAACCAACGATATGCATATGCGAAAACAAAGACGCAGATCAGCTGTGCAGTAACTGCACAGCTGATCAGCGCCTTTGCTTTCGCCACACGGATAGTACTATTCTTTTTCTACTTATATCCAACGTTTCAAGCTTCTAGCTTTATGCTGTGACTGTACAGCCTAGTTTGTGTCGGACCAGCTCGGAAACCCAAATTGTTGGTTTTCTCATACACAGGCTCAATTATAGACATTGAACTTATCAAAAAGTGCAAAGAGATTTAGTCCCCTAAACTGGTAACAAATGATAAACAATTAGGACCTAGCTCACTGACTAACATAATTTCAGGGCTATTGCAGCTGGTGACACAGCCACAGCTACATTGACAGTAAGCATACAAGATGAAAATGATAATTGGCCTATTATCCAGGGAACGTTCAACTCTGAGATCGACGAAGAGTTACCTGAGGGCTCTCTGGTGCCTTCCTCATTCACTGTTACTGATGAAGACGCTGGAGATGTTTTACGGTATACCCTTAGTGGTAGGTGTTCATTTGTTGACAATTTTTGCCAAGTTAAGTACGAATAAGAATTTAAAATCAATACACATAGTACAATGCTCGTGTTCGTTAAACGTATGTGCCCATTGTTCTACTTTTCGCTGTGTGGTATTATGGAAATTTGTTGTAATAATAATTTCGAGATTGTTCTAAATGTGACCAGGAATAGGTCTCAGTGATTTTATGAATACATTCGACATATTTTGATGAAAGACGGATGCTTATCACAATGCTTTTCCATTCAAAGATAATTTGTTTATGAACACAGCCCAAAATGACGGTTGAAATCGTACGTATTTCCACTAATAAAATATAAAGGTTTGATCCTTTGGAAGCAGTAAAAACATTCAAATTGAGATAGTATGGACTATATTGCGCAATTTCGGGTAATGAACCCTCGTCGGTAGCCCTTTTTAAACCGGCAACGAACGCCAGACTATAATTGTGCTGCAATTTCGACAATTTACACGAGGAGTCTAAATCAAAGTATTCTTACATGATTTGGTGCTTTTACAAAGTGAATATCGCGCAAATTAATTTGGTTTCAACCATTTTATTTTGGGCCGTATGTTCCGAGAGATTATCTTTACATGGAACAGCATTGCGATATGTTTTTCCGTTTTTCACTGACACTTCCAAAATCTGCTTACAGTATAAACAACTGTCTACTTTATTTCATCCCTTGGAGCGATCTCGAAATTGTCATTGTGACAAAATTTCACTACCTCTTTTTGGAGCTAGTTCCCACGTTTACCACCCGTACACCATCAGTACTATGTTTATTGTTGAATGAAAAGAATGCATTTGCAACTTTTCATTGTTACACGAGAAACGCATGAACTTATTAAACAAATGCTCTAAAGGGCTGCTGATTCATAAAGGGCTGATGCTAAAGGGCTGTTCATTACCCGAAATTTCGCAATATAGTCCATACTATCTCCCTTTGAATGTTTTTACTGCTTAAAAAAGATCAAACCTTTATATAATATTTTACATTTTATCTGTAGTTAAAGTGTTTAATAATCTTTCAGGGAACGGCGCCAGATACTTTTCCATAAATCACGATAATGGTGTGATAAGAACTGCACAAGTGCTGGACTACGAATCAGTGACAACGACGACATTCTTCCTCACAGTCACGGTGACCGACTTGGCGGGTCATGAAACAGAAGAAGATATCGCAATTTCTCTACGAAATATCAACGATAATCCGCTGACATTCATAAAACCTCCATCAAGCGGCGGTACTGCAATATCGGTATCTGAAACTGTTTCAATAGCGACGAATATCTACACTTTAGAAGCAGTAGATAATGATGGCGGAAATATTGTCTACCAGCTTGTTTCTCAAGTTCCACCAGATGTAACAATGTTTGAGTTGAACGGTGATACAGTTTCTACCAGTGGTGAATTTGACTTCGAGACCGGACCAAGAACCTATACACTCACATTCAAGTAGGTATTTCATTTCGGATCGGTTATTTCATTTTTAATCACATCACATCAACACCAAAGTAAACATAATGATCTCAGAGACCTCAAAATACACATATCCAATGTCTTTGGGCTGATTTAGTTTAGTCATGTGCATATACTCGTAAGTGCTTAGAGTAGATCCAACTACTGTCTTAACACCATCTTCCATAAACTGCATTTTTCAAAATCTCACTTTTCTGAAAACCCTCAAGAAAAATATGACCATATCACCATTTTGCATTCCATAAGTCTTACAAAATGCCAAAAACAAATTCGACAATCGGTTAACAAATACATATTTCATGCCAGAAAGTAATTTTACATTGGGCTTTTTCCATTGTAAAACATGTCAGCAAGGGAACTAAATATTTTCCCGGAAAAAATCTAAATTGATAATTTTTCATTTAAAATGCACCAAACCAAAACAAAATTGTAGTGTATGAATAGCTGAGCACCAAACTCTTAAAATTATTCCACAGATTTAGTGAACCGATTTTCAAACTTTTTGCAGCACTTTTTACGACTTTTAGGTTGCAAAAAGATGACCTAGTCATATTTTTTCTTGTAGTGTTTCACAAAAGTGAGATTTCGAAAAATGCAGTTTCTGAAAGGTGATGTTCAGACAGAAATAGTCCAGCATGCATCATATAATTTGAAGGAAAATGATAGAATACATACACTATAATTACTTATCCAACATTTCACATTTTACAGTGCATCTACAGACATAGAATGGACAACCTCTGTTCTCACCGTTCTTATCTCTGATGACAATGATGAAACACCTGTAATAACTGGAACCTTTACAGCCGATTTGAATGAAGAACGTCCAGTTGGATCGACTGTACCTCTAGCAATATCTGCCGCTGACGCTGATGCCGGCGATGAACTGAGATTTTCACTTAGCGGTAGGAATATATTTTTGTTTTCGTTATTTTGAATTCAATTGATGAGCAATAGTCAATTAGAATGCTTGTGTTTGCATTTATATGCTTGTGTATATATTTGTATTTACATATTTTACACATTCGCGGATAAAACAATTTTGTGTATGCAACAGAAGATTTTCAGGAACAAATGCAAGTTTCAATGAGAAGAATTCTGTCGATCGCCAAACAGAGTTATTTTTTGGATATGTATGAATTTTCAGGTGCGGACAGCAACTTATTTGATATTGACACAAAGTCCGGAACAATCACGACTAAAGAGAAACTGAATTATGATACTGCCACAAAAACTGAATTTGTGCTCACAGTCACCGTAACAGACAGAGCTGGTCAGTCTGCCACACAGACCGTCACGATTAATCTGCTCGGAATCAATGACAACTCTCCGGTTTTCTCGCCGATTACGTATTATAAAACGATACAGGAGAATACAGCGGAAGGTGAGTAATATTTTGAAGTCCGTAACACGATTGAAGACTCTAGCAAACTTATAAGTTGAGAAATGTATACACCATAAGAAGCACGACGAGGAACGTCACCATCTAAAACGTCACCATATTTAAAGTTTAAGATTAGACTGCTTCGGTTTTTTGTTTTATCGTTTTTAGCAAGTGTTCATGTAAATTGCTTGGTTTAAACACTAGTTTATTAATAAATTCACATATAGCAATAATGACAATCAATAAATCAAAGGATCAGAAAACAAGCTTCAAGGAAGCTTATATGAATCTTCTCCTAACGTGAAAAAATACACAATTGAACGAGTATCAAGAAATAATACTAACTAGATGTTTATACGTAGTGAAAAGAAAAAAAAAATGAAAGAAAAAGTCTAATACGGACTGCCTTTCTCGGTTTCGAAAAGTCCGTAAGAATCACATACTATTCGATATTATTCACTACGATATTGATATGCCATGACACTCGTCACGTGACCAATACGTAAAAAAAAAATCAATTTTTAGTTTTTTGCTTTAAATGATTGCTTTCAGTATCTCGAATGAGGATGTGAAACAAATTCGGGTTTGGAAGCCCAGAAATAAAGATGTGGGTTTTTTGCTGCAGCCCACATTTTGGTGCTTTCAAAAACATGCATTTTTGCACATTTTTGTTTAATCTTTTCAAGAAGAAATATTGATTTGTCATTCAGGAAGTCCAGCCCTTTAAGATGGTATTAAGTTTTAAAAGTTTGTTTGAAAAATATCTATACTAGACATTATTTTAAAATGAGAAAATATTAACTGGTGCAAAACTTCTTTTGATGAGTATATAAGCAATGAAGTTTTTATGTTCATAGAGCTATGGAACACAGCGGGCCATAGCTCCATGAACATCAGAAAAATGAAATTCATTTCTTAAAATGTTGCTATCGATAACACGGTGTGTCAAGCTACGATACTGTAATTGATATTTTGAATTTATAATCGAACAGGCACCGTGGTAGTAGAACTATTGGTATCAGATGCAGATGGTGACGCCGTTACTTTATCGATAGCATCTGGAGATTTGATATCCGATCGCAAATTCCAACTCGTTGACAAGTCGATCCAAACTACGTCCTCAGCTATAGACTATGAGAGTCTAACGAGTCAGGGTTATAAATATACTCTCACTGTGACTGCAACTGATGGTATCTACACTGGCACGGCTACAGTATATGTCACGGTAAGCTATCGACATTTGCCTAATCAAATTAGTTGTGACTTAATGTCATGTCGGGACGTTACCTCCGTTTTATGAGACTTCTACCCAACATTAGGATGTCATGGCACCAAAAATGTGTTTTAAAATATTACCACCCAAATAATCTAAGAAGGCTCATATGTATGGATGGTTTGACTTAAATCACTTTTCCGGGGCAGGCTCAGAGCGATTAACCGGTTATCATATAGCCAGACTGTACTTTATAAGCTTTGCCTGGAGGCTAAGTGGCTCATCTATTTCTCTTTGGTCCCATTTGGTGGGGAGCGGTTAATTTTACCAGGATTTCAATATTTGTTTATCTATGTGCAGAGGGATTGAATAAATGGAGGATCTTACACGAGTGGTCATTGCGAGTGAAACTTCGGAGAGTCTATCAAATTTCATAATTATGAAATGACCACGAGTGTAAGGTACTCTATTTACGTGTTAGTGTCACATTCTCTATTTATGAGTGTAAGATTCGATCTATCATACATATATGACTTTTATCCACTGGAAAACAGCGAAAGATATACGGAAACTTAGATCTATATTTTGTCTAGAAGTGATTATACTTAAGTTCTTTAAGTGTGGTCATGTACCTTAACTGACAACGATGCAAAGAAAACGCGATATGCTGCCCAATTTGTAAGGATTATGATAGAGAAAAAAGGTAAAAAACAAACAATGTCTTCGATAAGTACTGCAGCTGCACGTATATTGAGTTACTATCTAAATGCACGTTTTTAACCTGTTGTAGCATCAGTCGCACGCATTGCTTTTGTATCGTCGCGTAATACGTTCTCGATAGTCATATGTTCTCGATAGTTTTCGTTCTGTCGCGAAGATTTCCCTTTGATTGACGTCATACATTGCCTTGACCCCTTGTTTTGCAGGGCAATTAAAGTCCTCAAAGTTTTATCATATCTCAACAATCAGAATGCTTAAAGCAAAAGAAAATCTTTGTGATTCTACAACATTACATTCAACTTAGCCCTTTTCCGCTATTTCCAAATTTCTTATGCATTTGAACCCTAAAGTTCAAGTAAACTGACTCCTGGAACAGACATCCACTTTTCGTCTGTTTTATTTACACCATGATGCTATTATTAGATAAGTAAATTGCGCATGTCTTCCTTGCATTTTAAAAATACGGGAGCAAAAACGTGTTATGGGTTCTTACGTTGCAGTTTACAGGAATTCTTTCAGAAATTGTAAAAACAGTATGAATTGGTTTCCAAAAAGCAAATTTTGTGTGCATATACCCTTAAGGTTTTATAAGAGCTTATACGGTTGTGATAAGTAAGGTTTTCTGGTGTAAATGGCAGCCTGAGAGGGTGCAATTACGATGATTTTGTTGAGGGACATGTTCGGACAGAAGGCTACCTATTTACGGCACGAAGTCATTTCTCGGTGCATTAGTGGTCTAGTTAAGATTCGAACTTCTTGTTTAAAATCACATTTTACAATCTTCACTGCCTTTATACTGCGGTGTTGCATAATTAATATTAAAGCCATATGTCGCCATGATGCGCTCCCGTATAATTGAATTTTTTCCACTTAACCTGCGCGTGACAAATAAAATATGCAAATGTCTATCGAGATCATATGACGGGCCATTTGATTGGTCAAAATCAACACCATTGGGTCAAGGTCATATCTGTAAACACCCAGCATGGAGATCGGCATAGAATCGCCACTAAAACATTTAGAGAAAGAGTATCTGTCGACACGTTGAGAATGATTGAAGTGCGTTCAAAGTATTATGAACATTGGCCAATGATTCGCTTACGCTATCGAGAACATATGACACCAGGATATATCATCACAGACATGCAAAACATTAAGGCATATCGAACTGTTTTGTCTTTAGGTGGTAGGTCAACAGTCACTATCTTAAAATAATACACGAGTTACGTTACATAATTCGATCTAAAACAAGGAAAGTGAGATAATTTTATAAATACACAAATCAAAATGGGAACAAATAAAACAAATGATACAAAGGGAGTAGTCAGTTCACCGAGTCAACAGTTCTCCCGACTAGACAATCATGTTGCTGCATAAACAATACGATAACATTCTTATACAATATAGTATAGAAAAGAATTTAAGAGATTAAAAAAAAAAACTAGTGAATTTTTATTATTATTATTATTATTATTATTATTATTATTTTCAATTTTTGTTAAGATATACAAACACAGACAAGCTAAAACATAAATATTCTCAACCGCAACGTAATGAGATGCATTATGAGAAAAGAAAACTCTGCATATGCAAAACAAAGACGCAGGTCATTCGCCGTAATCGCGAAACTGATCAGTGCCTTTGTTTTTGCTACACGGTAAGTACAATTCCTCTACTTTCTAAATCCAAATTTCCCAGCTGCTAGTCATCTTCTGAACTTGTACAGCTCGGTTTTTGTCAAACCTGTTCTGAAACCACATTGTATATTTTCTAATGAGGCGGCTCTTATGTTTTCTTCTAACAGATTACCGGTGAAAACGAACACGGTCCCCAATGGGAAACGTTCAACTTGTCTCCAAGTCTGGCCGAAGATGCTGTAATAGGAACGACAGTCGTAACTATATTGGCTAGTGATCAGGACGAGGGCCCGGATGGTGTTATAAAGTATACAATCGACTCCATATCACCTTGTAAGTTAAACAAAATATTTCCCTTAGTTGAATTTGATTATCAATTTGATACATCAGTGTTATTTCAATGTTATAGTTTTATCATATTTTTAGTGAACTGTTATGTCTATCAATTCCGGTGTAGTAGTCCTTACATGGACGGCTTCCTATAGATCGTTCTTTTTCTCTGTCACCATCTGAACTTTGATACTAAAATATCATGACAGTCATAAAGCTGAAGTGTTTCCAACTTACTAGACAAATAGTTTTGCATAATTATCAAAGTAGTGCACAAATAATAAGAAGATGATTTTTCTACAAACAAAGATTATTAAGTATCTACAGTTACGCACGTTCATTTTTAGCTCCGTCCGGTCGACCAGTCGACGGATTATTCCATCTCGACGAAGACACTGGAGTGTTGACGACAAAAAGTAGCTCTTTTGATAGGGACATATCCACTGGGGGAGTTGAACGTTATAATATAGTTGTCAGAGCAACTGACCGAGAAGGTCAAGGACAATCCATTACCGCGACACTGGATGTGACCTTGACCGATGTAAATGATAACAGGCCGGTGTTTTCAAAGATTCTTTCTCTCGTTGAAATAAAGGAAGTGAACGCAGCAGGTTTGCTTATAATATTTTTGCTATCATGTTATCTATCTATTTAGTTATGTTAATATATTTCCTTGAAGTAGACTAAGTGTGTTTGATGAAACAAATAACCATACAGAGAGCATTTCTCCAACCGTTTTTGTGCCTTTGTTATCAGTGACAATGTTTGATACTCATTTAAGTACGGATGCTCTGCTTTTTCAGTCTGAAAACAAACATTTTCTTTCTCTTGTGGTTCAGATCAAATCTACTTTTAAATGACCGCACCAATTCATTTAAAACGGTAGATTAAATTATTTGTAGTCTCAAGATAGATTCATTCGTGTTATTTGCTTCTTTCCTGTTATTTATAGGGAAAACACATAAAGCAATTTATTATATAGCAAGTGATGAAATATAGAGAAATATGTATTAAATATAACCAATATTTGAAAAAAGTTATATTTTCACATGTGAAAATATAAAAAAGTTATATTTTCACATGTGAAAATATAAGATTTGGGAATACGCAAATTACGATTCCACCGTTTCATTTCTAATTTATACACAACTAAATTTTATAATCTATGCTATTGTTGACGCAATGAACGTTCACACACAATAACGACGTAATGACGTGACTTAATGACGTCATTTAAGATTTTGACGTCATATGCTTTAGCGCGCAACGTTACAATGACTACATGCAATATAATAAAAAGAAAATTCAAGTTTGTGTCGTGAATATGAGTTTTATTTCATCTCGTGAAGTGAAAAATTATATATTTCATTCGTGCCTTCGGCACTCATGAAATATAATTTTTTTTCACTTCACTCAATGAAATAAAACTCATATTCACTCCAAAAACTTGAATATCCTCTATTTATTTTAAACAGCAATATGCTACGCATACATGTTAACGCATTGTGTATATTTATTTAAGGTACACTTATTCAAGAACTGGAAGCAACCGATGCTGATGCCTCGTCAACACTCACCTACCACATAGACGGCACATCTTCGCCTTCGTCTTACAACACTTATTTCGCTATTGAAGAACTAAACAAACTTAAACTAAGGACAACTATAGACCTTGACGTAGCTGATTCTGTTGATACATTTCAACTAGTTGTGGTGGTTAAGGATGGCGGTAACCCCGAGTTATCAGGGACGACAACCGTGCTTGTGATTGTAGCTGCCGTAAATGAGAATACACCGGTGTTTACTGGTGCTCCTTATGGCTTAGATGTAAGTTTGCAACGAAGTGATATTCATAGACACACTGACCTGAGATTTTGAACATTGCCTGGATGAAACAAAACCCTGAGCGATACCATATCATTCAGAGTTTTCTGAATAATTATTCAGTTGGCATTGATTATACGAGCGTGCACAATAAGAAAATAACAGCAATTATACATATCACCCACCAAGCGTAAGCAAAAAGAATTGTGTGTTCAGCAAAATATGTATAGAAAATGTGCATCGATTAAGATTTATGCGCAGTGTTTATGCCCCCAACTTTGAAAAAGTTGGAAGGGCATATTGCTTTTGGCTTGTCTGTGTGTGTGTGTGTGTGTGTTTGTGGGTGGGTGCGTCTGTTAACTTTTGAACGGTGAATGCTAGGGTTTTGAAATTTCATATGCACATTCCCCATGAAAAAATAGTTGACCCATATTTTTTTCATGACCGAATTATGCCCCTTTTCTGAGTTATGTCCCTTTGAAAACAAAATTTGAAAATCTTGTGTGCAAGATATCTCAACAAGTATTTAAGCTAGAGCCTTCATATTTGGTATGTAGGTTGGGTCTGAGGAGTAGATCACCTGATTAACTTTTGAGAACTTTACCGCAAATTTTGACAAAATTACGGAATTTTGAAATTTTGATTATTTTTTCAGTTTTTCAGTGAAATTTGAAACTTTTAAACGGTGAATGCTAGGGTTTCGAAATTTCATATGCAAATTCCTCATAAAAAATAGTTGACCCGTATTTTATTTTTCATGTCCGAGTTATGCCCCTTTTCTGAGTTATGTCCCTTTGAAAACAAAATTTTAACATCTTGTGTGGAAGGTATCTCAAAAAGTATTTAAGCTAGAGCATTCATATTTAGTATACTGGTTGGGGCTGAGAAGTAGATGACCTGATTAACTTTTGAGAATTTTCTGTCAAGTTTTGACAAAAATACGGAATTTTGAAATTTCGATTGATTTTTCGACTTTTCGGTGAAAATTGAAACTTTTGAACGCTGCATGCTAGGGTTTTGAATTTCAGTATACAGATTCCTTATGAAAAATAGTTGACCCATATTTATTTTCATGTCTGAGTTATGCCCCTTTTCTGAGTTATGTCCCTTTGAAAACAAAATTTGAAAATCTTGTGGGCACGATATATCAAAACGTATTTGAGATAGAGCCTTTATATTTGTGTATACTGGTTGGGGCTGAGAAGAAAATTACCTGATTAACTTTTGAGGACTTTCCGTCAAATTTTGACAAAATAACTCAATTTTGAAATTTTTACTCCATTTTAACTTGTCGGCATAAAGCTTACATTCTCTGTTTCTGGATCGAGGTCAAAACAGAGGCAACCGAACAGTTTCTACAGGAAATTAAATTTCACTTCATTCAAATGAAATAAACAAACCCTACAATTTTTCTTGTGTGCACGATATCTCAAAAAGTATTTGAGCTAGAGCCTTTATATTTGGTAAACTGGTTGGGGCTGAGAAGAAAATGTAACCTGATTAACTTTTGAGGACTGTCCGTCAAATTTTGACAAAATAACTCAATTTTGCAATTTTTACTCCATTTTAACTTGTCGGCTTAACGCTTACATTCTCTGTTTCTGGATCGAGGTCAAAAAAGAAGCAACCGAACAGTTTCTACAGGAAATTAAATTTCACTTCATTCAAATGAAATAAACAAACCCTACAATTTGCCAGTTTAAGGACAAACATACAGTTGGGGACAGAGTGTTTTACAAACACCCATTTCTAGTTTATTATTACATTGCACCACTTTCAGCTATCAGAGGGAACAAGTGTTGATACAGATATTCTAACGGTGAAAGCTAATGATGGCGACAGTGGTACGGATGGAGAAGTTTCGTATTCTATTGAAGGTACATTTAAAACAATATTTCACTGAAGGTAAACGGATAATGATCACGAGTACTTGATTCACAGCTGAGAAACACGTGGTATTGTTTACATACAAACAGATAAATGATCGGGTGACGCACAATGAAATTCTGTCCAAAGTTGAGATGAGAAATTCGAGTTTTCTCCAATAACGTTTACTCAATTGACTGATTGATAGGTGCAGTCAATGCTGAAATTGAAAGTACAAGTAGGCAAAGATCAGGAAAAGGCGCAATCAGAAAAAGACTTCCACTCCAAAAACCAAGGTGGGAAAAAACCAAACTAACAATCAGGTACTTACACCATGAAAACATTTCGTAAGCCGAATGAGCAGCTATTTTCCCAATAGGTGGCCACTCAGTTACCTTAACTTAACTAAAAATATGCAAACATACATAAGGCGCCAACAGCACAAAAATATTTTAAACACCAAGACATAAAACAAAAAGAACCACCACAGAAGTATCGACTTGGAACGATCAGTAACACAAAGTTACTGGCGGGTTTAAATCGATTTTACACGGCCGTAACCTCACCCTCAGCTTCTGCAGTGGTTCATAACATTTAGTTAGTTGAATGAAACTAACATAAGGAATCCAGGTTATTTCGTTTTCGCAAACACTTCCGCCCCATGATTATATAGTACTTCCAATACAGTAACATTGAAGTGTTTGCGAAAACGAAATAACCGGGATTTCTTATGTTATTTTCTTTCAATAAATGTTCAATTTCTGTATTGACTGCACCTATCTATCCGTCAGTAGAAGAAACGCTGCAGGAGAAAACTCGAAAATCTAACTTCAACTGCGTTCTCATTGTAGTGTGTGTAACCCGATCATTTATCCGTGTGTATATAAACAATACCACGTGATTCTCAGTAGTGTGATTGTTATGTTATTTGTTTATGACTTTGTCAGTCAAAACAATTATTGTCGAGTTTTTGAATTGTTTAGCAAGGGATTAGTCATGCAGTCTATAGAATTAATAGTACTTCTTCTTAAGAGAGAACCTTATTTTCGCGAGGCAAAGGATTCGCGAAAATTAAGTTCTTGAGAACATTTCCGAATAAAACCATTAACAACTTCCTACTGACTTTATCAAAAGAATATGGCGCCACGACGCCGTACAATCTTATCATTACAATCCAGCCGGCGATCCCGACCACCAGTTTACCATTGATCCTTCAACGGGTGTCATCAAACTTGCAAAGCCACTAGACTATGAGACAAAAGCACAACACCTACTGACAGTAAAAGCAGCTGACGGCGGAACTCCAGCTGAAGAAGCTTCGACAACAGTGACGATAAATGTGCTTGACGAGAACGATAATTTACCGACTTGTGATGAACTGTCTATTGTTGTAACCATTCCTGAGACTCGGGTGCAGGGCGATTTGGTAAATACGGATTTATCATTTTAATTAAAAATCATACATATTTGTATATTGTATGATGATGAATAACCCCTCAAATGAGAAAACCAACAATATTGGTTTCAGACCAGGTCCGACATAAACCAACCTGTACAATCACAGAAGCAGGTTAGAATCTTGAAATTTCGGATTTAAGAAGAAGAGGGATAATTCTATCGGTTACCGCGAAGCTGGTCTGCGCCTTTGTTTAGCATATGCAAATTGTTGGTTTGCTGTTGCGATGGCTCAAATCGTTATTATCAATGGATTCATAATGCTTTGATAGTTCGTCTCTCACTAATGAGAAAGACCATCATTATTTCTTGAATAGTGCTGATGTGTGTTGGTGAGTTCTTTGATGGCTGACTAGGCCAATTCTGGCTCTAAACTGTCGGTTGCAAGTAGAGCAAGTCAATGTCATAGAGTCTGATGGTGGCACATTTGTTTTGGCTTTGCGCTCTCTTCGCTTTCTTTCAGCTTCACAGATTCTCTTCTTTTCATAAAGAGCTGCTCCTTTGTTGATGAGACCTCGCCACTTTGATCGCTCCTGTGCAGTCTGTTCCAAGGACCCCATTGGTATTTCGAAATCCTTCAGAGAGGCTTTGAGGGTGTCTTTGTAGCGTTTCTTCTGGCCACCTTGAGAGCGCTTTCCCTCCTGTAGTTCTCCATAGAAAACTTTCTTTGGAAGTCGCGCATCAGGCATTCTTATAACATGGCCAGTCCATCTTAGCTGTGCTAGCTTTGCCTACTTGTACCTTTTTAAGACTGTATGCATGCTTTGCATCCCTGCTTTCGTCAGGACCTCTGTGTCTGGAATCTTGTCCTGCCACTTGATTTTTAACAACTTTCTCAAACAGCTTAAGTGGAAATGGTTAAGTCTCTTTGCATGGCGTTGGTATACTGTCCAGGTCTCACATGCATACAAGAGGGTTGGCAGTACCACAGCCTTGTAGACTTTCAGCTTGGTGTCAAGCTTGATTCCATTTCGCTCCCAGACATTTGCACGGAGTCGTCCGAATGCCACACTAGCCTTTGCAATTCTGGCAGTGATCTCATCATCAATATACACTGCTCTGGAGAGAGTGCTTCCCAGGTAGGTGAACTTGTCAACAACTTTCAGTTTTTGCCCATTCACAGTGATGGTTGGTTCATTATATGGCTTTCCGGGCGCTGGTTGGTGTACAACCTCTGTCTTTTTTGTGCTGATTGTGAGATCATAGTTATCACATGACTGTGAGACTTGATCCATGGCTCTTTGCATTTTTGCCTCTGTGCTGGCATTCTTATCCATATCATCTGCATAGAGGAGCTCATCTAGCACATCAGTCTGGACCTTAGTTTTGGCTTGCAACCTTCTGAGGTTGAATATGTTGCCATCAAAACGGTACCTGATTGGAAAACCAGTGTCACTGTCCTGAAAAGCATCCATAAGCATGGCAGAAAACATCATGCTGAACAGTGTTGGTGCCAGAACACAGCCTTGTTTGACCCCATTTGTTACTTCAAATGGTTCAGAGAACTCTCCATCATTTTGCACACGTGCCTGCATGCCATCATGAAACTGCCGCACCATTGCTATGAATCTGGGTGGACAGCCAAACTTGGCCATGATTTTCCAGAGTCCATCACGACTAACAGTGTCAAAAGCTTTGATGAGGTCAACAAACGTCATGTATAGATCTACATTCTGTTCTTGGCATTTCTCCTGAAGCTGTCTTGCTGTGAAGATCATGTCTATTGTCCCTCTGTCTTTTCTGAATCCACATTGACTTTCTGGGATAAGTCCCGTCTGATCAAGATGAACATTCAGACGATTCAACAGAATTTTTGCAAGTATCTTCCCAGCAATTGATAGGAGGGAGATGCCTTTGTGATTGTCACAGACTTGAGGATTTCCTTTCCGCTTTTATAGGTTGATTATGGATGCATCCTTAAATTCTTGTGGGATAGCCTCCTTTCTCCACATACAGTGAAACAACTCTGTCAGTTTCTCTGCCGAGGGTAGCCCCCCAGCCTTCGGCAGGAATTGCATCTGCACCTGGGGCTTTGCCAGATGATAGTTGTTGAACTGCTTTTCTTGTTTCCGTAACGGTAGGAAATTCATCTAACAGAACATTGCACTCTATCTGTGGAAGTCTGTCGATTGCATCCTCATTGATGCTTGATGGTCGATTAAGCACACTATTGAAGTGTTCTGCCCACCTTTCCAAGATAGCTTCTTTATCTGTGAGAAGAGTGTTACCATCTGCACTGAGCAATGTGGTGGCTCCAGAACTCTTTGGACCATAAATGGTTTTCAGTGCATCATGAAATTTCTTCATGTCCTTTCTATCCGCAAAAGACTGAATTTCTTCTGTTTTCTTCCTCAGCCAGGAATCTTGCATGTCCCTAAGCTTGGTCTGGACTGTCTTACAAATGTTGCTGTAGGCTGCTTTCTTTGATACTGAGCTAGTATCATCTTGATGTGCCTTGTGCAATCGGTGCTTTTCTTCAAGAAGCCTCTGAATTTCGTCATCATTCTCATCAAACCAGTCTTGATGTTTGCGAGATGGATGGCCTAAGGTGCTTGCAGCTGAAGAAAGAACTGTTTTATGGAAAACTGTCCAGTTTTCTTCGGGGTCCTCTGAACTGAGATTCATTGCATCCAGTTGGTTGCAAATGTCTGTTAAGAAATCTTGTCTCATGCTGTCTTTATTCAGCTTTGAGACATCCAGTCTCTTAGGAGCTTTCTTGCCTTGAGGTCGCCTCGCAGGCTGTATTCTTAGGTTGAGTTTGCTGACAACCAGTCCATGATCTGTCCAGCAGTCTGCACCACACATAGTCTTTGTCACTTTAACATCCTGCCTGTCTGTTCTCCGCACTATGACATAGTCTATGAGATGCCAGTGTTTGGAACGGGGATGCATCCAGGATGTTTTGTTCCTATTAGGTAGACGGAAGACTGTGTTGGTGATTAGAAGGTCATGTTCAGCACACTTCCTGAGAAGCAAGAGACCATTGCTGTTGCACTTTCCAACCCCTTCTGGACCTATAACTCCTTCCCAGGTCTGGTGGTCTGTACCCACTCTGGCATTAAAGTCGCCAAGAAGGATAAGCTTGTCTGTGCGGGGTGTTGCAGAAATAACATTGTCTAGGTCATCATAGAACTTGTCCTTGACCTCATCTGGATTGGTCATTGTGGGTGCATAAGCACTGACAATAGTTGCATGTTTATTGCCTGACAGAGGAAGTCTCAATGTCATTAGACGGTCATTAATGCCTTTTGGCAATCCTGACAGCTTACCAACAAGTTCTGTTTTGATGGCAAAGCCAACTCCTGCTTCACGCCTCTCTTCACTTTTGCGTCCACTCCAGAAGAAGGTGTATCCAGCACCAACTTCTTTGATCTCCCCAACATCTGCGAACCGAGTCTCACTCAATGCAGCTATCTGTATATCATACCTCCCAAGTTCTCTGCCCACAAGGGCCGTTCTACGCTGTGGTCTATCTGACCCAGCATTGTCCATTAAAGTACGCACATTCCATGCGCCAATCCGTAAGGGGATTACGCTAGCTTTTTTCTTTGTATTTCGACCGCTTAGGGGGATCCCCGCTGATCGCGGTTAACCAGCCAGGGGGTTTGAAGCAGGCAATTGTTTAGGGCACCTTTTCTAGCCCCTTCCCCATGCTACGGGGGTGAGCAGTGCGGTCCTAAATAGGTCTGCTCAGTCACTCAGCCGACTGCCGAATTCTTCTTACTGCTTCTCCTCACAGAAAACGACCATTAGAACTGAGCCGCCTGTGTGCAGGTCTGCAACTACAGCTCCCAGTGTGTCCTACACCTGCTGCTTCGCCACTCGCCCATCGCCACAGGACTTTGTAGGTATGTGGGTGCAAGTGTGATGAAATTGTTGTGTATGCAAGTGCTTGTGTGTTGAGAAATAAGATGACATGCGCTATGAAATTGGATTATAGTGAGGAAGAGGTGCGCAACGTCAACCTCACTCTCTAGTCCTCGCCCAGCTGCGCCCAGAGGCAAGACACAGGTCAAGACGTCTGGAGTTGGGTTTGGATGCAGTGGATGACCGTAACATCTTTAGTGCCTTGTCACGCTCTGCATGTTCCACAACATGTTGCTGTATCGCTTTCTGAACCGTTGAATCAGGTGATTTCTTCCGCTCCATCTACCGAAACAGTCTTTGCATATCTGGACTAGGCATATCCAGACACACAGGTTTGATTTTGGAGTTTCCTTCTCCTAGATGAATTGCTGGCCACAGCTGAAGAGCTCCATCTACCCTTTCTTAGGTTTTGTTTAGAGACCTGTAAACTCCTAGGAGGACTGTCAACCAAGACTAATGAGTTCCCCCTGCCCAGCTAGATTTTTGTGTAGAGAACTAGCTTAACTCCTAGATGAGTTGCCTTCCAAGGCTAACGAGCCCCATCTGCACCGCATGACAACAGGTAGTACTGATTACATGTTACAGTAGCAGTTAAACTGACCTGACAGTTTTAAGCATATACGATAGACTAACTGTCGTTGTTTCTATAAACCATGCATCTAAAGCGGTACTGGCTTCTAGTATAATCATGACGTTTTAATGCATTGATCACACGATTAATTTTGCAAACATTCCAGCAATTATTCTTGTCAAATGTAGGTATACATCTAAAATAGTTCCAGGCTCTAAAGTGACTCGAAAAACGTTTTGCTTCATGCGATCCTACCATTTTTCTTGCAGGTTACTCAAGTATCGTGCGAGGATGCTGACACTGACACTGTGTCCTATAGAATAAAGTCTGGTGATAATACGGTCTTTGATATTGATAGTGATTCCGGGTTGATTACACTTTTGAGAGGTAAAGGGTGTTACGAAAGCTCGTTCCGTAATTTACCACATGATTTGAAAGCAATTTATAGACAAAAACTAACTAAATGATGCATTATCTATAAATGTCTTGTTTTCTCAGATACAATATAGCATTTGAGACGCTGTCTAACGTCGATTTGCTTCACAGATTTATACTTTCTATTGATACTTTATTTCTCAAATTTGGAAATAATTCGAATTTTTGAAACGTTTTTAGATATTTTGACATTCGATTTTTGTTTACAGATTTATAATTGGGGGCAACGATATTATAAATGATGAATGAGTAGTCCATTTATGCTTTATTCATTAAATTATAGAGGATGTTTACACATTGGTCTTGGCATGGCAAAGACATTTTTCTACTATACCCCCATTTTTGTGTAAAAGTTCAAGGGTTAATAAATGGGTACCAGTGTTTGATAGCCATTTTGTTCATGATCAGGTATCTGATTTAAAACATATTTATTTTTGTCTGTCCATATACATCAAATTGAATAAAAATAATTCTGAGATCCTTTAAGAGCAATGGGCATATTAATGAGAAAGGTGATGGCCCATACCGCGGTTTCGGCATTCAAGTCTCTTCAGTGACCCTTTAGATTTGGCAACATGGAGCCAAAAAGAATTACTGTAATTTTGCAACTTTCAACAGGGTAGTCGATACAAAGATTAGTACAATCAACTGATTCCTCAAAATACCCTCTTTGATCTCAAATGAAGTCTTGTTTTCTCATTTTTTGGTTTTGGAGCATTAATATCAAACTATCAGGAAAGCACTTTTTGTGCAAGACGACCATTCCGAACACCCTTTAATACTGTATTCTGACAGCGAACAATACAATTCTGATATGATAATGCAGTTGACTTGATTTCGTTCTTGGCACGTTATTGGATTTCATCTAAGTTAAGTTTAAAGAAAGTAAAAACAGTCCCATGCCGAGTAATGTTCAAAGAAAAAACCTCAAAAAGTCAAAGTCAAAATTTATTTAAATCGGATTGTTCTCTTAACATCATCCAAATTCTATGAATATGATTTGTCAAAGCGACCTCCAATTCTATACACAAAATTGATGTGCTTGCATATTAAGTGTGGTTATTTCAAATCAAACATGCTTCTTGTATGTAAAATACAGACTTAAATGTATATGGAATCGTGTGTCAATAGTCACAAAGAAAAAGTCGAATTTCGGACCACTGCATTAATACGGGAGCCCTGAAAACATATTTTTTTACATATTTTTTCCATTTAATGTCGTAGCTGTGGACTATGATTCGGGAGAGACGTTCTTTCGACTGGTCATTAGTGTAGACAGTGGGGCTGATACCCTCGAAGTCTCTGTGGCCGTTACAGTATCACCGGTTAACGAGCATACACCGGTGTTCAATGTCCCAGATACAGTGGTACTGAGGGAGGATGTAGCCGTGGGAACAACAATCTCGTCGCTAATAGCAACAGACCGAGATGCTGTACCACATGCTATCGTTAAATATCAATTAGCATCAGGTATTTTTTTTTTCAAATTACTTAAAATTATCAATTGTGTCATAATGTAAACGTGTAACTGTTTGAATGCACGAATGTTATTAAGATTTCGAAAGAGGCTAATTACTTAAGAAAAAAAAGTAATTATTCGTTTGAGGGCGTACATATTCGAATTGGCCAGTTAATATTTTTCAGAGTAGTTGTAAGTCTACATAAATGTATCACAGTTATTTACCGTGTCAAAGTTTAACATCAACATACTATTTACACTTGCATTTATTCAGTTTCGAACGGCGGGGACGGGTTATTCCGTATTTCCCAATCCACTGGTGTCCTGAGGCTAACCAGCAGCCTAGACTATGAAGCAATACAGGCGACTGACAAACAGTACGTCATACAAGTACATGCAATAGATGGAGGCAGTCCAGTGGCGCTAACGGTAAGATAGTTTTTGTGAATTTATGATTTCAGTTTATTATTTTTTATATCACGATAATTTCTTTTCGGACACAAAGTCACTGCAGAGCGATGAATTGGCGAATAAGAACGGTAGCATTACATGTTAATACACTTGTGATTTTACATATATGTACTTACTTTCGTACTGAGTCTCTCTATGTATGTAAATGTAAATACATTGCGTGTTCTCATATACTAGTATGCAACTGCAGACTACGACTTGATGACTCCATTGATTTCAAACGTATACACAACTTTGCCAAATCCAACCATTCAGACTGATACACTGAAAACCAGCGGACTTATACGTAAAGCATACCAAGTTAAAATTCTTCGCGAGAAGGTGTCTTTGAATTTGAGTTAACCAACGCCGAAAATTCTGTTAACTACAGTCTTGATTAGCGTTGTAAAACGATGGGCAATTCTATTTTATTCAGGGAACTGGAACATTGACCGTCAGTATTCAGGACATTAATGACAACTATCCTCAGTGTGACGAGACTTCATACATACTCACACTACCAGAAGATACAGGTGGGTATTTCCAAAGTATTTAATATGACTACGCATTGTTAAGAAATTATGTAAAAAAATAAATAATTGGAAACACCCACAATTATACACCAGATGCAGTTATATAGAGGGATTCTTTTTGCAAGCGCATGTAAAAATGGAATACACTCCATTATAGCATACCATATTGTACAGTAAAATTATATATTTCTTCAGAACAATGTATCAATTGTTTCTATGAGAAAGTCGAGACTCGGATGCTATCTAAGATGAATTGAAATATATACATAGTTTTACATGTATTCAAAGCTTAAAAGTGGTGCTAGAGCGGTTTATTCATTTTACGGAGTGACATGTTTTCCTGATGGTGTTTCCTCTCCGCATGACACTGATAATTCTAACAGGCACATTGCCATAGTAACATTACGACATTTACAACCGTATTAAGTATACATATGACATTTTAAGGCAATAGCCTTGCATAAGATCCTTTTCTTTCTATAAAGGGAATACAAAAACGTAAGCATGTAAATTATTTGTTTGCTAAAATATACAATAAAACATAATGCCAATAACCTTACCACAAACCTTCCATTTTATAAGAGATCAGAAACAGACAAAAATCGTCTTATCACAATTTATTTTCTTTATATGCTCACTGCTCTTTAAATATGACAGGTTTTATATTCTATTCAAAAATCACCAAAAGGTCAGCAAAACATCTTCTCGCTTTGAATGTTTTACTGCTTCTAAAGGATCTAACAATCATTTTTATTATCAACAAGGTTTTCAATTTGAAACCAAATGTTACTTTTTGTTAAATCAATGGCCAGACAAAGGCGACTGTTTGTCTTGTTCTTGAGAAATACCATCTGTACATGAATAACTGTGAACAAATTTTGAATTCTGGTTTTGTTGGTGATGATTAGAAACCTTTTAGCTATGAAGTGTCGACTGTAACTGACGGGTACTGAATACTTTGGTACATGTAGTTGGTAGTGCTGCTTTACATTGTCCGGTGAAATAGTTTGTTTTAGTCTTTTTTATACAGTGGAGACGCTGGCTTTTTATTTTGTAAATCAACAAATTTGATTGACCATGCTTTCTAAATAAAGATTGTCAAATTGTCAGAAGGTCATCGAGGTACCTGGAAGTCGAATTAAAAGCCCCGACAACAGTTTGATTGTCATGGTTAAGAGACGAATCCATGAAACATCTTTCGCAGCAGTACAAATAAAATCAGATGAGCGCAATTTGTACCCAGATATGTTAAACA
Organism: Rugalucina vietnamica; assembly: GCA_964017185.1. NCBI lineage: Eukaryota > Metazoa > Mollusca > Bivalvia > Lucinida > Lucinidae > Rugalucina > Rugalucina vietnamica. The sequence goes on along the minus strand of OZ024875.1, from coordinate 57,046,772 downwards.
GTTTGCTGTACTATGTTAAAGCGAATCATTACAGGGGCCTTAAGAAATAGATGGGCTGCTTGTGCCTCCAGGCAAAGCTTGTACAATGCTGACTGGCCATCTGATTACTGGTTAACCGCTCAGGTTTGAGCCTGCCCAGGAAAAGTGATTCCAAGTCCAACTATCCGCATATATAAGCTCTTTTGGCTTTGTTGGATTGTTATAATTGAAGCACTTGTTGGATGTCATGACATCCACATTTTGGGTAAGAGTCCCATAAAGTGGAGGCAACGTCCCGACATGACCTTAGCTGTTGACTGGGACGTTAAGCATCAACTCAAACAAACATTTACATGTAATAAAAAGGGTGACCGCAATGCAATATACAGAATTCTTTTTCAGCATTAAAAATTGAAAATTGCATTGGAAAAATTTTGATATTTTTCTTATTTTTGCTTAAAACATAGATTGTGGGTACACGTTAGAACCGCCTTGGCGAGGCGGTTCTAACGCGTACCCACAATCTATGTTTTAGAGCAAAAATAAGAAAAATAGGTAAACCCATGCAAACCCCAGTTTTGCTATATAAAAGTGGGGTATAAGGGGGTATACATTACGCGGACATGTTTTCCTGATGGCCTTGTTAAAGACCGAACTACTCTCTAAACAGTTACCATGTTCAGTGAAAGCATTTCACTGTACAACCTGACAAACCTTTGCCCGTTGAATGTGTTACTGCTTCTAAATCGTCGTACTATTAAAATTATTAGATATATCTAAAATACAAAATCACCAATAGCCAAAATGTCGAATGATTTTGTTTCGCACCGCACATACATTCATCAAAACGCATTCCAGCCGTTTCTGGTTTAATACTTTCAGCTGTCGATCATGTTTTGATAGCCGACTTCGGATGTTTTGATGACGACGCCGGTACAGTGCTGCAATATTCCTTAGACCCGAACTCACAAAACTATTTTAGACTGGACGATTTACCAACAAAACAATTGGTTCTTGGCGGTAAGTGTGAAACTGTTTTTACTTTGGAATTAGATTTACTTACGTTTAATGTAACGGCCATTATATACTTGTGCATTTCCAAAACAAGACGTTACATTTATTACATTTGTATATGTACGAGGTTTAATAAAAAAAGGAAGATATGAGCCGCCACATGGGAAAACCAACAATCTGCATAGGCGAAAACAAAGGCGCAGATCAGCTTCGCAGTAACTGCGAAGCTGATCAGCACCTTTGTTTTCGCTACACGGATAGTACAATTCCTCTTCTACTTAAATCCGAAATTTCAAGCTTCTAGCTCTTTTCTGTGCTTGTACAGGTCGGTTTGTGTAGGACCTGTTCGGAAACCACATTGTTGGTTTTCCCACGAGGCGGCTCATATAGCGCAAATACTTTGAACGCTCCGGTTGACCTCTGACATAGATAAATATTTGTTGATCGGACTGCTTAAATACGTATGTTTTTAGTCATACGACTCTTTGATTGTAAACCATATATGACCATATGCTTCACATGGCACTGAAAAAAATGTGTAAAACAAATAGGTGCCCCTTTTCTAGTGTTGACAAAACTTTGTCACGTGTGGTCAGCCGGAACGGTTAAAGTATTTGCATTATACAATTAGAAGTTCATATTCACTTTATTCAGTAAACATTTCGGCTAACTTTTTATCTCCTTATTGAAGCCCAATCAAAACATCTAAACGTGTTGGGACGTTAAGAATTAGTCTATCCGTTGCAATTATTGTCTGACTGTTTTATGTTAAAGGCCACAACTGAATTAAGTCGAAAAGTATCACTTCTAAGGAATATCAGAAATTAAGTAGATATAAAATCCTTCTTAATTTTAGCGTCCTTGAATTTTGATGTGATAAACAGCTACAGTGTGATTTTAACGGTCAGTGATGGACTGCATGATACAGAGATCGATATTGACATTTCCATAACTGACGTAAACAATGGACCTCCAACGTTTCCACTAACGCAGTACACAGCTAACATTTTGGAAACGGCCAACATCGGAACATCTGTGATTACTATAATAGCAACAGATCCAGACGCAGATTCAAGTCCGTTTGGAAAGCTGATTTATACTCTGACTGCTAATCCCGGACTGAAATTCAATATTGATCCGAATGGGGGACAGGTAACTCTAGCTGGGAAAGTAGATGCGGATGTGTTAGATGAATATATTCTCGTCATTCAGGCTGCAGAGGAAGGGGGAGATTTTACAGCTACTGCAACTTTGACTGTCAATATTGATGATGTTAATGATAATGAACCAACGTGCTCGCAGTACTCATTTAGTGTATCTCTTAGCGAACTAGAAACAACGCCAGTCCCAAAGGTCATCTACACTCTTAATTGTAACGACAGAGACAGTTCAAGTGTTCTACAATATTCAATTGCCAGTGGAGATTCAGCTTTATTCCAAATGAACCAAAATGACCTACGGCTCATAGCATCAATAGACTACGAAACCATAGTCACTGATTCCTATGAGGTTGTGATAGCCGTGACTGATGGTGATTTTACTGTTCAGGTGTCTGGTGTTGTTACTATTACTGGAGACAACGAATTTAGTCCTGTCTTCAGCCAAGGTAGGATGGGGTTTCAATCAATTAGTGCACATTGTAAATCGCAGCCCGTAAAACATGCTGACTGTATTTCTTCATTAATAATATGACAGTCGTTTAATGTATTTTGTGATGCTTAATACTGCCCCCCCCTCTCTCTCTCTCTCTCTCTCTCTCTCTCTCTCTCTATCTCTCTCTCTCTCTCTTTAAGTCCACATTGTGTATGAGGTGTTTGTTTTATTTAATTGTGTCAATTCTTTTAGTATTTATTCTTACTTACATTCCGCTTCAAAATATAACATTTAAATGTAAATAGGATCAAAAATTATTGGAAACAGAATGACAACTGGTTTACTTTTTCTAGCCAACGGAAAATTATTTATGACTCTTTTACTTTTGTTACTGTTTTCTAGCAACCTACCAAGTAACTAAAGCGGAAGATACGGCACTGAGTTCAGTCATTGCAACAGTATTAGCGACGGATGGTGACCGAGGAGACATAGTGACATATTCTTTACTATCTTCATTTGATGAGTTCAAAATCGAGCCAAGCAGTGGCAACATAATATTGGTTGGCAGTCTAGACCGTGAGACAAGGGATAGTTTTGAGCTTGTAGTACGAGCAACAGATGGGAATAGCAGCGTGACTGCAACTGTAGAAATAGCGGTTTCTGATGTTAACGATCATACACCGACTTTTAATCCAACATCATACAGGTAGGTATATATTTTTAATTATTTCCCGTTTGTTGTTTTAGCTATGGAAATTGATGCTTATTTAAATGTCAAATATTTCTTTAACGGTTAAACACAAAAACATTACCATACATCAACAAGAGTAAAACTTAATTAGATGTGATGATAATTTTAGGGCATTGGCATGATAACTTCATGAATTAATTATGTGTTTGTTTCAGTGAAACTATACCAGAGAACACACCTGCTGATCAGTCCATTAAGCTAGTAACTGCAGTGGATCATGACGATCCAAACGGACCTGGACTTTATGGGCTTATTCAGTATTCTCTCGTGGGTATGTTAGTTTATTTTGCCCTAGCCCATCCGGGCCTAAAGAAATAGATGGTACACTTCCGACTGATCACCTGATTACTGGCTGACCGCTCAGGTCTGAGCATGCTCAGGAAACATGTTCAAGTCATACATCCATATTGTTAAGACTTTTGTGGCTTAGTTAGATGGTCATATCTGAAATACTTGTTGGATGTCATGACATTCACTTTTTCGGTAAAAGTCCCATAAAATGGAGGCAATGTCCCGACAGAACATAGCTGTTGAATGGGGTGTTAAGTATCAATTCAAACCTTGGGGGGGGGGGGGGGTAACTACCTATATATGACGTAGTAGGGATGTGCCGCCCGAATAGCCGCCTTTTTCAGCCTCGCCAGATATATGAATAGGTTACCTTTTTCAGTCAAAATATATGAATAGGTTACCTTTTTCAAGTCAAAATATATGAATGGCCCCATTTTTCCATTTTTATTCTATGAATGACCAAATTGTTTGGACATCCATGTTTAAGAGCACTTTTTTGCTGACATACACAGCTCAGAAAGTCGAAATATTTGTATATAATTATGTATAGGTCAAAAGGATCTCGGAAGATTTCTTTAGTGAGATTGCCCAAGAAATCTTCAAAATCTCAAGTTCCAGGCACTTAAATGAAGTTTATTACAGTCGAAAAGTAAGTTTATGTTGTATTTAGACATGTAATGTTGTGTGTAGGTCAAGAAGTGACTACTTTAAAAATTGGACAAAATCTTTGAATTTCATATAGGAGCATATAGGAAATAGGAAACTTTTTATAAGTCCACGTTTCCCCCCTTGCCCAATCAAAATATTTTGAACACAACTGTGTTTTTGTAAAGGACATATTATATCTAAAAGTCATGTTTGGGCAAGGGGGGAAGGCTGTCAAAAAGCCCCAAAACCGATAAATGGGCTCAGCTCTATTATTTGTAATGTACCAAGGCTATAGAAATATACTGTATATGTATGTTCTACCTGAATGAACAGACTATCTGTCCTATTTTAGTAGGTAAACACATTAAGTGTACACCTTACAATGCATATAAATATACTGTGCAAAATATGTTTCTCAATTTTTGACGGTTTATGTTGTATTTGAGATGTACGTCCGTGGACTTAAAACCTAACGTTACATAAGCAACACACAACTATAGGTTTTACCTTAATTCGATACATGCAAGTCTCTGTCAGAAGAACTTCCCTAATGTCTACAAACATATGGAGTCACTGTTCAAAGTAAAAGTTGCTTAATATTTTTGCATAGTATAATTAAGGTACAGGTTTTTGCAAAAGTGATGGGCAGTGTCATTTAGAATTATAAATCTGATAAACATGATGTACCAGTTATTAGTCCATAAATAGTTTCTACCCACTATTTTAGGTTGCAATAAGCATATTGTAGTATTTTCTTGATATTCTATGGCAAACAAGTTGTTTTCTGACAAAATAATTTTTCGAAAAAATCTGACCCTCTCCCCCTTTGGCACAGATTTATGCTGCAGGTATGTAACATCAAAAGGTTTCCGCCATGTTGTTGCATCACACAAACCTTTTATTTTACGGAGAATGCAACATTTTTTCTATAAGATTAACAAAGAAGCTGCCAGAAACACTCAAACTTTGGGCGGAAAACCTATATTTTCTTCCGAGATCCTTTTGTACAATCAAATATATGAATAGGTCACTTTTTTCGAAGGCATGATATATGAATAGGTACCTTTTTCGATTACCAGATATATGAATAGGGTATGTTTTAAAGTATCGGGCGGCACGTCCGTACCAAAATTACCTCCGAGTTACCCCCCCCCCTCCCGAGAAACAAACAAACAAGCAACCTTTATCACTTTAATTTTATCACATGTTGATCTGATTGGTGCTGGTGCTTGAAAAATACGTTTTTATATTACAATTGTAATTTAGTGCACGCATATTGTAATGAAATTGAATGCAAGATATAGGATTTGCAGACTCTAGAAAGAGGAAGGATCAATTGTCAAGCCCCAAAAACTCACTAATGAAACTGAAACATGGATAAACACATTTAACGCGGAACAAACATGTTACTTCTTCAGATACTTTTAACGCATTCAAGATAGACCCTAATACAGGCGAGATTAGTACAACTGTTGAGATAAACTACGAGGAGGCAACATTCTACACTCTGACGGTCATTGCTACTGACAGCAATTACGGTGTTGGTGCACAGTCTAGTTCTGCGATAGTAACCGTTATGGTAAGGGACATAAACCTTTGCGTAATATTGCATACCTTCTTTCACTTGACTTCTATTCGTATACCAAACGACTAGTACATCTATTCATGCACAACTATCTACGCGCATAGCTGTTTCAATTGGTCGAAAGCCTTGTTCAAACAGCAAAACACATGTTCAAATCATGAAATTCAAGTGCCGTTTGAACATGGGATTTGGACACTGTCATTGGTCATTGCTACGTGACGTCATTGTGATCCGTAGAAACGGCTGACGTTGAAGAGGCTCCGCGTTTTTGGTGAGTTTTGGCGTTGTTTATGTTATTTTCAAGAAATTCTAAGTGATATAGTGTGAAAATGCAAAAATAGCGATCAAACATGTTTTGTTTCAGTGTTCAAACATTCGCTGGATCAGTCGGAAGGGGTTTGAACACGCGGCATAGAACCTTGTGTTCAAACGCCTTCCTCATGATCCATGGAATGTTTACACCGGGGTTCAACTGGCGTTTTTCTTTTTCTCCAGAGTTAGTAAGTTATTCGGCGCCAAGGGATCTCCATCGTAGGACAGCATAATATCAATCTATGTGTCCTGGTTTTTGATTTTGATTTTGATATAGTAAATTTTCCTTTTTTGGATGGTGACGTTCCTCGCCGTGCTTCTTATTGTGTATACATTTCGCAACTTATTAGGTTTGCTAGAGTCTGCAATCATGTTACAGACTTCAACGCTCGAAATAAATGTTTAACGGCAAAACTTCTCCAACAGGGCTATCGGTATCATAAACTTCGAAAAACCTTTTCTGAGATCCGGTTGCGCATGCGCCAAGTGCTATACGCTCTTTTCTTAGCTCTGGGGATTTTCCCAATTTTCATCTTCCTTCACTGGTTATAAAGGTGAGATCCATCCATCATCTGGCACAGTATCACTTGCTGAGCCATCCCATTCAATGCATCAGCGTCCGTAGCCCGAAATAACCTGCTACCTGGAACTTCCCCCATACTTTGTGTTGTTATACGGTGGCTGCCGCCATTTTTGGCCATTACTACCATAAACTTCCGGTTTGGAAAAACCCAAAGCAGTGTGACATTCTTTGGATTTTCACCATGTCTATAATGCTGGAAGCGTGGTAAAATGTGTTTCAGAACAGATCAACAGGTAATTGACCCCCAATTAACCCCCCAGGTGCTCTCCAAAAGCACTCGCCCCACCCACGTACAGAACACGAAGAAACTACAGATTATTTTCTGTGTTTCCTTGGCCCTTCTTACCCTCTCCCTGACACAGTTTGCACTTACACTGACCATGGATACAGACTCACACGTTAGTTCAGAGACTGATTACCCATGCGGAAAGTGCCAGCTACCAGTCACATACGACCATAAAGGTCTCCTGTGTGACACTTGCAACCATTGGTTTCACGCCCCCTGCCAAAGAGTGGGTGATCATTTGTATGACTACCTGTCGAAATCAGACTGCTCCTGGCATTGTACTAGATGTAATTCTCTAAATTACTCCAAAGCCTCCTCACATGATCTCAGCTCCCTATCAAGTGAAAACAGGTTCAGCCCTCTGAGCTTGAACGCTTCACCTGTACATGACTTCACACCGGACTCAACATCAACACCATCTAAAACCAGACCCCATAGGACGTACAAAGTAGATAAACCACTGAAATTCGCACATATCAACTTCCGGTCAATCAGGGAAAAGAAACCCCAGTTCCATTCTTTTGTAGAAACATATAGGCCTGATATAATTGTGGGAACAGAAACATGGTTAACCCCAGATATCTTTGATGCTGAGCTCTTCCCACCTGAACTAGGATATACCATCTATAGGCGTGACCGTGTCAATCAGAGGGGGGGTGGGGTGATAATTCTTGTCAACTCAGCCCTCCTTTCTGAAAGCAGACCAGATTTCCAAACCAACTGTGAAAACCTCTGGGTACAGCTGAATCTTGCTGGCTCAAGATCATTGCTTATTGGAGCCTACTACAAACCACATGAGCTTGATCAGAAAAGTTTTGAGGAATTTAACAAGTCCCTAGACTTAGTTAAAAAGTCCAACTCAACATTATGCATCCTAGGGGATTTCAATCTTCCCAAGATTGACTGGGTGACAAAGACTCTCAAACCAGACTGCCCCAACATTGACTTCTATAGTAAATGTCTCGAGGCCTTTGATGATTGCCTACTGGAGCAAATGGTGACCTCGCCAACCCGAGGTCAAAATATTCTGGACCTTTTCTTTACTACAAATCCAACCCTCATAGACAAAACGTCAGTCCTCCCTGGTCTCTCTGACCATGATATAATAACTGCGGAAGTAAATGTCAAGCCCAAAATGATTAAGCAGGTCCCCCGTAATATCTTCCTATACAAAAAGGCCAACTGGGACCAGCTAAAAGAGTCTATGAGGGAATTCCACTCAGTACTTCAGTCGGACCTTGCTACCGCAGACATCCAGACTCTGTGGGATGAGTTTGTCACCAAACTCCAGCATGGTATCGACACCTACATTCCAATACGCAAGGCAAGATCAAGAGATGGTCTCCCATGGATCAATCAAGAGATCCGCCGCCTGATGCGTAAACGAGACAGACACTATAAGAGATGGACCAGGTCAAACAGACCTGTTGATCACAAGAAATTTCTTGACTATAAACACCTGGTACGCCGGGTATCTGAAACGGCCTATGAAAAATACATCGGTGACATTCTTGGCCTACAGCAAGAAGCCGATGACCCTGACCTTGACACCCCTACCAAGGTCAATACCAAGAAATTATACTCCCTGCTGAAACACTCCAGGCAAGACAATAGTGGCATAACATCCTTAAAGGCCAATGGACAGACTTTCACCTCTGACACAGACAAGGCCAATACTCTAAACCTTCAGTTTCAATCTGTTTTTAGCCCAAAATCACCCACATCACTGAAAGCCATGACACAAAAGACCTTACAGGACCTACATGACCTAGGTCCAAACCTTCCCTTCCAAGCCAGCCCATACACTAAAATGCCGGACATAGAAATTTCATCAAAGGGTATTGAATGCCTTTTGAAAAAGCTCAATCCCCATAAAGCATCTGGTCCCGACCAACTCAAACCCATTGTACTACAAACTCTTCATAAGGAATTAGCCCCCATTCTCGAAATAATCTTCCAGAGGTCCTTAGACCAAGGTAAACTCCCTACCATCTGGAAGGAAGCAAATGTGTCCCCTATATTCAAAAAAGGGGACAAGACGGACCCAGCCAATTACCGCCCCATATCGCTCACATGTGTTCTTTGCAAAGTACTGGAACACATCGTGGCATCCAACATATCAAAACATTTCACGGACCAGAATATCCTCTATGACTTACAGCATGGGTTCCGAGAGCGGCGGTCCTGCGAGACCCAGTTGATCATGCTTATTGATGAACTCTCCAAAAACATGGAGTCCAAAAAACAGACAGACTTAATACTTTTAGATTTCAGTAAAGCTTTTGATAAAGTCGCCCATGAAAAATTGCTCCAAAAACTTCATGCCTATGGCATTCGGGGTGACACTCTAAAATGGATAAAAGACTTTTTGGACAATAGGAAACAATCTGTAGTAACCAACGGTATCAGCTCCAGCCCCATCCCTGTCTCCTCTGGTGTCCCGCAGGGCTCTGTTCTCGGACCAATCCTATTCTTAGCCTACATTAATGACCTTCCAGAACAGGTAAGGTCAAGAGTCAGACTTTTCGCAGACGACACAGCAATGTATCTATGCATCAGTTCACTCTCAGAAGCAAACATCCTTCAAGAAGACCTCCTGAAACTCGAGAAATGGGAAGAAGATTGGGATATGAACTTTAACCCAGCAAAATGTCAGGTCCTACATGTGACCAGATTCAAGACTCCCATTCCATCCAAATACTTTCTACACAACACTGAACTTGAAAGTGTACCCACTGCCAAGTACCTTGGGGTCACAATATCAGAAGACCTCAGCTGGGGAAATCACATAAATAACATCACTAAAAAAGCAAATCAAACGCTGGGCTTTCTCAAACGCAATATCAAAGTTCGTAACCAAGACCTCAAATCCACAGCCTACAAAACACTTGTCAGACCACAGCTGGAATACGCCTCCTCTGTATGGTCTCCCCACACCGACACTGACATAAAAAAGATAGAATCTGTTCAACGGAGATCGGCCAGGTGGGCTACCCATGACTACAGGTCCACCTCCAGTGTTACTGAAATGCTTAATAAACTTTCCTGGCGTCCATTAGACCAAAGGCGAATAGATACCCGACTGATCATGCTGTACAAGATCACATATGATCTTGTAGCAATCCCCCTAACTGACTATCTCACACCAAATCGCAGGCAGTCCAAATTCATCCACCCGCTGGCATACAGACAAATCAGCACTACTACCAATTACTGCAAGTATAGCTTTTTTCCAAGAACTGCAGTACATTGGAACGCTTTACCCATCAGTATTGTCATGCTCCCCACCGTGGCACAGTTCAGTCATGCTGTTCGCCAGGTGGTGCATGTGTCTCCCTAATCACCAGATTCTGTTTTTTTATCTTTTAAACTATACTAACACTCTTCTTTCACTGTACAAACTCATTGCACCCACTTCACTTTTCTTTTATTTCAGCTAACCCCCTTTAGCACTTGGTATACCGGAATTCCTTCTGAAGTCCTCTGATGAGGTTAAGAAGTAGTGGAAGATAGATAGATAGATAAATTTTATCGTAGACACTATGAATTGATTTCCAAATATAATGTTGGGTTAAAGACACTTTTAAGTGAGGGCCTTTCGGAACCTGAATTTTATGGTGACTTGGTTTACAAATTAAAGAAACTTAAAGGAATAAATGATTTTTCTCTTCAGTTCGGAAAAATCATAACACGTTACAGACGTATAGGTTATAACTTGAATGTTATGCGACAGTCTGCATGCTTAGTTTTTAACCCAATCATGGTTGATAACTATGCTGCCTTCTTTAATTGCACGCCATTGGGTCGGGCGTCAGACTCTATGATGGCCCCGACTTAAAGCTATTCATTTTAGTTGGTTGGGGCCGGAGCTTCTTGTCTGTTGCTTGGCCCACCGGGGTCCAACTGGTGTTTTTCTTTTGCTCCGGAGTTAGTAGGTTATTCGGCGCCCAGGGATCTCCATCGTCGGGCAGCTTACTCAATCTGTGAGTCCTGGTTTTTGATTCATCAGGATGTTTATCATGATTTATTTGTTTGTTCTTGATGATTCATTGACTAGTTAGAGATTCACCACGAGGACCGAAGAACTAACTAAATGTTGTGAACCACTGCAGAAGCTGAGGGTGAGGTTAGGTACCTGTAAAACCGGTTTAAGCCCGCCAGTAACTTTGTGTTACTGATCGTTCCAAGTCGATACTTCTGTGGTGGTTCTTTTTGTTTTATGTCTTGGTGTTTAAAATTTTTTGTGCTGTTGGCGCCTTATGTATGTTTTCATATTTTTAGTTAAGTTAAGGTAACTGAGTGGCCACCTATTGGGAAAATAGCTGCTCATTCGGCTTACGATATGTTTCATGGTATCAGTACCTGATTGTTAGTTTGGTTTATTCCCACCTTGGTTTTTGGAGTGGGAATCTTTTTCTGATTGCGCCTTTTCCTGATCTTTGCCTACTTGTACCTTTTGATTCATCAGGATGTTTATCATGATTTATTTTGTTCTTGATGATTCATTGACTAGTTAGAGATTCACCACGAGGACCGAAGAACTAACTAAATGATATGAACCACTGCAGAAGCTGAGGGTGAGGTTATGGCCATGTAAAACCGATTTAAGCCCGCCAGTATTTTTGTGTTACTGATCGTTCCAAGGCGATACTTCCGTAGTGGTTCTTTTTGTTCTACGTCTTGGTGTTTTAAATTTTTTGTGCTGTTGGCGCCTTATGTATGTTTTCATATTTTTAGTTAAGTTTAGATAACTGAGTGGCCACCTATTGAGAAAATAGCTGCTCATTCGGCTTACGATATGTTTTCATGGTATAAGTACCTGATTGTTAATTTAGGTTTTCCCACCTCGGTTTTTGGGGTGGGAATCTTTTTTCTGATTGCGCCTTGTCATGATCTGTGCCTACTTGTACTTTTTACACCCTGAAAACCATGGTTGATCCCTATAATTAAATGCAGTTATTGTAATGACATTCACTAGCTTTTTCTACAGCATTTTCATTGAATAGGTCGCTCTTTAACGCAATGTTCCGGTTTGCTGTAAATTTCCTTTCGAAAGAAGGTAAGTACCAATCTTCGTAGTGCGCTTAATTCTTCTACATAAAGTAAAGTAGTTAACATTAAAAACTTTATATTAACTTCAACTTCGGTTTGTTTTTGATACCTGTTGTATGCTAGGTAACTGGTATAAACGAGCATGCTCCAGTATGGGCCACCTTCCAACCAGCCGGTACAGAGTTCAGTATGCCTGAAGATGCAGCCATTGGTCATGAGATAGTGACATTATCTGCCACAGACGATGATGATGGTATACACGGTGTGGTCTTCTACTCCATCGACAAGATAACCACCAGTAAGATTTAGTATAAGCAATAATTTTATATTACTGAGCATTCCAAGGAGAATTTTGGTAGTGGTTCGAATCGTATGTTTTGGTGTTATATATTTTTGTGCAGTTTGCTCCTTATATACGTTTTCATATTTTAGTTAAGTTTGGGTAACTCAGTGGGCGTTTATTGGGAATAGCAGTTCACTCGACGTACGATATGTTTTCTCAGTATAAGTACCTGTTTGTCAATTTAGTTTTTCCTACCTCAGTTTTTGTAGTGGGATTTTCTTTCTGATTGCATCAATTCCTGATTCATTTTGCCTACTTTTAATATCAAATATCACGAATCGCACCATACTTTTGCCATGAGCTAATGGCATGTACTCGCGTTTGCACATAACGACAATCAAACCATGATGGCATTATATACCGAAATCATTGTTTGGTTCCTTTCAACCAAATAAAGACAATGCAGAAAATATTAAATAAAGACAAAAACAGACGTTGCAGACGTTATTACATTTGAACTCGTACTTACCAAAATAACGAAACATGTAATGGAAACTGGACGGATATGATCGCATTTATATACTGCTTAATATTAATGCCATTTCTTATGTCTCTCTGGCACTACAGATCCGGCGGGAAGAACTACTACAGGACTGTTTCATCTTGACCAAGTATCAGGAAAATTAACGACAACCAGTAACGCGTTTGACCGTGACGTGAAGATTGGAGGAAGCGAATATTATGATATAGTCGCAAAGGCAACAGACCAGGAATTCACAGCTACGACAACGATCAGAGTGTCACTGACAGACGTTAATGATAATTCTCCTGTATTCACGGAGGCGGTTTACAATGAAGAAATTTTAGAGACAGATGCTGCAGGTACATTATTTGATTATGCTATAAACATAATAATACATTGTACGACATAACGGATATGCTATTAGATGGTCCTTACGTACATACTTTACTGGACCATTGTCGGGAAAGCTATAATTGGCTTTTACAAGTATGTGGTATCAAATTTGAGTATGAACATTTAATTCACAATATGTTAACTTCACGCCACTTTGATGATATATCACTTAAGCTGTCGTGTTCGGTGCATGGACTGAATACATGTATATGCTGCATTTTGTTATAAGAATGATCCATTCGTCAAAAGACCGCTTTTTTAAGTTCTTCGTTATTGAACTATTCACTTTCAGACACGGCAATAATTGCTTTGACTGCTACTGATGCGGATGACACAGCTGTAGTTACCTACAGTCTCGACACATCATCCTCTCCACCATCATACAACACGTACTTTACTCTGGATGGAAACACGATCAAACTTCTGGCTACGGTAGATTTGGACCCTCCTGTAAGCGCAGCGAGTACATTTCACTTAGTTGTTCTGGCTGAAGATGGCGGCACTCCTGAGCTGACCGGGACAACGACGGTTATTGTGTCGGTAAAAGCGTCGAATGAAGATACTCCAACCTTTACCGCTGGTCCTTACACAGTAAATGACGTAAGCATCTTAAAACGTTATTGATTGTTACATGTTGTACATTAACATTTCTATGAAGTAAAGGATAATTTTCGTTACTTAAAAATCCCCAAGAAACCTAGAGCCCGAAGTATTGGAAGCCAAAGGTATTAAAACTACACTTTGTTCGCTTCATCATCGCACTGGAAGTGTGACACATTTTATTGTTCTTTTTTGCGCAAGTACATGTCCACGCCTATTCGGATTTGACAAAACTAATCTTTAGCCCAGTCATATTGTAGGAGGACCCACCACAAATTGCAACACAAATCATTTTTACATTTTTAGGTACCTTAGACCTATATATTAAACATACTAAAAGTAGGACAAAATCGGAGGATATGAAATTTGATTTTTTTTCAATGTTTTGTTTTTTTCCATTGTGAAACTACTGTTGACATAGTAATCGGCTCTTAACAGTGCTGTAGAAGGCATTTTCAGCTAATTGTGTAGTATTTAGATGGGAAATGATAATGTTACAGAGTATGGTGCAACATAATCCCAAAACTATAAGCCAAACAGGCGATATTTATGTTAAATAAGCACTGATTTACCCCACCCACCTTTTAATGTTCGTCTTTTAGACAACTGACATTTTCATCGCACTGGCTTGTATTTGGAATATGTAAATGACCTTAAAGTGAATGTTTGTGGAAAACAAGTGTTCTTAACATATATTTTTATGTTTCTTCGGCCAAATGAAATAAATAAACTGTTTCTCAGGCCCTTCCTCATCTGTTTTAAATGCCCCTCAGCTGTCTTTTTTTCTGGCTCAATTTACCATTTGCTTTTTACAGATGTAAAACATGAACTTTAAATATCATATTATGTGTTTAAATGATTTTAACAAACATTTTTGGTCAGAAGTGTTAAAAAGCTGTTAAAAATAACACATGAACATAATGTGTTCATTATTTGAACATAGACCCCGGGAGCTAATTGGACCTTCCTTGCACCACGCCCAGGACAATTTTTCATGGGTGCCAGATCGTTCATTAGATCACCAGAAATGCAAAGAAGTTTTGTCCTCAAAGATAAACTTTTTTGCACTATGAAAAAATGCATGGTTTCCATTGTAACCATTAACGTGATTCGTGAGCATGGGCCGTACCTACAAAATCATAAAAAAATCTTGGAAAATATAGGTGTACATACAACACCAGTTGTACCATAGCTGTTAACAAGCCCAGAATGCTGAAAGAAGTATCAAATGAATACTATGGTAATGTACTACATGTATGACCCTAAAGTCTCATATACAAGAATAATTTGATTTTCAACTTCATGAATTTTAATGGAAACTTTAGAAATAGGAATGAAAATGTGGAAAAATTAAATGGGTACTTTACAAAAAACGACTTGACATGTGTCTTGGCAATCAAAAGCCAAAACATGCCGAAAATTGCATCAAATGGTTGCTATGACAGGATTATACTATCCTGTACTATACTATAAAAGTCATTCGATTTTTTGCTTTATAAATATTAACAAAACCTTTCGAATTTAGAGGAAAAAACTGACAAAATAAGGAGGCATACATAGAAAAACTCATTTATCTTATCTTGGCTACTGATAGACCTAGAGAGCTATAGTCGGTATATTGCTAGGACAATGTTCTATAACCACATAATCTGATAAATGATAAATTATCAGTGATGTTTAATGTATGGGTATTAATGAGCACTTTATAAATAAGATATAAGTCCTCGAAAAATGAAGGGTACACCAATAAAATTGCTTATATCTCAGCTGCCAATTTCCTTAGAGCCCTAAAATGGTACCAATAGAATGCTAAGACAATGCACTATTTCCAGGTAGTCTGATCGTCTAACCATATGTTTTTAAATTCTGTGCCAGAATGTTACTTGAAACTTCGAAAATTGTAATATTAACAGAAAATTGAATGTTGTGCTCAAACAAAGTTTATTAAATTTTGAATGCCAGCCAGCATGCGTTCTACAACTGAGTACATGGCAAGAAAACATAGTCCTAGCTATTAACTGATGTCATTTCGAGTTCTCTACAGCTATTGGCAGTCGATGTATATGCCTGTGACATAAAACCACAATCCAAACAAATCTAAAATGCCTGCGGTACACTCCTAATGAACTCAATACAATAGGAGCCATTTTGTTGGTATACCCCTTCAGTTTTCGTTGATTTTTCTCTTGTTCTTACAGAACTCATTCATATCCATACAACAGAAATAGCTGGTGTTTTACATAAACCGGTAACAAGATATGGTTATAAAACATTGTCCTGGCAACCATATGGTGCAAATTATAGCTCTCTCAGTCTAATAGTTGCCAAGATACATTTGTTTTTTTTATGTATACCGCCTTATTTTTTCTGTAATTTGCCTCTACAGTAAATTCAAAAGGTTTTGTTGATATTCATAAAACTAAAAATCAAATGAATTGCATATTGTAGTATGTACAGGATAGTATAATATTGCCCTTGCAATCATTTGATGCCATTTCGGCATCATGTTGGGACTTTTGATTGTCAAGATAAATGTCATTTTGTTGGTTTACCGATTTAATTTTTCCACTATTCCATTCCTATTTCTAAAGTTTTCACTTAACTTATTAATGAAATTATAAATCAGATCATTATTATATCATACTTTAGGGCCATAGTACATTGCCATAACATTCATTTGATATTTCTTTCAGTGGCATGGGTTTGTTAACAGATCAGGGACAAGTGATTTTGTGCATACCCCATTTTATTTCAAGATTTTTCTCTGATTTCTTTTGTTTTGTTTTGTTGTTCTTTATTAATTTTCATAATTAAGCAAGATCAATAATTTGAATAATTGGTATTGAGGTTAAATAAATTGCTACGTTCATACATCACTATCAGACCAACAATAATATTTTAGAGCATGCAATTGTTGGTATATGAGTATTTTTGTGAGTACACCCTACTTTTTACAATAACACCAGGGGTGGGTATAGAATCTATGTAATTTTACAACATGCAAATGTGGTCATTGTTAAGAACAATATTTTATGGCATTAAGGTAAGAAACAGCGGAGATATGACCAACTTTGTATGTACACCCCATGCTCAAGAATCACATTAATGGTTGCCATGGAAACCATGCATTTTTTTTCATAGTGCAAAAGAGTTTATCTTTGATGACAAAACTTCTTTGCATTTTGCAGGTTCCAATCATGGAACAATTTGGCACCAATGAAAAACTTGGGTAGGGGCCTACAAGGTATGGCTATTTATTATTGGCTCAAGATTTTTGAAATATGTGCGAAATCTGAGCACTTTATCAGGCCATCTTGAAATGACTGAAAAACTGTTGATTGGGATGATAAAAACAAAACAAACAAACTTGGATGAGGTTACATTTTATAAACTAGAGAAAACATGTATAAGTAAGTTGTAGTATGAAGTTTTGGAGAACAGTGCAAAATACAGTGGGTGGGGTAAATCCATATAGACCTGATGCTCTCTTCAAGAAAATAAAGCAATAAGAAATATCATCCACAACTGATTATGAATAAAATAGCCTCTAATCATATTATCAAACTTATATCATGTCAAGAAAATCCTGGGTAATAATGCAAACGACCATATTGCTGATGGTTTAGAAAATGCAATATGGAAATTGATGCTCCGATAAAAGACCAAAAAAATCAAATTTCATATCTTCCGTTTCCGTCCTACTTTTAGTATGTTATTTAGAAAGGGTGTTTCTCCACAGAAATGCAAGAAACATTTGTGTTGCAATTTGTGGTGGGTTTGCCAAAAATATCGCTAATTTTACTGGACTACTTTGCCTACTTGTACCTTTTCAAAACATTTATTGTGACATCAGTGTGCATGTATCACAATTAACATGGGTTACAACGAAGACTGGCAAATTACTGGCAATGCCACAGTATGCTTTCCGTCCAGTTTCTATTATCAATAATAACTTTATTGTAAAACAACGTTTTCCATTTTATCTGTAGATCCCTGAGACAATTGGAGTTGGTGACGAGGTGATTACACTTGTTGCAACTGATAACGACTATGGATCTGATGGTGTAGTAGAATATACTAAGGCAGGTCGGTATAAAGCATTCGGCTAGCGTGTGATATGAGCCTGTGCGTGAGAAAACCAACAATTTGGGTTCCGACAAGGTCCGACACAAACCGGGCTGTGCAGTCGCAGAAGATGGTTTGAGGCTGGAAACTTTGGATTTAGAAAGTAGAGCATTGTACTAACCGTGTTGCGAAAACAAAGGCGCTGATCGGCACAGCTGATCTGCGTCTTTGTTTTCGCCTATGCAGGTTGTTGGTTTTCCCATGCGGCGGCTCATATAAGCATTACTTTCGGTACAATGCATCAAAGAATGAACAACTGTAACTATATAATATTGATCTCACTGTTGCCATCAATTTACAAAACAAAATAAGATTTTGTTTATTGTAATCAAACTTACACGATTTGCATTGTGTCCTGGAAGAGACTGTGGATGATCTTTATACATCAGTTTCTACACATCTTCAAATCATAAGTATCAAAGATAAGCGACGTGCTCACCTTGTCATTCGTCACTTGCATCTAACTTGATCATATACAGGTTCGACGAAGCATACCATCAGGATAACATGTCCGTGAAATGTATACCGCATTTGAACCCCACAATTATAAAACAGAACTGGAGTAAAAAGGTACAAGTAGGCAAAGATCAGGAAAAGGCGCAATCAGAAAAAGATTCCCACACCAAAAACCGAGGTGGGAAAAAACAAACTAACAATCAGGAACTTATACCATGAAACATATCGTAAGCCGAATGAGCAGCTATTTTCCCAATAGGTGGCCACTCAGTTACCTTAACTTAACTAAAAATATGAAAACATACATAAGGCGCCAACAGCACAAATTTTTTTTATACACCAAGACATAAAACAAAAAGAACCACCACAGAAGTATCGACTTGGAACGATCAGTAACACAAAGTTACTGGCGGGCTTAAACCGGTTTTACATGGCCATAACCTCACCCTCAGCCTCCGCAGTGGTTCATAACATTTAGTTAGTTATTCGGTCTTCGTGGTGAATCTCTAACTAGTCAATGAATCATCAAGAACAAACAAATAAATCATGATAAACATCCTGATGAATCAAAAACCAGGACTCACAGACTGAGTAAGCTGCCCGACGATGGAGATCCCTGGGCGCCGAATAACCTACTAACTCCGGAGCAAAAGAAAAACGCCAGTTGGACCCCGGTGGGCCAAGCAACAGACAAGAAGCTCCGGCCCCAACCAACTAAAATGAATAGCTTTATGTCGGGGCCATCATAGAGTCTGACACTATACCTACCGGCGTGCAATTAAAGAAGGCAGCATAGTTATCAACCATGATTGGGTTAAAAACTAAGCATGCAGACTGTCGCATAACATTCAAGTTATAACCTATACGTCTGTAACGTGTTATGATTTTTCTGAACTGAAAAGAAAAATCATTAATTCCTTTAAGTTTCTTAAATTTGTAAACCAAGTCACCATAAAATTCAGGTTCCGAAAGGCACTCACTTAAAAGCGTCTTTAACCCAACATTATATTTGGAAATCAATTCATAGTGTCTACGATAAAATTTAGAATTCCTGTTGGAGAAGTTTTGCCGTTAAACATTTATTTCGAGCGTTGAAGTCTGTAACATGATTGCAGACTCTAGCAAACCTAATAAGTTGCGAAATGTATACACCATAAGAAGCACGACGAGGAACGTCACCATCCAAAAAAGGACAATTTACTATATCAAAATCAAAGTCATCGCGCTTATCATAAATTTTAGAAGAAACAAATCCATTTGCAACAGAAAGATGTAGATCTAAAAAGGGGGCTTCAGTATCTGAGATATTGGCTTTGTTCAACTGAAGTTCAGGTGGATAAATTTGATTGACCATACCTTCAAAATAAGGGTTGTCAATGTTCAAAAGGTCATCGAGGTACCTAGATGTGGAATTAAAAGCCTCGATAACATCAGCTTGATTATCATGGTTAAGAGAATCCATGAAATCTCTTTCGTAGCAGTATAAAAATAAATCAGCTACTAGAGGTGCGCAATTTGTACCCATCGGAATTCAAACAATTTGTCTGTATAACTTGGTCCCAAACCTAATATAAATATTATCAAGGAGATAGGATAAGGCGTCGCATACATTCTGACATGACCAAAGTGTATACCGACTTTGGTCAGAGGAAGTGAAAAAAGCCTTTCTGTCATTACATGCCAAATAAAGTGAACCATAGTTTTTTAATGCCCTTTTGAAGGTCCACTCTATCAAATCCAGAAGTTTTTCTTTTATTAGATTATGTGGTAATGTTGTATACAGAGTAGAAAAATCATATGTGGACAAGCTTGTCGCACGGAACCCTCTACACTTCAATTTACTGAGCACCTCACCAGAATTTTTAATTGACCAAAACCAATTTTTATTTGAAGTTTCATACACTGTCTCACAGTATCTTATAACATGAGATTTGATAGCAGTAAGACAGGAAGTTAATAATTTAGAAAATTAAGTGGTAGTACAAGAGCTAGAATTTGCAATAAATCTAGCTTTGTATGGTCTTTTGTGAAGCTTAGGTAACCAATACATCGTAGGAAGTTTGTCTTGGCCTTTATTGACACAAACAGAAAACTTAACAGGTAAATCGTTTAAGTGGGCATTAACTACA
This sequence comes from Rugalucina vietnamica, assembly GCA_964017185.1. NCBI lineage: Eukaryota > Metazoa > Mollusca > Bivalvia > Lucinida > Lucinidae > Rugalucina > Rugalucina vietnamica. Next base: position 57,026,169 of record OZ024875.1, on the reverse strand, counting down.
GACACCTCATAAACAGGGATATACATATTTTCCTTATTTGTGATCCAGAACATAGATAGGGTACTCGTTAGAACCACATCGGTTCTAACGTGTACCTACAATCTATGTTTTGAATAGAAATAAGAAAGATATATAAAAAATTTAGTGAAAATTTTCAATTTTTACAACTTACGAAAAATCTGTATATTGCATGGGCGTGTATCCGTAATGACTGTGTTTTTTTTTATTTCGACAGGTGGTGATCCAGACTCACATTTTAGTATCCACCCAACGTCAGGCAAAGTTAAGGTTGCCAAATCATTGGATTACGAAAGGAAAAGTCAATATGTGCTAACTATAGAAGCGCGAGACAGGGGAAGTCCACGAAAGTCCAGCAGTACGACACTTACAATAAATCTCCTTGACGAAAGCGACAGCGTGCCAACATGCCAGAACACTTTGATAGACGTGACCCTTTTAGAAACATACCAAGCAGGAGACCAGGTATAGGTTTAAATCTCAGTGTTTAATGGAAGCTCATACTGTAAAGGAAATGTCAAATTTCAACCTAAAGGCAGATCTTAATTTTACCAGAAAAAATATTGAATATCACCTGAGGTGATGATCAGAAATTGATCGACTCAGTATCAGAAGATAGATAGAATAAAATCTGCGAATGAGCAGCTTTCGTAGTTAATGTATTGACAATGCTATTGTGTTTCAGGTTGTCGCATTATCGTGTGAAGACGAAGACATCATTGACACAATAGAGTATATAATTAAATCTGGCGATACTACTGTCTTTCAAATAGATTCTGTTACAGGAGTTGTGACATTGAAACGAGGTAAGGCGAGTCGTAAGCGAAAAAAAAAAAACTGACCAACTTCAATGATCGTTGCAAGGCGCTCCTTTTGTCGTGGTTCTTATTGTTTTGTGTTTTGGAGTCGAAATCCTTTGCTGTTTGTGCCTTTTGTACGTTTTCATATTTTAAATAAGATCTGGTAACTGAGTGGCCGCCTATTGGGGAATAGCTGCTCACTCAGCTTACGATTTGTTTTCTTGGTATAAGTACCTAAATGTCATTTTGTTTTTCCCCATCCCTCGGTTTGTGGAGTGGGGATTTTTTTCTGATTACGTCATTTCCTGATCATTAAGTCAAAACTATCCAACAGAACCATGTTTATACCATTATAGTGTCTGATTGCAATGGCAGCAAAATATGTGCAGGTTGGTTGACCAGGAACAAGAGTAACAAACAACCCTTTATGTCATTTAAATAAAATTACAATATTTTAGTGAGAAAATGTTAAATGCTATCACATTAAAAACAAACAGGTGGAAAACTTTCACATGGTACTCATCTGACCGTCTTGCTAACCTTTTGTTTCATGTTTATATGACAGTGGATAGATAATGGCGTTTTCTTGTTTTGCTACATCGACCTGTTGTTATCTTTAATTATGAGCTTTGAGATTCAACGTGTTTCTGTTTTTAGAATAAGTGCTAGTGAATAGGAAAAAAAACATATATACATATACAGTTATTTTACATCTATCTCTTGATTAGATCGCATTCTTGTTTTTGCGAACAACTTACCTGTGATGATATTTACGTTTCATTCTACAAAGATGGTTTATATCATGGGTGAATTCAGAACAAAAGAAACATGAATAATTATAATTACAATATTTCAGGCCTTGACTATGATGAGCAGGGGGACGACTACTTCGAACTTGTAATAGGTGTGCAAGGTGGTGACGATTCTATAGACGTAACAGTCTCTGTAACTGTATCGGCAGTTAATGAATTCACTCCAAACTTTACTGATAACAATGTGGTTGTCTCAGTTAGTGAATCTGCTGCAACGGGATCTACTGTTGCTACCATGGAGGCGACTGACGGCGACGCCGAACCACATGGTATCGTGCGATACTCGATCAGTTCAGGTAAAATAAGTCTGATTATTTGTGTATAGTTAAGGTCTCAGTCAACAATTTCTCAGTCATGTCGGGAAGTGACCACCGCTTTCCTTAATTGTATCTTGCTGAATAAAACAAAAAGGCACACAAGTAGGATTCGAACTTAGGATATCTCGATCTGGAGACTGACGCTCTATCACTAGACCATCGTACTCCCTAAGTCTTGTCAAGCATCAATATTCGGGATATATGAAAAACGTCAAAACACATGTACATGAAATATGAAACTCTTCATTATGACGAGTGGGCTGAAATACGATTTTTTAAAATTGTGCGGTATTACTTTTCAAACGCTCGGTTTTTCTTTGAAAGAAAAATTGTAATACTAGAGTGCACAACGATGATTTCGAAAAAGAGTGAGGGTGAGGTTATGGCCATGTAAAATCGATTTAAGCCCCAAGTTATTTAGAACTGACCGTTCCAAGGCGGGACTGCTGCTGTGGTCCATCCAAGTTATTCCAATGAAAAGTTTTTTGTATGACTTTGTGCCCATCCGAATATCATTTGGCTGTTCACCTAGCCCTCTGCAATTTATTTGTTCTGTCCAATTTAGCACTATGACCTCCTCATTTCAACTGCTGCTCACTATGCTTTCCGTTATACATGTTATATGTTGGTATCTATAGTTTATATATCTTAACATGATTTTCTTATTGCTTGTTTATATGTGTGTATAACAGAGGCACTGCAGAAGCCGAGGGTGAGGTTATGGTCATGTAAAATCGATTTAAGTCCGCCAGTAACTGTGTGTTACTGATCGTTCCAAGTCGATACTTCTGTGGTGTTTTTTTTTTTTTTTTTTTTTTTTTTGTTTTATGTTTTGGTGTTTGTAATTTTTGTGCTGTTGGCGCCTAATGTGTGTTTTCATATTTTAGTTAAGGTAACTGAGTGACCACCTATTGGAAAAAATAGCTGCTCATTCGGCTTACGAAATGTTTTCTTGGTATCAGTACCTGATTGTTGGTTTGTTTGCTTTTTTCCCACCTCGGGTTTTGGAGTGGAAATCTTTTTCTGATTGCATCTTTTCCTGATCTTTGCCTACTTGTACCTTTTTCTTATTTACGCAAATTGAAACGTTTGTCCAAAGAACAATATGTATACGTCTAACATCATGTCTCTGCAGTGACAAACGGGGGAAGCAGTTTATTCGCCATTTCTAAGGATACTGGCATTGTTCGGCTGATCGGTAGCTTAGATTACGAATCCCTGCTGGATCCAAAGGAATATGTGGTGAAAGTCCTTGCAGTTGACGGAGGCGCAAAAACGGTAATGACCATACAGCGTTTCATTAAGTAAACTAACCCATGCAATATTTAGTTAATTTTTAGCTATGATAAAAATGAAAATTTCTTTTATTTTATTTTTTTTATTTATTTATTTTTTTATGTTTTTATTATTTTTGATTGATATAGGAAAAATAAATACCTGTAAACCACAGTTTTACTTTATAAAAATTGGGTATAAAGTTGTATATATTACACGGACATGTTAACGTGATGTACATCCCCATAACCGAACTGCAAAACAATACTTTGAAAAAGATGTGTTTTGACATAAATTTATTTAACGTATCTTATAATGCATATAGCAATCGATGACGAAAATAGAGAATGCATTGTACCTTTCTACGTTAGGTCAACATTCTAAGACGTTTTCCTTTTTATTTGCAGGGCACGGGGACACTAACTGTTTCAGTGGTGGACGAAAATGATAATGTTCCTGCTTGTGCACAAAACTCATATACAGAATCTATACTAGAAACAACAGGTAACAGGAAACGTGCCTTCGTTTTTAAACATTCCCATTGACTAGTTAGAGGTACACATTGCTGTGGACCACTGCAAAAGATGAGGGTGAGGTCAGGGCGATGTAAAACCAGTTTAAGCCCCCAGTAAGTTTATATTACTGATCGTTCCAATGCGGTTCTTCTGTTATGATTCTACCTGTTTTATGTTTGGAGTCGAAGTTTTGTGCTGTTTGCACCTTATGTACGTTTTCAAAGTTTTACTTAAGTTCAGGTTAATGAGTGGCCGCCTGTTGGGAAATAGATGCTCACTCGGCTTACGATATGCTTTCTTAGTATAAGTACCTGGTTGTCAATTTGTTTTCCCACCTCGGGTTTTGAAGTGGGAATTTCTTTCTGACCGCGCCTTTTCCTGATAGTTGCCTACTTGTACCTTTCAATATGCTTAATCATGTGGGTTTGAGATTTTCCCATTGCATTTTATAAAAGTAAAATGTGTGTTTAAGGATGAATACCACTTCATTAACATATTTGATTTTATTTTTATACAAAACTATCTGATAAACATTTTGTTACAAGTACATCTTGTGATGAAAACAAAATATTAGTTTTAATACAAATATTAATAATGGTTATTCAATATCATTTTTCGAAGATTCTTGAGCGTTCATGGAGATGTTTCCGTAATGATGTAATCTCTTAAAAGGTGATAAAATTAAATTATTTGATTCTATAACCTACATTTATGTAATCATTGTATATGTATTTTCAGTAATCAACACAGAAGTTATTCCCAACTTCGGCTGCTCAGACGCTGACGCTGGAACAGTTCTCACGTACACTTTAAGTCAAAAACCTTCAAACCATTTTAGAATTGAAACTACTCCTACGGCACGCTTACTTGTCGATGGTAGGTGATCGTCTATGCTTAATAATATGTTTATAGCCCAGTCTGATGTATAGTCAACCTTGGTTTTCTTTAATGTGATTGTTTGTCCATAAACGTTTATTATTATTTTTTTTTTAAATATTGGGGACCCTTTTCATTAATATACACAGCGTGTCTGTGATTTGACAGTAACTTTGTGTTACTGATCGTTCCAAGTCGATACTTCTGTGGTGGTTCTTTTTGTTTTATGTCTTGGTGTTTAAAAAGTTTTTGTGCTGTTGGCGCCTTATGTATGTTTTCATATTTTTAGTTAAGTTAAGGTAACTGAGTGGCCACCTATTGGGAAAATAGCTGCCCATTCGGCTTACGATTGTTTCATGGTATAAGTACCTGATTGTTAGTTTGTTTTTTTCCCACCTCGGTTTTTGGAGTGGGAATCTTTTTCTGATTGCGCCTTGTCCTGATCTTTGCCTACTTGTACCTTTTTAAAAATCGCTGTCCCTTTTTCCACGTTGTTTATTACATTAGTAGCTTTAATCAACTTTCTAAATAATGGCGCGAATAAACATCACATGAATTTCAATGTTACGTCGCTTTTTATTGGCATCATAAGCGTCATTTAAAATTTGATTTAACTGTATGAACGTTAAGAAGATAATTTATCGGTCGTTTTTAAATTTCCATAAATCCTCCTTTTTCAAATCCGAAAGTTATCCTCTGGATTTGGAGTAACCCTAAGTTTTTTTTCTTTTGCAGCTGCTCTGAATTTCGATACAAATAATCATTACACCCTTACACTATCGGTTAGTGACGGCCTTCACACAACCGACGTTAACATAGACATCTTGATTACCGATGTGAATAACGGTGGACCATTGTTTGACAAGACCGTATACACCGGGTCCGTCTCTGAAACAGCTTCAGCAGGAACAAGCATAGTAACAGTCAGTGCTTCTGATCCAGATGCCTCGTCAAGTAAATACGGTCAGCTAGTTTATACTCTCATCGAAAATAGTGAAAATAAGTTCAATGTAGATCCAAACACAGGAAGGATAACTCTTGCTGGGAACCTTGATGCGGAGGATAATGCTAGGTATATCCTCGTTGTAAGGGTTTCTGAGAAAGGTGGCGTCAATACAGCCACTGCTACTGTAAATGTGACTGTTGAGGACGAAAATGACAATGAACCAGAATGCTCAAAATATTCATTCAGCATTTCTATGCCGGAGACGTCTTCTGGTGACTTGATTACACTGAACTGTGATGACAAAGACCTTACAGACACGGTAGATTACTCCATCGCTGAGGGTGATACGTCACTGTTTCGAATGAACCAGAATATTCTACAACTCATAGCTCCGATTGACTATGACACGTCACCAACTGATAGGTTTATAGTAGACATCGACGTATCAGATGGGGCTTATGTTGTACAAGTGTCTGGGATAGTAACAATCACTGCTGTAAATGAGAATACGCCGGTATTCACAGAAGGTATACTAAAACAAATCGACATAACGTTTTAAGTGCAATCGTTTATGCCATTGGTAATTGGAATACCTATTTTAAATAACCCCGTTTAGAAGCATCAAATGTCATGCTCGTTACTGTTTTTCGTTTTGATGGCAATTCTAGAATTTCAATGTCTCAATTGGGTTCATTATTCTATTTATTCATCCTATACAGTTCAGGAAAACATATTTTACTTACAGGTATCATACACTAAAAATAAATTATTAAATTGAAAGGTGGATTTAAAATATTGAATTCATTTTAGCAACTTACCAAGTGTCAAAAACAGAAGATATTGCACAGGGTGCTACAGTCATCAAAGTAACGGCAACGGATTCTGACAAAGGCGACACGATAGAATACTCACTCGCCTCTCCGAATAAAGATGACTTTAGCGTCGACGAAACCACGGGTGAAATTATATTACTGACTCGGTTGGATAGAGAGACGCAGGCCAATCATGAGTTGATTATACACGCTTCAGATGGGCTTCACACAGCAACTGCTACTGTTGCACTAACACTAATAGACGTCAACGATCACACGCCAACATTCCAGGCTACATCATACAGGTAAAGATTTGCGTATAATTACGGCAGTCGTTCTAAAATTCGATAACAATAATTCAATGATTTTGAAAAATTAAAACAATTGACATTCAATGGTTTATTCCAAAATGTATAATGAACATGTTTTGCATTTTTTTTGTCCTTTAATAGATCTTGCATATAAGCAAAAACTCGTAACCGGTAAGTAATACTGAATAATATCATATTCTGTGGTGGTTCTTTTTGTTTTATGTCTTGGTGTATAAATTTTTTTTGTGCTGTTGGCGCCTTATGTATGTTTTCATATTTTTAGTTAAGTTAAGGTAACTGAGTGGCCACCTATTGGGGAAATAGCTGCTCATTCGGCTTACGATATGTTTCATGGTATAAGTACCTGATTGTTAGTTTGGTTTTTTCCCACCTCGGTTTTTGGAGTGGGAATCTTTTTCTGATTGCGCCTTTTCCTGATCTTTGCCTACTTGTACCTTTTTATTAAAACTTGTGGCTACCATCCAGGCATAAAATGTACTGTAAGTGTACTTTTTCAGTGCCACTGTACCAGAAAATGAAGCAAACGGATATACTGTAATTTCGGTTCAGGCTACTGATTTAGATGACCCGAATTATAACAAATATGGAGAGGTTCGATATTACATCACTAGTAAGTCTTTGGTTGTAATAAATCTATACAGCACATTTTCTCGTTTACTTATACCATTATACGATGGAACGAAAAGGCTCAACTCATAAACAAGCTAAAATAACGTATATCCTTAAACTCGTTTCCAAACAGATCTTCTATGCACTACCTTATCCGAACGTAAGATGACTCAATTGTACACAAATGATAAATAATGAAAAATATATTTGTTTTGTTAGATGGCAACTTATTTCTTTCATAGTGTGGCTTTTCCTGGTCATCGCCTAACTGTACCTTTTACAATGTAGTTGATATCTAATATCTTCCCTGATGAGAAATGCTATGTGTGAATAAAATGGTCTGCTAAGCTATTCTTGTCTCTTTGTATAAATCAAGCTGATGCAAGTTGAATTCAGGATTTGCAAAATATATCGTAACCGTTTTTATTCATAGATACAAACGACGCATTCGTGATAGATGCAACCTCTGGTGAAATAACAACAAAAAAATCACTGGATTACGAGGATACGCCAACATACACAATTTTCGTCCAAGCTATTGACAGTGGTGGAGGACCACTGGCGAGGTCAAGTAGTGTAGCTGTTACAATCAAAGTAGAGAATATCAACGAAGACACGCCGACGTTTACCCAGGATACTTATTCTCTGTCTGTACCTGAAAATCACCCAGTTGGAACGCTGCTCATGCAGGTGGTCGCAGATGACAGTGATACTGGTATTGCGGGAGACGTTGTGTATTCTATGCTTACGCATAATTATTTCTATCTTGCATCCAAAACTGGAGAAATATCGTTAAAATCACCGCTTGACTACGAATCTTCGGATAAGTCGTTTGTATTTGAAGTGGTTGCAACCGATTCTGCGCCTTCACCTAAGAGCTCAACTAGCACAGTTTCGGTAACAGTGCTAGACATTAACGACAATCGACCTATATGCGAGCCAAATTTACAAACTACGATAATGCCAGAAGATTCGAGTGCGGGTACAAACATTGCCCAGTTGACTTGCACTGATTCAGATTCAAACGAAAATGCTGATTTGACATATGTAATTTCGCTAGTAAATAATGTACCACCAGGTGGAACATTTACCATTGATAATCAAGGAAGGCTTACACTAGCGACTAGCACGCTTGATTACGAATCGATTACATCATACAGTATTTTAGTTAAAGTGACCGACAGTGGTAATCCACCACTGTCAAGTACGGCTACGATAAAACTTGAAATTACAAACATAAATGAGCACGCCCCTGTATTTGTCGTAGCATTATACCAGGTAAATATTCGGGAAAACTTTGTTAGTAGTGATGCTATTGTACGGGTTGAAGCTTCTGACCAGGACACTGCTGACAGGATAAGCTATTATTTTGATCCGGAAAATACAAATTTTGACATTGATAGAGACAACGGTGACATTTTTGTGATTTCTGCCTTGGATTATGAAACGCTTGGCACTTCGAAGTCTGTTGAATTAACGGCATATGCTGTTGATAATGGTGCGCCTGATCCTAGGTCTTCATCCACTACAGTAACCGTAGTAGTGCAAAATGAAAATGATGGAACACCGATATTTGCACAAGGTGTTTATTACGGAAATGTTTTAGAGACAAGCCCAGTAGAAACGACTATTCTGAACGTATTTGCAACCGATAGTGACGGGGAACCGCTTACTTACAGCTTTGGTGCAACTTCGGATACATTTCGAATAGAACAAACAGGTGACATCGTATTACATGATGATACCAACTTAGACTATGATACAGGGCCTACAACATACCGACTGATTGTCCATGCAGAAGATCCTAGATCTGGAACAGGAACAGCTACTGTTTACATAGTCGTACTGAACGAAAATGAGCATGACCCTATTTTCAGTGACTTTGATCGATCTGTAAATGTAAAGGAAGATGCTCAAATAGATCACGATATTATAACCATATCCGCTGCCGACGATGATAACGGCGTTGATGGTCGACTAACTTACCATATAATTTCTGGTGATGACGGAAAATTTGCTATTGACAAGCATACAGGGCAAATAACAGTTAGTGGATCCCTGGATCGTGAAGCTCAGACCAGCTATAGTCTGATAATATCGTCTTTGGATGGCGGGACACCACAGAGTAAGTGTTTCATAATTCTTGTACACCCGATATCAGTATTTTAAAGAGTTTGGTCAGAATTGGCTGTATAGGACGTCACGTAACTTTGTCGTTTAGTGCACACGTCGCAACGTCGTCAAAAAAGTTCTATTTATAAATGGTGGGCGCTATTGCAGCGTGTTCAATGAAAACGTTATGAAATTCTAGCTTTGTCGCATTCAGGCGTGCAAGAAAAACCAATGTTTAACATATTTGGTCCCATTTAGATAATACTAGTCTTTGTATCGACTGCCCTGTTGAAAGTTGCGAAATTTCAGTGATTCTCCTTGGCTCCATGTTGCCAAATCTATTGGGTCACTGAAGAGACTTTAATAGTCGAAACCGCGGTATGGCCCAACCCCTTTCTCATTAATGTGTTCACTGCCCTTAAAGGATCTCAGTTTTAATTTTTATTTATCATGCGTGTAAGGGATGAATAGTCACGCCGGCGAGCCTCGTGATACCAAACTTTCTTTAAGGACAGATTTGTCTGGCACTCATGTAAGATTCTTATAATTATTCTGACTACTAAATGGCAATCTTAAGCATAATCACCAGGATCTTCGACTCGGCTTGTTCTTCTTCGCCGAGTTAGTCATCAAATGCCTCACCATCAGATTTGAAAGACTAATTTCTATATTACTAATAGATGAACGGACAACAATCTTAAAATGTAATGAAGGTATAAGTTAGAACTTGTTGAATTAGAATCATTAAACATTGAATTGCCTCTGTTTACCTGTCGTGGATAAGAGTTCCTTGGATGTTACTATTTTCGACATACCCAATTTGCTCTCTGTCTGCCTGTCTGTCTGTCTGTCTTATTGTCATATCTTGTTAGTAGGTCAAAACATATGAGCCTGTACATGAGAAAACCAACAATTTTGTGTTCCGACCAGGTCTGACAGAAGCCGGGCTGTACAGTTATTGAAGCTGGTTAGAGGCTGGAAACTTAAGATTTAGAAAGTAGAGGAATTGTACTATCCGTGTAGCGAAAACAAAAGGCGCTGAACAGCTTCGCAGTTACATATGCAGATTGTTGGTTTTCCCATGCAGCGGCTCATATTTTAATTGATTAATGTTGATCACTTTTTGTCTTTCAGGAAGTGTCGAAGATACACTAAACATCAATATTATTGACGTAAATGATGTTAAACCTTCCTGCGAAAAGCAACTGTACAGCCTAGATGTAGCCGAAAATACAGCCAGTGGGACAACGATTTTAACCCTGGTCTGTAATGATGGTGATGATGATCCAAACGGTATCAACAATCGTATTGGGAGTTTTATGATAACAGACGGAAACACAGGTGCATTAAATCGTTATTTTGTTCAAAACATGAAAAGTAGTAAAAAGCTTTTAATTATAAACAATATTGAATATATTGCATGTGTCAGTATATATATATGAATAACAAACATTTTGTAGCAAATATTTCATTACATACATGTATGTAGAATACGGCTCCAAAAAGTAAATTAAGTTCTTAAGATCATTTAGACAGACAGAGTATGTGTTAAGTTAATTTATCGTGCTATTTCACTTATTTATTACAAACACTCGTTGTCATCCCATGTTCCTTAATACAAATATTTTTTCCTTCAGCCGATAAGTTTGAGGTGACACAGGAAGGTGAAGTTCAACTTAAAGACACTGTTGACAGAGAAATACTGGATGCATACACATTGACAGTACTTGTAGCTGATGCCGGCGTTCCCTCACTGACAACAACCGTAACGGTTGCAATACAAATAACAGGTTATACTTTATCAGTCTGCTTATGATTGTGAATGTTTTATATAGTTCCAGAAGAAACCATTATGTTTTAATAACGGTTTTAGAACAGAATATGACTATTGAAACTGCAATAGTCATATCGTTTTGAAGATCTTCTGATGTATTTAATTGAAAACAGAAAACACTTTTACAAGAATGAACAATGGAGTTATTTTTGTAATATATCCGACATGTGTTTTGATACTTACGTACGTAATCGTAGCGTATCTGTTCTGTATGACCTTAACATTCTTTAGCACAATGCATGGTTGGAATGATCAGAAACATTTTATATGCTCTTTTTATGCAGAAAATGCTTCATGTTTCCTTCCAGATGTGAATGACAACGACCCTAGTTTCGACCAGGATAACTATCTCTTCAGTGTTTCTGAGCTGAGCAGCGTGGGATATATTGTTGGGACCGTACACGCCACCGATCTTGATATAGGCGGTGCAGGTTGGTCTTTCCGCACCATTGTTTGCTAAGTTGACAATTGTTTTATGTATTTTTTTTGTTCTTGATTATTCCATACATTAACCATTTCATCGCAAGAGTCTTCTTATTTCAAACATACGACCGTTATGCGCAGTCATTTTAATCTTTATTCGTAAAATATAGTTGAGAGTGTGGAAAGTTTTGGTTTCATTTAAACCATTTTACCATTATTTGCAAGCTGTTTTAATCTTTTCGTTAAAATGTAATGGTTTATGTATGAAGTTTAAGTTTGTGTTACTTCATTTCAGGCTTTATCACTTACCAGATACTTACCGGTAATGAAGCAGGGAAATTTGCCGTAGACGAACTCTCGGGAGTCATCACTTTGGTCGATCAAGTTGATTTCGATAGGGGCGATCAAGCATTTAATCTTGATGTTGCGGCTGTCAATGGCGATGGCTCTGGTCGTAGCAGTGTGTGTCTGGTTGCTATCATTATCCAAGATGAAAATGATAATAGACCAAATTGCCCACAGTTGCTTTACACCGCAACAGTAGCAGAAAATACTGTTGCTACAACCGAAGTACTTTCACTAGATTGTGATGATACTGATACAGTAGGCGATGCACTGCAGTATACGATACAATCAGGCAATGGTGCAGGTTACTTTGGCATAGGACTAGGATCTGGTAGCATCTTTATTGCAAAAGCTCTAGATGCTGAAACTGTTCAAACTGTCGAGTTAATAGTTGACGTTACAGATGATATTAATATTACAGATGGCGCATTAATAACTAGTATTGCAGTAAAAGTCATCATCACTGATATAAATGAGTATCCACCCAGCATAAGTCCAGTAAATGCTCAGTCGGTACTTGAAGACGTAGCAGTAGGAACAATTCTTTACACATTATCAGTATCTGATGACGATATTTCTGATGCAGACTTCACCTATACTATCACGGGCGGTGATCCCGATCAACTCTTTTCTATAGGTACCACTTCGGGAGATATTCAACTACACAAAGCTCTCGACCGTGAACTCGTTGATGCATACATTGTTACAATCCAAGTGGCCGACGGTTTAGGCGCTGATGCAATGACTTCTGAAATTGATATAACTTTCAATGTGGAAGACATAAATGACAATTACCCATTATGTGAACAAACCACTTATACTTTATCACTGCCAGAAAATTCTGCGGGGCAGGTAATATTGTCTCCTGTGTGTACAGATGCGGACACAATCGCTTCTCCGCTGTTGAAATATGAAATAGTTTCTGGTAATGATGACGGGATATTTTCTATAAACGAAGACACTGGGCAAATAGATTTAATTGGTAACCTAAATTATGAAACTAAAACTATACATGAATTGAAATGCGCAATCGATGACCAAGGGAATCCGTCTAAATTGATAAGTACTATAGCAGTAATAGTACATGTAGAACCTATAAATGAATATAGTCCTCAGTTTATTGATACAAACATGTTTGATGTGGCAATCGACGAAACTACACCAGCGGGTACTTCAATAACTCGGCTTAGAGCTTCCGACAATGATACAGGCCTACATCATGGAGATATACGATTTTCAATTTCAAATGGAAATATTAATAATGTATTTGCAATTAATAGCCGTTCTGGAGTTATAACCCTTGTTAAAAGTTTAAACTATGAAGTGATTACCGACTATTCTCTCACGGTTACTGCAAAAGACTCACTGGGTTCTTTAGGCGCGTTATCTGCAGATTTTGTTGTTCATATTAACGTTAATGATGTAAACGATATTTCTCCTGAGTGTTCACCATCTCTCATCGCCGAAACGCATGACGAAAATTTGTCGGTGGGAAGTGTTGTTGCACAACTTCAGTGTATTGATATCGACGCATCACCGGCATTCAATACTTTATCTTACAACGTTATCAGCATAAATGGAGATACCTCGGCTACAGCTACAGGACAGTTCGCCGTATCTACGAGTGGCATTGTTACACTGCAATCAAACCTCAATTATGAAGATACCAAGTACGCTTCAATCCTAATTGAAGTTTCAGATGGAGGTTTATTAACTACTGCTACAGTCGAATTAACAATCAACGATGTCAATGAGCATGATCCAGCGTTTGAAATGCCAGCATATTCCGCAAATCTAAAAGAAACGACTATCATTGGCACTTTGATACTTAACGTTAAAGCAAATGATGCTGATGTGAACGATCGTATTTCATTTTACTTTGAACCACAAGATGACCGGTTTGAAATTGACTCGCGAACTGGAGACATTTATTTGACATCCACAATTGATTTTGATGTTATGGGAGTCGACAAAACAATACAGCTGACAGCCGTTGCCAGAGACAATGGAGACAACCCCGGCCCACGCAGTACGTCTGTGGATGTCACTATAACGGTTGTTAATGAAAATGATGGATCACCTGTTTTTACACCAGGCGTTTATTCTGTTGTGATACCCGAAAATCTAAATAATGAGGATACGGTCACAACAGTCACAGCATCTGATATCGACGATGCTAACTTAGCCTACCTTATTATCAGCGGTAATGATGACAACGTATTTCGAATTGATAAAACTGATTCAAATGGAGTATTGATTATCAATGACAATGCACTTCTGGACTATGAAAGGATGAAAAGTTATACCATAGTTGTGCGCGCAGTAGACGCCGGTGGTCTCACAGGAACTACAACCGTAGCCATAGAGGTGACCGGATACAACGAATTTAGTCCTCATCTCAATAGTTTGTCTTCAACACAGTTCGTGCCTGAAAATAGTGCAATTGGTCACCACGTAATTGATTTAGATGCGACAGACGACGACCAGGGCCCTGATGGGGAGATTACCTATACCATTACGTCCGGGAATACTGGTAAATTCTCGATAGATCCAACAAGTGGACTTGTAACAGTTGCTGGCTCTCTTGATAGGGAAGACATAGCCTCTTATACACTCGAAATCACCGTGGCCGACAAAGGAGTGCAACCAGGTATGTTGTCAATGGCATCAAATCACACAAAACTGGTGATGCTTTCATTTTAAATCAGTACGTAAAACGAAATTTTTCGATAATTTCGGAAGTGTGAATGCCACAACCATTTACTAGTTCCAAATGAGCTTGATTGCATGGGATTCTACTATACGTTGGTAATTAAATTAAGTGTTTATGTGACGTGATACAGTATAACATTCAAAGTACCTAAAGCATACGTACACATACTCAATCAAATAATTCTATATGAACAGCGGAATTTAGTCACGCAGCTAATGAAAAAGAGAAATATGAACAGGTGCTCGGGGATAAAATCGACGCTACGAAAACCAACCGTATCCATATACACATACAATACAAAGAAAAACACTTTACTGTCTTCTGATTTGTGTTTATCGATGGAACGATTTTTACAATCAATAAATGTTTCTGAAATGTTGCCATATTTCAGGACCATTATCTGTGGTTTACACATTGACTGTAAGTCTCGTGGACGTAAACGACATATCACCAGTTTGCACGAGTTCGTACTACAGTGTTAGTATAAAGGAAGATGTTTCAGTGGGGACTGTTATAGCGCAGCTGGATTGTACAGATGGGGATGTTGAAACGCCAAATAATGTAATAACTACATACGTTATTACAAGAGGGAATGAAGGTTTGCGTGCTTTAATTTTGTATCAGTTCTTTGTACTTAGATTTACAATAAATTGCTATTGCACACACTATCATACAAAGACGTTTATGTGCTTGGAGAAATGAAGCAGACTGGTATTTTGTGACAATAGATGTTTCTGCGCGCACATTTACAATGATTAAGATTAGCTTCTCGTAAAACACCTTTCGATACTAGCGATTAAAACATTAGGAATACTCGCACACGGTGCAATTTTTATGGCCTTAATACGAGTGTACATATAACGTAACATCGAATAGCTTAAACTGCACAAGCTCAAAGAAGCACAGTGCAATGGAATACAGATGAAATGCGTTATCCTACGAACAACGCTACGGACCTCCGTACACTTTGTATGAATTTTGACTGATTCTTAGTCTACAATTCATAATGGACAGTCCGAGCTTGACAATCCCATTTGATATTGTCAAAACTGCTGATAAATATTCTGTCAACCTCATTGCACGATTTTACAGGTGGCGAATTTCTAATCTCAACAAATGGAGCAGTGTCTACAGCAGAGACGCTTGACTATGAAGCAAAGCATTACTATGAACTAGTGATACATGTGTCTGATTCGGGAACACCGGCTCTCACAACAACGACGACGCTTGGAATAACCGTGTCAGGTATATATGCCTGCAAAGCAATTGCCGATTTAGTATCTCACTGGAGTCAATAACAGGAAACGTTAAAGTATGGCCGAATTCTAGGATCATGTGGTGTTAGGATTCTGGAAGCTGTTCTTAGAGTGTTTTTGTTTTCAGCTCCAAACCTTACCGCCCATCAAAGCCAATGTTTCTAATGTGTCTGACGAAATGTGTCTGAAGAGACAACCTTTGGCAGGGCTATAACCGGTATTTTGACGATATCAGTTCCTGTGCTTCCTTTTCTTTTTTTCTTTTTTTTTGCGGGGAATATATCATGATTCCTATTTTTCCAAAATTATGATCACTTTATACCCTACTTATAGCTGCGCATCAGTATGAATTACAGTAAACTAAAAAGCCATTTTTGATTACATGCAGTAAACATGTTTTGTTAAACGCAGCCATGTATTTTAAAACAGTTCATGTCGCTGATTTCACATCTTCAGATGACAATGACAACCCGCCCGTTTTCACTGAAAACCCTTATCAGTTCGAGGCACCAGAAGACACACCAGTTGGGACAAGCGTGGGACAAATATCAGCTTCTGATGCAGACACGAGAAGCGCAGGTATATTTAGTAATCTTTTGTATCATCAGGCCTGGATAAAATGTTCATGAAAAGTATACCCCTTTAAACACTAACTTTATATAACAAAACTTGGATTTACAATTACGAAAACACGCCCATGTAATCTACAGATGTTTCCTTCGTTATCCCATTTTTTCTGTATAAAAAGTGGGTTTAAGGGGGTATATATTGCACGGACATGTTTTCCCGATGCATGGGTATACATTTTAATTAGTTTTGTTCCAAAACATAGATTGTAGGCACACTTTAGAATCGATTCACCGAGGCGGTTCAACAATCAATCGTGTGTCGATAATCAATCGTTTGAGCAAAAACAAGAAAAAATAGCATATTTCACTCGGCTTAAGATATGTGTTCTTGTGTCATTTTAGTTTTTCCCATCCCTAGGTTTGTGGAATGGGAATTTCTTACCGATTGCGCCATTTCCTGATTATTGCCTACTTGTACTTTTTTAATAGATTTTTTTTTTTATTTTTACAGCTTTTGTTATTACATAGGCATGGTTTCGTTATGTTAATATAAGTGCATCATCACAGTCAAAGACATATTTCAATTAAATGAAGCGAATGCGTTCAAATATATACCGATGCAAATATCGTTTGGTCTTTCACAAAGATACCTGTATTTCTATATTTCTTGGTTCTTGGCAATGTTCAGAAAGATTAAGTTTGACAAATCGGAACAATGCTAATAGACACAAAAAAGTATGCCCATAACTCTTGCCTTCCAACGAATCAACCTACCTTAAATTTATCACCCATGAAACGCAAAAAGCGCAATGCATTAATGGCAAAATGTTAACTCACGATTAATTTGCCGGAAATTATATGTGTGACCATGTTTGTTAAAGAAACTGTTGACATACTTTCTTCAGGTGAAATGGTTTATTCCTTTGTCTCTGGAAACGATGACGGTGTATTCGCATTAGACAGAACAACAGGAATTCTGTATGTCGCGAAGGCCTTGGATTATGACACAAATCCTAATACTTATACATTGGTCGTGCGAGCTACTGACAGATCAGCATCACCGCTATTTGACACCAGTACCATTCAGTTCATCATACATGACGTGAATGATCAGCCGCCGGTATGCACCAGCTACTTATACAGCGGCACAGTGCCAGAAGATGCTGCGTTTCAGACCAGGGTAATAACGGTCTCCTGTGCCGACACAGACATGGTGGGCACGGTAACTTATTCGATAGTTGATGGCAATGTAGGCTCTGCATTCATTATCAATGAAAACACAGGTCTCATAACTGTTGCAACAGAAGGTGTATTAGATTCAGAAAATTTGGATACCTACGATCTATTAGTTCAAGCCGCCGATGGAATATTCTTAGTAAATGTAACCGTTGTAATATTAATTACCGACGTTAATGACGTTGCCCCTGTTTTTGTACCTCCTGGACCATATCAGTTTGACATGAGTGAACATGCGTCAATCGGACATACCATAGTCGATCTTGATGTTTCTGACAGCGACAACACGCGATCTGAATTAAGGTTTGCCATTGCAAGTGGTAATGAAGACGGAAAATTCAAAATTGGTACTATGAATGGTATCTTACAGTTGCAACGCGAAGTCGATAGGGAAGCGTTAATATCTCCGGTCTATAACTTAGAAGTTACAGTGACAGATGGTCTGTTCACAGCAACGACGACGGTTAACATCAACGTAGAGGATGAAAATGACAATTATATCGTGTGCGATCAAGTATCATACACAACCGTTGTTCCAGAAACAACTCTTGTTGGCTCTACTGTGTTTGAGCCGGACTGCACAGATCCGGATTCGACTACTGATATGCACTTTGAAATTGTGTCAGGAAACGAAGATAATAAATTCTTAGTTGACGAGGACGACGGGAAATTAAAACTTCAATCACAACTGGACTACGAAACGACGACTAGCTATACAATCACAGTGACCGTGTCCGATCAGGGAACACCGTCATTAACAACAACACTTTTGATGTCAGTTTTCGTTGGCGCTGAAAATGAACACAAGCCGGAACTTTATGGAAGCTTCAATGTATCTCTATACGAAGACGCTCCAATCAATCATATTGTCGTAAGTTTATTCGCGAATGATTCAGATATTGGTTTGAACCACGCAGCTATTACTTATGCCATTAAGAATGGCAATGGTAACAATCTCTTTAACATTCATCCATCTACTGGTAAAGTGACTCTTGTAGGGAGACTAGATTATGAGACAGCCACAACGCATATTCTAACAATCACGGCAACAGATATGTCGCCTAGAGATGCAGGAAGGAAATCGGCAGAAGAGATCTTTACCATTCATGTTCTTGACGTTAATGACAATTACCCTGTGTTTGACCCACAAGTATATTCGATAGAACTAAAGGAAAATGCAGAGATTGGAACAACCGTAGCTTCTCTGACAGCCACGGATGCAGACTCAGGATTGGCTGGTACTATTGGATTGCAATTCAACATTATTCGGGGCAATACAGGAAATGCGTTCTCTTTATCGGGCAGTGACATTATTCTAGATAAAGACGTTGATACTGACATAATTTCTAACTATATTTTGACTGTAACTGCTTCTGATCAAGGTAATCCAGTGTTGTCATCAAACACGATCGTATCAATATACATTAAACCGGTCAACGAACACGAACCAATATTTTCAGTGCCGAACGACACCATTACTGTTGAAGAATCAATCGCGGTAGGAGAGCAGATTTATCAACTGACTGCTACTGATGATGACACTGGTATTTACTCTGAACTGCGATATTATATCCGATCTGGTAATGTCGGAGGCGCTTTTACCGTGGACTCGAACACCGGTGCTATTACTTTGGCAAACATGTTAGATTACGATATTCATCCAGAACCGTATGTCCTTCAGTTGGAAGTAGAAGATACACATAGATCACAACCCGGAACAACGAGAACAGGCACAATGACATTGACGGTGATAGTAAATGATATAAACGATGAAATTCCGATATTTTCACAAACAACATACACTCCTTCAATACGAGAAAATATTCCTGAGGGAACTAGGATCCTAACTGTAACTGCAACTGATGGAGATACGGGACCTAATGGCGAGATCACCTATCACATTGCTGCTGGGACTGGAATTTCCATTTTCGAAATTGACCCCGTTTCTGGTGCAATATCGACACGCATAGGAAGCACTATCGACTACGAAACCAGAAGTAGTTATGACGTGATAGTAGTGGCACAGGACAGTGGGATACCTGCGCAATCCGCAAGTGCGTTGGTACATATCACAATTTTGGACTTAAATGACGAAACTCCTACGTTTGAAGTAACTAGCTTCGTGACAACTATTCTCGAAGAACAACCGATTGACACATTTCTAACAACAGTTAAAGCTGTTGATAAGGATTCCATCAGAGACAACAATAATGTGTTCACGTATAGCTTTTCGGAGACATCTGCGGAATTTAGGATTGACCAGTCCTCTGGGGATATCTATACAACCGCCATCTTGGACAGAGAGGCAGTCTCGAGGTAATACACACTTTTTTGTGATTATCTTTTTCTGTCAACACTCTTATCGTTTGATATATTTAGGTTTTCTTCTTCAGAATATCACCATGGCATTAACAATTTTCGGCGAATGTTTACAACTCTCCAACATGGGCTTAACAATATGTTTGTATAATAGTTTCTGATTGCTTTTCCATCCCATATTATTATGCCATTGTTATTTCAGTTACACACTTGTTGTTTATGCGACTGATCAGGGCCCAGATCCAAACACTGGTTCTACTACAGTGAATATCCAAGTCATTGATATCAACGACAATGATCCAGAAATATCCGGCGTATACGATACTGAGGTTTCAGAAGATGCGATTACAAACACTGCAGTTTTCATGATTGAGGCGTCCGATATAGACAGTGGTGATAATGGACTATTAAATTACAGTATAACTGACGGAAACATTAACGGCGATTTTAAGATTGATCCTGGTACAGGGTATATTCAAGTGTATAACTCGCTAAACAGAGAACGAACAGCCGTATATCATCTCGAAATCACTGTAACTGATAGCGGGACGCCAGCCAGAAACGCTATTCGATCAGCAACAGTGACCATATTAGACATTAACGATAACCATCCGATATTTGATCAAACCACATATCACTTCAACGTTTCTGAAGATGTGCCAGTTGAAACACCGGTCGGCCGTGTAACAGCGACTGATGCTGACACGGATGTGAATGCTGCATTGCGCTACATGATTGGGTCTTTCATTGAAGGTGATTCGAACCATTTCAAGGTTGATGGTGCAAGTGGGGTATTAAGAACAAGTGGATTGCTTGACCGCGAAAACGCAGACTTGTACGTGTTTATATACAGGGCAATCGATGGTGGATCACCAGCGTTAACGGCCACAACAACAGTTTCGATTAGAATTGGTGATTTTGACGATCAGATTCCAGAATTCGAGAATTTCTTCTACTCCGCACACACACTTGAGAACCAACCGATAGGGACAAGTATATTAACGGTGGTTACATCAGACAAAGATTTTGGTCCAAACGCTGAAATAACGCTAACAATAGACACCAAAACTACACAAGGTGTTCGTGCGAACGAATTCATAGCTATAGATTCTTCCACGTCGACATTGTCTGTCAAGAGGGAAATAGATAGAGAAACAGACACGTCATTTCACTTTATTCTCATCGCCACAGACGGAGGTGCTTCACCGCTGACCGCCACGGCGACGGTATCTATCATCGTTGATGACGTAAACGACGAACGTCCTGCATTTTCTCCGACGTATTATAATGCAGAGATAGCGTACAACGATGATTGCGCTGTGACTGTGACTACACTGTCAGCCAGTGACAAGGATTATGGTGTAAACGCTGAGTTTAAGTATAGATTTACACTAAATCCTGCACCACAGCTGTTTCAGTTGAAGGAAGACACAGGTTAGCATTGTTCCGTCTTAATAAGCGTATACGCCTTAGACAATTGAACAAAAGCATGTATTTCGTGATAACATTTTCATATAAGTTTACGTTGAAACAATGTGCTCATACTCATTTGTCTGAAAATCTGTTACATGGATTACGTTTCAGAATTCTTAAATGCGACAGATATAACGCTTATGTAAGTGTACATATCTAAATATTAATATGCATATACGTTATAACAATGCTGTCTACAAACGGTTTTTCCCATCTCGGTTTTGGAGTGGGAATTTCTTTCTGATTGCGCCGTTTCCTGGCCATTGTCAACCTTTACCTCTTTGTTATTCGTTTGTCGACATCACTTTTATTAAATGCAAGAGGTACACAAGGCATGTATATATTATTGTTAAGGAATCTAACTATATGCATAACACATTCGACAGTTTATAACTTGACTATTATTTATACTAGTTTTACTATTTCTATTCCAGGAGACATAACCCTACTCGCTACTGCGGCTCCTTACACAAAGTACATACTATACGCTGAAGCTACCGACTCCGGATCGCCTCCCCTGACATCCAACGGAGTAACAATTAGAATCGATACATTCACACCAAATGACCACATTATAATTTTCAACCTTGGAATAACCGAAGAAGTATTTCATATCAATGAAGTGACGTTCTTGAATCAGCTGACGACGGTGTTTCGAGTAACACACCCAACGGCGAGGGTTAAGAGATGGTGTATTAGTGGAGATATTTCAGATTCAAAGGCCATGTGAGTTAAGTTAATCTGTATATAAAGATAAAACTGAGATCCTTTAAGAGCAGCAAACGTCTTAATGAGAAAGGGGATGGGCCATACCGCGGTATCGGCTATTTAAACATCTACTGTGACATTATAGATTTGGCAACATTGAGCCCAAAGAGAATTACTTTCATTTTGCAACTTCCAACAGCATAGTCGATACAAAAACTATTATAATCCCAATGGGGCCAAATGTATGAAACGTTGATATTAGAAAAGAAATCTAAACTGATATTTTGTTCTGACATTTAGTGTTCTTCGAACAGTTTAATTACGATACATTTCATTTTCATTGATGTAAGCTAATCCATATTAAAACCATTGAACGAATCAAAGATGTTTGACATGACTGGCTCACTTTCAAACGAAGTCCAGAAACATTTGACAGCGATTTAATTTTATTTTCTAATCAGGTGATTCGAAGTTTTGTAACATTTTAGCTCACCTGAGCCGAAGGCTCACAGGTGAGCTTATAGTTTACCCATACTCCGGCGACCGTCCGTCGTCCGTCCGTCCGTCCGTCGTCCGTCCGTCGTTCATAATTTCAAAGATCTTCTCCTTTGAAACCGCTTGGCCAATCAAAGCCAAACTTCATGTGGAGCATCCTTAGAAAAGGGGAACGAAAGTTTATATATCCAGGTCACATGACCAAGATGGCCGCCATGGCTATGAACAGCAAAAACCTTTAAAAATCTTCTTCTCCAGAACCAGTGGGCCGATTTCCGTGAAACTTGGTATGTAGCATTGGGAACGCAGGCCCATCATAGTTTATATAAATCATGACCCTAGGATGACCTTGACTTATTTTACGGCAAGGTCAACTTAGGTCCCGAATGCATTTGAATGGGAAAAAATAGCAAAATGCTATTTTAATGGGTAAAATATACTGGGAATAGGCAAATTGGACAGAAAATTAATGTTAATGGAAAATTGTACCCCCCTGGGGGGTTGTCTGCCCCTGCCCCGGGGCTGTATTCATGTATATTTCCATAATAATGAAACATCTTCTCCCCTGAAACCGCTATGCCAATCAAAGCCAAACTTCATATGTAGCATCCTTGGGAAGGGGGGAAAGAAAGTTTATATAAATGGTCAAGGTCACATGACCAAGATGGCCGCCATGGCTATAAATAGAAAAAACCTTAAAAAGCTTCTTCTCCAGAACCAGAAGGCCAATGATTCTGAAAATTGGTGTGAAGCATCAGTGACTGGAGCTCTACAAGGTTTATATAAATCATGACCCTGGCATGACCTTGACCTATTTTACGGCAAGGTCAACATAGGTTGCTCATGCATTTGAATGGGGAAAAGTGTTAACATGTCATTTGTAGGGAAAAACTTGCAGGAAATGGGCAAATGGACTTAAGATTGATGATTCTGAAAAAAAAATTGGACCCCAGGGGTCTGTCTGCCCCCACCCGTCTGTCTGCCCCCACCCCGGGGCAATATACATGTATATTACAGTGATATTCAAAGATCTTCTTCTCTGAAACTGCTTGGCCAATCAAAGCCAAACTTTATGAGGAGCATTGTTAGGAAGTGGGGATGAAAGTGTATATAAATGGCCAAGATGGCTGCCATGGCTATAAATAGCAAAAACCTTTAAAAATCTTCTCCAGAACCAGAAGGCCTATGATTTTGAAACTTGGCATGAAGCATCAGGCACTGGAGCTCTACAAAGTTTATATAAATCGTGACAATTAGATGACCTTTACGGCAAGGTCAACTTAGGTCGCCCATGCATTTGATTGGCAAATGGACTGGAGTTTTATGATTTGAAAAAGAAATTGACTCCAGGGGTGGCTCTGACCTGGCCCTGGGGTTATATACATGTATATTACCATTCTAGTCAAACAAGTTTATTGGTATATATCTCAGGTTTCAGGTGAGCGTTTACAGGACCATTGGTCCTCTGGTCTCACATTCTATCACTTCAGTGTAACACAAGTCCATCTGTATGTTGTGAAGAATAACCTCACAGACACAGAAGCCTCTATAGAAAATACGGACAAAGAATTCTTGAGTTCTGTAGACGCATTTGCCATCGTTTCCGCTGACGATGAAGGGACCCCTGCTAACGATATCAAAGGTAAGTACATTTTCCCTCTGCTAGGTGGTGTTTGATTATATATTATATGAGCCTGTGCGTGAGAAAACCAACAATTTGAATTCTGACCAGGTCTGACACAAACCGAGCTGTACAGTCACAGAAAAGAGCTAGAACCTTGAAATTTCGGATTTAAGTAGCAGAGGAATTGTACTATCCGAGTAGCGAAAACAAAGGCGCTGATCAGCTTCGCGGTT
This sequence comes from Rugalucina vietnamica, assembly GCA_964017185.1. NCBI lineage: Eukaryota > Metazoa > Mollusca > Bivalvia > Lucinida > Lucinidae > Rugalucina > Rugalucina vietnamica. The sequence continues at coordinate 57,001,517 of OZ024875.1, read as the reverse complement.
ACCGCGAAGCTGATCTGCGTCTTTGTTTTCGCCTATGCAGATTGTTGGTTTTCCCATGCGGCGGCTCATATATGGAAGATCCATATAATAAAGCATAGATCAGCTGGCTAACTGTCACTCCGCTCCACTTCGGTACCTCGTTCCACTTCCCTGACAGCTTAGCATAGGTTGCATTTAAACAAATGTCGAACTGATTGCGGATTTCGTAAGAGATTTGCAGCTATGTTATTTTGCTATTTAATCGTATTATTTTTGTTATGTATTTGTATCAGTGCCTAAGATCTTCCAGTAAACACATAAAAGTCAAAGAGAAACAGACGATTTTCGACTTTGAGACGCTAATTCTACGGTAGTCTCCCCTGGTCTGTTTATAGACATCTTTGAAATTTGCCACAGAAAAAAAAATGAAGTGTTTTATGATTCTGCGTACTTTAACAACTAGAATATTTATAATTTATGTCATATATGCAAGAAAAGATTTAACATAAATAATATTATGTAGAATAACACAGTTTTGCAGTTTTGCTGAATTTTCATTTTCGACCAAGGGCTGAATATATCCCAATTCCGTCGGTGTGGAGAGGTTTAACGGAATACCGATGGAAATATTCCGTCTAAATAGAACACATTGCGCATTTCCGCTAAGTGACTATTTCTAAGGGGAAATTATGGGATGGTGAAACCTCTTTGGATATCACGGTCCCACTGCAAAGGTGATCGACATTTTTTCTACCTTTATTGACGCTAAAATAAATCTTTGGTTTCCGTTGCGGCTTGCAAACTGTTACATCTTTATTTCGCAGGTAGCGCATGGGAAGTGTTTGAGATAGTGAGTGTAGAAAAATACTACGTCGAAGAGCCAGAGGAGACCCCATTCTTCCAGACCGCCGCCGGCATTGCCATTATTGTCCTGATAGTTCTGCTGCTAGTGGCTGCTATTGCGGTCGGAATCATCTTCCTATTAAGAAAGGCAAAGAAAGATAATTGGTACACTTGGTTTCTGTTGACATGTATACCTAATTTGTCAGTATACAATCCCTCTGATTGTCCGCCTGTTAAATGCATTCTTCTCTCTCTCTCTTTCTGGTAGTAAGTGAGGTTGAATCTACAATTTGCACGATAGATGTTTTGGTTAGATATCAAATTTTCAAAACCATATACAAATATGTGTGCATATTTTCAATAAGGCGGTATGCGCAATACGCAAATTAATTTAAGTCTTTTTTTTTTTTTCTTTCAAATACTAACTTCGAAATATTAACACACAATTTCAATTTTATTTGTAGGTTTTCCTGTTTGAATCAGGTTGAGCATGGTGAAGACGATGGTGGAGACCACGTGGCTAGAAACCAATATCTCACCAAAACATACGAAAAGAGTAAGTAAAATATCCCTGGCAGGCCGAGACGACATGCTAATTGCTATTTGCTATATGCTAATTGCTAAATGCTTATTTGAAAATGCTGAATGGTAACTAAGAATTCAGAAAAGTGTCGATAAACAATATTGAGAACAGTCATAATTTTACACTTTGTTGGATTGATTTACAATAACATGGAACGCCGGTCCGTCATGCAAATTGTAAAATGTTCAATGTCAATTATTAAATGTTAATTGCACTTTTCGCCGGTCCGTAATGCTAATTGTAAAATGTTTAATGGTAATTGTTAAATTTAAAATTTTAATTGCATTTTACGCCGGTCCGTCATGCTTATTATAAAATGATAAATGTAAAATGTTAATGCTATTTGCTAATCGTTAATTACATTTTCGTCGATCCGTCATGCTTAGTGTGAAATGTTAAATGTAAATTGTTAATTGCATTCTAAGCCGGTCCGTCATGCTAATTGTAAAATTTTTAATGTTGATTGTTAATTGCATTTTAGTCTTAAATTCATTTTTTGCAATAAACACTAAATGCTTATTGGTATTGAAATGATGTTTGAAAAAAAATGTAAAATGACAATGTTACTTGTAAAATGCTGTTTGAAACAAGAATGAAGCTCGGTCTTATAAAAGCATTTACCATTTCACATTAAACAATTAGCATTACGGACCGGCGTATAATGCAATTAACAATTAACATTTAACACTTTACTTTTAATATTTTACAATTAGCATGACGGACCTGCGAAAATGCAATTTACAATTTACATTTAACACTATACTTTTAACGATTTGCAATTAGCATGACGGACCGGCGAAAAATGCGATAAACAATTGACATTTAACATTTTACATTTAGCATTTTACAATTAGCATTTACTTTTTTCAAATTTTAATTTACCAATTATCATTTAGCATGTACTATTAAATGTTATTTTATTTACCATATATCATTTAGCAGTTTACACTTAAAATAGCAAAAATCATTAGCGAATAGCATTTATAATTAAAATCATCAATGTGGCCCATCCCTTTTCTCATTAATGTGTTCACTGCTCTTAAAGGATCTCAGTTTTATTTTTATTTGTTATTTTCCTTTTCATCGCATGTTAGTTGTCGTAACTACACAAAACATGATTTACAATTTGCTATTCGCATTTAGCAAAAGACAATAAGCATTTTGCAAAAAAGCATTTAGCAAATAGCAATAAGCATGTTGCCCCGGTCTTCCTGAAGACGAAATTATTGATTCTTTGGATGGAAATGTCTCAGTGACCGCTTGGTTTGAAAGAGCTGATATACAATGCGAGCTGCAGTGGTGCTGAAACGAGCTATATGGCAGTTTACGTCCCGACTGGTTTCAGTGTGAAATGTTGAATTAACGTGTGTTGATATTTTTCTTCTTATCGCATTAACGTTTATAGTATATGGAAAAAATTAAACATTTTATCACCCTTTCATGAACGACACGAATTTTTATCATATCTTTTTTCAGAGCCCCTACCCCCGATAGGATACTATGACAAGAGTAACCTCCCACCACCTGTTGTAGCACTACCTATGCCTTCTAGCGTAAGTCATACGAATCTGCATATGAAATCGAAAATCAGTTGTCCCACTTGCATTACGAAGAACGAGTGGAATGAGGGCTAACAACAGGGCTATCGGTATCATAAACTTCGAAAAACCTTTTCTAAATTTTATCGTAGACACTATGAATTGATTTCCAAATATAATGTTGGGTTAAAGACGCTTTTAAGTGAGGGTCTTTCGGAACCAGAATTTTATGGTGACTTGGTTTACAAATTTAAGAAACTTATAGGAAGTAATGATTTTTCTTTTCAGTTTAGAAAAATCATAACACGTTACAGACGTATAGGTTATAACTTGAATGTTATGCGACAGTCTGCATGCTTAGTTTTTAACCCAATCACGGTTGATAACTATGCTGCCTTCTTTAATTGCACGCCGGTGGGTCGGGCGTCAGACTCTATGATGGCCCCGACTTAAAGCTATCCATTTTAGTTGGTTGGGGCCGGAGCTTCTTGTCTGTTGCTTGGCCCACCGGGGTCCAACTGATGTTTTTCTTTAGCTCCGGAGTTAGTAAGTTATTTGGCGCCCAGGGATCTCCATCGTCGGGCAACTTACTGAATCTGTGAGTCCTGGTTTTTGATTCATCAGGATGTTCAAGTCATCATGATTTATTTGTTTGTTCTTGATGATTCATTTACTAGTTAGAGATTCACCACGAGGACCGAAGAACTAACTAAATGTTATGAACCACTGCAGAAGCTGAGGGTGAGGTTACGGCCGTGTAAAATCGATTTAAACCCGCCAGTAACTTTGTGTTACTGATCGTTCCAAGTCGATACTTCTGTGGTGGTTCTTTTTGTTTTATGTCTTGGTGTTTAAAATATTATTATGCTGTTGGCGCCTTATGTATGTTTGCATATATTTAGTTAAGGTAACTGAGTGGCCACCTATTGGGAAAATAGCTGCTCATTCGGCTTACGGTATGTTTTCATGGTATAAGTACCTGATTGTTGGCTTGGTTTTTCCCACCTTGGTGTTTGGAGTGGGAGTCTTTTTCTGATTGCGCCTTTTCCTGATCTTTGCCTACTTGTACTTTATTACTTCAATTGCCTCTGAAAAACCAATATTAAGCTATATATGTCATTTCAAAAACGTATGGGTTCTTTATTGCGCGTAAATAGGTGTCGGATAAGCCGCTTCCTTTGTCAAATTTCATAAATGTTGCCCATGATTTCAGACGAAGAAGGTTCCATTGCAAGTACAAAGTCAGATATACGAGAGACCTAAGGATATGCATATCTACAGCGACCTGATAGGTTTCCGCCCTGGATCTGGTGTCGGGTCAAGACTAATGAAACACCCAGAGAAGCTACGGTCCGGGAGTCCCGCTTCCAGCTCAGAACTACCGCCAATTCGTAAGCTACCGTCACTAGTTTCTCGACCTCCAAGTTTCGCACCTCAAATTAGAGATGTCAGTCTAAGGGAGGAAACTCCGAGACCATATGATGATAGTATGAGAACGATTGATGATGAGACGGTGTCTCTTGGTACGACGAAGGAATATGACGGTCGTGCAGTAGACCCAGGTAAAGTATATGAGTCTTCGCAAGAGAAAACCAACAATATGAGTTTCCAACCAGGTCCGACACAAATCAGCATGTACAGTCAAAGAAGCAGGCAAGAGGCTCGAATTTTCGGATTTAAGAAGAAGGTGTGTTATACTATCTGTGTAGCGAAAACAAAGGCGCTGACCAGTTGTGCAGTTACTGCAAAGCTGATCTGCGTCTTTGCTTTCGCATATGCAAATTGTTGTTTTTTTATGCAGCAGCTCATATGGGAGTTTATATCAGCTAGATGCTTCCGCAACTATCAACAGAAACGGTCCCTTTACTTCGTTTTCTCGTGTCCTGGAATTCAAAATAAATCTTTGTTAAATTAGCATTTGCAATTAATTTAAGCGACACCAAGCAAAGTTAAAAACTTTATTTTAATTTAGCTAATGTTAGATGACGTATATGGCATGTGGGTGCATGGCAGACTGATACATCAGTCCCCTTGCCTGGATGTGCAACATTATTTCTCTTTGGCTCCAAAGGGTGGTCGTTTGGGAATATGGGCCTCCGCACCCTAAAATAATAGATGGGCTGCTTGTGCCCCCAGGCAAAGCTAACACGCTACTGACTGAACATCTGATTACTGATAAACCGCTCTTGTTTGAGCCTGCCCAGGAAAAGAGGTTCAATTCATACCATCCATAAATATAAGCCTTTGTGTGGCTTACTTGGATGGTTATATTTTAAGCAATTATTGGATGTACTGGCGTGCTCATTTCAGTTAAAAGTCCCTTAAATGGAGGCAACTTCCCTACATGACCTTTGATGTTGACTGGGACGTTAAACATCAGTTCAAACAAACAAAATCTTTGGCTCCATTACGCCAAATCTACAGGGTCACTGAGGAGGCTTAAGTAGCCGAAACCGCGGTATGACCCATCCTTTTGTTCATCAAAATACTAACTGTTCTTAAGGATCTCAGTTTTATTTACTTTAATTCAATTACGCAGAAAGGTCATGGATCATATATACGTGTTGTTGGAGGCGAGGATGTTGGCGTTATGTGGACAAACATTGTGGAGCAAACCATATGCGCATATGAGGCAATATATTTTTACTTTCTTTTGTAGTTACTGGTCGAGTATATGAATACAGCACAAGGACACATGAACGCAGATGGGTCAGCGAATCTGAAAACGGCAGTCACTTCAAGCTTAAGACAGATGAGAAATAAGCCAAGTAGATCTTCGAGGATTCTGAATGGGTTCTGCACTGAAATACCTGGTCATGATTTATTTGTTTGTTCTTGATGATTCATTGACTAGTTAGAGATTCACCACGAGGACCGAAGAACTAACTAAATGTTATGAAACACTGCAGAAGCTGAGGGTGAGGTTATGGCCATGTAAAATCGATTTAAACCCGCCAGTAACTTTGTGTTACTGATTGTTCCAAGTCGATACTTCTGTGGTGGTTCTTTTTGTTTTATGTCTTGGTGTTTAAAATATTTTTGTGCTGTTGGCGCCTTATGTATGTTTTCATATTTTTAGTTAAGTTAAAGTAACTGAGTGGCCACCTATTGGGAAAATAGCTGCTCATTCGGCTTACGAAATGTTTCATGGTATAAGTACCTGATTGTTAGTTTGGTTTTTTCCCACCTCGGTTTTTGGAGTGGGAATCTTTTTTCTGATTGCGCCTTTTCCTGATCTTTGCCTACTTGTACCTTTTTCTAACAACATAAATGAAAAGGTATAAGTAGGCAAAGACCAGGAAAAGGCGCAATCAGAAAAAGATTCCCACTCCAAAAACCGAGGTGGGAAAAAACCAAACTAACAGTCAGGTACTTTATACCATGAAACATATCGTAAGCCGACTGAGCAGCTATTTTCCCAATAGGTGGCCACTCAGTTACCTTAACTTAACTAAAAATATGAAATCATACATAAGGCGCCAACAGCACAAACATTTTAAACACCAAGGCATAAAACAAAAAGAACCACCACAGAAGTATCGATTGGAACGATCAGTAACACAAAGTTACTGGCGGGCTTAAACCGGTTTTACGGGTACCTAACCTCACCTTCAGCTTCTGCAGTGGTTCAGTGATAAACAAGAAATAATAAATCATATTAAGAAAATACTAAACATAGATACCAACGTTTAACATGAATAACGGAAAGCAGAGTGAGCAGCTATTGAAGGTATTAGGTGGTCACAGTGCTAGCTTGGACAGAACAAGTAAATGCAGAGGGCTAAGTGAACAGCCATTATATTCGGGTGGTACAAACTGATTGCAAGCAATCCCCGAGGATTGGAATAATAAGAGCATTAAATGGATGTACGGGGAGACTTTTTAGGGCCGTGCATGATTGGGTTTCCGACCAGGTCCGACATAAACCGGCCTGTAAAAACACAGAAGATGGCAAGAGGCTGGAAATTTTGGATTAAGAAACAAGAGGCATTGTACTACCCGTGAGGCAAAAACAAAGACGCTGATCAGCTTCGCAGTTACTGTGAAGCTGATCTGCGCCTTTGTTTTCGCCAATGCAAATTGTCGGTTTTCTCATGCGGAGGCTCAAACGAGTTGTGCTTTGAGTAATATTATTTGCATGTGCCTTTGCATGTGCTCACAATAGTGCATGTTTATCGCTTAAACATCATTTTCCAATGTTCTCTGTATCCGAAAAATATAGAAAGCCTCGCTTCTTGTCGTATGTAGCTATACACTTTTGTTTGCGTCGAACCTAACGGAAAATTTAAACAGACAGGCTTCGGCCCAGATATTCGGGTGCATTTTACTGTTCCTTGAAGCTGGTACATACTCTTAGCAGATATAATGCTACGGAATCAAATTGGTGGTATTTTGTTTCATATTGTGTCGGCCATACTGAAGGACTGTGATACATTGTCTGTAGTTTTGCATTTTTGCGTTACTGTGATATCACTATTGATATAGATCATAGCATTTATGTGATATATTTCATTTTAGTATCATTTGTATAATCTACTAATGAATCGCATTTTGTTAATGAATTTGAAGGTTTGATTTATTTATGTAACAGTGATGTGTTATGTATTGGTCGAAATTAGCTTATCACTGGAATGGCACATTTTAATGTTTTCCCAAAGGATGAATAATAACTAATCAATAAAAGTATAGACTCCAAAATATTATAATCATTATTGAAAGGGGAAGCAACATCATTTCACAAGTAATTGGAGACCAAAAGATAAAGGTAAAAGTAGGCAGTGATTAGGAAATGGCACAATCAGAAAGAAATTCCCACTACAAAAACTAAATTAACAATCAGGTACTTACAGTATACTAAGAAAATATAAGCAGCTATTTCTCACTAGGCGGCCACTCAGATACCCAAACTTAACTAAAAATATGAAAACGTGCATAATGTGTAAAATTCACAACAATTCAAAACCACTACATACAACAATAAGAACCACCACAGAAGTATCGCCTTGGAACGATCAGTAATAAGAAAATACTATATCAATTAAGTGAGTCATTTGATTTGTAGACAATATTGTACCAGCCGGAGTCAAAAATCAATTAACAGAGAAACTATCGATGCTACATTAGTTAGGGCCCCAGCCATCCGAAAAATGGTGATAGGTGGTCGGAAAGTAGCACAAATTTCATTCATACCCGCTTGTAGAGGAACCCACTGGAAGCTTGAAAACCAGTGTTTGGTCAATTTTAAGTCTTGCAAAAGTGTTGAAATTATGGGATGTATACTGCTACACATGACATTCTCTAATGCGATTCTCGAAAATGAGGGTATACATCCAAAATTGGTCATGTCTCTGCTGCTACTTATCCTACATCACTGAACCTGGTCTCATTTTAAAGCTCAGACATAGCCCTTTTACCATATGATAAGTCATGCAAGTCATCTAATTTTCATGTTCATGAATTTTAATGAAAACATTACAATGACAGAAAAACCAATGAAATCCACAAATAAACTAATTACAGGCTCAAACTATCACTGTTACACTTTGTTATTGAGCCAGTAATATCATATGACAAATATGTTGATATCAAGGGCCTAAATAAAAATAAGCTCATTAGCATATTCATGAATTTTAATAAAAATATCGAAAATCAAGGAAAAAACAAGGGAAAAACTACAGCCATTGCAAGGTTTTGGATGGATTATAAGATCTATCTTGCATTCCTGTGACCATATTATTATTGGTCTGATAGTATTGCATGGACCTAGCAGTTTAATCTTGATACCTAATATTCAAATCATTGAATTTGCCTATTCATGAAAATTAAAAAAAAATATCCCATATGAAATGAGAGACAAATCATGGAACAATAGGGGGTGCTTGTACAAAATCACTTGATCCAGAGCTGTTCATAAACCCAGAATACTGAAGGAGGTATCAAATTGTACTATGATCCTAAAGTATGATATAAGAATAATCTGATTTTCAGTTTCATGAATTTTAATGAAAACAAAAAAAAATCGGTGAAAAAAGTGGAAAAAAAAAAGATAAAAAATAAATAAACTGGAAAACCTACAAAATGACTTGTATCTTGGCAATCAAAAGTCCTAAAGTGCTGAAAATTGCATCAAATTGTTGCTATAGCAATATTATACCATCCTGTACAACAATATACAAGCCATTTGATTTTTAGTGTTAAGAATATTTGCAAAACCTTCAGAATTTAGAGAAAAAATATGGAAAAAATAGGAGGTATACATAGAAAAACGTATGTACCTTGGCTACTGATAGACCTAGAGAGATATAATTGCTATCAAATGATAGCTGGGACTATGTTCTATAACCATGTAATCTCATTTATAAATCACCAGCTATTTTTGTTGTATAGATGTTAATTAGATCTTTATAAATAAGACAAAAAGCAGCAAAAAATGAAGGGGTATACAAACAAAATCGCGTATATCTTGACAGCCAAGAGCCGTAAAAGAACTTAAAAAAGCATCAATTTATTGGTAGGACACTGTTTTATTGCCATGTGTTTAGATAATTTATATAAAGCATGCATATGGTTGCTGGCAATCAAGATTTAATAAATTTTGTTGTAGCACAATCTTCAATTTTCCGTTATTTCCACATTTAATCAAAATATTGATATTGGCAGCTGAGATATAGGCGATTTTGTTGGTGTACCCAGTCATTTTTTTCATTGATTTTAAGAACCTATTAATATCCATACAATAAAAATAGCTGATTATTTATTTGTCAGATTACATGGTTATGGAACATTGTCCTAGCAATCCTTTGATACCAATTATAGCTCTCCAGGTCTGACTGTAGTCAAGATACATGTGCTTTTCTATGTATACCGCCCTAAGTTTTCCGTAATTTTCTTTTAAATTCGAAAGGTTTTGTTAATAGACATAGAGCAAAAAATCAAATGACTCATATATTGTAGTACAGGACGGCATAGTTTTGCCCTAGCAACCATTTAATGCAATTTTCAGCATGTTAGGGATTTTGATGCTGAGATACAAGTTATTTTGTAAGTTTACCAGTTTCATTTTTTTTTATTTTTTTTATTATTATTTTATTTATTTATTTTTTTTTTTTTTTGCTTTTTTATTCTGGTTTCTAGTTTTCATTTTAATTCATGAAATTGTAATCAGATAATTATTATATCAGACTTAAGGGACATAGTACATTGCCATAGCATTCATTTGATACTTTTTCTCGGCATCCTGAGTTGTTTGTTACCAGCTCTGGTACAAGTGATTTTATATGTCTACAGCTATCTTTCCAAGATTTCTCACCGTTTTCTTATGTATTTTATTATTTTCATGAATAAGCAAATTCAACCATTTAGATAATAGGTATTAAGGTTAAATTTCTTGGTGCATGCATCACTATCATATCAATTTTAGTATTCTAGAACATGCTATTGTTGGTATATGTATATTTTTGTAAGTACCCTATTCATTAGAATCATACTAGGGGTAGGTGTGGAAACTATGTAATTTTACATCATGTAAATGCGTGCATTGTTGAGGACAATATTTTATGGCATTAAGGTGCTACCTCTGACTACACTGGCAGCCATGAGAATCGGTCCCAGGGATGCAAGATAGATCTTGTGAACCATCTAAAACCTTGCAATGGCTACAGTTTTCCCCTTGTTTTTCCTCGATTTTTGACAATTTAATTAATATTCATGAATATGCAAATGAGCTAATTTTTATTTAGGCCAATGACATCAATACATTTGTCATATGATATTACTGGCTCAAAAACAAAGTGTCACATTGAAAGTTTGGTCTTGAAATTAGTTTATCGATGTTTTTTTAAACAATTTTTACTGTCATTTTAATGTTTTCATTAAAATTCATAAATATTTAAATTAGATAATTTGAGTTACTTACCATAGGTTGAAAGGTCTGTGTCTTAAGCTTTAATATGAGACCAGATTCAGTGGTCTAGGATAAGTAACAGCGCAGATATGGCCAATTTTGTATGTACACCCCATGCTCAAATATCATGTTAATGGTTTCCATGGAAACCATGCAATTTTTCATAGAGCAAAATAGTTTATCTTTGACAACAAAAATTATTTGCCTTTCTGGGGTCCAAATGAATGATTTGGCACCCTTGAAAGATTGTTCTGGGAGGGGATGTGCAAGGTAGGTCAAATTAGCACCCTGGGTACTTGGGGATAAATGGCCTTAATGTCGCGGATCAAACAGGCTAGGGTACTTCATTTTCACCCAGAATAAAAGTACTTTTGCAAGACCGAAAAAAATTAAAACATTGGTTTTCATACTTCCCAAACACAGTACTAAACAACTATACAAAGGAAATTTGTGCTAAACAGGTGGCCACCAAAAGTGATTTTTTGATGGCTTTTCTCAGTCTGGGGCTTTAGCTACATGTCTCAAATCTCAAATATCGATGTATATTTCTGCGTTTTTGTTTGTTGTTTGCTGACACTAGATGACAGCGCATCACGAAAGCATATCCGTGTAATGTATACCCCCTTGAACCCCACTTTTATATAGCAAAACTGGGGTATGCAGGGGTATACCTATTTTTCTTATTTTTGCTCCAAAACATAGATTGTGGGTACTCGATAGAACCGCCTCGGTGAGGCGGTTCTAACGTGTACCCACAATCTATGTTTTGAGCAAAAATAAGAAAAATATCAAAATTTTTCAGATGAAAATTTTCAATTTTTAAACCTGAAAAAATCCGAGTCTATGTTTATTGCATGGTCAAGTTTCCGTAATGTTGTTTTTTCCGGTTCCGGTGTTTAGTAAGATGCAACGTTGAAATTCGAGCTCCAGATTTTTTGGTGTTTTTTATTTGATAGGACTGTTCTTTGGACTTAAATTGCACATATTTGATCTATAAAATGTGTATTTGCTTTCAGTTTTCAAATGTCAAGTGACATGTTATAGTTTATGAGCCACTGCGTGAGAAGGCAGACATTCTGCATATACGAGAAGAAGGGCGCGGATCGGCCTCGCGGTAACTGTGAGGCTGATCCACGTCTTTGTTTTTTCACCACATAGACAGTAAAATTCTTCTACTTTCTGAACACAAATCTTTCGGTTTAGCTATGTTCTGTGCTTGTACAACTTGGTTTGTGTAGAACCTGTTTGGAACCAAAATTGTTGGTTTTCTCACGCACAAGCTCACATGTATACAACATAATGCAAGACATTAAGGCAGACTTTCTATTGTGTGATAACAAAGTAGAGCTGTTCTTTTAATCTTTACTTGGAGGCAAATGATTAAATAACATAGCTTTTTGACTTTATTGACATATTAACTACACACACAGTCTTATTTCACCTTTGGGATTTTTATGTGCGAAGATGTCCAATTAATGAGTTTGTGTGAAAAGAATATTTAATTTTGAAAGAAAGTCACACAAAATATGTTAATAACAAGTCCATCAATGTAAATATTTATATAAAATACACCAATAGGGAGCAATAAAGCATAGGAATGACTGGAACAGGGAGACAAGTTAGGTTGTTAAAAATGCAAAAAATTCATTCTGGTAGTTTTGTACATGTTGTATATATTGTATTTACATGTAGTAGTCTTCTTAAATACATATCTTCATACTTTTTCATACCAGTAATACCAAATGGCTGAATTAAAAATTTGTAGTTTAAACTGTAGAGGCTTATTCTCAGATCAGATAAAAAGAAGAGATATTTTTTTAAGGTGTAGAGAAATGTATGACATAAGTATACTTGTTGATACACACTCAACAAAGGAAGTTGAACATATATGGCAGGCAGAATGGGGATTTAAGGCAAAGTTTAGTTCGGGGACCAGCGCAAGCCGAGATGAAGTATCACTTAACACTGCCTTAGATATTGTAGATAAATTTGCGGGCTGTTCTGGTCTCCGAGCAAACTTCGATAAAACCCAGGTGTTATGGTTCGGGGCAAAGCGGGGTTGTGGTGAGGAATTAAGAACACAAAAACCAATTATATGGAACCATGGAGGAAAATTTAAACTTTTAGGGATTGAGTTTGATGTAAATAACGAAGACGTAACAGGTATAAACTTTCCGAAAAAACTTGAATCTGTTAAAAAATTGCTGAACGATTGGTCTTTTAGATCACTGTCACTCCTTGGAAAAATATGTGTGGTAAAAACTTTGGCAATGCCTATTTTGATACAGATATTTACAGTATTACCAACCCCACCAGACAATTTTTTGAAAGATTTAGAAAAAATGTTTTTTTCATTTATTTGGGATAAAAAAGGAGATAGAATTAAACGCAATGTAATTATTAATAGTAAAAATGAAGGTGGCTTACAAATGCCACATGTCCCTTCTTTTTGCGCAGCATTGAAGATGTCATGGCTAAAAAAAGTTTTAGATGTCAATTATATAACACCATGGAAATCATTATTGCTTGATACAATGGAAAGATATGGTGGGGATAAAATGTTGTATTTACCAAAGGAAGGCATCTTAACGTTACTACATTATTTTAACTCTTTTTGGAAAAGCACACTGCAAGTTTGGGCAAACCTTGTTAGATATCCTCCCACAACCCCGGACGAAGTTATGTCACAATGTATTTGGTTAAACAATAATATCAAATGCAACGGTAGAAAAGTCATATTACCACATTGGATACAAAAAGGTATTTACTTTGTACAGGATCTTATGACAAATGATGGCAGATTTTTCAGTTTTGCAGAGTTCAGAAATACATATCTATTGGATATTAACTTTGTAGAATACTATGGCATGATAGATGCTATACCTCTTGAATGGAAAAGGCTTATAAGAAACCATATTAAGACACAAACTATTATTCAACCGTATGTCAGATTGTTAAAATCTTTTGAAAAATCTACCAAACCTTTTTATCAAATTTTATTAAAAAAGGTGTCAAACAGAAATATAAACGCTATTACAAAATGGCAAACAGACTTAAATTTAGAGGAAAATGAAAATTGGAATCAGTATTTCTCTATGCTGTATCACACAACTGATGATGCAAAACTTTTGAATTTCCATTACAAATTGTTTCACAGAATAATTTATACAAACAGCAAACTATTTAAATGCAAAATGATTGAAACAGAACTTTGCACATTTTGTAATGAACAAAAAGAAACTTTGATGCATTTATTTTTTGACTGCTGCCATGTTAGAACTTTTTTACTACAATTATTTGAAGAAATCTCAGTGAAATGTAACATTCATTATTTGATGACACCAGACACATGGATATTAAATAAATTTACAGGATCACCCATTGAGATAGATTGTCTTACAATTTGTGCAATTTTGGCAAAATATTATATTTATTGTTGTAAGATAAAAAAATGTATGCCTAATATTACATCTTTCAAACAAAGAATCAAAGTGTACAGTAGTATAGAATTGTATTCGAAGTATATGTATACTGAAAAGAAAGCAGGAAAATTAACAGCAAGATGGTCATGTTTGAAACAGATTTTGGACAATAGCTGATCTTTTTATAATTTCAATTATATATACATTGGGAAAACATGTCCTTAAAAAGTATACCCCCTTGAACCCCACTTTTATATAGTAGAACTGGGGTTTACGGGGTTATACCCACTTTCTTGTTGTTGCTCCGGGACATGGGTTGTGGGTGCTCGTTGGAATCGCCTCGCAGAGGCGGTTCTAGCGTGTGCCCGCGGTCTGTGTTTTGGGGCAGAGACGAGAAAAATATTAACAATTTTCTTCTGAAAATTTTCATATTTTACATGAGAAAAAATTCTGTATATTACATGGGCAAGTTTTCGTAATGTATATACATATCTGCTTTTATTAATTCTGGATATTGTATCTGTATTACTATTTTGCCTCTACATAGTATAGGATGATGACAGAGAGATCATCGATTTCAAAATGAGCGGATACCGTGTACGCATGGATACCCTGTGTTTTTAAAAAAAGTCGAACCATGTCAGACACATTCCAGCTATGCATAACTACATCTACAATTGTCTGAGAGATACGAAAAACACAGGTTTTTCATGTGGTGACATGTCCTTTAAAATTTTAATAGGCATTTTAATGATGTGTTTTGCCATCCCCCTCTGCAGACGTTGTCATTAGAGAGGGCTGACAGATGTTGCGTTGAAGATATACAGATTGAAGTCGATGTCTTCTTGTCTTGAAATTCTCATAAATGCTCTCTGCTCACATTCTTCTTGTGTATAAGACTACAAACAAATCTATGTATGTATAATGATAACATGTAAAAACTGTCAGAAATGAAAAATAAAATTTACAAGCCAAAAAAAAAAGTTTCCGTAATGTTGTTGTTTGCTGGCACTAGATGTCACAGCGTTAAATGATAGGCACTGTGATAACATGAATTCAAGTTTATCCATCATATACCATTGTTGATCCATTTATTTGTACGTGTTATTGATTGCGTGATACGTTTTCTTGTATTGTTCATTTGAAATATAGTGTACACAAACTAATATATACATTGAAATTGTAGTACATATTAGTTTTCCGGTTTTCCTGACTTCCATCGCTCAAAACATAGATTGTGGGTACACGTTAGAACCGCCTCGCCGACGGTTCTAACGAGAACACATCATGTATGTTTTGGAGCAAAAATAAGAAAAACAGGTAAATCCCTGTATACCTAAGTTTTACTATATAAAAGTGGGGTATAAGGGGGTAGTTATCTCGCGTTTTCCTGAAGTACATCATATAATACAATATCGTCGCAACGGTACAATTATTCCACCAACGAAACATGTCCATTGAAAACCAAATTTATATAGTAAAACTAAGGTGTGAATAGGTATACAGCTTTTCATACATTTAAACCAAAGGAGTCATTGTGGATACTTTACTCGTGTACCAACAATCAATGTTTTTATCAACAATACGGAAAATGGGCGAGTTTTCATAATGTCATTAGCAAGTAAGTCCACGCAGTGAAAGTGAACATTGAATGAACATTGCATGCCGTGGAAGAGGATCGGATTGACAAGGTAAAAAAGTAATTGATAACACCAGTTTTAATGGGTGACAAATTACTACAGACAAATGGATTTAGGTGTTAGTTTTGGCCAGCACAATGATATAATTAGATTCGCCGAGTCAGTATGCTACCATCTTTCAGACTGAATAACAAAAGCAATTTAAGCTTTTTTTTATTCGCAAACGATTTACCCCATTGACATCAATTTATGGACGAGGATTTTAAATGTAATTGATTTAAATGGTTAATATTATAATTGAAGAGTGACCGAAATTGTCGAAATGACATGTATTGTTAGCAAACGTTTTGACGACTTAACGTCTAGCCTTTGTTAGAGGTCTCACTAAATTTTGAATGTAGACTGAATGTTTCTCAAAGATTCACGTTATGTCTTAAAATGCTCGTGTAAGGAATATCGGTTATGAATTTTACGATGCACATCAGGAAAACAGGTCCGCGCATCACGAAAATCTGCCCATGCAATATACAGTTACCAATGCAATATACAAAGATTTTTCCAGCTGTAAAAACTGAACATTTTACCAGAAAAAATGTATGATATTTTTTCTTATTTTTGCTCACAATTTTCATTGTGGGTACATGTTAGAATCACCTCGACAAGCGCTTGACATAACCCTTTTACCTTACACCATGAGATCTAGATTCTGTCTGACCAAGTTAACAACAAAGTGGCTGATCGCTCACCGGTGTACAGTGTAACAAGTTCAAAACGTTTAAAAATCTAACGTCGTAGATAAAACAATCATGCATTTATTTAGCTCTTAAAATATTGTCTTCGTAGTTAGTACGGTTATCCAATCCTAGAATAGTGCCATTTAAATTCCACAAGCAGCTTAATATATCTACAACTCAGTAATTTGCATGGATACATAGATAACCACTTTGCTTAATAGTTAGACGAGACAGTTTCTTAAGCATATAATTTCTACACTTTTCATGCTTTTAAAAAACGAAGATTTTGTTTGATTTCGACTTTTCACTTTTTGCGGCCATTTGAGCGAACCGATATGTTGACAATATCACGCTTGTTTATCCAATGTACCGTAAAGCCAATATGTTCTTGTCTGCGATAACATTGGGTAGCGACCTAGCTCTGATTTAAATTTCCCCTTCTATGAAATTAGATTAACAGCAATGTCTCGAGTGAATTATTTGTGTATGCTGATTTTAATCTATGAGTAAATGCCTGTTTATAACTTTATTTTGTTTTCCTTTTTGTGTTGCTAATGGTTCTAACGAGTACCCGCAAGCTATGTTTTGGAGCAAACATAAGAAAAAAGTAGGTTAACCCGTTATAACACAGTTTTGCTATATAAAAGTATAACGGGGTATATATTACACGGACATGTTTTCCTGGTGTAATGTTTCAAATTCTCTTGTACCTTCACTTCGTGGCGTGATGTCGGCTTTAACATTACTATTTCGGTTGGTATTTTAATCCCTTCATGGATAATTTCAACATCCAAATCAATTATATGCTTTAAATTGAATCCCGCTTTTAACAAATTGGAAATTGTAAATATTCTTTCAACTCATTCTTATTTGAAATTTCTGCATAACTAAGACGCTAACATCTGCAGAAAATAAGTATTAGTTACTTTGTAGATTTTATTTGCGTCGCATCACGACAAAATGTGTATTTCCGGTTGTAAGACAACAAATGAGTAAAAATCAGTTGCACTGCTACGTTCAAACCATGTTGACTTTGTAAACTGTGTCGTTTTCCAACTTTATTCAAATCAACTCCCCTCCCTCCCACACCCTTCTACATGTGCGCTGCACGATTTTGATGTGACCTATGTGGACAACTAGAGACGGGCTCTTCCCTGACAAGGCTTATTGGGTGGATAATCCCATCTAAGGCGGAAGCGAATATTATAAATCACGTTCAAAACATGTGCAGATGCACCTTTGAAGTACTATTATACGCTACACGATTCTCTCCTTGTGTCAACATCGAAGACCATAATATACAATTTCTGCAATATCTCAACTGAAAACTAAGGCCTGGTTTCCACGGACAATGTTTCCTTGACGAAGATTATTTGTCACAGAAACTTTGGCGATGAGTTTGCGTTCACACACAGCAAACATTGCTTATACATGTATTACTTAGCTCGCTCAACTTTGTCACAGATATTTGACAATGAAACTACGCCACAGTATTGAGTTTTCACGAGCCTGTTTTTCTGCGACAAGTCTATTTTGTGAACTACTGCAGAAGATGAGGGCGAGGTAAGAGCTCTGTAAAATCGATTTTAGCCCCCGGTGTTTTGATATTACTGATCGTTCCAATGCGATACTTCTGTTGTGGTTGTATTTGTTTTGTGTTTTGGAGTCGAGTTTTTGTGCTGTTTCAACCTTAGGTACGTTTTCATAGTTGTAGTAAATTTCTTTCTGATTGCACCTTTTCCTGATCATTGCATATTTGTACCTTTTTCGCGTCTAGTCAAACAGTACCGTTAATTTTGGCGTGTTATAAACCCAAGAGCACCATCATCAATGATTATTTTTATCGGTTTGCCAGTAGACTCAGTGTAGGAGATTTGCCTAACGATTTGGATATAAAACTACCCGGGATTCTGTCTGCTCATAAGAACAAGATAAACTTAATGACTTCTGCCGTATAACAGAATATTGCCGAACATACTAAAATGCACACATAAATTAGTCTTAAAAGTGATCATAAACGTATTTGAGCCTTAAAATTAATAATAAAAGCGATGGAACAAGAGGCAATCTGTATTTATATCAGTTTTATTATTCGTGTGGTTCGGTTAACAGAGAATCAGAATTTGGAATTAAAAAATTAAGCATTCTGGAATTGTCTTATAAATGGGTCATATATAAACAAAGCGTTTGTGGCTACAACAGAAATATGTGCGTACGTATGTTAAGTGGAAAATGTTATTTTGGATTTGCGATTAAGATGCACTTAGTAGTCAGTTTAAAGTTGAAAGAAACGTGTATCGCATTAGTAGTGCCGACTGGTTGCGTTGCAGTTCTTAAAATTGTAGGCGAAACGGACCTGGTGAAGTTAAATAAAATGGTAATTAACATCAGGGCTACATTTATTTCACTTTCATGTATCAAAACAAGTCATTTAAAATGAACACTTCCTTAGAAGCAGAAGTTATTGGACACATGGCGTCCGGGAAGCGTTCTAAAATGCGTAGATATACAGTTATTATTTTCATGAACATCGGTTACACGTGTACCATCATAAATAAATTCTAACTCAAATAAGCCCGACGTCCCTCATGTGGGACATAGGCAAACAGTATAGCCCCAGATGTGACGCCGCAGAACGCGGCGTCCCATCTGGGGCTATTCTGTTTGCTTGGCAGAATTGCATCGAAAAATGAGATACAAATTAAAAATCACTCCTAACACCCCTAAGAGTGAAGGTAGACTCACCCAATTGATAATGATGGGAGAATCTATTCGTCAAATATGGTTTAAGCTGTTTTGATACGTATTCTATCACTGTGACCTACCTGTCCTAAAAGATTCCAGTAATTGTGTTTACCATGTGTCTGTCTAACAAGGCATAGGCACCGACATGTCTTGTCGGGCTAATTAACAAGGCTCATGGTTCGGTAGCAATTTAAATGCTTATTAACTAAAAGGTATCTCAAGTAAATACCAGATTTCATTCGCTACTTTCATTATTTACGTGAATGAAGCTAGCTCATTTTTTTTCTTGTATCCTCTCTATCGCACACTGGGTTCACACAGGTTGATTTCGTTCTATGATTATTATGCAACTATCATTAATAAGCACTTATATGTGAGCCAAAACACAGGATACATAAACGTAGGTAAAAACGGCAACCTGCAATGCGCCGAACCGGATTCACGTCACTGATGCGTTTCTGTGTCTGTTTTACTCGATCCAGCTTGTACAAGTATGTTTCACAGTCACTAGTATTTGCATTTTTGCTCACGACTCCCATAGTTCATTGTGGTACTAGACTTCTTAGCTTGGAATAGAAGATCCACTTTACTATAGATCCATATAATAGCATACAATCGATCGATTAGAACAGTTACAGATGCAGGTGCTTTAGAATCTGGTTAAATATTAAACCTACAACATACAAGTCCCTCAGCATGTATGGCTGGAGGTTTAAGCTCATGGTGTCAAAGGAGAACAAATTCTTCTGTGTCACTGTCACCTTCTTGAAGTTTTAGGAGACTGGAAGCGTATTGTTCGTTGTCCGCTAATGTTAGTATATGGTGGCTCAATGCTTCGAAACGATAAATACAAAAATTAATACTCAAATATTAGCAGATCTGTATTGCAGTTCTAAAATTGATTTAAATTACATTACTGTATCTCGTACAAAATAAACAACCGGTCATTTTCTGTAAACGTATTCTCATATTGACAATGCTCATTAAAACAAATAAACTTTGAGTATTTATTGACGAACTAAATGCATTTTAATGTTACATTGTTTATCATGGAATTAACTGATGTTCATGTTCGAGTATCTATTGAAGTATAATAGGTCTTTGATCCATAATAATTCATTGAAGTGAACAAGAATTTTCGGGTAAAATAAAACCGTTGATACAGATCTGTTTTCATCTGCAAATTGTCAAATTCTTCAGGTATAAAAATCAAACTAAGAACACTTTAGAGCTGTGTGTTAACGTAGTTTCGAATTTAGTGGATCTGACAGTGAAACGGACTGATTTCTAATTTTGAGTGTTTATTGGCAAAAACAAAGGAAAAGATATACGCCTGTGCGTGACAAAACCAGCAATTTGGGTTCGGACCAGGTCCGACACAAACTGGCCTGTACAGACACGGAAGCAAGCTAGAAGATTGAAATTTTGGATTTAGGAAGAAGAGGGATTGTACTATCCGTATAGCGAAAAGAAAGGCGCTGATCAGCTTCGCGGTTACCGCGAAGCTGGTCTGCGCCTTTGTTTTCGCATATGCAAATTGTTGGTTTTCTCATGCGGTGGCTCATATAAGAAACCGCAGTAATTAGTTGAAAGACAGCTGTACGCTTGATAGACAGAATGCAATCGAAGCCAAATTGTTCAAATGAGTGGTCACTTCCAATTATCTAACTCAGGCAGGATAACAATTTTATTGGCAACAGAGAGGAGATGTTCTCATCGTTAGTAACCCATGTGCCAGAAATTGGGGAAAGATGAAGTCAAGCGAACATCGTTTATCTGTCGGAAGTAATATTATGAAGACGATTTGTAGCGGTGTGTTTTTCGGTGTAATTTTGTGAATCAGGCACAAACATTGTTTGCGGCCGTGCAGGTGCAACACGCACTCGAAAATTAATTTAACAACTATGTAATTCATAAATGAGATTAACGATGTATTGGTGATTTGGTATAATAACTGTGAGAAATTTTGATTATATGTTACATGAATTAACATTGACCAAAATAAATTAATACGTTGGACTTTTAAGCAGGATATTTGCTTTTGAATAAACAAGTATTTGGACATTGCTGAGACAGATTGAAGAAATATTTGTGGGTGAACTGTGTAGCATTTCAAACACCGCTTCTTAAAGTACATACGCTTATAATTGTGGAAATAATATCAACAAATCGTATATAAATTATCGCAGAAAACAAAACTTGTGTGGGTTCCTGTGTTGTGGGCGGGTTTATGTTAATGTACCCAAGTTCGAAATTAAGCTTAGTTAAATTTACCTAGGCGTAAGTCAATTGCTAACAAGAAGTCAAGCCATTGCATTGGACAATTTAAGGATGGTTAAAGTAAATTTAATTTTAAACACTCAGTATATTTTAATACCAGACGTTCGCAAAAGTTTTAAAGCCAATGACCATGTTGAAGATGTCCATAGGACAACAACTGTGTCTGAAAGTATTGGATTAGATATAACGTGTTAACGATGCCATTAAACATATTCAAGGAGAACAATTAAAAGTGAAATCAAATCAATGTATTTCAATGGAAGAAAGAAAAGTGAAAATAAAACCCTCGAAAGAAGACTGGCAAAAATAATTAAATAACGATAACTGGCTTGAAAAAAATTGAGAAAATACGGGAAGAATTACAGTTAAAAAGAGGAAAAAAAATATTATCTAAATGCGAATGGAAGAATAATGGTGATGTGCGTGTGTTGTGTTAGGACGTCGGTCTTATTGATTTGAGGCGGGGACTTCACGCTATGAATGTGAACCTTTACGTAACGTATACGTTACTTATTATGGTAACGACCATGACCAAGTGCACGGCTAAAAGTAAACTATCTTTGTGGATTGATGAAAATCAAGTTTTTACAATAGCAGGTATGTATTGTAATTGCATGTATATTGCGTAGATTTGTTAGTGTACGTGTATATAGTTTGTGTACATGTAACTGCTATGTATTGTAATTTCATTGTCTACTTTTCAATGTATTTTGTGTATGTTAAATTCACGAAACGAATCGGTAAAGAAACTAAGTATGTTTTAGCGTCGGCCGGTCTCTTGTTATGCAGTGCAATGTTAAGATGATGTTCCAGTCGCTTCATTACGAAATCTTGCCCATGCAACAAACAGATATTTTTCTGTTTAAAAATTTGAAAATTTTCAGCTGAAAAACAAATTTGATATTTTTCTTATTTTTGCTCAAAACATAGATTGTGGGTACACGTTAGAACCGCCTCGCCGATGCGGTTCTAACGAGTACCCACAATCTATGTTTTGGAGCAAAAATAAGAAAAATGGGTATATCCCTGCAAACCCCAGTTTTTTCTATATAAAAGTGAGGTTTAATGGGGTATTCATGGCATGGACATGTTTTCCTGATGTCACTGCGCCACTATTGCAGCAAAAGCCATTGCCAGCCAGCATGTAGCTGTGCGATATCATGTCAATATCATTTACCTTGATTATCTTACTCATGCTCGATCTGTTTTGCTATATCAGTCAAAATTGTTTTTATTTTCGCATTCATTATACATTCTGCAAATCATGAATGGCTTTTATACAACCTTCCCGTGGCGCAACAGGTGAGGTAAATAGCCTAATTTTGATCGGAAGCATGGTATCAGAAAACATGTTTTAGCGATTTTGAACATAACAGAATGAAGGTACACTGCTCTAAAGCTCAACGAGTGTACGGTGCGTCCCATTGAATAATCGAGAGACGTTAGGGTTTTGACTGACAAACGTCCCAGTAATGTCCAAGTAATATCCCTGAACGACGACTCCAAACGTCGATCTCTCATTTTTGCACTCAACAGTTGACCTGTAAACTGGCTTGTATAATTTTATGTGAAGTATAATAATTGCCACGGGGTGGCATAATTCTGTTATAACAGACTTACCTCTGACTCGAAGGATTTCAAAATATTATGACTAAATTTGCCCCAGTGAATTCTGATACAGGTTTTCTCCCCAGGAAAGGTTAAGTGGTGAAATTATTAGTACGAAAACGTTTCGTTGACATCGTAGATTATTTTTTCGTTAGAGGTAGGCTTGTGGTCCATTTTGGGAAAAAACCCTTCTGCACCTTACAGGACAAAATAACCCTGTAGGAATCCTTACGCATATCCCTCTTGCTTATGAATCGGTGTTGTTTTTATAATCGTGGACATTGCCTTTTCCTGATCGTTGCCTACATGTACCTTCTTCGAATAAATGTGCCAGTGAGCAACTGGTCTACTACAAATTGAATGTTTAAGCTTTCAAACTTTGGTCAACTTTAGCTTTGGTCAATAAAATATTCTGGCGAGTAGCTAAGTAAATTGAAGTGTAGAGGGTTCCGTGCGACGAGCTTGTCCACAGATAATTTTTCTACTATATACACTACATTGCCACATATCTAATTCATGGATTTGATACAGTGGAACTTTAAAAGGGCATTAAAATTAAGGTTCGCTTTATTTGGCCTGTAATGACAGAAAGGCTTTTTTTTCACTTCCTCTGACCAAAGTCGATATACTTTAGTCATGTCAGAATCTATGTGACGCTTTATTCTATCTCTTGGATAATATTTATATTACATTTTGAACCAAGTTAGACAAATTTTTGGAATTCCGATGGGTACAAATTGCGCCCCTCTCGTAGCTATTTTTGTGTTTATAATGCTACGAAAGAAATTTCATGGATTCTTTTAACCATGAAAATATGCTGATGTAATCATGGCTTTTAATGTGACTTCCAGGTACCTCGATGACATTTTAAAGATTGCCAACCCTTATTTTGAAGATATGGTCAGTCAAATTTATCCACCTGAACTACAGTTGTACAAAGCCAATACTGCAGATACCGTAGCCCCCTTTTAAGATATACATTTTTACTGCAAATGGACTTGTTTCTTCTAAACTTTATGATAATCGGGATAACTTTGATTTTGATACATAGTATCTTTTCTTTTTCGGATGGTGACGTTCCTCGCCGTACTTCTTATGCTGTATTCATTTTCACAGCGTATTAAGTTTGCTAGTCTGCAATCACGGACTTCAAGGCGCGAAATAAATGTTAAACGGCCAAACGTCTCCAACAGGGCTATCGGTATCATACACTTTGAAAAAAAAAACACTTTCAAACTTTTATCGTAGACACTCTGAATTGATTTCAAAATTTAATAATGGGTTAAAGGCGGTTTGTACCTGTTGTATGACTTTGTGGCCAACCGAATATGATATGGCAGTTCACTTAGCCATCTGCATTTTATTTGTTCTGTCCAAGCTAGCACTGTGACAACCTTACTTCAAAAGCTGCTCACACAGCTTTCCGTTACACAGGTTTTAAACGTTGGTACCTATGTTTTATATTTAGACTATTAGCATGATTTTTCGTATTGCTTGTTTATATTTGTATGAATTAGAACCACTGCAGAAGCTAAGGATGAGGCTAGATGCCTTTAAAATCGATGTAAGCCCCCCCCCCCCCCCTAATATTTTTATATTACTGATCGTTCCAAGGCGATACCTCTGTTGTGGTTCTAATTGTTTTGTGTTTTGAAGTCAATTTTTGTGCTGTTTGAGTCTTACGTACGTTTTCATATTTTAGTTGAGTTCGGGTAACTGAGTGGCCGCCTATCGGAGAATAGCTACCCACACGGCTTACGATATGTTTTATTTTTTCTTGGTATTAGTACCAAAGTGTCATTTTTGTTTTTTCCCACCCTTCGATTTGTGGAGTAAGAATTTCTTTCTGATTGCGCCATTTCCTGACCATTGCCTAATTGTACCTTTTTACGTGAGGGCATTTCGGAACCAGAATTTTATGGTGACTTGGTTTACAATTGAAAGAAACTTAAAGACAGGAATGTTTTTCTTTCAGTTCAGAATAATTACTATACGTTACTAACGTATAGGATATAACTGAAATGTTATGTGATAGTCTGCATGCTTAGTTTTTAACCCAATCATGGTTGATAACTATGCTGTCTTCTTTAATTGCACGCCGGTGTGTCGGGCGTCAGACACTATGATGGCCCCGACTTAAAGCTATTCATTTTAGTTGGTTGGGGTCGGAGCTTCTTGCCTGTTGCTTGGCTCACCGGGATTCAACTGGTGTATTTTCAAATGCTTCGGATTTTCATAAAGTTATTTGGCGCCCAGGAATCTCCATCATTGGTCAGCTTACTGAATCTGTGAGTCCTCATTCTTTATTCATCGTGGTGGCTATCATGATTTGTTTGTCCTTGATGATTCATTGGATGACTCGTTAGAGATTCACCACGAGGACCGAACAACTAATTAAATGTTATGAACAACTGCGAACGCTGAGGGTCAGGTTATGGCCATGTAAAATCTATTTAAACCCACCAGTAACTTTATATTTCTGATCGTTCCAAGGCGATTCTTATTGTTATATGTTTTGGGGTTGAATTTTTGTGTTGTTTATACTTTTAACTTTGTGTAGAAATCTGCTCAGTAGGATTGGGCCGAACCTGATTTACCAAGTTCGGATCGAATGTTTGGAGAAATTATACAAAAACAGCTTTTCATTCAAGCAGAAATGAAAGGTCAATGAGAAATAAGATGGGCCATACCGCGGTTTCGGTAACTTGAGCCCCTTCAGTGACACTTTAGATTTGGCAAAATGGATCAAAAGAGAAATACTGTTATTTTGCAACTTTCAACAGGACAGTCGATACAAAGACTAAAATTGTGGTTCGAAAATGCATCAAAACCGATAATCTATTTCTGATTCTCAGAATACCCTCGCTGATCACCATGGATTTTGTACGGGGGAGTTTTTAAGGCCACAACACGACGAACCACCAGTTGCAAAGCAAAGCAAATAGAAAAAATAAAACATAACATGTACAAGTAGGCAGTGATAAGGAAATGGCGCAATCAGAAAGAAATTTCCACTCCATAAACCGAGGAGTGGGAAAAAATAAAATGACAGTTATACAAAGAAAACATATCGTTAGCCGCGTGAGTAGCTATTCCCCAATAGGCGACCACTCATATACCCGAACTGATCTAAAATATGAAAACGTACATAAGGCTCAAACAGCACAAACATTAGACTCCAAAACACAAAACAATTAGAACCACAACTGTAGTATCGACTTGGAACGATCAGTAATGTAAAATTACTTAATCATCAAGGACAAACGTATAAATCATGATAACAACCCTGATGAATCAAAAACGAGGACTCAACAGATTCAGTAAGCTGAACCCTTTAAGAGCATTAATCATATTAATGAGAAATAAGGGATGGGTCATTCCGCGGTTTCGGCTACATTTCACTGACCCTTTAGATTCGGCAAAATGGAGCCAGAGAGAAATACTGCAATTTGCAGCTTATCCTATCTCTTGGATAATATTTATATATGCTTTGGGACCAAGTTATACAGACACTTGTTTGAATTCCTATGGGTACAAACTGCGCCCTTTTCGTAGCTGATTTATGTTTTATACTCTTACGAAAAAGATTTATGAATTCTCTTTACAATGATAATCAAGCTGATGTTATCGAGGCTTTAAATTCGTTTCCAGGTACCTCGATGACCTTTTAAACATTGACAACCTTTATTTTGAAGGTATGGTCAATCACATTTATCAACCGGAACTACAGTTTAACAAAGCCAATAACACAGATACATGTACCGAAGCCCCCTTTTTAGATTTACATCTTTCTATTGCAAATGAATTTGTTCCTTTCTGATCATATGATAAGCGCGATAACTTTGATGTTGATAAAGTAAACTTTCGATGGGTACAAATTGTGCACCTCTCGTAGCTGATTTATTTCAAAATTTATACTGCTACGAAAGAGATTTCATGGATTCTCTTTACCGTGATAATCAAGCTGAGGTTATCGAGGCTTTCAATTCCACATCTAGGTACCTCGATGACCTTTTGAACATTGACAACCCTTATTTTGAAGGTATGTTCAATCAAATTTATCCACCTGAACTACAGTTGAACAAAGCCAATATCTCAGATACCGAAGCCCCCTTTTTAGATCTACATCTTTCTGTTGCAAATGGATTTGTTTCTTCTAAAATTTATGAAAAGCGCGATGACTTTGATTTTGATATAGTAAATTTTCCTTTTTTGGATGGTGACGTTCCTCGCCGTGCTTCTTATGGTATATACATTTCGCAACTTATTAGGTTTGCTAGAGTCTGCAATCATGTTACAGACTTCAATGCTCGAAATAAATGTTTAACGGCAAAACTTCTTCAACAGGGCTATCGGTATCATAAACTTCGAAAAACCTTTTCTAAATTTTATCGTAGACACTATGAATTGATTTCCAAATATAATGTTGGGTTAAAGACGCTTTTAAGTGAGGGCCTTTCGGAACCTGAATTTTATGGTGACTTGGTTTACAAATTTAAGAAACTTAAAGGAATTAATGATTTTTCTTTTAAGTTCAGAAAAATCATAACACGTTACAGACGTATAGGTTATAACTTGAATGTTATGCGACAGTCTGCATGTTTAGCTTTTTTACCCAATCATGGTTGATAGCTATGTTGCCTTCTTTAATTGCACGCCGGTGGGTCGGGCGTCAGACTCTATGATGGCCCCGACTTAAAGCTATTCATTTTAGTTGGTTGGGGCCGGGGCTTCTTGTCTGTTGCTTGGCCCAGCGGGGTCCAAATGGTGTTTTTCTTTTGCTCCGGAGTTAGTATGTTATTCGATGCCCAGGGATCTCCATCGTCGGGCAGCTAACTCAATCTGTGAGTCCTGGTTTTTGATTCATCAGGATGTTTGTCATGATTTATTTGTTTGTTCTTGATGACTCATTGACTAGTTAGAGATTCACCACGAGGACCGAAGAACTAACTAAATGTTATGAACCACTTCAGAAGCTGAGGGTGAGGTTAGGCGCCTGTAAAACCGGTTTATGCCCGCCAGTAACTTTGTGTTACTGATCGTTCCAAGGCGTGCTTCTGTGGTGGTTCTTTTGATTTTATGTCTTGGTGTTTATTATTATTATTATTTTTTTTTTTTTTTTTTTTTTTTTTTTTTTTTTTTTTGTGCTCTTGGTGCCTTATGTGTGTTTTCGTAGTTTTAGTTAAGTTAAGGTAACTGAGTGGCCACCTATTGGGATAATAGCTGCTCATTCGGCTTACGATATGTTTCATGGTTTAAGTGCCAGATTGTTAGATTGTTTTTTCCCACCTCGGTTTTTGGAGTGGGAATCTTTTTCTGATTGCGCCTTTTTCTGATCTTTGCCTACTTGTACCTTTTTAGTATTTGGATGGTGACGTTCCTCGCCGTGCATCTTCTGATATATATATGTCGCACCTTATAAGGTTTGCTAGAGTTTGCAACGGACTTCAACGGAGTTTGCGTCGGGCAGCTTACTCAGTCTGTGAGTCCTGGTTTTTGATTCATCAGGATGTTTATCATGATTTATTTGTTTGTTCTTGATGATTCATTGACTAGTTAGAGATTCACCACGAGGACCGAATAACTAACTAAATGTTATGAACCACTGCAGAAGCTGAGGGTGAGGTTATGGCCATGTAAAACCGGTTTATGCCCGCCAGTAACTTTGTGTTACTGATCGTTCCAAGTCGATACTTCTGTGGTGGTTCTTTTTGTTTTATGTTTTGGTGTATAAAAATTTTTTGTGCTGTTGGCGCCTTATGTATGTTTTCATATTTTTAGTTAAGTTAAGGTAACTGAGTGGCCACCTATTGGGAAAATAGCTGCTCATTCGGCTTACGATATGTTTCATGGTATAAGTACCTGATTGTTAGTTTGGTTTTTTCCCACCTCGGTTTTTGGAGTGGGAATCTTTTTCTGATCGCGCCTTTTCCTGATCTTTGCCTGCTTGTACCTTTCAACGCTCGAAATAAATGTTTAACGGCAAAACTTCCGCAGCAGGACTATCGGTATCACATTTTCGTAGACACTATGGATTCATTTTCAAAATTAGATTTTAATCCAATCACGGTTGATAACTAAGCTGCCTTCTTTAATTGATCCCCTGTGGGTCGAGCGTCAGACTATATGATGGCCCCGACTAAAAGAGGTACAAGTTGGCAAAGATCAGGAAAAGGCGCAATCAGAAAAAGAATCAATGAAAATGCTGTAGAAAAAGCTAGTGAATATCATTACAATACCTGCATTTAATTATAGGGATCAACCATAGTTTTCAGGGTGTAAAAAGTACAAGTAGACACAGATCATGACAAGGCGCAATCAGAAAAAGATTCCTAGTCCAAAAACCGAGAGAAAAAACTGAATTAACAATCAGGTACTTATACCATGAAAACATATCTTAAGCCGAATGAGCAGCTATTATCCCAATAGGTGGCCTCTCAGCTATTTGTTTTAGTTGGTTAGAGCTTTGTGTCTGTTGCTTGGCTCACCGAGGTTCAACTGGTGTTTATCGTTTGCCCCGGAAGTTATTTGGCGCCCAGGGATCTCCATCGTCGGGCAGCTTCGGTCGGGCAGCTTCTTCATCATCGGTCCAACTGGTGCTTTTCTTTTGCTCCCGAGTTAGTAAGTTATTCGGCGCCCAGGGTCGGGCAGCTTACTCAATCTGTGAGTCCTCGTTTTTGATTCATCGGGATGTTTATCATGATTTATTTGTTCCTTTTTAATGATTCATTGACTAGTTAGAGATTCACCACGAGGACCGAAAGACTAACTAAGTGTTATTAACCACTGCAGAAGATGAGGGTGAGGTTACGGCCATGTAAAATCGATTTAAGCCCGCCAGTAACTTATATTACTGATCGTTCCAAGGCGATACTTCGTGGTGGTTCTTTTTGTTTTATGTCCTGGTGTTTTAATTTTTTTGTGCCGTTGGCGCCTTATGTGTGTTTTCATATTAAGTTTAGGTAACTGAGTGGCCATCTATTGGGAAAATAGCTGCTCATTCGGCTTACGATATGTTTACATGGTATAAGTACCTGATTGTTGATTTAGTTTTTTCTGACCTCTGTTTTTGGAGTGGGAATCTTTTTCTGATTGCCACATTTTCCTGATCTTTGCCTAATTGTACCTTTTTTATTCATCTTGGTGGTTTTCGTGATTTATTTGTATGTCCTTGATGATTCATTGACTAGTTAGAGATTCACCACGAGCACCGAACAACTAACTAAAAAATTTCAAACGACTACATAAGCTGAGGTGTGGTTAGGCGCCTGTAAAATCAATTTAAACCTGCCAGTAATTTTATATATCTGATCGCTCCAAGGCGATACTTCTGTGGTGGTTCTTATTGTCTTGGTGTTGATTTTTTTTTGCTGCTAGCACGATGTTTTTGCTGCTAGCACCTTATGTATGTTTTTATATTCTAGTTAAGTTTAAGTGACTGAGTGGCCACCTATTGGGAAAATAGCTGCTTACTCGGATAGCTATATGTTTTTTTATGTTGTGGTTCTGGTTGTTTCGTGTTTTTGAGTCGACTTTTGTGCTGTTTGAGCCTTATTTACGTATATCTGGCCATTCTATCACATGCACTTAACTGTTGTATTTGTGTGTTTGAACGAGTTGGATAAAAATGATTCAACAGATCACGAGAGATCAATGTAAACAATTGTGCTAACATTAACTCTTATGAATAAAGAGCTTAAGTGCTATTACTCTTTTCATTTTATGGAACAACAACAGTAAAAGTCACATAAATAGTATTTAATACACAGTAAAATAAAATTTTCCAATCCAATTTTATCACATAATTTTCTGTATGTGAATAAACTAATTTAATGTGATTCTCATAAGAAACCTCACCCTTAACTGAACAAAGATGGAGCGAGTCCTCGTTTTTGATTCATCATGATTGTTATCATGATTTATTTGTCTTTAATGATTCATTGATTAGACTAAGTGAGCTATTTGCCACGAGGACCGAACAACGAACTAAATGCTGTGAACCGCTGCATAAGCTGAGGTTATGGTCATGTAAAACTAGTTTAACTGAGTGACCGCCTATTGGAGAATAGCTGCTCATTCGGCTTGCGATATGTTTTCTTTGTCTACGTGCCTAAGTGTCATTTTTTCCCACCCCTCTGTTTATGGAGTGGGATAAACATTCTGATTGCGCCATTTCCTGATCGTTGCCTAATTGTACATATTTAAGCCCGCCAGTAATTTTATATTACTGATCGTTCCAAGGCAATACTTCTGTTGTGGTTCTTTTTTGTTTTATGTCGTGGTGTTCTTTTTTGTGCTGTTTGCACCTTAAGTGCGTTTCATATTTTAGTTAGGTTTGGGTTACTGAGTGGCCGCCTATTGGGAAATAGCTGCTCACTCGGCTTACGATATGTGTTCATAGTATAAATAACTTATTGTCAATTCAGTTTTTCCCACCTCTATTTTTGGAGTGGGATTGTCTTTCTGACTGCGTCATTTCCTGATCACTGCATATTTGTACATTTTGTCAAATTCGTGTTATATTAATAATACTAACCCCCAGCCTCTCTGTGGCCAAAAATTACATGTAGGTAGTTGATATTTTGTCAGGCCTGAATTAAAAAATTGTTTGTTTGTCCTTTACCTACCCAGCATTTTAGTCTTGTGTAGGTAGGTAGGAAAATTATTATATTATATTTTGCTTTCTGTAGAAAATAAAAAATTAACTGTCAACATTTTAGACTAGTTAACATCACCATTCATTTTGCTTAAAATACTAAGTAGTTATAAAGGCATTATGTATTAAAATGAATAAAATGTAGTTGTTTCACAAAAAGTGTACAGATTTTCCAGGAAAGGCAAATTTGATATGTTAAATACTAGCATTCGAACATTTAATGAAACTCAAAATGATGCAAACCATCATATACTTCAATCAAAAAAAAAAATAAAAATATTTTTTCTCTGGAAAATGCAATATAATTGTTTGAATAGGGGGGTAAATTGTGGGTAGGTAGGTAAAGGACAAACAAACAAAATATTTTATTTTCAGCCTCATATTTCATTAAGAAACCATGTCCATGAAAAGTATTCCCCCTTCAATCTCACTTTCATATAGTAAAAATGGGATATATTGGAGTATAAGTTTTTTTCTTACTTTTGATCCAAAACATAGATAGTGGGTACTCGTGAGAACCGCCTCCGCACAATCAATGTTTTGAGCAAGAATTTTGAATTTTAAAAATCATTATTCGTGACAAATTATTTACTGATCAATCGACCCTTCCGACATCGATGGTACGTTGTGGTTCACTTAGCTTCTTATGTATGTCTATGTTGTACTAGCTTCGATAACGGTAGCTCAGAAGTCATTATTTTGAGGATAAACTTATTCCTCGATTCACCGTATACATGTATTTATTACGAATCTTGCCATAACCAGAATAGCATACTTTACATATTATTCACTCTAGGTCTACATATACTGACATGTGAGTATACAATATGGGTTTTACATGCAATTATATTGGTTCTTAGCAGGTTGTATATAGATTGTATAAAAACTTTTTTTTCTTTTTCCTTTTAAATGGTATAGATAATAAGCCACGTTTATACTACAAGCTTTACAAAACCTAATAGAACATAAATGAACCAGTTTCTATATGCAACAAATTAAATGAATTGCGTATCTTATTTTTCCAGGCTATCCTATGCAGTTAAACATTATCTACCAAGGATCTGTGATACACTATCTCAGCGATGACGATTTTGGCAACAGTTTACCGAGTGTCCCGTCGGAAGTCGACACCGTCAACCTGACCTGGGAAGCCGGCGACGAACTGGTAAGTCTGTCAACGTCCACGTCGATATCACATCAGGAAAACATGTCCATGTAATATATACCCCCTCATACCCCACTTTTATATAGTAAAACTGGGGTATGCAGGGATATACTTATTTTTCTTATTTTTGCTCCAAAACATAGATTGTGGGTACTTGTTAGAACCGCCTCGACGAGGCGGTTCTAACGTGTACCCACAATGTATGTTTTTAGCAAAAATAAGAAAAATATAAAAAAAATTCTGATGAAATTTTCAATTTGTGCTACTAAAAAATTTTCTATATATTGCATGGGCATGCCTTCAATTTGTCATGAAACTAACATTTGCCGTGAAGGCTTTTTAGACCT
This sequence comes from Rugalucina vietnamica, assembly GCA_964017185.1. Taxonomy (NCBI): domain Eukaryota; kingdom Metazoa; phylum Mollusca; class Bivalvia; order Lucinida; family Lucinidae; genus Rugalucina; species Rugalucina vietnamica. The sequence goes on along the minus strand of OZ024875.1, from coordinate 56,968,074 downwards.
CTGTCAAATAACTTTTGTTGAAAATTACATTTTATTGTGAATTGCTACTACCCTTAACATGATCTTCGTCCATACATTATATTGAATTGGTCACTCATAATAAGAAAAGTTGTTTCGAAATTCCATATTATTCTTACGGTTTTTCACCCAGCAAACTTAAGGCAATGAGCGAAACCGCATGTACCCTTCGTTTTACCGCATGAACTATTTGTGTAATACTCGACAGAATAGGCGCTGGTCAAGTAGGCAATGATCAGGAAAAGGCACAGTCAGAAAGAAATTCCCACTCCAAAAAACGAGGTGGGAAAAACAAAATCGACAATTAGGTAATATACTTAGAAAACATATCAAAATCCGAGTGAGCAGCTATTTCCCAATAGGCGGTCACTCAGTTACCGGAACTTTAAAAATAAAAATAAGAAATCGTACATAAGGTTCAAACAGCGCAAACATTCCACTACAAAAGATAAAACAAATGGAACCACAACAGAAGTTTCGCCTTGGAACGATCAGTAATATAAAATTACATGGGGGCTTAAGTCGATTTTACAGGCGCATTACAAGTAAATAAATAAAGTACATAAATAAAAAAAATAATAATAATAAGGAAAAACTGATCGTCTTCAACTCGCTTTAATTTACTTTTTTTTCTACTCGGTACTTTCACTCTAACTTCTACTAATTTAAAGTTGAAAATATGTTGTTGTCGAGGACGCGTGGAACGGGTGGTCAGAGACAATAGTAAAATAATCGTAACACGAGATAAATCTATGCCGGAAATTGGAATAGTGTTTTATTATTTAGTTCTTATTGCGTCTGCATGTACATGCAAGAAGAGTTTCCTACTGAATACCGGTACATCAGGGAGTCTATTTAACAAACTATGATATTCTGAAATAGATTCGTAGTAACGAGTTCTCTATTGCAGTTATCAGTATAAATGGCTTACATATCGCTCTATTATCGCACAACATATCAAAGTATTACCTTGATTCGTTAACAGCACACTTCATAATGCAGAGATTATTTCAGAACGTATACACCAAGTTGAAAACAGACAAATGGCGGTACTCGTACATAAGATATTTCAGATTTAGTTTTTGAACCAGAATTTTATGGTGACTTGCTTTAGAAATTTAAGAAACTTATAGGAAGGAATGACTTTTCTTTCCAATTCAGAAAAGTCATAACACGTTACAGACGTATAGGATATAACTTAAATGTTATGCGACAGTCAAGCCTCTAGCCTGTTTCTGCGGCTGTACAGCCCAGTTTGCAATTGTGTCAGAACTGGACCTCAGAAACCCAGATTGTTTGTTTTCTTATGCCAAGGCTCACACATCTTCCAGCCTACCCCATACATATCAAACGGCTGCCTCCAAGAAATATCTCTGTATGTTTTGAGTTGAAATCGAAATTGGTTTATTTTAGTTACTAGGCCATTTTTTCGTACATCATAAAAATATTATTTCTTACGGGAATTTTTTCGCATGACATTTGGCTAAGACTCTCCTACAATAAGTCAAAGAGAGATTCTGGTGCTTTCTTTGTCGGAATGGAAAGTAAGAATAAAGGGACCAGGAATCGGTGCAGTTAAATTTTAAGTCACAACATAGACACCAGGTGGGAAAGGATAATACATAAAACACAACAAAACATTTTCCAAAAACACACACGAAGAACAGAATGGCCAGCTCTTTCCCAACAAGGTAGCCTTCCGGCTACGTTTTCTCCGAAACGAAGGGCAACGCGTACGACAGAGAGGCAGGCACAATAGACAGTAGTATAATGAAGATAAACCACTTTTTCCGGGGACACCGATTACCATTTTTACTGAGAACAACGCCGAATTTTTTTTCCAGGGGAAATCCACTGATATCATTCAAGCGCCTTTGATGCGTACGTAGGTTGAACCTGCAATTTCTGAACCGGACTTTTCACCATTTGAACTACCAAAACCATCGCGCCTACTGCCCAAAATATGCTTTTAACGTTTGCCGTTTATTGGTACCATTTTTCTTGGGGTGGCTCAAATGCATAACCACCTGTGTTTAAGAGTACAATAGATCCGCCTCACGAGAAAACCGGAATGTGTGATATGCGCAAACAAAGGTGCAGATCTACTGTGCAGTAAATGCACAGCTGATCAGCGCCTATGTTTTCCTACACGGATAGTACAATTCCTCTTCTTCATAAACCCGAAATTTCAAGTTTTTAGCCGTTTCCTGTGACTATAAATGCCGGTTTTTGTCTGACCTGGTCGGAAACCCCGTAGACCAGTTTTCTCGCGCCCTGGCTCAATAGTAATCAAGAGAATCCAATCAACCTCAAATAGATTCCACCCATTCTTTGCTCTGTTTAACACATCATAATAAACCCCTCTTCTGCCACTTGCTGTTAAGATTCCTTCTTGTTTTAAAGTTTTTCTTACCTCTAATTTTCAGGTTGTTGTTCTTGTAAACACAGGTATTAATCGGGTCGCGACGCGAGAAACCGGTCTTCGGGCATTCCGACCACATCGGTCATAGACTGGTCTGTACAGTCATAGAAGAGGGCTAGAAGATTGAGAATTTAGATTCGAGTAGAAAAGGAATAGTATTCTCCGTGTAGTGAAAACAAAGGCGTTGATAAGCTGTGCAGTTTTTCCACAGATTATCTGCGTCTTTGTTTTCGCATAGGCAGAAAGCAGGTTTACACATGATGCGGCTCAATCGGAAGTTTAAAACGCTTCCACACAACTAGAAGTTATATTATCCATGACAAAGTGAAATACCAGAACCAACACTGACGGTGAATTAGATATAAGCAATAGATTGGTTCAGCAAAGTCAGAACAAAACTGTGCTCTAGAAATAAAGATTAGATGACAAAAATTAATGCTAGAAAGTTGTTAATATAACAATACAGCGCATAAGCGACTTTTCCCCAAATATGTTCATCCAGCTTTTTTGGAGAGCATTATTTTTGCCGCAATCTTCAGCAAAACTTCAAAATCATCTATGGCTTATTTGTGTCCCCAAGAATAACACCTAAACGTTTTCAAATGGTAGAACAGAGTCTATAATTCTGATCTGACCTAAATCGTAGTGAGTAGGAGTGCGTCTAAATTTGGACATACAAAGCCTTGCTGCTCCCAATCTAGCTGTGATGTATATAAAGGACCACTATGCATAAAAAAGTTATATTGGCTATGTACAGCCGAGTAGAGCCACAGCAAATCCCATCGGTGGAAAAGCATGCTCATCCACCAAAGGTGGTTTACTGTGCTATATACCTAACAATCGATTCAAATAGTTTCGAGTTTCTAATTTGCATATACCGAGTACCAACAATCTATGTTTTGGAGCAAAAATAAGAAAAATAGGTATACCCCTCCATACCCCATTTTTGCTATATAACAGTGAGTTTCAAAGGGGTATACTTTTCCTAGACATGTTTTCGTGATGATTATCTAAGCAGGGTAAGCCAAACATGAACCTTAATTTCTATTGTCAAGAACCACTACAAGGAATACGTTGCTATTTATAGAAGTGGTGATCTAACAAGCAGTGTTAGTCCTGTCTGTAATGAATATTTGCCGCTGCATCAGAAAACCAGCTATCTGCATATGCGAAACCAAGGGCACAGATCAGCTGTGCAGTAACTGCGCGGCTGATCAGCGCCTTTGTTTAAATTACAGTTACACAGATAGTATAATCCTTCGTCTTTTCAAATCCAAAATTTCAAGTCTCTAACCTGCTTCTGTGTTTGAACAGCCAAGTTTGTGTTGGACCAGGTCGAAAACCCAACTTTTTGCTTTACTCGTGCGAAGGCTTATATTTGAGATGGAATCATCATTAGTTATTCTTCATTAGTCCGGAAATTATCATTACAGCTCCTATACTAGACGTATTGTGAGAAATCCTATCTTTCTGGATTCGAACAGGAACGGATCTGTACAGGTTCCGTCAGTGAGAGACGACTAGAGCTATGAAATGTTGGATTGTGAAAGTTGGGGCACAATAGTATCTATGAATGGAAAACGACGGTTCTGATTATCTGCACAGCTAGTACCAAATCCATTTGCGATTTAGTTTTCACAGATTCCAAATCAGGTGTTCTCATTATTTGACTACAATACTTCAAAATCCCCGTTCCTTGTATAAGCTGCCAATTTGTAAACTGAGACCCCTCTCTCTTCCTCCAATTAACACATTCAATCCAACAAAACATAATGTGTTCGGCTGAGAAGCATCAGCCTGGTGAATCCAACACATGCGTTACATTCTCACGAGTGCCCGGTTGCTTGTCTCTGGGCTTACGAACGTATTTTCTCAAGAAAAGAATCGTACATGGACACTTTCAAAGTCTTTGAAATGAAAATGATAGAACGTCCGCTTCAGCTTCAGATCGCGTGTTTGAGAATTGCTTGCGTGATCCAAATGTCTTTAAAATGCAGTTGAGTTGTCTTTGTTGGGGTCCGCCCACTGTGACCTAATGAAATAGATGGGATTTTTGTGCCTACGGGCAAAGCTTATACGCTACTTACTGACCACCTGATTACCCTTAACCGCTCAGTTCTGAGCCTGCCCAGGAAAAAGGGATCTCCATCGTCGGGCAGCTTACTGAATCTGTTGAGTCCTCGTTTCCGATTCACCAAGGTGATTATCATAATTCATTCACGTGTCCTTGATGATTCATTGACTAGTAAGAGATTCAATACGAGGACCGAACAACTAACTAAATGTTGTGAACCACTGCAGAAGATGAGGGTGAGGTTACGCGCCTGTAAAGTCGGTTTAAGCCCCCCCCCAAGAGTTTTATATTACTGATCGTTCCAAGGCGATACTTCAGTTGTGGTTCTAATTGTTTTGTGTTTTGGAGTCGAATTTTTGTGCTGTTTGAACCTTATGTACGTTTTCAGATTTTTAGTTCAGTTCGTGTAACTTAGTGGCCACCGATTGTGGAATAGCTGCTCACTACTCGGCTTACGATACGTTTTCTTGGTATAAGTACCTAAGTGTCATTTTCCCACCCCTCTGTTTGTGGAGTGGGGATGGCTTTCTGATTGCACCATTTCCTGATTATTGTCTACTTGTAACTTTTATCAAGTCAAACCATTCACACATGTAATATGCATTTGTGACTTTTAGTTGGGTAGTTATATTTGAAAAGGTACAAGTAGGCAAAGATCAGGAAAAGGCGCAATCAGAAAAAGATTCCCACTCCAAAAACCGAGGTGGGAAAAAACCAAACTAACAATCAGGTACTTATACCATGAAACAATCGTAAGCCGAATGGGCAGCTATTTTCCCAATAGGTGGCCACTCAGTTACCTTAACTTAACTAAAAATATGAAAACATACACAAGGCGCCAACAGCACAAAAAATTTTTTTAAACACCAAGACATAAAACAAAAAGAACCACCACAGAAATATCGACTTGGAACGATCAGTAACACAAAGTTACTGGCGGGCTTAAACCGGTTTTACATGGCCATAACCTCACCCTCAGCTTCTGCAGTGGTTTATAACATTTAGTTAGTTATTCGGTCCTCGTGGTGAATCTCTAACTAGTCAATGAATCATCAAGAACAAACAAATAAATCATGATAAACATCCTGATGAATCAAAAACCAGGACTCACAGACTGAGTAAGCTGCCCGACGATGGAGATCGCTGGGCGCCGAATAACCTACTAACTCCGGAGCAAAAGAAAAACACCAGTTGGACCCCTGTGGGCCAAGCAACAGACAAGAAGCTCCGGCCCCAACCAACTAAAATGAATAGCTTTATGTCGGGGCCATCATTGGGTCTGACGCCCGACCCATCGGCGTGCAATTAAAGAAGGCAGCATAGTTATCAACCATGATTGGGTTAAAAACTAAGCATGCAGAATGTCGCATAACATTCAAGTTATAACCTATACGTTTGTAACTTGTTATGATTTTTCTGAACTGAAAAGAAAAATCATTAATTCCTTTAAGTTTCTTAAATTTGTAAACCAAGTCACCATAAAATTCAGGTTCCGAAAGGCCCTCACTTAAAAGCGTCTTTAACCCAACATTATATTTGGAAATCAATTCATAGTGTCTACGATAAATTTTAGAAAAAGGTACAAGTAGGCAAAGATCAGGAAAAGGCGCAATCAGAAAAAGATTCCCACTCCAAAAACCGAGGTGGGAAAAAACCAAATTAACAATCAGGTACTTATACCATGAAACATATCGTAAGCCGAATGAGCAGCTATTTTCCCAATAGGTGGCCACTCAGTTACCTGAACTTAACTAAAAATATGAAAACATACATAAGGCGCCAACAGCACAAAAAATTTTAAACACCAAGACATAAAACAAAAAGAACCACTACAGAAGTATCGACTTGGAACGATCAGTAACACAAAGTTACTGGCGGGCTTAAACCGGTTTTACAGGTACCTAACCTTACCCTCAGCTTCTGCAGTGGTTCACAACATTTAGTTAGTTCTTCGGTCCTCGTGGTGAATCTCTAACTAGTCAATGAATCATCAAGAACAAACAAATAAATCATGATAAACATCCTGATGAATCAAAAACCAGGACTCACAGATTGAGTAAGCTGCCCGACGATGGAGATCCCTGGGCGCCGAATAACCTACTAACTCCGGAGCAAAAGAAAAACACCAGTTGGACCCCGGTGGGCCAAGCAACAGACAAGAAGCTCCGGCCCCAACCAACTAAAATGAATAGCTTTAAGTCGGGGCCATCATAGAGTCTGACGCCCGACCCACCGGCGTGCAATTAAAGAAGGTAGCATAGTTATCAACCATGATTGGGTTAAAAACTAAGCATGCAGACTGTCGCATAACATTCAAGTTATAACCTATACGTCTGTAACGTGTTATGATTTTTCCGAACTGAAGAGAAAAATCATTTATTTAAGTTTCTTTAATTTGTAAACCAAGTCACCATAAAATTCAGGTTCCGAAAGGCCCTCACTTAAAAGTGTCTTTAACCCAACATTATATTTGGAAATCAATTCATAGTGTCTACGATAAAATTTAGAAAAGGTTTTTCGAAGTTTATGATACCGATAGCCCTGTTGGAGAAGTTTTGCCGTTAAACATTTATTTCGAGCGTTGAAGTCTGTAACATGATTGCAGACTCTAGCAAACCTAATAAGTTGCGAAATGTATACACCATAAGAAGCACGACGAGGAACGTCACCATCCAAAAAAGGAAAATTTACTATATCAAAATCAAAGTCATCGCGCTTATCATAAATTTTAGAAGAAACAAATCCATTTGCAACAGAAAGATGTAGATCTAAAAAGGGGGCTTCAGTATCTGAGATATTGGCTTTGTTCAACTGAAGTTCAGGTGGATAAATTTGATTGACCATACCTTCAAAATAAGGGTTGTCAATGTTCAATAGGTCATCGAGGTACCTAGATGTGGAATTAAAAGCCTCGATAACATCAGCTTGATTATCATGGTTAAGAGAATCCATGAAATCTCTTTCGTAGCAGTATAAAAATAAATCAGCTACGAGAGGTGCGCAATTTGTACCCATCGGAATTCCAACAATTTGTCTGTATAACTTGGTCCCAAATCTAATATAAATATTATCAAGGAGATAGGATAAGGCGTCGCATACATTCTGACATGACCAAAGTGTATACCGACTTTGGTCAGAGGAAGTGAAAAAAGCCTTTCTGTCATTACATGCCAAATAAAGTGAACCATAGTTTTTTAATGCCCTTTTGAAGGTCCACTCTATCAAATCCAGAAGTGTTTCTTTAATTAGATTATGTGGTAATGTTGTATACAGAGTAGAAAAATCATATGTGGACAAGCTTGTCGCACGGAACCCTCTACACTTCAATTTACTGAGCACCTCAACAGAATTTTTAATTGACCAAAACCAATTTTTATTTGAAGTTTCATACACTGTCTCACAGTATCTTATAACATGAGATTTGATAGCAGTAAGACAGGAAGTTAATAATTTAGAAAGTTCAGTGGTAGTACAAGAGCTAGAATTTGCAATAAATCTAGCTTTGTATGGTCTTTTGTGAAGCTTAGGTAACCAATTTTTCAGTGTCATGGGTAAAAGTAAGGTCCTACTCGGAAACCACGTGAAGTGGCTCATTTTGCATTGGCGGGTTTACGTTATGATTCGGAATGGTCTGAATGGTCTAAGAAGTTGACCGTCGGCTCCAATAGATATATTAAATCCGCAAAGAAACTACAAGAAAGTGAGTAAACTGTCATAATAGATCAAGTTTTATTGTCAGTCACGTTAAGTAGATGGGAGGAAAGGCATGAACATCATTTGAGCCACCTCGTGGGAAAACAAACAATGTGGTTTCCGAACAGGTCTGACACAAATTAGCCTGTACAGTCACAAAAGCAGGCTAGAAGCCTGAAATTTCGGATTTAAGAAGAAGAGGAAGTGTCTATCCGTGAAGCGAAACCAAAGGCGCTGATCAGCTTCGCGGTTACCGCGAAGCTGATCTGCGTCTTTGTTTTCGCATATGCAGATTGTTGGTTTTCCCATGAGGTGGCTCATTTTATCACTGTTGCAGACACCCTCGCTGATGTAATTGTTTCTAGGATAGTAATTGGCATATTTAATTGTATTCTGTCTATGATTGACTTATCTATGTATTTGTCTGTAAACGCTTCATAAAAAAGGTACAAATAGGCAATGATCAGGAAAAGATGCAATCATAGAAAGAAATTCCGATTCCAAAAACTGAGGTTGGAAAGAACTAAATTGGCAATTAGGTACTTATACCATGAAAAGATATCTTAAGCCCAGTGAGCAGCTATTTCCCAATAGGCGACCATTCAATTACCCGAACTTAATTAAAAACATGACAACGTACATAAGGTTCAAACAGCACAAAATATTGACTCGAAACAGAAAACATATAGAACCACAACGGAAGTATCGCCTTCGAACCATCAGTAATATAAAATTACTTGGGTGTTAAACCGGTTTTACAGGCGCCTAACCTTACCCTCAGCTTCTGCAGTGGTTCACAACATTTAGTAAGTTGTATGGTCCGCGTAGTGTATCTCTAAATAGTCAATGATTGACTCGAAACAGAAAACATATAGAACCACAACGGAAGTATCGCCTTCGAACTATCAGTAATATAAAATTACTTGGGTGTTAAACCGGTTTTACAGGCGCCTAACCTTACCCTCAGCTTCTGCAGTGGTTCACAACATTTAGTAAGTTGTATGGTCCGCGTAGTGTATCTCTAAATAGTCAATGAATCATCACGGACAAACAATTATATCATGATAACCACCATGATGAATCAGAAACGACTCGCAGATTCAGTAAGCTACCCGACGATGGCGATCCCTAAGCGCCGAATAACTTACTGAAAATCCTAAGCAAAACCAACTCAAGTTGAACCCCGGTGGGCCAAGCAACAGATAAGAAGCTCCGGCAAAAACGAACTAAAATAAATAGCATTAAGTCGGGGCCATCATAGAGTCTGACGCCCGACCCACCGGAGTGCAATTAAAGAAGGAAACATAGTCTTCAACCATGACTGAGTTAAAAAACTAAGCTTTTGAATTATACCCTTTAAGTCTGCAACGTGTAATGATTTTTCTGAACTGCAAGAAAAACATTTCCTTCCTATAGATTTTTTAAATTTGTAAACCAAGTCACCATAAAATTTTTGCCCCTCACGTAACAGCGTCTTTAGCCCAAAATTAAATTTGGAAATCAATTAATAGATTCTGCGATTAAAATTTAGAAAATGTTTTTCGAAGTTTATGATACCGATAGCCCTGCTGGAGAAGTTTGGCTGTTAAACATTTATTTCGCTTTTAAGTCCGTAACATGATTGCAGACTCAAGCAAATCTAATAAGAAGCACGGCGCGGAGCATCACCATCCAAAAACGGAACATTTTCTATATCAAAATCAAAGTTATCGTGTTTATCATAAATTTTAGTAGAAACAAATGCATTTTCGATAGAAAGATGTAAATCTAAAAAGAGGACTTCGTTATCTGTGGTGTTGGCTTTATTCAACTGTAATTCAGGTGGAAAAAATTGATTTTATATAGTAAAACTGGGCTATGCAGGGGTATACAATTTTGTCCCAAAATATAGATTATGTGTACTCGTTAAAACCGTCTCGCCGAGGCGTGTCTAACATATCGTTAGCTGAGTGAGCAGTTATTTCTCAACAGGCGGACATACAATTACCCGAACTTAACTAAAATATGAAAACGTACATAAGTTTCAAACTGAACAAATTTCAACACCAAAACATAAAATAATTAGAACCACATCGGTATCGCATTGGAATGATAAGTAATATTTAATCAATACGTTATTTATCTTCCTTTATTTTTCAACATATTTGTCCGAACACATGCACCTCTGATATTTGCCGTAACACAAAAAACCCAGAGGACCAATGGTCCTGTAAACGCTCACCTGAGATCAGCTGCATATACCAATAAACATGTTTGAATATTATGGTATTTAACTCCAGTGCAGGGGCAGATAAGCCCTTGGGCCATTTTCTTTTTTCAGAATCTTCAATATTCTGTCCATTTGCCAATTTCCTGTTGGCTTTTTCCTTCAAATGACATTTTAACAGTTTTCCCAATTCAGATGCACAGGCAACCCATGTTGACCTTGCCATAAACTTGGTCAAGGTCATCACAGGGTCATGATTTATATATACATTGGAGTACTTTAGCCATCGATGCCTCACGCCAAGTTTCCTTGAAATCAGTCTATTGGTTTCAGAGAAGATGATTTTTGATGGGTTTTTACCATATATGGGCATGGCGGCCATCTTGGTCATGTGACCTAGATTATTTATATACACATTGATTCCCCCATTCTATAGATGCTTCACTTAAAATTTGGCTTTGTTTGGCCAAGCGGTTTCAGAGGAGAAGACGTTTGAATATTATGGAAATATACATGTATATTGCCCCGGGGTGGGGGCACATGAGCCCCTGGGGTCCAATTTTTTTCAGAATCATTAATATCCAGTCCTAATGCCCATTTCCTGCAAGACTTTCACTTTAAATGACATTTTAAAAGTTTTCCCCATTCAAATGCATTGGTGACCTATGTTGACCTTCCCGTAAAATAGGTCAAGGTCATCACAGGGTCATGATTTATATATACATTGTAGTGCTTGAGCCATCGATGCTTCGTGCCAAGTTTCGTTGAAATCAGTCAACCGGTTCTGGAGAAGAAGATTTTTGAACGGTTTTTACCATATATGGGCATGGCAGCCATCTTGGTCATGTGACCTGGATTTTTTATATACATATTTGTTACCCCTTCCTATTGATGCTTTACATAAAATTTCGCTTTGATTGGCCAAGCGGTTTCAGAGGAGAAGATGTTTGAATATTATGGAGATATACATGTATATTGCCCCGGGGTGGGGGCGGATGAGCCCCTGGTGCCCAATTTTTTTTAGAATCATTAATATTCAGTCCTACTGCTCATTTTCTGCAAGATTTTTCCTTTAAATGACAATTTAACAATTTTTCCCATTCAAATGCATTCGCGACCTATGTTGACCTTGCCGTAAAATAGGTCAAGGTCATCATAGGGTCATGATTTATATATACATTGTAGTGCTTGAGCCATTAATGCTTCATGCCAAGTTTGGTTGAAATCGGTCCAGTGGTTCCGGAGAAGAAGATTTTTGAAGGTCTTTTACCATATATGGGCATGGCGGCCATCTTGGTCATGTGACCTGGATTATTTATATACACATTGGTTCCCCCTTCCCATAGATGCTTCATGTAAAATTTGGCTTGGATTGGCCAAGCGGTTTCAGAGGAGAAGATCTTTGAAAATGGTCGGACGGACGGACGACGGACGACGGACGGACGACGGACGGACGGACGACGGAGCATGGGTATACTATAAGCTCACCTTGTGAGCCTGACGCTCAGGTGAGCTAACAAGTGGTTGGGCCTATGGGGTACACACATATTTTTCTTTTGGTCCTTTAAGATCAACGAGGGTATTCTGAGAAATCAGAAAGTTATCGGTTTAGATTCATTTTCTAACCAACGTTTTAATAAATAATATATTTGGCCACATTTAGATTTTACTAGCCTTTGTATCGACTACTCTGTTGAAAATTACAGTAATCCTCTTTGGCTCCATGTTGGCTCCATGTTGCCAAATCCATAGAGTCACTGAAGAGGCTTAAGTAGCCGAAGCCGCGGCATGGCCCATCCGCTTTCTCATTAATATGTCCATTATTATTGCTCTTAAAGGATCTCAGTTTTATTTTTATATCTTTGATTGAAATGGTTGAATTACAGGTGATAGAAAATTCCAGAAATGTGTATTAGATCCTTTGGAAGCAGTGAAAGCATTCACAGAGAGGTGGAATGGGCACCATTGTGCATTGCTTTGTTTGTTTGAGTTGATGTTTTACATCCCATTCAACAAAAATGGTCATGCCGGGACGTTGCCTCCACTTTATGCGACTTTTACCTAAAATAAGGATGTCATGACATTCAAAAAGTGCTTTAAATAAAACCGCTTAAGTAAACCACAAATGCTTATATGTATGAATGGACTGGGCAGGCTCATACCTGAGCGGTTAACCAGTAAACAGATGGCCAATCTTTGCCTGGAGACACAAACATCTCATATATTTCTTTATGTCCCAATTGTCGGGGCCCATATTGTTTAAAATAAACCCTCTTCAGCATCCTTTGTAAACCGGCTACGAACTCCATACAAAATATGCTGCAATTTCGAAAATTTGCAATTTAACTAGCCAGTGATGATGAGTTATTGACTAATAAGATATTCACTACGAGGACCAAACAACTAACCAAATGTTGTGAACCACTGCAAAAGCTGAGGGTGACTTCAGGATCCTGTAAATCTAGTTTATGCCCTCCAGAAATTTTTATATTACTGATCGTCCTAAAGCGATACTTCTGTGGTGGTTCTATTGTTTGATGTTTTGGTGTTGTATTTTGTGTTGTTTGCACCTCATGTACGAATCTATGAAGCTGAAAGAAAGTGCAGAGAACGCAAAACCAATATCAATGGGCCACCAGCTCACTTGCTATACTTGCAACCGACAGTTTAGAGCTAGAATTGGCCTTGTCAGCCATCAAATAACTCAATAACGCACACGAACCTATTCAAGAAATAATGATGGTCTTTCTCGCTAGTGAGAGATGAACGACCATGTTCTCATATTTTTAGTAAAGTTTGGGTAACTGAGTGGTCACCTATTTGGAAAAAAGCTGCTCACTCACCTTACGATATCTTTTCTTAGTATAAGTCTCTGATTGTTAATGTTAATTTAGTTGTTTGTTTTTTTTCCACCTCGGTTTTTAGTGTGGGAAGAATTTCTTTCTTACTGCGCCATTTCCTGACCATTGCCTACTTTTACCTTTACACACGGAAAGTCTAAATCAAAGACATATTGATAAACGGTGTAATAAAATAATGTCTTTAAACTCTGAATATTCTTACTGATCTCGAAAGACTGAAAGAAAAAATAAACCAATGTATTAAAATTGTCCAACTGGATAATTATTTTGGACCATCAATCCATGGCGGAAGGACGTCGCATGAGGTATAGTAAACTGTTTTGTCAATACATGTAGGCATGCTTATCTTTTTCCATGAACAATGTTAAATATTGGTATAATAAGTTTCTGTTTTATAATTGAACTTATCCCATTTTTGACGAATGTACTTTCCATTCATTTTAAAAACGTGCCCATGCAGTATACAGATATTTTTTTTAGAAGCAAAAATTGAAAATTCATTGGAAAAAAAGATATTCTTAATATTTTTGCTCAAAGCGGTTCTAACGAGTACATGTACTTACAATCTATGTTGTGAATAAAAATAAAGATAGCTATACCCCTGTATACCGCATTTTTACTAATAAAAGTGGGGTATAAGGGGCTCTACTTTTCACTGATATGTTTTCCTGATGTCATTATCAATTTGGAAAGTTCACTGTCATTTCTAGGGACATCAGGAGTAATTTTCAATGTGTATTTCTTATTTGATGAAAAAAGAATTGCCCAAGATGAGACACCGCATCTTATGGCGTAATATCTGGGTTATACTGCTTGCCTATGTCCCAACAACAGGTCGCCATGCTTTTATATTTTATTAATGAGTTAATTAGAAAGCGCATCGTGCTTGCCTTGCATTTGCTAGGTGTTTCACTCGTTGCAGTATAAATGCATCACGAATGATGAAAAACAGCAGGCACTGTATCATATCTATGTAACTTCCTTGGTAACTAGACTTATAGGATTTACAACAGAGCGAACGATATATTATTAGATCAGGCATACTATGAAACACACTGGGAAGTGTAAATCATCTTTCATGAAATATAAAAATAACTAGAATATTTATTTTGTCTAATGTCTGTTTTATACTTAGCAATTTGTTACAAGATTTTAACAGGGTTGTATATTTGATGAGTATTGAATCTGTCTGTTAGTTCTGGTAGTGATTAACCAGACCATGGAATCATGTCAAAACTTCATGGTATAATGGATGTAAGTAGAGACGTAAAATGAGTCCCGATTGATAGAATGCACTTATCAAACCCGTTTTCAATATTATTATTAAGAAACGAAAACTTACCCATGCAATATATGGAGATTGTTTCAACTGTAAAAAGTGAAAATTTTAGTAAAAAAAGATACATAATTTCAACATATTAGCGTTGGTTACACAGCGAAAGAGAAAGTTATCTTGCTTTTCGAAAGTCTAAAAGAACCACTGGGAGACCAGCACTTCTTTTGCTTTGTTACACAGCGAAAGAGAAAGTTATCTTGCTTTTCGAAAGTCTAAACGAACCACTGGGGGACCAGCACTTCTCACCAAAACCTGGCCTTAGCTTTATTAGTTTGTTAATCATGCAATCCTTCCTTCATCGTTCTCAGACAAAGGTTGGTCTGGTGGGAGTATGGGCCCCTGACCCATAACGGCCTAAAGAAATAGGTGGGCTGCTTGTGCCTCCAGGCAAAGCTTATACGCTATTGACTGACCATCTTTTTTCTTACTTGCTAACCTCTCCCAGGAACAGTGCGTCAAGTCAAACCATCCATACATAAAAGCCTTATTTGCTTAGTTGGGTGGCTGTATTTGAAGCACTTTTGGATTTCATGACATTTTAGATTTGTCCCATATGATGAAGCTAGATCCCGACATGACCTTAGCTATTGGCTAAGATGTTAAGCATTAATTCAAACAAATAAACCTGTTCTCAGACAGACAAAGTGTATATAATTGAATCTGGTTGTCAAACGGCATTCATTCATTACTTATTTTCACTCTGCTGAGTTCAGATAAATTGGGTTTGAATCCCGAATGATAAGCAAAGTCACGCATTGGATTAAGTGTATTTATTTGATCTATCATGAATTATAATTTTTCAATTAACGAAATGCATACACCGTCTGGTAATTTCAGACATGACAGAAACAACAGCGAAGTTATTAGCGAAATATATCAATAAATACCTGTGCGAATTGAAAGGAAATGCTAATGTTACTCGTAACGGCAGAATGAACATGGGCATGCCAGTTGAGCGTATGGCTCATTGCGAGGTTATTGTTATAATAGTGTAATAGACATACACTCATTTTTCCAAAGGCTAGTAGCAATAGGAAATATTTACATTTTTATTGTAATCGCCCAAGATGAAAATATCTTTCTTGTTAAGATAGATATTTTCATTTCCCAATGAAAAACATTATGTCACGTGATCTAGAGGCCACGCCTATGGGCGGGGCGACGTCAAACCCCTTCCAGTAACGTTGTTTGTATACTCTTCTTGTCGTGACGTTGGTCGCGTATCGCCATGACGTTAGGCGCGAAAATTTGACGTTTTGGCTGTTCCAAAATTACGCTAGGTCGGATTTAATGTCAAATAACATTAAAATGAACGGTGATATGCGCAATTAAAAATCTGATATTTGATTGATAATATAAAATGTAAATATAAGTATTGAAATTCAGATTTTAGCTTTCACTGGATGATAAAAAACATTAGCTGTTTTAATGTCCCCGAGAAGCCCTTCGGGCTTCACAGACATTAAAACAGCCTGATGTTTTTCATCATCCAGTGAAAGCTAAAATCTGAATTTCAATCCTTAATTGACAATTCAGTTCCAAGGCGGGACTGCTGCTGTGGCTCATATTTATCCATGTTATTCCAATAATGAGTTTTTGTTGTATGACTTTGTGGCCACCCGAATATCATTTAGCTGTTCACTTAGCCCTCTGTATTTTATTTGTTCTGTCTAAGCTAGCACTGTGACCACCTAACTTCAACAGCTGCTCACCATGCTTTCCGTTATACATATTATATGTTGGTACCTATATTTTATATCTTTTATAACATGATTTCCTTATTGCTTGTTTATATCTGTGTATATCGGTGCCACTGCATAAGATTAGGGTGAGGTTATGGCCATGTAAAATCGATTTAAGCCCGCCAGTATTTTTTATTACTAATCGTTCCAAGGCGATACTTCTGTGGTGGTTCTTTATATATGTCTTGGTGTTTAAATTTTTTGTGCTGTTTGTGCCATATGTATGTTTTCATATTTAAGTTAAGTTTAGGTAGCTGAGTGGCCACTTATTGGGAAACCAGCTGCTCATTCGGCTTACGATGTGTTTTCATGGTATAAGTACCTGATTGTTAATTTATTTTTTCCCATCTCGGTTTTTAGAGTGGGAATCTGTTTCTGATTGCGCCTTTTCCTGATCGCTGCCTACTTGTACCATTCAATGTCTTAACATTGTGATAATTGTACTATATTAGAATATAATTAGTATTTTGTTTGCACTTGCAAGGTATTTCACTCGTTGCAAGCTAAATGCATCACGAATAATATAAAACAGCAGGCATTGTATCATTTCTTTGTAACTTCCTTGGTAACTAGACTTATAAGATAAGCAACTGAGCAATATATTGTAAGAACAGTCGTACTATGAAACACACCGGGAAATGTAAATCATCTTTCGTGAAATATAAAAGTAACTAGAATATTTATTTTGTCTAACGTCTATTTTATATTTAGCAATTCGTTTCAAGATTTAATATGATAGTATGGTGGATGAGAACTGAACTTGTCTGGTACTGTTGGTAGCGATTATCCTGACAAGGGAATCATGTCAAAACTGTCGGCGAATTGGCTGTTATTAGAGAAATAAAATCAGTCCTGATTGATAGAATGCACCTATCAAACCCGATTCCTTGATATTATTTTAGAAAAGAAAAAAAGTATTTTATTTTAATACCTAAGCCTTAATGTCAATCAGAGTGAACGATAATAAAACTGCTCTACTATACTACTCCAAGTTAGATGGGGATCAAAATTATTTTTCTTTGTTCACACGCAACGGCTTTCTATAGATATGTAGCAGAACCGTCATTGTATAAACATTCCACCTTTTTTCGAGTGCAGACTTGCAGAAAAAAATGACCCCCACCACCCCCGAAAAAACGTCAATGCCTACCCTATTCAGTTCTTTATTTGATCCTTTTTAATGATTCTTTACTTCTTCACCCTATCCATTGCATTTTTTTTTTTATTTTAGTTGTCATTGAAAAAGAGGGGGTGTACATTATACGGGCTCGTACTAAAATATTCCATATTCTAAAAAAGAAGTTAAAAGACTTAATAGTTGTATTAGCAACAGTTAAGGTACACCGTACCTTCATTTAATGGTTCCATTGTTTTAAATTATGGCTGCTTTAAAACAAAATAGGGTAAGGTGGAAGAAGTCCCACACAGGACGATTTTCGAATTGTTGTTTTGTACTAATTTGCACACTTCCCTATATGATTTCATTCTTTTATTCGACTGACGAAATACTGTCTGTCCCTCTCTTGTACACACCAGCTTTATTTTGATGAACGGTTCTCTACATTGCTGTACTTCAAGTGTGATGTTAAAATTTATGTTTACTCTTGCTGTCATTTATATCCCGCAAAGTGTCTGGTCTGGAATTAGAAATTAGATTGATTCAGTTTGTAATCTTGCTATTCATACAGAAATGCAAAATGTTGATAGCTCACGATATGTTCTCTTTGTAAAATACATTACCTAATTGTCAATTTACTTTTTTCCAACTTTGGGTTTTCATTACGAAAACTTGCCCATGCAATAAACAGGGCTTTTTAACCTTTAAAAACTGAAAATTTTCAGCTGAAATATTTTGATATTTTTTTTTATTTTTGCTCAAAACATAGATTGTGGGTACACGTTAGAACCGCCTCACCGAGGCGGTTCTTACGAGTACCCACAATCTATGTTTTGGAACAAAAATAAGAAAAATAGGTATACCCCTGCATACCCCAGTTTTGCTGTATAAAAATGGGGTTCAAGGGGGTATACATCACACGGACATGTTTTCCTGATGGTAATGCAAAATGTTGATAGCTCACGATATGTTGTCTTTGTAAAGTACAGTACCTAATTGTCAATTTACTTTTTTCCAACTTTGGGTTTTAGAGTCGAGCTTTGGCTATGATTCCATCAGTCCCGAAGCAATGCTTATTTTTTACATTTCATTACGAAAATTTGCCCATGCAATATATGGAGATTTTTTAAGTTGTAAAAATTGAAAATTTTCAGTAGAAAACGTTTGATATTTTTCTTAGTTTTGCTCAAAACATCGATTGTGGGTACACGTTAGAACCGCCTCGCCGAGGCGGTTCTAACGAGTACCCACAATCTATGTTTTGAGCAAAAATAATAAAAATAGGTATACCCCTGCATACCCCAGTTTTGCTGTCTAAAAATGGGGTTCAAGGGGGTATACATCACACGGACATGTTTTCCTGATGGTAATGCAAAATGTTGATAGCTCACGATATGTTCTCTTTAAAGTACAGTACCTAATTGTCAATTTACTTCTTTCCTATTTTGGGTTTTAGAGTCAAGCTTTGGCTCTGATTTCATCCGTCCCGAAGCAATGCTTATTTTGGGACTATTCAAGTTCCACGTCATGTCTTAGCTTTTATTTCTTTTCATTTTTCAACATATTTTTACACTTTGTCTTCTCGCGAAACAGTTGATCGATGGGTTCAGACATTAATGACATCATAACAATGCTGAATGTATGACAGATAATTTCCGACTCGGAAATAAAAGTTGTATATCTATACTTTGTTATGTCTGAATCATCCTATCACGGTAATTCTTTTGCATTGTTTTTCTCAGACTTTGAACGCTTCTTTGCAGGGACATTTTGCTTTGTTACTATCAATTATTGTTTTGGACAAGTTGCTGACCCATCAATTATTAGAGAGGTTGAGAAAATGAACTTGTAACTTGTACGTGTACGTGTAGAACAGTTTTATCCCCAAACTTCGTCATTTATTACAAGTTCAAAATACTCGCTACACGTTGAGAATCAGTTAGGCTGTGAATGAAATAAATTTGCGACTTGTAAGTTTTCTTTATATGTTTCCATCGATAGGTCAGGTAGGTACAAGCAGAAACGAAGTTCGATGAAGCGTTGCCAAATCGTTTTGCACGTGCAGCCGAAGTATATCTGACCAAAGGCGAATCGACGTACATGTGACCATATATATGTATGTAGGTATGTACTTTCTGACGTTTGTGGTAACGCACTTTAATTTGTTTATAGGGTATTTAGCCGCGTTTTAGTTTCCGACCAGGTCCGAGATAAACCAGGCTGTACAGTCACAAAAGTTGACTAGAGGCTGTAAATTTTGGATGAAGAAGTTGATTGGTTTGTTGATTTGGGGTTTACGGTTTACTCAACAGCTAAGGTCATATAGAGACGGGACCTCGGTTTAAAGTATCGTTCGAAAGACTGGATAAGCGCAGAATCGAACGCACTATCCCTGGTTTACAAAGCCGGTAGCTTAACTACCAGGCCACGAAGGCTTCTTTTATTTTATTTTTTTTTATTTATTTTTTATTTTTGGATGCAAAATTGTAACGCGAGGAAAGCAGTCGTGCTTTAACAACAGACTGGCCCTGCTGTGTGGTTGGAATTTGACTTTGAAAATGAATTGGCTGAAAGAAAAGACGGTTCTCGTTATTCTTCGGAGCTCGAAGTGGGTTAAGGCGTTGCTAAAAAAACATTGAAAACCGTGTGAAATGTGTAATGTGTTATGGATAACTTATTTCGTACTTCAAAAATACACACAGTTTGTTTGACCTGGGTTTGGTTTGCTTGATTGAGGCTTTACGTCCCGGTCAACAATTTTTCGGTCATGTTGGGACGGAGCCACCGCTTCCTGGGTTGTTAACCAGTGGTCAGGGAAGCTTGCTCAATATATGGCGCTGGTGGGGTTCGAACCAAGGACCTCTCGCTCCGGAGTATGACACTCTACCACTGAGCCATCGCGCTCCCCTTGTTTGAGCTTTAACCTTTGACCTTGAACCTTTCATCATGTTCATTAATTGTAGATGAGGAACCTGTTTCAAAAATAATATACATGTATAAACAATAAAAAATTCAGCTGTATATACTTTATGAAATCTACACGTACACGTTCGATTTTCTCAAACGATTTTACACTCAAAACGATCGTGTACGGGTAAATAAAGCTACAAGTACACGTACACGTTACAAGTTTACTTTCTCAACCTCTCTAATGTGTACAATTACACATTAAAGGCCGAAACATGACTGAATGGTAGATTTTTTTTTCTTTCAAGATTATTTCAGCTCATATGAGTAAGTGGGCAAAAACGGCAGACCCCCGAGAAAAAACCACCTGGCACACCCGCAAGCAGAACTTGGCTTGTCTCACATGTAGCCAGTGCGGGGCTCGAACCCACACCAGACACAGCGGTGAGATGATCGAGTTATTAAGAAACAGCGCTCTTAACCGCTCGGCCACGGGGGCGCGAATGGTAGATGTAATATCGAAATTCAATGTTCTTGTATAAAAAGGTACAAGTAGGCAAAGATCAGGAAAATGCGCAATCAGAAAAAGATTCCCACTCCAAAAAACCGAGGTGGGAAAAAACCAAACTAACAATCAGGTACTTATACCATGAAACATATCGTAAGCCGAATGAGCAGCTATTTTCCCAATAGGTGGCCACTCAGTTACCTTAACTTAACTAAAAATATGAAAACATACATAAGGCGCCAACAGCACAAAAAAAAATATACACCAAGACATAAAACAAAAAGAACCACCACAGAAGTGGAAGTACAACAAAAACGGATTTTACTTGTGCTGAGAAAATTCAACGAAAGAATCATTGTTGGCATGTGTATTTATGTTATAACCTTTAAATATGTTCATGTTAGTTTCCTTTGCCGTTTAAATAAGATCTTAAAAACACACTTATTTTCCGAAATGTCAGTTATCGTTGCCTACTTTTACCATTATCAAATATTAAAAAAAAAAAACTACTGTACGCCAGTGTCAAAAATCGAAATGCTCCGTTTTTTCTGATCTGGTATTATGCAGAACACATGCAGATGGAAACTTATAAAAAATTCTTTGGCAATCACTTTTGCTCACACATTGTAATTTAACACTTTTGTCCAAAAAACTTTTGCTTTACACGTGCACAATTCTGAATTTGCTGCATAGTCAAAGGAGTGTTGATTATCCAAGAGCAATATTAAAAATGAAAACAATTTAAGTTAAATCAATTAAATCAAATTTACAAGAAAACAGTTCCGAGTGAGTGGCCACCTATTGGGGTTCAGCTTACGATAAGTTTTCATGGTAAAAGTACCTGATTGTTGATTTAGTTTTTTCCCTACCTCTGTTTTCGGGGTGGGAATCTTTTTCTGATTGCGCCATTTCCTGATCGTTGCCTACTTGTACCTTTTTTAACATGTAGTTGCATAAAACATCAGGATAACATATCCATGTAATGAATACTCCCTGAAACTACATCTTTACATGTATATATAGACATGCAATAAAACTGTTGTATTTTAATATTTTTTTTATCTTAAACTTCGGTAGAAGCCGAGGTTTTGAGCAAAAATGTTACAAGTTTTAATTTTTTCTATTAGAATTTTCAAATTTTGCAGCTGAAAAACTCTTTGTATTTCGCTTTTCCATTTTTTTTAATTATAATTGAAACCGTAATATCTCTTGACAAAAATGCATTCATAATAATATGTGTGCCATGTTATTCAAGATCATTATTGCTGTTGTAATAATATTATATAATAATAATAATAATAATAATAATAACTGTTACAGTGACTGCAGCGTATTGTCGCCTCCCCATGGCAGCATTGTCCCGTTTTAAACTTTACTTCGAAACACGGAACCAAAATGAATTTTGACACCTGTTTACAAAGTGGCATTATAATAATAATTGAATAATAATTATATTTCAAGACAAAAATGTTTACACACACACAAGCCGTAGTTATTATATTCAAATAACACATCTTTCTGCAAACCAATGATTACAACATTTTACTTCGTCTGTTCTTGGGATTTTTTCAACTCTTAAATCACTCTTACTAGAAGTGCCAAGCGATTAATGTTACGGATTTGAGTGAATTTTATGTTCGAAATGCAAAATACTGTCAAACAAGATTATTTTGAGTGATAGCGTCTGGCTTAAGGTTTTGCAGATGCCGATTAAAAGATTCACAGAATGACATTCCATAAATTGTTATACAGTTTACACTGAAGGTACATTCTAATACACGTTTAGTGATTTTGTGCATTTTGGCATCAATCGCAGGTAGAAAAAAGGTACAAGTAGGCAATGATCAGGAAATGGAGCATTTAGAAAGAAATTCCCACTCCAAAAAACGAGATTGGAAAAAGCAAAATAGACAATCAGGCACTTATACTAAGACGGTAAAAGTCGGAAATGATAGGAAACATATCGTTAGCCGAGTGAGCAGCTTTTACACAATAGCTTGTCACGCAGTTATCCGAACTTAATAAAGTATGAAAACAAAAATTCAACACCAAAACATAAAGCAATTATAACCACAACAGAAGTATCGCCTTGGAACGATCAGTTATGTAAAATATCTGGGAGGCTGAAAGCCACACAGTGCAACTCTACACTCGGACATTACGAAAACTTGCCCATGCAATAAACAGAGATTTTTTTAGCTTAAAAAATTAAAATTTTCAGCAGAAAAATGTTGATATTTTTCTTATTTTTGCTCAAAACATAGATGGTGGGTACACGTTAGAACCGCCTCAGCGAGGCGGTTCTAACGAGTACCCACAATCTATGTTTTGGAGCAAAAATAAGAAAAATAGGTATACCCCTGCATACCCCAGTTTTGCTATAGAAAAGTGGGGTTCAAGGGGGTACACATTACACGGACATGTTTTCCTGATGGACGACAGGCAGCATGAGATTATATAATACAACTGAAACAGAAATTTTAAAACTCATTTTCCCTCATTTCACCTCGCATGACTTAATTCTCATTATCACGTACGGTCACTGAGCTAGATACATGTAAGAAAATACTCTTCCTGCGTCAGACTTGCGGATTTATACATATGTCATTGTTTTTCAGCTTTGGAAAAACTTACAATCGTCGTATGCTGTCAGTCAGGAAAACGTCTCCTTGAAACCCATTTTTATATATTAGTAAAACTTGGGTGTACAGGGGTATACCATTTTTATTATTTTCGCAACAAAACATAGAGTGTGCGTATTCGTAAGAATTGCATCGGCGAGGCGATTCTAACGTGTACCAAAAATTTATGTTTTGAGCCATTTTCCCCCTCGAATATTTCCATTTTTACTAACAAATCTCTGTATATTGCATGGGCATGATTTCGTAATACGGTGTATCTTTAACAACCAACTTAAACATTAACCAAGCAGAATGTCAGTTTTCATACCAAATTATCACTCAAAATGCGACGGTATATGATAATTATTCCTTTAAAATATTCATGTATTATGTTTATTGTTTTATGGTTTTCAGTATATGCTGCACGATGATTGGTTGTTTACATTTGTATCAGTTCCTAGTTCTTGCCTTGCTGTTTACACTTCTTAGTTTCTACTGAGTTTTTATTCCCTCATTCAGCAAGGAATCAGTTGGAAACTCATGTTGTAGGCCAGATTCGTTTCAGGTTCACTGCGAATGAATTGCTCTTCACGGCCCATTTTATGCCTCGTTACTTACGTGAATCAGAAGCATGTTTGACATGCCTCCTATGTTGTTTACCGCTCTTGTAGAACTATATATTAGAGTTTTTCTTTGCCTCTCATGAAAACTGTTTGTAAACCTTGGCGGAGGGGTTTTTACGCGCGGCTTAGACATTTTTCAAGTGTCCCCGAATTAAGTGGACATGTCTTCGTGACCTAATCAAAATTTCATTTCTTGAAATGTCTATTTGAATCATTCTGATAAACAAATAACTATCTAGCCGGCACGGTCAAAAATTGGATTATACATAATTAGCCGCGGCACGGAGCAAATATAGATATTGATATGATACAAGTATACGCTTTTTGTCTGTAAATAGCGTCAGATTAGTTCCTTATTTCATGAAGAACGGTTGTTAGTGTTGCTGAGTGTATACCCTATACGTGTATTTACGTTAAGCATTATAAATATGTTTGTAGTTCAATTGTTGATAAGGCGCCCCCCCCCCCCCCCCGTGACCGAGCGGTTAAGAGCGCTGTTTCTTAATCTCACCGCTGTGTCTAGTGGTTCCGAGCCCCGCAATGGCCACATGTGAGACAAGCCAAGTTCTGCTTACGGGTGTGTCAGTTGTTGTTTTTTCATGAGGTTCTCCCGTTTTCGCAACACCCACTGATTGGCCCGTCTCATAGTAGCTGAAATAATCTTGAAAGGCACCTAAAACAGAATTTAAAAAATGTTTACAACGCAATGTAAACACATATTTAATTTGTGCATTGCTTTCTAATTTCAGTATACGTATTGGTTTGACAATCTTAAATCCAAGAACAAGACTATTCTCTACCATCCACTTCTAAGCATTCCAGCATCTGGTATCATACCTAAAGGACCAAAAAGTAAGTCAAAATTTGTACCTATAAACTATGATATCATGCCTACAGAACCAATAAAAAAAAATAGGTCAAAATTTTTACCTATACACTATGTTATTATACCTAAATGACTAAAATGTAAGTCAAACGATTTACCTATTATCTATGGTATCATACCTAAAGTACCAAAATGTAAGTCGAAATTTGTACCTATTATCTATAGTATCATACCTAAAGGATCAAACAGTGAGTCAAAATTTGTACCTATTATCTATGGTAGCATACGTAAAGGATCAAACAGTGAGTCATAATGTGTACCTATGATCTATGGTATCATACGTAAAGGATCAAACAGTGAGTCAACATTTGTACCTATTATCTATGGTAGCATACGTAAAGGATCAAACAGTGAGTCATAATGTGTACCTATGATCTATGGTATCATACGTAAAGGATCAAACAGTGAGTCAACATTTGTACCTATTATCTATGGTAGCATACGTAAAGGATCAAACAGTGAGTCATAATGTGTACCTATGATCTATGGTATCATACGTAAAGGATCAAACAGTGAGTCAACATTTGTACCTATTATCTATGGTATCATACGTAAAGGGTCAAACAGTGAGTCAAAATTTGTACAAAATTTACATTGAACTGCCATTAGTACGCTATTGTAAATGGGAAGCGTATTGCTTTGCTGTTTCGTTTATTCTTTTGACAATGGTTTACCTTGGTCATGCATGTATTTTGTGGTGCTATTCCGATTCTTTTAATACTTTTTAATAACGCGATGCTGTTAGCAAAAACTGCACAAAGATACAATTAAGACATGATTATGGCCAAATAAGAGGTTCTGGGTTCTACTCTACCGGCGGCACCGTGTTGTGTCATTGAGCAAGACACATTATTTCCCGAAGAGTATTGGTTAAAACCCAGGAAGCTGTGGCTCCGCCCCGACATTACTGAAAAAATGTTGTCTGGGACGTAACAAGTTCTTACGAAAATTAATCAAGAAAGATAATGATATTTTAATATTTTTGTTCAAAACATAGAACATAGGACCGAGACAGTTCTAACATGTATCCCCTTTCAAAATTATAAAAGATGTCAAACTTTTTTAAAGTTCTGGAAACTATCATTTTTAGAGCATTAAAATTGTTGTATATTGCATGGACATGTTTTCGTAATGACGTTTTCTCATACCGTTGCACATACCAATGATAATGTGATGAGTTACACGCGTAAGTTGACAAACAAACTCTTGAAATAGTCTAGACGTTGTTTGATTGTTAATAAAGTAATTGGCACACGTTCATAGCTATCAGGATAAACAGTCGGATAAAAGCTGAAACAAGTTAAGAAATTGCATCTAACATGATCTGAAATATCTTACACGCCATTAATAGAGTCAGTGTCACGGAACACCGGGCTTGCTTCCACTTCGTTGCGAAAATCCTCGGGAAAATATGAGCCGCGCAATGAGAAAACCGGAGTTTTGTCTATGCGAAAACAAAGGCGCAGATCAGCTTTGCAGTAACTGCGAAGCTGATCAGCGCCTTTGTGATCGCTATACGGATAGTACAATTCCTCTTCTTCCTAAACCCGAAATTTCAAGCTTCGGACCATCTTCTGAGACTGTATAGGCCGGTTTGTATCGGATCAAGTCGGAAACCCGAAGACTGGTTTTCTGACATTGCGGATCATATTGTGTCCACAATGATGCATTAACGAATGCTGACATGTGGACCTGTGTAGTGAAGATGGTCTAATAGTTTGCAAATGGCTTCAATATATTCAGCATTTTAATGAAAACTATTATAATAATCCTGATCCATGTATGACTTTGGTCTTTAAAAACGTATGCAATGAAGAGCCGTGAACCATAAATGAGCTGCCGCCTAAGAAAATCAACAGCATGCATTGGCAAAAACATAGAAACAAAACAGCAAATCAGCTGTGCAGCTGATCAACGCCTTAGGGATAGTACAAATCACCTTCTTCTTAAATTCGAAATTTCAAGCTCCTAGCCTTCTGCTGTGGCTGTACAGGACTGTTTGTATCAGCCGATGTCGGAAACCCATATTGTTTGTTGAAGTAAAAGCTCAAATCAGAAATAAAGTATGTTCTTTGTAACCGTCACACTTACCATTTAGCCGTATTGTCATACTTAAACCGCTGCCACACTATCGCGTATTGACTCACGTATCTACGGCGTATCGAGATACGAAAGGTACGTCACGCGTACGCCGTACATACGTGAGCATACGTAGCTCATACTCCATGATACGTAGCTTATACTCCTCATACGCCGAGGTGCTACGTTTTTTATGTGTGCACTTAAAACTTCGTAGCACGTACGTGGCAGGCCCGATACGCCGTACATACGTCACACATACGTGGTACATACGGAAGCAACGTGGCAGGTACGCCGTAGATACGTAGCTCATACTCCCCATACACCACACGCACGTCGCGGTTAACATGCCACGTAACCGTGACGTATTTACAGCGTACCTTTCGTATCTGCTACGTATGTGTGACGTGGCGTATCCTCGTCTCTCTTTTCGTATCTACGGCGTATCAGCGACGTACGTGTGGCGTATCCCACGTATCAATGACGTATGTGCTACGTATGTGCTATTTACGTTTCGCTGCTGTGGAGTATGTGTGACGTATTAGGAGTATTAGAAATATTTTTCGGCGTTCCAAGAGAATCTTAATGCTTCTATATACATGTATACATGTACATGTTTTCGTTTCTCCGAAGTCATGGATCAGATGTTTCGCAAGGTTTGGGGTGCCGCGCAGGGTTCTTTCAGGGCTACGCTTGGTGTAGCCTCTGTCTTTGTTCATGTCGTCTCACGACCAGGATGGAGAGCTTGGAGATGTTTCCCCCCCCACACACACACACCACTACCACCACCTCGTTTTTTTTTCGGTGTTAATCTTGATAATCTAGATTTCTTCGCTGGCATCTTCGACCTCTAATAATTGATAATGTAATGTAATGTGCGAATTGCATGAACCGTTTGTTCTCATAGATATATTAAAATTCAATTGATACAGAACAGATACGCCTCAGATAAGAATGGAACGTAGTACATACGCCGTAGATACGTCACGCGTACACTTCATACGCCATACATACGTCACACGTACGTAGCACGTACGCCTTGATACGCAGTACATACGAAAGTGAAATTCCATACGAATACAGATACGTCACGGATACGCCATGGGAACGTAGCAGGAACGTCACACGTACGTCGTACATTCGTCGCTCAAGCAAAATACGGCTCAAACCTCGGCGTATCGACATTTTCATAGATACGTGAGCGATACACCGCTGATACGTGAATGTGTGATAGCGCTATTAGATTCGGTAAATTAATAGGCGTTTTCTAAATGTCTTTCAAAATTCTAAATAGAATATCTATCTGTAAGTTGCCAACACTCGTTTTTGCAACAACCATTTTGTTAAAATGTAAATAGTGTACGTAAACACGGTTTAAAGATATTTTTTTATAAAATCTTCCATTCCAATACATTTTACAAGTAAATGTTATCCAGATGTTTTGAGGCAAAACTACAAACACACAATACGAAGGGTTATTCTATAACTGATCAATTTAAACACACATGACACTTTTTCAGAGAACTGTTGCGGTGGCTTTTTTCGAATAGATTTCTTAACAAAGTAAGCCAGTGAAGACGCTGATTGGACAAAATGGTGGTTTTCTTTTTATTCAGATATTTTGCCTCGATCCGATTAAGCGGTTCTAACATTGTCTAGGCGGCTCTAACGTCTACACACAATCACTGTCATCACGAAAACATATACATGTAATGAATATCCCCTTACTTTCCACTTTTATATAGCAAAATTGGGTTATGCAGGGATATACCTATTTTTTGTTATTTTTGCTCCAAAACATATATTGTGGGTATTCGTTAGTCCCGCCTTGGCGAGGCGGATTTAACGTGAACCTACAATCAATGTTCTGAGCCTTTTTTTTTTTTTTTTTTTTTTTTTTTTTAACTTTCAATTTTCAAAGCTCAAAATTCTCTTCATATCACATGGGCATGTTTTCGTAATGTCAAAACAATCAGAAAATTATCCTAAATATTCTTTCATGGTGTTTTGTATTATTCAGTATTCCAGATGTCTATACCATGTACGGGTAATGATGAGGGCGTAGCAACACTGGTTCTAGGTCTACATATAATGGACCAACATGGCAAACCAATTCGTGGATCTCCTATTAAATTAAAGCTGAAGAAACAGTGCCATGCCTTTGGTAAGATTATTTTCGCTGTTGTCAAGTATAGGGATCAAATATAGTTTACATGCATTAATGTTTGCTGAGGCTTGAATTTTTGTGTTTGAATCCAAGGTCGTTAGACCAAAGGTGCTGTCTCGGCAAACGTCAGTGTATTACGATAAACGTGTTTGATCGTTATTAGCGTACTTGTACAGCTATTCGCTTCAAAATATTTTTTGTAAATAAACATTCACGGAAAATCGTGGAGTGTCTTGAAATCGGTCAGTTCGTATTCGCGTTGCATCGACCAATGGCGTTGACGCATGCAAACGAATGTCATAATGCGAAGATGTGTTTTGCTGTTCAAACACGGCTTCCGACCTGATTGAAAATATCTTAAAACAGAAAATTAAAAAAAGATCATTCAAGAGCAGCAAACGTATAAATTAGAAAGGGGATGGGCCATACGGCGATTTCGGCCACTTAAGCCGATGTGCAGAGATGTCTATGCATTAGATAAATAAGCGACCAGTGTACGTTTGGCATCTGCTTGCATGCATATACCAAAGGTAAGAGTAAGCAATTACCAGAAGCTGAGACACGACTTACCGTTGACTTAGACCAGCGTTGGATTATACTCGTACTGTCGAAAAAGTTACCACTTATTGTGTGTATGCGAAATATTTCTTGACTCTGTCTTGATTATTCTATAAAATACGCCAATTGTATTATAAGGCAGATAACTCAGACGATTGTTTGCCTTTCAAAGCAATACGTTTGTTAAACCATGATAAACTGACTCTCTGAACGATGGTATTCCCGAGGTGTGCATAGTGAATATGGCGACTGTCCATGCATTGTGCATTTATTTTGAAAGGACTGTTTATGTGCATGATGCAAAGTCCGAATGACATACGATTGCATTAAAGGCGGTTCTAACGAGTACACACAATCTATGTTTTGGAGCAAAAGTAAGAAAAATAGGTATACCCATGCAAACCCCGGCATTTCTATATAAAATTGGTGCTTAAGGGGGTGTTCATTGCAAGGACATGTTTGCGTGATGACTTAAACTTATTTATTACAGAGACTACAAATCTGTGTAAGAATGAGTGTCAGCATGGGGGACGATGTAACCGTCTAGGGGAATGCGAGTGTACACAGGGGTACCATGGACAGTTTTGTGAGTTAGGTAGGTCAGTGGACTGTCAATCACACAATGTCGATTGAGTCGGCCACGAGCCAACTCGTGACTGTATGTATGTAGGTCTTAACTGTCAATTACACTTTCAATAGTCTAGTCCAGTCAGTAATTTAAAATATGGAAGCTTTGTTTCCATAAGCGCTCAAATTTAATCATGTACATTATTAACTAGTGAACATAATACCGCATATAAAGTAATACTAGAAAATTATGGAACATTTTTTTTTTCGTATTAACGTCAATATGTTTTTCTTTTTAAGATATGTGTAACCCCAGTTGCGAGAACAAAGGCACCTGTATATCACCAAATATGTGTTTATGCTTAGATGGTTTCTACGGCAAAAGATGCGAAAAAGGTAATATAAATAAAGGCCTCTTTTTATTTGTTTGGAGTGAATTGCACGTTTGATCGTTTGTTTTAACATGTCTTTCATTGATAACAGAATCAATTACTATGTAGCCAAGCTAATACAATGTATTTCTAAAAACGTTTATTTTGTGGGCATAAGTGGAACGAAAATTTTGTTTATACACACGAAACAGATTTGTCAGATGCTTTGTTTTACTATCTGAAGTTGACATAAACTTTATGAGAAAGCGTTACTTATTTACATCGCATGCATGAGCACTTGCTTTTCGATCAACAACAGCTCATGTTAACAATATCAATATTATAGTAATACAGTTAAATATATACTGACGGACTTCAATAACGCAACACTTTATATCGGTTATCAATTGCTTGAAAATGTTTGAAAGTAAAACTGAAGCATAAAATAAAAACAATATCGTGAATTTTAACTTCGTACACAATATTTATCTATACAGTTTTGAATTTGTTTCAATTTTACAAGCCAAAAAGTGGTATTGATAAAGTTAAACCGACGTAATTAACATGTTTTAAATGCAAATGAAAGCCAAGCAACAGTATTCTTTTGGGCTTTGGAGTCTCATTCCAGAAATCGTATTGAACCTGAAGACATTGTTTAATCCCCGTTGACTTATAATGCAATTCATTTTTGTTTATTTTTTATAATGCTTGGGATCATACTGTATGATAATAATCACGCATACTGGCATTTTGCGTTAAGCAGACTAAATGTACTGTATTCTGAGAGGAAGAATCGATAATGCAAGCGTTGCGTTTTTAAAGTCCGTGCGCATAGTTTGGTAAAATGATGTTTGAAATAAAGTTTTGAGCGTCAATTGCCTCGCATTTCGTTAGTTAAATATTCCCCTTAATTTAAGCACTAATTTATTAATCTTAAGGAAAAGGACATATATCTAGAACCGCAAGAGATAAAGGTAACTGTAGCAAACTTATCTAAGTTTTAAGTAGAAAACTCTTTAATCGTAGTGTTACACTATCTATCATCTATTTGTTTCGTCTTCAATATGAAATACAGACGGCATATCTATGATTTTGTTTTGTCACACGTAGCCTCCATTAGGAAAACATGCCCATATGCTATACAGTAATTTTTGCAGGTCAAAAATCGATAATTTTCAGAGGAAAAATTTTGATATTTTTCTTATTTTTGCTCAAAACATAGATTGTGAGTACACGTTAGAACTGCCTCGCCAAGGCGTTTCTAACGAGTACCCACAATCTATGTTTTGGTGCAAAAATAAGAAAAATAGGTAAACCCCTGTATACCCCAGTTTTGCTATATAAAATTTGGGTTCAAGGGGTAAACATTACACGGAAATGTTTTCCTAATGTCTTTGTAGTGTTATCAACCGCTACTTCATATTACATGTACATTTCCTAGCCAATATTTGCTTCAAATTTACACTGTTATATTAATTTGAATTTTGATAGATATAAATTCCTTCTTTCAGAAAAGTTTCATAGTAATGCTTAGGTACATTGTATCGTTACATATTAAATATTGCGTTCGTTACTGTCCATTCAAATGATTAAGAAATGTGAATAATACTGCTCAATTGAAAAACATGCGTTCCTGTATCTAGCAGATTTATAATGTAAACGACGTGATGTAATTTAATATTTTCACCATGAGGCGAGATTGTACCAGTCTTGTAACCTGAATTTATGGTGACTTTGTTTACAAAGGATCACGTTCGAAATAGCATTCAGTTTGCTTATATTTTGAAAGCCTGTAGCTTGAAAAATACGAAAGTTATGACTGTAAGCATGTGTTTTGAAGAAAACCTGATGTCTTGTGCACTCAATAAAATAAACTCTGTTTGAATATTTTACATATACTTGCCATGGCTTCAGTTTTTTGAGGGCAGGGGTAATTTTTTTGACAAAAATTTTTGATTCAGAAAATTAAAATTATAAACCATATCCATCAAATACATGCCAATATAACATTTGGGACATAATAAGATGTTGCAGGTGGCCCGGTATTCATAAAAAGGAAATTCAAAAATATTGCATTCCTTTGGTCAACAATTATATTGTCCATAACATTTGAGCATTAACTGTATTACCTTCCCTAGTCACTGAGGTATATCATATATACACACCTTATACATGCAATACCAAGATTTTAGTAGTGTGTCTGATAAATGTACCTGGTACATGGGTGCTACATCAAAACTTTTAAAATTGTTAGTGCTTTAGGCAATAAAACTGACCCAGAGAACATTTTTATGTTTAGCAAAGAATAAAATCTCCTGTCCAAGCAGATCTCAAATTTGCTTCGTTATGATAAACCTCATCATAGTCTTCACAATGCAAAGCTCAGATAAAGGCACAAATTGGGCACATAGAAGCCTTTAAGTTTAATTAAAACACCAGTGCAGAAACGTTAATTTCTAAAACGAAGAATATCCGTATTACATGTCTGATGGATTATTTGATTGAAAATCTGACTTTTTCCTGACATGACTAAACCAAGTTCAGCCATGTAGAAAGTGTATATAATATAAACAAGCTACAGGCTTGCACAAAATTATTGAAATCAGGAATTTGATGAGCTAGTAACATTATTTAGTTTTTGAGCATTTTGACAGCCTTCTCCCCCCCCCAGATCAAGAACCCCATTTGTATATGATATGTATATTGGTAAAATACAAGTGCATGCAAAAGGATTTTGTTGATCTCGGGGGGAACACGTCTTTAAAAAAATATTTCTGTTTCCTTTATGTTTAATAGGGGGGATTATAATTTCAACCCAAATTTTTAAAAAGGAACATCATCAACCAAGAAAACAAATTTTGGGATAATTCACGAACCAGACCAGCTATTGTTTACAAGAGATTTTTTTCATTTCCGCTATATTTTTTATTCTTAGATTTCTATAGGCAGATTTCTATTGAAAAGAGACGTTCTCCTTTAAGAAACTTAAACCTGAACTATCTCGTAGTCTT
The DNA here is from genome assembly GCA_964017185.1 of Rugalucina vietnamica. NCBI lineage: Eukaryota > Metazoa > Mollusca > Bivalvia > Lucinida > Lucinidae > Rugalucina > Rugalucina vietnamica. Next base: position 56,934,307 of record OZ024875.1, on the reverse strand, counting down.
ATTTCCGCTTGTTTTTGACATATATTTAATCAATAGTATATACTGAGGTGATGCAATAAGAAAACTACACACTTTTGTGCCGTTATATTAATTTATTTGACAAACAATCTCGATGGGTCGGACCGTCACGGAAATCGCTTGAAAAAAGCAAGGGGAGTAAATCTTGTCTTCAAAACCGGAAGTGACGTTTTACTATACATAGATATCCGTTTACGTTCGATCCGCCATTACTACATTGTACACGCCTTTTTAAGCGTCAGTATCTGTCAGAATTATGAATGACAACACCGATTTTGATGTTGTTCCCATCGTGAATAAGCGTCAGGAGATTGCCCCAGGTCCATTTGAGCCACAGCCGGCATTTCTTTCAAAATTGATACAGACGCCTCATGTCACTCTATCACGTTTAATGAAGAAGATCGCCGATATCCGAATATAATTCCACTGCGTACTTGAGCCTACTTCTTGTTTTACTGATTATGGAGAGGCACGCGTTTGTTACAATTAACAACCATTTTCGCACTATTTATTTATTTATTTATTTACCTTATTATTATTATTATTATTTTTTGGTATTACGTTGGGACTCCCAGAATAGCGTTTTTTTTCATAGCTCATCTACGATTTGTTGAAATTTAACAAAAATGATATATGTTTTAGAAGCATATTACATGACGAATCAGTAAAAGAATTATTTATTTATTTAATTATTTATTTATTTATTTGGTATTACGTATTTTACACTTTTCTTAACAATTAGAATGTATTGTAACGGGATAGTCTCCCTTGTAGAATACGTTGGTGCAACGTATTAGCGGGTAGTAATATGCAAATTAGAAACTCGAAACTTTGTGATTAGAGTAAGTGTTAGGTATATAGCGCAGTAAACCACCCTTGGTGGATGAGCATGCTTTTCCACTGACGGGGTTTGCTGTGGCTAGGTTCGGCTGCACGTTACATTTGGTGGCAGCGGTGGGATGATGACAACTGCCAGAACGGAGTTGCCTTACCCATGTAGTCCCCAGGCCAAGACTCGGGGCGAGTCTTCTCGGAGGGGGAAGTAATGTAACGGGATAGTCTCCCTTGTAGAATACGTTGGTGCAACGTATTAGCGGGTAGTAATATGCAAATTAGAAACTCGAAACTTTGTGATTAGAGTAAGTGTTAGGTATATAGCGCAGTAAACCACCCTTGGTGGATGAGCATGCTTTTCCACTGACGGGGTTTGCTGTGGCTAGGTTCGGCTGCACGTTACAGTATTATGTGAAATTTATGGAATAAGTCATGAACTCGAATTTCCAAATACTTTCTTTTCATGTATATTCTATGAAGTCGCCGCCGGACTTCAAAAGAAAAATGACACTTTTATTACCAGCTACCTATATTGCACTGTGCAAAACCTGTTGATTCGGTGAGTTATTTGATCTTCGAGCCGGTAAAGATCTGTCGCACTTATGTCACGTGGCAGGCACGTGCTGAATACCTCACGCAATTATTCAAATAACAGTTTAATTGTTTAAATAATCTAACAATATTGAAAATTGTATTCGAAATATTATAAATTACAAAATGAAAAAAAATAAATAAATAAATAAATAATAATCATTAACTCGTAAGCCAACATGCAATCTCTCTCTCTCTCTCTCTCTCTCTCTCTCTCTCTCTCTCTCTCTCATCATTATATAAAATAATCAAAAAGGTTTTTGAAAATAATGATACGCCAATTTATATGTATACTTGCCTCTCAGAGCAGCGATGTCTTTTCAATTAAACAGCTTCGATGGTGACCAGCACGCCTCGCTCTTTTCACAATGCACTACGCAAAATGCAACAATTGGATGCTTTTCAAAAGCACCAAATTCAAGATGAAGTCCGCTTATCAGAGCGCCTTTCGCCGATTCCCAATTTTTCTTTTCGAATCCGGACTCGACGTTTTTTCTCCTGCACTTTTCTACCAAACTTTTAGTTGTGACATCAACTTTATTTTTATTAGGAAAGGTGTGGAAACTAATCCGTTTTTGTTTCTTTTTTCTATCTTTTTTTTCTGTTGTAACTTTTTACACCCCGATACCGCACATTGTACCATGCGGCACTATAAACTTTTATATTACGAATGTTCCGTTTCGACTTGGAAAACGGTAATGCACGCTAAATTAAATCGTTTTACTGCAAAAACCTATACAAGAGATAGAGAGAAAATGCATGCTATTTTATAAGTGCGATATAGTAATTGAAAACATTGTTCTTCTCTTTCTCTTTTATTCTTTTTTACTCATGTCACTAAACCAGAGACATGCATAATGGAAGCTCAGTACACGTTCGGACAATTATGTTTATTTCAACCTTACTATTTCATATACATACTTTTTTTTTCTCTACTTCGTGTATAAACTTTTGCAGAAAATTCGATGTTTTACACAGTAAAGGTTGAAATCACACAGAATAATCACTAGTTAATCCATAAAAGGTACTATGCTCCACTATCTATTTAATCGGAGACAGTAGATTTACATATTATTATATATCACTGATTTAATATACATGAGTGCCAGATGAATAGTATGACGTCATAAGCCTCGCCCTCAGGTAACTACCGGAAAAGACCGGAAAATACCGAAGTGAACGTGAATTATTGGATCAACAAAAATAATGATTTTTCGGGCCAGTTTGGTCAAACACGTTGTTTTTATGTTTTAGATACTTTATTTGAATATATTCTATAGTTATTTTATGCTAAAACTACGTAAAACGGCAACTTTAAAGGAATTAACGATTTTACTTTTCAGTTCAGAACGTTACAGACGTATAGGTTATAACTTGAATGTTATGCGACAGTCTGCATGCTTAGTTTTTAACCCAATCATGGTTGATAACTATGCTGCCTTTAATTGCACGCCGGTGGGTCAGGCGTCCGACTCTATGATGGCCCCGACTTAAAGCTATTCATTTTAGTTGGTTGGGGCCGGAGCTTCTTGTCTGTTGCTTGGCCCACCGGGGTCCAACTGGTGCTTTTTTTTTTGCTCGGGAGTTAGTAGGTCATTCGGTGCCCAGGGATCTCCATCGTCGGGCAGCTTACTCAATCTGTGAGTCCTGGTTTTTGATTCATCAGGATGTTTATCATGATTTATTTGTTTGGTCCTGATGATTCATTGACTAGTTAGAGATTCACCACAAGGACCGAATAACTAACTAAATGTTATGAAACACTGCAGAAGCTGAGGATGAGGTTAGGTACCTGTAAAACCGTTAGCTCCCTTTGGGATTTTTTTGTTCTTAAGCGTTGTAGTTTTATTTCCAGCATTGTGTTTACAACCGTGTCATAATGGGGGTCGCTGTGTACAGCCCGCTGTTTTACAGCCGGGTATATGTTGGTGTACAAGTGGATTTTACGGAGAAGCCTGTGAATTTAGTGAGTCTTTTACATTTCATTTTCCTGAGTAACCTCTAGCATTATGCTTAAAATTTATCCTTGAAATGTAAAAAGTCAAAAGACACTTTTATCTGTTATACGCCTTTCACAGACAAACTTCAATTATCGTGCGGATGCGTTGGACAAGAAAATGGTATTGTAGAGCCGAAATTGTCTCTACCAGATGTATTTTATGTTGGGTCTTTCAACTATTATTGCAATGCTGGAATATTTCCGGCAATTTAAATATAATTGCAAAGCTGACAGTTGTTCTGCTCATTTTAGGTTACTGTCAACAACCGTGTAGACACGAAGGATTGTGTGTTGGACCTGATAAATGTCATTGCAAGGCGGGTTATAGCGGGGACAGATGTGAAAAAGGTAGGTCAACCAGAAAGCATGTCCATGAAAATTAATGTTATTTATTCTGTCATTGTATAACCTTTAGATAAATAAAATTCGAAATGCATGTTGTTCAATCTTTGCAAAAGATATACTAAATACATGAACAGAAGAATCATATAGGTAAGATCGCCATTTTGTGAACCCTGAGTCGGTCTTAAATTAACAACACTGTCGCCTTAACGCCCTTTGTGAAACTATAGCAACAGTAATTATGGACAGTTTTCTAGACGGGGTTCTTGCAATAAGCGTTTATGAAACTGTAGACGGTGTTTTAATATTTGCACCTGTGTTTCAATTATTGAGACTACGTTTCGATAACTGAGAATTATTTCATTCCTTAAAAAGGATAGATGCCCGTGAATTAGTGCAATGAAATATGAGCCTTCGCATGAGAAAACCAACAATTTGAGTTTTCGACCAGGTCCTGTACAGTCTTAAAAAAGATTGAAGCTTGAAATTTCGGATTTAAGAAGAAGAGGGATTTTACTATACATGTGTAGCGTCTTTAATTAAAGCAGAACAGTTAACGTCCTGTCATTATGTTTAATTTATACTGCATTTCTTCTTCAGTTCTTGATAGAAGACGGAGACGGGACAATGATAAGAAAGAGAAAGGAAAAAAACAGAGGAAAAAGTCATGTAAAGCGAAAGAAACTTATATTGCAAAACGGTGTTCAAAACGTAAGAAATGCAAATCAAAAGAAGATCGTATATCAAATAAATGTTCTAAACAACCTATCAAAAGACAAAAGCGATGTATTCGCAGACAGGAAAAGTTATTCCAAAAATGTGCAAAGAATAGAGAGAAACGACGGAAAAGATGTCAAGAGAAACGGGAACAGTACGCTAAACGATGTCGAAAAGATCCTGACGGTACTTCAACTGATAGAAAAGTGATAAAGGTAAATTCCCAATCCATTATTTAAGAATGAAATAAATCATAAGTAAATTAGATAATATGAGCCTCGACGCGAGAAAACCGGTCTTCGGGGTTTCCGACCAGGTCCGACACAAACCGGCCTGTACAAGCTCAGAAAAGAGATAGAAGCTTGAAATTTCGGATTTAAGTAGAAGAGGAATTGTACTATCCGAGTAGCGAAAACAAAGGCGCTGATCAGCTTCGCGGTTACCGCGAAGCTGATCTGCGCCTTTGTTTTCGCCTAGGCAAAAATCCGGTTTTCTCACGATGCGGCTCAATTATGAATCATGACTTTTTTAAAAGAATATAAACATAGACATGAAATGTAATTTATTTGCAATATACAGTAATGCATTTGAAGGAGGCTGAATTGAAAACCAGATAAACTAAATGACGGTTCCTTGTACATGTAGTTGCATGCAAATGTTTTATTGCATAAAATGTCTTTTAAAGAAGGCCCAGCTATTCTTTATGAATATGAAGAACATAACTGCACTGGAAGCAAATAAATTGTAATATGAAACTAGCTATTTTTTAAACATTATAAACATGGGCCCCGCCCATTTTGGCTAAAGAAATAGATTGGCTGCTTGTCCCATCAGGACAAATCTTCTACGCTATTGACTGACCATCTGATTACGGGTTAACTGCTCGGGTCTGAGCCTACGCACGAAAAGTAACTCGAGTCAAACCATCCATACATATAAACCTTATTGGGTTAGTTGGGTTGTTAATGGATGCCATGACGTCCTTATTTTGGGTAAACATCCCATAAAAGGGAGGCAATGTTCCGACATGACCATAGCTGTAGACTGAGACGTTAAGCAACAATTCAAACAAACAAACAAATATACATGTATATATATATAGACATAGACATCTAATATAATTAATTTTCACCGGACAGCAGTACGTCTAAAAAGGCCATCTTTTGGGAAATAACCGTTCCCTTGTTTCATTCATTTGTTCCGCATGGGTTTCTTGAACATGCGTTTGTGTGTAATTGTGAGAGTTCCTTGTCAGTTTTTGCGTTCTACGTTCTGTCTCATCATTCTCATTTTGTACACAAAAATAAATTATTTAGTTATTTTAAAACTATATTTTCAGACATTTGGTGACGTTAGATAACAACGAGACAAGAGCTTATTACGAGTATTACACAATAACGGGTGATAATATTAAAGACTATGCAATAAGTCTCAACCAGGAAGGCGAAGAACTATGTGCACAGATATGACTTCAAATATTTGTTCGGCTTGTACCATTTAAAAGTTATTTCGGTGTCTGGTTGCGCCTTAAAATGAATAACCAGATGTCTACCATACATCTGAAGGAACGTTACGTGGGCCAAAAGCCTTACTATTTCAGCACATGTACATGATTTAAAGGAGGGTCATCCTTGCAGGGCTAGTGAAGAGTATTTTTATTGTCTGTTTTAATAAATCTGACTGAGTTTGGCATAGTATGTGCCCTAACGTAATACATGTATGTGTTTAAACGATTCTGATTGTATTTTAGCTCACCTGAGCTAAAGGTCCACAAGGTGAGCTCATAGAATGATACTCGACCCGGAGTCCGTTACTTGGTTCGTGTGTCCGTGCGTCCGTAAAAACTTTCAAACATGAATATCTCTTAAGACCGCGATCAAAATTGAAAAAGAATCATTATTGGGGTGAGGACAGCATGCATTAGGTTTTGAAGCAGATCGAATCAGAACTCTGGTTTCCATGGCAACATATAGCTCCCATAAACTAACAATGGGGAAAACAAAAGAAAAATCTTCTTCTCCGAAACCACAAGGCCCAGAGTTGTAATACTTTGTGTGTTGCTATTTACATGAATAGTACTCCTGTTTATAAATCCTGTCAACCGTGCTCCCGGGGTTCATAGAGAGTCATTATTTGTCATAGGTTTGTAATTGGATATACATGAAACAATCTGTGAAAGCACAATACCCAAAGTTTCTATATTTTGTATCCATCAATGCCAATCATGCCCCCGGGGTCAAAAATGACTCCACTGCAGGGGCCATTAGCTACCATCGTCTAACAATAGAAAAAAAACAACATAAAAATCTTCTCAGAAACTACAAGTCCAAGATAGTTTATATTTTAAGTGTAGCAATGTATAGTTAAGGTAAGAGTAGGCAGTGATTAGGAAATGACGCAATCAGAAAGAAATTCCCACTCCAAAAACGAGGTAGGAAAAAAATAACAATCAGATACATATACTAAGAAAACATAGATCGTAAGCCGAGTAAGCAATCTCTAATCATGCCGAGTGAGCAATTTCTAATCCACTTTATAAATCTTGCGAAGAGTTGCACTGGGTTCTATACAGGCAACGCCCCGGATATATGATTATTTGCCATAAATACATGAAACAAAATCTTCACAGAAACTACAAGACCCAAAGCTTCAACATTTAGTTTGTAGCAATGTAACGATGAGCTCTGCATACATTTTGCCATTCGTGCCCCTGGGGACAGAAAAAGGGCCCAGCCCGGGTGTCTTTAGCTCCCATAGACGTACAATGGGAATTTATAAACACAACTCTTCTTCTCTGAAACTGCAAGGCCGAAAACTTTTAATGGTAGCAATGTGATGTAATCCTCTTTATAAATTCTGCAAACTGTGTGCTCGGGGTCCATACAGGCCACGCCTCGGGTGTCATTATCTACAATAGTCGTATAATTAGAAATGCTTGAAAAAAAAAAAAAAAAAAAAAAAAAAAAAACTCAGGAAGTACAATACCCAAAGTTTCAATATTAAGTTTGCAGCAATGTTATGTGGAGCATTACATAAATCCTGTCAATTATACCGATGGGTCAGAAATGGCCCCACCCCGGGAATCATTAGCTACCATAGTATGAAATCGAAAAAAAAAACGTAAACGAAATCTTCTATGAAACCACAAGGCCCAGCTCATTTATATTTAACGTGTAGCTATTAACAGTAACGGTAAAAGTAGACAATCCTCTTTATAAATCCTGCTAACAGTGCCAACTGGGTCCGTATAGGCCACGCCCCGGGATGTGATTATCTGTCATAGTCTTATAATGGGATTCACTTGAAAACTCGTCTTCTCTGAAACCACAAGACCCAACGGTTGTAAACTCTAATCAAAGCCAAATTTTATATGAAACATCTGTAGGTAGTGGGAACCATTATGTACATAAAACAAATCCAGGTTACATGTCTAAGATGGCCACCATGTTCGTATATGGTAAAAACCCGCTCTACTTTTCTGTTGTCTGGTGACTGTACTTGTTGATCCTCATGTGAGCGACCGAAGCCATTGGGCTACTTGTTTTATTAGTTTCTTGTTTTTGTCTCACATGTTTAATGATGATATATACTTCAGACATGCACATACAAGCAACAAATATGATATAAATCCTAGTATCAGAGTCGCAGACCCCTGTGCGATTATTAAAGGACACCGCAGACAAATTGTTTGCCAGAACTAAATTGCTCTCCCGCTTTTGCACCATCAGGATGACATGCCCGTGACATGTAGATCCCGGGCCCTTTAATCTCACTTTCTATAGAGAAAACTGGTGTATACAGATATACTTGTACAGTGTGTCCAAAAAACGCAACCGCTACATTATTAAAACGTTATTCACTGTTTGGAAGCGGTTGCGTTTTTTGGGACACCCAGTTCGTGGTTTTTAATCCAAAACATAGAGCTAGTATCACCAAAAGCAAAGTTTACTTTTGACATCACCGAGGCGGTTTTAACGTGTGCAAAAATCACTGTTTGGAGCAATTATAAGAAGAAAAAAATAATCAACTGAAAATATTCATTGCTGTTTAAAACAGCAGTCACACAGTAGCGTATAAGTGAAACGCGTGCCGGGCGTGTTGAAAAAATAGCGTGTTGAGATTTTTCATACGCCCGGCGTGCGTTTGGGTTATACGCTGCTGTGTGACTGCTGTTTTAGGCTTGTTCGTAAAGGGAGGTTATGAACACTGTCAGCTGTTTTGTCGTCGACAAACTGGATTTTGCTTGAATGTTCGAGATCGGTAACCCCGTTTCCTAACTTTTGTTCATTTAGAAAACGGCCTTGTCCAGAAATAATCCGTCAAAATGTTGATAAATCATTCCAGATTGTAATATAATTTATGCATTTTTAAAGCATTTTACCATAAATAACAACAACCTCTTCTGACGTGCCGCGTTAAAAATTGACTCTGTACTTGCATCAGCTTCACAAATTACGGTAATGACTTCATAAAGCTTGCCCATGCTTTACTAAATTGTAATTGTCAGGATATTCAACTATTCTAAAGCATTAAGCAGACACCATGCTGAATTCAAAAGATTAAGCACATAATTATTACTTAAGTTTGATTAATTGTGTTGTTGAAATAAAAGTGTTTGTCGAGTTATGTATTTTGTTATCCATCATTTCATAACGAAAACTTGCCCGTGGATTATAAAGAGATTCTTTCAGCTGTAAAAAAAAATGAAAGTTTCAGTGGAAAATATTCGATATTTTATATACATTGTATAGTAGTTCAAAACATTGATTGTGGGTAGAAGTTAGATGTCGTTTTAACGAGTACCCTCACCTCGCCCTCAGCTTCTGCAGTGGTTCGTTTATACACAGATATAAACAAGAGACAAGGTAAATCATTTTAAGACAACATATAATATAGAAACCAACATTTAACATGTATTAACGGAAAGCAGGGTGAGCAGCTGATGGAGTAAGGTGGTCACAGTGCTAGCTTGGACAGAAAAAATGAAATGCAGCCATATTAAATTCGGGTGGCCACAAAGTCATGCAACTAGAATAAATTGGATAAATATGAACCACAACAGCAGTACCGCCTTGGAACGGTCAGTTATAAATAACTGGGGGCCTTAAACCGGTTTTACAGGGCCCTGACATCACCCTCATCTTCTGCAGTGGTTCATAACATTTAGTTATTTGTTCGGTCCTCGTGGTGAATCTCTAACTAGAAAATGAATCAACATGGACAAACAAATAAATCATGATAATCACCATGGTGAATCAAAACGTAGACTCACAGATTGTGTAAGCTGCCCGAGATCCGGAACCAGATTCTGACCGTAAATAAAAGATAAATCGAAGGACCAGGGAGTGCTACAATAAAACAACCAGAGGACGAGAAGTAATGTGCGAATATTATTATCAACAACAAAGATACACTCTCACTCCGCAAAATATACGTCTTCAAGTTCATAGAAGGCAGCAAATCTATCAGAAGTAAGCATTCCAATCAGCGTGGATTATTTCCCATTCATTATGAAAACTTGCCCATGCAATATACAGAGATTTTTTCACCTGTAAAAAAAATTCATGTGATTTTTAAAAATATTTTTCTTATTTTTGTTCAAAACATAGATCGTAGGTACACGTTAGAACCGCCTCGCCGAGGCGGTTCTAACGAGTACCCACAATCTATGTTTTGGAGCAAAAATAAGAAAAATAGGTATACCCCTGCATACCCCAGTTTTACTATATAAAAGTGGGGTTTAAGGGGGTATTCAATACACGGACATGTTTTCCTGATGGTTTGCTTTTGTTGTTGTTTTTTTTTTTCATGAAATTACATTCGCAAATTTGCAAGGAAATAATGTAAAATTAACAATAAACAGTTCGTCAATTTTATTATGTTTTAAGTGTTAATTACTTACAAATATTTGGGACTATAATTAAGCACATTTTCAACTTGGTTTAAACATAATTATTTATTTTCAAATTTTGTACAGAAACACAGCAAAGACATGCAATCAACGACAGTATCAGAACGAAACGCGTTAACGCTTATTTAGTTCTTTTCCTTAGCATTGTAAACAATGAAGGTTGCAATTTGTTTTGGACAGTCTACAAACATAACTGACAAAGTTTTGAAAATTAAGAAAATAAATATTGTGTACGTAGACTCGTTTAGAAAATAACATTTTTAACTTGAATATGTATATTATAATACAGATGTTTAGAGGGTAACCCATTACTTTTGTTTGATATGTATTCGGTCCATTCTTACATAGTGTCATATTTAATGCCTAGGTCACACTAGGGCTTACGTACGCTGCGGACGCTGCGGATAGGTGTTCCGTATCTGTCCGTCCTATCCGTAACGATTCGTATCTCATCCGTAATGTCCGTAACTGTACGTATCGTATCCTCAGGGCGCGGTAGATCCGCGGGCAAATTTTTATAACTGTCAAAAATGCATGCGCGGATGGACAATCGGTAATGGTAGGCAATGGTACGTAACTGAATGCATTTATTCGAATCTGTCCGTATCTAATCGCATCTAAACGTATCATTCCGCGATCAAGCATTTGTTGCGGATCGATACTGTTACATACGTGTTGTTTCGTTCGGTTGCGGTCTTTGTCGTTTATACACACTTTTCGATACAATTTGATACGCTCAGATACGAACACGTAATGTTACGGTTTTCCTAAAGTTTACACAGCATGCCACACGTATGAAAACGGAATCAAACCAGGATGCAACTTGAACAATGCTAATAAGCGTGTGGCTGAGCCCTCTAGAGCTGAGTGTTTGGGCATAACATAATCTGTATCCAATGCTTGAATGAATCATACAAGAACGTTTCTGGAATATATAGTCTCCTTGACAAAAATGTCCGTCATTTTTCTATTATACAGGTAATTTATTTATTTAAGGATATCCATAATTCATTTATGGATATCCATAATTCATTTATGGATATCCATAATTCATTTCCTAAAATAATTAAAGATATCCATCAATATTTTTGGATATCCTTAAACGAATTATGGATATCCATAAATGAATTATGGATATCCATAAATGAATTATGGATATCCTAAAATGAATTATGGATATCCATAATTGAATTATGGATATCCTGAAATACATTTTTGGATATCCAAAAATCACAATGAATTATGGATATCCTTAAATCAGCTCATTTAAGGATATCCTTAAATGTGTTTTAGGATATCCAAAAATAAGCTTGAACTTAGGATATTTATAATTCGATTTTTGGATATCCATGATTCTTTTTTTGGATATCCATAATGATCTGATTTAAGGATATCCATAATTCGATTTTAGCATATCCATAATTCATTTTAAAAAAAATATTTCTTTTCCATAATGATTTTTCCCGTATCATACGCATGCGCTAACTTAAACTGAACGAAACGGAAGCCAACGTAAACTCAACCACACCGGATGCCTCCATTCTCTGACTAGGGAGAAATTATTATATCCCATAGGCACGTATGGGGTGCCGTTTTACTATTTATTTCCTATTTATGGATATCCATTATTCATTTTTGGATGTCCAAAATTCATTTTTGGATATCCATAATATATTTTTGGATACCCATAATTCTTTTTTGGATATCCTAAAATCGATTTATGGATATCCTTAATTCGGCTGAATATTGGATATCCATAAATTGATTTTAGGATATCCTATAATCGAATTATGGATATCCTTAAATACAATCCTATTTTTGGATATCCATAATTCGATTTAAGGATATCCTAAAATCGGGCTAATATTGGATATCCATAATTCGATTTATCCTTAATTATTGTAGGATATCCATAAATGAATTAAGGATATCCATAAATACATTATGAATATCCTTAAATAAATTATGGATATCCAAAAATAGGGAATAAATAGTAAAACGGCACTCCATAGGCACGTACATCATTTTTTGTGATTTAAGGATATCCTTAAATGAATTATGGATATCCTTAAATACAGTCCTATTGAAGGAAATCCATAACTAATTTATGGATATCCATAAATCGAATTATGGATATCCAATATTAGCCCGATTTTAGGATATCCTTAAATCGAATTATGGATATCCAAAAATAGGATTGTATTTTAGGATATCCATAGTTCGGTTTTAGGATATGCTAAATCTATTTATGGATATCCAATATTCAGACGAATTTAGGATATCCTTAAATTGATTTTAGGATATCCAAAATGAATTATGGATATCCAAAAAAGAATTATGGATGTCCAAAAATAAATTTCGGATATCGAAAAAAAATAAGGATATCCATAATTCATTTCAGGATATCCATAATTATTATGGATATCCATAATTAATTTATGGATATCCATAATTCATTTTAGGATATCCAGAAATGTTAATGGATATCCTTAATTATATAAGGATATCCATAAATGAATAAAGGATATCCATAAATAAATTATGGATATCCTTAAATGAATTATGGATATCCAAAAATAGGGAATAAATAGTAAAATGGCACCCATAGGCACGTACATCATTTTTTGTGATTTAAGGCTATCCTTAAATTATGGATATCCTAAAATACAGTTCTATTGAAGTACATCCATAACTCATTTATGGATATCCATAAATCGAATTATGGATATCCAATATTAGCCCGATTTTATAATATCCTTAAATCGAATTATGGATATCCAAAAATAGGATTGTATTTTAGGATATCCATAGTTCGATTTTAGGATATCCTAAAATCAATTTATGGAAATCCAATATTCAGACGAATTAAGGATATCCATAAATCGATTTTAAGTATCCAGAAATGAATTTTGGATATCCGAAATGAATTATGGATATCCATAAATAGGGAATAAATAGTAAAACGGCACCCCATATGATTGTTGGTTGATGCGTTCATTTACGGTGTAGATACGTTTGTGTTACGGTTTAGATACGGAAAGATTCGAATCAACGCCTTCATTTACATGTCATTACGTACTATTACGGTTGTTTCATCCGTGCCCAATTTTTGACTTTTTTCAAAATTTGGGCGCGGATGGAATCGGACTTGCATATACAATACGTTAAGATACGAACATATACGGAAAAGATACGAATTGTTACGGATATGACGGATAGATACGAAAGGTCAGTCCGCAGCGTCCGCAGCATCCGGATGTGCTAGTGTGACTGTAGTTTGACTAAAACCTGCGTTTTCTTGCATCAAATTTCACCGTTATATACGCAAGAAAACGCAATATTACGTATCTGAAGGTGTATGTCTGTATCTAAAAGTAACAGATGGTATCGAAAGGTATGTAGTCAAGTATCTTAACCGTATGTATTCGAATTTATCCGTAACTATCTTCGAACGTATCCGTATCTTTCCTGAACTACCCGTATTTATTCGTATTTAAAGGTAATAAATTCATTAAGAACCGTTAGCCCCGCCCACAAAATTCTGCGGATCGCTACGTATAGTATTCGCACCTATCCGCGGCATCCGTAAGCGCTAGTGTGACCTAGGCATAAAGGTTGACACATACAACTTCAGTAAAAGACTTATCCACATCTTAGAACTTTGAAGGCGTAACGCATTTACTACAGATATTTAAATATTATTACTTAAGCCAGGTTTCCACGGACAATTTTTCTTTGACGAAAATGATTTGTCACCGAAACTTTGGCAATGAGTTTGCGTTCACATTCAGAAAAGATTACTTATATTACTTAGCTCGCTCATCTTTGTCACAGATGTTTGACAATGAAACTTCGCCACAGAATTGAATTACACGAGCATATTTTTCTGCAACAAACCACTTTTGTCAAAGAAAAATTGTCCAGATATTAGTACAATTCCTCCTCTACTTAAGTCCAAAATTTCAAGCTTCTAGCCTGCTTCTGTAGCTGTACAGGCCGGTTTGTGTCGGACCTGTTCGGAAACAACATTGTTGTTTATTCCACGAGGTGGCTCATATGTTTGAGTACATCGGTACTGATTTCAGTTATTTACCGTTATTTACGTCCATTGCAAAATAATGGCATAGCTTTATTACCACCCGTCCGACAGTTTGATTTTTATGAAAGAGTAGAGTTTGACGGTAGATCTATAAGTACATGTATCTTTCCCACATGACAATGGCGTTTATGGTATGCGTGCTCTACTTTCTCCCAAATATCTAACAGGACGAGTAATACAAGTGATTTAAAAAACAACTGAATGGCAATGTGGTTATACCATCGTTTGCACGAACAGGTAAATAATGGTAAACAACTGTATTCAGTATCGATGTACCCTAGGACCTGGTATAGTGTTGACCATTGAAATAAACAACGATATTTAAAACCTAGAAGAAAATATGCCTATCCTATAAATTCTTAAACGTTGATAAGTTTATTGTATTTGTTTTTAACGGTCCACACATTTTTATTTAGAAAAGCGTTATAAATAAACAAAATAGTGTTGGTCGTATTAACTCATATAAGCCTGGCGTCCTTTTTATGGGACATAGGCAAACAGCATAGCCCCATATGTGACGCCGCAGAATGCGGCGCCCCATCTGGGGCTATTCTGTTTGCTTAAAGGAATTGCATCGAAATGGAATAAAAATAAACAAGTAGCCCAAGGGCAACGATCGCTCACCTGAGTGTCAACAAGTACAGTCACTGGACAAAGAAATTAGGGTTTTTACCATATATGGGTATGGTGGCCATCTTGATCATGTGACCTTGAAACCCTACTTACATCAGCAGAATAACTCTTGTCTGGATTGTGTATCCTCTTGTCTGCCATTTTGGTTCTCGTGAAAAAATCATCTATTTAGGTCAGGGTCCCATAATAACCCCCGGGAGGGGGCCATATTTGACCCCAGGGGCATAATTGGCAGGATTTATGTAGAGCTCCACATGACATTGTTGTCATGCTGTTGCAGAGTTTTTTTTTTTTTTTTTTTTTCATGTATTTCCATTATAAGTCTATGGTAGATAATGACATGGCCTGTATAGACCCCAGGGGCACAGTTGTCAGCCTTTATAAAGGAGAGTATTATACATTAGTCCACACAATATATGAAAGCTCTGGGCTATATGGTTTTGGAGAAGAAGATTTTTTTTTAGCTTTTTGTTCCCAATTGTAAGTCTTAAGGAGCTATTGACCCCCCGGGATGGAGCCATTTCTGACCCCAGGGGCATGCTTGGCAGGATGTATGTAAAGCTCCACATAACAATGCTGCATACCAAATATAGAAGCTTTGGCTGTTATGGTTTCAGAGAAGAAGATTTTTTCATGTATTTTATTGTAAGCCTATGGCAGATAATGATGCCCCTAGCGCGGGGCCATTATGGACCCCTGGGCCACAGTTAGCAGGATTTATAAAGAGGACCACTATACATTGCTACACACAAAATATAAGAGCTCTTGGCCTTGTGGTTTCGGAGAAGAAGATTTTTTTATGTTTTTCCCAAGACGCCCCCGGGGTGGGGCCCGTATGGACCCACGGGGCACGGTTCGCAGGATTTATAAAGAGGACCACTATACATTGCTACACACAAAATAGGGAAGCTCTGGGCCTTGTGGTTTCGGAAAAGATTTTTGAAGTTTTTCCCATGATGCCCCCGGGGCGGGGCCCGTATGGACCCCAGGGGCACGGTTGGCAGGATTTATAAAGAGGACCACTACACATTGCTACATACAAAATATGAAAGCTCTGGGCCTTGTGGTTTCCGAGATCTGAAGAAGATTTTTGTATGTTTTCCCATGACACCCCCGGAGCGGGGCCCGTATGGACCCCAGTGGCACGGTTGGCAGGATTTATAAAGAGGACCACTAGACATAGCTACACACAAAATATGAAAGCTCTGGGCCTTGTGGTTTTAGAGAAGAAGTTTTTTTTTTATGTTTTTCCCATTGTAAGTCTATGGGAGATAATGACCCCCGGGGCGGAATCATTTTTGACCCCAGGGCCATGGTTGGCAGGAGTTATAAAGAGGACCACTATACACTGCTACACACAAAATATGAAAGCTCTGGGCCTTGTGGTTTCGGAGAAGAAGATTTTTGTATGTTTTTCCCATGATGCCCCCGGGGCGGGGCCCGTATGGACCCCAGGGGCACGGTTGGCAGGGTTTACGAAGTGGACCACTAGACATTGCTACACACAAAAAATTGAAAGCTCTGGGCCTTGTGGTTTCAGAGAAGAAGATTTTTTTTATGTTTTTCTCATTGTAAGTCTATGGGAGCTAATGACCACCAGGGCGGGGTCATTTTTGACCCCAGGGCCATGGTTGGCAGGATTTATAAAGAGGACCATTATACACTGCTACACACAAAATATGAAAGCTCTGGGCCTTGTGGTTTCAGAGAAGAAGATTTTTTAAATATTTTCCCCATGACGCCCCCGGGGGTGGGGGGCGTATGGACCCCAGGGGCACGGTTTGCAGGATTTATGAAGAGGACCACTAGACATTGCTACACACAAAATATGAAAGCTCTTGGCCTTGTAGTTTCGGAGAAGAAGATTTTTATATGTTTTTCCCATTGTAAGTCTATGGGAGCTATCGGTTGCCATGGAAACCAGAGTTCTGATTCGACCTGGCCCAAAACCTAACACAACCTTTCCCCGTTCTCAATGATGCTTTAGATAAAATTTGGTCACGATTAGCCTTGTTGTCTTAGAGATATTCAAGTTTGAAAATGTGGACGGACGCACAGACGGACGGACGGACTCCGGCTCGACTACTATACTATAGGCTCACCTTGTGAGCCTTCGGCTCAGGTGAGCTAAAATCACTCCTAACACCCCTAAAAACGAAAGTGGACTCATCCAATTGATAATGATGGGAAAATCCATTCGTCAAATATGGGTTAACTACAATGTTTTGAATATCAGTGAAAATGTAGAAGGACAACGTCATTACAGGCGCTAATGCACATCGGTATTCATTACGAAATAAACTGAGAGTTTTTAGCTTTAAAAATTGTATTTTTTCAGCTGAAAAAGTTCGATATTTTTCTTATTTTTGCTCAAAACATAGATTTTGGGTACATGTTAGAACCGCCTCGGCGAGGCGGTTCTAACGAGTACCCACAATCTATGTTTTGGAGCAAAAATAAGAAAAATAGGTATACCCCATGCATACCCCAATTTTGCTATATAAAAGTGGGGTTCAAGGGGGTATACATTACGCGGACATGTTTGCATGATGGATTACTATTTTCATGCATTTTAAATTTACTGTATTTTAAACGATTTATAACAACATTTGCAATATTTCTGTCAGTTTTAAAATCTACATTGATTTAAATTTTGAACAGCTCACTGCAGCTTATTTGATCTTTTGCTACAACAATTTGAAACTGCACAATGGCACTGTGTCTGCATGTCTCTGTGGATGTCAGTTTGTTCTTAATTATTTCTTTTCGTATGCACTGATGTCAAACACACAGACGTCGGTATATTTGTTTGACGAAAAACAGGAAAAGAACAGAAATCGAATAAGACCAAAATTTTTTTTTTTTTTTTTTTTTTTTTTTTTTTTTTTTTTGATTCAGTTTTACGTCCCTTTCAAGCTTTTTCACTCATATCGAGACGAATCAATCGGTAGGTGGGGCGAAAACCGGAGTACCCGGGGAAAAACCACCTGACACACCCGCAAGCAGAACATGGCTTGTCTCACATATGAATTCGTGCCCCGTGCGAGGCGCGAACCCACATCGGTGAGATGATCGAATGATCAAGAGCACTGAAGTCAGCGACCTTAACCACTCGGCCACGGGGGCCGCCAAGACCAAAATTACTTCGGCAAACAAATGAGTTGCGACGAGAGAAACCGGGCTTCTGGATTTCCGACCAGCACCACACAAACTGCCCTGTACACTCACAGAAAATAGCAAGAAGCTTGAAGTTTCGGATTTAAAAAGAAGAGAAATTGTACTATCCGTGTTGCGAAAACAAAGGCACTGATCAGCTGTGCAGTTACTGCACAGCTGATCTGCGACTGTGTTTTCGCATAGGCAAACATCCGGTGTTCTTATGACGCGGCTCTAATGAAACACAGAACGTAAATTGAACACTTCCTGGACAATTTTGTTCCATTGTTCATCAAATCTGTCCAGCATATTAATGATGAAAGAGTGAAGTGCATTATTTTCTCCTTAGCAAATGGACAAGCGTAGAAAGTCGTTATCCACACGTCTATAACTAGCGACAAAATAAATGGGGCGATTAATTCGTTCGTGTTATGAGATTCAGTAGTCGCAAAATACATGTACAAGGGATGAAACTAGAGATCTTCAAGCCTTTGTGATCGTGCCGAGTATTTTGTTATATACTCATCAAAAGAAGTTTTACTTGTACTTTTTACACCACTGAATTTTTCTTTTCTCATTTTAAAATACTGTTAAACGTTTACAAATAAGCTCTTAAAAATCGATACTATCTTTAAAGGCATGATTCCGTAAATAACAAGGCAATAATTTATTTTGAAAAGATTGAGTAAAAATGAGCAAAATTGGGGATCATACATGTACCTGGATTCCGAACCTGGATCTTTTTCACATCTTTTTTTGAGATAATGAAAAAAATATTTAAAACAAAACAGTAAAAAAAGAAATTTATTTGGGATAAAAATGCCATATTTGACATTTTTTGTAGATTTTGTTTAAATTCTCAGATAAAAATCTCTACAAGACAATTGGTCATTTTTCCACTTAGAACAGTATGCAACAACCATTAGTGCTTAAAGGAAGATACATATACTGTTTATCAACCCATCCAAATTCAGATATTTTAAGAACTGTATATCAAAACAATGTCATTGCGAAATATTTGACATGATATCTTGTTTACAATGAAAGGAAATAAGCGTTGTGCTTTTGAGTCAAAAATTTAAAATTGATATGAAAGTATATTTTCTAATTTTCTCCGATATTTATGAAAAATAAAAAAAAAATGCATTTTTTTTTTTTTCAGATTTTCCATTTTTACCCAAATTTTGAGATCTTCTCAATTGTTTTTTTTTTTTTTTTTTTTTTTTTTTTTTTGACTTACTCATTTGTTTTGGAGCTTTTGTGTGTGATTTTGAACTAAAAATGAGATCTGCTGAATACTGTGACATTTTTGTGGATTTTTTCGAGTTTCAAATTTTCAGTATTTACAGAAAAAAATGGACTTTTCATTTTTTATTTAAATAGTTTCCGCAAAATCGCATTGCTTTATCACACCCTTTATAAACTTCTTTCAGCCTGTGCAAAATTAAAAATATAGATTTGGAATTTGTTTTTCAGATGTCTTTGAAAAATACGAAAAAAAAATCCAAGTGGTGCAAAACTTCTTTTGAGGAGTATAGTTAGAAAAATAGGCCCGAAACAAGACTGCACTATAATTTGTTATTCTGTGTTTTATAAGGTGTCAATATAAAATTTATTTTGACTTACGCATTTCGCGAGTGCACGATTTTCCTCAGTGCAAAGTATTAATGTTACTAGGAGACTCACGTCACAGATTGACCGTTATAAATATGAATGCAATGAATGAATCAGACGCACCAATCATACTTTATAACGGCAAATCTGTAGCGTGGGTCTACTACGATAATTATTTATTTATACACCATAATATGTTTAAATGATATTAAAGAGGCCATACTGCCTAAAGGAAATGTATACATGCTAGAGTAAGAACAGAGTGTCCAGCAATCGAAACAACTAAATCAGCCCTCGCATGAGAAAACCAAAAATCTGCATATGCGAAACCAAAGGCGCACATCAGCTGTGAAGTAGCTGCACAGCTGATCAGCACCCTTGTTTTCACTCCACAGATAGTACTATAGCTCTTCTCCTTAAGTCCAAAATTTCAAGCTTCTAGCCTGTGACTGTAGAGGCTGGTTTGTGTCAGACCTGTTTGGGAACCCAAATTGTTGGTTTTCTAAATTAAAGGCTGAAATTTAAAATCCCATCATTGACGGACACAAGGCGGAGAAGAATGGACAGCAGAATAAAAGATGAAAGATGACGTAAAGCATAGAGTATAGATTGAGCACCGTCGCGAGAAAACCGACTTTCGGGGTTTCCGACCAGGTCTGACACCAACCGGCCTGTGCAGATACAGAAGCAGGCTAGAGGCTTGAAATTTTGGCTATACGTAGAAGAGGAATTGTACTATCCGAGTAGCGAAAACAAAGGCGCTGATCAGCTGTGCAGTTACTGCACAGCTGATCTGCGCCTTTGTTTTCGCATATGCGAAAATCCGGTTTTCTCATGATGCGGCTCGATTTTAACATGTTACACACAGAGACGGCACCATCTATGCTGGTTTCATTTTACGCTGAATGTCTATTATCTGCAGTCGAACATGAAAAGCGGCAACACAGAGGACTGAACGAAAGACAGACAGGTGGACGGTCGTCCTGACAAGGGTCATTAGTTATGATGAGATCTCGTTAGTTAATATAATTGAGCCGCATCGTGAGAAAACCGGATTTTTGCCTAGGCGAAAACGAAGGCGCAGATCAGCTTCGCGGTAACCGCGAAGCTGATCAGCGCCTTTGTTTTCGCTACACGGATAGTACAATTCCTCTTCTTCTTAAATCCGAAATTTCAAGCTTCTAGCTCTTTTCTGAGCTTGTACAGGCCGGTTTGTGTCAGACCTGTTCGGAAACCCCGAAGACCGGTTTTCTCACGATGCGGCTCATATTATATCACTTAACAAACTAAGATGAAAACATCTGTATCAAGCTAAGATGTATACATCTGTATCAGTTGCCATAAGAGCATGTGGGTAAGACAACCAACAATTTGGGTTCCGACCTGGTCCGACATAAACCGGCCTGTACAGTCATAGAAGATGGTTAGAGGCTAGAAATTTTGGATTCAGAAAGAAGAGGAGTTGTACTATCCATGTAGCGAAAGCTAAGGCGGTGATCAGCTACGCCGTTACTGCGAAACTGATCAGCGCCTTTGTTTTCGCCTATGCAGATTGTTGGTTTTCCCATGCGGCGGCTCATACTTGAGTCAAAAGAAATGCACAGGTCAGTATGGTACTTAAAACGCTACATTTTGATTAAGATGTTTCTGAACGGTCTATTTATGCACATTGATAGCAATATAAAAAGGAAAATGCTGGCTTATTTAATTCTACCATGCAACTACATAACAATATGAACAACATCCAGAATGCAGGCCACAAATTACATAAGGTGAATCAACTTTTTTAAAGCACCGTTTCCTAAATTAAAAGGATTCTGATTAAAGCTAATGTATATTCAATTGATGGCGCAGTGGTTTACGATTCACTGGTACATGTAGATGTTGCCTTTGCCCCAGTGGGTTTTGGAATTAAATGAATGAACTATAATCATGTTTTAAGACAACATAATTTCACGATTCATTGGTCTATATAGATATTAGGTTAGGAATTAACAATTCGTTCTCCCCAGCCAAATATTCATGATTCATTGGGAGAAGAAGTCTTAAGTTATATTCAGTGTGTGTTGAAATGATGCATCATCTCTAAACTATAGTCACGGGGGACCCAACTGTTAATCGTGATTATGCAACGTGGAATATTAATGCACGCTATTATGAAGTTTCGTATGCGTCAGCGAGATCGTTACGAGTGCGACGTTCCACATCCTATGTCCTTGGACGGTAAGTGCTTGTACATGTACCACATATTTTGCTCTCGTGAAAATTAACAAAGCCGAGTTTACAAAATCGGCGCCCACTTTAAGTCAGTTGGAATTACGGCACTTGTGTTTTTCAGCTAATGGTTTATAAAGTTGACCGGTAGATACAGCGGTGCCATATCTAAACGGCTTTGTTAATCTACTGAGCGTGAAAAACAGTAATTAAGATAAACATCTTTTATATGCATCGAAGACGAAGGTACGTACTACTAGAATGAATCATGGAAGAATTAGCATTTTGTTGTGCTCTTTCAAAAGTTATTTACGTCAGTGCAGAAGCATAACGAGTGCCGTTATCAAGCGCAATATTGCATGGCGTATTCTTATCCTTGAACTACATGTACTTCGTTGAGCGAGCTTCAAAGTATATGCCACTTTTATTATGAATGAGGTCACAGAATGGGGTCTAATGAGGTCACAGAATGGGGTCTCTGATTCAGCTTTGTCAACATTCGAGTGACACAACTACAAAACCAGCAATGAAGGTTTACGGGAAAAGATGGCTTTGACGCAAGCTGGAACCCCTACCAAATTCCCTGCTCCCTGGAAAACAAATGGCTTCAGCCCTGGACAATGTTTTCCTTAACTCATGCATTTCTGATAAGTAGTGTGTGTGTGTGGGGGGGGGGGGGGGGGTGGGGAGAGAAAAAAATAAAAAAATGTTTATGCAGTTTTTAGGTGCGGTTATGCGGCAGTTTTTCCATTGGGATGGTGTGTTAAACAAGAACAGCGATCAACTATGGTTATTTCACTGCATTAGAAGATTCTTTCGGGAGCACTTTGAACCCTCGGGCTCGGCTCAACAACTTTCTCCAGTCTCTACAAATGTTAATACAGAATAAAAATCTTGGTTGACCCATTTAACATGTATCTAGAAAATATTAATTAAAGAAAATGCATCACTGTCTCCATATAGTAACATTTGCTATTTTATCTTATTGATTCATCGGTCTCCTTCTTCCACGATGCATTTCTGTGTCGCATATGAGCCGCCGCATGGGAAAACAAACAATCTGCATAGGCGAAAACAAAGGCACAGATCAGCTTCGCAGTAACTGCGAAGCTGATCAGCGCCTTTGTTTTCGCTACACGGATAGTACAATTCCTCTACTTTCTAAATCCAAAATTTTCAGCCTCTAACCATCTTCTGTGACTGTACAGCCCGGTTTGTGTCGGACCTGGTCGGAACCCAAATTGTTGGTTTTCTCACGCACAGGCTCATATTAAATTTTAACAACGTCTTCTATGCATACAAAACATGCTTATTTTACTGTTTTTCACGCTCAGTAAACAAATGTGCCTTTACAAAGAAGTTTGGATACATATTTCAATAAAGACACCCTCAGGAATATGTTTATACTTCTTAGTTTGTGGTCAATACAAAGAAAACAGAATGACTTTAAGAATGTAATGAGTTTTCGTGGCACCGTTGTATACTTTATAAACCAATAGCTGAAAAACACAAGTGCCGTAAGTATTCCAATTGACTTCAAGTGGGAACATACAAGAAATTTGCAGATCAAAGTGGATGTAATCTCGGCTTTGTTTATTTTCACGAGAGCAAAACATGTGATACTTACCGTCCAAGGACAGAGGATGTGGAACGTCGCATTCGTAGCGATCTCGCCGACGCATACGAAACTTCATCATGGCATGCATTTACATTCCACGTCGCATCAATAATCACGATTAACAACTGGGTCCCCGTGATAGTGTGACATCACGATTCATTTGCAGATAAAGCTAAAAACAAGCATATCGATGGTTACCATTCAATGGAAGAAGAGGGCGTAACCTGGTAACACAGTGTTTCATTATTCATGGGTAGAAACAGCCTTCTCTTCTCTAACTGGTTTTGAAATGAATGAACTATCTCCCCCGACCTCATCGTTTCATGATTCGATTGTAATTGTAGCCTATGTTACCTTTATCTTTCAAACTGAATTTATTATGATTCATTGGTATATGGAGCCACATTATTTGAGCCGTCTCGTGGGAAAACCAACAATGTGGTTGCCGAACAGGTCCGACACAAACCAACCTGTACAAGCACAGAAAGCTTGAAATTTCGGATTTAAGTAGAAGAGGAATTGTACTATCCGAGTAGCGAAAACAAAGGCGCTGATCAGCTTCGCGGTTACCGCAAAGCTGATCTGCGTCTTTGTTGTCGCCTATGCAGATTGTTGGTTTTCCCATGAGGCGGCTCATTTTTTAGAAGAATACGCTTTAACTGCCGTAGGTTTTGGGGTGAACCTACATATCATCATCTCCAAAATTATTTTCTATGTTGATTGATAGATATAGCCTCAGGGCTTATACATGTAGTTAGATGTAGGTTCATGAGTCATTGGTAGAAGAAGCATTATTCACAATAGCTTTTGGGATTAACGAACTATTATTTCTAAACATATGTTTCGTCATTTACTTGTAGGAGTAGCCTTATCTTCGGTGGGTATTGGAATGAAATAACTATTAGATGCATCTCCGAAAATAAAGTTCATCATTCATTGGTAGAAGAAGCCTTATCCACAGTGGGTTTTCGAATGAACAAACCATTATCACAAAACTCAGTGTTTCATGATTCATTGGTAGAAGTAGCCTTATCTTCGGTGGGTTTTGGAA
This sequence comes from Rugalucina vietnamica, assembly GCA_964017185.1. Classification (NCBI taxonomy): domain Eukaryota; kingdom Metazoa; phylum Mollusca; class Bivalvia; order Lucinida; family Lucinidae; genus Rugalucina; species Rugalucina vietnamica. The sequence continues at coordinate 56,909,510 of OZ024875.1, read as the reverse complement.
TGAACGAACTATCATCTCCAAATTCATCTTCGTCTTCCTCCATACTATCAGAAAACATATCGTTAACTGTCTCTATAATACCCTGTGTTTGAATGGAATTAGCGAAGTGTGCATGTGTTGTCCGAACGCTACCATTATTTGTGGAATAGTTCACAACATGTTCCGTTTGAGGTGAAGCGGGTGGAATGAATGGTTTGGGAAAGCTGCGACTAGCTGTTGATAGGGATGGTGTTGCACCTTGGCGGACGTTCTTATGTGGTTGAAAGATCACGATGTAAACCTTTGGTCCAAATAAGCACACTAGAGCGACGGTGGCACTTATACTCACACACATACATAATGCGGCGATTTCAATCTGAAAAGATAATAAAACATAGCTGACCCCCTTTTTAGGTGGAAAAAAGTATTAAATGACTGACACTACTGGTCATTATTATGTATGTGCGCATGGCGTAGGTACTGATTCAATGGCATTTTCGTTTTAGAAAAGTTCTCTCGAAAAAACAGGTTCTGATTGAATAATACTTATTGGCAATTTACCTTTAATTGTTTTATATGTTTTGGTTGGAATTGGAAAATTTTGGTTTAGACCTTGTCTAGCGTTACTTGGAACAAGATCTGGCAGTATGCATGAATCATCTTTTTATGTTAGTCCTCTCTTGGTCATTGTCTGTTAGGTTTAACTTTCTATATAGAATAAAACAACTAAGATTCTTTAAGAGCAGTGAACAATATTATTGAGAAAAGTGATGGTCCATACCGCGGTTAAATGAAGTCATTAAATGGGCCTCAATTTCGATATGATGGGAAACTTAATGTTTACCACCCCCATTTTATTTAATACATATAAGTTATACTCACTGAATCAGAATACTACCTACCTTAAAATCATGATTCGCACCAAAGTAGATAGGAACAAATGCTAGCCACACAATACAAGTACTGTACATGGTAAATGCTATATATTTTGCCTCATTGAAATTCTGTGGAATTTTTCTCGTCTTGAATCCAAATACTGTACACAGAATGATGAGAAACATATTGTAAACTAAAGACAGTAATATTGCCATTTGACTGGCTTTACAAGTCAGCACCTGGAACGATCTATCATGTCTCTCAAATACTGTTTCGGGTTTCTCGAAGCCCAACCAAGTCAAGCCGCCTACAACCTGTACCGATACAATACACAGACAGATAAATATCTGAGATTTCGGACTCGTGTAACTTGGGCGTTTCACCATAGCTTTGATCCCTCTGTTGAATATTCGGTAAATCCGGTTGGTTTTCACTAGCATTGATGCGTAAATAAGACACAAGGAGATCCCTAGTATAAATCTTTTGATTGTACAAAGCACGACTGAAGGTTGCGCGAGCAACACGAAAGTAGTTCCATAAGACAAAAATATTCCAAGAAGAAGTACGTAGCATAATTCACGGCCAGAAGCCATTATGAGTGGCGTATTATTAAAGCGTAGGAATACATAGAACACAAACCCAGTAGAAATAATCCCAAATGTTGAAACAGAAACCGGAAGAAGCACCCATAATGAATCCCACTCCAGGTGGATTGTGGGAAGAGGAATGCACGTGGTAAGATTTTCGTTTGGTTTAAATCCATCCGCGCAGTCGAAGCACGTGAACTCGTTCTTCAGAATCTGATTTTCCCGACACCGAATGCAAACCCAGCAACACGCGTTGCTCTCAACCGTATTATTCTTCACATATCCGAATGGACACGGTTCACTGCACACTGACCTAGCTGGATATGGTCTACCTTTCCGGAAGCTTAAGGAATTATTGGTAAATACAAGGCTGAAATAAGAAGAAGCATTGCGTATATTGCATGTCAGCTGATTGCACGAAGACTAAACATAAAGTGTATATGACGATCGTGTTTGATTCAATTTATTACGGATTGATTGGAAATGGGAAACACGTCTGTATTGAAAGTTCAATATGCATCAATTGTATTCATTTTAATATCCCTGAATCTTACTGACTCCATAGAGATTTTCAAAAGGCAGTGTAACTACAACCGCATACGTGTTGTGACAGTACACTTCATGGTCATGGAAACAGTCAGCAATGCTTCCATCATGAATAACACATTGCGTTTGCATCTATTTATCCATCATTTATGCTTGAAAAAAATGGTTAAAGCTCCCCAGTAATTTTATATTCCTGATCGTTCCAAGGCGATATATTTTCTGTGGTTCTATTTATTGTATGTTTTGGTGTCGAATTTTTGTACTGTTTGGACCTTTTATACGTTTTCATATGTTTCGTTAAGTTAGGGTTACTGAGTGGCCGCCTATTTGGAAATAGCTGCTAACTCGGCTTACGATATGTTTTCTTGGTATAAGTACCTACATGTTATTTTGGTTTTTTCCCACCCCTCGGTTTGTGAAGTGGTAATTTATTTTTGATTGCGTCATTTCCTAGGAGATCATTGCCTACTTTTACCTTTTGATTTATACCATACCTGTCGATCCATTCCCCTATCTTGACATAGTCGTATCTGCCATCAGCTATATGTTGATACTGGAATACGTCATATTTACCGATACCATCACCTTTATCATCAAACTGAACCTGATCCCCTCCTATACCTACAAACATGCATGAGTCGCCGGTAAGGAAAACCAACAATCTGCATATGCGAAAACAAAGACGCAGATCAGCTCCGCAGTAAATGCGAAGCTGATCAGCGCCTTTGTTTTCGCTACACGGACAGTACAAATTCTCTTCTTCCTAAATTTAGAATTTCCAGCCTCTAGCCATCTTCAGTGCTTGTACACCTCGGTTTGTGTCAGACCTATTCGGAAACCTCATTGTTGGTTTTCCCTTGAGGCGGCTCAAATGTACGTGCTCCAAATGTTTAAGGGCCCTAGATAGTAATAAATAAGACAACTGTAATTAGCTCAAAAAGCAAGAGTTATCTTTATTCGATTGTTGTGAAATTAGTATGATTTAATATAGACTACATACATTGTATATTGTGATGAAAATCATATGGTAGACGAAATTTGCATATCCCATCAATCGGAGAAGCAAAACGAATGGAAAAATGAAAAATAATATAAATTGCTTGATTTGTTTTAATATTAATTAACAATGTTAATAATTGAATAGATGTTTTAAGTTCTGTAACTAAAAAGGTTCTTTCTCTTACTCATATACAGTCGGTATTAAAAGGGAAATAATGCATTACAGACAAATATGTTCAAAAATATGAAAAAATATTTTCTGCAAAAAATTGTATTTTTGCCCTAGAATGCACATATTTATTTTTACCTTTCAATTTTGTTATTTGACAAGTAGTTTGTGAATGCATTTACAGTTAAAACACATTCCGTTGACATATTTTAGATCTGTTCCGGTAAATAATGAAATTGAAAATATTTCAAAAAGTCTATTTTTCTCATTTTTGAAAATCGATAGCTTTTTAAAAAGCATTGATACCCAAACAAATTATTTGCTTTTTGGTACCATCCCACCTATATTTTAAGCTCTCTTAAAATTATAGGTTTATTTATTAACAAAAATTGGTATCGAGACTCCTTTAGGGAGCTTTTGCACAGACAAACCGGCTCGTTGCAGTGGCAAAGTGACCTATTATACCATAATTGCCATTTGGCGGCAGCTTTGTGATTTTTTGAGATATAAAATACATGAGCACCAAGGAATATGTGCTGACAAATACTAGATTGTCCAACGATAGCTCACAAAAGTATGTGTCATTTGTGGATAGGGTATAGTGAAATCAGTATGTTCTGTCAACGAAGATAAGATGGTAACGCAATTTTATGGTTGCATGAAGAAACATGTTTTCCATTACGAAAACACGCCCACGCAATATTCAGCTGTAAAAATTGAAAATGTCATCAGAAAAAATTGATAGTTTTAACATTGTAGCCCAAATATACATTGTGGGTACACGTTAGAACCGCCTCGGCGAGGCGGTTCTAACGAGTACCCATAATGTATGTTTTGGATCAAAAAAGGGAAAATTAATCTCCACTTTTTCCATATAAAAGTGGGGTTTACGGGGATATACATTTCACGGACATGTTTTCTATTCGCTACACGGATAGTACAATTCCTCTTCTTCTTAAATTTAAAATTTCAAACTTCTAACCTCTTTCTGTGATTGTACAGCGCGGTTTGTTAACGGACCTGCTTGAAAACAAAATTGTTGGTTTTGTCACGCATAGGCTCAAATTTAAAAAAAAAACAAATATAGAAAATGAAATTATTGTTTTGTTTCCTTTCACATACCTATGAATGAAACATTCCGAATATAGCTGAGTATCTCCTCGCCCGTAAGATCTTGATTTCTGAGACATTCCCTGAAATAACCTTTCCTACATTTGTCTGAGAGTAGATTGTGTATACCTAGAGCTAGTGCGTAGACCGAGTCAATCACAAACTGGACCAGGCCTTCTTGTTCGTACGGAGACTGGTGTATATCTTCTCTGCCTAGAATAATTGAGAAACAACTAATCTAGTGTGTTATTGTGTGTATGGATTAATGCATTTTAATCTTTTTAATTATTATAAAATGGAATTTTAATTTTAATATCCTCTTTATATGACATTCTGTAAATAAGGACACATTATCAACAGCCATCGACAAAAAATGCATTAAACATACATATAGATTTATTACCTAATGTACAAGCCATATACTGAAAATGTTTGATGACTTTAATCTTATACCATCTCAGATTCATTTTAACAATGCTAAACAAAGCCTCTCTGTGTATAATAGTGATTTTTGTTGTGCTTTATACAAAATTAAATGAGCAAATTCAGCGAAATAGCTGCTCGTTCGGCTTACCGTATACTAGGTTTTCATGTTTTTTCCTGTTTGGAATTATGTTGTGGGACTATAGTTCTGAATGCCCCCAGTTAATGATAATTCCTGTCATACTTTTAATTTTTCTTGCTAAAAAGCCTAAAGTTTAGAAAATTCATTATACGCGTACGTTACAAACGTATACTAGGATATAACTTAAATTTGATGCGACAGTCCGCATGCATAGGCTTTAACCCAATCATGGTTGATAACTATGCTTCCTTCGTTAATTGCATGCCGGTGGGTCGGGCGTTAGACTCTATGATGGATGGCCCCGACTTAAAGCTATTCACTTTAGATGGCTGTGACCGTAGCTTCTTTCTTGTTTGTTGCTTGGCCTACCGGAGTTTAACTGTTTTTTTTTATCTTTTGTGCCAGATTTTTAGTTGTTGTTTGGTGCCCAGGGATCTCCGTCGTCTCTGATTCATCAAGGTGGTTATCATTATTTAATGTTTTTTCCTTGATGATTCATTGAGTAGTTAGAGATTTGCCATAAGGACCGAACAACTACATTGTAATTAAGTGTTGTGCACCACTGCAGTAGCTGAGGGTGAGGTTAGGTGCCTGTAAAACTAGTCTCATATTTTAATTAAGATTGGGTAACTGAGTGGCCGATTGTTGAAAAACAACAGCTCAATCGGCTTAGGATATGTTTTCTTAGTATCTGGTCGTTTATTTATTTTTCAACTTCGGTTGTTGGATTGGGAATTTCTGTCTGATTGTGCCATTTCCTGATAATTGCCTACTTATACCTTTTTACCTTTACAATATCCATCTTACCAGAGCACATTTTCTTGCCCGGAATATTATCGAATGTACATCCAAATACTGCCTCCCAGTATTCCGAGAACCAAGGATCAGTTGCTGTGTGGAGTAGATTGAGTTCCAGAAAATACTTGTCGAATTCTGCAAACAGCATAAATAGGTAAAATGAACACGCACTGGGAAAATTTAAATGTACAATCATCGGTTACTAAATTTATGTTCATGGTTGCTCTTTGTTATCTTTGTTCTTTTCGTATAAAACAATGGACAGGAAAAATCATTTCTTCCTAACCAGGATTCTTAAGGGAACGTAAGAAATTGTTGATATCACCATATAGCATTGCTTATTGGCAAACTGATACACTTTTAAATCTAAATGTAAAACTTATAACACAATAGTTTACTACCAACCTTCGATAACCCTGCGTTTCGGTAGCAGCGTGACAGCTCCCTCGGCGACAAGTTCGTTGCCCTGAACGGGATGTATCTTGGCGCCCCAACTGTCACTGGCAAGAAACGTTATCTCAGTAGAACTGTTCGTTCTCTGCAAGGTCTTAAGGAGTTTCCTGCAATTGTCCTCATTTACAAACATGACGACTGCACGAGCTTTCTGTCCCTCGAGTAATTGGCTGACGATCTCTTCAAATTCCTTGTCGGTAGCCAGGCGAGAGATCTTTAAGGATTTGGCGATACATACACCTACAGGGGCAACAAAGAAAATTTACATTGTATAGTAAACATACGCTAACTGCTGAAGTACAAATTCCTTGTCGGAGGCTAAAGGGCTTGGCGATGCATACACCTACAGAGCAAAGATACAACGAAAACTATTTAAGACTCTAATCGTGTACATGTATATAGCATTTAATATTTTACCGAGTCCGGTTTAGCGTATACACAACACCAAGCGCCGGAACAGTAGTTAAGATATAAACGGCTGTTTTTGGAGTAAAGTAGTCTTTGTAGACTACCTGTTGAAAGTTGCAAAATTACAGTAATTCTCTTTGGCTCCATTTTCCCAAATCTATAGGGTCACTGAAGACTTAGGCTTAAGTCGCCGAAACCGCGGTATGGCCTATCCCCGTTCTCATTCATACGTTCGCTCCTCTAAAGAATCTTAGTTTTGTTTTTATTTTTCTTTACTAGACCAGCTCTGGGCATTGTGTACATGAAACAGTTGTCATATGAGCCGCCTCATGGGAAATCCAACAATCTGCATAGGCGAAAACAAAGACGCAGATCAGCTTCGCGGTAACCGCTAAGCTGATCAGCGCCTTTGTTTTCGCTACGCGGATAGTACAATTCCTCTTCTACTTAAATCCGAAATTTCAAGCTTCTAGCTCTTTTCTGTGACTGTACAGACCGGTTTATGTCGGACCTGGTCGGAAACCACATTGTTGGTTTTCCCACGAGGCGGCTCATATGTTGTCATTTCTTTCCCGCCTTGTTTCTGTTGTTGGATTTTCAATTAAATGAGCCACCTCGTGGGAAAACCAACAATGTGGTTTCCGAACAGGTCCGACACAAACCGGCCTGTACAAGTAGAAGAGGAATTGTACTATCCGAGTAGCGAAAACAAAGACGCTGATCAGCTTCGCGGTTACCGTGAAGCTGATCTGCGTCTTTGTTTTCGCCTTTGCAGATTGTTGGTTTTCCCATGAGGCGGCTCAAATTGTTACAATTCCTGTTCGTTCGTTTTCTTTATTGTGGCTCTTTTAATTATACTTTATTGTATTTATTTCTTGACATTGACGGCAAACGCATTCGAACTGTGTTGGGTATAAAGTGTAAGTCTTTATAAACACTTGAACGAATTGTATGTAATTTTATCGCCAGACAAGTCGTATGCTGAAGCATTCAACTTTTGAATGGTTTGGCAGCAGTTTAAATTGATATGGTCTTGGCCTATATCTCTACATTACTTTGACAGATTCCATGAATGTAATGGAATGAAATGTCAAGTACGAAATTATTTTTCAAATTCGATTGATTGAACATACACGCTTATGTCGGACAGAAGCCGTTTCCCATTTTGAGCGTTTTCATGGAAAAATGCCAAATAGATATGTGTACGTGGTGTCACCAGCTTGTGTACCCGTATTGTCGCACAGTACGTAATCAGACATGAACGCTTTCATTCCACAGACAGGATTGCTAGTTTAAGTTACCATCAGTATAGTTTTTAAGGCAAGTTCGTTATCTTATAAGACCAGTTTGAAAACTCGCCCATTTGTTTTCTCGTGAATGGTAGAAACAATTCAATTTGCCGGTACATGTATGACGTCAATATAAGACTTGGAATCGGAAACAATAATATAGGAACATGAGCCGCTTTGTGAATAAATGTAATTTATTATGATACAAAGGTACATGTAGTAAGTCATAGTTAAGTTTCTTAATCCGAAATTTCGACTGAAAAGGTAGTAGCAGTGACAATGTTCAAAAAAAGGTATAAGTAGGCAAAGATCAGGAAAAGGCGCAATCAGAAAGAGATTCCCACCCCAAAAACCGAGGTGGGAAAAAACCAAACTAACAATCAGGCACTTATACCATGAAACATATCGTAAGCCGAATGAGCAGCTATTTTCCCAATAGGTGGCCACTCAGTTACCTTAACTTAATTAAAAATATGAAATGATACATAAGGCGCCAACAGCACAATTTTTTTTTTAAACACCAAGACATAAAACAAAAAAAAAACACCACAGAAGTATCGCTTTGGAACGATCAGTAACACAAAGTTACTGGCGGGCTTAAACCGATTTTACAGGATCCCAACCTCGCCCTCAGCTTCTGCAGTGGTTCAATTATACATAGATATAAACAAGAAATAAGGTAAATCATGATACGAAAATATATAGTATAGGTACCAACATGTAACATGTATAACGGAAAGCAGGGTGAGCAGCTATTGAAGTAAGGTGGTGACAGAAAAAGTAAAATGCAGAGGGCTAAGTGAACAGCCAAATTAAATTCGGGTGGCCACAAAGTCATGCAACATGAAACTCATAATAAGAATAAATTGGATAAATGCGAACCACAACAGCAGTACCGCCTTGGAACGGTCAGTTATAAATAACTGGGGGCCTTAAACCGGTTTTACAGGATCCTAACCTCACCCTCAGCTTCTGCAGTGGTTCATAACATTTAGTAAGTTCTTCGGTCCTCGTGGTGAATCTCTAACTAGTCAATGAATCATCAAGAACAAACAAATAAATCATGATAAACATCCTGATAAATCAAAAACAAGGACTCACAGATTGAGTAAGCTGCCCGACGATGGAGATCCCTGGGCGCCGAATAACCTACATACTCCGGAGCAAAAGAAAAAACACCAGTTGGACCCCGGTGGGCCAAGCAACAGTCAAGAAGCTCCGGCCCCAACCCACTAAAATGAATAGCTTTAAGTCGGGGCCATCATAGAGTCTGACGCCCGACCCACCCAGGTCAAATACTGACGTGGTTTTGCTGAAATAGGGCATCAATTGCGTGTACAGCTGTATTATTATCTTTTTTTTTCATGACGAAACTTTTCTAAAAGAACTTTTAGACCCATTTGTTAATAGTATATTTGTATGTTGTAACATTATGAACACAAGTTACGGGGTTATAGATCTTCCAGTTCGCTCTTAAAGTAAGAACATGCATGCGAAGTTGTTGGAAACATTCTAAGTGGGCTCGCAGGTTTGAGCTTTCTATATATTCGAATGCGTTGACTCTATTTGTATTACATGTAAAACTTTGATAAATAAAATGAAACAAAATATACATTTTAGATTTGTTCTACAACTTATGAAAATACATCGAACTAAGGACTATCAACTTAGGCCTGGTTGCTTCTGCAACATCGAAATTAAAAGATGTTCGGGTAGAAACATGAGCTCCGCCCGTTGGAATCGTGAGAGATATGAGCCACTGCATGAGATATCCAACAATTTGCATATGCGAAAACAAAGGTGCAGACCAGCTGATCAGCGCCTTTGTTTTCGCTACACAGACAGTATAATTCTTCTTCTTCATAAATCCGAAACCTCAAGCTTCTAACCATCTTCTGTGATTGTACAGCCCGGTTTGTGCCTGACCTGGTCGAAACCCTAATTGTTGGTTTTCTCACGCATAGGCTCATATATGAGCTACTTGAATTATGAACACACTGGATGTCGACGACCTACCGTTAGATTTCGCTTTCTCCTCGAACGCCCCGACCCCCTTTTCTCCATAATTTCCGTCATCCGCCAGCGTACTGACGTAGTTCCAGCCGAAAGAGCGGGAGATGTCCACCATGGCGCTGGCCTGGAAGGTATCAGGGGGGACTACTCTGGAGAAATACTCAAAACGAGACTTGTCGCTTAGGTCAATGCTGGTAGAGGCGTAGCTTATCTGGGGAATCTGCAACGAGAAATAAGAAAACAACTGTATGGTCATTTTTACGTTATTCGGATTAGACTATTATTGGAATACGTATCGCTTTCGCCAATGCTGACAGCGGTTGATCTATGGAATGAACAACGAATTAGCTGTAATGAAATTTAGTTCAATGCCGCTGTTTCGTGGCAGTCCCGAACAAACGTATAAAGCGATGTAGAACTTGAATGTTATGCGACAGACTGCATGCTTAGTTTTTAACCCAATCACGGTTGATAACTATGCTGCCTTCTTTAATTGCACGCCGGTGGGTCGGGCGTCAGACTCTATGATGGCCCCGACTTAAAGCTATTCATTTTAGTTGGTTGGGGCCGGAGCTTCTTGTCTGTTGCTTGGCCCACCGGGGTCCAACTGATGTTTTTCTTTAGCTCCGGAGTTAGTAAGTTATTTGGCGCCCAGGGATCTCCATCGTCGGGCAGCTTACTGAATCTGTGAGTCCTGGTTTTTGATTCATCATGATGTTTATCATGATTTATTTGTTTGTTCTTGATGATTCATTTACTAGTTTGAGATTCACCACGAGGACCGAAGAACTAACTAAATGTTATGAACCACTGCAGAAGCTGAGGGTGAGGTTACGGCCGTGTAAAATCGATTTAAACCCGCCAGTAACTTTGTGTTACTGATCGTTCAAAGTCGATACTTCTGTGGTGGTTCTTTTTGTTTTGTGTCTTGGTGTTTTAAATATTTTTGTGCTGTTGGCGCCTTATGTATGTTTGCATATTTTTAGTTCAGTTAAGGTAACTGAGTGGCCACCTATTGGGAAAATAGCTGCTCATTCGGCTTACGAAATGTTTTCATGGTATAAGTACCTGATTGTTAGTTTGTTTTTTCCCACCTTGGTTTTTGGAGTGGGAGTCTTTTTCTGATTGCGCCGTTTCCTGATCTTTGCCTACTTGTACTTTTTTTTCCTACAAACCAACAAGGACTTTCTTTCAAAGGTGTGTCTCCGAAGAGATAATGTCTTATAAAAAATCAGGACGTGTTAAAGCCGACCATATAACCATTACAAAATTGATATTGATAGTTTGATCCAAAACGTTTTGAGTGACAGTTAATCTTATAACTACCGATAGAACAATGCCTAGTCATGTATTTTGGGTTCAGCTAAACTATGCTAGAAATGTCTGGAAATGCGCGCAGTTTGCAATCTATACTCAAAGGAGCTGCGTCATGAGAAAACCAACATTTTGTATTTGCCAAAAACAAAACCGCAGTTCAACTTTGCAGTAACTGCGAAGCTGATCAGTGCCTTTGGTTTCGCTACACGGATAGTATAAGTCTTCTTCTGTGTAAATCTAAATTTTCCAGTCGCTAGCAATCGTTTGTGCTTTAGCAGCCCGGTTTGTTTCAGACCTGGCCAAAATCACACTTTTGGTTTTCTCATGACGCGGTTCAGATGTGTAAAATGTAATGCCTTCTGCCTTAAACGTCTTAAGACGGCATCTAAATTAAAGACTAAAGGGCAAATAATGTCAAGAATGAAGTCTTTATTGAACTTAAAGTCTTATTTATTTTTCCGTTTCAAGCTTAAGCCAAAGTAATTACTTTTTGTTTTAATGGAGCGCAAAAACAGACTGATATATGAGTATTTCGTTTTCTTAAAGAATATATTCCTAGAAAGACAGCATCATTCAATATGTTTCGTGCATGTGCAAGGAGATCATTAATCTAAGTCACATAAATTTTTAGAAATCTATGTACAGTCAATACATCACTACCGAGAATCACGTGGTATTGTACATACATGTACATATAAACCATTAAATACATTGTAACTGAGACCGAAAGTGATGTTAGATTTTTTAAGATTTTTCCTATAGCGTATACTCTTCTGACCGATAGATAGATGCAGGCAATGCAGAAATTGAACATTTATTGAAAGAAAGTTGCATAAGAAATCCCGGTTATTTTGTTTTCGCAAACACTGCAATGTTATTGTGTTGGAAGTACTATATGTTCATTTTTACTGTTCATTACGAGGATTGTAGTCTCTGTCTTGACTGAAAATATTGACTGAACGACAAGCAATGACCCAGACATAAAAGGAATAAAAGAATAAAAAAAATTAAAAACAAAAATAAATGACGCTTCATTTACTTATTTCCGATGTACGCCTTTTCAACTACAATAGCTTTCTTATCGTGTAAAATAAATCGAACTGCAGTACGCGAAACTTTCACGAACCATTCTCGCTAGAAGGCTGGATACACTACGGTTTCCTTTACTGGGTGTCACTGACGGACATGTTATCCTGATCGATGCGTATATTTCGTACGACATTAATACGTTTGTCTTGGCGAGCAAACTGCTATGTACATGTAACGCATACGATTATTTTGTCAATATAAAAATGGATTGCAGCGTCAAGAAATGCCAAAAACAAGTGTGGCGTAGTATAACATGTCTTTATTGTCAGGAACAATCCACGAGGGAATGTATACAGAAAAAATAAACCATGTTCCATTGGACCTCTTCGATCGAAACGCAAGAGAAGTAATACATTAGATCAGCCGCGTTATATGCGGAAGTCGCAGACCAGCTGTTGAAGTGTCTTTGTTTTCGCTATTTGCGTTGTACAGTTTTGATCCGTCTGTATTCTACAATAGAACTGGCATTCGTATGTCTGTTCATCTGCCGTCGCAATGCAGCACAATTTGCTCGGGATATTGTCTTAAACCCACTTAGTCAGGTTGTCTAACAACTCAACCCAAAATTCTCTAATATGTTCCTGTCAAAAAGGGTAGTAACCTGCACCATGAGAAAACCGGATTTTGCCTGTGCAAAAATAAAGCCGCAGTGACTGCATAGCTGATCAGCGCCTTTGTTTTCGCTACACGGATAGTACAATTCCCCATCTTCCTAAATCCGAAATTTTAAGCTTCTCACTTTCGTCTGTGGGTGTATGGACCGTTTTATGTCGGACCTGGTCGAATATCCCGAAACCCGGTTTCCTCGCTTCTCGACTACTAAACACTATTTAGTAACAGAAGGCGCTTGCCTGCAATTAATCGTTTTTCTCTAAACCAATTCTGTCGTTCACTTAGCTTCCTTGTATAGCGTAAATCAATTAATCTGGTCCCATATGTGTATTTAGTACTTTCACTAGGATGTTTTATCGTATGAGCCGCGTCAAGAGAAAACCAACATATTGCATATGCGAAAACAAAGGCGCAGTTCAGCTTCGCAGTAACTGCGAAGCTGATCAGCGCCTTTGTTTTCGCTACACGAATAGTACAATTCATCTACTTTCGAAATCCAAAATTTCCCAGTCTCTGGCCATCTTCTGTTCTTGTACAGCTCGGTTTGTGTCGAACCTGTTCGGAAAACACATTGTTTGTTTTCCGTGATGCGGCTCGTATATTCCGTGATTTAGATGTTTAGCGACTTTGAATCTCGGGAGTATTGCTCTTGTTTGATAAATTGTTCTTACTAATATAACGTCAGGATGGCTTTGTGGGACTAAAACCACAAACTGACCATACAAGACTGAAGCGAACAGAAAATTTCTAACCTCCCAAGCAATCAAGACTGTAGTTGCTTATTCACTTCTAATATTCTGTTCACAATTTTAAAAACAGTTAATAGAATCTGACGTCAAACGCGAGCCACTTAATACTGTGGCATTGATAATTCACTACCGAAGTTACATGAACGCTGGATTTTCGACAATGTTTTGCCTTTAATGTATTAATATTAGATTCTTTCGAAACAGTAATGACATTCAAAGGGAGATGGGGGCAATATTTTCATTCAGGTAATGGCTAGCATCAGTTAACCAGTCCGTCTACAAACTTCGAACAAAAGCCAGTAACCCGATAAATAATCGTATCTCAGCATCAATCAATTTTACTAGAGCTCGGGTAAATTTACGGAGATTTTCCGATAGTTTCCGTTATTGACCGGTGTTCTGTCACCTGGGATAGTCGTTTTATTAATATATCTTTCATTCATTGTAGCCCTAGTTGAGTTTAAATTCAATAATACTTAAAGGGCGTGCTAGTGTAGTTTAAATCGAATCAAACATTTGCTCTGTTACACTAAATGGACAACAGGAGTATTCAATTTTGACGCGCAGTTTAATGCTCATACATGTATATGCATATGCTCATAATGCTAATAATAATCTTTCTTTTTTTTATTTCCTTTATTCTTATAATCTTTCTTCTGTCTTTCTGCACATATTGTAATAATCTTTCATTTTCTATCTTTCTTATTTTTTCTTCTTTTTTGTTCATAATACTTATAATACTCTTTGTTCTTTCTTTCTTTCTTTCTTTCTTTCTTTTGAATGAAATATGCTATTTTAGATAACACTAATAAGTATATCAAAAGAGGCTTATTTAATCCGTGGTTGGGAGTGGAAATTCATGGGCTAACTGTGCAGCCAAGCAAGCTTATAAGCGACTGACCAAACGTAATTTCGACCGGCACTGGAAATGTGTTTTAGTCAAGCCATATATACATTTAAGCCTTACTTGGTTACTTTATAAGCACATAAGGCATGTCGTGACACACCAATTTGCAGTAGAAGTCCGATAAAATGGAAGCAACGTCCCGACATGACCATAGCAGCTGATTGGGGTGTAATGCATCGAATCAAACAAATCTATTTGTTATTCATGAGATTAAAAGGAAACCCGTAAGAATAAAATGATGTTTCAAACGGTTCTAAACATCTACGTTCGCGTGTATTACCATGCTTTGATTTACTAAAACGTGACGAAAGAATGGCATTAAAGATGCAATCTGACAATTGTAATAAACTTCTTTGAGCACAAGTATAACTTCTTACATGTATTACTTGTCTATTACCTTAAAATACAATGTCCCTAACTGTGACAAAGCCGTTTTATCATGTGCGCCAAACTAACAAATGGATCATCATGGACAAATATATGTATGTCCTTGAGAAAATATCTCATTATTTATTCATTTATTACTGTCATATATGTAAATAAACTCGTTTATTATTGTTTTTATCATCATTATTATTATCATTATTATTATTATCATCATCATTATTATTATTATTATTATTATTATTATTATTATTATTATTGATCTGACACTGATTTTAGTCGGACAGTATCATTTGCCGATGTATGTCTTCTTTCAGTTAACTCATATACATGTATAAGCCTGGCGTCCTTTTTGGGTGACATAGGCCAATAGAATAAGCCCAGATGTGACGCCGCAGAACGGGGCGTCCCAACTGGGGCTATTCTGTTTGCTTAAGGGAATTTCATCAAAAAATGGAAATAAACAAAAAATCCAAATCGATCCTAAAGCCCCTGAAAACGAAAGTGGACTCGCCCATATGATAATGATGAGAAACTCCATTCGTCAATCATGGGTTAAGAAGTAATCCCAGGCACGGTTGAAATTCACTCATCAGGTTTAGACTAGAAAATAATGCATGTATAGTGTGATACATCAAACATAAAAATTGTAGCAAATGCGAAAACTGTGCAGTAACACTGCACAGCTGATCAGCGCCTTTGTTTTCGCTACACATATAATACAATTTCTTTTCTACATATATCTAGACGTTCAAGCTTCGAGCCTGCTTCCATGACTGTACAGGCCGGTTTGTGTTGGACTTGGTCCGAACCCCCGAAGACCAATTTTCTCTCACTACTACTCTGAACATATTGGCTGAACATCTGTCAGTCTTTAGCATAGACGATCGATTCACCTGGTGGCTTATCATCTCTAGCAGGAGTTGGCTTGACTTCAAAGCATATTGTGCATGATGAATCATATTGATCTGTTCTGCCATTACAGAATGCCACGTCATGAGTAAACCATCTTCCATAATTATAAAACAATGTTTTAACCAGCCTCCTTGCAAACGCGCAGTTAACCATCAATTTTATTTAAGGTGCATAAAGTATGCAAGTAAAACACCTCTAATGGCTCAACTCAAAATTTTAAACGTCTTATTCTCTGGTCTTGACCGACCTTGTTTATATTTCGGATAAGTTGGAATCACCGACGATCAAGTTTTCCTAAGGACACGTCTCATTTCTTTGCATGAAATTACATGGCATTGTAGTGTTTTATTGATTGAAAAACTAATATTGATATTTCAATGCAACGCTTTAATTGTCCTAGAATATTGTGGTGACTATATATGGTGCTCAAACTGAGGATGACACAAAGGATATTTGATACAAGGTATAGCTTTGTATACGTTCACAGATTCAATACTCTTATATTTTAATGCTAATACATCTCACCGCTGTGTCTGGTGTGGGTTCAAGCCCCACACGGGGCACAGGTGAGACAAGCCAAGTTCTGTTTGGGTGTGCCAGGTGATTTTTTCTCGGGGTTCTAGCGTTTTCGCCCAACCTACTGATTGGCCCGTCTCGCATGAGCTTAAATTATCTTGATAGGGACGTTAAACTGAATCAAAGACGTTAAACTGAATTAAAATGCTAACTAGAAAACCGCAGTTTTGAGAACCTCCTGTTCTTTTCAATTTTGATGCTAAAACGGGTGTTTAGTTTAGGCCGTGAGTGACTTCTGAATGGCCGTCATTGGCCTTTAAATATACACAAATACATAATGTGCCAAAAGCAGCTACCGGTGTGTTACAAAAAAAAATAGAAAAATACGTCGAATGCACATGCAAAAAACAAAAACATATTGTCGTATATTTGAGCCGCCTTATGGGAAAACCAACAATTTGAATATGGGAAAACAAAGGCGCAGATCAGCTTCGCGGTTGCCGCGAAGCTGATCAGCGCCTTTGTTTTCGCTACTCGGATAGTACAACTCCTCCTCTGCTTAACTCTAAAATTCCAAGCTTCTAGCCTGCTTCTGTAACTGTACAGGCCGCTTTGTGTCAGACCTGTTCGGAAACCACATTGTTGGTTTTCCCAGGAGGCTGCTCATATTGTCGTATATTTGAAATTGTAGCAGTAAATCAATAATGTCAATAGCTCCGTTCGTTAAATGGTCACTATTAGAAAAAAAAAAAACAAAAAAAAACACACACACACAAAAAAAAAAACGATACGACATTGACAAGTGCCAACATAATTATTTAGAATTCTTTGTATTATTCAATGGGCCTTGTTTATGCATTGTAGTGCTAGTTATCGGCTTATCAGCATGAAAAAAAAAAAAAAAAAAAAAAAAAAAAAAAAAAAAAAAAAAAAAAAAAAAAAACGCTGAACAAAATCTTCTCAGTATTATTAGCTACATACATGTATATGTAGATTATCTGAAAATTAAATATTTAGGACAAAGGATAGATCGTATTACATAAATGATCACAAGTGCATCTCACCAACATTTAAAATGCGTTTTGGATACATATAAATATAAAAATACGATTAGGTCAGTATGGAAGATATAGATACAGTCATGTATTGATTAGAAATCTTTTAATGTATGATTTTCGCACATTCGTTTTAGGGTATCCTATAGCATGAAATTGAAGCATTGTGCTTATGCTTTTTTGCCAAGATGATGCACATATATCATTGGACTATACTTAATCTGAAACTGTTTTTGATTCAGTTTTACGGTGAAAACATTCGAAGGGAACTAATATGAGTCATATTGCACAAAAGGTAACGACCCATAATCAGTGACCCCTTTGAACCGACAACGAAACTCAAACAATGGCGCTGCGATTTCGAGCATTTATGCAGGGGTTGTCAAAAAAGACCTATTTCTAAACAAGGTCTGGTAAGTTGATAAGTAAAAATGTCTAGAATATGTTTCAAAACGTGTAAGTTTTGAATTCTCTAAATATTCAAATATATCTCAAAGGATCGAAAGAAAAATGTAATCTGTACTATAGGAGACTTTTTAGGGTTGCCACACGGCACAAGACCAGCTGCGGTAATAACAAAGAAAATTTCAAATTCAGATCCTTTGGTAGCATAAAAAACATTCAAAGGGAGCTAATATGACTCAAAATGCGCAATTTCAGATAATGAACCCTCATCAGTTGCCCTTATGAACCGGCAAAGAAAGCCAGACATTTTTGCTGCAATTTCGAGAATTTAAGCAAGGTTGTCTAAATAAAAGACTTGTTTAGATTATGTCTCGAAACGTGTATTCTGCACTATGGATGAACCTGTATATATCGTCTCAACATTTGGCTTAGATTCAACGCAAAAAGCAAAACGTTTTGGTTAGTGCTTTTCGGGATATTACATGAATTGTCTTACAATTCAATTAATAAAAATCACAGCGTACATTCTCTAGCATTTGGAACAACAAAATCTCTAAGAGATGTGTGTTCAGAAGCATTCGAAAACAATAAAATCAAATCTTCGCCTTTGCGTATGTTTCATCGTCTACACGACACCTATCTTTTTTTAATTATTTTGTCGTCCTGTGCAACTTGATAAATGGTCGTGATAGTTTCTTATTCGGTAGATACATGCATGTGTACACTGTAATCATATCGAACAAAATAGGGAACGCATACAGTTAAGTTTACATTAAATTCTTCATAAACTGTTAAAAACAATACGTCATACTTTTTTGCTCAAACGCGAGCAAGGCAATGTACGGCGTGTCGAAATTCGATTTTGTAAGAGGTGAGCACGTTTGCGGGCGATTTGTAAAAGGGACTGTCCTCAAGAAATTTCGACTTCTCGCTTCTCATTGGCAGCTGCAAACACGATAGGCTTGTATTTTTGCATTATGTATTAAACATTGCGTTTTATCAAACATTTATTTTGTACAGTTATCAATATATTTTTCCACACTAAAAGTATTAATATTTTTTGTAGATACAATGCTTCGATCAGTCATCTTAGAGAACTTCGTCGGGTTCAAAACAAAACAATGCGTACGATTTCCCGGAAATGAAAGTCCCAGTATATTTGTCGGCGAGAATGGTTCAGGAAAATCATCGTTATTGGAAGGGATCCGTCGCTGCCTCACGTCAACCAGGAGCACTACAAGGTCGTCGGCATACGATGAGGGAAGTCCAAGTTACTTTATATGTCAGTATGACATTTGCAAGTGCGACGAGCCGCTTAAGAAAATAGGTGACACCTTGTTTTCCGGAATCATATCACTTCCCGGACAAACGTATTACAAATTTGTGTCAACACCGTCTGAGCTATTAATAGATGAACACAAGGATAGCGTTCGTCAGTACCAAGAGCCAAACCACACACTTTCGAAAAATATTTTTGATGAAATTCAGGCAAGTTTTGACAAAACGATGCTTAACCTTAAAACCATAATAGGTACAGATCGCGATTATTTACCAATAAATTCAAGTGATCCGGGAGCAAAGAGTGCTCTAGAGAACAGGCTAGAAATGTTGGAGAAACATATTATAATGACACTACCGCTGCGGTCGATAGGACCTTTACAATGGAGCTTAAGCAAGAGAATAGCTAGAGGTGAACGGGACAAGAATTATTCAGAAGCAAGCCAGCGAGCTGAAATTATCACTTATTTCCTTGAACGTAAAACTGACCCCGACGAATTCGATCTCGATAAAGAAAGTGCATATTTCAAGGGTCTGACAGGACGAGGTGACATCATATTTGAGTTAGCAGAGGATGGAAACCAAATCATAGTTAAATCTACGGAAACAAAACTCCCTGGAGACAAATACGCACTTCTGAAAACACCGGAAGGTATTTTGGAAGCTAAGTACTTCTCTATTCTTATGTCAAGTAAACGGTTTTTGACGCTGATTTTAGAAGAACCAGACAGAGGAATGCATCCTCAAATGATAGACAGGATGATGTCAATTATTGGTAAAGAGAAGAAAAATAAGCAAATCATCTTGACAACCCATAACCAGTGTTTTATACGCCCAACGACGATATCGAAACTAACTATATTTAAACGTAAAAAGCTAGAGGAAAATGAACAAGTTCAGACAAAAACTATTTCCGGTACCAAACTTGTTGCCCTTAAGGTTAAGCCAGGTGGAAAAGCCCAAGTTAAAACTGACACGTCAGTTTGTACAGAAAGGGAGGAAACTCGTGTATCCTTGAAGGAACTGCGAGTTCTCACACAAGATCATTTGGCTAATCTGATTTTTGCTAAAAAGATTTTGTTCTGTGAAGGGCATTCTGACTGGTTGTTTCTCACAACCTTACAGGAACATATTATGGAACCGTCCAACGGTGTATTACACGTCCTTAGTCTTATGATGAATGGCCTGACCGTAGAGCCCACAGACGCTGTTGTAGAAAAGCTACAGAACGAAATTTTATCTCTGCAAGTACTAAGCATAAGTGGTTGGTCAAACGCAAAGACAATGCGCAAGGTATGTAATGAACTAGAATTGGAACATGTTTTTCTTTTCGATAAAGATGCAATAATTGAATCAAAGACAGGCAAGTCGCTTATAATAAGTCACGATGAATTCACAGGATATCGCGAGATTGAACAGAAATTCAAACGAGATGACATGTCGGACGACGTAAACTGGGACAACATGAGAAGAAGCCTGAGAAATATTAATATTTTTTCTTGGAGAGATGGAACGATCGAGGACATGTTAATGTCTCTATTACGGAATGAAACAACGCGAATTATGCTAACGGAGGCTGGGGGACATGGATATGACTGCGAGGTCAAGTGGCAAGAGAAAAGAAAACTTATTGAGGATTTGGAAACCGAGAATGTATGTCTTCCAGTAGGCCGCTGGAAAGAAAAGCGGTCGAAGTATAGATCTTCACATGACACAGCAGCAGAGAAAGTATTCATTGATTCATCAGTGAAGCAGGAAAATATAAATAAAAGTGTAGAAATGTTTCTCAACGCATGCGGAAATAAGTATGATGATTTAGTTCAGCTCATAGATTTTTTAGTTCCTGGTGGGCTTTCTCCATCAACAATAGGCGATCCTATACCATCAACTTCAGAAGAGATTTCCATGGAACTTGGTAGTCAATAATGCGCCATGCCACGAGGACACGTGTCTTCGGGCTTTCTGACAAGGTCCGATACAAACAGGCATGTGCACTCAAAGAAGAAGCATAGAATCTTGACATTCTTTATTTAAAAGAGAACCACGAAGCGAAATCGAAAGTGTCTTCGATTTGTCATTATTCTCATGTATCGGACCATTTTCAAGGTTGATCATACTGCGCGCTAAAGAAGTTTCACCTCGAGAAAGTGTGATATGTGTTATATGTTTATCTTACCATGATGTTAAGAACAGTTGAATGTTATCGAGTCGTGCGATAGACATTTATTCCGCGGTAACAAGTAATCGTTTAACTTAGCATTTGCTTGATGAGTGTAGTGAAAATCTTTCTATGCACGTAATAGCTGTTTGAAGCCATTTTCAATAAGGTCGGCAGCCGTGTTCAAACAATAAAAACTCATGTTCAAATAATGAAATTCACGTGTCGTGAACTTGAGATTGGCTTTAATCCGTCGACGTCTTTGGTCAATGCGACGTGACGTCAATGTGTTCCGTAGAAACAAAAACGGCTGACGCTGACGAAGGTGAGATTTAACGTTGTTAATGTTCTATATAAAAGATATTGAGTGAATAAGTGTGAACATGCAAGAATAACACTCAACCATGCTTTGTTTCAGTAAGCGTTCGTTTGATCACTCCGATGGGAGTTGAACATGCGACTTTCGGACACTGAAATCCGTGGTTTAAAGTGTCCTTTTAATCATGGTGTTTTTTTCCATTGGACCAATATGGTACGTTGTACGACCGTCTACATTGGTATTTGGACCAGTGAAAATGAAGAATTTAATCACGATGTTTCCTTTAGCAAATCAGCAAAGTTATCAGCAACTTGTAGTAAAATAATGTAGACGCCCAAGTGTATTGTGCTTTACAATATTTATATGTTTTCTTGTGTTTGTACGAACAATTCAGTGTAGAACCACGTAACAGATTTGACATATATCTGACTGAAATAAATGTATTTCTTCAAAAAGAAAAAGCATGACATTCAGATTCATCACTATGCGTCTGTTTCGTTAGTCTACGATGAAAGAATTTTTCACTTTATAGTGCTTTGGACTTTGCCTGTACCGGCATTCCTCTGACATAAATATGCATTAGTTGATCGGAATGCTTCAAATAAGTATGTTTTCAAAAATACGACTATATGATAGTAAACTATATATAATATATAATGTGACTACGTGCTTTACATAGCACTGGTGTTTACAAAACTTTATCATGTGAGTCAAAGTATTTGCATTTTACTTTTTAATATTGTGACCTGGCCTCATCTATTTATGTTCAAATAAACAGCTGTCTTCGTGTCGGGACAGTGCCTCATTTTAATGGTTTTCCTACCCAACATGGCTTCCAAAATATGCTACAACCGACAGAGTGAAAGCAAATATATAATACATATGAGCCGCCTCGTGGGAAAACCAACAATGTGGTTTCCGAACAGGTCCGACACAAACCGGCCTGTACAGCTACAGAAGCAGGCTAGAAGCTTTAAGTTTCGGATATAAGAAGAAGAGGAAGTGTACTATCCGTGTAGCGAAAACAAAGGCGCTGATCAGCTTCGCGGTTACCGCGAAGCTGATCTGCGCCTTTGTTTTCGCATATGCAAATTGTTGGTTTTCCCACGTGGCGGCTCATATTTTCTGTGTTTTGTGATGCTTAGTCGTATTTTCAATTTCATATATTTATTTATATCATAGACAAAATCTTGACATAATTTTTATTTATCCATGTCATGTATTATTAGAAAACTTTTTTTGTTTTATTTACATATCATAATTTATTCATAGACGTTTTGAATTAGTTAGGTGTTTGCCTTATCATTTCATAAGCCTGAATGAGTGCTATATATTTGGCACTATAAAGTCAAAACAGAATACATAGAAATGATACAATCAGGGGTACAATCCCAACCCAGACAAAGCCAAAAATGGACACAATGATCTGAAACTGGTTTATACACTTCTCATGGAAACTCATATATGGGGAATGATTAACCCAACATCATACGAGGCACAAAAGGAACATTCCAAACGGGAGTAAGGTATTCATACTAACGGTAGCTGCCTTACTATATATAAACACTCGTAATTTACATGACTCCAATATCATAACTGTTACAGTAACGAATGTATGTGTGAACCCCTTAGTTAAAGATGTAGTTGGCATTGACTGGGTCCTGAGGTAAGTTATGACCAGAGAATGGTATTGTCAGAACCAACGCCTCGCTTAAAGCCGAAGCTGAGAAAAAGTCAGATAGGAATATGAAAACAGCTACTTGAGAAACCAGAAAAATATTGTCGGTTTAGATACATTTTCTAACCAACGTTTAATATATTTGGTCCCATTTGAATAATACTAGTCTTTGTATCGCCTGCCCTAATGAAAGGTGCAAAATTATCGTAAATATTCTCATTAAGCTAGTCATTGCTCTTAAAGGATCTCAATTATAAAGTTTGTTTACTAACTTGACTGGCATAAATCACAAGGTACACAAAAGGTGCTTACAACACACCTGTAGCAAATATATATCAGATAAGATATTCCATATTGCATACATGTATTGTAAACCAGAACGCATACTGATAAGATTATTCCAGAAAAGGAAAGGACAGAACCGATTCTAATTATTCAAAGGTCGAGATGAGCGACAACGTAAACAGAAGCCTTGTAAAGTGAAACATTTATCAGATTTGAGAACTGAACACTTTCAACGCTATCAGCGTTTTATATTCTATTAAAACGATGAGGCACTTCCACTAAAGGACATTATTTGCAACTTTATATGCGATAAGACAAAATCTGATTTGCGTCATTGACTACGTTCTACTATTCAATTTATTTGATTCATTTGATTTTACATGAGCATAAATGTTTCACGAATTTGCTGGTAAAACTGTATGTATGATTAAAATCTATATATTGAGCAAATCTAAACTTCTCAAATCTAAAATCCAACACAGAACTTAGAGACAATCTCTTCTTGGCGTCGGGAATTTGTCTTCTTGTGTCAATACTCTTTTTTAAGCTGTATGTACTGTCGCTCAAATCTAGGATCTTACACAAGTGGTCATTTTATATCTATTAAACGATCCTTCGCGAGTTTAATAAATTTCCATCAGGAAAACATGTCCGTGAAATGTATACCTCCTTAAACCCCACTTTTATATAGAAAAACTGGGGTATGCAGGGGTATACCTATTTTCCTTAATTTTGCTCCAAAACATAGATTGTGGGTACTCGTTAGAACCGCCTCGGCACATAGATTGTGGGTACTCGTTAGAACCGCCTCGGCGAGGCGGTTCTAACGTGTACCCACAATCTATGTTTTGAGTAAAAGTAAGAAAAATATCAAGATTTTTCTGATGAAATTTTCATTTTTTACAACAGAAAAGAATCTCTGTATATTGCATGGGCAAGTTTTCATAATGATATGAAATGACCACGAGATTCGTGTCATATGCATTACAAATAGCATTTTTATCGCCTTCAAAGTGGATATACGTTCAATAAAAAATTACATTGTTTTTACGGACGTCGTCAATGATATCACGTATTCTCGCAAACGTGGTCATAACACGTTTTATTGCATGACGTAATCCACTGGAAAACAGCGGCGTAATATGATACATGTATAGTCTGTTATAAGATGGCAGACTTCTGGACAGGATAATGAATCACTCATTTGTGTGTATGTGTTGCAGCACCATACCCGAAGTAAAGGTATCTAATATTAAAGCTTGAATATATATGGAATAATAAATAAAATAATGAAAAACGTGAAATTATAAGGGTATTCTGTTTTATCCAAGGCTTTTATCTGGGCAAGGTAATAATTTTGCTGAGGAACAGAACCCAGCATGAACACCGGTCTCTCGACCCTTGGTCTCCATGGACATGTTTATGTAATACGATGCCATCAATGACAGCGACTAATGTTACAGTTAGAACCAAAATGCTAGAAATTTTTGATCAACATACTTAACACAATTGGTAAGATATGAAAGGAATTGAATTGACTACCCTGTTGAAGGATGCAAAATTACAGTAATTCTCTCTGGCTCCATGTTACCAAATCTTATACGGTCACTCAAGAGGTTTAATTTTGTGTTACTGATCGTTCCAAGGCGATACTTCTGTCTTGATGTTTAAATTTTTTTGTGCTGTTGGCGCCTTGTGTATGTTTTCTTATTTGCAGTTAAGTTTAGGTAACTGAGTGGCCACCTATTGGGAAAATAGCTGCTCATTCGTCTTACGATATGTTTTCATGGTATAAGTACCTGATTGTTAATTTAGTTTTTTTCCCATTCGGTTTTTGGAGTGGGAATCTTTTTTCTGATTGCGCCTTTTCCTGATCTTTGCCTGCTTGTTCCTTTTAAGTAGCCGAAACCGCGGTATGGCCCATCCCCTTTCTCATTAATATGTTCACTGCACTTAAAGGATCTCTGTTTAATTTTTATTTGCTATAACTGCAGCTGGTGTTGTGCCGTATTGCGGCCCTAAAATGCCTCCCCGTACATTATCCATAGTGCAGATTATATTTTACTTTTGGTCCTTTTAGATCAGTGATGGTATTCTGAGAATTCAGAAAATTATTATCGGTTAAGAATCATTTTCTAACCTATGTTTATTATATTTGGTCCCATTTGGTTTATTGACTACCCTGTTGAAGGATGAAAAGTTACAGTTACTCTCTTTGGCTCCATGTTGCCAAATCTTATATAGGTTCACTGAAGAGGCTTAAGTAGCCGAAACCGTGGTATGACCCATCCCCTTTCTCATTAAAATATGACCACTGTTCTAAAAGAATCTCATTTTAATTTATACAATTTATACTAAAATGCGGATACCTAAGCAAGGTGTTTTTCCATGTCAAAACAAGCTAAATGGAACATTTGGAAAATGACGATCCATTCGCAATAGCACAATAAGGGAATAATATTGTGATTCTCTCAGGGAACCAATTGAACAATATTCAATTACCGAAGTAATTAATTATGGCATTCTTACAGATAAAAGTAGGCAATGCCGTGTAATTTCATGTACAGACGAAATTCTCTGTCTTTTACGTTTGGTAATTATGTTGCTTCATGAGCTGAAAAGCCAAGTCCGTATTTAATACTGACGGGGATTACTAAAGGTAAGAAAACCTGACATAAAAATGATTGCAACAATCCGTAAAGTCTACAATGTAATGACTAAAAAGAAGGTTAACGTGAGCAATGATCAGGAAATAGCGCAATCAGAAAGAAATTTCCCCTCGGAAAATCGAGGTGAGAAGAACAAACAGACAATCAGGTACTATACTGTTGGCATTTAGTTAAGGGTATTTAAAATGCAGTTTAAAAAGCAAAACCTTATAACTATCATCAAAAGAAAAACATAAATAATTATTGTACTGGCATTCATATTAACTTGTGTCTATGTGACCATAAAATGAGACATTTTGACTAACATTGTGAGCTCGGGCAGGTCATGCCAACGCAAAATGTAAGTGTATCCAAAGTGTTACATAAAACAGCACAAATGGAGGTCAAAGCATATCACAGTTTTGACATATGTGATTTTTGCTTGACCTTTGGCAAAGATTTTGATTAAAGTCATGCTTTACTGTGATTCAGAAATTAAATTCAAAACCACCAGCATGATGATGAACTTTCCGTTTATATACAGATGGTGCAATTTTAGACACATTACGCATGGACTCAACTTTGAACGTTCTGATTTTCTACAGAAAATGTAAGGGACAATGTGATTATTTGTTCTGTCCATTCAAAATGAATGCAAATGTTTAACAGCTCTGGAAATTAAAAGTACAAATTTCAAATTAAAGTAGTGTTTTCTGAGGAAATCTATGTCTCCCAACCGTTTAGTAATTGAAGTGTAGTTACCTTGTGATATGAAGTTTTTCTATGGAAGACACCATGCTCATCTTGTTCTGTAAGGTGTGGTAGTTTATAAACTTGTTTTGGACCCTGTCTAAAATTAGGTCATGATCACCAAATACTTATAAACTCTGAACCTCCTCACAACAATGCTTCTGTGCAAGTTTGATTAAAATCCATCAATTGGTTTACAAGTTATCGCGTCCGAAAGACTAATTTCAACAGTTATAAAGTAGTGACCTTGGAAATTAGGTCAAGGTCACCAAAATCCTATCAACTCTGAGCCTCCTCCCAACATTGTTTCTGTGCAAGTTTGGTGAAAATCCATCAATTAGTTCACAATATATCGCGTCAGAAAGACTAATTTCAACAGTTTTTGACTAGTGACCTTGGAAATTAGGTCAAGATCACCAAAATCTTATCAACTCTGAGCCTTCTCCCAACAATGCTTCTGTGCAAGATTGGTCAAAATCCATCAATTAGTTTACAAGATATCGCGTCAGAAAAACTACTTTCAACAGTTTTTATGGACTCGTGACCTTGAAAATTAGGTCATCAAAATCCAACCAACTCTGAGCCTCCTCCTAAAAATGCTTCTGGGCAAGTTTGGTTAAAATCCATCAATTGGTTTACAAGATATTGCGTTGGAAATACTAATTTCAACAGTTTTTATGGACTCACAACCTTGAAAATTAAGTCAAGGTCACCAAAATCTAATCAACTTTGAGCGTTCTCGTAGCAATGCTTCTGTGTAAGTTTGGCCAAAATCCATCAATTGATTTACAAGATATTGCGTTGGAAAGACTAATTTCAACATTTTTTATGGACTCGTGACCTTGGAAATTAGGTCAACGTCACCAAAATCTAATCAACTCTGAGCCTCCTCCCAACAATGCTTCTGTGCAAGTTTGGTCAAAATTTATTAATTTGTTTACAAGATATTGCGTTGGAAAGACTAATTTCAACAGTTTTTATGGACTCGTGGCCCTGAAAATTAAGCCAAGGTCACCAAAATCTAATCAACTCTGAGCCTTCTCCCAACAATGCTTCTGTGCAAGATTGGTCAAAATCCATCAATTAGTTTACAAGATATCGCGTCAGAAAGACTACTTTCAACAGTTTTTATGGACTCGTGACCTTGAAAATTAGGTCATCAAAATCCAACCAACTCTGAGCCTCCTCCCAAAAATGCTTCTGGGCAAGTTTGGTTAAAATCCATCAATTGGATTACAAGATATTGCGTTGGAAATACTAATTTCAACAGTTTTTATGGACTCACAACCTTGAAAATTAAGTCAAGGTCACCAAAATCTAATCAACTCTGAGCGTTCTCGTAGCAATGCTTCTGTGTAAGTTTGGCCAAAATCCATCAATTGATTTACAAGATATTGCGTTGGAAAGACTAATTTCAACATTTTTTATGGACTCGTGACCTTGGAAATTAGGTCAACGTCACCAAAATCTAATCAACTCTGAGCCTCCTCCCAACAATGCTTCTGTGTAAGTTTGGTCAAAATTTATTAATTTGTTTACAAGATATTGCGTTGGAAAGACTAATTTCAACAGTTTTTATGGACTCGTGACCCTGAAAATTAAGCCAAGGTCACCAAAATCTAATCAACTCTGAGCCTCCTCCCAACAATGCTTCTGTGCAAGTTTGGTCAAAATTTATTAATTTGTTTACAAGATACTGCGTTGGAAAGACTAATTTCAACAGTTTTTATGGACTCGTGACCCTGAAAATTAAGTCAAGGTCACCAAAATCTAATCAACTCTGAGCCCCCTCCCAACAATGCTTTTGTGCAAGTTTGGTCAAAATCCATTGTTCAGAAGATATTGCGTCGGAAAACCTAATTTGATCAGTTTTCATGGGCTGGTGACCTTGAAAATGAGGTCACCAAAATCTATTCAACTCTGTCCCCCCTCCCAACCATGTATCTATGCAAGTTTGGTCAAAATCCATCCACTGGTTCAAAAGATATCGCGTCGGAAAGAAGCTACGCGGACGCGTACGCCGACACGTACGCCGACGCCGACGGGATCCGCACCTAAAACAATATGTCCCCCACCTTCGGTTGGGGGGGGGGGGGGGGCATATATATGCTAAACTTTCAGCCAATAGTATATTACAAAGAAAACAAATAAAATTTTAAATGGTTGAGTGGAGAAATAAATGATCAAGACTGGCATCCGAAATTACAATTTAGATCTTGTGTTGTCATTGTAATTATATTTGGCCTTTGATCGGATAAAATTCTTCCGTTTCGGCTCATTTTCTGGCTTTATGTTACATGTGTGAGGTAAAAGTAGGCAAGGATCAGGAAACGGCGCAATCAGAAAGAAATTCCCGCTCCAAAAACCGCTCTTTAAAAGCGAATTCGAGCTCGCTATAAGCCGCGACGCGAGAAAACCGGTCTTCGGGGTTTCCGACCAGGTCTGACACAAACCGGCCTGTACAGTCACAGAAGCAGGCTAGAAGCTTGAAATATTGGCTAAAAGTAGAAGAGGAATTGTACTATCAGAGTAGGGAAAACAAAGGCGCTAATCAGCTGTCACAGTGCAGTTACTTCACAGCCGATATGCGCCTTTGTAACGAAAACAAAGGCGCTGATCAGCTTCGCAGTTACTGCGAAGCTGATCTGCGTCTTTGTTTTCATATAGGCAAAAGTCCGGTTTTCTCATGACGCGGCTCAAATATCTTCCTGGCACACAGAAGCAGGCTAGAAGCTTGAAATAATGGCTATTAGTAGAAGAGGTATTGTACTATCCCAGTAGGGAAAACAAAGGCGCTGATTAGCTGTGCAATTACTTGGCAGCTGATCTGCGCCTTTGTTGTCGCATAGGAAAAAAACATTTTCTTCTAATGAAGCGGCTCATGTAAACTCATTTCTCAAATGTGTTTCAATGTCAGTTGTTTTCTTATGATGCATACAGTTCGATGCCTGACAAGAGATCGTCGCTCAATTGTCAATGAATCTTTCTGTATACACATGTATAAGGATACAAGTAGGTAATGATCAGGAACTAGCACAATCAGAAAGAAATTCCCGCTTTAAAAACCGTGATCGAAATACTAAATTAACACTGAGGTACTCATACTAAAAACATATCGTAAGCCGAGTGAGCAACTTTTTCCCAATAGACGGCTACTCATTTACCCAAACGTAACTAGAATATAAAAACGTTCATAAGTTGCAAACAACACAAAAATGTAACGCCAGAAACATGGCACTCGGCCTATAGTTAAACGATGGTAACAATTTAAGTATTTTACAAGTTTGCAGTGTTAAGCTAGAAAGGCCCAATGTTATGAACATTGCGTGCAGTTTGTATTTCGTTTTGTACATGTACATGCTGTATAGAAAAGAAGAATACGACATGTACATTCAAAGAATAAAAGATCTTGTCGTTCATTTCAAATTGTATTTGTAAATCAATAATTTCAATTGCTTTGTTCAACCCTTTCTTTTCAACCCTATGATATGGGGTAATTATGGAAATAATTCAAAACCCTTCGTTCTATTCAATGAGATTTGTTTTCAATTTGTAATGCTATGGGGTAATTATGGAAATAATTCAAAACCCTTCGTTCTATTCAATGAGATTTGTTTTCAATTTGTAATGCTTTTTGTACCAAAAAAAACTCAGACAAAAACTTACCAGTATTAGCTACATATACATGTAAGTAAAATAATTATCTGATAATTAAGTCGCAATATTAAGGAAAAATAAATCGTAGAACACAAATGATCGCAAATGCATTTCACCACTGTATGTATGTATGTTATAGTGTTCCGCCGCTGACTTATCGGCGCACCTCGTTTTAACCCCGAGTAAGGGTATTACCATCACCAGACCCCAATGATAGAACTACACTGCCCGCCACCAACCATCACCTTAACATATTTACTGTATTCCCATCAATGAGGTTGTCCCTCCCCTTTACATATTTACAACTTGCTACTCGCCACCACTGCACCATTCTACCCAAAGTCCCTCTCCCAGATGCAGTAATGGCGAGGGCTGTCTGAGGTGGAGGAAAGCCAGGACATATCTCGGCATACCCGGAATATGCCTGTGAAACCACCGCGTCCGCCTGGCGACAGCCAGACCACATACATTTCGACGGGTTAATTCATTTTTAATCTGAAAAACATTTGGCCGACAGTGGGGCGCGAACCCGTACGTGGTATGTAGCAAAGCAAAAAATCTCCTCGCTCCTTAAGTACTGAGCTATAGCAGACGCCACTATTTAAATGCATTTTAGATACACATATCTAAATAGGTCAGTATGGAAGATATACTTGTAGGTATTAATTAAGAATCTGAACCTTTTCATGCTTTTGATGTCAGATTTGCTCATATTCCGTCTATCATCAGTCATCTTAACGTTTAATATAAAAATATGGCTCGTTTGTATTGTACTACTATTTTGTAGAAAACGTTTAAAACTGAATCATTGCGCATATGCTTTTCTGCCATGATGATGTACATGTATCATTGGACTGATATTCCATAAATTGAAAGACAATTCAATGAATAAAGTCACCAAGATGCAGTTCCTTGCATTTTGAACAACCAAATCATTTTAGAGATTACATGTACAATGTGTGTTCAGATTAAATCAGAAAGAATGAAATCAAATTAGCCGCCGCATGGGAAAACCAACAATCTGCATAGGCGAAAACAAAGGCGCAGATCAGCTTCGCAGTAACTGCGAAGCTAATCAGCGCCTTTGTTTTCGCTACACGGATAGTACAATTCCTCTACATTCTAAATCCAAAATTTCCAGCCTCTAACTATCTTCTGTGACTGTATAACCCGGTTTGTGTCGGACCTGGTAGGAACCAAAATTGTTGGTTTTCTCACGCACGGGCTCTTGAAATTTTCCCATTTGTGTGTGTTGCACCGCCTACGTGACGTCTTTATTGTTTTAGTTAAGCTTTCGTCCTATGCATCTTTCGCGTGGTTGTGAAAATTCTTACTTATGTACGTGTAAACACATCCAACAAAATAAGAAACGAATGCAGTTATCTTTTTCATGAAGTTCTTTATTATCTGTTAAAATACAATGCATAATTGTCTTATTACTGACCGAATTTCGCTAAAATCGAGTAAACTATGGCATAAATGGGAGGCATGTCTTTGCGCACGTGTGGAACAAATCGATTTTGCCAGAGGTAAGCACATTTGCTGGCGATATGTCAAACTCGTTTCCATTTTACAGTAGACAGGATGGCCCATTTGATTTTCTTTAATCTTCAATGGTCCTTAAAGTACATGTTCCGTATCGACATGCCTGACAAACAAGCATTTGATGATTCTTTTTATATGTACAAACATAAGCGTATGTTTCAGATTTGCATGTACAAACACCGCGTTTTATCAAGCTTTTATCTTTTATTAATACATTCATACACACTAAGAAGATTCATGTTCAGTTTGTAGATACAATGCTTCAATCCGTCATCTTAAAGAACTTCGTCGGGTTCAAAACAAAACAATACGTACAGTTTCCCAAGAATGTAAGTCCCAGTATATTTGTCGGCGAGAATGGTTCTGGAAAATCTTCGTTATTGGAAGGGATACGTCGCTGCCTTACGTCAACCAGGAATACAACAAGGTCGTCGGTATACGACGAGAATAGTCCAAGTTACTTTATATGTCAGTTTGACGTTGGCGAGTGTGACGGCGAGTGTGACGAACAGCTAAAGAGAAATGGCGACACATTGTTTTCCGGAATTATGACACAGCCAGGTAAAAACTATTTAAAGTTTGTATCAACACAATCAGAGCTTCTTATAGATGAGCATACCACTGACGCCGGACATGTAAAACACCGAAGAGTAAACAGTCAAAATTCTTTTGATGAAATTACGCAATGTTTCAGGCAGAAAACACATGAGCTTAAGTATAAAATAATTATAACTGAATGTTTTAAGAAAGACGCCGGGGTTAACAGAGAACTTGCAGATAGTAGCCTGGAGAAAGTGCTAGACATGGTAGAAAAATATGTAGTTATGACATTCCCATTGCGGTCCATAGGACCCTTGCAGTGGAGCAAAAACGACAGAATCGCAGCAAGTAAACGGGAATCAAATCATCTGGAGGCCAGTGAGAGAGCTGAGATTATCAAATATTTCCTTACCAATGAGGAGGAGTTCCATATTGATAAAGAACGTGCATATTTTAAGGATCTAATTGGACGAGATGACATCTCCTTTAGGATTTCAGATTAAAGGGCTGCATTGTTGTATAATCGACAGAAGCAAAACACCCGGTAGATGAATATGCACTTCTGAAGACACCTGAAGGTATTTTGGAAGCAAAATATTTTTCAATCCTAATGTCAAGTAAACTGTATTTGACACTAGTCTTAGAAGAACCAGGCAGAGGTATGCACCCTCAGATGATAGAAAATATGCTTTGGATAATGCGAAAAGAGGAAAATAAGCGAATTGTCCTTACAACGCACAATCCATGCTTTGTACGCTACACAACTGTTCCCCAGCTCATTGTTTTCAAACGGATAAAGCAAACGGACAAACGCAAAAAGTGCTAACTAAAACGATATCGGGTAAGGAAATCGTAAGATTGGCCAAACCGCAGTCAGGCATGAAACGTTTGCGAATCCTTACAAACGACCATTTGTCCGACCTTTTCTTTGCAAAACGAGTTGTGTTTTGTGAAAGGGACTCTGAATGTTTGTTTTTAACGGCACTAAAAGAGCACATCATGAAAACGTCGGTCGGTGTTTTAAATGTACTGAAGCTTATACATGGAAATCCGAAATAGTATACTGTCTCTGCAGATATCTAACTTGAACGGGTGGATGAACGCCTGTTTAATGAACCAGGTATGCAAAACGTTAGATCTAGACCACAGCTTCATCTTCGACAAGGATGCAATTATTGATAAGAATGGCAAAATGAGAGCTCAGTCCTGGTTGAATCCAGAGTATGAAAATATCCAACAGAGATTTAACAATGACGAAAACTGGAAAAACGCGAGAAGAGATTTAATGGCAATGAACGTCTTCGTTTGGAATTATGGCACGATAGAGGACATGTTGATAGCACTTCTTAGGACTGACACATCACGGACTGAATCGGCAAAGAGACCACGATATGATAAGCTGGTAAGCTGGGATGAGAAAACCGGTGTGATACAGAAGTTGGAAAAAGAATATGTCCGTCTTCCGATAAGTAAATGGAAAGAACAAAGACCCGTATACAAGGATTATTCTGATACTGCAGCAGAGAAATTGTTCCTTGCCAAGACGATAAAGCAAGAAAATATCACAGCAAGTGTAGAATTGTTTCTTAATGCATGTGACGATAAAACCGATGATTTAGTGCAGGTCATAGATTTTCTCGTTCCTGGTGGACTTACTCCATCAAACTGACGATCCTATGTCCTCAAAGTCAGATGAGAGTTCCATGAAACTAGGTAGTCAATAATGTGAACCTTTCTACGGGTTTTCCTGAAAGTAGGAAGTCCACAAATTAGCCGTTCCAGGTGAGAACCTATATTCGGGGTCTCGGTATGTAAAATACGCAACGATAGATATTTACTTTAACATTACTGATTGAAGATGGAGTGTTACTCTTCAAACCGCGACGCGAAATCGAATGTCTTCGTTTTCGCATTATGCAAGAAGCCGGTATTTAGCATATAGAGCGCTGATTATATATATATATATATATATATATATATATATAAAAAACAAAAACAAAAAAAAAAAAAAAAAAAAAAAAAAAAAAAACGCTTCGTCCCCGGAAAGTGCGTTACGTGTTATGTGTTTATCTTACCATGTTTGTTTGGAATCTATAAAGCTACTGAGCCGTGCCATCATCTCTGCAGCAATGAACGGTTGTTGTCGTTTGCAAAGTACATACGTATCAGTGTATTGAATAAAAATAATTGTTAGATCCTTTGGAAGCAGTAAAACATTGAAAGCGAGAAGATGGGCCATATTGTACAATTTCGGGTAATGAACTGTAGTCTAAATCAAAGACTTGTATTCCCAAAGGGACCAAATAATCAAAATACTGTTAAGAAGATGATTCTTAACGCACAATATATTTGAAACACTCCAAATATATTCACTGATCCCAAAGGATCAAAAGAAAAATATAATCTGCACTATGGATGAAGATTACAAAACGTACGTGGTTTTCCATTTGGTACGATGTACGAATTCATTTAATGTTTAACAGCTGTCGGCATTGCGTTTTAGACCAGTTAAAATAAAGGATTAAAGACCCCCATTAAATCACGATGTTCCATTTACTATAAGAAATTTGTAGTCAAAATATGTGGACTTATAAATGTATTAAATTGTTGTTGTTCCATCTGTTTTACAATATTTACATGTTTTCTGTTTGTTGTTCAAACAATACACTTTCAGTGTAGAACTACGTCACAGATTCGATATACGCACACCCGGAGAACATATCCATGAAAAGCATAGCCCTTGAATCCCAAAAAGTGAAATTAAGTATTACAGGGGTATATAGTTCTCGAACGATCGTAGTACTAGAGGTACGTCACAGATTTACCGTTATACATGTACTGATTAAATGAACGTATTTGACCAATAGGAACAGGCGTGGCATTCTTATTAATAACGATAAATATGAGCAAAAGTCTAATTCTTATGGTGTTTACATTTCGCAACTTATTAGGTTTGCTAGAGTCTGCAATCATGTTACATACTTCAACGCTCGAAATAAATGTTTAACGGCAAAACTTCTCCAACAGGGCTATCGGTATCATAAACTTCGAAAAACCTTTTCTAAATTTTATCGTAGACACTATGAATTGATTTCCAAATATAATGTTGGATTAAAGACGCTTTTAAGTGAGGGCCTTTCGGAACCTGAATTTTATGGTGACTTAGTTTACAAATTTAAGAAACTTATAGGAATTAATGATTTTTCTTTTCAGTTCAGAAAAATCATAACACGTTACAGACGTATAGGTTATAACTTGAATGTTATGCGACAGTCTGCATGCTTAGTTTTTAACCCAATCATGGTTGATAACTATGCTGCCTTCTTTAATTGCACGCCGGTGGGTCGGGCGTCAGACTCTATGATGGTCCCGATTTAAAGCTATTCATTTTAGTTCGTTGGGGCCGGAGCTTCTTGTCTGTTGCTTGGCCTACCGGGGTCCAACTGGTGTTTTTCTTTTGCTCCGGAGTTAGTAGGTTATTCGGCGCCCAGGGATCTCCATCGTCGGGCAGCTTACTCAATTTGTGAGTCATTGTTTTTGATTCATCAGGATGCTTATCATGATTTATTTGTTTGTTCTTGATGATTCATTGACTAGTTAGAGATTCACCACGAGGACCGAAGAACTTACTAAATGTTATGAACCACTGCAGAAGCTGAGGGTGAGGTTAGGATCCTGTAAAACCGGTTTAAGCCCGCCAGTAACTTTGTGTTACTGATCGTTCCAAGGCGATACTTCTGTGGTGGTTCTTTTTGTTTTATGTCTTGGCGTTTAAATTTTTTTATGCTGTTGGCGCCTTATGTATGTTTTCATATTTTTAATTAAGTTAAGGTAACTGAGTGACCACCTATTGGGAAAATAGCTGCTCATTCGGCTTACGATATGTTTCATGGTATAAGTGCCTGATTGTTAGTTTGGTTTTTTCCCACCTCGGTTTTTGGAGTGGGAATCTCTTTCTGATTGCGCCTTTTCCTGATCTTTGCCTACTTGTACCTTTTTTCCGATCGTCCGGGAGCTATACCTGTTTTTCTTATTTTGATCCAAAACATAGATGGTGGTACTTATTTTGATCCAAAACATAGATGGTGGTAACTCGTTAGAACCCCCCCCCCCCTCAACAAGGCGGTTCTAACGTGTATCCACACTTAATGTTTTGAATAACAATATTAAAAATCTCACAATTTTGTCGAAGAAATTCTCAATTTTTGCTTATGAAAAAAATTCTTTGCATATAGCATGGACAAGGTTTCGAAATGTATCTGAATGAAACAAATCTTCAAAAGGAAAAAGCGTGACATTTAAATATTTTGCGATCCATCTGTTACGTTAATCTACGCTGAAAGTGCTTCATTTTATAGTGCAAATACTTTGACCGTGTCGGCTTACCTCTAGCATAAATATGTATTTGTTGATCGGACTGCTTCAAATAAGAATGTATTGAAAAATACGACTTTTTGGAGGAAAACAATATATGACCACGTACTTAACATGGCAATGGAAAAATGTTTAACATAAATAGACACCCCTTTTCGTGTGTTTACAAAACTTTATCATGTGAGGTCAAAGTATTTGCACTTTGCTTTTCAATATTGTGACTTGTCCTGATCTTTTTTTTTTTTTTTTTTTTTTTTTTTTTTTCAAATATTGGCCTGATTTGTTTTTGTCAAAATGATTGCCTGATCTCTTTAAGTCCAAATAAACACTTGTATTCGTGTCGGGACAGTGCCTCATTTAAATGGCTTTGCTACCCACATAGCATCCGAAATAGGCTACAACCGACAGTGTGAAAGCAATATATAATGCAGTTTCTTTGTTTTGTGATGCTTAGTCATATTTTCATATACCGTATGCGTTCTAATTTAGCGCACAGTGCGCTTAACGTTTCAAAACTAGAATGTGTTTTTTATGTGAAAACTGATGTCTCCCCCCTTTCTACGTACATGTCCAAAATATGCAAGCAAGTGTTATAGTTATTGTGCATCACATATCCTGTCATTCTGTTTTATAAGTGTACCAAGTTTCATTGAAATATCTCTTACGTTTTTCAAGTTATAGAGGGGGCACGAAAAATAATCAAAGGGAAATAACTCCAAAGATATGAAAGCAAAAGTAATGATTCTTGTGCATCATGCTTTATAAGTGTACCATGTTTCATTGAAAAATCTCTAATGGTTTTTGAGTTATAGAGCAGATACGAAATTGAATGAAAAACTTTCAAAGGGAAATAACTCCAAAGATATGCAAGCAAGAGTTATGGTTCTTTAGCATGACGCATCATCTCATCGTGCTTTATAAGTGTACCAAGTTTCATTGAAATATTTCTTATGGTTTTCAAATTATAGAGTGGACATGAAATTGTATGGAAAAATAATCAAAGGGAAATAACTCCAAAGATATGAAAGCAAGAGTTATAATTCTTTTGCATGACACATCGTCTCATCATGCTTTATAAGTGTACCAAGTTTCACTGAAATTTCTCTTACGGTTTTCAAGTTATAGAGTGGACACGAAATTGTATGGAAAATAATCAAAGGGAAATTACTCCAAAGATATGCAAGCAAGAGTTATGGTTCTTTAGCATGACACGTAATCTCATCATGCTTTATAAGTGTACCAAGTTTCATTTTCGAGTTATAAAGCGGACACGAAATTGTATGGAAAATAATCAAAGGGAAATAACTCATACAATACTCAAGCCAGAGTTATGTTTTTTGTGCATGACACATCGTCTGATCACGCTCAGTAAGTGTACCAAGTTTTATTGAAAGATCTTAAACGGTTTTCAAGTTATACAGCGGACACGACATTGTATCGAAAATAATCAAAGGAAATAACTCCAAAAATACTCAAGCTAGAGTTATGGTTCTTATGCATGACACATCGTCTTGTCGTGGTTTACAAGTGTACCAAGTTTCATTGAAAAATCTGAAACGGTTTTCAAGTTATAGAGCGGACACGATTTGTGACGGACAGACGGACGGACGGACGGACAGACAGACAGACGGACGGACAGACGCACGGGGAAAAACAATATGTCTCCCGACCCTGTCGGGGGGAGACATAATAACTAAAAGTCAAGGCAAGAAAATATCATTCTAATAAGCGCACACTAGGAACGAAAACAACACAGCAAAATGCTAACATAATTATGTCAAATCTATCAATGGTGATGTCATTTAATTGTTCAAAGTGTTGCAAAATAGTTCTTGATCATTTAGGGTTAAGCGATAAGGCGCCTAATGTGGTATAAATGTATAAAATTGATGTAAAATACAAGTACCAGTATGCTATCCGAGCAGTGTGCGCTTATGCACATGTTTTTCGGAAACGACCGGGGTGTGCGCTTATTGGAGCATGTGCGCTTATTAGAACGAATACGGTATTAATTTATATCATATACAATAAATTTACATACTTTTTATTTATCAATGTTATGTATTATTAGAAAACTTTTTTTTTTATTTACATGTATATTATAATTTAATCATA
The DNA here is from genome assembly GCA_964017185.1 of Rugalucina vietnamica. Taxonomy (NCBI): domain Eukaryota; kingdom Metazoa; phylum Mollusca; class Bivalvia; order Lucinida; family Lucinidae; genus Rugalucina; species Rugalucina vietnamica. The sequence continues at coordinate 56,870,422 of OZ024875.1, read as the reverse complement.
GACGTTTTGAATTAGTTAGGTGTTTGCCTTATCATTTCATAAGCCTGAATGAGTCCTATATATTTGGCACTATCAAGTCAAAACAGAATGCATAGAAATTGATACAATCAGGTGTACAATCCCAACCCAGACAAAGCCAAAATGTTCACAATGGTCAGAAACTGGTTTATACACTCCTCATGGAAACTCATATATGGGGAATGATTAACCCAACATCATACGAGGCACATATATTTGAAATTGTAGCAGTAAATCAATAATAATGTCAATAGCTCTGTTCGTTAAATGAAATACGCTGAACAAAATCTTATCAGTATTATTAGCTACATACATGTCTATGTAGATTATTTGAAAATTAAATATTTGAACAAAGGATAGATCGTAGTTCAAAAGTGCATTTGGATAAATATAAAGATAAAAATACGAGTAGGTCAGTATGGAAGATATAGATACAGTCATGTATTGATAAGGAATCTTTTATGTATGATTTTCGAACATTCGTTTTAGGGTATCCTAGAGCATGAAATTGAAACATTGTGCTTATACTTCTGGCCAAGATGATGCACATTTATTATTGGACTATATTTAATCTAAAACTGTTTTTGATTCAGTTTTACGGTGAAAACATTCAAAGGGAGATAATATGAGTCATATTGCACAAAATCAGGTAACGAACCCTCATCACCGGCAACGAATGCAAAACAATTGCGTTGCGATTTCGAGGATTTAGGCAGAACGTTGTCTAAAGAGACTAATTCCTAACGAGGTCCGATAAGTTGATTGGTAAAAATGTCTAGAATATGTTTCAAAACGTGTAAGTTTTGAATTCTCTAAATATTCAAACAGATCTCAAAGGATCGAAAGAAAAATTGTAATCTGCACTATAGGAAGGTACAAGTAGGCAAAGATCAGGAAAAGGCGCAATCAGAAAAAGATTCCCACTCCAAAAACCGAGGTGGGAAAAAACCAAACCAACAATCAGGTACTTATACCATGAAACATATCGTAAGCCGAATGAGCAGCTATTTTCCCAATAGGTGGCCACTCAGTTACCTTAACTTAACTAAAATTATGAAAACACACATAAGGCGCCAACAGCACAAAAAAGTTTTTAAACACCAAGACATAAAACAAAAAGAACCACCACAGAAGTATCGACTTGGAACGATCAGTAACACAAAGTTACTGGCGGGCTTAAACCGGTTTTACATGGCCATAACCTCACCCTCAGCTTCTGCAGTGGTTCATAACATTTAGTTAGTTATTCGGTCTTTTAGGGCTGCCACACGGCACAAGACCAGCTGCAGTAATAGCAAACAAAATATAAAGATTCTTTGGTAGCAGTTAAAACATTCAAAGGGAGCTAATATGATTCAAAATGCACAATTTCAGATAATGAACCCTCATCATTTACCCTTATGAACCGGCAACGAAAGCCAGACAACTTTGATGCCATTTAGAGAATTAAAGCAGGGGGTGTCTAAATAAAAGACTTATTCCTAAATGATGTCTAATAAGTAAAAAATGTTTAGAATATGTCTCTAAACGTGTAATCGGCACTATGGATGAAACTGTATACATGTATATCATCTCAACATTTGGCTTAGATTCAACGCAAAAAGCAAAACTATTTGGTTTGTGGTTCCCGGGATATTACATGAACTGTAAGACAAGTCAATTATAATAATAAAAATCACACGGTGCATTCTCAAGCATTTCGAAAAACAAAATCTTTGAAGAGATTATGTGTGTTCAGTGTGCTCAATCTTCGCATTTGCGTATGTTTCATGGTTAACACGACACCTATCTTTTTTAAGTTATTATGTCGTCCTGTGCAGCTTAATAAATGGTCGTGATAATTTCTTATCCGGTAGATAGATGCATGTGTAATTATATCCAACAAAATAAGGAACGCATACAGTTAAATGTTCAATTAAATTCTTCATAAACTGTTAAAATGCAATGCGTCATAAAATTTTGCTCGAACGCGAGTAAGGCAAAAATGGGAGGCGTGTCGAAAATTCGATTTTGTAAGAGGTGAGCACGTTTGCGGGCGATTTGTAAAAGGGACTGTCCTCAATAAATTCCGACTTCTCGTGCTTCTCATTGGCAGTTTCAAACACGATATGTTTGTATTTTGCATTATTAAACAAACATTGTGTTTATCAAACGTTTTTTTTTTTTTCCTTTTTTTATCTACAGTTATCTATACATTTATCCATACTAAGAAGATCCATATTTTTTTTTGTAGATACAATGCTACGATCCGTTATCTTAGAGAACTTCGTCGGTTTCAAAACAAAACAATGCGTACGATTTCCCGAAAATGAAAGTCCCAGTATATTTGTCGGCGAGAATAGTTCTGGAAAATCATCGTTATTGGAAGGGATACGTCGCTGCCTTACGTCAACCAGGAGCACTACAAGGTCGTCGGCATACGATGATGGAAGTCCAAGTTACTTTATATGTCACTATGACATCCGCAAGTGCGACGAGTCCCTAAAGCGAAATGGCGACACCTTGTTTTCCGGAATTACAACAGCTATAAAAGAAAATGATAAAAGGTATTTAAAGTTTGTATCAACACAATCTGAGCTTCTTATAGATGAGCATACCGCTGATGCCGGACATGTACACCACCGAAGAGTAAACAATCCAAATTGTTTTGATGAAATAAAGAAATGTTTTTGGGATGAAACACATTTCCTTACGAATGAGATAATAACTGAATGTTTTACCACAGATACCGAGGTTGGTGAAGTTACAGATAATAGCCTGGAGGAAGTGCTAGAAATGTTAGAAAAGTACATTGCTATGACGCTTCCATTACGGTCCATAGGACCCTTACAGTGGAGCAAAAGCGACAGAATCGCACCGAGTGAACGAGAAAAAAATTATTTGGAGGCCAGTAATAGAGCTGAAATTATCAAATATTTCCTTACCAATGAGGATGAGTTCGATATTGATAAGGAACATGCATATTTTACTGATCTAACTAGACAAGGTGATATAGCGTTTAAGTTATCACAGGACAAGAACCGCATCGTTGTAGAATCGAAAGAAGCTAAACTCCCGGGAGGCGAATATGCATTCCTGAAGACACCTGAAGGTATTTTGGAAGCAAAGTATTTTTCAATCCTAATGTCAAGTAAACTATGTCTGACGATAGTCTTAGAAGAACCAGACAGAGGGATGCACCCTCAGATGATAGAACGAATGTTATGGATAATGCAAAAAGAGGAAGATAAGCAAATTGTCCTTACAACGCACAATCCATGCTTTGTACGCTACACAACTGTTCCCCAGCTCATTGTTTTCAAACGGATAAAACAAACAGACAAAAACGAAAAAGTACAAACTAAAGCGATATCAGGCAAGGAAGTCGTAAAATTGGCAAGACCGCAGTCTGGCATGAAACGTTTGAGAATTCTAACAAAAGATCATTTGTCCGACCTGTTCTTTGCTGAACGAGTTGTGTTTTGTGAAGGGGACTCTGAATGTTTGTTTTTAACGGCACTAAAAGAGCACATTATGAAAACGTCGGTCGGTGTTTTAAATGTACTGAAGCTTATACATGGAAATCCGAATACTCAGCAGTTAGACGACGGTGCAGCAAATCTTCAAAATAGTATACTGTCTCTGCAGATATCTAACTTGAACGGGTGGATGAACGCTTGTTTAATGAACCAGGTATGCAAAACGTTAGATCTAGACCATAGCTTCATCTTCGACAAGGATGCAATTATTGATAAGAATGGAAAAATGAGAGCTCAGTCCTGGTTGAATCCAGAGTATGAAAATATCCAACAGAGATTTAACAATGACGAAAACTGGGAAAACGCGAGAAGAGATTTAAGGGCAATGAACGTCTTCGTTTGGAATTATGGCACGATAGAGGACATGTTGATAGCACTTCTTAGGACTGACACATCACGGACTGAATCGGCAAAGAGACCACGATATGATAAGCTGGTATGCTGGGATGAGAAAACCGGTGTGATACAAAAGTTGGAAAAAGAAAATGTCCGTCTTCCAATAAGTAAATGGAAAGAACAAAGACCCGTGTACATGGATTATTCTAATACAGCAGCAGAGAAATTGTTCCTTGCCAAGACGATAAAGCAAGAAAATGTCACAGCAAGTGTGGAATTGTTTCTTAATGCATGTGACGATAGAACTGATGATTTAGTGCAGCTCATAGAATTTCTAGTTCCTGGTGGACTTGCTCCGTCAACAATAAACGATCCTATACCATCAACTTCAGGTGAGTGTTTCATGGAACTCGGTAGTCAAAAATGAGCCATGTCACGAGAACGCGTGTGTTCGGGCTTTCCAACAAGATCCGACACAAATTGGTGGGTGCAGTCACAGAAGAAGCATAGAATCGTGACATTCCATATTTAAAAGAGAAGAGTGATTTTCTATCGTTGAATCGAAACCGAAAGCGTCTTCGATTTGTCATTAATCACATGCATTGGTCCAATTTTCAAGGCTAATTATACTGTGAAAGTGTGTTATGTGTGATATGTTATCTTATCATGATGTTTAGAACAACTGAATGCTATCGAGTCGTGCGATATACATTTATTCCACGGCAACAAATAACTGTTAGCATACAGACGAGTGTAGTAAAAACCTATTCTTGCATCGATGTTTGAACATGGGCCCTGACTTGAATCCATCGACGTCCTTGGTCAATGCGACGTGACGTCACTGTGTTCCGTTGAAACAAAATGGAGGACGCTGAAGAAGCTCCTCGGTTTTCGTTTTTTACGTTGTTAATGTTATATATCGGAGATTTTAAATAAATAAGTATAAAAATGCAAGAATAGCAATCAACCATGTGTAGTTTCATTGTCGTACGTTCGCTGGATCACTCAAAAGGGGTTTGAATACGCGGCGTTTGAACACTGATGAACCCCTAAAAAATGTTTTTGATCATGAACGTTTTCCATCTAATACGATGTACAAAGGAGTGTTGACCATTTCTATTTAAAAATGCCTATGATTTTTGGAAAACAAAAAACTGGCCGTCTGTCTTCTTATGCACATATTAAGTTCCCTGACTAAGGCACTATTGGATAACAGAATTTGTATTCCATGTTTCATGCCAAAGGATCTGATTTTTGGGCCAGAACAATCAACTTTTGTATGAAATATATAGTAATCAGGAAAATGTTTTATAGAGTATTGTTCCCCCCTGAGAACCAACAAAAGCTTTTGCATGTGTATGTGTTGCCATGTACTGCACAATATGTGAAAGTGGCGTGTTGGTTCTTTGGGGGGAACGATACTCTAGAGCCCAAAAACCAGAGCCCAAATGTCATAAACAGTTATAGCTACTCATTCAAGCAAGGCTAACATATATGATGTAATGGAAAATGACATAGTATGAAATTGTAATGATATGCACTATTAGCGATATTATTAACTTGAAACTGAATGCTGCTAAATCAACTTTTATCATTTGGACAACAGACATTAATGGTTCCCATCATTTTGTGTTGCAACATTTTGGAGACACACTGTACAAACATTCCTTGTTTTTTGCACGGCCTCTAATCTAAAAAAAATGTATCTTGCTGGCATATGGTACTAAAATGCAGTCCAGTTAATCTACTTTGGTGCATTTGATACTAGAGGTGTTTGAAGATTCATTGTTGAATTGTTGTGATGGGTAGCCGTGTTAGTATAGCAGGTGTATATGTCTGTTATGCTACATTGGCCATGACCAACTAGGAAGAATTTATCTTACATATTTGGCCACAATGATTCAATTTGTACTTGTTTAATGTCAAAATGTCAAAAACAGTTGTTGCAAGAACATACTTATCAAGCTAAATAGAGTTTTGACTTATTAAATAGTTTTTACTGATTCCAGAGTGGAAACTCGACACTTTTTGCTACTTTTAGTGAAAGAGTATATATGGCAATCGATAGAAATGTTGTACAGTATACAGGTACCTCCTAAAAAATTTTCTAACAATATTTCATACTGCAATTTTTTTAAACATTTTCGGTGCGTTTTTATATGATTCTTGCATGTTTCTGTCGACTAAATGTTCAAAAATACAAACATGAGTGATAACAATCGTTAGCATGCAAGAAAAAACATTTTTTCTACCTTTTTGTATTCATGAAATTTAGACCCCCAACCCCACTGAAACTTCACTATCTACCAAATGATGACAGAATATGTAAATATCTGAACACATATCCCTTCATAATACATGGAACTATTGTCCTTAGTATAAAAGATCAGCGTCAGGCGCTTAATTACAGTGTTCTATGCCGCTAAAGTATAGGCATATACAGGCCATATAGTCAACGATCCTTAATTTATCAGCTGTTGAGCAATTTGTACATGTAGTTAAATAATGTGGACTTCCGAATATATTGTTGTTGTTTTATCTGCTTTACAATATTTATATGTTTTCTTTTTTGTATAAACAATTCAGAGTAGAACCCACGTCACAGGTTTGATATATATCTGGATGAAGTTAAGAAATTTATTTGAATGGAAAGAGTGCAACATTATTAGAGTGACATCAGAAGCTGTGGATGAGGTAAGGCGCCTCTAAAATCGGTTTGAGCTCCCCACCCCACCCCCAGTAACTTTATATTACTGATCAATTCAAGGCAAGAATGCTGTGCTTCTTTTTGATTTATGTTTTGGTTTGGTAACTGAGTGGCCGCCTAGTTGGATATTGCTGCTCATTCGGCTCACGATGCATTTTAGTATATGTACCTAATTTTCAATTAAGTTTTTTCCCGACTCGGGTTTTGGAATGGGAATTTCTTTCTGATTGCGCTATTTTCTGATCATTGCCTATTTTTACCTTTTAATATTTATAACGATAAATATGTCGTGTCAGTCTAACTGAATGAATTTATCTACATCCAAAAAACAGCTATAGTCGTCTCGGTACAGTGCTTATTGTCCCCCGCCTTTTCGAAGAAAAGCGGAGGGACATAGTTTTTGGCTTTCCGTCATTCCGTCCGTCCGTCTGTCCGTCCGTCTCTCCGTGCGTTCCCATGAGGAGGTACTTACGTGGCTTGGAATCAGCATTTTTGATACTTGAGTGGCAAATAGCTATTATGTGGCTAACCACCTAAGAGATTTAAATGGACTGTTCCAAACAACTAAGGGTGGTAACCCCTAAACATTTGGTGTTCAAGGCTCTTAAAAGTGGATAGAAAAATGTCCAGACTATATAGACGTCCAACACCATGGACAAATTTAATGTGTCTGGCAACATAACTCATGGACTTTTCCATGCACCATGTGGCTTGGTATTATGTGGCTACTGGGTGTCCATACACTATGTGGCTTGGAATTATGTGGCTACTGGGTCTCTCGTGCGTCCTTCCGTCCTTCCGCCCTTCCGTCTTTCCGTCCCTCTATAGAAGTACAGATGTACCTTGTGTGCGCAACTCCTCCTACAGTTTTACTCCGATTCTTTTGAAACTTTACAGATGTTTTAACCATTCTTTGAAGATATGCATGTGGTTTGGATATAATCCTCAGATTAATTTTTTACACTTTTTTCGCAATTTGAACTTAGTCATTTTTCGAGCATTTTCACAATAAAAGTGAATGGACAGTGGGTACCTTGTGTGCGCAACTCCTCCTAAAGTTTTATTCTGATTGTTTTGAAACTTTACAGATGTCTTAACCAGGCTTTGAAGATATGCATGTAGTTTGGATATGATACTCAGATTATTTTTTATTACTTTTGTTCGCAATTTGAACTTAGTCATTTTTCAGTCATTTTGACAATGAAAGTGAATGGACAAGGTGTACCTTGTGTGCACAACTCCTCCTACAATTTTATTCTGATTCTTTTGAAACTTTATAGATGTCTTTATAATGCTTCGAAGATACGCATATGGTTTGCATATAATCCTCAGTTTAATTTTTATCACTTTTTCGCATTTTTGAACTTAGTCGTTTTTTGGGCATTTACACTTAGAAAGTTGTGGCTTCTCAGACTATATTTGTCTAACTAAACAATCAAGGCGGGGGACATAAATTCTTTGAATTTGCTTGTCTTTTTATGAGATTACTACCCAACATGCTATCCGAAATAGGCTACAACTGACAGGGTGAAAGCAAATATATAATTTGTTGTTGTTCTTTTTTGTCATTTTATGTGATGCTTATGTCATCGCTTCATGTTTTTAATCATACCATTGATAATCAATTGACATGTTTTATTTACCCATGCCATAAATAATTAGAATGCGTTTTTCTTTATTTATATCATAATTTATTCATAGAAGTTTTGAATTAGATAGGTCTTTGCCTTATCATTTCACTAGCCTGAATGAGTTCTATGTGACACTATCAAGATAGAATGAATAGGATGGATACAATCAAATGTACAATCCCAACCCAGACCAAAGCCAAAATGAACACAATGATCAGGAAATGTTTAAACTTATATTAGGAGTGACTAAAGCACCATGCAAGGTACAATGCAAGGTACAGAAGGAAATTGCCAAACGGAAGTAAGGTATTAATACTAAAGGTGGCTACCTTTTGTGAATCCTCCTTAGATAAAGATGTAGTTGACATTGTCTAGGTCCTGAGGTGAGTTATGACCAGAGAACGACGTTGTCAGAACCAATGCCTCGCTTTAAGCCGAAGGTGAGAAAAAGTCAGATAGGAATATTCTCTATGAAATAAAATTAAAACTGAGATCCTTTCAGAGCAGTGAACATATTAATAAGAAAGGGGATGGGCCATACCGCGGTTTCGACTATTAAAGTCTCGTCAGTGACCCTTTAGAATTTGGCAACATGGAGCCAAAGAGAATAACTGAAATTTTGCAACTTTCAACAGGGTAGTCGATACAAAGACTAGTATTATCTAAATGAGACCAAATATATTAAACATTGGTTAAAAATGAACTTAACCGATTATAAATTTCTGATTTCTCCAAATATCCTCGCTGATCTCAAAGGACCAAAAGGAAAATATAACCTGCACTATGGATGATGTACGGGGAGACTTTTTAGGAAAACAGCTATTTAAGAAACCAGAAAATTATTGTCGGTTTAAATACGTTTTCTAACAAACATTTAATGTATTTGGCCCCATTTGGATAATACCAGTCTTTGTTTCGACTTCTCTGTTGAAAGGTGCAAAATAACTGTAATTCTCTTTGGCTCCATGTTGTCACATCTTAAGGGCCAATGACGAGGCATAAGCAGCCGAAATCATGGTTTGACCAACCCCCTTTCTCATTAATCTGTTCATTGCTCTTATATAGTTTATTTACGACCTTGACTGGCATAAACCACTTGAAGCAAATGCCTGCAAGGTAAACTGATAAGGTTATTGCAGAAAAAGAAAAGACAGAACCGATTCTACTTATTTAAAGGTCGAGATGAGCGATAGCGTAAACAGAAGCCTTGTAAACTGAAACATTTATCAGATTTAAGAACTGAACACTTTCAACGCTATCAGCGTTTTATCTTCTAGTAATGGTACAAATGGGTGAGGGATCTAGAAGGTCAGTGTGGGCGTCACTGTGGGCTAGTGACGCCTACATGCTGGCTTCCTTCGGATACAAGTGCAGTGTGAAAAACCTCCATTGTGTATTGGTAAGCATTTCACTTTGTATTCAGGGGCCGTGGGTTCAATGCGGAGCCACTGCAGCCTTCCGCGCAATTTTCTGTATGCCATATCTCGATATGACATAATTTCTTAGTAGTTCGTAAAAGCCTGACACAGCATCATAACGTCACTTTTTAGTTTGGAAATAAAATAATCAATGGTGTGAAATATCAAGCACAATTATATAAATATATGCAGATGCAAACAAGTTTTACAAATCTTACAATATTGGGTGACCGGATTTTTGACCGGATTATACTTTGACCGTGTCGGCTTACCTCTGACATTGATTTGTATTTGTTCATCGGACTGCTTCAAATAAGAATGTATTGAAGTTAACTACTCTATGATGGAAAGCAATATATGACCACGTGCTTGACATGGCACTGGAAAAAAGTGTAAAAATTTGGCTCCCCTTTTGGTGTGTATACAAAACTTTATCATACGAGGTCAACTGGTAAGGTCAAAGTATGTGTACTTGACGTTTTACTATTGTGACTTGGCCTGATCTGTTTATGTCCAAATAAACAGTCGTATTCGTGTGGAGATAGTGCCTCATTTTAATGGTTTTCCTACCCAACATGGCATCCAAAGTATGCTACAACCGAGAGAGTGAAAGCAAATATGTAATACATATTTTCTGTGTTTTGTGATGCTTAGTCGTATTTTCAATTTCATATATTTATTTATATCATAGACAAAATCTTGACATAATTTTTATTTATCCATGTCATGTATTATTAGAAACCGTTTTTTCCTTATTTATATTATAATTTAATCATAGACATTTTGAATTAGTTAAGCGTTTGCCTTATCATTTCATTAGTCTGAATAAGTTCTATATATTTGGCACTATCAATTAAAAAAAGAATGCACAGAAATTGATACAATCAAGTGTACAATCCCAACCCAGACAAACCAAAATGAACACAATGATCAGGAAATGGTTCAAATACTTCTCGCTGAATGAGGTACAAGTTGGCAATGATCAGGAAATGGCACAATCAGAAAGGAATTTTCACTCCAAAAACCGAGTTGGGAGCAAAATTAAAATGACAATTAGGTACTTATACTTAGAAAACATACGAGGGGAAAGCAAAATGTTCGTGGACTTTGTCAATAAAATCAAAAGGATCGATGCGATTTCTCTGAAATTGCCGTATGTTTGCGATCAATTCCATACAAACAAGCATAGAAAGTTTCAGACAAATCGCTTGATAAACATCATTTCTATAGCAATTTGTTTGATGCGTGTTAGCGCTACCCGGAGCACGCCAAAACGTTCATGTGGAAAAAGTCTCCTCAGCGCGTCTTATCGTATTATCAGCTTAGGGGATTAGTGGTACAGGTAAATCATCTTCGGTTCTTTCCGGTGATTTACGATTTACTTGGCGCCTCTGTCCGTAAAATTACCTGTGTAACTTTAGCCCGAGGGCAACCATAAAATTTGATCATAAATTGTCTTAAAAATTTATGAACTCAAAATTTCGACTATGAAATAATATGAAAATATAAGAAATACAAAATGTGTGGCTTTGATGACGGTAAAAAACGTCGCGGTTAAACTCATGGACCAGTTTGTACTGTAAGCATTCAGTTGTATTATTTTTATTTAATTATTTATTCATGTATTTATTTATTTAATTATTTATTGCTTCCTCAAAATAAGTGCTATGAGTACATGATATATGTTACATATTAAATGTAAGCATTACGAAAACACGCCAATGTAATATACAGATTTTTCCCAAATTGTAAAAGTAGAAATTATTTGATATTATTCTTATTATTGCTCAAAACATATATTGTGGGCACATATTAGAACCACCTCGCAGCCTGATCACTAGCTTAATCTTTATTTCCAATTTTCAAGTATTTATGTATGCGTAGACCGGTTTGCTTTTGAATCCGTCAAACCGCGCTTGGACAAGTTTTTCAAGTGCACAGGCTGATCGACTCCTTGCATTTTCGCAATATTTATATAACAGGTACACCTTCCATTAAAAATGAGCCGCGTCATGCGAAAACCGGAATTAAACTATGCAAAAACAAAGGCTCAGGTCAGCTGTGTAGCAGTTGCCTAGCTGATCAGCGCCATTGTTTTCGCTACACGGGTAATACAATTCCTTATCTTCCTCAATCCGAATTTTCAAGCTTCTTGCCAAATGGTGTAGTACACAAGCCGGTTTGTGTCAGACCTGATCGGAAACCCCCAGTACCGGTTTTCTCACACCGCGGCTCAAATGTGAAATGGTATAGTTTTATAATCCGAGACTGCATGTCATAAAATCAGGCACGCTTTTTAAAAACCATACGCATAGGTCATAGATAAACTGAAACAACATTGATGCGCCACTGATCGTGATCAAAATCGTGTCGCATTTTTTGTGTAATATTGAATGTTTTTTTCATTGAATGTACTAATCTGTTTTGTTTTGTTTTTTTTTTTTTGTTTTTTTTTTGTGTTGTTTAAAAAAAAAATGTTGTAACATACAAGCCGGTTAGTGTCAGACCTGGTCGGAAAACCCCTAATACCGGTTTTCTCACGCCGCGGCTAAAATGTGAAATGGTTAAGGTTTCATAATCCGAGACTGCATGTCATAAAATCAGTCACGCTTTAAATTATACCCTTAGGTCATAGATTAACTAAAACAACATTGATGCGCCACTGAACTATTCAAAATCGTATCGTCAATATCTGCATTTTTGTGTAATATTAATTATAGATCTAGTACTAATCTTTTGATAAAAAAAAAAACAACAACAAAAAACATTTAATGAATTTTTAAAAAGTAAAAAAACAAAAATAATGAATTGATGTATCTTGCGACTTGTGACTGAGAATGAATGAATGAATATGCGATTCCAGAAAACTCAACGGGATGATCTAGACCGTGGCCGAGAGCAGAAATAAAATAAGAAAATAAGAACGAATCAGCGTAAAAAGTAGCAGCACAGTAAAAACAAATCTTAATTTCATTGAAAACAGTGTACAGTTTCAGTGTTTTTCTGCAGCTTTAACGAGAGAGAGAGAGAGAGAGAGAGAGAGAGAGAGATTTGAATGAAGATAATTAAGAATTTTTATGTCGGTTTTTGCTTTGTTCAAACTGGGACACGGAGACGCTATTGTTTGGTCATCAGATTGAGTAAAAAGTGTTACTTAGGTGTGAAATGCAAACTTTAATTGGACCAATTGCAATTACGACAATAATGTTGATGTGCATTCTTACAATGCACAATGCGTTTGTTGTTCAGAGGTGTCACATTCTGTGAGGATATGTAATGTTTATAAAATTTTTCTCAAAAGTTAATCGCGATCATTGTGTAGCATCTTTCATAAATTTTAAATCGATTATCATTCGAGGTGAAAAAAAAAGACTTTTTATTTATTGTTTTTCTTTTGTGTAAATAAGTAATCTCCATGTTAAAGAAAATAAATAAATAAATAAATAAATAAATAAATAAATAACAAGGAAAAGAAGTATTACACCTTTATGCGAAATAGCAGACGCTTATGCACAGGTATTTCGTAATTCTCCGCCCGGTTTACGGGATTTGCCGATAAAACTATTGATTTACGGAAATTAGAAAAAAAAACTCAAAGTAGCTATAAAACACACGCAATTTGTCCACGCCAAATGTCGCTTGATTTTGAAGTTAAGCATGTCTTTAGAAAGATCATTTTCTTCTGATGAATAATCCGAAAGAACAAATTTAGAAAAAAGGTTTTGGAAACGATATATTTGGCATTTAACCAAAGCACCTTTGGTAGATTTTACACTTTTTGTATATCAGATATAAGAAATGATGCGACCAAACAGGACCTTTTTAAATTTTGATTTTGCCCATCCGAAAAATCAAGATATTTGAACGAAACAATATCCATTAAATCAGGAATACATTAAATTACAATATTCCGAAAGAACAAATTTGATATCTGCCGTAATTAAGTTTTAATTAAACATTGAAAGTCAATGTCTTATTCATTTATGTACATTTTTTATCGGCAATAAACTGAATTACAGGTAAGGTATCGGCTCAATATTTCTCCGTATGAACGTCATTTGCCAACGGGGTTTCTGTATACGCTGGCCAAGTCAAAAGTTACTATAAAACATTATTTCTCATTCGACTTCAAGCAAATTTTCATATATTTATTCCCCATCCGTGAAGGATTACAGTAGAAAGTTTAAGGCAAATCGCTAGAAAAAATTAGTTTTTATGACAATTTCTGCGACAGACGCTAGGATTATACAGGGCATGCCATGACGTTAAAGTTGTTCGCGTAGATTTTTGTGCTTCCTTGTTGTTTTTAACAGCTATTTCGTTGTGACTAACACTTTGCACATCATTGAACACTGTTGTATGCTTCAGTTCTGATGTGTCTCTAGCTGTATGTAACAAATCAGACGTTTCTGTAGATTTTATTCGGAAGTCTCGCACAAATTTTATCGATGTGCAAGTTTCCGCCATTTACCAGTAACGTCATTTTTACTAAATTTTTACTCAGACTTGTCTTTCAAAAAGTGTCGCTGTAGCGTTGTCTTTCGAATGCGAGAACTGCAATTTCACATTTCAAGCCGAATTACATCATTATCAATATTTCCATAATTTAAGGAGATTTAGAAATGACATTTTTTAAAATATTTTTGTATTTATAAACACGTAAACAGAGATTTTACGGCGTGCTCCGGGGTAGCAAACCTCACGTGTTTGTCGATGTAATTTGACCAATCAAAAATAAGATTCGACAAATAACATTTTACATGAATGTCGACAATAGACCATTATTACACTTGTGAAAATACGAAAACAATCGGACGTCAATTATAAAAGTTATTAAGAAAGTCCACGAACTTTTTGCTTTCCCCTCGTAATTATCGTAAGCCGAGTGAGAAGCTATTTCCCTAAAGACGACCACTCAATAACCCGAACTTAATAAAAAACGGTTCAAAGAGAACAATTATTAAAACAAATATAACCACAACAGAAGTACCGCATTGGAACGAACACTACTATAAAATTACTGGGGGGAGTGGGCTTAAATCGATTTTACAGAGCCCTTACCTCATCCTCATCTTCTGCAGTGGTTCACAAAACTTAGGTATTCGGTCTTTGCGGATTAGATTCGAGTAATTGCGTTTTTTTTTTTTTTTTTTCATCCGTGCCTGTGGCTCTTCCGGGCACTGTCAATCAAACACGTACAGGTACGTACATAACTGATATGATACGAATCTTTTCTGACAGGACGGACAAATACGGAAGCCCTATCCGCAGCGTCCGCAGCGAACGTAAGTGCTAGTGTGAGCTAGGCATAAGCAAGGGGTAAAGAAAAAAACGTGTGTTTAAAGTGGAGCAATTATCAGATTCTTTCAACGCTATCAGCATTTCTATATTCTACTAAATAATGAGGCACTAATGCTTAGAAGAAATAATTACAATGGAAACATTGTGATTTTTCAGTTTTAACAACTTCTGAAACTATTTATTTTGAATGTTTCATAGGCACGTACTACGATGTCAATTTTATGTTTTGGGCAATAGTCTCATAAAACTAGACAGGCCTTCCAGACATTACGAAAACTTGCCCATGCAATATACAAAGAATTTTTGAGCTTTAAAAATTGAAAAATTTTAGCTGAAATATTTTGATATTTGTCTTATTTTTGCTCAAAACATAGATTGTGGGTACAAGTTAGAACCGCCTCGGCGAGGCGGTTCTTACGAGTACCCACATTCTATGTTTTGGAGCAAAAATAAGAAAAAATAGGTATACCCCTGCATACCCCAGTTTTACTATATAAAAGTGGGGTTTACTGGGCTATTCATTGCACGGACATGTTTTCCTGATGCATGGTCTTGATGACTAATTAACGGCAGACAAACAAACATTTTAGGTTCTTTTGATTGATGCTTCAACCAAACTTACAAAACTATATGATAGTAAAATATGCGAACCAACGCATATAGGTTTGCGAAACCATGTCCAGAGAAGCAAATTGAACGTTTAGAAAATTTAAATGTACGCGCAATTTGGCGCTTTAAGGGAATTGTGTTTCTGTCAAGGAACTGATTGAACAATATTCAATTACCGAAGTAATTGATTACGTAATTCTCAAAAAACCTTTCGCTCAGCCGTGTAATTTCCTGTACAGACGAAAGTCTCTGACGGTCCTATACATTAAGCCTGGTTTGGTAATTATGTCTCTTCATTAACTGATAAGCCGATTCCTTATTTTGTTAGTTTAATAGTTTATTTAAGTCTCGTGTCGACATATCATATACAGCTACATACATATGAACAATTTAAAAAATATATCGACCCATTCTATACAGAATTACAAGAGACTTTTTTTGCAGATAGGTTTAAAATACACATGTCTTTGCACATACATGTAATAAAATATGAGAATATCTTTTACTGTGATATCTTCAAAAGTGGCTTGTTGTGTGTCGTGAAACACACGCAGCCCCACTGCGGCGCCACCACCCCTCCCTACTGTACGGGCAGTCCACACGAGCCAAGGAGGGACAACAGCACCAGGGGGCCGCCCACATCCCACGCCACACAACAAGCTGTTTGATATTTCTTCTGTTGATACATCCTATATAATCAGTTTAAAAATATACATAACCAGGTGACTTAAGACAGGTTTAAAATAAACATCATTGTACATAATAAAACATAAGAGTATATTTCATATCAGTACTTTCAAAAGTTGTTGCCTGTGTGTCATGGGGTCTACACAGCCCCGCCGTAGCGCTGCTGGCTCTCCCTACTGTACGGACAGTCCACACGAGCCAAGGAGAGACAACAGCACCACAGGGGGGCACCCACACCCCATGCCACACAACATACTGCTTAGCGTTTCAACCTAAATCCATACAGTAATCTAATCTTATTCATTATAAGCCTAGAAAGAACAAAACTATGTTGATAATTTTTACCTATGTCCATGCCCGTCGGGTGACACAGATCAAGCTAAGCGGAGACTCATCAGGCAGCATAATGATTAATGCAAAATGTAACCAACAAGCACACCATGACCCACATTGCTTAATAAGAGGCACTCCTGACATTGAGTTACGTGGAGGCACAAAGTGGTTGTCTAAATATTCAATTATATGTAACTACTTGAAGGCTGTACATGTACCACACACGAGCATGCATTCGTAGGCCAGGTGTACATGATAGTGATGCTACGTAGATAAATCTCCCTTTCAAGTGGATCCCAACAATCATATACATGAAATTTTGATTTTGTCATAAGCTGTACAATCAAAATCCCAGTGGACTTTAAAACATCTTTGCGACTTAAAATCTTCTGTACAGGTATACAAATGTATTTAAAATTATGTTTTATACCAAATATTTAAATAAACTCATTTGCTCATGAATTGTGATCTTCTTTGTAAAATAAGAAAACAGGTTTTGGCTAAAATTCTTACCAAATCAATTGTGGAGAACAGAAATTCTAACATATATGTTTCCGAGAGATTTCTAAAATTACTTTTTACTTCATCTGTTTTCATGAATAAAACTGATCTCAAATCTGAGTAAAACGGACAGGTAAATAAAACATGCCTCTCATCTTCAACAGAAGCATTGCATATTGGACAGATTCTTTGATTTACATTTAAACGCTCATATCTCCCAGTCTCAAGGCGTAATGGAGCTACTCCACATCGAAACTTAGCAAGAGCATGTCTGTGTTTTGCAGGCAAAAACAACTCACAGTAAGGTTCAGCTTGATACTTTGACTTAAAAAGACAATATGTCCTTAGCTTATTACCTCCTTGCCCCCTACTTCCTTCTTGATTACGGATTGTACTCAACCAGTCCGCATGATGCCTCTGTTCTAATTTCTCTATTACTTGTTGCAGAAAAGCGGCCTTACTACATGGAAAAGGACCAGACACACAATTATTTAAGTCAAGGCCTGACAAAAGTTCACTCACTCTGAAACACCAGTTTTTACAAGACCTATTTGCTTTCGACTTACTCCATATAAAAATCTGTTTATTCAACCGAGAACTAGGCATAAGCATCATACGGTACCAGTGAGTACAAACCACCTTCCATTGTTTTATACTAGCAGGTTGCCAACCCATTTCTCCAGAGACAGCGGCATTGGGTGTGTACTTCCCTGTACCCATATAAAACCTCATTGCCCTATTCTGCACTGCATTTATACAGGTAAACACCTTATCACCCCATACCGCTGCCCCATAGGCGATCACAGGCCACACCATAGTATCATAAAGTTTCGTAAACACTTTGTAGGGCATGCCACCTAAGGCCTTTGATTTATCGATCAGCAGTCCCAGTGCTCTACTGGCACTTTGTGCCACTGTCCTAGCTGTAATATTGAAATCCAAATTTTCATGTAATAGTAAACCCAAATACATGTACTTGTCAGCAATCTGAAGATTCTCACCACAACAAATAAAGTTGAAATTAGATTTTCTCTGTGCAATAGGCCTGAAATGTACAATATTACTTTTCGAACAATTAACTATCATGTTATTTCGGTCGCACCATTGTGATAAAATATTCAACATATGTTGTAAATCATCTTCATTTTCAGCAAGTAAAACTACATCACCGGCATACAGGAGAATGCTGATCGCTTCATAATTTATAACAATACCTTTACCGACAGCCTGCAATTGTACCGCAAGATCATCAGGGAAAATAGCTGCTCATTCGGCTTACTAAATGTTTTCATGGTATAAGTACCTGATTGTTGGTTTGTTTTTTCCCATCTTGGTTTTTGGAGTGCGAGTCTTTTGTCTGATTGCGCCTTTTCCTGATCTTTGCCTACTTGTACTTTTTTTCTATAAAGAGGTTAAAGAGGATCGGTGACAGTGGGCATCCCTGCCTCAATCCGGTGCTAACAGTGAACCAATCAAAGCACATACCATTGATCCTGACACATGCCGTTATGTTTAAGTACAATGATTTGACAGCCGAAAGCATTCTTCCACTGACACCCACCCTCTGCAATCTCTCCCACAAAATCTTGCGGTCTACATAATCATAAGCCTTCTTAAAGTCTATGAACGCACAATAAGTTGGTAATTCTTGTTTCTATAATACTTGTAAGAGACATTATATGATCTACAGTACTATGCTGTTTACGAAAACCATTCTGGTTATCCAGGATTATATTATGTGTTTCTACCCACTTGGATAATCTTTCATTTAAAACGTGATAATAGAGTTTATACATAGAACTGGCTAATGATATGCCCCTATAGGAGAGCGGGTCCCTAGGGTCGGCTGTGCTGGACTTCGGGATTGGATGAATAATACCTTTTCCCCAATCAGATGGCATGAAACCACTAGTGAAACAGACATTGAAAAGAATGTGTAAAAAGGAAACTGCAGCATCATTTCGCATTATCTCTGAGGGTATCTCATCAAAACCTGGAGACTTGTTTCTCTTAGCATTGTATATTGCTTTTTGGATTTCCAAAATAGAAATATTATCGTCCAACATAGGATTTTCTGCCCCACCACTAGCCTCCGCCATCATACATGTATTATCAGTATCTAATTGTATATCTGTGTGTATTATAGGTCGATTATATAGAGATTGGAAATCTTTTTCCACTTTTGCAAAACATTTCGCCAATTTTTATCAGTACTACCGTCTTCCAGCACTACCTCCATAGGGACACGCTTATCTCTAGCTTGTGAAACACCCACTTTTCCAATAGTTTTCCAAAATTTATGATCATTATTATCCACAGCATTAATAAGATCTGCTTGTATGTTAAACCAATGTATGCGCTTAGCCCTCTGAACTGATCGGTCAAAATCCTTTCTAACTCGGACATATACCGATTTTAAGCTTTTCTTGACGCCACTTGGCAACTTAACCATTCTTTTTCAGCTTTGCAGATATTATTCCACTTCTCTGAGAGAGTCTCACTCCACCATGGCTTCCCCATACGCCTTCTCTTATTAGAACGATTTGACTGATTGATTTTAATACGTTTACTAGTCAACTTTGTCTGCATTTCAGCCTTAATTATATAACATAAGTCACCATATGCGGAGTCAATATCATTCTGGGTACGCATACTTCCTTCCAGCCTATTCATAGTAAAATTAATTTCAAAAATCAAAACTGCACCATCAGTCATAAAAGACTGTGGAATATTAGACAAATCATATTTCTGTTGACATGACTCAGGATACTGATTGACCGACTCCGTATGATCACCCATGCATTCAATAACCCACGTTAAAGGTGAATGATCAGGAATTGATGATGGAGAGAGCCCTCGCTCAACAATTGCTCTATTAACCAATTCTGTAGCTCTAATGACTGCAAACTGTTTGAATGTATATAAGCTATCATGGCTTACAACACAGTAATCCACTACAGCTGAACCCTTACTTGAGACAGAGGTAAAATCATTATGAATAAAATTTCTTCCATTCAACATACAATAATTCGAATTTACCAAAAAATCAATAAAAATATCACCATAAACATTACATGTAAAATCAACCACATCCCTATCAGGAACTTCATTAACGCCTGCTATGTAATATGCGTTTTCGCCACATCTGCTATTAAAGTCTCCGCAGATAAATATTAAGCCATTATCTTGGTACTTATAAATGCCAGACAAAATTGTATCAAAGGATTCATGTACATCAACCTGCCTAGATGAGTTGTTTGGGGGTAGGTAGCAACAACGTGCAAATATTTTAAATTTATAAATTTTGTGCTCCATTTTTATCCACAATATACCTTCATATGAGTCATCAATTATCTCAATGTCATAATCTGACTCAAATTCCTCCCTTATTAAAAACCCAACACCCCCAGACCCACACTTGGCATTCCTATGTAATAATTTTCTGTTGTAACCGTACCAAGTGTAACCATTTACCCTTAGTACTTCACCAGGTGCCAAGTGAGTTTCTGCAAGGCCCAAAATATCAAGTTCTAAGAGTTCGAGACATGTAAACCTCAAATTGTAATTATCGGATTTAGCGTCTGTACTCCACCCGTTTATATTCCAGAAACCTGTTCGGACCTATCTATAATTATGACTCCTTCTGTCCCTACCAAAGTTTAGTCTGTTACCCGAGTCACTAGTATTTTCGCGTCTATCCCCCCTCGTTGTTGCCTGTCTCTACTCTCATCTCTGCGAACTCTCTCACCATCAGTCTGATTACCACGATATCTACGTCCTGGTTCACGTGAACCCGAACGACTGTCACTATGTTGCCTGCGCGATTCTGTATTGCTCGTATTTCTGCGCCTATGTGAATTCTCTGAGTTATTTCGTGACCCAGAGTCTGCTTCTTGTGATTGCGTTGTGACTCGCGAACCTCGCACTGATAATCTTTTATCACCATTATTTATCGCATTGACCAATACCCGGATGTTTGATGAAATCAGCCTCTCCTCTTTGGACTGATCAGGATGAATGAACACATCTTTCATACTATTTGATGTTTTCAAAATTTTCTTAGCCTTAAGCACTTTTTGCCGATCCTCGGCCGAGCTGAATTTGGCAATTACCACCTCCGGAAACTTTCTGTCATCCCCGCTGACTATTCTTTGAGCAGAGACCACCTCCACATCACGAATCTTTAGGTTATCCCTGATTAAGCGATTCACTTTATCGGAAGTATTCTCATCCACTGACTGTGGTAGCTTTCGAATAACCACTTTAAGTGCCCTATCATAGTGAGGCAGGGTTGGTTGAGAATCTGCAACTGAATCCATTCTAACACGAAGCTCGTCCATAGCTGACATGATATCATCACGAGCCTCATCGATACGTTTGTCAGCGTCTTGTCTAATCCGCATCATTTCAGTATTTACCCTTTTGTCTAAGATCTGTGCCATTTTGGCGCTAAGTCGATTCTCTATCGCCATTTCCAGTTTGTCGATCCTTTGATTGAACTGATTATTCACCTGTTTTATCTCATCACTTATTCGTTTACTCAAAGTTTAATTAACCCTGTTTATTTCTGCTGAAATTGCATCCAGCTTTTTCAAGACAATTGACTCATAAACATCTCCGCAAGCCTCCACATTAGCTCTTTGTGGAGTATTACCGTATAGAGATCGCCGAGCCTTGGCTAGTATACGCCCTGTACCAGCCTCCTCCATCTCAGTTGAGGCACTGTCACTGCCACTGTTTCTGACTTTCTTAACCTCACACGGCTCTACACTGCTCATTGATAAGTTTCTTTTCCGATTATTTGTTGATGTTATGTCATTATTCGTATTGTCATTTACTGATTGAAGCGGCTGGCCACTCATTATGCTATCAACGTAGTCCTCGGCATCTCCCGAATCTTTCTTGGTGGTTAAAGCTGTCTTATTGCTATTACAGTTTTCTCGGCACAAGGAGTCCTTTGACAAGCTCCCATCACTATTTGTGATCTCATTACCACCTTTCCCACAACAGGCCGCCATGAATTCCCGGTAACTCGTAACACCCGCTCTACCTGTGTGAATTTTTACCTCGACACCGGTAGCAGTTCGTCACTTGAAATTTCTGAAATTCGCCCAGTTTTTTCTGCTCCCCCACAATATTCGGTCTACAAACGTTTATGTTTGTTCTCGCGACACTTTTAGCACAACTATGACTCAGTTTGTGTTGAGACAGCGGAATGGCATTGATGACGTTATATCGTTTACAACGTCAAATCACATTGATGAAAGTTATGAACATTTATGACGTCAAGGTTGATCATGTGACGTTGCGCATTTCAGATCTATATTCTCATTAAAACGTGGCATCAGAAATGTAAATATTTGTCAATGAATGTTTCTACATATATCATAGGAGTCTATATGCTAACAATTTATCACAATATCCATCAGAAATGTAAATATTTGTCAATGAATGTTTCTACATATATCATAGGAGTCTATATGCTAACAATTTATCACAATATCCATTAATGTACACCACACTGCCTGTCATAGGTTGTATCTGGTAAACAAAATTCAGAAAATGTGAAAATGATCAGGAAAAGCCGCAATCAGAAAGAAATTCATACTCCAAAAACCTAGGTGGGAAAAAAACTAAATTGACAATTAGGTATTAATACTTAGGAAACATGTCATAAGCCGAGTGAGCAGCTTTTTTCCAATAGGCGGCCACTCAGTTACCCGCTAAAACTATGAAAACGCACATTAGGTTCAAACAGCACAAAACGTCGACTCCAAAACTCAAAACAAGTAGAACCACAACAGAAGTATCGCCTTCGAACGATCAGTAATATAAAAGTATTGGGGGCATAAATTGATCTTAAGATATCTGAACTCATTATTGTCCACTTTACAACATCTTCCAGATATTGGCATAGACTTCGACTGGAAAAAGACTTCCTACTACTGCGCAAACCCAAAGATTCATATTAGATACATTGGCCTGTCGGTGTATACAATTTTATTTTGTCATTTAGAAATTACTTAAAAATCTTCAAGTTTTTTTCATGTGCCTGTACATTCTCATTTTTGTAGAAACTGTTAGGAAGCACCGACAACAGTTTTGTTGTGATACGCCTCAATCGCTGTATGGAACAGTGCGTTACGTGACAAAACAAGAACGACATTTTTAATTTTTCTGATGTGACTGGACAATATAATCAGAACATACTGTGTAGCAATTTATCGGTGAGGAAGACGAATTATTTTTGGACTGAAGATCAGGGCAGAATTTCCTTATAATGGTATCTGAGCCATGGTTAGAGAAATGTGTACGGTCATTTTAACGCGAGTATTGTTACAAAGTCTAATTCCCTGATCATTGCCTACTTTTACCTTCATAAAATGAAGACAACGTCCGGACATGACCAAAGCTATTGACTGAGCCGTTAAGCATCAGATTAAACAAACAAGTTTTCTGTGGTCAGCTTAACGCGAAATAGAAAGAAAGTAGACAATAACCGTCGTGTTTTACTCTATAGAAACAATGTGGCCCGGCTTACTGGCCTGTCGACATAACAACTGTTTATCGCGGGAGAAAACAAACAATAACTACGAGCATGGAGTTTGTTTTGTTCAATTTGGGCGTGTAAATACCACGTTATGTACAAATTCATCCCCTCTGGTTAGAGGAACTAATTTAAAATGACTATCGGCCATGTAAAATAACGAATCCTTAAATACTTATTCTTGCATAGATATCTATGCGCATGGCTGTTTGAAGCCGTTTTCGATTGGTCGAAAGCCGTGTTCAAACTGCAAAACCCATGTTCAAATCATGAAATTCACGTGCCGTTTGAACATGGGTTTTGGCCGACGTCATTGGTCAATGCGACGTGACGTCATGTGTTTTGTAGAAACAAAATGGCCGACGTTGAAGAAGCTCCGCGGTTTTCGGTGAGTTTTTACGTTGTTAATGTTATTTTCATGAGATTTTAAGTGGATTAGAGTGAAAATGCAAGAATAGCGATCAACCATGGTTTGTTTCAGTGTTCAAACATTCGCTGGATCACTCGGAAGGTGTTTGAACACGCGGCCTGCGGCCTTGTGTTCAAACACCTTCCTCGTGATCCATCGAATGTTTGAACACTGAAAACCTTGGTTGATCCCTATATTATACTCCAATGACATAAAATGAAAAAAATACCCGGAAAACGGAAAAAGGTTTTGAAATTTGGAAAGAGCATCGGTTCAACACGAATTGTGTTTCTTGGTCAAAAATTATTATCATTTTGTGATGTTGTTAAACGTTAAAAATACTACCCTTAAGCCAGTGCGCAATTGTAGTCCTCAGTGTGCTTGTCATCTGAAAGCACAATTGCATGAAAAGTCTCTTTGATCTGCAAAATCTTCACGACTAGCAAGCAATAATTAATTGAAAACCAAAATTAGTTTTAATGCCAATATTTGGGAGACAAATCACTTAATTGCAAATTCCGCTAGAGGTGTCTTCCAATTGGGTGTTGCAACATATTTGTACCGACCTTGCCAGCAAAGCCAACGTGTAGGCTTAGACCGGGCAATATCACAGGCCGGTAGCGGAAGCGGACGATAGTCACGACACTTGCGATTGTACTGTGGAAGGATCGGTCACTTGCGAATGTACAAATATATGGTGTTACATGTGTTAAGTTATCTCTATATTTCGCATCCTTGGAAGTTTTGACGCTATTTGTCTTCCTTCATCTCAGCACGATTAATATCTGGTGCCAAAACCTTTTACCAGCGTGTGTTTTTTACATCTTTGCACACGCTTTTGCGTGATAAATTACATACACTCAACCAAAGTTCTGAAGGTCACCATATAATTCCCATATAAAAACGCATTTTAGCGTCGTCACCATGTACAACAGAAACATAGTGAAAAGCCATAAATTTGCCAAGTTTGGACATCTGCACTGTCACTTCAATTTGCCATTCAAATACCATGATAGGACGAAAGCCGATCGGAACCATAAGCTATGTTAACTGATGTTTCTGGCTTACATGTATGTATTACGGGCTTGTAAAATACATTACCATGGTACCATTAAAATACATTACCAGAGTCGACGTATGGATATTTTAAAAAGCATGTGTGGTAGCATTTTCACTTTCAAAACCACAGGTCATGCTCATCAGAGTACACCAGAGTGTCCCACGATTTGTTATTGAGGAAAACAAAGGAAAATGGGATTTGCAGGGGTATACCTAATTTTCTTATTTATGATCCAAAACAAACATTGTACTAACGGTTCTAACATGTACCCACAATTCTTTTTTCCAATGAAATTTTCCATTTTTGCTTCTGAAAAACAAATCTCTGTATAGTGCATGGGCAAGTTTTTGTAAAGCAATTGATGTCTTTCTGGGTATCAATCTAAAGGTAAAAGCAGACGATGACCAGGAAACGACGCAATCAGAAAAGAATCCCATTCCAAAAACCGAGGTGGTAAGAAAACTAAATCGACACATACCGTAAGCCGAGTGAGTAGCTATTTCCCAATAGGTCGTCGCTTTGGTGAAAACAACAAAAAAACGTTCAATACCAAAACATAAAACAATTAGACCCACAACAGAGGTATCAAATGCAAACACAGGCGATTCCTTGTGCGTATGCCAATCACATTAAACGTCAACGAATCCGAAGGCAAAACGGAATTAATGGAACTAATTAAACTGTTTGACAACTTTTAAGCTTGAAATAACTTTCTTCCTTTAAACATGAATTGCGTCGCTTGATCTATAATTATTGTTTCGTTGTTATGACGTTAAACGTTAAAAATGATAATACCCTTAAGCTGTGTGCAAATGAATTCCTTTGTGTGTTTGTCATCTGAAAACTCAAACTGCCTTTATACTCTTTGAGATCTGCAAAACAAACACGTTTTGCATCGCCAATTTATTTAAATAATATAATTTGTTTCAAATTTGTTTTAAATGTTAGGAAGTAAAGATCGATACCTCTACAATTGAAAGTGTGGATAGGGTGCACGAAGAGTGGTACTTTAATTTATAAACAATCCATTGAACACCGCAACCACCCTAACCACCACACCAAACCACTCAAAAGACATTCCATTTGTTATTTGTAAAAGCCTATTTTTTTTGCTCAACATTCCTATCAATAGGTTTGGTCAAGTAGGGGTATCACCTCCATAGCTGCTTCCTCACTAAAATGTGATGGATAGATGTCTCAAAGTTGTAGAATATATCAGCACCCTAATGAACAGCTTATACATTGAATAGCTTGAAGTAGATACATTTCCTGCTCAAGTTCGAACGTTTCAAGTATCCAAGATATCAGTCGGCTAGCAGCTTTGGCGGTAGGCATGAATCAGCACATTCATAAATCAAAGCAACCGTGACAGTGGGAGCTGGTTCTCGCATTCATTTGTAATACAGGTCAAGAGAAGCGCATTTTGTGCAACATTTGGAATATTTAACTGTAATAAACACAAGAGGGTATTGTGTTTCTGTCAGGGAACTGATTGAACAATATTCAATTACTGAAGTAATTGATTACGTAATTCTCAAAATCGTTTCACTCAGCCGCGTAATTTCCGTTACAGACGGAAATCTCTAGCAGTCTGGATTTAATCTGGTTTGTAATGTTGCCTCTTCATTAACTGATAAACCGAAATCTTGACGGAGGTACCCAAAGTATCAGATACATGTATATATGAGCCGCCGCATGACAAAACCAACAACATGCATAGGCGAAAACAAAGGCGCAGATCAACTGTGCAGTAATTTGGTTTCGCTACGCGGAAAGATCAATTCCTCTTATTCTTAAATCCGAAATTTCAAGCTTCTAGCCTGTTTCTGTGACTGTACAGCTCGGTTTGTGTCGGACCTGTTTTGGAAAAAAAATATTGTTCGTTTTCTCATGACGCGATTCATATGTTGTAATGTTCAATTTATTGGATGGCTTCATAAAGTGTCTGTTGAATCATACCATTGACAGTGCTATTTCTTTGATAATGCCGCTTTACCTCTGGCATTTGCTAGAGGAAGGTAAAGCGGAATGCTAAAAGAAATCGCATTATGTCTGGAGTTTAGTAAACTATATACGGAGAAGTAAAGGAATGCACAAACCATTCATTCGCTGTTTGTTTTGAAAACAAAAAAGAGACCAATAGTGCATATTATAATTATTTTGTAATACATGTTTTTCAATGCATTTCATATGTTGTAATCATGGAAAGACACACAACCCACTGACGCAAATGGCCGAAATAAGTTAATAAAAAATCGCATTACGAAAACTTGCCCATGCAAGTACAGAGATTTTTTTTCAGCTGTATTAAAATTGAAAAATTAACCAGAAAAAAATGATATTTTTAATATTTTTGCTCAAAACATAAATTGTGGGTGCACGTTAGAACCGCCTCGCCGAGTCTATGTTTTGGAAAAAAAATAAGAAAAATAGGTATACTCCTGCATACCCCGGTTTTAATATAAAAAAGTGGGTTTAAGGGGGTATTCATTGCACGGACATGTTTTCCTGATGAGCTATTTAATTGCATTGCTCTTCCTAAACGTGTTAGTCATACAGATCACAGAGAGTTTAAATGCGACTGTGTTTCCAGATGACAAACGCATTGCGGGCAAAAGCTGCACAATGGCTTAAAGCATTTGGATGTTTAAAATCATAACAAAATGATAGTTTTTGAAAAGATCAAACGACGCAATCCATGTACAATCACTAGAAGTCAATTTCAATTTTGAAACTTTAAAACGGCATTGTCAGTTCAATTATTTCTGTTATGCCTTCAGATACATTGATGTTTTATCTCCTCTGCATCGAATCGAATGCCTTTTCTCTTTGACGCTCCATTAGATCACTGCATCCTTTGTTTTCCATTGTCAGTGATTAATCTAGCCCATCCGATAAACATATTTGTGTGTGTGTGTGTGTGTGTGTGTGTGTGTGTGTGTGTGTATGTGTGTGTGTCCAAATAGTAGGATAATACATTAAAATTACTATCGACAAGCATGTAGCTATCTCTTGCACTACAGCTCGTGTTGTTAGCTTTGTTTGTTTATCCATACCTGTCAGAAAATTGTTCTACAATGCCTACATTCTTCCGCAGCTTGACTACTGTTGCACTATATGGGGCAATGCAAAAGAAGAGCTTATGGAAACTGTCACAAAGTTCCAGAAGCGAGCTGCAAGATGTATTCTAGACAAAGATACTGACACTCCATCGGAGGAAATGTTTTTAGAACTAAAATGGGTGAAATTTCCAGAGCGAGTCATACACCAGAAAGCCATCCTGATGTTTAAAATCAGTAACAACTTGGCTCCCAATATTTACAAGATTTATTCACACATACAACAGATATACACCAAAGAGCACTAAGGTCCACATCCAATAATCTCTTGTATGTACCAAAACCCAAAGTGGAGCTATACAGAAACTCACTTTCATATTCCGGATCTAAAATTTGGAACTCTATTCCAGAAAATATTAAGCAGAGTGATTCAGTTACTCTCTTCAAAAAGAGGTATCTGGAATGGCTTCGCACACAAAATGATCATTAAGGCCTTTCTTGCACATGAATTTTATGTATGTATATGTTAAATTATTGTTTGTACCATTGTGTATATATGTTTGTTGAATAGAGGACCTCAGGGAAGATTGGACTTGTCCAACTGAGCTTCCTCTTTAAATCAAGTCATTATTATTATTATTATTATTATTATTTGTTTGGGTGATTGCTTTTCTTCTAAACTCGGATGAGATTTTGGACGACCAGTAAGCCGCGTCATAGTCATCATTTAATACTCCTAAATAATTCAGCTTTCTGACCGATAAATTGCTATACAATATGGTCTGATTATGTTGTCCAGCCACATCAGAAAATTAAAGATGTCGCTCTGTTTTTGTCACGTAACGCACTGTTCCATGCGACCATTAAGAGCGGGCTGCAGAAAACAAATGAGCCGCCTCATGGGAAAACCAACAATCTGCATAGGCGAAAACAAAGACGCAGATCAGCTTCGCGGTAACCGCGAAGCTGATCAGCGCCTTTGTTTTCGCTACTCGGATAGTACAATTCCTCTTCTTCTTAAATCCGAAATTTCAAGCTTCTAGCCTGCTTCTGTGACTGTACAGCCTGATTTGTGTCAGACCTGTTCGGAAACCACATTGTTGGTTTTCCCACGAGGCGGCTCAAATTGTATTCGGGGTTTCCCAACTTATCGACCAAGTATACATTATTCTTATCTAACACAGGAATAACAATAAGCTGGATCTTCTCTCTCATTAAGAAAACGTGCCCATGCAATATACAGAAAATTTTTTGGATGTAAAAATGAAAATTTTCCCTGGAAAATTTTTGATATTTTTCTCATTTTTGCTCAAAACATAGATTGTGGGTTCTCGTTAGAACCGCCTCGCCGAGGCGGTTCTAACGAGTACCCACAATCTATGTTTTTGAGCAAAAATAAGAAAAATAGGTATACCCCTGCGCACCCCAGTTTTACTATATAAAAGTAGGGTTTGATGGGGTATTCATTGCACGGACATGTTTTCCTGATGTGGATTTTCGAACTACAAGTATGTATACAGCAAGACTAAGTACCAACTATTGTGCACCTGATCGGCGTCTTTCTGATTCTACATTTTTACGTTGTTCATGTTCTCCAATGAAGTTGCGCAATCAGGCAATATCCGGAAGATATTGTCTCTTAGTGGACATTAATGAGTTCAGATATGTTGTCTATTCACTCATTTTCTATATTGTGTTTATCGGATACAACTTATGACAGGCAATGAAAACTAGACGGATAGTTAAACATTAACTCCAATTGTGATAAATTGTCAGGTTTTAGACTTTTTCACAGAAGTTAATGTTATAAGTCGCATAGCGTGAGCGAAAATTAAATACTATCAATACAAGAAACAACACGTGTGTCTGACGCTCTACCTACTAATGCACAGTTTGACAGCGAAGCAAAATTACCTACTAATGCACAGCCAGACAGCG
This sequence comes from Rugalucina vietnamica, assembly GCA_964017185.1. NCBI lineage: Eukaryota > Metazoa > Mollusca > Bivalvia > Lucinida > Lucinidae > Rugalucina > Rugalucina vietnamica. The sequence goes on along the minus strand of OZ024875.1, from coordinate 56,840,350 downwards.
AAGCAAAGTCAAGAGTGTATACATTTGTTTGATATCATTGTTACTTCAGAGCAGTATGTTGTTTATAGCAAATCTAATTAGATAGCAGATAGCATAATTTGAATCTTTCATCAGGAAATCATGTCCGTGCAATATATACACCCTTAAACCCCACTTTTATATAGTAAAACTGGGGTATGCAGGGGTACACCTATTTATCTAATTTTTGCTCCTCGGCGAGGCGGTTCTAACGTGTACCCACAATCTATGTTTTGAGAAAAAAAATAAGAAAAATATCAAACTTTTTCAGCTGAAAATTTTCAATTTTTAAAGCTAAAAAAAATATCTGTTTATTGCATGGGCAAGTTTTCGTAATGCCTTGATCCGTAAAATAACCATGACACTCTTATTCAGCAAGACTCAAAACGAGATTTTATAAGTGGATTATAGGAATTTACCCGTGTTTAACACAATTTTACTTAAATGGCATATCCGAGAAACAGAAACCTTTCAATGTGATTAAATTAGATTAAATGAACAACAACTTGTCAAACGCAGCATTGACATTTCACGAAGTTTTAAATTAAGAATGTGAAAATAAGTAAGAGTTAAAGTACAGAGTAGAAAAAAAAATAAGTAAAATGCGTATAGCGAGTCGAAGAAGAGCTGTTTTTACCTATTTGTTTTCTACGAGGTTTAGAACTAACTTGTAGTATGACACAACACAAATTAGCAGATCCGTACTGAAGCTTCCAATATCAGGAAGTTATTGTATCCCGCCTCTTTGGTAAGTATTTATATGCGGGCTCGCCTCTTTTGGTATTGATTTGTATTGGATTTAATTTTACATAAACTTAACACGAAAAATAAAAACAGAAAGATATACTTCAAGTATATGTAAATGAAAAATTTTGTTTTATGATAATTTCGTTAAACATATTCATTATATTATATTAATGTATCTGTCTAAATATTCTTATTCTTTTATTTATTCATGTGTCCATATTAAGTTTGACAGCAAACGTACAAAGTCGGAATGAAAGCCTGATGTGAAAAAACATATAACAGAAGTACCTCACTCTAGCTATACCGAGATAGTTTTTGACAAAATACTAAGTTAATATAAATGAAGAAAATGAAAATAAACATATATAAATAAAGATAGCAAAAGTAAAAGAAATATAATAGAAAAAGGTGCAAGCGCAGCATTATTCCAGTCCCACTGACAAGGGTTATCATAATTTATTTCTAGAACTGCCATTACGTCGCTGATAGCATATCGTCGTAGGCAGTTAAGCAAAACATCACGAAAACATGTCCGTGAAATGTATACTCCCTTAAACCCCACTTTTATAAAGCAAAACTGGGGTATGCAGGGGTATACCTTTTTTTCTTATTTTTGCTCCAAAACATAGATTGTGGGTACTCGTTAGAACCGCATCGGCGAGGCGGTTCTAACTTGTACCCACAATCTATGTTTTGAGCAAAAATAAGAAAAATATCAAACATTTTCACCTGAAATGTTTCAATTTTTAAAGCTCGAAAATTCTCTGTTTATTGCATGGGCAAGTTTTCGTAATGGCGGGTGTGGTGAGTGTCTGAATTGTTAAATTTAGCAGCTTGTTCCGTTTAGAGGTACCAGATCAGATTTACCCTAGTAAGATGCAATGGAAGAGCAAACTTCAGGTGACAAAACGTAAGTACATGTAGACCGTGGTGAATTACTTGGTGTGGGCAGCTCTGATAACATAATTTCAACAGTTACAAAGTACTCAAAATGCTGAGGATGAGCATTGCAGGGCGACCAGCTAACAATAATAGGGTGTCCTGCACTTATACCAACCAAAGCAAAAATCACCGACATAAAAATAATTAAGCATCTGATGTCCCATCTCAAAGCAGTAGCATCAACAACTCATTAATTTTCGAAGACATAGTGCCTGCACGTCCTGCACCAAATAATTGTTACTGGATGAGACATTACAGCAATATAGCGGCGCCTTGCGTGACCCAATCAGTAAACAACAACTCAGATTTCTAAGCTTAGGCCAAAGACTGACGTGTTAATAATGATCAGAATTAAAGCAGAATTTATCACCGTTTAACTTTCCAAGCGTAAGGGAAACTGTTGTAATAAATCAGTCGCAAAATGAGACGAAAAACTGTGTTCGTGGTTTTCAAACAAATCTTCCATTTATTTTAATAGCATAATCCTTCGAGAATACATGTAGATAAGAGATAGTTTTGGATTAAAGACGAAATGGGGTATGAAACCATGGAAGCGTCAGTAAGGCCCATTGTGTATTGATACCGTATTAATTTTCGCAGATCGGACATCGCCGAATCAAAGAACAATTCCATTTTGGAAATGAAAAAAAAACATACTAGTGTTATACGTATGTATTTTAAAGGAACACGTGTGAAGTAGCATTTAGTTTGCCTAAATTTTGATAGCCCTTATCTTGAAAAATATGGAAGTTATGGCTGTAACTATGTGTTTTTATGAAAGCCTGACGTATTGTGCACTCAACAAATTAAATTTCATTTAAACATTTTACATATACTTGCCATGGCGTCAGGTTTTAGAGGGTGGGGGTAATTTTTTTTTTTGACAAAAAAAAATATTCAGAAAATCAAGATTTCCGCCCGTATCCATCTAAACACGTGCCAATGTACTATTTGGGTCATAATAAGAGGCTGAGATGGCGCCGTTTTCATAAAAAGGAAGTAAAAAATTATGCCCGCTTATGGTCAAAAGATATATAACGTCCGTAACTTTTGAGCACAGTCTGTATTACATACCCTATTCACTGAGGTATAGCATAAATACATTACTTAGGCCAAAAATAAAAATTTGTTTGTTCGCCCCCTCCCTACCAACTCACCAAAAATGGGGCCTACTGAGAAAATATTATCGCCTTTCACCAGACTTTTTTAAAATGTTTCTCTCAGCATGGTCAGAGGATAAATTGTTTTCTCTAGAAAGTAATGTTTTCATTTAAACCATGATCCTCCTCACCAATTGGATATTTTGATCTTATGCTCAAGCACTACAAAACATAAAATACAACTGTAATTGTGAGTAGCTTTGACAAAATTGTGGCTGATTCCTTTGACCAAAATAACGCATAATACAGTAGTTCATAAAAAAAAGCATACCTACCTACCCAACTTTTCTAGACAGGGTAGCGAGAGGGCAAACAGAAATAATTTTAAATGTGGCCTTATACATGTACGTGCAATACCAAGATGTTTAAGTAGTGTGTCTGATAAATGTACCTTGTACATGTGTGCTACATCAAAACATAATTATGTGTGCTATATGGGAAGTAAACACTGACCCGCATAACATTTTCTACGGCCTTAGTGTATTATTGAAACAAGAATCTCTTTCTAGTTATTCTTGAGTTAATACCTTTATAGGCCTATACTTAAAACCAGTTTTGAAATGGACTATTCCGAAGTGGGTGTGCTCACTTCTGAATTATTGCAAAAAAGTGTATTTATTGAATTTTGACGAGTTTCAAAAGCTGATATTTTGGTATTATGTGGTCTCTGTAAAAATTAAAAGGTACTCATTTGTCTATACAGTGAGTTTTTGCTTTTCGAAATTTGGTTAAGAAGTACCTGAATCACCCTTGGACTACCAACTTCGAAATACGTCATAAGTCAGGAAGCAGTTCCATTAATTTAATAATGGCGTCCTTTCATGAAGCAGTTTCATTCATAGTTTTATATTTAGTGATCATATTTCAGGAGTTATTCATGCTGTATCCTAATAATCATTATATTAGGATGAAACGTATTCTATTATCAAAGCATTGCTACATAGAATATAGTGTCAAAGCAACTAGTTTTATTATTTTGGTTGACATTAAATCAATATGGGCTGGTCCATGTGAGACCGTTACAACATTGCCTTCAATCGAAACGGGGTGTAAAAAAAGAATGAACATGATTCACTGCTTTCTGTTTCATAACTGTGTATAATAAATTTTACAAGGAAGGTCCAAATTGGTCATTTTGAAATTAAAATGAACAAAATCTAGTACTTAGAATGTAGAAATTGAATGATTAATTGTTTTATTCACTTGACATACCTGTAAAACGCGTTATTCACTATAATAGACTAATCCAAACTTCCAGCACACTTACTACCAATTATCAATGAAGGGTTGTTCCATTTGCTGCACAGGGGTGTAAACAAATGCTTCCGCATGCTTCCGTTGCTTTCTATTTTATAACTCATGTTCATTAATCTCCAATCACGAGAAAATGTCTTTTTAAAGACAACTTGTGAAAAAAAATCTAGCATTTAGTATGTAGAACTATATGTAATTTAGTTTGTTTTCTTATTATACCTGTAAGTCAATAGAATGGGCAAATCCAATATTCCAAAAATAGATTGTCTTCCTAGCAATTTTGGTAAAATACATCACCAAGTATGGTGTACTGGAAGGGTCAAAATGACCGAAGTGGTAAACCGAACTGTCCATGCCTATTTCGAAAAAGACATGCACCCGCAAGGGGTGCGCCCACATATTTAGAGGTTCACCCCTATTTTAAGATAGAGGTTAACCCCTAGAATGCCGGTACACCGTCATAGATTGTGATTTTGTCTGGAAGTCCGTTTGATTGTGACTGCTTGGTGGCACTGTTGAGTGTGACTCTTCCAGGTAGTCGTGTCTGTATTGTTGTACGTTGGTATAATAAATATATTATGTATGTATCATATTAAATACTATGTTATGTTCAGTTACATGCACTGTGTATGTGACATGTTATTTCACATATGTGGCATTATGTTATGTTGCATATATAATGTTACGTTACATATGTAATATTATGTTACATCTGTACGTTATGCCATTTTGACCCTTCCAGAACACCATAACTAAGATTTTGAGTGCGTCGTCTTAAATAGGGTAAAATACATCAATTAGTATGAGGCACTTCGTCCTAAGATTTATGAATAAATAAATAATAATGAATAAATCATGAATCGCCAAACGTTGACCGAAATATGCGGCATCGCCCATGGATCCCCAAATGGGGTCTTTTTAGCTATAATTAAATAAATATTACACCTTGACCATAAGGTCGTAAGAAAAAGACGAGCTTCTTGACGCGTATATTGTGGGCATTTTGTTGTTGTAATTCAGAAATGGTGACCCAGTCCCGACATAACCATAGCTGTTGCGTTTGGTATCAAATCAAATAAATGCACAAGTGTGTATTATTGTACTCCATATAGCTACGTTCATACAGTTACAGGTGAGTGACTTAATAAACAGACATGCACTGAACAAACAAAAAGCTCTTAACACTTTTTAACGGTTGCCTTGCTCCGTGTTTGAGAAATGTTGTGACAGTTGATAGAGGCCAAATCCAAAATAACAAATCACGTCAGGTTTCGAATGATGTCTCTAAAGTCATTGATTGTTGAAAATGTTAGCACGCATGAAAATTAAAGTTGACCGCTATTAACCGCTGACCTACATGCGTCATGGTACTAATAGGGTTATATCTCGGCGCTGTAGCTTATGTCACTTTAATTTGAATGCGTCGACGATGTCTCCGTTTTTTTTTTTGTTTTTTTTTGTTTGTTTGTTTGTTTTTTTTTTTGTACCCAAGAGTTTATGGTTATTTTTATGACGACAATGAAACAACTCTACAGTCCGTGTTGCATGCGTTTTAGTCGTCCTGACGATTAACTTGCCCACTACTATTTATTGCGCTCAACCTGACATTAATGTGGAATTGGCACTGTAAATTCAGAAACTTCATTTTCGATGTGCAGACTGGGCATTTAGATATTCACATAACCAACTCGTAAACTTATAATTCATATAGTACAGTTTAGCCTTATTTCTGTGATGAGCATTTACGACAGATCAATTATCATTTTTTTGAATTATTAACCCACAGTTATACGTACAAAGAGTCAATACATGCTACTATTGAACCATTCTGTGTCTATTCAACATAAACTTATTGAAAATGAAGGGTAAACACACTGTCACAGAAAAAATACAATGTATAAAACACACACTTAAACTGCTGACAACGTTAACGCTCTCCCTTGTAGTCATTTTGATTGTGACTTTGTCTGGTAGTCCGTTTGATTGTGACTGCTTGGTGGCACTGTTGAGTGTGACTCTTCCAGGTAGTCGTGTCTGTATTGTTGTACGTTGGTATAAGAAATACATTATGTATGTATCATATGACATGCTATGTTATGTTCAGTTACATGCACTGTGTTCTGTGACATGTTATTTCACATATGTGGCGTTATGTTATGTTGCATATATTATGTTACATATGTAATTTTATGTTACATCTGTAACGTTATGGTACATGCGTTATATAAGATGCATTATATTACGTGTTTCGCTACAAACATAACACTATGTTGCATAACGGGTGCTGATTCATTAATGTTGTTACATATGTTGCGTTTTGATACATTATGTTACATACATTACATAACTTATGTCACACACGTTATGTCACATACGTTACTTCCGTTTATAATGTATTCAATACTGAGATTTATCAAGATATCATAGATTTGACTATAACAACACTGTCTGTTTTGTGTGTATCTTTGATGAGCTACGCTATTTCAGAATGTATGAAAATTCTTAAGATGCAACGACACCACATATGTGAATGAGAGCATGAGAGAGTGCATATATATAAGTGAAACATATATTGTTTTAATATTGAATTAATTGTTTACACCATTATGCCATAAATAGCTAGCTATATTAATTTATTTGGGGGAGGGCTATGTTATGTTTACTCCTAAAGATCTTACACGCACAAATATGTTACATACATTGCGTTATGTTACATATTTTACACTATGTAACATATGATAAACTTTGTTACATGCTATGTTATATATGTTTTGTAATGTTGCATATGTTACATATGTTACGTTATATATGTTACGTATGTAACATACGTACATATGTAACATTTGTTGCATGATATTTACATTGATTAACTATGCGCAATGTCGAGAATATATCATACGATTCGTCAACAACGATAAAAATCACAAGTATAGATAATGAAAATAAATTGTAAAAATCGTGAGGTCATTTCAAAATCAATGGAAACCTGATATTAAAGACGATTTTTCTTCAAACACTTCAGAAAGTATGTTTACTCTTTAAATCTTACACGCACAAATATGTTACATACACTGCGTTATGTTACAACATTTACAGTATGTAACATATGATTAACTTTGTAACATGCTATGTTACATATGTTTTGTAATGTTGCATATATTACATATCATAGGTTATATGTTACGTTTGTAATGTACGTAACATACGTACATATATATATATTACATATGTTGCATGGCGTGCATATTATGCTATGTAGTACAATGTTATATATGTTGTATTATGTCACATACGTTACATTGTTTCATATGTTTTGTTACAAATGTTACATTGCTACAACATGTCGAGATTATGTCGAGAGTATATCGAGAAGCATGGCGGCTTCGAGTACAATTCACTTCTTCCAACGTAAATGCATGAAAAGGCATGTTTGATCGGCCACTCAATATTAGCATTAACTAAAATGAAACAAGGCCGTATATAACATGTAGCACATGTTATAGTTTTTCTTGTTATCTTTAGCAAAGAATAAAATCCACTGTCCAAGCAGATCTTGACTTGTCTAATATATGATCTCTGTTAAGACTTCAAAATGTTAAGATAAAAGGATGCAGAGAAACCCTTCAGCTTAATTAAAGCGCATCAGGGCAGACACATAAACTTGTAAAGCGAAGAATGTCCGTATTACATTTGGTTGAAAATCTAAATTTTTTTTTTTTCTTGACACGACTACTTGGTATACAGTAGACCAAGTTCAGTCAGATAGAAAGTGTTTATAAACAAGCTGCAGGCTTGTACAAAATTATTGAGACCCAGTGGTTTGATGAACTTAATATCAAATTTAGTTTTTGAGCATTTCGACAGCCTCCCCCCCCCTGAGATCAAGAATGCCATTTGTATATGATATGTATATTGGTAAACTACAATTGCATGCAAAAGGATTTTCTTGATCTCTGGGGAGGGTCTTAACCCAAATTTTCAAAAAGAAACTTCACCAACTTAGAAAACAAGTTTTGGGATAATTCAAGAACCGGACCAACTATTGTTTAGAAGAATTGTTGTTTATTTCCGCTTTAATTTTTATTTTTGATTTTCATTTTCTATAGGCAGATTTCCGTTAAAAAAGTATTTTCTCCTTTAGTCGTTCCCAATTAAGATTTCGGTGAATTGGGAATTGTTCGTATTATCACCTACTTAGATTTCTACTTCGACCATACTATTGACAGTAACGGTAATATTGCTTTTGATGCAATGAGTCCACCAACAAAGTTAACTCAGGTAAAACGAAATGACAACTGGGAACATAAGTCGTGTTAGCAGCTATGTCTGTATATGTAACCACACCATTTATATGCACATTAAACACACAAACAGCATAAATTATTTGCACCCAACCTTATATCAAATGTAATTGACAGTTAAATCTTTTTACAGTCCAGATATTTTGTCATTAATTTCATAAATCGCAAATGTAGTTTTTCTCTTAAAGCACATCATCTTGTTTTTCCCCACATGAAAATAGGGTACGTGTATATTGATTGGCCAGGAAACAAACGACTTAAAATAAGGAGATGGAGCGAGTGGCAAGATTATTGTATCAATGTCATCAATATGTGTGAGCAAATCAATTCCCCCCTGTTATCTTGTCTTAGGTTGATTGCCTGTAGTCTTAGAAATTTGAGAGATTTGTAAGATAGGTCACTGACCCTAACATACATTGCACTGACCCTAACATACATCTTGAATCATCGGTGCTTCTGTAGAAGACATATAGATTAAAACGAAAGTTGCGTAAACGAAATAACCGGTATTTCTTGTGTTACTTTCTTTCAATAAATGTTCAGTTTCTGCATTGACTGCATCTATTTATCAGTCATTAGAGTTAACGTTATGAGAGAAAACTCGAATCTGCACTGCAATGTGTGTCACCGATCATTGATCGGTTTGTATGCATACAATACCACGTGATTAATAATGTCACTTTATGGACCTTTAACGTTGTGTAGAAGAGATCGTTGTTCACGAGCACTTGGCTGTAGCAATTTGCAGAAGTCTATATTTTCGTTCCTTTATTGTTAAACGACGAGCCAATCCTGATTGATCATTAGCGTTTTGCAAAATTAAAATGCACGAACAGCTTAAATTGGCAAAGTTAAATATTAACAATAATCTATATTATGTAGCTAACATGTTGACGAGGGTGTTCTCATCTTATATATGTATTTTTTAAAACCACGAAGTAGATCAGCGCCCTAATTTACGTGCAAAACTTTCAGACATACTGACTGTTGTGTAATGCATACTCTATATTTGAAAAGTTTATGGCATTCGTTAGAAACTATCTATGGTTTGGGCAAAAATAAGAAAAATATAAACAAAATTCTACTGAAAATTATGACTTTACAATTTAGGAAAAATCCGTATATTACATGTACATGTGTATGTTTTTGTAATGGACCTGATATAAACACAGCTCAATTCGTCCTTGATCTTTTCTACAATTGCAGCAACTTCTACTGTCAACATAACAACTGAAATTTAACCCATATTTGACGAATGAATTTTCCAATCATTATCATTTGGATGAGTCCACTTTCATTTTTAGGGGCATCAGAAGTGATTTTCAATTTTTAAATAAATTTTGATGAAAATTCTCTAAGCAAACAGAATAGCCCCAGATGGGACGCCGCGTTCTGCGGCGTCACATCTGGGGCTATTATGTTTGCCTATGTCCCATAAAAGGGACGCCGGGCTTAAATGAGTTTATTCGTCCTTCTGAAACTGAATTCATTGAGCTATCATAAAATTTTAATTAGAATTTTCTAGGTAGAAAGTCTGAGTGCACTGGATGTACATTAGGAAAACATATCCATGTAATGTATACCCCCTTGAACTCCACTTTTATATAGCAAAACTGGGTATGCAGGGGTATACCTATTTTTTTTTTATTTTTTGCTCCAAAACATAGATTGTGAATACTCGCTAGAACCGCCTCGACGCGTTTTTTTTTTTTTTTTTTTTTTTTAAGGTGTTGTGTAAATTTATAACCCCGCCGAATACGAGGAGGGGGTCGGGGGTCCCCCTCTTCCGACAAAAAAGAAAAATACATTCACAGTTTCTCTTTCATACATTCATTTTTACTTATACGGTTAATAATAAATGGTTGTAAGTATGGGGTTGTTTAAATGTGTGCATTTTAATAAATTGTCACACCTATTTAAATATGTGTGGAGAGAGACAAGAGAGGAGGAAAGAGATGGTTTTAACGTGTACCCACAATCTATGTTTTAAGCATAATAAGAAAAATATAAAAAAAAAAAAAAATAGTGAAAATTTTCAATTTTTAAAACTAAGGAAAATACTGTATTTTACACGGGCAGGTTTTCGTAATGAATATGATATGTTATTTCTTGTAATTCAGATCTTGATAAACAAGACATGTATTGACGTAGTGGTCATTCAACTATGGTCATTCATATAAAAGGAGCGTTTTTTTTTTTTTTTTTTTTTTTTTTTTTTTTTGTTTTTTTTTTTTTTTTTTCAATTAAATTTTCAATTTCTAAGGCTGAAAAAAATCTCTGTATATTGCATGGACAAGTTTTCGTAATACTATGTCTACCACGTGGTGGCATCTAAAATCCGCTGATATCAGCCATTCCCAGACTTTCACTAGAATAATTTCCTGTGTGACAGACTTTCGAAAACAATTCATCCCTAAAACTATCTGATTTACATTCAGTTGAAGTGCAGAATTTGTGAAATAGACACATATTTTGAATTTCAATGCGACAACGATCATAAACATACCATACTGTAATCACATTTCCGAGCTCATTTTGAATTGATTTTCGTGGAAAGAGCTGTAAACATGCACTTAAATTTGATAAGATCTGACTATGTCGTATGTTTTATACTTTGAAGATATAGGCGGTTTGTATTTTAAGATCAGAACATTTTTTTTTTAAATGGGCGAGGATCGGGGACCCGTTAAATCGATTTAAACTTCCGACAATTTCCTAACTGACCATTTCAACGTGGCTCTGCTGTGATTGATCTTTATGATGCATGTTTTTGGTCTTTCTGTATGCCTTTTTATTATTTGGACTTCTTTATCTGACCTTTGTTGTCGGTTTATTAGGGTCACTGATTAGTGTTCATTACCGGAAAATGCGAACTTTGGCTCATACTAGAGTCCTTTGACTGCTTCAAAAGGATCAGAATCTTAAATTATATTTAGTTGGGCATTCCTCTATACATTCTGTCTGCCTCTTTACCAGGAAAAACATATCCGTGCAATATATATCCCCTTAAACCCCACTTTTATATAGTAAAACTGGGGTTTACAGGGGTAGACCTATTTTTCTTATTTTTGCTCCAAAACATAGATTATGGGTACTCGTTAGAACCGCCTCGTACCCACAATCTATGTTTTGAGCACAAATAAGAAAAATATCAAAAATTTTCTCACGAAATTTTCAATTTTTATAGGTGAAAAAAATCTCTGTATATTGCATGGGCATGTTTTCGTAATGAACCAGACGCAAAATGTGACGAGAAGAACAAACGGACAGAGAGAATGGACAGAAATTTGCCATCCATCAGTACCAAACAACGTAATTCAAAAACAAAAAATAGGAATATAGACAGAACAGAACAAAGAGAAAGCGGTTGTCCAAGAATTTCTTATTGAAGAAATCCAAATAAAACAGGGCAGACATATAGAGGGGAACATTTTGAAATGGTGCACAACGGATGGACAATGATTGATAATGCCCATAATATAAGCTCAACTACATATTAACAGCTAACAACTCAGGTTAGCTAACAATAACAATAAGATGGCTAGAAACAGAACGAGCGTAATGGGGAACGGTGTATCACCCTAAATGTCCAGGCTAGCGAGCAACTGTTTCATGAATGGTGACCATTAGTTTACTGAAATAAACTAAATATACAAATACATGTATAAACAGCTAAAGCAAAAATCGCACTTTTATTTCCCGAGTATTTTACTAGACCTTGTTTTATCAGTTGTTTGTCACACTTTTTTTCTCCGTTTGGCAAGCGTTATTTTAAAAGCAATTGTCTTTCATTAGCCTTTAAATCAGCAAACAGGAAGTACCTAAGGCATCGATGTGAACGAACGGTGCCTAACCAGCGAGATAAACATATCAGATAGACAGCATTATGAAATCTTGCCCATGCAATATACAGAATATTTAGCTGGAAAAAATGATAAAAATTTCATTGGAAAAAAATATTCTTTTATATTTAAGGATGTTCGCTGCCAATAAAAAAGTATTCAAACTTTTTTCTAACCACTCTTTTTCGATTCCAAAATACAGCATAAGACATTTGAAAACAAAATATATATAGGGTAGTGTGCATTTTTTTCAAGCTACAGTCCTCTGAATGAGACCTCTGAGCACCATGTTTTAAATTTGGTAAAATTAATTTAATTGTTTATTCTTTGAAACATACCTGTCTTGAACAAACATACACCTAGAATGCTTTCAAAAGTCATAATATTTACGTAACGCAGACTATTTTGCACCAAAAGCATAGAAAAATTTGCAACTTGGAGTGGATGACAAAATTTTACGATTCCTTTTTCAACCCTACCCCCATACTTGAAAAGTTGGAAAAAATCAATATTTTGAAATGTGCCAAATTCATATTAGTTGATTCAAACTTTTTCTTGTATTTTCACACAACATAGAACTTGGTAATATTGTTCGAATAAAAGAAAGAAATATATAGGGTAGTGAGCATATAAGAGAGACCCAACAACTTGAAAATCGCCGTTTTCAGCCTTTCTTCGGCTGATTTGTTTGTAAAAGCCCATTTTATAAAACCACCTAAAATTTTAAAACCAGCACACTAAAGACACAAAGACTGACTTAGAAGACCATGTACACATATACTGCTGCTAAAATAAACATCGAACGAGTGCAATTAATTTTAAGATGTGTAATATTCAAGTTTAATCTACCCTACCCCTTAAATTTTACTGACAACTAAAATTTTCTGAAAAGTTGCAGAAAATGGGGTGAAAAAATAAAGTTTCTTAAATTGACAATTTTCATGGCTCATTCAATGCATATCATCAATATGTATGCACATATAAAATATTAGGAAAAGATCTGCAACCGTTTACGAGATATTCAAGAAAAGAAAAACCGGAAGTTCCGAAATGTCAAATGTTAGCAGCGAACATCCTTAAGCTCAAAACATAGATTGTGGGTACACGTCAGAACCGTCAGGATAAGGCGGTTCTAATGAATACCCACAATCTATGTTTTGAACCACAAATAAGAAAAATAGTAAACCCACGCAAACCCTAGCTTTTTCCTAAATAAAAGTGGGGTTTAAGGAGATATTCATTGCATGGACATGTTTTCCTGATGTAACAAACGAGATAAACATATCAGATAGACAGTATGGGCAATTTCATCCCATTACCAGCTACAAAATGACCTCGATATCCTTAGGTACTTCCGACGAAACACTATTTTAACGTTAACTTTGTTGTTGATAACAAGAGACATGTAAATTGATACAGAAAGAGAACAACAGAATACTTAAGTATTATCCGCATAATTACGTCATGTTTATAAATCAAAAAGCCATAAGCAAAATAACAGTACGTTAAATATCATTACTTTTCCGTTCCCTGTTAACTTTTAATAATATTCAATTTTCTTCGACAAAAACATAGTTTTGATCGCGGCTTGTTTCTGAATGCGGACGGAAAAAATCCCTTAAAATGTAATTTCCAGTATAAATTCTCTGCTATTCAAATAAACAAAAAGGTGCGCTAGAGATTCAATCAATATCCAATACCGTAGTATACAAGAGCTGTGCTGCAATTCTATGATGACATGCAAGTGCGAGTTCAGAAATATGGAGTTTCTCTGATTAAGAAACATATACAGAAGAATTTCAGAACAACCAAATTGTTTTCGAGAAATAACGAAAATTACCTTGTCTTTTTAATGCCATGTTCTCTGGACCTTTTTTACCATTATTATTTTTTATTTGTATTAACCTTCATTATCTGAATGGGACATTTTCCGTAAACTTTGCAGTTATGTGTGCATTGGATAATTTGGAGGATTCTGTCCCTTCATATAAACAATTGCAAATTTCAGATATTTTAAAAAGTTTTCTTTACAAGTGATGATTGAAAATACTTGAAACGGCAGACATGCATTTGCATATTTTGACAAGTTGGTTGTTCAAATCGGTTATTCACACTAAAATCAATGTCTGTATGTAGGTTTATCTCTGTGTGTGTGTGTGTGTGTGTGTGTGTGTGTGTGTGTGTGTGTTTTCGGGAAATAATGTGCCACTTTGGAAACTTTCAACATAAGTATGTATGTATGTATGTATGTATGTATGTATGTATGTATGTATGTCAGATTTGGTGATATTGTAAAAACCCGAACGAGATAAAATCAAAATGTCTACATCAGACCAGTATTCCAAATAACATGGATAAGTAATAAGTTCTGGCTGATAATTTCATATGTATTTTCTATGTCAACGCTTCTTATTCTTTTCATAGTCACAGATATGACCTGAGACATCGCGAAACAATAATAAGGAATCGAACCAGTCAGCCGAAAGAGTAGCGTCTGCCTAAACGTATAGGCTGCTTATTGTTATAAAAACACACGTAGTACGCCAGCGGTTGCTAATACATTATGCATTGTATTTCTATTTGGAGTGCGATCGTTGTGCTTAGAAAGTGATATAGAAAGGTACAAGTACAATGATCAGGAAAAGGCGCAATCAGAAAGAAATTCCCACTCCAAAAACCGAGGTGGAAAAAAAACTAAATACTATTTACATTTAGGTACTTATACTTAAGTCCAATTCGCATGCGCAAAAAATACACGCGTGTAAATATACTCCGGTGTGTATTTATACTCCGGTGTGCAAATCAACCTGAGAGTAAATTTAAATTGCGATCGCATGGGTTTTATTGCAAGGAGTATTTTTGTAGGTAAATTTATCATTTCTGAATTAAAACCTGTTCATTTAAGTTTTCTGTATTTGCAAAACAAGAAGAGGCTGCTTCATGGTGTTCATGTAGACTTTGGCAGCAGAGGGGAATCATGTAATGGTCAGGCATAACCTTAGCAGTTATACAGTTCCCTTTTTTCATCCTTTCACAAGGAATTACTATTAGAATGCCCCAAGAATCCTAACCAAGAATGATGAAGAAATAGTGTGGCTGTTTGCACTCTATATGATTAAAAATGTGATGAATGGCAATAAACTCTTATTTAGCAACAATGTCCACAGTTTCAGCAACTGTCATATAATCAGTTTTCAAAAAATGTGAAAACTCGTTATCTAAAAGCAGAATATTGACTTGAAATAAAAATACTCATGGGTAAATTTTACTTTGCGTTCGCATGGGACATAATAGTAAATTTACACGTGTGTATTTGTAAAAATAAAATTTGCATCTGGTCAGACCCAGGAGTAAATTTACCCATATGTACATGTAAATATACTCCGGTGTGTATTTGCGTTCGCATGCGCCATTTACTTACCCCGAGTAAAATTTGCACACCGGAGTATATTTACACGTGTGTATTTTTGGCGCATGCGAATTGGACTTTAGAAAACATATCGTAAGCCGAGTGAGCAGCTTTTTCTCAATAGGCGGCAACACAGTTACCCGAACTTAACTAAAAGTATGAATACTTAAGGTTCAAACAGCACAAAAATCAACACCAAGACATAAAACAAGAAGAAACACCATAGAAGTATCGCCCTGGAACGATCAGTGAAGCAATGATAAAGAATAAAAAAATCGCATCAAGTATTATGGTAGGAAGGAGGGGTAGTGTATATTCCCCCCGAACAAACAAGGTTTAGTACTGATGAACCATATACCGAAATCGAAAATGAACTAAGTCAGCTTAAAGAAAAGTACAGTCACGTCATGTTATTTGGTGATTTTAACTCGAGAGTAAAAGACCGAACAGATTTCATAGAAATTGACTGCTTTTTGGATAAAGAATTTAGCCTTGATGAACTTACCCAAGAAACTAACGAAAACTACTCAGTATTTGATTTGCCTCATTTTAGTTTGAAACGAGAAAGCAAAGATAACAAATTGAACAATTTCGGATATCGACTTCTAGATTTTTGTAAAAGCCAAAACTTGTACATTTTAAATGGTAGAACATTTTTGGATAAACTAAAAGGGGATACGACATGTAGAAATGCGAGTGTAGTGGATTATTTTTATTTTGTTTGTTCTCTTGATATGTTTCCCTCAATCTGTAATTTTTACGTTGACGAGTTTTGTCATACTTTGTCTGATGTCCACAAACCAGTATGTTTATCAATCAAGAGCAATCGTCGAAAATATGATGGCAACACAAATCTGAACCCAGAAGAAAGGGTGCGTTTATGGGACAGTCGAAAAGCAGATCAGTTTATAACAAACGTAGACTGTCAAATGCATATAAAAAGTACAAGTAGGCAAAGATCAGGAAAAGGCGCAATCAGAAAAAGACTCCCACTCCAAAAACCAAGGTGGGAAAAAACCAAACTAACAATCAGGTACTTATACCATGAAAACATTTCGTAAGCCGAATGAGCAGCTATTTTCCACTCAGTGGCCACTCAGTTACCTTAACTTAACTAAAATATGCAAACATACATAAGGCGCCAACAGCACAAAAATATTTTAAACACCAAGACATAAAACAAAAAGAACCACCACAGAAGTATCGACTTGGAACGATCAGTAACACAAAGTTACTGGCGGGTTTAAATCGATTTTACACGGCCGTAACCTCACCCTCAGCTGTCAAATGCATATAAATATCACTGACCAGTTAACATGTTTGACTGCGAGGCAAAATATTTCAGAATCCGACATTAATGAGGTGGTTGAGAATTGTAACAAATTACTGATTAATACCGCTAGAGATACTTTTGGAACGTTGAAATTTGGAAATACATGCATATATAACCAAGATAAGCCTGATCAGTGGTTTGGGCCAGAGTGTAAGAGGGCCCGTAAAAATTTCCATTCAGCAAAATATTACTACCGAAAGCGTAAAACTGAATCAAATAAAAGTATACTGCATGAAAAAAGTAAGGCATATAAAAAAGTTTTAAGTAAGCATTATAGAAAATTTAAAAACTCGAAGATTAATAGAATTAGAAACCATAAAACAAAAAGCCCTAGGGAATATTGGAAAATCATAAACCCAAAAAATAAAAGCACGACAGATAACTGTAATCTAAATGAATTCTTTGAACACTTTAAAAACTTAAATTTCAATGAATCTGTTCAATGTAATGACGAAAACATCCCTGAGCAAACAGATACAATTAACCAACAAATAACCGTAAAATTACCGAAGATGAAATAATGAACGCAATTAGAAAACTTAAAAATAACAAAGCGGCTGGATATGACCATGTACTGAACGAGCATATTAAGGCTACTGCGCCTATTATGATAAATATATACGAGAAGTTATTTAACTTGATCTTAGACAGCGGGCATTTCCCATCCAGCTGGGTGACTGGAATTATAAAACCTATTTATAAAAATAAAGGTAACAAATCAGACCCTCAAAATTTTAGCCCGATTACGCTCGTTAGCTGTTTCTCAAAATTATTTACCAGCATATTAAATAATAGGTTAAATAGTTATGTAACTGAAAATGATATCTTAAAACGAAATCAAGCTGGGTTCCGTAAAGGATTTTCTACGGTTGAAAATATATTTATAATGGATTCATTGATAAGCATTTTAAACAGTTGTAGCAGAAACGTTTATTGTGCATTTGTTGACTTTAAGAGTGCTTTTGACACTGTTTGGAGAGCAGGCCTTTAGGAAAAATTAATAAAATCAAACATAAATGGAAAAGTATTAAGAGTTATAAAGAACATGTATACAAACTTAAAGTCATGTGTATCTTTAAATAATAAATTATCAGACTTTTTTATTTCAAATATGGGTGTCAGACAAGGAGAGAACCTCTCACCTTTTTTGTTCTCTATCTTTATGAATGATTTGGAAGACTATTTGGAGCAACATGGACTCAGTGGTATAATATGCGAGACACAAGATGCAGAATACATAGCTGTTACATATTTTAAATTATTCATCCTTTTATATGCCGATGACACGGTTATAATCAGTGAAACAAGTGATGTTTTGCAAGAGGCACTTAATACGTTTGAGAGTTATTGCAATGACTTTAAACTGTCTGTTAACATAAGTAAGACTAAAATTGTCATTTTTTCAAAGGGGAAACAAAATAAGAATTTACTGTTTAGATTTAATAATAGTATAATAGAAATAGTAAGTGAATATAAGTATTTAGGAATTATCATGTCAAGAAATGGATCCTATGTCAAAAGTCTTAAGCATACGGCAGAACAGGCAACAAGGGCTATGTACGGTTTGTTTTCAAAAATAAGGCACCTCTCTCTACCAGCTGATGTAATTGTTGACTTATATGAGAAAACTATTAAGCCCATCCTTCTTTACGGATGTGAAATATGGGGATTTGGAAAATTCGAAATTCTTGAAAGAGCGCAACTTAAGTTTTTCAAAAGTCTTTTCGGTCTTAAGAAAAGTACACCATCAAACATTATATATGGGGAATTGGGATATATCCCCTAGAGATCGATGTTTTTACTAGAATGATCAGCTTTTGGGCGAAACTCGTAAGATCCGAAGAATTCAAACTCTCATCTGACATGTACTGGGTTCTTCTAAGCCATGATAAACATCTCACAAAACAAAATTGGGTTAATAAAATCCGTAGTATTTTGATCGAATGTGGGTTAAGCGGAATTTGGGACCTGCAAAATGTCGAAAATCCTAAATGGTTAAAAGAATCTGTCAGACAAAAACTAAAAGATCTATTTGTTCAAAAATGGTTTGCATGGTTAGGCGAAAGTAGTAGTGGTCAAAACTATAGCTTATTTAAAGATATTTTTTATTCTGAAAAGTACTTGACGAAACTTAACTTTACGCACGCAAAACAACTCCTGGCTTTTAGGTCTAGGAACCACAGACTGCCGTCAGAAACTGCAAACTGGGGTAAAAATAAATTATTGCCAAACGCTGATAAATGTAAATTGTGCCATGAAGACAAGGGTGACGAATTTCACACATTATTAACCTGCAAGGAATTAAAAACATTAAGGAAGTTATATATATCACCTAAATATTATAAGCAACCAAACGTACTAAAATACAAAAGTCTAATGCAAACAAGTAACCCGTTACAACTGAAAAAAAATGTGTATGTCTATTAAACAAATCTCTCAGATATATTAAATTAATTGTATATTTCTCATTGTTCTCCCAGTAATAAGCTCTCTCTCTCTCTCTCTCTCTCTCTCTCTCTCTCTCTCTCTCTCTCTCTCTCATAACAAAGACTAGATATTTGTATATCCGTTGATCTTTAGTATATGTGTAGACTGTCTATTTCATCCACTGTATTATAAACACTAATATGTTTGTAACCACTATTTGATTATGTCTGAACTGTACATTGTTGTGGAATTAGTTTGGGTGTTGAGTATAGTTATTTTGTATTGATCGATTACCTAATATATAGCTCGTGAATTCATTGACCGCTTTATATACTGGCTATGTCACGACTAAAGGCAAGTTGTATCACTATCCTGTGTTCGTATAAGCGTAACATAATTTTTTAAACTTATCCTTTCCAAAATGATCGGTGTGTTCCGAATCTAAAACTCACAAATTATTATCTAATATGAGCATGAAGTAACTTTTCGAAATCTTAGCTCACCTAGTTTGCGGAATAATAAAAATACCTTATGTCGTGACAAAGTCAGGAATGTTTAAATGAACCTATATTATATGGAGGCATTTGTGAGCCAACACATCAACTTGGTGCTCTCTCAGAGCGACCTTTGCATTTAACCAAAGAATTACATGCCATGCCATATAGATCTGAAATGTTATTTGTATTTACCTCATGATGCCATGTTTGTATGGATTGAGTGAAATAAAGAATAAACAGCAAAACAGCTGTAAACAGCTGTAAGGCAGTCCGCAGTACGGTACGTTAGAACCGCCTCTAAGGTGTACCCACTATGTTTTGGCGCAAAAATTAGAAAAATTAGTATACCCCTGAAACCCCAGTTTTTCTATATAAAATTGAGGTTCAAGGACGTGTCCTTTTTATGGACACGTTTGCCTGATCGATGTTTAAACGTTAATCTTCTTTTTTCCAAATATTGCTAGACGTCAAAAATTTACAAGACAGTAGTAAGACTGGTGAGAATAATTCGTAACAATTGAGTTTTGACACATGAAATGTGCTAAAGAAATGTAATTATAGAAATTATTGATCCCGTAATTGATTTACCACGTCACATTCGTGATCTTAAGAGTCTGTAAGCTGGTAAAAGAAGAAGATCAGGAAAAAATGTCCGTGAAATGTATACCCCCTCATAACCCACTTTTATATAGCAAAACTGGGGTTTATAGGGGTACGTCTATTTTTCTTATGTTTGCTCCAAAACATACATTGTGTGTACTCGTTAGAACCGCCTCGCCGAGGCGGTTCTAACGTGTATCCACAATCTATGTTTTGAGCAAAAGTCAGAAAAATATCAAACTTTTTCCGCTGAAACTTTTCAATTTTCAAAACTCAAAAAATATCTATTTATTGCATTGGAAATTTTGCGTAATGTTTCTATAGTTAACTGATCAATTTGTAGGAAGCAATGTTAAAGAACTAACTGCCACAAGAAATGATCCGTTCATGATGACGTTAAAAAGTATGGCTGTTTGTCTGCTGCAGCGAGAAATGTACAAATCCATACATGTAAGCCATCTGTAGGCTTTCGCATGGTGTGACTTAACTATTTGTTTTCTACACGAACTTTAAAGCACCTCTTCGATCCCAAACAATTCTATGGCAGCAACTCCAGAGAAAGGCATTCAAGTATTATCTGATTTGATGAATGACCTTACAAATCTTAAAGCTGTTGTGATTACCACCATTCATTTTAGTTTCCCAAGAGGTTGAATCTAATAAATAAATGTTGTAATCTAGTTTGGTTTTATTTGAAAGTTTCCTAAGTGGCACATTATTTCCCGAATCGTACCGATCAATCTTTGGATTGCTTGCTTATTTGTAGACTGGCTCCCGTCGTCAAACTTTTGTTTTTATCAGAAAAACATGCAAAAAATCTTCTGATGGCTGAGTTTGACAGGATTTATGTTCTGAGCCTAAGAAGAGGGGTAACTCATACAAGAAAATATTTATGGAGGTTATAGAACATGGTATGATAGGATGATAGTGAACATAGGACGGGGGCCAGTCTAGCTTATTTGAGACAACATTGGCTGAAAGTTGTAGGAACTAATTGGATCCCTATATGCCTTTAGATATAGAGTATTTGCCATATCCTTAAACATGTTGTAAGAAATGGACATAGAGGCTAGAGGTTCAATGTGAATCTATGGAAAATGAATTGTTAATCACGAAAACATGTCCGTGTTATGTTTACCCCCTTGAACCCCACTTTTATATAGTAAAACTGGGGTTTGCAGGGGTATACCTATTTTTCTTATTTTTGCTCCAAAACATAGATTGTGGGTACTCGTTAGAACCGCCTCGCCGAGGCGGTTCTAACGTGTACCCATAATCTATGTTTTGAGCAATTATAAGAAAAATATCAAAATTCTTCAGCTAAAAAGTTTCAATTTTCAAAGCTCAAAAATCTCTGTATATTGCATGGGCATGTTTTTGTTATGCAAAGTAAATGTGACTTATAAAGTAGTGACAGTGACAACTGTAGTGCTATATAAATCAAAGATAAAAAGAAAAAAAAAGCTAAGTATCGAAACCCGCCAGAGCTACATAAATGATTGATTTGCATATGCAGTAACCAAAATATTATATTTTAGATTGATTACTTTCAGCAGATCTTGATGTTTTGTCTATGTGTCACTTAATGATCTAAATTGGCACCTTTACTGTTTTGTAACAGTTGAAGCCACGTTAATAGCTTTAATGAGGACACATAGAGCACAGTTTTGCACGACATACGGGGGATGGTCCAAAATAACATAGACGTTTGATTTAGCTTTTATACGGTCCAATCAAATGCTTATAAAATAACAGAACATAAATTAAGGTGGCTCGATACCATTTTTTGTTGATAAATAGATATATAATTTTAGACAGCTTAAAATATAGGTGGAATGCTACTCAAAAAGCAAAATATTTGTGGGGGTATTCATGCTTTTTAAAAAGTTACGGATTTTCAAAATTGGGAAAAATAGACTTTTTAATATTTTCAATTTCATTTTTCACGGAATAGATCTAAAATATCTAAACGGAATGTCTTTTAAACTGTAAATGTATTCACAAGCTACTTGCCAAAAAAAAAACAAAATTGAAAGGTAAAAATGAATATATGCATTTTAAAGCAAAATACAAATTTTTGCAGAAAATATTTTTACTAAATTTTTGAACATATTTGTCTAGTACATCTCTAAGAATATACTTAGAATAACAAAAAAACTTATTTTTAAACATGGGCATGATTATCAAATAAGATAATGCATAAATTGATAGGTGTTTCCACGCTTTTTGAGCTGCTATAAGCATTTTCCCATACCCACCCTTCACAAAGATGCATATCCCGGCGTATAATCAAACCTCATTAAAACTTTTTTCAAAAATATGTTTAAAGCTTGTTATGTATGGATGTTTAGATTCGAAAATTGCAAATGTGATGATACCAAAATTATTAAATTCTGATAAATATTAGATGAGATACAAGGCCCAAACCACCACTTGTCGTATCATATCCGCGATCATATAGTCCCGACAATTATTATGCTATATTCACATTTTTAAAAGCTTCAACTTGAATGTAAAAAGTTATTATTTCCCTTTTAATACTGGCTTGATCTGAGTCAGATGAGGCATTCTAGCTAGAGAATTTAAAATATCTGTTCAATTATCAACAATTTTTAAATCAAAAATAACAAAACAAGCAATTTCGATGCATTTTCATTTTCTATTCTTTTTACTTCTTCCATTGATGGGTTATGCAAATTTCTTCAACCATATGATTTACATCACAATATGTGTTATCTATATAAAATCATACAAATTTTACAAGAACCAAATAACGATAACTCTTGCTTATTGAGCTCATTACAGTTGTCTTATTTATTATTATCGACAGTGCTGATTTTCTTGATCGACTCAATTATCATTCGCCAGCCTTCCGTTTCGAAGTCCTTACAATAACATTTTTTCTTTACATTACGGGGGTGGGGGTGAATAGTATTGTATTCGCTATTTTAAGTATGACATAGTAAACGGCAGTTGGAATCATGGGTAACGAATAATACGCAGGGCTGAAACGACTGTGTTAGTTAATATTATTCTAGTGTTTTTGTATATATCTTATTATGATTTGGTGAAGTATAAGCGTTTTCAAAACGCTTGCGATCTCTCAGTACTATTTTCACTATATGACCACGTATAAACCCAAGGCGATAACCAAAGACCGAAAAGAATCTGACAGCTCGGTTCAACGTGACCTTCAATACCCGAGCCGGCATGCGGTATTTAGTGTGACCCAATCGGAGCTGCCTCCTCCAATCAAGTACGACCGGAAGTCGGTGGTCGATTAACAAGATTCCGGCCCTGGTCAATTATATATGCGCTCTCGCTGTGGCGAGATCACAACAATCCTATGTTTCAATCACAGATATTTCAAAGTGAGATGTCGGGAGTATACGTTTGAGATTTTGAAGAGAGGTCTTTATCAAATTAAAGTGCATGTTTACAGCTCGTACGGTTAAAATCAATTCAAATGAGCGTGCATATTTGATTACAAAATTCTATATGTATGATCGTTGTCGCATAGAAACTGACACTATGTGTCTCATCTACAACTGCCGCTTGTCTAATGAATTTTAATCAGACATTTTAAAGCCTTAGATGTTTTCATATGTTTGACGTAAAGGGAATGTTATTATTTACTGTTTGTGAATTGCAGATTTCCACGGACTTAAGGTGGTGTTAGTCAAGGACATTAGTAGAAAGTTCTATACTTGCATATAGGACAAACTATTATCATTCATGTATTTGGGACTGTAATGACCAATCAGTGTTTGCTATTGTTTTGCTGATAATACAGTGATGGCATCATTTCCGCAAACGGTTCTCGTCAAAGGCTGTTCCTCGCAATACTATTTCATATATCAAAAAGAGCTTGGCATGCACCTGTCAACAATTTATTATTCTTTCATATGCAAGTAAGATTTTTACACTCACACTTTCCGTCTGCACCCTGGAAGCCCAAATATAAGGGTCCCATGCGTCCCCATTTCCGCACACCTGTCCCCAATTCCACAAACGCAATCAGATCAGTAAAATTCACATACAAAGAAGTGAAGGAAACTCTTCTTTGTGTATAAAATGGTTGTAGAGAACTATGACAAGGCGCATCGTAGTATAATACACTTCCGCTCTGCTTACGACCTAACCAAATCAATGGATCATGTTCGACGAACAACGTGATTACACGTATATTCCAGATTTTCACTGGACCTGATAACCAGGTAAAAAGTTGTTTTTTTTTTTTTTTTGGATTTTTTTTTCTTGATGGATTCCTGTTCTATAGGCATTGTCTTAAAGAATCTGACCGACGACACTTTTTCATCATTGAGGGTTTTGAGAAATTGAAGATGGCGTCCAATATGTCTGCCAATACAGGATTTTCAACTATAATTATTATTAGTTATAATGATTTTAAATATCTTTGTGCTTATTTTGTCATTAACTCATGGAGGATGACTAAAGGTGAAACTTCACTCGTTTTGACTGTGAACATCAAACTTTTCAAGATGGTATCCAAAATGGCCACCAGAAATAGATTGTTCATTAGTAACAATGATCAAAATGTGATTTCTGTATTTATCTTGAAAGTATGCAGTAATGGTTTTCGTCAAAGTTAGAACATAGAATGTTCGCCGCAACTTGACGTAAATTTT
Source organism: Rugalucina vietnamica (assembly GCA_964017185.1). Lineage (NCBI taxonomy): Eukaryota > Metazoa > Mollusca > Bivalvia > Lucinida > Lucinidae > Rugalucina > Rugalucina vietnamica. The sequence goes on along the minus strand of OZ024875.1, from coordinate 56,815,171 downwards.
CACAAAGTCGATAAACCATGACACATAGGCCAAGGACATCACGTCAAGGTTGTAGAGTATGTCAAGGACAACATCACGGTTTCATGCGTACCGCTTTCATTGCTACAGAGAAATATAGAACGAATTGTGGACGGACGAGCGCTCTTGTTATGAATAGTTCTTATCTGTAAATACGACTCCTCGAAAACACATGCCCTACGAAGACCCTACCGGGTTTGGAGATGGGGGCTTAGCTTCCCGCTCTCTGAAAGAAAATTGCCTTTCTCCCCAGCTCTTAAGAATGTGTTCGTCAAATCCCTGCTCCCTAACACACACCCTCCCCCCCAGAATCTAGTTCTCCATAGATCCCTGAAAATAAATTACCCTTCCCCCCAGATCCCAAAAGCCCTGAGAGGCCCCCCACAAAGCCTGGAATAAGGATATGCACTGCTGTACATGCACCTATTGTCTGTAGTAACAAAACCATGTTGATCCATGCATTCTCAATTGTATTAAGACCGAGTAATCTGTGAATTATTATCGAGCAACATAATTCCTAGGTCGGCCCAACCATTTGTACAAAATTCCTCTTTTATTTACATGACTTTCCTGGTCATTCTGGACACGAACTGCCGGGGTTACATAATTCCATGTTTACATGAATTGTTGGTAATAAGGTGTGCCACAGTCAACATTTTTACAGTCAGTTTCGGCCGGAGCTACCAGCCTAATGCACTAGACATTTGTAACCACGGCCCCACCCTAGGGGAATAGCGGGGAGCCCGGGACAATCCCCGCTAAAGCCCCCGGGTGACCCTGTGGGGACTGTTTGTTGGTAAAACCACTGCTGTTTTCCCCCGCAGCCTGGTATATTTTTCATTTTACATTTTCATGGCCCTTTTTGCATTTATAAAGAAAACCCCGGGTATTTCCACAGCACTGCCGTGACATAATTTTGATCAAGACCCCGCTCATTTCCACTGCTACCCCCGCCCTGCCCCGGGGGTGGGGACCGTGATTACAAATGACTAGTGCATAACCCAAAAGCTGTGGGAAGTTTATGCGTCTTGCTCGAGCCTTTGATACGACGCTCTACCACCGAGCCACTGCGCTCCTCCCATATATATAAAATGAAAGAAGAGTCGAGAGTATAAGATCTACATTATTTATCTTCTCTTTCTGAAACAACAATTATAATGTGGACACTGGAATAGCATAATCTATGGATATTCGCTTAAAGGTCATTCAAATTGCCATCCTAGCATCATGAAAATCAAGTTTGCGAAACTGAGGACGCACCATGCCCTTCTTTGATATGGAATAAAGTTTTACAGCATTTATAAATTATCAATTAATTTTCATGAATACATACCTGACAAATTTGTCTTCCTTCCTGGAATACAAATGTGTTGTACAATCCCAACGTGCAGCAGCAATTACGCCATTACTTGGATGTCAAAAAATCGAAACGTGAAAAGCGACTAAAAATAGATTTACGAATTTGACATCACGCTATTGTGTTGAAGATAACGATTAGATAACGTAATATTTTTGAAAATCGATTTCGCTAATCGAAAGAGGAATAAAAATGAATTATAAAAAAACATAAACGTATTTTCTTTCTGGAAGGTAAGGCATGTTGAATTGCGATTGAAAGTGGGGGTGTGCGGATCTGAGGACAGAGCGGAAATGATGCCATCACTGTATGTCTTATTTGCTTATATTGTGGAAACTGACGACAATTTAACCATATCATAAATATGCGCATGCGCAGCAATTTTTATGAACTTGATCCGGAATGGGTAGATTAATTGTACAAGTTTTCTTTGTTTGTTTTATTTTTTTTTTCTTTCTTTATTTCGTGCGTTCGAAAATGTAGATTGTGGGTTCTCGTTAGAACCGTCTTGTCCAGTCGATTCTAACCACAATATTTCGCAAAAATGCATTTCTCATCTACTGCAAATTTCTGATTATTACATTTCATTACGAAAACTTGTCCATGCAATATACAGTGATTTTTTTCAGGTTCAAAAAGTGAAATTTTCATAGGACAAATTTGGATATTTTTCTAATTTTTGCTCAAAATTTAGATTGTGGATACACGTTAGAACCGCCTCGCCGAGTTCTAACGAGTACCCACAATCTATGTTTTGGAGCAAAAATAAGAAAAATAGGTATACCCCTGCATACCCCAGTTTTGCTATATAGAAGTGGGTTTGAGGGTGTATACATCTCACGGACATGTTTTCCTGATGTTTACTGCTAAGTTACTGTTGTAACTAGTCGGTAAATACTACTCTATCTACAGGGTCACTGACGAATCTTTTATAGTCGAAACCGCGGCATGGGCCATCTCCTTTCTCATTAATGTGTTCACTGCTCTTAAATGATCTCAGTTTTATTTTTTATTTTTTTTTCATACCTAAGTTATCTGTGTTACATAATCCGACGTCAGCTAAATTTTTTATTTTGACTTTGCTTCCTTGCCATTCAACCGTCTTCTTCATTCCTGACTTACCGGTTCTATATTTGAGCCAACTCGTGGAAAAAAACAACAATATGGTTTCCGAACAGGTCTGACACAAACCGGCCTGTACAGCTACAGAAGCAGGCTGGAAGCTTGAAATTTGGGATTTAAAAAGAAGAGGAAGTGTACTATCCGTGTAGCGAAAACAAAGGCGCTGATCAGCTTCGCGGTTACCGCGAAGCTGATCTGCGTCTTTGTTTTCGCAAATGCAGATTGTTGGTTTTCCCATGGGGTGGCTCAATTTTATAGATGTCCACAGACAAGTCTGTGACTATGCTTGCCTAGAAAACAATTCGTATTAGATATTATGAAATCATCAGTCGGATCTTTATTGCCAGTCAATGTTAATAGGGATATTGGTCCTATGTAGACATTAATTTGTTTTTATCCGTCTGCGATTTATCATTTACTATATCGTTTAATCTGACAGACCAAGTGAATAATCAATTTGACAAACCATCCTGTCAAAACTTTCAAAATCGTTTGAATGGTGTCGAGAATTTGCCAAAGTTCAACTTAGTTCTGATATAAATGAAACCAATTAGAGTTCAGAACTTGTCAATTCAAACATCAGTTTCTTTATCCAAAGTGCTTATGAATCATTTAGGTAAGCCTATGAAAGACAATGATCAAGAGCAATACAAGAATAATAGCAAAGAACTATACAATATTTTACTGATTAAATTTACCGTATTTCACCGTACATGTATACTTTTGTTGTCTCAATACTACAGCCATGTATAGCTACATTTGTCAGTGAAGAAAAAGCATTCTCCGTCATCTGTACACGCATCTGCACTCTGCACATCAACAAGGAATCGTCGCCCAGTTAATGAAAAGTTAAGGTAGGCAATGATCATCAATTTGAGTAATCAGTAAGAACTTTCCATAAAAAAAGAAAAAAAAGTATTAATAATAATAATAATAATAATAATAATAAAAATAAACAGGTGGGAAAACCAAATTGACAATCAGGCCCTTAAACCAAGAAAACATATCGTAAGCCGAGTGAGCAGCTATTTCCCAATAGGCGGCCGCCCAGTTACCCGAACTTAACTAAATATGTGAAAACGTACATAATGTGTAAACAGCAAAATATTCAACACCAAAACATTGACCAACTAGAAACACCAAAGAAGTTTCGCATTGGCACGAACAGTAATATAAACGCACTAGGGGGCTTAAGTTTGTTTTACACGGCCATAACCTCGTACTACTACATAATTAACTGAATCGCTAGCAAACTATAATTTGTAATTGCAAATCCTGTTTAATCGAAGAGGAGTGAACTAAATGACATTGATGTCATGCCTTAAATTCCAGACACGTTTTAAGTGCAAAGTAACAAACCGAAAGATATCTCAATGGCCATTTTAAAACCGCAGTGTGAACAATACAGAATTGAATTTGAAATATAAGGGAAGGGGTGGGTAAAATCAGAACCAGAATAAAATCACACCCAAAAAAACTAGGTGGGAAATTCATACAAAGAGACCATACGATAAGCCGAGTAACCAGCCGTTTTTCCAATGGTGTCAGCGTAGTTATCCAAACTTATCAAAGCATTGGGAGACGCAAATAAAATTTGCATACAGCACAGACTTCGTCTACAAAACATTCGCAAGAATAAATACAACAATAGGAACACATTGGAACCGTCAGTAGCATAACATACTGATTCAGTATGTGTGTGAGGGGGGGGATGTTAAACATGTTTTACAGGATCGTTGCCTACTTGTACCTTTTTTTTCAATCCCAATCTTGCTTCCGCATTGGGTAATTTGTTCGTGAGCTAGTCGATAAATCAACAAAAAAAACTATTATTAACGACGTTTTGAAAGAAACAACAATGGATCCTCAAATTCCATTACCGAAACTTCTCCTTGATTGCTAGGGAATTTCTTTTAAGTACACATTAAATATATATTTATGTACAAGATTTTAATTTAACAACTATTTACGTTGCCTATCATAAAATAATGGTTTATTATATTGATTTTTGTTAGAATTTAGCATTTTTGACTTTTAAATTACATAATAACATCAATTATTGATTTTATCCATTGACCCCGTCAAACCTTAATTTTTCTATATAAGAATAGGTTTGAAGGGGTTAACTTCCACACGGAGATGTTTCCATGATGCAATATTTGTTGGCAGTTGGAAATTCCTTAGAAGCTGAGCATGTTCACTGGAAATCTACAGTAGAACAAAAGGCATATCCATATATTTCCAAACAGTATATATTTATCCAATGAAATAAATATCATAGTAGGTAAAATTGACTGAACTTGTTCAATCTCATGAAGAAAAGAATAAAATAATCGAATCGAAAGAAGCGTTGGCCATTTCTGTTTACAAATGCCTATGGTTTTTGGAAAAACAAAAAGCTAGCCATCTGTCTTTTTATGCGCAGTTTAACTTCCCTGACTAATGCACTATTGGATAACAGAATGTGTTTTCCATGTTTCGTGCCACAGGATCTGAACTTGGGACTATAACAATCAATTTTTGTATGAAATATATAGTAAAAAGGAAAAAGGTTTATAGAGTACCGTTCCCCCCTGAGAACGGAGGGTGGGAAACGCGCTCTAAGGACAACAAGCGAAGGAAACGTTCATCAGGTGGGACTTTTGAGACCTCTGAACAGAATAATAGAGGCAATTTGAACTTGAATTTGCCATCTAGGTCGCAGTTTAGAGAGTTGTCTACCGACGAAAAGCTAGTTACGCTCTTTGAGATTATGATGTCCCACATTCCTTCGGCCTCAGCACGACTAAATAGAACTGAGGATTAACTCGTTTCGCTAGAGGGTACTGTGACAAGGGACCAGTCGCGCATTAAACTGCTTGAATATAAAAGCATTGATATTGAGGCTCGAAATAGAAGACACAACTTGATTTTTCGAGGCATAAAAGAAAACCCCTTTATTAAAGAGGACTGTACTCTTGTGGTGCACAAATTTGTAGGAGAACACCTTAAAGTCGAATTCGAACCATACATCCAACGTGCGCATAGACTTGGGAATCTCCAACGCGGACGACGTAATAGACAGGCAGGTCAGCAGCAATTCCCCAGACCCATTATCGCGTGTTTCCGTGATTACCAGGACGTAGAGGCTATTTTAGCGAATGCATACAAACTAGTTAACACTTCCTTTGGCATTAATAGGGATTACCCCAAGGAAATCCTTGACGCTAGGGCTGAACTGTTGCCTCTTTATAAATCTGAGAGACAGAAATATCCGAGAGGCAGTGTATATGTTGGCTTCCCAGCGAAGCTCGTAGTGAACCGCAGAGTGCTAGTGGATAAATTTCCGGACTGGCACGCCGTACTACGCAAGTCGAGAACGGAACGTCGCATATCAGGGAATTACGGCAGTGCTAACGCGACGCCGGGGCCTAGTGCAGTGCAAGGTTTCCCAACCAGCGATATTTCCGGGGGGTCACGCACAGATCCTCAAGTGGTCGGACCCACCCCAGCTAGGTCCGAACAAGGGTCGGGCGGTTTATCCACGCGGTCGAATGAAGGAACCGACACACACGAGAGAGGTATGGACATCGAAAGTGTGCATTCTGATAACGATCAGGACGCTTCCAAGTCAACTGAGGGAGAATCTACAGCTGTCGCCGAAAAATCGGCGTACGATCTAGCCATGGGTATTCTTAGTGAACATCTAAGCCAGACATTAGTGAAACATACTGCCGAGAACATCCCAAAACCGAGATCGAATAGCGTGCCGCCCAATTCTCGGGAGGCTTTTGCCACGGAAACTGTGTAAAACAAAGACTGAGGTTCCCGGGGAGAAGTAAAAGTAGCCAACGAAAACCATATTTCCACATCGACTATACGAACTGATAACGACACGGACTTGCATGTAGCGTCACATTCATTTAACTGTCGCAATTATTCCAACTTTTCTGACACTAATAACCGCAATGGTTTAGATAGAACACACAATGAGAAATTAAAAAACATAACGGTGGGTTTTCTCAACGTCTGTGGCCTAAGACGTAGATTGCAATATCCTGATTTTTGCCAGTTTATCCAAAAATATGATGTAATTTGTTTTGCTGAGACTAAACTTGATCAAGCTGACGTTATCTCCTGTAACGGATACACGTTCTATAGCCAACCGAGGCGACACAAGTATTATCGAAGATCGGGCGGTACCGGGTTCTTAGTACGCGACTCAATAAGCAATTTCGTAAATGTTATCCCATCTGAATCAGAATACATTTCTTGGCTAAAGCATTCAAAACAATTTCATATGTATGATGAAGACATCTTATTGGGCTGTGTCTACATACCACCACAGCAATCACGGTTTTTCAACGATGACGAATTTGAATGTATGGAACAGGAAATAACGTCAGCATGCAGTTTAAGCCAATATGTGTATATCTTAGGAGATTTTAATGCACAAATAGGCCATTTGAATGATTACACCACTCCTGATACTTTCCTGTCTGATTACTTTCATTTTGATGATGAAACTGTCGAATATTTTGACCAAAAAAGCGCACTAGAGAGGTAAGGAATTCAATCAATAGAGTTTCGAAGGATAAAAAGAAAAATAACAGTGGCTTTAGGCTAATTGATATATGTAAGAATCACAATTTAATTATTCTAAACGGTCGATTTGGACAGGACCGTAATGTTGGGGCGCTGACATTCAAAAAGTCTTCAGTCATTGATTACTCTATTGTTTCAAATTCCTGTATTAAAGCTCTACAAAACTTCCAAATTATTGAAAGGGACCGTTTGTTTTCGGACGGCCATGCCTTCCTATTGATAGAGTTCCGTAAAATATCAAATAAACAACAGACCCCCCCCCCCCAACCCTCAGATACCAGCCAAATACCCCGTTTAAATACTTCTATTATCTTTAGACGGTAATGTTTGAATTATCTGAAGCTAACTACGACAAGATCATGAGTATATTTTCTCCCCCCCTCTCTCTCTCTCTCTCTCTCTCTCTCTCTCTCTCTCTCTCTCTTGTTGTTTAATAACTATTCATTATGCAATTGACAGAAAATACCTTCACTGAAGCGCGGTCCGCTTGGGACATTACGTGCCGGCGATCCCTGGCGGCGGGTCCGACTGGGGGCAGTTAAACCTTTCAGTCGGGCGGTTGTCCGGCCATCGTCGGCTGGGGCGTTCCCAGAGAGCCCCGATTCATGATAGTCGCACACGATTTGTTAGATAGAATCTCTAGCAGTTAGTATGTATATGCCATACACCACTTCATGTTGGAAATTATGTATTTTGCTCTTATGTCATGTATCTTGACCTGAGTACAAAATAAACGTATTTGTCTGTCTGTCTGTCTGAGAACCAACAAAAGCTTCTGCATGGACATGTATATATGTTGCCATGTATTACACAATATATGAAAGTGGTGTGTTGGTTCTTTGGGGGGAACGATACTCAAGAGTCCAAAAACAGAGCCCAAATATGAAAAACGGTTATAGCTACTCATTCAGGCAACGCTAACATACATAAAGTAATGGAAACTGAAATAGCATAGCATGGTCCTACTATACTATACACCATTAGAAATGTTATTAACTTGAAACTGGATGTTGCAGAATCAACTTTCATAATTTGGGCAACGGGCATTAACGGTGACCATCATTTTGTGTTACAAAATTTTGGAAACAAACACAAACTGTACAATTATTCTCTTGTTTTTTTTTTTTTTTTTTTTTTTTTTTTTTTGTTTTTTTTTTTTTTTTTGTTTTTTTTTTGTTTTTTTTTTGTTTTTTTTTGCACGGCCTCTAATCTATAAAATTTCTCTTTGTTATTATTTCCAAAATATAAGGTCAGGTTTTCAGATCTGATTATACTAGTTTCTGGTTTTTTGCTCAATAAATAGGCTTGGCTGGCATATGGTAAGTGCAGGCCAATTAGTTTACTTTTGGTGCATTTGATACTTGATTTTTTGAAGATTCATTTCATTGTTGAATTATGGAGATAGGTGGCCGTGTTAGTGTAGCCGGTGTATATGTCTGTGATGCTATACTCAGTACATAAAGAAACGCAAAAGGTATATTTTCTGTCATAACTTGTACAATTTTAAAGATAACTATTTCAAATTTACAGAAAACGAAGAATGACATGCAACAATGTCTCCTACCAGCAGACTGAATTCCATATCTTTTCGAACACGGAAACAGTATGTTTTTGGCGTCAATAAAGAGTACCCATAAACAAAATGTCGCAGGACTTTGTGGTGATGAATACTCTTTTTTACCACTTTAAAAACCTCTTCTTTTTTGCCTTAAAACGATAATTAGTCAGTTTGTAATTGCCTTTCATAAAACAAAATTGAGTTTGTGAGTCACTATGGCTATCTTTGGCTGCTATAGAAACAACATGAATAAGTGGCCAAAATGCTCAAAACGATGGTCAATTTGGCACACTTTAAAAATTTGTGTCATATGTAAAAATTGTGCTTGGCTGCATATGCTTTGAGAGAACACTTCTTTCAGAAGAATAATACTGTCTAAAACACAGCTGTATACTGTTCGCAAAATGTAACGCACCTTACATTTTGACCAAAATTGGCAAAATTTTAAGAACGTCTAAAAAAATAATTCGGGGGACAAGCAAATTGCAAATTACGTTAAATTGGCGTTAAGTACTGTAGTAAAGTTTCATGCTATCAAATTCTAAATCCTTGTCTTAACCTTGATTTTATCACCACGAGAAACTGTTTTCAATGAACCGGAAGTTCTGAAAAACGACCAGAAATTTTAACTAAGGGTAAGCTTAAAGAGAATCACATTTATGTTAAGTAAAATTATTTATTGAAATAGGGACATCATTTACCGAAAAGGAGACCAAAATGCCGAATTTCGAAAGAGTTTGTTATTTTTCATATAACGCATTTTTTAAAAATCCCAGCAATTGTTTTTCTTTTAATGAAATTCAATTCATTTTGTGTTTTTATTATTTGCTGGACCACAATGATCGTACAGGAAGCAAAATTTTATTTGATAATTCTCTCAGTTGTGTTTTTTGGAGAAAAATGTTGATTTCACAAGTTTTCACCTAAAAATTACACCCCCTTTCAAATCGCAACGAAACCCAGTTGTGAAACTCTCATATGAATGGCAAATGTTTAGAATCACTTAGACTTTAAAAATATATTATACTTACACGAAAAAATAAAAATCAAAACTTTGCGTTTCTTTTTGTACTGAGTATACATTGGCCATGACCATCTAGGTAGAATTTATCATACACATTTGGCCACAATAATTCAATTGTACATTATGAATATCGAACAAATTTGTTGCATGAACATACTTTTCAAGCTACGCAGGGTTTTGACTTCTTAAAGAGTTTTTACTGATTCCAGACTAGAAACTCGGCACTCATTGTAACTTTTATTTGTATAGTAAATATGGTAACTTAATGTTATACAGGTACCTTTTAAAAGTTTTTCTAACAATATTCTATACTGCAAATATTTTAACATTGTCGGTGCATTTTACATGATTATTGCATGTTTCTGTCGACTGAATGCTCTAAAATACAAACATTAGTGGCAACAATCGCCACCATGCAAGAAAAATAAAAAAAATTCTACCTTTTTGTATTCATGAAATTTAGACCCCCCAACCTCGCTGAAAATTCTTCCCAATGCTGATAGAATATATAAATATCTGAACACATAATTTTTATAAGACATGGAACTATTGTCCTCAATATAAAGGATCAGCATCGGGAGCTTGATAACAGTGTTCTGGGCCGCTAAAGTATAGGCATATACAGGCCATATAGTCAACGGTCCTTTCGAAGAAACGAATAATAAAAAAAAGAAAGAAAGGAAAGAAAAAAACTAGTATAATGGTCGCCTCTTGGACAAAACGTAATGTCTAGATAATTGTGTTTATAATGACGGATAATTAAGTACATTTTTCAAAACTAATAACAAAATTATGCTTTATGTTTCAAAAACGTAACAGTTTGGACGATTACCTACTATGATTTCGTTTGCTTTGTGGCAGAAAAAAAACAACAACATGTATTGCATTAATACTACCGAGTATTTGGTTGTCATTGTTGAATAACAATTTAAAATGTGTTCGAGGTAATCAACATTTTAATTACCGTACGAGTGTTTCGTCGGAACTACCTAAGGATATAGAGGTCATTTTGTCTTTGGTAATGGGATGTAATTGCCCACACAGTCTATCTGATATGTTTATATCGCTTGTTAGGCATCATTTGTCCACAAGATTGCCTTTGGCACTTCCGCTTTTTATGTTTTGAAAGCGTATCAAAGGCATATTCCTTTTAACAAAATACTCGCCTAAAGGACAAATACACGAGCGCGAAAGAGTCCAGAAAAAAACATAACACAGTCAAACAAATAATGTCAACTGTGGTTCTAATTTTGATGTTTCTGTAAATATTTTGAATATGATGACATAACATTGTAACTAGGTAATTGACATTTGAAGGACTGAATTTGTATGTATGATAATGATTATTGGTCGAAAGTTACAAATGTAGCAACACACATTATAAAATGAGAAATAATGTGTCACTCAGTAAGTCTCCAAACAAACAAATCCAAGATAAAACGGTTAATAATTAGATTCCTACATCGTTGAAAATAAATAATTGCTGGTAATCACTACTATGTAAATTTTATTTCCGTTAATCAAACAATCAACCTTTATATTTTATTAAGAGAATGGACCTTCATTGATTTGAACAACATAAACATTTACAAAAAGTTGCCGGTTTTGTGTCTAAAAAGACAGTATAAATATCCGCTCAATTAAGTGAGGGTAGAAGGCAATGAAATTCATACAACTAATTCAAAACATCAATTCAGACACTCAACAGATAGCACAACACATCCAAAAAAAAGTTGAAAAACATGTATGTATAAAACAATTTCGTGGTAGCTGTCCAGCAAGCATGAACCAAAGCACCGATGGTATTTAAAGGCTTAGCTTCTGAAGGAACTAAATTGGTGCCGCTATGGCCCATGCTGGTGCAATATGGTCCAGAGATTAAAGGACTGTCGTTATGAGGTGATTATATCATCTCTACAGGTGGTAATAAAAAGACACTTAAATGATGATACTTGTTGTACTACTGTTTAGTGCTTTAAGGTCCCTGCAATTGATATTCTTTTTTATCTTGGTCCTGTGCTGTATTAACTGTCAGGCGACTAGGTTTTCTACTGTTCTGTCCCTTATCATTGATCAGCTAATGGACCTCAATATAGGGATCAAACATGATTTTCCATTCATTAACATTCGCTAGGTCCCGAGGGGAGTGTTGAAAACCGAGGGCGTATCCCTAGGTTTTCAACACTCCCCGCGGGACCTAGCGAATGTTAATGAATGACAAAATCATTTTTGATCGCTATTATTGCATAAATTCTGTAGAAACGAAAGAAATAAGGTAAAGAAACGAAAAAAATATGGTGCACTATATTTAAAGCCTCATCACATTTTCATACGCTTAAAAGCTTTCGTTTTTATGCTCGTTCCGGCTGGACTTCAGTTCCTCATTATTAGCACGTGCTTTGCTTGGCGCCCGGTAACGAGCATAAGTAAAAGCCATGTATTAACAGCACGTGCGCGCGTGAATTGCAATATTAATGCATGGCTTTCTCATCACATTTTCATACGCGTAAAAGCTTTCGTTTTTATGCTCGTTCCGGGTGGACTTCAGTTCCTGATTACTAGCACGTGCTTTGCTTGGCGCCCGGTAACGAGCATAAGTAAAAGCCATGTATTAACAGCACGTGCGCTCTTGAATTGCAATATTAATGCATGGCTTTCTCTTCATTAATAAACGGCTGTTAATATCGTGTGACACGGGTATTTATGCAATAATAGACAATAATACATGTCTTTAAGTCAAACAGTAAGAAACGACCTCAACGCGGCGCAAGTAGAGACGAATATTAGATTTTTTTCCAACAATAGAAAGAGATTGAGTGCATATAAGGTACATGTGAAATTATGTCTATACTAAACCGTTTGTGTTCCGATATCATATAAATCTATTCTTTTTAGACAAAGCTTCACACTATATACAATATACGTTAGGGACATGCCTTATTAAATAAAGGTACATGTTTACAGCTCATACGGTTAAAATCAATTCAAACGAGCATTCAAATCTGATTACAAGATGCTATATTTTATTGGTGTTGTCGCATTGAAATTCAAAAAAACAATTCGTCAAATATAATAGTTTAAGGAATAACGTGTTTTTTTTATCTGTCATATAGAAAATTATGTCGATAGTAAACTTTTGAATTGCACGTTTCTGTGTTTTTCAGACGCTGATTTTCTTTTGCTCCATTTTCGTCTGGAATGACCATTTACTGGCATGACCTTCCAATGACAGAGTTTGTAAATACTACGCAGCCAGCAGAGAAATATTAGACCACATTTACATCTAGTGCTAAGAGACATTCTTTTCGTTGTCTACTTTTACCTTTCTACCTAGAAATTCCAATTAAAGATTTTATGACAGCTCCGAGAATTGAGTTTCAGAATTAAGAATTAAATTTCAATTGTATTGTTGACGACAGAAGTTTGTGTAATTGTAGAACAGGATCAAGAAGGACGGATTGATTGACGTTGTATTTCAGCTCTACGGTTACCGCACATCTTTCCAAAAAAAGTACAAATAGGCAATGATCAGGAAATGGCGCAATCAGAAAGAAATTCCCACTCCATAAACCGAGGGGTGGGAAAAACCTTCCTTATAGATAAAACAATCCTTTTTCTTTTCCTGAACATTTTATTTTCATATCACGACACCGTAGGGCGCTGATCTTCCTCGTGGTTTTCACCAAACAAGATGAGAACACCTTATTGATCATTTAACAACAAATGATAAATTCAACAGAAAGGTAAACATACACTTAATAGGGCTACTCGACCGCTGGTATGGACTGATCTAAACTTCGAACTTAAAACAGATGCACATATATTGGTTCATGCGACTGTAAACATGTAATTAAGACACCTGAACGCACATACGTGTTTACCATGTAAGACGCAAATGACTTTATCAGAGCTTGCACGTCGTTCAACAAATGAGCGTCTTACATGCATTGTGCTGATCTTTCTGAAAATGCAATATTGAAGTGAACATTGATATTTACTAAACAATATTTGGAGTCCCTATTGTTGCATTATTATTGTTACGTGCCAGGCGTAACTAGAAGATTAAGGAAACCAACAAGTTAGTTAGCCAGCAACAAGCTTTGTTTAAAATTTAACAAATCTATTTAGAAGTGATTTAACCAGTAATTACATGTGAAACAATCAAAAGCATATATACAATCAAACAAAAGTGAATGTACAATACCTTTCAAGATGTTAATTCCCTTAAAGAATGTCTGAATGTCCCTCAGAATTTTTTAACACAAGTCTGTATCAGTTTCTGATCCCAAGAATTAAAGTTTGTTTCAAAATAGCACTATGTCCCAATCCAGAATCGAATATCACAAAGTAATCCAAGAATAAGTTTAAATTCCAGTAAGATAGATTTTGACTTCTTAATAGTAACAGTACCCAAAGATTGTCCTTATGAAAATTTGTAGCCCTTATATAGCACTGAGGAACATTCAGGATTCTTCCAGCAAATTCTATGATATCATATACTAAAAATAACAAGTTGTTTACCAAAATTTAATGTTTTGGAATATTCTAGAGAGGCCATTATCCTTCGAGAAAATTCCACAATATTCTTTTGACATAAAAAAAGATTTTTCTAGAAGATTCTACATCTTTGGTTCTTCCAGATTTTTCCGGACTTTTCCGTCAAAGAACAATTTGAAATTTCTAGAAAATTCTGAAATAAACAACCTGTTTATGTCCAATATCTGGGACACTAAAAGTAAATAATTGCTAAGGACAACAAGTAAACATCATATGTATAACATCATACTTTCCTGGGCATACTCCCTTGGGAAGTTTACCAGTACTGAATGCACATCTTTCAACAAGTAACTGTCATACATAACACTTCCCCTCTTCAAAGAAAAGAAAGTTTTATAAAATAAAGCTTTCTTTTGCAATACTGGATAATTGTATACAATATGTTTAGCAACATTTGTGCAAAACTAATCAAATACAACAGCACAAAGCTGGACATCAGCATTGTAGAGGCACTTAAGTTCTGCTTAGGGTGTCTGGAATGATATTATCTCTTCCTCGGATATGTCTGATGTCAAGATTGTGCTCTTGTAACATGAGACTCCACCTGAGTAAACGCTGGTTCTTGTTTTTCATTTTATGTATGAAAGTCAGTGGATTGTGGTCACTGAAGACAACAATTGGTGCATGTGAAGAAGCTAAGTAAACTTCAAAGTGCTGAAGTGCAAGGATTAGAGATAGGCATTCTTTCTCTATGGTAGAGTAATTTCTCTGATGCTTGTTAAACTTTTTGGAAAAATAACAAACAGGATGGTCAACACCATTGTCATCTTCTTGCAACAATACACTGCCTGCACCAACATCACTGGCATCTACAGCCAACTTGAACTCTTTGTCAAAACTTGGTGCTAAGAGAACCGGAGCACTTCTAAGTATGGCCTTGAGCTTATCAAATGACTTCTGGCAGTCATCCGTCCAAACATACTTGGCCTTCTTACCAAGCAAGTTTGTCAGAGGCTCAGCTATAGCCGAGAAGTTGTTGCAGAATTTCCTGTAATATCCAGCCATACCCAGAAAGCGCATCAGTTGTCTTTTGCTAGTAGGTACAGGAAAATCTGAGATAGCCTCAACTTTAGCTCCTACAGGTTTTACCTGACCTTGACCCACAATGTGTCCAAGAAGTGTCAAGTTTGCATGGCAAAATTCACTTTTTGCCAAGTTCACAGTTAGTTTAGCATCACTTAGCCGGTCAAAGAATGTTCTGATTGTCTGCAAGTGTTGTTGCCACTCCTCACTGAAGATAATAGCGTCGTCGATATAGGCTTTACAGCCATCCAGATTGGAAATCAAACTGTTGACCAGCCGCTGAAAAGTCGCAGGCGTGTTCTTCATTCCGAATGGCATGACTTTATACTGGTACAGTCCATCTGGTGTAACAAATGCCGAGATCTCCTTTGCTCTGTCCGTGAGGGGTATCTGCCAAAATCCCTTTAGCAGATCGAACTTTGTAACATACTTGGCATGTCCAATATTATCAATGCAGTCATCGATTCGTGGGATGGGAAAAGTGTCTGTTTTAGTGACAGAATTGACTTTTCGATAGTCTGTGCACATTTTAAATGTCCCGTCTGGCTTTGGTACAAGAATACAAGGAGAAATCCATTCACTTTGGCTGGGTTCGATGAAATCGTTGTCCAGCAAATATTGAACTTCTTCCCTGAGATATTGCTGTTTTACAGGGTTCATTCTGTAAGGATGTTGCTTTACAGGTTTTGAACCTTCAATAATGTCAACATCATGATAGATTTTGTCAGTTCTGGATGGAATGTCTGGAAATAAGTGCTCATATTCGAGACCTAACTGTTTCAGTTCAAGTCTTTTGTCTGAATCAAGGTGAGACAGTTTCTGATCAAGATTCTGTAGTATGTCAGAATTCTGGAGTTTCGATGACGAGGGATCAGATTTCTCCAAGTTGAAGTCCTCAGAGTCCATTTGATTTTGTTCATGAGGGACAGAATTAACTATATTTACTGATGAAATAACAGAACTATCCCTATCAATATACTTCTTGAGCATATTAATGTGACATAGCTGTTTTTGCTTGCGCCTCCCAGCAGTGTTAACAATGTAGTTCACGTCACTTAACTTTTTATCAACAGTATACAGGCCATAATATCTAGCTTGTAAAGGTCTGCCAGGAATGGGCAAGAGAGCAAGTACCTTGTCTCCAGGTTCAAAATTTCTGTCTTTAGCATTTTCATCATAACGAATCTTCATTTTGCTTTGAGCAGATTTGAGATTGGACCGAGCTGCATCACAGGCCTTTGATAGTCTGTTTTTGAAATCAGACACATACTGAAGTAAGTAAAGAACTGTCATCATCTGAGAGAAATTTCTCTTTTAGAAGTTTTAACGGTCCACGTACAGTGTGCCCAAAAACAAGCTCAAATGGGCTGAACCCCAGAGACTCTTGTACAGATTCTCTTACAGCAAATAGAAGCAAGTGTATGCCTTCATCCCAATCTTTTTCAGTGTCAAAGCAGTAAGATCTGATCATGTTTTTCAAAGTTTGATGGAATCTTTCTAAGGCACCTTGGCTTTCAGGGTGGTAAGCCGATGACTTGTATTGCTTAATTCCAAGTTCGTACATAACTTGCTGAAAAATTCCTGACATAAAATTTGAGCCCTGATCTGACTGGATAGATTTTGGGAGGCCTACAAATGTGAAGAACTTCACAAGTGCATTAACTATTGTTTTAGCCTTGATATTTCTGAGTGGGATAGCTTCAGGAAAGCGAGTTGAAGCACACATTATGGTCAGAAGATATTCACAACCTTTCTTTGTTTTGGGTAAGGGACCTACACAATCAATAATCACTCTGCTGAAAGGTTCATCAAAGGCAGGAATGGGCTGTAACTGAGCTTTAGGAATAGTCTGATTGGGTTTTCCTACCATCTGACAAATGTGGCAGGATTTGCAGTGTTGAGATACATCAGATTTTATTCCTGGCCAGTAGAAATGATTAAGGATCTTGTGATAGGTCTTATTTACACCTAAATGGCCTGACATTGGAGTTT
This sequence comes from Rugalucina vietnamica, assembly GCA_964017185.1. Taxonomy (NCBI): domain Eukaryota; kingdom Metazoa; phylum Mollusca; class Bivalvia; order Lucinida; family Lucinidae; genus Rugalucina; species Rugalucina vietnamica. Next base: position 56,797,936 of record OZ024875.1, on the reverse strand, counting down.
CATGGGCCAAGTTTAAGATTTCAGGGCGATAAACCCTAGGGATCACAATTTGGTGGTTAACAGTCCACTCATCTTCTGCGGAGACATCCGGAGGACGCCATTTTTCTCATCAAAATGCCATTTTTGACATAATAGCAAACAGGAACCTGGGATATTTCATTTTCATTAAAAGCCCTTCCAAATAAAGGCGAGATCTCAGGATCACTGTATTGTTCTTTACAAAGCTGTGACCTTGACAGCTGGTCATGACCTTGGTCATTTGAGTTGGAAGGTGAAAGGTCATTTTCTGACCCCGACCTTGGATTGCTAGGGTCAGTCTGAATATCAGACTGACTAGGGGAAAGAGATGTTGAAATCTCTTTATTAAGGGACTGACCTATCAAAGTGTCAGTTAAATTTATGTCCTGCATCCCATCATATAATTTGGCTTTCTTTGCCATTGCCCTAGTGACAGCACAAGAAGGGTAAAGGTCAGGAATTTCCTGCTCAATGGGATCAGGCGGTTGATCAACACATGGTGTGCTGGTCAAAAGTGGGTTTACCACAACCTTATCTCCTGCCAAATCATTGCCTAACAGCAAATGAATACCTTTAAAGGGTAAGGAAGGTCTAATACCAACAGCCACGGGACCTGTTACTTAGTCAGAGGACAAATAGATATTATGGAGGGGTACGTTAACAAATCCACACTCTACGCCCTGGATAAGGACACTTGTCCCAGAAGAAGACTTCTCGGAAAATGGCAAGGTATCTGCCAAGATAAGGGATTGAGAAGCTCCGGTATCTCGTAAGATTTTGATAGGGGTAGACTGGGCAGAGTCACTGTTAAGTGACACAAAACCATCTGATAAGAATGGTTCATAAATCTCCATAATAGAATCCTCAGAGACTGACTCTTTACAAGTTCTGGTCAGTATAGGGTTTTCTTCCTGGATACAAGACTGTGGTTTAGCCTTTAAGGAGGTGAGACCTGTCGGTTTAGCACTATCTAGATTTTCTCTTTCTTTCTTTCGTTTCAGTGCCAAACATTCAGAAATAATGTGGCCAGTTTTCTTACAATAATTACAAATTGGCTGGGATAAGGGATTTTGTCCTTTGTTTTCACTAGAAAATTTGGGTTTTGGACTGGAATTGTCAGTTGGATTACTGGGATTGGCTTTGGGACCGGACTGAGGGGAATATGGTTTTGACTGAGGGGTAATTTGCTTTGATTGAGGGTTATATGGTTTCCTAGGATATGGCTTGTTGACAAATGAAGCCTTATGAGTCAAAGCATAGTCATCAGCTAAACGTGCTGCTGTTTCCAAGTTTTCAACTTCTCTTTCGTTCAAGAAAGCCTTAACATCAGAATTTATGCACCGTTTGAATTCTTCAACAAGCATGAGCTGCCTTAGCTTTGCATGATCAGAACCTACTTTCTTTGAAGAACACCATCTATCAAATAGTTGCTCTTTTGTTCTAGCAAACTCAACATGAGTCTGGTCATGTTCTTTTCTACAGTCTCTAAATTTCTGCCTGTATGCCTCAGGGACCAACTCATAAGCCTTAAGAATAAATTCCTTTACTGTATCATAATCTGAGCTTTGCTCAAGAGAAAGCTGAGTGTAAATTTCTCGAGCTTTACCAATTACAACACTTTGCAAAAGCAAGGTCCAGTGCTCTCTTGGCCATTTCAAATTTTCTGCCACCTTCTCAAAATGTAAGAAATATTTGTCAACCTCTTTTTCTTGAAATGGAGGAACGAGACGAATGTGTTTTGTGACATCAAATACTGTACTAGTAGCCAAAGGCAAAGATTTTGATTTTGATTTGTCATTAAGTTCAATTTCCTTCATTCGAAACTGAAATTGCCTTTCTCTTTCTTTTTCTTCAATTTCAAATTTAAATTTTTCTTTTTCAATTTCAACCCTTTCTTCTCTTTCTAATTTTTCTTTTTCTAACTAAATTTTTTCTCGTTCTAATTCTCTTTGTTTTTCCTTCTCTCGTTCTTCCATTTCTAACTTTTGATTATCCATTTCTAACTTTTGTTTATGCATTCTTTCTTCCCGTTCTAAAGTTTCCAATCTTATTCTTTCTTCCCTTTCGGCCTTTTCTGCCCTTATTCTTTCATCCCGTTCTAAAGTTTCCAACCTTATTCTTTCTTCATACTCAAATTTTAGTTTTTCCATCTCAATTTGTCTTTTGATTTCTAGTTCCCTCAACTGCAAGTCAGTCTGAGTGACTAGAATCTGAGAAGTAGCCGAGGAATCAAAAATTTCCTCGTCAACAAGAAACTGAATCAAAATGTTTTTAATTTCATGTTTTAACATGGAAGTCTTGATATTTGACAAGCCATAATGATCAGCTATGTCTAAGAGGTCACTCTTTTTGGCCTTATCTAACAGCTCCTGAGAAGGCGCAGCAATAAAGTCACTTAGTTTGAATGACATGGTTGCTTTTTGCTGGCTTTAGCTATTTAAACAGCAAACAGTGAAGATACTTTAGAATTTTAAATAAATTTGGTGCACCAGAAACTTCAATCCCGGACGAGCCCCCAATTCTGTTACGTGCCAGACGTAATTAGAAGATTAAGGAAACCAACAAGTTAGTTAGCCAGCAACAAGCTTTGTTTAAAATTTAACAAATCTATTTAGAAGTGATTTAACCAGTAATTACATGTGAAACAATCAAAAGCATATATACAATCAAACAAAAGTGAATGTACAATACCTTTCAAGATGTTAATTCCCTTAAAGAATGTCTGAATGTCCCTCAGAATTTTTTAACACAAGTCTGTATTAGTTTCTGGTCCCAAGAATTAAAGTTTGTTTCAAAATAGCACTATGTCCCAATCCAGAATCGAATATCACAAAGTAATCCAAGAATAAGTTTAAATTCCAGTAAGATAGATTTTGACTTCTTAATAGTAACAGTACCCAAAGATTGTCCTTATGAAAATTTGTAGCCCTTATATAGCACTGAGGAACATTCAGGATTCTTCCAGCAAATTCTATGATATCATATACTAAAAATAACAAGTTGTTTACCAAAATTTAATGTTTTGGAATATTCTAGAGAGGCCATTATCCTTCCAGAAAATTCCACAATATTCTTTTGACATAAAAAAAGATTTTTCTAGAAGATTCTACATCTTTGGTTCTTCCAGATTTTTCCGGACTTTTCCGTCAAAGAACAATTTGAAATTTCTAGAAAATTCTGAAGTAAACAACCTGTTTATGTCCAATATCTGGGACACTAAAAGTAAATAATTGCTAAGGACAACAAGTAAACATCATATGTATAACATCATACTTTCCTGGGCATACTCCCTTGGGAAGTTTACCAGTACTGAATGCACATCTTTCAACAAGTAACTGTCATACATAACATTATATCTTTGTGTAATAATGATGACATTTTGGTGCATGACTAAAAAGCTATTGCACATGCGATTATTATATTAATCAACAAAGCTTAACCAACATTGTCCTTGCGTTCGGACATATAACATTTTGCAGAAAACCATAAATGCGTTAATCCTACCCTATTGCAAACACACAATCGAAGACATAAAATCTCGTATACCAGCCTAATCACCAACTTTGCTTCGCTGCGTCCTCAGATTACCTATCAAGAGACATTAATCATGTTATCAAGTGGCATATAAGATTGTCACATATCATCGACTCTGTTCCCGGCAGCTGATGTGATGAGTAGTGCAAATGAATGAATTCAGTCATTTCAATGGTGATCTTTTAGTGCAAACTCTGTCAGAGTATCGAGAAAACAATAACCGATGCAGTTTCCTTAACTCATTTAAGCCTGGCGTCCCTTTTATGGGACATAGGCAAACAGAATAGACCCAGATGTGACGCCGCAGAACGCGGCGCCCCATCTGGGGCTATTCCGTTTGCCCAGAGAAATTCCATCGAAAAATGAGATAAAAATAAAAAAAATAATCACTCCTATCACCCCTAAAATGAAAGTGGACTCACCCAATTGATAATGATGGGAGAATCCATTCGTCAAATATGGGTTAAGTGAAATGAATGAGATATGAGATGGGAATTAAAGCAGGTTAAAGCGATAGTCGTATAGTCCCCATCTGAAACATGATTAAAATTGCCACATGGCATTCACATAATTATACACTAAGATTATTCTAGTGATACTTGCTACAGAATCACTAACAATTCAAGATTTTGAAGACGTCTGCGCTAAACTTTATACTTACTTACACCATCAATGCGGTGTATGTTTAGGGCAGTGACCTATCTTACAAATCTCTCCAAGTTCTAAGAATAAATGAAATCAACCTTAGACATGATAACAGGGTGAATTGATTTGTTCACACATATTGATGACATTGATACAATAATCTTGCCACTCGCTCCATCTCCGTATCACAAGTCGTTTGTTTTCTTGGCAATCAATATACGCGCACCATTTATCCCTGTAAAAATAAGTCGAGGCACTTTAAGAGTAGACAAACTGTATTTGCGGTTGTACAAATTAATGGCAAAATCTTGACTGCCCAAAAAATTTAAATGTGAATTCTACAATGTATTTAATTTATGTTTTCGACGTTTACCGTGACGCTTTTTATGTGCAAAGGTCTATGTTAAGTTCAGTGGCCACCTTCCGGGGAATAATTGCTCACTCCCGATTGTATTAATGATGAAATGCCTTTATTTTAGTTACCTGTGTCCAAATGTGGAACTTTGGTTCTTTTTGCGCCAACCGTGGATCATTGCGTACCGTTGTCTATTCAGAAGGAAAAGCTCCCGTGCACTGAATACCTCCACCCTAAACCCCATTTTTATATAGTACAACTGGGGTTTGCAGGGGTATACCTATTTTTCTTGTTTTTGATCCAAAGCATAAATTGTGTGTCCTCGTTAGAACCGCCTAGCCGAGGCGGTTCTAACGTGTACCTGCAATCTATGTTTTGAGCAAACATAACAAAAATACCATTTTTTTCCAGTGAATATTTTGATTTTTACAACCGAAATATTTTCTGTATATTGCATGGGCATATTTTCGCAATGCATGTGTTCTTTCTATAGGGGTGCTGTGGTGTTATTGTGTATTCATTTTCACATACGCAAAGTATTAGAATATATGTGATTCTACAAGGACGGGCACGCAGAGGTAGAAATTTGAGTAAGTGCCTATCAGAACAAATGTCCCATCCACTGAAATCTAAGTTGTAAAATATTTATTTAAAACATAGCACACTATGAGTTGTCCATATTTAATATGCTTATCCGCTTTGAATTGTATCCTCTGTGTTCAATTTGTAAAACCGAATATGGTCAGAATTCACCAAGCTTTTCATCTGAAACCATACATCATTGAAAGAAATGTAGGATTTCTTTGGAAACCCCGAACTCAGATTTTTTCTCATTTCGCGACTAATTTATCATAACAGTTTCCCTTACACTTGGAAAGTTAACCGGTGATAAATTCTGCTTTAATTCTGATCATTATTAACACGTCAGTCTTTGGCCTAAGATTGGAAAACTGAGTTGTTGTTTACTGATTGGGTCACGCAAGGCGCCGCTATATTGCTATAGTGTCTCATCCAGTAACAATTATTTGGTGCAAGACGTGCAGGCAATATGTCTTCGAAAATTAACGAGTTGATAATGTTACTGTTTTCAGATGAGGCATCGGGTGCTTAATTCTTTTTAAGTCGGGGATTTTTGAGTGGTCCGTATTAGGTCAGTCATAAAACGAATGTAGTTATACCGTCGTCCTGTAACGTTTATGCGTAGCAATTTAGAGTATTTTTCAGCTGTAGAAAAAAGTACAAATAAGCAATGATCAGGTAATGGCGCAGTCAGAAAGAAATTCCGACGCCAAAAAAAAAAAAAAAAAAAAAAAAAAAAAAAAAAACAAGGTGGGCAAAAACTAAATTGACAATAAGGTACTTATACAAAGAAAATTATCGTAAGCCGAGTGAGCAGCTATTTTCCAATAGGCGACCACTCAGTTAACCGAACTTAACTAATATATGAAAATATACATAAGGTGCAAACAGCACAACAAGTCAACACCAAAACATAAAACAAGCTTTGGAACGATCAGTAATATCACTGGGGTCTAAACTGGTTTCAAAGGACCCCATCCTCATCCTTAGCTTGTGATGAAGCTCATGTACACACAGATATAAACACGAAATAAGGAAATTATTTTACAAGTCGGAGTCGCCCACGACATATAGAAATTCATCACGTCGTTATGGTTTTGATCCAAAATGATTGTTATGATATGATATTTGGTGCTTTCTTACCGCTGAACAATTCAGTTCAGCTTATAGAGTGCTAACTCCTCCGCTGCATCTAAGAATGGCTCGGATCTGCTACGTGTAAAAGGCACAATCTTGCATCTTGGACTCACCATACATGCGATGACGAAAAGATGTACCGAAAGGAAAACAGGTTTTTCATACACCGCTGTTCAAAGTATATACAAATAAAAAAAGGACAGGTAGGCAATGTTCAGGAAAACGTTGCAATCAGAAAGAAATCCCAACTCCGAAAACCGAGGTGGAAAAAAATTTTATTAACAAATTAGGTACTTATACAAAGAATACATATCGTAAGCCGGGTGAACAGCTATTTCGTGATAGGCGGTCACTCGGGTACCCAAACTTAACTAAAAACATGAAAAGGTACAAGTAGGCAAATTCAGGAAAAGGCGCAATCATAAAGAGATTCCCACTTCAAAAACCGAGGTGGGAAAAAACCAAACTAACAATCAGGCACTTATACCATGAAACATATCGTAAGCCGAATGAGCAGCTATTTTCCCAATAGGTGGCCACTCAGTTACCTTAACTTAATTAAAAAATGAAAACATACATAAGGCGCCAACAGCACAAAAATTTTTTAAACACCAATACATAAAACAAAAAGAACCACCACAGAAGTATCGCCTTGGAACGATCAGTAACACAGAGTTACTGGCGGGCTTAAACCGGTTTTACAGGATCCTAACCTCACCCTCAGCTTCTGCAGTGGTTCATAACATTTAGTAAGTTCTTCGGTCCTCGTGGTGAATCTCTAACTAGTCAATGAATCATCAAGAACAAACAAATAAATCATGATAAACATCCTGATGGATCAAAAACAAGGACTCACAGATTGAGTAAGCTGCCCGACGATGGAGATCCCTGGGCGCCGAATAACCTACTAACTCCGGAGCAAAAGAAAAACACCAGTTGAACCCCGGTGGGCCAAGCAACAGACAAGAAGCTCCGGCCCCAACCAACTAAAATGAATAGCTTTATGTCGGGGCCATCATAAAGTCTGACGCCCGATCCACCGGCGTGCAATTAAAGAAGGCAGCATAGTTATCAACCATGATTGGGTTAAAAACTAAGCATGCAGACTGTCGCATGACATTCAGACATACATAAGGTGCAAGCAGCAAAAACAAAAACACCAAAACATAAACAATAGTAACCACCACAGGCGTATCGCCTTGGAACGATCAGTAATATAAAATTACTGGCGGGCTTATCTTGGTATTTTTAATCATTTTTATTGAGCGACATTTGGTAATACATAAATCATGGATTCCATTGATTTGGACTGTTTTATAACAATGAGGTGTTACAATTGACAGTATAACGTGTTAACGGAGTTCAGAAAAAAGAAGAAACAAATGACCCGCGGACTAGATACTTATAATTTAGCATCATTTTGCTTGACTGCCTACGACGATAGGCTATCAGCGACGATAAATCATGTCATCAAGCCGAATGGAAAATTGTCAAGTTGCTAATTTGCTCTTAGAATCGTTTCCGCTTAAGCAGAAGCAAATGTGTTATTTATGGCAGTTATTAATAATTTTACCTTGCGGGTACGGCGACCGAATTAAGAAGGAACAATTAACAAACCAGAATATCTTACTTCATTCTGAACCTATTTTGTCATCAAATGACAATTTCACTTTATTTGGCCTGAAATGACAGAAAGGCCTTTTTCACTTCCAGTGACCAAAGGCGGTATACACTTTGGTAATGTCAGAATGTGTGCGACGCCTTATCTTATCTCCTGTATTATATTTATATTAGATTTGGGACCACGTTATACAGACAAATTGTTGGAATTCCGATTGGTACAAATTGCGCACCTCTCGTAGCTGATTTATTTTTGTACTGCTACGAAAGAGATTTCGTAGGCCTCGATAACATCATCTTGATTGTCATGGTTAAGAGAATCCATGAAGTCTCTTTCGTAGCAGTATAATAACAATAGATCAGCTACGAGAGGGGCGCAATTGGTACCCATCGGGATTCCCTCAATTTGTCTGTATAACTTGGTCCCAAATCTAATATAAATATTATCCAGGAGATAGGGTGACATGACCGAAGTGCACATCGACTTTGGTCAGAGGAAGTGTAGCCCCCTTTTTAGATTTACATCTTTCTGTTGCAAATGGATTTGTTTCTTCTAAAATTTATGATAAGCGCGATGGCTTTGATTTTGATATAGTAAAATTTTCCGTTTTTGGATGGTGACGTTCCTCGTCGTGCTTCTTATGGTGTATACATTTCTCAACTTAAAAGGTTTGCATGAGTCTGAAATCATGTTACAGACTTCAACGCTCGAAATAAATGTTTAACGGCCAAACTTCTCCAACAGGGTAATTGGTATCAAAAACTTCGAAAAACATTTTCTAAATTTTATCGCAGACACTATGAATTGATTTCCAAATATAATGTTGGGTCAAAGACGCTTTAAGGTGAGGGCCTTTCGGAACCAGAATTTTATGGTGACTTGGTTTACAAATTTAAGAAACTTATAGGAAGGAATGTTTTTTCTTTACAGTTCAGAAAAAATCATTACACGTTACAGACGTATAGGTTATAACTTGAATGTTATGCGACAGTCTGCATGCTTAGTTTTTAACCGTTTTTTTTATTCGGCGCCCAGGGATCTCAATCGTCGGGCAGCTTACTCAATCTGTTGAGTCCTCGTTTGTTGTTTATTCATCAGGATGTTTATCATGATTTATCTGTTTGTTTTTGATGATTCATTGACTAGTTAGAGATTCACCACGAGGACCGAAGAACTAATTAAATGTTATGAACCACTGCAGAAGCTGAGGGTGAGGTTAGGTACCTGTAAAATCGATTTTAGCCCGCCAGAAATTCTATATTACTGATCGTTTCAAGGCAATACTTCTGTGGTGGTTATTTCGTTTTATGTCTTGGTGTTTAAAATTTTTTGTGCATTGGCGCCTTATGTATGTTTTCATATCTGTAGTTAAAGTTTGGTAACTGAGTGGCCACCTATTAGGAAAATAGCTGCCTATTCGGCTTACGATATGTTTTCATAGTATAAGTACCTGATTGTTAATTTAGTATTTCCCAACTCGGTTTTTGGAGTGGGAATATTTTTCTGATTGCACCTTTTCCTGATCTTTGCCTACTCGTACCTTTCTAATTTTCGCTCAAAACGTTGATTGGTGGTACAAGTTAGAATCGCCTTGGCGAGGCGGTTCTAACAAGTACCCACAATCTATGTTTTCGAACAAACATAAAAAAAAAAACAGCATGCACCTGTATGTCTCAGTTTTACTATATAAAGTGGGTTTTAAGGTATGCATTCCATGGACATGTTTTCATGATGAATATAATACAACGAATATGTTTTGAAAATAAGACTGCGAGATTTACATTGCCGCTGTTTAAACATGTTCATGTTTTTAAGATCAAGAAATGTCAATTTACGTTTTACAACTTGTTATTGAGTTAATTTAATTTAATCATATTGAAAGGTTTCTGTTTGGTATCGTGGATGTGTATTCGAGTAAAATTGTGTTATACAGTGTAAAACTTAATTCGTTTAAAACCCTCCCTGGAAAACAAATTTTATGGTTGTGTCACCGATCACGTAAACATTCAAATTCATAATTACATGCACATGTGACGATAGATATTTATTAAAGTCTGCTATAAACTTACAATGAAAACATACAAATGCATGTTATGTTGACAAAAAAGTACAAGTAGGCAATGATCTTGAAAATGCGCAATCAGATACAAATCCCCACTCCTAATACTGAGGGGGATAAACTAAATTGACAATTAGACACTTATACTTGGAAAACATATCGTAAGCCGAGTGAGCAGCTTTTCCTCAAAATGCGTCCACTCAGTTACTCAACCTTAAAATTAATAAGAATATGAAAACAAACAGCATAAAAATTCGACTGAAAACATAGAACAAATAGAACTACAACAGAAAAGTCGCCATTGAACAATCAGTAATATAAAATTACTGGGGACATAAATCGATTTTACAGGTGCCTTATCTCACCCTCAACGTCTGCAGTGGTTCACAACATTAAAGTAGTTGTTCGGTTCTCGTGGTGAATCTCTAACTAGACAATGAATCATCATGGACAAACAAAATAAATCATGATAACCACAATAATGAATCAAAAACGAGGACTCATAGATTCAGTAAGCTGCCCGACGATGGAGATACCTGGGCGCCGAATAACTTACTGAAACCAGGAGCAAAATAAAAAAAAAAAAAATAGTTGAACCCCGGTTGGCCAAGCAACAGACAAGAAGCTCCGGCCCCACCCAGCTAAAGTGAATAGCTTTATGTCGTGTTCATCATAGAGTCTGATGCCCGACCCACCGGCGTGCAATTAAGGAAGGCAGCATTGTTATCAACCATGATAGGGTTAAAATCTAAGCATGCAGACTGCCGCATAACATTCAGATTATAACCTATACGAACGTCTTTCCGCTCTTTGAATGGGCACCGGTAAGAAGGGTGTCAGGTGCAGAAAATGTCTCGTTTTCATATATTCAGTTCAGTTCAGGTAACTGAGTAACCGCCTATTGGCAAATAGCTGCTCACTCGGCTTACGATCTGTTTTCCAAGTACCTAATCGTCAATTCAGTTTTTCAACGAATGACGATTTATCACAATGAGTGTTAATGTTCAACTATTCGTCAAGTCTTCATTGCCTGTCATAAGTTGTATCCGGTAGATACAATATAGAAAATAAGTGAATAGACAACATATCTGAACTCATTAATGTCCACTAAGAGACAACATCTTCCGGATATTGCCTGAGTTATTTTAGCCCCTTCTAGAAAACAAAAACTAATGGCATGTGCAAATACAAAACAATGCAAAGCTAGAGTGACAATAGTTGCCCTTGTTTTCGACACATTTATAGCGCAGTAGATAGTCTCCCTAAATCCATAACATCATGTCTCTAGCTATTTTCTGTAGGTGTGTGTACGTCTTACAAAATCGAAAGCCATGACGATAGATTGTTTTCTTACGCGCCTCGGTTGTGGTTTGGAACAGTGCGTTACGTGACAAAAACAGAGCGACATCTTTAATTTTCTGATGTGACTGGACAACATAATCAGACCATATTGTATAGCAATTTATCGGTCAGAAAGCTGAATTATTAAGGAAGATGTGAGTTTTAATGCAGTATGAATCATGTCTCGAGAAACTGACATGTCATTACGAAAACATGTCCATGCAATATAACATCAGGAAAACATGTCCGTGACATATATACCCCTCATACCCCGCTTTTGTATAGTAAAACTGGGGTTTACAGTATACCTTATTTTCTTATTTCTGATTCAAAACATAGATTGTGGGTACTCGTTTGAACCGCCTCGGCAAGGCGGCAAAATTATCAAAAAAATTAAATTTTAATAATGGAATTTTTCAAATTGTACAACTTGGGAGAAATCTGTATAAAAGTTTTCAGTAGAATTTTTTTCTCTCTCTTAATTGTGCTCAAAACATAGATTGTGGGCACACATTAGAACTCACGAGTACTCACAATCTATGGTTTGGAGCAAAAAAAAAGGAAAATAGGTATAACCCTGCAAACCCGTTTTTTTATAAAAAAAAATAGGGTTCAAAGAGGAATGCATACTTTTCATTGACATGTTTTACTGATGTATTAAAGGTTTCCGACTTGATCTAACACCCACCCATATATAGGTTCGTTTTTCTCAGCCCCTCTTTTATATGAGCCAGTGCTTGAGAAAACAAACAATTTGGGATTCCGGCCTGGTCCGACACAAATTGGCCTGTACAGTCATAGAAGAAGGCTAGAAGCTTGAAATTTCAGATTTAAGAAGAAGGAGGAATGGTACTTTTTGCGTAGCGAATATAAAGGTGCTGATTTGTTTTCGTGCATGTAGATTGTTGGTTTTCTTATGCGGCGGCTCATTAATGGCATTGCAAAGTGATTTGTATTTTGAGATTGCAATAATGGTCAACTAAGAAACGAATGACAGTTTGGTCTACTGCTTACAGTCCCAACATCAGAACGAAGTGAAAGACTTGGAAACAAGAATGAATATACCATTATGAAAACTTGCCCATGCAATATACAGAGAATTTTTTCAGCTTAAAAAAGTGAAAATTTCATTGGAAAAATTTTGATATTTTTCTTATTTTTGCTCAAAACATAGATTGTGGGTACACGTTAGAACCGCCTCACCGAGGCGGTTCTAACGAGTACCCACAATCTATGTTTTGGAGCAAAAATAAGAAAAATAGGTATACCCCTGCATACCCCAGTTTTACTATATAAAAGTGGGGTTTGAGGGGGTATACTTTACACGGACATGTTTTCCTGATGCAACAAATATACAACTTAAACAATCAGTTATTGCAATATTCAGCCAATGTATTCTACAATACGCTAGCAATCCAAAGATTGATCGGTACGATTCGGGAAATAATGTACCACTTAGGAAACTTTCAAATAAAACCAAACTAGATTACAACATTTATTTATTAGATTCAACCTCTTGGGAAACTAAAATGAATGGTGGTAATCACAACAGCTTTAGGATTTGTAAGGTCATTCATCAAATCAGATAATACTTGAATGCCTTTCTCTGGAGCTGCTGCCATAGAATTTTCTGGGATTCGAGAGCTGTAATTTTTTAATTTTTAAGAAAGGAGCATATTGTTCAGACTGGCCATGGATAAGCCTATTGATGTCATTTTATACTGATGCAAGTCTCACAATTACAGAAAACTGGCACATTATTTTAATTTCAACTTGAATATCGTATACCCATACAAAAAGATTTCTTGTATTAGTTCCTTATCATTGCTTATTACCAATATGTCTGCAAACATTGATCAGTTAATCTATAGACAATTTGTTCTCTATATGAGCCGCCGCATGAGAAAACTAACAATCTGCATATGCAAAAACATCTGCGAAGCTGATCAGCGCCTTTGTTTTCGCTACACGGATAGTACAATTCCTCTACTTTCTAAATTTAAAATTTCCAGCCTCTAAACATCTTCTGCGACTGTACAGCCCGGTTTGTGTCGGACCTGGTCGGAACCCAAACTATTGTTTTTCTCACGCACAGGCTCTATATTTCTTTCTATCAGCTAGCAGACTCTGAGGTCACAATCATGAGAGCCGCGACGCGAGAAAACCGGTCTTCGGGGTTTCCGACCAGGTCCGACACAAACCGACCTGTACAAGCTCAGAAAAGAGCTAGACGCTTGAAATTTCGGATTTAAGTAGAAGAGGAATTGTACTATCCGAGTAGCGAAAACAAAGGCGCTGATCAGCTTCGCAGTTACTGCGAAGCTGATCTGCGCCTTTGTTTTCGCATAGGCAATAATCCCGTTTTCTCACGATGCGGCTCATTATTATTACGGGATCAATAATTTCTATAATTACATTTGAGCCGCCGCACCAGAAAACCAGCAATCTGCATATGTGAAAACCAAGACGCAGATCAGCTGTGCAATAATAACTGCACAGCTGAACAGCGCCTTTTTTTTTTTTTCGCAACACGGATATCGCAATCCCTCTTCTTCTTAAATGCACAATTTCAAGCTTCCTGTCCGCTCTTGTGACCTGGTCAAAAACCCAAATTGTTCGTTTTCCCGTGCGAAGGCTCATTTTTTTTTGCAAGTTCCATGTGTCAAAACTCAATTCTTACAAATTCGTCTCAACAGTCTACCGTCTTGTAAATCGTTGACGTCCATCTAAACGTTTAAGACAAGCACATTCTAGATAAGCTTCTTAGCGCGTTAGAAATACTTGATATAATATATATTGGTTAAAATAAAACAGATCCTTTAAAAGCAGTGAACATATTAATGAGAAAGGGGATGGGCCACACCGCGGTTTCGGCTAATTAAGCCTCTTCAGTGACCCTAAATATTCGGCAAGATGGGACCAAAGAGAATTAATGTGGTTGATACAAAGACTTTTATAATCCAAATGGATACGTTAGTTGGAACCGGAATCACACTTTAGTAAAAAAATAAAATCAGTAAAACAGTCAGTGATTAATTGGCAGAATGGCGATACATGTTACATGTATAATTAAGGCTCTCCCATACCACGGACTGCGTCCTAATTACAATACAATAGGATGAGATTGTGTTGATTTTTTTATCATTGTTTCAAGTCTAAAGCCATGAAGTTAAATATCATCTGTCGGATCTTTATTGCTAATCAATGTTATAAGTCTTATGTAGATGTTGATTTCGTTTTATCCGTCTGTGATTTATGCTTTTTACAATATCGCTAAATCTGATGGATATTACATAAATATCGACATTGATGCAAGTGTGAATAACCATTCAGAGAAACCTCCCTGTCAAAACTTCCAAATAGAATAACAATTAGTTTAAGGATTTTCAAACGTCTGGCCTATTAGTAAATATTGCAATTTTGGATTGCGACTATGATTTCTAGAAAACAATTTGAATCGTAGACCGTGTATATTAAATATGAAATCATCAGCCGGATCTTTATTGCTAATCAATGTTATTTGGGTTTATTTTTTCTATGTAGACGTTAATGTTATCCGTCTGTGATTTATGCTTTTTACAATATCGCCAAATCTGACAGACATAACATACATACCGGCATAAATGCTGTGTGTGAGAAACTGCTTTGAAAAAGGTTAAAGTAGGCTATGATCAGGAAGGGACTCAATCAAAATGAAATTCTCACTCCAAAAACTGTGGTGAGAAAAAACTAAATTAACAACCAGGTACTTATACTTAGTATAGCAAGCCGACTGAGCAGCTATTTCCCAATAGGCGGCCACTCAGTTACATAAACATACAATATAAAATCGTACATAAGGTGCAAACAGCACGCAGATTCAACACCACAATATAAAAATAGAAACACTACAGAAGTATCGCATCGGAACGATCGGTAATATATAATTACTTGTGGGCTTAAAGCATCTCAGTTTTAATTTTTGAAATAGACAATAACGTCAAGAAAATGTTGCTCACAACATTAAACAGACAGACATTCTCCTCTTAATGACACCTCTAAGGGCGGTGGCGTTGATTTAGAGCATCGGACTCCGAATCGAGAGGTCCTTGGTTCGATCCCAAATGTCGGCACCGTATTGTGTCTTTGAGCAAGGCACATTAACTCACCAGGCTACTGGTTAATACCCAGGAAGCGGTGGCTCCGTCCCGACATGACCGACAATTTGATTACTATGACTTCATATCGTAAAACAGACAAACTTATGGCGAATTGTTACGTAATATACGTACGTACTATTGTGACGAATTTTAAAAACCGCAGTTTGTGCTGAAAATTCTTAAAAAGTTCTAAGTTTGATATTCGCCATGTAAAAACGCTTAACTCTGACAGTTTTCCCGATTAAACTTGACGTATCAACTGTTTTACAAGGTAATCGCTTTCGCACCTGATTTACCTACATCGTTGTTAAGAATAGACCTCCCCGTAATAATGGAATAACCCGCCATTGCACGTGACTGAATGGGTATAAAAAGGAGCAAGCGAGGCGGTGATAGTCATTATTGTGAAAGAAGTCAAAGTGAATATATCAAGAAGATAGCAGGTAGTGGGTAATAGGCTTCGTGGCACGAGCTGAAAGCATTGTGAGGTTTCTAAGGTATCATTGCGATACAGGGAGACCAAAGCATTGCTTAAGCTTATTGTAGTGCTGGACGAATCTGAGACCTATACGGTTTAAAGACCATTGCGGTACTTAAACCTGGTCTCAGACTAGTTCTTTGGAAGCCAGAGATATGGGCTATAGAGTGATAGCCAACGAAACCACGGGGTGGTTTGAGAACATTGGGCTACAGGGTTAGCTTGGAGAAGACAGTATTTATAGAGTTTCAAGCCTGCTAGAGTGGCATAAAGGTCGTTTGTGTTTTATGAGTTTGCTGAACGTAGATTGGGTTTTGAACCATTCAGTCACATATCAGGTGTTGCATTAGAACTACTATCCAGCATAGTCAGACAGTATTTCTTAAACGATGTATATGAACCACACCAAGACCTAGGGCGAGGGTTGGGATCCCGTAAAACCGGTTTAAGCCCCCTAGTAATTGTATTACTAACCGTTCCAAGGCGGTGCTCTTGGTGTGGCTCATCTCGTTCAAACCTCAATATAGTAGTTTGTAAAGCATCTTGCTCGGTACGTGTTTCGAATATTATAGTTTTCGTAGTTTAAGATATAAGAAATACATAGCTCGGTCCTTGAAACGTTACACTATCAAACAAACTAACAGTCGTTCTAGAGAAATAAGCAAAAGAAATATCAAAGTTAATAAGAAAGTCTATGATGGCTCCGACATAAAGCTATTCATTTTAGTTGGTTGGGGCCGGAGCTTCTTGCCTGTTGATTGGCCCAGTTTAACTTGTGTTTTTCTTTGCTCCAATTTTCAGCA
This sequence comes from Rugalucina vietnamica, assembly GCA_964017185.1. Classification (NCBI taxonomy): domain Eukaryota; kingdom Metazoa; phylum Mollusca; class Bivalvia; order Lucinida; family Lucinidae; genus Rugalucina; species Rugalucina vietnamica. The sequence continues at coordinate 56,781,227 of OZ024875.1, read as the reverse complement.
AGTTATTCGGCGCCCAAGGATCTCCAGCTTAATGATTCTGTGAGTCCTCATTTTTGATTCATCATGGTGGTTATCATGATTTATTTGTTTGTCCTCGATGATTATTTGACTAGTTAGAGATTCACCACGAGGTCCGAACAACTAACTAAATGTCCTGAACCGGCGCCTGCAAAATCGATACCCCCCCCAGTATTTTTATATTTCTGATCGTTCCAAGGCGATACTTCTGTTGTGGTTCTATTTTTGTATGCTTTGGAGTCGAATTTTTGTGCTGTTTGAACCTTATGTACCTTTTTATATTTTTAATTAAGTTCGGGTAACTGAGTGGCCGCCTGTTGGGAAATAGCTGCTCACTCGGTTTACGGTGTATTTTCTAATTATAATTACTTATTGTCAATTTGGTTTTTCCCACTACGGTTTTTGGAGTGGGAATTTAATTTTGATTGCTTCTTTTCCTGATCATTGCCAACAAGAACCCTTTTATGAATGAAAAGAGAAATATACTTAGTTGCCAGGGGCTCGTTTCACAAAGCATTTTAAGACAAATTTTATCCTAAGTTTGAACTTAGGACAAATTTCGGTATAAGATATGTCTCATCCTTAAGATGTCCTAACTTTAGTCCTAACAAAGGACACAACTTATGATTGAACTTATTTTATAGTAAACTTAAAATGGCGGACGTTTTTTATGTAAAGGGAAAACACAACAAAATATTACCAAGACCGGATTCGAACTTGGATCGCCTGGACAGAAGACAACATAGCTTACCACTGAGCCACCGAGTCATATTTTTTATACATAGGTTCAGTATTGATAAAGGCCAAAATTTTATTTTAGTTTGTTTGTTTGAGTTAATGCTTAACGCCACATTCAACAGCTATGTTCAAGCCGAAACGTTGCCTCCTATTCACGAGGCGTTCATACAAAATTAGGATGCCATGGCATCCAAAACGTGCTTCAAATATACTCAGTCAAGCTTATAACGCAACAACGATTTCTTTGTTATGTAATACAAATAAACTTTATTTCCACTGGATTAGATTGCCGTGCGGTTGACACATCTAACACCATCTGGTTGTAACATTCTGTATTAAGCGTATCGAGAAATTAATCATTTTTCACGATCCAAAAGGAAGACTGACTTCCAGAATCTCTCAGGAGTCGCATGCCACCAAAAAAACCGCATTGGCTAATCTCATTCGAGCTCAATGGTCTATACTCTGAAAGCCAAATTGTACCCTATTAAATCATAGGCGATTGCTGAACAGCATATATATGGAAGACTGTATTACATTTCATTGAAAAGCGAAACATGCCATAATCGTGATGCGTTGTGTTTGGCTCAGTATAAAGTACCAAAGTAAGGCTTATGTGTATGGATGGTTTTACCTAACCACGGTTTCTAGGCAGGCTCAGACATGAACGGTTCATCAGGAAAACATGTCCGTGTAATGTTTACCCCCTTGAGCCCCACTTTTTTATAGCAAAACTGGGGGTTGCAGGGGTAAACCTTTTTTTCTTATTTTTGCTCCAAAACATAGATTGTGGGTACTCGTTAGAACCGCCTTGCCGAGGCGGTTCTAACGTGTACCCACAATCTATGTTTTGAGCAAAAAATATCACAGATTTTCTACTGAAATCTTTCAATTTTTACAAGTCGGACTCCGAATCGAGAGGTCCTGGGTTCGAGCCCCACAAGCGTCACCGTGTTGTGTCCTTCAGCAAGGCACATCTACTCCCTACAGTACTGGTTAAACCCAGGAAGCGTTGGCTCCGTCCCGACATGACTGAAATATTGTTCACTTGGACGTTAAGCCTCAACACAAACAAACAAACAATTTTTACAACTTAAAAAATCCGTGTATATTGCATGGGCGTGTTTTTGTAATGTAACCAGTAGCCTAATCAGATAGCCAGTCAGAAGCGTATAAGCTTTGCTTGGAGCGGTACAAGCGGTACAAGCAGCCCATCTATTATTTCTCAGGGCCCCAATGTGTCATTTTTTTTTTATTTTAACTGCAAACATCATGAACTGTATACATAATTGCTAGTATAACTAGACCTAAGTTCAATATGGCGAATTCCCCAAATGATAAACAGATCGGCCGCCCGATGCATCAGGTTTATCATACAGTGTTTAAGGCAAACACTCGAGTTTAAGAGATTTGGTTTCGATTTGCAGACGAAATAGCCTATAGCATTACAATGAAACAGTTGGTAGATCTAAGTGCATGTATTTATATTGAAATAGAAAGAACAAAAAAGAAAAAAGAGAGAAAAATGGATTCGATCTCGGATCGCCTGGTTCATATTATGGCAAAATTACTAATTAAATTACTTGCATAAATCCACTGAGCTATCACCAATATTAAATCAGTTCTTTTATTTAACATACTTGAAACTAACTGTTTGTTGTGTTTGACCTTGAATTAAGATAAATCTTATGAGCAAGTCACAACCTCAATCATAAGACCGTTAAGATAGATCACAAGTCACTCTCAGAGTAGTCTCGAGCATAAGATAAGATATGTCATAAGAGAGCTTCGTGAAACGAGCTACAGGAACGTAACATGAGACATATGATTACTTAATATTCGTTTCGTTAATAATGATGTGTGTATATGCTTTTGGCGGCCGGCATATAAACAAAAGAACCAATTTGCGGGACGGGTAATAGTGCTACAGTAGTATCTTGTTGTCCTCTTTGTGTACCACTTTACAACATGTTAACGTAGAATAATTAGTGTTTCGTCGGAAATACCTAAGGATATCGAGGTCATTTTGTCTGTGGTAATGGGATGAAATTGCCCATAATGCCTAGCTGATACGTTTATTTCGCTTATTAGGAATCATATGTCCACAAGGTTCCCTAAGGCGCTTCCACTGTGTATGTTTTAAAAGCTAATCAAAGACATATTGCTTTTAAAATAATACTTGCCTATAGGACATTCAGACGAGTGCGACATACAACCGAAAGAGCCTTCTTGAAAAATAAGCCCAGAAAAAGCGTTTCCTCGTGTTACCATGCATTAGTGATTGACTGAAAGAAATAAAGGTTATTTAAAGGTTATTTGTATTTAAGACGGTACGGGCTTATCTATTATACATGTACATATTTAAAAACATATTCCAGTTCCTGCAGCGCGTACATAACACATAAATAAGAAATATAGGCCGGCAAAATACAAAGTGGATCTTACACGGGTGGTCGTTTCATATAAATTTATTAAACAAGCCTTCGGTGAGTTAAATAAATTTCATATGAAATGACCACGAGTGTAAGATTCGTTTTATCATATGACTTTTAGAATAGGATATTATCGCCCTCAAAGTGTGCATATTTTCAATAAAAAATTATATTGTTTATTTGACGTTACGCATGCTCGTATTTGTTAATCCACTTGTGGTCATAACACTTTGTATTACATTGCGTTATTTGTTTGTCCTTAATTTAGAGATTCACCATGAGGACCGAACAACTAACTTAATGTTGTAGAATGCTGCAGAAGACGAGGGTGAAGTTAGGGCCCCAGTAATCTTATATTACTGATCGTTCCAAGGCGATACTTCTGAAGTGGTTCTATTTGTTTTATGTTTGGAAATCGTATTTTTGTGCTGTTTGAACCTTATGTACGTTTCCATATTTTAGTTAAGTTCGGGTAACTGAGTAGCTGGGAAATAGCTGCTCACTTGGCTTACGATATGTACATAATTGTCAGTTTTTCTTTTCACACCTGGGTTTTTGGAGTGGGAATTTCTTCCTGTTTGCACCTTTTCCTGATCATTGACTACTGGTACCTTTTTAATGTTTTGCTCCTTAAAACAATCTCAGTATATTGCACGGGCAAGTTCTCGTAATGTATAGTATGCTTGTGAGTTTGTAGTCTAACAGAATCACAGGACTGTACGTGTATTAACATGTTAAGGTAATTTCGCTTGTTACAATAACAAGCAGCCTGACAAATAATGTGTCAGTAAGTAAATCTTCAAATAAACCAAACCGAGTTAGAGAGTTTATTTATTAGATTCCGAAGCCAGAGAATACAGTTGATTGGTGGCAATCACTACCATTTGATTTGTGTAAGGTCGTTTATCAAACATTTAATCATTTTCGTTTATTAAGTACATACAAGACATATTTTTTCGCAAAAAAAGGTACAAGTAGGCAAAGATCAGGAAAAAGCGCAATCAGAAAAAAGATTCCCACTCCAAAAACCAAATTAACAATCAGGTACTTATACCGTGAAAACATATCGTTAGCCGAATGAGCAAACCTTTCGTCCTTTTAAGATAAATTTAAAGCTATACATGTGCCTACTCAGCGTACATACTCAGTCATCTTGTTTGTTTGAATTGTGTTAACACAGCGACCCCGTTTAGGAATGTGTCTTTGATTTAGACTTCTCACGTAAATTTTCCAAATTGCAATACAATAGCCTGGCTTTCGTTGCCGGTTTAAAAAGGGATACTGATGAGGGTTCATTACCCAAAATTGCGCAATATAGTCCATACTATCTCCCTTTGAATGTTTTTGCTGCTTCCAAAGGATCAAACCTTTATCTTTTTATTTCTTAAATCCTATTTTTCAAGCCTCTAGCCATCTTCTGTACTTGTACAGTTCGGTTTGTGCGGGACCTGTTCGAAAGCCACATTGTTGGTTTTCTCATAACATTGCTCATATAGATACTCTTGATCATAAAGCGATGAGTCTATTCTCAACGTTTGGTGAATAATAAGAATGCGCCGTTTTCATCAATACAAGTCATATCATAAAATAAAAATCAAATACGCCAAAGATAGCGTATGATTGAAAGCCTGGAAGACATAATTATTTTCACGCTTTCAGACAAAGAAAGATACGCTCGTATATATCATGGAAAGTCAAAGGCAAATCATGAGTCTGTAGCACATAGCAATCTTAGCTTGACCAAACGGGAACTTGTATTTGGTGCTTTCATGCAAGGAGGGCACAGGTTGATCTGATTTTCGTAAAATTAGATGCTGAAATATAGATCGCGGTGTATGTAAAGTGTTATTTTGGAGCGTTAAGAAAGAACGAAATTATTCTGGTCTCCATACACAATCCGAGAAACATATGTTTTCTTCATGAGCGAACCATATCATCTCATGAAGACCATGATGAGATAGACAATTCCTTAAGGTACTGTAACATTCAAGTAAAATATGCAGGATTAATGAAAACTATACAACGATAGAAAGATATGCTATATGATAAAATAAGAAGCAGAATGACACTAAGATACTGATGGAAAGAAATCAATTATTACACACGGAAAAATGTCAGACAATTTCTCAAGCGAATTGTAATTATATAGTTTCCACAACAGCAGCAACGTATTAACCAGGGCTATGATAAAGCTACGTATTTGGAACAGACTCAGTTAAGTATTAAAAAGTTCATGATACATATTATGTTTATTTTGCCTGCTTTTTATTATTCACCTGCTCTCTGCTGTGCTCGTTGCCTTTGGTTTTGGCTGAGACTAGCCAGATCGCTACCTTGTTTGGAAAGAGCTAGTCATTCTGCTTCACGATTGTGTTGTCGGAAAAAAATGTTATGTATTTTCTTTCCAACTTGCATCGATTCCTGGTCTCTCTATTCTTACATCAAATAACAATAAAAATAATAATAATAATAATAATAATAATAATAATTATTATTATTATTATTATTATTATTATTATTATTATTATTATTATAATAATGATAATGAAATGTTTAGTTAGGTCCGATGAACTGAATGACTAGCTGCTCAATCAGCTTACTTTATGCTCTGTGTGTATCAGTTACGTGTCTATTTCTTTACACACAAAGGTTTTTATGGTGGTACTTTGCTTCCGATTGCACCAGAATCCGGGCCATTGCTAACGTTTACCTTTTAGTAACATCTATTGTAGTTTTGTTTTTTCTTAAGACCTGACTTATATTGACAAACCGGATAAGACTAGGCAATAATGTTTAATCAATCCTATTTTCCGGACCGGATTATTGAGCCGCATCATGACAAACCTTATTTCTAGATTTTCAGCCAGGCCCGACATACTTCGGCCTGTACAGTCTAAGAGTAACACTAGACGCTTGACTTTTCCGATTTGAGAAAAGACAATTTGTTTCGTCCTCTGAAGCAGAAAAGGACGGCACTAGTTAGCTGTGTGCCAAATACACAGCTAATTTGCGTGTTTGGTTTCGCAAAATGTAAAATACATATTTTCCTGATGCCACAGAGAAAACAAACGCTATCTGACACCTAATTAGACTGGTCTATAGCGGATATTCCTTAGAACTGCATTTCATTAATCTGAGACAGAAGTAGCTGGCACGCACCTCTCCCATACAGTCCTTTGCAAACTTTTAATGAATCCTTTGTATCTTATATCTCTGTGGAAGTGCGGACCCAAGCGTGTCATTAAAACTTATTCCAAGCTATTAACGTAAATGCAGTCTTTAGAAGTACTTGCTCCTTTGAAGACAACAGTCTCTTCTAAATAAAATCTAGTGATAGCTGTAAAATTGTAGTCTCAGCATTCAACTATGATTATATCATCTACTTTGACGAAAATAGGCAGTGAGGTTTACCTTCGATTAAGAGGGAATCACTACTCCGCTATATTATTTCAACTGTACTACTCTGAATTATAATTCGTCTTCTATATGCTAAGATTGTAATAAGCAATCCAAGTTTACACAGGATCAAACTGTTGTGCAGCTATTTTTTTAGTATTTTAATATTCCTAAAGCATATTGGATACCCAATGAGGCCAATAGCACAAAATGCCGGCTACATGTAGCATTTTAAAATGGAATTCTAGCGGAACTGAAAAGCAAGTCTAAAGTAAGTAAAAATGTACTAATAGGCAATTATCAGGACATGGCGCAATCAGAAAGAAATTCCCACTCTGCAAACTGAGGGGCGGGAAAAAACTATATAAAATGACACTTAGGTACTTATACCAAGAAAACATCGTAAGCGGAGTGAGCACCTATTCCCCAATAGGCAGCCACTCAGTTACCCGAACTTAACTAAAAATATGAAAACGTACACAAGGATCAAACAGCACAAAAATTCGACTCCAAATCACAAAACAATTAGAACCGACAGAACCAACAGAAGTATCGCCTTGGAACGACCAGTAAATATAAATTTACTGGGGGCTTAAACCGGTTTTACAGGCGCCTAACCTCACCCTCATCTTCTGCATCATGCTTTCAAATTCCAAGCCAAGACAATGTCAGTTGCCGTATATTTATTGCTCGATTATTGCTACTACATAAGCAATAGCTATACAACTGTACCATAAAGTTTAACATAGCAACATTTGATTTCACTAAAATACGTGGTTCATAACATAAGTACATTTATCGTTTACTGCATTGCATTGTATCAGCCTTAGCGATGATAATATATTCTGAGCCAAGCATATAACGCAACACGGTTATGACATGTTTTGCGCACTTTAATGAAACGTAAGACGTTCTACCCGACATATGTTGGTCAGCAATTACCAATGAAAAAAACTGGATACAAAGGTTTTGGTTTTCTGGGCATGGGTCTCTGAGCTCTCGCCTGATTGGTCAAAACGGCTATTTTGGTGGCATGGACCCCTTGAGAAATTCTTGAAGTCAATTTTTACACAGATTGCTTTTTTATGGATCGCCCAGTGAGATTCTATGAGGTAATTGCAATATGGCTTCCATTTGTACCCAAAAATTCAAATCAAAGTTTGCATCATTGAAAATTGAACGTTTACTACAACGCATTCCATTGAACACAATAGAAAATGGAATTAGTGAAAAATTCTAACGGCGAATGTTTTTAACAAAACCTTCGTGAAAACGTGTTCATTCCTTCATTCAGCATTCTTAAAAAAACATTTAGAGTCCAGTTGTTGGACCAGAAACGTCTGTAACAAACGTTTAAATGTGAGTAAACTTAAATGGTTGGGAGTAAAAATGAGTCTCCAACTCTGCTTAAAATTGGGTAAAAATTGATCTTTTGACAGTAAAATTATTCATTGTATAAAATAGGGCAGGGGTAACCCTGAAAACCGACATTAATTTCTAGGGTACGAATACACGTCACATGTCGCATTCCGGAAAATCGCAATGCATTTCATTTTTTTGCCAAGACTCTACCTCTGAAAAATTATTACATTACGAAAACACGCCTATCCAATAAACAGAGATTTTTTAAGCTTTAAAAACTGAAAATTTTCAGCTGAAAAACTTTGTTATTTTTCTTATTTTTGCTCAAAACATAGATTGTGGGTACACGTTAGAACCGCCTCGCCACAATCTATGTTTTGGAGCAAAAATAAGAAAAATAAGTATATCCCTGCACACCCCAGTTTTGCTATATAAAAGTGGGGTATACGGGGGTAAACATTTCACGGACATGTTTTCCTGATGATTTCTTGAGACGCTTAACACAGAATGTTATAAGCAAGATCTTCTTAGATGTATCGATCGTCTGGCAATCATATTCAGTGGAGGAAAATATTATTTGATACAGTTCCTGTGTATAACAATAAAAATAAACCACTGTTGCGTTATAAGTTTGGCTCAGTATACAACTAAATGTTTGATAAGGATCACTTTTTCAGTATTGTGACAGGGGGTTTATAACCAATATATTTTCACAATTATTCTATACATGTATATGTGTAGGGCATTTATCCATGTAGTAGATAAAATTTAAAAATTGATTAAATTCTCTTTCTTTAATTTTTTCAACTCATGGGTCCGAACACATGCACCCCTAAAATTTGCAATAAAACAAAACCAAGTATGTGGGCGTAGGGGTTACACATTTTCCCTAACACTGGTTCTAAGAAACATTCCATCACATAAAACTTTCTTTGTGTGTAAAGCTTGATATCCAAGTGATAAAATAGAGATGTTTAAAAATCAAACGAAATTGTAATTTTACCCCCAAAAAGTCGATATTTTGTGTGGAATTCTCCTTACGCACCCTGGTTGGCTCAAAACACCGTTCAATTTCAGGGAGGATCCATCGTTTCTGCAAATCTGCGAGAAGCGCTCGTAGGCAACAAAAAGAAAAGATGGCATGTTTCCAAAGTAATGGTTCTGCTGCATATCTATAGCAAAGGTTTGGGTGTTAGATTACCCGTATGTCCTGTGATTTGAACCCTTTCAAACTTTGAGTAGTATATTAGACATAGAATTGTGATCATGCGCGCCAGATTTTAAATATGGATACGAGCATCGATAAATTGTTTGTGGAAAAAAGATACAAGTAGGCAAAGATCAGGAAAAGGCGAAATCAAAAAAGATTCCCACTCCAAAAGCCGAGGTGGGAAAAACTGAATTAACATTCAGGCACTTATACCATGAAACACATCGTAAGCCGAATGAGCAGCTATTTTCCCAATAGGTGGCCACTCAGTTACCTTAACTTAACTAAAACTATGAAAACACACATAAGGCGCCAACAGCAAAAAAATAAAAATAAATAAATAAACACCAAGACATAAAACAAAAAGAACCACTACAGAAGTATCGCCTTGCACAAAGTTACTGGCGGGCTTTAACCGATTTTACAGGCGCCTAACCTCACCCTTATCTTCTGCAGTGGCTTTAATATACACAAATATAAACAGGCAATAAGAAAAATCTATTTAAGAAATATAAAACATAGGTACCGACGTATAACGTGTATAACGGAAAGCAGAGTGAGCAGCTATTGAAGTGAGGTGGTCACAGTGCTAGCTTGGACAAAAACAAATAAAATGCAGAGGGCTAAGTGAACAGCCAAACGATATTCGGGTGGCCACAAAGTCATACAACATAAAACTCGTTATGGTAATAACTTGGATAAATGTGAACCACAGCAGTCCCGCCTTGGAACGGTCAGTCATAAATAAATGGGGGGGGGGGGCTTAAACCGGTTTTACAGGCGCCTAACCTCACCTCAGCTTCTGCAGTGGTTCATAACATTTAGTTCTTCGGTCCTCGTGGTGAATCTCTAACTAGTCAATGAATCATTAAGAACAAACATATAAATCAAGATAAACATCCTGATGAATCAAAACCCAGGACTCACAGATTGAGTAAGCTGCCCGACGATAGAGATCCCTGGGCGCCGAATAACCTACTAACTCCGGAGCAAAAGAAAAACACCATCTGGACCCCGGTGGGCCAAGCAACAGACAAGAAGCTCCGGCCCCAACCAACTAAAATGAATAGCTTTAAGTCGGGGCCATCATAGAGTCTGACGCCTGACCCACCGCGTGCAATTAAAGAAGGCAGCATAGTTATCAACCATAGACATATATAACCATATACTTCAGGGATTGCCTGCAATCTTTCCGCATGTTCAGATTAAATTGATTAATCAACAAGGTGGTGAGGCTGGGACCGTTAAAGTGGATAAATACCCTCCAAATATTTTGTGTTACAAAATGTCGTTTTCGCTTTGTTTTATGGCCGGGGCAGTGCGTCTTCTGATTGCCCAAATTTCTTATCAATTACCATTTCCCCAGCATATGAATGAAATGTTTTATATCTATCTCGTGCAAGTGTTATTGGATACATTTTGATAAAGAATGAAACAAGACAATACTCCTAGTAAGTCCATCTTATGTGAAATTCCATTAAAAAAACATTACATAAAATTGTGTATAAAGATTCATCAACTTAATTTTTATTTCCTATTACTGCAGCTGGTGTTGTGCCGTGTGGCGGCCCTAAAAAGTCTCCCCGTACATCATCCATAGTGCAGATTATATTTTCCCTTTGGTCCTTTGAGATCAGCGATGGTATTCTGAGAAATCAGAAAATTATTATCGGTTTAGAGTCATTTTCTAACCAACGTTTAAATATTTGACCCCATTTGGATATTACTAGTCTTTGTATTGACTACCCTTTTGAACGTTGTAAATTACAGTCATAATCTTTGGCTCCATGTTGCCAAATCTATAGGGTCACTGAAGAGGCTTAAGTAGCCGAAACCATGGTATGGCCCATCCCCTTTCTCATTAATATGTTCACTGCTCTTAAAGGATCTCAACAATTTTTATCTCCATCGTTGGGCAGCTTATGAGTCCCCGTTTTTTTTATTCATCATGGTGGTTATCATAATTTATTTGTTTGTCATTGATGAACCATTTACTAGTTAGAGAGTCACTAAGAGGACCGAACAACTAACTAAATGTTGTGAACCACTTCAGAATACGAGGGTGAGGTTAGGGCCCTGTAAAACCGGTCTATATTTTCCTTTTCGTTCTTTCAGATCAGCGAGGATATTCTGAGAAATCAAAATTTATTGTCGGTTTAGATTCATTTTCTATCCAACGTTTAATATACTTGGTCCGTTTGGAAAATTTAGTATTGTATCGACTATCCTGTTGAATGTCTCAAAATTATAGCATTTCTATTTTGCTCCATGCTGCTAAATCTAAAGTGCCACTATGAGGCTTAAGAAGCCGAAACCGCGGTATGGCCCATCCCCTTTTTTATTAATATGTTCACTGCTCTTAAAGGGTCTAATTTTTACTTTTAAACCCCCAGTTATTTATAACTGACCTTTCCAAGGTGGTACTGCTGTTGTGGTTTACATTTATCCAAGGTATACCAATTATGCATTTCATGTTGCATGGCCTTGTGACCAACCGAATATCAATTGGCTGTTCACTTAGCCCTCTGCATTTCACTTGTTCTGTCCAGGCTAGCACTGTCACCACCTCACCGTCAGTATCTGCATACACTGCTGTCTGTGATACATATTGAATTTTGGTATCTATGTATGATAAATAGTTTTCGTTATTTCTTGTTTATAATTGTATATATACTATGCAAAATAAATTTAGCAATTTTTGATGTTACATATATTTCTGATCACCTTAGAGCAATTTTGAACATTTCTTTGATTTAAATGACAAGAATATTGTCTTAGGCACATGATACAATGAATTTAAAAACGCTATCCTTTAAAGAGGCTTCTGGAACAACCAAGAAATACAGAAAGGGTGTGAATGCAAAATTCACAAACATTAAACACAATACAAACATCTGACTTTTGCTAAGACCATTAGGACAATCTTTTCATCCCTTCTTTATGAACGTTGTTGATGATTTGGCCTTTTCGAAAAAATTTACCTGCCCAAAAAACGACGTCAACGCGCCGTCAAGTGGTCGAAATTGCCTGAATTTCGGGTTACTTGGTTTCCATGGATTTTCATAAACACAACAAGACAAATGAATCACAATGCAGCCAATACCGTGGTCAGTAACACTTGAAAGTTTCAGAACCATAACGCGTTATGATTTTGAGATAACGCTGACGTTAAACCTATTACTTAAGCTCACGTTATGAAGCCAAATATGAAATTTTGGAAACCCTCTTTATCTTAACATATCGTTATGCATCAGACATTTAAACTCATTGCCGATTTTTGGGAAATTCCAATTAAAAACGTAACTGTAAGGCGATAATGTAGGAGCCAAAGAAAAAACGTCGAATCAAAAAACTTACGATCTTTATTTCTCGGCGATAAAATTTTGTTTCCAAACGATTTACATGTGTTTTTCTGTTTTGATGACTAAACAGTTGCTTAAACATGATTTCGGTTCCCACTTGAAGCAGACCTACACGTTTTGATCATGTGTCTTATATTGTAAAGTCACGTCAGTATCGCCGTAAGATTTGATTTTTTTTTTTCGAAATTTTTCGCTTGCAAGTTCTTGCAGAAAGGTTACCACTTACGTACATATTCCAAAATATGGCTTCTATTCATTATGTGCAGAGACTGGCGAATTTTACGAAAATTGCTAAATTTAATTTGCCTAGTATAATTGAATCAATGCAGAAGCTAAGGGCGAGGTTAGCTGTCAGTAATCTAATATGACTGACCGTTTCAAGGCAATATTTCTGTTGTGGTTCTATTTGTTTATGTTTTAGAGTCGAATTTTGTGCTGTTTAAACCTTATGAAGGTTTGTATATATTTTAGTTAAGTTCGGGTAACTGAGTGGCCGCCTATTTGGAAATAGCTGCTCACTCAGCTTACGATATATTTTCTTAGTACAAGTACCTAAATGTCAATTTATGTTTTTCCTGCTCGGTTTTTTGAGTTGGAATTTCTTTCTGGTCGTGCCCTTTCTTGATCATTACCTACTTGTACCTTTTTATGAAAGTGTAGCACATTGTTAAAACTATAAGGCCTGAACTAAAGTATACACCCTTTGTGCACTTGACGTGCAACACAAGTGCACAATAGCCTATATAACTTCAGTAATGTGCACCTCATATGCTCAACAAGTGCACGAGTGTGCAGTATTTTTCCATACTGCAAACTGGTCCAATGAATGCAATACAAGTCTTCATTTTATTCTCAAAATGTTTCCACGCAGCGCTGAAGACTAGCTTTAATAACTTTAAGCAAGATAAAACGGCTTCATTTAATCAAATAAGACGAGATTTTCCAAAATACTGCAGGGCTTAAATGACATTTTACGGATTCATCCACGCAAATGAGGCTTATAAGTCTGGGCATTGAAATAATGGCTCTAATTTGTTTTGAACTCTAAAACATTGCTCTTAGGAATCTTTTAGAAACGTTCAAACAATAAGAAATGAGAACCTTGTCTTAACCTGGGGTAATATTTACTTTAAATTTGAAATTCTGACGGTTAAAGCAAGAACCTGAAAATGACCCATCTTTTTAGACCGGTCCATAGAAAACCCGGAACGCACCGAAACGCTTCTGTATTTACCGGAACGCTTCATGTGGTATATGGCATATATGGTATGCTGTTCGCAAGTATTATTGATAAGCCGTTTTGAACGTAAAAAGGTACAAGTAGGAAAAGTTCAGGAAAAGACACAATCAGAAAAAGATTCCCACTCCAAAATCCGAGATGGGAAAAAACTAAATTAACAATCAGGTATTTATACCATGAAAACATATCGTAAGCCGAATGGGCAGCTATTTTCCCAATAGGTGGCCACTTAGTTACCTAACCTCGCCCTCAGCTTCTGCAGTGGTTCATAACATTTAGTTTGTTCTTCGGTCCTGGTGGTGAATCTCTAAGTAGTCAATGAATCATCAAGAACAAACATATAAATCATGATAAACATCATGATGAATCAAAAACGAGGACTCATCATATTCAGTAAGCTGCCCGACGATAGAGATCCCTGGGCGCCGAATAACTTACTAACTCCGGAGCAAAAAAAAAAAAAAAAAAAAAAAAAAAAACAGTTGGACCCCGGTGACTTTATGACGACAGCCCTTATTTATGCTTGAGCCGCGACGTGAGAAAACCAACGATGTGGTTTTCGAACAGGTCCGACACACCGTACAGCCATATAATAAGTCTAGAAGCTTTAGAAGTTTGGATTTACGAAGAAGAGGGATTTTACTATCCGTTTAGCGAAAACAAAGGCATCGATCAGCTTCGGGAAAATGATCTGCACCCTTCGCATAAACAAAATGCATGTTTTCTTATGACCTGGCTCGTTTACAATATCTGGTCGTTCCTTGTCAGTTAGGTCAGTAAATAAATAAATAAATAAATAAATAAATAGATAGATAAAAGTAGACAATTATTTCTACAATTGTCAGTGAAGACTTAGCAATGACCAGGAACAATATATCAAAACAAAATCGAGAAATCTATCGCTGCTGACAGTGTCGCTGTAGGTCAAAAGTTGACATGGACAATCTGAATTATAAAGCAATTTGTATAACTTCACGCTTACACCATTAGTGCACCCCAGTGGCCAAAACGTCATCTGCTTAATAATGTCTTAAGATTCATCTTTCAATGATCTATTTTTGTTTGGTAAGCATTCATGGTAGTTGTTATACGTCAGATAGTGCTTTGTGCTCTTACAGCGGTAAATTGGGCTCTTGCGACGGTACTTTGACTTAATGCGAATACGCTCAATAAGAAACTAACCTAGTGGCAATACACTGTGTTCTTCCGTAAGTTCAATAATGCATCAATGTTAAAAAGTCATGCATAAGTCATTTGACTGCCTAGAAACAGTTTTGTGGGTGACAAAGCATGTGTTTTCGGAAATTGGATAAGTCCCTTGAGATAAGATACATACATAAACCGCGTCATGGGAAAACCGGATATTTGCCTAAGCGAAAACAAAGGCGCAGGTCAGCTGTGTAATTACAGGGTGTTTATTTTCGCAACTCGGTACTATTCCTCTTCTTCCTAAATATGTCAATTCAAGATTCTAGCCATTTCTGTTTTGTGTCAGACCTGGTCGGAAAACCTGAAAAGGTACAAGTAGGCAAAGATCAGGAAAAGGCGCAATCAGAAAAAGATTCCCACTGTCGCATAACATTCAAGTTATAACCTATACGTCTGTAACGTGTTATGATTTTTCTGAATTGAAAAGAAAAATCATTAATTCCTATAAGTTTCTTAAATTTGTAAACCAAGTCACCATAAAATTCAGGTTCCGAAAGGCCCTCACTTAAAAGCGTCTTTAACCTAACATTATATTTGGAAATCAATTCATAGTGTCTACGATAAAATTTATAAAAGGTTTTCGAAGTTTATGATACTGATAGCCCTGTTGGAGAAGTTTTGCCGTTAAACATTTATTTCGAGCGTTGAAGTCTGTAACATGATTGCAGACTCTAGCAAACCTAATAAGTTGCGAAATGTATACACCATAAGAAGCACGACGAGGAACGTCACCATCCAAAAAAGGAAAATTTACTATATCAAAATCAAAGTCATCGCGCTCATCATAAATTTTAGAATGCAACAGAAAGATGTAGATCTAAAAAAGGGCTTCGGTATTTGAGATATTTGCTTTGTTCAACTGTAGTTCAGGTGGATAAATTTGATTGACCATACCTTCAAAATAAGGGTTGTCAATGTTCAAAAGGTCATCGAGGTACCTAGATGTGGAATTGATTTTTTTTTATTTATTTATTTTTTTTTTTTTTGATTCAGTTTTACGTCCCTTTCAAGCCTTTTCACTCATATGGAGACGAATCAATCGGTAGGTGGGGCGAGGAAAAACCACCTGACACACCCGCAAGCAGAACATGGCTTGTCTCACATATGAATTCGTGCCCCGTGCGAGGCGCGAACCCACATCGGTGAGATGATCGAATGATCAAGAGCACTGAAGTCAGCGACCCTAAAGATGTGGAATTGAAAGCCTCGATAACATCAGCTTGATTATCATGGTTAAGAGAATCCATGAAACCTTTTTCGTAGCAGTATAAAAATAAATCAGCTACGAGAGGTGCGCAATTTGTACCCATCGGAATTCCAACAATTTGTCTGTATAACTTGGTCCCAAATCTAATATAAATATTATCAAGGTGATAGGACAAGGCGTCGCACACATTCTGACATGACCAAAGTGTATACCGACTTTGGTCAGAGGAAGTGAAAAAAGCCTTTCTGTCATTACATGCCAAATAAAGTGAACCATAGTTATTTAATGCCCTTTTGAAGGTCCACTCTATCAAAGCCAGAAGTTTTTCTTTTATTAGATTATGTGGTAATGTTGTATACAGAGTAGAAAAATCATATGTGGACAAGCTTGTCGCACGGAACCCTCTACACTTCAATTTACTGAGCACCTCATCAGACTTTTTTTTGACCAAAACCAATTTTTATTTGAAGTTTCATACACTGTCTCACAGTATCTTATAACATGAGATTTGATAGCAGTAAGACAGGAAGTTAATAATTTAGAAAGTTCAGTGGTAGTACAAGAGCTAGAATTTGCAATAAATCTAGCTTTGTACGGTCTTTTGTGAAGCTTAGGTAACCAATACATCGTAGGAAGTTTGTCTTGGCCTTCATTGACACAAACAGAAAACTTAACAGGTAAATCGTTTAAGTGGGCATTAACATCAGTATCTGTCTCCAGATAAGCCCTGGTACCATCAAGCTCCTGTTTTAAGGTGTTAATGTAGTGAAGCCTACAAACGACAACAACATTGTTTGCGGCTTTGTCTGCCGGAACCAAGACATACTTTCTATGAAATTCTTAGATACCCTGTTTCAAATGCCTAAATGACGATTTGGGTTTAGGAGGTAAAAGATTAGTATTTTGTGAATAAAACTTAATACGTTTATCCACGATAGTGAATATACTTCTTTTCCATTCTTTAAGAGCATTATCTTCAACACCCTCTCGTTTACACCATCGATTACTGAAATCATTTAATGCAGATGCAATCTCCTCTCTACATTTGTCGAAATTAAAGTAGGATGGGAATCTATACTTCGGACCTTTAGAAACAATTTTGCGAATTCTAGAATTAGAAATTATTTTTAAATTTCCAGTAACTATATGTCCGGCTGGTTGATAAACATATTTTGAATCTTTACAATCTCAAGACTTAGGAGTATTAGCATGGATATCAAGATCAGAAACAAGTTTATTGAAATTAAAAATAGTATTTCTGATATGTTTGTTATATTTGTAACAAATAATAGGAGGTTCTGAATTTTGGAAGTAGGTAGGTATAGACTGTATCACTGATTTATCCTGGAATATGTTTGGTAAATCAATAAAGTCAATTCCTTTATTAATGAAAGGAATTCTAATAAAACTTCTAATCTGATTAGATTCGGAATCGATAAATGGACGAAGAGCATGCTGAGTATAACATCTTGTTAACAGTGCAGCCTCATACATTTGATGATTTCTATCGTAAAATCCTGCTTTCCTTGCGTCACGGCTCACATAAAGAAATTACCTCCTACGTGACCCTTTTTGGTTATGTACTTTTGGTACAAATATGGCAATGACTTCTAAAAAGTCTCCCCTTACATCATCCATAGTGCAGATTATATTTTCCTTTTGATCCTTTGAGATCAGAGAGGGTATTTTTAGAAATCAGAAAATTTTCATCAGTTTAGATTCATTTTCAAACCAACGTTTAATATATTTGACCCTATTTTGATTATACTAGTCTTTGTATCGGCTTATCCCTGTTGAAAGTTTCAAAAGTACAGTAATTCTCTTTGGCTCCGTGTTGCCAAATTTAAAGAAAAAAAAAAAAAAAAAGTACAAGTAGGCAAAGAGTCCCTGAAGAGGTTTGAATAGCCGAAACCGCGGTATGACCCATCACCTTTCTCATAAATATGCTCACTGCTCTTAAATTATCTCAGTTTTATTTTTATTCTAATTGTTTTGATTTACTTGCTGCTTTAATCATTTTTGTTAAGACAGTTATTGTGGGTTCACATTTGAACCAAAACTGAGAAATATAAGAGAAAATCCCTTCATACCCCAGTTTTACTATGTATCAAAGTAATAAACTGATGTGTAATGAGTCCTTTCACTTGTTTTCCGTCTTTTGATAGTGTTGTCATAGACCGCGTCTTACAGTTGAGCTTTAAAAGAGGAGCGAATTAAATAAAAATAAAACTGAGATCCTTTAAGAGCAGTGAGCATTTTAATAAGAAAGAAAAGGGATAGGCCATACCGCTGCTCACCCTTTACCTTTGGCAACATGGAGCCAAAGAGAATTACATTAAATTTGAAACTTTCAATATGGTAGTCAAAGCAAAGACTTGAATTATCCAAATGGGGCCAAATGTATAAAATGTTGGTTAGAAAATTAATCTAAACCGATAATAAATGTCTCATTTCTTAGAATACCCTTGCTGATCTCAAAGGACCAAAAGGAAAATATAATATGCACTATGGATGATGTCCGGAGAGACTTTTTAGCACAACACCGGCTGCAGTAATAGCGAATACAAATAAATCTGAGATCCTTTAAGCCTACATTTTAAATTAATGTTGCATGCTTTTTTCTTCTGGCTACTTTGCTGTTGTATTAGGCAATACATACAAAATCATGCCTGGTATTTTCCAGGGCGTGTCGTGTTAAGAATTCAGATTTTTTTATTCATCAGCACTGCATCAAATGTCTCATCGCAGACGTTTGCTCCGTCATTAAATGATGAAAGATTTCCAGATCGTATTTACCGACGTCTGTTCCTTTTGAAGAATGGTAATATAGCATGTTTGCCGCAAGTAAACATGGTCAATTATTTATCCATAACAAAGATTGACCGTCTGTCGACTGTACAAAATTGAAATTATTGCATCCATTTATAGCTGCAAATTATTCATTTTGAACATTTACTTTTCATGTTAACGAAAATTCAACCGCTTGAGCCATTAAACGATGCCTTTTTTGTGTTATTACCGTTTTAGTTTTAGTGGGCTTACGTGTAATTATTTCGGCATCTTAGGAAAAGACTTTTTTTCTATCGAAAAATACTTGTCGGGGGGCCATTTACATGTCATACAACACAGTAGGTAAAAATTGGCCTGCTTGAATATGTGTTCTTGTCGGTCTTGAATCTTTTTCGTATGCAAAATAAACTTATTGAAAGGGCTTAATCGTTACTATAACGTGAAAAAATTGTTAAAGGTAACATATAAATACATGCAAGTTATTTTCAGCCGCGAAAAACATGTGTCACACTTGGTTTTCCCAAGGACTATATAGAGAGAGTGTCCTTGGTTTTCCTGAGCCTTGTATCCGTGTTGAAAAACATGGATCATCCTATATATCTAAT
Source organism: Rugalucina vietnamica (assembly GCA_964017185.1). Lineage (NCBI taxonomy): Eukaryota > Metazoa > Mollusca > Bivalvia > Lucinida > Lucinidae > Rugalucina > Rugalucina vietnamica. Next base: position 56,761,658 of record OZ024875.1, on the reverse strand, counting down.
TGTTAAAACCCAACCTTTTCTTGCGTCTTTTGGAAGATTTTGCTGATTCTCCATCTGTCCCTATCGCATATTGCATACTTAGCAGTCTGGGTCGTAGCAAGTGTGACATATGCTATATTGTACTACCATCACGTAAACGTCCGTGTGATGTATAAACCCTAATACCCCACTTTTGAACCACAACATAGATTGTAGGTACTCGTTAGAACCGCCTCGGTGAGGCGATTCTAACGTATACCTCAGCGAAAATAAAAAAAAAAAAATGTTTTAATGAAATTTTCAATTTTTGCTTCTGAAATAAATCTATGCATATCGCATGGGTAAGTTTTCGTGATATGCTGTATCGTACTACCATATGACCGCGGTCTGGGAATTTTATTATTTGTCTATTGATTTCGAAAGGCGATCACATTATTTTGTTTATTGCTTGTCTCAATATATTAGCCTCACCATGAAAAACACTATGTCTTGTATATTCCACAAATAAAGCCATATATCACCCAACATTCACCAATATTTCTATCCAATCATTTTGTCACTCTACAGTGCATTATTAAAAGATTATAACTGTCCGGAGGGGTTAAAAATTGAGCAGGCCTCGTTAAACTAACATCGATGTAAAAGTACGAAAACAGGCTATTTCGTGATAGCGTCAATATAATTTGGCTGAAACGAAGCCCTCGTAGGTGGCTATATAAATATTATGCCCAGACATAATCCCGTTACGCGCCATAATTTCTGTTTTACAAGATGTTTTTAGAATAAATATTTTTCTGCAATACGAGACATGGGTGACAGACATAGAGTAATACCATGTTTAATGTGACGACAGTAGATGTTTTCAAATATCAAGTGCTTGCATAAAAGAGCCAGCGTCTAACTCTAACATAAACTGAAGAAAACACAAAAGTATCGAATGAATCATGATGCAATAATACTTTAAACCGGGCAAGCTTGTTTCAAAATGGCTGCCATGCAGTATGCGTTATGTTGGCGCATCGTGCATATCTAGATGTTCCTGACAACCTACTTAAAACAATTAAGACTTTTAGCACATATGCAGTCTGCGAATGTTTCATACATGATTTAAATTATCTACATTTCATGTTCAAGAATATCCATAAAATGTCTTTAAATGGGTTCTTTGAACTGTCTTACAAATAAAAACAAAGCAATATTCAACCTTCAAATGCTTTTAGCACATTATTTTCCGATAAGCAATTTTAGTCGGAAATTGGCTGACTTCAACAATTTATTAAGTGAGTTGAATGACAGTATTAGAGATAAAACATTGTTTTAGTATCGTCTGGCCTAAATCGTCTTTTATATTGTTATACACGAATTTGTCTGGCATTAAGAAAACAAGTCTACGAAATATGCAGAAATGTTTGTATCTGGATACTGTTCTTATTTTCGTTAAAAATACGATTTTGAGTACCCACAATCAGGAAAACATGTCCGTGTAATGTATACCCCCTTGAACCCCACTTTTATATAGTGAAACTGGGGTTTGCAGGGGTATACCTATTTTTCTTATTTTTGCTCCAAAACATAGATTGTGGGTACTCAGCTGAGGCGGTTCTAACGTGTACCCACAATCTATGTTTTGAGCAAAAAAAAGAAAAATATAAAAAATATCTATTTTTGACATGAAAAAATAGCTGTATATCATATGTGCATGTTTTCGTAATGTAAGGAAAATGCTTTACCCCTGTACAGCCCAGTTTTACTATAATATTTACATTTTTATTGCAATCGCCCTAGATGAAAGTATCTTTCTTGCTGTTCTTCAATATTAAGTCACGTGATTTTTGAGGCCACGCCTATAGGCGGAGCGACGTCAAAACAAGCCAGTGACGTTGTTTGTTTACTCTTGTTGGCGTGATGTCGGTCGCGTATCGCCATGACGTTGAGCGCGAAAGTTTGACGTGTTGGCTGTTCCAAAATTACGTTAAGTCGGATTTAATGTCAAATAACATGAAAATGAGCGATGATATGTGCAATTAAAAATCTGATACTTGATTGATAATATAAAATGTAAATATAAGTATTGAAAATCAGATGTTAGCTTTCACTGCATGATGAAAAACATTAGTTGTTTAATGTCTCCGAGAAGCCGTTCGGGCTTCACAGACATTAAAACAGCCTAATGTTTTTCATCATCCAGTGAAATTTCAATCCTTAATAGAAAGATGGTTTTACAGGATAGGCAGAACAAATGCAGTACATTATGTACACCAGGGTATTCAAATTAAAGATAGAATTCTAATTCAAACGAAAGGACAAAATTCAAAATGATGTTTTATGGTAGTGTTTATCAATGACCATTACGAAAACATACTCATGCAATATACAAAGATTTTTAAAGTTGTAAATAATGAAACATTTTACCTGAAAAAGTTTGATTTTTTTTATTTTTGCTCCAAACATAGATTGTGGGTACACGTTAAAACCGCCTCTAACGAGTACTCACACTCTATGGTTTGGAGCAAAATTAAGACAGATAGGTATAGCCTCCATACTCCAGTTTTGCTGTATGGAAGTGGGGTTCAAGGGGGTATACATTACACGGACATATTTTCGTGACATTTGAAGTAGAAAGGAACAAAAACAGCCACATTCAGCGTTTTGTGATTGTGATTTACACGTGAAACCACTGCATATACCAACAGACAGAGAAACTCCAATAAGCATAGTCTACGACTCCCATGAGCACCAACATGCGAATAAGACTCTATTTAGACTGTAGTCATTGTAATTGACCCTTTCTTAGATATTTGCCGCCTGAGGACCTGTAATTTACACAGAAACAATGACAAACTAAGGCCAGGCATCTGATCAATGCTATGATTAGTATGATAAATCACCAGAACGTGACAATTTTTCATCAGATATTTCCTACAAGTAATCCTATAAGTCCCTTACAGGTCTATAGAGACACTGTGGAAGTAGACTGCCCTAGTTCCAGAGGATAACCGTTTGTATTCGACGGTGACGGTTTAAGGGCAAACATGCAGTACTATTTCTCTCTTCGCACACATGTAACCCCTTGGGATGTTTAGAGCATCTCTTTTGCTACTGTATGAGCATACCGGTTGTTTTTTCCAAACTATTAAGGGAAAATAGGCAATGATCAAGCAATGGTCAGGAAATGGCGCAAACCAAAAACAAAGGTGGGAAAAACCAAATTAACAATGAGGTACTTATACTAAGAAAACATATTGTAAGCCGAATGGGCAGCTATTTGCCCAAAAGGTGACCACTTAGGATACCCAAACTTAAGTAAACATATAAAAACATACACAAGGTGGTAACAGCACAAAAATTCAACACCAAGACATAAAATAATAAGAACTTACACAGAAGTACTGGCGGGCTTAATCGATTTTACATGGCCATAACCTTGCCCTCACAACATTTAAGTACTGTACCAATGTTTGTGTCAATATACATGTAAATGGTGTATTGTAAAAAGATAATTGTAACTAATTATGAAAAACGACCATAATTACAAAAAGGTAAAAGTAAGCAATGATAAATTGTAGTACTAAAGTACAAGTAGGCAAAGATCAGGAAAAGGCGCAATCAGAAAAAGATTCCCACTCCAAAAACCGAGGTGGGAAAAAACCAAACTAACAATCAGGTACTTATACCATGAAACATATCGTAAGCCGAATGAGCAGCTATTTTCCCAATAGGTGGCCACTCAGTTACCTTAACTTAACTAAAAATATGAAAACATACATAAGGCGCCAACAGCACAAAAAATTTTAAACACCAAGACATAAAACAAAAAGAACCACTACAGAAGTATCGACTTGGAACGATCAGTAACACAAAGTTACTGGCGGGCTTAAACCGGTTTTACAGGTACCTAACCTCACCCTCAGCTTCTGCAGTGGTTCACAACATTTAGTAAGTTCTTCGGTCCTCGTGGTATTAATATTAAGCGAACAAACGTTATGCCGAGAGCAACCTTTTTTCAAAAAAGGTAGCCATGGAGCTACCCATACTAAAAATAATACTTGATATAAATAATAAACCCGGAGATCCTTTAAGAGCAGTGAACATACTAATGATAATGGGGATGAGTCAAACCACGGTTTCGGCTACTAAAGCATCGTCAGTTACGCTTACAATTCTGCAAGATGCAGTCAAATAGAATAAATATTATTTTTACATATTTCATCAGGATAGTCGACTTTTCAAATATTTTAAGCGTTATCTAGAAAATGAGTCTGAACTAATATTGTATTTCTAATTTTACAGAATATCCTCCCGGATCTAAAAGGGCCAGCAAGACCTAATGAGGTACGTGAGTGAGGCATTTTAGAACCGCAACAGAGCACAGCACCAGCTGCAGTAACAGCAGATACAAATTACTTGAGATTCTGTTAAAGCAGTGGACATACTAATGAAAATGGGGATGGGCCATACCGCAGTTTTGGTTATTAAATAAAAATAAAACTGAAAAAAGGTACAAGTAGGCAAAGATCAGGAAAAGGCGCAAAAAAAATCAGAAAAAGATTCCCACTCCAAAAACCGAGGAGGGAAAAACTAGATTAACAATCAGGTTCTTATACCATGAAAACATATAGTAAGTCGAATGAGCAGCTATTTTCCCAATAGGTGGCCACTCAATTACTCAAATTTAACTAAAAATATGAAAACATACATAAGGCGCCAACAGTACAAAACTTTTAAACACAATGACATAAAACAAAAAGAACCACCACAGAAGTATCGCCTTTGAACTATCAGTAATATTTAATTACTGGTGGGCTTAAATCGATTTTACGTGGCCTCACCATCAGCTTCTGCAGTGGTTCATAACATTTAGTTAGTTCTTCGGTCCTCGTGGTGAATCTCAAACTAGTCAATGAATCATCAAGAACAAACAAATAAATCATGATAAACATCCTGATGAATCAAATATGAGGACTCACAAATTGAATAAGCTTCCCGACGATGGAGATCCCTGGGCGCCGAATAACTTACTAACTCCGGAGCAAAAGAAAACATCAGTTGGACTCCTGTGGACCAAGCAACAGACAAGAAGCTCCGGCCCCAACCAACTAAAATGAATAGCTTTAAATCGGGGCCATCATAGAGTCTGACGCCCGACCCGCCGGCGTGCAATTAAAGAAGGCAGCATAGTTATCAACCATGATTGGGTTAAAAACAAAACATGCAGACTGTCGCATAACATTCAAGTTATAACATATGCGTCTGTAACGTGTAATGATTTTTCTGAACTGAAAAAAATATTCATTCCTTCCTATAAGTTTCTTAAATTTGTAAACCAAGTCACTATAAAATTCTGGTTCCGAAGAGCAGTGACCACATTAATGGGAAAATCCTTTAACAGCAGTGAGCATATTAATGGGAATAAGAATCGGCCATACCGCGGTTCCGGCAACTCAAGCCTCTTCAGTGACCCTTTCGAGATTTGGCAAAATTGCACCAAAGAGAAATAGTGTAACTTTTCAACTTTCAACAGAATAGTCAAATCAAAGGCTATTATTGTACAAACAGAGTTTTCTCTGTTTTATTTTTATTTGTTATTACTGCAGCTGGTGTTGTGCCGTGTGGCGGCCCTAAAAAGTCTCCCCGTACATCATCCATAGTGCAGATTATATTTTCCTTTTGGTCCTTTGAGATCAGGGAGGATATTCTGAGAAATCAGAAATTCATCAGCGGTTTAGATTAAATTTCCTTCCAAAGTTTTATTTATTTGGCTCTGTTTGGATGATACTAGTCTTTGTATCGACTATCCTGTTGAAAGTTGTAAAATTCAGTAATTCTCTTTGGCTCCATTTTGCCAAATCTAAAGGGTCACTGAAGAGGCTTTAGTAGCCGAAACCATGGTATGGCCCACCCCTTTTCTCATTAATATGCTCACTGCTCTTAAAGGATCTCTGTTTTATTTTTATTTATTATATAAAACGTTGCCTAGACAATGAATCTAAACCGATAGGGAATTTCGGATTTCTCAGAATAACCTCGCTGATCTCAAAGGACCAAAAGGAAAATATAATCTGTACCATAGATGATGTACGGGGAGACTATTTAGACCCGCCACACGGCACAATATCAGCTGCAGTAACAGCAAATAATCCTTTAAGAGCAGTAAGCACATGGGCCATACCGCGGTTTCGGCTACTCAAGCCTCTTCAGTGACCATTCAGAATTGGCAAAATGGCACCGAAGAGAAATACCGTAAATGTGGAACTTTCAACAAGATAGTCAATACAAAGCCTCGTCAGTGACAATTAGATAGAACGCTACAGTAATAGACAACAAAACTTAAGGATGTTCGCTGCCAATGAAAAAGTATTCAAACTTTTTTTCTAACCACTCTTTTTTTCATTCCAAAATACAACACAAGACATTTGAAAACAAAATAAATATAGGGTAGTGTGCATTTTTTCAAGCTACAGGCCTCTGAATGAGACCTCTGAGCACCATGTTGTAAATTTGGTAAAATTTAATTTAATTTATAATTCTTTGAAACATACCTGTCTTGAACAAAATACACCTAGAATGCTTTCAAAAGTCATATTATTTACGTAGCGCCGACAATTTTGGACCAAAAGCATAGAAAAAATTGCAACTTGTAGTGGATGACAAAATTTTATGATTCCTTTTCAAACCCTACCCCCATTCTTGAAAAGTCGGAAAAAATCAATATTTTGAAATGTACCAAACCCATATTTGTTGATTCAAACTTTTTCTTGTATTTTCACAGATCATAGAACTTGGTAATATTGTTCGAATAAAAGAAAGAAATATATAGGGTAGTGAGCATATAAGAGAGAACCAACAACTTGAAAATCGCCATTTTCGGCCTTTTTTCGTCTGTTTTGTTTCTAAAAGCCCATTTCATAAAACGACATTAAATTTTAAAACCAGCACACCAAAGACACAAATAATGACTTAGAAGACCATGTACACATACACTGCTGCTAAAATAAACATCGAACTAGTGCAATTAATTTGAAGATGTGTAATATTCAAGTTTAATCTACCCTACCCCCTAAATTTTACTGACAACTAAAATTTTCTGAAAAGTTGCAGAAAATGGGGTGAAAAAATGAAGTTTCTTTGATTGACAATTTTCATGGCTCATTTGATGCATATTATCAATATGTATCAAAATATAAAATATTAGGAAAATATCTGCAACCGTTTACGAGATATTCAAGAAAAGAAAAACCGGAAGTTCCGAAATGTCAAATGTTAGCAGCGAACATCCTTAAGCAGGAAACAAACTGGGCCACACCAGAAATATATAATTATGAATGGTCAGTAATGTAAATAGAATATTTGTTAATTCCTCGAAACGTATGTAAATGGTGCGTTCTAGATTTTTTAAACTGAGTCTGAACACCACTACTGCTAAAAAATATAATCTGGTACAAAATCAACAAAACATACTATAACCAAAAGTAACTCTATTGACCATATTTAAATTAAAATGACCTGCGGTTCAATTTAAATCCCATAGAAAGGTACAAGTAGGCAAAGATCAGGAAAAAGCGCAATCAGAAAAAGATTCCCACTCCAAAAACCGAGGTGGGAAAAAACCAAACTAACAATCAGGTACTTATACCATGAATAGCCAAATATAAATGAATGCCAACTAAACAACCACAGTTCAAAGTAAAATACCCAGTACACTCAATATCATGTTTTATATAATGCAACCAGGGTCCTGAAATTATCAGCAACCCAGATTCATATGAGAAGTGATTATATACCCAGATTCATATAAATAGTTATTAATGTTTGCTTGTGCGGAATATTATAAACGTGTCTATACATACATGTATATAAGGTCAGATTCCAATTATCTTAATCTATTTGTGTACTACGACAGGTCATGTTTGTTACGTTAGCCAATGTACTTAAAACATAATGCATAATCAATGCGACATGATCATCGAAATACATTCAACATTCGTGGAACAATCTACCTTTCGCCCATATTTCACAATTGACTCTGGAATTATTAGCCAGTTTTAAATGAACTTTGAGTACAATTTGCTGGTGAAACATATTAAGGACATATCAATTAAAGGCCAGTAGCTCGTTTCACGAAGCTCTCTTAGGACATATCTTATCTTATGATCAAGACTAATCTTAGGAGTGACTCATGATCTATCTTAACGGTAAGACTTATCTTATGTTTGAAGTTGTGACTTGCTCATAAGATTTATCTCATTTCAAGGTCAAACACACCAAACAGTTAGTATCTATTAAAGTCATGGAATTGATTTAATATTGGTGATAGCTCAATGGATTTATGCAAGTAATTAAATTAGTATTTTTTTGCCATAATATGAACCAGGCGATCCGAGATCGAATCCATTTTTCTCTCTTTTTTCTTTCCTTTTTTTTTTCTTTTCTTTCTGTTTCAATATAAATACATGTACTTAAATGTACCGTTTTATTGTTTTTCTTTAGACTATTTCGTCTGCAAATCGAAACCAAATCTCCGTCTAACACCAGTGTTTGCCTTATACACTGTATGATAAACCTGAGGCATCGGGTGGCCGATCTGTTTATAAGCCCTGTTCCGATTTTGGGAAATATAGTCAATTTGCCATATTGAACTTAGGGGTAGTTATACTCGCAATTATATATAAACAGCTCACGATGTTTGCAGTGAAAATAAAAATAGATGGGCTGCTTGTACCGCTCCAAGCCAAGCTTATACGCTCTGACATGTCATCTGATTAGGCTACTGGTTAACCACTCAGGTCTGAGCCTGCCTAGAAACCATGGTAAAGTCAAACAATCCATACACATAACCCTTACTTTGCTACTTTATACTGAGCCAAACATAACGCATCACGATTATAGCATGTTTTCGCATTTCAATGAAATGTGAAACAGTCTACCATATATATGCTGGTCAGCAATCGCCTATGAATTAATAGGGTGCAAAAGTGTTTGGTTTTCATAGTATGGCCCATTGAGGCCAAAGCGGTTATTTTGGTGACATGCGCCTCCAAGTCAGTTTTAATACAAATTGCTTCCTTTTGGGTTGTTGAAAATGATTAATTTCTTGAGACGCATAATACACTCGGAATGTTACAACCAGACGTTGTTAGATGTGTCAATATCCAGTGGAAATAAAGTTTATTTGTATAACATAACAAATAGGGTATAAATGTTGCGTTATAAGTTTGGCTGAGTATATTTGAATGGGTATATTTTGGATGGAATATATTTTGGATGGAATGACATCCTAATTTTGTATGAACGCCCCATGAAACGGAGGCTACGTCTCTGCATGAACATATCTGTTGACTGCGGCGTTAAGTATTAACTCAAACAAACTAACTAAAAATAAAATGTATTCTATTGGCGTTTATCAATACTGAACCAATGAATAAAAGATATGACTCGGTAGCTCAGTGGTAAGCTATGTTGTCTTCTGTCCAGGCGATCCGATTTCGAATCCGTTCTGGTTTATATTTTGTTGTTTTTCGCCCTCACATAAAAAACGTCCGCCATTTTTAGTTAACTATTAAATAAGATCAATCATAAGTTGTGTCCTATTGTTAGGACTAAAGTTAAGACATCTTAAGGATGAGACATATCTTAACGGAAATTAGTACTAAGATTAACAATATCATTTTGTGTATGATTAACCATGTCGGTTACATGTATGTGTACTTAAGTAACCGCAACCGCGATACGACCCATCCCCTTTCTCATACATATGTTCACTGCTCTTAAAGGACCTCAGTTTTAATTTTATTTTAAGATGGACATAAGAACGTAATTGTAATTATCATTCTCCTTTCCTCTGTTGAAGGAAACAGAAACATTTTTCGATCTGTTTCTCCTGCGTTATTTAGGATGTTCGGTGCTAATGGTAAAGTATTCAAACTTTTTTCTAACAGCTCTATTTGGCTTCAAAAATATAAAACAAGATATTTGAAAACAAAATAACTATAGGGTAGTGTGCATTTTTTCGAGCTACATGCCTCAGAATGAGACCTCTAAACAACACGCTTTAAAATTTGAAATTTTCATTTAATTTTATTTTATGTCATATATATTTGTCCTTGACACAAATTCATCTCGTATGTTCTCAAAAGTAATTTTATTTACGGAAAGCAGACCATTTTGGACCCAATACATACAAACATTTGCATCATTATATAACTGATCGTTCCAAGGCGATACTTCTGTGGTGGTTATTTTTGTATTATATCTTGGTGTTTAAAATTGCCTTATGTGCGTTTTCATATTTTTAGTTAAGTTTAGCTAAGTGAGTGGGAAAATAGCTGCTCATTCGGCTTACGATATGTTTATCATGGTACTTGCTTGTGCAGGTATGTTCATTACATTTGATCCTTTTCATAATATTCAATAATATAGCAGATTTCGCATCAATGTTACAATACCTTAAGGAATGGTATTTTATTACCATTCATGCGATTGTATGGTTGTACTATCCTCAATGAAACGTACGTGTCGGATGTGCGTATCTGAAACCGATTATTTTTTTTTTTTGTTTCCGTCAATCTTATGGGATGTGCGTTACTAAAAATATACTACATGCCATGCTAAGTTCTTTAGTACAGTGTGGCTAAACTTGAAGTGTTACATGTGCAAAGTCTAGATCTTTGACTTTCCATGATATATCTCTCTCTTTGTCTGAAAACGTGAAAATAATTATATCTTCCGAGCTTTCAGTCATACACTATCTTTGGCGTATTTTATTTTTATCTTACATGTACGATCTTTATTGATAAAAGCGTTGGTTTCTTATTATTTTTTAACGAATGACAATAAACTCATCGCAGTAGGATCTACGAGGTCTGGCAATTAACAATAATATCCGGACACATTGGCGCTTTCTTTCAAAGTCGTTTTAGGCGCTAGCGAGTATCGCTGACGTCAAACGTTAAGTGCTCAAAACACAGAGGCATTCGATTACAGTGCCAAAGGTCCCGTGCCTATATAGGTTTTAATTTATTTCACATTTACACGTAAAAATATGTTTTCTTGATAAACTTTAAACTGACGTAACTATCATGTTAAATAAAAATGGAAGATAACCAATAACATTCGTTTGAATCAGCCTCGGTAGCTCAGTAGGTAGAGTGTCCGCTCCGAGATTGGGAGGTACCGGGTTCGTTCCCGGGCCGCGACATACCAAAGTCGTTAACAATGGTACTAGTTGCTCCCCGCTTGGCTCTCGGATTTTCGGGGTAGGGCTAGGACTGGTCGCTCCGGTGTCAGTATAATGTGACTGGAGGTGGTATCAGGTAATCGTGTCTGGAATCCGATACCTTAGTGAGGCAGCACTATAAAAGTGAGCATTGAGCTCCCTGTCACAACCAGACACCGTCGTGATATGACATATAATGTTGAAAGCGACGTTTAACCCGACCAAACAAACAAACATACAAACATTCATTTGAATTTTGGTATTTCTTTGCAGAAATCATGTTGCACGCGAAGAAATTATTTCGTCCCCATTGACATATTATGCAAATCATTTTCGTTGAATTTTGGGTAACGCTTGAAATCATACTGTATGGCATTATCACGGACACTGGCATTTCGTTTTTTTGTATAGTAGTTAAGCAGACTGATTCAACAAACATTTTTTTTTTTTTTTTTTTTTTTCGGAAAACCCCTGTATTCTGAGAGGAAGAGTTGATCATGCAAGTGTTGCTGCGTTTTTAAAGTCCGTGAGTATAGTTAATGTAAATCGTAATTAAGTTTAGTATAAAGGTAAACGTAGACAATGATCAGAAAATAGCGTAATCAGAAACAAACTCCCACTCCATAAACTTGCGAATAGCTTACCATTTTAGAGGCCCGCTAACGGCTCTGCACTGCGGCGCCAAATTTGAGGAAAAAGCGCTTCTTTGCTTCGTTCGTAATATGCAGCGACGTTAGCGGTCTATTTGTTTGGATTAAATGATATAGAGCTGTCAATCTTAGTTGATATATGTCGTCGATTTGAGAATCTGATCGGGTTTTTATTCATCGAATTACATAAATTAAGTCCAAGACAAGCAAAAGTCCCTAGGATTTAGTCAGAAAATCTATAATAAGACGATAGAATAAAATAAAGCAACTGACCGGGAGTGTTGACTAGAACATCTTATCGCCTCTTACTCATTGAGTAGACTCAATACAAGGTATTGTTGTGTATAAAGCACTACGTCCAGAAGTACCAAGAATTTGTGTCAGTTAATCTATATACATGTACATGGAAGAGCAAAAGGTCAGAAATATTGACTATGACAAAAGGCGCAATTCTATATATCTTCTACGATTTGTAAAGTGCAAATGAAAGTGTTGTGCTGTCGCAAATATCAAAATTCAGCTTATCGTTGATAGTGAATATAAACATGTACAACGTAAAGCTTTTGACGGTTTATTCGTCACCGTTTGGCACCGAAACACTTCGATCTGAGATAGTGCTTTCATGGAATATTATAACACATAATTATTGCTGTAATCATCATTTTCCTCGCCTCTGTTGAAGGATACAGAATCTAATTCGATGATTCTCTTTCGGTTTATTATGCGTTTTTTCTTCATTATTTCTTGAAGTCATTTGCTTGTGAAATAACGTCATCTTTTTATTTCCTGCTTTACATAATATACACTCTTGGTGCAGATTTTATATCAATATCGAAGTTCTTAAAGGAATGACATTTTTCATTATTCTTTATGATACGATATGGAGTTCTGTCCTAAGGGAATTACATTTCTGGGATGTTTGTAAATGAAACTGATAAGTGTACATGTGCAAACGGCGTTTCACGTTAACATATATTAATATAAAAATACTTCTGTCGTGGTTCTATTTATTTTATGTTTTGGAGTCGAATTTTGTGCTCTTTGGGCCTTAAGTGCGATTTCTATTTTTGGTTAAGTTCGGCTAACTGAGTGGCCGCCTATTGGGAAATAGCTGCTGGCTTACGATATCTTTTCTTAGTATAAGTACATAATTGTCTATTTAGTTTTTTCCCACCTCGGTTTTTTGGAGTGGGAATTTCTTTCCAATTGCGCATTTTCCTGATCATTGCCTACTTGTAGCTTTCCATATTGCAAGTTTAAAAGAATATCCAGTGCTGATAGAAAAGCAGGTGCAAGTGTGTGCAACTCAAAAGAAAACAGGAAATACAAGTTCTCGTTTGACGAAATCAAAATTGCTATTTCCTACAGAGTCTTGATTTGCCTTTGACTTCCCATGCTATATACCTCTCTTTGTCTGAAAGCGTGAAAATTATTATTATGTCTTCCGGACATTCAATCATACGCTATCTTTGATGTATTTGATTTTTATTATATGATATGTATTGATGTAAACGGCGCATTTCTATCATTCACCAAAAGATGACAATGAACTATTCCAGATGAAGTTGAGATGATCTCTCAATTATCTTGTGCGAGAAAAATATTTCCGGACACATTCCATAAGCTTGGATATTACGGTTTATGTGAAAAGAATCTCATAAGAAAGAAATCATTCTCGTGTTACATGAGATCATTGACCCGATTTCACTTTAGACTAGTGCTAACATTGAGGCGCCCAAAATTACCAGAATCTTTTGACAGTGTACAATATACACGACGCAGTAAATACTGTATGGTTTTGAACGATAGAACTACACAGGACCTGCACTCTATATAGACACAATCTTCAGAACCTTTGCCCTTAAAAGGCACATTAATGATTTTACAATAAAAATCGTAGCGCAGTCCATTACAACCGTTACATATATTTGCTTGCCAGGTGATCTTTGGACGTTTAAATTATTTCAACGCAAATCTGCATATTTCAAAATATCAATATGTCCATTTAAACCTTGCGTGGATGTTGCTTAATTTAACTGTTTTGTAAAGGTTGTCCTTGACATATTTTCGGGACCTTTGATGGATGTACGTGTACGTGTATCAATATTCACGCAACAATTCCAACTACTCATATAAGTCCATGAATTAGAGCCGATCAGATGTCCAAGTCGACGCATACATCTTCGTAAATTGACAGCTCACCATCATATCTCTCAGACAAATAGAACGATAAAATCTTAGAAAATTATGTTGAGACAAATGTGCATGGGAATGCCAAACAATTCCCTATAATGTTTATTCCTAAACTATTACGTTTGGATAAGATAGAAAGGTAAAAGTTGGCAATGGTCAGGATAAGGTGCAAACAGAAAGACATTCTCACTCCAAAACCGAGTTGGGGGAAAACTAAATTAACAATCAGGTACTTATTCTAAGAAAACATATTGTAAGCCGAGTGAGTGGCTATTTCCTAATAGGCGGCCACTCAGTTAACCAAACTTAACTTCAAATATGTAAACGTACATACGGTGCAAACAACACAGAAAATCAATACCAAAACATAAAACAATTAGAACCACCATAGAAGTATCGCCTTTGAACGATATGTAATACAAATTTACTGGCGGGTTTAAACTAGATTTACATAATACTTACCTCAGCTTCAGCCTCTGCAATGGTTAACAATATTTAGTTTGTTGTTCGGTCCTTGTAGTGAATTTTTAACTAGTCAATGAATCATCATGTTCAAAAATAAATCATAAAAGCCACCATGATGAATCAAAAATGAGGACTCATAGATATATACAATGTTGTCTGTCGGTGAAGAGTCCCGGCGCCAAACAACATTAATGATAATGACTGGAAATCTGGAGCAAAAGAAAAGTACATATACAAGATCCATTGACTTTCAGTCTGTTAGGAATCATTAACCAAAGAAAATGTCCTACCATTCACAGATGAAGTGATAATAGTCTTAGAGCATAAATGATTGAATAGTTGCACAACTTGGCATTGCACTTTGAAATACAAGAGTACAGTCCGGATCTCCTGAACGGATAAATATATTGACGTAATAAACTGGCGATTGGAGTGGAGATAACCTTATCTGAAGAATCATTATGAAACCTTAGAATTAAAAAAGTACAAGTAGGCAAAGATCAGGAAAAGGCGCAATCAGAAAAAGACTTCCACTCCAAAAACCAAGGTGGGAAAAAACCAAACTAACAATCAGGTACTTATACCATGAAAACATTTCGTAAGCCGAATGAGCAGCTATTTTCCCAATAGGTGGCCACTCAGTTACCTTAACTTAACTAAAAATATGCAAACATACATAAGGCGCCAACAGCACAAAAAATATTTTAAACACCAAGACATAAAACAAAAAGAACCACAACAGAAGTATCGACTTGGAACGATCAGTAACACGATCAGCAGCTCCAACAAATTTACAAATTTAAGAAACTTATAGGGATTAATGATTTTTCTTTTCAGTTCAGAAAAATCAAAACACGTTACAGACGTATACGTTATAACTTGAATGTTATGCGACAGTCTGCATGCTTAGTTTTTATCCCAATCATGGTTGATAACTATGCTGCCTTCTTTAATTGCACGTCGGTGGGTCGGGCGTCAGACTCTATGATGGCCCCGACTTAAAGCTACTCATTTTAGTTGGTTGGGGCCGGAGCTTCTTGTCTGTTGCTTGGCCCAACGGGGTCCATCTGGTGTTTTTCTTCTGCTCCGGAGTTAGTAGGTTATTCGGTGCCAAGGGATCTCCATCGTCGGGCAGCTTACTCAATATATGAGTCCTGGTTTTTGATTCATCAGGATGTTTATCATGATATATTTGTTTGTTCTTGATGATTCATTGACTAGTTAAAGATTCACCACGAGGACCGAAGAACTAACTAAATGTAATGAACCACTGCAGAAGCTGAGGGTGAGGTTACGGCCATGTAAAACCGGTTTAAGCCCGCCAGTAACTTTGTGTTACTGATCGTTCCAAGGCGATACTTCTGTGGTGGTTCTTTTTGTTTTATGTCTTGGTGTTTAATTTTTTGTTCTGTTGGCGCCTTATGTATGTTTTCATATTTTTAGTTAAGTTAAGGTAACTGAGTGGCCACCTATTGGGAAAATAGCTGCTCATTCGGCTTACGATATGTTTTATTGTATAAGTACCTGATTGTTAACTTGGTTTTTTCCCACCTCGGTTTTTGGAGTGAGAATCTTTTTCTGATTGCGCGTTTTCCTGATCTTTGCCTACTTGTACCGTTCCATGTATAATAACAGTTGATGTTTAAAAACAAATTAGAGGTGATACCTAACAGTAGGTAATGAATTTTAAAAATTGTTAGTAGAATGAAAAATCTGTACAGAAGACGCGTTATGTAACCTATGGGGAGTTAGTGTATTTTCTAGTCTTTTTTCCTGATCTTTGCCTACTTGTACCTTCTTGTGATAGTCATAGTAATGAAACATGAGTTGATACCACCAAAAGAAGCGCGTCACACAAGTTACAGAATAAATAATGCACTTAATAGTAATGCAAAGTCTTTCGAATAAAAGAGAAGGGTATAACAGAAGCTAACATCGCAGATACATGTCTCATACACGTCCATGAATAAAAAAAGTAAGGATTGCTTATACAACAAGATACATGTATGAGTAATGGTCATTAAATGATCTTCAGAGGTAAGGTAGTAAGAGATAAGAAAATGCAAACTGATTGCAAGCAAAATGCTGAAAAGCTGTAATAAAAAGCAGAATAGTGTCAAAACAATGTATGGGCCAGTAATAAACAAAGACATTGCAAGAATAGAAGAAATAAGATGCATATTTGTATATATTGTGGATTGACAGGCGTTCATCCTAAGGGAAGGCTTTGTCAAGCATATGACAGAAGATGTTATTGCTGCAAGACATTCAATAATTTTGAATGTGTATGAATATCAAGAGATAAGCGCAAAGACATCAGAGGTGTTAAATGCCAGCAAGAGAAGCAAAACTGTTGGATAAAGCATTAGACAAAAGATGATATTGAGATAGTGGAGGTCAGTGATGATGATACAGATGAAGAATTCGATGCAAGGCTTACCGAGCTTATGAAATTATCAAGTCATCTACAGAAAACAAGGTATTCAAAGGAGCCAAGGAGAATGGAAATACATATATGTATATACCGAGAAATCAAAGCAAAGTTTGACGGAAAACACATATCAAATGGTCATAGAGCTCGAGCAAAACCTGCAACGCAAGTAGAGAATGCTGTGTCATTTGAGCAGCTAAGAGCAAAGCAACAAAATATGCTATATTTAGAATCAGACCTTGCAGAGAAAAAAGAAGAGAATACAAAGTTAACGGAGAACCTTACTAAACAAAGATGAGAATGGAGCGAATGCCACTTTACCATAGCGGAGCTTTGCAGTATCACACAGCAACAGAACAAAGAAATGACTGACATAAAAGGTACAATTAGGCAATGATGAGGAAAAGGTGCAATCAGAAATAAATTCGTACTCCAAAAACCGAGGTGGGAAAAAACAAACAGACAGTTGTGTCAGAGGCGAGAGGCGTGGAAAATTAGTGGTGAATATATTTCAGCAGCTGAAGCAGTCATAAATTTTGCTGCCTCTGATGTGATAGCTATAAAGCCTGACATGGATGCAGAACAACGTGAATGCAGTGACCAGGAAGACAATGGTAGATGTGATGAGACAGTCAGCGAGAAATGTAGACGAGATCATGAACACTTGAAAAGTGGAGAGGCATTTTATTGGCAGTATTTCATGTTTGCCGAAGGAAGTTGAAGATTTAAGAACGTTTTGTCATGGCGTACAGGCACGGGTGATGTGTATTTTAGAACATTAGACTAGGGGCAGGAGCTCAGACGCATAGAGAGACAGTTCGAACAGACACATATAACCATTATCACAGAAAGAAAGGAAATCGAAAACTGTAAACTGTTCCTATTAGCATGCATTGTTGGTATTTAGCTTATAAGCATCATCATGGCGCTATCACAGACGCTACGTGAAGGTCATTTTTATTTTTGAATATTTGGCTTGGTTCAGCAGAATTCAATTTTTAATAAGCTGAATTTTATACAATCTCTCTTTGTTAAAGAAGGGGAGATATGAATAAATATCCTAATATGTTATATTACTAGAATCTACCCAAGCCATAACGTCACATGACTTTACGTCACGACGTCAGTTACCTAGTTACTTTGTTTATTTATCATTGTGTACAATTAACTAACATGTAATCATCAGAATTCTATAGTTATTTCAGTGTCTACGATAAAATTAAGAAAATATTTTTAAAGTTCATGATACCGATAACCCTGCTGGAGAAGTTTGACCGTGAAAAATTTCTTTCGCGCGTTCAAGTCCGTAACATTATTGCAGACTAGCAAACCTAATACGTTGCAAAATGTATACACAATACGAAGCGCGACGAGGCACGTCACCATCAAAACACGGAAAATTTACTGTATGACATTTAAAGTCATCGCGCCAAGTATGTTTTATAAGAGACAAACCCATTTGCAATCGTTTATCTGTTAGTGAGAACTAATATATACTCCCGTGTCTAGTTAACAGGCAGTTCATTGCAAGGCCTTTAATTCAGATTTTTATACATGTATAAATTCAAAGGGATAACTATTATTAAATTAACACCCCTGTGCTCATAAATCATAAACAGATAAAAATTATGTAAATCTAGATGGGGTAAATTGATATAACCGAAAGGACACAGTATATGGAAACTCTAATAAATGTAATTGACCTGATGTGAGATTGTTTACGTCTTATGACAAGTGATTTTATCAGAAACAATAGCAACATAAAGCCAAGACAAGCTGCAGTGTATCTCCACCAACTCCCATGAGCATCAACATGCTAATAAGACTATTTAGAAACTGTAATCATAGTAATTGACCCTTTCTTAGATATTTGCCGTCTAATGACCGGTAATTTACGCAGAAACAGTGACACCATTTCGGCCTGGGAACTGATCAATGCTATGATTAGAATGATAAATCACCAGGACATGACAAATTTTCACCATGTACATGTATTTCCTGCAAGCAATCCTGAAAATCCCTTATAGATCTATATATACTGTGGAGTCGCATCGTTCTAGTTTTAGAGAATTACAATACGTGCTTAATGGCGACAGGAGAAGGGCATAGTTTTACTGCATGGTGTTTGTGTTCTGATTTTGACACTAATAGAAACTATTCTTCCTTTTTTTCTTTTCTTTTTTTTTTTTTTTTTTTTTGAAAAAAAAAAAACTCTGTAATGAATATTCTGGAAAGGATAAACTTTGCGTTAAATCAATTAACTAGAAATAAATTTTGTGCATGTTACTTAGGGATATAGGGGATAAAAACAAGACTGAGATCCTTTAAGACCAGTGAACATATTAATGGGAAAGGGGTGGGCCATACCGCGGTTTCGGCTACTCAAGCCTCTTCAGTGACACTATAAATTTGGCAACATGGAGCCAAAGAGAATTCAGGATAGTCGATACAAAGACTTTTATAATCCAAATCGGTCCAAATATATTAAATATTGGTTAGATTATGAATCTTAACCGATGATCACTTTCTGATTTCTCAGTATACCGTCGCTTATCTCAAAGGACCAAAAGGAAAATATAATCTGCACTATGAATGATGTACGGGGACATTTTTAGGGCCGCCACACGGCACAGCACCAGCTGCAGTGATAGCAAATAAAAAATAAACTGAGAACCTTTTAAAGCAGTGAACATATTGATGAGAAACGGGGTGGGCTATACCGCGGTATCGGCTACTGACCCTAAAGATTTGGCAACATGGAGCCAAGGAGAACTACTGTAATTCTGTAACATTCAACAGGATAGTCAATACAAAAGTACAAGTAGGCAAAGATCAGGAAAAGGCGCAATCAGAAAAAGATTCCCACTCCAAAAACCGAGGTGGGAAAAAACCAAACTAACAATCAGGTACTTATACCATGAAACATATCGTAAGCCGAATGAGCAGCTATTTTCCCAATAGGTGGCCACTCAGTTACCTTAACTTAACTAAAAATATGAAAACATACATAAGGCGCCAACAGCACAAAAAATTTTAAACACCAAGACATAAAACAAAAAGAACCACTACAGAAGTATCGACTTGGAACGATCAGTAACACATAGTTACTGGCGGGCTTAAACCGGTTTTACAGGTACCTAACCTCACCCTCAGCTTCTGCAGTGGTTCACAACATTTAGTTAGTTCTTCGGTCCTCGTGGTGAATCTCTAACTAGTCAATGAATCATCAAGAACAAACAAATAAATCATGATAAACATCCTGATGAATCAAAAACCAGGACTCACAGATTGAGTAAGCTGCCCGACGATGGAGATCCCTGGGCGCCGAATAACCTACTAATTCCGGAGCAAAAGAAAAACACCAGTTGGACCCCGGTGGGCCAAGCAACAGACAAGAAGCTCCGGCCCCAACCAACTAAAATGAATAGCTTTAAGTCGGGGCCATCATAGAGTCTGACGTCCGACCCACCGGCGTGCAATTAAAGAAGGCAGCATAGTTATCAACCATGATTGGGTTAAAAAGACTTTTTTTTATCTAAATGGGCCAAATATATTAAATTTTCTGACTTCTCAGAATACCGTCGCTGATCTAAAAGGACCAAAAGTAAAATGTAATCTGCACTATAGATGATGTACGGGGAAGCTACATATGACGGATGACTGTATTGTAACCTGGGATGTTGCACTTTAATCAGCTACCTATGTTCTACCAGATTTATTTTTGATTACGCTAGAAAATGTTGTCTCTATTGTGATATAAGCGGACAATATTCAATGGTATTTCTAAGTATACAACCTTAGTGCGAAGTAACTATCAAATACAGGGAGGAATCTTTGTTTATATTGAATCCGAAACCAAACTTTATACAAATATTTATCAATGTTTGCTTGTGCTGAATATTAAAAACGTGTCGATATAAGACCAGATTTCAATTACCTTAATCTCTGTTTGTACGACAGGTCATGTTTGTTACGTGAGCTAAGGTGCTTATAGAAACATAATGCAAAATCAATTGCGACATGAGCATCGGCATACATTCAACTTTTTATGGAACAATCGAGTACCGTCCGCCAATATTTCCCAATTAACTCTGAAATTATTAGCAAGTTGTAAATGAACCTTTAATACAATTTACTCGTGTTAAATATTACACAGATGTCAAGTGAAGGTCAGATTTAAATGACATATATGATTTTGTGAAAAATAAACCATGTCGGTTTCATTATTTGTGATAAGGTTGACATACAAACGTAATTGTAATTATCATTCTCTTCATCTCTGTTGAAGAAAACAAAATTTAGTTTTTAAGCCAATCATGTTTGATAACTATGCTGCCTTCTTTAATTGCACGCCGGTGGGTCGGGTGTCAGATGACCACGACTTAAAGCTATTCATTGTAGTTGGTTGGGGCTGGAGCTTCTTGTATATATCAATAATACAGTACCTTGAGGAATGGTCTTTTTCATTAGCCTTCATGACATTTAAGAAATAATTTTACTTTACGGTTAATTATTGTGATTAACGCGAGATGTTGGAGGGCAGATTGCGATGTATTACATCACGACGGTGCAGCCGGAGTGAATTAAATATCGCATCTGCCCGACAACATCACGCGTTTATCAAAGATAATTCACCGTAAAGTAAGATTATTTCGATTCTAACACGACTAATAAATAAATGTTAACATTTCAAAATGTTTTTCAGTGGACTCATTCTCGGAGGACATGAATGTTTATATGCGACGTCATAAAAACGCCACCTTCCGCGCGTAATTTCGTTTACAGTGAATTATTGTATATTTGCAAACGGTGACGTTTCCATTAGGTTCAATGGGAAAGACGATAACGTCGTGTTAGAATTTACAATACTCTAGAAAACATACGTTTCTTGAACGCGTGTACATACAGCGGATTAAAGTACCCGTTTGCAGGTTTACCTGCGTTTACATTAATGTACACACAGCGACGTATTCCATATTGCAACTTAAAAGACAATACTGGCCAGTGCTGAACGTAAAGCATCAAATATGTGTATGTGTCAAACCAAGTTAAAAGCTCCAACTTCAAGTTCTCGTATGGCCAAGCTGATATTGCTATTCGTTTCAGATTCTTGATTTGCCTCTGATTTTCCATGATATATACCCCTCTTTGTCTGAAAGTGTGAAAATAATTATGTCTTCCAGGCTTTCAATCATTCGCTATCTCTGGTGTATTTCATTTTTATTTTATGATATGTATTGATGGAAACGGCCCATTCTTATTATTCTACAAACGATGACAATGAACTATTCGCAATAAAGACGAGGGTATCTCTCTATTAGCAACTGCGAGAAAACTATTTCCGGACAAATATCATAAGCTTGGATATTACAATTCATATGGAGATCATCACATAAGAAAAGCAATATTCTCTTGTTACATGAGTTCACTCCTGTCTGGTGCTAGCGTTGTTACGACCAAAATAACAAGACTCCTAAAGCAGTGTACAAAATCAACTACTCAATAAATATAATATGGACCATGACCTATATAATACTACTACATATGGAACAAAATCTTCAGAAAGAAGTCTGTCGTTACGGAGTTAACAATCACGCCTTGAAAAGACACGCGTTACTATAAAATCTTAGAACATTCCATTACATACATAGATTTTGCTTGCCATGTGGTCTTGGGACATTTGAATTATTTTAACGCGGATTTGCACATTTGCATACCTTTTTGCCTGTTCAAAATATACATACATGTACATTTATGTAAACCTTGCATGGATGTTATTTCCGGCCAACTGCTTCATTGTAGTGTTCGTTCTAAACAGAGAATTTCTCTGACACATTTGTGTGGACATTTGCTGGAGGCACCAATATTCAACACAACAATTCCAACTACTCATATAATTTCTTGAATTATAGCCGATCAGAAGTCCAAGTCGACGACATACATCTTCTAAATTTGACAGCTTTCTACCACATTATCATGACAAAAGGAACAGTATGATTTCTACAAATTGTATCGAAACAAATGAGCATAAGAATACGTATAATATCAAACAATTCACCACAATTTTATTCTTAAACTTTTAGGTTTGGATAAGATACAATGCTCTTCATGTAGCAGATGTTCAAGATTTATAGATACTCTAGTCAGTTCAAAGTAAGGCATTTAAATCAGATGTTGATATATGCAGTACAAAGGGACAATTATAACTAAATTCCAACCTCTGTGCTTATGAATGACATGCAAAAAATACTATGCACATACGAATGGAGTAAAACAACAATACATTATCCACAGTCTCTTATAAGCATCAAAATGCGAAGATGACTCTGTATATGGAGACAGTAATTATTGTAATTGACCTGGTGCGAGATAGTTTACAGTACGTCTTGTGACCGGTGATTTAACATCAGAAAAAAAGATAGAAGCTGCAATGTATTTCCACCGACTCCCATGAGCGTCAACATGCTAATAAGACCCCATTTAGAGACTGTAATCATTGTTATTGACCCTTTCTTGGATTTTTCCGTCTAATGACCAGCGATTTACACAGAAACAATGACAAACTAAGGCCATGTAACTGATCAATGCTATGATTAATATGATAAATCACCAGTACGTGACAAATCTTCACCATATATCTCCCACAAGTAAACCTATAAATCCCATACAGATCTATAGAGGCACTGAGGAGATGCAATGTTCTAGTCCTAGAGTATTATAATAAGTGCCTGAGGGTGACAAGAGCAGGACAAAGTTATTACTGTATGTATTATAAACCACTCAGATTTGAGCCTTTCAAGGAGAAGTGGTTCAAGTCTAACCAATACATATAAGCCTTACGGCTATATTCTCTTCCGTCACTCAAACTCAAACTCGAACTCAACTCGCGAGAGTATGGCTCGAGTATGAGTCGAGTGGGATTAAATTGAGTGTGAGTGGAGTATAGATTTGGTATGCACAACAGTCACTCAACCACCACTCACTGGAGTGTCAGATTTTCATTATAAAACAAAGAAATTTGAAATTTTATGGACATTTGATGTTATTATTCTAACATCAAATTAGCAGCAAAGACTCTGACTAGACGCCGCATATTGCGGTGAGCTGTCATCATATTTTGATGTGCACGCATGCTATCGTATTTGCTTATCCTGATTCCTACTTTATTGTTTGTTTGTCTGCTTGTTTGTTTATTTGTCCTTCTAACTGTGTTGCTCTCTCTCTCTCTCTCTCTCTCTCTCTCTTTCTGCCTGTTTGTTGTTTGAGTTCTTTCTTTATTTCTTTCTTTCTTTCTCGCTGGGGTGAGTGAGTACATGGGTGTGCGTTGGGCTGGAGGGGGTGAGTCTGTGACAGCGATATCTAGCGTAAAGGCACAAATGTGTCTGCATCTGGATGTACAATGTTGACCACTCATATAAAATATGGATCATTGCAAATGACATGCCTTGGGAAAATCGAAATCTGTTCTAGATTTGCGATCCCTCTCAAGAAAAGATTTGTCCCGAGCATAAAGCTTGGTCCGGGTGATGTATGTAAGCTGCTATTATTGGGCTTTTTCGAAAAAAGTGTGGAGAAATAAGGGTAAAAAAAATTTTCGAGTAGCGCTCGAGTGAGGTGTCGCCTTCACTCAACGTTTACTCAAAATTTGAGTTGAGTTCGAGTGTGAGTGGGACATGTGCATACCAAATCGAACAGTTATGCGCTCACACGAGTGACTGATCAGATTATCTGAATGAGTTTGAGTGGAGTATGCCTCGAGTGTAGGTTGAGAATACAGCCGTTAGTGGCTAGCTAAGGCGGTTATTTGGGTGTTATGATGTCTTCATTTTGGGATTGGAGGCAACGTCCCGACATGACCATAGCTGTTGACGGGGACGTTAAGCATCCATTCAAACAAATAAACAAACAAACTGTATGTTGTTTGCATTTTGAATGTTATAGGGCTATAAAAGCTGTTCGATATTCATCTGCTGAAAAAGATGTAATCAGGTAATTATACGTAATATTCTCGATCGGCTCGACATTGTGTGCATGTTACTTTAGGCAAGTTACTGTCTTGTACTTTAGTCAATTGCATTTGCTCTACCAGATTCATTAATAAGGCAATTATGTCCGAAAATCTGGTCTCTATTGTGGTTTAACCGAACACATATAGTTCAACATCATTCATTGTTTTTCTATGTATAGCTCGGCAAATAGGTCACTGTATGGGAGTTACCTTATGAATGCATTATTGGGTATGGTCTACTTTTGACCTAGGTAAAAGCCAAAGGTATACAGTTGAAAGACTCAACTCACATGTTATCCGTTAGAATGAAAATCCGAGTTTGTCTAGTTTACTGGATTGGATAAAATAGGTAGCTGATTTTTAACGGTAAAATATGTGACAGCGCTCTAGGCTGACTGAATTCGACTTTTCTATTATCTCCCTACTTGAACAGATGGACTAGCCGACCACGCCCAGATATGAATATTAAAGTTGCCGCACATACAGTGACCCATTTGCCGAACTATATAGTTGTACAACCACAGTGCGAAGTAAACTATCAAATACACTCAAGGACGAGTCTTGTTTAAATAACATGTACGTGCTAGCTGTTTGACCTGGAATTATCCACAGCCTAGGTACATTGCCTACATTTACCTTTATATAAATACACTCATCAAAAGAAGTTTTGCACCTTATATTTCGAGATGTATTTGTTAAAGCATGCGTGTAAAAACTATTAAGTGTACATGTTCTGTCCTTTAACTTAGACCGCTTAGACAAACGTCCCATAAAACATCATTTTTTGAAACAATTCCCGCATTCCAAGAGAAAGCCATCCATCTTGATCACATTTGTTTCATCATCGTTATGTTCCCTATAAGAAGTGTTTTCACATCCATTATACTTGTATTATTTAATTAAGCTTAAGACATTTTGTCTCAAATTTAGCAAATATTAAATAGTGCAAAACTCTTTTTGATGAGTATAGTTGTTAATGTTTGCTTGTGCTCAATATTAAAAACGTGACAATACAAGACCAGGGCCCAGAATTACAATGCTTCCTTATCTCTTAAGGTAGACCTTAACTTAAGATTTTCCTTAAATTCGACAAAAGTGCATTACAATCGATTTTTTCACTTTAAGGTAGACCTTAACTTGAGGAAATACTTAAATATTTAAGGTTACTCGATAGCTACCTTAAGTTAAGATTTTACTTATGTAATTACAAAAAATGCCCAGTTTATGCATTATTCACGGAGTTTTGACAAAATGTTTATACACTTTATGTAACTGGGCAACGCTACGTAACATACGTATCACATTTTCGGCTTTTTTTTTTTTTTTTTTTTTTTTTTTTTTTTTCATGAAGGAAGACGGTAGTGTCTGTGCATGCAAGAGTGAGAGTCTATTTCACTTTCTAATTTTGTTTCATTTTAATTTTATTTTTAAACGAAACATCTCAAACATCAGAGATGTTACTTCACGGCTAACAAACCTTTAAATGCGTAACCGCCGGTTAAGAAAGAAAATCCGATTCACGCCCTTCCGATTGCGCATATGAAGACCAAGAATAGGTAAACAAAACATACACTACTAGCAGGAGCGTAGCCAGGAAATGCGTAATGTTGAAGCCCAACACCTTTTTTCAGTTAAAATTACTTGTTTTTCATAATTTTTTCTCAGAAAGACCCGGGGAAATACCATACTTGAAAAAAATCACGTTGAAGCCCGGGCTTCCAGGCGTCCGCCTGGATACGCCCCTGACTAGGATCGATTGATGATTATATTTTAGTACAGAAATATATCGACTATCTATGAATGCTATTTTGTCACTTATTTACTATTGTAAGTCAGCACCAAAGTAGCTCGCAAAATAATTTGATGGTCTTTGAGTTATTTATTCCCTTCTTCGAACCCGGTGTTCCAACAAGGCCAAAGTCGGCGAAATACAACTAAAAATTGGACAATTTGCTGGGAAATATCAAATTTTAGTGATTGCTCCACGACAAATTTACAGATATGTATTAACTAAATTGCATCTGTTGTCTGTGCCAGTATTTCGTTGTGTTAGTGCCCGGCATTATCGATTTGAAGGGAAGGAAAAGATGGGTACGCATTTAATCATTAAAATATGAAGGATATATTTCAAGATACGTTTGAAAACCTCAACCTGTTCAAGTTATGGTATTTATTTCCCTGTAAAGCGTTTTGAAAGACATAAAACCAAGAAAAAACAAATTAAAGTATACAGAATGCTGTAAAATCGTCTTCATGAACAGGAATATCATGCATGTGAACTATTGTATTACATGTATTTCATAGACAGTTTGTATTATTTTATATCAAACATTTTCACTGCAAATATCACAAACACTCCAAATTTGAGTAAGCACCTATTGTGACAATAATCTTCAGCGTAAAACAATTAACAAAAACAAAAACTTTAATACATGTGTTCTATAATGATTATATTGCTATCATTCTAATGATTAAATTCGTAACCGAAATGTTGACACAGCTTTTAAGCACATATGCATAGAATGCATTGGCCAGAGGCAACGAAACTGTCACCAGACCTCACACAATGTTAAAATCATCTGCGCACTGTATTGCTTTCCGTTAATATAGACGTAATGAGCGGAAATCTAAAAATATCCCTGCGACCGACCCACATTTTCGTCGTGTACAATGCAATCCCAAAATGTGTTTTGGGGTAGGGAATAAAAATCATGATTATAAAGAAAAAAATCTGGAAATCCTTTGGGGTCCAAATATAGCAATGTCTAACTAATAAAATAGCATTGAAAGAATTATAATATTTGTCTTCGAATCGAAATATTTTACTCGGACACACGAGCTGCAAAAGTTTGTTTACCTTTTGTTGGTCATCTGATGCGAAACCGGAAGGACATGAATCGGATTTCTTTTCTTAACCGCGGTTACGCATTTAAAGGTTTGTTAGCCGTGTACTTGTACGATGTGGCTAACCACTCAGTCAACAATTTTCAGTCATGTCGGGATATTAGCATTGCTTCCATGGAACTTTACTGGTAATGTGTTGAGTAAATTTGCCGTTTGTTTGATTATTTGACATGTTGCTTTACGTCCCTCTCAACATGCTCAACAAATATGTTTATGTTGGTACGTTTCTTCAGTTTTATGGAATTTCTACCTAACATTTGAAAGATGTGCTTTAAAATATAACCACCCAAAGAAATGACTAAAGCTTATATATATGGACCACTTTTTCTGGTCAGGCCCAGATCTACTTACATGCAGCAATTAACCAGTCATCGGATGGTCAGTACGTCAGTTAAAAGCTAAACATGGAGGTACGAGCAGCCCATCTATTTCTCACGGCCTCACTTGAATGTACGGGGTCCCGTACTGAATGTGTCTGGTTTCAAAACCAATACGGCGGGTTCGCCTTTCGCCACAGATTACGGCAATCAATGCACGCGGGCTACCCGGGCGCGCGTTCTCAAAATCACAGTTGCAAAATAAGAATCTGAGAGAATACATAACATTGCCTCGCTCCTTACCACCAGCCTGTCTACATGCCCACATGGCTAGGAAATATTTATAATAAAGAAAGAAGAGAAAATATATCAAACTTTATAGCCTTGTTAGGATTTCGTTGTCGGTAATATAAAGCGTCACTGATGATGGTTCATTACCCGAAATAGCGTAATATAGCCCTTACTACCTCTCTTTTTGAGTGTTTTCGCTGCTTTCCAAAGGATCTTAACTTTATATTTTATTTGCAGTCATCATTATTATTATAAAATCATGTTCCCTTGGATTATTTACATCACCACATTTGTCTTCGAGAGGCTATGACATTACACCTGTGAACATGTATGTGTGTGTTGCTATGATGTATTTTCACTGCAGGGCACAAGTACGGCTCGAAAATTACTCAATTTAAAAGAAGAAAAGAAAACAAAACAAAGCATAAAGAATGTAAAATGATAATAAAGTAACAAAAATAAGAAATGACAAAAAAAAAAAAAAAAAAAAAAAACGAACACCTGCAGGTTTCGAACTCAGAACCCACGTTGCAAGTTGCATTTTGCGAGGCGTGCGTGTTATCCACTGCACCACGGAGTCTAACGTGGGATATACAATAAACCAATGTTGATATTCAAAATCTTTTATCTATGTATTATGCCGCTTACGCGATATAAAATTATTAAATTTTCGTGTTGTTCCGGTAAGCTTTTCGACTGTTCCCGGTACGGTTCGCTAAGTTTTTACGGAAAC
Source organism: Rugalucina vietnamica (assembly GCA_964017185.1). Lineage (NCBI taxonomy): Eukaryota > Metazoa > Mollusca > Bivalvia > Lucinida > Lucinidae > Rugalucina > Rugalucina vietnamica. The sequence goes on along the minus strand of OZ024875.1, from coordinate 56,732,475 downwards.
TTCTCCTTAGTAAAGGACGGTCATAAAGTGTATTACAAATGCACTTTTTAAGGAAAATCCTAGCTAAGGTATAAACTTAACTTAAACCGCTAAGGAGGCCTTAACTTAAGGAATGATTGTAATTCTGGGCCCAGATTTCAATAACCTTAATCTACAACAACACGCCCATGCAATATACAGATATTTGTTCAGCTGTGAAAATTCAAAAATGCTTGGAAAAAAATGATAGTTTTATTTCTTGGCATTGAGCAATGTTGTGGTATTCGTTAGAACCCATACAGGTATCCACATCCAAAAATACAAACAGGTAAATCCCTGTGCACTCCAGTTTTACTATATGAGCCGCCTCGTGGGAAAACCAACAATGTGGTTTCCGAACAGGTCCAACACAAACCGGCCTGTACAAGCACAGAAAAGAGCTAGAAGCTTGAAATTTCGGATTTAAGTAGAAGAGGAATTGTACTATCCGAGTAGCGAAAACAAAGACGCTGATCAGCTTCGAGGTTACCGCGAAGCTGATCTGCGTCTTTGTTTTCGCCTTTGCAGATTGTTGTTTTTTCCATGAGGCGGCTCAGTTATAACTGTATGATAGATTACACTGATATGTTATCCTGAGGATGTACGACAGGTCATGTTTGTTACGTGAGCTAAAGTGCTTACAGGTACATAATGTAAAATCAATTGTGACATGAGCATCGGCATACTTTCAGCTTTTCATGGAATAATCTATAGCTCGGCAAATAGGTCACTGTATGGGCGTTACCTTATGAATACGTTATTGGGTATGGTCTACTTTTGACCTAGGTAAAAGCTCAAGATTTACACAGTTTAAAGACTCAACTCACATGTTGTCCATTAGAATGAAAATCCGAGTTTGTCTAGTTTACTGTATTGGACAAAATATGTAGCTGATCTTTAACGGTAAAATAGGAGAAGATTCATATAAGCTTCCTTGAAGCTTGTTTTCTGATCCTTTGATTTATTGATTGTCATTATTGCTATATGTGAATTTATTAATAAACTAGTGTTTAAACCAACGGTAAAATATGTGACAGCGCTCTAGGCTGACTGAATTCGACTTTTCTATTATCTCCCTACTTGAACAGACGGACTAGCCGGCCACGCCCAGATATGAATATTAAAGTTGCCGCCAATACAGTGACCAATTTGCCGAACTATACCTTTCTTACATATTTGAGCCGCCTCATGGAAAAACGAACAATCTGCATAGGCGAAAACAAAGGCGCAGATCAGCTTCGCGGTAACCGCGAAGCTGATCAGCGCCTTTGTTTTCGCTACTCGGATAGTACAATTCCTCTTCTACTTAAATCCGAAATTTCAACTTTCTAGCTCTTTTCTGTGCTTGTATAGTTCGGCAAATGGGTCACTGTATGGGCGGCAACTTTAATATTTATATCTGGGCGTGGCCGGCTAGTCCATCTGTTCAAGTAGGGAGATAATAGAAAAGTCGAATTCAGTCAGCCTAGAGCGCTGTCACATATTTTACCGTTAAAGATCAGCTACATATTTTGTCCAATACAGTAAACTAGACAAACTCGGATTTTCATTCTAATGGACAACATGTGAGTTGAGTCTTTAAACTGTGTAAATCTTGAGCTTTTACCTAGGTCAAAAGTAGACCATACCCAATAATGTATTCATAAGGTAACGCCCATACAGTGACCTATTTGCCGAGCTATACAGGCCGGTTTTTGTCGGACATGTTCGGAAACCACATTGTTGGTTTTTCCACGAGGCGGCTCAGTTCTCATTCAACTCTGTACTTATTGGCTCCACGTTGCCGATTCCAAAGGGTCACTGACGAGGCTTAAGTCGCGAAAACCGCGATATGACCCACCCCATTTCTCATTTACATGTATATGTTCACTGCTCTTCAGGATCTCAGTTTTAATTTCTGTTAGCAAGTTTTAAATGAACATTTAGTACAATTTATTCGTGTTAAATATTAAACACAATGATTTTGTGTATGATAAAAATTAAAACATGTCAGTTACATGCATATGGGCAACATGGACGTAACACGCAATTATTATTATTATTATTATTATTATTATTATTATTATTCTAACCTCTGTTGAAGGAAACCTTACCCGTATTATGCTAAGTATTATTTTTCTTGGTTATTAATTAACTGTACTGTACACGTATCAAGGTCTGAAAATCATTTGTTTTTGAAATTATGTTCTTTTGTATTTTATCCCTTACCTAATATGCAATGATACTGTAGGTTTTACATCAATTCTACAGTACATTAACTCATTTAATCCTGGCGTCCTTCGTATGGGACATAGGCAAACAGGATAGCCCCAGATGGGACGCCGCAGAACGCGGCGTCCCATCTGGGGCTATTCTGTTTGCACATAGAAATTTCATTGAAAAATGTGTTAAAAATAAAAATCACGCCTTACACACCTAAAAGTGAAAGTGGACTCATCCAATTGATAATGATGGGCGAATCCATTCGTCAAATATGGGTTAAGGAATGGTCTTTTTCATCATCCTTCATGTGCTACAGTATCCTCAAGAAAACGTAGTTACGTTTTTCCGTTCCTTGACATTACGAAAACTTGCCCATGCAATATACAGAGATTTTTTTCACCTGTAAAAATTGAAAATTTCATCAGAAAAAGTTTGATATTTTTCTTATTTTTGCTCAAAACATAGATTGTGGGTACACGTTAGAACCGCCTCGCCGAGGCGGTTCTAACGAGTACCCACATTCTATGTTTTGGAGCAAAATTAAGAAAAAATGGTATACCCCTGCAAAACCCCAGTAATTCTATATAAAAGTGGGGTTTCAGGGGGTACTCATTGCACGGACATGTTTTTCTGATGGAATGAAACGGGTAAATGTACATGTCCGTCAGTCTTACCGGCTTTTCGCTTTAACATTAATGTTCACGCAACGTCGATTTTCATATTGCATTTTATAAACATATTGGCAAGTGCTGAACGTAAAGCATTATATATGTGTCAAACAAAGTCGACAAGTCGAAAGCACCGAATACAAGTTCAAGTTTTTTGTTTGACCGAGCCTAAATTGCTATATGTTTCAGATTCTTGGTTTGCCTTTGACTTTCCATGATATATATCTCTCTTTGTCTGAAAGCGTGAAAATAATTATGTCTTCCGGGCTTTCAATCATACGCTATCTTTGGCGTATTTGATTTTTATGATGTATATTGATGAAGCGGCGCATTCGTATTAACCACCAAACGATGACAATAAACTACATGTATTGGCAGTATCATCGTGGGGATATTACAATTGAGCCACCTCGTGGGAAAACCAACAATGTGGTTTCCGAACAGGTCCGACACAAACCGGCCTGTACAAGCACAGAAAAGAGCTAGAAGCTTGACATTTCGGATTTAAGTAGAAGAGGAATTGTACTATCCGAGTAGCGGTTACCGCGAAGCTGATCTGCGTCTTTGTTTTCGCCTATGCAGATCGTTGGTTTTCCCATGAGGCGGCTCAATTATAGATCCCGGACGATCGTATGAATTAAAGAAGCAGCATTCACTGAAACACCCTTGCATGTCTCTTCTTAATGAACGTCTTCCTGAATAGGTTGATAATAGTCTTCATTTATATGCCAATTGATGATTTTTACCATGCAGTAACTCAAAGTGACTAACGACTAATGAACATGCGACTAATATGCGACTAACAGCTAACCACCTACGTCGACTAATAGTATACCGACCCTGAAAAAACAGAACGCGGCGTCCCATCTGGGGCTATTCTGTTTGCTTACAGAACTTTCATTGAAGAATTAAATAAAATTAAAAAAATCATTCCTAACACCCCTAAAAACGAAAGTGAACTCACCCAATCGATAATGATGAGAAAATCCATTCGTCAAATATGGGTTAAACCAAACCTCTAAAAGGATCAAAATAGAAGTATCGTCTTGGAACGGTTAACCCGAGGCCTTAAAAGATGATAAAGGCATGGTCATTACCAAATAAAATAAATAGCTTTGTGTCGGTGCTTTTTCAGAGACTGACGTACGACACTACTAACATATACCAATGTGACCAGGTGTATTGTTGCAAACATGTTTGTGTTGATCAAGTTCTAGAAACCAAATATATATATATGCATATATATAAAGGTCACCTGACACAATTCTCGGAACATTTGTTCGTCATGGAAGTAACATATTTCAAAAATAATGCCAACTATTCAACCTATTCCATGAATTAGAGCCGATCAGATGTCCACGTCGACGACATATATCATCTTAAATTGACAGCTCTCTATCATAATTTCCAGACAAATAGAACGATAAAATCTCTGCAAGTTATATTAAGACAAATGAGCCGGACGAGAACGAGGTGATAGGGAACAATTCGCCATATAAGTCTTCATATACTATAACGTTCGAATAAGATATACGTTGTAGTTCTTAGCCTATTACAACTCCATATAAATGACCGTTCCAAGACAGTACTGCTGTTGTGGTTCACATTTATCCAAGTCATTCAATTTATGAGTTTTACGTTGCATGACTTTGTGGCTACCTGATTATCATTTGGCTGTTCACTCAGCTCTCTGCATTTTACTTGTTCTGTCCAAGCAGGCATTTAGACCACCTTTTCTTCAATATAGCTGGTCACCCTGCTTTCCCCTATATGTGTTTCATGTTGGTACCTATGTATAACATTTGTCTTACATGATTTCCTTATTTATTGATAATATTTGTGTATCAGTGAACCCCTGCAGAAGCTGAGAGCGAGGTTAGGGTCCAAGCCACCACCACCCCAGTATCGTTCCAAGGCGATTTTTTGAGTGGGAATTTCTTTCTGATTGCTCCATTTTCTGATCATTGCCTACTTTTACCTTTGTATAAACATGTATTTCAATTTACATTAAATATAACAAAACGTGTCAATTTAAAATCAGACATAGTGCATAAATGATTTTGTGTATGACTGACCATGTCGGTTACGTCAGATAAGGTGGACATAAATGAATAAAAAAATACAAACATAATTACTATTGTAAATATCATTTTCCTTGTCTCTGTTGAAGGCTAAAAATGTACAAATATCAGAGAAATGCGCAATCAGAAAAAAAGATTTCCACACCAAAACCCGAGGTGGGAAAAAACTAAACCAACAATGTGGTACTTATACCATGAAAACATAACATAAGCCGAATGAGCAGCTATGTTCCCAATAGGTGGCCACTCAGTTACCTAAACTTAACTAAAAAGTTGATAACACCATGCCAACGCATAACATCATGCACCAACGGCACAAAAATTTTAAACACCAACACATAAAGCAAAAAGAACCACCACAGAAGTATCACCTTGGTACGATTAGTAATAGAAAATTACATGCGGGCTTAAATCGATTTCACAAGGCCTTAATCTCACCCTCATCTTCTGCAGTGGTTCATAACATTTAGTTAGTTCTTCAGTCCTCGTGGCGAATCTCTAACTAGTCAAAGAATCATCAATAACAAACACATAAATCATGATAAACATCCTGATGAATCAAAAACGAGGACAAGCTTCCAGACGATGGAGATCCCTGGGCGCCGAATAACTCCGGAGCAAAAGAAAAACACCAGTTGGACCCCGGTGGGCCAAGCAACAGACAATAAGCTCCGGCCCCCACTAACTAAAAAGAATAGCTTTAAGTCGGGGCCATCATAGAGTCTGACGCCCGACACACCGGCGTGCAATTAAAGAAGGCAGCATAGTTATCATCCATGATTAGGTTAAAAACTAAGCATGCAGACTGTCGCATAACATTCAAGTTATAAACCATACGTCTACTTCAGGTCTCCAGTTTCACTTTTTGCCTGGTGGCCAGGTTGGGAATTTTAAAATTAACTGTGTCAATTTCTTGGGGATTTTCTTCCTTCGTCACTTACTTTTCAAATGAATAATTGAGCTCATCTTCCCATGTTTCAGATTGGCATTGAATTTGAATTCCCAAGGATCTCTTTTGTTGTGCCATGTATTGTTGTTTTCCCATATGGAAAATATTAGTGAACTCAACGTTTTGGTCGGGATCAGAAATATCTATTTGACCTTGGTTGTCTGACCCATGTGGGGACTTGTACCTGCTTTAACATTGGTTGTATAGGACGTCACGTTACTTCGCCCTTAAGCACACACGTCCAAAATGTTCAACCTGAAAATGGCTGATGCGATTTTAGTGTATGTCAACGTAATACTGTCGAAAATCAAGCATTGCCGTCTAAAGTAGAACAAGAACATGAAGGTCAAATCGATTCCTGTGGTCACAGTTAGGTATCAAACGGCAAGCCCGATGACCTGCGAGACAGATTTTTTCTTTTACACCCTGCATTCGTGTAATGTCATCTCTACATGTATAACTGTTACGCAAGCATTGCTGAGTCGTTTGCCTTTTTACTGAGCTTGATTCTAGGATAATTTAGTTACAAATTTATTCCGATCAGACAACGATGCAATTGTTTGCCTATAAATTGTCCAGATGTGACAATAGGCTTGAATAATCCACACAAACAAGCGAGAGCTATCGGCATTTACTTCCCAAAAGGGATGGAAAATATCTAACAAAGACCATAACAACGAGAAATGGAAATACTAGTCATTGTGTGTGCCATTTAGATATAAAGAAAGTGTGTCACACCTAAAAGCGTTGCACCAACTGTCGTTAAAGGAATGTCTGGTCGCACCTCTGAAGAAATGCTCTAAACGCCGGACACCTACTTTAATACTCATAATGGTATTACTTTTATACAGCCTAGTACACGAAGGGCTTGTTTTCGATGTGAAAGAAAGGGTATAAGAAAATTATAGGGTATAAGAAAATTGTTGCTCCTTTCTGGCATTATGATGATGTTTTCTGGCCTGTCAAGTAGAACGCCAAGAGTGGTAAGTTGGGAGTGTGAATGGTCGAGCTATATAGAATCATTGAAGGATGATGCAATAAGCAGATAATAGCCAGCCTTGTTCACGTTGAATCAAAACATGCAGTACATGTACCTCTCCTGTTTTTTGTAAGTTGACCTTTCCACTGTTATATAAAGGACCATACTTACGGAATACCAAATATGAAATGTGATCATTTTTTTTCCAAGTGTATAGTTCAAGAATTGATACAATTACCTATAAATTCCATTACCACAAAAAATGAAAGCAAAACCATAACATAAGACATAACAAGACCCATATCAAACGAGATGAATAACTCTTTCCCAGAAAGGTGACTATCCGGTTCAAACAATTATTAGATGTGCAATCTGAGTATTCGTTTACTAGGCAACGCGGTATTTGATGCTTGAGTTTAGTGTAATAAGGTTAGTTTATTAATTAAACGACGTTGCTCATGATTGTCTCGGTAGGATTAAATTACATCTCCAGGAAATTAGCCACTTCACGGAAGAAGCGGATTAACATTGTTTTCACGTAGGAGTCGTGTTATTCGGTAACTACTCGGTTAGCTTTTGACTAGGTTGTCTGTGCACCAACAAAAGACAGGGAGGAGCACAAAAATTCGGATTGAAAGAATAGGAATTGATCGTGTACTGTATAACAAATCTGAACTGATGAGATGCGTAGTTGAACTGTACTCGTATTTATTGTATATTTGAAAATTTAACTGCATGTTTTTTGTATTTGAAATTGCCGTATATTTATTTGGCTATCGTTGCCATTTCCTGATCATTGCCTCTTTTTGCTTTTATAAAGGGTCACAGATGAGGGTTCAGTACACGAACTTGCGTAATATGGCCCATACCACCTCCCTTTAAACGGTTTCACTGGTTCCAAACATTAATATCTTATTAGTTTTTACTGCAGCTGTCGTTGTGCCGTGTGACGTCCCTACAAATCTACGCGTACATCATACATTGTGCAGATTATATTTTCTTTCGGTAAGAATATTCAGAGTACTAAATAATTTTACGTTTAGATCCATCAAACAATTTTTAATTATTCGACTCCGTTTCATTTAGATTTCCTTTGTGTAAATACTCGTCGCCGGTTAATACAGGGTCACAGATGAGGGTTCAGTATCCGAATTCGCGCAATATGGTCCCTACGACCACTGCTTCTTAAGGATCTTACATGTATGCCTTTTTATCTTTATTTAGCTTTTAAACTTATAACGATGTTAGGGTGGAGTTTTCTAACATCATCATAGTTTAGTTTCCTTTTCCTTAATATGAAATTCTGAAATTAGCAGATTAAATACAGAAAATATGTCAGAAAATAATTCGCGCTGTTGTTCAAAAACATCGCAATACAGACATTATTTGTTTAAAACGACAACCCAAACTTAGACTCGCTAGACTTCCGGAAAAGATCCACCAATGTAGCATAATTTTAGGGGAACCCTGTATGTGTATATAGATACATTATCCCCTCCTTTTAGCAGCTGTGTATGTCCATTCTGAAACACCGTTATCTAAATGTTATCTCAAAGCACTGGTAGGTTTCTTCGAAAAGTAGGCTGATAACTTTTGGCAACTTCAAAGGTAATTTTCCTTTTTTCTTCAGGGAATATTGCAACACAAACCTTCAGTACAGCTACGAACGAAACCCATGCAAGCACTGAAATTCTAAACGTTGCGCTTTAGGTATTAGAGTTCAAATTAAAAGCCCGAAGCAGTAATTGTATCATGCAACTTGAAGATAGTACAATTATAACATTTTTTTCTTCCTAAACATCAGGACAACATATCCGTGAAATGTGTACCCCCTCAAACCCCACTTTTATATAGCAAAACTGGGGTATGCAGGGGTACACCTATTTTTCTTTTTTTTTTTTTTTTTTTTTTGCTCCAAAAGAGAGATTGTCGGTACTCGTTAGAACCGCCTCGGCGAGGCGGTTCTAACGTGTACCCACAATCTATGTTTTGAGCAACGATAAGAAATATAGCAGAAACTTTCTACTGCAAATTTTCATTTTTTTACAAACTTTAAAAATCTCTGTATATTGCATGGGTATGATTTCGTAATGTCTAGTATTTGCGCTTAAAACCTTCTTCCATGGGGTTGCATGTGATGGTTTTATCGCGGGAATATTCAACTTTTCCATTACAATAGAAAAACATTGTTGCAAGCAAAATGTCAACTGGCACAAGCATTGTGAGAGTGCAGCTTCATTGTGACGGCCGTTGACCCCTTGGGAAAGAGAGACATTTGCTTTTCATTATGAAAACATGCCCATGCAATAAACAGAGATTTTTTTAGCTTAAAAACTGAAAATTTTCAGCTGAAAACTTTTGATATTTTTCTTAGTTTTTCTCACAACATAGATTGTGGGTACACGTTAGAACCGCCTCGCCGAGTACACGTTAGAACCGCCTCGCCTCGGCGAGGCGGTTCTAACGTACCCACAATCTATGTTTTGAGAAAAAAAATAAGAAAAATAGCAAAACATTTCTACTAAAAAATTTTCATTTTGTACAACTTTAAAAATCTCTGTATATTGCATGGGCATGTTTTCGTAATGACTGGTATTTGCGCTTAAAATTCTTCTTCCATGGTGTTGCATGTGATGATTTTATCAATGTAAGAATATTCAACTTTTCCAATACAATAGAATAACATTGTTGCAAGCAAAATGTCAACTGGCACAAGCATTGTGGGATTGCAGCTTCATTGCGACAGCCGTTGACCCCCTGGGAAAGAGCGACATTTGCTTTTATTATTTTGTTATTCATCGGTACATTCACTCAACCAAGTTCACTTTTAACTTGATTCTATGAAAATATAACAAATTAAAAATACAAACCTGATTTTGAAATTCATGTAAAATGTTATGCATGTGAGAGATTTTTTCTAAAAGAAAATATGCAAATAGGTACGCAATGACGGACCAGTAAATTTTACTGACACAATTTGAATCAAAGATCGGACAGTAACAAATAGGCAACCTAAGCCACGATCAAATGTCAGTTAATGAAATGTTCAGAATTAAGCATAATCGTTAGGGAGCGACCATTTGATTTTATGGGGGAGGGCTTCACGGGCCTGTTTTTTTATTATTTTTTTATAATACAATACGTGAAATATAATTTACCCTGTTATGTCCTAGATATTTTTTCGGGCGTTTTTTTTTTTTTTTTTTTTTTTTTTTTTTTTTTTTTAATCTTCCACCCCCCCCCCCCATTCCCCCATATAAATCAAATGGTCGCTCCATTAGCAAAGAAAAAAAAACTAGCAGGCTATAGTAATACTTATCATTGACATTGAGTCTGACTGTACGTACTTTGGTGACCTGAAAAGCTAAACATGCACTTGTTGTGCACTTTCCTCGAGGTACTTATGCATCTTCTCTGTATTGATCTGCATGATCTTTTTTTTTTTTTTTCTTAAAACAATTTTAATTGAGATATGGAAGTTTATAGAATTATTTCATCGCTTCAGCCTTACTGGTTTTCATCAATTCATTATTATATAATTGACAGATAATGTACACATGGAGCGCGAAAAGATACGATAAACACAATGCCTGTAAAAATATAACTGCAAAATGCGTGCCAATAAATATTGTAAGCATATTTTCATTTCTCTATGTTTCATTTTTATTCTTTGACTTCCCTCTTTTGATTAAAATCGGATAACCGATAACTGTCTCTGTCCTTGAAATGTATACCCCCTTTAAACCCCAATTTTATATACAAAAACAGAGGCTTGTAGGAGTATACCTTATTTTATTTTTGATCCAAAACATACATTGTGGGTACTCGTTAGAACCGCCTCGCCGAGGCGGTTCTAACGTGTACCAACAATGTATGCTTTGGGCATAAATATTAAAAATAACATTTTTTCCACTGAAATTTTCAATAAAAAAATTTCATTATATGGCGCGTGCTTTCGTAGCGTGACTAGCTTTCTAAAGATTTACACGCGTTCTTACTCAGCCACATAAACCAGTCTTAATATATCAAGTCTCATTCTATTTAGTTGATGCAGTATTAAGAATAGAGCAACCCCGTGGAAGTAATCTGAACTTTTTCGTATACATAAGCTCAGCCCCAGCATTAGCTCTGTACCCTTTAAAATGCATGGACTGATGGACCAGCCCCAGTAGTAATGGGTGGCACTCTGGCGAGATTTTTGAGCGTACATGGATTCTTGACCTGATTTTGTACTTCCGACTTTACCAATATCATTAAATGAGCCGCGACGCGAGAAAACCCGCGTTCGGGATTTCTGATTCGATGAACGTTTTTATATAATTAACTCGCAATAGTTCCTCTTAATGTCTGATATAAATATTTAATCCCTGATCTCTCAAAGATCCGTATGCATGCTGGTTAGCTATCTCCTTGCAAAATAAGTCGCGCCACGACAACGCGAGGAATGTTTTACAAATAGATCATTTTGCGGAAACAAGTTTGTTTTCACGAACTTTACTGAAATGCTGCCCGACTGTGCAGTTGAGCTGCTCTTTACGTCCTTAGTTCAACATGTAAAGCCCTACACCACTTTCCAAGGCAGTACTTTCCAGTTTATGTCGGTTTTCTGAGAAACTTCGAAGAGAATGCTTTGTGGCTCAAATTGCGTTTGACTTTGAAAATTAAGATAAATGATAGCGAGGTCTAAAGTGCTAAATGGCGTGTTTTACCTTAAACTTGGTGAAAGAAATGCTGAACAGCGTCATTTTTCCTAAGCTTTTTAAATTGATTTCCGTACACTTATCATGACCTTTAACATGAAATGCAAACAAATTCATGTACATGCTACAACGCCCATCTTACACTAAACACATTCTGGATTGGTATGCTTATTGTCTACGCACCAGCGCGTAGACTACTCTAAAGTTTGAGACTGACCTACTTACATAATTAAATTACAAGACAACTCATACACCTTCTACAACTGCAACTGCACGTTTGAGTCTAGTGGCTTAACCATCGTGTTAGTAGGATTCCGGGTCGTTTCACCAAGGACCATGTAAACACCCCCAAACAACCATGCAAACCTCCCTTTGGTTGGTAACATTTGTACCAATGGTGCAGTAGGTACCAAAAATGGGACAAATTGTTAAATTCGTGGAACTGGTGCATGATTGCATTTTATCTAAGCAACAACGGAATAAAATAAACCGACGGTATTACTGTATTACGAGCACATTTCTTTGTGTCTGTTTTATATTTTGTTTGCACTGCAAAGTATCACTAGTGTACGACATTTGGGCGTACAAAACACGATCTAAAAGAAACTATTTCTTGTCGGAAGCTTCTGTCTGTAAACTACCCCCTCCTCAAAACTGCAGCAGCCTAGAGGGTAAAACCCAGCCCTGGGGTGGTTGCAAAACGGCAGGGCCGGAAAAACTCAACGGCCAACCCCCAGGCTCGTTGGGTAGATGTATGGCTGAGCTATAAGGCGATGGGAGTCCTTTTGGTAACAGCTGGGTGTGTCACAAAGTGCGACAATTTGCATTGTCGCCTATGGAAGATTTTCGAGTGGTGACACCCCACCTGCCGTGTAGATAGTACATTCTATCCAAGCCACAACGGAATGAAATGAACTGACAGTATTGTGACGGTCGATTGTCAGGCCGCGCAGCGTTTTATTTCTGTTCAGTCAAATGAATCATGGATGAAATGGGAGTACGGTCAGATTCTTTGACATTATAGTTTATATATGCGAAGCGTATACCAAGATTTTTGTTAAAGATTATACTTGTTTTCCTTATGGTTGGTTTTAAGGTTCCTTATCTTCATTTCATATTTTCAGTGTATTCAAAATGTAGTAAATACATTATAGTAAACGATAAAGTATCATCATATGAGCCGCATCGGGAGAAAACCGGATTTTTGGCTATGCGAAAACAAAGGCGCAGATCAGCTTCGCAGTAATTGCGAAGCTGATCAGCGCCTTTGTTTTCGCTACACGGATAGTAATATTCATTTTCTTCTTAAATCCGAAATTTCAAATTTCTTGCCTGCTTCTGCGACTGTACAGGCCGGTTTGTGTCGGAGCTGGTCGGAACTCCCAAAGGCCGGATTTCTCGCGTCGCGGCTTATATATTATAAATACAAATGTTCATGTATTTTCATCATGCTCATTTTGCAGGCACGCTTATTTTCCTTATAACTGTTTTTAAAGTGCCTGGAGTTGTATTCAAAATGCAGTAAACAACTTTAATTGATTATTTTCTTTTCAATTCAATCACAGGATATATTTACATGAAAGAGACATAAGTCACGTTTAATATAGGTAAAATACTTTGACCGTGCCACTTGAACTCACGTGACTGGACGAGCGTATATTGTTATATTATAGGTATCGTAATTCAGACACGTGAGTAACCGTTAGTATTGCGAGGAATAAACAGTCAAAATAATGTTGACATAACATATATATTCCTTATGATGAAATCAAGTATTTTACCTATACCTGTTTACAGTAAATATTAGTGAACTACGTGCGATACACAATTGAAAAACATCATAATGTGGAAGAATGATATTATTGAAGAAGTTCAGGGCAATAACATCTATCTATAATGGAACACGTGTTTTGTCCAGAATGGCCTTTCAGTATCCAGTACATGTACTATACATGTACGCCCATAAGTAAATTGCAATTAGTACGGTTGTAAAAAAGAAACAATTTTCACATTAAGTGCTGTGCTGTTAACATACATTTTGGATGCTTGCCAGAAATGCGTACTTTTATACACAAGTATCATAGGGCAATTATAACCGAAAACAAAATAATGTTGAAAATACGAAAAAATAATTATGTTAACAATAAAAAATGGGAATTTACGTTCTTAAAAAAAAGACAGGGCCGTACAATCGAGACACTGACTTTGGCACCATTTGTTTATGGCTGAAAACAATGTCAAATGTTCATTAACCAATAATAAGCTTGTAAGACCTGAAAATAATACACACAAAAATAAAATAAAATAAAATTCAAACATATAGGCAAATATTAAATTAGAACTAAATTATATACAGAAATCCATCACCTACCTTAAACAGTCTCAGTATATTCGCCACCATGATGGACACCGGACTGGATGCCGCACCTATCACTCCTACCACGGGCTTCAGTCGCATGTATTTCGGGGTTTTCCCGTCCTCACACTTGTAATCCGCCAGGTCTATGGTGGTCAACTGAGCCTTAATGAAGTCCATACACTGCTCAAGTGCGTATGTATCAAAACTACATGTATCCAAAATATGAACACCTATTTGTAATCCGGGCAGTATGTTATTATCGTTGTTAATCCTGTCGATGGCGAAAAGCATGGCTTCAAGGCGTTGGATGCCCTTCTCTTTCTTTATCATTCCGCAGTTTTTACCGTCTGTGCCCTTTTCGTGCATAGGGAAAAGTCCGCCAAAAATTATATCGCCATCGAGACGAATCTTTTTATCCTCGGCTTTGAGGAAATGACTTTTTATTATCCAAAATAAAATCAGAACTTTTAAGTTCCAAAACGTTATATTTTCCGCCATGCTAAAACGTATATTGTAAAATCATGTTCTCAGAGGGATTGTACAATATTACCTTTCAACATTTAATTTTATATAATCCAAGCATTTAAATCATATTTTAAATTTACTTATTCCTGTTTACATAAAATGCAAAACTGTATCAGTATCTGTGAATTAAATTTAGAACATTACTAAATTATTTCCTTCCTTAAACCGATTTTATCATACGCATGTGACATCATGAGTTTTAATCCTGCGCAATTTCATTTACACTTTTTAAGAAATCTTAAAGTGAAAAAAGATTCCGCCAAAAGTCGAAAATGACGGACGCGTTATATTTTTCCAGACAAATGAATTAACACCTTGTCAATTTTATTGACATCTATCTGTTTACCAATACGCACGCTAGGAGGAGGCCTTCTAATCCTTTTCATAGAACAGTTGACAGCACTGAAACTTCAGCCTCGCGTCATTCTAGACAGTAGTAAAGCCTTGCTAAGAACCATGCGCCTCAATTCCAGCGCGCATTGATTTTCGATCAGATGAGAACGGCAGCTCAGGGTATAAAACAAGACATGCAAATAATCATTGCCTTTTCTGCTGTTTCCTTATAACCTTAGTAATGGGTATTCCGATACATCTTCAGAATACTTAATGAGAATTTGTATACGGAATACGAATCAGTATTGCTTAATAGAATTAAAGAGATTGCGCAAGCAAAATTTGCATCTTCGGCGCATAATTTTATCAAATCTATTTTATTTTTACTATCTTCGGTTAAATATGTATGGATTTGCTATTACTCATTGAACTTTCTGCTTGAACTATATATTTTATGTGTACATGGTTCTTTTTATCAATCTTTTATTCTCTTTTTCTCCTGTTCTATGAATGCTTATCATATTTTACTTTTTTCATATTTTATCGCTTCGGCGCCTATTTCCAGCCCATTTTTTTCAGAATTAAACACAAATCATGAATAGATTGTTACCTGTCCATACGCCAGGTACATAAATGGGTCACCTGCGAACACAAGGAAAGGATGAGTAAACAGTAAATTGTTAAGACTTCAAAATCCACATAAATGCAAAACGAATTCTAATAATAATAAAAGATATAATACGCTATCGTACTGCAAGAACTGAAGGTCTGTAAATTGAACATTTGTAACATGTACGGAATCAACTGAGCCGCATCGTGAGAAAACGGGATTATTGCCTATGCGAAAACAAAGGCGCAGATCAGCTTCGCGGTAACCGCGAAGCTGATCAGCGCCTTTGTTTTCGCTACTCGGATAGTACAATTCCTCTTCTACTTAAATCCGAAATTTCAAGCTTCTAGCTCTTTTCTGAGCTTGTACAGGCCGGTTTGTGTCGGACCTGGTCGGAAACCCCGAAGACCGGTTTTCTCGCGTCGAGGCTCAACTTAGACTGCCCGAATCTTCAAATGACCGAGAACTGTTGGAACTGATATAATCAAAACCGAAATAGATGATGACGCTAAGCTTAGTGAAATTCAGCAAAAGTTGCTGTAAAATAAAACATAAAGATTGCAAAAATACAAAACATAAAGAATAGATGGTGTGTTGTTTATGTTGTACCTTAATTGAGCCGCATGAGTAAAACGGATTTTTGCATATGCGAAAACAAAGGCGCAGATCAGCTGTGCAATAACTGTAACTGCACAGCTGATCAGCATCTTTGTTTTCGCTTCACGGATAGTACAATCCCTCTTCTACTTATATCCAAATTTTAAAGCTTCCAGCCTGCTTCTGTGCTTGTGCAGCTCGGTTTGTGTCAGACCTGGTCAGAAACCCCGAAGACCGTTTTCTCGCGCCGCGGATCATGTATTACAAGAGGAATCGGAAACTTTAACCTAGTGACCAAGCGAATACAGCCAATGCAATAAGTAATTTATTTGTTCATAATGGAATTTTACCTGGTGAGAAAGCGTTAAATTTCATTCATCACCTAGCTAATATGATCTCGAATTGTTGTTGGTATCTTATCAAAAATTTACCAGTTCTGTTGATCGTTTTTCGTTCTCTTCATATTTCTTGTTAGTAACCGACTAAGTTAATATGAAATTATGGTAGATTGATTTAGTTAAAACAATTGCTCATATTCATTTGATGAAACAAAAAAAATTCTTTGTGGAATTTTAATGATTTTGTTATATATATATATCCATTCAATAACCCCCATTCCTGGAATAAGCACGTATTTGCTCTTTCCAACGATTATGGTATGGGTTTGGTAAGAGTTAGCAATGATCGGGTACCGGTGCAAAGATTCAAGAGGGAAAACAAAGAAACAATTTGTTTCTGGTACACAGATAACATATTGCAAACTGAGAGAGTAGCTTTTTACCTAGGGTTGGCCACTCAGTTATCTAAACCTAACTGCATGTAAATATATAAATGTGTTCATAAAATGAGAACACAGGACAAAAAATCGACACCAAAACGTGAAATATATATAACGACAACAAAAGTGCCGCTTTTGAACGGTAAGCAATATAAATTAGGTGATTCAAACGGTTTTACAGAAGACGCATAACCTCACCCTCTTTGTGAATATTCAGTTAGTTGTTCTCGAGGTGAATCTCTAACTTATCAATGAATCATCACGAAAAACGAAATACAAATGATACACAACATGTAAGTTTAGTACACCTACACCTTACGTCTATATCTTTTTGTTTTAATTGTCTTATTTTCACTTTTGGAGCGGTAAGTAAAAGGCTGTTTCGGTACGATTAACTCAATTGATTAGTCTTTGAAATTGTTGCCAATTGTAGATCTACTTTTTCTCCCGTACGACCGAAGATGCGCGTGTCAGAAAATTCTTTGGTGGGCCTATTACAACACTGCGGAAATCATACCGTGGCAAGGATGTCGTGTAGTGAAAAATAGCGGATTATCAAATCGCAAAAACTGTTTTATTTACTTTGTAATTTGTCAAACCAGAGGCTAACATTTGCCTTGAACATAACGTAGCGTCAGTGGAAATAAGCCTAGGTTCATTGCATTTCTCGAACTAAGAGCAAACGAACGTACTGATTCGAAAGTTACATCTTCCATTAAACTTTCCTCGCAACCTGCTAAATGCTTGATACCTAAAAAAGGACTCACCCATACAGTACGTTCTCCGGCAACTGGAAATTCCTGGATTACTGAAAATCTGAAGCAAAGGAAAACCACCAGTTGAACCCTACCTGTAATCTGGTCTTTAGGTCAGTAACAGCTACTCGCTCGGTTTTACGGATGTTCTCTATTTGGCCATTATCGTTGCTTCTCACTTGGTTTAAACTGTGTGAATTTGGTTCTGATTACATATGATTCTGATCCTTGATTACATTCTTCCTGTATTAAGTATTGTAAATCCTCTTGACATTTGGCTTTGATTTTGCTTAATGTAAATATATATATAAAGATAGGTTCGGGATTTGAATGTCAATCTTTTGGAAAGGGCTGCTCGCCCAAAAGATGTTTTCCCACATCTATTAGTTCGTTTATTTCCCACCTTGTTTTGTTGGGGGCTGGAATTCGTTTCTACGTGTGCCAGTTTCTGGTCATACTTTTCCTAATCGATGTTATGACCACGCCATGCCACAACAATAGAACTAATCTACTCAAAATCTGAAGATAGAAGCCTTTAAGATACAGTTTCTAACCACTGATATTGACCTTCCCAGGGAAACTAATCTATTTCGCATCATTTTGTGTCGTGCGTGCGAATTTGTTATTATATTCATTACTGTCTTTGATGTAAGGTTTTCTGGAATCATTTTGTAGATGATTAGAAAGTGATATGTTAACATCCGTTATTTGAGCGATGACAATGCTATGTTAGGCTGTAATTATTTTAAATGGGAGATTAACGGAGTGTGTTAATTTGAAAAAAGCAGGTCGTATCGAGGTCGCGCTTGACAAAGTTCAAATATTAAAGAAAGGGAAATCAATAGACAATAATTAATCCAATCAAAATCTTATCAAAAATTGTGCGTTCTATATATTTTGTCTTTTTATTCATTTTTATTTTGTTTATTTATCTTATTTTATTTATGTTTATTTATTTTTATTTATTTATTTTTATTTATTATTATTATTTTTGTTGATGTATTTGTTGTTGTTGTTGTTGTTGTTAGTTGTTGTTGTTGTTGTTGTTGTCGTATTCTGCACCTCGTTTCGAGATCACACAATATACTGTTTGTGCCAATTCTTAGTCTTGTGCATGTGTGCTATCCGAATCCTTCTGCGGTAAGTTGGTGAGTGATTAAGTGGGTGTTACCTTGTCAATGACATGTTGTGATTTGTTTTGTCTTGCATGAAATCATTCCATAATGTTCAGAAACCGATACGTCTATTGCATTTTAGTCACTGTCCCTCTTTTTACATTTGAAAATGGAAATAATGAGTAAATCGAGTGTATGTATCCATTATTAGCCCATGTAGGACTAACACCTGTTTACGTAAGACAATGTGCCAAAGAATGATGTATCTGGAGTCGGATATCATTTTTGCATAACAAGGATTCGACTTAAATTACAAGTATATGGACAAAATACAAACATTGTGCTGAAACAGCTCCCTAACTGAACGGATAACCAGTCACAAGGGGTACAGAAAATCAACTTGAATGCAAACAGTTAACCTTTTCTAATTGGTGTAATGCTGTTGACGGAGAAAATTGCCAAGTTGAAAATGGTTTCTTGAGTTCAATAACATTATTCAAACGTTCGTGTCAATGTGAGAAAACATTGATTTGTACACAGTAAAGATGTTGGATCAAAGTTCTAGGAAAGGTCACAATAACCCGAAAGAAGGAATGCTACTCATTAGGCTGTGGCCCATACTTTTAAGATTCTCAAGGCCAAAAACATTCAGTATAAGGTACCCCTTGGAATTAGCAAAATTGGTTGTCTGCCCCTGCCCCGGTGCTATATACATGTAAATGACAAAAATATTCAAACATATTTTTCTCTGAAACCGCTTGGCCAATCAAAGCCAAACTTTATGTGGAAACGTCACATGACCAATATGGCCGCCATGGCTATAAATAGCAAAAATTTCTCCAGAGCCAGAAGGCCTATGATTTTAAAACTTGGCATGAAGCATCAGGCAATGGAGCTCTACAAACTTTATATAAATCATGACCCTGGGATGACCTTGACCTATCTTACAGCAAGGTTAAGTTAGGTCGCCCATGCATTTGAATGGGGAAAAATAGGAAAATGTCATTTAATGACAGAAAACTTGCTAGGAATGAGCAAATGAACAGAAGATTTATGCTTATGACAATATTTAAGGCCCAGGTGGTTGTCTGCCCCTGCCCCGGGGCTATATACATGTATATGACCAAAATATTCGAACATCTTCTCTAAAACCGCTTGGCCAATCAAAGCCAAACTTTCATTCACAGGAAGAGTGAATGAAAGTTTGCATAAATAGTCATGGTCACATGACCAAGATGGCCACCATGGCTATAAATAACAAAAATCTTAAAAAAGCTTCTCATTTAGAACCAGGAGGCCTATGGTTTTGAAACTTGGCATGAAGCATCAAGGAATAGAGGTCTACAAAATTTGTATAAATCATGACCATGGGATGACCCTGACCTATTTTACGGCAAGGTCAACTTAGGTCGCCCATGCATTTGAATGGGGAAATTGTTAAAATGTCATTTGAAGGGCACTTGAAAACTTGCAGCAAATTGGCAAATGAACTGAATTTTCATGATTTGAAAACACATTGACTTCAGGGGTTATTCTGACCCTGCCCCGGGGTTATATACGAGGGGGTTTCAAAAAGTTCGCGGAAAAGAGCCGTCAAATTCTTATTTTGTAAATCAGCTGAATTAAACTAATACAGTTATATAGACCAACATGATTTGTACGTATACAGCAAATTTTGCTGCTCTGGCATGAACACAATGTTAATAGTGGTTGCTATGGAAACCGTACATCACGATTACCGGCCCACTTTTGTTCATTTTTGCAAAAAGTCTATGTTTAATGATGAGGTTGCATTTGATAATTAACCGTGCTTTTTTCACCAAACTTTGTATGAGCAAAGTTCAATATGTTTGCGATGAGCCCGTTGCGTCATATAAGTGTGTGACGTCATTTGGGCGTTAAGCGCCCATATTGTTTGGTGGGTATGCCTAAAATGCGAAGGGAACAACGTTATTCGATAAATTGTGTGTTTGGAACGGACTATAAATGAAAGAAACACTGCTAAGAGCAGAAAGCGCATATGGCAACAAGAAAATTAAGAAAACAGCAATCAACAAGTAGTAAGCATGAGTTCTACACGACCAGAAAAGCGTCCATGTCGACTCGCGCAGCGTAACGTCAAATACGTCATACTGTCGAAAATGATCGTCGTGATAGAAAAGAGTAGAATTCGTGAAATACACAACATATTGAATTGTAGCTTCGGCACATTTACCGCATTACACACACAGAACTGACAATTAGACGCCCGTATGCAAGGTTGATTCCGAAAATGCTTAAGAGCTAGCCAACAGCGGCATGAATGCGTGTAGCATGACGTTGTTGTGACGTTGGGCCGGTTTTACTGTTGTTACCTTAGAAACGCACGTGATTTAATGCCTAATTTTCATCCGATTTTATTCAAATTTTGTGCATATGTTAACTATATGTTAATTTACAAAATGCACAGAGAAGGTAAATTTCCGAAGACAATTACAAATTTGGCAGCACTTTTCCTCGAACTTTTTGAACCCCCCTCGTACATGCATATTACCAAGTTTATCATAGTTAGTATGTATCTCAGGTCTAAGGTGAGCGTTTATAGGACCATTGGTGGAGTTGTAGCTATTTTGCAAATGTTTAAATTTACATGTACATGTAGATGAAATATTTCTTGGCAAATTTGAGCATTTTGCTCCCGAAAATGCTTATAATAAGTTGTAAATTATTCAACAACGTTACGCATCCATAAGCATTACCATTTCGTCCCTTCTAATTGTTATCTCTCTTTGCAAAATGGCTGGCAATTTAACATTTTACCTAATTTCACGGTTGATAATTTCAACAGATCTCAAAGTTAACGCATTTTAAACTTCTTTACCCAAGTTTGCCTCTTGCGGGCCTTATAAAAGTTTCCAGATATTGTTCAATACAAATATAAATCCGAGTGAATAATATTTTGATTGATATGCGGTTCTTAAAACACAATAATACAAGACATTGTCTGCATATTAGGATTCAAAATAGAGACAATAGCTTTGAATATTACGCTGTGTTTATGGCCTAACGACATTGCAAAGTACAACTGTAAAAATGCCTAATATGTCTAATGTGCGTGTACGCACTGAAAAAGTGTAACATTTTATTTAGGAGCAAATGTTTATCCCTAAAACGTGTCAGCAAAAAGACAATGTAAACAAGCAGGTCAAAAAGCCAAAACCAATTACCGTTTTAAAAAAATCCGCGGCTAGGCAGCATGATGGGTGTTGCATCGACCACTATGATGAGGTTGTTAGTCGCAGCTGTGTTATTCCATACCTTGACCCAGTTGTTCAAAATTAACGACAGCGCTTAACGATTCGTTAAAATTTCAAATGGCAATATTACAAAGTCAATGTTATGTTTTGATGATTTTTGCTAGGCAAAGTATTCTCACATTATATCAACAAAAATAACAGTGTATTTGCTTACGTAGTTGGCACTTACCAAACGAGTTGAGGTCTTATGCTAACGAAAGGTACAAGTAGGCAAAGATCAGGAAAAGGCGCAATCAGAAAAAGATTCCCACTCCAAAAACCGAGGTGGGAAAAAACCAAACTAACAATCAGGTACTTATACCATGAAACATATCGTAAGCCAAATGAGCAGCTATTTTCCCAATAGGTGGCCACTCAGTTACCTTAACTTAACTGAAAATATGAAAACATACATAAGGCGCCAACAGCACAAAAAATTTTAAACACCAAGACATAAAACAAAAAGAACCACTACAGAAGTATCGACTTGGAACGATCAGTAACACAAAGTTACTGGCGGGCTTAAACCGGTTTTACAGGTACCTAACCTCACCCTCAGCTTCTGCAGTGGTTCACAACATTTAGTTAGTTCTTCGGTCCTCGTGGTGAATCTCTAACTAGTCAATGAATCATCAAGAACAAACAAATAAATCATGATAAACATCCTGAAGTTTTGAACAACTGGCCCATGCTGTCTTGTGAATGTTTAAGTAACATTGATAATGACTGTGTTTCCTGGGTAATTATAATATTGTTCCTGTGATATTTCTTACTTTTTGTTTTAATTTCCTGCCACATGCATGACAATCTTACACGCGCCTGCATAATTTTGGTGTAATTGCTTGCATATAGTAATACATATGAAACAATTGCTCGAATTTTATGATTATTTACATTCATTTATTCAATGACTTTTTTTTTCTTTCTAGCATATTGTAAGATCCCTTAAAGTACTTAGAGTAGATTCATTTCCCCCACGATGACTTTCCTTTGCATCATGAAAACATGTCCGTGTAATGTATACCCCCTTGAACACACTTTTTATAGAATAACTGGGGTATGCAGGGGTATACCTATTTTTCTTATTTTTGCTCCAAAACATAGATTGTGGGTACTCGTTAGAACCGCATCGGCGAGGCGGTTCTAACGTGTACCCACAATCTATGTTTTGAGCAAAAATAAGAAAAATATCAAAAATTTTCAGCTGAAAATTTCCAATTTTTTAAGCACAAAAATCTCTGTATATTGCATGAGCATGTTTTCGTAATGGAACAGATTACAGTGCTCTAAGCCAGAGTTGAGATTTTGACTCTTGTAAGAAGGCATTCATTGAGGTCTTCGATCAACCATGCCCGCCCATGATATAGATTAAAAAGAGATAGACAGTTGTTACGTGCTCTCTTGAGCCTACCCTAGCCTCTTAGATAATATATAATATAATCATACTCCAAGGTTCGAATACGGTAATTAGATTATCAAATATAGAATACTGAACATAGAAATTGCGAGAATTCTAGACCTGATTATTCAAATGCCCCATGGATATAATGACATCCTGACAATTTCATAAACATATAAAGCGTGTTTTGGGATGCCTATAACTTGCGTATGCGACAACGTTTTAACTTTCCTAGTCGATATATAGATTTGCTTATACCACCACTTAAAACAGCAATTGAAATGATCTACCCATAACCAGAAGAAAGCAAACCACTGTCCTTTGAAAAATAACTAGCCAACAAAATCGACTTCCTCAAAGAAAACTATTAACCTATTTCGTATCATTTTGTGTCGTGAGAATTTGTTATTATAATCATTGCTGTCTTTGATATAAGATTTTCTGGAATCATTTTGTCGATAATGAGAAAGCGATATTTTAAAAATCCATAATTTGGGCGCTGACAGTGCTATGTTAGGTTGTAATTATTTTTAATGGGAAATTAAAGATCACGCTTCTTAATATTTGGAAAAAAAACAGACCATAACGACGTCATGTACTTACATACTAGAACGAATGAAATATACTCAAAGACAAAAAATTATGCGCATTTTAGCTCACCTGAGCTTAAGGCTCAAATGGTGAGCTTATAAGATGGTCATACTCCGGCGTCCGTCCGTCGTCCGTCTGTCGTCTTCCACAATTTCAAAGATCTTCTCTACTGAAACCACTTGGCCTATCAAAGCCAAACTTCATGTGGAAAAAAAAAGTAGAAGTATGCAAAGATCAGGAAAAGGCGCAATCAGAAAAAGATCCCCACTCCAAAAGCCGAGGTGGGAAAAAACTAAATTAACAATCAGGTACTTATACCATGAAAACATATCGTACGCCGAATGAGCAGCTATTTAGCTATGAGCAGTTACCTAAACTTAACTAAAATATGAAAACATACATAAGGAGCTAACGGCACAAAAATTTTAAACACCAAGACATAAAACAAAAAGAACCACCACATAAGTATCGCCTTGGAACGATCAGTAACACAACGTTACTTGCGGGCTTAAACCGGTTTTACATGGCCATAACCTCACCCTTAGCTTCTGCAGTTGTTCATAACATTTAGTTTAGTTCTTCGGTCCTCGTGGTGAATCTCTAACTAGTCAATGAATCATCAAGAACAAACAAATAAATCACGATAAACATCCTGATGAATCAAAAACCAGGACTCACAGATTGAGTAAGCTGCCCGACGATGGAGATCCCTGGGCGCCGAATAACCTACTAGCTCCGGAGCAAAAGAAAAACACCAGTTGGACCCCGGTGGGGCAAGCAACAGACAAGAAGCTCCGGCCCCAACCAACTAAAATGAATAGCTTTAAGTAGCGCAATTTGTACCCATCGGAATTCCGACAATTTGTCTGTATAACTTGGTCCCAAATCTAATATAAATATTATCCAGGAGATAGGATAAGGCGTCGCACACATTCTGACATGACCAAAGTGTATACCGACTTTGGTCAGTGGAAGTGAAGATTGCCTTCGGGCAGCCTACTCAATCTGTGAGTCCTGGGTTTTGATTCATCAGGATGTTTATCTTGATTTATATGTTTGTTCTTGATAATTCATTGACTAGTTAGAGATTCACCACGAGGACCGAAGAACTAACTAAATGTTATGAACCACTGCAGAAGCTGAGGGTGAGATTAGGCGCCCGTAAAACCGGTTTAAGCCCACCAGTAACTTTGTGTTACTTATCGTTCCAAGGCGATACTTCTGTGGTGGTTCTTTTTGTTTTATGTCTTGGTGTTTAAATTTTTTTTGTGCTATTGGCGCCTTATTTGTGTTTTCATAGTTTTAGTTAAGTTAAGGTAACTGAGTGGCCACCTATTGGGAAAATAGCAGCTCATTCGGCTTACGATATGTTTCATGGTATAAGTACCTGATTGTTAGCTTGGTTTTTTCCCACCTCGGTTTCTGGAGTGGGAATCTTTTTCTGATTGCGCTTTTACCTGATCTTTGCCTACTTGTACCTTTTTCTGTCATTACATGCCAAATAAAGTGAACCATAGTTTTAATGCCCTTTTGAAGGTCCACTCTATCAAATCCAGATGTTTTTCTTTAATTAGATTATGTGGTAATGTTGTATACAGAATAGAGAAACCATAGGTGTACAAGCTCGTCGCACGGAACCCTCTACACTTCAATTTACAGAGCACCTCGCCAGACATTTTTATTGACCAAAACCGATTTTTATTTGAAGCTTCATACACTGTCTCACAGTTTCTTATAACATGAGATTTGATAGCAGTAAGACAGGAAGTTAATAATTTAGAACGTTCAGTAGTAGTACAAGAGCTAGAATTTGCAATAAATCTAGCTTTGTACGGTCTTCTGTGAAGCTTGGGTAACCAATACATCGTAGGAAGTTTGTCTTGGCCTTCATTGACACAAACAAAAAAAATAACATAAAATTATACTATTGTATTGTCAAAATCAAATCGTGGGTTTCCACAACATTTCGGACCTTTAGAAACAATTTTGCGAATTCTAGAATCCGAAATTGTTTTTAAATTTCCAGTAACTATTTGTCCGGCTGGTTGATAAACATATTTTGAATCTTTACAATCTCAAGACTTAGGAGTATTAGCATGGATATCAAGATCAGAAACAAGTTAATTGAAATTAAAAATAGTATTTCTGATTGGTTTATTATATTTGTAACAAATAATAGGACGTTCTGAATTTTGGAAGAACTTGGGTATAGACTGTATCACTGATTTATCCTGGAATATGCTTGGTAAATCAATAAATTCAATTCCTTTATTAAGGCAAGGAATTTTAATAAAACTTCTAATGTGATTAGATTCGGAATCGATAAATGGACGAAGAGCATGCTGAGTATAACATCTTGTTAACAGTGCAGCGTCATACAAATGATGATTTCTATCGTAAAATCTATTAGCCTCTGTGTCCAACGAACGTAATACAGCAATAGGTAGAGAACTAAGATAAGACAGCATTAGATTTCGACCGTGAATCCTTATTTTAAGAGCTAAATCATTACGGGAAGTGTTCAGGTCCATTGCAGCGCACCGTTTACGTTTGTCGTTACCCTTTTTCCGTATACCATGAGATCTAGATTTACGTTTACGAGACTCTGAAAGTGCAAGTACATCAAAATCGGGCATTTTGGAAATATTACTCTCATGGTAAATCTTGTCGTTAAATCCCAGTGGAAAGGGTGTTTGCAATAATTTTATCCATTTGAGTTGAGTTTCAAATCGTTTGATGTTTTTGAATCTAACTGAAGAATTTTCATCATATGAGATTTTCTCCACTGGTTGAACTATAACATTATTGGGAGAATGACCAGTGCGCTTAAAATGCTGGTACAGAAAGGTATCATTATTTTTGAGCTTTCTGATTCTAGGATAGTGCTCACCAAATCGTTTTAGCAAAGTTTGACAAGTTTGTCCAACATATTGCATCTTACAATTGTTTGTATTTCAAGTAAGAACATATACAAGATCCACTGATTTTCAGTCTAAATCAGAATCATTAACCACTGAAAATGTCCTACTATTCACAGATGAAGTGATAGTAGTCTTAGAGCATAAATGATTGCAACAGTTGCACTTCTTGGCATTGCACTTAGAAATACTAGGGTACAGACCAGGTCTCTTGAACGGATTAATATATTTACGTAAAATTGGTGATTTGAGTGGAGATAACCTTATCTGAAGATTATTACGAAACATATTAGAATTAGAAGCTCCGTGTAGATTAACAGTAGATGCCGAAAATAAATCAAGAGGTGTCACCCTAACATTAGGTAATAAATTTTGAAAATTGTTAGTTGAATGAGGAATCCGTACAGTAGACGCAGCATGCAACCTAAGGGGAGTTAATGTAATTCCTTATCTTTTTGTGATAGTCATAGTTGGGAGTTTTGTGTTGATACTGCCAAAAGAAGCGCGACACACATACCGGTTATAGAATAATGCACTTAAACGTAATGCAAAATCTTTCGAATGAAAGAGAAAGGTATAACAGAAGCCACCATCTCAGGTCCATGTCTAATACAAGTCCATGGATAGAAACGTAAGAATCGCTTATACAACGAGATACGAGTGACGGTCAACTAATGACCTTCAATACGGTATCGAAGAGTTGTGGTAGTTAGAGATAGGAAAATACAAACTGATTGCAAGCAATCCCTGAGAATTGGAAAAATAAGAGCATTAAATGGATGTACGGGGAGCATCTTAAGTAGGGGAAACAAAATTTCATATAAATGTTCCAGGTCACATAACCAAGATGGCCGCCATGGCTATAAATAGCAAAAATCTTTAAAAATATTCTTTTCCAGAACCAGTAGGCCTATGATTAGGAAACTTTGCGTGAAGCATTAGGGAGAAGAGCTCTACAAGGTTTATATAAAACATGACCCTGGGATGACCTTGACCTATTTTACAGCTAGGCCAACATAGGTTGCCCATGCATTTGAATGGGGAAAATTGTCAAAATGTCATTTGAAGGAAAAAAAACTTGAAGGAAATTGGCAGATTGACTAAAGATGTATGATTCTGAAAACATTTGGACCCAGGGGCTGGTCTGCCCCCACCCAGGGGCAAAATACATGTATATTACCATAATATTCTAAGATCTGCTTCTCTGAAACCCCTTGGTCAATCAAAGTCAATTTTGTGGGGAGCATCCTTAGTAAGGTGGAATGTAAGTTTATATGAATGGTTCAGGTAACATGACCAAGATGGCCACCATGGCTGTAAATAGCAAACCCATTTAAATATCAGCTTCTCTGGCCCGTGGCTATGCAGCGCGTATGATGTTGCATTTTCCATTTTAATGGATGGGTTGGTCGCAGCCGTGTTATTGCCTACCTTCTGTCTTGTAAATGTTTAGTATCAATTACGACTCTGTTTTCTGGGTAATTTTTATTGTTCCTGTTACATTTGTTACTCTAAAGTTTTTAAGACTTCATGGATTCTCTTAACCATGACAATCAAGCTGATGTTATCGAGGCTATTAATTCCACATCTAGGTACCTCGATGACCTTTTGAACATTGACAACCCTCATTGTGAAGGTATGGTCAACCAAATTTATCCACCTGAACTTCAGTTGAACAAAGCCAATTTCTCAGATACCAAAGCCCCCTTTTTAGATCTACATCTTTCTGTTGCAAATGGATTTGTTTCTTCTAAAATTTATGATTTAAGCGCGATGACTTTGATTTTGATATAGTAAATTTTCCTTTTTTGGATGGTGACGTTCCTCGTCGTGCTTCTTATGGTGTATACATTTCGCAACTTATTAGGTTTGCTAGGGTCTGCAATCATGTTACATACTTCAACGCTCGAAATAAATCTTTAACAGTAAAACTTCTCCAACATGGCTATCGGTATCATAACTTCGAAAAACCTTTTCTAAATTTTATCGTAGACACTATGAATTGATTTTCAAATATAATGTTGGGTTAAAGACGCTTTTAAGTGAGGGCCTTTCGGAACCTGAATTGTATGGTGACTTAGTTTACAAATTTAAGAAACTTATAGGAATTAATGATTTTTCTTTTCAGTTCAGAAAATCATAACGCGTTACAGACGTATAGGTTATAACTTGAATGTTATGCGACAGTCTGCATGCTTAGTTTTTAACCCAATCATGGTTGATAACTATGCTGCCTCTTTTAATTGCACGCCGGTGGGTCGGGCGACAGAATCTATGATGGCCCCGACTTAAAGCTATTCATTTTAGTTGGTTAGGGCCGGAGCTTCTTGTGTGTTGCTTGGCCCACCGGGGTCCAACTGGTGTTTTTCTTTTGCTCCGGAGTTAGTAGGTTATTCGGCGCCCAGGGATCTCCATCGTCGGGCAGCTTACTCAATGTGTGAGTCCTTGTTTTTGATTCATCAGGATGTTTATCGTGATTTATTCGTTTGTTCTTGATGATTCATTGACTAGTTAGAGATTCACCACGAGGACCGAAGAACTAACTAAATGTTATGAACCACCGCAGAAGCTGAGGGTGAGGTTAGGATCCTGTAAAACCGGTTTAAGCCCGCCAGTAACTTTGTGTTACTGATCGTTCCAAGGCGATACTTCTGTGGTGGTTCTTTTTGTTTTATGTCTTGGTGTTTAAATTTTTTATGTGCTGTTGGCGCCTTATGTATGTTTTCATATTTTTAATTAAGGTAACTGAGTGGCCACCTATTGGGAAAATAGCTGCTCATTCGGCTTACGATATGTTTTATGGTATAAGTACCTGATTGTTAGTTTGGTTTTTTCCCACCTCGGTTTTTGGAGTGGGAATCTCTTTCTGTTTGCGCCTTTTCCTGATCTTTGCCTACTTGTACCTTTTTATGTTTTAATTTCCTCTCGTAACTTCATATACTATTTAGTAATATTCCATGGTGCGAATTTCTAATGAAAAACACTAAACATAGGAATTGCGAGAATTGTAAATCTGGTTGTTGAAATGCCCTATGAATATAAAGCATCCTGACAATTTCATAACCGTAAAGACATAAAAAAAAAACAACTCAGTTTCCGTGAAAAGGAAAACTATATGAAACATGCATGTGGGCTGGTTCTGTTTTGCCAAATGCATACACAGATTCTTATAACGTTTGCTACTTACGCCTAAATATACACGTTAAATATCAAATTTAGGACTAACTTGGTCATTAAGCAGATATTTTAAGCAGCAGCAACACTCCAAAGTGCATGTATATAACTCGCAAATGCTGCATTTTACTACATAACTTATAACCAGTTCAGCTTAAAATAAGGCAATAAGGTTTACATTTCATTCTGCAAATGAGTCTTTCAAACGTTCAACTGATTCTTGGTCCAACTGGTGTTTTTCTTTTGCTCCGGAGTTAGTAGGTTATTCGGCGCCCAGGGATCTCCATCGTCGGGCAGCTTACTCAGTCTGTGAGTCCTGGTTTTTGATTCATCAGGATGTTTATCATGATTTATTTGTTTGTTCTTGATGATTCATTGACTAGTTAGAGATTCACCACGAGGACCGAAGAACTAACTAAATGTTATGAACCACTGCAGAAGCTGAGGGTGAGGTTATGGCCATGTAAAACCGGTTTAAGCCCGCCAGTAACTTTGTGTTACTGATCGTTCCAAGTCGATACTTCTGTGGTGGTTCTTTTTGTTTTATGTCTTGGTGTTTAAAATTTTTTGTGCTGTTGGCGCCTTGTGTATGTTTTCATATTTTTAGTTAAGTTAAGGTAACTGAGTGGCCACCTATTGGGAAAATAGCTGCCCATTCGGCTTACGATTGTTTCATGGTATAAGTACCTGATTGTTAGTTTGGTTTTTTCCCACCTCGGTTTTTGGAGTGGGAATCTTTTTCTGATTGCGCCTTTTCCTGATCTTTGCCTACTTGTACCTTTTTCTTATAATCTACTATCAATGTCTTAAATGAGCTCAAAACGCATCAGGAAAATATGTCCGTGAAATATATACATGTACTGCCTTAAACCCTCAATAAGAGATTCATAACTTGAACCGAACAACTTACTAAATGATGTGAACCATTGCAGAAGCTGAGGGTTAGTGTAAGGTAAGGGCCTGGTTTCCTGACCGTTACAAGGCTGGTCTTCTGTTGTGGTTCTAATTGTTTTGTATTTGGTGTTGAATTTTTGTGATGTTTACACCTTCTATGTACATTTTATATTTTAGCTAAGTCGGGTAACTTGGTGATCACCTATTGGAAAATAGCTGCTCACTCTGCTAACGATTCGTTCACTTTGTATTAGTATCTGAATGTCAGTTATTAATAAGTATTTTCCCATCTCGGTATTTAGAGTGGGACATTCGTTCTGATCGCGTAATTTCCTGATCATTGCTTATTTTAACCTTTGAACAAAAAGGGTGTTAGAAGAAAATACCGTATTTAACCCATCTTTTGACTATTGCTTACTTTTACCTCTGAACAAACAGGGTGTCAGATGAAACTACCGTATCTGCATTGCATTATTGATTCTACTCTCTATGGATGAAGCCTTTCTAGGCTCAGTTTTTGACACTGTAATTATCGCCTTTCTTTCAAATGCGTAAATAAACATTGGGATTTCTTGTCTGACAAATGAAATGCGACAAGTTTAAAGTTCGGAGAATGGAAACTCAGGGTTTTTTTTTTTTTTTTTTTTTTTTGTCTCATATTCTAAAGTTCTTTGTGAATCTGAACAAATTTGGCTTAAGAAGTCTTTATGACGCCTATTCAAATCATCATTGCCAAAATGTTGGGCTGGTTTTCGCCTCCATTGGAAATGGGTCACTGACGAAGGTTTATTACCCCACACGACCATTGAGATGGTATATACACGAATTAAAGATGGGAAACGTTTGAAATAAAATCTAAAATCTAAATCTAACTGATACTGGCCTATATATAGTTTATCCCCAGTGATTTTATAATACTGATCGTTCCAAGGCGATGGTTCCATTTGTTTTATGTTTTGTTGTCGATTTTTGTGCTGTTTGAACCTTATGTACGTTTTCATATTTTTATGTATTGAAGTTCGAACATGTCTAAGGCCATTTTCGTGAGTTTCAAGAAAAACGTAAAAAAAACATAAATTTTTGACAAAGGTTTGACAACCATGTAAAAATAGTACCAAATTATTGGTCGAATCAAAACTGTCATGAAATTCGGCCTAGGGGATTTAAGGCCTGATTTTGGCCTCATGTGTTGGTAAAAAATGAATTTTGGAATTTTGAGGAGAGAAGTATTGAAAATAGCAGGTATAGGCCCCTGCTTATAAATTGTAGCACAACTATCACATTCAAATTACACATGTTGCCATGGCAACGCTCCGAAAAGCAAAGAAATACCACTTTTTGCAATTTTGGGTCTATTTATCACCATTCAACATCATATTCAACTACCGGCCCACGCGACGAACAATTTCATATTATGAAATAATTATGAAGTATCATCCAGAGATATTGTATGCTAAGTATCATTTTGTTCGTCGTGTGGGCTGGCACTTAAAAATTAAAAAATGTGTTCAGAAATTGTCAAAAATAGACCCAAAACTGCAAAATGTGCTGTATCTATGGTTCTTCTGGGCGTTGCCATGGCAACGTTTGTAGGATAAATGAAGCAATTGTTCTTGTTTTTAATAGAGTAGACATATGACTGTTTTGAGGAATAGTTTTCTAACCTAAATTCCAAAATTTATTTTTCAGCAAAATCTGAGGCCAAATTCAGGCGTTAAATGCCCTAGTCCTTTCGTTGAAAGATACGGGAGAAAAATTAAGAAATTCGAATAATTTTTAAATATGTTAATGCAAGAATGTGTGTAAGTCCTAACCCCAATTTTTCCCATACCAGTTTTGGCTGGAAATTTGCACAAATACATCATTTTACTAGGATAAAATTGCTCATTTCCTAATATGGATATTCTGAGCTCCTTAAACCATATCAGAGTAAATCATTTTCACGCCAGCAGAATGTAACATTTCTCTGGACTTAGGTACGTTCTTGCATTAAACACTGTGCAATGTGTGGACTTAGGCATGTTCTTGCACTGAAAATGGACTTAGCACCCTTTGAAAAGTTTAAAAATACAAATTTCATACGAACAAAATGTAAAAGGTATCACAAACTATATATATGAATGTAGCTTTTTGTTTGTAGCGCGCAGTAACAAGAAAACTCAAATTTTGACAAAAGTGGACTTAAGTTCTTGCACTAATCCCTTCAATTGTCAATTTAGTTTGTCCAACCTCGGTTTTCGGTGTGGGAGTTTCTTTCTGATTGCGCCTTTTCCTGATCATTGCCTACTTGTACCTTTTTCTAAAAAGGTACAAGTAGGCAAAGATCAGGAAAAGGCGCAATCAGAAAAAGATTCACACTCCAAAAACTGAGATGGAAAAAAACAAAATTAACAATCAGGTACTTTTACCATGAAAACATATCGTAAGCCGAATGGGCAGCTATTTTCCCAATAGGTGGCCACTCAGTTACCTAAACTTAATCTAAGCACATATAATGATCTTCCCTAGGAAACAAATCTATTTCGTAAATTTAATTTTAAAGTTAATACGAATGATTCAAGTTATCCATAAGGTTGTGGCCCATATTTTGAAGATAACGACCAGCAACATTCAGTATAAGATCTATGCAGACAGGTACCCGTTGAAATGAGCAAATTTGGTATTTTTAAGTATACTACATGTAGACAATTCCACGAAAAGGTAAAAGTTAGCAATGATCAGGAAATGGTGCAATCATATAACTGGTACCAATATTTTACATGATCTTTCCATAATTTATATGAGCGATGATTAAAATAAATGTTTTATGTTTTACCATAATAACATAAAATATCAGAAATTATCTAAAGGTACAAGTAGGCAAAGATCAGGAAAAGGCGCAATCAGAAAAAGATTCCCACTCCAAAAACCGAGGTGGGAAAAAACCAAACTAACAATCAGGTACTTATACCATGAAACATATCGTAAGCCGAATGAGCAGCTATTTTCCCAATAGGTGGCCACTCAGTTACCTTAACTTAACTAAAAATATGAAAACATACATAAGGCGCAAACAGCACAAAAAATTTTAAACACCAAGACATAAAACAAAAAGAACCACCACAGAAGTATCGACTTGGAACGATCAGTAACACAAAGTTACTGGCGGGCTTAAACCGGTTTTACAGGTACCTAACCTCACCCTCAGCTTCTGCAGTGGTTCACAACATTTAGTTAGTTCTTCGGTCCTCGTGGTGAATCTCTAACTAGTCAATGAATCATCAAGAACAAACAAATAAATCATGATAAACATCCTGATGAATCAAAAACCAGGACTCACAGATTGAGTAAGCTGCCCGACGATGGAGATCCCTGGGCGCCGAATAACCTACTAACTCCGGAGCAAAAGAAAAACACCAATTGGACCCCGGTGGGCCAAGCAACAGACAAGAAGCTCCGGCCCCAACCAACTAAAATGAATAGCTTTAAGTCGGGGCCATCATAGAGTCTGACGCCCGACCCACCGGCGTGCAATTAAAGAAGGCAGCATAGTTATCAACCATGATTGGGTTAAAAACTAAGCATGCAGACTGTCGCATAACATTCAAGTT
This sequence comes from Rugalucina vietnamica, assembly GCA_964017185.1. Classification (NCBI taxonomy): domain Eukaryota; kingdom Metazoa; phylum Mollusca; class Bivalvia; order Lucinida; family Lucinidae; genus Rugalucina; species Rugalucina vietnamica. The sequence continues at coordinate 56,697,965 of OZ024875.1, read as the reverse complement.
ATAACCTATACGTCTGTAACGTGATATGATTTTTCCGAACTGAAGAGGAAAATCAGTTATTCCTTTAAGTTTCTTTAATTTGTAAACCAAGTCACCATAAAATTCAGGTTCCGAAAGGCCCTCACTTAAAAGTGGTTTTAACCCAACATTATATTTGGAAATCAATTCATAGTGTCTACGATAAAATTTAGAAAAGGTTTTTCGAAGTTTATGATACCGATAGCCCTGTTGGAGAAGTTTTGCCGTTAAACATTTATTTCGAGCGTTGAAGTCTGTAACATGATTGCAGACTCTAGCAAACCTAATAAGTTGCGAAATGTATACACCATAAGAAGCACGACGAGGAACGTCACCATCCAAAAAAGGAAAATTTACTATATCAAAATCAAAGTCATCGCGCTTATCATAAATTTTAGAAGAAACAAATCCATTTGCAACAGACAGATGTAGATCTAAAAAGGGGGCTTCGGTATCTGAGATATTAGCTTTGTTCAACTGAAGTTCAGGTGGATAAATTTGATTGACCATACCTTCAAAATAAGGGTTGTCAATGTTCAAAAGGTCATCGAGGTACCTAGATGTGGAATTAAAAGCATTCTAAGCATGTTAACTATAGTTGACACAGAAGTGCAAGCCTCTTGTAATGGCGTCTTAATTACTGCAGCCGGTGCGTGATAACTAAATAACACATGCATTTTAGCTTAAATGTCAATTTTCTTTTGACATTAATGACTTTCACTTTCAGCTTCCCGTAAAACTTGCAAGCCAGAAAAACTGTCTTTTGAGTAGCACATACTCGTGCATATAGAAACATCGGTAAGGTTGTAAATTCTTTTAACCACGCATACATACATTCAGTGCATTTAATAGAATCACCGAGGTATTTTACAATGAAAAAGTTAAAAATAGGCAATCATGAGGAAATGGCGCAATAAGAAAGAAATTCCCACTCCAAAAGCTGAGGTGGGAAAAATGATTCATAATCAGCTACGTATACTATAGCTATTTCCCAATGGGCGGCCTCTCAGCTACCAGAACTTTGCTATATAGGTGCAAACGGCACAAGAAATTCAACACCACACCTTAAAACAATAAGAACCACAACAGAAGTATCGCCTTGGTCCTGGTCGTGATTAATAAATGCATTAGACATGTAACAATGAACCAAAGCAATAGTTTTTAGTGTTTACTCATTGCTATCTATAGGGCCCCAAAATGAGCTTTATAGACAAAGAGATTTTAAAGTGTGTTTTCTAGTGTCTGGTTATGTTTTTGCAGATATTTTGCAAATATTTAAGTGTACATGCAGATGAAATATTTCTTGGCACTTTTGAGCATTTTGCTCCCGAAAATGCTTATAATAAGTTGTAACTTATCCAACAAAGTTACGCATCAATTAGCCTTTAAGTTATCAATTCGTCCCTCCAAGTGGTCATCTGTCTGTGCAAAATGGCTGGCAATATAATATTTTACATAATTTCATGGTTGTTAATTTTAAAAGATCTCAAAGTTAACGCATTTTAAAACTTTTTACCAAAGCTTGCCTCTTACAGTGCGGGCTTCATAAAAAATTCAGATATTGTTCAATATTTCGAAATCGTTCAAATATAAATCTGAGTAAATTATATTTTGATTGATGCGCGGTTCTTAAAATACAATAATACAAGACATTGTCTGCATATTAGGATTCTAAATAGAGACAATAGCTGTGAATATTACACTGTGTTTATGGCGTAACGACATCTTAAGAATGTCTAAATGTCTAATATGCGTCTACGCACTGTAAAAGTATACTATAAGACTAAAGTTTAGCAATTTTTTCATCCATCATTATTTTCAAAATCAAATGTTTGAAAACTTTACTTACACTTTTAACATGTCAAGTGATGCTCCAATTCATGTTTCGAGACAAGTTTGTGTGCTTTTCTCACGTCCACGAGTTGCTACATTACGTTTGAAAATCATGCAAATCACGTGCCCAGCATTCCACGTGCATCACATGTTATCATTTTCTGCCTTGTTTGATTGGTAAAAGTGTCATAACGAATAAACCGGAATGATATTTGAAACATTCCGTGATGGGGACACCATCATGGCCTTACGTTTAGCCAGCGATACACGAATATCAGTGTGCTCAGTGCAGACATGAAGAAAAAGGAAGTCAACTGAAATTTCTATGTTTGCTAGAGTACGATACAGTATCCTAGAACCATATTCCATCAGCTGATAGCATCAAAAACCGGCATCATGACGCCAGACAACGTAAGGCTATCATGATAAAGGGCGATGCCAATTGACGTCATAGTGACGTAATCGATTTTTTGGCAACCACGAATGTCAGGTTTGATAATTCACGGCATGGAAAGATGGGTTTGTATCGAAACAGATGACAGGAAACAACCTGCTTGGTGCGAACAACGTGAATATCGCCGTAATGTTTTTGGTCCTGTAAACGTTAAACGTAAACGTGCAAGACTAGACTTGACATCACATCAAAACTTATAGGCCTACTACCATAAGCGAAATTTTACTCCTAAAAGCGTCATTACAGCAATTGGACACATATGGGTTCACCTTGGGAGAAAGGCCAGGGAACAAAATTACATCAGTTACGCCATACACCGGGGGCGTTATCTGGTACAATAATGGAACCAAATCTCTACGATCATGGTACTGTACTCTTTTTAGCACAACATGATGTTAATTGACTGCTTTGGGAATAAAAGGTGAACTTTTCGTATGCCGAGAAACAATGTGAATTTTAAGATGAAACCCCTTTTAACTTTGACGTAGCGTAATTACGTCAGGAAAAGATGGCTTTTCGGCGAACAGTAAAAATTGCGGTTCCTTAAGGATTAAATATTGATGAGTTAAAGAGTTTATTTCAATTCATCTTTATACCAGTTTGCAATTTCGAAATCAAATGAAAATTGCTAAACTTAAGTCTTATAGTATATATAACAAATTTATTTAGGAGCAAATTTTTAACCCCAATACATATCAATAAAAAGGCAATGTAAACAAGTGGACCAAATACTATATAAAAGCCAAACCAATTACCATTTTCGATAAACTGGAGGCTATGCAGCATGATAGGTGTTGCATCGATCATTATGATGAGGTTGTTAGTCGCAGCTGTGTTATTGCCTACCTGGGCCCAGTTGTTCAAAATTAACGACATAGTTTAATAGTTAACGGTTCGTTAAAATTCCAAATGACAATATTAGAAAGACACTATTATTTTTGTTGAGTTTTGCACTGCAAAGAATTCTCACATTATATCAACAAAAATAACAGTGTATTTGCTTATGTAGTCGACATTTACGTAACGAGTTGAGGTTTTAAGCTAATGAAATTTTGAACAACTGGCCCCTGCTGTCTTGTGAATATTTAAGTACCATTTATGGCTCTGTTTCCTGAGTAATTATAATATTGTTCCTGTTATATTTCTTACTTTTGTCTTAATTTCCTGTCACATATATGACAATAATCTAACACGCGCCTGTATTATTTTGGTGTTGTTGCTTGCGTGTAGTAATATTCCTTTAGAATAGATTACAGACTGCTCTAAACCAGAGTTATGATTTTGACTCCTGTAAGAAAGCATTCAGTGAGGTCTGTGATCAACTATACCCGCCCATGAAATAGATTAAAAAGAGATAGACAGGGGTTACATGTTCTCGAGAGCCTACTCTAGCCTCTTAGATAATATATAATAATTATAATCATACTCCAAGGTTCGAATAATGTAATTAGATTATCAAATATAGAAAACTGAACATAGAAATTGCGAGAATTGTAAACCTGATTATTCAAATGCCCCATGGATATAATAGCATCCTGACAACTACATAAACATGAAGCGTGTTTTGGGATGCCTACAGCTGTATGACTTGAGCATGCGACAACGTTTTAACTTTCCTAATCAATATATACTGACATCACTTAAAACAGCCATTACGAAAACATGCCCATACAATATACAGTATGTTTGGTTGTGAAAAAAAAAATCTAAAATTTCATTAGAACTTTTTTTTATATTTTTCTTATTTTTGCTCAAAACATAGATTGTGGGTTCACGTTAGAACCGCCTCGCCGAGGCGGTTCTAACGAGTACCCACAATCTATGTTTTGGAGCAAAAATAAGAAAAATGGGTATACCCCTGCAAACCCCAGTTTTTCTATGTCAAACTGGGGTTTAAGGGGGTATTCATTGCACGGAGATGTTTTCCTGATTAATTGAAATTAATCTACCCATAACCAGAAAAAAGCAAACCTTTGAAAAATAACTCGCCAAAGAGATTGACTTCCTCAAAGAAAACTATTATAATCTATTTCGTATTATTTTGTGTCGTGAGAATTTGTTATTATAATCATTTATGTCTTTGATGTAAGATTTTCTGGAATCATTTAGTTGATGATGAGGAAGTGATATTTTAACATCAATAATTTGGGCGCTGACAATGCTACGTTTGGTTGTTATTATTTTAATGGGAGATCAAAGATCAAATCTTCTTATTTGGAAAAAGCAGGCCATAATGAGGTCATGCACATACATACTAGAAAGAATGAAATATACTCAAATACAAAACATTTTGCGTTTTTTTAATATCCATCTTTTTCTTAATTAACATAATATCTTTAAATTTTGCACAACATGTTTTACTAATACATCAAACTTTCAAACCAGACACATAAGTCCGACCGCAATCAGGGCAGCACTTGCCCGTTTGAACAACAAGGCCTTGTTGGAATCCAAAGAAAACGTTTGCTTACGAAAACTCTAAATGAACTTGAACAAGTTTACAAATCAAACGGCCCTCTGCTCTTAAAGGAACCCAAATGATATTTATCGACAAGGCCAACTTGCGAACAGGTCTTGGTAGTTTGAAGGTTTAATTCGTTTCATGGTTTATACATTGCTTGGAGAGAAATAGCCATCTTGCTTTTCATACGTGTTGTTTAAATGTATTTGGCATGTTCTGTTGCCATTTCCTTCCGGCCTGGGCCCGTGGCTATAAAACTTTTTTCATGCTCAACTCTTCATAGATATTGAACAAGGAGAAATCATTGGAAATTCCATGTCTAGATTACAAAAGCTTGTAATTTATCCTGCTGATAAACAGTTGTTGGCATTTTAACATTTATGGGCAGGATAAATTTTTAACCTCAGCTGAGCTGGGCATGACGAAAGTCTTATAACCTGGGGCCTGGTGTCTTGACTGGGAATCTGAATTTAATACGATCGATTCCTGATCTCTCTGTTTGGATAACTGAGTGGCTACCTTTAGGAAAATAGCGGCACACACAGCTTCCGATGTTTACCTTTGAATTAGTGCCTGACTGTCAGTTTGTTTTACCACGTTGGTTTTTGGTTGGGACTTTGCTTCTATTTGCACTCGTTGACTCTGCGTTTTACCGTTTTATTTCTAAGTATTTGTTTCTTATTGTGCGGGCCTCGAAAACGTTTTCAGATATTAATCGATATTTCGAAATCATTCAAATGTAAAACTGACGGAATTGTATTTTGATTGATGAACGATTCTTAGAAACCCATAAAACAAGACATTGTCTGCATATTAGACATCAAAATAGAGACAATAACTTTGAATATTATGAATTGTTTATGTCGTAACGACATCGAAAATTTAAAGTGCAAATGAGTAACTTTATGTGCGTTCTAAGCAAAATGCACAATCTGTAACAAACTTTCAAACCCAAAACGTTTTCAAAAGAACGGACCATCAGGAAAACATGTCCGTGTAATGTATACCCCCTTAAACCCCAATTTTATATAGAAAAAAATGGGGTATGCAGGGGTATACCTATTTTTCTTATTTTTGCTCCAAAACATAGATTGTGGGTAAACCTTAGAACCGCCTCTCCGAGGCGGTTCTAACGTGTACCCACAATCTTATGTTTTGAGCAAAAATAAGAAAATTATCAATTTTTTTCCACAGAATATTTTCATTTTTTACAACTAAAAAAATCTCTGTATATTACATGGGCAAGTTTTCGTAATGAACAGTCTTTCAAACCCAAAACGTTTTCAGAAGAAAGGACATCAGGAACAATAAACAAGTTGAACAACTACTGTTACCGATAACCGGCCCGTGGCTATGCAGTATGTAAAAAGTTGCAACTTTCATTTTGATGGTTGCTTTGGTTGCAGCCGTGTTATTGCCAACCTTTTTGTCTTGTAAATGTTTTAGTACCAATTACGACAATGTTTTCTGGATAAATATTATTGTTCCTGTTATATTTCTTACTTTTAATTTAAGTTTTAAATGTTTTAATTCCCTGTCGTAACTTCATATAATATTTAATAATATTCCATGGTTTGAAGCAGGTAGTCCGATTTTCAAATGAAAAACACTAAACACAGGGATTGCGAGAATTGTAAATCTGGTTGTTCAAATGCTTTATATACATGTATATAAGAGCATCCTGATGATGATTCACTGACTAAGAGATTCACCACGAGGACCGAACAACTAACTAAGGGTGAGGTTAGGTACCTGTAAAACCGGTTTAAGCCCGTCAGTAGCTTTAAATTACTGATTGTTCCAAGGCGATACTTCTGTGGTGGTTTTTATTGTTTTATGTCTTGGTGTTTACATTTTTTGTGCTGTTGGCGCCTTATGTATGTTATCATATCTTTAGTTTAGTTTAGGTAACTGAGTAGCTAGACTAGCTTCGAGTCTGATAAATAAGTTTTTGCCTTTTTTGTAATCTAAATTTTCTTTTTTTTTTTGAAAGCTAGAGCACCAAATATTTTCTGATGTACATATCTTGGCTAGATTTATCAGACTAGTATTTTCCGAAAATGCTCTGAGAGAAATTTCTGCTGTGATTGACATTTTATTAGCCCCATATTGCCCCACATAATCGGATAACAGCCACCAACTTATCTGAGTTTTAATGGTCTACAGGTGATGCCATGCAGCTAAAAGAGGAAAACCACAGAAGTTTTATTCTTTAGTTTACCCAGCAATTAGCAGCATTTTCTAATAGTTTTAAGAGTAATATTTTACATGAATTCAAATTGAGTGAAGAGTCAGGATTTAGGAGCCAAAGGCGTATTGATATAAGAAAACAGAATCAAGCCCATTTTTTACATCACAAAATTGAAATTTGTTTAAAAATGTTTTAATTAAAATAAAGATGCAATTATATCTGAGCCTTCGCATGCGAAAAACAACTATCTGGGTTTCTGACCAAGTCCGACACAAATCAGCCTGTAAGGTAGCTGATCTGCGCCTTTGGGTTCTCATAATGTAGATTGTTGGTTTTCTGATGCAGTGGCTCATCTATGAACTTATTATCACATACCTGCACAGAAAATACAGAACTAGCTTTTGAAGAAAAATATGTTCCTATGTTCCAGTCTTTGCTGCTATCAGTTGCAGTATAAACAATTGGTCATAAATTCTTATCTGTGATCAGCAACTAGCAGGTTGTTCTGACAGTAATTGCTGGGATCAGATTACTCCAGCATTACCCCGTCAAAAGTGGAAGGGGAATATTTTGCTTAGTACTAGGCGTTAAAATCGAGACAGAGTAGACCCACGTTATGTCCAAATGATGTACATTTTATATGAAAAGACTTTTACCTTTGTATATTTGACATTTTAACGCCTAGTGGCTAGGCTACTGAGTAGCCACCTATTGGGAAAATAACTGCTCATTCGGATAACGATGTGCTTTCATGGTATAAGTACCTGATTGTTATTTTAGTTTTTTCCCACCTCGGATTTTGGAGTGGGAATCTTTTTCTGATTGCGCCTTTTCCTGATCGTTGCCTACTTGTACCTTTTCATAACGGTAAAGAAATAACAAAAACTCAGTTTTCGTGAAAAAGGAAACAATATGACACATGCATTTGAGCAAATTCTGATTTGCAAAATGCATGCACGGATTCTTAAAACGTTTGCCATTTACGCCTCAATTAGTGCTGCTAAATAAAAACACACGTTAAATATCAAATTTGAAACTAACTTGGTCGTTAAGCAGATATTTTAAGCAGCCGCAATACTGCAAATTGCATGTATGGAACTCGCAAATGCTGCATTTTACTACATAATTTATAACCAGTTCGTCTTAAAATAAGTCTAACATCGTCATTCTGCAAATGTGTGTTTCAAACGTTCAACTGCTCCTTCTTATTATCTACCATCAAAAGGTACAAGTAGGCAATGATCAGGACAAGGCTCAATCACAAAGAAATTCCCACTCCGAAAACCGAGCTTGGAAAAACTAAATTGACAATAAGGTACTAGTACTTATACATAGAAAACATATCGTAAGCCGAGTACGAAGCTATTTACCAATAGGCAGCCACTCAAATACCCGAACTTAACTAAACATAAGGTGCAGACCACAAAATTCGACTCCAAAGCATAAAAAATAGAACCGCAACGGAAGTATCGCCTTGGAACGATCAGTAATGTGAAATTACTGGGGAAAATTGAGCTCAAATCGTATAATAATTATTAATTGCAAATATACTGTTTTGGGTTTATACCATGTGCAGCCAATATATAGGGTCAATATTCATTTTGTTTTATCCACAATGTTAGACCCAACAAACCTTGTATTAGCTTGTGGCTTTGGATTGTTACAGTAGTACTTGGACCTTATCTGCTATCGACTTGCATGTTTTACTCAAGTCATGATTCAATGGTTTAAGAACAGTACAGTTCCAAAAGGCATCACGCCCTCAATCAAAACTATCTTAACATCTGTGTGCAAACAAATCACTGATTCCCATACACAAGCTCCACACCTAACTTCAGCTATGAGATCAATGTTTTGCAATTATACGATTACACGATTTGCAAATGTAGGCGACCTTATTTTCAGCCATGATTTGTGCATTTGTGTGCGTTGAGTGTTACAGGGGTATAAAAGCTATTCGATTGTTTAAAAAAAGCTGTTATCAATATTCTGGAAAGGGATTGTGGTAAAGGGGTTAACTACTATGGCGGGTTACTGTTACAGTATTGTTATCAGTGACGTATGATTTTTTTAAATCATTGTTGCACTTTCATCACCCTGTGGTTATACAGCAAAATGTGTCACCTAAATTTACTGAATCTCCAATTGCCGGGCATCATAAATTGTATATGGAGTCTTGTTTTTGATTCCTCATCATTTATCATAATTTATTTGTCTGTCCTTGATAATTCATTGACTAGTTAGAGATCCAAAACGAGGACCGAACAACTTACTACATGTTGTGAACCACTTCAGAAACTGAGGGTTAGGGTAAAGTAAGCGCCTGGTAAAGCCGGTTTAAGCCCCCTGCCCCTATCAGTAATATTTTTCTGACCGTTACAAGACAGGTCTTCTGTTGTGGTTCTAAATGTTTTGTGTTTTGTGTTGCATTTTTGTGACGTTTACACCTTCTATGTACATATTTCATATTTTAGTTAAGTCGGGTAACTGAGTGACCACCAATTGGGTAATAGCTGCTCACTCGGCTAACGATTTGTTCTCTTTGTATTAGTACCTGAATGTCAATTTAGTATTTTCCCGCCTCGGTATTTAGAGTGGGACTTACGTTCTGATTGCGTATTTCCTGATCATTGCTTACTTTACACTTTGAACAAAGAGGGCGTTAGAAGAAATTATCACATTGCGTCATACTTTTACCATTGAACAAACAGGGTGTCAGATGAAACTACCGTATCTGCATTGCATTATTGATCCTACTCTCTATGGATGAAGCCTTTCTAGGCTCAGTTTTCGACACTGTAATTATCGCCTTTCTTTCAAATGCGTAAATAAACATTGGGTTTCCTTGTCTGACAAATGAAAAGCGACAACGCATAAAATAAATATGTCATTTGCACTAAAGATGTAGTTTGTTACGTAGAAGCAGCTAAAAATGTTGAAGATTCGGAAACTGGAAAATCAAAGTGCTTTTCGAATCTGAACATGTTTGGCATAAGATTTCTTTATGATGCCTATTCAAATCATCATTTCCCAAATTTTGGGCTGGTTTTCGCCGCCATTTGGAAATGGGTCACTGAAGAAGGTTCATTATCCTGCTTAACGCGACAATAGAGATGGTATATTCATAAATTAGAGACGAGAAAACGTTTGAAATAAATCTATATTATAAACTGATATTGGCCTAAATATGGCTTATCTAACCATCGATAATGACCTTCCCAATGAAACTAATCTATTTCGTATCATTTTGTGTCGTGCGAATTTGTTATTATATTCATTATATTCATAACTGTCTTTGAGGTAAGTTTCCTGGAATCATTTTGTTGATGAGAAGAAAGTGATATTTTAATATCCGTAATTTGAGCGATGACAATGCTTTGTCAGGTTGTAATTATTTTATATGGGAGGTTATCGGTGTTTCTAGCTACATGCAATAGACTTCAACAAGTTCACGTGAAGTGAGTGACTGCGTGAGTTGGTAAATGAGTGTTAACTTGTCAATGACAAGTTATGATTTGTTCAGAAACCGATACGTCTATTGCATTTTAGTCACTGTCTCTCTTTTTACCTTTGAAACTGGAAATAATGAGTAAATCGCATGTATGTATCAAATATTAGCCCATGTAGGACTCATAACTGTTTACGCAGGACAATGCTCCAAAAACTATGTAATAATGAGTCGGGTATCAATTTTGCATAACAAAGATTCGACTTAAATTACAAGTATATGGACAAAATACAAAGATGGTACTGAACAGTCCCCTTAGGAAAGACATGATGATTTACTGAAATGTAACAAGTCACAAAGGGGTAAAAATCAACTTGAATGCAAACAGTTGTACTTCTCTAATTGGTGTAATGCTGTTAACAGAGAAAATTAACAAGTTCAGGAAATGGTTTCGTGAGTTCAATAACATTAATCAAACTTTTGTGTCTATATGTGAAAACATTGATTTGTACAAAGTAAAGATGTTGAATCGATCTGCGGTTACAAGAGAGACAGTTTCATATGATGACAACTTTCATTGCGAAAACACGCCCATGTAAAATACAGATTTTTCTTAAGTTGTACAAATTGAAAATTTTGATCTTACTTTTACTCAAAACATGAATTGTGGGTACACGTTAGAACCGACGCACCGAGGTATACCTCTGCATACTTCAATTTTGCTATAGAAAAGTGGGGAATAAGGGGTATACATTGCACGGACAAGTTATCCTGATGACAATATTCTAGCCACGAATTTGATTACCCTTACCAAAGACTAGGCTTTTGAAATAGGTAAGCTAAAGTTCTAGGAAAGGTCACAATAACCCGGAAGAAGAGAATACTAATGATTCAAGTTATCCATGTGGTGGCCTGTAGTTTGAGGATTCGAACGGCCTACAGCATTCAGTATAAGATCTGTGCAGACAGGTACCCCTTGGAATTAGCATAATTGGTATTTTAAATATACATGTACAAGACAATTCCACGAAACGGTAAAAGTTAGCAATGATAAGGATATGGCGCAATTATATTACTGGTACCCATATTCCACATTATCTTTCCATAATATATATGAGCGATGATTAAAATAAATTTATATATAATATGGCTGCCCATTCGGCTTAAATAATTATGTTTTCTTCGTAATAGTACCTGATTGTTAATTTAGTTTTTTTCCCCACTTCGGTGTTTGGAGTGGGAAATTTCTTTCTGACTGCGCTATTTCCTGATCTTTTTCTACTTTTACTTCCATAATACAAGACATTGTCTGCATATTAGACATCGAAATATAGAAAACAACTTTGAATATTACACTGTGTTTATTGCGTAACAACATCGTAATTTCAAAGTACAACTGTAAAAATGTCTAATATGTGTCTACGCACTGCAAAAGTATAACATTCTTATTTTTAGTTAAGTTAAGGTAACTGAGAGGCCACCTATTGGGAAAATAGCTACTCATTCGGCTTACGATATGTTTCATGGTATAACTACCTGATTGTTAGTTTGGTTTTTCCCACCTCGGTTTTTGGAGTGGGAATCTTTTTCTGATTGCGCCTTTTCCTGATCTTTGCCTACTTGTACCTTTTTATTCAGGAGCAAATATTTAAACCCAAAACATGTCTGTAAAAAGAAAATGTAAACAAGCGGACCGAATACTAAATGAAAACAAAACCAATTACCGTTTTCAATAAACCCGTGGCTAGGCAGCATGGGTGTTTCATCGTTCGTTATGATGAGGTTGTAAGTCGCAGCTGTGTTATTGCCTACCTGGGCTCAGTTGGTTCATAAATGCGTAATGCACTGACCGTATGCAGACGGCTACGGATGAGGCGATTTCGAAGCAATTTAAAGTTAGAATTTGTTTCGAGTTTTGGACATAGACGGAAAATATGTGAAGTACAGAGCTCAATAAGTTAAAATTCTTTTATCTATGGTACATGTTGAATAGATGGCCGCAAGCGCTGATAGGAAAATAATACAAACGCCAACGACGTTACGAAATCAAAGCTGACGTGCGCCGTTGGTTCATAAATGCGTAATGCACTGACCGTATGCAGACGGCTACGGATGAGGCGATTTCGAAGCAATTTAAAGTTAGAATTTGTTTCGAGTTTTGGACATTGACGGAAAATATGTGAAGTACAGAGCTCAATAAGTTAAAATTATTTTATCTATGGTACATGTTGAATAGATGGCCGCAAGCGCTGATAGGAAAATAATACAAACGCCAACGACGTTACGAAATCAAAGCTGACGTGCGCCGGGTAGACCACAGTGACCTTTTTGTTTTTACTGTTGATTTTTAACGAGTAGTTATTTTTGCTTGATGTTTTGCCGCAATATTCTAGACACATTCCGATTAATGTTCATGTTATTTTATAAGCATTTGATTGAGCTGTACAGCAGCTACAGCAAAAGTCTACGTTATTTCGGGTCATCCCCCTCATGTTATGGGACGTTTAACGTCACCAACGGCAATCGAAAAATGAGTTAGAAGCCAGTAAAATTTCATTCGGCATGCATTATATTCAATATTTTAATGATTACTTATGTAAACATTATAACCTTTGAACTTTAGACGTCAATAAAACGTCCATAATAACGTCAAAATCCAACATCCTGCATTTTAATGACTCCCATTATGTTTTTCAAATTTTCGGATTTCAAAACGATCAATTGCCAAACGTTTGTTTACAGTGCGTAAATCGAGTGATGACTCAAAGCATATAATCCGTTTCGCTTCTTTACATAACGTGATATTCTGTTTAACGAACGTCAAAACAAACGCTCTGATTACCCATTTCTACGGTGCCTTTGACGTCATTGATGATAAAAAAGCACGTCGTGTCGTATGTTGGTTCGATTAGATACAAATGACCATAATCGAATAATTTAAATGACGTTAACAGCACATTCTTCTTCGTTATTGTTAACTTCGGCCAACTTCAGCATTCCGTTAACAAGATATAACGCAACATGGGACGGTACCTAAGTATACAATGATGTTAGTCTTTATTGCACATTATCAAGTCGACATCACATAACCCACATGCAAAGAATTTGACAATTGCACCTTCGCCCCGACGTTTACTTCAAAATTTGCGTTTTTCATAGTTTTTGACGTTTTGTCGTTAATTTTGTCAATAAAATGACGTTTTCGCATTGCATTAGGTGCAAAAAGCAGTCAGTAGGTCATTTCAAAAAGGATTTTATCAAAACATCAAATACATACGTAAAAAGTAAATGTCATGTGTTGCGTATTTTAATTCCTTAAGTATAGAAAGAATGAAATATACTCCAAGACAAACATAGTCGCTTTTTTATTATCCATCTTTTTCTTCATTATCATAATATCGACTTTAAATTTTGCACAACATGCTTTATTAATACATGTACGTCAAACTTTCAAAAAAAGCACAAGTAGGCAACGATCAGGAAAAGGCGCAATCAGAGAAACCAAAAACCGAGGTGGGCAAAAACTTAATTAACAATTAGGTACTTATACTATGAAAACATATCGTAAGCCGAATAAGCAACTACTTTCCCAATAGGTGGCCACTCAGTTACTTATGCACGATAAACATGCTCACAACACATATATACAACAAGTAAATGGCTTATTTTAGTGGGGTTTGGTTACTGGTATAATTTGATTATTTTTCATATATTAATATTCTTGAATTTGTATATCAGCATGAAACAGAGACTAGCATAAAGAGAGTAGGACTATGTACATGTTGTAGAGACCATGTTTAATTAAATGTTGTTGATGTATTACTCGAATGGCATGCTTTTTTCAAAAATGCAATATATATGTGCTCCTTTTATAACATATTAAGTATATGCTGTACTACCGATGAACCAGTACATGCCGATTTGCTTTCATACCATACATGATGATGTTCTTGCATAGATGTAGAGTATCCAATTAAATTGTGGTGACTGGTCAGATTAACATTCTGATGAACATCTTACAGTGTTGCTACATGTACAAGCCAATAAATATTCTATTAGTTATACAAAATATTAGCTTGCCCAGATTCAGAGGACTGTGTGCCAGGGTTCTAGAGGCTAGAGCCATAAGGATCCCCCCCCCCTTGATTACTTGCGAAAATTTTGATGGACTACACATGACACACCAGGGAGCTGGGACTCTTCACCAGAAAATCTTTCGGATCAGGTGTCACAAATACATGTATGCTTGTGTTAATATGCTCACTGTTGATGGTATGATATGCATGCAGAAAGTAAGAATAGAAAGCACAGGGTTTGGTACAATTGAATTTAAAATATAAAACCAGATACCACTGAAGCAAGAAAGAAGATACAGAACTTCACAAAAATGTCACAACAGATCTTCAAATACATGCATATGAGTGCATTTTTAAATGTTAAACCCAAGTCATTTGTTACAATTATTGGTAACCTGTCCCATAACCCAGCCCTGGACATGCTGGAGGGTGGGAAATCTAGCAGGGTGTTAACTTTTGTACAGCTCATGGAGTTCATGATTTTATTACATGCATTAAAGTAAACTTTTTGAAAAAGGCAGTGGTAAATATAGCAGACTAGTGGGGAAACAGTCATGTTTTGTAACAATTGACTATCCTCGCAGTCAATGCAGTTGGATGGTTTGCAATAAGTCTGTTCCCTGGTGCTGTGCATGGTAGCAAATGACTTGTGTTTCATGCACTAGTCATTTTAAACCACAACCCCAAGGCCAGGGAATACATTACGAAAACTTGCCTGTGCAATGTATATAGAGATTTTTAAGTTGTAAACATTGAAAATTTTCGGTAGAAGTATTTTGATATTTTTCTTATTTTTGCTCAAAACATAGATTGTGGGTACATGTTAGAACCGCCTCGATGAGGCGGTTCTAACGAGTACCCACAATCTATGTTTTGGAGCAATAATAAGAAAAATGCATGCAAACCCCAGTTTTACTATATAAAAGTGGGGTTTAAGGGGGTATATATTACACGGACATGTTTTCCTGATGTCAGGAACCTCGACTTCTTCCAACAAAGCACTTCACTGTGGGGACAGTCATTTGGTAGAAACCTTCTTATTCATTTCTCCCGTAGTCTGTATGTTTTTTTTATAACACTGCCAGTTTCGCATGCACAATTTGTGGAATAACGAAAAGCAACCCTCCCATCATTTCCACAGCTATCCCTATCCTCTCCTGCGGCTGAGGAGGGTAAAAATGACTGGTGCATTTATTATTATTATTTTTTTTTTTTTTTTTTTTACTATTTACTGAGTGGATTAATTTCTGACCATTACCTAAGGAGCTGTGGAAATGCGATTTCTATCTACATGTACATGTACATGTATCTACTGTATTGATACTGCGTCACCATCATTACTAGGCTCAGACCTTCAGCTGTTATTTACAATCTCCATGCATGTTTACACAAAAGCATTCCGAATGTGTCATACAGCCTCAGTGCCAAGCGTGAACTAACCGGTCAAAATAGTTTTACTTCACACATCAAATTTTGAAGCCCGAAATTCACTGAGAAAAACTAAATCCCGCTCACCCTTACTTCGCATACTGTTCACAGAGATATTAAATTTTCTCTCCAGGTGATGTTCCATAAGAACAGTATCTGATTGCCTGCTTAAAATCCATAATTTCTGTGAGATTTACACATTCAGCTAGCTCGTTTGCTCTCATTTTTTACGCGACGCTAAGCCAATCAGAAAGAAGCTCTCCATGCTCACGTGACAAAGCGTGCAACGTGACGTCAAGGCACACACATGACGTCAACAAGGTCAAGTGCGGATGCACTGACCACGTGTCAACCATGTATAATCCTGTTTTATTCAGTCGGAAATTGTTTTGATCAAATAGAACCATCAAGGTCCGCAACGGAACGTAGTGGAGTGAGGTTCCGCAACTACATCATTACTTCAAGTATTATGCGCAGGGACTAACTCTTGCTCAAGCAGTCACGGCCACAACAAAAGCATCCCGGCTGAGGATTGAACCCATGACCTCTGGGACTGGAGTCAACCACTCTACCCCTGCGCCAGTCCACTCTGCTTATCGGAGTCAACCACTCTACCCCTGTGCCAGTCCGCTCCACTGCACTTTGGATTTTTGTCTGTTCTCTATCAGAACATCGGGCAAGCTTTTCACTATTCATGCAGTCTGTTCATGCCTTGTGTGCATGCCGAAACTTACCTAAAGCCCCAAATAAAGGGTGTTGACACTGGGTTTCCTGCATCAGAATATGTTGACATTGACAACAGACACGAAATCTCATGACATTTATGATATAAATCAGTTACACTTATTTAGGAACTAGCGTCACAGTCTTCACTTTTTCTTTAGCATTCTTTTTATCATAAAGCATCCTAGATCGAAGAAAAAATCTTATCCCGTTGTCTTTGAAGAAAAACAATGGGGAAACTCAACCGGAAAATGTCAGAACATGAATGGGACCGAATGATCCAAAAACCGCCCGCAACATTTGCGCGCGTAAAATTGAAAGAATCGAACAGAATAGAAAGAGAATACATTTGTACCACCACAACTGACACAGTTCCGCCATTTTGCTCCGACAGGTGCTGTCTGCCGGGGCTGTCTGTAATTTTCATCATACCGATCTTAAAAGTTATTCAGAGAGCAGTAGATTATATATCTTTATTTTACACAGGAAGGATATGAGTAGAAATAAAGTAGAAAGGCTTCACAAACCTGCTTGGCGTCAGACTCTATGATGGCCCCGACATAAAGCTATTCATTTTAGTTGGTTGGGGCCGGAGCTTCTTGTCTGTTGCTTGGCCCACCGGGGTCCAACTGGTGTTTTTCTTTTGCTCCGGAGTTAGTAGGTTATTCGGCGCCCAGGGATCTCCATCGTCGGGCAGCTTACTCAGTCTGTGAGTCCTGGTTTTTGATTCATCAGGATGTTTATCATGATTTATTTGTTTGTTCTTGATGATTCATTGACTAGTTAGAGATTCACCACGAGGACCGAATAACTAACTAAATGTTATGAACCACTGCAGAAGCTGAGGGTGAGGTTATGGCCATGTAAAACCGGTTTAAGCCCGCCAGTAACTTTGTGTTACTGATCGTTCCAAGTCGATACTTCTGTGGTGGTTCTTTTTGTTTTATGTCTTGGTGTTTAAAAACCTTTTTGTGCTGTTGGCGCCTTATGTGTGTTTTCATAATTTTAGTTAAGTTAAGGTAACTGAGTGGCCACCTATTGGGAAAATAGCTGCTCATTCGGCTTACGATATGTTTCATGGTATAAGTACCTGATTGTTGGTTTGGTTTTTTCCCACCTCGGTTTTTGGAGTGGGAATCTTTTTCTGATTGCGCCTTTTCCTGATCTTTGCCTACTTGTACCTTTTCAACTCGTATATTAACCGCTTGCCCATAATGGCTGCTGCCGATGTCCTTTCTTTGTTGGTTGTTTTCTGGTTGGGATTTTCGAAAATGGTTGGAACGGCGTCCGGTTTTAGATACAATCGGAAATCTTCACTAAATCCAATTTGTTCAGCAAACACTCTCGAAATTTTGAACTGGCTCTCCTCAAAATGCTTGGCACACAGTTTTGAATATTTATTCGGCGCGAACTTCTTTGTAGCACTCTGACCACGATTGAGGCGATTAATCCAAACTTGTCTGCGAGAATTATCAGTTTCCTTCTTTGGAAAGCTATACATGCTAATCTTATGAGTTTTAGAATCTGTATCACACCCGTACGCGGCACACAACACCATGATTATAATTAATTTTCCAATAAATTTATTCACTAATTGTAACTTAACACATTTAAAAATACACGCTTAATGACTCTCGCAGGTTCTCGAAGACTTCCAGGTTCGACTGTGACGTCACAGAGCCGGTATAAGCGCCCTCTAGGTTATCGATTTTCAGGGGAGATAACCGCGGTAGCGTTTTTTGAAAAATAAGGAATTTCGATTTTAAAGCCTATTTAAAAGTCATAATTCGACAGAAAATAACAAAATACTTCACGGGATCTTAATAAGGACATTAAATACCACCAAATAAAAGCATTTAAACATAGAAATATAATAATTTACTCTAGTCCCTTTAACTAAAATATGATAACATACATAAGGCGCCAACAGCACAGAATTAAAAAAAACAAGACATAAAACAATAGGAACCACCACAGAAGTATCGCCTTGGAACGATCAGAAATATATAATTACTGGCGGGCTTAAATCGATTTTACAGGTACCTAACCTCACCCTCACCTTCTACAGTGATTTGCAACATTTAGTTAGTTGTTCGGTCCTCGTGGTGAATGTCTAGCTAGTCAATGAATCATCATGGACAAACAAATAAATCATGATAAACATCATGATGAATCAAACAAGGCATAAGGTCGACAGCAATCAGGACAACACTTGCCGGTTTGAAAAACAAGGCCTTGTAAGAATCCAAGGAAGCCGTTTGCTTACAAAAACGCTAAATGAACTTGGTTCACCTCACTACACTTAAAGGAACCCAGTTAATATTAATCGACTTATGTCCAACCTAATGTGCAAAGTAGTTTGAAGGTTTACCTCATGTCAAGGTTGCTTGGAAAGAACTATCAATCTTGCTTTTCATACGTGCCATTTAGATTTATTGGGCATGCTCGTTTGCCATTTCCTTCCAACCTGGGCCTGAGATTATAAAACGTTTTTTAACGCTTAACTCAACTGAGCATGAAAATTCATTACTTTATAAATATTGAACTAGGAAAAAATCATTAGAAATTTCATGTCTAGATCACAAAAGCTTGTAATTTATCCTGCTGATAAATGTTAAAATGCCAACATTTGTTGGCATTGTAACGTTTATGAGCAGGATAAATTTTAATCTCAGCTGAGCTGGGGAATAACGAAATTTTTATAACCTCGGGGCCTGGTGTCTTGATTGGGAATCTGAATTCAATTCGATCGATTCCTGCTCTCTTTGTTTGGATAACTGAGTGACCACCTTTAGAAAAATAGCGGCTCACTCAGATTACGACATGAATTAGTGCCCGACTGTCAGTTTGTTTTAATACCTCGTTGGTTTTAGGCTGGGACTTTGCTTCTTATTGCACTCGTTTTACCGTTTTATTTCTAAGTATTTGTCTCTTATTGTGCCGGCCTCTTAAACGTTTCCAGACATTGTTCGATATTTCAAAATCATTCAAATGTAAAACTGACGGAATTGTATTTTGATTGATGTACAATTCTTAGAAACCCATAATACAAGACATTGTCTGCATATTAGACATCAAAATAGAGACAATAACTTTAAATATTACAAACTGTTTATGTCGTAACGACATCACAATTTTAAAGTGCAAATGAGTAACTTTCTGTGCGTTCTAAGCAAAATGAATCATCTGCTACAGACTTTCAAACCCATGTTTTTTTTTTTTTTTTTTCAAAAGGAAGGTCATCAGGAACAATACCAAATACTGCAGTTACTGTTTCCGATAACCAGTCCGTGGCCATGCAGTATGTAATGGTGCATCTTCCATTTTGATGGATGGGTTGGTCACTGCTGTGTTATTGCCTATCTTCTGTCTTGTAAATTTTTTAGTACAAATTACGACTCTGTTTTCTGGGTAATTTTTATTGTTCTTGTTACATTGCTTACTTTTAAGTTTTTATGTTTTAATTTCCTGTCGTAACTTCATATAATATTTAGTAATATTCCATGGTTCGAAACAGGTAGTCCTATTTTCAAACGAAGAACACTAAACAAAGAAATTGCGAGAATTGTAAACCTGGTTGTTCAAATGCCCTATGGATAGAAGAACATCCTGACAACTTCAAAACCGTACAGAAATAAACACAAAAAAAAAACAACTTTGTTTCCGTAAAAGGGAAAACTATATGAAACATGCATGTGAGCAGATTCTGTTTTGCAAAATGCATGCACGGATTCTTTAAACGTTTGCCATTTGCGCCTCAATTAGTGCTGCCTAATAAGACACACACGTTAAATAAATTTAAAACTAACTTGGTCATTAAGCAGATATTTTAAGCAGTCGCAATACTGCAAATTGCATAAATGGAATTCGCAAATATTCTGCAAATGAGCGTTTCAACTGCCCCTTCTTATTATCTACTATCAAAGACACAAATGAGCTCAAAACGCATCAGGCAAACATGTCCGTGAAATATATACCCCCTAAAAACCCCACTTTATATGGAAAAAACTGGTGTTTGTAGGGATATAGCTTATCTTCTTATTTTTGACCCGAAACATACATTATGGGTACTCGTTAGGTACTCGTGAGGCGGTTCGACCCTTCCAATGTTGGTCTTCTGTTGTGGTTCTTATTGTTTTGTGTTTGGTGTTGAATTTTGATGATGTTTACACCTTCTATGTACATTTCATGTTTAAGTTAAGTCGGGTAATTGAGTGGCCACCTATTGGGAAATAGCTGCTCAGTCTGCTAACGATTTATTCTCTTAGTATTAGTACCTGAATGTCAATTTAGTATTTTACCACCTCGGTATTTAGAGTGGGACTTTCGTTCTGATTGTGTAATTTCCTGATCATTGCTTATTTAAAACCTTTGAACGAAAAGGGTATTAGAAGAAATTACAGTTTTTCGCCATCTTCTGACTATTGCTTACTTTTACCATTGAACAAACAGGGTGTCAGGTGAAACTACTGTATCTGCATTGCATTATTGATCCTACTCTCTATGGACGAAGCCTTTCTAGGCTCAATTTTCGACACTGTAATTATCGCCTTTCTTTCAAATGCGTAAACTAACATTGGGAATTCTTGTCTGACAAATGAAAAGCGACAACGCATAAAACTAATATGTCATTTGCACTTAATATGTAGTTTGTTATGTAGAAGCAGCTAATAAAAAGTTTAAAATTCGGAAAATGCAAAATCAGATTTTTTTATGTTTTGTCTCATATTCTAAAGTCCTTTGTGAATCTGAACAAATTTGGCTTAAGAAGTCTTTATGACGCCTATTCAAACCATCATTGCCAAAATGTTGGGCTCGTTTTCGCCTCCATTGGAAATGGGTCATTGACGAAGGTTTATTACCCGCACTTAACACGACCACGAATTTAAGGTGGGAAGCGTTTAAAATAAATCTAAATTAAAACTGATACTGGCCTATATATTTTATCCCCAGTGATTTTATAATACCGAACGCTCCAATGCGATACTTCTGATGTGGTTCCCTTTGTTTTATGTTTTGGTGTCGATTTTTGTGCTGTTTGAACCTTATGTACGTTTTCATATTTTTACGTATTTAAGTTCGAGTAACTAAGTGGCCACCTATTAGGAAATAGCACCTTACTCGGCTTACGATATATTTCTAAGTATAAGTACCTAATTGAAGGGGTAAGTGCGAGAACATGTCTAAAGTAGTAAGAATAGAGGGACCAGGAATCGATGCAATTAAATTTAAAGTCCCACATAGACAGCGGGTGGGAAAGACAATGAATAAAACACATCAAAACATTTATCGACAACACACTCGAAAAACAGAATGACTAACTCTTTCCCAACAAGGTAGTCCATTTTCGCGTGTTTCAAGAAAAACGTAAAAATCATAAAATTTTGACAAAGGTTTGACAACCATGTGAAAATAGTACCAAATTATTGGTCGAATCAAAACTCTCATGAAATTTTGTTGAAAGATACGAGAGAAAATAAAGCAATTCGAATAATTTTCAAAGAATGTTTGCAAGAATGAGTGTAAGTCCTAACCCCCATTTTTCCTATACCAGTTTTGGCTGGAAATTTGTACAAATACATCATTTTACATTGATAAAATTGCTCATTTGCCTAATATGGGTATTCTGAGCTTCTAAAATCATATGGAGTAAATTACTTTCTTGCCAGCAGAATGTAACATTTTTCTGGACTAAGGTACGTTCTTGCATTAAACACTGTTCCTGCACCGAAAATGGACTTAGCACCCTATGAAAAGTTTTAAAATACAAATTCCATACGAACAAAACGTAAAAGGTATCACAAACTATATATATATATATTTATGTAGTTTTTTGTTTGTAGCACGCAGTGACAAGAAAACTCAATTTTTGACGAAAATGGACTGAAGTTCTTACACTTCAATTGTCAATTTAGTTCGTCCAACCTTGGTTTTTGGTGTGGGAGTTTCTTTCTGATTGCGCCTTTTCCTGATCATTGCCTACTTGTACCTTTTTCTAAAAAGTTACAAGTAGGCAAAGATCAGGAAAAGGCGCAATCAAAAAAGATTCCCACTCCAAAAACCGAGATGGGAAAAATCTAAATTAACAATCAGGTACTTATACCATGAAAACATATCGTAAGCCGAATGGGTAGCTATTTTCTAAATAGGTTGCCATTCAGTTACCTCAACATAATTTAAGCACAGATAATGACCTTCCCAAGGAAACTAATCTATTTCGTATCACGGTGTCATGTGAATTTGTTATTATATTCATTACTGTATTTGATGTAAGATTTTCTGGAATCATTTTGAAGAAAATTAGAAAGTGATATTTTAACATCCGTTATTTGAGCGATGACAATGCTTTGCTAGGTTGTATTTATTTTAAATAGGGGATTACATGTACCTTCTTTTTATTCGGAAAAGTACATGTGTAGGTCGCATCGAGGTCATGCACGACGAAAATGAAATATTGATAAGTGAGAAATCGATAGCCAAAAACTTTTCAAATCAAAATCTTGTCAAAATTTGTGTGTTCTTTGTATATTTGATGTTTTTCATATTCCGCATCCCATTTTGTGTCGTGTGAATTTGTTATTATATTCATTACTGTCTTTGATGTAAGGTTTTCTGGAATCATTTTGTAGAAAATTAGAAAGTGATATTTTAACATCCGTAATTTGAGCGACGACAATGCTGTGTTAAGTTGTTATTACTTTAAATAGGAGATTAGCGATGCCTGTTTATTTGAAGAAGCAGGTCGTATCGAGGTCATGCTTGACAAACTTGAAATATTAAAGAAAGGGAACTCAATAGACAATAACTAATCCAATCAAAACTTCTCAAAAATTGTATGTTCTATTTTTTTCATATTCTGCATCCCGTTTCGGGACCACATAATATACTGTTTGTGCAAATTCCTAGTCTAGTGCATGTGTGCTATCTGAATCCTTCTGCGGTACCCATGTACATTTAATTTTCTAGCTACATGCAAAATACTTCAACAAGTTCATGCTAAGTGAGTGACTGGGTAAGTTGGTAAGTGATTAATGGGTGTTTCCTTGTCAATGACATGGTGTGATTTGTTTTGTCTTGCATAAAATCATTCCATTATGTTTAGAAACCGATACGTCTATTGCAGTTTAGTCACTGTCCCTCTTCTTACATTTGCAAATGGAAATAATGAGTAAATCGCGTTTATGTATCCCGTATTAGCCTTTGTAGGACTAACATCTGTTTACGTAAGACAATGTGCCAAAGAACGATGTATCTAGAGTCGGATATCATTTTTGCATAACAAGGATTTTTTTTAATCCAGTTTTACGCCCCTTTCAAGATTATTTCAGCTCATATGAGACGGGCCAATCAGTAGGTGGGGCGAAAACGGGAGAACCCCGAGAAAAAATCCACCTGGCACACCCGCAAGCAGAACTTGGCTTGTCTCACATGTGGCCAGAGCTACAAAAAAGTTCTAGGAAAGGTCACAATAACCCGAAAGAAGGAATTACTAATTACTAATGACTCAAACTATCCATTAGGCTGTGGCCCATACTAGGCCAACACCATACATTATAATGTACCCGTTGGAATAAGCAAAATTGTATTTTTAAGTATACTAGACAATTTCACGAAAAGGTGAAAGTTAACAATGATCAGGAAATGGTGCAATCGTATTACTGGTACCCATGTTCAACATTATCTTTCCATAATTTATATGAGCGATGATTAAAATTAATGTTTAATGTTTTACCATAATAACATAAAATCTCAGAAATTAACTAGACATGTTAACTATAATTGACACAGAAGTGCAAGCCCCTAGTAATGGCGTCTTAATTACTGCAACTGTGCGTGATAACTAAATAACACATGCATGTTAGCTTTAATGTCAATTTTCTTTTAAATGAATGACTTTCACTTTCAGTTTCCCGTAAAACTTGCAAGACAGACAAACTGTCTTACGTAGAGAAACATCCGTAAGGTTGTAAATTCTTTTAACCATATATACATAAGTCATTAAGTACATTTAATAGAATCACCGCGGTCTTTTACAATCAAAAAGATAAAAGTAGGCAATCAAGAGGAACTGCCGCAATCACAAAGATATTCCCACTCCAAAAACTTAGTAGGGAAAAATAATCTAATACTCAGCTATGTATACTAAGAGAACATATCGTAAGCCTAGGGAGCAGCTAGGGAGCAGCTATTTCCCAATAGGCGGCCTCTCAGTTACCAGAACTTTACTATATATATATGAAAAAGTACATATGCACCAAAACATAAAACAATTAGAATCACAACAGACGTATCACCTTGGTCCTGGCCGTGATAAATAAATGCATTAGATATGATACTATGAACCAAAACAATAGTTTTGTAGTGTTTACTCATTGCTATCTATAGGGCACCAAAATGGGCTTTATAGATAAAAAAGATTTTAAGTGTGTTTCCTAGTGTCTGGTAATGGTGTCGAAATATTTTGCTCCAGAAAATGCTTATAATAAGCTGTAACTTATCCAAAAAAGTAATTTCATGCTTGATAATTTCAAAAGATCTCAAAGTTAACAATTAACGCATTTTAAACCTTTTTACCCAAGTTTATCTCTTACAGTGAGTGCCTTCTAAAAGTTTCCAGATATTGTTCAATATTTCAAAATCGTTCAGATATTAATCCGAGTGAATTATATTTTGACTGATATGCGGTTCTTAAAATACAATAATACAAGACATTGTCTGCATATTAGGATTCAAAATAGAGACAATAGCTTTGGATATTACACTGTGTTTATGGCGTAACGACATCGCAATTTTAAAGAACAAATGTTAAAATGTCTAATATGTCTAATAAGCGTCTACGCACTGTAAAAGTTTACATTCTTATCATCAGGAAAACATGTCCGTGTAATGAATACCCCATTATACCCCACTTTCATGCAGTAAAACTGGGGTATGCAGGGTTATACCTATTTTTCTTATTTTTGCTCCAAAACATAGATTGTGGGTTCTCGTTAGAACCGCCTCAGCGAGGCGGTTCTCACGTGTACCCACAATCTATGTTTTGAGCAAAAATAAGAAAAATATCAAATTGTTTCTGCTGAAAATTTTCAATTTTTAACACTAAAAAATTCTCTGTTTATTGCATGGGCAAGTTTTCATTATGTTAAGGAGCAGATTTTCAACACCAAAACATGTCAGCAAAAAGGCATTGTTAACAAGCTGGTCAAAAAGCCAAAACCAATTATCGTTTTCAAAAAAAAAAAAAAAATATATAAAAAAAAAAAAAATCCGGGACTTGGCAGCATGATGGGTGTTGCATCGACCATTATGATGAGGTTGTTAGTCGCAGCTGTGTTATTGCATACCTGGGCCCAGTTGTTCAAAACTAACGACATCGCTTAATAGTTAACGATTCGTTAAAATTTCAAATGGCAATATTACAAATACACTGTTATGTTTTGTTGATTTTTGCTAGGCAAAGTATTCTCAAAGTATTTCTCAAAGTATCTTTGCCTACTTGTACTTTTTTTTTTCACATTATATCAACAAAAATAACAGTGTATTTGCTAATGAAGTTGGCACTTACCAAACGAGTTGAGGCCTTATGCTAACGAAGTTTTGAACAACTGGCCTATGCTATCTTGTGATTGTTTAAGTACCATTCATCATGAAAACACGTCCGTGTAATGAATACCCCCTTAAACCCCACTTTTATATAGTAAAACTGGGGTATGCAGGGGTATACCTATTTTTCTTATTTTTGCTCCAAAACATAGATTGTGGGTACTCGTTAGAACCGCCTCGGCGAGGCGGTTCTAACGTGTACCCACAATCTATGTTTTGAGCAAAAATAAGAAAAATATCAAAATTTTTCCTATGAAAATAACCGATTTTTGACCTGAAAAAAATACAACTGTATATCATATGGGCATGTTTTCGTAATGTATGACTGTGTTTCCTGAGTACTTATAATATTGTTCCTGTGATATTTCTAACTTTTGTCTTAATTTCCTGTCACATGCATGACAATAATCTAACACGCGCCTGTATTATTTTGGTGTTGTGGCTTGCGTATAGTAATGAATATGAAACAATTGCTCGAATTTTATGATTATTTACATTATTGTTTCAATGACTTTTTATTTATTCGAGCATATTGTAAGATCACTTAAAGTACTTAGAGTACAGCTGTAGATTCATTTTACCCACGACCACTTTCCTTTTGAATAGATGACAGACTGCTCTAAGCGGGACTCTAAGCGGGCCAGAGTTCACTCCAGTAAGAAGGCATTCATTGAGGTTTGCGATCAACCATACCCGCCCATGAAATAGATTAAAAAGAGATACACAGGGGTTACATGTTCTCGAGAGCCTACTCTAGCCTCTTAGATACTATATAATATAATCATATTCCAGGGTTCGAATAAGGTAATTAGATTATCAAATATAAAACACTGAACAAGATATTGCGAGAATTGAAAACGTGATTATTCTTGCCCCATGGATATAATAGCATCCTGACAATTTCATAACCATATGAAGCGTCGTTTAGAATGCCTATAACTTGCGTATGCGACAACGTTTTAACATTCGCAGTCGACATAAACTGAGATCTGCTTATACCACCACTTAAAAACAGCATTTGAAAGCATTGGATGTGGACCGTGAATCCTTAGTTTAACCGCTTAATCATCAAGGGAAGTGCTTATACCACCACTTAAAACAACAATTGAAATGATCTACCCATAACCAGAAGAAAGCAAACCTTTGAAAAATAACTACGAAAGAGATTTCATGGATTCTCTTAACAATGATAATCAAGCTGATGTTATCGAGGCTTTTAATTCCACATCTAGGTACCTCGATGACCTTTTGAACATTGACAACCCTTATTTTGAAAATATGGTCAATCAAATTTATCCACCTCAACTTCAGTTGAACAAAGCTAATATCTCAGATACCGAAGCCCCCTTTTTAGAGCTACATCTTTCTGTTGTAAATGGATTTGTTTCTTCTAAAATTTATGATAAGCGCGATGACTTTGATTTTGATATAGTAAAGTTTCCTTTTTTTGGATGGTGACGTTCCTCGTCGTGCTGCTTATGGTGTATACATTTCGCAACTTATCATGTTACAGACTTCAACGCTCGAAATATATGTTTAACGGCAAAACTTCTCCAACAGGGCTATCGGTATCATAAACTTCGAAAAACCTTTTCTAAATTTTATCGTAGACACTATGCATTGATTTCCAAATATAATGTTGGGTTAAAGACCCTTTTAAGTGAGGGCCTTTCGGAACCTAAATTTTATGGTGACTTGGTTTACAAATTTAAGAAACTTAAAGGAATAAAATATTTTTTCTTTTCAGTTCAGAAAAATCATAATACGTTACAGATGTATAGGTTATAACTTGAATGTTATGCGACAGTCTGCATGCTTAGTTTTTAACCCAATCATGGTTGATAACTATGCTGCCTTCTTTAATTGCACGCCGATGGGTCGGGCGTCAGACTCTAGGATGGCCCCGACTTAAAGCTATTCATTTTAGTTGGTTGGGGCCGGAGCTTCTTGTCTGTTGCTTGGCCCACCGGGGTCCAACTGGTGTTTTTCTTTTGCTCCGGAGTTAGTAGGTTATTCGGCGCCCAGGGATCTCCATCGCCAGGCAGCTTACTCAATCTGTGAGTCCTGGTTTTTGATTCATCAGGATGTTTATCATGATTTATTTGTTTGTTCTTGATGATTCATTGACTAGTTAGAGATTCACCACGAGGACCGAAGAACTAACTAAATGTTATGAACCACTGCAGAAGCTGAGGGTGAGGTTAGGTACCTGTAAAAACTACAGGGGTTTAGGTCCGTCACAGTGCGAAATGATTCTTTATGATATCAGCTACTGATTCTTTATGATAGCGTCACAGATTCTTTATGATTATCTTAGCTCATCTATTGGTAGGTGATGAAAAACCGGTGTTTCTAAGGTTTTTGATGCCTGAAATGACCTTTTTGGCACACATACATAGTATATATGAGCTGGAAATTGTTCTCCATCAATTTTAGCAATGCTGGTATACAGGTTGAAAGTTAATGGGTGATTAAATCCTTAAAATGGTTAATTAAGCAAGGAAAATCGAAAATGAATACATAACACATCAATACATTTTATCAACAGTTTAGAAATTTAACTAATTATCTATGAACTAACACTTTTCAATGCATGTAAATCTTCAAAGCAATTGTTTTGCAGACTTTTGTGTTTTAAAGCATCAAAAGTATCATAAAGAATCTGTGACAAAATTTTGTCACGGATTCCGTATGATACAAAATGATGGGTAACGGATTCTTTATGATATGTTACAGATTCTTTATGACATTATAGCCTACAACCTACCACTCTTTTATTATCGAGATAAACTACCAATTATGAGGCCCTCCCAGGGTTTTGGGGGATTCAGGGAGAAGGGCTATCTATTTTCAGAGAATTTGGGAGAAGGGTCATTTATTTTAAGGGATTTGGGGAGAAAGCATAACGTTTTGGAGTTTTAGGGAGCAGGGGGGCTGAGGAAAACATCTTATGAGCTGGGGAGAAAGGTCATTTTTTCTTTCAGGGAGCAGGGAGCAAAGACCCCCCCCCCCTGGGGGGGGCAATAATTAATGTCTCTGATCTACAAAGCAGGTTTGTACTATGCAGTTCGGTAAACAAGTCATTATTTTATCAGGCAAACTGAGATTTGAGCATTTATTTTCAAATATTATGATATGGTTTGGTTAAGATATGACTAGACGTCACAGTAAGCAAGTTTTGAGTCATGTTGGGGCAAAGGGCCACCACTTCTTGTGTTTTAAACAACACTATAGATTCATGAACACAACTTGCATGGTAGAGTTATGTCTAGAACCAAGGGCCTCCCGCATCGGAGTCCTGTAGTCTACCCCTACGGCACTGCACTTCCTTTTTTAAATGGACAGAAGATTTATGTTTAAGAAAATATTTTGGGTCCAGGGGTTGTCTGCCCCTGCCCCGGGGCTATATACATGTATATGACCATAATATTGAAACATCTTCTTCTCTGAAACCGCTAGGCCAATCAAAGCCAAACTTTTTGTGGAGCATCCTTAGGAAGAGAGAATGAAAGTTTGTATAAATGGTCAAGGTCACATGACCAAGATGGCCGCCATGGCTATGAATAGCAAAAACGTTTAAAAATCTTCTTCTCCAGAACCAGAAGGCCTATGATTTTGAAACTTGGTAAGAAGCATCTGGGAATAGAGCTCTACAAAGTTTATATAAATCATGACCCTGGGATGACCTTGACCTATTTTACGGCAAGGTCAACTTAGGTCGCCCATGCATTTGAATGGGAAAAAAAAATAGAAAATGTCATGTAATGGCAGAAAACTTGCTAGGAATTAGCAAATGGACAGAAGATTTATGCTTGTGAAAATATTTTAGGCCCAGGGGTTGTCTGCCCCTGCCCCGGAGCTATATACATGAGATGTTCATAATATTCAAACAGCTTTTTATCAGAAACGGCTTAGCCAATCAAAGCCAAACTTTATGTGCAGAAAAGGAAATGAAAGTTTATATAAATGGTCAAGGTCACATGACCAAGATGGCCGCCATGGCTATAAATAGCAAAAGTTTAAAAATCGTCTTCTTCAGAACCAGAAAGCTTATGATTTTGAAACTTGGCATGAAGCATTAAGGAACAGAGGTCTACAAAATTTGTATAAATCATGACACTGGGATGACCTTGACCTATTTCACGGCAATGTCAACTTAGATCGCCCGTGCATTTGAATGGAGAAAATTGTTAAGATGTCATTTTGAAGGACAAAACTTGCAGTTAATTGGCAAATGGACTGAATTTTTATGATTTGAAAAATACATTGACTCCAGGAGTTATGCTGATCCTGCCCTATGGTTATATAAATGCATTGTACCATTCTGGTCTAACAAGTTTATTGGTACATGTATAAATCTCAGGTCTCAGGTGAGCGTTTACAGGACCATTGGTCCTCTGGTTTTAAATTAATTTTACATCCATTTCAGGATTATTTCAGCTCATATGAGACGGGCCAATCAGTAGGTGGGCGAAAATGGGATAACCCCCGAGAAAACACACCTGTCACACCTGCAAGCAGAACTTGCCTTGTCTCACAATTACCCAGTGCGGGATTTGAATCCACACCAAACACAGCACTGAGATGATTGAGTGATTATGAAATTAATATAATTTAGATATCTTATATACTAAATGAGATACTCTCCAAAGCATCAGTCATATATTACAGTATCTTCCATACACTTGAATGATATAAGGTATCAGCCAGGACGCTGCAAAAGGGAGCGTATAAATGAGAGATCTGCTATACTTAAATAAGATTTCTTCTTCACAAGATT
Source organism: Rugalucina vietnamica (assembly GCA_964017185.1). Lineage (NCBI taxonomy): Eukaryota > Metazoa > Mollusca > Bivalvia > Lucinida > Lucinidae > Rugalucina > Rugalucina vietnamica. The sequence continues at coordinate 56,666,950 of OZ024875.1, read as the reverse complement.
AATCAAGATATCTTCCTAACAAGATTAATCAAGGTATCTACTTTGGTTTATAAGACATCTTTATTGCTAAACTAGGTATCTTAATTAGCTATCTAAATATAAGATATCTAAATTGGTAAAACAAATATCTTATATACAGTGGTCAATAAGATATCTTTTATGGTAAAATAGATATTTTAATTAGAAAAACGATATATGAATTAATACAATATATCTTAATTAAAGCTATAAATTAGACATCTGTATTGACATAGTAGATATCTTATTTAAGTAAAAGAAAAAGGTTGTGATTGGGCAAAATAAATAAGATATATTATAAGAGCCGCGACGCGAGAAAACCGGTCTTCGGGGTTTCCGACAAGGTCTGACACAAACTGACCTGTACAGTCACAGAAGTGGGCTAGAAGCTTGAAATTTCGGATATAAGAAGAAGAGGAAATGTACTATCCGTGTAGCGAAAACAAAGGCGCTGATCAGCTTCGCGGTCACCGCGAAGCTGATCTGCGCCTTTGTTTTCGCATAGGCAAAAATCCGGTTTTCTCACGATGCGGCTCATAAACTAAAGGTGTCTTATTTGTTTAGCTCAATAAGATAGCTAATAAAGGATATAAGATAACTTTTCTTTTGTAAATAAGATATCTTATTTGTCTAAAACCATATCTACTTAAGCATATTAGATATCTTATGTAATAAAGATATCTTATATACTCAAGAAGATATCTTATTTGACAAATATAAAAAGCTTATATGTTAACATAGATATCTATACAACTATTTTAGATATCTCAAATGCTGATTAAGATGTCATATTCTCAAATGCTGATTAAGATGTCATATTTAGAAAAAAATCTAATATCTTATATCATAATTGCTATATCAGATATCTTTATGACAAATTATGATTTAATATATGTCATATACTTTTTACAAATAAGATATCTAATATAATTTTTAATATATCTTATTTGTCAATTTAGATATCTATTTTTACAAATAATATATCTTATTAAGCCTGAATGATATCTAAATATACTATATAAGACATCTAAATTAACACTGTGAATATCTAATATTTACATTTTGTATATCTAATATAATTAAATGGATCGTATTTGCTATATAAGATATCTTCTTTATAATAGATATCTAATAAATTAAAGTTAATATCATATTTATTAAACAAGATATCTAATATCGTATAACAGATGTCTGCTTTCTTGAATAAACAGTAAATTGGCTTGCCATAGAAATGAGATCCTGAAACAGCATTGAAAGGAATGTGGATCTGTTTCAAATAATCAATACTCATAAGTGGCCTTGAATATTTGTATTTTCTGAATTCCAGTCTGGCAGTAAATGTTACCTCTCTGAAGTGGCACCGAAAAGGAAAAAAGTATGCAATGATGATGATTAGAGGAAATGGTGCAATCAGAAATTCCCACTCCGAAAACCAATGTGAAAAAAACTATACTTGGTATACTTAGGGAACATTTTGTAATCTGAGTGAGTAGCTTTTTCCCACTAGGCAGTCACTCAGTTACCCAAACATGAAAACATACATAACGTGACATAGCGAAGCGGTAAGGTGGTAAGAAATGGGATCAATGACCATCCTTGTGAGACCCAAAACAGAAAAAAATGTAAAATTGTACACACATGAATACATGAAGATTGTCGGTCTCACTGATTGAAAAAAATGAAAACAAACAAAAAGTTAATAAATAAATAATAGTGTTTTGTGATATACACAAATATACAACAAAGTTCTACATTAATCACAATTATTAATTGGTTTGTGATAAATCTGATCAAATTTTACACTGCACATCATATTTCTTGCAGTGTAGAGTTGATAAAAATACAGTTCATTGGTGGACCATGAGTCCAGATCTGCATTTCAAGTTGTAGAACATCATAAACTTGCTTTAAATCATAAAGAATCTGTAACATGTATCATAAAGAATCAGTTGCATATATCATAAAGAATCCGTTACCCACATTTTGTTATCATAAAGAATCTGTAACGTATCATCAAGAATCCGTAGCATGCAAAAAAATGAAAAAGGGTTATTACGCAGGGTAATGTAGAATTTGAAGGTCCAAATATCAATTTTATTAACTGTTTCAATGTTTCCAAACATGTTTGCTTAGGAATTCACACAATTATACCGAATTGCCATGTTTTTCATATTTGCTCAATTTATCTAATTGGTTTTATTTTGAAACCCTAACATGTAGAATATATACATAGATTATCATGAACCATGCTTCTAATATGTGTCCTGACAAAATTTAGATCTACAACTATCTAAAATTACCATTTTTTTTTTGCTGTTTGCAATTGGGAGTATCAATCCTTGTTTCTACTTAAGTTAAAGTAACTGAGTGGCCACCTATTGGGAAAATAGCTGCTCATTCGGCTTACGATATGTTTCATGGTATAAGTACCTGATTGTTAGTTTGGTGTTTTCCCACCTCGGTTTTTTGGAGTGGGAATCTTTTTCTGATTGCGCCTTTTCCTGATCTTTGCCTACTTGTACATTTTTCCTCAAAGAAAACTATTAATCTATTTCGTATCATTTTGTGCCGTGAGAATTATAATCATTTCTGTCTTTGATGTAAGATTTTCTGGAATGGAATTATTTTGTTGATGATGAGAAAGTGATATTTTAACATCCATAATTTTGGCGCTGACAATGCTATGTTGGGTTGTAATAATTTTAATGGGAGATTAAAGATCATATCTTCTTATTTGGAGAGAAGCAGGCCATAACGAGGTCATGCATTTACATACTAGAAAGAATGTTATATACTCCAAGACAAAAATATTCGCTTTTTTATTATCCATCTTTTTTTTTTCATTATCATAATATCGACTTTAAATTTTGCACAACATGTTTAAATTTATTAATACGTCAAATTTTCAAAAAAAGGTACAAGTAGGCAAAGATCAGGAAAAGGCGCAATCAGAGAAACCAAAACCGAGGTGGGCAAAAAGTTAATTAACAAATAGGTACTTATACCACGCAAACATATCGTAAGCCGAATGAGCAACTATTTCCCAATAGGTGGCCACTACGTTACCTAAACTTAACTAAAATATGATAACATACATAAGGCGCCAACAGCACAAAAAAAATAAACACCAAGATATAAAACAATAAGGACCACCACAGAAGTATCGCCTTGGAACGATCAGTAATATAAAATTACTGACGGGCTTAAATCGATTTTACAGGTACCTAACCTCACCCTCACCTTCTGCAGTGATTTACAACATTTAGTTAGTTGTTCTCTCGTAGTGAATGTCTAGCTAGTCAATGAATCATCATGGACAAACAAATAAATCATAATTATAAACACCATGATGAATCAAACAAGGCATAAGGTCGACAGCAATCAGGACAGCACCGGTTTGAAAAACAAGGTCTTGTTAGAATCCAAGGAAGCCGTTTGCTTACGAAAACTCTAAATGGACTTGAACAAAAAGGTACAAGTAGGCAAAGATCAGGAAAAGGCGCAATCAGAAAAAGATTCCCACTCCAAAAACCGAGGTGGGGAAAAAACCAAACTAACAATCAGGCACTTATACAATGAAACATATCGTAAGCAAATCAAACGGCCCCAAGTTCACCTCACTGCTCTTAAAGGAATCCAGTCAATATTTATCGAATTTTACCTCATTTCATGGTTTCTACCTTGCATGGAAAGAACTAGCCATCTTCACGTGTTGTTTAAATTTATTGGGAATATTCTGTTGCCAGTTCCGTCTGGCCTGGGCCCGATGTAATAAAACTTTTTTCATACTCAACTCAGCTTAGCATGAAAATTAATTTCTCCATAAATATTGAACTAGGAAAAATCATTGGAAATTCCATGTCTAGATTACAGGATAAATTTTAATCTCAGCTGAGCTGGGCATGACGAATGTTAAATGTCGGGGCCTGGTGTCTTGATTGGGAATCTGAATTCAATTCGATCGATTCCTGCTGTCTCTGTTAGGATAACTGTGTGGCCACCTTTAGGAAAATAGCGGCTCACTCAAATTACGACATGAATCAGTGCCTGGCTGTCAGTTTGTTTGACTAGGTTGGTTTTAGGTTGGGATTTTGCTTCTAATTGCACTCGTTGACTCTTGAGTTTTACCGTTTTATTTTTAAGTATTTGTCTCTTATTGAGTGGGCCTCGTAAACGTTTGTAGACATTGTTCGATATTTCGAAATCATTCAAATGTAAAACAGACGGCATTGTATTTTATTTGATGAATGATTCTAAGAAACCCATAATACAAGACATTGTCTGCATATAAGACATCAAAATAGAGACAATAACTTTCAATATTACAAATGGTTTAGGTCATAACGACTTCGCAATTTTTAAGTGCAAATGAGTAGCTTTCTGTACGTTCTAAGCAAAATGCATCATCTGTAAACAGTCTTTTAAACCAAAAACTTTTTCAAAAGAATTGACATCAGGAACAACACCAAATTCTACAACTACTGTTTCAGATAACCCCGTGGCTATAATGTATGTAGTACAGGGTGATCTAGAATATCTGATACTATTTCAACCTTTAATACTTTTGTTTCGGCAGCACATACATTATTCAATTGTTCCAAATTAATATACAATGATTCAAGTTGGTAAACAATGTTAGATACATAAACCATAAACATGTTAAACAGAATTGGTCAAACATTTTCACAGCATTTGCGTTAAGACGTTGTTTGACGTTGGATTAAAGCAGTGTCAAGCCTACGTTGATAGTTTGCAATTTCTTGAGAGGACTATTCACCTAAACAAAATACGTTTTGAAAGCTGAAACACTCTATCATTGGAGGGTTTGAAAATTGACGGCACAAATTTGTGCATCAGTGGTATCAAACATTCGCATGAGGATTATACTTGACATCGTAATAACATATATTTGACGTAAAATAATGCATGATGCAAACACTATCAAAATGTTTGACCTCTATTATTCAAAATGTTGTTATCTAAAGTACTTAACATTATATCAAAATTTGTATTAATCATAGAGCATTTTGATTTATGTTCTGTAATATAGTATGTGTTTGCGGAACAAAATTATTTAAGCTTAGAATGGTATCATATATTCTGGATCACCCGGTATGTTGCATCTTTCATTTTGAAGGATGGAGTGGTCACAGCTGTGTTCTGGCCTACCTTTTGTCTTGTAAATGTTTTAATACCTATAACGACTCTGTCTTCTGGGTAATTATTATTGTTCTTGTTGCCTTTCTTACTTTTAAGTTTTTTATATTTTAATTTCCTGTCGTAATATTTCATATAATATTCAGTAATATTCCATGGTTCAAGAAAGGTAGCCCGATTGGCAAATGAAGAACTCTGAACATAGGAATTGCGAGAATTTGTTAATCTGATTGTTCAAATGCCCTATGGATATGAGAGCATCCTGACAACTTCATAATGGTCCATATAGAAATAAAAAAATCTCAGTTTCTGTGAAAGAGGCAACTATATGAAACATGCATTTGAGCAGGTTCTGTTTTGCATGCACGGATTCTTAAAACGTTTGCCATTTACGCCTCAATTAGTGCTGCTTAATAAGACGCACACGTTAAATATCAAATTTAAAACTAACTTGGTCATTAAGCAGACATTTTAAGCAGCCGTTATACTGCAAATTGCATGTACGGAACTCGCAAATACTGCACTTAACTACATAATTCATAACCAGTTCAGCTTAAAATAAGACTTACATCGTCATTCTGCAAATGAGTGTTTCAAACGTTCAACTGCTCCTTATTAGCTACTATCAATGTCGCAAATGTGCTCAAAACGCATCAGGAAAGCATTTCCGTGAAATATATACCCCCTTAAGCCCCACTTTTATATGGAAAAATTGGGGTTTGTATGAGTTAACCTTATTTTCTTATTTTTGATCCAAAACAACATACAATGTATGTTTTGGACGAATACATTTTTTTTTTTTTTTTTTTTTTTTTTTTTTTTTTTTTTTTGCTTCCGAAAAAAAGTCTCTTGCATGGGTAGTTTTCGTTATAGTATGATTGATTGCAAATATCGCAAATAGACTGTTTTGGATTTATACCATGTGCAGCCAATATAATTATAGGGAAAATATTTAGTTTGATTTATTCACAATGTTACATCAGACAATTTAGTATTAGCTAGTGCATTTGGATGTTACAGTAGCACTTGGACCTTATCAGCAATCGAATTGCATGTTTTACTCAAGTCATCATTCAATGGGTTAAAAACAGTACAGTTCCAAAAGACATTACACCCTCAATCAAAGTAAGAATAGAGGGAACCAGGAATCGATGCAATTAAATTTAAAGTCCCTACATAGACAGTGGGTGGGAAAGAAAATTAATAAAGCACAACAAAACATTTTCCGACAGCACGACAATACACTCAAAGAGCAGAATGACTAGCTCTTTCCCAACAAGGTAGCCATCCGGCTAAGTTTCAACAGGAACGCAAAGGAAAGAGCACGACAGAGAGGTAGGCACAATAAACAGTAGTATAATGAAGATAAACCACTTTTCCTGGGACAGCGATTATCGTTTTAACTGGGGACAAGCATGATAAAGACAAAACACTCTATCTGGGACACAACTTAACGTGTTTAGTGGGCACAACGCCAAAAACCACTTCATCATAGTCATAAAGAAAGAAAATTAAATAAAAACAAAAATAGTGTTCAACTGGCGAACACGTGTAACAAAAACTTAAAAAAAAAATAAGTTAAAATCCCAACCAAATACACCGGAAATACAGCGATTATCATTATCATTAATAAAAACCATTTTTACTGGGACAGCGAAATTACCATATCTATCAGTATAGCGAAAATGTATTAGCGATTATTAAAAACGGATAAGAATAAAAAATAAACCAAGATCTCAACTGGCCGCTAAACTTGGAAAAAAATGGTTATCTTAATTTCTGTGTGCAAACTAATCACTGATCCCCATACACAAGCTCCACACCTAACTTCAGTTATGAAATCAATGTCTTGTAATTATACGATTACACGATTTGCAAATGTAGGCGAAAAGTATTTTTATTTTCAGCCATGATTTGTGCATTTTTTGTGAGTTGAGTTTTAAATGGTTATAAAAGCTATTCGATTGTTAAAATAACTGTAATTAATATTCCGGAAAGGGATTGTGTTCAAGAAATCAACTGGAAATTTTGTGGTTGTGACTTTGGTATAGGGTGTAACTACTTATGGCGGGTTACTGTATTGTAATCAGTGACCTGTAAAATTTCAAATCATCATTACACTTTCAGCACCCTGTGATTATACAGCAAAATGTGTCATCTAAATTTACTTGATCTTCAATTGACGAGCATCATAAATTGTATGTATATATGAAGCCTTGTTTTTTGATTCCTCATGGTTTTATCTGTCTGTGATAATTCAATTCAAAACGAGGACCAAACAATTTACTAATCGATGTGAACCACCCCAAAAGCTGAGGGTTAGGGTGAGGTAAGGCCGGTTTAAGCCATCTGCCCCTAGCAATAATATTTTACTGACCGTTACAAGGCTGGTCTTCTGTTGTGTTTCTACTTGTTTTGTGTTTGGTGTTGAATTTTTGTGATGTTTACACCTTCTATTTACATTTCATATTTTTAGTTAAATCGGGTAACTGAGTGGCCACCTATTGGGAAATAGCTGCTCACTCGGCTAACGATTCGTTCTCTTTATATTAGTACCTGAATGTCAATTTAGTATGACCCCATCTCGGTATTTAGTGTGGGACTTTCGCTCTGATTGCGTCATTTCCTGATCATTGCTTAATTTAACCTTTGAACAAAGATGGCATTTGAAGAAATTACCGTATTACGCCATCTTCTGACTATTGCTTACTTTTACGTCTGAACAAACAGGGATTCAGGTGAAACTACTGTATCTGCATTGCATTATTGATTCTACTCTCTATGGATGAAACCTTTCTAGGCCCAGTTTTCGACACTGTAATTATCGCCTTTCTTTCAAATGCGTAAATAAACATTGGAATTTCTTGTCTGACAAATGAAAAGCGACAACGCATAAAACTAATATGTCATTCGCGCTTAATATGTAGTTTGTTATGTAGAAGCAGATAATAAAAATTTTAAAATTCGGAGAATAGACAATCAGGGTTTTTTTATCTTTTGTCTCATATTGTAAAGTTCTTTGCTAATCTGAATATATTTGGCAAAAGAAATCTTTATGATGTCTATTCAAATCATGACTGCCATAATTTTGGGCTGTTTTTCGCCTTTAAGTGAGGGTCTTTCGGAACCAGAATTTTATGGTGACTTGGTTTTGCAAATTTAAGAAACTTATAGGAAGTAATGATTTTTCTTTTCAGTTTAGAAAAATTATAACACGTTACAGACGTACAGGTTATAACTCGAATGTTATGCGACAGTCTGCATGCTTAGTTTTTAACCCAATCACGGTTGATAACTATGCTGCCTTCTTTAATTGCACGCCGGTGGGTCGGGCGTCAGACTCTATGATGGCCCCGACTTAAAGCTATTCATTTTAGTTGGTTGGGGCCGGAGCTTCTTGTCTGTTGCTTGGCCCACCGGGGTCCAACTGATGTTTTTCTTTAGCTCCGGAGGTAGTAAGTTATTTGGCGCCCAGGGATCTCCATCGTCGGGCAGCTTACTGAATCTGTGAGTCCTGGTTTTTGATTCATCAGGATGTTTATCATGATTTATTTGTTTGTTCTTGATGATTCATTTACTAGTTAGAGATTCACCACGAGGACCGAAGAACTAACTAAATGTTATGAACCACTGCAGAAGCTGAGGGTGAGGTTACGGCCGTATAAAATTGATTTAAAACCGCCAGTAACTTTGTGTTACTGATCGTTCCAAGTCGATACTTCTGTGGTGGTTCTTTTTGTTTTATGTCTTGGTGTTTAAAATATTTTTGTGCTGTTGGCGCCTTATGTATATTTGCATATTTTTAGTTAAGTTAAGGTAACTGAGTGGCCACCTATTGGGAAAATAGCTGCTCATTCGGCTTACGAAATGTTTTCATGGTATAAGTACCTGATTGTTAGTTTGTTTTTTTCCCACCTTGTTTTTTAGGAGTGGGAGTCTTTTTCTGATTGCGCCTTTTCCTGATCTTTGCCTACTTGTACTTTTTTATTTGGAAATGGGTCACTGACGAAGGTTTATTATCCCACTTAACACGACCATGGAGATGGTATATTCATAAATTAAAGATTGGAAACTTTTGAAATAAATCTAAAATTAGAACTGATACTGGCCTATAATGGCCTATCTAACCACCGATAATGACCTTCCCAAGGAAACTACATGTAATCTATTCCGTATCATTTTGTGTCGTGCGATTTTGTTATTATTTTCATTACTGTATTTGATATAACGTTTTCTGAAATCATTTTGTAGATGATTAGAAAGTGATATTTTAACATCCGTAATTTGAGTGATGACAATGCTATGCTAGGTTGTAATTATTTAAATAGGAGATTAACTTCTGGTCGCATCGCGGACATGCATGACGAAATGCTGTGTTAGGGTGTAATTATTTTAAATCGCAGATTAAAGATATCCTCATTTGAAAAAAAAAAAAAAACCAGGGGTCATGCACATGCATGTAGTAAGAATGAAATATTAAAGGATAATAAAAGCAACGATCAGGAAATTGCGAGATGGTAAAAACCAAATTGACCATCGGGTACCAAATCAAAGAGAACATATTGTAAACCGAGTTACACGGTCGTAATCAAATCTGTGAAAACGGACTTGAGACGTGCAAAGAATATCCCTCGATCACATAACAGAGGAGCTGATAAAACAGAAACGTACACGTAGGCAATGATCAGGAAAAGGCGCAGTCAGAAACAAAATTCCAAATCCAGAAATCGAGGTGGGAAATAAATCGACAATGAGGTACTTATACTAAAATATATATCACAAGCCGGTGAGCAGCTATTTCCCAATAGGCGGCCACTCAGTAACACGACCTTAACTAAACCTATGTTAACTTACATAAGGTTAAAACAGCACAAAATTCGACTCCAAAACATAAAACCAATAGAACCATAACAGAAGTATCACCTTGTCACGATTAAATATATAAAATAAGTGTGTGTGTGTGGGGGGGGGGGGGGGGGGGCTCAGGCCGGTTTTGTGAACCTCTAATGTATCACAGAAGAGTGTCGCTTGGATCGGTAAAGATTTAACTGGAGTATCCAAATTCATAATGAGCAAACCAGAAACAGGAAAGTCACGCATAGCCCAGTCAGCCCCAGGTTTACTTCATCTAAGGGAGCAAAATTGGTCCTAATAATTCAGCAACAACCATTCTGTTACTGGCGTAACTATTGTGACCTACCGATACATCCGTTATTCATATACATCTTTCCTCTATAAAATGCTTGGCATACTAGACACACTGGCGTGTTAGCAAGGTCTATAGTTTGTGTCGCTGAAGGTGTTTCATTGCTTGAATAGTCTAGTGCGATTTTATTCTCTACTCATATTAACAGTGAAATTGGAGCACACATTTTGAAACACTAATCACTCATTTCAATGATTATTTTGTGACACGGTTCGTACTGCTGAGTCGTTTTACTTTAAGGTGGTTAAGTTTCAGTTCGTTGTTTCAAGTTTGATGACACATTCGTTTAGTGTATTACTCGGGTGTCGAGTTCAGTCATGTTATTAACGGTTTTATCTAAATGTTATGAACCACTGCAAAAGCTGAGGGTGAGGTTAGGATCCTGTAAAACCGGTTTAAGCCCGCCAGTAATTTTATATTACTGATCGTTCCAAGGCGATACTTCTGTGGTGGTTCTTATTGTTTTATGTCTTGCTGTTTAAAATTTTTGTGCTGTTGTCGCCTTATGTTATTATATTCTTAGTTAAGTTTAGGTAACTGAGTGGCCACCTATTGGGAAAATAGCTACTCATTCGGCTTACGAAATGTTTTCATGGTATTAGTACCTTATTGTTTGTTTGTTTTTGCCCGCCTCGGTTTTTGGAGTAGACATCTTTTTCTGATTGCGCCTTTTCCTGATCGTTGCCTACTTGTACCTTTTTAAAATCACAGACATTTTGGACTGTGTGGTACTTGTTATAAACTTTCTGTTTCTCCGAACCGCTGTCTTTGTTTATTGGATTGTACAATGTCTCTATACTCTCGACACAAGCATGTAAAGCTGCCGTCAATGTTCCTGGACTGTACAGGAAAGCGAATTGTTGGATCACGAAAATGTTTTTGTAATTAAAATCATCAAATTAAATAATTTTACGAATTCATTTGGTGTACCCAAACTAGCCCCTCCCTATGGTTATCTCGATGTGAAAATACCTGGCAGTTTGAAAACTTATCTGATTTCATGGTTGGCTCAGACAGAGATTACGATCTTGCCTTTTTTTTATATGTGTTTTTTGGGTTAATATGTTGCCTGGTATTGTCATTTTTCCTGCCTGGTGTCTGGGTTGGATTCTGAGTTAATTTGTATCACATTTTCCTAATGTTTCTGGCCAAAAATATTAGGAAAATGCGAAATGTAAACAATTAGACCAAAGACTATGCCAAATCCAATACTAACTTTTTTTAAATAAATTCTGTGCTATGCAGCAACAGGGATGTTGTATCAGCAATAATGATAAGTGTATCACTGGTCGCTGTGTCACCGACTACATCGTGTCTTGTGCATGGTTTAGTACCAATTACGACACTGTCTTCTTGGTAACTATTATTTTTCCTGATATATTTCTTCCTCTTTATGTTTTAATTTCCTGCTACATGTACGAGCAACAATCGACAAGATGCGACGTTATTGACCGCTAGGATGTTTGCCTATGTCCCATAAATAGAACGCTAGGCTATGAGTTAACAAAAAATCTCAACATGAGCATATTCCATACCGTCTTTTTCTGAAGCGATATGCCTCTAGAAGTGTGTGTCCCGTAAATGTTTCAGACTTTTTTCGATATTCCAAAATCATTCAAATGTAAAACTGACTGAATTGTATTTTGATTGATGTACGGTTCTCAGAATTCCATAATACAAGACATTGCCTGCATATTGGACATTACATCTGAGACAATAACGTTGAGTGTTGCACTGTGTTTATGGTATAACGACATCGCAAATTTAAAGTATAGACCTGCCAAGTGGTCTAGTTTGCGTTATAAGCACTGTTCAATATATCAAAATTCTTACTTAAAGGCTAGCATATATGTAAATCCAAAACAAGCCAATGAAACGGAAAACGTAAATAATCGGACCTAGAACTATGCCAAAGTCAACACCAACCACTCGATAAATGCAAGACGAGGCAGCATATGGGATGCTGTATCTGCATTGATGAAGAATGTACGTTTATTTGTCGCAGTTGTGATATTGCCTACATCTTATCTAGTAAATGTTTTAGTCCCAATTACGACTCTTGGTAATTATTATTTCTTCTGATATATTTCTTATTTTTAATATTTTAATTTTCTGTGTAACGAACAGCCGAGCCGAGCCAAAGCAAACCCCGTCGGTGGAAAAGCATGCCCATCCACCAAGGGTGGTTCACTGCGCTATATACCCAACACTTACTAGATTCACAAAATTTCGAGTTTGAAATTTGCATATTTCAAGCACTCAATATGCCGCTAATACGTTGCATCAACGTATTTTTCCAAGGGAGGCTATCCCGTCAAATTACTTGGAAACACATGGGTAAGGCAACTTCGGTCTGGCAGCTGTCATTATCCCACCGCTGCCACCAAATGTAACGAACAGCCAAGACAAGCCACAGCAAACCCCATCGGTGGAAAAGCATGCTCATCCACCAAGGGTGGTTTACTGCGCTATATACTCAACGCTTACTCGATTCACAACGATCAATAATAATCGACAATATGTGCTGCCGTATCGTTGCTCGGGAATTCTTGATAAGAATATGAAGTGACTTGATTTTTAAACCTATACTGTATATTTACGTGCTTTGGCGTTAGTTTTCATCCGACACCATTTTCACCTTGACCAATGTCTGTTGGAAAAACAAATACGACAAGACTTTGGTTTTGTCAGATCCTGTATCATTTGTATTGTTTGTAATTGTTTCTTGTTTATTTTTTAATAATTAAAATAAAGTTTAAAAAGGTACAAATAGGCAAAGATCAGGAAAAGGGGCAATCAGCAAAAGATTCCCACTCCAAAAACCCAAGGTGGGAAAAAACCAAACTAACAATCAGGTACCTATACCATGAAAACATTTCGTAAGCCGAATGAGCAGCTATTTTCCCAATAGGTGGCCACTCAGTTACCTTAACTTAACTAAAAATATGAAAACATACATAAGGCGCCAACAGCACAAAAATATTAAACACCAAGACATAAAACAAAAAGAACCACCACAGAAGTATCGACTTGGAACGATCAGTAACAAAAAGTTACTGGCGGGCTTAAATCGATTTTACACGGCCGTAACCTCACCCTCAGCTTCTGCAGTGGTTCATAACATTTAGTTAGTTCTTCGGTCCTCGTGGTGAATCTCTAACTAGTCAATGAATCATCAAGAACAAACAAATAAATCATGATAAACATCCTGATGAATCAAAAACCAGGACTCACAGATTGAGTAAGCTGCCCGACGATGGAGATCCCTGGGCGCCGAATAACTTACTACCTCCGGAGCAAAAGAAAAACATCAGTTGGACCCCGGTGGGCCAAGCAACAGACAAGAAGCTCCGGCCCCAACCAACTAAAATGAATAGCTTTAAGTCGGGGCCATCATAGAGTCTGACGCCCGACCCACCGGCGTGCAATTAAAGAAGGCAGCGTAGTTATCAACCATGATTGGGTTAAAAACTAAGCATGCAGACTGTCGCATAACATTCAAGTTATAACCTATACGTCTGTAACGTGTTATAATTTTTCTAAACTGAAAAGAAAAATCATTACTTCCTATAAGTTTCTTGAATTTGTAAACCAAGTAAACCCACACACGGTCTTTCCTGTCTGTTTCACCTAGTTTGAATGTTTTTTTATCTACACTACCTCTCTTTTGCTTTCTTTTGTTGAACTACCAGGCGCACTCAAATATCTCAATAATTATCGAAAGTGCTGATTATTCAAATGCCCTATGGATATAAGAGCATCCTGGTTACTTGTAACTTCATAACCATAAATCGAGTCATATTTAAGAAACCACAGTCTACCTTATTTGTTAGACAGAAAAAAAACAATTATATGAAATATGCACTTCTATTGCATCCATGCATGTATAGAGTTTTAAGATGTCAACAATGGTATCTTATTCGTCGGCTGATTTACTTAAAACAGCACCAGTTTTGCAGTTTTATGCGTTGTATTATATTTGCATAAGTTGTAATTTCACAGAAAACATTGAGACAGGTATCGTACATGTACATTGAATGACCTTCCATATTGACATACATAGAACTATAGTAGTAAATAATTTAACTTCTTTAATCAAGCACTTATATATCTTGCAGATTGTCACTTGAACCTGAATCTGTATCTGAAAAGTTAACTGGTGACACGCAAAATGACATATTTCACCAGGGGGTTCGGGTAGGGGAGAAATTAGTCCCTAGAGTACACAAACGAAGCGAACTTGGACACAAAATCATCCGACATTTTGGCGGTAGAAATCTTAGAGTCAGAGAGGTCATTCCAGTCTCTGATAGTCCGGGGAAGGAAATAGTCACATTAATTCTATACAAGCAGATGTCATCTGAAAGGCCATGCCGTGATTATTTCTACAACGCCTATAACAATAATATTGTAGCTATGCCGGGGTACACTGCGTCATTTAGCGCCAGCATATACTCGTGATATAGGTAAAGCAATGATCAGGAAAAGGCATAATCAAAAAAAAATCCCACTCCAAAAACTGAGGTGGGAAAATTCCATTGTCAGTTTTATGGTTTGTTGGGTTTCTTATTTTATACCAATAGCTCTGTACGTGAAGAGACCTCGCTCACTCTCGAACATTATGCCTAGCATGCGTTTTAACCACTGTACAATTCTTACTTAGTAGCAGATTATGCAAACTATGTAAAACCAACTACCATTTTTTATAAATCCGTCGCTAGGCAGCATGTGGCATGCTGTATCTGCATTTATGATGAGTGTATTTATCGCAGCTGTATTATTGCCTACCTGTTGTCTTGTGAATGTTTTAGTACCAATTACGGCTCTGTCTTATTTGCAATTATTATTGCTACCGCGGTGTTTTATTGTCATGTCATTGCTGGAGTAAGAATATGAATCACTGCCTGCTTGAAATTTACGACTAATTACATTCTGATGACAGAAAGCACTACAAGATTTTTTGTATGACCAATGTCCTTTGGAAACGATTACCTTACCAGCTGACCCCCTCACCTTACCCGGTATAAAATATACACTGAAAAAAAGTTATAAGAGGCCACCTCATATTTTGTCTTCTAGTTCAGAAAGTAAAATAAGATCAATTAAAATTCATGATCATATGAATAAACCGATGTCTAACAGTGGCTCTGTGAGTTTCTGCATTCCAAAATGCGTGATACTTCTCACACAGACGAAGCATGTGTAAAGGTACCCTATTTCAAAAAGTCACACTTTATTAACATCAAATTAAATGTCATATTATGACGTTGTGTTTTTACATTTTAATTTATTTGAAAGTGCTACTGACTGCCATGATGCAAGATAAAATTAAGTCAAAAGTGTTGCTGCAATAAGAATCTTCGTTTCTGTTTTGCACATGCAAGAAGACAACAACCTGAATAACAGGAATTCAGCTTTTGTATGCAATTTGCATACCAACTTTGTTCTTCTCCAGTTGCGTTATTATCAGCAGCACGGCATTGAAATTTTCAGCGATTATTTAGGTCAAATACTAGACTCTGATAAACTTTGAAAATTAAAAAAATCGTCCACAAATTTTGTTATTTTGTTCGTTAAAAATTGGCATTGAAACCGGAAGTGTGCGGCAGCCTTGACATGTTGGTCCTCGAAAATGGTCAAAAACAGTTCAGTCGAATTATATCTCTCATTTCCAGGCCTCATCAAGTGAATTTAACAGGGGTCAACATGTTTAAGAGGCACATTTATGAATTTTTCAAAAAATCTCAAAATTGGCGATTTTTAAAAATGCATAAAAATTCTACCAGTAGAGAAAATTCGAATGTTTGATGTTTTTCCGAGCCGTAACGACCCCTTTGATGACACCCGTTCCTAATTTCAATAAATGGTGTGCTGTATCCAATTTTTTATTTAAAAACATTGATTTTTGCATTTTTACTCCAAAAACGCCTTTAGTAAAAGAAAATTATTTCTTAACACTTTGGAACTTTACTTACTTGAAAGACACGTCTTTTGGCAAAAAATTGTGCAATTTTGAACTTGGCTTAGAAACAAAAAATGAGTTTGAAAAGTGGCCTTTTTATAACTTTGTTTCAGTGTACTGAACCACAAACATTGCGTGTCACTAACAAAATGTTTGTAACGTCGCAAGCGTTCATTCTTTTTACTACGCCGAAGTGGTATCCATTGGATTGAACTCATTGACAATACCAAAATTAAAAAATCAAACACTAACACTTGCGATTGAGAAGAAATTGCAAAAATTCAAAGGCGATTCCCATTTCTAAAGTTCTCAGATATATCTTACCTTACATTACATTGACAACCCTTATTTTTAAGGTATGGTCAGTCAAATTTATCCACCTGAACTACAGTTGAACAAAGCCAATACCGCAGATACTGAAGCCCCCTTTTTAGATTTACATCTTTCTATTGCAAATTGATTTGTGTCTTCTAAAAATGATAAGCGCGATGACTTTGATTTTGATATAGTAAATTTTCCGTTTTTGGGTGGTGACGTTCCTCGTCGTGCTTCTTATGGTGTATACCTTTCGCAACTTATTATGTTTGCTAGAGTCTGCAATTATGTTTCAGTTTAGTTGGTTGAGGCCGGAGCTTCTTGTTTGTTGCTTGGTCCACCGGCTTTCCCATTGTCGGGTAGCTTACTGGATATCGGAGTCCTCGTTTTTGATTCATCATGGAGGTTATCATGATTTATTTGTGTCACAGGGTATAGGTATATATCACACTTGTACTGCCTTGCGGTACAAGCCGGCTTTTACAGCGACGTGGTAGAGTGTTCGCTTAGCACGCGGGAGAACCTGGTTCGATCCCCGTCAGGGAAGAAAGAATTTTTCCTGTTACGTTTGGCGCCCAACGTGAATTAATCCTATGACCCGTGCAGTAATTCCCCGAGTTTGTTTCCACGATAAACTCTATGGCCTGGGACTTCGGGGACGAAGCCCAGTTAGGTGGGGGAGAATGTCACAGGGTATAGGTATATAGCACACTTGTACTGCCTTGCGGTACAAGCCGGCTTTTACAGCGACGTGGTAGAGTGTTCGCTTAGCACGCGGGAGAACCTGGTTCGATCCCCGTCAGGGAAGAAAGAATTTTTCTTCGCCTGTTACATTTGTTTGTCCTTGATGATTCGTTGACTAGTTAGAGATTCATTACGAGGACTGAACAACTATAATAATTATTAGTCGCTAAGTGTTGTGAACCATTGCAGAAGCTGGAGGTGAGGTTATGGTCATGTAAAATCGATTTAAGCCCGCCAGTAATTACTGATCTTTCCAAAGTGACACTTTTGTGGTGGTTCTTATTATTTTATGTCTTGATGTTAACGTTTTTTGCTGTTTGAATCTCATGTACATCTTTATAATTTTAGTCAAGTACCAAAATGGATGGGCCATACCGCGGTTTCGGCTCCTTAAGCCTCTTCAGTGACCCTGATAGCAAAATGGTACCAAAGAAAAATACTGTAATATTTTGTAGTTTTCAACAACATAGTCGATACAAAGACTAGCATTATCCAAACTAGGCCAAACATATAAAACTTTGGTAAGAATATGTATCTAAATCGATAACGAATTTCTGATTTCTCATAATACCAGCCCTGATCTACAAGGGTCAAAGGGAAAATATAATCTTCACTAATGATGTTGTACGGGAAGACTTTTGAGGGCCGCCACACGGCACAACACCAGCTGTAGTAATAGCAAATAAAATAAAACTGAGATCCTTTAAGAGCAGTGAGCATATAAATGAGAAAAGGGATGGGCCATACCGTGGTTTCGGCTACTTAAGCCACTTCTTTTGGCAAAATGGAACCAAAAAGAAATACTGTAATTTTGCTATTTTCAACAGGATAGACGATACAAAGACAAGTTTAACAACTTCTTTCTGCTTGTCTCATTTCCTGATCATTGCCTACTGTCACATCGTGAGGCGCTTTTACGTGATGACCTTTCGGAATCAGAATTTTATGGTGACTTGGTTTACAAATTTAAGAAACTTATATGAAGGAAATTTTTTTTCTTTTCAGTTCAGAAAAAAGGGAATTATGCGTTACAATTGTATAGAACGTAACTTAAATGCAATGCGACAGTCTGCATGCTTAGTTGTTAACACAATCATGGTAGATAACTTTGCTGCCTTGTTTGATTGTACGCCTGTGGGTCGGGTGGTCAGACTCTTTGATAGCCCCGACATAAAGCTATTCATTTATTAATTGGTTGGGGCCGCCGGAGCTTCTTGTCTGTTGCTTGGCCCTCCGGGTTTCAACTGGTGTTTTTCTTTTGCTCCAGATTTTCAGTGATGTTGCTAGGCACCAAGGGTCCTCCATCGCCACGCAGCTAATTGTTTCTGCGAGTCCTCGTTTTGGATTCATCATGGACGTTATCATGATTTATTTGTTTGTCCTTGATGATTCATTGACGAGTTTGGATTGGGAATTTCTTTCTGATTGCGCATTTTCCTGATCATTGCCTACTTGTACCTTTTTATGCCCGCCAGTAATTTTATAATACTCATCTTTCCAAGGCGATACTTCTATGGTGGTTCTTATTGTTTTATGTATTGGTTTTGATTTTTGTGCTGTTTGCACCTTAAGTACGTTTTCATATTTTCAGTTAAGTCAGGGTAATTGAGTGGTCGCCTTTAGGGAAAATAGCTGCTCACTCGGCTTACGATATGTTTTCTTAGGTACCTGGTGTCAATTTATTTTTTTTTCACCTCGGTTTTTGGAGTGCGAATTTCTTTGATTGCGCCATTTCCTGATCATTGCCTACTTTTACCTTCATAAGAAACCTCCGTCCACCTCATGTTTGTGAGAGAGAAGAAGAAATCTATTAAACTTGCATCTGTGCACGTTCTTTGTATCTATACGGGTTTTTTTTAAAACGATTGCAGTGGTATCTCAATTAGAGCTGGCAGCACAGACCACGCGTTATATTAAAATGTCAACTCTCATTGAAACTAATTCGTCAGTTGATAATTTGAATTTTTACACGTACATGAAAATTTGCATATGCTGTATTTTCAAGAAAACACAGAAGCAAGTACCATTAGTACGAGGGTTGAGATTTAAGTTCGTAGACTTTTGCCTCTAATTATATTTTAATGCATTATCTGATATTTGGTGCATTATTATAAAGGAGCAAACTCTCCTTGTTTCGTTTTTAAAATGTTTTTCAAGACAGCTTGCGCAATGCAAATTAAAATGGTCTCCATAGCAACCTAGGTTTCGCTACATGGGGCACGCCATATTTTTGATCATTCTGAAGCTATAATTCTTTGAAGAACATACAAATAATTATCAAATTTTACATCAAAATTTGAGTTTTATCAACTGGAGGTAGTGTAGAGTCATGTTGTAATCTCTGTTTAACCCATATTTGACGAATGGATTTTCCCATCATTATCATTTGGGTGAATCCACTTTCATTTTAGGGGCGTCAGGAGTGATTTTCAAATTCTATTCAATTTTGCGATGAAAACACTCTAAGCAAACAGAATAGCCCCAGATGGGACGCCGCGTTGTGCGGCGTCACATCTGGGGCTATTCTGTTTGCCTATGTCCCACAAAAGGGACGCCAGGCTTAAGTGAGTTAAATTTCAAGCATTATGTGGATGGCTAATTTTGTTAAATTAGAGAAAATGTATAGCGCGTCGTAGCTGAAAAAAATAGCGTTAACGTTCAACCTGGAAAAAGAGCAATGATACCCCCTCATATTAAAGTAGCAAACATGCCATTGAAACATGCAAAATGATAGTGATAGTGAGTCCTGGTTTTTGATTCATCAGGATGTTTATCATGATTTATTCGTTTGTTCTTGATGATTCATTGACTAGTTGGAGATTCACCACGAGGACCGAAGAACTAACTAAATGTTATGAACCACTGCAGAAGCTGAGGGTGAGGTTAGGTACCTGTAAAACCGGTTTAAGCCCGCCAGTA
The DNA here is from genome assembly GCA_964017185.1 of Rugalucina vietnamica. Lineage (NCBI taxonomy): Eukaryota > Metazoa > Mollusca > Bivalvia > Lucinida > Lucinidae > Rugalucina > Rugalucina vietnamica. The sequence goes on along the minus strand of OZ024875.1, from coordinate 56,646,629 downwards.
ACTATGGTTACTGATCGTTCCAAGTCGATACTTCTGTGGTGGTTCTTTTTGTTTTATGTCTTGGTGTTTAAAAAAAATTTGTGCTGTTGGCGCCTTATGTATGTTTTCATATTTTTAGTTAAGTTAAGGTAACTGAGTGGCCACCTATTGGGAAAATAGCTGCTCATTCGGCTTACGATATGTTTCATGGTATAAGTACCTGATTGTTAGTTTGGTTTTTTCCCGCCTCGGTTTTTGGAGTGGGAATCTTTTTTATGATTGCGCCTTTTCCTGATCTTTGCCTACCTGTACCTTTTGATGTAAAAATGTAGAACAGATGATGCAATGGTATTTAAATGGCATGTGAGATGTCAGATGGTCGCACTTAAATTTTACACGATGAGAAATGTGCACGCCTACAATTCATCTACCATCTCCATAGCCAACATTCTTATTTTAAAACACGGATATGCATAATGCACATAAAAGTTAAGTATAGAAGCTATTTCTAATGATAATAGTATTTCGACATTAATAAATAACGAATTCTTGAAGGAAAATTTCCAAAAACCTAAATGAACGGCATGATGTTTGGTACCAAACAAGGTGTTCAATGCCGAAATTTATTGAAATTTGACGTAGTTTCGACGTCAATATTCTCACGGCGTGCCCCGGGTGACGGAGGGTCATAGTGTTTAATTTATTGTTGTGCTGAAACCATATTGGGTAGAACCGTGCTTAATACCTCATATTATAGGTAAAAGAATGTGTTTTCAGCTGATATAATTTTAATTTCTATATGACAGGCATCTGAACTTTTATAAAGAAAGTCTACGAACTAAAATCCCAACCCACGTAAATATTATATGATAAAAGTTTAGATTCGTTCCATATTGCCATACACATAACTATAGCAGTAAATAATTTAACTTCTTTGATTAAGCACTAATATATCTTGCAGGGTGTCAACTGAATATGAATCTGATTCGGAATTATAGTTAATTGGTGACACGCCAAATGCAATATTCCAATGGGGGGAGAGAAATTAGCCCCAAGAGCGCGCAAGCGAAGCAAACTTGAACACATATTCATCCAACATATTGTACGAAAAGGTACAAGTAGGCAATGATAAGGAAAAGGCGCAATCAGAAAAAGACATTCCCACTCCAAAACCCGAGGCGTGAAAACCTAAATTGACAATTAGGTACTTATACTTAGAAAACATATCGTAAGCCAAGTGAGCAGCTATTTCTCAATAGGCGGCACTCAATTACCCAAACTTAACAAAATAAGGTTCAAACAGCACGAAAACAGCAGAAGTATCGCATTGGAACGATCAATACTATAAAATTATTGCTGGGGGTGGGGGGGGGCTTAAATTGATTTTAAATCGAAAGACCAGTGGTAATTTGATACTTCATAGTTCACACTTCATACATCATAGTTTACATTTTTTCTAACATATTATTTTACGTATGGCAGACAACGGAAGATGGCGTTTTATAGTTCAGACTTAAAACTTCACAGTTCTAATACCACAAATCAAACTTCACACTTCACAATTTGCCATTCACAATTCACACTTTATACTTCACACTTTGTACTTCACACTTTGTACTTTACACTTCATGCTTCAGATTTCATAGTTCAAGCGTCACATTTCATAATCGCACTTCATAGTTTACCATTCACGATTCACACTTAACAAGTCCTACTTCACACTTCATACGTTTCACTTCATACTTCAAAATTTGCCATTTACAACTTTATGCTTCACACTTTGTACTTCACAATTCTTATTTCACAGTTCAAGCGTCAAACTTTATACTTCACACTTCACGGATAACCATTCTCAATTCACACTTCGCAGTTTACCATTTACACTTCACACTTTGTACTTCACACTTTACAGTTAACCGTTCACACTTCCTACATGTACTTTTCACTTCATACGTCATAGTTCATATTCGTATATTACATTTAATACTTCATAACACACACTCTTTCTTCATACATCACGCTTCATGTTTCATAGTTCTCATTTCATAATTCATATTTCACACTTCAAACGTCATATTTCATGCTTCACAATTCCAATTTCGCACTAGAAATCAACATCTATCAATTTTATGTGATTGTGCAAGGTTGTACATGTACGTACAATCAAATGTTCACTATCTATACAACTGCTACTGAGATTTTTGAACCACCGAATTGCTACCCTGCTGCTCATGACAATAAGTATTTAAAAGTTTTTAACTGGTCCGAATCATGTGGTTCATGTGGTTTATCCTGTTGTGCAATTTAGCGTAACGCATTCGTAGACAACACAAAAGTGACAACGATTCAGAAATTGCCCAGAAAATTAGCTTTCAGACTGATCGATTTGTTCAAGCAATACATGAATAAAATGGGTGTAAACATTTTTAGTTGCGTGCATACCGAATATTTCAAGAGTAAAGAGTATCCGGGGGAAATAAGTTCACTGTTCTCCCCGTAAATATATTTTTCTCATTGCTACTCTAAAAAGTCTATCCATAGTGCAGATTATATTTTCATGTTGTTCCTTTGAGATCAGCGAGGTTATTCTGAGAAATCAGAAAATTATCATCGGTTTAGATTATTCAGTATCAAACAAACGTTTAATATATTTGGCCAAATCTGGTGTATAGACTACCCTGTTGAAAGTTACAAAATTAAAGTTATTCTATTTGGTTCCATGCTTCCAAATCTAAAGGGTCACCGATGAGGCTTAAGTAGCGGAACGGGCGGTTCGTTGTTCTTAAAGGAACTCAGCTTTAATTTTATCTTAAACGATCTCAGTTTTAATTTTTTGCACGCTGCGTCTACGTAACCAATATGTATACATGTCTTGTACGACAACTGTCATTTGAATTTTATGCGTTGTCGCTTTTCATGTGTCAGACACAGAATCTCAATGTTTGCAAGAAATGCGATAATTACAGTGTCTAAAGCTGTGGCTGGTAAGATTACTTCTTCTACTGTCGGAGAGTAGGAAAATTTATTTCAGTTCGGGTATCTGAGGGGCCAGCTTTAGGGAAATATCTGTTCACTCAGCTTACGATATGTTCTTCTAGTACCTGATTGTCAAATTGTTTTTCCCACCTTAATTTCTAAGATGAGAGTCTGTTTCTGGTTGCACCAGTTCCTGCCCATTGCCTTTTGGTAGCTGAATAAAATCCTCATCAGTGACTCTTCAGATTTGGCAACATAGAGCCAAACAGAATTGCGGGTAATTTGCGACATTCAAGAGTGGTCATTACAAAGACTGTTATTTTCCAAATAGGGCCAAATATATAAAATGTTGGTTAAAACATGTTTCTAAACCAATAGTAAATGATTTCTCAGAATATCCTCGCTGATCTCAAATGACCAAAAGGAAAATATAATCTGCACTATGGATGATGTACGGGGAGACTTTTAGGGCCGCCTCACGGTACAACACCAGCTGCAGTAATAGCAAATAAAAATTAAAACTGAGATATTTTAAGAGCAGTGAATACATGTAAGTCATTCTTGCGATTGATAACTTAACCGGTCGTTTAGCAGCTCTGGCTTCAAAACATAACGCCAAGATCGAACAAGAGAGCAATCTTATTGCGTCTGCTTTTTGATCTTGAATATAACCTTCATTTTCGATGCAAATGCTATTCGATGGACAACAACGAAGAACAGGACCGGAAATTGCGACAAAATTAGAATTTTCAGACTGATCGATTTGATCTTATAGCAATATTGGAACATTTAGAAAATGCCACGAATAATCTGTTCAACTGTGCTTGCTCCCCGGCAAACGCCCCCGACGCACTCATATCACTGCAGTAACATCACGAAAACATGTCCGTGTAATGAATACTCCCTTGAACCTCACTTTTATATAGCAAATCTGGGATATGCAGGGGCATAACTATTTTTCTTATTTTTGCACCAAAACATAGACTGTGGGTACTCGTTAGAACTGTCTCGCCGAGGCGGTTCCAACGGGTACTCATATAATCTATGTTTTTAGCAAAAATAAGAAAAATATCAACAAAAAAAATCAATTTTTACAACTGAAAAAAATCTTTGTATATTGCATGAACAAGTTTTTGTAATGACTGGACTAAGTAGCAATCTGCAGTGGAGTATTCCTCTCCCTGAAGTTAAGTTTGATACTACGGTACCTCAAACATGTAAAGTAAGAATATAGGGACCAGGAATCGATGCAATTAAATTTAAAGTCCCCCAACATAGACAGCGGGTGGGAAAGAAAACACATAAAACACAACAAAACATTTTCCGACAACACACTCGAAGAGCAGAATGACTAGCTCTTTCCCAACAAGGTAGCCATCCGGCGACGTTTCAACAGGAAACTTAAAATCGCTTTTCATGTCTCGTTCAAGTTACAAATGAGCCACCACATGGGAAAACCAACAATCTGCATAGGCGAAAACAAAGGCGCAGATCAGCTTCGCAGTAACTGCGAAGCTGATCAGCGCCTTTGTTTTCGCTACTCGGATAGTACAATTCCTCTTCTACTTAAATCCAAAATTTCACGCTTCTAGCTCTTTTCTGTGCTTGTACAGGTTGGTTTGTGTCGGACCTGTTCGGAAACCACATTGTTGGTTTTCCCACGAGGCGGCTCAAATACATGGCTTGGAGACCGTAAGACCGTAAGTGGCATTTGATTCTTATGCTTTGTCGCTTTTCATTTATCAGACACAGAATCCCAATGTTTATTTACGAATTATCACGGAAAGTGATAATCAAAGTGCCGTTAACTGAGGCTAGAAAGATTTATTCCAATGTGTGTGGGATCGGATACAAAGAAGAATATTGTAGTTAGGTAACTGTATTTTATCAAACGTCAAAGTAAATAGATGACAAGCCTCATCGCACTTAGATTATGATTCTATGTCTTTTGGTGTATGTATGTATGTATCAAAGTCACACAAATTGCATTAGCTACTAAAGAAGTTTTACGCATTCAATATCGTCATAATTGAACGTTAAAATTATGTGAACAATAAGACTGAAAATGTCCGGTTAGCAATTTTTACAAGTATACACATATCTTGTGCGCATTCAGTCATTCCATATAATGACATTGTTTTATTTACTTAGATGCGGCTTAGAATTCCTCAGATATCGTTTCATAAATTGTATCGTGTTTCGATGTTTCAAGGTTGTTGCAATTAATATATTAAATGTCTTGTATATGCAGACAGCGTTTAATATATGCCATTCTGAAGAGTATATGAGCCACTGCATGGGAAAACCAACAATTTGCATAGGCGAAAACAAAGCCGCAGATCAGCTTCGCGGTAACCGCGAAGCTGATCAGCGCCTTTGTTTTCGCTACACGGATAGTACAATCCCTCTCCTACTCAAATACAAAATTTCAAGCCTCTAACCATGTTCTGTGACTGTACAGCCCGGTTTGTGTCAGACCTGGTCAGAACTTAAATTGTTGGTTTTCTCACGCACAGGCTCATATATCATTTAAAGCATGAAATCAGCACGAAGTTTTATAACTGCTTGTGTATTAAAAGTCTGAATATTGAATTTTAAACAGACTTCAACGGCATCGAAAGCCACTACCTTATATATTCAGCAAGTGTTGTCGGGGTAATGTTTTGAATCAAGAGGTGTTGCCCTAGACGGGATATTCCCACTCGTGTTTCGTTATACCCACAAACTGACGGGAACGGCTTACATTGAGCCATTAGTTGAAAGTCAAAAGTTAATGAAAACAGCAAAGAAAGGGAAGACTGTGTTACATTAGGTCTCTTTCAACATATATGACTTGAGAACTGACTATTCCAATACAAACAATGCATGGTGGTGTTTATATATTTTCAATTCTATTGCAACTGGACCACCTATCGGGTTATATGAGATGAACCTTGACCTGATCACGTGATACCTCAGAACCAAAATTTTCCTTACGCGTGAATTGCAATAAAATATGTTTACATTCTCGCGAGATCTGACGAGACCTCATCTAGATCTCTCGCATTTGACGCTTTGAATTATGGGATATAGCCAAAATAGGCTAATCCCGTGTTCATGAGATCATACGATACCTTATCTAAAACCTTATCTAAATTATTTTTTTTTTCTCCAAAACTTATCTTTATATTTATCTTGGTAACATAATACATATCGAAAGAGAATCTTACAAAATACCTTCAATTCCTGATTATAAAATGAATGTCTGCGCATGCCAGGTACTCTAATTATGGCGGAAAATATGGCCGCAATGGCGGTCAATCCCAGAAGCCAAGCGTCAACTGCGACAGGTCAGTGCTTACAGCGCTACGTGGCGGCGACAATGATATGTTTAAACTAAACCACTTCCGGAAACACCGGAAATGATAGGAATGTAAACACGAAAACGAAAGTAGATCTTTACAGGTTAATTCTTCGCCGTATATCAACGTTTCGGGGTCTGATTCGAGTGACGGACGAGGATGACACGCCGGAAGAGCCCCCTTCGAAACAAGCTAAATTGACCGGTTTTGAGAATGAAAACACTACGAATGACAGTGAATCAAAGTTGTCAAAACTCAAAAGCTTGTTTAATGACAATGTTGATCAAGGGCCACAGGTAAATGAGAATTTGGCTGCTACAGTGAACAAAGGTATAAGCAGCAATTTCAACATCAAAACTGCATTAGAATTTGGGGACACATTCAAACCACCTGAGAACTGTGAATTTTTGAGAGTGCCAATATTAAATGAAGAACTTTTCTTTGAGGAGTCCATTGCTACACAATACAAGAAGAATGATAACATGTTACAAAAAACACAAAAACTCTTGACCAAAGGAATAATCCCTCTGATTCAGTTAACGGACAAGGCTCTCAAAGAGGAGGAACACAGTGAAATGTTTGATTTGGCGACAGATTCCCTTCAATTACTGGCCTATACACAAAGAGACATTTCTAACATTAGAAGAAAATTCTGAAGCCTGCTGTTGCTCAGAAATATAAAAGACTCTGTTCATCAAAAATTCCTTTGACTGCAAATCTGCTGGGGGACGATTTGGATAAGCAGTTGAAGGCGATCAACGATCAAAAGAAAATTGGTGTTAAGGTGACCAATGAGCCTTCACGTAAGCGTCAGCATGATCGTGACTTTACACATTCTCGACGCGGAAGTCATGGTTCGAGAAATGACTTCCAGCCTTTTTTGTACAAGCACAGGGGCAACAATCCAAAGTACAAGAAAGGCAAGGGTCACAACAACAACAACAACAACAACAACAACAACAACAGCAACAACAACAAGAGAAACAAGTAGATTCAGAAAAGGTACTTTCAAAATTGAAGAATACAATTGAGAATTTCAAAGCTGGCAGTATTTCTTCACATTTTTCTGAATGGACAAAAATAACTTCTGACCAATGGCTACTGGATATAGTCAAGAATGGTTAGGCTATTAAAGTTGAATCTGATCCTAGTTTTTCTAGTTCTTTCCACCAGACTTGTTTTTCTAGTACACAAGTAGAGATATATTTTTTTTCTGTTTCCGAGTAGTTTCAAAATGCATGATTGTTGTAATCTGTAGATATTCATCCCTGATACATTTACATATACATTTCCTACACAAACCAACTAAAGGTTACTTAGAAAATCCAAAATATGTTCGACATTTTTTACACGGGCCAATCAGTAGGTGGGGCGAAAACGGGAGAACCCCGAGAAAAACACCCGACACACCCGCAGGCAGAACTTGGCTTTTCTCAATGTGGCCAGAGCTGGGCCCGAACCCACACCAGACACAGCGGTGAGGTGATCGAGTGATTAAGAAACAGCGCTCTTAACCGCTCGGCCATGGGGGCCGCCATGTTCGACATTAGTTGAAAGGCAACCTAAGCTAAGCCGTCTAGCGAAAGTAGAACGAAGTTCCGAACAGGGGCTGAGTGAAAGCTAGCCAGCTAATTTTGTTGTCCCACTATCTTGGCTGAACACATGACATTTTGTAAATGGCTTTTCCGAGCCAAATTGCCGTTCATTTATGGCTTTATATTCAGGGTAGTATAAGTATGTGAGCTCCAAGCAACGTGTCATATAAAACAGCAATATTCAGTGTCCACAAAAGTAGAAGTGGTTATTTGATTTGATGCTTTTTATATAACTAATTTCGAAACAAATGTAATTTGATCGAATGTTCGAAAACAGCCACAGAGGAATACCGTAACATTTCCGAAGTACACAGAGGGAGAGACAATGTACAGTATATACATTCATTGCATAAGAGAATAAATACCTGTATTCACTGCTATAATTCTATGTATGGGAATTTGGAAGGAATCTGAGCTTTTGCCATAAATTATACATGTACATGTACAACTCTTCCTTCAGTATTTTCTGTGAACACGCAACATATACAATTTTTATATTCCATCAAGAAAACATGTCCATGTAATGTAACCTCCCTCATACCCCACTTTCATATATATAGTAAAACTAGGGTTTAGAGGGGTATACCTGTTTTTGTTATTTTTGATCCAAAACCTTGTTAGAACCACCTCGCCTAGGCGGTTCTAACGTGTACCCACAATCAATGTTTTGAGCAGAAATATTTAAAAACATCAATAGTTTTCTGACGAAATTTTCAATTTTTACAGCTGAAAGAAAATATCTGTATGGGCGAGCTTGCGTTTACGGTTTAGTTTCAATAAAAGCTGGCATTGTACTAAATCGCGTGGTCTGTGTTGTCAGCTCTAATTGAGATACCAGTGCTAAATTTATTATGACTCAATTTATGGTTATGAATTTGTCAGGATGTTCCTATATCCATTGGGCATTTGAATAATCAGGTTTACAATTCTTGCAATTTATGTGTTCGGTATTCTATATTTGACAATCTGATTATCTTATTTGAACTTTAGAAAATGACTATATCATTTCATATGTGCCGCCGAGTGGGAACACCAACAATCTTCATAGGCGAAAACAAAGGCGCTGAGCAGCTTCGCAGTAATTGCAAAGCTGATCAGCGCCTTTGTTTTCGCTACACGAATAGTACAATTCCTCTTCTTTCTAAATCCAAAATTTGCAGCCTCTAGCCATCGTCTGTGACTGTACAGCCCAATTTGTGTCGGACCTTGTCGGAAACCCAAATTGTTGGTTTTCTAACGCCGCACAGGCTCATATTTCTAGGAGACTATGATAGACTCATGAGAGCATGCTACCTCCTCTCTATCACTTTATGATATATAATCTATTTCACCTCTTTAGAAAATTGTTGAGGCATGAGGGTGCGCGTGAAATTTCAACAACAGACAGCAAATGTGAGATAGTGGAGATAAAAGCATAAACAAGTTTACAAGTGCTTATGATTGATCTGGCTGAATTCTATACGTACATTGTAAACACATGTGGTAACGCATCAGTGTAATATATTTTTAAAGTTTTACCCAAAATGGTTGAGTTGGGGTATTGTTGTGATATTATTGTATGTTCAAGTAAAACGAACAACGATTTCCTGTTATTTGTCTTTGACCAAGCGACGCATATTCGTAAAGGTGATGTTAGTCTTTATTTACAAATGGACAATATGACTGCTGTATCTGACACGTGGCTTGGAAATCACGTGCATATATTACCTTGAATATAGCCATAAATAAACTTGTTAATTTGGATCGGCTAAGTTTACATAATTTCTTGGGTTCGGCAAAAATTGTTGGACAACACCTTTTTATTTATATACGATAAAACACTCGCCAAAATTTGTCTAAGGTAGTGCCTTTCTATGTCGTTTATCTGTTTTAAGTTCAATATTCAGAACTTCATATATTTAGTTATATTAAACTCCGTGCTAATTTCATGCTTTGAATGATATATGCTCTTTAGAAAGTCATATATTATAAAATTTCTGCATATAAGGCAATTGAGATAATAACAACAACAGCCTTGAAATATCGATCTTACAAGATACAATTTGAGCCGAATCATGAGATACGAAATCCCGAAGCATGGTTTTCTCACGTCGCGGCCCATTTATGAAACAATATCGTGAAAAAGTCTGAATGTCATCTCATAATGCATCTAAGGAAATAAAATGACTTAATTGTTCTGCTTAAAAAACAGAATATCGACTATTTTTATCCTAACACATATAATTCAAAGGTATGTTTGTTTATGTAATGACTGAATGCGCATATTAAGACTAACTTGTCAAAATTGCTATCCCAACATTTTCAAATGCTTATTTTGGGCATAATTTTCACGTTCAATTTTAACGACATTGACTGCCTACAAACTCTTAAAGCAATTTATGTGGCTGTGTTGAATAAAACCAACACCACAGATACCGAAGACCCCTTTTTTAGATTTTTAGCTTTCTATTGCAAATGGATTTGTTTCTTTTAAAATTGATTATAAACGCGACGACTTTGATTTTGATATAGAAAATGTTCCAGTTTTGGATGGTGACGTTCCTCGTGCTCCTTATGGTGTATACATTTCGCAACTTATTAGGTTTGCTAGAGTCCGCAACCAAATCATGTTGCGGACTTCAGCGCGCGAAATAAGTGTTTTTAAAACAGCCAAACCTCTCCAGCAGGGATATCGGTATCATTAACTTCGAAAAATATTTTCTAAACGTTATCGCGGGCACTATCAATTGCTTTCCAAATTCAATGTTGTGCCCTCATCAGTGACCTTTTATAAACAGGCGGCGCTTTTACGTGAGGGCCTTTCGGAACCAGAATTGTTAGTTTGGTTTTTTCCCACGTCGGATTTTGAGTGGGAACCTTTTTCTGATTGCGCCTTTTCCTGATCTTTGCCTACTTGTACCTCATTATGGTGATTTGGTGTAAACATTTAAGAAACGTATATAGGAAGGAATGATTAGCTCGCCTGCACGAAGTGCACAGAGCTATTGTTGTCACCTCGGTCGTCCGCGTTTACGTGTACGTCCGCGTCCGCGTCCGCTTCCGTGTCCGCGGCCGTGTCCGCGGCCGCGTCCGCGTCCGCGTCACACTTTCGGTTAAAGTTTTTAAAATTGTTATATCTTGATAGTCACTGACCAGAAATCATTCATATTTGGAACATTGCTGCATATGAGGGTCCTCTGTGATTTAGTGTGAAGGGACCCGTGGGATCATGCCTGGGGGCGGGCTAAAGGTCAATTTCTAGAACACCTTATACAATGCTCAGATGCTGTGTTAGTTTCTCATCAACTGTAAAGCCTAGAACTGTCAAACTTTACATAAGGCTTCTCCTCGATGTCCCGACTCGGCACCTACATTGATCTACTGACCTTGACCTATATTTCATGCTCCAGTGACTTTGTCATTTTTAAGCCAACCCTTAATATCTCATCAACTGTAAAGCCTACAACCATCAAACCTTGCATATGGCTTCTCCTCGATGTCCCGACTTTGCACACACATTGACCTACTGACCTTGACCTATATTTCATGCTCCAGTGACTTTGTCATTTTTTAAGCCAACCCTTAATATCTCATCAACTGTAAAGCCTACAACCATCAAACCTTGCATATGGCTTCTCCTCGATGTCCCGACTTTGCACACACATTGATCTAGTGACCTTGACCTATATTTCGTGCTCTAGTGACTTTGTCATTTTTGAAGCCAACTCTTAATATCTCATCAACTATAAAGCCTACAACCATCAAACCTTGCATATGGCTTCTCCTCGATGTCCCGACTCGGCACCCACATTCACCTAGTGACCTTGACCTATATTTCGTGCTCTAGTGACTTTGTCATTTTTGAAGCCAACCCTTAATATCTCATCAACTATAAAGCCTACAACCATCAAACCTTGCATATGGCTTCTCCTCGATGTCCCGACTCGGCACCCACATTGACCTACTGACCTTGACCTATATTTCATGCTCCAGTGAATTTGTCATTTTTTAAGCCAACCCTTAATATCTCATCAACTATAAAGCCTACAACCATCAAACCTTGCATATGGCTTCTCCTGGATGTCCCGACTTTGCACCCACATTGATCTAGTGACCTTGACCTATATTTCGTGCTCTAGTGACTTTTTCATTAAAGTTTATAGAAGTCTATATCACTTGAACATGTTGATGGATCAAGTTGAGACTTTGCATGTTGGTAGATATTGGTCTGAAGTTTTATGCAGTACCATCATGAACCACCCTGGGTGACCTTGAGGTCAAGGTCACAGACTTAGAATTTTTTTGTTAAAGTTTTGGGTTAAAGTTTTTAGAAGTCTGTATCTCTTGAACATGTAGATGGAGATGGATCAAGTTGATACTTTGCATGTTGATAGATTTTGGTCTGAAGTTTTATGCTGTACCATTATGACCCACCCTGGGTGAACTTGAGGTCAAGGTCATGGCCTTAGAAATTTTTGGTTAAAGTTTTGGGTTTGAAGTCTATATATCTCTATGTTGATGGATCAAGTTGAAACTTTGCATGTTTGTGGATATTGGTCTGAAATTTTATGCTGTACCATCACAACCCACCTGAGCGACCTTGAGGTCAAGGTCATGGGTCATACATTTTGATAAGTTTAGTTGCAAAGCACAAGTCAGGCGAGCTACGCTGTCCTGCGACAGCTCTTATTTTTCTTTTCAGTTTATCATCACACGTTACAGACATATACGTTGTAACTTGAATGTTATGCGACACTCTGCATGCTTACTTTTAACCTAATCATGGTGGATAACTATGCTGCCGTCTTTAGTGCATGCCGGTGGGTCGGACGTGGGATTCTTTGATGGCCCCGACATAAAGTTATTCATTTTAGTTGGTTAGGGCCGGAGCTTCTTGTCTGTTGCTTGACCCACCGGGGTTCAAATGGTGTTTTTCGTTTGCTCCGGATTTCAGTAAGTTATTCGGTGCTCAGGGATATACATCGTTGGGCAGCTTACTTAATTTTAATCGTTTTTGATTCATCATGGTGGTCATCATGATTTATTTGCTTGTCCTTGGTGATTCATTGACCCGTTATAAACCGGCGACGATAGCCAGATTAAATTTAATGTAATTTCAAACATTTACACAAGGTAAGTCAAAATCAAAGACACATGCCAAAACGGGGTCAAATTATTAAAACAATGTTTAGAATATGGCTCTAAACGTACATTTTTATTACTCCGGATATTCAAACTGATCCCAAAAGACCAGAAGAAATAATATAATCTGCACTATGGATGATGTATTGGGGAGACTTTTAGGGCCGCCACACGGCACAACACCAGCTGCAGTAATAGCAAATAAACTATAAAAGCTTGATCCTTTAGAAAAAGGTACAAGTAGGCAAAGATCAGGAAAAGGTGCAATCAGAAAAAGATTTCCACTCCAAAAACCGAGGTGGGAAAAAACCAAACTAACAATCAGGTACTTATACCATGAAAACATATCGTAAGCCAAATGAGCAGCTAATTTCCCAATAGGTGGCCACTCAGTTACCTTAACTTAACTAAAAATATGAAAACACACGCCAACAGCACAAAAATGTTTTAAACACCAAGACACAAAACAAAAAGAACCACCACAGAAGTATCGACTTGGAACGATCGGTAACACACAGCTACTGGCGGGCTTAAATCGATTTTACATGGCCATAACCTCACCCTCAGCTTCAGCAGAGAAAATATTCAAAGGGATGTAGTATGTGCGATTTCGGGTACTGAACCCTCATCAGTGACCCTTGATAAACAGGCGACGATAGCCAGATAAATATACTGCGATTTCAAACATTTACACAAGGTAAATCAAATACACATGCCTAAAAGGTTTCAAATAATCAAAACAATGTTTAGAAAATGGCTCTAAACGTACAATTTTTATTACGCTGAATAAGCAGTTATCTAGCTAAACTGCATCTTTGTATCGGATCCTACACATAGTGGAATAAATCTTTCTAGCCTCAGTTTTTGACACCTTGATTACCTCTTTTCTTGCAACTGCTAAGTAAACATTGGAATCCTGTGTCTGATAAATCACCCTGTCTAATGCTACACACCGATGGAACGGTCAAAACACCTGTAAAACGTTACCGTAGTACCGCAATAATGTCGTTTCACTTCAAAATTTTAATGGATGCGCCCACTCCCGGTAAGATTTTTTCGCTGTAATACATTGTATAAATGTTTGCAATGAAGTAAAAACACGTTCAGTAGAGAATTAACTTGACTTTTCATTTACTTCTACAGAAACGGTTCGTACTTTCGAAAATACGTTTACACAAAACACACACAAAATATATATAAGCAAACGAGCATTTTACAATGGCTTTTAGTCACGATTGTGGAACGTTTTCCTCGTTTATGATTTTTTTTTTCAAAACATATACACAGGAAAAATTATGGCCAACAGGAAATGTAACACCGGTTACAACGGTACCAGAATTACCTAGAATGTTGGATAGATTATCATTCCAGCTTTACAAGATGCGGATTTTGTTATTTTGTTATAAAATAAAACTGAGATCATTAAAGAGCAGTTAATATATTAATGAGAAAGGGGATGGGCCATACCGCGGTTTCGGCTACTTAAGCCTTCTCATTTGGCAACGTGGAGCCAAAGCGAATTACTTTAATTTAGCATCCTTCAACGTGGCAGTTAATAAACAGACTAGTATGATCCAAATGGGGCCAAACATAATAAACATTGGTTAGAAAATGAATCTAAACCGAAATAATTTTCTGAATTCTCAGAGTACCCTCAGTCACTGACCTCAAAGGGCAAAAAGGAAAATGGGTGATGTACGGGGGGACCTTTTAGGGCCACCACACGGCACATCACCAGCTGCAGTAATAGCAAATAGAATGGGAAAGGGGTGAGCCATACCGCGGTCTCGGCTACTTAAGCCTCTTCAGTGACCCTATAAGATTTGGCAACGTAGAGCCAAAGAGAGTTACTTTAATTTAGCATCCTTCAACGTGGCAGTCAACATATTAATGAGAAAGGGGATGGGACATACCGCGGTTTCGGCTACTTATAATGGTACAAGTAGGGAACGATCAGGAAAAGGCGCAATCAGAAAAAGATTCCAACTCCAAAAACCGAGAATGGTAAAAAACTAAATTAACAATCAGGTACTTATACCATGAAAATATATCGTAAGCCGAATGAGCAGCTATTGTCCCAATAGGTGGCCACTCAGTTACCTAAACTTTAACTAAAATATGATAACATACATAAGGCGCCAACACCACAATTTAAACACCAAGACATAAAACAATAAGAACCACCACAGAAGTATCACCTTGGAACGATCAGTAATATAAAAATACTGGCGGGCTTAAACCGGTTTTACAGGTACCTAACCTCACCCTCAGCTTCTGCAGTGGTTCACAACATTTTAGTTAGTTGTTCGGTCCTCGTGGTGAATCTCTAGCTAGTCAATGAATCATCATGGGACAAACAAATAAATCATGATACATACCATGATGAATAAAAAACGAGGACTCATAGATTGAGTAAGCTACCCGACGATGGAGATCACTGGGCGCCACATAACATTTCTGTGGTGGTTCTTTTTGTTTTATGTCTTGGTGTTTAAAAGTTTTGTGCTGTTGGCGCCTTATGTATGTTTTGATATTTTAGTTAAGTTTAGGTAATTGAGTGGCCACCTATTGGGAAAATAGCTGCTCATTCGGCTTACGATATGTTTTCATGGTATAAGTACCCGATTGTTAAGTTAGTTTTTTCCCAACTCGGTCTTTAAAGTGGGAATCTTTTTCTGATTGCGCCTTTTCCTGTTGCTTGGCCCATCGGGGTCTGTTGCTTGGCCCATTGGGGTCAAACTGGTGTTTTTCTTTTGCTCCGGAGTTAGTAGGTTATTCGGCGCTCAGGGATCTCCATCGTCGGGCAGCTTACTCAATCTGTTAGTCCTGGTTTTTTATTCATCATGATGTTTATCGTGATTTATTTGTTTGTTCTTGATGATTCATTGACTAGTTAGAGATTCACCACGAGGACCGAAGAATTAAATAAATGTTATGAACCACTGCAGACGCTGAGGGCGAGGTTATGGTCATGTAAAAAGGTACAAGTAGGCAAAGATCAGGAAAAGGCGCAATCAGAAAAAGATTCCCACTCCAAAAACGGAGGTGGGAAAAAACTAAACTAACAATCAGGTACTTATACCATGAAAACATTTCGTAAGCCGAATGAGCAGCTATTTTTCCAATAGGTGGCCACTCAGTTACCTTAACTTAACTAAAAATTTGAAAACATACATAAGGCGCCAACAGCACAAAAATATTTTAAACACAAAGACATAAAACAAAAAGAACCACCACAGAAGTATCGACTTGGAACGATCAGTAACACAAAGTTACTGGCGGGTTTAAATCGATTTTACATGGCCATAACCTCACCCTCAGCTTCTGCAGTGGTTCATAACATTTAGTTAGTTCTTCGGTCCTCGTGGTGAATCTCTAACTAGTCAATGAATCATCTTAAACCGGTTTAAGCCCGCCAGTAACATTCTGTTACTGATCGTTCCAAAGCGATACTTCTGTGGTGGTTCTTTTTGTTTTATGTCTTGGTGTTTAAAATTTTTGTGCTGTTGGCGCCTTATGTATGTTTTCATTTTTTTAAGTTAAGTTTGGGTTACTGAGTGGCCACCTATTGGGAAAATAGCTGCTCATTCGGCTTACGATATGTGTTCATGGTATAAGTACCTGATTGTTAATTTAGTTTTTTCCCACCTCGGGTTTTAGAGTAGGAATCTTTTTCTGATTGCGCCTTTTCCTGATCTTTGCCTACTTGTACTTTTTCCTGATCTTTGCCTATTTTTACTTTTTTACTAACTCCGGAGCAAAAGGAAAACACCAGTTGAAACCCGGTGGGCCAAGCAACAGACAAGAAGCTCCGGCCCCAACATACTAAAATGAATAGCTTTATGTCGGGGCCATCATAGAGTCTGACGCCCGACCCACCGGCGTACAATTAAAGAAGGCAGCATATTGTATTATGCTCCTCTGGGGCTTTTATGTTTTTCAAATAATAATAAACTTTGAAACTTTTCAACCATAATTGGATTAAAAACTAAGCATGCAGACTGTCGCATAACATTTAAGTTACATCCTATATGTCTGTAACGTGTTATGATTTTTCTGAATTTAAAAGAAAAATCATTCCTTCTTATAAGTTTCTTAAATTTGTAAACAAAGTCACCATAAAGTTCTGGTTCCGAAAGGCCCTCGCATAAAAGGGTCTTTAGCCCAACATTAAATTTAGAAATCAATTCATAGTGTTTGCGATAAAATTTAGAAAATGTTTTTCGAAGTTTATGATACCGATAGCCCTGCTGTAAGGTTGACTCTTAAGCATTTATTTCGCGCATTAAACAAGTACAAGTAGGCAAAGATCAGGAAAAGGCGCAATCAGAAAAAACTAAATTAACAATCAGGTACTTATACCATGAAAACATATCGTAAGCCGAATCAGCAGCTATTTTCCCAATAGGTGGCCAGTCAGTTACCAACAGTAAACTTAACTGAAATTTTAAGTCCGCATTAAGCCTTCTCAGTGACCCTTAAAGATGTGTCAAAATGGAGCAAAAGAGAATTACTTTCATTTAGCATCCTTCAACGTGGCAGTCAATAAACAGACTAGTATGATCCAAATGGGTCCAAATATAATAAACATTTGTTAGAAAATGATTCTTAACTGATAATTATTTTCTGAATTCTCAGAATACCCTCACTGATCTCAAAGGACAAAAGGAAAATATAATCTGCACTATGGATGACGTACGGGGAGACATTTTAGGGCCGCCACACGGCACAACACCAGCTTCAGTAATAACAAATAAAAATTAAAACTGAGGTCCTTTAAGAGCAGTGAACATATTAATGAGAAAGGGGATAGGTCATACCGCGGTTTCTGCTACTTAATTAAGCCTTTTCAGTGACCCTATAAGATTTGGCAACATGAAGCCAAAGAGAATTACTTTAATTTAGCATCCTTCAACGTGGCAGTCAATGAACAGACTAGTATGATCCAAATAGGACCAAATATAATAAACATTGGTTAGAAAATGAATCTAAACCGATAAAAATTTTCTGAATTCTCAGAATACCCTCACTGATCGCAAAGGACCAAAAGGAAAATATAATCTGCACTATGAATGATTTACGGGGAGACTTTTTAGGGCCGCCAGTTTCTGATCATTGCGTCCATTTTGGCTTTTTCTGGGTTGGGATTGTAGATTTTATTGTATCAATCTCTGCGCATTCTGTTTTGACTTGATAATGTCAAATATACAGAACTCATTCAGGCTAATGAAATGATAAGGCAATACAAAGACAAAACTAATTCAAAACTTCAGTGAATAAATTATGATATAAATAAAGAAAAACGCAAAGTCCTAACTAATTCAAAACGTCTAGAAATAAATTATGATAAAAATAAAGAAAAACGTATTCTAATTATTTATGACATGGATAAATTGATTGTCAATTATATAAATAAAAACATGAAAAATGACAAAAGCATAATACACACACACACACCAGGCTTGGACTATGCATTAAACTTATCCCAATGCATTAGCAATGCATTAGCTATTTCTTAACCAATGCTAATGTCAATACTAAAATTAATTTTGAAATTAGAACAATGCTAATTCAAATGCATTACTTTTGCAAATTTTGCTAATGCATTGGCAGTAGATTGGGCAATGACTACAAAACTTTTTTCTATGATTTATATACTTTGTCTAAATTCATTAATTAGAATCTTGTTTACAAACTATTTCTAAAGGTGTGATAAATTGCCACTTTAAACATATTGTTACTTGAAAAGTTGTTTGTTTTCCTTTGGCTGTTACCTAGCAGTTTGCCTCTGTCTATTACCTAGCAGTATAATAGTTTTTGTTTAGATTAACCTGTTGAAAGTTGCAAAATTACAGTAATTCTCTTTGGCTTTATGTTGCCAAATCTATAAGGTCACTGAAGAGGCTTAAGTAGCCGAAACTGCGGTATGGCCCATCCTCTTTCTCTTTAATATGATCGCTGCTCTTAAAAAGGTACAAGTAGGCAAAGATCAGGAAAAGGCGCAATCAGAAAGAGATTCACACTCCAAAAACCGAGGTGGGAAAAAACCAAACTAACAACCAGGTACTTATACCATGAAACATATCGTAAGCCGAATGAGCAGCCATTTTCCCAATAGGTGGCCACTCAGTTACCTAAACTTAATTAAAAACATGAAAACATACATAAGGCGCCAACAGCACAAAAAAAAATTTAAACACCAAGACATAAAACAAAAAGAATCTCAGTTTTATTTTTATTGTGTGTGTTACAAACAATGTCACTTGATAATATGCAATTACCTGTGTCATTTTATGAAGATTTTTGTCAGGTGCATACATCCATTGGGCCATGCTATTGAACAGTACCATTTTACACTAATATAATTTTAGATTTAATTTGTAAAGACATTAGATTTATGCTTGAAGTTTGAAGTTGAACAGTGATGGGTTCATAATTTGATACATCAGTTCTTGTTCTGCTACTAAGTTGATTATCTTTATCATGAATATGTTAAATAACTGAAGTACCTGAATGAAATAATGATAAAACAGAAAAGTTGATTAAATTTTCAATGAAGATACAATGTACATGTATATAAAACCCATCCTTGCACTGTTTCAATTACCTATCGCAAAATAACCTGAAAACTATTGAAAATACTAATGCATTATTTTGTTAAAAATGCTAATGCATTGTCTTTATAAATTAGCTAATACCAATGCTAATGCCAATGCTAATGACAATGCTCCAAATCGGTTTTATGCTAATGAAAATGCATTACTTTGCTAACTAATGCTGCCCAAGCCTCACACACACACACACACACACACACACACACACACACATGTATTATATATTTGCTTTCACCCTGTCAGCTGTAGCCTATTTCGGATGGTATGCTAAAGTTAAAATTAGGCTCTGACCCGACACGAATATAGCTGTCTCTTTGGATGTAAACAAATCAGACAGAAGTAAAGCAAAATTCATTTAGCGTAGACTGACAGATTTACCGTTATGAATAGGAAAAATGTAAAACGAGGCAATGATCAGGAAATAGCCAAAATCAGAAAGAAATTCCCATTCCAAAATATGAGGTTGGAAAAATAATTAAGAATTAATTACATATACTAAAAATATATTGTCGGCCGAATGAGAAGTCATTTCCAACTAGGCGGCGACTCATTTACCAAACCAAAACATAAACCATAAAGAACCACAACATAAGTATCGCCTTTGAATGATCAGTAATGTAAAATTACGGGGGGAGTGGCCTACATCGATTTCATAGGCGCCTAAGATTTACTCATTATGAAGTGGCTCTAATAATGTCGACCTTATTCCATTTGAAGTAATACATTTATTATCAAAAAGGTACAAGTAGGCAAAGATCAGGAAAAGGTCCAATCAGAAAAAGACTCCCACTCCAAAAACCAAGGTGGGAAAAACCAAACTAACAATCAGGTACTTATACCATGAAAACATTTCGTAAGCCGAATGAGCAGCTATTTTCCCAATAGGTGGCCACTCAGTTACCTTAACTTAACTAAAAATATGCAAACATACATAAGGCGCCAACAGCACAAAAATATTTTAAACACCAAGACATAAAACAAAAAGAACCACCACAGAAGTATCGACTTGGAACGATCAGTAAAATCGATTTTACACGGCCGTAACCTCACCCTCAGCTTCTGCAGTGGTTCATAACATTTAGTTAGTTCTTCGGTCCTCGTGGTGAATCTCTAACTAGTAAATGAATCATCAAGAACAAACAAATAAATCATGATAAACATCCTGATGAATCAAAAACCAGGACTCACAGATTCAGTAAGCTGCTCGACGATGGAGATCCCTGGGCGCCAAATAACTTACTAACTCCGGAGCTTAAGAAAAACATCAGTTAGACCCCGGTGGGCCAAGCAACAGACAAGAAGCTCCGGCCTCAACCAACTAAAATGAATAGCTTTAAGTCGGGGCCATCATAGAGTCTGACGCCCGACCCACCGGAGTGCAGTTAAAGAAGGCAGCATAGTTAACAACCGTGATTGGGTTAAAAACTAAGCATGCAGACTGTCACATAACATTCAAGTTATAACCTATACGTCTGTAACGTGTTATGATTTTTCTAAACTGAAAAGAAAAATCATTACTTCCTATAAGTTTCTTAAATTTGTAAACCAAGTCACCATAAAATTCTGGTTCCGAAAGACCCTCACTTAAAAGCGTCTTTAACCCAACATTATATTTGGAAATCAAACCTGTGACGTGGCTCTACACTGAATTGTTTACACAAAGAAAAGAAAATAAATATAAATATTCTTATAAAAGCAGATATAAAAAGCAGATATGAAGATATAACAATATATTGGGATGTCCACATAACTTGACCACAAATTGGTGATACTATTGATGGCTTTGGTAAATAAAACATCGTGATTTAATCTTTCATTTTAAATCCAACAATCAATGCCGACAGCTGTTACATGAATTCGTACATCGAACCAGATGGAAAACCATCATGGTTAAAACATTTTGATATCTTAGCGATCAACAGCCATGGTTTTTAATGTTCGAACGCCGCGTATTCGAACCCCTTTGGAGTGATCCACAAACGCTTGACACTAAAACAAAACATGGTTGGTTGCTATTCTTCAATTTTCACACTTATTTATTTAAAATTTTATACATAACATTAACAACGTAAAAACTCGCCGAAAAGCGAGGAGCTTCTTTAGCGCCGGCCATTTTGTTTTTACGGAACACAGTGACGTCACGTCGCATTGACCAATAACGTCCACGGATTTAAGCCAAAGCCCATGTTCAAATATCTATGCAAGATTGTTTTTACTACAAGCGTCTGTACACTGATATTAAGCAAATGCTATTAAGCAAATGCTAACAATTATTTGTTGCCGCGGAGTATATGTATATCGCACGACTAGATAGCATTCATTTGTTCTAAACATCATGGTAAGACAAGTATAAGCTTTATCAAAAAGCTTGGTCTACGCTTCGCATATATAAACTAGAATGTCAAAGAATCTGACCGTACTCCCATTTCATCGTGGTTCATGTGACAATTGACCATCACAATACTGTCGGTTCATTTCATTCCATTGTGGCTTGGATAGAATGTAATTGGCTACACGGCAGGTGGGGCGCGGTCAAAGCTTTCATACCTGACCATATAGCGACACAATACCGTCGGTTCATTTCATTCCAATGTTGCTTAGATAGAATGCAATCATGCACCAGTTCCACGAATCTAACAATATGCCCCTTTTTGGTACCTACTGCACCATGTTACCAACCAAAAGGAGGTTTGCATGGGTGTTTTGGGTGTTTAAACGGTCCTTGGCGAAACGACACGGAATCATACTAACACGATGGTCAAGCCACTAGACTCAAAGGTGCAGTTGCAGTTGTAGCGAGGTGTATAAGTTGTCTTGAAAGTAGGTCAATCTCAAACTTTAGAGTAGTCTACGAGCTGGCGCGTAGACAATAAGCATATAACACATATCACACTTTCTCGAGACAAAACTTCTTTTGCGCAATATAATCAGCCTTGAGAATAGACCGATACATGAGAATAATGACAAATCGAAGACACTTTTGGTTTCGATTCGCGGTTAGAAAATCACTCTTCTCTTCTGAATATGGAATGTCAGGATTGTATGCTTCTTCTTTGACTGCACAAATAGGTTTGTGTCGGACCTTGTTGGAATGGCCGACGACACGTGTTCTCGTGACATGGCGCATCACTGACTACCAAGTTCCATGGAACTTACATCTGAAGTTGATGGTTTTGGGTCGTCTATTGTTGATGGAGAAAGTCCACCTGGAACTAAAAAATCTATGAACTGAACTAAATCATCAGACTCATCTTCACATGCGTTGAGAAACAGTTCTACACTTCTATTTATATTTTCCTGCTTCACTGATGAATCAATGAATAATTTCTCTGCAGCTGTGTCATGTGAAGATCTATACTTCGACCGTTTTTCTTTCCAGCGGCCTACTGGAAGACATACATTCTCGATTTCCAAATCCTCAATAAGTTTTCTTTTCTCTTGCCACTTGACCTCGCAGTCATATCCATGTCCCTCAGCCTCCGTTAGCATAATTCGCGTTGTTTCATTCCGTAATAGAGACATTAACATGTCCTCGATCGTTCCATCTCTCCAAGAAAAAATATTAATACTTCTCAGGTCTCTTCTCATGTTGTCCCAGTTAACTTCGTCCGACATGTCAACTCCTTTGAATTTCTGCTCAATCTCGCGATATCCTGTGAATTCATCGTGACTTATTATAAGTGACTTGCCTGTCTTTGATTCAATAATTGCATCTTTATCGAAAAGAAAAGCATGTTCCAATTCTAGTTCATTACACACCTTGCGCATTGTCTTTGCGTTTGACCAACCACTTATGCTTAGTACTTGCAGAGATAAAATTTCGTTCTGTAGCTTTTCTATAACATCGCCTATGTGCTGTACGGTCTGGCCATTCATTATAAGACTAAGGACGTGTAAAACACCTTCGGACGGTTCCATAATATGTTCTTGTAAGGTTGTGATAAACAACCAGTCAGAATGCCCTTCACAGAACAAAATCTTTTTAGCGAAAATCAGATTAGCCAAATGATCTTGTGTGAGAACTCGCAATTCCTTCAAGGATACACGAGTTTCCTCCCTTTCTGTACAAACGTCCGTGGTAGATGACGTGTCAGCTTTAACTTTAGCCCTCCCATCTGGCTTTACCTTTAGTGCAACAAGTTTTGTACCGGAAATAGTTTTTGTCTGAAATTGACCATTATCTTCTAGCTTTTTACGTTTAAATATAGTTAGTTTCGATATCGTCGTTGGGCGAATAAAACATTGGTTATGAGTTGTCAAGACGATTTGCTTATTTTTCTTCTCTTTACCAATAATTGACATCATCCTGTCTATCATTTGAGGATGCATTCCTCTGTCTGGTTCTTCTAAAATCAGCGTCAAAAACCGTTTACTTGACAAAAGAATAGAGAAGTACTTAGCTTCTAAAATACCTTCCGGTGTTTTCAGAAGTGCGTATTTGCCTCCAGGGAGTTTGGTTTCCGTAGATTTAACTATGATTTGGTTTTCATCCTGTGCTAACTCAAATATGATGTCACCTCGTCCAGTCAGACCCTTGAAATATGCACTTTCTTTATCGAGATCGAATTTGTCGTGCTCATCTTTACGTTCAAGGAAATAAGTGATAATTTCAGCTCGCTGGCTTGCTTCTGAATAATTCTTGTCTCGTTCACCGGTAGCTATTCTCTTGCTTAAGCTCCATTGTAAAGGTCCTATCGACCGCAGCGGTAGTGTCATTATAATATGTTTCTCCAACATTTCTAGCCTGTTCTCTAGGGCACTCTTCGCTCTAGGATCGCTTGAATTTATCGGTAAATAAACGCGATCTGTGCCTATTATGGTTTCAATGTTAAGACTCGTTTTTTCAAAACTTTCCTGAATTTCACCAAAGATATTTTTCGAAAGTGTGTGGTTTGGTTCTTGGTACTGACACACGCTATCCTTGTGTTCATCTATTAATAGCTCAGACGGTGTTGACACAAATTTGTAATATGTTTGTCCGGGAAGTGATATGATTCCGGAAAACAAGGTGTCACCATTTCTCTTTAGCGGCTCGTCGCACTTGCGAATGTCATACTGACATATAAAGTAACTTGGACTTCTCTCATCGTATGCCGACGACCTTGTAGTGCTCCTGGCTGACGTAAGGCAGCGACGTATCCCTTCCAATAACGAAGATTTTCCAGAACCATTCTCGCCGACAAATATACTGGGACTTTCGTTTTCGGGAAATCGAACGCATTGTTTTGTTTTGAACCCGACGAAGTTCTCTAAGATGACGGATCGAAGCATTGTATCTACAAAATAGATATGGGTCTTAAATGTATTGATAACTGTAGAAAAAAAAACGTTTGATAAAAAGCAATGTTTGTTACATAATGCAAAATACAAGCATATCGTTTTTGCAACTGCCAATGAGAAACGATTAGTCGAAATTTCTTAAGGACAGTCCATTTTACAAATCGCCCCCAGACGTGCTCACCACTTACAAAATCGAATTTTCGACACGTCTTCTATTTATGCCTTACTCGCGTTTGAGCAAAATTTTATGACGTATTGTATTTTAACAGTTTATGTTAAATGGAAACTTTGACTATATGCGTTCCTTATTTTGTTGGATATAACTACACATGCATGTATCTACCGGATAAGAAATTATCAAGACCATTTATTAAGTTGCACAGGACGACAATGTACATGTAAGTGTCGTGTAGAAGATGCAACATACGCAAAGGCGAAGATTTGATTTCATTATTTCGAATTCATCTGAACACACATAATCTCTTAAAAGATTGTGTTGTTACAATTCATGTAATATCCCGAGAAGCACAAACAAAACGTTTTGCTTTTTGCGTTGAATCTAAGCCAACTGTTGAAACGATATATACAGTTTCATCCATAGTGCAGATTGCACGTTTAGAGACATATTCTAAACAAATGTTTACTTATTAGACCTCATTTAGGAATAAGTCTTTTATTTAGACAACCCCTGCGTAAATTCTTGAAATTGCAGCAAAATTGTCTGGCTTTCGTTGTCGGTTCATAAGGGCCACTGATGAGGGTTCATAATCTGAAATTGCGCATTTTGTGTCATATTAGCTCCCTTTGAATGTTTTCACTGCTACCAAAGGATCTAAATTTTATATTTTATTTGCTATTACTGCAGCTGGTCTTGTGCCGTGTGGCAGCCCTAAAAGTCTCCCATAGTGCCGAATGCAGTTTTCTTTCGATCCTTTGAGATCAGTTTGAATATTTAGAGAATTTACAACTTACACGTTTTTAGACATATTCTAGACAGTTTTTACTTATTAGGAATTAATCTCTTTAGACAGCCTCCTGCTTAAATTCTCGAAATCGCAGCTCCATTTTTTGGCTTTCGTTGCCGGTTCACAAGGGTTCGTTACCTGATTTTACGCAATATGACTCATATTATCTCCCTTTGAATGTTTTCGCCGTAAAACTGAATCAAAAACAGTTATAGATTAAGTATAGTCCAATCATAAATGTGCATCATCTTGGCTAAAAGCATAAGCACAATGCTTCAGTTTCATGCTATAGGGTAGTTTTAAATGAATGTGCGCAAATTATACGTTGAAAGAATCAAATGTTCAGTTTTCTAATCAATACATGTATCAATATCTTCCATACTGACCTACTCGTATTTTATCTTGCGTATCTATCCAAAATACATTTTAAATACTGCTGAAATGCACTTATGATCATTTGTGCACTACGATCTATTCTTTGTCCTAAATATTTAATTTTCAGATAATTTACTTATACATGTATGAAGCTAATACTGATAAAAAAAAATTCAGAGTTTTTTCATACTCGATAAGCCGATAACTACAAACAAGGCTAATTGAATAATACAAAGATTTTTTCAATAATTATGTTGGCATTTGTCAATGTCGTATTTTTTTGGTTTAAATTGTGACCATTCAATAGGGTTGATATTGAACAGAGCTATTGAAATTATTGATTTACTGCTACCATTTCAAATATACGACAATATGTTTTATTTGCATGTGCATTTGACGTATTCGTCTATTATTTCAGCTCATGTGAGAAGGGCCAATGTAGGTGGGGCGAAAACTGGAGAACCCCGATAAAAGTCACCTGGCACAACCGCAAGCAGAACTTGGCTTGTCTCACCTGTGTCCCTGTGGGGCTCGAACCCACATATTACTTATTTCTGTCCTGTTTCTGCCTACATGCCTCTTTTGTGTAGGTTTCGGAAACTATTTGTTAATTGGCATGCACACCAAGTCTACAATAATGTGATTCGAATGAAACAGTTCCGTTTTGTTATGAGATACAATCGAATCTAATAGGACAACAGGGCTTGTCCGTGACTCGCCAATTGCACGTAATTATTATTTGAGATCCCTTGATAGTATTCACCAACGTTTCTGCAACCCTCGTAAATTGAAGTACTTACTTGCTTGCACATACCTACTCGATCAATGACTCTCTGACTGACTCGCGCACTTGAAACATTGTCCACTATGTTATAATGGTCAGGCTGGTTCCAACTTTGTTCTTACTTACTGTTCTTACTGTTGTCGACGTAGTAATCAGGCATATCTGCCTCTTCCAGACGCATTTTGATTCTTCCAGACGCATTTTGATAAGCAATAACATCTAATTAAGCAGATATTTGACAACATTGAGCTACAGATTGTCATTAGTATTTTGAGAACAGTGAAATTTGTTTAATATACTATAAGACTTACGTTTAGCAATTTTTTAATCATCATTATTTTCAAACTCAAATAATTGAAAACTTTCGATTCGCTTTTAATATGTCAAGTGATGCTCAAATTCATATTTTGAGACGAGTGTTTGTGCTATTCTAACGTCCACGGGTTGCACGTTACGTTTAAGAAAACATAAAAATCACGTGCCCAGCATTCCACGTGCATCACATGTTATCAATCTTTGCTGAATTTGATTGGTCAAAGTGTCATTACAAATAAACCGGAATGAAATTTAAAAAATTCCATCAGGGAACACCGTCATGGCCTGACGTTGAACCAACGTGACACAAAGATCAATATGCTCAGTGCAGACATGAAGAATAAGACAGCCAGTTGAAATTTTAGCTTGCGAGAGTACGATACAGTCTCCTAGAACCATGTTTCATCAGCTGACTGCGTCAAAAACCGACATCATGACGTCAGACAATGTCAGGCTATCATGATATAGGACAATGACAATTTGAAGTCATAGTGACATAATCGATTTCTAGGCAACCTACGAATTTCAGGGTTGATAATTAACGGTATGGCAATATGGATTTTTATCAAAACAGCTGACAGGAAACACCCTGCGTTGTGCGAACACCGTGTATATCGCCCCTATAAACGTTAAACGTAAACGTGCAAGATGACTTGACCACATCACATCAAACCGTGTAGGCCTACTAAGCAATGTTTTCTCGTAAAAAAGTGAAATCGCACGTCATTTCAGCAATTGAACACTTATGGGATCACCACGGGAGAAAGGCCAGGGAACAAAACGACGTCAGTAACGGGGTCGTTATCTGATTCCAGAATGGAACCAAGTCTCTACGATCATAGTACAACGCTCTTTTTGAGCACAAGATGTTAAATGACTGTTTAAGGAATAAACCGTTAACTTTTTCAGATGCCGAAAAACAATGTGAATTTCGAGTTGACACCCCTGTACACTTTTACGCAGCGTAATTGCGTTAGGAAAATGTGTCTTTGGCGAAAAGTGGAAATTGTGGTTCCTTAAGGTTTGAATACTGATGAGTGAAAAAGTTAGTGCGAGTTCATCTTTATACCAATTTGCATTTTTGGAAATTAATGAAAAATTGCTAAACTTAAGTCTCATAGTATATAATGCAAAGGTACAGAAATAAGAATAGAAGCACCAGGAATCGTTGCGATTAGATTTAAAGTCCCAATATAGACACCAGGTGGAAACAAAAATACATAAAACATAACAAAATATTTTCCGACAACACACTCGGAGAGCAGAATGACAAGCTCTTTCCCAACAAGGTAGCCATACACTTTAAAGTGCAGCATGCTATAGTACTACATGTATATGTAACAAGACAAACATTACTGGCAAATAAAAAAGAAGGCTGTCGAACCACATCTAATAATGGAGCCAATTTTACAAAGAATTTGTCGACCCAAATAAATTTGATGTCAATGTCGGTATTTGGTATTCACCTCAACAAGGTGAATATCCTCTATAGCTGATTGGTTCTACTCTCCGTTAGTCATTACGAAAACTTGCCCATGCAATATATAGAGATTTTTTTTCAGTACCCAAAATTGAAAATTTCACCAGAAAAATATTAATATTTTTCTTATTTTTGCTCAAAACATAGATTATGGGTACACGTTAGAACCGCCTCGCCGAGGCGGTTCTAACGAGTACCCACAATCTATGTTTTGGAGCAAAAATAAGAAAAATAGGTATACCCCTGCATACCCCAGTTTTACTATATAAAAGTGGGGTTTAAGGGGGTATTCATTGCACGGACACGTTTTCCTGATGAGTGGAAGAAGTAATCTCTCCAGCCTAGTATTTGACACTGTAATTATAGCCTTTCATTGCTAATGCTTAAATAAACATTGGGATTTTGTGACAAATGAAAAGAGACATCGCATAAAATTCAAATTTCATTTGTAGTCTAGCCTGTAGATACATGTATATGCCACGATCGCCACTTGGCACAACAACAGCAATCATCTAAGCCTAGTTTGAACAATTGTTGGGGAAAACCGACGATTAGATACTATTACAAAGATATCATATCGATAGCTGAGTGAGCAGCTATTCATTACGAAAATGACGAGTAACTCACAATTTATGTTTTGGATCAAAGATAATAAGGAAAAAACATGTTTTCCACTGCACACCCCAGATTTACTATACAAAAGTGTGGTATACATTACACATGCATATTATCCTGGGCCCGAGGTTATAAAACTTTTTTTCAGCTGAGACTAAACATTATCCTGCTCATAAATGTTAAAATGCCAACAATTGTTGGTATTTTAACATGAATTTTCCACAATTTTTGACTATTTCAACATTTATGAGCAGTTGAAATTTCATGCTCAGCTGAGCTGAGCTTTAAAAAAGTTTTATAACCTCGAGGTGTTATCCTGATGTCCCTACAGGTGATCACTTTGAACCTTTGAAATACAACATCTTAGCATGTTATTTACCTCGCAAGTAAAACAGTTTAGTTCATATCATTTTGTGTCATGTGAATTTGTTATTATATCCATTACTGTCTTTGATGTAAGATTCTCTGGAATCGTTTTATAGA
Source organism: Rugalucina vietnamica (assembly GCA_964017185.1). NCBI lineage: Eukaryota > Metazoa > Mollusca > Bivalvia > Lucinida > Lucinidae > Rugalucina > Rugalucina vietnamica. The sequence continues at coordinate 56,616,706 of OZ024875.1, read as the reverse complement.
TGATTTAACATCCGTAATTTGAGCGACGACAATGATATGCTAGGTTGTAATTATTTTAAATTGGTTATTAAAGGTAGTTTTACTTTGGAAAGCAGGTCTTATCGAGAGTTATTGACGTCACTCCTAGCTAAATGCAAAAGTTGTGCAACGTTATGCTGTGAGTCGGTGAGTACTTTTGAGGGTGAATGAGTGATTAATTGATCGATTGAGAGGTTGAGTGAGTGATTTAGTGAGTGAGAGTGAGCGAGTGTGTGAATGAGTCTTCTTGCCGGAAATAATAACTTAACACCATCAGGAAAACATGTCAGTGCAATATATACCCTCTTAAACCCCACTTTTATATAGTAAAACTGGGGTTTGTAGGGGTATACCTATTTTCTTATTTTTGCTCCAAAACATAGATTGTGGGTACTCGTTAGAACCGCCTCCGCGAGGCGGTTCTACCGTGTACCCACAATCTATGTTTTGAGCAAAAACAAGAAAAATATCGAATTTTTTCTGATGAATTTTTCATTTTTACAGGTGAAAAAAAAATCTCTGTATATTGCATGGGCAAGTTTTCGTAATGCGTCTTCAAATGACAACCGTATAGTATTGCAGCCACAAACTGATTACCCTAAACGCGGTAGGGGAAAGGAAGTGAACGGACAATTGTTTTGAAAGAAATTTCACGTCACTTGCGAGCATATACATTTGAGAATCGGTCTATTGCTGCACTGATTATTTGTTTACAACCGTTAAAACGTTCTCTCAAATGCTCCGAAAATTAGACAAACGTGTTTTGTTTGGGCTTTTAGGTAAGTTGTGTATGTACTTGACTTTATCCACAGGAAATGGCTATTTCATCGCCAGTTCCGTGAAACAGAGCTTTGATTACTTGTTTGAATGGTGTGGTAAGCATTGTTTTAAAAATGTAAGTACGAATAAAACGTGTGCAAAGATGTAAAACATATACAGTAGTTAAAATAGTTAGTCATATAGAAATCGCATTGTCATTTTAACATTGAATGACACGTAAGTGCAAGACTGTGGTAATTGCGTCAGAAAGAATCCAGTGCGTGATAACTAAATTACACATGCATGTCAGCTATAAATGTCAATTTTATTTTAAATGAATGACTTTCCTTGGAACTTTGCAAGCTAGGCAAATTATTTTTGTGGCATATACTACACAAACTTTGATAAGCATCAAAACTGTATTTTTGCTTAAAGAACATACTGATGATCAAATACCCAAAATTTTGCTGTAAATATATGTATATAGCAGAATCATCACCGTGCAAACATTTGAGCCGCCTCATGGGAAAACCATCAATCTGCATAGGCGAAAACAAAGACGCAGATCAGCTTCGCGGTTTTCGCTACACGGATAGTACAGTTCCTTAAATCCGAAATTTCAAGCTTCTGGCCTGCTTCTGCGACTGCACAGCCTGATTTGTATCAGACCTGTTCGGAAACCACATTGTTGGTTTTCGCACGAGGCGGCTCATTTCATCTTTTTATGCGTTTCCTGGAGGCGTTTCTCGCAGACTTGCAGAAACGTTGGAAACCCCCCTGAAATTTAACATTACGAAAACTTGCCCATGCAATATACAGAGTTTTTTTTGCTTTAAAAATTGAAAATTTTCAGCTGAAAAAAATTGATATTTTTCTTATTTTTGCTCAAAACATAGATTATGGGTACACGTTAGAACACGAGTACCCACAATCTATGTTTTGGAGCAAAATAAGAAAAATAGGTATACCCCTGTAAACCCCAGTTTTACTATATAAAAGTGGGATTCAAGGGGGTATACTTTTCACAGACATGTTATCCTGATGAGTTGTCACTGTCATCGTTTCTGCAAGTCTGCAAGAAGCGCTACCAGGAAACGTGAAAAAAAAAGATGGAGTGTTTGCACAGTGATGATTTTGATACATATCTATAGCAAAAGTTTGGAAGTTATATTACCAGTATCTCCTGTGAACAAAAATGAGGTTTTGATGCTTATCAACATTTGAGTAGTATAGGAATATGCGTCATTAGCGACATATTCTTGCAGCCACATGTGCAGGCGTTCGCACAATACAATTAAACCATCAATGGGCCTGACAATCAACGCAAGTATCTCAAGATAAAATGATAACAAAGTAATAAAAAGTGCTCTGAATTTGTCTATGAATCGATTGTATACAGTTATGAAACTGATGAAATAAAATATACTAGGATAAGAATATCCATCGATTACATAACAAAAGAAATGAATCACAAAAAGAGGCGCCGCTTGGATGTTACTTGAGTACCCATAATCTATAATGAGCGAAGCAAAATAGGACAGTAATGCAAAGCTCAGGAAAATAAAACATAAAACATAAAAAGTAAGAAATATATGAGGAACAATACTAATTAGCAAGAAGACAAAGTCGTAATTGGTACTTAAACATGCACAAGACAACATTTGAGCCGCCCCATGGGAAAACCAACAATCTGCCTAGGCGAAAACAGAGGCGCAGATCAGCTACTTAAATACGAAATTTCAAGATTCTAGCTCTTTTCTGTACAGGCCGGTTTTTGTCAGACCTGTTCGGAAACCACATTGTTGGTTTTCCCACGAGGCGGCTCATTTAGAGAGTGACACTGATGTCACGGATAAACTCATCATAAATGCTGATGCTACACCCCCTTGCTGCCTAGCACCGTATTAATAAAACAAAAAACGAGTTGGTCTTGGCTTTGGCATAGTATTTGGCCCAGTAGTTTACATTTCGCTATTTACTGATGTTAGTGGTAAAGATATTTACATGTAGATATTTACATACAAAAGTATAACATGATATTTTCACAGCATTGAAACTACTCCGTAAAGCTGCGACCTCGTTAGGGCATAAAAGCAATGCAATATAAAAGCTAGTTCTCTATTTTAATGTCAAGTATGCAGACAATGACTTGTATCATGGAGTTCTAAAATAACGAACATTGTTATATACCTAATGTATCTCTACAATAGAAACTTGTCGTGTTGTAACGGACAGCACTTTCTGCTGTTTTAGGCGTCATAGGGCATTAATACCATTAATGCCCTGAGATGACGTCATATCAGGGCAATAATGGTGTTAATGCCCTGAGATGACACCGTAGCAGGGCAATAATGGTGTTAATGCCCTGAGATGACGTCATAGCAGGGCAATAATGGTGTTATTGCCCTAGGTGTAATTGCCCTGAGACTATGACATACACCTGTTTACTTGATATGGACACTGGCAGGTGTTCATTTCATCTAAATTTAACATGGCAGGTGAGTGTACATTTCAGACGTATATTTCATCTTAATTCAACGTGTCATTTTGCGTTTAATCACTTACCAATCAACGGCTGTGTGCTTGTCATCATGCGCGATTTCAAGACATAGCATTCACAATAAATAAATAAATAAATAAATAAATAAATAAATAAATAAATAAATGAATAAATAAATAAATAAAATGTACATGTATTGGAGGAAAGGTATATAACAATGACGATAAAACATTCTTTTCCAAGTGCATTAACGTTTGCCAAGCCCTCGGGCAATAATGTGTTGCAGCCCTCACCGCTACGCGGTTCGGGCTGCAACACATTATTGCCCTTGGGCTTGGCAAACGTTAATGCACGGAAAAGAATGTTTTATCCTCTTATTAATCAATAAAAACAATGAATGATTTCGAAATATTAAACAATGTCTGAAACATTTACGAGGCACTCACTATTAAAGACATATCATTAGAGAGATATGACTGTATATTTACATTTTTCTAAAACCTCCTTAGATGAACCATTAGATGTTCATCTGTGTTCATACTTCCATGAACAACATTGTGTCACGCGACGTGACGTAATCCAAACTTGACGTCAAAAAACATGAATCTCGCCAATCTGATTGGACGTTGTGAACGTCGACGCCGTTCCGCTGTTTGAACACACACTGTGTGTAGATTCTCTGTTTGCTGGTAAATGTGACCGCCTTGGTGATTTTTCAACAAGCGATAGAGAGAAATGAATGTAAATATAAGCAATGAGTTTAATTTTTCTGTTGTTCATGGAGCTATGAACCGCAGTGGGTCGCTAGCAAAGCTTACATGAACCCCTTCGGGGTTCATTCACTTTGCACGCGACCCACTGCGGTTCATAGCTCCATGAACACCAGAAAAATGAAATTCATTTCTTAAATGAAATACACACTTAGTGATTCTTAATTTTAAAGTAAAAATTGACAGAACAGGAACTAATACAATTAAAGTGTGTTTCCTATTGTCTGATAATGTTTCGCAGATAGTTTGCAACTTTTTGAATGTAGACAATTGGGCATTTAGTTTGTGGCAAAATGTGCGGCAAAAATTTTGAATGATAGGTTGACAAATGAGCCGCCTCATGGGAAAACCAACAATCTACATAGGCGAAAACAAAGACGCAGATCAGCTTCGCGGTAACCGCGAAGCTGATCAGCGCCTTTGTTTTCGCTACTCGGATAGTACAATTCCTCTTCTACTTAAATCCAAAATTTCAAGCTTCTAGCTCTTTTCTGTGCTTGCACAGGCCGGTTTGTGTCAGACCTATTCGGAAACCACATTGTTGGTTTTCCCACGAGGCGGCTCAAATAAAACAGTACTCGTTAAAAACAGTACAAGAATCTCATGGAAAGGTTGTAAGTATTTTCCCGCACAAAATAGTATTTATAATTATATAATCGTAATTGCTAAAAAATCATTATGAAATGACAAAAAAAGACTACCATGAAACAAACTTGTCATGATCAAGTAGTTTTTTTTTTCTCGAAACGTACCAATAATCTCTACAAACAAGATGAGAAATGTCCCTCAAAGCCTAAAGTCGTTGGTTAAATTTCTAAAACAAATGATTTAAGCAAATGTTTAAACTGTACTATTTGGTATAAAAGTAAATTGCACAATAATGAATTTGGCAGCTTTCCCGAAGATATCTCTTGATTATTTGTACCTATCCAAATATTTACAATTTTTGAACAGATTATGTTCATGGAGCAAAAAGAAAGTATCCTATGTATTTAAGTGTTTGCTATAAACCGGCGCAAAATTGATGTTTACGACATAAACCAGTTTTGGTTTTGATAGTATTGCGCATGCGCATTATTTGAACATATTTTAGGGTCATTCTGCTTCCATTTACTCTTAAATACTTAAGCTCCACAGTCTGGTGAATATCGCTTTCCCTATACCCAGCTTCACGCTAACATATAAACCCAGATTAGATGTCTTCAGTAAAAAGGATTTGTTGGGTCTAGGGGATGGAGAACATACTTTATAATTTAAACTAATAATGATCTCCATTTTCAATTGCCAGTCGGAAACAAAATGATCTTAGAGCAGGTTCCAATGATGCGCATGCGCAACAACAACAAAAGCAAATTTAAACTAGTGTATGCCGTTTTGCCTCGCTTAATAGCAAAACAAGCATTTAACTGCATAGGAATCTATATTTTTGCTCCCTGATAAAATGTAGCAGTGTGAGAAATTGTAAATATTTGGGTTGGTACAAAACCAAGGGTTTTCTCCACCTCTTTGCATTTAGGAACACTGCCAACAAATCAACAAATCCATTTTTACACAATTTACATATATACGTACTCGTACATAATAATAAAGCTTAAAACTTCGCTTAAATTATGTGTTTTAAAAATTGACACCTCGGTTTTAGGCTGTATGGACTTTTTCCATCTTATCCATAGAGGTTCTTTTCATAATCATCGACTACATCCCTTGTCAATGTTAAATCCCATTGGCCATTAGAACTTAATCAGGGACCAGTTGTTCAAAACTTCGATAGTTTAACGCTGTTGTTAAGCCCTCACTTTGTTCACTATATCGACGTCAAAAGCAAATACACTGTTATTTTTGTTGAAAAAAGTGAAAAGGTACAAGTAGGCAATGATCAGGAAAAGGCGCAATCAGAAAGAAATTCCCATTCCAAAAACCAAGGTGGGAAAACATAATTGACAATAAGGTGAGGGACATGACTAAAATCGACAGACACCTGATTTAACGCACAGAACGAATTTATCACCAGACTTGAAACAACAAACTGACACCTAATTTAACCAGCTCGAAGAAAAATGATCAAGCAACACGAAACGTGTCAGAGAATCATTAAAATTTCTGATGACTGTGTTAAAATGCGTGCTTCCATTTAACAGTTACGAGAAGAGAATCAAATCGCATTATGATATTCCAGAGCTGAAGCACCTAAAATTTCTGCGATTTTCACAAACCTTAAACCTCGCTAACTACATGTGGTAGTAGAGTGTCTAATTTCCCTCAACTATTATTTTATTAGGTAAACCCAGGGCTTACTACATGTAAGAAGGTACAAGTAGGCAATGATCAGGAAAAAGCGCAGTCAGAAAAAAAATCCCACTGCAAAAAACCGAGGCGGGAAAAAAAACAAATTGACAATTAGGTACTTATACTTAGAGAACATATCGTAAGCCTTGTGAGCAGCTATTTCCCAATAGGCGGCCACTCAGTTACCCGAACTTTACTAAAACTACGAAAACGTACTTAAGGTTCAAATTAGCACAAAAATTCGATTCCAAAAACATACATCAGGAAAACATGTCCAAGAAATGTATACCCCTTAAACCCAACTTTTATATAGAAAACTGGGTTTTTAAGGGTATACCTAATGTTTTCTTATTCTTGATCCAAAACATACATTGTGGGTACTCGTTAGAACAGCCTCGGCGAGGCGGTTGTAACGTATACCCACAAAGTATGTTTTGAGCAACAATAAGTAAAATATCAATTTTTGTCTTACAAAATGTTCAGATTTTACTTCTGAAAAAAGGTCTTTGTATGTTGCATGGGCAAGTTTTCGTATTCAATGAAAAAACAGAACCACAACAGAAGTATCGCATTGAAACGATCGATCAGTAATATAAAACTACTGGAGGACTTAAACCGGTTTAACAGGGCCCTAACCTCACCCTCATCTGCTGCAGTGGTTCACAACATTAATGCATTAATAAAACTGGGGTATGCAGGGGTATACCTATTTTTATTATTTTTGCTCCAAAACAAAATTTGTGGGTACTCGTTAGAACCGCCTCGGCGAGGCGGTTCTAACGTGTACCCACAATCTATGTTTTGAGCAAAAATATGAAAACTATTGAAAAAATTCTACTGAAAATTTTCATTTTTTACAACTTTGAAAATCTCTGTATATTGCATGGGCAAGTTTTCGTAATGTTTTATCAGCTCCGTTGTCATCCGGAGAACGTGTCCGTGCAATGAATATCCCTCTAAACCCCACCGTGATGATTTGAGCCACCTCGTGGAAAATCAGAAAAGAGCTAGAATATTGAAATTTCGGATTTAAGTAGAAGAGGATCTGTACTATCCATGTAAATACAGCGAAAACTAAGGCGCTGATCAGCTTCGCAGTTACCGCGAAGCTGATCTGCGTCTTTGTTTTCGCATATGCAGATTGTTGGTTTTCCCATGAGGCGGCTCATTAATAGAGTAAAACTGGGGTATGTAAGGGTGTACCTATTTTTCTTATTTTTGGTCCAAAACATAGATTGTGGATACTCGTTAGGTTCTAACGTGTATTCAAATATTAAAAATAATCTTTTTTTTTCCTAATGAAGTTTTCGATTTTTCTTGCTGAAAAAAATCTCTCATTTTGAATGGGCAAGTTTTCGTAATGCATGCACTCGATCGCTTTTCTTATCATACATGTTATTTTACCAGCTACAAACACAACTGTACACAGCCCATTCATGGACATCTGCAGAACAGTCTTTGGTACTTTTTTATCATTGTCAGTGGTCTGCGTCTTAAGACTCTTGCGTTGATTAAAAGACCTATTGCCATGTCTATTGAGGGTCATTAGGTAAGGGACAGGGCATTAGAAAACCTAGTGCCCTGACAATGTCTCAGAGTATAGGTAGGGGCCAAAACAGGAAAAAATCAATATCGATTGCAGAGGGAGGCAGTTTTATTGCACAGATTATCAGGGACCATAAAATCAATAAACAGTGGAACTACAGGTATTATCCTTTAGGGGCCTATTTATGACTCCCTGCAGAGATGTGATAATCACCTCATCATGACAATCCTTTGATCTAAGGACCATAGATCACCATATTGCACCATTAGGGGTCATAACAGTGGTACAGTACAATTGTCGCGATGCTTTGAGCGATCGCGCAACGCGCAAAATTTTTTAATCCCTCCTAAAAACGTTTTGCGAGTGACTTGCGCGTCACTCGCGAGTGACTCGCGAGTTATGCGCAAGTTTTACGTAATACAGTTTGCGAGTGACGCGCAAAGTTCTTTTGGATCGTCGCGCATCGCCCATGGATCTTTGCGCGATGCTCGACGTGATTCATCGCACTGTAACATTCAAGTATATGTTCTTATAGAAAGTATTTGTAAATTTCGCCTAGTTTCAACGCTCTTTTATAAATGACGCTCAATTTAACTACAATTACATGTACGTTTGGCTATTAATCAATTGTTTTGTCCTTTATGTTTGGGACTATTTCGGACAGTCCTTTATGTTTGGGGCTATTTCGGACATAAAAAACAACAAATAAAACAATTAACTTGTTCACTGTGAAGTACATGCTAGCCAATTAGCCAGGCTACTGTATGACAGTGAGTTGGTGTTAGTCAATCATCAAAATTGTTTGAAGCATAACAAGTCATTTTTATCAAATGAAAAAAAAATGATTGAGGCTCATCTTGCTTATCTTATTTTTACCACTCATGTAAAATAAACCACAGCCCACCGCGTAAAATTGCCGCCTATTGAGAAGTAGCTGCTCACTCGGCTTTTGATATGTTCTCTAAGTATAAGTACCTAATTGTCATTTTGTTTTTCCCACCTCGGCTTTTGGAGTAAGAATTTCTTTCTGATTGCGCCTTTTCCTGATCATTGCCTACTTGTATCTGTTTTATTACCAAGACTGAAAAAAAGATTTCTTAGTTTAATAGAAAATTTATCTCCATACGTGTATTTGGGATAGCTAAGGTATGTGACCGGGCTCACCGCAGACCTTCTGTTTACACTATTTTCTTCTCATTATTTAGATAGAAAATATACAGTGTATCAATTTTCCTTCGGGTCAGACGAATATTCTATATGTACATGTACATGTATCTCTAGCCTAGTTGCTTTGTACTACCTTTGTACGAGCATATCTATATGTATTAAGTATGAATACTTGGAGGGACCAGGCAGTAATCGATGCAATCAAATTTATCATACATGTTGACATCAGGCGGGCATGAAAATTCAATATGAAACTTTTTTTTTTACAACACACCTTACGAGCAAGATTGTTTAAATTGTATAAATGGCGCATATCTGATTCACGTCGCGCGTTTGACAAATGGTTTTGCGCGTTTGCGAGATGATCGCGCAAGATTGCGAGAAGTTTGCGAGTGACTCGCGAGTCACTCGCAAGTAAAGATAATCCCCTACGCGCAACCACGCGCAACGCGCAAATGCGCGTACGCTCAAAGCATCGCGACAACTGTACTGTACCAATTTAAGCTCCTTCAGAAGTAAGCCCGTGCGAACTCGTGCACGTGTGGCTGAAATAATGTGTCTCTGTTTCGCATTATTAGGTCACAAAAAAAGTAAATGTCTAGCTTGCAAATTTTCTGAGAAAGACATTCATTTAAAATAAATGACATTTAAAATTGCATGTGTAATTTAGTTATCACGCACTTGATTCTGTAATTAAGGCACAATTGAACCGCCGCTGCATGAGAAAACCAACAATTTGCATAGGTGAAAACGAAGGCGCAGATCAGCCTCGCAGTAACTGCGAAGCTGATCAGCGCCTTTGTTTTCGCTACACATATAGTACAATCTCTCTTCTTCTTAAATCCAAATTTTCAAGCTTCTAGCCTGCTTCTGTGACTGTACAACCTGGTTTGTGTTGGGCCTGGTCGGAAACCCAAATTGTTGGTTTTCTCATGCACAGGCTCAATTACTAGTGTCTTCCACTTCCGTGTCATTCAATGTTAATACGACTGAGCGAGTAAGGTGACAAAAATAATGTTAACCTTTGCTCCGATATGTTACATGTGTGTTATGTAGTTTTGCGAATATACATTGTTACCCATAGATTATGAGTACTGGTTAGAATAAATGGTATTCCTGAGAGCAAACACAATAAACCACTAGGTCATCACCATGTACCCAAATTGGGCTCTGATGTGGAAGGTGACTGCAGATGGCATTTGAATTTTATGCGCTGTCTCTTTTTATTTGTCAAGCACATATCTCAATGTTTTATTTAAGCATCAGCAAGAAAAGCGATAATTATAGTGTTGAAAACTGGAGCTAGAAAGATTACTCCACGTAATTCGCTATACGATCTGGTAGTTTCACCTATTTTAGACATTGACAAACCGGCCAGGGAAACCAAAAATCATTACTAGCTCGCCAGAGACTCAAAATCATGGATTTTGTCTGCGTATATGGCAATTACAAAAACAAACGTGTTGGAGAATAAAAGATCTATAAAATTGTCATTTTCGTTAAAAGAAAGCATGTAGACATTTCTCTAGACCAGACTCGGAATTACCTAAGATCATCGTTTTTAATTATTATTAATCGATGCTTTAAGGCAGTTGCAATTATTCTAACAAATGTCTCGTAAATGCAGACACTGTCTGATGTATTGCATTTAAAAGAACGTGTATCATTCAAAGCATTAAATTAGTTCAAAGTTTGAACGAAAATTCAGATTAACTAGATCCAACGTATGTAATTTCGTAAAACGTGTTATTTTCAGTTTATAGTTAGATGCTGTGAATGACTAATTTCAAAATTAAAAGAGTTGACATTTAACTTAAACGAATGCGTATCATTAGTTATACAAGTTGTAATGCGCTGATAGTTCTGATTGACATGAATATTGATCGGCTTTGCAAGCGTCTAAAAATATACATGCATAAAATGCATGTTCCTTACAATCGGGTTACCTACCGTTCACAACTGTCACATGGTAGTTCATTGTTTTTATAGCTAACAATTAGTTTAATGATTTTTGTTTTAAATATTCAGAAAACGGTACAAGTAGGCAACGATCAGGAAAAACCGCAATCAGAAAAAGATTCCCTCTCCAAAAACCGAGGCAAGGTAATAAGAGATAGGAAAATACAAATAGAAGTTTAATTTAGTCAATAACTAGTCCTGAACTGGCATAATAAAAGGCGAGGCCATGCTGTAAAGGAAACTGCTCAAAAAGTTTAAAAATGTCAATTGCATATAAAAATTGTTATATTCGCTAAAATGTGTGAACTGTTAAGATCGTTTGAGCCGCGACGTGAGAAAACCTGTCTACGTTGTTTCCGACCAGGTCCGACACAAACCGAGCTGAACAAGCAGTGAAGATGACTAGAGACTGGAATATTTGGACTTAGAAAGACGAAGAGGAATTGTCCTATCCAAGTAGCGAAAACAAAAGCGCTGATCAGCTTCGCAGGTACTGTGAAGCTGATATGTGCCATTGTTTTCGCATATGCAAAAATCCGGTTTTCTCATGACGCGGCTCATTTGTGAAAGCGTCATATTGTCGACTATCTTCGATCACGTACAGATTGCAAACGTACCAATGAGTTGCACCATAACATTGTACCAAGAGAAATAAACACATCATCATAAGATGATTAAAATGTATAAGTAGGCAACGATCAGGAAAAGGCGCAATCAGAAAGAAACTCCCTCTCCAAACACCGAGGTGGGAAAAAACTAAACTGATAATTAGGTACTTATACAAAGAAAACACATTGTAAGCCGAGCAAACAGCTATTTCCCAAACGGCGGCCACTCAGCTACCCGAACTTAAATAAAACTATGAAAACGTACATAAGGTTCAAAGAGCACAAAAATTCGACTCCAAAGCATAAAACAAATGGAACCACAACAGAAGTATCGCCGTGGAACGATCAATAAAGACTGTTTAATATTTAAATTTTCATCGCAAATCTATTATAGATTCGTCTGAGTGCAATTTCTAAGGATGGTCATCACTTATTGAGCCGCCTCATGGCAAAACCAACAATCTGCATATGCGAAAACAAAGACGCAGATCAGCTTCGCGGTAACCGCGAAGCTGATCAGCGCCTTTGTTTTCGCTACTCGGATAGCACAATTCCTCTTCTACTTAAATCCGAAATTTCGAGCTTCTAGCTCTTTTCTGTGCTTGTTCAAGCCGGTTTGTGTTGGACCTGTTCGGAAACCACATTGTTGGTTTTCCCACGAGATGGCTCATTTTATGCAGCAGACATCCGATCAAAGCGAAACCGCCTAATATTTTTGTACTATTTTTGTGGACAAAATTTCTTAACGTTAGACCAAATTAAATCATGGAAATCTGAGGGATGTGAAGGCGCTCATTGTGGAGGTACACAATGATGGTGAAACAATTGTGGTCAAACGTCTGGTTTTCTCTTAGAATGCAGGAATCATTTCAGAAAAATCATGTTTTCAGGCACTTTTTTTCGCAGCATGAACATGCCATGTATTGGTTAAGAATTGAGTATACAGGTTCTGTCCAAAACCTTTGGCCGCTTCGAAAAAAGTGCCTTCAAACATGATTTTTTCTTAAACGATGGCCGCTTCGAAAAAAGTGCATTAATTAAATATGATTTTTTCTTAAACGATATCTGCATTCTATCAGAAAAGAATGCTATTATATGAGCCGCCTCGTGGGAAAACCAACAATGTGGTTTCCGACCAGGTCCGACACAAACCGGCCTGTACACTCTCAGAAAAGAGCTAGAAGCTTGAAATTTCGGATTTAAGTAGAAGAGGAATTGTACTATCCGAGTAGCGAAAACAAAGGCGCTGATCAGCTTCGCGGTTACCGCGAAGCTAATCTGCGTCTTTGTTTTCGCCTGTGCAGATTGTTGGTTTTCCCATGAGGCAGCTCATATTTTGACCACATTTGTTTCACCATTCGTATGTACCCCAAAATCCAGCAGACTTGTATGATTTGATTTGGTCTAACATTAAGAAATTTTGTCTCTCAAAAAATGGTGCAAAATTGCTTTCAGTTTGTTCCATTTCCTGATCATTGCCTACATTTTTACCTTTTAATGATTAAAAAATCAACTCGCTTGCACTCGTAAGACAGCTTTAACGACGCTGATGTGTCGGCGTAATGATATTCATTTTGTATTTAGATGTTTGAGCCTTTTAAATCCTCTCTGTATCGCTGTTCTTAAATTTCAGATATTGCCTTCAATTATAGAAATTGAGAGCATTTAGGCATTAGGGTCGATTTTATAGTCAATTTGTTTTTTGTTGTTGTTTTTCCCGGACTTGGCTTTTGGAATGGGAATTTCTTTCTGATTGTGCCTTTTTCTTATCATTGACTACTTGTACATTTTTATACGTGCATCCTTTAGGTTGCACGTTATACGTTGTACTTAGGCTCCAAGAAAGTGTCTGTCAAAAGGATAAGGAAAAGAACCGAAGGACTCGGACTGATTCATTAAATGGCCGCGCCCTGTATAATTGGGTGCAACCCTGTCGCGGCATATTGAAAATATATGCGGAGTACTTTGCTTTCTTTCCACTCATCGTATGTCTAAATTCCCATAATCTATTGCGTGCAAAGTGTAGTTTAGATCACGAGACTGCGTCGCGCACGGACCGCGGAAACACCCTCGCGCATGCTCCCAATCGTCCAATCAAAGATGATCTTTTGAATGAACTCGCTAGAAAAGCGGGCTAATCTTTCGACTGCGCAATGCGCACTGGCATGCTCCGCCCACTGAAAGAGGTCGTCTATCAGCTGTTTACCGCCGCCATTTTTGAAGCTTTAAAAGCCACAGACAGAGCACTTTTTCAGGTGTTTATTTGATAACTGAACGGACTTGTCACTCAGAACGATTTGTCATAGGTAACGTGACAGAGGGGGTCGCGCGGTAGCGCGACACCCGACCTGAGCATGACGACCAGCGTAATCTTTAGTCTTGCCAACAAAACCCGATTTGTGCGATCCCAATCTAATACTCATACAACAAGGACCTTTGGCTACAGTTTTAGATGTTGGCTATGGTCAATTAAAGCGGACACGTGTGGCGTCTTGTTTATGTAATAATCATTTTTTTTTTGTTTGTTTTCCTGTTACTGACTCCCATCAATCAATTTCTGATTATTCTTGGGAGGTGTACATTGTACACTCTGGTGTGTTTTGCAGGATGAGCCTACATGCACGAGGATAGAACCTGTGTATGGATCTTTAACCTGCACAGGGGATGACTGTCCCTGCACAGGGGGCCTCCAGTTAACGTCCCGATCCGAAGGACGGCGCACTGTATCATGTCATTCCTGCAAATGACACGAAGGGAAGCAAGTTCGGACCAACAAATTTTCCTCGCCACCGGCGGGGATCGAACCCGGGACCTCTAGCACAAGAAACACTCTGCATGATGAAATTGCCCTCTCTTTCCTTCTTTCTATATATACTGCAGCTCCCTCTCGCGAGGATTATCAGGGATTTTTTTCGGGTGTCTCAGGGGCCGAAGGCCCCATTGCCAATGAGATTTGTAGAAAAAAAATCCCAATCACAGCTGAAAATTATTTTCAATAGTTCAATTCCTTGTGAAATATAAGTTCTGCTGTTTGAAATGCTATTAACTTGGTATTTTATGTTATTATGAAATGATTCTAAATGCATAAGCTTGATAAACTATGTCAACTTGGTAATATTATCAATTTTGAATATTCTGAAAATTTCCCAAATTCAGGGTTTACGTTACTATTTTTCCCAATCGGAAAGGCCCTAGGGCCCCTTCCCAAAATTGCCAAAAAAATCCCTGATTATGTTTCGTTTCATTATAGACTTGTTTCTTTCTTTTCTTTCTTCAGATACTGAGTCGATCAATTTCTGATCATCACCTCAGAATATTGAATTGCATAACATAAGCAGGGATATTGTTGGCTTGAAAATGTAAGGGGCCATTTTGCGGAAAATTCTCAGCCAGAATCATTATCGCCTATCTCTTTACATTATAAAATCGGCCCATTATTTCAAAATGAAGGGGCCATTTTGATAATTAAAGGGCAATTTTGCCCATGGCCCCTTCCAAATTTATCCCTGCATAAGACAAAACTTTCTAGCAGACAGCTAAGTATTGCATAGATTTCGCTGAGTACAAGCTATTCCCATCTCATAAACTTGTGCATTGCAGTCCGATATAAAGAATGTCAATGGAATGACAGAACAAAAAATAAAGTATAATCTGTTAATCGCATTGTCGCCCTTGGCTCTGCGTGCGCAGATGTCAATTATAGACCGACTTCGATCGGAGACTATTGACCATATCTGCATTAATTGCTGGTTTCTAGCTTACAAATAATCAATATTGGAAAACCAGGTAACCAGTAAAACCCCCTCAGTTATTCATTGGTCAATATTTGGAGGTGTGTCCAATTTTGACCAATGGCTAACTGAGGGGGTTTTACTGGTTACCTGGATTTCCAGTATTGATTATTGGAAAACTGGGAACCAGCAAATTAATGTGGATTTGGTGAATAGACTTTATGCTTCGATACACATCAGTTTGTCTGATGTCATTTCCCTGATATCATAGTTCTGAATGGTTTCGCCGGACCATCAGACCTGTCAACCTCCTGAAAATCCTAAGAGGGAGATTGCGCGAAACAGCGATGTTTTGACCAAATTAGCATGCAACTTACTCGCACGCTTTAAGACCTATAAAATTTCAAGGAGGGAGATTTTTTCTTCAGGAGGGAGATTTTTTTGCAGCTTTTCAAAAAGACAATACTTGTTATTGGCCAAAAAAAAGGAGTATATCGCTAGCATTTACCGATACTAAACCCATAAAAAAAGGAAAATTGAGACGGTGTCATACCTTAGGTATTGAAAATTCGCTTGTGCAATTTTCTATAAAGCCTATGATGCAAAAACCGCGAAGAAACGATGAAATTCGATCGAAAAATCAGTTTCAACATTATTTCTACCAAGGGCGCGGCCATATTGGTAGTTTTCCCAACGATCATTTGTTACATGCAATCTGATTGGTTCCGAAATCAGCCTAAAAAGTTAATGGCCAATCACAAAGATTGTTTTATCTTTCACCGATTTCATGCTTAAAATAGATCGGAGAACCTCGAATACACCCAAGACTTGCCGAATAGGCTAAAAATAGAAGTCGGAACGATCAAAAATTCCCGAACTCAACCGGAAATTTGCAATGACCTTGACTTTGTTTGTGTAAACACGGAAAAACCGGGATATGTTTTCTTTTTTGTTTCGGATGTTAAAATTAACCGGTAGACAGCCCGAAATCAGTTACATGTAGTTTGGCGTTTTAAATTGAAATTGGATGGGAGGTCGTAAGTCCATGGCAAAACCGTTAGAATAACGGGATACCCGGGAGAGTTGACAGGTCTGCGGACCATGTATGACCAGGGACTGTTAACCTGGCAGTTCCCTGGTATGACCAACAGTGTTGAAAATATTTCCTGGTCCTTTATAATAATACATTTGATTAATCGAAAAACCGGGGGGGGGGGATTTTGTTACTTTTTCTTGTTTCTTTGATGCATTGTCTCATGTTTTTCAATCCTCTGAAATATTCTCTCTTCTTTATTTTGAAATTTAACAAATACAAGACGGTTGACCATGGGCGCCGCCATATATTTAGCTTCCATATATACCAGCCAAACATTGTTCGACGTTCTGGGACTAGTCTATGGTCTGAAATCGAAGTCCCTCATTCTGTCAGCTAAACAATAATTTGAGGGGTTGAGAAGTTTTCCATACGCTATATTAACATTGGTAATCTTTAACCAATAGATCTAGCCCTACTGTTCTCTTCTAGATGTTGGCTTTGGTCAATTAAAGTGGCCGCATGCAGACTTATAAGGGGGGGCGTCTTCTCAAGTCAACGTAATAGTTGAGTATATCAATATATTCCACCTTAATTTCTGCTGTATATACCCTGCATACTCTTTCTTTCGTTTCAAAAATTTCAATACTGATTGCATAACATAAGACAAAACTATCAGATATTTAAAGCTAGTATCTCACTGGCATGCGAATTTCTGGCAACTGTTTTGCGAATTTTGTCGTGGACTTTCACACAACATTCGTACCAGTGTTGCACAAGTGTCACAAGTAATTCATGCGTCGCGAACTGGTCACAAAATTTTTAAACTTGTTTAAAAATTTTATGCAAGTTTTTTCACCAAAATATTTTGCAAGACTGTCACGCTACTCGTGGGACGTTCGTGGGAGTGTCGCAAACTTGTCGCCGCAAAACTTTGGCAAATTTCCAATGCAAAATTTTTGCGACGCTCGTATGAATGTCGTGCGAGTGTGGTATGAAGTTCGCGCAACAGTCTTGAGAAAAAAATGCGAACACCTCGCGACTATCTGGCGAGGAATTAAAACTAAGCAACATTCATTCCAATGTCACGCAACTGTTATATACGAATGAAAATAAAAATAAGCTACATTCGTGGGAAAGTCGGGAGACACTCTCATGAATGTCTCGTGACTATCGTGCGACAGTCGCGAGATATATTTTCAAAATTAGATTGAAACTCCCGAATTTGTTTCATAAACATCCATTCAGTGAGACTGCAACGTGAATGTTGTGTTTGTATCTTTAAATTTTGTCGAAAAATAGTGGCAAACTATTCACGAACTAGTCTCCAGTTGTCGCATTCCAGTGAGATAGGGGCTTTATATCTTTTTTTACGGTTTACCGAGTCGATCAATTTCTGACCATTACCTCAGGAGCTGTGCAACACCAGCTGTTTGACTGCTGAATGCTGATCACTCTTGGATCAGCTCTAGCAGTGAATTGTTGAGTAATAATTTACTGTTTGGAGATCAGTAAAGAGGATCAAATCACGAGCGCATATTCTTACAACTGACCAAAAAACTGAATAATTACTCAACAATTCACATGTACTTAAGCTGATCTATTACGATTCTAACACACAATAAACGGAATAAGTCACTGAAAACGTCAATATTGTTCAGCTTTCCGCAATTGCATTGTAGATATCTCTGCCAAATATTTGACTGTTAAGCAGGTATTTACACATTTATTGCGTTTTTTAATTTTATGCTCTAAAACCATGTTACCCCGTCTAACGCTGCTTGATGGAATAGCTGATATCACAGAAGGCGCAAAGTAATTACGCTTATTGGCCCAGTGAAATTATTGCACAATATTATAACACGTGTAATATAGGTGAGGTGTGTTAGAATTATCATATGATGTTGTTATTTTCCAGTGTAAGATTCTCTATTTGTTTTTCTATTTTGTAGTGATTCACAGAGGTTAAAAATACTGTAGTTAGACTGGTGAAACAGTTACAGAGTAATTTGGGTAAGTTTTGTTTACTATCCTTTTAACCTTGGAATGAAACATTGAAACATACAGCTATGGTCTTTAGCCATCATTATGAAAACTTTACCATGGATACAATATACATCTCTAGATACTTTTCAGCCGTAAAAATTGAAAATTTCATTGGAAAAATATGGATATTTTTTCTCAAAACATAGGTTGTGGGTACATGTTAGAACCGCCTTGGCTAGGCATTTCTAACACCCACAATCTATGTTTTGTATCAAAAATAAGAAAAATAGGTATACCGCCTGCAAACTCCAGTTTCTCTATATATAGAAGTGGGGTTTATGGGGGTATACATATCATTGATATGTTATTTCTGATGTTATGCAAGATATTTAAGTTTTTCAGTGATAGTAATGTTACATTGATCACGAAGCATTAATCCCACCCCAGCATCTTGCATTAATTTAATAAATTTTATAGGGAGTACAATCATGACAATGGCATTACGAAAACTTGCCCATGATGCTATATACAGATTTTTTGAGCTTTAAAAATTGAACATTTTCAGCTGAAAAATTGATATTTTTCTTATTATTGCTCAAAACATAGAATATGGGCATGTTTTCGTGATGGCGTAGTGGTAGAGTGTGGAACTCCGAATAGAGAGGTCCTGGTTTCAATCCCATTGTTGTGTCCTTGAGCAAGACACTTTAACTCCCTACAGTACTGGTTAAACCCAGGAAGAGTTGGGTCCATCCTGACATTACTGAAAAATTGTACACCTCTATACAAAGCAACAATAAGTTTCATACGGATATATTTACATTTTTCTAAAACCTCCTTAGATGAACCATTAGATGTTCATCTGTGTTCATATTTCCATGAACAACATTGTGTCACGCGACGTGACGTAATCCAAACTTGACGTCAAAAACATGAATCTTGCCAATCTGATTGGACGTTGTAAACGTCGATGCCGTTTGAACACTTACTGCGTGTAGATTCTCTGTTTGCTGGTAAATGTGACCGCCTTGGTGATTTTTCAACAAGGGATATAGAGAAATGAATGTAAATATAAGCAATGAGTTTAATTTTTCTGTTGTTCATGGAGCTATGAACCGCAGTGGGTCGCTAGCAAAGCTTACATGAACCCCTTCGGGGTTCATTCACTTTGCACGCGACCCACTGCGGTTCATAGCTCCATGAACACCAGAAAAATGAAATTCATTTCTTAAATATATGGAAATTTATAACAAATTTCAACATGGCAAAAACAAATAATCTGGCAATTCCAGGGGGTGGGGGTGGGGGGAGGGGGACCCCCGGTCCCCCACTCTGGATCCGCCCATGTTTTGACAGTAAATATTATAGAAATAATTTGTGTAATCAAGTGGAACTGATGTCTGAATTAAATTGTACCAAATAGTCCGATTCTTAGCATTTATACGAAAAATTGAAATTGAGATCATTGCAGCTCTGTAAAAATTGAAATCTCATTAGAAAAATTATGATATGTTTATTTTATGTGCTCAAAACATTAATTGTAGGCACACGTGAGAATCGCCTTGCTGAGGCGGTTTTAACAAGTACCCACAATCTATACTTTGGATAGGCACATCCCTGTAAACTCCTGTTTTACTGTATAAAATAGGGGTTCAAGGGGGTATTTATTTCACGGACATGTCTTCTCAGTGATTTTTTTCGCTATAAAACCGACTCCGGTTTTAGGAGTCGTTCCCAATGGCAAAAAGTATCTTTTTTTCCCAAATGCATGGTTCAAAATTCCCAATCTGAGACAGTTTCCCAATCAGGCTCACATCTGCAACCAAAATTTATACATGTACTGTTAAAAGCACCAATTAGTCAATAAATTGGTGTTGACATTAGGCTATTTTTTTCCCAATTGAACCGGTAATGGTACCGTTCCCAAAACACTGAAAAAAATCACTGCTTCTTGATGGTGTGTTTTTTTTTCAGATGAGAAACCAATTGCAGATCTTTTAAGAAATATTTGGTGGCGTTAAATAGAGGCGCTTTCTACCGAAGACCACTAGCTGGACTCCCTATACGCTATGGCAATCAAGTCATTGGAGTAAATAAACATAAAAACATGATAAAAGTAATATGGGCACATGCTGAACTTTCTTAGCGGTAAAAGAACATGTGTGACACAACTCTACATGGCAGGGGTGGATGAGCAAGAAATAATGCAAAGGACTGGACATAGATCTGAGAAAAGTGTACAGAAGTATAAGGTTGCTTCAAGTGAAATTCAGAAGCGAGTAGCTGCTGTATTAGATTCTCCAAAGGAAAATCTAGTGCCCTATGAAACATAAGCTGGAACTAGCTGAACACAATTGCTGCACTCCGCCTGAGCAGTCTGATACAGAGTCTGGTAGGGCAGTGCTTGGCGAGAGACGGCCTTATTTCGCCAACTGTAATGTTTATTTGAGATATTAAATATTTGTTGAAGCCCACAGTTGTTGATATAGGCGATTCTTAAGTTTATGATATTTTTGATGAAAAATCAAGGCACACAAATTTGATTGGATATAAACAAAATTATCAATTTTGACCAAAAATCAATATTTACATTTTTATTGCAATCGCCCTATATGAAAGTATCTTTCTTGATGTTCTTCATTTCCCAATGAAAAACATTAAGTCACATGATCTAGAGGCCACGCCTATGGGCGGGGCGACGTCAAAACCCATCCAGTGACGTTGTTTGTTTACTCTTGTTGTCGTGACGTTGATCGCGTATCGCCATGACGTTAGGCGCGAAAATTTGACGTTTTGGCTGTTCCAAAATTACGTTAAGTCCGATTTAATGTCTAATAACATGAAAATGAGCGATCATATGTGCAATTAAACATCTGATACTTGATTGATAATATAAAATGTAAATATAAGTATTGAAATTCAGATTTTAGCTTTCACTGGATGATGAAAAACATTAGCTGTTTTAATGTCTCCGAGAAGCCCTTCGGGCTTCACAGACATTAAAACAGCCTAATGTTTTTCATCATCCAGTGAAAGCTAAAATCTGAATTTCAATCCTTAAATGTTTGTTATCATTATTGTTGGTTGATTTTATTTTGGTGACTTTGTTTACCTTTAGACTTTAATGAGGGTGACAAGAGACTTTAATGAGGGTTACAAAATGTTGCCTATTTCTGAAACGTAGTCACACTTTGATTGTATTGAGGGTTGATGAATAAATTGTTTAAATTCATGATTTTAATGAATACCCACAAAGTATGTTCTATTTGCCTTTTTTTTAGCTCACCTGAGCCGAAGGCTCACATGGTGAGCTTATAGGATAGCCATGCTCTGGCGTCTGTCCGTCACCTGTCGTCGTCGTCCGTCCACAATTTTAAAGATCTTCTCCTCTGAAACCACTTGGCCAATCAAAGCCAAATTTTACATGAAGCATCTATAGGAAGGGGGAACCAATGTGTATATAAGAAATCCAGGTCACATGACCAAGACGGCCACTACGCCCATATATAGTAAAAACCCTTCAAAAATCTTCTCCAGAACCGGTGGACCGATTTCAATTTCAAAGAAACTTGGCATGAAGCATTGATGGCCTTGACCTATTTTACGGCAAGGTCAACATAGGTCGCCAATGCATTTGAATGAGGAAAACTTTTAAAATGTCATTTAAAGTGAAAGTCTTGCAGGAAATGGGCAGTAGGACTGAATATTAATGATTCTGAAAAAAATTGGACCACAGAGGCTCATGTGCCCCACCCCGTGGCAATATACATGTATATCTCCATAATATTCAAACATCTCTGAAACCGCTTGGCCAAACAAAGCCAAATGTTATGTGAAGCATGAACAGGAAGGGGTAGCCAATGTGTATATAAATATAATCCAGGTCACATGACCAAGATGGCCGCCATGCCCATGTATTGTAAAAACCCTTCAAAAATCTTCTTCTCCAGAACCAGTAAAACGATTTCAATGAAACCTGGCCTAAAGTATTGATGGCTCAAGTACTACAAAGTGTATATGAATCATGACCCTGGGATGACCTTGGCCTATTTTACGGCAAGGTCAACATAGGTCCCCAATGCATTTGAATGGAGAAAACTTTTAAAAAGTCATTTAAAGTGAAAGTCTTGCAGGAAGTGGGCAGTAGGACTGAATATTAATGATTCTGAAAACAGAATTGGACCCAAGGGCCTCATCTGCCCCACCCCGGGGAATTGTATATGTATATTACCATAATATTCACACATCTTCTCCTGTGAAACTGCTTGACCAATCAAAGCCAAATTTCATGTGAAGCATCTATAGAATGGGGGAATCAATGTGCATATAAATAATCTAGGTCACATTACCAAGATGGCTACCATGCCCATATACGGTAAAAACTCTTCAAAAATCTTCTCCAGAACTGGTGGACCGATTTCAAAGTTTGCTTTGGTCATAGTTTGATTTCTTTTTTTTATCTCTTTATTTATTTTTTTTAAATTTTACGACTACCCAATATAAATGAGAATTGTTACGTTACCATCTAGTTTATCACACTGTAAATGCATCATGAGTATTACATTGTTCTTAGAAAGTATAAATGTATGAGCTGTGTTATGAGAAAATTGGTATTTGGTTGCTCTGACCAGGTCCTGGGTGTTTTGACCAGATCCGAAAGCTATTATACAACCACAGAAACTAGCTCTAGATTTGGAAATTTGGGTTAACAAACGTTATAGGGATTGAACAGCTACGCAAAAATCCAGTTTTTCAGATGACGCAGGTCAGTCAATACCAGGGAAGCTCTCACTCACACATACATGTACTATCAGGGCCTTTGATTTGATTTAATTATGCAATGAAAAGTAATCAGGCTGATTTGTTTTGTATGTGATTAAGCTGATCTGTGATTGTGTTTGATAGTTGGATGTTTGTATCAAATAATCAGGGTGTCAGGTGTCGTATATGAGCCTTCGCATGAGAGAACCAAAAATCTGGGTTTCTTACCAGGCCTGACAAATATCTGTCTGTACAGTCCTAGATTTAAGAAGCTTGAAAATTTGATTTAACAAAAAGAGGGATTTTACTATTCCTGTACTGAAAAGAAAGGCCCTGATCAGCTGTACAGTTACTGCACACCTGACCAGTGCCTTTGGTTTCGCATATGCAGATTGTTGGTTTTCTGATGCGGTGGCTCATATATGAAAATTAATTGTTCTTTCATGTTTATCACATGATTATTTTAATAAAGAATGAAACTTTCATTTTTGTTTAACTAAATCGAAAATGCAAAAGTGGGGAATGGCAGAAACTTACCAGGGAGTAATTAGTCAAATTATCCCTTGTATAGTTTCACAATAGACAGTATTTATTTTGCATTTTCTGTTGCAAAATTCAACGATTTTAGCTGACCTGAGCCGAATGCTCATGGGTAGCTTGTAGGATGGTACTCGAGTCGGCGTGCGTCCGTACAGTCACATTTTCAAAAATCTTCTCTGAAATCCCTTGGCCAACCAAAGCCATTTTTTTATCTACACAAGCTCTAAGGGAGTGGTTATCGTTCGTACACACGGACGAACCATATAATAAGTTGCTTATTGCACTTTTAGCACCCTGCACCTTGTGCATCTCCGGGTTTCTGACGTTGAACACTTAAAGGGTGCAATATTTTTCTACATTATTATGGTAAGGTATTTCGGTATTTCAGATATCTAACGCTTATGGTCATATCATATGAAACTTATTTAAGAATACTTTGGTGAGTTGTGAAATAAGTACTCGTGTAAGATCATTTATTGCATAGCATTTATATTATTTTATTTTAAAGTTTTCATTGTTGTGTGTTTAGGATGCACGGCAATAGGTAAAACCTATTTATTTCATATTATGTAAAGATGATCCATGAAATGCAGAGAAACAGTTATGTTCTCTTTTTGATAAACAACAGCCTGTCAAAGTGTTTAGTCTGCGTTCTCGTTACGCAACCATAAAAGGTAAATGTAGGCACGGTTCAATAAGAAATAAAAAGAAAAAAAACTAAATTGACAAATACAGACAGTCGACTCGCCACTTTCAGAAGTATTTGACTTATCTAGTGCTCTACACTTCTCTGCAAGAGTGTTTTGATAAACTGGCCATATATCATGAAATCCGCAGTGCTTTGTTTATATATAACTACATGATAGTTAAAGAGTGATGTTAAAAGCAGCAGAGTGGCTGTAATACTACCTGTCTTATAAGTAGGTTTAAACTGAAGCTAACTGTTGAGATAAAATGAAAATCAGTGGACCCGAACCCTGAAATTGGGGGAGATTCGTAGAGACAGTCACCAGTGTGAATAGGCACTTATACCATGACATTTAAATATATCGTAAGCCTAGTGAGCAGCTATTTTCCAATAGGCTGCAACCCGAACTTAACAACTAAAATGTGAAAAGGTACATAAGATGCAAACAGCACAAAAATTCAACACCAAACCACAATACAATAAATCCACAACAGAAGTATCGCCTTGGAACGATCAATAATATAACCTCACACTCATCTTCTGCAATTATGGTTCACAACATTAATTTAGTTGTTCGGTTCTCGTGGCGAATCTCTAACTGGTCAATGGATCATGAGGAACAATAAAATAAATTATGATAACGACCATGATGAATCACAAAAGAGGACTCTCAAATACAATAAGCTGCTCGAACAACATTACTGAAAATCTAGAGCAAAGAAAAACACCAGTTGAACGCCGGCGGGCCAAGCAACAGACAAGAAGCTCCGGGCCCAACCAACTAAAATGAATAGCTTTAAATTGGGGTCTGACGCCCGACCCACGGGCGTGCAATCAAAGAAAGCAAAATAGTTATCAGCGATGACTGGGTTACAAACTAAGTATGCAGACTGTTTCCGAACATTTGATTTATGTCCTATACGTTTATAACGTATAATATTTTTTTCTAAACTGAAAAGAAAAGATCATGACTTCCAAAATGATCTGGGCCCAGAATTACACCCCCCCTCCTTATAGTTAAGGAAGACCTTAGTTAAGGTGGCTCGTTCCAGCACCCCGCAAAGACGCATCTAGATCAAGTTAAAATCATACTTATCCGTTTCACTATTTGAATAACATCTAATTTTGCACAGTCACCCGTATATTTTCATAAAAACAATTATTTTGCGAAAACGAAATAACCGGGATTTCTTCTGTTACTTTCTTTCAATAAATGTCCAATGTCTGCATTGACTGCACCTATCTATCAGTTATTGAAGAAAACTCGAAAATCTAACGTCAACTTCGGTCTTAATTACAGTGTGTGTCACCGGCCATTTATCGGTTTGTATGAATACAATACCACGTGATTCTCAGTAGTGTATTTGGTTAAGTACAGATAACTGAGTGGCTACCTATTTGAAAATACTTGCTCATTCGGCTTTCGACTTTTTCTCTTTGCAATAGTACCTGCTTGTCAATTTAGTTTTTTCCAACTCGGGTTTTTCGAAGTGGGAATTTCGTTCTGATTGTACCATGTCCTCATCGTTGCTTACATGTACATTTTTATGGTTGTGCAAGGTCCTGGTCATTGCTTTCCATTTATTTCACTGATATTGTACTTTCCCGACTGTCTTAGAATAGTTTGTCTATATAAATCGAAACTCCTCGGTCTTGTAGCGTTTTCCAGAGCCCATGGATTGATCCTAAGCATCTGAATAATCTTTGATTTGACAAACCGGTAGCCTAATGATGTACGCAGTTATTAATTGTCGTGACAAAATAGCAGATTAACTGATGCCGTTTTCAACTTGCTGTGGCGTGATTGCTTTAGAAAAGCAATCCTATTAAATAGATCAGCCAGAAAATTCAATTTAGTCTGTAATTTCCGGACCGGGAGAACAATAATTCTGGTCATTCGTCTACTTTGATTTCTAATGAAAGGTCTTTTCTTAGCTTCAAAGAAATAAAAAAAAAATGAAAGTCCGCCAAAATGGAGCTTTGTCTTCAATATTGGCAACTTCAAAGCAAACGCGATTTAAGCTGAAAGTTCAATAGTTTTTCAATAATTTGAGTGAAGCTTGCGCATCATGCTGAGGTAAACACTACTGGCAAATATGTCTTCGGCGAAGGAAGGAACCGGGAATCAAAACAATCCTATTCTAAAATACAAAGAGGGGTTATATAAAACATGGAAGACAGGCAGAGGACGTACGCCAACCCGCCGGAATAGGCAACGACGAATGAACATGTGGTCATCATGTGACGGTAAACAACTATTCATCTTAAAATATCAGGACAGACAGCGTGAAACACTCATTGAAACAGGTACACAAAGAATGAAGAGGGACATAGTAGAAACCTCGCACTGGTACCTTTAATCTAAAATACTGAGCGACATTCAACCGCTTCTGGTAAATGCAAAATTCACGTAAATTTGTATCCTTTTTCGCTTTTCAGTTGCGCGAGACTATGTCCTCTCCTATTCCATTACAAAAACGTTCCCATACAATATACAGAGATGTTTTGCAGCTGTAAAATTTGAAAATTTCATTGGAAAAATTAAAAAAAAAATAATATTTTGCTCAAAATATTGACGAGTACCCACAATCTATGTTTTGGATCAAGAATAACAAAAATAGGTATACCTTTAACTATATAAAATTGGGGTTTAGGGGGGCATTCATTGCACGGACATGTTTTCCTGATGTCACACTTCACATGTAAACATAAACAAGTCTATTTATAATTGCATCTTCATTCACCACTGAAAGAACTTTTATTAAAAGAGAGTTTCTGTTTCAGATCGATGCTGTGCAAACTAGGCAATAAAATGTATTGAAATGTACCTATTAAACTGGTTTAAACTGTTTTCTTAGTACAAATATCTAATTGTCAATTTAGTTTTTTTTTCTGATTGCGCCTTTTCCTGATCATTGCCTACTTGTGCCATTTTAAAAGTTCTCAGTTTCAATTTTAATTTACATTACCAGAATACGTTGTCATCATGTCTGCAACGATATACGAGTGCATGTTTACTTGGATATTAACCCTTTTTAGTATGTTAAAAAGGAAAGAAAAATCACCTATTCCTCGTCCTATTTATAAGACATGGGCAAACAGTATAGACCGCGGCAGATGGGATGCGCCTTGTCACAAAATGGCAAATGACTCGCCCAATCGATAAAGATGGACACGTACATTTGTTATGGGTTAATTTGACGCGAATCCGCTATGTTTTCCAATGACAAGGCACTATCATTTCTCATTTAAGAGTTTGATCCTCTTTCATTCCTTCATGCAATTTTGATTTCTAAGCTTTTAAATGGCACATGTAAATTATACAAATTGAGGGCACTTGCGCATTAAGATCGCATTTAGCGATAGCAATCCGTGAAATGCAATGATGAAGCGGCATTGTTCTGCATTTGGGTTTGTGATGTCTTCTGTCGCTGGTTTAAAGCGAATGAGATCTAGTCTTAATGGCATCTTTCGCTGAAGAAAGCAACCTCTGCCAGTTGTCCTAAGTGAAACAATGCGTGGGAACAGCTCTCGTACACCATCGATTTGCCCGAGGATTTGAAACAGAATAACGAGAAAGACAATAAAACATATCAAATCTTAGCTGTGCAGGGCATAGACAAACACAGCGCGGTGGTTTATGCAGGAATTCCATCGAGAAATGAAATAAAAACAGAATCTAAAATCACCCCCAATGACCAAAAAGCTGAAACAAGCTGCAACAGGGGTTTAACTGGTGTTTATCGTTTGCTCCGGATTTCAGTAAGTTATTTGACGCCCAGGGATCTCCATCGTCGGCCTGCTTACTGAGTCTGTGAGTCCACGTTTTTGATACATCATGGTAGTTATCATGATTTATTTGTTTGTCCTTGATGATTCATTGACTGCTTAGAGATTCACCACGAGGTCTGAAGAACAAACTAAATGTTGTGAACCCTCATAATCTCAACGATGAATAAAAAACGAGGACTCACAGATTCAATAAGCTGCCCGACGATGGAGATCCCTTGGTGTCAAATAACTTACCGAAAACCGGAGCAAAAGAAAAAACACCAGTTGAGCCCCGGTGGGCCAAGCAACAGACGAAAAACTCCAGCCCCAACCAACTAAAATGAATAGCTTTAAGTCGGGGCCATCATAGAGCCTGAAGCCCGATCCGCCGTCGTGAAAAGTAACTTTTTCTGATTTTGGTTATTTATCATTTTAAGTGAAGGGCATTGTATTAACTTTTCTGGTTGTGCGAGTGGCGT
This sequence comes from Rugalucina vietnamica, assembly GCA_964017185.1. Lineage (NCBI taxonomy): Eukaryota > Metazoa > Mollusca > Bivalvia > Lucinida > Lucinidae > Rugalucina > Rugalucina vietnamica. The sequence continues at coordinate 56,588,104 of OZ024875.1, read as the reverse complement.
GTTGCTTTTCAATTTAACAGAGCGTCATTTTAATGTCTATGGATTGTTTGAAAAGTTTAAGATGTAAATCTTATTTTACAACGAACATTATACATACCGTCTAGACTGCCTGCAAATGACATCTTTGGAAATAAACTCGTCCTACTACATTGTGCAGTACGCATTTCTGTCAAAGTCACAATGGTTCCGAAATGCACTGGCTGATTATGGCATCAGTTTGCGGAAATTGCACGTCAAATTGCATTTTCCGACTGAGCTGATAAATCATATTGCCTTCTTCTGAATTTTTGCAATCATCCGCATTGGAGAAGTGATGATGTAAATTCTCAGTGTACTCAATATAAATTACGCATTAAAATGCTCAACCGCTAGTGCAGCGGTTAAGTGTTGAAGTATCTTCCTCCAGAGCCAGTGCTCATGTGTTATACGCATGGTGTCCTTAAGCAAAATTATCACTGCTGAATCATTTAGAAAAAAAGATGCATACCGACAAACGAACAATATGCGTTCTTTATCTGCAGTCAACTTACTGATCGTTCCAAGGCGATGCTTCTGTTGTGGTTCTTGTTGTTTTGTGTCTTGCAATTGGTGTTGAGTTTTTGTGCTGTTTTCACCTTATCTGCGTTTTCATATTTTTAGTTAGGTTTAGGTAACTGAGTGGCCTATTGGGAAATAGCTGCTCACTCGGCTTACAATATGTTTTCTTAGTACAAAATCAAATCTAAAGGTTGGATCCTTTGGAAGCAGTAAAACATTCAAAGGGAGATAATATGGACTATGTTGCACAACTTCGGGTAATGGTTCATTACCAGTAGTCCTTTTTAAACCAGCAATGAAAGCCAGACAATTTTGCTGCAATTTCGAGAATTTACATGAGAAGTATAAATCAAAGACTTATTCCTAAATGGGGTCAAATAATTTAAACATTGCTTAGAAGTATCTTTCTTCACTGATCCCAAAGGACTAAAATAAAATATAATCTGCACTATGGATGATGTACGGGGAGACTTTTTAGGGCCGCCACACGGCACAACACCAGCTGCAATAATAGCAAATAAAATATAAAAGTTGGATCCTTTGGAAGCAGTAAAACATTCAAATGGAATATTAACTATATTGCACAATTTCGGGTAATGAACCCTCATCAGTAGCCCTTTTAAGCCAGACAATTGTGCTGTAATTTCGAGAATTTACATGGGATGTCTTAATCAAAGACTTATTCCTAAGTATCTAATTGTCAATTTAGTTTGTCTCACCTCGGTTTTTGGAGTGGGAGTCTTTTTCTTTTTGCGCCTTTTCCTGATCATTGCCTACTTGTACATTCATATGTCAGTTTGGCTTAAGAAATCGCAGTAGGATGTTACCTATATGGACTGTGCTCAGTGTGTTTCCTACAAACAAAATATAAAGACCCACCGTAACGTTCTCAGTTAACCAATGGTATTTCATAAAATATTCATAGCGAACAATTATTTTTATGGTTTTTGTTTTGAATATTAATTAGTTTCATTCAATGAATGGCTCATCCTGAACTGGCATAAAAGACAAACATTTACTCTAATGAAATTACTAAAATTTCAAACAGTCAAATTGCGAATATTTCGTATGCTGCAATAGTGAACTGATTATTTTACTGTAGTCGGAGCACCGAATTGTCTTCTACCATGTACAGATTGCAAAAGTGCCATTGAATTGCACCATATTATTGTACAAAGAGGAAAAACAACAATGTAATAATAATATAATAAAGATTATTTAATATTTTAATTTTCTTCGAAAAACTTTATGCAGTTTCTAAGGAAAGGTGGTCATGATTTCTTTTATGCAACAGACAATCAATCGAAATAAAAAGGAAATCAACCTCATTACGCTGCTTGCACTTGCACAGCTTTAATGGAGCTGATTTATCCGCGTAATAATATGCATTTTGTATTTACATGTAGATGTTTTGATCCTTTTAAATCCTTAAATTTCATATATTGCCTACAATTATAGCTCCTGCAGTGGTTCATAACATTTAGTTAGTCAAGCTCTATGACTATGGTCTGTCTTATTACTTTATCTTCTTACACATTTCATTGTGCAAAGGGACTATTTACTCAGTTAATCGAGAAGTTTACAAGCCACAATGGTTCAACTTTTTAAACTTTTTAATACTGTCTTTGACTCCGGATTTATACCATCAGCCTGGCTTGAAGGAATAATCCGACCAATTTACAAAAATAAAGGTGACGTCAAAAATGTGGAAAATTTCCGTCCTATCACTATTTTAAGCTGTTTAGGCAAATTATTTACTTCAATGCTAAATAATAGGTTAACAGAGTTTTTAGATAAAAATGATAGTTTATCAGAGAACCAAGCGGGGTTCCGAAAAGGTTATGGAACGACCGATCATATTTTTGTTTTGAATTCATTAATAGAAATAATGCAAAAATCAGAAAAGAAACTCTTTTGTGCGTTCATAGACTTCTCCCAAGCTTTTGATTCTATTTGGCGGGGTGGTCTTTGGCGAAAACTTCTTCTAAGACCGATCAATGGTAATTTTTTTAAAATAGTTTATAACATGTATCAAAATATAAAGTCGTGTGTAAGAATAAATAATGAAACTTCCGCCTTCTTCCCAAGCGAATGCGGAGTAAGGCAAGGCGAGAATTTATCTCCCCTCCTTTTTTCCTTGTACTTAGATGATCTGGAAAACTTCATAATTTCGGGCGGAGTTGATAGTATAAACTTACAGATTAGGTCAAATGAAATACAAGTCTATATAAAACTGCTTATCTTACTCTACGCGGATGACACTATTATTTTTTCAAACGATAAACGCAACTTTCAGAAAGCATTGGACAATTTTCATGAATATTGTACTATATGGAAGCTTAAAGTTAATCTGACAAAGACAAATATTGTCGTATTTAATTCGCGGAAAAATAATAAGAAGTTGAAGTTTACATTAGGTGGACAAACTATTTCTGTTAAAGATACTTACAAATATTTAGGAATCATATTTTCGAAATCAGGAAGTTTTCTAAATGCAAGAAAACATATATCTGAGCAGGCAAGAAAAGCCATGCACCTTCTTTTTGTACGATCTAATAATCTTGACTTGCCCATTGACTTGCAAATTAAACTCTTCGACAATACAATTGTGCCAGTATTAACCTACGGATGCGAAATTTTTGGATACGAAAATCTAGACCTACTAGAAAATGTCCACCTGGACTTTCTTCGTAAGCTAGGGCGTTTGAGAAAAAATACTCCAAAATACATGATTTACGCAGAATATGGCAGATATCCGATTACGATAACAGTTAAACAAAGAATGCTGAACTTTTGGATAAGGATATTAAATGGAAAAACATCCAAATTCTCTCATCAAATTTACCTTTATATGTACGCTTTAGATTCGAATGCAGACGAACAGGAATTTAAGTGGCTAAATCACATACGTTCAATACTAAATGAAACCGGTAGGCATGAATTATGGCTAAGGCAATTCAACAGTATCCCTTTTTCATCAAGCAAAGCAATTAAGCAAATATTAATTGACCAATTCATTCAAAGCTGGAATCACTCATTAACAGCAACAGATTCCTCAAAAGGAAGAAATTACTCACTTTTCAAAGACAGTATTTATCAAGAAAAATACCTTTCCATACTAAATATCACATTGGCCAAAATAATGTTACGATTCAGATCAGGGAACCACAAACTTCCAATAGAAGTAGGGCGTTGGAATGACACTGCACTAGCCACACGTAAATGTCGGCTGTGCCAATCCTCAAATATTGGTGACGAATATCATTACATACTTGAATGTTCATTCTTTCATGACGACCGAAAACGCCTGGTTAATCAATACTATTATAAACGTCCAAATATTATAAAGTTCAAACAACTGCTCACAACAGAAAATGAATCTAAATTGATAAGACTTGCAAAGTTCATGAAACTCATAATGTCACACTTTACTTAAATCACGTTAAAACTGTATAGAAGTCATATAAAAAGAAAACCTTAATGCGTCTAATAAGTTAAATAAGTTAAACATTATTAAACCTGCGTCCCAACTCCTATGTCTGTACCATATGCCTTAACGGCAATAGTGCAAACTAATGACATTCTATGTTGTTGTTGTCTCTATTCACCTATTATTATCATTATTACCATGATTGCTATCAAATACTTAGGTTGAAATCTGTTCTTTCTATCAGTGCATCTCATGTTTTCATTTTGCAACCACATCTACTAATTGATGTTTCTAAGCGTGAACAAAATCCTACAAATAACAAGTTTATATGTACCGTCGGACGGCAGCATAGATTATTTAAAAATAGCAGCATCACCGTCTCGACATGACTAAAGCGATGATTGAACTATTAAGAAATATTTATAAAACTGTTAGCCAAATACCCTTTGACAAGGCACTTAATATGCATAAGTAAATAGTTTTATAGGAAATAAGGATTGATGTCTCGTAAGCGTATTACAGGATGAGCCGATCTTCGAGCCGATCTTGCTCTGGTTGCATCTTCAGTCTGCGCCACGAAAGGCGGGCATAATTTGTGCGCCATCGCTCAAACACTATGATTGTTTATCGAGACATCATGCTTATTTCTTTATCACAAACTTTCTTACTTTTGTTTGGAGCTGTTTTAATATATTCCGACATCAACACGTAAAAATATAGAATTTTAAAATATATGCCAGTACTCTTTTTTGTTGCAATACACATCGCTTTGCAGTTGACACCACGTGCAAATCATGATTGATTTAATTATTTTATCAATGGAGTAGAATCACACTGAGTAAACCAGTAGTGAATTTTGTTTTCGGCCGAGTTGATGTTTTATATATGTTTATAGGTACATATGAAAATTCTAAATGTTTCTTTTCTCCACATATTCTCCCGTCTCTCTCTCTCTCTCTCTCTCTCTCTCTCTCTCTCTCTCTCTAATTGCTATAACTGACTTAGGGCATATGTATTGTTATTGATGAACAACAAAATTTGTTTAATTCTGATATTCAATTTGTAAAATGTTATCATGTATATGCCGCCTGTAGAAATAATATGTATAATCTCTTATGTCATGTTTATATGACTTGAGGAAAATAAAGTATCTGTCTGTCTGTCTGTCTACATACATTTTCACTGACTAAACTTTTTCATCAGAGTATGTAATGCTTTTCCCAGGCTAAGGAAATCATCATGAAATGGAGTTGTATGTTGTAGTCATGGTTAGTTTAGCTTGTAAGGTTATGTACTTAAAACTTGAATGTTATGCGACAGTCTGCATGCTTAGTTTTTAACCCAATCATGGTTGATAACTATGCTGCCTTCTTTTACTTGAATGTTATGCGACAGTCTGCATGCTTAGTTTTTAACCCAATCATGGTTGATAACTATGCTGCCTTCTTTAATTGCACGCCGGTGGGTCGGGCGTCAGACTCTATGATGGCCCCGACTTAAAGCTACTCATTTTAGTTGGTTGGGGCCGGAGCTTCTTGTCTGTTGCTTGGCCCACCGGGGTCCAACTGGTGTTTTTCTTTTGCTCCGGAGTTAGTAGGTTATTCGGCGCCCAGGGATCTCCATCGTCGGGCAGCTTACTCAATCTGTGAGTCCTGGTTTTTGATTCATCAGGATGTTTATCATGATTTATTTGTTTGTTCTTGATGATTCATTGACTAGTTAGAGATTCACCACGAGGACCGAAGAACTAACTAAATGTTGTGAACCACTGCAGAAGCTGAGGGTGAGGTTAGGTACCTGTAAAACCGGTTTAAGCCCGCCAGTAACTTTGTGTTACTGATCGTTCCAAGTCGATACTTCTGTAGTGGTTCTTTTTGTTTTATGTCTTGGTGTTTAAAATTTTTTGTGCTGTTGGCGCCTTATGTATGTTTTCATATTTTTAGTTAAGTTAAGGTAACTGAGTGGCCACCTATTGGGAAAATAGCTGCTCATTCGGCTTACGATATGTTTCATGGTATAAGTACCTGATTGTTAGTTTGGTTTTTTCCCACCTCGGTTTTTGGAGTGGGAATCTTTTTCTGATTGCGCCTTTTCCTGATCTTTGCCTACTTGTACCTTTTTAAAGAAGAAAATTCACCTAAGGAATCCTAATAGAATCCTATTTCATGATAATATAAGGCCTGATAAAAAACAATTAACATACATACAGTGCATAGATCTTTATTTTCTGCTTTCATAATAATTATTTCTGTGACACTGTATATATTTATACGCTTTCAGCTTTCCTAAAGCATATATATGTTATAAAAAGATTGAGTCAAGACAAAATTTATGGTATGATCAATATGCAACAAATTACAATTTCTGACTTCTCTGGTCAGACTTCTCAATATGTCATATTGGCACATCATATATAAACTTACAAAGTATGGATACATAAAGTTGAGAATTATTTCCTTTATTCTGTATTTTGCTTAGTATATACATACTAAACAAAAAGGGTTGGGTATCAAACCTTTAGTCTGTAAGTTCTAAATGATTTCGAACTTTTGGAAATATTTTATTTTATTTAGGTTATTTATTTAGTAAGCTTTGTATCCTTAAAGATCGGCAAATTCATCATATAAACGAAAAAATTGAGTTATTAGATATGGGCCCAAAATGAACATTTAAAAGTTTGACCCGGAACCCTTTTTTCCAGCATGTATCAAAGCTAAGTCTTTGTAGCTTTTATTAAGAAAATTAAAAACATATTACTAAGTTGGATAGTCTGACATGTCAAATGTTATGAGACTTGTCCTGTCAGCTTACATGTGTTTACATAATTTATAAACAACTGAAACAGAAACCTTTACAGCAGCTTGCTGTTCAGATTACAATATTAAGCTCTTTTTGTCACAACGCCATGCTATGTCTTGATGTATGTATGCCATGTTATGTCTTCATGTATGTATGTTAGAAAAGTGAAAAAATAAATTATAAAACGTAACATTTAGTTAGTTCTTCGGTCTTCGTAGTGAATCTCTAACTAGTCAATGAATCATCAAAAATAAACAAATAAATCATGATAAACATCCTGATGAATCAAAAACCAGAACTCACAGATTGAGTAAGCTGCCCAACGATGGAGATCCCTGGGCGCCAAATAACTTACTAACTCCGGAGCAAAAGGGAAACACCAGTTGGACCCAAGTGGGCCAAGTAACAGACAAGAAGCTCCGGCCCCAACCAACTAAAATGAATAGCTTTAAGTCGGGGTCATCACAGAGTCTGACGCCCGACCCACTGGCGTGCAATTAAAGAAGGCAGCATAGTAATCAACCATGATTAGGTTAAAAACTAAGCATGCAGACTGTCGCATAAGATTCAAGTTGTAACCTATACATGTAACGTGTAATGATTTTTCTGAACTGAAAAGAAAAATCCTATCAGTTTCTTAAACCAAGTCACCATAAAATTCTGGATCCGAAAGGTCCTCACCTAAAAGCGTCTTTAACCCATTATATTTGGAAATCAATTCATAGTGTCTACGATAAAATATAGAAAATGTTTTTCGAAGTTTATGATACCGATAGTGATGGAGAAGTTTTGTCGTTAAACATTTATTTCGAGCGTTTAAGTCTGTAACATGATTACAGACTCTAGCAAACCTAATAAGTTGCGAAATGTAAACACCATAAGAAGCACGACGAGGATCGTCACCATCCAAAAATGGAAAATTTACTATATCAAAATCAAAGTCATCGCGCTTATCATAAATTTTAGAAGAAACAAATCCATTTGCAACAGAAAGATGTAAATCTAAAAAGGGGGCTTCGTTACCGAGATATTAGCTTTGTTCAACTGTAGTTCAGGTGGGTAAATTTTATTGACCATACCTTCAAAATAAGGGTTGTCAATGTTCAAAAGGTTCCTTGTGGAATCTTTGACACTCGAATATCAGCGAATTTCTTATTAAATTTTTGGTTCCATATGTTATGTAATCAATTTAGGCATACAGCATCACAAGATCTGGAATGTTTATATGCAGAGTTAATATTTATACTCAATTATATTAATAAATTCATCCAGTTATCCACGGTTGTTCAAAAACAAGAAGAGTTGTCAATTTATTTCTGTATATTACGGGGGTATATTAATACTTGTAACTGAACGCAGCTGTAAGTATTCATATAAGCATTCTCAAGATGGCTGGGTAACTAACATTCTGGAAAATAGCTGTTTCCTTGGTCATCATACAGTTGTATTTTTGTATTCAGTATAAAAGCTTGATTCTTTGCAAGCAGTGAAAACCTTCGAAGGGAGGTAGTATGGGTCATATTGTGCAATTTCGGGTACTGAACCCTTATCAGTGACCCTTTATAAACCGGCGACGATAGTCAGATAAATATATTGCAATTTCAAACATCAAACGTCGCTGATTTTTTACTTTCCACTGTCTTAGAGTAGTTTGTCTATATCAATCGAAAATCCTCGGCCTTGTAGCACCAGGAAAACATGTCCGTGCAATGTATACCCCCTTAAACCCCACTTTTATATAGCAAAACTGGGGTATGCAGGGGTATACCTATTTTTCTTATTTTTGCTCCAAAACATAGATTGTGGGTACTCGTTAGAACCGCCACAATCTATGTTTTGAGCAAAAATAAGAAAAATATCAAAAAATTTCTACTGAAAAATTTCAATTTTTACAACTTAAGAAAAATCTGTATATTGCATGAGCGTGTTTTCGTAATGGCATTTTCCAGAGTCCATGAATCGCTCTGAAGCATCTTAATAGTCTACGACATAAAAAAAAAACGGTAACCTTCTGGTGTATGCAGTTATTAATTGTCGTGACAAAATAGCAGATTAACTGATGCCGTTTTCAACTTGCTGTGGCGTGATTGCATTAGAAAAGCAATCCTATTAAATAGATCAGCCAGAAAATTCAATTTAGTCTGTAATTTCCGGACCGGGAGAACAATAATTCGTCTACTTTGATTGTTAATGAAAGGTCTTTTCTTAGCTTCAAAGAAATGAAAGTCCGCAAAAATGCAGCTTTGCCTTCAATATTGACAGCTTCAAAGAATGCGATACAAGTTAAAAGTTCAATAGTTTCTAGACTGTCGCAATATTTCGAACGAAGTTCATTGCTAAAAGTTTCACATGCAATATACAGAGAATTTTTTCAGAAAAACAAAATTGAAAATTTCATTAGAAAGAAATGATACTTTAGATATTTTTTCAAAATATTGATTGTGGGTACAAATTAGAAGCTCCTCGTCGAGGCTGTTCTGACGAGTACCCACAATCTGTTTGGATCAAAAATAAGGAAAATTGATATACCCCTCTTAACCCCAGTTTTGCTAAATAAAAGTGGGGTATAGTGGAGAATTCGTTACACGGACATGTTTTCCTGATGTTTGCGCATCATGCTGAGGCAAACACGTGTAAATCTGTCATCCGCACAGGAAGGGAAAAGGAATCGACACAATCGTAAACAAGTAACTGTTTATAAATACAAATAGAGATTGAATATGATTGTGGTACACGCAATATACAGCTACAAAATTATTTCCCAAAACGATGCCACACAGCAGACTAAACCGAACAGGATATAAAATACACTTGACAAAAATACCAACGAATCAGTTTTAAAAATTGAATAAATTTCGTTTTATTGAGGGTTTTGCTTTCAAAGTCAAAATCTTCCTTCAATTAAATTTAATCACGTAACTACATCATAAGAAGATCATGCAAAAACAGGTTTTCTGCGCGTGTTGCTCGTGGTGATTGTCTTTTGGTAAACTTTAAATGAAATTAGAAAGCTTGTTATTCGTCTCTCTGTCGTAAAGATCGCTAGATCGAGCGACTTAATAGAGGGGGTAGCTCGTTTAGCGTGGATACGCTTACAATGGGAGAAGGGCGGTTTTCTTTCGCCGTTTTACTCTAACAAGTCTCATGTATCATACTACCGCTAGTTTGGGCGTCGACCGATTGTTCTTATGTTGGCATTTTCAATCTTTTTGTTTTTTACTTACATGTATGTCTGTCGGCCTTAGACGTTGGAACACTTTACACAGATTCACATGCAAGTGGTTTACGTTTTGTTCCGCGTTGCTGTGGGGGCTATCATTTAAAAAATTGATTGTGAGTTGTCCACATTCCGTCAATACGAAATCGCTTTTTAGCGCTAGCAAGAGCAAATGGGGTTGGTGTACTCTTCAGGTACAGAATGTGTAAGACAAACGATCCGGGTCCTTTAGAACTCAAATCAAATTGTTACTTACCTTTTTGAGACGCTAACTTTCGATACAAAATGACTTTCATGTTCATGAGTGATGTACTGTTTACTCAATATTCAATAAATGAGCCGTCTCATGGGAAAACCAACAATCTGCATAGGCGAAAACAAAGACGCAGATCAGCTTCGCGGTAACCGCGAAGCTGATCAATGCCTTTGTTTTCGCTACTCGGATAGTACAATTCTTCTTCTACTTAAATCTGAAATTTCAAGCTTCTAGCTCTTTTCTGTGCTGGTACAGGCCGGTTTGTGTCGGACCTGCTCGGAAACCACATTGTTGGTTTTCCCATGAGGTGGCTCAAATGTTTTGTAAAGATCATGATTTATGACTCCAGTCATCATTTTGATCGACCCGACCTATCAATTCTGTAGTTGTTATTTTCGCATCTTCCGATTTTGGTTACAAACCGTTCGATTATTTCCGACAGAAGCCATCGATTGCAATAAAAAATCAACATTTTTTTTGAATATGGTTATTTTCAGCATACTGAGAGCCTTTGAAGGTTTTCACTTGTTTCGTTCTTGAAATATTCAACATAATATTACTAGGTGCGTTGGGAATTTTGTTAAGTATATACATAACAAATAAGTAAGGAAAAGGACGCACGCCAAACCGTTCAACTACGATTGAGCATGTGGCCACACAGTAAGCAAACATCTCGCAAATATCAGGCCACACATACCGTGGAAATAACAAACATAACGAAGCGAGAATGACCCAATAGAAAAAATGAGCCGCGACGCGAGAAAACCGGTCTTCGGGAGATCCGACCAGCTCTGACATAAACCGGCCTGTACAAACACAGAAAAGAGCTAGAAGCTTGAAATTTCGGATTTTAGTAGAAGAGGAATTGTACTATCCGAGTAGCGAAAACAAAGGCGCTGATCAGCTTCGCGGTTACCGCGAAGCTGATCTGCGCCTTTGTTTTCGCCTAGGCAAAAATCCCGTTTTCTCACGATGCGGCTCATTAATGAAAACAATGTATGCTTTGTCGCTTTACATTTGCCTTGCGACATAGAGATATTTCATGTTAATCGTCCCTCTCCTAATCACACCTGAACATAAACAAGACTATCGGTAATTGCATCTTGATTTGCTTTTAGCAGATTTTTTCATTAAAAGAGAGTTTCTATTTCAGATCGATGTTATAAAAAGTAGGCAATAAAATGTGTTGACATATTAAACTGCTTTTAACTTCTCCAGTCCGTCGGATGGGACTATAAAACGAGGTCCCGTCTCCATATGACCTTAGCTGTTGGTGGGACGTTAAACCCCAATCAACCAACCAACTAAACTGCTTTTAAAACTAAAGACAATTATATACAGTATATCGACACAAACAATGGTTTAAGTAATTTTATATTACTGATCGCTCCAAGGCGATACATCTGTGGTTGTGTTTTTGCTTTATGTTTTGGTGTTGAATTTTTGTACTGTTAGCACCTTATGTATGTTTTCATAATTTTAGTTAAGGTTGGGTGACTGAGTGGTCACCTACTGATTTCTTAGTATTAGTGCCTGATTGTTAGTTTGTTTTTTCCCACCTCGGTTTTTGGAGTGAGAATTTCTTTCTGATTGCGATATTTCCTGATCATTGCCTACTTTTACTTTTAAGGGCAAATTATGGCAGCTACACGGCACATGTAGCTGGAGAGATGGTCTGCAGCAAAGGTGTGCATAAATCGTGTAAATACATGTACACTGTATACATGTATACTGAGTTCCACAGCCAACGCAACTCATCATTCAAAGTTGAATAACAAGTTTTTTGTGGTTTCATTCGATTCATCCGAGATTTCGAATATATTTAGCCCAGCCATTTTCAAAGACGACCTCCTGAGAAAGTCAGTCATCAGACGTTTTTCGTTCGCTTACATTTGCGAAAAAACTGACGAAGGGATCATTTTGAAGAATGAAGGAAATCAGCGATTTTGACGAATTTCTTGCTAAACTGTGCAAACCACCCTAATCTAAAGCAGCGAAAAACAGTGAAAAAAGAATTGCCTATAGCTGCTATGTTACAGAGACAAAATAAAGCATATGGTTGACATTTGCAGTGACGTCGACAACGTGACCAAGGGACGTTGAACGCCTAAAAACAAGCAATTTTCGGGTACTGAAAAGCAATGTCAATTTCCTGCGTTGAACGGTAGGTTTTAACATTGATATATTGCCAAAAACCGTCATACGACCTTCCAAGAATTGAATTGCGTGATTTGTTTTGAAACATTTCAAACCGGCGCGCGTGGGGCATGGAAAATGCATTTTGTACCCTGGGGCGTGTTCCCGCGCATGCGCACTAAAATTTCAAATTTGATAACACACAAAGATTTTCTAGTCATTCTAATGATGATAGGGCGTAAAAGTTTTCTTAATATTAATAATAAACAAGTTGGCTTCTTTAAAAAGAAACCAATGAAAAGGTCAGCAGCCGTTTGTTATAAGAGATTCCTTTTGCTCTAGATTTCAGTGTTGTTGATTCTCTGGTTTGCAATTAATTTCGATTCTCATACGTTTCAGTTTCGTTTCCTATACATGAATGTCGTTTCTTGTTATGAACGCTTGACCAGTGTGTGTATCTGTCAATCAAGGCATTGACCAAAATTTCTGATGTTATGGAACCAAAGCCAATTCTAAAGGGGACACGATTACAATCAATATGTCGATGTGTAGAAAACCATTTTGCAGTGCAGTCAATTTGTGACAGAGTTCTGAATTTTGACCTGCAGCCACACTACCAGAAACAGACCCATGGGACCGATGTGATGGACTAAAAGTCAGCCATATAGAGTTCCTATAGTTTCTGTACCCCTCGTCAGGGTATCTACGATCTAAACCTATATGCGCTATGATAAGCAGTCACCACGACCGAGACTGCTTGCTAGATTTTACCGCTATTTGACGGGGAGTGTCAAAAATGGATAAATTTAATTGATTGCGGTTAACTGTCTAGTCAGTATAGACGGGTTCACTAGTTTTTATTAAGCGCTTTATGTGACAAAACGCATAATTGAGAGAGAGCTGTCGATCATGGGTAGAATTTTCTTCATATTCAAAGTAAACACTGTGGAAAAGGTCCTGAGGGACCTTTCCTGAGGGACCTTTTCCAATGACCAATCATACTATAATTTGAGCAACGTTTGTCTGTTTGTTTGTTTGTCTGTTTGTTTGTTCCCCTACTCCTCCCAGGTCCTTTGGCCGATCTTCACCAAACTTGGAGGGAAGGTGGAGGGCGGCCCCGAATATTAGCTTGAGGGGTTCATTTTTTGAAAGGTCAAGGTCATCAAGGTCAAAGATCAAATTTGTTTTTTTCTTTTTTTTTCTGTTTGTTCCCCTACTTCTCCCAGGTCCTTGGGCCGATCTTCACCAAACTTGGTGGGAAGGTTGAGGGCGGCCCCAGATATTAGCTCTAGGGGTTCATTTTTCCAAAGGTCAAGGTCATCGAGGTCAAAGGTCAAATTTCTGTATCTCGGCAGTCATTGGGCCGATTTGCATGACACTTGGTGAGTGTATACAAGCGGCCCCGGATATTAGCTCGATGGGTTAATTACTTAAAAGGTCAAGGTCATCGAGGTCAAAGGTCAAATTTCTGTATCTCAGCAGTCCTTGGTCCGATTTGCATGAAACTTGCTGAGTGTATACAGGTTGATCCCTGATTAAGATACAGGGCGGCCCCGGATATTAGCTCGATGGGTTAATTACTTAAAAGGTCAAGGTCATCGAGGTCAAAGGTCAAATTTCTGTATCTCAGCAGTCCTTGGTCCGATTTGCATGAAACTTGCTGAGTGTATACAGGTTGATCCCTGATTAAGATTTATGGGTTCAATTGGGTCAAAGGTCATCGAGGTCAAAGGTCAAATTTATGGGGTTTTTTCTGTTGGTTATGTTTTTTTTTCTGTTTGTTCCCCTACTTCTCCCAGGTCCTTGGGCTGATCTTCACCGAACTTCCGGATATAAGCTCGAGGGATTCATTTATTAAAGGTCAAGGTCATCGAGGTCAAAGGTCAAATTTCTATATCTCAGCAGTCCTTGGTCCGATTTACATAAAACTTGGTGAGTGTATACAGGTTGATCCCTGATTAAGATTTATGGGTTCCCCCGGATATTAGCTCGATGGGTTAATTGTTTAAAAGGTCAAGGTCAAATTTCTGTATCTCAGCAGTCCTTGGTCCGATTTGCATGAAACTTGCTGAGTGTATACAGGTTGATCCCTGATTAAGATTTATGGGTCCAATTGCGTCAAAGGTCATCGAGGTCAAAGGTCAAATTTATGGGGTTTTTCTGTTGGTCATGACCAATTTAATAAATGAGAGGAAAAATAAAGTTACGTTGGCTGTGGAACACAGTATAATTACATTGCCCGAAGTGCCTAGATGTGCATGTCTGCAATGATATCCGAGCGCATGTATTCTACATAAACAACTTTCAGTGATTTTGAAAAGGAAAGAAAAACCACCATGACACAGTCCCTAATTTGACGTGAATCCGTTATGTTTCCGAATAACAAAACACTGCAAATTATCATTTAAGAGTTTGATCCTTTTTCAATTTTCCATGCAATTCTGATTTCTAAGCTTTTAAATGGCACATCTGAATTATAGAAATTGAGGGCACTTGCGCATTAAGATCGCATTTAGCGATAGCAATCCATGAAATGCATTGTTCTGCATTTAGATTTGAGCCTGTGCATGAGAAAACCAACAATTTGGGTTTCCGACCAGGTCCAACATAAACCAGGCTGTACAGTTACAGAATAAAGCTAGAAGCTTGAAACTTTGAATATAAGTAGAAGAGGAATTGTACTATCCGTGTGGCGAAAACAAAGGCGCTGATCAGCTTCGCAGTTACTGCGAAGCTGATCTGCGTCTTTGTTTTCGCATATGCAAATTGTTGGTTTTCTCACGCACAGGCTCATTGTGATGTTTTCTGTCGCAGGTTTATAGCGAATGAGATCTATACGTAAGGATATCTTTCTCTGAAGAAAACAAACTCTGCCAGTTGTCAAAAATGAATTAAACGCGTAGAACCCGTTCTAGTACACCATCCAAAAAGTTCGATGTGCCCGAAAAAAGCGACATAAATACATTTAATCTCGGCTGATAAATCATGTAAGGTGCGACACCGCTCAAAATTTATCACTCTGCCGTACCCCACGAAAATAGTGCATTTGAAAATTTTGCCTAGGTGAGTTTGACACTGTATTACGAGCACATTTATTTGTGTCTGTTTTATATTTAGTATGCAGTGCAAAGTATCACTAGTGTACGACATTTGGGTGTACAAAACACGATCTTAAAAGAGACTATTTCTCGTCGGAAGCTTCTGTCTGTAAACTACCCCCTCCTCAAATCTGCACCATTCTAGAGGGTAAAACCCAACCCTAGGGTGGTTGCAAAACGGAATACCGGAAAAACTCAACGGTCAACCCCCCTTTGAACTAGGCTCGTGGGTTAGATGTATGGCTGAGCTATACGGCGAGGGGAGTCCTTTTGGTCATAAAATGTTTGGTAACAGCTGGGAGTGTCACAAAGTGCGACAATTTGCATTGTGGCCTATGGACAATTTTTGACTGGTGTCACTCCGTAAGTAGCAACTTGAAAACAGCATGATCATCGGCATTTTATAAGCCCGGTGTCCTTTTTGTGGGTCATTAGCAAACAGAACGTCGCGGTTTGTGAAGTTATTCCATCAACAAATGAAATTAAAAGTAGAAAAAAAAAAAAAAAAAAACAGAAATCACCCCTAATGCCCCTGAAATGAAAAAGGACTCATCCAAATGATAATGGCGGGAAAATCCATTTGTAACTTGAAAAGATAGGCAATGTTCCAATAGTTCCAAAGTTACGAATATAGGAATACGAAGGTTTATTAGCATAAAACATTATTACAATGTTTTAGCCACAAAGTTGAATATACGCGTTCTACGCGTTGTCATTTAAGCCTTCGCATGAGAAAACCAACGATTTGCATATATGGTCATATATGCGAAAACAAAGACGCAGATCAGCTGTGCAATAACTGATAGTATTATACCTCTTCTATTTATATCCAAAGTTTCATGGCGTGATTATACAGCCGGTTTGTGTCGGACCTTGTCGGAAACCCAAATTGTTGGTTTTCTCATGCACATGCTCATTTTATGTATCACAGTGCTCTCTTCGTTTCATTACGAAAACTTGCCCATGCAATAAACAGAGATTTTTTTAGCTTAAAAAATTGAACATTTTCAGCTGAAAAAGTTTGATATTTTTCTTATTTTTGCTTAAAACATAGATTGTGGGTACACGTTAGAACCGCCTCGCCGAGGCGGTTCTAACGAGTACCCACAATCTCTGTTTTGGAGCAAAAATAAGAAAAATAGGTATACCCTGCATACCCCACTTTTACTATATAAAAGTGGGGTTTAAGGCGGGTATTCATTTCACGGACATGCTTTCCTGATGTAATATTAATATTCGCTTACTATCTTCGAAGATCGAGGCTACACGCCTTGTAAACCAGCGATAGTGTGTGCGATCCCGGGCTTCTTCAGTCTTTCAGACTGAGACATGTTGAGACTTTAAATTTTTAAAACTGCACCTAGGATTCCTGGTCCATCTATGCTTACTTTCGATATGTCACTAGCTGTTATGGAACGTAAAACATGAAATCGGCATACAAACCAAAATCACTCTGAATTTTAAAAGGTGACTTCCTTGATTGTGGTTCAAGATAAATTCCATCAAATTATACTTTTTCCTGGCTGTGCAAGTAACGTTTTTCTTTTCAATTTAACCTAGCGTCATTTTAAAGCCTATGTCATGTTTAAAGAATATATGATGCAAATCAAATTTCACAAAGCATCGTCTAGACTGTTTCGATTAGTTTACCTGCAAATGAAATCTTCAGAAACTAACTCGTCCGACTACATTGTCCAATATGCATTTCTGTCAAAGTTACAATGGTTCCGAAATGCACTGGCTGAATTGTGGCATGAGTTTGCGGAAATTGCACGTCAAATTGCATTTTCCAACTGAGCTGATAAAATCATATTGCCTTCGTCTGAACATTTGTAATAATCAGCATTTGCTCAGTTGCGATGCCATCATTTGAGCCGCCCCATGGGAAAACCAACAATCTGCATAGGCGAAAACAAAGGCGCAGATAAGCTTCGCGGTAACCGCGAAGCTGATCAGCGCCTTTGTTTTCGCTGCTCGGATAGTACCAATTCCTCTTCTGATTAAAATCTGAAATTTCAGGCTTCTAGCTCTTTTCTGTGCTTGTACAGGCCGGTTTGTGTCGGACCTTTTCGGAAACCACATTGTTGTTTTTCCCACGAGACGGCTCATTTTACTCAATATACACGTATGTACACTTATCTCCTCTAACATTACTGCTATCATAATAATTTTAAGCCCCGTTTACACATTCACGATTTTTGGCTACGGTGCCGCTACGATTCGCCACGATTTGTAAAATCGTCGTGTACCGTGGTGTACCGTGGTCATTCGTAGTAGAACCGTAGTGAATCTTGATGAATCGTGATGATTCGGGAAACTCTACGGTAGCGCTACGGAAGTTTTAAACTGTTTAAAACATTCGCGGCATACCGTGGCGAATCGTGGTGGTAAATGGGCGTGGCCTAATTCGTAGCGCAACCGTAGCGGAATCTTGCTTATTCGTACTGGCACCGTAGTTATATTCGCGGCTATTCGTGAGAGATCGTAGCCAATCGTGGAGCTCCGTAGCGAAACCATGGAATCTTTGACACCACGAACTCTCACGATTCACCACGAATTGTGTACGGTTGTCCTACGAATCATCCACGGTTTCGCTACGGAGCTCCACGATTGGCCACGACAGCTACCGCCGTGAATCGTACTAATACCGTATCGAACCGTACAAGCACCGTGAGCATTCGTTGTGCCATCATGGTTAATCCTCATTGACCGTAGCGTTGCCGTCATTAATCGTCATTGATTCGTAGCGATACCTTACAGACACCGTACTAAGACCGTGGACATTCTTACTAGAATCGTAGAGATACTGAATATTTCCACTTTTCGCCACGATTCACCACGATCCATCCCGATTTTTCTGACCATGAGAAATCGGGGTGAATCGTGGTGAATCGTAGAGAAAATCGTGACTGTGTAAACGGGGCTTTACATCAAATTAATCCAAATTCAATTGTCAAAACGCAGATGGATTGGTCCGTCTTTCTGAAATAAACGTTAAAAATTAATGATAGAGGGGTCAAAACCAATTTTAATTACACGTCACATGTCAACGTAAAATCATATGTTTCAAATGACGTTTCATATATGAGCCGCCTCGTGGGAAAACCAACAAAGTGGGTTCTGAACAGGTCAGACACAAACCGACCTGTACAAGCACAGAAAAGAGCTAGAAGCTTCAAATTTCGGATTTAAGTAGGAGAGGAATTGTACTATCCGAGTAGCGAAAACAAAGGCGCTGATCAGCTTCGCGGTTACCGCGAAGCTGATCTGCGTCTTTGTTTTCGCCTATGCAGATTGTTGGTTTTCCCATGATGCGGCTCATATCATGGATTGAATTGTTAGGATGTCTTTTAGTCGTACTGTTGTGCCATTGACTGCTGACACAGACTATCAGGGACTGGAATGACCTCCCTGATTCTCTGATCTCCTCTGCTGAAATGTCTGATGACTGTGTGTCCAAGTCCGCATCTCTTTTGAGAGCCAGGGACTAATTTCCCTCCTGGCGCACCCCCTGGTGAGGTATTGTCAATTTGGTGTATCACCAGTAAACCATTCAGATTCAGATTCAGTACATGTTTACACTACAGAGGAGCCCCCCCCCCCCTCACTGCAGGTAAAGAGTACAGGTTATGCCTTTCTGCCAAACCACCTATTACCCAGCTACATGTATCCACCTACCTACCTACCTAACGTTGTCTGAACTAATGTGTGCACATTCATGCATGCACTGTTTTAGAACATAATCATATACACTACAGGTAAAGAAATGCAGGATATTGTTCGTGCACATCAAGTGCACAAAGGGTGTGCCTACCTACCTTCCGGTAACCGAATTGGGTACCGTAATATAGAAATATGTCTAGGCGTACGTCGCTGAACCAAAATACAATCAAGTACGTCCAAAAAAAAATGGAAGCCGCCTTTGGTGTGCATTTCGGGTGTACATCGGCTTGTTTAGCTGTAAATAAGGTTTGTTCGGCAATTTTTACCTGTCTAGCAAAACACTGCAAGAAACGTTTAACAATATTTCTTTGTTTACTTTAATTTAGGTCAGAATTGACCCCACAATTCCTAAACAACCGCGAAAACTCATGACAAATTAGTATACTTTGAAGAATAATTTTATTTCTTGTCAGAACTGCATTTTAGAAGCCTTGTTCTACCTCCTGTAGTTTCGGTCTTCCTACTGATGTCACAAACACAATGTATTGTGGCACGGGCTGGCGCAGTCAGTAGCGCAACAAACTTTGGCAAAGATTGGGCCGAGGGGTCCCAGGTTCGACACTGTAACGGACGCCAAAAACGGCCTGAAATTTGTTTGAAGCATAACATGCCTAACCGTTTCAGTACATCTCTTTCATTTGGTTTTATTTTGACTGGTTTTCAAAGTCGCAAAATATCTGTGTATCAATGTAAAATATTCCAAACTAGATATGGTATGAATATATTTAGACAGCCAATCAAAAGTGAGCACACCGTATCAATGACTTGACAGCTCAAAGCTTTACCTACTTAGGCAAACATTACCTATTTAGACAAACATTTTCGTTTTTTTTTCCAGGATGAAAGAGGACTTTTTCTATTAATCATGGAAAGGCTTTATGACAATGGTTGATATTCATGCGAACAAGCATCAACATTGGGCATGACAACCACCCTTCTTTCTTGATTTTCAGCTTAAAATCTACCAATTTGTATGGCCCAATTGATATGCCAAGTTTAAGCTTTTGACAAAAATCTTTGTAAAATACAATTTACAAACAGCGACCGAATGACCCGTTATGTGAGACCCTGGGTAGGCAATGCCAAACAAACAGTTTCTTATACCTGAGACAGTGTTGCCTTCCAGATGAAGAGTGAGACTGTCTTAGTGACTCAAAGATAGGAGAAATGAGAGAGAAAAACAAACAAACATACCATAATTTTAACCCATTCAACTTGTACACATGCCATGCACCTGTTTTAATCAAGATTATATTGCTGAAGGGGTCTTAAATTTGATAAACTTTTCAGTGCCTTTCAGATCGCTTTCGCAAGAGTCGACAATGGTTAAGGGAAAGCTACCAATTTGCACGGCCCAATTGATATGAAAATATGGGTCCAATCATATTCATTTTAGTGTTACAGTACCTTAATTAATTTTTTAGACCATTGGGTAATTACCCACCCCTTTTTTATTCAATTGGGTATCTGAAATTTTAATTGGGTATGTTCATATTTTTTACCCCCTCTGTTTTCAATCAATTGGGTAAAATGGAAAATCAATTGGGTAAATGGTCACGAAAACAGATTATTTGGGTATTTAGTGTTTAATTATTTTTTTATCATTTATTTAATTAAGTTTATTTTTAAGAATTGCCTGCATCACTGTTGTATTGAACTGAAGCGACAAGTAAGAAAGGGCACCACTCATTGTCAATGGTATTTAGCTGATTTGCATGTGCTACAAGGTACAAACCTGGATCATTACTGATTTGCCAACTTTCTTAATGATTTGATAGCAGCCAAGGTACTTTGAAAAGCCAAAGTTCCAACTCGCTACTTTCGTTTTTCATTACGTCATGTTTACCCTCCATCGAAAGTGATTTCAAGCATATATTCCCTACCAGACACATGTCAGAACGTTCGTTTACAATTCCAGTGATGAAAGGATGAGTGTAGATATCAAATCGCCATAGACTACCTGTTATTTTATCGTAATTTAATTGCTTTGTGGAAGATTGACGCCATATTTGTCATTTTTGAGATTTTCCCCCAATACTGTATCTCGTCATTATCAGATATTGTAATGAAATACTTTGGCGTGCGCTGGAAACCATTCTCGCCACCAGGTCGCTTACGCACTGGCAAACCGGAAACGTTATAAACGCCGGTACTGATAAAAACCGGTACGCATTGAATTTTCCCGGGATTGCGTAACGCCGATTTCTTTTGCGTTTTTGTACGCAATCGGGTCGTCTTGTATTGGGTTTTTTACTAATTGAATTGCGTAATTACGCAAATACGCTGACTAATTAAGCTACTGGTGTTACCATCATTCTCGAGGGTCGAGAACGCTTAAGGATGTTCGCTGCTAACATTTGACATTTCGGAACTTCCGGTTTTTCTTTTCTTGAATATCTCGTAAACGGTTGCAGATATTTTCCTAATATTTTATATTTAGAAACATATTGATAATATGCATCGAATGAGCCATGAAAATTGTCAATCTAAGAACTTTCATTTTTTCACCCCATTTCCTGCAACTTTTCAGAAAATTTTAGTTGTCAGTAAAATTTAGGGGGTAGGGTAGATTAAACTTGAATATTACACATCTTCAAATTAATTGCGTTAGTTCGATGTTTATTTTAGCAGTAGTATATGTGTACATGGTCTTCTAAGTCATTCTTTGTGTCTTTGGTGTGCTGGTTTTAAAATTTTAGGTGGTTTTATGAAATGGGCTTTTAGAAACAAAACAGCCGAAAAAAGGCCAAAAATGGCGATTTTCAAGTTGTTGGTTCTCTCTTATATGCTCACTACCCTATATATTTCTTTCTTTTATTCGAACAATATCACCAAGCTCTATGTTGTGTGAAAATACAAGAAAAAGTTTGAATCAACAAATATGGGTTCGGTACATTTTACAATATTGATTTTTTCCAACTTTTCAAGTATGGGGGTAGGGTTAGAAAAGGAATCGTAAAATTTTGTCATCCACTCCAAGTTGCAATTTTTTCTATGCTTTTGGTCCAAAATTGTCTGCGCTATGTAAATATTATGACTTTTGCAAGCATTCTAGGTGTATTTTTGTTCAAGACAGGTATGTTTCAAAGAATTATAAATTAAATTAATTTTACCAAATTTAAAATATGGTGCTCAGAGGTCTCATTCAGAGGCCTGTAGCTTGAAAAAATGCACACTACCCTATATTTATTTTGTTTTCAAATGTCTTGTGTTGTATTTTGGAATCAAAAAAGAGTGGTTAGAAAAAAAGTTTGAATACTTTTTCATTGGCAGCGAACATCCTTAAGTAAAATTGCATACTTTTTCCGGTCAGACAGAAACTGGTTCGGTCAGACAGCAGTTCTGACTCTGTCTGACCGAGTAACCTGCAAGGTCTCACAAACATTGGTGAACACTGAGAATGTACTTGAAATTGCTTATATTGAGGAAAACAAATAGCTATGCAAAATTGCAACATCATTCTTGGCAAAAGTTGCTTAGCAAAATCTGTTTGAGAATTTTTTTGCAAATTCCTCCTTTTCATAAACTTTTGGAAGTGGTAATTTTTGAGATGTAAAACAATATTCTTCAGTGTATGGCGTATATTTGAGTATATTTGAATAATGCAACAGTGTTTCTACTGCACCTTTTTTCATGTCAGAGAATATTATTATTTGATCATTTTGATGTTTAAAATTGCTGTTAAATAAAAATTGAAAACAAGTATAAGCTTTTAAAAATGTCTAACCCAGGGTTGCCATGCATCAAGAAATTGTCAGGGAATTTTTTTTTTTTTCAATGTCAGGGCATTGTAAGGGAATTTTGCAAACTGTCAGGGAAATTTTGAATATTTGGTAAATGTCAGGGAATTGTCAGGGAATTTTCAAAATAGCAGATTCAAGTCCAGTTAGTGAGTGAATTCATGATATTACAAGCAAAGTTTCTGCTGGATAATTAATTTGATAATTAACAAGGTGTTTTAATTTAATAGGTGATATCAAATATCTTTCAAGATGGTGGCCACATGATTGGGTCTATGTCTCCTGTAAATAAATGACAAGATTAAAGGTGTGATTGCACCTTTTTTCAGTGCTTTTGTCAGTTTTTTGAAATATGAATCTGAATACATGTAGTTTATTGGTGACATACCAAATGACATTATTTAATCAGGGGATTCGGCTGAGGGAGAAATTAGTCCCTAGCTCACACAAGGAAACTTCTGACATTCCAGTCACCGATAGTTTGGGAGAAGAAACTGTCATGTTTATTATAGACTTCTGTACCAGCAGACATAGTATGATGGAGTGCAGGTGTCTCAAGATCTAGGTCTTTGCTTTTGCATGCAGAAAAAAATTGTAGACCCAATAGTGATGTGTATTTATTTATTTTTTCTTGACAGGAAGGTAAAACAGATGTGATAGCCAATGACTCTGGTGAAAGGACCACTCCCTGTATAGTTGCTTTTACTGATCATGACCAGGTATTTACCTCTACTTTTCTTCTCTTTTCACCAATACTTTCATTTTTTAATATATTTTTTTATTTGTTTTAAAAATTTATTATATTTTATTTTTAGTTTTCTTATTCTGCCCAGTTTGCATAGGAGTGGCCAGCTCTCATCTTATCGCCTCAATTTCTTGTTTTCATTTTTTTTTTCAATAACACAGTCAGGGACAGATTTAGAGAGGGCTTGGGGATTCGCTCAAAAGTCAAAAACCCCTTCTGAAACCAAAATATTTCATTTTCATGGTGATATTGAAGAAACATAAGGCAAAATTTGGAAATTGACTCTTCCCCCATCCACAAAATTTGACTCCATTATTGCTTATTGGCAATTTTCTTTCATTTGCAACTTTGTAGTTTTTCCTTACATGTATGTCTGTATTAACACAGGCAGTTGGTGCTGCAGCCAAACAAGGTATCATCAGAAATGCACAGAACTCTGTATGCCACGTTAAACAGGTGCTGGGGAGAACTTTTGACAACAGTTTTGTGACAGACTACAAGAGGAAAAGTGCTGTTACTGTAAGTCAGAACAAATGAGCCGCATCGTGAGAAAACCAGATTTTGGTCTATGCGAAAACAAAGGCGAAGATCAGCTTTGCAGTCACTGCGAAGCTGATCAGCGCCTTTGTTTTTGCTACTCGGATAGTGCGATCCCTCTCCTTCCTGAATCCGAATTTTCAAGCTTCTAGCATGCTTCTGTGACTTTACAGGCCAATTTGTGTCGCACCTGGTTGGAAACCCCGAAGACAGGGTTTCTCACGACACGGCTCAAATCATAAAGTTATTAAGAACAAATTTCAGGATTCAACTTAGCCAAGAAATGTAGGAAGTTTGTTCTCTTCCAAAGAAAATTAAGGAAAAATTTGGCCATGAATTTCAGGTTTGCCTATATACCCTATACATTTTCACTTCTAGCTCAGCTGATACTAGGGAGAAGTTTGTTTATTTAGGGAGGTTATTTCTCCCTGGTTGCCCTACAGCTTATTCCCTGAATTTTACTGAACAGGGCATGAACTTTATCCACTATAGATATCACTATAAACGTTATAAGATTGCAAACAAAAGACATTTTAACTATGATATTTTGCACTTCATTTTCCGCTAAAAAACCTGTTTTTATACCCCCGGCATTTATGCCGACGGGTATATAGTTCTCGCTTTTCCGTTCGTATGTTAGTTAGTTAGTTTGTTCGTTTGTTCGTTCATAATTCTGGAACGTTCGTAGAATTTACGTCAAAGTTTTTGTGACAGCTGGGGAACTCTAACTATGGCCAACATAACACCGAAGTTCTTTCTAATGTTGCAAACAATCTATATAAATTCATTGATGAACTGTTGACTTCTTTGTGAAGTAGTGAAGAGATTACCCTATCAACTTGCCAACATAGAAATAATCTTTCTGACAATTTTCATGTGGTGATTGATTTACGTATAAAGCAAGTTAGATTGGTATATAATTGAAATCAGCAGATTTGGCCACCTTTTGTTGGTTCTCTTCAGGGTTGACCAGAGCAATTTGCAATTGATTTGGATTGTTGAAAAGTAGGAAATTTAAGTTTGGCCACCCTAACCAATTTAAAGATTAAGAAGTAATAGAAGAACCATTCAGTTACTTTGCCCATATTTTGTCTTCTTTTGGTGTAAAGTTTCTCTAGTGGTGTATATCTCATGAACCAGTGGTCAGAAACCATTCATATTTGGACCATAGTTACCCTATAGGGTTTGCTTTGTTCCCATGAGTTCGGACCCCAGGGTCCATGCCCAGGGGTGGGGCTGGAGGTCAAAATCTAGGTCATCTTTAAAATGTGCTGTTTACAATGTTAATGTTTCTTCTTTTAGTCCATATCTTAACATACATGCACAATCATAGGGATGTGTTCTTATTTAGTTCATAGATACCTGATAGGGTTTGCTTTCATATTCCATGTCTGGGGCTAGAGGTAAAAATCTAGGACACATTTATAATATGATAGATACCATGATAAATTTTCTGTAAGTCTATTTTCTTGACATCTAGGATCACAAAGTCTTGTCAGAAAGCATTCATACTTAGACCATAGGTACCATGTAAAGTTCAGACTCTAGGGTCCATGTGTGGGGGTGGGACTAGAGGTCAAAATCTAGAACTTCTTTAAATATTTTATTTTCTGTACTTTTCTTCACCACCATGTTTAGAAATCATTCATACTTGCACCATAGGTACTCTATAAGGTTTGCCTTGTGCCTAATGACATTAGACTTTAGGGTCCATGCCCAGGGTGGGGCTAGAGGTCAAGATCTAGGACATCTCTTTTTTTTTTTTTTTATTAATATTATTGAAGAATGACATTCTATTTTCCATCCAGGACTGAGGACCTGACCCTCAATGTCCGCGAGCAAGTCCTAGATTGAGTATACAAGTCAGCTCTGTATACTGTTATGAAATAAATCTGTCATTCTACTACACTCCTCCTCCCCATGGTTTTAGTCAGTGCTTTTGTAAATACAAATTTATAAGTAGTACTTGTTGAGGTTGCTCTCTTTTATTCGGGAATGCAGCCAGGTTCATTGTATTAGCATCAGTGATCATATATGGGTTGGGGGCGGTGGGCCTAGGGGTGGAGGAGAGCTACCAGCCGGGGGTATACGTGCCTCGCAAGGCACTTTTTCTAGTTAATAATGTTTTAATATTGAGTAACAATTTAGATTTTATGCCATAGACAGTTTAGAGGACCATGATGCTATTTATGACACGAGAGAAATGATTATTAGGATTTTATAAAGATGTGGTTACTAGTACAAAATTCTATAGAAGGAAATTGACCTTTAATTTTGGCCGCTATTTATGTTCTTCAAAACTGAAGAAAATAGCAGTTAGTTTTGATATTAATGATAATCGATGCATCTCTTTCAGGTGATAGACAAAAATGGGTTTCCATACTTTGAAGTGGAATATAAGGAAGCCAAGAAAATCTTCCCTCCGTCACAGATCGCCATGACGATATACAAGAAGATGTTGGAGACAGCCCAGAGTCACGGGGGCAGCGGGATACATGACTGTGTCCTGGCGGTCCCTCTGTACTTCACACTGGAACAAAGAAAAGCTGTCAGGTAGATGTATATATGATATGCTCATATGTGAAATGTTTTTGAAAATTTTCATTAGTATATATATGTTGTCATTAAATTCCTAATCAATAAATAAATAAAACTGGTCTTAAGGGTTTCCGACCAAGTCAGACACAAACTGGTCCATACACTTGATGGCTAGAAGCTTGAAATTTCGGATTTAACAAGAAGAGGGGTTGTACTATCTGTGTAATGAAAACAAAGATTCTGATCAGCTGTGCAGTTACTACACATCTGATCTGCGTCTTTGTTTTCGCATATGGGATAATTCAGTTTTCTCATGATGGGGCTCAAATGATGATAACCTTTGTAATGTCTTGAAAACAGATTTACCTATATTTCACGGTCTACTTAATTTGAAATGTTTTATGTCGAAGTTAGGTTTTCTGGACATCAGTGATAGCTGCAAGGGTGAAACCTTGCATAGTAATTGTCCTTGACATACCCTTCAGGCATGCACCTTGACCCGCTGACCTTGACCTATATTTCACGGTCCATTGACTTTGTTAATTTTTACGTCCAAGTTTGGTTTTCTCTGTATCAGTGATAGCTGCGAGCGTGAAACCTTGCATGGTAATTGTCCTTGACATACCCTTCAAGTACGCACCTTGACCCACTGACCTTGACCTATATTTCACAGTCCATTAACTTTATTAATTTTTATACCCCGCCACTTTAAAAAGTGCGGGGTATTATGTTATACCCTCCGCAAAAAATTTGCGCTCGAGTGTCCGTCCGTCCGTCTGTCTGTCCGTCCGTCAGCGCTTCGTTTCCGTGCTCTAACTTGAGCATTTATTGACCAGTTTTCTTCAAACTTTGTATAGGAGTTTATATCAGGAAGGAGTGGTTTGGGATTGAAGATGGGCAAATTTCGTCAAATAAGTACAGAGTTACAGCCCTTGATTTACTTTAAAATTTTGTTTCCGTGCTCTATCTTGAGCATTTCTTGACCAATTTTCTTCAAACTTTGTATAGGAGTTCATATTAAGAAGCAGTGGTTTGGGATTATAGATGGGTAAATTTCGTCAAATAAGTGCAGAGTTATGGCCCTTGATTTACGTTAAAATTTCGTTTCCGTGCTCTATCTTGAGCATTTATTGACCAATTTTCTTCAAACTTTGTATAGGAGCTAATATTAGAAAGGAGTGGTTTGGGATTGAAGATGGGTAAATTTTGTTGAATAAGTACAGAGTTATGGCCCTTGACTTATATTAAAATTCCGTTTCCGGCCTATATCTTGGGCATTTATAGACCAATTTTCTTCAAACTTTGTATAGGAGTTCATATTAGGAAGGAGTGGTTTTGGATTGAAGATGGGAAAATTTCATCAAATAAGTACAGAGTTATGGCCCTTGATTTACGTTAAAATTTCATTTTCGGGCTCTATCTGGAGCATTTATTGACCAATTTTCTTCAAATTTTGTATAGGAGTTCATATCAGGAGGACTGGTTTGGGATTGAAGATTGGTAATTTTCGTCAAATAAATACAGAGTAATGGCCCTTGATTTATGTTACAATATTGTTTCTAGGCGCTATCTTGAGCATCTGTAGACCAATTTACTTCAAACTTTGTTAAGGAGTTCATATCTGGAAGATGTGGTTTGGTATTGTAGATTGATGTCGTCAAGATATTATGTGCATTTGTACTAAATTAAATTTGCGTGGCGGGGTATCATGCATGCCTGCAGCGCTTTTGTTACATCATAGTTTGGTTTTCTCTGTATCAGTGATAGCTGCGAGTGTGAAACCTTGCATAGTGACTGTCCTTGACATACCCTTCAAGCACGCACCTTGACCCGCTGACCTTGACTTATATTTCACGGTCCATTGACTTTGTTAATTTTTATATCGAAGTTTGTTTTTTCCGCATCAGTGATAGCTGCGAGTGTGAAAGCTTGCATAGTAAATGTCCTTCACATACCCTTTCAGAACATACCTTAACCTGGTGCCCTCGACCTATATTTCACGTTTTAATTTATTTTGCCCGATGCATGTGCGATATCGACCTTCGCGGCGTTCTTGTTTTCTGTTGTTATTGTTGAAAATGTTAACTAAGTTACTTTAGAACAGAAGTTAGCAAAAACAGAAAAGATGAGGCATGCAAAATTACTCAGCCTGCTTTGAAATAACAATAAAAGGAATCTTTGGGTACAAAAATTCTTAAATTTTATAGATGTTCAAACTTTTCTACTCAGCTGGCATGCACAAAATTTATTTGAAATAAAAAGTAAAGGTTTATACTTTTAAGCTTGCAGCTAATGAGAACACACTGTCTTATATGCATTGTTGGGCATTTATATTAATATAAAGAATTTGAGCTGCCTCATGGGAAAACCAACAATCTGCATAGGCGAAAACAAAGATGCAGATCAGCTTCGCGGTAACCGCGAAGCTGATCAGCGCCTTTGTTTTCGCTACTCGGATAGTACAATTCCTCTTCTACGTAAATCCGAAATCTCAAGCTTCTAGCTCTTTTCTGTGCTTGTACAGGCCGGTTTGTGTCAGACATGTTCGGAAACCACGTTGTTGGTTTTCCCACGAGGCGGCTCATTTTACAGTCTTTCTGAAACATTTCAGCACTGCAGCAACAGAAGCTGGTTTCAATGTATTGCGATTGATTAGTGAGCCTGTAGCCTGTGTAATGGCTTATGATATTGGTCAAGCAGACAATACCACAGAATGGTAAATATTGTTCATTTTAAAAAGATACTGTAAATTTGGAAATTTTTGCGTGAGTTTTATTTCGCCAATTTTCTATTTCTGAGTTATTCGCGAGATTTTGAATTCGCGAGTTGAAAATAGTCAATAAGATCCCACATGAGAAGTCATTTGATAAACAGTGATACTGCCTTGGTCATTATTTGCAAGATTTATTATAACATCTGCTTCAGTGAATAGCCTTCAGGGCGACTAGGGAGAAATAGTCTTCCTAAATGAACAAAATTCTCCCTATTTTCACCTGAGGGAGAAGTGAAAATGTATAGAATATATAGGCAAACCTGAAATTCAAGCAAAAACTTCTCCAAAATTTTCCGGTGGAGAGACAAAACTTCTCCCTAAATTTCTTGGCTAGTTTGAACCCTGTGCTTAAGTAAAGTTGTGTTGGATAAATTCGCATGGAATGCTCACTTGTTTAACAGTGTGTCTATATTCTTCTGTGTTCATATACTATTTATTTATCGGCCCATGGGAAAACCAAC
This sequence comes from Rugalucina vietnamica, assembly GCA_964017185.1. Classification (NCBI taxonomy): domain Eukaryota; kingdom Metazoa; phylum Mollusca; class Bivalvia; order Lucinida; family Lucinidae; genus Rugalucina; species Rugalucina vietnamica. The sequence goes on along the minus strand of OZ024875.1, from coordinate 56,558,114 downwards.
AATCTGCATTGGAGAAAACAAAGGCGCAGATCAGCTTCGCAGTAACTAGGAAGCTGATCAGCGCCTTTGTTTTCGCTACACGGATAGTACAGTTCCTCCTCTACTTAAATCCGAAATTTCAAGCTTCTAGCTCATTTCTGTGACTGTACATGCCGGTTTGTGTCGGACCTGTTCGGAAACCACATTGTTGGTTTTCCCACGAGGCGGCTCATTTGTTTGATTTAGAACTTTGTCATTCTATTCGGATAAGATTTAAAACCAAAGCCCAGCATCCTTAGGACATAAGCTGTTGATAAATCCTTAAATGTGTACACAACTATATTTCCAGTCAAGTCCTGGTGTTCCGTCTCGGTGGTATCTCAGCTGAAGCCTCCATAGTTAAAGTTCAAAATGGCATGTACAGGATAATGGCCTCCAATACAGACCATAGCTTTGGAGGGGACAGGTTTACAGAGGAGTTGGTGAACTTTCTCGCTCAGGAATTTCAAAGGTATTATTGTGGACTACTCATATAAATATTGAGTCATCGCATAAGAAAACCAACAATCTATGTGTCAGACCATGACCGACACAAACTAGGTTGAACAGCCGTAGAAAAAAGGCTTGAAGCTTGAAATTTCAGATTCAGGGAGAAGAGGGATTATACTGTCTATGAACGCAGCTTTTCATCCAGACTATTCTGTTTGTTAAGAGGATTTGCATTGAAAAAAATGGAATAAAAATTCAAAAGCACACCTAATGCCCTTAAAAACGAAAGTGGACTCACCCAAATGATAAAGATAGGAAAGTCCATTATTCACTAATGTGTTAATCCTTGATTGCTCAAATTATCTTCCAGACAGAACAGACATGACATCAAGGATAACAAACGCTCCATGGCCAAACTGTATCGTGGTGCCGAGAACTGTAAACACACACTGTCAAAGCTGGACAATGCCCACTGTGCGGTAGAATCATTATATGAAGGCATTGATTTCAATACTAAAGTCTCAAGGTATGTATCATGTGGAGCATGCAACTTAAAGATGAATACTGGCCCAGTTAACATGGTATTGATTATAAGTCAATGGTGGCTTACATTGAGGAGATTACAGGTTTGATTCCACAGTCTATCAATGCTGCACATTTTGGCAGTAGTCAGTTACTGGTGAAAGGATGGGCACTGAGTATCTGTAAATGTAAACTATTTAGTAGCTAGGAAAATGTGTTTGGAAAATCAACCACCTCAACTAGGCTCTTGTATATTTTCATGAATGTACCTTTTGTTATAAGGGGAGTCTGGCCGCCTGGTGATAGAGTATGGTACTCCAAATCGAAATGTTCTGGGTTCAATGCGTACACAGGGCGCCATATTGTGTCCTAAAGCAAGACACAGACATGACTCAAAAATATTTGACTGGGATTTAAATTCCAATGCAAACAAACAACCAGAGGACCAATGGTCCTGTAAACGCTCACCTGAGATCTGCTGTATATACGAATGCTATAGAAAATAGTCCCAGTATAGGGGCAGGTGAAGCCCTTTGGCCATTATTTTTTCAGAATAATCAATATACTGTCCATACAAGTTTTTCCCTTCAAATGACATTTTAACAGTTTAGCCATTCAAATACATAGGCACCCATGTTGACCTTGCCTTAAAATAGGTCAAGGTCATCACAGGGTCATGATTTATACAAACATTGTAGTACTTGAGTCATCGATGCTTCATGCCAAGTTTCTTCGAAATCGGTCCACCAGTTCCGGAGAAGAAGATTTTTGAAGGGTTTATACCATTATATGGGCATGGCGGCCATCTGGGTCATGTGACCTTGATTATTTATATACACATTGATTCCCCCATTCTATATGCTTCACATGAAATTTGGCTCTGATTGGCCAAGCGGTTTCAGAGGAGAAGATGTTTGAATATTACGGTAATATACATGTATAATGCCACGGGGCTGGGGCAAATGAGCCCCTGGGGTCCAATTTTTTTCAGAATCATTAATATTCAGTCCTACTGTTTATTTCCTGCAAGACTTTCACTTTAAATGACATTTTAAAAGTTTTCCCCATTCAAGTGCATTGGCGACCTATGTTGACCTTGCTGTAAAATAGGTCAAGGTCATCCAAAGGTCATAATTTATAAAGACATTGTAGTACTTCAGTCCCCAATGGTTCATGCCATGTGACCTGAATTATTTATAAACACATTGATTTCTCTTTCCCATAGATGCTTCCTATAAAATTTGGCTTTGATTGGCCATGTGGTTTCAGAGAAGATTTTTGAATATTTTTGTAATATACATGTATATTGCCCCAGGGTGGGGGCAGACCAACCCCTGGGGTCCATTTTTAGCTCACCTGAGCCGAAGGCTCACAAGGTGAGCTTATAGGATGGCCATGATCCGGCGTCCGTCCGTCCGTCCGTCGTCCGTCGTCCACAATTTCAAAGATCTTCTTCTCTGAAACCGCTTGGCCGATCTAGTTGAAATTTTATGTGGAGCCTCCTTGGGTAGTGGCATTTCAAGTTTGATCGCGAAATCCAGGTCACATGACCAAGATGGCTGCCACGCCCATATATTGTAAAAACCCTTCAAAAATCTTCTTCTCCAGAACCGGTGGGCCGATTTCCACGAAACTTGGTATGTAGCATTGGGGACTTCAGCTCATCATAGTTTGATAAAATGATGACCCTTGGATGACCTTGACTTATTTTACGGCAAGGTCAAATTTGGAAACATAGGCTTTTACATGGGAAAAAGTGAAAACTATGGATTTTTTGAAAATTATTGCAGCCTGAGGCCTGAAAAGTGGTAGATGCAAACAACTAATGGAGTAGATGAAGGTATGTGATTAATATAGGTCAAGGTCATCTCTTGACCTTGGCCAGTTTGTTGTCCATACACACTTTTCAAAGATCTTCTTCTCTGAAAGTGCTTGGCCAATCAAAGTGAAATTTTATGTGGAGCATCCATGGGTAGGGGAGACGAAAGTTTGATCGCGAAATCCAGGTCACATGACCAAGATGGCTGCCACGCCCATATATGGTAAAAACCACTCAAAAATCTTCTTTTCCAGAACCGGTGGGCTGATTTCCACGAAACTTGGTATGTAGCATCAAGGACCTCAGCCCATCATAGTTTGATAAAATGATGACCTTTGGATGACCTTGACCTATTTTACGGCAAGGTCAAATTTGGAAACATAGGCTTTTACATAGGAAAAAGTGAAAACTATGGAATTTTTTGAAAGCTGTTGCAGCCTGAGGCCTGAAAAGTGGTAGATGCAAACAACTAATGGAGTAGATGAAGGTGTGTGATTAATATAGGTCAAGTCATCTCTTGACCTTGGCCAGTCTGTTGTCCATACACAGTTTTCAAAGATCTTCTTCTCTGAAACTGCTTGGCCAATCAAAGTGAAATTTTATGTGGAGCATCCATGGGTAGGGAAGACGAAAGTTTGATCGCGAAATCCAGGTCACATGACCAAGATGGCCGCCACTCCCATATATGGTAAAAACCACTGAAAAATCTTCTTCTCCAGAACTGGCTGGCCGATTTCCATGAAACTTGGTATGTAGCATTGAGGACCTCAGCCCATCATAGTTTGATAAAATGATGACCCTTGGATGACCCTGACCTATTTTACGGCAAGGTCAATTTTGGAAATATAGGCTTTCACATGGGAAAAGGCGAAAACAAACTGTTGCAACCTGAGACCTGAAAGTTGCTAGATGCAGACAACTAATGGAGTTAATGAAGGTAAGTAATTAATGAAGGCCAAGGTCATGTCTTGACCTTGGCCCAAGGTCATTTAAATATCAAAATTAAAATTATGGTTTTCTCAGAAATCACTGGGTTTGGAAACTATTGCAGCCTGAGACCTGAAACTTTGCAGATGCAGACAACTTATGAAGTCAATAAAGGTGTGTGAGTATTCAAGGTCAAGGTCATTTCATTATGACTTAATACTCCAAGATCAGGCTTCAGGTGAGCGTTCTCAGGACCAATGGTCCTCTGGTTTTTTCAGAATTACCTACCTTCAGTCCATTTGCCCATTTCCTGCAAGATTTGTCTTTCAAAAGACATTTTAACAATTTTCCCCATTCAAATGCATGGGCGACCTATGTTGACCTTGCCGTAAAATAGGTCAACGTCATCCAAAGGTCATAATTTATAAACACATTGTAGTACTCTAGTCCCCGATGGTTCATGCCAAGTTTCGTTGAAATCGGTCCAGTGGTTCTGGAGAAGAAGAATTATGAAGGGTTTTTACCATATATGGGCATGGCGGCCATCTTGGTCATGTGACCTGGATTATTTATAAACACATTGATTCCCACTTCCCATAGATGCTTCCTATAAAAAAGTCCTACTGTTTATTTCCTGCAAGACTTTCACTTTAAATGACATTTTAAAAGTTTTCCCCATTCAAGTGCATTGGCGACCTATGTTGACCTTGCTGTAAAATAGGTCAAGGTCATCCAAAGGTCATAATTTATAAAGACATTGTAGTACTTCAGTCCCCAATGGTTCATGCCATGTGACCTGAATTATTTATAAACACATTGATTTCTCTTTCCCATAGATGTTTCCTATAAAATTTGGCTTTGATTGGCCAAGTGGTTTCAGAGAAGATGTTTGAATATTTTTGTAATATACATGTATATTGCCCCGCGGTGGGGGCAGACCAACCCCTGGGGTCCAAATTTTTAGCTCACCTGAGCCGAAGGCTCACAGGTGAGCTTATAGGATAGGCAGGCATCCGTCGTCCGTCGTCGTCGTCGTCGTCGTCCGTCCACAATTTCAAAGAAGAATATTTCTGAAGCTAGTAGGCCGATCTTGATCAAATTTGATGTGAACCATAATTGGGTTGGGGGATTGATGGCATTAGGTTTTGGAGCAGATTGTATCAAAATTGTGGTTTCCATGGCAACAGATAGGTCCCATAGACTTACAATGGAAAAAACTAAAAAAATCTTCTTCTCTGAAACCACTAGGCCCACAGCTTTGATATTTGGTATGTAGCAATGGCTAATGGTCCTCTACATAAATTGTGCCATTCATGCCCCTGGGGTCAAATTTGGCCACGCCCCGGGGGTCGATAGTCTCCATAGACTTACTATGGGAAAAAAATTCAAAAATCTTCTCTGAAACCACAGGGCCCACAGCTTTGATATTTGGTATGTGGCAATGGCTAATGGTCCTCTACATAAATTGTGCCAGCCATGCCCCTGGGGTCAAATTTGGCCACGCCCCGGGGGTGGATAGTTTCCATAGACATACAATTGGAAAAACTAAAAAAATCTTCTTCTCTGAAAGCACTAGGCCCACAGCTTTGATATTTGGTATGTAGCAATGGCTAATGGTCCTCTACATAAATTGTGCCATTCATGCCCCTGGGGTCAAATTTGGCCACGCCCCGGGGGTCGATAGTCTCCATAGACTTACTATGGGAAAAAAATTCAAAAATCTTCTTCTCTGAAACCACAGGGCCCACAGCTTTGATATTTTGTACATGGCAATGGCTAATGGTCCTCTACATAAATTGTGCCAATCATGCCCCTGGGGTCAAATTTGGCCACGCCCCGGGGGTCGATAGTCTCCATAGACCTACAATAGGAAAAAACTAAAAAAAATCTTCTTCTCTGAAACCACTAGGCCCACAGCTTTGATATTTGGTATGTAGCAATGGCTAATGGTCCTCTACATAAATTGTGCCATTCATGCCCCTGGGGTCAAATTTGGCCACGCCCCGGGGGTTGATAGTCTCCATAGACTTACTATGGGAAAAAAATTAAAAAATCTTCTTCTCTGAAACCACAGGGCCCACAGCTTTGATATTTGGTATGTGGCAATGGCTAATGGTCCTCTACATAAATTATGTCAGCCATGCCCCTGGGGTCAAATTTGGCCACGCCCCGGGGGTCGATAGTCTCCATAGACCTACAATAGGAAAAAAACTAAAAAAATCTTCTTCTCTGAAACCACTAGGCCAGCAGCTTTGATATTTTGTATGTAGCAATGGCTAATGGTCCTCTACATAAATTGTGCCATTCATGCCCCTGGGGTCAAATTTGGCCACGCCCCAGGGGTTGATAGTCTTCATAGACTTACTATGGGAAAAAATTCAAAAATCTTCTTCTCTGAAACCACAGGGCCCACAGCTTTGATATTTTGTATGTGGCAATGGCTAATGGTCCTCTACATAAATTATGCCAATCATGTCCCCGGGGTCAAATTTGGCCACGCCCCGGGGGTCGATAGTCTCCATAGACCTACAATAGGAAAAACTAAAAAAATCTTCTTCTCTGAAAGCACTAGGCCCACAGCTTTGATATTTGGTATGTAGCAATGGCTTATGGTCCTCTACATAAATTGTGCCATTCATGCCCCTGTGGTCAAATTTGACCAGGTTCCGGAGGTTGATAGTCTCAATAGACTTGCTATGGGAAAAAAATTCAAAAATCTTCTTCTCTGAAACCACAGGGCACACAGCTTTGATATTTTGTATGTGGCAATGGCTAATGGTCCTCTACATAAATTGTGCCAATCATGCCCCTGGGGTCAAATTTGGCCACGCCCCCGGGGTCGATAGTCTCCATAGACCTACAATAGGAAAAAACTAAAAAAATCTTCTTCTCTGAAACCACAGGGCCCACAGCTTTGATATTTTGTATGTGGCAATGGCTAATGGTCCTCTACATAAATTGTGCCAATCATGTCCCCGGGGTCAAAATTGGCCACACCCCGGGGGTGGATAGTCTCCATAGACCTACAATAGGAAAAACTAAAAAAAATCTTCTTCTCTGAAACCACTAGGCCCACAGCTTTGTTATTTGGTATGTAGCAGTGGCTAATGGTCCTCTACATAAATTGTGCCATTCATGCCCCTGGGGTCAAATTTGGCCAGGCCCCGGAGGTTGATAGTCTCAATAGACTTGCTATGGGAAAAAATTAAAAAATCTTCTTCTCTGAAACCACAGGGCACACAGCTTTGATATTTTGTATGTGGCAATGGCTAATGGTCCTCTACATAAATTGTGCCAGCCATGCCCCTGGGGTCAAATTTGGCCACGCCCCGGGGGTAGATAGTCTCCATAGACTTACAATGGGAAAAACTAAAAAAATCTTCTTCTCTGAAACCAAAAGGCCCAGAGCTTCTATATTTTGTATGTAGCAATGTTTGGTAGTCCCCATTATAAATTGTGCCAGTCATGCCCCTGGGTCAAATTCCGCCATGCCCCGGGGGTCAATAGTGTCCATGCATAGACTTTCATTGGTCGATTCTCAATTAATTTAAATCTCATGAGCTTACAATGTGATAATCTCTCAGGTGAGCTACAGGACCAATGGTCCTCTAGTTTTCAGAATTACCTACCTTCAGTCCATTTGCCCATTTCCTGCAAGATTTGCCTTTCAAATGACATTTTAACAATTTTCCCCATTCAAATGCATGGGCGACCTATGTTGACCTTGCCGTAAAATAGGTCAAGGTCATCTGAAGGTCATAATTTATAAACACATTGTAGTACTCTAGTCCCCGATGGTTCATGCCAAGTTTCGTTGAAATCGGTCCAGTGGTTCCGGAGAAGAAGAATTTTGAAGGGTTTTTACCATATATGGGCATGGCGGCCATCTTGGTCATGTGACCTGGATTATTTATAAACACATTGGTTCCCCCTTCCTATAGATGCTTCATATAAAATTTGGCTTTGATTGGCCAAGCGGTTTTTGAAAATGGTGGACGACGGACGGACGCCGGATCATGGCCATCCTATAAGCTCACCTTGTGAGCCTTACGGCTCAGGTGAGCTAAAAACTTAATGAAATGTTCTTTACAAAAGATTAAGCGTGTTCTGAATGAGCATGATGTTTGCCTAATATATTACAGGGCCAGGTTTGAGAGTGTAGCCAGTGAACTTATACAGAAGTGTACAGAGTTGATAGACAGAGCATTAAAGGAGGGAAATATCTCAAGAAATAATGTCGACAAAGTAAGCTAAAATAGTACAGTGACACAGTTGCTTAGTGTTTAGAAATAAACTACGCAGACAGAATTTTATATCCCTTGCTAATCCATGTTTGTGAAACAGATTAGGTGCATTAAGTTAATTATGTCCCCGCCCCCCCTTTAGGGTTTGGAGACATATTGTTTTTAGCTTGCCTGCATATGCATGAGCTGTTGTTGTCACCTCGGTCGTCCGCGTTTACGTTTTAAAACGTGTATGTCCGCGTCCGCATCACACTTTCGGTTAAAGATTTTAGAAGTCTATATCTCTTGAACATGTAGATGTATCAAGTTGATACTTTGCATATTGGTAGATATTGGTCTGAAGTTTTATGCAGTACCATCATAACCCATCCTGGGTGACCTTGAGGTCAAGGTCACAGACTTAGAAATTTTATGTTAAAGTTTTTCATTAAAGTTTTTAGAAGTCTACATCTCTTGAACATGTCGATGGATCAAGTAGATTCTTTGCATGTTGGTAGATATTGGTCTGAAGTTTTATGCAGTACCATCGTGGTCCACCCTGTTAAAGTTTTTCATTAAAGATTTAAGAAGTCTATATCTCTTGAACATATTGATGGATCAAGTTGATACTTTGCATGTTTGAAGATATTGGTCTGAAGTTTTATGGAGTACCATCATGACCCACTCTGGGTGACCGTGAGGTCAAGGTCACAGATTTAGAAATTTTTTTTGATGAAGTTTTTCGTTAAAGTTGTTAGAAGTCTATATCTCTTGAACATGTTGATGGATCAAGTTGATACTTTGCATGTTTGTAGATATTGGTCTGAAATTTTATGCTTTTACGACCCCACCTGAGCGACCTTGAGGTCAAGGTCATGGGTCATAGATTTTGATAAATTTAGTGGCAAAGCACAAGTCAGGCAAGCTACGCTGTCCTGCGACAGCTCTTATTGTCCGGGTCGTCTGTCACAAATCGTGTCCCCTCTGTAACTTGAAAACAGTTTGAGGTATCTTGATGAAACTTCACAGGATTATTAACCAACGTTAGATGACGTGCAGAACAAAAAAAAAAAAAACACCAGAGGACCAATGGTCCTGTAAACGCTCACCTGAGTCTGCTGCATATACTAATAAACATGTTTGAATATTATGGTATTTAACCCCTGTGCAGGGGCAGATGAAGCCCTTGGGCCCTTTTCTTTTTTCAGAATAATCAATATTCCATCCATTTGCCAATTTCTTGCTGGCTTTTCCCTTCAAATGACATTTTAACAGTTTTTTTCCCATTCAAATGCATGGGCAACCCATGTTGACCTTGCCATAAACTTGGTCAAGGTCATCACAGGGTCATGATTTATATATACATTGTAGTACTATAGCCATGGATGCTTCACGCCAAGTTTCATTGAAGTCAATCTATTGGTTTTAGAGAAAAAGATATTTGAAGGGTTTTTACCATATATGGGCATGGCGGCCATCTTCGTCATGTGACCTAGATTATTAATATATACATTGGTTCCCCCATCCTATAGATGCTTCACATAAAATTTGGCTTCAATTGGCCAAGTGGTTTTAGAGGAGAAGATGTTTGAATATTATGGTAATATACATGTATATTGCCCCGGGGTGTGGGCATATGAGCCCTTAGGTCCATTTTTTTTCAGAATCATTAATACTTAGTCCTACTACCCATTTCCTGCAAGATTTTCACCTCAAATGACTTTTTAAAAGTTTTCCCCATTCCAATGCATTGGCGACCTATGTTGACCTTGTCCTAAAATAGGTCAAGGTCACCACAGGGTCATAATTTATATACACATTGTAGTACTTCAGCCATTGGTGCTTCATGCCAAGTTTCTTTGAAATCGGTCCACCAGATTCGGAGAAGAAGATTTTTGAAGGGTTTTTACCTTATATGGGCATGGCAGCCATCTTGATCATGTGAACTATATATATTATATATACATTAATTCCCCCATTCCATAGATGCTTCACATAAAATTTGGCTTTGATTCGCCAAGCGATTTCAGAGGAGAAGATGTTTGAATATTATGGTAATATACATGTATATTGCCCCGGGGTGGGGGCAGATGAGCCCCTGGGGTCCATTTTTTTCAGAATCATTAATATTCAGTCCTACTGCCCATTTCCTGCAAGACTTTCACTTTAAATGACATTTTAAAAGTTTTCCCTATTCAAATGCATTGGCGACCTATGTTGACCTTGCCGTAAAAAAAAGGTCAAGGTCATCACATGGGTCATGATTTATATACACATTGTAGTACTTGAGCCATCAATGCTTCATGCCAAGTTTCGTTGAAATCGATTCACCGGTTCTGGAGAAGAAGATTTTTGAAGGGTTTTTACCATATATGGGCATTGCGGCCATCTTGGTCATGTGACCTGGATTATTTATATAAACATTGATAATCCCTTCCTATTGATGCTTCACATAAAATTTGGCTTTGATTAGCCAAGAGGTTTCAGAGGAGGTGATGTTTGAATATTATGGTAATATACATGTATATTGCCCCGGGGTGGGGGCATATGAGCCCCTGGGGTCCAATTTTTTTCTGAATCATTAATATTCAGTCCTACTGCCCATTTCCTGCAAGACTTTCACTTTAAATGACATTTTAAAAGTTTTCCCCATTCAAATGCATTGGCGACCTATGTTGACCTTGCCGTAAAATAGGTCAAGGTCATCATAGGGTCATGATTTATATACACATTGTAGTGCTTGAGCCATCAATGCTTCATGCCAAGTTTCGTTGAAATCAGTCCACCGGTTCTGGAGAAGAAGATTTTTGAAGGGTTTTTACCATATATGGGCATGGCGGCCATCTTGGTCATGTGACCTGGATTTCTTATATACACATTGGTTCCCCCTTCCTATAGATGCTTCATATAAAATTTGGCTTTGGTTGGCCAAGCGGTTTCAGAGAAGAAGATCTTTGAAATTGTGGAGGGACGGACGACGGATGGACGACGGACGGACGGACGGACGCCGGATCATGGCCATCCTATAAGCTCACCTTGTGAGCCTAACGGCTCAGGTGAGCTAATAACTCTGGATTGCATATTTATGGAGTTATGGCCCTTTGAAACTTGAAATATGCAATCCAGAGTTATGGTTTCTTGATGAAACTTCACAGGACTGCTAAAAATTGCAGATTTTCATTGTAATTAACTAATGGTGTCCCCTCTGTAACTTGACAACCAATTAAGGTAGCTTCATGAAACTTAACATGATTATTTACAAGTGGAAACCTACTACATGTAGTGGTCTTCGGGCTGTTAGGAATCCTTGTTAAATAAATAAAGCTTAAATTAAATTATTTACAACATCAGAAGACCTGCAGAACACAAGATTTGTAACTCCAGATTGCATATTTTTGAGTTCTTGTGCTTTGAAATGGAAGATTTTGCATAATTTGTCTGTTCTGTAACTTGGAAACCAATCAATGTTTCGTGTTGAAACGTTATAGCATTACATGTACATGTATATACATCCGCGACAATGTGAAGAACACAAAAATCATAACTCTAGAATATTAAATATGTTTGCACTTAGAAAGGGGGGAGACATCAGTTTTCGCGAAGAAAACAAATTCTAGTTCCCCAGATTGATTTTTAAATTCCTGTTGATGTTACGAGTCACTGTCGTACCAAGACTTTCTCACACAGACCAGGGGTCTAACAGCACACCACTAATTGAGAAAAGAACGGAAACAAAACTATAAGCCTAGGAAAATGTCTGTCTTCATGAGGGACCATATTGGAAATTGGCAGTCATGCTCCTTATCATGTTCATTCTAAAATATGGAATTTCTTTTTCATACGAGGGGGGTTCAAAAAGTTCGAGGAAAAGTGCTGCCAAATTTGTAATTGTCTTCGGAAATTTACGTTCTCTGTGCATTTTGTAAATTAAAATATAGTTAACATATGCACAGAATTTGAATAAAATCGGATGAAAATTAGGCATTAAATCACATGCGTTTCTAAGGTAACAACAGTAAAACCGGCCCAACGTCACAACAACGTCATGCTACACGCATTCATGCCGCTGTTGGCTAGTTCTTAAGCATTTTCGGAATCAACCTGGCATATGGGCGTCTGATTGTCAGTTCTGTGTGTGTAATGCGGTAAATGTGCCGAAACTACAATTCGATATGTTGTGTATTTCACGAATTCTAGTCTTTTCTATCACGACGATCATTTTAGACAGTATGACGTTATTTGACGTTACACTGTGCGAGTCGACATGGACGCATTTCTGGTCGTGTAGAAATCATGCATACTACTTGTTGATTGCCGTTTTCTTAATTTTCTTGTTGCCATATGCGCTTTCTGCTATGAGCAGTGTTTCTTTCATTTATAGTCCTTTCCAAACACACAATTTATCGAATAACGTTGTTCCCTTCGCATTTTAGGCATACCCACTAAACAAAATGGGCGCTTAACGCCAAAATGACGTCACAGACTTATATGACGTAATGTGCTCATCGCAAACATATTGAACTTTGCTCATACAAAGTTTGGTGAAAAAAGCATGGTTAATTATCAAATGCAACCTCATCATCAGACATCGACTTTTTGCAAAAATGAACAAAAGTGGGCCGGTAATCGTGATGTACGGTTTCCATAGCAACCACTGTTAGCATTGTGTTCATGCCAGAGCAGCAAAATTTGCTGTATAAGTACAAATCATGTTGGTCTATATAAATGTATTAGTTTAATTCACCTGATTTACAAAATAAGAATATGATGGCACTTTTCAGCGAACTTTTTGAAACCCCCTCGTATTATTTCCTGTAAATGAACATAAGGACCTATGGTATCCTAAGTTCCATTTTAGCTCGAAAAATGACATAAATTGTTGGAAAGTGAGAAATAGTGGGAATGAACTCCCAATATTTTATCAAATTCAAGCACTTTTCTAGCTTTAGATAAGTTAAAAACGGAATTTCATATGTCCGGGTAAGGACATAACAGAACAATTCAAACTTTTAAAAGTTTACAAATGCAAAAATGATGTTTTGTCTTGGGATAAGCATTTCTTGCATTTTTCTTATATTTTTAGATGCCCAGAATTTAGAATGTATAAGTGTTTTTAATTATATAAACATCCTTGTAATTATTCCAGTTGATATTATGTGGTGGCGGCTCCTGTATTCCTGCTGTACAGAGGGCTGTCTGTGGCATGTTTAACAGTGCTGAAATTTTGAACCAACTGAGTCCAGAGGAGGTCATAGCCATAGGGGCTGCAAAACAGGTAGGGAACTTTTACCTTGTATGTCAGATTCTGGGGAAAACTATTACCTTGTATGTCAGATTCTGGGGAAAACTTTTACCTTGTATGTCAAATTCTGGGGAAAACTTTTACCTTGTATGTCAGATTCTGGGAAAAACTTTTACCTTGTATGTCAGATTCTGGTGAAAACTTTTACCTTGTATGTCAAATTCTGGGGAAAACTTTTACCTTGTATGTCAAATTCTGGGGAAAACTTTTACCTTGTATGTCAGATTCTGGGGGGAAACTTTTACCTTGTATGTCAGATTCTGGGGGGAAACTTTTACCTTGTATGTCAGATTCTGGGGGGAAACTTTTACCTTGTATGTCAGATTCTGGGGAAAACTTTTACCTTGTATGTCAGATTCTGGATCATTAATAAAATTTATATAGATAAACTGGGATAAACACATCTATTGTGGGGTACTACATGTAGCTAGAATCGCCTCGGTGAGGTCACCGAGGCGGTTCTAATGTGTACCCACAATCAAAGTTTTGAGTGAAGATATAGAAAATATAAAAAAATTTTAAACTGGAATTTTTCATTTTCAAAGCCAAAGAAAAGCAACAGTGTATCGTGCATGGGCAAGCTTTCCTAATGTCTGACTCTGGATTGCATTACGAAAACTTACCCATGCAAAAACAGAGATTTTTCAAGCTTTAAAAATTGAAAAATTTCAGCTGAAATTTTTTTATATTTTTCTTATTTTTGCTCAAAACATAGATTGTGGGTACTCGTTAGAACCGCCTCGGTATGTTTTGGAGCAAAAATAAGAAAAATAGGTATACCCCTGCATACCCCAGTTTTACTACTTACTTACTTACTATAAAAAGTGGGGTTTAAGGGGGTATTTTCATTGCACTGACATGTTTTCCTGATGGAGAGGACATGGTGTGCGAACCCCACCGGCACCGAGTTGTATCCTTAATGCTCTTGTCATTTGTAACCACAGCTCCCTTAGTACCTGGGGAGAGTTGGGGATAGCTGTGGAAATGAGCAGGGATTTTACTTTCGATTTGTGTGCCCACATAGTGGGGGGAGGGGGGGACTACCCATGGTATTCATTATACATGTATTTGCAAAAACAGCTTGAAATTCATTAACTTCCACAGCTCTGGTTTATACCCAGGAGCCTGATGTGGTTAAATTATTGTTGACTTGACAAAAGGCAATAGAAAAAAAAGGTTTGTTGCTTTCAGGAGGCAATTTGAACATTTTTTTTTTTTTTTGTCAAAGTGGTATCTTGATACATGTATAAACATGATTTAAGAAAGTTTGGTATAAAATGTGTAAATTTTCTAGAATTTTTTCTATTCTGTGTTTCAGGCTGGAGTTTTACTAGGTCTAGAAGAAGAAGATATACAACTGAATGCTAGTAATAATGAGATAGAGTGCTTGTCTAAAGATATATGTATTAAGGTAAGTAGGAATAGATTGTTAAAATCTTAGTTACATATTTTTTATGAGACACATGAAGAATACATCTTTGGGTTTCAGACCAGTTCTAACCCAAATTTAGCTGTATATCTAGAAGATTTGAGCCGCCTTATGGGAAAACCAACAATTTGCATAGGCAAAAACAAAGGGGCAGATCAGCTTCGCGGTCACCGCGAAGCTGATCAACACCTTTGTTTTCGCTACACGGATAGTACACTTCCTCTTCTTCTTAAATCCGAAATTTCAAGCTTCTAGCCTGCTTCTGTGTCTGTGCAGCCTGATTTGTGTCAGACTTGTTCGGAAAGCACATTGTTGGTTTTCCCACGAGGTGGCTCATTTAGAAAATAGAGGTGTTTTACTATCAATTGGAAAAAACACTTTATTTGGTATACTCAGATAAGATCCTTTTATCTCCCTCCAGATATTGGATTCTCTTCGTGTTCTACATGAAAATGAATTATGTGCATAATCATTGATACAAGGAGACAATTCTTAATATTGGATTGCAATGATTGAGCTGGTACAGAGTAAGGTCACATGTCAATTTTCCATTTTCATATTCTATGGTTTAAATGAAATAGGCATATACATGTACTATCATCCAGTATACACTAAGTTTTCCCATGCATTTAGGACGAAAACAAGAAAACCAACTCGGGATAGATTATGTTGGCCTGTACCTAACAACTGCATTCATGCATCATTTCTATATTCTAGGGTTTGAATGAAACAGGTATATACTACCATCCAGTGTTTACAAAGTTCTCACCACTACATTCAAGACGGAAGCTAGAACACCAGCTCGGGGAGGGACAGACCTCGTTCATGATGGAGGTCTGTGAGTGCTCGTCATCAGAGGGAGAAGACCATATTACTGCTGTAACACTTGCAAAGGTATGTATGCATACAATGTAAAAATAAAATTGAGCCACTGCATAAGAAAACCAACAGCATCCATTGGCAAAAACAAAGGTGCAGCGTCTTTGTTTTCACTACACAAATAGTACAATCCATCTTCTTACATCCAAAATGTCAAGCTTCTAGTCTGCTTCTGTGACTGTAAAGGCCAGTTTCCGTCGGAACTTTTCAGACACCCTAATTGTTGGATTTTCATGCAAAGGCTCAAATGATCAAATCTGTTTTCAAGGTTTTTCACCAGGTCAGACACAAACCAGGCTGTACAGCCAGAAAAGATTGCTAGAATCTTGAAAGGTAAGATAAAGGGAAGTGGTGTAGTTGTTTTCACATTATGCAAAAGGAAGGGTGTCTAATGACATTTCATTAATGGTTACAGACACCATTCTGGTGCTAGTTCATCATGTATTTGATTTTGGTTGACTATTTGATTTTGGTTGAGACTGGCTGGATGGTTACCATATTGTGACTGAGCTAGCCATCTTACTATTCAAGTTTGTTGTCAAAAAATGTTAAGTAATGTCTATTCTTTCCCATTTGGTGTCTATGATGAGATTAAATTTACATGTAATTGATTCCTGATCCCTCTGTTCTTTCTGTTATATAGCCCCCTACCCCTTAAAAGCCATATAATTTTTGGCTGGGTTGGGAAATATCCTGAATAAATGACTTCTTATATTAGAAGAAGAAAAAAACAGTGTAGAATTTATACAGTCATTTGAGCCGCCTCGTGGGAAAACCAACAATCTGCATATGCGAAAACAAAGGCGCAGATCAGCTTCGCGGTAAGCGCGAAGCTGATCAGCGCCTTTGTTTTCGCTACTCGGATAGTACAATTCCTCTTCTACTTAAATCCGAAATTTCAAGCTTCTAGCTCTTTTCTGTGCTTGTACAGGTCGGTTTGTGTCGGACCTGTTCGGAAACCACATTGTTGGTTTTCCCACGAGGCGGCTCATTTGTTATCTGAAATTTAAAGATGGCATTTTCTCTGACCATTTCAGATAGTACTGCGAGAGCTACCAGCAGGGTGTACAGTCTCAAGTACATTCCATCTCAGAAGGTAATGCTTACTATTCATAGGGCGAACATTTTAGGGGTTATACCTATCAGAATTTTAATATCATTAATAAGTAAAATCTTGGTTAAAAGTAAAATCTTGGTTAAAAGTAAAATCTTGGTTAAAAGTAAAATCTTGGTTACAACTGGCTATCAGTGAGCATTTATTCAGAAACAGAAAATGTTGGTAAAGCATGCTAAGGGGAGGGTGTTGGCCGTGTGGTTAGAGTGTCAGACTCTGGATTGTAAGGATGGGCGGTTTGAACCCAAAAGGCATCCTGTTGTGCCCTTGAGCAAAACAACTCCTCCTAGAAATGAGCCGCCTCATGAGAAAACCAGCAACCTGGATAGGCGAAAACAAAGACGCAGATCAGCTTCGCGGTAACCACAAAGCTGATCAGCGCTTTTGTTTTCGCTACTCGGATAGTACAATTTTTCTTCTACTTAAATCCGAAACTTCAAGCTTCTAGCTCTTTTCTGTGTTTGTACAGGTCGGTTTGTGTCGGACCTGTTCGGGAACCTCATTGTTGGTTTTCCCACAAGGCGGCTCAAATGGTAAATACCAAAGAAGTGATAGATTAATTCTCACATTACTGAAAATGACAGTCTAAATTCTGTAAGTGATGAAAATATTGTTTACACGTTGCAAATTGGTTAAAAAATCATGTTTTGAAAAAACTCCATTGAGACTCTAAAATGTGCCTGAGACATCATCAGGATAACATGTCGGTGTAATTTTTACCACCTTACACCCCTTTTTCCATTTTTACAGATTAACTCATTTAAGCCTGGCGTCCCTTTTGTGGGACATAGGCAAACAGAATAGCCCCAGATGTGACGCCGCAGAACGCGGCGTCCCATCTGGGCCTATTCTGTTTGCTTAGAGAATTTTCATTGAAAAATTGAATAAAATTTAAAAATCACTCCTGATGCCCCTAAAAATGAAAGTGGACTACCCAAAATGATAATGATGGGAAAATGGATTCGTCAAATATGGGTTAAAGAAAAAATCTTTGAATTGCATGGACATGTTTTGGAAATGTTATCTATTGTTTCAGGGAGGGGTCACTACACATCACATGTTCCGAGCCAACAACGAACAAAACAGAATCTGTGACAGTTGACGCTGAGAGTTGACATCTACCTAGCTTAGGACATTTATCATAATATCAATAATACTTAAATACAAACAGTTATAAGAAAATGTTTTCCTAAATTTTTGGTTTTGAGAAGTGGGCTTGAGCAAATACTGCCATACAGCATTTGCTTGTTCAGTTAACCTTCAAGGCTTGCTACTGATGCATGTCATCTAGAAATGAATGAGATGCAATGCAAGAAAAGTCTATGGGGTCTCCAACCAGGTCTTCATAAACTGGCCTGTGCAGCAACAGAAGGCTAGAAACTTGACATTTGTGTTTTAAAAAGAACAGTAATAGTTCTTTACGTGCAGCAAAAGCTTAGATACTGATACGATGTGCAGTTTCTGCATGGCTGATCGGCTCCTTTGTTTTTATCTCTTTATGCAGCTGAAATATAATCTGACTTTAGTGATACACCACAACCTCTTTATAACACTATTGTTGGGGTCCAGGCCTATTTCCAAGTTAGCTATCCAGACCGTCTTATAACGAGTAAAATGTATAGAAATACATGTATAGCAAAAATCTAAAGTGAGCGATTGGGATCCAACAGTGATCAGCATTATATCCAAAATTGTTTTGTAATGAAGCATGTTATAAAGAGGTCCAGGTGTATCTAAAACAAACAGATGGTACATTACAGCTCTTGAGTCTGTTATGTACTTTCATTGTTGGAATAGATTTTGGTTATTCTAGATACATGTACATGTAAAATGTAATATGGTATTGCTGTAGAATATTGCTGTTAAACATCATGTCTTTTCTTCCATTTGAGCCGCATGGTGAGAAAACCGGATTTTTGCCTAGGCGAAAACAAAGGCGCAGATCAGCTTCGCGGTAACCGCGAAGCTGATCAGCGCCTTTGTTTTCGCTACTCGGATAGTACATTTCCTCTTCTTCTTATATCCAAAATTTCAAGCTTCTAGCCCGCTTCTGTGACTGTACAGGTCAGTTTGTGTCAGACCTTGTCGGAAACCCCGAAGACCGGTTTTCTCGCGTCGCGGCTCATTTGATACCAGACAAATAATATTTCAAACAAATTGAGCTGCCTCGCCAGAAAATTAACAATCTGCATGTGCGAAAATGAAGACGCAGTTGATCAGCGCCTTTGTTTTCGCTACAGGGATGGTACAATATCTCTTCTTCTTCAATCTGAAATCCTTCTTCTGTGACTGTACAGATTGGTTTGTGTCGGATCTGGTCGGAATCCCAAGTTGTTGGTTTTCTTGTGAAGGTTCATTTATATTAAGCAAAGTCAAGTTTTTGATATTTTCCAATAGATATGTTACAATAAGTCTCCAGTGATTCTTTCATTGCCTCCTTGTACATGCACATTTAACTTCAATGATGGGAATACATGTATAGTAAATATGTTAAGAAGCTGGTTGGTGGCTGGCATTGTAATTCTATCATTGTTCATCATTGGAGTCCGTGTGATGGTAAAACCCTAACTCGGTGCGAAAATGAGGTGCTCTGATAAGTCAAAGGTGGAACACTAGACATACATACATATTGAACGGCCTCAGATGTAATGACCAAGCATTGATCAGTTTGTTCTGCAATATCAGTAAAGCAAAGGATGAAGTTAGCTGAAAATGTCCTTCTGTCAAAGCTTGGCTTCCAGGATTTGGCTGTTGTATTTTGCACTAACACTTAACAGGAGGAGATGTTTTGGGCATGTGGAGCATACATGTAGCTGCACAGAAGAAACTAAAAAAACTGGCAAAGAAGTATTGAAATGTAACGTCTAACCAAACCAAGAAGTATTGAAATGTAACATCTAACCAAACCAAGTCACAGAAAAACCCCATCTCAGGGGAACATGCTCACCCACCAAGACTGGTTCACTGCTCTATATATGCAACACTTTCTAATACATGTATCAGAAATTACCAAGTTGCAAATCTTTTTGAAGCACACGTCACATACTTTCCCCATTCCAGAAGAATTATCCTGAGTCTTGGCCTCGAAACTACTTGGGGAAAGGCAACTCCTGTCTGACAGTAACAGTAACTTGTCAATATCCCACCACTGCCACCAAATGTAACGCGTCACCAAGCCTCAGACCCCTGGGACAATTTTTTCATGCACAATATCTCGGGCCACTTGATCATTTGGGCAAGTTTTCTTCCTTGAATGACAAATAGTTATGACCCTTTACATGCATCTAGGCAACAAAAGATGATTGCAATAAAATAAGTTGGAGGGGGGTCTTTTTGGGGTCAGCATTTATGTAGTTTGTCCAGAATGATACATGCCAAGTTTTAAGGTCAAAGCACATGTGTATTTGGGGTTCTGGGGAAGATTTTTTAAAGGCTTTTACCATCTATAGGCAGTTTTGACAACTTGTTCATGTGATCTGGACCATTTATACAAATTTTAAAAGAGTGCTCACATGAAATATGGCTTTCATTGACCAAAAAGCTTCTGAATAGAAGATGTCATGGTTGATGGACGACAGAGCAAGTGTATTCTAAAAGCTCACATTGTGAGTCTGAAGGCTAAGGTGACCTAATAATGGATATTGACAGGGCTAGAAGTAATTGAAGGGCAAAAAGGCTCCTCTGCCTACAGTGGTGAAGGAGTCGTCACAAAACTACAAAATTGCACTCAAAAACTTTTAGTCTTAGTCAATAAGTGGGATAACTTCAAGAAGTAACAATAACATTGCCACGCAAGAGGGGTGGGGTTTGAACCTACAGGCAAGACAAGTTGCAAAAACGTCTCAACAAAGGATCTTGGATGCTTAAACATACAAATGCTCACATCTCTTCTAATTTCTTTTCCACGGAGAGACCCTTGACAGGAGGGGGAAAGCTACCGGTAAGTTTCGGTAAGTTGTAGCACCGATACCGGCATTTATCAAGATCCAGTTGTCGCGAAAACTGGTGTTCAGTTGCGGCCAGAAAATTAAGAAAAATGCATAAATTTAGAAACTTCACTCATAATCAGTTTGTTCGAAGTGTGAAAGTAGCTACTGCCTGTCCTTCAACGCCAAAATTTGTAAGATTTTTTAAAATAGAGCGGCTGAATTTTAGTGTCAAAAAGTATAACGTTACGAGACAACAATCGTTGGATACCAGTATTCGATGGTGTTTGTTTGTCTAACAGTCTGTTTGAATTCTGCCATTTATGAGCCGCCTTCAACTTGATGAAGATTGAATTAATGCTTTATATGCCAGTCAACAGCTAATGTCATGCTGGGACATTGCCTCCATTTTATGGGAATGAGGATGTCCAACAAGTGCTTGAAATACAGGTTGAGTTGAAACCTGAAAATCAGTAAATACCTATTTTTGAGTATATACTTTGTTTTAAAGATAGCAACTCATAAAATGAAATAAAGGCATGCTGCCTTATCTGCAAACACACACGGAAAACCGTATGCTGGGATTTTTTTGTCAATAAGTGTATCCAGCTATCCATTTTAGTAGACCTGAGTAAGTAGACCTTGTAGGTAAACCTAGGTAGGTAGATCTTGGTAAGTAGACCTTGGTACGTAGACCTAGGTAAGAAGACCTAGGTAAGTAGACCCCGGACGTAGACCTTGGTAAGTAGACATAGTAGGTAGACCCAGGTAAGTAGACCTAGGTAGGTAGACCTTGGGAAGTAGACCTAGGTAGGTAGACCTAGGTAAGTAGACTTTGGTAAGTAGACATAGATAGGTATGTATACCTTGGTAAGTAGACCTAGGTAGGTAGACCTAGGTAAGTAAACCTTGGTAAGCAGACGTAGATAGTTAGACCTTGGTAGGTAGAAATAGGTTAGTAGACATTGGAAGTAGACTTAGTATGTAGGTTTTGGTAGGTAGACCTTGGTAGGTAGACCTTGGTAGGTAGATATTGGTTAATAGACCTAGTAGGTAGACTTTGGTAAGTCGACCTAGGTGGGTAGACCTTGGTAAGTAGACTTGGTAAGTAGACCATAGAAGGTAGACCTTGGTAAACAGACCTTGGTAAGTAGACCCCGGAAGTGAGACCTTGGTAAGTAGACCTAGTTCGATAGACTAAGGTAAGTAGACCTAGGTAGATAAACCTTGGTAAGTAGACCTAGGTATGTAGACATTGGAAGTAGACCTAGGTATGTAGACCTTGGTAACTTGACCTTGGTAAGTAGACCTAGATAAGTAGACCTTGGAAGGTAGACCTAGATAGGTAGACTAAGACATAGGTAAGTAAACCTAGGAAAGAAAACCTTGGTAAGTAGACCCAGGTAGATAAACCTTGGTTAGTAGACTTAGGTAGGTAGACCTTGGAAAGTAGACCTAGGTAGGTAGACCTAGGTTGGTAGACCTAGTTAGGTAGGTAGACCTTGGTAGGCAGGTAGACCTTGGTAGTTAGGTAGACCTAGTTAGGTTTTTAGGTAGACCTAGGTAGGTAGCTCCCTTAAATGTTTTCCTTCTGTTCCTTCAAACCTCAAATATTGTCCCCCAAAAATAACCAGGCACGCTATTCACGGCGTAATTTCCGTCTGTTCGAAACGTCTCGATAATTTCGCCGGTTACCTGCTTTAGGTACACCTCGCAGACGCTTGTTTTTTCGAGCGTTTATATTGCCTTGTTGACTGGTTTGCTATAATACGAGGATTTTAACGGTGTAATTTCGAAAAACCAATCTTCATCGTCGTCTGCATTTGTAAATTGTGTATTTATCTTATATTTTTACATTTTGGAAACAAATATGATCTGAAATAGGATATATGGAAATATGTTTGACAAAGAAAAATGTTCAGCCGAAAAAAGAAAAAGAAAGTACAAATTTCCCGACATCTGAACGACACATTGTCTGCGCATGCCGACAAAAATGTCTGCGCCCAACATTAATGGCCGCCTAACCGTCAGTTTTGTTCGGTAAGGTATGTAGATTTTTTATTCTAAATTTCTTACGTACGTTTATCCTAAAGCAAACACACATGTGTGTTTGCTATTAAGAGATAGGAAAATCAATGCAGAAAACTAAAATTATGACTTAACACAGTAAAGAGAAAGAGATGCAAAACCATACTTGGCCAGTTGTTAAAGGTTCATAATAACTTTCAGATTTTTGAATAATTTTCAACTTCTACCGATGCATTTTCTGCATTTTGAAGGAAACGTGCATTTAGGATATGTACGAGACAACCCCTTGAATTTCACACAAATACACACCCTTCTCTCACTTAGTTTAGATACCTCCCACTGGGATATTCTCAAAGTAAACAATGAATGTAATAATCAATAAATCTTCAAATGGGAAAATACAAAACAAAAAGTGTGCTAACACAACAATGCATCGGTAGATGTTAAAAATTATTATAAAATCTTAAAGTGTACACGAACCTTTTACGACTACCAAGTATGGTTTTGCACCTCCTTCTCTTTATTGTGTAAAGTCATTAGTTAGTTTTGCATTGAATTCCCTATCTCTTACTATGAGCTGTTATCCTTTAAACTAAGTATATACTCAGAAATAGGTATATACTCATTTTCACGTTTCAAATCTACCTGAAATATACCTATCCAACTAAGCCTGAGGTGATAATCAGAAATTGATTGACTCAGTATCAGAAGATAAGCTACAAAAGGCTTATATGTATGAATGATATTACAGAATGGTTTGACTTGAATGGTGTTTTGCAATATAGCCAATAGTCAATATGTAATATTGTAAAGTAGAATGGTTTCATGTAGACATGCATTAGCATTATAAGGCTATGGCAAGTGTAAGAACATCTATGACAAGGAATAAGCAATGTAACGTTTGTGAAGTGTATTGGCGTTAAGACAGCTCTATGTTTTGGTCTAGACATGCATTACTGCTTCACAAAGTTTTATTATAAAATTTGTCTAGATTTGCCAGTGGCATTGTAGCTGACTTATAGCACTTTACATACTGACATGTAGCAATTGGCTGAGGCTATCCGCAAGACGGTCATGCTGATAAAGCTGCTTATCCGCATGACAGTTGCGCCGAATATATGCTGTAAGACAGTGGTGCGGATAGCCTGTGCAATAGATATAGGCTATTGGCACAATGTGAGTATGAGATTGTCTAATATTAAACCTTTCTTATGCATATATATCATGTATATTGTATTATAATGTCAATGTTACATTCAATTATGTTTATTAAAATAATAAAATTGATTCAAAACAAATTGTTTGTTAAGAAAATATATCCAATAACAGGTTCAAGAAATCACAGCATGCACAAATGGATAATAAATATGAAGTAGCATTAAAAAAAACAAAGGCCTAAATGAAATATATGTGTGGTTCCTGTTTCATGCCCCCAAAAATTATGGTAGGTTGGTAGGAAGTATTATTTAATTTAGTCAAAACATTTAACACAGAAAATGGCCTCACAATATGAAACTGTGGCTATTTTTGTTGTTTTTCTCTCCAAAGACCATTTTTTTGTTTAGGGTAGGGTGAAAAAATTAGGGTAGGTAGGGAAACCGCCAAACCTGAACCACACATATAAATCATTTAGGCCTAATAAGAGTAATATGGTTGAGGTACCTCTTCATGGTCATTGCAAAGTAGTAATTGGCCAATGATTTGATCAGAATCGAAAGTCTGTTGATTTAGGCCTTCAATAAAGATCATAGTCTTGTATTATATCTGCAGGTAAAAGCTTCTTCAGTATGCCAGAACTTGTACAGGTAGGTGGACAAATGAATACTGCTTTTACTTAAGAATTTATTTTTTAAATATTGCTTGATGTCATGGAGCACAGTGACATGGTGGTAAAGCATCAGACTCTGAATCAAGAGGACCTGGATTTGATCCTCACTCTGGTCACTTGTTCACATGAACAGAGTACTAGTTAAAGCTCAGTAAGCAGTAGTTCTGTCCAGTCATGACTGAAAAATTGTTGACTGGAACAATAAACCTCAATACAAAACAAACAAAAACAAATATGTGTTGATTCATCAGTTTGTAGGAAAAATGTAAAAATAACAAACAGAAGAATTAATTTAGTCATAAAATTTGCTAGTCTAAGATTGCTAATTATAATGGAATGGATTGCTCAAAATGATTGTTCTGACTTGTTCAGACTGAAATGCCATAGTCAGACATTTCAAATGAAGGGTCTCAATCATACATGTATAACCGTTTCCTCTCTTCTACAGCACAAAAGTAAAGTCAGTCTCACCAGAAGACAGGGACTACATTCACAAGAGCATCATTCCCACGGACCACTTCCAGCCTAGTTTACCCCACCTCCCTATACCTGAGCTATCAAAGAGTTTGGAGAGATTTCACAATGCTGTACAGCCATTACAGACAACTGAGGAACAGGCTGCGACACTCAGTGCTATTATGGACTTCCATAAAGGGGAAGGACAAGGTAGGGGAATAACATTACGAAAACTTGCCCATGCAATATACAGAGATTTTTTTCAGCTGTAAAAAAAAAATAAATAAAAATTTCATCAGAAAATTTTCAATAGTTTTCTTATTTTTGCTCAAAACATTGATTGTGGATACAAGTTAGAACCGCCTCACCTGAGGCGGTTCTAACCAGTTACCACAATCAACAATGTTTTTGAGCAAAAATAAGAAAAATAGGTATAACCCTGCATACCCCAAATTTACTCCATAAAATTGGGGTTTAAAGGGTATTCATTGCACGGACATGTTTTCCTGATGCTTGGTTGAGAAGCCCAAAACGTTTCATGTTTCACATTACTGTGGTTGAGAACTTGAGAAGTCTAAAAATGTTTCATGTTTTACATTACCTGACTGTAGCTAATTTTTTACCCCCGATCCTAATGTTGCATGTTATTGAACTACATGTACTTCTATTGTCTGTAATTTGGAAATTAGAAACCCTTGATAAACGATGTATAGAAATCTTAGAAAACCAAGATTCAGAAAAGAAATTAGGAGTGTGTGGTGGCCGAGTTGTCTCAACTCAAAATTGAGAGTCCTAAGTTTAAACCTTTACTTGGGGGCGTAGTGATAGAGCATTGGACTCCAGATCAAGAGATCCTGCATTCAAACCCCACTGGTGGCACTGTGTTGTTGTCCTTGAGAAAGACAAATTAACTCCCCTGAGTACTGAATAAATCCCAGGGAGCAATGCCTCTGTCCCGAAATGACTGAAAAATTGTAGACTGGGATGTCAAGCCTATAAACAATAATCAAATATTCACTGGCGCTTGGTATTATCCCTCAGCATGATTCGTTAATTTCCCAGGCTAAGTACATGTACTGCTTAATACCCAGGAAGGCCTTGCTCGATCCCGACATTAATGATAAAATGTTGACTGGAATGTTAAACCTTAAACAAAAAAAATGAAAACATTACTGTTAGTTATATCACATAGCAGCTTACCGGTACTTTGGTGATAATTGTTCTTTTCAGTACTGCATGATGAACTAGTTGCTCTTGATCAACAGAACAAAAATGCCAGTTATATATCAGGTAGTTACCAAAATATTGACTATATCATTTCTCATTGAATTTAATGGCAACATCTTTTTTCTGTGAATTAACAATAATTTAGAGAATAAAATTTGCACAGCGCTTTTATACAAAGGGGATTCAAAAAGTTTGAGGAAAAGTGCTGCCAAATTTGTAATTGGAAATTTACGCTCTCTGTGTATGTTGTAAATTAACATATGGTTAACATATGCTCAAAATTTAAATCAGATAAAAATTAAGCATTAAATCATGTGCGTTTCTAGGGTAACTACAGTCAAACCGACCAAATGTCGTACCAACGTCATGCTACAGGCATTCATGCCATGGTTTGCTAACTCTGAAGCATTTTGGAATCCACCTGGCATAAGGACGTCTAATTGTTAGTTTTGGGTGTATAATGCGATGAATTGTGCCAAAACTACAAATTGAATATATTGTGTATTTCACGAATTCTACTCTTTTCTATCATGATGATCATTTTCGACAGTATGATGTTATTTGACGCTACTCTGCGCGAGTCGACATGGACGCTTTTCTGGTCATTTAGAAATCATAAATACTACTTGTAGATTGTTGTTTTCTTAATTTCCTTGTCGCCATATACGTTTTCTGCTCTTAGCAGTGTTGCTTTCTTTTAAAATCCGTTTTAAACACATACTTCATGTATATTGAAGACCGTTGTTCCTCGCGCATTGTAGGCATACTCACTAACAATATGGCCGCTTTAGGCCTAAATGATGTCACATTTATATGACGTCATATGCTTACCGCCAACATATTGAACTTTACTCATACAAAGTTTGGTGAAAATATCACGGTTAACTATCAAATGCAACATCATCATTAAACATTGACTTTTTGTAAAATTGAACAAAAGTGGGCAGGTAATTATGATGTACGGTTTCCATAGCAACCACTGTTACCGTTGTATTCATGCCAGAGCATCAAAATTTGCTGTATAATAAAAAAAATTTGTTTGTCTATATGTCTATATATAAGTGTAAAAGTTTAATTCAGCTGATTTACAAAATAAAGATATGATGGCACTTTTCCTCGAACTTTTTGAACACCCTTCGTAAACATTTATGTACTCCAAGAATGAGACAACAACACAATTTTGCACACAGGCTCAGCAAAAAAATACACTGAAAAGGAGTGTTTTACCCTCTTATTATTGTCTGCAAAGATGTGCACTTAACAGTGAAACTGTAATTTTGGAAATGTATGCGATACCTTAATTTTCATGAATACTTGAATTCATATGTTGCCTTGTGAATTGAAGATTCTCACCAATAAAGAATCTCTTTAAGCCATTAAGACTACATGAACATCGGTTCGCGAATTCAAGACCTCTGACACAAATTAATCAGAAACAGAAAATTCGCTAAATAAAAGTCACAGAATTATCAAAATTTACAGTATTATGATATTTCAGAGCCATGGTTTGATATGTACTTGTCTGACAGACGACCTGTGTCACTAAACCACAACCCTTTCATCACCTTTACTGACGACCCCAACCCCAAGTATATGAACCAGGTGGGTATAAAATGAGCTGCGAAGTAAGAAAACCGGATTTTTACCTATGCGAAAACAAAGGCGCAGATCAGCTTCGCGGTAACTGCGAAGCTGATCAGCGCCTTTGTTTTTGCTACACCAGGGTTTTCACTACGATTTTGAGTAGCTGG
Organism: Rugalucina vietnamica; assembly: GCA_964017185.1. Classification (NCBI taxonomy): domain Eukaryota; kingdom Metazoa; phylum Mollusca; class Bivalvia; order Lucinida; family Lucinidae; genus Rugalucina; species Rugalucina vietnamica. The sequence goes on along the minus strand of OZ024875.1, from coordinate 56,530,215 downwards.
CAGAAATTACAGATAAACAGGCAAAATTGCCATTCATTGTTTAAACAGTTAAAAGTAGCCGGCTAAAATCTTGAAAAAAATGAAAAGTACAGGGCTATTTTTGCCGACTGCCGGCTCTTAATGACATCCCTGTACACATACAGTACAATTTCTCTTCTTCTTCAATTCGAAATTCAAGCTTCTAGCCTGCTTCTGTGACTGCACAGGCCGGTTTGTGTCCTACCTGGTTGGAAACCCCAAAGACCGGTTTTCTCGTGTCAGGGCTCAAATAGTACTAGCAAATAAGCATTATGAGAAAAACATATGTGAAAATAGACACAGATTAGCTGCATAGTGGCTTCTCGGCTGATTGGTGCCTTTGTTTTCACTACAAAGTAGAATCACTCTTCTTCTTTAATCATGCATTTCAAGCCTCTGAATATTCTCTGAACATCATCAGGATTACATAATGTATACCCCTCATACCCCACTTTTATATACATGTAGTAAAACTCAGGTTTACAGGGGTGTACATATTTTTATTATTTTTGCTGCAAAATATAGAATGTAGGTACTCGTTAGAACCGCCTCGGTTAGTGGACAAAAGACATTTAGTCATCTACTGGTTAAGTAGCCAGTAAGCATTGGCTTGTTCCATATGACTGAAAAACTGTTGACCATGTTTAGCCATATATACCTTTATGACCATTCACCATGTCAGTTTTCATCCTTTACAGTTAGTCCGAGCCACCAATATTGTTATGTCATCTCTGAGGTTTATGAAGACGTATAGAGCCAACCTTCTAGATCCAGATATATACCATCTTGATCCTAAGACCAGTGACAATCTGAAATTTAGGATATTTTGCAGGTAAGGAATGTGCTTGCAATGAATTAAGCTTTTAGCCTCCTATTTGAAAAAGAAAGAAAAAAAAACGCCAAATAGATATTGATAATGATACTAAAATATTGTTTTCTAGTTTAAATGTGTTAATGTTATTTCTTGTATCCCTTGAAGAAAATTTAATTTTGTACAAATTCTGATGCTATGGACGTTTCACAAACCATTGCATTTATAAATATAATGCCAATAGAAACATGCAAAATAAAAAAAAGCATTGGGGGATGACCTGTAAAATTTATATTGAATAGAAATTAAAACTGAGATCCTTTAAGAGGGAGTTTGATGATAATGATTGATTTTAGCAGTGCATTATATTTATTGTGTGTAACTGTTATATATGAGCCGCCTCGTGGGAAAACCAACAATCTGCATATGCGAAAACAAAGACGCAGATCATCTTCGGGGTAACCGTGAAGCTGATCAGCGCCTTTGTTTTCGCTACTCGGATAGTACAATTCCTCTTCTACTTAAATCCGAAATTTCTAGCTTCTAGCTCTTTTCTGTGCTTGTACAGGCCGGTTTGTGTCGGACCTGTTTGGAAACCACATTGTTGGTTTTCCCACGAGACGGCTCATATTTTGGCTAGAATGCTGTTTTAAAATACAAGAGTTTGTTTTTTTCTAGTTGGCTGCCTAAATCTCTATCATTCTATGGTGCATATTGGTGGAAGGCTTTTCCTCTAGACATGAGCCAGTATCCTAATCTTTTCAACTCAACTAGAATACCAAAGTAGGCATCTGACTGTCTTTCTTTCTATGTTTTATTAATAAATGAGCCGCCTCGTGGGAAAACCAACAATGTGGTTTCCGAACAGGTTCAACACAAACCGAGCTGTACAAGAACAGGAGATTGATAGAAGCTTGAAATTTTGGACTTAGAAACTAGAGGAATTTCACTATCCATGTAGCGAAAACAAAAGGCGCTGATCAGCTTCACGGTTACCGCGAAGCTGATCTGCATCTTTGTTTTCGCATATGCAGATTGTTGGTAATGCGGCTCAAATAGTAAATAAGATGATCCCCCCAAAAAACCCAAGAGAACTATGAAATGGCGAGGTACACCGATGTCACAAGCGCACTTCATTGTGGTACACTAAACAAAACCACAACTGTACATTTGGACTTTATTAAAATAAAGCGACTATTTATGAAACCTCTTTATGGGGCCGATATTTAGACTCATTGCATTATAAGCAGCATATTAGATAAGAAATTTCTTTATAAGCATACATTTGCATGCATTTAAGAAAAGAATTTAATAAGTACTATATGACTATAAACTGGCCAAACAACATCATTAATCCAGCTTTCAGTTTGGAATATTTTTGATTTTAATTTAGATGTTTCATGTTGTTTAAACCCACTTGCTATAAGCAGTCAATGTATAAATACATTATCTTAAGTACATGTTCTGTATATTTGTAGACATGGTAAAGATGTATTATTCACAGATGAGTCAGCTAAACACATGTTGGTGATACGGAATGGACATATGTATATATTTGATGCAATAGACAGAGATGGTAAGCTACAGAACATTGAATTTGGAGTTTCATTACGAAAACACGCCCATGTAATATATAGATTTTTCCTTAGTTGTAAAAATTGAAAATTTTCATTAGAAAATTTTTTATATTTTTCTTATTTTTGCTCAAAACATAGATCGTGGGTACACGTTAGAACCGCCTCGCCGAGGGGGTTCTAACGAGTACCCACAATCTATGTTTTGGAGCAAAAATAAGAAAAATAGGTATACCCCTGCATACCCCATTTTTACTATATAAAAGTGGGGTTTAAGGGGGTAAACATTTCACGGACATGTTTTCCTGATGTCTCTGGAGTTATTACAATAAGCCAAGCCTACAAGCTGCTGACTAACCATCTGATTCATCAGGAAAACATGTCCGTGTAATGTTTACCCCCCTGAACCCCACTTTTATATAGAAAAACTGGGGTTTGCAGGGGTATACCTATTTCTCTTATTTTTGCTCCAAAACATAGATTGTGGGTACTCGTTAAAACCGCCTTGCAGAGGCGGTTCTAACGTGTACCCACAATCTATGTTTTGAGCAAAGATAAGAAAAATATCAAAAAATTTCCGCTGAAAATTATCGATTTTTGACCTGAAAAAATTACTGTATATCATATGGGCATGTTTTCGTAATGACTAGTTAGCCACGCACAAGGTCTGACCCTGCTCAGAAAAGGTGGTTCAAGTCAAACCATCCATACACATTTTTTTGGCTTGGCTGTTGTTTTATTTTCCAAGCAAATTTGGATGTCATGACATCACAATGTTGGGTAGAAGTACGATAAAATAGACACAATGTCCCAACATTACCATAGCTGTTGACTGGGACACTAAGGCACAACTCAAACAATCAATTAGACATATCGGAAAAAGGAAACATTGAACAATGACCAAGAGGAATTTGTTCATTTAGAACAAAGGTCCTGTCCTAAGATTACTACAATGAGTAACTATTGAAGGGGGAGTTTGGTGGCCTAGACACCAAATCGAGAGGTTCTATGTTAGAACCCTAATGCTAATTTAAAAGAGTTAAATGTCCTTATGGAAAACACATTTTCTGTTAATGCCCAGGAAGTGGTGGATCTGTACCAACATGACTGAAAAAATATTGACTGGAAAGTTAAATCATGATACAACATACACAAACAAGTAACTGTAGGTGCATACCAGTATTAAAATTAAAATGGGCTGCGTCGTGCAAAAAACAAGCACAAAAAATATGGCTAGAGGCTGGAAATTTTAGATATAGAAAGAAGAGGAATTGTACTATCTCTGTAGCAAAAGCAAAGGCCCAGATACTGAGGGGCTGATCAGCTTCGCAGTATCTGGGCCTTTGTTTTTGCATATGCAAAATGCTGGCTTTCTCATGGCATGGCTCAATTTATAATCAAGTGTGACTTGAATAGTCATATCAGTCGAAGGTCTTCTCATTTTCTACATGTATCTTCATATTCAAAAGAATTTGCTATTAAAGTTTCAACCTCATTATAACATGTCTCATTATAATGTAGTTTTTAATATAACACAACCATGTTATGGCTCCCAAAAGGATTATTTTACTATATGTCTATTGTAAGCAATCTCATTATACAGGTAACATGGTTCATTTATAACATGGTGGGTTGATTCTCTGGACCCCAAAGATAGTGTTTTAATGAGGTTTACCTGGTCCCGAGGTTATAAAACTTTTTTCAAGCTCAGCTCAGCTGAGCATGAAATTTCAACTCCTTATAAATGTTGAAATAGTCAAAAATTGTGGAAAATTCAGATTCAAAACTCAAAAACTAGTAATTTATCCTGCTAATAAATGTTAAAATGCCAACAATTGTTGGCATTTTAACAATTATGAGCAGGATAAATTTTAGTCTCAGTTGAGTTGAGCATGAAAAAAGTTTTATAACCTTGGACCCTGTACTAAAATACTTCCTGAGGCCAGGGATTAAAATAATGCATTTTGTCCTCCATCCAGGTTATATAGTGGCCCCAGAAGTTATCATGTCTCATATAAAATACATATTAGAGGACCAGAGACCACCGAACGAACACGCCCTAGGGGTGCTGACTACTGCTGATAGAGATAAATGGGCCACCATGAGATCTCAACTGTGTAATGCAGGTAATACTCTAGTCATTTGTTTTACTATAGAATGCAAGTCATGATATAGCAGCTAAAAGAGAGAGTGGCTATGTCAAGGATAGAAGGTCAAAGAATAAATGTGCCGCAAATTGACATAACCATAAATAAACTTTTGCATACATCACAGATATGACATCATTGACATGCACTTAGTCTACAAATACATTTTTAGACAAAAAAAGATTGCCCAAGAAAACAGAATCTGTCATGTGTGAAAATTGGGATAGACTAATATGTCCCTCATTTAGAACCTTGTGATGGCTGAAAGCATCAGGAAAACATGTCCATGAAAAGTTTACCCCCTCAAACCCCACTTTTATATATAGCAAAACTGGGGTATGCAGGGGTATACCTATTTTTCTTATTTTTGCTCCAAAACATAGATTGTGGGTACTCGTTAGAACCGCCTCGGCAAGGCGGTTCTAATGTGTACCCACAATCTATGTTTTGAGCAAAAATAAGAAAAATATCAAACATTTTCAGCTGAAAATTTTCAATTTCTAAAGCTCAAAAAATCTCTGTTTATTGCATGGGCAAGTTTTCGTAATGGTGACTCCGGAACGGATTTGTCTATCTGTACCCATCACTAGTGTAAGGTTCCTAAAATCCACTTATCTCATTTGCAGGTGATGTGAATGAACACTACTTTTCAGGTGTGTCCAATGAGGGCTATATGAAACTGGTTGATTCAGCATTATTCGCTCTTGTACTGGATGACAGTACACCGGCAGACCCTAATGAAATTACCAGAACGTTTCTACATGGGGATGGGACCAGTAGGTAAGAAAGAGCAGTTTAATGCATCCTTAAACCCAACTTTCATATAATATAGACCAATGTGATATTACATGTCAGTTTTTTCAAGATGAACAAATTATTAATACCTTAAGTTCTTATTACTGGTTGCCTTAGCACAGCCATTCTATATTTGAAAAGCTAATATTGATCCTTCCATAGGATGGCGAAAAGAGAAAAAAAAACATTTACAGGGATAAAAATTCAAATTGCATTTTTAGCAAACATGGAAAATACTTTGACTATACTTTTTCAGAGACTGTTTGTTTTAGAAAACATGTAACTATATCGCCAGCTTTGTACATGTCATTGTAGATGGTTTGACAAGTGTTTTTCTGTGATAATAACCAAAGATGGTCGAGCTGCCGTTAATTTTGAACATTCCTGGGGTGATGGTGTGGCAGTTCTGAGATATTTCAATGAAGTGTGGAAAGAAACCACAAATAAACCTTTTGTCCATCCAGACACCCCTCCTGCTAAAGTAGACTCATCTAATATTGTACAACGACTAGGTATGTACTGTATTCGTTCTAATTAGCGCACAATGTGCTTAATTTTTCAAAATAACTTAAATTTAATGTTGCAAAATATCATTTCAATTTATAGCGCACATACCAATTTGCCAGTCAAGCAGTGTGCACTTATGTACATGATTTTCGGAAATGAACAGGGTGTGCGGTTATTGGAGCATGTGCACTAATTAGAACAAATACGGTAATTGTTTTCATTACAAGCAAGTACAGCATCGTTTTTGCTGTTCATATATTGCTTTTTGTCTTTTCAGTCCAGTGGAAATACTTCAGGAAATCAGAAATTATTACTGATATGGGTGCGAGTCCCACACAGGCACATGTGAAACAAGTCAAGTTCTGCTTGCCGGTGTGACATATGTTTTTATCTCGGGGGTTTTCCTGTTTTTGCCCCACCTATTGTTTAACCCGTCTCATATGAGCTAAAATAATTTTTCAAGAGAAGTAAAACTGTAAAAAATATATTTTAGCATCAGAAAACCAACAATTTGCATATGCGAAAACAAAGGCGCAGATCAGCTGTGCAGTAACTGCACAGCTGATCATCGCCTTTGTTTTCGCTACAATGGATAGTATCATTCCTCTGCTACTTATATCCAAAGTTTCCAGCTTCTAGCGTTCTTCTCTGACAGTACAGAACGGTCTGTGTCGGACCTGGTTGTAAACCCAAATTGCTGGTTTTCTCGAGCGATGACTCATTTTGGTTTTGTTTTCAGAGTTTGCACTAGACCCTAAGCTGAAGGAGTATATCCGAGATTGTAAAGACTCATTCGCAGCCAAGTGTGCCTCGCTAGACGTCGACCACCTGGAGTATCATACTTTCACTAAGACAAACATCAAAAAACATAAACTCAGCCCAGATGCTATTATGCAATTTGCAATCCAGGTAATACTGGCCTTTACCTAGCATGGACATGATTCACCTATTTTGACATAAGGATAAAATGTTTGTGAAATAAATACCTCCTTATACCCCACTTTTATATAGTAAAACCAGGGTCCGCAGGGGTATACATTTATATTTCTTTTGTGTGTTTCCAAAACATAGATTGTAGGTACTTGTTTGAGGCGGTTCTAACATGTGCCAACAATCAATGTTTTTAGCAATATTATTAAAAATATCTTTTTTTTTTCCAATGAAATTTTCAATTTTTATAGCTGAAAAAAGTCTCTATATTGCATGGGCAAGTGTTTGTAATGTATAATTCTACAAGCACTTTAGCTAAAGCAGTTTGCATCAGTATAGAATGTCTTTTAAATAGATACCCCCTTTGAACCCCACTTTTATATAGCAATATTGGGTATGTAGTGGTATACGACCAAAACATAGATTATGGGTACTTGTTACAGCCTCAGAACCAGGTTAAAAAGGCTGTAGGTTTGATCTCCACAGGTAACAGGGCTATGTCTTTGAACAAGACACATTATCTTCCGCAAATAGGTTAGTGTATGGGTGGCACCTCATGAATACTTCATAAGACATATACTACTTTTGATATAGGTAAAAGCTAAAGGTATACATTTAAAAGAATCATCTCACAAGTTTTCTGTTAGAAAATAAGGATGAAATACGGATTTGCCTAATTCTTTGGATTGGACATCAAACAGGTAGCTGATTTAGTACAGGTAGGTGTGACAGCTGTTTACGCTTACTGAGTTTGTCCTTTTCTATAATCTCCCCACTTGAACAGATGGACGCCCAGATATGAATATTAAAGTTGCCGCCTATACAGTAACCTATTTGCCAAATAATACTGTTTATTATATAACTATAAATAGACAGTATTTCAGACAATGCTTTCAGCCCATTGCATATTTTGTCATATTCTATGACCTGGGGTTTTTCCCATTAAATATGTGTTGCTAAATTTAGAACACTGTATCTATCATGGAAATGTACATTGATTGATGTCTTACAGTCCTGCTGATGAACTACAGATGATATTTACTACTGTTTTATTTATTTGAATTAAGACTTCATGTCCCAATGAACATTTTTTTTCAATCATGCTGGGACTATATACATGTAAGCTGTTGAAAACAATCCATTTTCAGATGAAAATATCTTTTCTGCTCATTCTTTTTAAAAGTTTGTATTAAAAGAAAGTGTTATACAATAAAACAATTGTTGACTATTGAGTCATTGAATATGATGTGATATCCAACAGAGACTACCAATATTGACCTCGGCTTCGCCTCGGTCAATATTGGTAGTCTCTGTTGGATATCACATCATATTCAATGACTCAATAGTCAATAATTGTATATTATTATATAACTATAAATAGACAGTATTTCAGACAATGCTTTCAGCCCATTGCATATTTTGTCATATTCTATGACCTGGGGTTTTTCCCATTGAATATACGTTACTAAATTTAGAACTCTCTCTGTCATTGGCAATGTACATTGATTACTGTCAAGCAGTAATGCAGATGAAGTGCAAATGATGTTTATTACTGTTTAGTTTATTTGAATTTAGATTTAATGTCCCAATGAACATTTTTCAGTCATGCTGGGACTATATGTAAACTGTATGTATACACTAATTCATTTACAGATAAAAATAGTTATTTTAAAATTATTTTATCATGTTTGTATAAAAAGAGTGTTATATAATAAAACAATTGTTGACTATTGAGTCATTGAATATGATGTGATATCCAACAGAGACTACCAATATTGACCTCGGCTTCGCCTCGGTCAATATTGGTAGTCTCTGTTGGATATCACATCATATTCAATGACTCAATAGTCAATAATTGTATATTAATACATAGAGTATCTTAATATACGAGGGATCATTTCATATGAAATGACTACGAGTGTAAGATTTGTTTTGTATAAATGTTAAAAGTAGGATTTCATCGCCTTCAAAGTGGACATACTTTCTATGAAAATTTACATTGTTATTATGGACGTCATCAATGACATTGCATATTCCCGCAATAGTGTTGATATTGGTCATATAACACTATTTATTCCATGACATTATCCACTGGAAAACAGCGACGTTATAGGAGCAGCTGCATGGGAAAACCAACAATCTGCATAGGCAAAAACAAAGGCGCAGATCAGCTTCGCAGTAACTACGAAGCTGATCAGCGCCTTTGTTTTGGCTACACGGATAGTACAATTCCTCTACTTTCTAAATCGAAAATTTCCAGCCTGTTACCATCTTTTATGACTGTACAGCCCAGTTTGTGTCGGACCTGGTCGGAATCCAAATTGTTGGTTGTCTCATGCTCAGGCTCATATGATAAATGTATTTAGAAAGTAGTATATCCGTCCTGGCATGACTTACAAATTGTTGACTTGTGTGACTGTTAAACCACAAAACTTCATAGCACTGTTCTATTTCAGTTAGCATACTATAAACAGTATGGTAAAACAGCAGCAACATACGAATCATGCAGCACGGCAGCTTTTAAGAAGGGTCGTACAGAGACGGTGAGACCTGCCACCACGTACACCAAGAAGGCGTGTGAAATGTTCATGCAGAAAACAGCCCCTTACCATTCTGCCTATGCACTACAGTTGGCTCTTCAAGACTGTTCAAAATACCACTCACAGTTGACAAAGGAAGCTGCTATGGGTAATGTGAGCCACGCCATGAGAAAACCAACAATGTTGTTTCGGTGCAGTTTTGACACAAACCGAGCTGCACAAGCACAGAAGATGGCTAGAGGCTGGAAATTTTGGATTTAAAAAGTAAAGGCTGGAATTTTTGGATTTTGAAAGTGGAGGAATTGTGCTATGCCTATAGCGAAAACAAAGGCACTGATCAGGTTCGCAGTACCTGCGAAGCTGGTCTGCGCCTTATTTTTTTTTAGCATATGCAAAATGTCTTGTCTGCACCTTTGTTTTGGCAAATGCAAAATGTTGGTTTTCTCATGACTCAGCTGTTGTGATTTCATTTGACAAGTTTGTGATTTCTTCACACATCAGTTGGAACAATTTTCTAAATATGAAGATGATACCTCAGTGATAGGAGTGGTAAAGTATGGGATGAACTCTCCATCAAAGGATTTATAGAGCAAGACAAAATATTTGAAACTCCCCAAAGTACTGGTTAAGTCATCAGGTAGCACTGTGCGAAAAAATTAACTGTGAAGTTAAACACCAAACAATCAATTTAAACAATCAATATTTGAGCCGCCTCGTGGGAAAGCCAACAATGTGGTTTTTGAACAGGTGTGACACAAACTGGCCTGGGCAGTCATAGAAGCAGGCTAGAAGCTTGAAATTTCGGATTTAAGTAGAAGAGGAATTGTACTATCCGAGTAGCGAAAACAAAGGCGCTGATCAGCTTCACGGTTACCGCGAAGCTGATCTGCGTCTTTGTTTTCGCATATGCAGATTGTTGGTTTTCTCATGAGGCGGCTCATTTGTTGTGTTATCATTTGAGCATGGGAAAACCAACAATCTGCTTAGGCAAAAACAAAGGGGCAGATCAGCTTCGCTGTAACTGCGAAGCTGATCAGCGCGTTTGTTTTTGCTACTTGGATAGTACAGTTCCTCTAGTTTCTAAATCCAAAATTTCCAGCCTCTAACCATCTTCTGTGACTGTACAGACCAGTTTGTGTCGGACCTGGTCGGAAACCCAAATTGTTGGTTTTCTCACGCACAGGCTCATTTGTCATTTGTAAATTTATCTTCCATTTTTTACCTTTCATATATTGTAACTATTCTACTTCTTGGATTCTAGGCCAGGGTTTTGACAGACATCTGTTTGCAATGAAATATTACGCAGAAAAAGCTGGTAAAGTGCCAGCCTTCTACAGTGACCCTGGCTATTTGAAACTGAACCATATCATACTGTCGACGTCTACACTGAGTAGTCCCGCGGTGGTGATAGGAGGGTTTGGACCCGTGACTCCTAATGGTTATGGTGTAGGTGAGTATGTGAATGTCCAAACTGACATTTGAACAGCGACACGAGAAATTCGGTCTTCGGGGTTTTCAACTAGACAAATCAGCCTGTACAGTCAAAGAAGCAAGCTGGAGGCTGGAAATTTTGGATTTAAGAAGAAGAGGTTTTGTACTATCTGTGCAGCGAAAACAAAGGCACTGATCAGCTGTGCAGTTACTGCACAGCTGATCTGTGCCTGTGTTTTCGCATAGGCAAAAATCTGGTTTTCTCATTTTAGTCCATTTCTGTTGAACTTTATAAACTGCTTCCTCTGATTTGATAGCAGCTATGGTCATATTGAGACTGGACACCTGTTTAAAGTCTCATCTGAAGGAGCAATAAATCAGAGTTCTAACTAGGATTTTGAAAACAGGATTCTAAGAATCCATCACTAGAAAAAGTTGGGAGTCAGAAATGCAAACTTGGAGTTTGACCAAGAAAACTTGGAGTTTGGAGTTTTACCTTTAATAATATATTAAAATAACTTTTTTCTCAACTAGGATTCCACTTAAAATTTGTACGTCCTATAAACAAAAAAAAAAAAAGAAAAATATTTTTTTTGTTTACAAAAGCCAATACTTGTTTTTTCCAGACGTCGCAAAATTGCTAAGATTCTGTCAACTTTACTGAAGTTGAAGCAGCCAAAATTTATAAATGAGTGTTTTTATCACACATGAAGGCAATTCAGACCAACACCAATGCCAGGAGACTGCTCTATATATTCATTAAAAAAATATGCTTGTGTTTTAAGGGGACCGATGTAATGTCGTAAGTTTTTGTGGCAGTAGAAAAGTGTTGTTTTTTTTTCTCTCTTCTTTTCTGCCGATTTCTCATTTGGAATATCTTAAAGGCAATTGAAATTGTGATTCATTCTCTCATTCAGAGAATTTTTATGCAAATAGGATTGGAAATATGTGCAAAAAAACATAAAATCACACCAGAAAAAGATCTCTCCATTGTGTGCATTGTTCGAAAAATATTAATCCAAGATTGTTCCAATTCCGTAGCAAGTTTTCATACCAAAATTATGACAAACATATCTGTGTACACTTTTTTCACTGCACTGTCTTCAATTATCGCTAACAATATTTTTCAACAACATCTTGTTTTCTTATCATCCCTTTGTGTAGATAAGGACCTGACAATAAACATCCAATTTGTGATCCGTTAAAACTGACCTGTCAATCTCCATCAACAAAAACTTGATTGTCAGCTTACTGTGCTCTGATTGGCTAAGGGCATGATTGTCAGCTTACTGTGCTCTGATTGGCTAAGGGCACAATTAGTTCATGCCTACTTGCTTCCCCACGTCAGTGGCACGTGTCGGTCACTTGCGTGATCTTTGAACAATGTGCGGCTATTCTGCCTTGATCTTTCCGCGGTAGCTTATTTTTTCATGTAATTTATGGAAAATTTTGGACGTGTCACCAGAAAAAACATGGCGTAAGCGAGAATCCATGGCAGTGAATTTTTGGCATACGAAACGAAAAATACGCCCAGATTGGAGTTATCCAGAACTCTGATAAATACCCCCTTAGACCCCACTTTTATATAGCAAAACTGGGGTATGCAGGGGTATACCTAGTTTTCTTATTTTTGCTCCAAAACATAGATTGTGGGTACTTGTTATGACCGCCTCACCAGGGTGGCTCTAACATGTACCCACAATCTATGTTTTGAGCAAATATAAAAATATCAAAAATTTTCCAACATCCATGAGTTCAAACATTATCTTTTTCTGAATCTTGAATTTTTCAAATTTAACTAAATCTTTGTTTTGTTTCAGGTTATTTTGTAGAGAATAACCAAACAGAATTTATCATGACCTACTCAGAATCAAGGACAAATGTTCATGAGCAATCGGACAATTGGAACCCCTAAATTTCTGAATCCTATTTTGTTCTGAATCCTTATCAATTATTGTCTTATTCAGGTTTAATACAGTGTAGAGAAAGACAGACTAGGATTTATTGTGAGAATTAGAGACCTATGTCCTGGAGCTCAAAGACAATCTTTTTCTGAATTCCTTAACTTCTGAATCTCGTTAAAATTGTTCTGAATCTTGACACATATTTCTTCCTTGTTTTCAGGTTATGGTGTAGAGAATGACAGACTAGGATTTAATGTGACCAGTTACTCAGAATCAGAGACCTATGTCCTGGATCTCAAAGACAATCTTTTTCTGAATTCTTAACTTCTGAATCTCGTTAAAACTGTTCTTGACACATATTTCTTTCTTGTTTTCAGGTTATGGTGTAGAGAATGACAGACTAGGATTTAATGTGACCAACTACCCGGAGTCAGGGACCAATGTTCACGAGTTCAAAGACTGTCTCAAAGAAAGTTTAGATGACATACTCTCTGCATTCAGTGGTAAAAATGCTAGAGCTCCTACATCTTACCGTCTTTCTTTACATACTGTCTTACGACCAGACAGGTGAACAGAGCCTAAATTAGATCATTGTTTGTCCTTTACCTACCAAGCATTTTAGTCTTGGGTAGGTAGGCAGGGAAATTATTGTGTCTTTCTCTGTTTTTTTTTGCTATATCTATAAAATAGAATATTAAATTCAGTTTAAAATCTTTTAAGATTTTAGTCATAGCATCACCTCTTATTTTGCATTAAATACATATAGACAAGTATGAACATGATGAACAAATATGAAAGGATATTTCACAAAAAAGTACACAGATATTCCAGGAAAGACAAATTTTACATGTCTGTATAATGACACGCAAATTCGTGAAGCGTTCCATATTTTTAAGAAACGGCCTACATATCCAAATACATCAACAGAGGCTGTAGAGCCTGACTAGATGTTAACGACGTAAGAAACGTAAGAAATAATACTAGCACTTGAATGTTTAATTCAAACCAAATATGTACAACAATCATATATTTCAGTCATAGGAATATGAACTTTTCCCCCAGGAAACTGCAAAATATTTTTGAGTAGGGGGCTAAATTGTGGGTAGGTAGGTAAAGGACAAACAAACAAAATTTTATTTTCAGCTGAGCCAACTGGTGATACGCCAAAATCAAAGGATTCTTGAAGACAGTGTACTGTAGTAGTGAACTTAGGTTTTTAAATTGGGACATCCACATGTCTATGCAATGATAGCCTGCAATTTTTAAGCAGACGAGAATCTGTGTTTTGGATCAAAACTAAAAAGTTTTAAACCTGTGAACTATTCTGGATCTGTTATTGTATTGCTCAGTTTGTGTTGGACCTAGCTTAAATCCCGAGAGATAAGATTTCAGGTTAGGCCAAAAAAAAAAAAGGAATGTTTCCGGTAACCCGACCGACCCTGTCAAAAACTCCCTGACTCTAATATTTTTTTCCTGTTTTCCGAAAATAAAAACTCGAACATCGAAAAAAGTTTGTGTTTTTCAAGTACCGGACCGGCAAAAGAATAAAAAATGTTGAATTGAAGTTTTAACTAAGAAGCTATGCATGTGCACTGGAGGAGAAAACAGTTTAATTATGATTAAACTGTATATCTATGTTCAGATATTTTACATGGTAAGGCTTCCCTCAAAAAAAAAAAAAAAAAAAAAAAAAAAAAAATCCCGACCTATTGACCCATTTTTTTTTCTGGCATGTTACCGGAAACATTCTTTTTTTTTTTTTGGCCTTATGTGGATCATATTACTTTTCAATACAGATCAGGCCCTGAGGTTACAAAATGTTTTTCATGCTTAACTCTGACAGCTGAGCATGAAATTTTAACTGCTCATAAATAATGAATTGGCCCAAATTGATTGAAGGTTTGGGTTTAGACCATCAAAGCCAGTGATTTATCCTGCTGATAAATGTTAAAATGCCAACAATGTTAGCATTTTAACATTAATTTTTTGAACAGGAGAAATTTTTGTCTCAGCTGAATATAAAAGTTTAAGAACCTTGGGACCAGTACCTTTTGACATCAGGGCCCAGTTGTTCAAAACATCGTTAGCTTAACAGTGTCGTTAAGCCCTCAATTTGTTAGCTAAATATCGACTTCAAAAGCAAATACACTGTTATTTTTTGTTGAAAAAATGTGAGAATCCTTTGCAATGTTGAAACCAGAGGACCATTGGTCCTGAGAACGCTCACCTGAAGCCTGATCTTGGAGTATTAAGTCATAATGAAATGACCTTGACCTTGAATACTCACACACCTTTATTGACTTCACAAGTTGTCTGCATCTGCAAAGTTTCAGGTCTCAGGCTGCAATAGTTTCCAAACCTAGTGATTTCTGTGAAAACCATAATTTTAATTTTGAAATTTAAATGACCTTGGGCCAAGGTCAAGACATGACCTTGGCCTTCATTAATTACTTACCTTCACTGACTCCATTAGTTGTCTGCATCTAGCAACTTTCAGGTCTCAGGCTGCAACAGTTTGTTTTCGCATTTTCCCATGTGAAAGCCTATGTTTCCAAAATTGACCTTGCCGTAAAATAGGTCAAGGTCATCCAAGGGTCATCATTTCAACAAACTATGATGGGCTGGAGTCCCAAATGCTACATACCAAGTTTCATGAAAATTGGCCTGCCAGTTCTGGAGAAGAAGATTTTTGAAAGGTTTTTACCATATATGGGCGTGGCGGCCATCTTGGTCATGTGACCTGGATTTCGCGATCAAACTTTCGTCTACCCTACCCATGGATGCTCCACATAAAATTTCACTTTGATTGGCCAAGCAGTTTCAGAGAAGAAGATCTTTGAAAACTGTGTATGGACAACAGACTGGCCAAGGTCAAGAGATGACCTTGACCTATATTAATCACAAACCTTCATCTACTCTATTAGTTGTTTGCATCTACCACTTTTCAGGCCTCAGGCTGCAATAGTTTTCAAAAAATCCATAGTTTTCACTTTTTCCTATGTAAAAGCCTATGTTTCCAAATTTGACCTTGCCGTAAAATAGGTCAAGGTCATCCAAGGGTCATCATTTTATCAAACTATGATGGGCTGAGGTACTCAATGCTACATACCAAGTTTCGTGGAAATCGGCCAACTGGTTCTGGAAAAGAAGATTTTTGAGTGATTTTTACCATATATGGGCGTGGCGGCCATCTTGGTCATGTGACATAGTTTCGCAATCAAACTTTCGTCTCCCCTACCCATGGATGCTCCACATAAAATTTCACTTTGATTGGCCAAGCAGTTTCAGAGAAGAAGATCTTTGAAAAGTGCGTATGGACAACAGACTGGCCAAGGTCAAGAGATGACCTTGACCTATATTAATCACAAACCTTCATCTACTCTATTAGTTGTTTGCATCTACCACTTTTCAGGCCTCAGGCTGCAACAGTTTTCAAAACATTCCATAGTTTTCACTTTTTCCTATGTAAAAGCCTATGTTTCCAAATTTGACCTTGCCCTAAAATAGGTCAAGGTCATCCAAGGGTCATCATTTTATCAAACTATGATGGGCTGAGGTCCTGGATGCTACATACCAAGTTTCGTGGAAATCGGCCAACTGGTTCTGGAAAAGAAGATTTTTGAGTGGTTTTTACCATGTATGGGCGTGGCGGCCATCTTGGTCATGTGACATGGATTTCGCGATCAAACTATCGTCTCCCCTACCCATGGATGCTCCACATAAAATTTCACTTTGATTGGCCGTGCAGTTTCAGAGAAGAAGATCTTTGTAAAGTGTGTATGGACAACAGACTGGCCAAGGTCAAGAGATGACCTTGACATTTTAATCACTTGCCTTCATCTACTCCATTAGTTGTTTGCATCTACCACTTTTCAGGCCTAAGGCTGCAATAGTTTTCAAAAAATTCATAGTTTTCACTTTTTCCCATGTAAAAGCCTATGTTTCCAAATTTGACCTTGCCGTAAAATAGGTCAAGGTCATTCAAGGGTCATCATTTTATCAAACTACGATGGGCTGAAGTCCCCAATGCTACATACCAAGTTTCGTCGAAATCGGCCCACCGGTTCTGGAGAAGAAGATTTTTGAAGGGTTTTTACCATATATGGGCGTGGCGGCCATCTTGGTCATGTGACCTGGATTTCGCGATCAAACTTGAAATGCCACTACCCAAGGAGGCTCCACATAAAATTTCAACTAGATCGGCCAAGCGGTTTCAGAGAAGAAGATCTTTGAAAATTGTGGACGACGGACGGACGGACGCCGGATCATGGCCATCCTATTAGCTCACCTTGTGAGCCTTCGGCTCAGGTGAGCTAAAAATGTGAGAATCCTTTGCAATGCAAAGGATTCTCACATTTTTTCAACAAAAAATAACAGTGTATTTGTAATATTCATGTTTGAAATTTTAACGAAACGTTAACTAACAACGTCGTTAATTTTGAACAACTGGCCGCAGGTCTACAGAATCAGTTTCAGTATATGCAGAGGCCAGTGCAACAAATAACCAGAGCTTCAAAGAACAAAAACTGCTTAAGGTCCAAGTTGGTAGGATTAAGTGAGCCGCCACATGGGAAAACCAACAATCTGCCTAGGCGAAAACAAATGCGCAGATCAGCTTCGCAGTAACTGCGAAGCTGATCAGCGCCTTTGTTTTCGCTACTTTGATAGTACAGTTCCTCTTCTACTAAACTCCGAAATTTCAAGATTCTAGCTCTTTTCTGTGACTGTACAGGTCGGTTTATGCCGGAACTGGTCGAAAACCACATTGTTGGTTTTCCCATGAGGTGGCTCAAGTGTTACAAAGAGATGTTATTGGTAAAAAGTTGTGAATGTTACAACTCTACAAAGCTTAAGTCTAAGATAGTTTTATTGCCATTCGAGCCGCAACACGAGAAAACCAGTCATTGTGGTTTCCGACCAGGTCTGACACAAACCATCTTATATAGTCACAGAAAATGGCTAGAAGCTTTTAATTCTGGGTACACGTATAGGTGGAATAGTACTATCCATGCAGTCGAAACAAAGGCGCTGATAAGCTGTGCAGTGACTGCACAGCTGTTCTGTGCCTTTTGTTTTTGCCTAGGCCAAAACTCTGGTTTTCTCATGATGTGGATTAATGTATTTAATAAATATTTATTATTGTTTCCTATTTTGTATTTTTATAAAGTCCATATTACATTAAGTGAATGGGGAGATTGTGAGTTACAAGTTTTGTTGAAACTGATTCTAACAAATTAGGTGGACTGTAAAATAGAAAATTTATTGATGATTCTGTGTATTATCTTCTCTCCTTTGTTATAGATGCCTGACGATCGTAGTAGACTTACCTCGAAGATTTATACATATAAATGAAATGAATTTATTTGACCAATAGGAACAGGTGTGTCAATTCATATTTATAACTGTAAATCTGTGACGAAAGTCTACTACAATCCTCTGGGAATTATAATATTTAATATATTTTGTTCAAGTTTATAGAACCTGAAGGACCGTAGTAGACTGTGCCGTGTATTTACCATTATAAATAAGAAAGAAATTAATGTACGTGGGGTGATCGGAAAGTACGTATAAAAATGTTGTCATTTCTTTATCTTTTGTTATTTCGAGATGAAATTTCATCAAATAATGCAGCAATATATATGCAATTAATCCATTGCAATAAGGCATGCATAAAACGCACACGTGCGTTGCAGCTGTCGTTATGGAAACACCACCTATCGTTATGCGGCGCAACGTAACGTCGAAATTTTATTCTTATTTCAAAATACTTCATAGTTCAAAGTATTGTAACACCCGTTTTGATTGCGTATGCCCACATTTTATTTAATACTCATTAACTGCAACATACACAGCTTATTAGCTCACCTGAGCCGAAGGCTCACAGGTGAGCTTATAGGATAGGCAGGCATCCGTCGTCCGTCGTCGTCCGTGTCCACAATTTCAAATAAGAATATTTCTGAAGCTAGTAGGCCGATCTTGATCAAATTTAATGTGAACCATAATTGGGTTGGGGGATTGATGGCATTAGGTTTTGGAGCAGATTGTATCAAAATTGTGGTTTCCATGGCAACAGATAGGTCCCATAGACTTACAATGGGAAAAACTAAAAAAATCTTCTTCTCTGAAACCACTAGGCCCACAGCTTTGATATTTGGTATGTAGCAATGGCTAATGGTCCTCTACATAAATTGTGCCATTCGTGCCCCTGGGGTCAAATTTGGCCACGCCCCGGGGGGTCGATAGTCTCCATAGACTTACTATGGGAAAAAAATTAAAAAATCTTCTTCTCTGAAACCACAGGGCCCACAGCTTTGATATTTGGTATGTGGCAATGGCTAATGGTCCTCTACATAAATTGTGCCAGCCATGCCCCTGGGGTCAAATTTGGCCACGCCCCGGGGATGGATAGTTATAGCCCCGCTTTGAAAAAGTGGGGGCTATACTGGATTCACCCTGTCCTTCCGTAGTTCCGTTATTCTGTTATTCCGTTATTCCGTCCTTCTGTCCTTCAGTCCTTCCGACATTTTTGTTTCCATTCATTATCTTGAGAATGGCTCGACAGAATCTGACCAAATTTTGTATGCACATCAACATTGACAAGATCTAGCTTGGGATTGTTACCCGTCATTTTTCGCAAAATTTTGACGGAGTTATGGCCCTTGATTGATGTCAGAATTTCGTTTCCGCTCCATATCTTGAGAACGAATTGACAGAATCTGACCAAATTTTGTATGCACATCAACATTGACAAGATCTAGCTTGGGATTGTTACCCATCGTTTATCGCAAAATTTTGACGGAGTTATGGCCCTTGATTGACGTCAGAATTTCGTTTCCGCTCAATATCTTGAGAATAAATTGACAGAATCGGACCAAATTTTGTATGCATATCATCATTGACAAGATCTTGCTTGGGATTGTTACCCGTCATTTTTCGCAAAATTTTGACGGAGTTATGGCCCTTGATTGACGTCAGAATTTCGTTTCCGCTCAATATCTTGAGAACGAATTGACAGAATCGGACCAAATTTTGCATGCACATCATCATTGACAGGACCTAGCTTGGGATTGTTACCCGTCATTTTTCGCAAAATTTTGACGGAGTTATGGCCCTTGATTAACGTCAGAATTTCGTTTCCGCTCAATATCTTGAGAACGCATTGACAGAATCCGACCAAATTTTGTATGCACATCAACATTGACATGATCTAGCTTGGGATTGTTACCTGTTATTATTTGCAAAATTTTGACGGAGTTATGGCCCTTGATTGACATCAGAATTTCGTTTCCGCTCAATATCTTGAGAACATATTGACAGAATCCGACCAGATTTTATATGCACATCAACATTGACAAGATCTAGCTTGGGATTGTTGCCCGTCATTTTTCGCAAAATTTTGACGGAGTTATGGCCCTTGATTGACGTCAGAATTTCGTTTCCGCTCAATATCTTGAGAACAAATTGACAGAATCGGACCAAATTTTGTATGCACATCATCATTGACAAGATCTAGCTTGGGATTGTTACCCGTCATTTTTCGCAAAATTTTGACGGAGTTACGGCCCTTAATTGACGTCAGAATTTCGTTTCCGCTCAATATCTTGAGAACGCATTGACAGAATCCGACCAAATTTTGTATGCACATCAACATTGACAAGATCTAGCTTGGGATTGTAATACCCTTCAGTTTTTGTTAAATTTTGACAGAGTTATTGCCCTTAATTAACGTCAGAATTTCGTTTCCGCTCAATATCTTGAGAACGAATTGACAGAATCCAACCAAATTTTGTATGCACATCAACATTGACAAGATCTGGCTTGGGATTGTTACCCGTCATTTTTCACAAAATTTTGATGGAGTTAACAGCCCTTGATTGACTTCAGAATTTTGTTTCCGCTCAATATCTTCAGAACGAATTGACAGAATCCGTCTAAATTTTGTATGCACATCATCATTGACAAGATCTAGCTTTGGATTATTACCGTCATTTTTCGCAAAATTTTGACAGAGAACGAATTGACATAATCAGACCAAATTTTGTATGAGCATCAATATTGATGAGATCTAGCTTGTGATAGCCTGTGATAGTTACCTGTCATTGTTTTTTTTTCACCCTGCAAAAAAAGCTGAGAAGCGGGGCTATAGTCAGATTCTCTGACAATTCTAGTTTCCATAGACTTACAATTGGAAAAACTAAAAAAATCTTCTTCTCTGAAACCACTAGGCCCACAGCTTTGATATTTGGTATGTAGCAATGGCTAATGGTCCTCTACATAAATTGTGCCATTCATGCCCCTGGGGTCAAATTTGGCCACGCCCCAGGGGTTGATAGTCTCCATAGACTTACTATGGGAAAAAAATAAAGAAATCTTCTTCTCTGAAACCACAGGGCCCACAGCTTTGATATTTTGTATGTGGCAATGGCTAATGGTCATCTACATAAATTGTGCCAATCATGCCCCTGGGGTCAAATTTGACCACGCCCCGGGGGTCGATAGTCTCCATAGACCTACAATAGGAAAAAACTAAAAAAAATCTTCTTCTCTGAAACCACTAGGCCAACAGCTTTGATATTTGGTATGTAGCAATGGCTAATGGTCCTCTACTTAAATTGTGCCATTCATGCCCCTGGGGTCAAATTTGGCCACGCCCCGGGGGTTGATAGTCTCCATAGACTTACTATGGGAAAAAATTTAAAAAATCTTCTTCTCTGAAACCACAGGGCCCACAGCTTTGATATTTTGTATGTGGCAATGGCTAATGGTCCTCTACATAAATTGTGCCAATCATGTCCCCGGGGTCAAAATTGGCCACGCCCCGGGGGTCGATAGTCTCCATAGACCTACAATAGGAAAAAACTAAAAAAATCTTCTTCTCTGAAACCACTAGGCAAACAGCTTTGATATTTGGTATGTAGCAATGGCTAATGGTCCTCTACATAAATTGTGCCATTCATGCCCCTGGGGTCAAATTTGGCCACGCCCCGGGGGTTGATATTCTCCATAGACTTACTATGGGAAAAAAATTAAAAAATCTTCTTCTCTGAAACCACAGGGCCCACAGCTTTGATATTTTGTATGTGGCAATGGCTAATGGTCCTCTACATAAATTGTGCCAATCATGTCCCCGGGGTCAAAATTGGCCATGCCCCGGGGGTCGATAGTCTCCATAGACCTACAATAGGAAAAACTAAAAAAATCTTCTTCTCTGAAACCACTAGGCCCACAGCTTTGTTATTTGGTATGTAGCAATGGCTAATGGTCCTCTACATAAATTGTGCCATTCATGCCCCTGGGGTCTAATTTGGCCAGGCCCCGGAGGTTGATAGTCTCAATAGACTTGCTATGGGAAAAAAATTCAAAAATCTTCTTCTCTGAAACCACAGGGCCCACAGCTTTGATATTTTGTATGTGGCAATGGCTAATGGTCCTCTTCATAAATTGTGCCAGCCATGCCCCTGGGGTCAACTTTGGCCACGCCCCGGGGGTAGATAAGTCTCCATAGACTTACAATGGGAAAAACTAAAAAAATCTTCTTCTCTGAAACCAAAAGGCCCAGAGCTTCTATATTTTGTATGTAGCAATGTTTGGTAGTCCCCATTATAAATTATGCCAGTCATGCCCCTGGGTCAAATTTGGCCATGCCCCGGGGGGTCAATAGTGTCCATGCATAGACTTTCATTGGTCGATTCTCAATTAATTTAAATCTCATGAGCTTACAATGTGATAATCTCTCAGGTGAGCTACAGGACCAATGGTCCTCTAGTATTTGTCAAGTTACGAGGTTGTTTATCGAATGGATTTGTCTGTAGAGTCTTGCAAATACCGACTGTGTCAAATAGACAAAACTGTTAAGATTTTCGAAAATGTTACATTTTCGGGAAGTCATTATTTTAAAAGTATATATTTACTGCAAGCTCGAAACCTATCTATTCTTGACATTGTCTCTTCTACTTATAGTTTATGCCAGTCTTTTATCATTTCGTTAAACATCGGCCAGAAAACAAGGTATTGAATTTAAGTTTACAAAATGAAATCGACGTTCTTGCATATTTTACGCTAACCTGTTGCATTCAATTTCACCGTATTAGTAGATAAAGCATCAGAATGCCATATATTTTCGAAAAATGGTCAATTAATGTTAGAAAATTAGTTTTAATTAAAAAAATGTCGACCAACTTTCCCAACCCCATCAAATACACTAACAAAGTCAACACAGGGGTGCAGGTGCGCCGGGTCACGTGAAGTGACGTCATTACGCTGCCTCATGCATGAACGTCTGACGTCATTGTTTTAAAATGAGAATGGCATTTAATTTCAAAAGGACCAATGTTTATTCGTACTAAATTTCATATCAATCGGTTGACGCAAACTTATTTCACAGCATTTTTAGCTCACCTGAGCCGAAGGCTCACAGGTGAGCTTATAGTATACCCATGCTCCGGCGTCCGTCCGTCCGTCCGTCGTCCGTCGTTCACAATTTCAAAGATCTTCTCCTCTGAAACTGCTTGGCCAATCAAAGCCAAACTTCATGTGGAGCATCCTTAGGAAGGGGGAACAAAAGTTTATATAAATGGTCCAGGTCACATGACCAAGATGGCCGCCATGGCTATAAATAGCAAAAACCTTTAAAAATCTTCTTCTCCAGAACCAGTGGGCCGATTTCCACGAAACTTGGTATGTAGCATTGGGGACGCAGGCCCATCATAGTTTATATAAATCATGACCCTAGGATGACCTTGACCTATTTTACGGCAAGGTCAACTTAGGTCGCCAATGCATTTGAATGGGAAAAAATGGTAAAATGCTATTTAATGGGTAAAACTTACTGGGAATAGGCAAATGGACAGAAGATTAATGTTAATGGAAAATTTTAGCCCCTGGGGGATTGTCTGCCCCTGCCCCGGGGCCATATACATGTATATGACCATAATATTCAAACATCTTCTTCTCTGAAACCGCTAGGCCAATCAAAGCCAAACTTCATGTAGAGCATCCATGGGAAGGGGGAATGAAAGTTTATATAAATGGTCAAGGTCACATGACCAAGATGGCCGCCATGGCTATAAATAGCAAAAACCTTATAAAATCTTCTTCTCCAGAACCAGAAGGCCTATGATTTTGAAACTTGGCATGAAGCATCACAGAAAGAAGCTTTACAAAGTTTATATAAATCATGACCATGTGATGACCTTGGCCTATTTTACGGCAAGGTCAACTTAGGTCGCCAATGCATTTGAATAGGGAAAAATGGTAAAATGCTATTAAATGGGTAAAACTTACTGGGAATAGGCAATTAGACAGAAAATTAATGTTTATGGAAAAATTTTGGCCCCTGGGGGTTGGCTGCCCCTGCCCCGGGGCTATATACATGTATATTTCCATAATCCTCTGAAACCGCTTGGCCAATCAAAGCCAAACTTCATGTGGAGCATCCTTAGGAAGAGGGAAAATAAGTTTATATTAAATGGTCCAGGTCACATGACCAAGATGGCTGCCATGGCTATAATTAGCAAAAAAACATATAAGAATCTTCTCTTCCAGAACCAGAAGGCCTATGATTTTGAAACTTGGCGTGAAGCATCAGGCAGTGGAGCTCTACAAAGTTTATATAAATCATGACCCTTGGATGACCTTGATCTATTTTATGATAAGGTCAACTTAGCTCGCCCATGCATTTGAATGGGGAAAATTGTTACAATGTCATTTGAAGGACTAAACTTGCAGTAAATTGGCAAATGAACTGAATTTTTATGATTAAAAAAAAAAATGACTCCAGAGGTTGCTCTGACCCTGCCCTGGGGTTATATACATGTATATTGCCATTCTAGTCAAATAAGTTTATTGGTATCTCAGGTCTCAGGTGAGCGTTTACAGGACCATTGGTCCTCTGGTTATACGTACTTTCCGATCACCCCTCGTATTTGAACAATGGGAACTGTCGTGTCATTCATATTTATAACAGTAAATCTGTTACACAAGTCTACTACGATCGTTCAGGATTTATAGCATTGTTCTTCACAATCAGATAACAACAATGACTGGTTGTAACAGTGAGGTCAGTGCTCATTTTATAACTGCTGCCTTAGTTTTTCCAGTCCAGACTTTTTCTTCACATCTCACATTGACCTAAGTTGTTGATAGAACAGAAACCCTAACATAGCAACACGTATCTCTCTTGGGCCGCACATAACTTTGTAACTGCACAGCTGATCAGCACCTTTGTTTTCACTACACAGATAGTTCAACCCCTCTTCTACTTGTTACAAGTTGTATCCAAAATTTTAAGCTTCTGGCCTGCTTCTGTGACTGTAAAGGTCGTTTTGAATCAAACCATTTCAGAAGCCCCAAAGACCGGTGTTCTCGCCTGACATTAATTGGGAGTAGCTAGTAGCATTTTAAAATTAAAG
The DNA here is from genome assembly GCA_964017185.1 of Rugalucina vietnamica. Taxonomy (NCBI): domain Eukaryota; kingdom Metazoa; phylum Mollusca; class Bivalvia; order Lucinida; family Lucinidae; genus Rugalucina; species Rugalucina vietnamica. Next base: position 56,505,148 of record OZ024875.1, on the reverse strand, counting down.
GTAGACAAACATGAGTGGGTCAAGTTTGACATGACATTTTATTAGCTCACCTGAGCCGTTAGGCTCACAAGGTGAGCTTATAGGATGGCCATGATCCGGCGTCCGTCCGTCGTCCGTCCGTCCTTCGTCCGTCCACAATTTCAAAGATCTTCTCCTCTGAAACCACTTGGCCAATCAAAACCAAATTTTATATGAAGCATCTATAGGAAGGGGGAACCAATGTGTATATAAATAATCCAGGTCACATGACCAAGATGGCCGCCATGCCCATATATGGTAAAGACCTTTAAAAATCTTCTTCTCCAGAACCCAAAAGCCTAGGATCTTGAAACTTGGCATGTAGCATAAGTGACACAAGGTCCACAATGTATATTTAAATAATGACCTTAGGATGACCTTGACCTATTTTACGGCAAGGTCAACATAGGTCGCCAATGCATTTGAATGGGAAAAACTTTTAAATGTCATTTAAAGTGAAAGTCTTGCAGGAAATGGGCAGTAGTTCTGAATATTAATGATTCTGAAAAAAATGGACCCCAGGGGCTCATCTGCCCCCACCCTGGGGCAATATACATGTATATTTCCATAATATTCAAACATCTTCTCCTCTGAAACCACTTGGCGAATCAAAGCCAAATTTTATGTGAAGCATCTGTGGAATGGGGGAATTAATGTATATATAAATTATCTAGTGCACATGACCAAGATGGCTGCCATGCCCATATATGGTAAAAACCCGTCAAAAATCTTCTTCTCCGAATCTGGTGGACCAATTTCAAAGAAACTTAGCATAAAGCACCAATGGCTGAAGTACTACAATGTATGTATAAATCATGACCCTGTGGTGACCTTGACCTATTTTACGACAAGGTCAACATAGATCGCCAATGCATTGGAATGGGAAAAACTTTAAAAAAGTCATTTGAGGTGAAAATCTTGCAGGAAATGGGTAGTAGGACTAAATATTAATGATTCTGAAAAAAATGGACCTAAGGGCTCATATGCCCATACCCCGGGGCAACATACATGTATATTACCATAGTATTCAAACATCTCCTCTAAAACCACTTGGCCAATTGAAGCCAAATTTTATGTGAAGCATCTATAGAATATTCTAGGTCACATGACCAAGATGGCCGCCATGCCCATATATGGTAAAAACCTTTCAAATATCTTCTTCTCTGAAACCAATAGATTGATTTCAATGAAACTTGGTGTGAAGCATCCATGGTTAAAGTACTACAATGTTTATATATACTCATCAAAAGAAGTTTTGCACCAGTTGATATTTTTCTCATTTTAAAATAATATCTAGTATAGATATTTTTCAAATAAACTTTTTAAAACTTAATACCATCTTAAAGGGCTGGACTTCCTGAATGACAAATCAACATTTTTTCTTAAAAAGATTAAATAAAAATGTTCAAAAATGCATGTTTTTGAAAACACCAAAATTTGGGATGCAGCAAAAAGCCCACATCTTTATTTCTGGGCTTCCAAGCCCGAATTCGTTTCATATCCTCACTCGGGATACTGAAAGCAATCATTTAAAGCAAAAAACTAAAAATTGATTTTTTTTTTGACAAAAACACTATTTTTGACCAAAAATAACGATTTTTGAGATTTTGTTTAAATTCTTAGATAAAGATTAGTAACTCATCTCTCAAGTAAAATGGTTTGTTTTTCTTTCAAACACAGCATGCAGCACCCATTAATGTTTAACTGAAGGTACTGGTTTTCAACCCATCCAAATTCAGAATTTTTAAAAAGCTGCATGTCAAAAAAGTACTCATGCAACATCTTTGACATGAGATTGCCTTTAACAGAAAGAAAACAGGCGGCAATTGTGGGTGTCAAAACATCTCATAGTGATCAAAAATTGAAATGAATTTCGATTTTACTCAGTTTTTCCAATATTTATAATTTTTTCTCAAAAATTGCAATTTTGTCAAAAAATGATTTTTTACTAAAATTTTGAGATTTTTAAAATTGTTTTTAGGCTTAATCATTAGCTTTGGAGCTCTTGTGTGTAAATTTGGAAACAAAAATTTGTTCTTGATGCTGTGGTATTTTTTTCGATTTTCCAATTTTCAGCATTTACAGAAAAATGGAATTTCAATTTTTCCTAAAATCGTTTCCGCAACAATTTTTGGTCTTATCACACACATTATCACACTCTTTCAGACTGTGCAAATTCAAAAAGCTAACTTTAAAATTTGTTAGTTAAAATGTCATTTAAAAATATGAAAAAATCTAAATGGTGCAAAACTTCTTTTGATGAGTATAAATCATGACCCTGTGATGACCTTGACCAAGTTTATGGCAAGGTCAACATGGGTTGCCCATGCATTTGAATGGGAAAAACTGTTAAAATGTCATTTGAAGGGAAAAGCCAGCAAGAGCCAAGAAATTGGCAAATGGACAGAATATTGATTATTCTGAAAAAAGGAAAACCACCCAAGGGCTTCATCTGCCCCTGCACTGGGGTTAAATACCATAATATTCAAACATGTTTATTGGTATATGCAGCAGACTCAGGTGAGCGTTTACAGGACCATTGGTCCTCTGGTTGGTCAACCGGTTTTGGTCTTGCAACCTTCATCAGGATATATATATATACTTAAGGAATAAAGAAACGCAACAAATACTTTGGGTTACGAAAAACATGCTTTGTAATGCAAGTTTGTGGTATAACTGAGCTTCTTATATGAACACAATATCTAAACGTCAAATTGCAACAGAATGAGCCACAATGTCGGTTACGTATGCTTAATGGCGTACGCCTAACCACACTGACCTACAGTAGCACACCCTGTAACCATGATCAGTAAATGTCAAATTTGAAATAAAAACCAATATTTTGTTTCCAAAACCCCTAAAGGTGATTGCAGATGTAATCATTGATCAGTTGGTAACATTTGGGTATGTTATGGGACGTTTAACGTCACCGACGTCAATCGAAAAAATGAGTCAAAACCCAGTAAAATTTCCTTCGGCATGCGTTATATTCAATAAAATGGTTATTTACGTAAACATTATGACATTTGTACTTCAGACGTCACTAAAACGTCCATTATAACGTCAAAATCAAACATCCTGCATTTTAAGGACTCTCAATATGTTTTTCAAATTTTCTGATTTAAAAAATGATCAATTGCCAAACGTTTGACTACAGTGCGTAAATCTAGTGTTTACTCAAAGCATATAATCCGTTTCGCTCCTTTAGATAATGTGATATTCTGTTTAACAAACGTCAAAAGAAACGCTCCGATGATCCATTTCTACGGTACCTGGGACGTCACTGTTGATTAGAAAGCACGTCGTGTCGTATGTTGGTTCGATATATACCATTTAGGTACAAATAGGCAAAATCGAATAATTTAAAATGACGTTAATAACTCATTTTTCGTTATTGTAAACTTCAGCATTCCGTTAACAAGATTTAACGCAACATGGGACGGCATCTAAGTATACAATGATCCTAGTCTTTATTGCACATTATCAAGTCGACGTCACGTAACCCACATGCAAAGAATCTGTCATCTTCCCCTTCGCCCCGGCGTTTACGTCACAATTTGCCTTTTTCATAGTTTTTGACGTTTTGTCGTTAATTTTATCAATAAAATGACGTTTTCTCATTTCATCACGTGCAAAAAACAGTCAGTAGGTCATTTCATAAAAGGATTTTATCAAAATGTCAAATACATACGTAAAAGTTGAAATTTAGTGTGTTGCGTATTTTAATTCCTTAAGTATATTATCCCTGATATACTCTTTTAAGAGGTTGAAGACTGAAGTGTCATAAGACACTTATTGTTGTCTAAAAATAGATAAGCAACAAGGCAATCTACATGAAACTTCATTTTGAAGGGAGATTAACTTTAAAGAGTCTTGAATGGCATCAATTATAGTCTGAATTAAAATAATTTTTAATATGAGAATAGGAAACTGTTCAGAATATTAGATTTCATTGAACATGGTCGGTTGTCCCCGGGCTATAGTTGGAAGAGCAGGACTCCTCTCAGGTTATCAGCCTAATTATCATTTGAGCCTGTGGGTGAGAAAACCAACAATTTGTGTTCCGACCAGGTCCGACTTAAACTGGGCTGTACAGTCACAGAAAAAGGCTAGAAGCTTGGAATTCGGATTTAAGTAGAAGAGGGATTCTACTATCTGTGTAGGGAAAACAAAGGCGCTGATCAGCTTCGTGGTTACCGCGAACCTGGTCTGCGCCTTTGTTTTCGCCTATGCAAAATGTTAGTTTTCTCATGCAGAAGCTCATTTTATTTACAAAAATGTCCCTGCCTGGGATAGCCAAGTTAAACTCCTAATCTCGGTGCAGAATTGCTACCTCACTAGCTGTGTTCAACAGCTACGGTCATGTCAGGATATTCAGTTATATCAAGCCACACCATTCCATGGCAAACCAGCTGTCTTCCAGTGGTCGATTACCAGTACTGAATGCATATTTGAGCTGCCTCGTGGGAAAACCAACAATGTGGTTTCCGAACAGGTCCGACACAAACCGGCCTGTACAAGCACAGAAAAGAGCTAGAAGCTTGAAATTTCGGATTTAAGTAGAAGAAGAATCGGACTATCCGAGTAGCGAAAACAAAGGCGCTGATCAGCTTCGCGGTTACCGCGAAGCTGATCTGCGCCTTTGTTTTCGCCTATGCAGATTGTTGGTTTTCCCATGGGGCGGCTCATTTCTTTCTCCACTAACTGACATTAGCTATTCTTGCAGTACCAAAGCAGAAGAGGAAGAATTGTCAAGTAAAAATATTTTATTTGACCAAATCTTCATGAAAGTAGTTTTATGGATGTACGGACTGATCTATGGCCTGTTTCAACATGAATTGGACTCGCTATCAATTGAGCTGTCAGACCTGGGTTCTACCTTACTTTGTTGACCAAGTCTGATGTAATTGGGAGCACTCTGGTTAATTTTCTACTGTTTTGAAACCATTTGCATTTCTCATTGGGGAGCATGGAGGCCTATGACACTGTATCAAACAACTAAACCTGAATGGGGCCGTGCTCTGAGTGGTCCTGGCTTCAAACCACACTGGGACCCTGTTGCATCCTTCAGCAAGATATTTACTCCAGACCTGTTAGCACTGGCTCATGCAGCAGTGGTTCCACAATGACTGGCTCATAAAGCAATAGTTCCATCCCAACAGGAAATTGAAAAATTGTTCACTTCGGATTTTAAACCATAAAACAAACAACACATTTCTCTAGCAAACACACCAGTCAGATGGAAGAAAGAAAATCACTAGTGTATTTGATATGAAATTTATTTCTATGTAATGGTGAGATTCTGACATCTAAAGACTACTCCATATCAAAACAAAAAGCTGTCTTTTTATGTCTTAAATGAATTTCATCTGTCTAGCAGAAAATCCAATTCTTTCCCCTCAACTAATCTTGTCCACACTAAACCGGCTGCACAGATGTCTGAAGAAAGTCTGCCCATTTTAAACAAACATGATGAAAGAAACAGCTGTTGATGCACTATCAAGATTCAAAGTACCCATGATCCTTCAGCTTTGTGTACAATTTATCATTCTCTCTAACTACAAAAGTCAAAGCTGCTTTCTTATAATAGTCACTGAGGAATTCTATATTTTGTATGACATCTTGTAGCAAGTGAGCCCTGTCAGCGCCAAACCCCGGCGCCTCCATGGTTATGTTGGTGAAATGAACATGAAGATGATAGTAGGACGGTTGATAGTGGATATATGTGTGGATTCTGCTTCTTGGCAGCTTGAATTGTTCTTTAATGGCCTTCTGAAAAGTTAAAATAAAAAGAATAATAAAACTAAACATTGAGTGGGCATATTTTTGATTATAAATGAGTTTTAATATAGGGGCACAGGGAATATTTACACCATGTTGTAGAAAGAACAAAGGAAAGGATCAGCTGGACAGCTATCACACAAGTAATCTGTACTTTCATAGGAAAGATGGAAACAAAAACAAAAAAACAACAAATAAAGCCAGTAAACAAATAAGACATAAATCAATGCTTAATCAATATATGTGAATTGACCTTTCATTTAACATTTTTTAGATTATAATTCTTTTAGACAAGTCACCTTGGAAAAGAAAGGTAAGCATTTTGGCAGACCTTTTTTTTTTTTTTTTTTTCACTTCAAATTCCTAGCAAGAAATCTGGACAGCATGAGTATTAAGTTATATTACCAATCCTTTATCCCTGATGTTCTTCAACAGAGGTAGGGTGTCTTTGTCCAGATCTCGGAGAGATTTCAGCCCGTGTTTTTTCACGATCGCAACCAGGTAGAGGGAGTTAATGTCCTTCCTGTCCCACTTCATGTCAGGTAGGAGGATAAACCCCGTCTCGGGGTCCGGATCCTCAAACACAATCCTGTCAGACTCTGTCTTCTTGTCAAGTATGTTGTAGACCCACTGAAATGGTACAAAATGTTTCATTGGTGTATTTTAGTTTTACAGATACTGCTGTCCTTGTGAACAAATTGCCCTTGCTGCAACTTGCCTTTAAAAGAAATCGGGTAAAAGAGTCTACATTTTCTTTGGCATATCAGTGCAAAAAAATAAATAAATAAATAAATAAATGACACAATTTAACATTTATTCCCATGCTGTGAGGCCCTTGGGCTAGCCATTCATTTTACTTGACTCTTACAATACATGTACCTGCCAAGTTTATCAGTCAACAATATTGACAGCATGTCCAATACTCAAAGTTTCAAGCACCTTTAAATGAATGCTCAAAGTTTAAAACACCTCAGTGACCTGTAAATGTTGCTTAATGTTTATTAAATCTGATTTGCACCTTCCTACCTAACAGCAAACACCATCATAATATGTAACCTCCAACGACCTGGCGCCAGTTGATGTCCTTAGTTAACAATTTGTTTAAAATTAAAACATGAATATTACAAATACACTGTTATTTATGTTGAAAAAATGTGAGAATCCTTTGCATTGCAAAGGATTCTCACATTTTTTCAACATAAAAAAATAACAGTGTATTTGCTTTTGAAGTCGATATACAGTTAACAAATTGAGGGCTTAACGACATTGTAAAGCTAACAAAGTTTTGAACAACTGAGCCCTGGTAGAATTTGATCTTGCCTTTAGGAGATATAAAAAATTACACTAAATTAAATTAAGTCACAACTCTTTATTTGAAGAACTTTGTTAGCTTTGACAATCGCTTACCTGAATACTAAACTGTTGTTCCATGAGAAAGGGGAGAGTCACACTATTATAGAGCTCAGCTGATTCTTCTACTATGTATCTTTCATGATCTGTGTACTTGGCTATATGTTTCTCAGTTGCAGGGTGGATCACCATAGCTTTAATTGCTGAAAGATAATCTTTTTTATAATTTTGACACCACTATCATGTTTATGCAAATCATTGAGGTGTTTGGCTCTCTACACTTCTAACCCACTGATAAATTTCATATTTGCAAATAAAATCACTCTAATATTGCTTATCCAGTATTTTTAGGGAACCACTATGACAGTTGGGACATAAACCTGGATGGGAGGCATTTGCTAGTGAAAAGCCAAACAACTGAGGTTGCTGTAGAATATATTGAGGTCTCTAGAGAGACCCAATGAATATATGTATTTCAAGTTGGCAACTAATGAACACAGGGGCCTGAATCATCATTTTTTATGTATAGACATACATACCAGTCCTATCCCCATTAAACCCAAAAAAATGATGATACAAATACCTGCGCTAATGAATAAGAGGAGAAAATATCAGGCCAAACACTGGGCCAAAATTAATTGCGGGACGACACACTATCCGACAATAATTACCGTTTTCAACTTGTGGCGGGTACGCCTGGTATGTTCCATAAACATCATTCTTGAGGGTGTTTGTCAAAGCTGTTTCCTGTGTGAAGTATCTTTCCATGTGATCCAGATCAAAAGGCGTCTTTTCTAGCATCACAACTGCATCCTCTTCTGCGAGTTTTGCATGGACTGTCACTCTCTTTTGCATCACATTTCGACTCAGAATCTTTTGAACATTAAAGTCCTTAAAATCTGACAAGATCGGTGGATGACAATCCTTATTATCTCCGGATTCATTCAATTTTCTTTTCTTCTCCGGCGTTTCACCCACATGTTCCGACATTTTGAATGTTTTTATCGATTGAAGAGCTAGGAGTACTTGTTTGTCATTAAAGTTTTCAAGGCGGCCTACACTCAAGTACCGGGTCATTTCGGTCCCATCCTAAATGGACTCAATCCCTCCTATCCATTTGTTGAGATGATGATTTTTACATGGTGGATACAAACAGTCAAAACCCAATCATTAGATTAGCGGAGTGGACTAGCACAGTGGTAGAGTGTAGGAGATTTGGGTCCCAGAGGTCCAAGGTTCGATCCTCAGCCAGGGCACAGCTCCTGAGGTAATGGTCGGAAATTGATCAACTCAGTACACAATAAAAAAAAAAGACAGATCAACCTCATTTTAACACTATCTTTGGGGCCCATAGAAACAGACTGTGTTATATGTGAAACTGTGTTATAATGAGGCTATTTACAATAGGCATATAGCAAAATAATCTTTCCAGGAGCCATGTTGTTGTTGTTGTTTCTTAGAGTTCCCCCGCTTGTTTATTCGGGGCACACGTCTTTTGACGTTACTTTGGCAAGTTAAGAGCTCAATTTAATTTCATGACATGGCCGGGTTATATTGTCAACCGAATTACAGTGAAGAGCTTTATAATCAAATAAGGTTCAACTGAACATTTAATTGCAATCGCCCAAGATACACCATGCATATGAAAGTGAAATTCCATACAAATAGAGATACTTCACTGATATGCCACGGGAACTTAGCAGGAACGTCACACGTATGTGGTACATGTACATACATCGCTTGAACAAAATACATCTCAGACCTTGGCGTATCAAAACGGTGCACGACACTTTGCCGAAAACCACTTCGCCTAAAAGACATTTCGCCGAAACGTCACAATGCCGAAAATTCTTCTCCGGTGCGACACTTCGCCGAAAGTTTTAAATAATTAACAATGAGTCATGCTTGAGGGAAACTAACGTTATTAGATGAGCCTTTATTGTCTTAATGGGGACTTAATATCACTTCCTTATAATTACGTTTTATGTTTGTTTTACCATGTTTGTTTAATGTAAAATGTGTTCATGCCAATAATAATACGATTAATTAATTAAGTTTATCGCCATGTTTTATATTTTATATATTCGTATTCGTATATTGGTCACATATTAATTAGTTTGATCGCCATAATTGGTCATTGATGTACCTAATCATTTAATTCATTAAGAATTTTGAATGCCTCTTTTTTATAGATTTATACAAATTTAATCGTAAAAATCGTTTATAATATAATGCTGTAAAAGTTATAAAAAAAAATCACATTGTATGAAATACTCTTCAAATAATCTTTTTCGGCATTTTTGCCGAATTTCGGCAATATTTCTGCGAAGTGTCGCATTCCGCAAAGTGTCGTTTCGGCAAGGTGCCTTTTCGGCAAAGTGGTTTTCGGCGAAGTGTCACGGACCCTATCAAAATTCTTAGATACGCGAGCAACACGGCGCTGATACATGAATGTGTGACTATGAATATATATCTGAACTCTTAACAAGGCATCCCAGACACACCCAGCCATTGAACTTTGAGATGTCTGCACATTTTCTTGTAGTCTCTTTGTACTTTATGGCAAGATACTGGATGGTGAATTAACAAAACACTATTTTGATTTACCTTTTTTTAATTTTCTCCACAATAAATGCAATTTCATAAAATAAATATTGTCTTAACCACTGTTGTCGAACGAGACTGGTAATGTAGGCCCCAGTGAGAATGTTGATTGGTTTGCATTTCTAAAAGGATAGGATACAAATAGACCAGGTATGCTTATTCAATTTCTCATAGGAAATAAGATATCCAGACATTACATCTAATAAATGTTTGTGTTCATGTTCATTTGAGCATATTGATATCTTACTTACCTATGGTCATGAAAAACAAAATATTCCACAAGATCAGTCACCTTTAAAAGGAAGTCAGTATTTAGCCATAGTTTGCACCTGTGCTCCTTTTTTTTAAGTCCAAACCAGCAAACATGTACATGTATTGCTTTTACTAAAAGTGATTTTCATTTAGTGAGTCTATTAGTACTTGTGCTTTCATTCTCATCCTATGATTTGTATCTGACATTTTGTTTGTTTGTTCTTGAGTTTGAACATATTCATTAAAAATTCAAAACACATATTGCTTTTACTCAATGTGATTTTTATTTAGTGTTGTTCTATCACTTGCTATCATAATAACTGATTTTTGAAGCTCTCAACTCAACTGTTTAGCCCAGGATCGGCATTTTGCAACTCAAACCAATCAACATTCTCTCCAGGGCCCAAATTACCAATCCGAGCATCACAGGAGTGTTTGACAACAGTGTTCACATCAGGCTTGGGCAATGCATTAAACTAATGCCAATGCATTAGCTATTTCTAAACTAATGCTAATGCCAATGCTTATATCAAAGGTTTTCGGAAGATTTCTTTTGTGAAATGCCCAAGAACTTTTCAAAATCTCACATTACAGGCACTGAAATGACATTTATTGCAGTCTAAAAATGAGTTTCTATTTATATTTAGGCATGTAATGTTTTGTGTAACTCAAGTAGTGACTTCTTTAAAAATTGGACAAAATCTTTGAATTTAATATAGCATCATATAGGAAATAGGAAACCTTTTATAAGACCATGTTCCCCCCCTTGTCCAACCAAAATATTTTGAACACGACTGTAATTTTGTAAATGACATATTATATCCAAAGGCCATGTTTGGGCAAGGGGGGAAGGCTGTCAAAAAGCCCCAAAACCGATAAATGGGCTCAGGTCCATTATTTGTAATTCACTAAGGCTATGGAAATATACTGTATATGTATGTTCTACCTGAATGAACATACTGACTGTCCTATTTTAATAGGTATACACAAAGTGTATACTTATATTGCATATAGATATACTGTGCAAAATATGTATATCAATATTTGATGGTTTATGTTTTACTTGAGTTATGCCTCCGTGGGCTTAAAATCAAATGTCACTTCAGCATCACACAAAAACTGGTTCTACCATAATTTGATACATGTAAGCCATTGTCAGAAGAACTTCCCTAATGTCTACAAAACATACGGAGTCACTGTTCAAAGTAAAAGTTGCTTAATTTATTTTGCATAGTATATTTTTAAGGTACAGGTTTTTGCATAAGTGATGGGCAGTGCTGTTTACAGTTATAAATCTAATAAAGATGTTGTACCTGTTATTCGTGGATAAATAGTTTCTACCAAAAATTTTGGGTTGCAATAAGCATATTGTAGCATTTCCTTGATAATCGATTGCGAAAAATATGTTTTCTGACATTTTTTTGTTCTGAAAAAATCTGACCCCCTCCCCCTTTGACATAGATTTATGCTGCATGTATGCAACATCAAGAGGTTTTCACCATGTTGGTGCATTGACCAAATGTTGAATTTTACGGAGAATGCAACATATTTTCTATATAAATCACACAGAAGCTGCCAGAAACACTCAAACTTTGGGCGGAAAACCTATGAAATCTTCCGAAAACCTTTGGCATTAGAACAATGCTAATTCTAATGCATTACTTTTGCAAATTTTGCTAATGCATTAGCATTAGATTGGGCATTAGCTTCCAAACTTATTTTTCTATGATTTATATAGTTTGTCTATGTTCATTAATAAGGATCCTGTTTACAAACTATTTCTAAAGGTGTGATAAATTGCCACTTTAATATCCATTGTTACTTTAGAAGTTGTTTGTTTGCCTTTGGCACCTACATGTAGCATCATTGTGTGTTTTACAAACAATGTCACTTAATAGTCTGCAGTTACCTGTGTCCTTTTATATATATACTTGTTCTTGTTCTTGGTGAATATAACCATTGAGGCATGCTATTGAACAGCACCATTTCACAATAATAGAATTTAAGATTATACATGTACAGGCACAAGACTTATAATATGTATCAGTATGAAAACTAGGTTTGAATTTGAACAGTGATGGATTCATAATTTGATACTTCAGTTCTTGATCTTATACCCAGTTGATCATCTTTATCATGAATGTGTTAGCTATGAAGTACATGTACCAAAATTGGCCATGTATGATAGTTAATTGGCAATGTATGATAGTTGATTAAATGTTCAATGAAGATACATGTACAACCTATAATTGCACCAGTTCAATTCCCTGTCGCAAAACTAATGCCAATGCCAATGCATTATTTTGTTAAATACTGCTAATGCCAATGCATTGTTTTTTATAAACTAGATAATGCCAATGCTAATGCTAATGATCCAAATCAGTTTTAATGCTAATGACAATGCATTATTCTGCTAACTAATGCTGCCCAAGCCTGGTTCACATACCATTCACAGTTCACATACGAGCTGTGTCATGATAAAATTAACAATGTGGTTCCTGAACAGGTCCGACACAAACCGAGCTGCACACGCATAGAAGATGCCTAGAGACTGGAAATTTTTGGATTTAAAAAGGAATTGTATTATCCACGTAGCGAAAACAAAGGCACTGCTAAGCTTCACAGTTACGGCCAAGCTGATTTGCCCCTATTTTTCACATATGCGAATTGCTGGTTTTTCACATGACGTGGCTCACCTATCTTTATATCTATATAATGGGACAAAGAAAAACATTTGTTCTGGGTTTCTTGCAAGATCTGACACAAACCAGAGTGTAGTATATCTACATCAGTTACCAACTTCCAGAGCTTTAACAACTGATGTAATTACTACAGATTATACAGACTGATCAGGTAGAAAACTGTCTTCAGGATTTACAATCTTGAAATTGCAATTGGGAAGCAGAATTAGAAGCAATAACAAACGTGCTGATGTGATGGCTAATATGAGCCGCCTCGTGGGAAAACCAACAATGTGGTTTCCAAACAGGTCCGACACAAATCGGGCTGTACAAGTACAAAAAAGAGTTAGAAGCTTGAAATTTCGGATTTAAGTAGAAGAGGAATTGTACTATCCGAGTAGCGAAAACAAAGGCGCTGATCAGCTTCGCGGTTACCGCGAAGCTGATCTGCTTCTTTGTTTTCGCCTATGCAGATTGTTGGTTTTCCCATGTGGCGGCTCATAATGTTTATTTGGGGCTTGACATTGTTTCCAAAAGCTAACCCATTTGAAGATTAAGCCTTGGTTTAAAGTCTTATCCAAAAATCTCAAGAAGTCCTGAATCGAACCTGTTATCCCTGGCTTGTAAGACAATTTGCTATTTAAAACCACTATGGCACAGGGACTCCAGCTGATCATCCAGTTTCAATCTCTTGGTTTCAAGTGGGCTGTTGTCATATTTGAGCCTTCGCATGAGAAAACCAACAATCTGCATATGCAAAAACAAAGACGCAGATCAGCTTCGCATAACTGCGAAGCTGATCAGCGCCTTTGTTTTCGTTACATGGATAGTACAATTCCTCTTCTTTCTAAAACCAAAATTTCCAGCCTCTAGCCATCTTCTGTGCTTGTACAGGCCGGTTTGTGTCTGACCTGGTCGGAATCACAAACTGTTGGTTTTCTCACACACAGGCATATTTTCTTTCCCAACTGAGAAGGGAATCAATTCAGAAACACGCTGATATCTCCTGTAAGTTATCAAGTCTATAAAATTTCCTTTGGGCTGAGTCATGTTTTCCTGGTAGAAACCGACTAGCTGATAAAACAAATCCAATCTTTTGATACTTTTCCACTTCAGAATCACAGTGGTATCAGGTCTATAAGGTTTCCTTTTGGCTGAGTCATGTTTTCCGGGAAAAAGCTGACCAGTTGATCAAACAGCTCAGATCTCTTGCTGAAATGTTCACCCTTTGCTTCAATAGCTGAAATAAAGAAAAGGAGAAAAAAAGTTGTATGAAACTATTTTACTATTACAAATAGAAGAGAATTAATTGTCTTGCTCAAGGACACTACAGAATATCCCTTGTGGGGATCGAACCCAGAGCCCCTCAATTCCCATGCTCTATCACCAGGACACAGCACTCCCATGCAAAGAAAAAGTGACACAACATATGAGCCGCCGCATGAGAAAACCAACAATCTGCATAGGCGAAAACAAAGACGCAGATCAGGTTTGCGGTTACCGCGAAGCTGTTAACCGCCTTTGTTTTTTCTATAGGAATAGTACAATTCCTCTACTTTCTAAAGCCAAAATTTCAAGCTTCTACCCATCTTCTGTGGCAGTACAGACCAGTTTGTGTCGCACCTGTTCAAAAACCACACAGTTGGCTCAAACAGAAATCATTAACAAAGAACAGAAACATAGCTTGCTTCACCACTATAACATGAAGGCTTCTATATATGGACATGCCATGTGAAAACCATTTTTGCATATGCGAAACGGAAGCGCAAATCAGCTGAGCAGTAACTGCACAACTTTATATGGACATATCAGCATCTTTGTTTTTGCTTCACAGATAGTACAATAGCCCTTTCTCTTAAATCCAAAATTTCAAGTTTCTAGCCCTCTTCTAGGACTGTACAGGCCTGTTTGTGACGGACAGGGTAGGAAACCCCAAAGACCAGTTTCCTCACATCGCTTCTATATATCCTATACAAATGTACTTACTCTGATATGAGAGTTCTTCAGATTCCTCTCCACTTTTGAACAACAGTGATGCAAGGAGGTGGAACTGTAATTAGAGACAACATATGTTTAGAAAGTGCAACAGTTTTCATGTGAACCCAGGCTACCTTCAACTCAAAGGAATAGCGACACAGTGACCAAACATTTTTTGTGGTTAATTACAGTTCAACCTCATTATAACGCGCCTCACTATAGTGCAGTTTTCAATATAACACGGCCATGCAAGTTGAAAACATTTCAGTCCTGTCTGGTCAGAGCTACCATTACCTACATTGATTAGTTCTATGACTTATTCAAGTGTTGACTGTTCGTTGCTTATGCTAACCCACCACCTCTCAATCCAGACCATCTAACTAATCTAGACCACCACATTAATTTTTCATGTTGACAAGTTTTACCTCATTTTTCTCCTCAGTATTATTGTGGTCTATCACAGAGGCAAGGTCATTTTGTAGATACGCCATAGCACCCGTAACATCTTGGGCAGATAACTCTTGAAACTGGCACTTCCGGATCAAATATTTACACTTCCGTAGTAATACATAGGATGAAGGTCGGCATAACTGAAAATGTATCATAGGACATAAACAAACTGAATAATAATATGAGACCCTATCATTATTAAAGTAAACTTCCCCAGAGCTGTAGCTCAAGGGTGCACCACACAGATTTTACCCACTTGTCCTGGGCAAAAAAGTCAATATAGAGGGGTATGGCTACATTTTGGTATGTAAATGTGTGTAAAAATATTTTGAAGCAGTATTTGACTTTTATTTCACTCAAGCAGTTGTTATTTATGATTTAAATTGATTTTTGTCAGGTCACATGACCTTCTGTATTTTTTTATTAGTGCAGAACTTACTTGCTGGATTTTACCCTCAACCCCGGAAATCAGCTGTTCAAAAATGGCTCATTTTTTTAAGTGGAATTTACTATGATAAGTCAACGGCTGGCAGGTATTCAAATGTGTATAGAAATTAAGCATTAGGGTGTATCTACACATGGGTATGCAGTTTATGGCCATTGCATGTGCAAGTGGCATGTCACACTTCAAGGAAAATGTGTCTTTTGGTGCAAAAATTGCCCTTTTAGTAAGGGGGGTGGGGTAATGTTTACATTTGCACAGAGATGGTTCCAGTAAGCAGAAACTGTTTCTGTTACTTTAAGATTAATTGCTGGTCTATTTGTAATTGACTGTGAGTATATATGAAGGGCTATTAATGTTTTGTCTTGTTGCAAGGGGTAATTTATTGAGTAGCCGTCGTAAAAACTTTGACCGGCCATTGGAAACCGTGTAGTGCCCCCATTAACAACATGAAGCAATTTCAAATCTTGTTTATTCATTTTTAATATCATCCAGATTTCAAGTTAATCCATTATCAACACAAAAATTGACACAGAAACACAGTGAAACTACCTTTTTTTTTAAGTTTTCGGTGATTGAAAATTGTCATGTTTGTCACACAAGGGAGGTAACTCAAATTCTTAAAATATATTGTTCAGCTTGTAGACTGTTTGCACTGGTCTGACTGATTAAAAATGATCAAAACTGATCAAAACAGCTTGTTCAAAGTGGTGCTTTTCATATTTTTTAGCTACTTTTAAGCAGTTTTACCTGCAATTCATGCTAAATAATGCAGTATTTGGAGACAGACCTACTGTAATTCCTGTACATACCCCAAATACTGTGTCGAATAAATGTTTTGTAAAATTTTAACTGATACGGAAGTGTGCGGTCGCAAGTATTTGTTAAACCGGCATTCATTTAAAGAAAATTCTTATTGTCTATGGCCCGGTATGAAGGACAAAGATGAAATAGTGTCGTCCGATTTCAGTTCTCGGGATAACGCCTGAAAGTTATGTACACAGACTTGACCATTATTTGGAAAACAGATTCCTACTTATGAATTGCAAGCATGTCACACATCTTTGTCATACTTAAACAGGTTTTCGTTCCCCATATTTGTCTACTCATATCATTCATTTTTACATTAAAATGATATGTATGAGTAATGGGGAATGTACAGGGCATTATGGTTACAAAAGATAAAAACAAGTCATATTTATTGTCAGATGTTTAATGCCATATGCATGTTCATGTCAATAGTTAAGATTTGGCAGGTGTTCATCTATAAACATCATTAAGCTGACATACTAGCATCACACATTATTCACAACCCTTTTCCTTTTGCAGGCTTTACTTGGCAGTTCCAGACTGTTTGTATTACCCTGAGAACTAGACACTGGAAATTCAGAGGAAGGTGGCCTTATTATTCTATCCAGGGTATTCACTGCTTTCACTGTAACCGGTGTGATCCGCAGAAAATTTGTTAATCTTGTAAGTATACATTACACATATGCTGACATTTTTAACCGTGTATCTTTTGTCTTCAAGTATATTATTCTTTATCGCAGTCGTATGGCTGATAAGCAAAGTTCTGCGCGGAGACTGCGAAAGCGGATGCATTGTGGTCGACAGACATTTTATGATAAGATGCACTTTCTTGTGTGCCACAGAAAGAGTCAAGAGTTGTTTTGATACACTGTGGATACAGACACAGTAACAGATAAAGCCTTCCTATGTGATTCCCTATAAAGTTCAGCAGCAACATGGTTTCTTACAGGCAATTATATTGTCTGTTGTACTATCATTTGAATTATCTCTTTAAAAAACACATACAAACACAGTATATGCACCAATTTTATGACCCCCCCCCCCATCCCCCCCATCAAATTATCCTTAAACAACTAGCATCAACAGTTACTCTATAAATATTGTGTGAAAGTTATATCACTGCATACCAATATGCAACATTTGCACTTCGAATTGCATTTCTTTCAGGTCATAACAGTCGACGTCTTCAAAAAAGCTGTTGGAAGATACAGTTTGACCGACCGACCCCCTCCCCCCATTTTTCTACAAGAGAGACTGCAGAACAGAAGCTTGAAGTGCTCAGAAAAACTATCCAAGGATTCAAAACTGTGTAAATTCTTGATTTGTTTCATATGGAGTAGATACAATTGTGTCACATGAAGAAGCGATCACCTTCTTGAACTGCACCTATAAATCGCGTCGCTCGGCACCTTTTGACATTGACTGTTTTGTATCAGTTTTACACTCATATTTCTTTTTTCTCTGCAATAAAGTCATATTTATTCATACAGAACCATAAAATGACATAAATTATGTGCTAGAAATAACATTTGGGTATTTCAGATATTGTTGACTTTTTCCTTAAAGGGTGCACCACACAGATTTTACCCACTTGTCCTGGGCAAAAAAGTCAATATAGAGGGGTATGGCTACATTTTGGTATGTAAATGTGTGTAAAAATATTTTGAAGCAGTATTTGACTTTTATTTCACTCAAGCAGTTGTTATTTATGATTTAAATTGATTTTTGTCAGGTCACATGACCTTCTGTATTTTTTTATTAGTGCAGAACTTACTTGCTGGATTTTACCCTCAACCCCGGAAATCAGCTGTTCAAAAATGGCTCATTTTTTTAAGTGGAATTTACTATGATAAGTCAACGGCTGGCAGGTATTCAAATGTGTATAGAAATTAAGCATTAGGGTGTATCTACACATGGGTATGCAGTTTATGGCCATTGCATGTGCAAGTGGCATGTCACACTTCAAGGAAAATGTGTCTTTTGGTGCAAAAATTGCCCTTTTAGTAAGGGGGGTGGGGTAATGTTTACATTTGCACAGAGATGGTTCCAGTAAGCAGAAACTGTTTCTGTTACTTTAAGATTAATTGCTGGTCTATTTGTAATTGACTGTGAGTATATATGAAGGGCTATTAATGTTTTGTCTTGTTGCAAGGGGTAATTTATTGAGTAGCCGTCGTAAAAACTTTGACCGGCCATTGGAAACCGTGTAGTGCCCCCCAAGAATACATAGCAATGTAAGCCAAATTTCATGTTTAATGGAGAGCGTTATGTACAAAGATGTTCATATCAAACTAAGTAATAATGGAACAAACCCGAAAATCCATGAAAACCACAGGCCTTTTTAATAATATGAACCAAGAGAACTAACCACTATGTTGTCTGTGTCACCGGATATTTGTCAGTTTGTTTGGTTTAAGATTTAATATCCCAGACAACAAATTTTCAATAATATCAGGATGGAGCCAAAGCTTCCTGGGTAATAACCAGTACTCTTGGAGAGTTAGTGTACCTTACTCAAGGACACAACACAGTCTCCAGTGGAACCCAGGACCTCTTAATTTTGACTCTGAAGCCACCGTGCTCCCTTGTTACCCTGCTCCCTTGTTACCCGAATATAATTTGAGCCTGTGCAAGTGAAAACCAACAATTTGGGTTCTGACAAGGTCCAACACAAACCAGGCTGTACAGTTACAGAAGATGGTTAGAAGCTTGAACTTTCATATTTAAGAAGAAAAGGGATTGTACTATCTGTGTAGCAAAAACAAAGGCTCAGATCAGCTTTGCAGTTGCCGCGAAGTTGGTCTGTGCCTTTCTTTCGAATATGCAAATTGTTGGTTGGTGGCTCATATTATTTTGTATAAATAATATATGACTTGTGAAAAGATCTTCCTGCCAAGTGCACATAAAACAATAAAGAGCCAATAAAATGAGCCACCTCGTGAGAAAACCAACAATCTGCATATGCAAAACCAAAGATGCAGATAAGCTTCGCAGTAAATGCAAAGCTGATCAGCGTCTTTGTTTTCCCTACATGGATAGTACAATTTCTCTACTTTCTAAATCCAAAATTTCTAGTCTCAAGCCATCTTCTGTGACTGTATAGGCCAGTTTGTGTCAGACCGGTTTGAAAAACACATTGTTGGTTTTCTCATGAGGCAGCTCAAATATCTACTAGTATGACATGTGAAAGTGTACTCACCTGTAAGCACCAGAAATCATCTAATCTCATTCTAGGTAAACTTTCTTTACCAGGGTTACCACCAAACAAATAATGCACCTGAAACGTATTTGAATATCTCATGAAGAAATCTGCTTATTTCATGAAGACATGCTTATATCATGAAGAAATCTGCTTATTTCATGAAGAATTCTGCTTTAAGTCTCCATGAGAATATTAGGAGTGATCATATCCCATCTATAGTACAATAACTATTGTCATAATTCCAAGTTTTGAGGTGATATATTATGCATAAGTGAAGCACAGTGGTGGATGGGGACTCAAATTTACCACATTGGTTCCATGTTGGCAATCGACCGGTCAATATGAGTATTGACCAAACCAGTGGTTATAACCGGTTATAGGTGGTCGATTTGGTGG
The DNA here is from genome assembly GCA_964017185.1 of Rugalucina vietnamica. Taxonomy (NCBI): domain Eukaryota; kingdom Metazoa; phylum Mollusca; class Bivalvia; order Lucinida; family Lucinidae; genus Rugalucina; species Rugalucina vietnamica. Next base: position 56,485,185 of record OZ024875.1, on the reverse strand, counting down.
TCGATTCATCGATTGAAATAGCCGTGGTCAAGTCCTCGTCAAGTCAAATATACTACGCCTTACTATCTTTCAGCAGCTTGGTGAACAGATTAGACAAACTGTTCTAATCTACAATTCCTCATTGCTGGCCATCCTGAGTGTTACCAGATAATATATTTTATTAAGCTCCTACATTAAAATTAAAACCTGACCATAAGTCCACCAAAAGGTCCATGCAACCACATATTTTTCAATTGACCACCAATCAACCACTAACTGACCACTTGGTGTATTGACCAGACTGGTTATAACCGGTTAGAACCTCTGGTTAAAGTTAGGGATGGTTTCGACCGCCCAACCCTGCACTGATTCTGTCTGTTTCAAAACTGATGTGCAAACCTAGGAACAAGCTCAGTATGCTGCATCTTAAAGAATTTTAGTCAACCATACACCACATTGCTGAAAACATTTTGTTTGCTTTTTCACAAACACTCTTTTATCATTATGAAAACTTGCCCAGGTGACATACAGAGATTTTTATAGCTGTAAAAATTGACAATTTCATAGAAAAAAAATTGATATCTTTTATATCTATGCTCAAAACATCATGTGTATGCTGAGGCGGTTCAAATGAGTACCAATCTATGTTTGGGATCAAAAATAAGAAAAAATTGTATTATAATGCTATTAATCAAGTTATTTCGTATTGGACCAGTTACAGGTCCGAGGTTAGCTGTATTGGACCGAGGCCGGAGTGTGACCGAGGACCTGTAACTGGTCCAATACGAAATGACTTGATTAATGAGATTTTTAATAATTAACTGTCAAAAGTCTATATCGGTCCATATCATCCTCTATCACATCAAACATCTTTGCCATTCTTAGTGCCAGTGTCTGATTTTCTTTTCAAAGATGTTGACATTATTTTTGTTTGTTTGTTCACTATTTTACTGATCGGCTGAATCGCCGCCATTGTTTTTTCTCTCAACTCATTCAACACGGCACGTGACCTTGCACATGAATTTTGACCAATCAGATGTAAGGATTTCCATACAGATAGCAGGTCAATCCGTATAGATACGAGGTCAACCGTATTAGTTCGAGGTCAGCTGTATTAGGTGAAATCCAGTATACACTATACGAAAAAAGAAATGTCACCAGTATCACTCAGACCAAATTCTCCGTATAAGTACTATATACTAATAAGTTTATCAATAAATCCTTGTAAACCCCAGCTTTACTATATAAAATTAGGGTTAAAGGGGGTATACTTTTCATGGACATCAACACAAGAGGAGAAACACCAGAACAAACGATCCAACAACGGTTAGGTAAACATGTGTTTTATTGAACAATGCGTCTCGGTCTGTCTTAGACTTTCATCAGGTTCATGGACATGTTTTCCTGATGTCAAGGATTTGTTAATTGAAAGTGTAACTACATGTACGTTGTACATACCTTTCTAACATGGTCATAGACTAGCTGATGAGCAAACCTAGGAACAGGCTCGATGTGTTGCATCTTAGACCAATACTGATGACCTGAATTCTCATTCTTATATATACATGACCTGAAATATCAAATATTTCAAAATATTTTCTTATTAGTTTGCTTTTTTCTTTATATTGTGATCTTTCTCCAGTTTATTCAGCAATTTTTCAGTCATGTTTAGACTGAGCTAAACATTCCTGGGAATTAACCAGTACTTTATGTGATTAATGGGTCTTGCTCAAATACACAGCCTGGCCCTTTTAGGGATCCAAATAAAACATTTTTGATCAAGAACCTGACTCTCTGCCACTGCACTTCACTACATTTCTTGTCAAGGCTGAGCAAAATCAGAAAATAAACAATTATATGCCAATAGCCTCAATTATATTGCAAGGATAATGACTATTCATGCTGGCAGTGTCCTGCATTTGTCTAAAATACAATGTTAATATTATTACTGTAAGACGTCAAACCATTAAGAAGCAGTTATAATTCAGTGTCTCTTGCTACGAAACATTAAAGTCACAGATACTCACCATTTACATTTACATATATCGTAGACCCAGAAGGAATTTTTCACATTCTCTCGCTTGTCCTTGTCTTTACTTAAACCCTGAAATTTTGACAGAACAAACATCAGCTAATGTAGAACTTTCTATGAATCATCACCAAAACGTCCGTGTAATGTATACCCCCTTGAACCCCACTTATATATAACAAAACTGGGGTTTGCATGGGTATACCTATTTTTCTTATTTTTGCTCCAAAACATAAATTGTACACACAATCTATGTTTTGAGCAAAAATAAGAAGAATATCAAACATTTTCTGTTGAAAATTTTCATTCTTTAGAACTTTAAAAATCTCTGTATATTGCTTGGACAAGTTTTTGTAATGTTCACAACAGCTTTGTTTGATTTTTTTTTCTCATTGTTTGAATATTAAAGATAAAGTCAAAAAGTGTTATAAAAATGAATTTTGCTTTCAGGTGAAAAGGACCATATACGCATGGTCAAATATTTATAACATGATGTTATCCATTCATAAATATGTTATCCACTCATAAATGCAAAGTCATATGATAAAGGTGAAAAGAGAAATTTTATATTTAGTAAGGTGGTGAACGTGGTTACCGTATTGATCCAAAAGGCTTTCAAAACTCGTAAGCATGACCTCCTATTTGTGGGACAAAAGCATACAGTATAGCCCCAGATGTGACACTGCAGAATGTGGGATCTCATCTTTGGCTATTCTGTGTGCTAAGAGAAAATTCATAGAGTTTAAAATTCAAAATTGTTCCTGATTCCCCTAAAATGAAAGTTGACTCTCCCAAATGATAGCCATGGGAAAAGTCCATTTGTCAAAAATGGGTTAAGATACTCACTGAGAGGACATGTATTTCATCTGTGTCTGGATCCATGGTAGCTCTCTGTGTAAACCCAGCAGCTGGAACTAAACAATAACATACATAGTAGAACTGTTTCTGATGGGTCATTTTCTTTCTTTCTTTCTCTTGCCATAAAGAGCAGTAGCGAGTCTTCAGAGAAGATTTCAATCTATCTACTATTGACATAACTTTAGCTTGACATTTATGTGTACTTACATGTATCTGATAAACTATTTCACACCAAACATAATTGTATTCATTTTCTGTTATCCATTATATGGTAATTCTGACTCTCCAATGAATCTCTACTCAAGATCTCAATCTGTCCATTATCGTTTCAAACTGCCCCACCTTTCTGAATTTTAACAGTAAATGTTCTTAATACCCACCTATTCGGTTACCGGGGTCTTTCATAAACTGCCTAATATGATAGTTCCTACTCCCCGATGTATCTCTACTCCCAGAGGGGCCACCGTCTTTCTGGGACCCATCAGACAGGATCTCGATCTGGCCATTATCAACATGATACATGAAGAAATCGTTGAGGTACTCTTTAGATCTCTGACCAGCGAAGATGTACAGGACTCTTCTTTTCTAGATAAGAGATGCATTGAATGTTTAGATGATTGGTTTGCTATGTTGTTTAATGTCCCAGTCAACAATTTGTCAGTCATGATGAGATGGAGCAACCACTTTCTGAATATTTTAGGGATCTTTAACTCATACTTGACAAATGGATTCTCCAATCGTTATCAACTGGATGGGTCCACTTTCATTTTTAGGGGTGTTACAAGTGATTTTTATTGTCTATCTCATTTTTCGATGAAATTTCTCGGTGCAAACAGAATAGCCCCAGATGGGACGCCGCGTTCTGCGGCGTCACATCTGGGGCTACGCTGTTTGCCTATGTCCCACAAAAAGGACGCCAGGCTTAAATGAGTTAAAGTGTCTTGCTCAAATACAAAACCCAAAAGCCACAGGATTCAGGACCTCTCAACATGGAGTCTGACTAGGTCAACTTCAACCCATTAAAGATATGACAGAATATTCTATTGCCTGGTTCTGTTTCAAAGTATTAACAATAGTTATTGGAATAGATGAAAATAACAAATAACCATTTCTATACAATTTTTGATGTAATTAGGTAATAAAACAAAATATTTTTCAAAATTCAAAAACCAAGCATATACAATTATAGCTACATGATAAAATTACATGTATCTCAAACTTTTTAAACAGCTTAAGAAATAAACACTATTCATAGATCTTTAGATTTATTTGCAGAATTAAGGGAAAGAGAGTGTCAATTTAATAGCCTTTGCACCTGAATTTGTACTATAAATAAACTTACTGGATGAAACAGCATAGAATGACCTATCCTGGACCTGAGATCAGAGCAATCATCCATGAGTTGTGTCCAGGTATTGGTTGGTATATGATAGTGAAATAGGCCACTAAAAGTTGGAGGGGCACTTCTTTCACCTTCCACACAGCTGAAATAAGAAATCAGGCATGTATTTTACACAAGCAATGTCTAATTCCAACAAGGAGCACTATGTATCAATTGTAGAGGCCATTATACAATTACAGGCCACCTTCGCTATCTCGAAATCAAGGGGAATGGAGAAACTACTTCGAGTTTTCCGAAGTTCGAGGTAACCAAATTGAGACCAGTCAAGGTTCATAAAAAATCTCAACTCTTTCAGTGGTTCTCCTTTCATTTTCCACCATGTTAACCCCATTAATTGTGATTTCAAACGTATATTCCCCGACCTAACACATGATGTCAAAACATTCTTTAACAAATCCTGTGATGAAAGGCTGTTAGTAGGCATCAACTCGGCAAAGACCGATTTTTGACTTCGAAGTTCGACACAGGAAGGGTGAAACTAATGGTCTTTTTTCTGTGGGGAGCGATCTTTGACTTCGACATAGCCGAATTTTCGTCATAAACGAGTTCGACATAAGCAAGGTTGAAATACAATAACATATAGGAAGAGATGCTCGGGAATGAGGGAGCAATTCGACATAAGTGGGGTTTTCGAGACAACCGAGTTTGAGATAGCGAAGGTGGCCTGTACCTCGGAAGAGAATAACTATGCTCATTTTGCAAAGTTTGGTATGAACTGGTACATACAAGCAAAGCAACTACATTAACAAGAGTTTTGATAAGTTAACAATTATTCAGTTTATAGTCTTTTATAAGTCTGCTTTGGGATGGCGCTGTTTCAGAAGGCTTTGCATTTTAACTGAGCAATGTCACAGAAAAACAGGCTTTTTGGAGCTGATCAACATCTTTGCTGCAGCCATTCAGGTTGCGCAGTCTCTCTATTATTCAAGTCAAGAACTTTATGCTCCTTGCTATCTTCCATTTTTTTAGCCTATTTTTAGTCTGAACTTCCACTTTTAGTGGAAGAATCTCATGCCGAAAGCCATAATTTCTTACCAAGTGAGTATCCTTCCACCGAACACATACAGTGACTGTTTCTCCATATCAATAACCATTTGGTGATCGAAGATCAGTTTGGGTCCTCCCATCGCTGAGGTATCTTCCGTGATTAACGTCCATTTTCCAGAGCCAATGTCGTACATGTAGAAATCACTCTGAAATACATGTATATTGAATATGTACCACGACACAGCAAAACCAGTCCTTGGGGTTTCCTACCAGGCCTCATACAAACCAGCCTGTGCAGTAACAGATAATGTCTAGAAGCTTGAAATTTCTGATTTAGGGAGGAGAGGAATTGTGCTATCCATGTAGCGAAAACAAAGGCACCAATCAGCTGTGCAGTTACTGCACAGCTGATCTGCGTCTTTGTTTTCGATTAGCAAAAAATATGGTTTTCTCATAATGCTGCTCATATAATCTCTGTAATATAGTGAAAATAAGTCATCTGATCATTGAAAAGCTTTGGTCCTCTCATGGCTTAGGTATCTTCTGTGATGAACATTCATTTACTAGAACCAAAGGCCTACATGTAGAAATCACTCTGTAAATAAAACAGTCAAAGTAATCCATAGTCCTAGTCTGATGATAGATGAGATTCGGTCCTCATTTGGCTGGGGTATCTTCTATCATATGGCTGGGGTATCTTCTATCATATGGCTGGGGTATCTTCTATCATTGACTGGGGTATCTTCTATCTATCTTCTGATACTGAGTCGATCAATTTCTGATCATCACCTCACCTCACCTAGGCTGCAGAGGTCTAAGGTATAATTTTTTCACCTTGTAACTTTTAGGTGGTATGTTTAATCCCCGACATGTACATGGCTGTCAAGTTGGTGACCAATGTTGTCTTGACTTAATAATGGCAAATGACCCTTTAAATATGAATCTAACACACCTTTCTCTGACAAAGACTCGACACTTTGGCTAAATCAAAACCCACATTTAGATATTCAGGTATTCCAATTCAGGAGTCTGTTATCTTCAAAAAGAGAGAATATCTGTTATTTTATTATATGACTAAAGAATACAAGATGGTAAGCATCTCATGAGCCAAAGGTACTAAGTCCACTTTGTTCCTTACACACACAAAATATGCACACATAAGGAACCAAGAGGACTTCGTAACCTTGGCTTATAAAAGATGTATGGTTAAGGTTCTAGCTTTATGGCAGCTCAATTTGAGCTTGACTTCAACAAACCTTTAAATTATCAGGAGTTCTCATCAACGAGTCCAGATATCTTCCGAGTGTGAAAATCTGTTTCTTTTCAAAATCCAGACACATTTTATGGCAAGATCTGGCACTAGGCCCTCCCTGGAATGTGACATAAAAGTATATGAGTCATTGCATGAGAAAACCAACAATTTGGGTTTCCGAACAGGTCCGACAGAAACCTGGCTGTACAGTCACAGAAGATGGTTATAGGCTGGATATTTTGGATTTAGAAAGTAGAGGAATTTTACTATAATCCGTGTAGCGAAAACAAAGGCGCTGATCAGCTTTGCAGTTACTGCGAAGCTCATCTGCGCCATTGTTTTCGCCTATGCAGATTATTGGTTTTCCCATGCAGCGGCTCATATTTTGAATTCTGTAATTTGAAAAGCTATTCTTGCATACATATCTATGCCCATAGCTTTTTGAACAACTGGGCCGAAAGCCTTGTTCAAACAGCTTAACCCATGTTCAAATCATGAAATTCACATGCTGTTAGAACATGTGTTTTAGCTAAAATCCAAGGACATCATTGATCAATATGACATGACAATGTCTTACGTAGAAATAAATTGGCCAACATTGAAGAAGCTACGCTGTTTTTGGTAAGTTTTTACGTTGTTACTGTTATTTTCAAAAGATTTTATGTGAATTTGTGTGAAAATGCAGGAATAGCTATCAACCAGGTTTTGTATCAGTGTTCAAACATTCGCTGAATCACTCGGAAGTGGTTTGAACACGTGGCCATGTGTTCAAACACGTTTTCGCTATCCATTCAATGTTTGAACACTGAACACCATGGTTGATCCCTATAACAGTAACAGGTATAACAGAAAATGCCGATGCAATATGCTGTGTTTTTGGTTGAAAACCAGGCAATTTTCAAATTGAAATTCAAAATTAAAAACAAATTTTTCGAGGATTTTTTTTCTCTGAAAGACCAATGTTACCTCTTCTGCAGCGTTTTTGGAGACACAGATCCACTGCCGCCGGGGTATATGATACGCCCACATGTCAGCCAGGTCCTCATTTCCATCCCAACCACCAAACAGGTAGATAATCTCTGTGGAGAAAGTGTATGTGTTTTGTAAGACAGTTTAATATTGTTTTCAACAATGTTTCAGTCATCACTACCATATGAGCCACTGCATAAGAAAACCAACAATCTGCGTATGCGAAAACAAAGCCACAGATCAGCAGTGCAGTAACTGATCAGCGCCTTTGTTTTCGCTGCCCGGATAGTACAATCCTTCTTCTTTTTAAATCCGAAATTTCAAGCTTCTAGCCTGCTTCTGTGACTGTACAGGCCGGTTTGTCGACCTGGTCGGAACCAAAATTGTTGGTTTTTTCATGCGCAGGCCCGTATCGAGTCGGGACAGGGAGCTCCATTCTGGCTTACTTTGTTGTGTCAAGCCTCAAAGACTTTACCTGATGAAACAAATCAATCATATTATACTGGTACCATTACAACATTGCCTTGTAAATCGTAGTACTGTCCTATCACTTAAATATTTCCCTTAGTGTGCAATGTATGGCAGGCAACATGAGAGGCAACTATGTCGTGACTGTGACATACTTTTTGAGGGGTGGTAATTTGTTAAGCAAAATCAAAGGTGCTAATTAGCTTCACAGTAATGAAAGAGAAACTGTTCATCACAAGCCATGTTTCATGTATAAATCCTACCTGACTGAATATCAATGACCATTTGGTGACCACCTCTCATACCAGGCCTTTCTTCAACTGAACTGTCATCTAAAAGAAGATTCATTTTACTTTTATAGAGGATCTTACATGAGTGGTCATTTCATATGAAATTTATTAAACAAGCCTTCGGTGAGTTTAATAGATTTCATACGTAATGACCACGAGTGTAAGATTCAGGTTATCATATGACTTCTAAAATAGGATTTTATCACCTTCAAAGTGGATATATTATGAAACATTGTTATTACGGACGTCGTCAATGTTGTTACGTATTCCCGCAAAAGTGATAATACATGTGTTGTCAACTTGTCATAATACTATTTATTATATGGCAAGTGATGAAATATAGAGAAATATGTATTAAATATAACCAATATTTGAAAAAAATATATTTTCACATGTGAAAATATAAAAAAGTTATATTTTCACATGTGAAAATATAAGATTTGGGGAATACGCTAATTACGATTCCACCGTTTCATTTCTAATTTATACATAACTAAATTTTATAATCTATGCTATTGTTGACGCAATGAACGTTCACACACAATAGCGATGTAATGACGTGACGTAATGACGTCATTTAAGATTTTGACGTCATATGCTTCAGCGCGCAACGTTACAATGACTACATGCAATATAATAAAAAGAAAATTCAAGTTTTTGGAGTGAATATGAGTTTTATTTCATCTCGTGAAGTGAAAAATTATATATTTCATTCGTGCCTTCGGCACTCATGAAATATAAAATTTTTCACTTCACTCAATGAAATAAAACTCATATTCACTCCAAAAACTTGAATATCCTCTATATATTACATGATGTTATCCACTGGAAAACAGTGATGTCATATGATATTTTTTGTTTCAATATTACAATATTGTATGTTCTCATGTACTTTTAGTTACTAGGTAATCTGACACAAGTCTGTTGTTTCATCTGGACATGTAATTTTCAATACATTGATTATCTGCAAGGTCTGCATACTGTATTTCATTTCCTTTTTAACCCATATTTGACCAATGGATTTTCCCATCGTTATCATTTGGATGAGTCCACTTTTATTTTAAGGGGCATCGGGGTGATTTTAAATTTTGTTCAATTTTTCGATGAAATTTCTGTAAGCAAACAGAATAGCCCCAGATGAGACGCCACGTTCTGCGGCGTCACATCTGGGGCTATTCTGCTTGCCTATGTCCCATAAAAGGGACGCCAGGCTTAAATGAGTTAATATACAGTAAATGCAACACATTATTTAGTCTGACTAACTTGCAACAAAATTTAAGGGCGAGATAATCATAATATTTTCTTTCAACATACAAGTACTGATTTACTGTTTTTTTTTTATTTCAAGACTAAGAATGAAATACATGTATATCCACAAACCTTGACTAACAGGTTCCAGTGGTGTCCACTTTGGTTTATAATCCTGTTCACTGATGTAGCTCTCGAACATCCCCTCTGTAAACAGAAATTGTTTACATGTATGTATTCTCGTTTGTTTAGTTTCATTTTCAGTCATGTCTGAGTAGTGCAACTACTTAAGGAATATTTAAACAGTACTATGGGTAACTTAAATTGTAGGTTTGTAATGATTTCAGTGCAACAAAACACATATTTTGTTTGTTTTCAAATTCGTAACACCCCAGTCAACAACTTTTCAGTAATGTCAAGCTGTTGTCTTGATAAACAAACCCATTTCTCCTAATGTTGGAAATGAGGAGTTGTGGAGAGAGTAATGGAATCGCTAAAAGGTAATGAGGCTCAGATCAATGTCAAGATAGAGCCATCGTTCCCTTTCAAACAGGATTTGCATCAGTAGGCAAACATGTAATATACATGTAACAGGTGAAAAATATGCTAATCACCTTTTTCCTCCGGCTGAAAATCGAACCAGGAACTCTTGCATGCTTATCCAACACTCTACATCATTGCTGTAAAAACCGGCTTGTACCGCAAGGCGACGGCGACACAAGTGTATCGCAAGGTGACACAAGATAAAGAACTGTATAGTTCAAATCTAATTAAAACCAGAGGACCAATGGTCCTGTAAACGCTCACCTGAGATCTGCTGCATATACCAATAAACATGTTTGAATATTATGGTATTTAATCCCAGTGCAGGGGCAGATGAAGCCCTTGGGCCATTTTCTTTTTCAGAATAATCAATATTTTGTCCATTTGCCAATTTCCTGCTGGCTTTTTCCTTAAAATGACATTTTAACAGTTATTCCCATTCAAATGCATTGGCAACCCATGTTGACCTTGCCATAAACTGGGTCAAGGTCATCACAGGGTCATGATTTATATACACATTGTAGTACTTGAGCCATCGATGCTTCAAGCCAAGTTTCCTTGAAATCGGTCTTCTGGTTCCGGAGAAGAAGATTTTTGAGAGATTTTTACCATATATGGGCCTGGCGGCCATGTGACCTGGATTATTTATATACACATTGATTACCCCATCCTATAGATGCTTCACATAAAATTTGGCTTTGATTGGCCAAGTGGTTTCAGAGGAGCAGATGTTTGAATATTATGGAGATATACATGTATATTGCCCCGGGGTGGGGGCATATGAGCCCCTGTGGTCCATTTTTTGTCAGAATCATTAATAGTCAGTCCTAATGCCCATTTCCTGCAAGACTTTCACTTTAAATGACATTTTAAAAGTTTTCCCCATTCAAATGCATTGGCGACCTATGTTGACCTTGCCATAAAATAGGTCAAGGTCATCACAGGGTCATGATTTATATATACATTGTAGTGCTTTAGCCACGAATGTTTCATGCCAAGTTTCATTGAAATTGGTCCACCGGTTCCAGAGAAAAAGATTTTTGAAGGGTTTTTACCATATATGGGCATGGCGGCCATCTTGGTCATGTGACCTGGATTATTTATAATCATATTGGTTATCCCTTCCTATTGATGCTTTACATAAAATTTGGCTTTGATTGGTCAAGCGGTTTCAGAGGAGCAGACATTTGAATATAGTGAAGATATACATGTATATTGCCCCGGGGTGGGGGCACATGAGCCCCTGGGGTCCATTTTTTTTAGAATCATTAATATTCAGTCCTACTGCCCATTTCCTGCAAGACTTTCACTTTAAATGACATTTTAAAAGTTTTCCCCATTCAAATGCATTGGCGACCTATGTTGACCTTGCCGTAAAATAGGTCAAGGTCATCACAGGGTCATGATTTATATATACATTGTAGTGCTTTAGCCATCGATGCTTCATGCCAAGTTTCATTGAAATTGGTCCATCGGTTCCAGAGAAAAAGATTTTTGAAAGGTTTTTACCATATATGGGCATGGCGGCCATGTTGGTCATGTGACCTGGATTATTTATATACACATTGGTTCCCCCTTCCAATAGATGCTTCATGTAAAATTTGGCTTTGATTGGCCAAGCAGTTTCAGAGAAGAAGATGTTTGAATATTATGATAATATATATGTATATTGCCCCGGGGTGGGGGCGGATGAGCCCCTGGTGCCCAATTTTTTTCAGAATCATTAATATTCAGTCCTACTGCTCATTTTCTGCAAGATTTTTCCTTTAAATGACAATTAAACAATTTTCCCCATTCAAATGCAAAGGCGACCTATGTTGACCTTGCCGTAAAATAGGTCAAGGTCACCGCAAGGTCATGATTTATATATACATTGTAGTACTTGAGTCATCGATGCTTCATGCCAAGTTTGGTTGAAATCGGTCCAGTGGTTCCGGAGAAGAAGATTTTTGAAGGGTTTTTACCATATATGGGCATGGCGGCCATCTTGGTCATGTGACCTGGATTATTTATATATACATTGGTTCCCCTTTCCCATAGATTCTTCGTGTAAAATTTGGCTTTGATTGGCCAAGCTGTTTCAGAGAAGAAGATCTTTGAAAATGGTGGACGACGGACGACGGACGGACGACGGACGGACGGACGACGGAGCATGGGTATACTATAAGCTCACCTTGTGAGCCTGACGGCTCAGGTGAGCTAAAAATTATGTTATATATGTTCTGTGTGTATTATACATAGCACTACTGCATACATTACAACAAAACAGCAACTTTTAGGGAAAAAATCAGGAACAGGAGCAAAAATCCTACCATCACATGCTCTTGTCATGAGATCTTCACAACCAGGATAATCACCATACTTTACCTGAAATATATATAATCAAACAAACCATAACTATGCACATTATCTTATCATTTTTTTTTAATTCAGTTTGACATCTATGATCTCTTTCAAGATCATTTCAGCTCATATTTGAAAGGCCAATCATCATGGGGTCTATTCTTAAAGCCAATATGCTCGGGAGTTGTGCTGGTTAAGGTCAGTTTAGTCTGGTGTTTCATTGCTTTCTTCAAAAAATGAAAAAAAATATAAGAACTTAGGTCAGCAATGTACATTTTTGGAAGTGCAGTCTCTAGATACATGTTAAAACATCAAATTAACATTAACAAATCTTTGCAAAAGTTTGAGAAGCATTCAGCGGAAATGTTCAAAGCTCATAAAAGCACGTGCCTAATCCGCGAGAAGATAAACTAGCGGTACATTTTGGTTGATTTGTCAACACACTTGTGATTTTGGGCAGATTGCTGAAGGTGAGTACACTTGTTGGTCTTCAATGATTTATATATTCAAGAAATAACATGTCATTTTGCTTTGGAGGAAGAACAGCATGTAAACATGTAACATATAAGAATAAAATGTAGGGGTGGTGTGAATGCAAAGCACAAAATCATGGGTGGTGAGATATTTCCAAAAATATGAAACTGCTAAGTTTTCGTTATTATTGAGATTCGTTCGTGATATGGTTCCTTTTAACAGGCAATGCCATAATTAATATGTGCAGTTGCACACATTAAGACTTTCGTTTAATTGTTACTATAGATCGAAGAGTAATAGGCGTTATAAACATTACAACTAATTTATACGATTTTAGTGAAAGTATAGTGATTATGCCTTGGTTACATTTGCACCAATCATTGTACGATTTTTCGGTCTGCGATTTTTCCTATGATTTTAGACATCGGAAGTGATCTTTAGCTACGACGTATGTGTTAACAATTCAAAGATTTCTTGCTCTGGCTTTCGTCGATGTTTTGAGTCAGAACCGTATGGAGATCGTATGGAAAACATAGGGTATCCGCACTCTTTAATTGGAAATCGTACGGAGCCCGTGCGATGTCCGCGAGGAGTCGCTATGATTTCTGACTGAGCTCTTGCGGTCTCCCTACAATCGCCGAACTATTTTTGTCCATAAATTATCATAATAAATCGTGCGGCAATCGTACGATCATCGCAGTGTCTCCGTACGGCGCACGCTCGATGTGTCTATGGGCTAAGGTTTTGCGATTTTTAAAAATTTGTAAAAGTGCAGACTATTAAAAAGTCGTAGAGGCTATGATGATAGTAGAACATCGTAGGGTCATCCTGCAGACACCGGACGAAAATGCCAAAATTGGCATCGTGCGATCATCGCACGATAATCGTAGGCCAAATGTAACCTATGCATTAGTCATAGTAGTCATTGATGTGAGGATGAGTTGGGCATTACGTCCATTGGATAATTTAACAGCACCCTTGTGTTTGAAGCCCTGCATAAAGCGAAGGAACTAAGACCCAAACAGCATTTTTCCAGTCATCCAAAACTCTTTTGTAGTGTCAGAATATCTCATGTTTGTTGTAGTCGTGAGTGAACACCACTGCACAAATTCACAGAAAAGTGAAAAAAAAAAGATGCTTCTGAACGGAAATTTATCTTAAGAAACGAACAAACACAAAATATTTTCCTGCATCCCGCATTTCTGAAAGTGCTGTTGCAAAAAGTCTAAGGCAGCTTGAATCATCTCCATATTCTTGGCTATAATTGAAAATGGGGATAAGAAATTATGCAGAAAATATAATGACCCGTGAAATACGGTTCAAAGGTTACAGGGTCGTCAACTTTTTTTGTGGTTGAAAAGTATGTGAAAGGCAATTATTATGCTATGCATGATTCTAATGCTTAGTAATTTTATGTTAGTGATCGTTCACTGATCGTGTATGTTTTCATATTTTTAGTTCAAGTTGGTCTTCTTCTTTCTGTTAGGCATGTTTATCATCTAGAGTGTACGCCTTTCATTTTCATATAAAAACACCAAAAAACAATTCAACTTAATTTCAAACCACATTAAAACAATCGCCAGTTGAATAGACTAGACTCATTTTCTACTACACAACTGGCCCATTCAATGAGAACAATCTATTTCTTAACTGAGAAAATTATGCACCCTGCATACGACATTTTATTTGCCAGAAATGTGCATGGGGAATATTATGTAGGATATGAATAGACGCGTTAACTGATACGTGTTATACATTAACAGGGTTAGCAAGCACTTCGCAACTATTTCCTATGCAACTATATGTTACAAAAAAAAAGTGTTCGCCAGCGCTACGTAACGTTCCCAGGAGCTGCCTCTCTGAAAGCAGTCCGTAGTTGCTAAGGAATAAGGAAGATCAAATGGCGTCATCAATATTTCAAGGGTTCGCGTTATGCAACTCACGCCAGAATTATGAGGAACCATTTTATGTTTTGGGATGGGATAAGATCCTTGTTAAGCTTTTGAGCGAATATGTCTCTCAGCCACTATAAACAAGCTCAATTATTTAAAATTTGAGAGTGTTTGTGATTGCATAAGCAATTTGAGTACCTGGAACAGTGTCAGTCAGATTGCACGTCTACCGTACTAAAACGTCTTAACATTCACGACCACCTGAAAAATGTGCTTATACCAAGATTTTTTATTTTGGACTCGCTTTCATGAAGCTATTTCGATTCCCAGGAATGTACGTACTGGTTATATTTCTTTGTGGGTCGAATCGGACAATGTCCGCTGCATAAATATTCAAAATCTGGGGCAAACTTGTGAATCTGGCTGAAACTGTTACATCAAAACAGCCACGTATCGAAACTTTGAACATCAAAATCTAGTTTCCTATTGCATCTGCGCCACTCTAGTTTTGATTTCTACTAGCGTTTGTAAATTCTCTTGAGACTGCACATCAGGATTTTATTTAAAATCAAACGAAAAAACAGAAATAATGCAACTTACCTGTTCACCTGTCTACTCCATTTCTTTGTTTACATTCAATTTCACAATACCACTACCGGAAGCTGCTTATACCTGGACGACACCAGATTATAGAGGCTTAGAGAATAGACCCCGTGATCATTATTATGCAAGAAAACCTCAAAGAAAACCTCCTGGAAACCAGTTAACAGAACTTGTCTTAAATACATGTGCACCATGCAGGGATCAAATACACATTAGACACAATGGTTAGATGATTAAATGATTCTAGCATGGTAATGAAGTAAGTGCTCTCAACCACTGGGCCCTTTGTTTTCATTAATTAATTTGTTTAATTAAACCTTATCATGAAATACAATTACATATTCTAATTCATAAACAGAACATTTAAGCTTCGTTGTCATCCCATTCATTTAACAGCCTGAGTCATATAGACACTTGACCTCGGTAGAAAGTCTAATATGAATGACTGCAGAAGCCACAACCAATGGTTTATTAACCCATATTTGACGAATGGATTTTCCCATCATTATCAATTGGATGAGTCCACTTTCATTTTTAGGGGTGCTAGGAGTGATTTTTATTTTTTATTCAATTTTTCGATGAAATTCCTCTATTAAAGCAAACAGAATAGCCCCAGATGGGACGCCACGTTCTGCGGCGTCACATCTGGGGCTATGCTGTTTGCCTATGTCCCATAAAAGGGACGCCAGGCTTAAATGAGTTAATAAGGAAAGTAGCTTTTACCATGAAAGCTTCTAGATATCGTGCAAACATATCTATGAAATGAGTACCTGTTATACCCCACCTTTACATAGTAAAACAGGTTTACAGGAGTTTTACTTACAGGGGTATACATTTTTTTCCAAATTTTGGATTCAAAACAGAGATTGTTCTAACGTGTACCCACAACCTGTTTTGAGCAAAGATAAGAAAAATATCAAAATTTTTAATGGAAATATTTCAATATTTGCATCTCTAAAGCATCTCTGTGTATTGCATGGGTGTCCTTAAGTAATGGGTAACTGCATTTAAATATTTCCAATATGTGCCAAAATTTGCCTTATTGGGGAGCAAATGTTGACAGAATAATGTGCATATACCTTAAAGGTAAAAGTAGGCAAATGATCAGGAAATGGCACAATCAGAAAAAAAAATAAATATAAAAAAAAGTTACCGCTCCAAAAACTGAGGTGGGAAAAAAACTAAACTAACAATCAGGTACTTATACGAAGAAAACATATCATAAGCCAAGTGAGCAGCTATTTCCCAAATAGGCCCCCACTCAGTTACCCAAACTTAATTAAATATATAAAAACGTATGTAAGGTGCTGACAGCACAAAAATTCAACACCAAAACAGAAAACAACTAGAAATTGGCTGCAAGCAAGGCTTTCAGTATACCCCCCGCAAAATTATCTGAAGCTGGCCAATAACTTCCTAAGTCAAACATGCAAAAAATTTGTCAAAGATATCTTTTCAGCATTATAATCCTTCATGTACATCCCCAGTATGCCAGTCACATCTATAAGATATTAAAAGAATATATTGAAAGCTTGAGGTTGATTTCACTGTATGCACTATGATCATTGTTTATCATGAGAAATGGTAAAAATTGGCTAAGTTAAATAAAAGCTGTAAGTTTGTCAAAAATTAAATTTTCAGCATGAAAATTATTCATGCACATCTAAAATATATCTAGAACAAATCTACAAAGAATCTTAAAGAAACATTGAAAGCCCTAGGAGGAGTTGATTTCACAAAGTATGCACTACCAACCATTATTGTATATAAGCAATGGTCAAGAAATGGCTATGTTGAAAAATGATGTAAATTTGTCAAATATCACTTTTTCAGTATTATAATTATTCATGCACATCTTCAATATGTGTGGAACATGTCTGCAAAGTATTGAAAAGAAATACTGAAAGCCCCAGGAGGAGTTGATTTCACAAACCATCATTGTATAAAAGCAATGGTCAAAAAATGGCTATGTTAAAAAATGCTGTAAATTTGTCAAAAATTAATTTTTCAGTATTATAATTCTTCATGCACATCTTCAATATGTGAGGAACATGTCTGAAAAGTATCAAAAAGAAATACTGAAAGCTCTTGGAGGAGTTGATTTCACAAAATGTGCACTACCAACCATTTTTGTATATAAGTAATGGTCAAAAAATGGCTATGTTGAAAAATGCTGTAAATTTGTCAAAAATTATTTTTTCAGCATTATAATTCTTCATGCACATCTTCATTACGTGTGGAACATATCTGCAAAGTATTGAAAAGAAATACTGAAATCCCTAGGAGGAGTTGATTTCACAAAATATGCACTACCAACCATTATTGTTTAAGCAATGGTCAAAAAATGGCTATGTTAAAAAATGCTGTAAATTTGTCAAAAATTAATTTTTCAGCATTACAATTCTTCATGCACATCTTCAATATGTGTGGAACATGTCTGCAAAGTATTGAAAAGAAATACTGAAAGCCCTAGGAGAAGTTGATTTCACAAACTATGAACTACCAATCATTATTGTATATAAGCAATGGTCAAAAAATGGCTATGTTGAAAAATGCTGTAAATTTGTCAAAAATTATTTTTTCAGCATTATAATTCTTCATGCACATCTTCAATATGTGTGGAACATGTCTGCAAAGTATTGAAAAGAAATACTGAAAGCCCTAGGAGGAGTTGATTTCACAAACTATGCACTACCAACCATTATTGAATATGGCAATTATCGAAAATTGGCTAAGTTCAAAATGCCGTAAATTTGTCAAAATTCATTTTTTCAGCATAATACTTCTTCATGCATATCTCCAATATCTCTGGCACATATCTGCAAAGTCAGGGATTTTCCTACCTTTTCAAAACAGGGACCCGGGACCAATGATTTTGGGAAAAATAATACGTACATCAGTCAAATTGGGAAAATGGATACATAACAGAACAGGGGATAATATGCATATTTGGTGTTAATTTGAGGATATTTCTCTGAAAAAAATATTTTGAGGGTATGATCTACGTATCCACAACAAATGTACAAGGATTTATTTATTGTTTTGGGATTTTTTACCTGAAAATTGGGAAATTTTACACATTTTTTCAATTGGGAAAGGGGCCCATAATGGGCCCCAAAATCAGCCCAGGAAAATCCCTGAAAGTATCAAAAGAGAATATTGAAAGCTGTAGGAGGAGTTGATTTCACAAAGTATGCACTATTAGCACTATGGCAAACATTCTATGTATAGGTTTAAAAAGTCCCATAACTCTTGCAAAACTGACCCTTTGGCCCCTAAATTCATATCACACATGTGTTGTCTAATGGTGCAGGTGTGTTGAAAATTTGAAGAACATCGGGCAAAAACTACTTAAGTTATTCAGCAAAGATGTCAAAATGTTGACGGAATGACGGAATGACGGAATCACGGAATTACGGACAGACTGAAAACAGTATACCCCCCTAAAACTTCGTTTTGCGGGGGGTATAATTAGAACCACAACAGAAGTATCGCCTTGGAACAATCAGTTCTATAAAAATATTTGGGGGCTTAAACTACTGTCTAAAAACTTGCCTCTGATAATGGTTTTTCGCAGAAAATTTTTGTATGGGGGATGACAGAAAAATTATTTTCATGTCATAATCTTGATCTTAGTTTGTCCTAATAGGACCTGCAAAAAATTTGAAAATCGGTTTACAAATAAAGTTTTTATGGCCAAACTGAATTTTGCATTAGGATTTTGCATTGGCAAGGGAGATAATCGATGATCGTGAAAATGCATATTTTCGAGAATTTTTACCTGATCATGAAGACTTTGTCTCAGGTATGTCATTTGTGTCAATTTATAAAAATTTTGAGCAATCATGATTAAATAGTTAGAATTCAAAATTTTTGCAGGAAAATATTTACCTCCCTTCCATGAGATTTTTGTACAGGAAATCCCTATTCAAAAATGTTTTTGATCAGAACTTTTTTATTTGTCAACCGATTTTCAAAATTTTTGCTGCACATTTTGCGACAAACTAGATGCTTAATTGTGCCAAGAAAATATCTCTTCTTCATTTGAACAGTTGTAAAATATCTACGAAAAACCATTATCACACACTAAGAAACAGACTTTAGTTAAAGTTCATAACTGTTTTAAGACTTTGCTCACCAGCATTCCTAACTGAAGTTTTAAAAGTAGTTAACCATACCACTGATTCATATTGCATCTATCAAACATAATGCAAACCCTACCAATTTAGTGTGTAGTTCTGTTAATATTGGATGCTCAAGTTCAATCTTAGTTTTCTTCTGTAATTCTTCATAGGCTTCAGTGTACTGTCGCTGTCGGAAATGCTTCAAACACAGTCGGATGGCCTCCTTTTCTCTATACTGTAAAAATACAAACATTGATATCCAATTAGCATTTCTTGGTAGAGCATTTTAGGCATACAAAGCACCGATGAAGCCTCTTACAAAAGCAACTTTAAAGCACTAAATATTTAAGTCAAGTCATTTGACAAATGCATTCTCCGCCTGTAAAAATTACATGCCAAAAGCTTTGGCAGTTGAAAATATTTATTTATACATCCTAATTGGCTGTAAGAAAATTTCAATATTGTCTTCATTTATTTCCAACTGAAAACAAAGTTAACATCCAACTGAGCCACTACATGGGAAAACCAACATTCTGCATAGGCGAAAACAAAGGCGCAGATCAGCTTCGTGGTAACCGCGAAGCTGAAGCTGATCAGCGCCTTTGTTTTCGCTACTTGGATAGTACAGGTACGTGTCACGGCTCACTCCTCTTCTACTTAAATCCGAAATTTCAAGATTCTACCTCTTTTCTGTGCGTGTACAGATTGGTTTGTGTCAGACCTGTTCAGAAACATCTTTGTTGGTTTTTCCACGAGGTGGTTCATTAAAACAAACATTCAACTTGAAGATAGGAGACCAAAAATTACAGAAATGAGCCGCCTCATGGAAAAACCAACAATGTGGTTTCCAAACAGGTCTGACAAAAATCAGGCTGTACAGTCACAGAAGCAGGCTAGAGGCTTGAAATTTCGGATTTAAGAAGAAGAGGAATTGTACTATCTGTGTAGCGAAAACAAAGGCGATGATCAGCTTCGCAGTTACCGCGACGCTGATCTGCGGCTTTGTTTTCGTATATGCAAATTGTTGGTTTTCTCATGCACAGGCTCACATGCAAAATGTGAAAAAGGTACTCACAGTATTATACCAATTCAGGCATGGCTTCACTATAGTCGAGTCATCTATACCCTGTAGCTGCACATACCAAATACTGAAGTTAAAACTAGGGCCCCAGGTCTGGATAGGAACTGCCAAGATAAAGAAAATTCACATTTCTTTTAGCAGGTGAAGTTAAAAAATCAAGGATATTTTTTTTTAATGCTTCTTTGAAGACTACAACCAAACTTCTAAGGTAATGATAGAAAGACTAGACAGTGATTCAATTAGATTCAGAATTCAAACCAGTACACAAGACATATATGAGATACATTTGAGCCACGTCATGAGAAAAAACAGCATTTTGCATATGCGAAAACAAAGGCGCAGATCAGTTTCGCAGCACATGTGAGGATGATCAGTGCTTTTGATTTCGCTAAATGAATAGTACATGTACATTTCCTCTGCTTCTTAAAGCTAAAATTTCAAGCTTCTAGCTCTTTTCTGTGGCCGTACAGCCGGGTTCGTGTCGGACCTGGCCAAAAACCTCAATGTTGGTTTTCTCATTTCATGGCTCATATATTAATTTTAACAACAGATGATTGCTCTTTCCCTGCAATGCAGCCACCCAGCTAGCACAAACAAAAAACAAAGATGACCATTATGACAGAGAAGCGGACAAAATAAACAGATATTTTTGATGAATAACATACTTTCTTCTTTCTTAAGATCATATCACCAAGTGAGTGTTGTATTAACAGTCCTTGTTTCTGAACTAGAAAAAACGGCAGCGAGGTGGTTCTAACGTGCAGTACCTTAATTAATTTTTTAGCCTATAGGGTATTTACGCACCCCTTTTTCATTCAATTGCGTATCTGGAATTTTAATTGGGTAAGTTCAATTCTGTTACGCACTCTATTTTCAATCAATTGGGTAAAATGGAAAACAATTTGGTAAAAATGATGTTCGAGGTGTACTTTCCTTATTTTCTTCTACTTTCGCTTTTGCATAGCATAAAATAAAAGGGAAACATTGATTGGTTGAGAGAATTAACTAAAATCGCAGTCAACCAACGAAAAAACAGAAAAGAAATGGCTTCCAATCGATTGATTTGCGCATGTCCAATGACATTTTTGTTGAATGTAGACGGCGTAAGCCGTTGTGCAGCGCACACCGATAAAAACCGGTACGCAATTGATTTTTCCGGTATGGCGTATCGGCGATTTCTTTTGCATTTTCTTACGCTACCAGATCGTTATTAATTGCGTTTTTTCATATTTTAATTGGGTAATTACGCAAATACGCAGCCTAATTAAGGTACTGAACGTGTACCCACAATCTATGTTTAGGCAAAAATAAGAAATATAGGTATACCCTGTAAACCCAGTTTTTCTATATAAAAGTGGGGTTTAGGGTGGAATTTTTTCATGGACATCTTTTCCTGATGCTTACCTATTTTGATATATCTACATGGAAAATGGTTGCCATCGATCTGATTCTTCAGTGGAAACATTTCAGGAATATGGTCATTCTTTAAACCACTGTAAACAATATAAACATAGAAATGGAGGATTTGAGAAATACATGTACTCATGAAAAACAAAAAGTTTTCACATCACATCACACCAGTTTCTTCACATCAGTCTTCTGATCAACGACAAGTGATATTACTTACAATGCTCCAATGCTTCAGTGCATCTTGAATCTATATCCTAAATATAAACCAAACACCCTTATAGTGTAAGTTCGGAAATTTTAGCGTGACTTTTATTTCGCGATTTTTCAATTTTCAAATTATTAGCGAGTCTTTGAATTCGCGAACGAGTACTTGTGTAGTATATAAAGCCTATTGTAATTCTAAAATCTTTATTAGCAAAAACTTTATTTTCGCGAGGTAACAAATTTGCGAATATTAGCGAAAATTAAGCTCTCACAAACATTTTGGGACTTACAGTATATTTACCCGAGCAGAAAGACCAGGCTGGTCAATGGTTTCAAGATTAAATTGGTGACTTTTATTTCGTATATGTTCTATTTTATGATTTGACATCGAGATCTTGAAAACTTGAATGAATATTTGTGACGTCTTTGCCGTCCCATAAAGCGATTTCTTTATATTAACTCATTTAAGCCTGGCGTCCCTTTCATGGGACATATGCAAACAGCATAGCCCCAGATGTGACGCCGCAGAACGCGGCGTCCCATCTGGGGCTATTCTGTTTGCTAAGAGAATTTTCATCGAAAAATTGAATAAAATTTAAAAATCACTCCTTAACGCCCCTAAAAATGAAAGTGGACACTTCCAATTGATAAAGACGGGAAAATCCATTCGTCAAATATGGGTTAAGCAGGAACTTTGAAGTTGCGACGCAATAATTTTGAGTATACTCACCAAATTTAAAATATCATGAGCATTTTAAAACCTCCAAAATACCCATGGGTCTATGCTCTTACTTTTCAAGTAGTTCTATCATATTTTCGTCCGTGAGGCCACCATAAACTTTAAACTTCTTCAGGTTACACACGTGTGTCTTCTCATACTTCCCAAACGTGATGTTCTCAACAATGGCTGGCTTTTCTAGCTTTAACACCAGGTACTGCAAATTTATATACCATCAGGAAAACATGTTCGTGTAATGTATACCGCCTTATACCCTACCTTTATATATAGTAAAACTGGGGTATGCAGGGGTATACCCATTTTTCTTATTTTTGCTCCAAAACATAGATTGTGGGTACTTGTTAGAACCGCCTCAGCGAGGCGGTTCTAATGTGTACCCACAATGTATGTTTTGAGCCAAAATATTAAAAAAAAATCTAAACTTTTCCAATGAAATTTTCAATTTTTACAGCTGAAAAAAATCTCTGTATATTGCATGGGCATTTTTTCATAATGATTCTTTAAGTTGCCTGCATGATATCATGGCTCTCCATTGTGCTTGTCATCTTTGTTTACAATTTATGCTTACCAGATGGCTACCTCGCTGGTATCATGCTCTTCATGCAAGATGTTAAAATTCTGTTGATGTATTGTATTGTTATTTGACATAACCAATTTAATGTGTACCCACAATCATTGTTTTGATCAAAATTGTTTAACATTTCAATTTTTTTTTCGACTTAACATTTTCATTTTTTATAGCATTAAAAATCTCTGTATGGCATATTACATGGACAAGTTTTTGTAATGAGAATATTCTCCTACCTGTGGAGGATGGTTAGTATCTGAGGACCATCTGGATGATTGATCTGTAGGCTTGTTCACATATATATTCCTGAAAAATGTTGTGTTGATTTAAATGAGCTGCAATGCAGGAAGGTAAAAGTAGGAAATGATCAAGAAAAAAACACAATCAGAAAGAAATTCCCACTCCAAAAACCGAGGTGGGAAAAAACTAAAATAAACTATTAACAATCAATTACATATACAAAGAAAATGTATTGTAAGCTGAGTGAGCAGCTATTTCCCCAATAGGCGGCCATTCAGTTACCAAAACTTAACTAAAATAAATTATTATGAAAACATACATCAGGTGCAAACTGCACAAAAATTCCATGCCAAAACATTAAACAGTAAGAGCCACTACAGAAGTATCAGTAATTAATATATAAGAGCTGTTGCAGGACAGCGTGGCTCGCCTGACTTGTGCTTTGCCACTAAATTTATCAAAATCTATGACCCATGACCTTGACCTCAAGGTCGCTCAGGTGGGTCGTAAAAGCATAGAATTTCAGACCAATATCTACAAACATGCAAAGTATCAACTTCATCCATCAACATGTTCAAGAGATGTAGACTTCTAACAACTTTAACGAAAAACTTCAACAAAAAATTCTAAATCTGTTACCTTGACCTCACGGTCACCCAGGGTGGGTCATGATGTTACTCCATAAAACTTCAGACCAATATCTACCAACATGCAAAGTATCAACTTGATAAATCTACATGTTCAAGAGATATAGACTTCTTAAATCTTTAATGAAAAACTTTAACATAAAATTTCTAAGTCCGTGACCTTGACCTCAAGGTCACCCAGGGTGGACCACAATGGTACTGCATAAAACTTCAGACCAATATCTACCAACATGCAAAGTATCAACTTGATCCATAAACATGTTCAAGAGATATAGACTTCTAAAAACTTTAATGAAAAACTTCAACATAAAATTTTTAAGTCTGTGACCTTGACCTCATGGTCACCCAGGATGGGTCATGATGGTACAGCATAAAACTTCAGACCAATATCTACCGATATGCAAAGTATCAACTTGATAAATCTACATGTTCAAGAGATATAGACTTCTAACCGAAAGTGTGATATGCAGATGTACACGTAAACGTAAACGCAGATGACCGAGGTGACAACAATAGCTCTGTGCACTTCGTGCAGGTGAGCTAAAAATTACTGGGGGGAGGGGGGCTTAAACTTCTCCGATCTTCGGGGTTTCTGAGCTGGTACAACATCAACCAGCCTGTGCAGCTACAAATGTGTAGAAGTTTTAAATTTTGGGTTAAGAAGAAGAGAATTTGTACTAACCGTGTAGCAAAAACAAAGGTGTTGATAAGCAGTGCAGTTTTCTTAAAGTGCAGCTCATATATAATGTTTATTCTTGAGTACTTTACCATCATACCATGCCCTTTTTAATTAGGGCTGGGGAAACTGGTTTCACACCTGAGCAATAAAAATCTGAATACCTAATACTTTTCTGATTTTTCAAGATGTTCAAACCCTGATGAAGCCGAACAGGAATAGCCTACAATGAACCACACAGGGTTTTCCCTTGGAGTTTGAAATTAGGGGACCAGTGTCCCGCTACTGGCAGCTTCTCAGGGACATTTTGACAACATTATTGAGCAATTGGGGGACATTTACTTCAGGAAACAGAAATATTTGAGAATTTTGGGGGACATCACTGTCCCCTCTGTTGACAGTTTTAGGGGTCATTGGAGGCAAAAAGGAGTCAAATTGCACACTTTTGTGCGCCAGGGAAAACCCTGAACCACAGGTTGTCTTGGTATTAGCAAAGCCTTTGACAAGGTGAATATCGCCATTATGTTTACAAAATACAGTATGGCCTTGTTGCAATGCAAATGCCATCATATTTTGAGCATCCAAAGAGAATCACTCGCCAGAGCCAATACAATTCTCTCGGTTTCTGCCAGGTATTTGCTCGGACCGATTATTACAGGTTTTCATTCTATCCCATGACAATTGTTCTATGGAACCAGCTACCAGCAGAAAATTTTCCTTTTACCTGATCTTGACTCCTTCAAGAGGGAGGTTAGCCAGATCAACTATTCCATGTCATAGAGAGATATATTGTTTTTAGCCTGCTTTTAATCTTACATCTCTAGTTAACAATCTAATACTATCATTTTTTTTTCCATTTCTGACAGACACTGTCATTCTTTTAAGTCCCACTTTAATTTTTTTATATTTGTTCCCTCACACATACACCTGCGCATAATACTAAGAAACTCGGATTCAATAAACCCCGGATAGGTAACTATGGAATATGTATGGTATTTATTGGAAATATGTGGTCTCGGCTAGGTTGTAAAAGCTGTAATTGATAAAGTTTAAAAGCTGATAATATCATGATATGAGCAAATATCCAAGATATTTTTTCATACAGCAATAGCTTAATGTATTAACTTTAATGCAGTACCATTTTATTTCTGGAGAAACCAACATTTTTTGCACAAATCGTCTAGAAAGTCGGGTATTGAATTTTACTGTTTTCAGCCGTTTTGATAGAAAATCAACAGATTTTGATAAAAATGAAGGGGAAATGTCCATTTTCATTCAAAGTAAATTAAAAAGTTAGACCAAACATGATAAAAACAACTTATTTGGGCCTTTAAATTCTCACTTAAACTCTGTTTAGACCATCAGAATTGAGTTTTGAGATAGCATAAGGCAAGGCTGAAAACAAAATTTTGTTTGTTTGTCCTCAGGGGCGGATCTAGGATGTCAGAAGAGGGGGTTCAGATGAAGAAATAGGGGGTTTCGTTTGCCTAATTTCATACAAAATCTCTTGAAATTCCTGATGAAAATAAAATAATTTGGGTCCAGAGGGGGGGTTCGAGCAAACGCCTTAATCCCCTTATAAATCCGCCACTAGTCCTTAAATACCTACCGACCCACAATTTACCCCCTACTCAAACAATTATATGCAATTTCCTGAGGAAAAATATTTTTATTTTTCCATGGCTAAAGTGTATGAAAGTTTGCATGATTTGATTTTATAAACATTCAAAAATGTTTGTATGCAAACTTATTAAATTTGCCTTTCTGTGTATTTTCATAAAATATCTGTTTATTTAATCCATACTTGCCTACCAGTATTTTGAAATTTCATGCAAAGTAAAAGGACAAGAAAAGGTGATGCTAAATAGACTAAAATAAGATCTAATAAAAGTTACCTTATAACTCTCCACAGAAAGCAAAATATACTATAATACTATTTCTCTATTTCCCTACCTACCTACCTACCCATGACTTAAATGCTAGGTAGGTAAAGGACAAAAAAAACAAACAATTTTTTAATTCAGGCCCAACCAGTGATCGATCAAGGACCAGTGATCGATCAGCTACTAGTGGTTATAGGCTATTAATTCTCAAAGGATACCTGAAGTAAATATTATGCTAGTCTCAACTTAAAGCGCATGATTATATTACCTTACAAACATTACACCCATTAAACTCAACATGTCAACCAAACATTGTTAATACTTCTTTTCTAGTCTCTTGATTGCCTTCCAATATTCTTTCCAAACTATGAAAAGAATCATATAGATGTGTTCCCATATCTTGGGTAAGATCTTCATTGGTGATAGGCTAACAATGGAAGTGTCAAGAATCAATCAGTCACCTGGGAAAGTTATTCTTCCTACCCTGAAAATATGTGAGGGACTTATCACACTTCAATTGTTAAGTTAATAACCTATCACCAATGAAGATCTTACCCAAGATATAGGAACACATCTATATGATTCTTTTCATAGTTTGGAAAGAATATTGGAAGGCTATCAAGAGCTTAGAAAAGAAGTATTGAAGACGTTTGGGGGACATGTTGAGTTTAATGGGTGTAAAAGCGGTGATTGTTTAATAAATTCTTCAAGATCAAACAAACTGCATACATTTCGACTGGCTTAATTTTTTTAGGGATGACAACTGCATTCATTTCGACTGGCTTAATTTTTTTAGGGATGACAAGCGAATTTCAAAATCTATATTTTTTTACAAAAAATGACATCACATTAAAGTTTATTCTTTTAGAAAGACAGCAGTGTTTAAATTATTAAAATCCATTTATCATTAACAGTGCTCCAGATAAGGATTGATGGTCAATGGGTATTTACCCACCTCTTTTTGGCTTAATTGGGTAGTTGGGTAAAAATATAATTTTTAAAATTTCGAATTGGGTACTTCACCTTTTTGTATTGGGTATCCTAATTGAGGATGAAAGTAAAAGTTAAAATTAAAACAAAAATCATGTGTTTCATTAATACCTGATTTGCCTCTTGTTTTGAGGATATCTCAGCTCATTTGCCACAACATTTGAAGTGATACTTGAAAAGTTATCCTCAATTATCACTGACTACAGGTCTATGTTATTCAAAGCTAATACTTGTTTAATCTATTTAAAGCAACAAGAAAAGACAAAAATCCACATTTCAAATGACACAAAATATTTTGGAAGCTCTTTCCTGTTGTAAAAACAGTGTTTTGCTTAATAAGGTGATATCTGAAATTGATCTATTTTTGATATTAACATAGGCGTAACCAGAAAATTTCAATTTATACGCACCAAGGGCAAAAAAAGCTAAATTTGTATTGAAAAATGACAAAAACACCATAGATTTAGCTATTTTTAACTTTTTACATTACGCACATGCGTACTGTGCGTAATGGGCGGTACGCCTATGATTAACTCCTACTGCAACTAGATGCAGAGCCATTACTCTGTCTATAATACAAGCATAGTGGGTGGGGTACGGTTAACAAAGATCGTAAGTTGCGTAAGATTTTAGGATGCTCTTTAGCTTTTAATTGCAGAATCAACGGATTGTTTGTGTGGAAATAATGAAAAATAAAATTTTAACAAGTGTTCTTAACTTTACATACAAAAAATTGAATCTGATGGGTCATTATTGAAAGAAATAAGCTAAAGAATTGGGCTTCCTTTTCTCCCAGTCAAACTGAAAGTATCGCAATTCATACTGCGCAAGCTTATTCTCTAGTGCAGCCTGGCGGCGAAAATCGATTGGATGAAATTCTTGGCTCATAGTCTTGATCATCAAGACCCTCTATACGATATGAATGGTGAAACGGGAACCAAGTTCCAAAAATAGGCACATGTGCTCGATTGTAACTACACACATGTGCAAGCACAGTTTGGTAAACATCCTGTATTTTGACATGAAATGAAATAGGGCTGTACGCAAAGAAAATAATCTGATTTGCGTATCGAAGATTTCTTTTGCTTTTCTGTACGCAGACCTGTAAATAAGACAATTTAATTGGGTAAATACGCAGATACGCTGCTTATCTGTAGCACTGATTAACTGAGATATGCAGGTTTGAACTTTAAAACAAGGGTTCAGAAAACTGTCTGTCAATTATTGACCCAATTTCCAATACACAAATGTGTGTACTCGGGTATATCAGTCTCGTTGCTAATACACTTCGATGGAAAACTACAGTGACAGTTGCTTACTTCAAGGTCATTGCGCACCATCCCCCTAAATCTTGCTAATTTTATAGCACTATTCTGGTTTCCCTTGAGTAATTTGTTCTAAAAATATTTGAAAATACTTGATAAGAAGTTATTTTTCATAGATGTGATACCTCCCTCATCATCTGGGAGACTCCAGGAAATGAGCCATAAAATTGGTAAAAAATCTTTTAAAAAGTACCACTTTTTGACAAAAATTCAAAATCTCCCTGAAATGAATCAGGAATTTTCTTATATATTCTATACATTTTTTAAAAACCTCCCTGAAATTGAAGAAAAGTCTCCCTGATTCCAATTTGAAACTCATCACATGTATGATTTTGTAACTTTTGCAAACATGACAAACAAGTTGGAATTAAAATGGTGGCCATCTTTGGAAAAAAACTTAGCACATGCACTGAGTTTGATCCGATTTTTTTACTAAATGCATTCACTGACAGGAATGAAAAAATAATGTGAATAAAGATGCGACTTTCTGCTAATAACAGAATATTTTTCTAAAATAATATCTCTCTTTTTAACATTTTAATCAGCTACTTTTTGGAACCAACTTTGCATGGTGACAGATACAAAAGATCGATATTGGCTTACCGCGTGTCATCCCTAATTTTTTTAACTTACTGCATACTAAACAAATCTGATCCACATTCCAAATAGGATAACGCTGCAATTTATGGACAATTTCTGTGATTTTCTAACTACTTTTTAACAGTTTTTCATTGTTTCTATGGGTGTTTATCGTTTGTTTTTCTACATAATTATAATTTAAACGTTTTAGTAATTTTATGTGTTTACTGGAAGATCTTCGGCACTGGATCAAATACATAACAAAAATAATACAATTTATAGCAAAATATTTAGCTGCAAGTCGCTTACAAAAATCGCAATCAGTTAGACATTGGTTTAAATGCAACCTGTGCTAAGCAGCTGTCAGGGAAGTGGAAAAAGGTATCGAAGTAAAGTGGAGAGATCATGTGCCAACCTTGGAAAGGAAGAATTGCAAGAATTAGAATCTGGTAGTGAATCTTGGTATTGTTCAAACTGCAAGGCTGAGTGTAGCCTTTGCAGTGGTTTAGTTCTCAATTGCCACAAGGCGGTTCAGTGTGACAAATGTGATACGTGGGTGCACAATGACTGCTCTTTTCTATCTGATTCACAATATGAAACCATGCAAAACACAAACTGTACTTGGATTTGTCCAAAATGTGATTTCTTCAATTTTTCTGACTCTTTTTTTGACGAACAGTTAAATTTGGAAAGTGAAAATAGGTTTAATCCACTTGGAAACAGTGATAAAACTAAGTCCTCAACTCCCTCAACTTTGACAAGCAAAAGCAAGTTTATTGGTGGGTTGAAATTTTTCAGTATAAACATCAACAGCATTAGAGGTAAAAAGCTTGAGTTGTTGGCTTTCATTGATCTTCATGAACCTCAGATTGTAGCGATTCAAGAAACAAAGATTGACAGTTCTATTTCAAGTTCAGAATTGTTTCCGGAAACTTTCCCATATAGTGTGTACAGGAAGGACAGAACTCTTGATGGTGGTGGTGTCATGTTACTTATTCACAAGGATATCCCACACATGCCAATAACAGAATTAGAAAATAAGTCAGAATCAGTTTGGGTAAAAGTATTCACTAATAAAACCGCACATTTTGTTGCAAGCTGGTATAGGCCACCCCATAGTGATGAAAACTTGACACCTTTGGAAGACCTACAGAAATTTGATACTTTGTTCAGAGAGCAGCTTAACAAAATTAGGGATAAACATAAAGGAAATAAACCCCCCTCAGTTCATGTTCTAGGGGATTTCAACTTTGGAGATATTGTTTGGCCGGACAGACACAATAAATGTGGGTCACCATTGAGTAGGATTGAAGGTCAAATTTTGGTTGACATTATTAATGATCATGGATTTGATCAATTAGTCCACTTCCCTACCAGAGAAAGAAATACTTTGGACTTGACTATCACTTCTCTTCCCAATCAGTTTGTAGATATTCACTCCCCAGATTGTCTCAGTGATCATGATATTGTTTCTGGAACGCTGAAGATTGTTATTCCCCCCATTAAGAAACCTCGGAGGAAGGTGTATCGGTACCAGAAAGGTGATTATGAATCTATGAGGGCAGAAACATTAAAATTTGCAAAGGAAAAGTATTTCAATGGCTACTCGGATACCCGTTCGGTTCAGGAAAATTTCAATCTTATTACATCTTTCATTCAGGACTCGGCAGATAAGCATATCCCATCAAAAACAAGTCGCTCTGTCTCTTCTGTCCCATGGATAACTCCTGAGATAAGGAGGAAGATTCGCAGGAAAAATATAACTCATGCAAAAGCTAAGAAAACTGGAAGTGCAAAAATTAGATCTAAATTTGAAAACTTAAGAAGGGAAATCAAAGCTGATATAAGGAAGCAGCATGACCTTTATGTCAATAACTTGGTAGGGGAAGTTAAGGCTAATCCCAGGGATTTTTATAGGTATATCAATAGTCAGAGGAAAGATACCCAAGGCATTCCCCCTTTGAAAAAGAAAAATGGAAGTGGTATTGCTCAATCAGATTTTGAAAAAGCAGAAGAATTTAATGGACAGTTCACAGATATATTCACCAAAACGGTACACACCCAAGTCCCACTTCTGGATAGGTCGGCCCCATTCATGGATGAAATTGTTGTTACAAAGGAAGGAGTAACAAAACTCCTTAAAGGTCTGAACCCATCTAAAGCCTTAGGACCTGATGAACTCCATCCTAGAGTCCTAAAAGAATTGGCAAAAGAATTAGGACCTGTATTTGCACATCTCTTCCAGCAGTCAATCAATACGGGTGAAATCCCCAAGGAATGGTCACTTGCTAATATTTGTCCACTTTTCAAGAAAGGTGACAGGTCCCTTGCTTGTAATTACCGCCCAGTTTCTTTGACTTGTATTCCTTGCAAACTTCTAGAACATATTGTCTGCTCAAACATCATGGGTCATCTTGACCAGTATAATCTTTTGTCGGACAAACAGCATGCATTCAGGAAATGGCATAGTTGTGAAACTCAGTTGATTACAGTAATAAATGATTGGGCAAAAATATTGGACAAAAAGGGTCAGGTTGACACTTTTATTTTGGACTTTGAAAAAGCTTTTGACACCCCTCCACATAAACTTCTTAAAAGCAAATTGTTTAGTTATGGTATAGGTGGAAAGACATTGGAATGGATAAATGCTTTTTTGTGCTTCAGGCAGCAAAGGGTAGTAGTTAATGGTGTTAAATCTGACTGGGCCCCTGTTGTGTCTGGTGTCCCTCAGGGCACCGTTCTCGGTCCATTGTTGTTCTCCTTGTACATAAATGACATACCCGTTGGCATTGACTCTCAAATCAGGCTTTTTGCTGATGACTGTGTTTGTTACTAAGAAATTAGAACACTTGGATTCTTGAGGAGAAACTTATTTTCTTGCCCCCAAGATGTTAAAGAAGCAGCTTATAAAGGACTGGTGCGCCCAGTCCTGGAATATGGAAGTTCTGTTTGGGATCCTCATACTAAATGCCTCCAGGAGGAATTGGAGAAGGTACAGAATCGTGCCGCTAGATTTGTAACTAGGAATTATACTTTCGAGGAAGGTAGTATGACTGGCATTCTTGAACAACTCAAATGAGAATCTCTCAAGAAAAGGAGGACGGATAATCGACTTATATTACTATACAAAGGTCTGAAGGGTAAAGCCAGAATACCTACAGATGACCTTATCCCAAAGACTAGGCATTGTAGAAATAGCCACTCCAAGGCATTTCAGCTTCTATCTGCTAGTATAGAGGCCTATAAATGTAGTTTCTTTCCCCAGACTATCAGGGACTGGAATGACCTCCCAGACTCTCTGTTTTCTACTGCTGAAATGTCAGATGATTGTGTGCCCAAGTTTGCTTCACTCGTGCGTTCAAGGGACTAATTTCTCCACCATCCGAACCCCCTGGTGAAATAATGTAATTTGGCGTGTCCAAGGAGTTTCTATACCTGGAGTTCGTGCTTCATTATCAGCTTATTTAGCACATTTAGTAACATGCTGTGAGCGCAATGCAAGTCAATGGAAAACATCTAATCTGAAGGGTTATTATCATCTAATTAACAATTCCTTTGAACACCATGTCCGGCGCCGCCTCCAACAGTGAAAATGGATAAAATCGCCACTTCAGTTTTATAATAGAAAATTACAGACGTAAATGCGCACTTGTCACAGCACAATGACACTTGCAATAAATTATGCGCCCTTGATTATCATTGAAAGTAGATATATAGCTCTACACGATAATTAAGAAATTATTACCAAACAGGTGCCAGTAATCGTTAAATCGCTGAAATAAGTAAGTTGTTTATTTTATTTGCATCATCAAATTTATTTAATTCCTAATTTACAAAATGTTCCGAAGGTTTCCTAAATTTTAAAACCATATGTTAAAAAGGAAAATTTACTCAGCTTTCGTGTAAGCTAAGCAGCAATATGTCCAAAATTATCTGAAAGTGTGTTTTGAAGGGTCAAAAAGAAGCAATAGGGTATGCTTGGTGTTTTCCTATAGCGCATTACAATATTAAAGTCTACATTTCAAAGTTCCGTGAGTACCAATTCCTTTGCGTCTTCATTGTTTTTCGCATCAGCAACTAACGTAAATGGGGATATATCTAACTGTATTTATTTTAATATTAAATAAGTTTTTTTATTTTGAAACCAGTGGAATTTAAAATTCCAGTACCAGAGATATTTGTGCTATGCCAAGACAACAATTTAAAGCTCATTACAGCTTGCCCATCATCATCGATGCATATGCTACAGTATCTCGTACATGTTTACCTAACAGGCAATGCAAGTAAAAGTAGGCAATGATCAGGAAATGGCACATTCAGAAAGAAATTCCAACTCCAAAAACCGAGGCGGGGGAAAAACTAAATCAAAACTTATACGGAGAAAACATATCGTAAGAGTCATCCATTTTCTTTAGTCTGTGGATAAATTTAGTAAAATTTTGCAAGAATAGTTTAAAAAATGTCGATTGACATACGGCACGGGCATATAGAAGGGTACGGAGCACTTTGAAACGTTCAGATGTTTTTGATGTTTTGAAACTTTGTTAGTTCCGTCATTAAACGGCACCACAACGGCGTGAATTTTTGCATGATGTCATATTAACATTTGTTTTGATGCAGTAACATGAAATTTACAATTTTAACATCTTTTCTAAGACAAACATGGATAATTTTTCGAGCGTAAAAACGCTGACGTTGTTGAAACGTATGGAGCAGCGCGCGGTAGTCAAGCATCATATAAGAGCAGGTGAGACCCCTACAAACACTTAGAAATTTGTGAAACATATGGATAGTGTATAGAAAACGTTTAATTAATTTACCCGTGAATACTTTATTATAAAAATTAAAAAAAAAAATCTTATGCACACATTGAAAGATAACCTGTAGTTATTTTCACGCTGTTATCTGCTAGCATTGAGACCGTGTTCATCCTGAGTACATAATTAGGTGTTAATTTATTATGGTACTTGACTTATTAAAAGGTGTCGCGGTGCCGGACATGGAACCTTTGGTGTGGTGAAGCACAATCTCCATGTCTTGAAACTCCTTGGCGTGTCACCAGTAAACTATTCAGATTCAGATTCAGAGATATTTAGCGAGCAGATCTAGGATCTACGGTCCGACGTGAACCAATTCAACCATTCAACCATGTCATTTAAGAGCTAGGCCAAAAGTGAGGCTGTTGTAGATAGCGTATGTCACAATATTCCCCTCGATTTTATCTTGAAGTTAGTTAGTCTTTTACAAAGCTTATTCTTGTAAAAAATGAATAAAACGGCAAAACCTGGGGGCGGGTTTCTACCAATAATTCACGTGCTCTGGACAAATAACATAAGCAAT
Organism: Rugalucina vietnamica; assembly: GCA_964017185.1. NCBI lineage: Eukaryota > Metazoa > Mollusca > Bivalvia > Lucinida > Lucinidae > Rugalucina > Rugalucina vietnamica. The sequence continues at coordinate 56,450,042 of OZ024875.1, read as the reverse complement.
ACATTGAAAAATAAGATCATTATCAACTTCGCTACATACTCCGGCAAGTAATCATTGGAATAACTGGAAAATTTTGAAATTTTGAAACTTAGTTCTCCTGTCATGGACAGCGCCATTTTTTTCGACACTGGCTATCCGCACGACGGTCGTGCCGATAACGCCGCTTATCGGCACGACAGTCGTGCGGATAAGCGGCGTTATCGGCACGACCGTCGTGCGGATAGCCTCAGCCATTTTTTTCTGGTTCTCTACTTTGTTTCGGGACATTTCGGTCCATTCCGGGTCGGCACCCGTTCAACTCGGTCCAGTCCTCGGATCCAAAATAACCAAGATTTATTGGATCCGAGGTCCAGTCCAAGGCTGGAAATGGGGACCTGGGAGATGGGGACCTAGGGACGGAGAAGGGAGTGTTATTTAGCCTGGCATTCAGGCTATGTATTTAGATATATTTGACTCAACCAGATAGTCTTATTTCTTACTGAAACAGGACCGGATCCAGACTTTGGTCTCCTGGGGGGGGGGGGGGGGTGAGGGCACAACCCAGCATGACGGCACCAATCAATTAAATCAGTATTGTGAAATAAGGCCACTTCCAAACAGCCTCGCTGTTGGGCTAGCTCTTTTAATCTTTTGTCGGACAAACAGCATGCATTTAGGAAATGGCATAGTTGTGAAACTCAGTTAATTACAGTGATAAATGATTGGGCAAAAATATTGGACAAAAAGGGACAGGTTGACACTTTTATTTTGGACTTTGAAAAAGCTTTTGACACCCCTCCACATGAACTTCTTAAAAGCAAATTGTTTAGTTATGGTATAGGTGGAAAGACATTGGAATGGATAAATGCTTTTTTGTGCTTCAGGCAGCAAAGGGTAGTAGTTAATGGTGTTAAATCTGACTGGGTCCCTGTTGTGTCTGGTGTCCCTCAGGGCACCGTTCTCGGTCCATTGTTGTTCTCCTTGTACATAAATGACATACCCGTTGGCATTGACTCTCAAATCAGGCTTTTTGCTGATGACTGTGTTTGTTACCGTGAAATTAAAACAGTAGAAGATACATTGAAACTTCAGAAAGACATTGACCTTTTAGGGAGCTGGGCCCGAAAATGGGGCATGAGATTTCAACCTGTCAAATGCAACATGATGCAGCTGACAAATAAGCGGATAAATAAAATTGAGGCCTCGTACACCCTCGAGGGAACGATTTTGGAAAATGTTGATAGCATTAAATATCTAGGTGTAACAATTACAAATGACCTCAAGTGGAATACCCATATCAATAATATCTGTACTAAAGCCAACAGAACACTTGGATTCTTGAGGAGAAACTTATTTTCTTGCCCCCAAGATGTTAAAGAAGCAGCTTATAAAGGACTGGTGCGCCCAGTCCTGGAATATGGAAGTTCTGTTTGGGATCCTCATACTAAATGCCTCCAGGAGGAATTTGAGAAGGTTCAGAATCGTGCCGCTAGATTTGTAACTAGGAATTATACTTTCGAGGAAGGTAGTATGACTGGCATTCTTGAACAACTCAGATGGGAATCTCTCAAGAAAAGGAGGACGGATAATCGACTTATATTACTATACAAAGGTCTGAAGGGTAAAGCCAGAATACCTACAGATGACCTTATCCCAAAGACTAGGCGTTGTAGAAATAGCCACTCCAAGGCATTTCAGCTTCCATCTGCTAGTATAGAGGCCTATAAATGTAGTTTCTTTCCCCAGACTATCAGGGACTGGAATGACCTCCCTGACTCTCTGTTTTCTACTGCTGAAATGTCAGATGATTGTGTGTCCAAGTTCGCTTCACTCGTGCGTTCAAGGGACTAATTTTCCCCCCCATCCGAACCCCCTGGTGAAATAATGTCATTTGGCGTGTCACCAGTAAACTATTCTGATTCTGATTGATTCTGACATGGTTAGAGTGGTCGCTTGTCACGCAAGAGATCGCGGTTCGATCCCGGGTAGGGACATGATCTCTTTCTCCTAAAATACTTCATTGGCGACGAGAAAATTTGGACAGAAGAGGTCTGGCAAGCCATTAAGTTGGTGGTAGTTGCGGATGCAGGAGCGAGGCTTATAGCCAGCTCTGTCTGTGGAATTCTGTGAGCATAGCTCTCAAGTTAATAATTCTACTTCTCTACATGTCGACTGGTAGTACTCGGCGACTGCCAAGACCTCAAAGATAAAGTGGGGAGGAATATTGTGAAATAAAGCCACTTCCAACAGCCTCGCTGTTGGGCTAGCTCTTTAGCGACATGGTTAGAGTGGTCGCTTGTCACGCAAGAGATCATCGCGGTTCGATCCCGGGTAGGGACATGATCTCTTTCTCCTAAAATACTTCATCAGAAAAGATGCAATAAATTAAGAAACTAGGATAATGTCACAGCAGGTGATTAAGATAACGGCAGGAATCATGACCAAAAGGCTTATTATTGACATCTGGCAGTAATAATTGTGCCAGTGATACACATTTTTTCTTAGTTTTGTGCAGAATAGGGCTTAATAAAATATTTTTGCATGCTGTTTGGTGGGGCACGAGCCTCAATGCCCCCCCCCCCTCTTGATCCGGGCCTGCCAGAAAGGTACATAACAAATGAAGGGCTATTACCATGGTACTTTATTACTTCCCCATTATCTGAAATACATCACTAAATCTGACCTTGACAGTTAATAGTTGCATTCTGAATCTGATGGACATTTCTTGACTTTTAAGCGTTTGTCAATTGATATTGTTTTATTTAGTGGACTGATAGCAGTCTAGGGGCTATTAAATAATACCTTAAACTGGCGGGCTTTTAACCGGTTTGACATGGCCATAACCCCACCCTCAGTTTCTGCAGTGGTTCATAACATTTAGTTAGTTCTTCTGTCCTCGTGGTAAATCTCTAACTGGTCAATGAATCATCATGCCGGTAAAAGCCGACTTGTACCGCAAGGCGATATAAGTGTAATTATACCTATCACTACTACATATTCCCCTCCAATTCAAATTCGTCCCCGAATCTCAATTAGACATTCACGAACCTAAACTCGACACGGATGTGCTCCGAGCCTTTGGATGGGTCATCTTACGTATGGCGCCAAATGTAACAGGTGAAAAATATGCTAATCCCATTTTTGCCCCGGCCGAGGATCGAACCAGGATCACTTACGTGCTAATCCAATACTCTACCGCGTCGCTGTAAAAGACGGCTTGTACCGTAAGGCGATACAAGTGTGTAATATACCTAGCACTACTACAGCAGCATGGCCTATATGTCAGTAACTTGGCAGTGGATATCGATGTTAAGGCTAATCCCAGGGCTTAGTATTAATAGTCAGAGGTACCTAAGGCATTCGAATCCCCATTTGAAAAAGAAAAACGGAAGTGGTATCGCTCAATCAGATTTCGAAAAAGCAGACAGATTTAATGGTCAGTTCACAGATGTATTCACCAAAACAGTACACAACCAAGTCCCACTTCTAGATAGGTCGGCTCAATTCATGGATGAACTTGTTGTTATGTACAAAGGAAGGAATAACAAAACTCCTTAAAGGTCTGAACCCTTCTAAAGCTTAGGACCTGATACTCTTATTCTGTAAGAGGGACCAGTTGAACCATCACACGGTTTATCATCCCCGTCTTTCCGTTTTCTCAATTCTATTTGCTGACTTCCGGTGTCGTTTACTCTCATTAAGATAGATAGATTGGGAGTATTTTAGTTGTAGCGGTATAGATTTCGATGATGTCATGTGCCTCAGTAGATATGATGTATCCTCGAATCGCTTGTGTATACACAGTAGATCCATGAATAATAAATTATTATTCTCATTGAGAAACAATGTTGACGACCTGGTTTTACAAACCGCGGTTTAAAAAGCTTTAGTCTATGGCCTCTTGTATTACCATCAGCAATTCAAAGAGATCCTCAATAAGGATATCATCGAATCATTTCGTTACTTTAAAGACTTGAATCATATCAGCGCGTTTACGGCTGCATCAGGAAAACATGTCCGTGCAATATATACCCCCTTAAACCCCACTTTTATATAGCAAAACTGGGGTATGCAGGGGTATACCTATTTTTCTTATTTTTGCTCCAAAACATAGATTGTGGGTACTCGTTAGAACCGCCTCAGCGAGGCGGTTCTAGCTGAGGCGGTTCTATCGTGTACCCATAATCTATGTTTTGAGCAAAAATAAGAAAAATATCAACATTTTTCTGCTGAAATTTTCAATTTTTGGTACTGAAAAAATCTCTATATATTTTCGTATTGGTAAAAAAGTGAAGAAAGGTTTAATTCTCTAAGCCTTTTACTATAAGATAAGTGTCTCAATTCAGGGAGGAGTCTTGTAGCGCGTCTTTGTGCATTTTCTATCATCATTATATGCCGTTTGAAGACTGGATTCCAAATTACCATAGTCCAAATGACTACGAATTAAAAACTTATATAGGCACAAAAATGTATTTTCATCCAAATATGCAAAAGTTCTTTTAATTAAACCTAGAGCTCTAGTTAGATAAATTTACTACCATACTGATAATTATGTCGATCACATTTTAAGTATTGGTGAAAAATTATGCTGAGGTCCTTTTCTTTTTCAACTTCTTTTATATCAACAGTATTATTGTTTTTATCAGTCATCTTGTATACAAATCTGGGATTCTTTGGTCCTACATGCAATTTTGCATTTATGTGCATTGAACAATAAGTAACTCACCATACTCGACATCGTAGTAAGTCATCTGACTTGTGATTATGCTTGTCGATACTGTGTACGAATTCCTCTAGGTGGTTGACCAGGTTGGTCACAGGTTGCTTCAAATTTGGTTGGGTGCCCGTGCCAGTGTTTATTCAGCCTACTCTTAAACGCGTTTACGGAGGGTGCATGCATTAACTACATTTTCAGGTAGATTGTTCCAAGTGTCCACCACGTGGTTACTGAATGAGTCTGCTCTACTCGTAACGTTTAGTCTTGAACTTTTTTTTTCTGCAGTTTAAATGAATGTCCTCTTGTGGCTCGATATTGATCCATCGTAAAAAGTTTATCCCTGTCAACCTTGTCGATCCCATGCAGAATTTTTATATGTTTGAATCATGTCTGCCCTCTCGCTTCTATGTTCCAAGGTTGGTAGTCCATGTTTTCTGTGTATGACAAGTTCTTGCACGACGAAACTAGTTTTGTTGCGCGTCTTTGGACATTCTCAATGATTATTTTGTCCTTTTTATACGGGGGGGGGGGGGGGGGGTTGGAGTAGCATATTCAACATGGGGATGGATCAGGCTTTGGTTTAGATTCAGGAACATCTATATAAGTGAAGGTCCTTAATATGATTCCCAAGTTTCCGTTTGCTGTGTTGACTTTAGATGTGATGTGGTCTCGAAAGGTTAGGTTTTGATCTATATATTATGACACCCAAGTCAGTTTCATTTTTGACCTTTTCTAGTTCCATTTCCTCATTTTCTGATACCATGGAATAACTAGTCCCAGTAATGTTCATCCCAATGTATAGATGGTGGCATTAAATTAATATATTAAATATCATCCTCCAAACATTAGCCCAGTCAGGATTGATTTGAACCTGGTTAAGTGTCGTTGTTACAATAGATACAGTTCTGCGTCATCAGCAAATAATTTTATGAGCACATTTATAATAACCGGACAATCATTAATAAAGAATAAGAATAACACTGGCCCGTGTACACTGCCGCTGGTGACATTTTTCAATGTTGACTGCGATCCATTCACTGTGACCCACTGTTTTCTGTCTGATAGAAATTCTTTGCCCCATGTGTGTAAGAGCCATTTAGCAGTCCATCTGCATAGTTCGTAAATATCATCTTCACGGAAGATCTTGATAGTCTTTCAATCCGTGAAGTTTCTTAAGGATAATCTATCGGACATCTTGGTCTTCAATTTGGGAAATTTCATCTAATTAGAGCAAAGATGGGTAGCATTTTTAAATTGAAATTTCCCACAACATACCGTAATATGATTATCTATTTCTCGAGACTCGATACACAAAATCCAGATGTCACAGTGCAACGCATTTCGACATTTAAGCATGTCCAAGCACATGTTTTAATTTATTTGTGGTTCCGAAATGTTTGAAACACCCTGGGATACCATGACACAACAATTTACCTTATATACTCACCAACAAACACAGAAGGCAAATGCATAAGATATACTTTTTTTCAAAACCCTTAATATAGTTTTTGTTTGAAATGATGCTTAACATCCCAGTCAATAGCAAAGGTCATGTCGGGACGTGGCCCCCATTTTATTAGACTTTTACCAAAAATGAGGATGTCATGACACCCAACTTGTGCATCCAACTAAGCCACAAAGGCTTATACGTATGAATGGTACAGCCACAAAGGCTTATACGTATGAATGGTTCGACTTGAACCACTTTTCCTGGGCAGGCTCAAAGGTCAGTGAGTAGCGTATAAGCTTTATCTGGAGGCACAAGCAGCCCATCCATTTCTTTAGGCCACAATCATTGTGGTTAATGTTGCTTTAAGTCCCTGTTCTCTTGGGAATTCTCGCGGCGTTTGCACGGCGTTCTTAAATTTTCCAGAACGCCGCGAGAATTCCCAAGAACAAAAAAAATATTTGTGAAAAGAGGAAGCCATGAAGTCCTCACCCCGTCCTCACGGCGTCCTCGTCTAGTCCAATGCATTGCTACGGAGTTCGCACTGTGTTCTACCGCGTTCCTGCGGCATTCTGGGTGGCATTTCATGGCGTTTGCACGGCGATTTCAGTGCGCTTGCACGACGCTTTTGGTGTATGCACTGCGTTTCCATGGCGTTCGCATCGCGTTTCCACGGCGTTCTGGCTTGTAGGCAAAGCAGATATGATGTCTCAATCATTTGTTCGTTTGCTTTGTCTGCTGTGCCTGCATATACAAGTACACAAATAGAAAACCAGTTCGTTGTATGGTATTTTTATGGTCAGGAATCATTTTTACGGTTCCGCTGACATGTCACAATTCAACACAATTTACGACCTTAGCCTAACCCTTTATTGGCTGCTCTACCTTAAACGTTAAACGCCAGAGTTCGTATCACTTGTGAGAGTCAAGTACTTATTTTCCTCCCGACGCAACCCATCCTGATCACGGATTGTCAATTTGGTGTGTCACCAGTAAACCATTTAGATTCAGATACCTCCATAAATACATTTATCCTCTAACTCATTCACTGCCGCCGACGACTGTAGTCGTTTTTACCGTTCACTGCCACCGACGACTGTAGTCGTTTTACGGGTATACCGGTATGTCCCGGGTTATAGAAAAACGTATTAAAGGGAGGTAAATGTATTGTGTAACAGATGTTTCAGCGTAAAAAGCCCTTTTTAGTGATATATGATATGCGCATATATCTTAAAATATAATAATTAATAAATTGATTAATAAATCAATAAAAACAATAAATAAATACATGCTTGGCAGTGAGATATTGATTTTTTGAGAGGCGTGGCAGTGAAAGTGTTAATGCAGTACAGTAACACCCAAGAAAAAGCGGATCTTCTAGCATAAGGCGGCATGCGCGGATCCAGAGGGTGGGGGGGGGGGAGACCGGGGATCCGGACCCCCCCGGAATTTGAAAATTTTACCTAAAAAGGTAATTTCTCAGGGGGGTGGGGTGGGGTCCATCCCCCCGCCCCCCTCGTCCGTGACCAAAAATTACCATTTTCGTTGGACCCCACCTCATGAAAATTTCTGGATCCGCGCATGGACGGGGAGCCTGGTTTGCTAAGTGCACAACTGATAGGTCATGGGTTCGGCCCGCTTCCCGCCTCCACGGGTAAATAAATAAGTGACTTGACACAACCATCCTATGAGTTAGTATTTACATTGTATACATGCATTAGGCCCAAGGTTTCAACTGACATGTTTACAAATTAACATTTTGCGTGGGTTGCTTGTTTGGTCTTAATTTCTTACGTCCCGCTTAATAATATAGCTATGGTCACATACGGATAAGCAAGTTCGGTTTGAAGTCTTATCAGAGGGGCTGAAGAATTCTTGGATCAATGACACCCTGCTTACATCCCATTAGGCCAAAATATATAATTATTAGATTCTCATCCAAATTTTTGAAAATTCTTTGGTGGGTGCATGGGTGAATTCTATTGTTCATTTTAGGACACCCACTTTGACTCTCTACAAAGCCTAGTGTCTTAATATTTTTTTTTTCATTTATCCATTAAAAGACACACTCTTAGACCGCTACACTGGCACGGCACCATTTGCGTCAAGCGTTCTGGATTTTTTTTTTGACCGTGTGACGGTCTCAGGGTGTATGTGTCCATTGTGCAGCAAATTCACCTCTTGCTCGGTTGCACCATGGGGTTGAGTCTATCAAGGTTGGATACCAAATACAACAACAACAACAACAGACTATTAAGCGAATTGAATTTATGCACAATTATCTTTAATTTCTATTTTACACATGTTTTTAGTTCTTTTACGACCAAATTAAAACTATGATTTTGTGCAGGTTTTGAACAGGGGCGGGTGGGAATGAGAATCTCAAAATTAATTTTCTCTGGCCTTAGACTTATTATACCAGGTTGACCAATGTTTTGCTTGACCAACTTTGCCCAAGGACTATCCTATAAGGGGACACAATATAGGCAAGTTTCAGAGGTCATTTTTCGTTGTCATTTTTTTTTTTCTTTTCTTTGCTGTTGGTGTGAGTAACCTAAAGCAACAAGTTCTATAATAATAAAAATAATAATAATAATCATAATAAAAATAATAATAAATAAATGAACTTTATATATTTTAGGAAGACAACACATTTAGCACAATTGCCAATCTTCCATACGGTCTTCCAGTGAATACAGTCAGGCCTTTTTTATTATTCATTCATTATGCCCCCAACTTTGAAAAAGTTGGAAGGGCATATTGCTTTCGGCTTGTCTGTCTGTCTGTAAGTCTGTCTGTCTGTGCGTGTGTGAGTGGGTGCGTCTGTTAGTCACTTTTTTTAAAACTTCTGAATGGTGCATGATAGGGATTTGAAATTTCGTGTGTGTATTCCTCATGAAAAAATAGTTGACCCGTATTTTTTTCTTGTCCGAGTTATGCCCCTTTTCTGAGTTATTTCCCTTTGAAAACAAAATTTGAAAATCCTGTGTGCAAGATATCTCGAAAAGTATTTAAGCTAGAACCTTCATATTTGGTATACTGGTTGGGTCTGATGACTAGATGACCTGATTAACTTTTGAGAACTTTCTGTCAAATTTTGACAAAAATACAGAATTTTTAAATCCACTTTTCGGTGAAATTTGAAACTTTTGAACGGTGAATGCTAGGGATTTTAAATTTCATATACAGATTCCTCATGAAAAAATAGTTGACCCATATTTTTTTTCATGTCCATGTTATGCCCCTTTTCTGAGTTATGTCCCTTTGAAAACAAAATTTGAAAATCTTGTGTGCAAGATATCTCAAAAAGTATTTGAGCTAGAGCCTTCATATTTGGTATACTGGTTGGGTCTGATGAGTAGATGACCTGATTAACTTTTGAGAACTTTCTGTCAAATTTTGACAAAAATACAGAATTTTGAAATTTTGATTAATTTTTGCACTTTTCGGTGAAATTTGAAACTTTTGAACGGTGAATGCTATGGATTTTAAATTTCATATACAGATTCCTCATGAAAAAATAGTTGACCCATATTTTTTCATGTCCAAGTTATGCCCCTTTTCTGAGTTATGTCCCTTTGAAAACAAAATTTGAAAATCTTGTGTGCAAGATATCTCAAAAAGTATTTGAGCTAAAGCCTTCATATATTGAACACTGGTTGGGGCTGAGGAGTAGATGACCTGATTACATTTTGAAGACTTTAATATGTCAAATTTTGACAAAAATACAGAATTTTGAAATTTTGATTAATTTTTGCACTTTTCGGTGAAATTTGAAACTTTTGAACGGTGAATGCTAGGGATTTTAAATTTCATATACAGATTCCTCATGAAAAAATAGTTGACCCATATTTTTTTTTCATGTCCAAGTTATGCCCCTTTTCTGAGTTATGTCCCTTTGAAAACAAAATTTGAAAATCTTGTGTGCAAGATATCTCAAAACGTATTTGAGCTAGAGCCTTCATATTTTGTATACTGGTTGGGGCAGAGAAGAAGATCTCCTGATTACATTTTGAAGACTTTAATACGTCAAATTTTGACAAAATTACTCCATTTTGAAATTTTTACTCCATTTCTAATTTATCTGCAAAAAGCTTACATTCTGTTTCTGGATCAAGGTCAAACCAGAGGCTTCAGGAAATAAAATTTCACTTCATTCAAATGAAATAAATGAATCATACAAGCTGCCAGTTTAGGGACAAGCATACAGTTGGGGGCATAGTGTTTTACAAACACGCATTTCTAGTTTTCATATATTTTTGTGATGTAAGAAATACTATATTTTGATAGAAGAGAATCCAGTGCTTGCCTTACAATGCTGAGCGCCTTGTAGCAAAGTAACCACTGGTACCATTTCAACCGTCTTATTTATAACGTGACCCAGGATCCAACCTACGACCTCCCGCTCCCGAAACGCACACTCTAACCATTACACTATTGGAACCGGTGTGACGGTGCTACATGGCTTTAATTAACTGATAATGTTAAACTTACGTTTGTCCAGGGAGCTACCATACAATCTGCGATTTCCATAATAATATTCAGACATTATACATGTAGGTAACCACGGACCAACATGTGTTGGCGTATGGTATATACCAGCATCTTGCGATATCTTCCTATGGCTTTAGTCGATGGTCTGGGACAATGCCACATACGGAAATCACTGCAAATTTAGACTGGAAACATGTGGCTTACGTACGGAACATGTATGATGTTCGAACGAACGGAGACCGTGCGATTTTCGAGTGCGACCTTGTTTGCTATGGCTTGCTTCTTTTCCAAGGCTGACAAGGCTTGAATTATATAATCTGCTCTTTCTCAAACCATGCCTTTATTGTAACAATATTTGTTTGAAAGGTAGTATCACTGTCATATTATCACTCGCATACATATTGTAGATATGATGCATCACAGTTTGATCTGACAAATACTCATCTATAATATTCACATATCGTACTTGGCGATGGCACGATAGAAGTTGCGGCGGCATGCAATTTCTCATTTTTTTTCCGATCTTGCAGCAAGTGAAGTTTCATGAAAAAGAAATGTGGGAATCGCTGTTTCCCTTTCTCAAAAACGTATAAATTTATATGCTATAGAGTCCTTGTAGAATCGTATGAAATGTGTGCAGAAGGTCGCCATATGGACGCCACACGGAAATGGTAAATCTCGCATAGTTCGAACGCCGTGAGTTAATTGCAAGCCAAAAGCTAGTAAGGCATCCATTACTTAAACCACTTTAACCCCGCTGCAAACAACCCTGAGTTGGCAGACTCGCTTGCAACTGGTTTCTATTTGAGTCGCCGCATGGGAAAACCAACTCTGCATAGGCGAAACCAAAGGCGCAGATCAGCTTCGCAGTAACTGCGAAGCTGATCAGCGCCTTTTTTTCGATACCCAGATAGTACAATTTCTCTTCTACTTTAACCCAAAATTTCAAGCTTCTAGCCTGCTTCTGTGACTGTACAGGCAGGTTTGTGTCAGACCTGGTCGGAGCGCATATTTGTGGTTTTCTCACGCACAGACTCATTTATGAATGACATCAACAAAGAGAAGTGACAAAAGCGCCACAGACATTAATTAATGGGCCCTAGGTAGTGCTTACGCAGCTGTTACGCACCTGTAGGTAATCATCAGTATGTCTCACATACGCCATGTACATACGTCGTGATATGTCACAAGAACAGAATTTGTATGTCAGCATGCGCAGCTTGACCACCAATTGCAGATTAAGAGGGGTTCGAAGCGACTCCGTCCCCCCACCCCCATTTTGAACCATTTCAATTTCGTGGGGGAAATAGAGCAATCAGGGATGCTGTACAAAACTATCCCGCCCCCAGTGGGTTTGAATCCCCCCCCCCCCCTGAATCCCCCCCTCCTTTTCAAATCCTAGGTCAGCCACTGACCGCAATAAGCCTCAGACCCAAGCGTTTAAAAAGTTCACACACATCACTGATGCACTGCTCATATAAATAGTGAGACAGTAACCGTGAGTCTACAATATGCAGTTTCATGACCATCACCAGTATTTTATATATATAATTATCATATATTACATTTTTCAGGCACCGTTAGCAGTTTAAAATTTCCCTATCACACACTAGCATATACCTACAGTAACTGAGTAAGTCAAACAACAAATATAATCTATTTTAAAATAATAAATCATTTTGACCACTGAAACCTTCTACACTTTACCCCCTGTCTAGGGTCATCTCACATATTACAAAACATTTATAAGATAAAATGGAGAAAAAAATGGCATGTATTTTTGCACACAAATGCTAAGACAACGACAAGTAGCATCGTTTCATTTAAAGTGGTGTTAAATAGTGGAATCTCTTATTTATCTAGTCGGTCCATATTTCTGACATTTATGTGTTTATATTCGGCTGTATCTCGGATTTCGCTTGAACTCATGGAGGTAAGAGCATCCAAAACACTAAAATTCGTCATTTTTTTATGGCGCTTATCTTCTTATTGGCGCTTTATAAGACTAAAATTTTAGGCTTTAGAAATAAAGAATGACTCTAATTAGTGCCAACGACTAATATTTTGGACAAAATTATGCTAATTGTCTCTCCAGTGTGATGGCCAGAAAAGTGTCAACACCGTCCAAAAATGGCATATGTGTATGTGTACTTTTGATTTACCTTAAACAATTTTGTATCATCTGCAAAAACCTTGCAGCATGATTTCGCCACACTTCGTAATTCATTGGCCCTAATACTGAGCCCTTGGGCACACCGGAAGTTACATCAGACCACTTTATTTTTCGAAACATGTACTGAGCAAGATGCTTTTTAAACAACTATATTGAAGGTGGAGGTTTGAACGAGATGAGACACACCAAGATCACCGCCTTGGAACGGTAAGTAATACAGTCACTAGGAGGCTTTTAAAAGCCGGTTTACGTGATCCAAACCCTCGCCCTAGGTCTTGGTGTGGTTCATACACGTTGTATTAGAAATGATGGCTGTGCTGGATAATAAATCTAATGCGATCATATATAATTGATATATGACTGAATGGTTTCAAACCAAATCCACGTTCTAATAAGCTACTTGGCATTGAGATTGATTTTCTTCTATCGTTGACACACAAGTGACAAACATGTGTAAAAGGGTTCCCAACAAATAAATGTACTCAGACGCATAGGAAATTATCTAAACTTTGAGTTTCGGAAAACAGTATACCATGCCTTTATAATGTCTACTTTTAATGTTTGCCCCCTGTTTTGGCATTTATGTTCAAAGTCAAATACTGAGAAATCAGAGAGAATTCATTTCAGAGTGTTAACATTTATTTTTCAAGACATTGAAGCCTTACATGATGATCTTATTAGTAGAGCAGGCACTACCACCCTTCATTTATCCCGTGTAAGAGGCCTTGCCATTGAATTTTTTAAGATTATTAATGGTAAATGCCCAGTCTATTTACAACATTTTATGACATTGAAAAAATCAAGCCTAGCTAGACATTCCCAGAGTTACAAGTACAAAGTATGGAATATTTTTAGGTTCTAAGCAGGTAAACTCTGGAATAGTCTGCCGAAGGAAGCTAGGATTAAGGAAGATTACTTCCTACAATATATTTAAACATTTTATCAGAAATTGGAACGGAGTCAGCTGCAAATGCAGCATGTGCAAATGCAACTCACTTGAAATGGACTTCAACGTCTCATCTTGGGTGTATTTTGCTTTCGTGACAAGCATTGCATGAAATGCCAACCCACGTTTTGGCAGAAAACAAAGTCAAGGGTGACTCCACAGTGCTGTAAGACATGCTTACCTCATGAAGGAACCCACTAGCAAGCTTTGGTCGCAAAACCGTCCTATTAGAATATTAATTTTCTTGCATAATATTGCTGACATGCTTAGTTTAATATTGTAGCAACCGCTTTACCATGAAATTCTAAAATGTGCAATGAATGAAAATCATGGTGTTACTTTGTAAATAGTGCTCATAAAGACACCAAATGTTCAGCCGTAGTACAAAAATGGTTCTTTCATAATTTACAAATAAAATTACAAATCATTAACCATTTTTCCTTGTGGAATCTTTGAAACTCGAATATCAGCGAAATTTTTGTTAAAAATTTGGCTCCATATGTTATGTAATCAATTTAGGCATACAACATCACAAGACTTGAAAGTTTTATATACAGAGTATATAGACATACTTAACACATTATATAAAAAAAAATCATCTTGTTGTCCATTTCTTGCCAGTGACGATGGTTCAAGAACAAGAAGTCTTAGAGTTGTTAAATTTATATCGCAGGGGTATATAACTATCGCAGGGGTATATAACCCCTGCGATATAAATTAACAACTCTTCTTCCTGGTTGGGAAAGAGCCAGTCATATTACTCTTCATGTATGTTGTAACATTCTGTGCCGTGCTTTTTTCCTGCATTGTGTCTTGGTGGGATTTTAAATTTGATTGCCCAATCTCAGTGTCTTCTATGCTGTGTCTGGTGTGGGTTCGAGCCCGCAATGTCCACATGTGAGACACGCCAAGTTCTGCTTGCGGCTGTGCAAGGTGTTTTTTCTCGGGGGTCTTCCGTTTTGGCGCCCCACATACTGATCGGCCCGTCTCATATGAGCTGTAATAATCTTGAAAGATTAAAACAGCTCATTAAAAATGTGCGTTTTCACATATTTAGAGACGTTAGGGTAATTAAGTTTGCCCCCTCTAGGGAAATAGCTGCTCATCCAGCTTGCGACATGTTGTATTTGTATAAGAGACCTTAGTTTAGGTGACGAATTTCAGCATCCAAAAAGTGACACCTAAATCAATAATTTATTGGTTTTATTATGTAAATGACATTCTTACGAAAGCCGGATAGGGACTTCTTACTTCTGACTTCTTAGTTCCGACTTCCGACTTCCAAGTTCCGACTTCCAATTTCCGAGTTCCGACTTCCAACTTCCTACTTCTTAGTTCTGACTTCTTAGTTCTTACTTCTAAGTTCTTATTTCCGTGTGGCAATTCCTGACTTTGAGAAACACACACACACACGCACGCACGCAGGCACCGACGGACACACGCATATACGTACGTTCGCCCGTTCGTGAGTGTGTCCGTGCGTGCGTGCGTGCGTGCGTGTGTGTGTGTGTGTGTGTGTATTTCTATAACTCAGGAATTGCCGATCGGAAATAAGAACCTAGAAGTAAGAACTAAGAAGTCAGAACTAAGAAGTCGGAAGTTGGAAGTCGGAAGTCGGAACTAAGAAGTCAGGTATAAGAAATTCATATCCTTGACGTGACGTCACATGACCAGACCTATGTATTTGTCTGTCTGTCTGTCCGTCTGTCTGTCTGTCTCTGTATGTATGGATTAATGGATGTATGTATGTATGTAAGTATGTATGTATGTATGTATGTATGTATGTATGTATGTATGTATGTATGCAGGCGTCGCCTGCATACGTACGTTCGCCCGTGCGTGCGCGTGTCCGTCGCTGCGTGCGTGCGTGTGTGTATGTCTTTCTCAAACTCAGGAATTGCCACTCGGAAATAAGAACTTAGAAGTAAGAACTAAGAAGTCAGAAAGAAGAAGTCGGAAGTCGGAACTTGGAAGTCGGAACTAAGAACTTGTATGTATGTATGTATGTATGTATGTATGTATGTATGTATGTATGTATGTATGTATGTATGTATGTATGTATGTATGTATGTATGTAAGTATGTATGTATATATGTATGTAACTGTAACTGTAACCTGCATACGTACGATCGCCCGTTCGTGCGTGTCTCCGTCGGTGCGTGCGTGCGTGTGTGAATGTCTTTCTCAAACACAGGAATTGCCACTCGGAAATAAGAACAGAAATAATAACTAAGAAGTCAGAACTAAGAAGTCGTGTTTGTGTGTGTGTATGTCTTTCTCAAACTCAAGAATTGCAACTCGGAAATAAAACCATAGAAGTAAGAACTAAGAAGTCAGAACTAAGAAGTCGGAACTCGGAACTTGGAAGTCGGAACTCGGAAGTCGGAACTAGGAAGTCAGAAATAAGAAGTCACAATCCTTGACGTGACGTCACTTGACCTGACCTATATGTATTTGTCTGTCTGTCTGTCTGTCTGTCTGTCTGTCTGTCTGTCTGTCTGTATGTATGTATGTATGTATGTATGTATGTATGTATGTATGTATGTATGTATGTATGTATGTATGTATGTATGTATGTATGTATGTATGCAAGTGTAACCTGCATACGTACGATCGCCCGTTCGTGCGTGTGTCGTCGGTGCGTGCGTGTGTGTGTATGCGTGTGTGTGTCTTTCTATAACTCAGGAATTGCCACTCGGAAATAAGAACTTAGAAGTAAGAACTAAAAAGTCAGAACTAAGAAGTCGGAAGTTGGAAGTCGGAACTCGGAACTTGGAAGTCGGAACTAAGAAGTAAGAAATAAGAAGTCTCTATCGTTGACGTGACGTCATATGACCTGACCTATATATGTTTGTCAGTCTGTCTGTCTATCTGTCTGTCTGTCTGTATGTATGTATGTATGTATGTATGTATGTATGTATGTATGTATGTATGTATGTATGTATGTATGTATGTATGTATGTATGTATGTATGTATGTATGTACGTGGGATTATCAAAAATTACGTGGATTTTTCTTATAACTTATGATTTGATGATTCGATCCCACTCAAACTTTCAGTACACATGGACCCATGTAATATGCAGCAGTGTGCAAAATATCATCACAATCCCTTCATTCATAACAAAATTATTGTGAATTGAAAACACCCACTTACGCCACCATGGAACACTCCGATGACGTCAGTGACGTCAACACAAAAACACTGATTTTGAACCACAAAATGTGCTTTGTAGGGCAACTGATTTTTACAGTTTTACTGCTCAACGTATGTTAAAAGATCGTTTTACTATTTGGAGCATGGTTTATATTACCAATCTGTATAAAGTTTTTAATGTATTGCCTTGATTTGAGAATAATAAATGGACTGGTCATAAGGATGCTGACTTTTAACATTACGATTTAGGCGTTAGAACATTTTAAATGACGGATATGAATTTCGATATTTATTTGGGTCCTATATATTCATACGTGCACGCAATGTTTCATTTGTAATGCTTTATCGAAGGACCTTGATGTTTTACCGGCAAATAAGAAATTAGGATTAGTTTCAAATGGGAATTGTACAATATTGCCAGTTGATCTGTGTTGCATGAAATTCAGACATCGCTTAAACATTATGAAAAAATCAAACATGTATGCCTAAGCAAAACAACGTAGATGCACAACCGGTCCACCATAATTTTTGAGCAAGCATAAATTGTTTTGTTATGCATTCATTAAGACAAATGGCAGGTTTGGCTGTGATCTGCAAAACCGTTTTGAAGAAAACGCAAAAGAAATGCGATACTGCAGTGCCAAACTTTACGTCATTTCTGACGTGCTCCGTGATTGGGAGGGCGGTGTAAGAAAAACCATCACCAACTGCTAACAAAACATTTTAGATTAACCAAACTTTCAGAATCTAGTGGAGGTAAGCAAGTTTATCGTTAGCTGAAATTTGAATATGTTTGCCTAAACCGTTGTCAAGTTATGGGAAAAGCCCATGTAATTTTTGATAATCCCTCGTATGTAACCTACATACGTACGCTCGCCCGTGCGTGCGTGCGTGAGTCCGTTGGTGGGTGTGTGTGTGTGTATGTCTTTCTCAAACTCAAGAATTTCATCTCGGAAATAAGAACTTAGAAGTAAGAACTAAGAAGTCAGAACTAAGAAGTCGGAATTTGGAAGTCGGAACTCGAAACTTGGAAGTCGGAACTTGGAAGTCGGAACTCGGAAGTTGGAAGTCGGAAGTCGGAACTAAGAAGTCAGAAATAAAATGTCCCTATCCTTGACGTGACGTCACTTGACCTGACCTATATGTATGTATGTATGTATGTATGTATGTATGTATGTATGTATGTATGTATGTATGTATGTATGTATGTATGTATGTATGTATGTATGTATGTATGTATGTATGTATGTATGTAAGTGTAACCTGCATACGGACGATATTCCGTTCGTGCGTGTGTCCGTCGGTGCGTGCGTGTGTGTGTGTCTTTCTCAAACACAGGAATTGTCACTCGAAAATAAGAACTTAGAAGTAAGAACTAAGAAGTCAGAACTAAGAAGTCGGAAGTTGGAAGTCGGAACTTGGAAGTCGGAACTCGGAATTTGGAAGTCGGAAGTTGGAAGTCGGAAGTCAGAACTAAGAGATCAGAAATAAGAAGTCCCTATTCTTGACGTGAGGCGACATGACCTGACCTATATGTAATTGTCTGTATGTATGTATGTATGTATGTATGTATGTATGTATGTATGTATGTATGTATGTATGTATGTGTAATCTGCATATGTACGTTCGCCCGTGCGTGCATGCGTGTGTGCGTCCATCGGTGTGTGTGTGTGTGTGTGTGTGTGTGTGTGTGTGTGTCAAACTCAGGAATTGCCATTTCAGAAGTAAGAACTAAGAAGTCAGAACTATGAAGTCGGAAGTTGGAAGTCGGAACTCGGAACTTGGAAGTCGGAACTCGGAACTTGGAAGTCGGAAGTTGGAAGTCGGAACTAATAATTATAATAATAATTTTATTCTGAATTACCCCTTTACAACGGTGGCACACACAGTCGGGGTCGCTGCGGTGCATCAAAATCTATATACATATATATACATGCAAATAAAAGGCAATCAAATATTTAAGAAACATTGTGTATACTCTGCAATTGTGTAAATGCTTATATATACGTCAAAATTTTGTTCAAACTGAGATATGTAAAACCATAAAAAGGGTGCAGTTAAGTTTCAAATTGCAACAAAATAGACAAATATTTTGACTTTCAAATACCTTTTAAAAGAAACATATGCGATGTAGAAAACTAAAAAGAATACAAATGTCATGATGTTTCCATACAGTGAATGTTAAAGTATAATAATTTTAGTATTAAATTCCTATATAAAACATGTAAAATTTGCTATAGACGAAGATAGGCAGCGAGCAAACCTGTGGCGGAAACAAATGTCCAGACAGCACTACGCTTGCCGCCCACCTTCGACTAATTACACTAGGTAAATCAAATAACCTAGAAAAAGAACACACGGTAAATCAAAACTCCTAGAAAAGACTTATTAATAATCATGCAAGTTTTGTACATAAAAATACATAAGTATAACTAATTTTAAAGACATGAATTAAGATTCAATAAAATATCATATAGAGTGAAAATAGGCTCAGTATAAAGAATTAAAACGCAAACTAAAGGTGCGTGTCAGAAAGCAGTCTGATTGGGCTTTCCCTACCTAAGAAGTCAGAATTAAGAAGTCCCTATCCGGCTTTCGTACATTCTACTCTACACACGTACATATTTTCGTAAAAACATTTATTCATTTTGACGGTAAAATATCGGGTCAAAATGTGTCATGTAAACTAAGGTGGACCTTATCTTTAATAGCTCTGTCACACATTCACGTATCAGCGGCGTATCGCTCACGTATCTATGAAAATATCGATACGCCGAGGTATGAGCCGTATTTTGCGCGAGAGGCGTATGCACCACGTACGTGTGACGTTCCTGCTACGTTCCCGTGGCGTATCCGTGACGTATCCGTATTCGTATGGAATTTCACTTTCGTATGTACGGCGTATCAATGCGTATGTGCTACGTACGTGTGACGTATGCATGGCGTATGAAGAGTACGCGTGACGTATCTACGGCGTATGTACTACGTTCCATTCTTATCTTCGGCGTATCTGATCTGTACCAATTGCTTTTTAATACATATGAGAACAAACGGTTGTGTTCACTTTGTTCATGCGATTCGCACATTATAGTTAGCAATTATCAGAGGTCGAAGATGCCACCGGAGAAATCTAAATAATCTAGATTAACACCGAAGAAAAAACAAAAACAAAAAAAAAACAACAACAAAAAACGAGGTGGTGGTTGTGGTGGTGGTTGTCGTGTTGGTGGGTGAACATCTTTAAGCTCTCCATCCTGGTCGTAAGACGACATGAACAAAGACGGAGGCTACACCAAGCGTAGCCATGTAAGAACCCTGCACGACACCCCGAACCGTGAGAATCATCTGTTCCATGACTTCGGAAAAACTAAAAAATACATATAGAAGTATTAAGATTCTCTTGGAACGCCGCAAAATATTCCTAATACTCCTAATACGTCACACATACTCCACAGCAGCGAAACAAACGTAGCACATACGTAGCACATACGCCATTGATACGCGAGATACGCCACACGTACGTCGCTGATACGCCGTAGATACGAAAAGACATTCGAGGATACGCCACACATACGTCACACATACGTAGAAGATACGAAAGGTACGCTGTACATACGTCACGGTTACGTGGCATGTTAACCGCTACGTACGTGTGGCGTATCAGGAGTATGAGCTACGTATCTACGCCGTACCTGCCACGTTGCTTTCGTATGTACCACGTATGTATGACGTATGTACGGCGTATCGAACCTGCTACGTACGTGCTACGAATTTTTAAGTGCACACATAAAAAAACGTAGCACCTCGGCGTATGAGCTACGTATCGAAGAGTATGAGCTACGTATGCCCACGTATCTACGACGTACGTGTGACGTACCTTTCGTATCTCGATACGCCGTAGATACGTGAGTCGATACGCGAATGTGTGACAGCCCTATAAGGAAGCATTGTAATTTTGAGCCCTGGGCTCAGAATGACAACACTCCCTTAAAAATTAAGAAATACTTAAGTTAAGGTAGCGAATTTCAGCATCCAAAAAGATGCATCGAAACCATACTGAATTCAAACATCGGTTTTGTGATGTAAAAGACAATTTATAATTACATACCTGCATATTTCCTTCAACGCAATAATTGATCTTAACGATAAAGTATCAAATAAAATTTGTCACCTTAACTAAGTTCTTCCTTAACTTTAAGAGAGGATTGTAACTCTGGGCCCAGGTTGTCAATTTGTTTTTCCACCTTTGTCCTAGAGTGGGACTTTGGTTCAATACATGTGAAACTGCGAGATTTTATTCTGAGTCGGCAAGGTATATTACAATAATATACAGCTCCATTACGATAAATACAAAATATTTCAAATGTTTGTTTGTTTGTATGTATTCATGTTTAAAGTCAACGATTTTTGAGTCATGTCGGGACGGAGCCAACACTTCCTGCGTTTTAACCAGTAGGCCTACTCTGGGGAGGGTCAATGTGTCTTGCTCAAGGACACAACAGGGTGCCGCCTGTGGGGATCGAACCCAGGATCTCTCGCTTCAAACTTTGATGTTCTACCACTACGCCATCGCACTCCCCTCAAATTCTTGTAGCAAGATCATCCCTATCGAGTTCATGCAACATTGCAGCTAAATTCTTCTTAGTTGCCTCTCCTGGTTTCTCCTGAGTCCACCTTCTCATCGCCTAAAATAAAAAAAAAGTTCAATGCCACTAAAGTGAAACAATACCATTTACTAAAAATGTATGGAATGTAGAAACAAAGCGATATAAAAAAAATAAATAAATAAAAATAAATAAATAAATAAAAATAAATATAAAAATAAAAAAAAATAAGATAAAAACATATTAAGTAGTAAAACATGAATTGTGTGAACATTTCAAATATAACAGAAAAATACAACTTAGTTAGAGACAGCTTAATATTGAAAAGACCAATATCAAGATTTATTTGTGTGTGGAAGATAATCATCTCGGACCCAAAATAAAGTTTCATTATGGAAACATGCACATGCATTACACAATCAATTTCTTGTGGTAAAATGTTTTGAAAAATTTATTAGAAAAATAAAATGATATTTGTTTTTCATAAGAAAAAAATGATATCTTTAATAGTTTTGCTCAAAATATAGATGGGTATACGTGAGTACACAAAAATATGTTTTGGATCAAAAATAAGAACAGTTGTATACCCCTGCATACCCAAATTTTACTATGTGAAAGTGAAGTTTATGGGGTATACATTGCATTGCGAAACCTCACTACGCTATATCACACATACGAGTATGTTCCATATCATTCGGAATGGATGACGAGCCCTTTCGGCCCATGGAGATTGTAAACATCAGCTGAGTTTTACGGGTCTATGGCATGTAATCCTGATGTTATTGAATCCGAGGTGATATTGACCAGCCTAACATTTTAATTAACTACAAGATAATGTTTGTGGACAATTCCCTGCTTATAAAATTGATTTGGGTTCAACATTTTCAACATTCATATGCGAAAGTACATGTAACTATATCCTCTACGTATTTTGTTAAATATATGTATGATAGGAAACGTGCTCATGTTAACTAAGGACTTTTCAACATAACTTCCTTAACTTTAATCCGATTTGAGTAAAACTTCTATGTATTATTCATGAAGGCGAGCACTTTCATTTAAGATGCAGTATATTGCAACCTTACCATTCCCTTTAAGCGTTACCATACAGTCTAAAATGGCATTGGCTGTAACAAAATAAAGAAGGAAGACCTGCACACCTGATATGTAATTTCGTAGACCCCACTGACATGAAAGTCCTGTCTGAACTGTTCACATTCCCCTTCAG
The DNA here is from genome assembly GCA_964017185.1 of Rugalucina vietnamica. NCBI lineage: Eukaryota > Metazoa > Mollusca > Bivalvia > Lucinida > Lucinidae > Rugalucina > Rugalucina vietnamica. The sequence continues at coordinate 56,427,297 of OZ024875.1, read as the reverse complement.
AGAAGCCCATCTTTCTACAGAATCGTCTCCACACCTGACCAATCTCAGAACATACCTTATCCATAGTGTCTGGTGTAACAGGCTCCATTGACTCTACGTTAAATATGTAAAAAGGTAAAAATAAGTAAGCAACCAGAAAGAAATTCCCACTCCACAAACAAACCAAGGTGGGAAAAACAAATCGATTACCTCCGCATATGAATTTTGAACATGATAATCCTATTTTTCCTTATAATTTCAAAACGGAAGAAAGATGGGTTCCACAAACATTATATGTATGGTTGACCACTTTAATGGACAAACCTAATGGATGTAGCTTAGGATGACAGATTTCTAAATTAATGTCCCCTATTTTCTAAATTTACAATTTTCTAAATAAACAAATTTCTAAATCAATATCCCCTATTTTCTAAATTAACAGATTTCTAAATTAAATCCCCGATTTTCTAAATTAACAAGTTCCTTTGGATCAGTGAATATACATATGAAGTATTTCAATTTTTTATATGTTAAGAATCATCTTCTTAACAGTATTTTGATTATTTGGTCCCTTTGGGAATTTGAGTCTTTGATTTAGACTACACAGATGTAAATTCTTGAAATTGCAGCAAAATGTCTGGCTTTCGCTGCCAGTTTTATAAAGGGTCACTGATGAAGGTTCATTACCCGAAATTGTACAATATGGCCCATCTGCTAGCTTTGTGTTTTTACTGCTTCCAAAGGATCTAACAATTATTTTTATTCAATCCCTAACTCGTTACTGCATCATTTCATTGTAATATTTTTCCATACCTTGTTAATTATTGTAAGTATTCCAAATCAACTAAAGAATCTGTGACAGTCTCGGGGGTCTGATGCCCTGTTTTCAAAAGACCAGAACAATGTCTTAAAGGTCCTAGTGGTGGTATGTCATGATCAGGACAATAGCCCAATGTATTCTGAATCTATAACTGTTAAAAGTATTTGCTATTTCCTCCAAATAGTGTAAAAATCGCGATTTTTGTGGGGGTGGTGGTCAAAATTTCATATGTGAGAAAAATGAAAAATTTTCCTTGCTTGTAGTCCTTTAATTCAACCACTGGATCATATTTTGTGCATGCAACACTGTAGTAAGTGCGATGTACATGCATAATGTCATTGAAATAAAATTGAAATATTACAATGTCAACATTTTGGGTACAAACCTTTAGCAGTTACCTGTATAAAATTATTGTCTCAATACCACCAAACATTATACAAGACAGTGTTACCTCTACATGCAAAACCATATACCCAGATCAACGATGACCAGCCAGCTAATCAGAATCGTGTCATTGATTAACAAAACTTCAACCCATCTTCGTGTTGCACAGCTTCATTAGAATTTGTTCTTAACCAAAAATATTTTCTCCGGACACGGCCCATTGTTACAAAACTTGGTCACACTGAGCAACCTTGCATGAATATTTATTTACCTGTATAAACATGTAACAACACGGCCTTCAGTGTATTTATTTTTCTGATTCAATTTAATTGTTTGTTTGTGTTGAGGCTCAACGTCCCAGTCAACAATTTTTCAGTCATGTCGGGACATAGCTAACGTTTCCTGGGTTTAACCAGTACTGTAGGGAGTTAATGTATCTTGCTCAAGGACACAACCCGGTGACGCACCGCGCTCCCATGATTCAATTTAATGTCTCTTTCAAGATTATTTCAACTCGTATGGGATGGACCAATCAATAGGTTGGCGAAAACCCGCAAACAGAACATGGCTTGTCTTACACAATGTACATGTGTCTCGTTTCCGTCAATGGTTTTGTCGTAGTGATTCTAATCACAAACATCATTTTTGGTGAGGTTAGATTATGGACAAACATAGATCCCTTAATGATTTTAATAGTAGCATTTTCCAGTCATTTTGGGATTGAGCCACGTATTGCTTCTTGTACCAATTACTCTGGGGAGTTAATGTGTCTCAGGCACAGCACGGCTTCCCACGACTGGATTAAACCCAGGGCCTCTATTTAGAGTTGGTTGCATTAAAAAACCGAAAGATTCATGTTTTGATGCCTATCTTGATATAAGCAAATACTTTTATGAGAATGAATGGCAAACTGTGTAAACACCCCATAAGTTGGTGGTTTGAAGCTTTGCATCGCTGTATTGTACCAATGACAAAGACATTCGGGTCAGCTAAGATCAGATGACAATTTTAAATTTACTAAGTGTTATGCGGTTGGGTAATGAAAACATCAACACTAATATACTTAAGTTGACTTGCAGGATGTCAAGATCAATTAATTCTAACTGGCCTAAAAATCATGTTGATTGGACAAGCCATTTTTTCACAGTATAATTTTATATAGCCAAAAATACCCCCAAAACAGGTGTTATACTGTCTCACTTGAAAATTGCTTCTTTTTATGGGTATGGGGGATGGAAACTGACACTTTATGCGCATATAAAATATTTTGTGGCTAGTAAAAAATCATATCCCGTTTATTCTGCCGTTTATTTGAATGGGCTACGACTATTTGTTTTTGAGTTATGCCATGATTACTAAAGCTGATGACGTGTGCCAAACTGAGATATTTTAAAGTGAGAACGGAGTGACATGCCTGATAAGTCAGACTATTACATCCAATTCTACTTTCAATGGGTTGTAAACAATATTTGGACATACCTAACCAGTAAAAATAACCAGTAGTGTAGCTTACTTTTATCGCTGGATATAAATTTATATCCCAAAGTACTGAGGACAATGTAAAGAAAAAGTGTCCTGTCCGTAACCCATACATTACATCTATGACGTCTTATACTTCATGAAATTGAAAACCACATTGGGGGATGGAGTCTTCAGAACTGATAATTGTCATGAGAAAAATATTATACCAACGCCAATGACAATGTAGAATTATGGAAATTATATTTCGGTCAAAAATGTCCTGTCCGTAGAGAAAAAATCGACAACAAAAAGTGTAAAATTTCTTAAACCAATAAACCCAGAGCCATCAAATTTCACATGAAGCATACTTTTATCAGGACAAAAATTTTATTAGAATATAGGGTGGAACGGATTAAAACTCCTGTTACCATGGCAACGGATATGTCCCATAGGGTTATAATGGCGAAAACAACGTTTTCTTATTTTCTAGCTAGCTATTAATCTTATTCTGTCCAAACTTATTCGTAACCAGGGTATACACATCAGCTTTAATTATATTATGTTCCGGCCAAATCCGATTCCTTAATAAAAAGTTAGCTCCCCTTTCTTAAATTTTCATGATTTTTGAAGATGAAATAATGTTTTGGATATAACGGAATTCTGTGGCATTGAATGATAAAAAGGTATATATTTTCCGAAACTGTATGACCAATAGATTTTGGAAAAAGTGGAACAAAGCCAAGGGTACAACTTTGACAAAAAACCTCCGAAAACAGGTGAGACAAAAATTTGCCTCTGATCGTAGCTGAGACGATTTTAAGTTCCCATAGTACTGGTTAATATCTAGACAGTGGTGGCATCGTACCGACGTGACTGAAAAGTTGTTGTTTGGAAGTTAATACATTTTTTTTACATTAAAAAAAAAAAGAAAACAGTCCACCAATGTTACTGTTTGTGGTGCAAGAGGTTATTTGCCGTGTAAACAAGTGGACAATATTAGTATAGAATGATTACAAAAGTTTGTTCCACTGAATGTACATTACCCTCATTTTCTGGGGAATGGAACATAAAAGGTGGTTATAAATCATGCAGATTTGGGTTAATTTTGGAAACAAATGTATATATCCATTTTTTTGTACTTTATTTATGGCTTACAACTTAACTGCTGTTTTTTTTTCTTTTTAATTTTAAGTTTAAAACAATTTTACATACTTGGGCTCTAGTACTGAGATAACATTTTGGGTTGTAGGGTAGTGTTTCCCCCGAGTCTCGGAACGACATTCACATATATTATGTAAAATATGACAATGCATTCACATGCAAAGGGATGTCTTGGGACTTGGGGGGGGGAACAATGTTAAAAAATACTTTTCTATTTTCCTATATGTTTAATACAATATATGCTCATTTTAACCCAAAAACCAGAGGACCAATGGTCCTGTAAACGCTCACCTGAGATCTGCTACATATGCAAATAAACATGTTTGAATGGTATTTAGCTCCAGTGCAGGGGCAGATGAAGCCCTTGGGCCATTTGTTTTCAGAATAATCAATATTCTGTCCATTTGCCAATTTCTATTTTATTTATTCCCTTCAAATGACGTTTACAGTTTTCCCCATACTAATGCATTGGCAACCTATGTTGACCTTGTCGTCAAATAGGTCAAGGTCTCCAAAGGGTCATGATTTATATACACATTGTAGTACTTTAGCCATCCATGCTTCATGCCAAGTTTCTTTGAAATCGGTCCACCGGTTCCGGAGAAGAAGATTTTTGAAGGGTTTTTACCATATATGGGTATGGCCGCCATCTTGGTCATGTGACCTGGATTATTTATATACACATTGGTTACCCCATCCTATAGATGCTTCACATAAAATTTGGCTTTGATTGGCCAAGCGGTTTCAGAGGAGATGATGTTTGAATATGATGGTAATGTACAGGTATATTGCCCCGGGGTGGGGGCAGATGAGCCCCTGGGGTCACAATTTTTCAGAATCATCAATATTCAGTCCTACTGCCCATTTCCTGCAAGATTTCCACTTTAAATGACATTTTAAAATTTTTCCCCATTCAAATGCATTGGAGACCTATGTTGACCTTGCCGTAAAGAAGGTCAAGGTCATCACAGGGTCACGATTTATATATACAATGTAGTGCTTGAGCCATCAATGCTTCATGCCAAGTTTTGTTGAAATCGGTCAATCGGTTCTGGAGAAGAAGATTTTTGAAGGGTTTTTACCATATATGGGCATGGCGGCCATCTTGGCCATGTGACCTGGATTATTTATATACACATTCGTTCTCCCTTCCCATAGATGCTTCATGTAAAATTTAGCTTTGATTGGCCAAGCGGTTTCAGAGAAGAAGATGTTTGAATATTATGATAATATACATGTATATTGCCCCGGGGTGGGGGCGGATGAGCCCCTGGTGCCCATTTTTTTTCAGAATCATTAATATTCAGTCCTACTGCTCATTTTCTGCAAGATTTTTCCTTTAAATGACAATTTAAAAATTTTTCCCATTCAAATGCAAAGGCGACCTATGTTGACCTTGCCGTAAAATAGGTCAAGGTCACCGCAAGGTCATGGTTTATATATACATTGTAGTACTTGAGTCATCGATGCTTCATGCCAAGTTTGGTTGAAATCGGTCCAGTGGTTCCGGAGAAGAAGATTTTTGAAGGGTTTTTACCATATATGGGCATGGCGGCCATCTTGGTCATGTGACCTGGATTATTTATATATACATTAGTTCCCCCTTCCCATAGATGCTTCATGTAAAATTTGGCTTTGATTGGCCAAGCTGTTTCAGAGTAGAAGATCTTTGAAAATTGTGGACGACGGACGGACGGACGACGGACGACGGACGGACGGACGACGGAGCATGGGTATACTATAAGCTCACCTTGTGAGCCTGACGGCTCAGGTGAGCTAATAAAGCAGTACATCTATTGAAACAAAAACCTCAATCCAATATCATAAACTATGGACTACCAGCAAACATGTATACATAAACAGAAGCGTTTGACCAAAATTTATTTTTCTCAAAATCTGAGGCAGCTATACATTATAACTCCCATTACCACCGTCAGAGGTCCTTCTTTCAGGTGAAGGTCTTGTGACTTTTTCTTATCACTGTTCAATTATTGTATACATAATTGAACTTTATGATCATTGTTTGATTAAACATCGTTAGTTTAAAATATGCAAAGACTCATGTTCAGATCCGATCCATGTAATCAATTTTAGTTGTCGCTTCATAGCTAGCAGTTGTTAGTAGGATCCCCTATTTTCTAAATTAACAATTTCAATCCCTAACTCGTTACTGCATCATTTCATTGTATTTTTTTCCATACCTTGGCTCATCTAGCTCTGGATAAAAGCTATTTTCAGGAATATTCAGCATTAATTGAACAATTTCTGAAATTTCAAAGAGATTCACTAGATCTGTGTTTGAAATCAACTGCTGCAATAATTGCAAAAATCATTTTATTTATGTCCCTATCCATAGCAGATTCAACCTTTAAATCTCACCCGATTACCTGTCAACTTGACATTTCCCCTTGATTTCTTGGATTTTGATTTTGTTTTTGGCACTCTTTGATCTCCACTGGGTCCACCAATAAACATGGTGTTGTTATCCCCAATTTGCAGGTTTTGAATGCTTACTCCAGGACCAAATTTAAGCTTGGTTTTAGCCCCACTACCTGGAAGAAAAATGTCTGGTACTTTAACACCAGGTAGTGATGTTTGTTTATTTGTGTCTATTTACCTAGCCATTTCTCGTCTTCAACTGATTCAAGAAGGAAAATGTCAATTTTTTGCCTAAAATGCACACAAGGAACTGATTAGTAGTCTCCTGGAGGCTTGATGAAGAAAAGTGTACTAAAGATAATTGATTCATGTTGTTCCAACATAGTGTAAGCTCTTTAAAAATCAAGTTTAAATTGCTGTGTTACAACAGTTTTTTTTTCATTTCAAATTAACGTTCATGCATACGTAGAATGTAAGAACATGTAAGAACAGTCCCATAAGAGGATTCCGAAAAAAAAAAATAATAATAATAATAATAATCGCCAAAAGGCATGACGGTACATCAAGGTTTTACAAAACAGTAAAGTGGATGTCGTTTTGCTATGTATGTCGACCTTGTCTTTGATTTGATGAATGCAACTGAGCGGCTACTCCACTCAAGATTGCCGTAAATATGTTGATGTTTTATTTCTCCGATCTGCACGTGAATGATACGGTTAGCTTATGGTGAAAGACATGAAAGAGAAGAGATATGGTCGTACCCAATGTGAATGTGTGTAGCACATAAAACAAGATTTTAAACAAATCGACAATGGACACTCTGATTTGAGTTGCTCCTGCTGTGTTTGTCACAAATATGATATTGCTGTTTTCGACCTCGGACGTGTCAAACGATCGACGAATCTACTTAGTAACTTGCGTGAAAGGCTATTCAAATGCAGGCTAATAAAGTGTAACAGAAAACTTGAGGCATTTCGTACTGATTTACCCTTTCACTTGCTACTTCATGGACTCGTCGATCTTTTGACGCGTGTGAGGCTAAATTCGAGCTATAGGACTTACTATGTTTGTGTGTCAGGGTAGGAAGTTCTGGTGTTGCCTTTGTTGAGTGGGATTCCCATTTCTCATCTAAGGATTCCTCATCAGATTCCAGTTCATCTGCATCATCTGTTTTGTTCTGTATTTCAAAACATTTCAAAAACATTACATTAATTATTAATAAATTGTTTGCAGCGACAAAAACAAAACAAAGTCATATTCAAGTATCAAATCGTCACAATTACCCACAAGGAAATCATGTTCTCGGTCTGATCTGACACTTTCAGAACTCCAATTCACATGCGCAAAAAATACACGCGTGTAAATATACTCCAGTAATTAAATATACTCCGGTGTGCAAATCAACCTGTGAGTAAATCCAAATTGCGTTCGCATGGGTTTTATCACCAGAAGTATTTTTGTACGTAAAAACATTATTTCTGGATTAAAACCTGTTCATTTAAGTTTTCTGTATTTGCAAAACAAGAAGAGGCTGCTTCAACTTTGGCAGCAGAGGAGAATCATGTAACTGTTTGGGGCTGTGTACCGGATCGATCAATATCTGACCATCACCTCAGGTGCTGTGATTTGCTCAAGGCCACTACCAACGGCGCCCCGACAGAGGCTCTACTAGGGACGTCTAGAAAAATATACTGCAGCGAAGGCAATTGTTTACTGCGTCGTCGATCTGAACATGTAGCCCCAGTCGCAGGCATATGGGATCCGATGCCACGGAATAAGAGCCTGTGGTACGAGTAGGAATACTGTCTGATATGTGGTCGTCAAGATAGCTTTCGCAGTCCTGAGGAACACGTCACTTCAACAAATAGAATAACATAGAAACGATTTCATAACGCTAACGGGTCGCTTAAAGTCATTGCAACCATTAAATGACAACCATTACATGGACAGATCATAGACTGGTTGTAAACAAACTCAACCTTAGAACCCAGCCAGCGAGGCGATCTCATACCGGTTTAAGCCCACCAGTAATTTTATATTACTGATCGTTCCAAGGCGATACTTCTGTGGTGGTTCTTATTGTTTTATGTCTTTGTGTTTAAAATTTTTTGTGCTGTTGGCGCCTTATATATGTTATTATATTTTTAGTTAAGTTTAGGTAACTGAGTGGCCACCTATTGGGAAAATAGCTGCTCATTCGGCTTACGAAATGTTTGCGTGGTATAAGTACATGTACCTTATTGTTAGTTGTTTTTTTCCCGCCTCGGTTTTTGGAGTGGGAATGTTTTTTTCTGATTGCGCCCTTTCCTGATCGTTGCCTACTTGTAACTTTTTAGTCCGACATTAAATTGTAAAATCAAATCAAAGTGTCTGCGACAAAATATAGAAAACGTTGATAAAACAATAGTCTTTGTATCGATTATGTTGTTGAAAAAGTAGGCAATGATCAGGAAAAGGTGCTATCAGAAAGAAATTCCGACTCCAAAAACCGAGGTGGGAAAAACTAAAATGACAATTAGGTACTTATACTTAGAAAACATATCGTAAGCCGAGAAAGAAATATGTGAAATGTATTTGAAAATTGTCATGTCTGTATGTGTATGTGTTGTTATTAAATTTCTAATAGATAAATTAAAAAAAATCCGAGAAAGAAACTATATCCGAATAGGCGGCTCCGAATAGTTACCCCGAACTTAAACAAAAATATGAAAACGTACATAAGGTTTAAACAGTACAAAAATTCGACTCCAAAACATAAAACAAGTGGAACCACAACAGAAGTATCGCCTTGGAACGATCAGTAATATATAAAATTACTGGGGTCTTAAACCGGTTTTACAGGTGCCTAACCTCACGCTCATCTTCTGCAGAAGTTCTCAACATTAAGTTAGTAGTTCGGTCCTCGTGGTGAATCTCTAACTAGTCAATTACCACCCTGATGAATCAAAAACAATGACTCAACAGATTCAGAAAGCTGCCCGACGATGGAGAACCCTGGGCGCCGAATAACTTGCTGAAACAGCACCAATTGAACCCCGGTGCAAATTTTTCTTTGGGTCCATTTTGCTAAATCTAAAGGGCCACTGAAGAGGCTTAAGAAGCCAAAACCGCGGTATGGCCCATCTCATTTCTCATTATATGCTCACTGCTCTTAAAGGATCTCAGCAATATTTTTAATAAGTAGCTGAAACCATGGTATGACCCATCCCCTTTCAAATAAATATGTTGTAAGCTGTAAGAAAGCACAGTGAGCGAAAAGGCGAAACCAATAGGCCATCAGCAGATTCATCAATAAATACAGATGGACTTTCTCATTAGTGAGATCGAACGGCCACAACCACTGCCTGGTGGAACCCAGATGGGAAGTAGGGAGTTTCATAAATAATTGAGCCTCCGCATGGGAAAACCAACAATCTGCATAGGCGAAAACAAAGACGCAGATCCGCTTCGCAGTAACTGCGAAGCTGATCAGCGCCTTTGTTTTCGCTACACAGACTTATGATTCCTCTACTTTCTAAATCCAAATTTTCTAGCCCCTAACCATTTTCTGTGACTGTACAGACCGTTTTGTGTCGGACCTGGTCGGAAACCCAAATTATTGGTTTTCTCACGCACAGGCTCAATTATTATTGATGTAATCCTGCGTTTCATTTGTATTATCACCATTGCATCAAAATTTTATGTAGTATACTTGCGTCAAAATAAGTTTGGTCATCTTTGTCACTCGTTCTAAATGCACTAAAGCTGTTCTGTAAGCTGTCTGACTCGAGAGACGTACGTGAGCTACTTTGAGACATAGATGAATTGTTTGTTGCAGAGCTCAGTTCTCTATCTGCCACTTCAGTTTGGTTTGCAGATGATGACTCTGTCAATGAAATAAGAAATTAATATACACAGTTACACACAAGATCATCCATATTTTCCATGTCATTTGGAACAATGCTTTCCACACCGACTCTAAAATTCCCGCTTTCTTTGCATACTTTGAATTGTGCCTCGGCATTTCTTGTAATAAGTGACATTCAGGCACTAATTAAATGGTACAATAGTGCGAAGATTTTAGGTCTAATAGTGTGCTTTTTAATTCAATTTCTCTAAAAGGGTTAAACTTTTGACGTTTTACGCTGCGATGAAGGGAATTTTCAAAGCAATACTGTAAAATGGACTCTTAAAACATGTAGTTGAGAAAATTATTAACCTAAATTTTCACATTTTGAATAGGAATTTAAATGATCAAGCAAAATAACGGTGGAGGAAGAATGACGCAAAATTAATTTTCACAACGAAAAGAATAAGCTACTGAATTCAAAATGACCAGGCTATGACAACATGGAATAACTGAGTACCTTTTGACTTCTTTTCTGTAACTGCTGTATGAATGTCTTTAAGGAGAAAAAGACTCTCCTGCTGCGTATCCTTAATCTCATTCTGTGTACCAACAATATCCTGCTGCGTATCCTTAATCCCATGCTGTGTACCAACAATCTCCTGCTGCGTATCCTTTATTTCATGCTGTGTACCAACAATCTCCTGCTGCGTATCCTTAATCATATGCTGTGCACCAACAATCTCCTGCTGCGTATCCTTAATCTCATGTTGTGTACCAACAATTTCCTGCTGCGTATCCTTTATCACATGCTCTGTACCAACAATCTCCTGCTGCGTATCCTTTATCTCATGCTGTGTACCAACAAGCTCCTGCTGCGTATCCTTAATCTCATGTTGTGTACCAACACTCTCTTTCTGTAATACTTCCTAAAACAAGAAAAAAAAACAACACCAAAACAGGATTGAAGCATATGCTTACATGAAATAAAACCAATAATACAATAAATTGTTTTGCGTTTTGGAGTCGATTTTTTGTGCTGTTTACGCCTTATGTACGTTTTCATATTTAGTTCAGTTAAGGTAACTGAGTGGCCGCCTATTGGGAAATAGCTGCTCACTCGGTTACTATTTGTTTTCTTTGTATAAGTACCTAAGTTTCATTTTATTTTTCCCCACCCCTCGGTTGATGGAGTCGGAATTTCTTTTTGAATGCGCCTTCCTGATCATTGCCTCCTTGTACCTTTTTCAATTATAGGGATCAACCATGGTTTTCAGTGTTCAAACATTCGATGGATCACGAGGAAGGTGTTTGAACACAAGGCCGCAGGCCGCGTGTTCAAACACCTTCCGAGTGATCTAGCGAATGCTTGAACACTGAAACAAACCATGGTTGATCGCTATTCTTGCATGTTCACCCTAATTCACTTAAAATCCCATAAAAATAACATTAACAACGTAAAAACTCACCGGAAACCGCGGAGCTTCTTCAACGTCGGCCATTTTGTTTCTACAAAACACATGACGTCACGTCGCATAGACCAATGACGTCGGCCAAAACCCATGTTCAAACGGCACGTGAATTTCCTGATTTGAACATGGGTTTTGCAGTTTGAACACGGCTTTTGACCAATCGAAAACGGCTTCAAACAGCTATGCGCATAGATATCTATGCAAGAAAACATATTCTTGCATAGATCGAAAGCCGTGTTCAAACCGCAAAACCCATGTTCAAATCATGAAATTCACGTGCCGTTTGAACATGGGTTTTGGCCGACGTCATTGGTCAAAGTGACGTGACGTCATGTATTTCGAAGAAACAAAATGGCTGACGTTGTAGAAGTTCCGCGGTTTTCGGTGCGTTTTTATTATGTTGTTATTGTTATTTTCAAGAGATTTTACGCGGAATAGAGTGAAAATGCAAGAATAGCGATCAACCATGGTTTGTTTCAGTGTTAAAACATTCGCTGGATCACTCGGAAGGGGTTTGAACACGCGGCCTGCGGCCTTGTGTTCAAACACATTCCTCGTGATCCATCGAATGTTTGAACACTGAAAACCATGGTTGATCCCTATAATCGATGCAAAAACTATAGTATTACCCAAACTTTTTAGAAGATTTTTAGACAGTGCTTCCAAAATTTTGGAAATTAGTACGCAACGAGAAGAATTAGGTTTGTATAAAAATATGTATTTATGAATCGATTTTCAAGACAAGATGTCGTTTTCTCAGACTCGAGCAAGAAGCTATGAAACATGGTTTTCAAAAGATGTATGGGAAGTAGCTCCTAATGGTTTGTCAATGGTTTGAAAGGTAAGGGCTGTACCAGTTTATTAAGCTTCTTGAGTATTTCTTCGAACTTTTCATCTTGCTGCTGCCAGTTACGTAAGGCTTCCAGCATCACAGCCATTTCGGTATTGTGTGGATCAAGGTCTTCACTTTTCACAGCATCAATACTTTCTGAGATGTTCTGAAGACTTGTGCTGCCGTGCTTTGACAAACTAACGATAACAGCTTTAAGATCAGTCCAAATCTTTTCAAACTCGGTGTTTGTTACTCGAGTGTTTGGTACATGAGCATAGATTGTATTCCGCATATCCCGAAGTCGCACGATATCAGCTCCAAGGCTGTTGTCTGTCGGATCGGGTTCTTTGGACCAACCATTCGAAGGAGCAGGGGCGTTACAAAGATTTCGGAGTATAAATGCGAGCAGTGAAATGTCGAATTTCTCGGGATCTGGCGGATCCTCTATTAGTAGATCGTACTGCTTGTCGAACAATACTCTTTGTCTGTAAAGTTCGGTTATCCTCGTAATGTTTGCTTTCACAACACCATCCAGGGTATCTGGTAGCAGAACCTCCTTCACGACATCTCGCAGCGTCTTCGTCCCTAAGTCGATTAGAACTTTGAGTGAGCGGTTAAAGTTTGTCGTCTCTTGTTTCTGATCAGCCATTGCTCGCTGTACCTGAAAATACGGTAAGACAATATCTAAATGTATGAACATCTACTCTAGAGACTTCCATTGCATAATATTTAAGTACATGAGCAAAGGGTTTATACACACTCTATCAATATCAATGAAGCCAGATTGCTCTTATTGTTTATTTACTTATTTCTGTGCACTCTCAGTTTCATATACATCGCGTTGATGCTTCTTTTGGATCACATTACGAACTTTCCTATGCAATAGACAGAGAACTTTTTCAGCTATAGAATTTGAAATTATTGGGAAAAAATGAAAACTTACATTTTTTTAATTTTTGCTCAAAACATAGATTGTGGGTATACGTTAGAAACGCCTCCGCGAGGCGGTTCTAACGAGTACCCATAATCTATGTTTTGGAGCAAAAATAAGAAAAATAGGTATACCCTGCACACCCTTGATAATTCATTGAGGATATTATTGAACGGAAGCCAAGCTTGAACAATACTTTCTAATCTCAGACGCAAATGGCACTCTTTTCAATGTTGGCTAACATTGAAGACAATAAATGTGATGAAACATGCAGTTGCAGGATAGTAATACAAAGATGCGTTATATTCAAAACCGATTCTCTGTATTTTAAATATTTTGTTAATGTTATACAGAAATGCAAGATTTTTTCTTAGATGCTAATGCATAACATTCACAAAACATACAACATGCCGATCGAACAAACTTGAAACAATGACATCGAATACGCCAAATTTCGGTTTATACGTTAAAGCTTCCTATTCGATTGGCATGGTCTATATCACACAAAATGAAGAAGTTTCACTGTAATTGTACGGCCTAGTATGTCTACACTAAGTCTACAAAACACGCATGTAACGCTTTTCTAACGTGTCTCCGATGTGTTCCTGACATATGTTATTTTTTTTTATTTTTGTCAACACGACCGATGCGCGTTAAAAGCTAACCTTAGACCTGGGATACATACAGTCAATTCATAGATACATGGTAATAAGGCTATACCATTTTTCGCGCGAACAGGTAAATAACGGTAAATAAATGCACTCAGTAGAGGCGAACTCTAAAACTTGGGATAACGTTGCACATTGAAATAAGCAATAATATCTAAAAGTTTGAAGTAAATACGTCATAAACCCTAAAACGCGGGTGAGTCGATAGTCTTTGTTTATAACGGGTTCCTTAGATCTATGAACGATTTATACCAATAAACTTGCTTGACTGCTATAGTCATTTGCATGCATATATATGGGCATGGCGGCCATCTAGGTCATGTGAACTGGATTATTTACGTACACATTGGTTCACCCTCCCTATAGATGTTTCATATGAAATTTGGCTTTTATTGGAAAAGCAGTTTCAGAGAAGATCTTTGAATATTATAGTAATATAAATGCTACTACATTGCCCCGGAAGGGGGCAGATCTGGGCACCAATTTGTTTCAGAGTCATAAACCTTCAGTCCATTTACCCAATTCCTTCAAGTTTTTTCCTTCATATCAAATGGCATTTTAACAATTTCCCCCTTCAAATGCATGGGCGACCTATGCTAACCTTGCCTTAAAATAGGTCAAGGTCATCACAGGGTCATGACTTATATAAACTTTGTAGAACTCCATTCCCTGATGCTTCATGCCCAGTTTCAAAATCATAGGCCTTCTGGTTCTGAAGAAGAAGACTTTTAAATGTTTTTATTATTTATAGCTTTGGCGGCCATCTTGGTCATGTGGCATTGACCATTTATACAAACTTTCATTCCCCCTTCCTAACAATGTTCAACATTTTGGCTTTGATTAGCCTAGCGGTTTCAGAGAAGAAGATGTTTCAATATTATGGTCATATACATGTATATGGTAAAAATGTCTCCATAACAAAAATCGTCTGTCCATTTGCATACTGCCAGCAAGTTTTCCCCAATTTAATTACATTTTTATAATTTTCCCCCATTCAAATGCATTGGCGTCCTAGGTTGACCTTGCCGTAAAATTGGTCAAGTCATCCCAGGATCATGATTTATATAAAGTTTGTAGAGTTCCATTGCCTGACGCTTCATACCAAGCTTCAAAACCATTGGCCTGTTGGTTCTGAAGAAGATTGTATTGCTTTTTATAGCCATGAGGGCCTTCTTGGTCATGTGACCGGGACCATTTATACAAACCCGTACATCATCCATAGTGCAGATTATACTTTCCTTTTGGTCCTTTGAGATTAGCAAGGGTATTCTGAGCAATCAGAAAATTATAATCGGTTTAGATTCATTTTCTAACCTGCATTTAATATATTTGGCCCCATGTGTTTGCATCGACTATCCTGTTGAAAGATGCAAAATTACTGTCATTCCCTTTGGTTCCATGTTGCCAAATCTGTAGGGTCACTGAAGAGCCTTAAGTAGCCGAAACCGTGGTATGGTCCACCCCCTTTCTCATTTATATGTTCACTGCTCTTAAAGGATCTCAGGTTTACTTTTATTTGCTATTACTGCCGCCGGTGTTGTGCCGTGTGGCGGCCCTAAAAAGTCTCCCTGTACATCATCCATAGTGCAGATTATATTTTCCTTTTGGTCCTTTGAGATCAGCTAGGATATTCTGAGCAATCAGAAAATTATAATCGGTTTAGAATCATCTTCTAACCTGCATTTAATATATTTTGCCCCATTTTGGATTATACTAGTGATCACTAGTCTTTGTATCGACTACCAAAATTACTGTCATTCCCTTTGGCTCCATGTTGCCAAATCTGTAGGGTTACTGAAGAGGCTTAAGTATCCGAAACCGCGGTATGGTCCAACCTTTCTCATTTATATGTTCACTACTCTTAATAGAGGATCTCAGTTTTACTTTTATTTGATACCCCTTCCTGTGGATGCTCTGCATGAAGCTTGCCTTTGATTGGCCTATAGCGGTATCAAAGGAGAAGATCTTAGATCTTTGAAATTGTTGACGGACGACGGACGGACGACAGACAGACGGACGCCGGAGCATGACCACCATATAAGCTCACCTTTTGAGCATTAGTGGGGTGGGGAGGGGGGTAAACTGAACACTGACTCGCTTATAACGACTGAATTTATCTTCCAAAACTGGATAAGCCTTCCTTTTAAAAGGAAATTTTATTTTATTATATCTAAAATTTCAACTTTCATTTTATAAATTAAAATTAAAACAAATAATACCTGTTTATGACGTTAGAATTTCTGATGACAAGTTATTAAACCACATTCGGTGTCACAGTCATAAATCCGATGGTTTACTTGTCGGCGGCTCGTTAACTATATACTTCTTCCAAGGTCTTCCAAGAAAAGGGTATAAGGGTATATATTTAGAAACTAGACACAACTTATCGATTAGAAAGTAGGACACAATGGGTCGACAAACATGTTTGTGGATCTTTTAAGTTAGCGTTATCTTCAAATGGATTTGCATGTGCTGTATTTCAAATTGTATTATGACTTTCTGATTTTCCTTTGAAGTTTTCGTAACATTAAATCAAGTGAATATCTAAGGAGGCGGGCCTACAGGAAGGAGACGGAATGAAAACTGTACTGTAACTACAGCACAGAACTGTCAACTGAACTTTATTTTACTTATTGTTTTTTCTACTCGGTACTTTAACTCTAACTTAAATGATATTTGATATACCATCTCTCTCTGCGATCAGGTCTATTCAAATGTTTTTTTTACGAATCGACAGAATTATAATTCATTTCCTAACGCTGCTTTTATGCTTACTACATATTTTACTTGATACTTTAATCTATCAAACTTATTGACCGTCCCTTGTCAAGTATACACCCTTTCTATTAATAGATCATGAATAGTATGCCGTACGATAACCCGATAACAGAGACACTAAAATGTCAGGAAAAATAAGTTAAATTATTGTGTTTACCGGCAATTATTTCATTTTATTCTGTAAGTAGGTCGGCATGTCGTTAGGTTTTAAAACAATTTCAAAATATTACTGAAAAATCTTAAAAAATCCAATTTATATAATATACTTTCATTTTACCTGTATCGGCAATAATAAAATATATAAAATTTTGGGAAAACCAGGATGGGAAAACATGGTAAATATGACTACGTTTTATTTGACTACCGTACAAAACTTGAATAAATATTGAATTTCTTTCTAATCACACAACTCGTTTGCAGCTTATGACAAAATTTTGGACATCAAAGTCTTGTTAAATGTTAACTCCCTTGGTTCACAAAAAGCAATTTTGGCGATTTTGTTATCCACTCCACTAACATCACGTTAGGATTTTCTCCCTTCTTTTTTAAGGGGGGGTGGGGAGTTGTTGTTTTTCGTTATTGGATCTTCAAACCAGTATATTGTAACAATGCTTTTGAAATATACACAGTGTCCTTACATACAGGTAGGCATCG
The DNA here is from genome assembly GCA_964017185.1 of Rugalucina vietnamica. Classification (NCBI taxonomy): domain Eukaryota; kingdom Metazoa; phylum Mollusca; class Bivalvia; order Lucinida; family Lucinidae; genus Rugalucina; species Rugalucina vietnamica. The sequence goes on along the minus strand of OZ024875.1, from coordinate 56,409,952 downwards.
GGTAAATACACTGGAGACAGAGATACAACGTACATAATTGATCATAATTATATATGCTCGTTTATCAGTTATCAATAAACATAGCACTTTGTCCTGTTCTATACCTATTGTTTTTGTGATTTCTAAATTATCTTTTTTTTTTTCAGATAAGATTTTCAGATACGATTGTTACAGATAGATAGGACAATGAGCAGCGAAGGTAAGAAAAATGCATGTCGCCATATCAAAGTTATCTGTTTAGTCTGACTTACTGTCTATAAAATGGTCTGTTCTTTGTATTTACAGTTTCGTGTATTTTATTTTAGTTTCGTGTATTTTATTTTAAAATATCATGCATGTTTACGGCATACATAAAACAAATTGACCTTTCGGTAAACAATCTTTGCACTCTTATATGCTTTATTCATTTATTTTAACAAAACACATTCCATGAAACTTATAATTGATGGGGCAGTGGTGTGCTGTCTGGACATTGGTCTCCCCCTCACTACCACTGTCCCGATTGGCAAATACTAGAAATTAGAACATCAACAAGTCTAAACATATTCAAACCGTCGTGAAGAAATATTAAGCAAACAATTTAACAAGGCATAAAACGTGCTGCACGCATACCCAGCCACAAAGCACGCACTTGTAACTGTTGGGGTAGTGGTGTGCTGTCTGGACATTGGTTTCATCCACATTACCGCTGTCCCGGCTGGCAAATACACGCAGGCTGATTTATTCTAGTCGTATATCAAACCCTTGTTCTCTTCATGTTCTCACACTTGACTGGGTTTTGCTACATTACTAGTATATTCACTACTGAGAAGCACGTGGTATTGTATACATACAAACCGATAAATGATCGGTGACACACACTGCAATTGAGAACGAAGTTGAGGTTAGATTTTTGAGTATTCTCCTACAGCGTTTCTTCTACTGACTGATAGATACATGTAGGTGCAGTCAATGCAGAAATTGAACACTTATTGAAAGAAAGTAACATAAGTTATTTTGTTTTCGCAAACACTTCAATGTTATTGTTTTGGAAGTATTGTTTTAAATACCACATTATTATTATTATTATTATTATTATTATTATTATTATTATTCATCTTCTTTATAAAGATAAATTTTTGAACATTGACAAGATTAGTCATTGGAGCCGCCTCATGAGAAAACCAAAATTTTGCCGTGCCGGCATATGCGAAAACAAAGCCGCAGATCAGCTTCGCAGAAATAGAACGGCGTCTTTGTTTTCGCTACACAAATACTACATTTCCTCTTCTTTTTAAATCCAAAATTTCCATCCTCTAGCTATCTTCTGCACCTATACAGCTCGGTTTGTGTCAGACCTGTTTGAAAATCACGCTTTGTTTGTTTCTCATGACAGGGCTCATTTGTCTAAGCGGTGCTATTACATGTACATTTGCGCACATTTTTCGAAAAATTCTTTTGCGCACAGTTTTTATTTGCGCGCAGAAATATATCATTTGCGCACAGTTTTAGTGTTACATTTGCGCGCATTTTTGCGCCTTTTCCTTGACCAGCCGCTGGTATTTTATTATATCAAGAGAACGATAAATAAAATATCAGCACTGTCACCCCTATTCACCGACGTGCAAGTGGAAGAGTTCGAACAGGCTTACAGTCACTTAAAAGTCAATTTTTAGTTTTAGTTTAACATATTTACAGTTTGGGACACTTTGGCTTGTCTCTATACTGTCTTAAAGCCCTAGAAAATTATGTGCGCAAATGAACCACAATCTCTCAAAAATGTTTTTCAAAAGCGATGAATTATTTACCCTTTTGTTAGCTCACCTGAACCGAAGGCTCACAGGTGAGCTTATATGATACCCATGCTCCGTCGTCCGCCATTGTCGTTTGTTGTTCTAGCGGGAAGACTTTCTAAGTCAGGGCTTGGATGCTTGCCGCCACTCGTATATTCCCGTAATAGTTTCCATGCATGTCAGTTTATCTCATGTCTTTACATTATTGTAAACTGAGAAAGAACAAATAAACTTGGAAACCATACAGCTCCGGTTAAATTACGGCAATGAGTTGCATCCAACAATAAAATTGACCTAATTGCATGTTTTGAGCTTATTTGCTTAATCTCCCTAGTTGTTGTCGTCCACAATGTTCAAACATCTTCTCATCTGAAACCGCTGGGCCAATCAAAGCCAAACATCCTTAGGAAGGGGGACAAAAAGTTGTATAAACAATCTAGGTCACATGATCAAGATGACCGCTATGGCTATAAATAGCAAAAACCTTAAAAAAATCTCCAGAACCAGAAGCCTATGATTTTGAAACTTGTCAAGAAGCACCAGGCATTGGAGATATATATCATGACCCTAGGAAGACCCTTACCTATTTTACGACAAGGTCAACTTATGTGGCCATGAATGGTGAAAATTAGTAAAATGTAATTAAATTGGGGGTAGCGGCTTGCTGAGAGTATGCAAATGGACAGAAGATTGCTTATGAAATCATGCCTCTGTCCCCAGGGGCTATATACATGAAAGTTTATTCATTTCTACTTTAACCAATACATGGTCATGGGTAGTACATATATTTCAAATCTATATACAAATACGACGTAAATGACCATAATATTCAAACATCATCTCTGAAATCGCTTGGCCAATCAAGGCCAAACTTTATGTGGAGCATCGTTAGGAAGGGGAATTGAAAATTTATATAAATAGTCAAGCTCACATGACCAAGATGGCCGCCATGGCCATGAATAGCAAAACCCTTTAACAAATCCTCTTCTCCAGAACCGGAAGGCTATTTTGAAACTTGGCATGAAGAGCTCTACACAGTTTTGATATTATCATGATCCTGGGATGACCTTGGCGTATTTTACGGCAAGGTCAACATAGGTCTCCTATGCATTTGAATGGGGGAAATTGTTAAAATGTCATTTGATGGGCAAATGAACTAGAGATTGAATATTCTGAAAAGAATTTAGATCCTATGGGGGTCTGTCCCCACCCTGGGGCAAAATACATGTATATAAATATAATAGTATTCAAATATTTTTCTCTAAAACTGGTTGGCAAATCAATATATGCCCATATGTGTTAAAACTACCCTTAAAAATCTTCTTCTCAGGAACTGCTGAACCTATTGCAATGAAACTTGACAGGTGGCAATTAAGACAAGAGAACTACAATATGTGTACAAATGAAGACCCTGTCATGACATTGATATGGCAAGCCGTTTTACTATTTATTCAAACAAACAGATATCTTATATTGTATATAAGACATCTTCTTTAATAAATGAGATATCTACTTTATTTTATTAGATATCTATTATAAAGAAGATATCTTATATAGCAAATAAGATATCTGTTTTGTTATATTAGATATCTAAATTGACAATTAAGATATATTATGTAGTATATAAGATATCTTTTTAACTAAACAAGATATCTTATTTGTTAATGTAGATATCTAAATTAACAAACAAGATATCTTGATTGATATATTAGATATCTTATTTGCAAACATATATAAGATATCTTAATTATTTATATAGATATCTGATATAGCATTTAAGATATCTTATTTATTAATTAAGATATCTTGTTTAACAAATTAGATATCTAATATGATAAATTAGATATCTATAATGTTTTTTTTCTAAATATAAGATATCTTAATTAACATATAAGATATCTAAAATAGTATATTAGATATTTATTTTATCATATTAGATATCTTATTTGTCAAATAAGATATCTTCTTCAACATATAAGATATCTTAATTACATTCACAATTTATTTACCACTATAAATAATTACCTATTTAGATATCTTATTTGCTATATAAGATATCTTCTTTGCTTATTAAGATATCTAGTTTAGCAATGACGATATCTTATTTACCAAAGTAGATATCTTATTTAGGTATAGTAAATATCTTATTTAGTATATAAGATATCTTATTTAGTGTATTAGATATCTAAATTATCAAATAGGATATCTTATATGCTATATAAGATATCTTGATTGTGGGATCAAATAAGATATCTTATTTAGCATATTATATATCTTATTTACTATATAATATATCTAATTTACGATATAAGATATCTTTTTTTGATAAAGAAGATATATTTTTTGCTAAATAAGATATCTTATATCCTAATTAAGATATCTTATTTACTATTCAAGATATCTAATAAGCATAATAAATAGTAAAACGGCTTGCCATACTTTGACATATTTTACGGCAAGGTCAACATAGGACACATATAGAGAAAATTGTTAAAATGTCACTGAAGGAAAACACTTTCAGGAAATGGGCAAATGAATAGAATATTTATGAATTTTAAAAAGAAAGTGACCCCGCGGGTTATTCTGACCCTGTCCTGGGGCTATATACATGTATATGACCTTCATAGTCAAACACGTGTATTGGTATATACATGTACATGTATCCCAGATCTCAGGGGAGCGTTTAAAGGACCATTTGTATTCTGGTTTTGGTATTTAATACGATTTGATCACATTTAAGATCTTCCAATCTACAAGAGAGTTCTTAATAGATGTAGAGAGAGCTTGGTGGCTGACATGGATTTTGATTCCATGCGCGACAATATTATTTCTAACGAAGTGCTCACAACGACGAAATTAAGAGATATTAAGGTAAAGTAGAAGTAACAAACTGGTATATTCTAGAGTGATTTGGAAGAATATGTTAGACCTCATAGAATCTGACACATGGACAGGTTTCCCATGAGTGACTGCATGAAAATTAACTTTGCCTACTCAAAATACTGTCAGAAAGAAGTTGTTATGAGTTTCGCTGAAGCTTAAATTCATATGCTTTGTTTATGGATGTAATCTTCATAAGCTAGTATATAACCATAAAATTATTCTGAATTGCACTGATGAGCCATAGAACTCGAACTCACAGCATTCAAGTAATTGATTAATATCAATGGAAGATTCTTTTTGTTCGTCACAAATCAAGCTCCTGAAGACGTGCCATGCTGTGAAAACACTCTTTGTCCAGTAAAAGATCTCCAAGGGCTAGAATAAAACAACAGTGAGATATTACGCATGCGCAGGATAGCGGCGGGTGTTGAAATTTTAACTCGTTAAAAATTGGATTAAAAAGGTGTTTTTCGATAGTATTTGGATATCTGAATAGTGTATCATTATGCAGAATTACCAGTATATCGGATCTGTGGGTCAGAATGGTGGTCCTTTTGTTGGAAACGAACATAATCAGTGTGATTTGTATGCGATTCCAACACACAATAGATTCACGCCATTGCCGCCCATGGACGAGTGGGTGGGGTATTCTATGAACTGTGAACCGGGTTTTGAGCAAATGGATGTGGACGTTTTGAGGAATAAAAGGCGCAGGTTCAGTACGGGTACGGGAAACGGTCAGTCAAACTATTCCTAATTTAGATGATAGAATATCTTATATGTGCGAGAAACTTGAGAATTTGGAAAAATCCCATCGAAATTTAGAACAGTCTCATCAAACAATAGCCATGATCGCCCAAAATTTGAACACCGTTCATACACGAGTTGTGGGTATTGAAAAACAAAACTCTGAACATAACCGTTTCATGAGAGTATTAGCCTATAAATCAATAGATATCGAGGCTAGGTCGAGACGGAAAAACCTGGTGTTTCATGGTTTGTGTGAAAGCCCTAGAGAGGACTGCTTTATGGTCCTGCGCGATTTTCTGTGGCAAGAAATGGGACTAGATATTGAGGACCTTGGCATCGAGCGATTACACAGACTTGGTTCCTTGCATAAAGCAAAACTAAAAAGTGACCCCCCGCGCAGGCCGATCATCGCCGCTTTTTATGAATATAGACATACCGAGACCGTTATGAACACTTGTTATATGTTGAGAGACTCCAGTTATTCTGTCTCACGGGATTACCCAAAAGAAATTGTGTCGGCACGAAAACGGTTATTACCCCAGTTTAAAGCGGCTCGACAGAATAAAAACAATAAAACATCAATTGAATATCCGGCTAAGTTGGTGGTAAACGGCAAAATAGTCGCTGATGAATTCCCGGACTGGTATTCTGTGATAAGTCAGGACAGAATCAAATTAGCTAATGGCGAACCCTATGATGAGTTGCAGCAGCAGCAGCAACAACAACAACAAAATTCGGCTCAATTTCAACAAATCGCACAAGGATGGCAACCCGCGGCGTCGGTTCAACAACAGCGGCAGCAACAGGTCCTGCATGCTCAGGAGCAGCAAGAACAACAGAAGCAACAACAACTACGTCAATTACAACAACAGCATGAACAAATTGTGAGAGAAAAACAAGAACAATTATTGCTGCAACAACAACAGTTACAAACACAGCAGTACCAGGAACAACAGCAGCAACAGCAACGGGAACAACAACAACAACAACAGAGACAGCTGCAACAACAACAAAATATGCAGCTGCATCAACAACAGCAACAGCAACAACAACAACAACAACAACAACAACAGCGTGAGCAACAACAGAAGCAGCTACAACAACAACAACAACAACAACAACAACAGCGTGAGCAACAACAGAAGCAGCTACAACAACAACAACAACAACAACAAAATCAGCAGCAGCAACAACAAATCCGGCAGCAGCAACCACGAACGTATGCACAAGTTGCAACAACTTGTGTTGCACAGCAAACTAGCTCGAACATTCCAAGATACACAATGACAGCTACAAGGAAACAACAAACATTTACTCCAGTGAGTGTCGCGGCTACTACTACTACGTTTACAACTAATACTACTACCTCTACTACGGTTCATTCATATGACAATCAAAACATAAACATGAACGTGGGAAATAACGGAACTGTGTCACATGACCGGTCTGACTATTTGAATCTGTAGGACAGACGGGAGAGTGTGCTTTTGAATTTCTCATTGTTAAATGTTCAAGGATTAATAACAAAAAGATCAAATAAACTGCAGTCCAGTGAACTGATTTCAATTTTTCAACATAATGAGTTCGTTTTGTTGACTGAAATTTGGTCAAATGACTTATGTGATATATCTGTTGATGGGTTTAACGTCTACCAACTTAATAGGTCATATAAGAAACCCAATGCCAAGCGAGACTCCGGGGGTATTGCTCTTTACGTTAGAAGTAGTCTAGATCGTTACTGTGTCTTACTGAAAAAGGAAAATGATGACGTTATTTGGTTAAAAATAGACAAATCATTGCTCGATCTATCTTTTGATCTTTATTTATGTTTGTGCTATATTATCCCAACTGGGTCAAGTAGAGAAGCGTTAACTGGAGTCAGTGTTTTTGATAGAATTGCCAATTATATTGTCGAAATCTCTAACATGACTGACAATTCTTACAATATTTTAATTTGCGGAGATTTGAATAGTCGCACTGGCACCGAGCACGATTTTGTCATTTGCGATAATTTAGATAACGATATGTTGCCATAAGATTACGTCACTGATGAGTATATGGCAAGGTTTTCTGAAGACAAGGCAGTTAACGCGAATGGGAGAAAGTTATTGGACCTATGCAAACAAAACGGGTTGCGTATTTGCAATGGGAGAATAGGTGAGGATAAAACTTATGGGAAATTTACTTATGCAGGCAGTACTGGTAAAAGCGTCGTTGATTATGTCATAAGCAATCCAGCGTTATTTGACGTTATTCGCAATTTAAGGGTTTGTGACCCGAATATCTTGTCTGATCATTGTGTTGTGCAATTTTCACTTTTTAGAACTACTCGAATGTATACTGCGCAACGCGAAGAGGGCGACTCATGCGAACTCTTAAATAAAAAATTCATATGGAGTGACGTGAAAAAGGAACACTATGCTACAAATCTAAATAAAGCAGAAAACGATCTTATAAATTTATATACCAACCTAATGCAGGCTAATAGTACAGGGGATATTGATGAAAATGTTTCTAAGTTTTTGAAAATAATCGACGGCGTGTGCGATCCTCTGTTTGCTAAAACATTTAATGTTCATGTAGTGTCGGACAATAAAAAATATACCGTGTCAACAAACAACCCGTGGTTTGACGAAGAATGCCAGACCATGCGAGCTATCTTTTATACAAAACTTAATATTTTTAGAGAAAGTAAAACGGATGAAAATTTAACAAATTTAATAAGTGCGCGGTCAAGCTTCAAGACATTAATAAGACGAAAACGCTCTCTTTATGATAAATCTAAAACTGAAAAACTTATCTCTACAAAATATGAAAATGCAAAGGCTTACTGGCGGTTACTTAAACAAACAGCAAATAAAAATACTAAACAGTCTATTTGCAGAGTATTTTAAGGCTGTCAATGACCCGGATGATAGATTTTATCAAATCGATGAGGACATTCTGTTTTACAATGAACAATATGTAAAAGGGGAATTTCAAATTATGTTTGATGAATTGAATAGGGAAATATCTAAAACTGAACTAACATCTGCCATTAAACAATTACGCAATGGTGCAAGCGCTGGACCGGACCTACTACTGAACGAATTTTTTAAGAATGGCACTGGTACCCTTATTAATTATTTACATGCTTTATTCAATAAATTATTCCAAATGGGCTACTTTCCCGAGACATGGTCAGAGGGCTATATTGTACCAATATTTAAAAAGGGGGATGTGAACGAGGTATCAAATTATAGGGGCATTACTTTACTGAGTACATTAGGGAAATTGCTTACTAGAATTCTAAATAATAGATTAAATAAATGGGCAGAGGAATATGGTATATACATTGAAGCACAAGCAGGTTTTCGAAAACATATGAGCACAATTGATAATATTTTCGTATTAAATGGCATAATTACACATTGTATTAATAATAATGAATATTTGTACTGTTGCTTTGTAGACTTTACCAAGGCCTTTGATTATGTTGAAAGGAACATACTATGGTATAAACTTATCAAAATTGGAGTCAGAGGACAAATGCTAGATATAATTAAGTCAATGTACAATAGCGTAAAATCAAGGGTTAAGAATAATAATAACATTAGCGAAGCTTTTTCATGTAATATCGGGGTACGACAGGGGGAGTGTCTTTCGCCATTTTTATTTGCCATGTACGTGAACGATTTAGAGCAAGAACTGGAAACTAATGGTGTTAATGGAATTGATTTAGGTATGGTAAAGCTCATGTTACTTCTTTATGCAGACGACATTGTGTTATTTGGTAAATCTCCAGAAGAACTGCAAAAATCTCTAAATATCCTTGAAGAATACTGTGAGCGTTGGAAATTAACAGTAAATACTATGAAAACAAAAATCGTAGTTTTTCGAAAAGGGGGTAAATTACCAGAAAATTTGCATTTTACTTATAAAAGGGAACATATAGAAATTGTTAACAATTTTTGTTACTTGGGCATTGTATTTACGTCTGGAGGCTCGTCGTTCGAAACTCAGAAAACTCTGTCAGGTCAAGCGCAAAAGGCCATTTTTATTTTAAGAAAATATCTGAATAATTTTACAGCTCTATCGCTTACGCATATCATGGACTTATTTGATAAGTTAATAACTCCTATCCTTAATTACGGCAGTGACGTGTGGGGCTTCTATCCAGCTAAATCTGTTGAAACAACACATATGTCTTTTTGCAAAAGAATGCTTAAAGTTAAACAGACCACACAAAACGATTTCGTTCATGGCGAACTTGGGCGAGTTGATTACCAATCTCTCAGATATATCAATATTGTGAAATTTTGGTTAAAGTTAATACAAACTGACGAACGAAAATACATTAGATTAACATATAATATGATGCTTAATGATTTGGAAATGAAACCTAACAAGCAAAATTGGGCCTCAATGGTAAAACATCTTTTAAGTAGGCTTGGCTTTTTTGAAGTCTGGAATGCTCAAGGTGTCGGTAACATTTGTAATTTTATATCTGCTGTGAAAACTCGAGTGAAAGACATTTACACACAGGATTGGCATTCAAGGTTAGAAAAGTCATCAAGAGCAAGATTTTACGTAAACATTGCAAATTTTAAGTGTCAAACATATCTTAACGCACTAAATATAGAAAAATATCGAAGAAGCTTATGTAAATTTAGAGTGTCCGCCCATAGGCTCGAGATTGAAACGGGAAGATGGACTAAACCAGTCAAAACGCCACTAAATGAAAGAATTTGCTTCATTTGCGGTGTCCTTGAGGACGAATTTCACTTTATTCTCGAATGTCCGCTTTACAGTGATCTAAGACAAAATTACATTCAGCGTTACTATTGGCAAAGGGCGAACATGCCAAAATTCATACAGTTAATGACGTCCGAAAGTGTTAGAGTGATAAAAAACCTTGCAATGTTCATCGAAAAAGCATTTAAAAAGCGCGAAGAAGTAGGAATAATATAAAACTATATAAACATAAGGTATAAATGTGATATATTACTTTGACATTTCATAGTATTTACAGATACTTATACACATTAGAAGAAATGCGATTATTCAAGCACATTTTTGGATGACAATTTGTTTTTCGAAATTGTAATATTGCTCCAGATAGCGCTTCTATAACCACAATCATCATTTTGGACTATTGAAAGAAACATTAGAATATAAGTTGCACCTCTCCCGAGCACACGAGTGTTCAGTTATTTTGAGTAGGTGATTGAATTGTCTTGTTCGCTATCCTGCATGAAATGTATGTTGTATTATGTTTATGTGCTCATGGGCCTTATTTGGCTTATTGCATTAATAAATTACTTACTTACTTACTATTTTATTTACAAATTACAGGAAGAGAAGTATACATCTGATAAAATACGGAAGTTGATTGAAGCTATAGAATCAGCTGGACCAGACGCTTACAAAGTATTTAAAAATGGTTTGAAAGAAACAAATCAGCGGCATTTGTACGATGAGCTGAATAAAGCGGAAAGCAAACTGGCAAGGGAAAGCAAGGAACAGAACAAAAGAGGCCAAGGTAAGTTGAAAATAAGAAAAGAAATCCCCGGAATCGATACACCGACCCCAAGGGCATTAAACCGCTTTGTAATATTGGGACCAGGCTGGAAGAAAATAACACTATAACACGTGATATCACGTCGAGTTAAAACAAATATATACGAGGTATGGCAGGAAAGTTCGTAGACACCATTAGTATTTTCAACAGGAAAAGAAAATCAGTCGAAATGAATATATCTGGATTTGCAAAAATATTTCGGTTTTTGGAGTGGGAATCTCTTTCTGATTGCGCCTTTTCCCGATTTTTGCCTACTTGTACCTTTCCATGAGCAAATAGACGAAATTTTATGAAAATCTGGCCAACACGACATCTTCTACAGCCTTTTATGTGCACCTCCCTAACCGGGAGCGGGAGCAAGGGTCAACGTCTCAGTGACGTTACTTGAAGTTTATTGCTGTCAGTGCTTTATATTTGTAACACGTTTAACCGATATTTCAGAGTTATTCCACATAGGGTCGTTTGGATATCGGTACAATTTTATTTTGTGTATCCGGCTGTCAAATGCAGATTTGTGCCAACTGTCCTCAGGTTTTCTGATGACCGGTTGAAAATATGAAACCATTTTCATTCGCTGAGAATGTAAGACGAGTGCCCTTCCGCCGCCGTTTATCATCTTAGATGATCTATGGAGCATCCAAAAATCAACTCTGCCACTTGTAAACTAGTGACAGACAAGCTGATAGCTTTTATGTTGTCGTTTATATCATTTCCATCGTGTTTGTTGGCCATTTCCACAACAAAAACACACAAGTTTTTGGTTATCGGCTGTTCTCCGACGTCAAAATTACGCCAATTTTTCAAACAATTTTTTTCGGACTGCATCTGAAATTTTATTCACAGATATCAAACTGTACTGCCGCCAAGGCCCAAACATTCAGAAAACGTTGTTGATTGAACATTCTTTCAGGATCAAAATATTTTAACGTTACAGCACACTTCCGTGCCGCTTCATAAGCAAACACAGAATGTGAAAATCGTCACATTTTATCACGTTTTGACACCTGCCCCGCACGGCCCTACCCTCAAGCAGAAAAGTGGCCATACCAAGCGTGGTATTACTTCAAATTGCACAAAGTTTCTGAAATATACTCATAAGATATTGCTGCTTGAAATTATGCTAAACGCTTCTTCAACAACGCGTTACTTTTTCTGATAGCTGAAGTGTCTACGAACTTTCCTGCCATACCTCGTATTAAGAAATCTCCCAGCAATGTGGCTATCCAAGAACATCCAATCCACCTTCTTTAACACCAGTGTTTTGTAAGTTTTTGGAGTTTCGTGAATGTACTTAAAAAGCAACTGTCTATACACCATCTTCCAGAAACTGCCTTCTTTCAAAATCTCTCTTTTCTGAAACTCTTCGTGAAAATAAGATAATGTCATTGTTTTGCATTCACGAAGTCTTAAAAAGTGTTGCAAAAAAAATGAAAATCGTCCAATAAATAAAATGTTTATGCCAGCAAATAATTTTGAATATTGTGAAATGTCAGTAAGGGAAGTAATCTAAATTGGTTATTTTTTCATTTGAAATGCACCAAACCAGCACAAAATTGTAAAGTATACATCGCTTAACCCCAAACTCTGACAAGTCTTCGACAGACGTGCTGGATTTTCAGTTTCAAGGTATCTGGGTTACGTTGGTATCTATGTTTATTATTTTCTTTATATGTTTTTTCTTATTTCTTGTATATCACTGAACCATTGCGGAAGCTGAGGGTGAGGTTATGGCCATGTAAAATCGGTTTAAGCCCGCCAGTAACTTTGTGTTACTGATCGTTCCAAGTCGATACTTCTGTGGTGGTTCTTTTTGTTTTATGTCTTGGTGTATAAAAAATTTTTGTGCTGTTGGCGCCTTATGTATGTTTTCATATTTTTAGTTAAGTTAAGGTAACTGAGTGGCCACCTATTGGGAAAATAGCTGCTCATTCGGCTTACGATATGTTTCATGGTATAAGTACCTGATTGTTAGTTTGGTTTTTTCCCACCTCGGTTTTTGGAGTGGGAATCTTTTTCTGATTGCGCCTTTTCCTGATCTTTGCCTACTTGTACCTTTTTACCAACAAGCCCATTCAAACTATTTTTTTGCATAATTTTCTTGATTTAATGAGCCGTTTGTCAAACGTTTTGCGACATTCTTTAAGACTAATGGGTTGCAAAAGGATGACAATTCTATATTTGTCTTGCTGTATTTCAGAAAAGTAGGATTTTGAAAAAGGCAGTTTCTGAAAGATGGCATATGGGCAGTAGTACCATATTTAGCTCAATGATTAAAGCATTTGTAAACTCAAGCTGTTATATGGACTGTCCAGGGAGAGCAACAGACAGAATGAACCTAACGACATCGCTTAATTATCTCATATCAGTGTATGCATGTAGTTTCGCTTTGTACTTGTATTTCATATGTAATCATGTGGAGGACCATATGAGCGAAAGTGCATTGTGTTATTCTCATTAAATAGATGCATTATCGTATGTGATAACTTATCAAGAGGAGGAGAGTTGTTTTCGACATTACATTGTAAATATTTGAATGGATATAAGTTCTACATAGCCTAACAAATTTTCATCTATTTTAGCAATCTTATTTCCATAACTTTGCTATATCAATAGGTAGTCATCAAGCGAGTGGCACACCCAGTGGCGATAGAACCCAGTTGGTAACAAATCTAGCTAGAAATGATCCAGATGGACAACGTGCTATACAAAACTTACCTGACGATTTTAAACTGAAGGCCACTCTGGATGACGGAAACAACACACAACAAGCTGTATCCTCGTCAATAACATCAACTGTATTAGAAAATGTGCAACGAAGTACATTGCTACAATCAAGTAATGCTCAATCATTTCCATCTTCTCAACGTCTTCGAGGAAAAAGTCAAACATCGGACATCACACCGCGGGATGTTGCTGATGGTCCCACGGTTGTATCTCCTAACACAGAAGATGACACGATAGGCCAGTCTCAATCCACGCAAGCGTCAAACAACAGCCAACGTAACTCCGACGAACAGCCGATTTCATTCGGTAACTTGACAAGCTATGAAGACATGCACAAAACTGACAGAACAGAAAGCTTAACGAGTTCTTTGAAACAGGAACACTATGGTGGAGGTACAACGAGCCAACAACAGCCATCTCAAAACAACGAGTCGGGCAGGCGACAAGGTCACCCAGGCACAGGTGAACAAGCTACCGGTGTAAAAGATGGACAGAGTAGCAGTAGTCAACAGCCTGGGGCTACCACTGGTGCGTTTTCAGCAAGATTATTACACAAAGTCATATGACTGTTTTTAGACTGTTATTAAAGTCTTTGTTTTACATTTTACGTAGATATTAAATAGCTGTTACACCAAAGCGTTCTTCGTGCGAAACACAGTCTAGCGTGTCAGAAAAAACAAACAATAATTTCATTTTCTAATACTAATATCAGTAGGTCTATGTAAGTTAAATGGGCAAATTAATAATATGCTTTTCTATTCAATAAGGCAGCCACAAAGTCCATTTCTATTTTTGAAGATCTGAGAAAGAATTTTAGATGATAATGCAAGGTATAGCAAATACTAACACATACGGCTCAGGGGTTGGTAACTTAAGGACATCGTAAGTTCCCCTACTATACTTACGATGTTCTTAACATGACCGCCTAAGGCGACGCTAAGGTGGGCTTGAGTTGACCGTAAAGTTACGATGCTGTTAAGTTATCACCGTAACTTAAGGCCCTATTCACCATAATCACTAAGAGATACTGAAGTTGGTCGTAAGTTGATCTTAAGCTTAAGGCTGCTGTGAGTTACCGAGGAGTTACCAACCCATGGTGTGTAGAGCTACATGCGTGATTATGCGAGTCTTGTAGTAACGATATAAATTGTTAGAGACCTGTTTACATTTCAGATCCTTTGCCAGACCCTGCGTTTGAACCAACACCAGGGTCAGCCTCTAGAGCTACAGCAATGCCCGGAACAAGTCACCAACACACCACTAGTGAATCAAGGTATACATACAAACGAATGCCTTATTAACTAATTATAGCTATGATGATTACAAAAAGAACAGGCAGAAAACACTAAATCTGAAAATTCTAAAAACCCCACCCCTCCCCACCGCAATGTATTGGCTACATTTAATAGTGTACATTTCTGACTTCAGACCTAGCATTTGTCTTTGTATAGTAGTTGCCATTCCATGTCCTATGTTTATTTCTTATGTCTTATCCTCATATGTGTTGTAAACACCTGAGTGAATAAAGTGTATATTCGTTCGTTCTTTCGTTCGTTCGCTAACAATATTATGACAGAAAATATGAACATAAGTATTCGATTTTCCTACAGGTGACAATTCTACCTGAGCCTTAGCTCAGACTCGGATCCAATATTTTGGACCCCCACCCAATTGGGCCACAATAAATATATATGGCTTACTTGTGCATCTAGGCAAAGCTTATATACACTACTGACTGGCCATATGATTACTGGTTTACCGCTCTGGTCTGAGCCTGCCCAAGAAACGTGTTTGTCAAACCATCCATACGTGGCTTAGTTGGTTAGTTATATTTCAGGAGCTTGTTGGATGTCATGACATCCTCGTTTTGGGTAAAAGTCCCATAGAATGGAGGCAACGTCCCGACTTACCTGAGCTGTTTACTGGGACGTAAAGCATCAATTTAAACAAGCAAAAAATCAGACTACCCAATACGACATACATATGGTAAAGGTAAAAGTATGCAATAATCAGGAAATGTCGCAATCAGAAAGAAACTAAACATATCATAAGCCATGTGAGCAGCTATTTTCCCATAGGCGGCCACTAAGTTATCCAAACTGAATGTGTGTATATGGTGCATTTGGTTTTCCTGCTCAGGTCTTCAGTTCTCTCAATATTTTGTATCTTTTACTAGAGATGATGATCATGATGATGCTTACCTAGCGGAACACTTTGACGCATGCGTCATATTTGAAGAAAGTGACAGGAACAGAGCCGAGGAAGTCAGATCATTCATCGAAAATCTCAACTACAAGATTTGCCTTTATGACGATTCAAAACATTTCGACATGTTCCTACCAGAAGGGCTGCCGTCTGTTATCATTGACCACTGCGTTTTGCAGTTGATAATCATCTCTGACAATCAAGGCCAACATGAAGACAAAAACGCGATACATTTTCGCAACACCGTTGCCATGGTATTGAAAAACAGCGCTAAGATACGACCGGTGCTGTTTCTTAGGGAAGAGGAAAGATTTATTCCAAAGTCCCTTGCAAACACGAAGAAAATTGCTTGGTATAACAAAGACGAAGACTTCTTTAGGAGGAATTTGTTAGATTCCTTGGAGCAATGTAAAAAGCTGAGACTGAAGAAAGAGGAACAAAA
The DNA here is from genome assembly GCA_964017185.1 of Rugalucina vietnamica. Classification (NCBI taxonomy): domain Eukaryota; kingdom Metazoa; phylum Mollusca; class Bivalvia; order Lucinida; family Lucinidae; genus Rugalucina; species Rugalucina vietnamica. The sequence goes on along the minus strand of OZ024875.1, from coordinate 56,393,616 downwards.
AGTGAAGACAAAGAAAAATATTGACCACTGATTTATGGATCAGATCACTACTAGGCGTGTCGTTGAGGTGCCCAAAGATTGTCCTAAAGCGGGACCTGACATGCCATCAACTATTGGGCAAAGATGCATTTCATCAACTCAGACGAACCTGCTCAATTTCATATAATGAGAAGTAAATCAACGAATTCGGTTTCATCATGCCATGAATATGTTAATTCAACATTGTGTAATTTTATTATTTTTTTTTAAAGCTTATAATAATTTATCATATTCAGCGTCTCTGAACTTTACAATAATTGTATGTATTTGAAACATTCAACACAACGAAGATCGAGATACATTATTCTCATGCAATATAGACGGTAGTTTTTCTATAGTGTCAAGATGGCGGACTTTAAAACTCGAATAACGAGCAAATGATAAAAGAGAAATTCCTTTGTTTCACACTTTCGTTCATTACAACGTAATTTTACATATGTTGAAACGATTTATAAGATGATGCATAATTACATTCCTTCTGTACGTTTGTTTCTTTTTTGTTTCACATAATGCTGCGGTAAAATGTGAACAAACACGAGAAAGCCAAGTGAGGTAATAAATGATGAATGCACTACAAACTGTCCAAGGAACAGCGTGGCTAAAATATACTGGCGTAACAAACATTGCCTCACTCTTGTCACGTGACAGGATGCCCAATATTCCTTATAACACGCACATGTTCATGTTTTCTTGGGACCCTACTCTTGGGTTTCATGCAGTATCTGGAACTCGTGAAGTTTCTGGAATATTAACTTGGGGTTGAACATGAAGGGAGTAAGAATGCAAATGGGAGAAGATCAATTTTTTTATGTCATCTTTTAAACTATTAAAATTAATGTGTGAATGAATGGAAACTATTTTTTTAAAAGCACTGTCAACAGATCATGATAGAATATAAATAGATCTTATTAATATATCCAGATATATCTAAAGCACAATTATGGCGTTAACTTAAAACTACAGTCAACGCCCCTCAATGAACTCAATCATCTGGATTTTAAGGCATGATGGGATTTTGGCTGATATATTCCAGAAACTTAAGGTGTTCCAGATACTGGATCTTGGCTTCATATTTTTAGTTAAGTTTGGGTAACCGAATGGCCACCTACAGGGAAAATAGCTGCTCACTCGGCTTACGATGTTTTCTTAATATAAGTGCCTGATTGTTAATTTAGTTTTTTCCCACCTCGGTTTTTGGAGTGGGAATTGCTTTCTGATTACGCCATTTAATGATCATTGCCTACTTTTAGTAGTTCATTGAGGGGCATTGACTAAATTTTAGAAGTTAACCACACAACTGTTCTTAAGATATTTCTGAGTATTTTGCTAAGATAATTATATTGCATATTATATCATTTTCTGTTGACAATGCTTTAAAACCTAGATTCCATTAAATCTTTGATTTCATTTATTCACACATTTATTTAAATACTTTAGATCACATCAAAAATTGATATTCTGCCATTTGCATTCCTATCGAGTAGGGTCACAAGAAAACTTTAATATGTGCGTGTTATTATGCAAAAAATGGTTTTCTGCCATTTGCATTCCCATCCACTTCATGCTCAACCCCCAGTAGATATTCCAGATTCTGCATGACACCAAGAGTAGGGTCCCAGGAAAACATGAACATGTGCATTTTATAAAAAAATATTGGACAACCTATCACGTAACATGACTTTGAATTCAGAACTTGCCGTTTATTTTATACAGCCCAATTTTGATCATGGTTCATGAAATACTTTGGGGCAATTTGACTGTTTCTTCCGTTTAAGCATGGTGATCTTTTAAACATGCCTGGCAATAAAACGTTTAATATCTGAGAAATTAAGCGGATGACCGTCCCATTTATGACATATTTCCTTTAGCATAATGGATACTCTCTTGCGGAAAAAAAGCGAAATCATGTTACGTCCCATGTTCTTTTGAAAAACACCCTGTAGATGGTTTAATGACGAATCAATGCTCCGCAGAATGCGTTTGTGCAATTAACTTTCAAAAAGTTTAATAGTAGTAAGTAATAGTTTATTTAAGTGTCACATACCGACACTACTACAAAAAAAAAAAAAAAAAAAAAAAAAAAAAAAAAAAAAAAAAAAAGAAAACATTTTAAATTCATGTTTATTTGGAAATAAGTACATAATATTTCGCAGTTCGCCAATATTTATAAATTCATTTGGTAAGAGTAATATCTAAACAGTAAATTAAATATGGAACACAGAAACGAAAACTTTTCATGAGCCTGCTGTGATACGCGATAGACTTCTCGCTAAAACTGGCTGGAAGGCAAAATGTATATAACAAAACTAAAACGAGCTTTTCTACTGACATAATGTCCCAATACTCCAAATGTAAATGCAAAACGAATCACCATTGACAACGAATTGAATATTTAATTTGACAATAATCTTATAAAACCGCAAAATTTCAGATTAAAGCTAATCCAAGACATTTTAATGGATGTAAACTTTGAAAGAAAATTCATTCTGAAATGGGAAACAGTCTTTGATCAAACTTTTCATTTGAAACAAATCTGGAACTCAACACTAGAATTGCCGCTCAGCAACACAGAAAAACAGTTTCAATGGGCTATCTTTACCAAACATAAATTATTCCTTATGAATATGTCAACTGGATTATGTCACTTTTGTAAAACAAATACAGAGACCATAAAACATCTTTTTTATGTGTGCTCACTTATAAACCGCGTAATACACAAATTGAAAATAAAATAAACTGCATTTTGGAAAACGACTTACAACTTAAGATCAGCTTACTTTCAACTCATCTAGTCCTTGGGCTTTTACACGAAAATAGTATTGTCAGGAAATTTGTGAACTTCATCATAATACTTTCCAAATGGGAAATATGGAAACTTAGAAATAATGTTAAATTTATTAATAAGTATTACTCGTTTCAACAAATTATTGACAGTATAATTCAGAAACTATATACGGCTACAATTTTCTTGGGTAATACTTCAGTGGGTAAAAAGTATGAAAAGGAGCTTGAACTCTGGAAGAAAATATGAATATTGTTTTGACACTACACTCTTCCATGCTCAATAATCGATAGATAACTTGATATGTTGTATATACTTTAGCTTTTCGGCAGAGACAAAACATTTTATATACATTTTTCAATCCTATTTTGTTGCGTCTAAAATCTTTCTTCTATAATACCGGTCTATCATCTTACATTTGATCATGAATGCATATACCCCTCCATAACGACCACGATAGAGTCTTCAAACCTTCTCCTGTATCGGGTAGTGCATCAGCTCTTGTCTTCCTTCTATCTATTGTCTATTATTTTGTCCCCCGGAAAATATCATTCATAATGCTTTGACTTCAGAATATCATTCATAATGCTTTAACTTCAGATATATCTTGTTTCAATGAAATGAAAAATACACACATGTACTACGCATTGGCGCAAAAACGTAATCACAAATTTTGATACATTGTATCTCATTCGGTTAAAACTGTTTGATTCGTAGTTGAATTACAATTTACATCTACACATATGTATTATTTCCACATCTGCATAAAAGGTTACAAACTGATGTAAAAGTAAACATAAAAGTCAAAACAGTATGTAAATATACATGTATCTGTGTATGTATGCATGTATGCTATGAAAATGAAATAAAATAAATAATAATAATGTGGTATCATAATCAACTCATTATCATTCATCAACTATCTTTCTGTCTTTTCATGTCATCTTCATCCCTCGGAGAAGCCTGAGAAAAAAAAGTGTCACATACCAACATTTACAAAGGTACAAGTAGGCAAAGATCAGGAAAAGGCGCAATCAGAAAAAGATTCCCACTCCAAACACCGAGGTGGGAAAAAACCAAACCAACAATCAGGTACTTATACCATGAAAACATTTCGTAAGCCAAATGAGCAGCTATTTTCCCCAATAGGTGGCCACTTAGTAACCTTAACTTAACTAAAACATGAAAACACACATAAGGCGCCAACAGCACAAAACTTTTAAACACCAAGACATAAAACACACAGAACCACCACAGAAGTATCGACTTGGAACGATCAGTAACACAAAGTTACTGGCGGGCTTAAATCGATTTTACATGGCCATAACCTCACCCTCAGCTTCTGCAGTGGTTCATAACATTTAGTTCTTCGGTCCTCGTGGTGAATCTCTTACTAGTCAATGAATCATCAAGAACAAATAAATCATGATAAACATCCTGATGAATCAAAAACCAGGACTCACAGATTCAGTAAGCTGCCCGACGATGGAGATCCCTGGGCGCTGAATAACTTACTAACTCCGGAGCAAAAGAAAAACATCAGTTGGACCCCGGTGGGCCAAGCAACAGACAAGAAGCTCCGGCACCACCATTTAAAATAAATAGCTTTAAGTCGGGGCCATCATAGTGCAATTAAAGAAGGCAGCATAGTTATCAACCATGATTGCGTAAGCATGCAGACTGTCGCATAACATTCAAGTTATAACCTATACGTCTGTAACGTGTCATGATTTTTCTAAACTGAAAAGAAAAATCATTACTTCCTATAAGTTTCTTAAATTTGTAAACCAAGTCACCATAAAATTCTGGTTCCGAAAGGCCCTCATTTAAAAGCGTCTTTAACCCAACATTATATTTGGAAATCAATTCATAGTGTCTACGATAAAATTTAGAAAATGTTTTTCGAAGTTTAGGATACCGATAGCCGTGTTGGGGAAGTTTGGCCGTTAAACATTTATTTCGAGCGTTGGAGTCTGTAACATGATTGCAGACTCTAGCAAACCTAATAAGTTGCGAAATGTATACACCATAAGAAGCACGACGAGGAACATCACCATCCAAAAACGGAAAATTTACTATATCAAAATTAAAGTCATCGCGCTTATCATAAATTTTAGAAGACACAAATCCATTTTCAACAGAAAGATGTAGATCTAAAAAGGGGGCTTCGGTATCCGAGATATTGGCTTTGTTCAAGTGTAGTTCAGGTGGCTAAATTTGATTGACCATACCTTCAAAATAAGGGTTGTCAATGTTCAGAAGATCATCGAGGTATCTAGAAGTAGAATTAAAAGCCAAAAACATAGATTTTTCTTGTTACATGGTACCTATTTATATGAGTTACAATTGTCCCATGTCGTCGACATCCGAAATGGGTTGCATCGACAGCCGTATCACGCATATTTTCATTTTAACGACAGCGGTAACACCAAAAAGGAAATACGCCTGCAAAACCTTTTTGCTGTGGATTTTTTGTACACATTGTATGGGTTTATCATTGCGGTGATGCTTCCAATGTATTCCAATGAATGGTAAGATATAGGAGAGACTGAATATTATAATATTTGCATATTTTGGTCATTTTTACCTTTTTAGGACTAAACGTGCTTTCATTTGCAAACTTGTGACTCAAAACCCCCTTTAAACATTTAGTGCGATAGGCACATATTTTACAACATATTCTAGAAGAAAAAATATAAGGAATACTTCCAAATTTCATCGCAATCGGCTTTTTAGTGTGTGGTGTTTGTGTAAGGACAGCCGTACCACTCGGATGGAAACCGGATTACTCAGACGGCAGCAATATATACAGTATCGTCTCGGACGACAGCACAGGTTGTATCAATTAAATCACTGCCGTATTTACAATGTAACACGTGACACTGGCTGGCACAATGACTGATAACAGTAAGCACAGGCTGGGAATGTTCCCCAGTTTCGATATATGCTGATTATGAGCGTTACTCTTTGATGACAACTCTTTTGCTGCACATTACAACAATGTAGCAGCAGTCAGGAGCTGGGCACCAGAAGATGGGTTCTCCTTTGCTTTACCATGAAAGGAGATGAACACGCGGGAATAAGAGCCTGTGGTCATTTTTACGACCAGGTCCGACACAGAGCAGTTTGTACATGCACAGGGGATGGTTAGAGGCTGGAAATTATGGATTTAGAAAATAGAGGAATTGCACTACGCGTGTAGCGAAAACAAAGGGGCTGATCAGCTTCGCAGTTACTTTGTTTTCGCCTATGCAAATTGTTGGTTTTCCCAAGCGGTGGCTCAAAAGAGAATCATTTCCTCTAACTGCATGCAGTACACTACCATTTGTCTTATTCACATACACAGCCCTACATGTATGAGACTGTTGTAACGACCTTGCTTCAACAGCACGCTGATTTTAAGTACAATGATTATCTTTACATGTACCGACCGGCTGACGCTCCTCTATAGCTTTTTCTGGCGCGGAATAGCGGCTGGTGTCTGGGTTGCAGTTGATGGCTAAATGGGACTGCTCCCAAACTGCTGAACAACTGACTGCTGAGCTGTTGGTGCGTTTCTCGAGCCGGCTGAGACGTTTATCAAACGAAGATATTTCCGCAAAATTGTTGACGGATGAAATGTTAATAGGAAAGACGGGATCTTCCGATAAGTTATGTTATGACTTACGTTGCATGACTTTGTGGCCACCCGAATATCATTTGGCTATTCACTTAGTCTTTTGCATTTTATTTGTTTTGTCTAATGCTGGTACTGTGACCACCTCACTTTAATAAAAGTGTTTGATATGTATTAACGTCTTCAGGTCCAAGACCCATTTTGCTACATTAACAATGGTTTCAATGGAAAAAAAAACAACATTACAAATTGTTTGCCATTTTTCTTTCGAACAAATGGGATTTTTTCACCAGCAAATGTTGCCGCACATTCTGAATTGAGGCCCCGCCTTTTTTAACGCTATCACTAGACCATGTGTGCACACGTTTAGTTAAGTTCGGGTAACTGGGTGGCCGCCTTTTCGGAAATAGCTGCTCACTCGGCTCGCGGAATGTTCCCTTTGAGCATTAATGTCAATTAAGTTTTTTTTCCACCTTGGCTTTTGGAGTGGGAATTTCTATTTGATGGCGCCATTTCCAGATCATTGCCTAATTCTACTATTTTATGCTTTGCCTGGTAGACATTGCATTCTGTAAACTAGTCAAGTGCCATGCGCCAGTACAAATCTACAGTCACTTTGTATATGCCATACATGAATATATGAATTTATGATGGAAAAGTAATAACCAAGATCAACCATCAATCTGATTGTGTACAATGTTTATTTCGCTTTATGAAATTGAGCATATTTGTCTATTCAATTGAGGCGCCTCATGAGAAAACCAACAATCTGCATATGCGAAAACAAAGACGCAGATACCGCGAAAAAGCTGATCAGCGCCTTTGTTTTCGCTACACGGATACTACACTTCCTCTGCTTCTAGCTTCTGTGACTGTACAGCCTGGTTGTGTCCGACCTGCTCGGAAACCACATTGTTGGTTTTCCCACGAGACGGCTCAATTGGTGATCCACGTCCATGCCGTATCAGAATTCTAGCCACACTGTTCGTTTGAGTGGTTCGTGTACAATTCTTTCCAATATATAACCCCTTGTGTAGGCACATAATTTTTGTGTTAGAGATCCTTCTTTGCTTTGACGTTTTCTGCCTCCCTCTTCTGTCTCAGCCTTTTGCATTGCTTCAACAACTCCAACAAGTTGTTCCGAAAGAAGTCGTTGTCTTTGTTATACCAAAGAATGGGGTTTGTGTTTGATAGGGACGTTGGAATAAACCTTTCTTCTTCTTTTTGAAATACCACCGGTCGTATTTTAGCGCTGTTTTTCAACGCCATTGCAATGGTTGTGCGTATGAACTTAGCATATTCGTCTCCATGTGCATCTTGATTGTCGGAGATGATTATCAATTGTAGAACGCAGTGGTTAATAATCACACGGGTCGAATTATACCGTAAGAACATACCAAAATACTTCATATCGTCATAGAGGCACACTTTATAGTTGAGGCTTTCGATGAACGCTCGGACTTCTTCGGCCCTGTTCAAGTCGCTTTGTTCATATATGACACATGCGTCAAAATGGTCCGTCAAGTAATCATCATCGTCATTCCTAGTAAAACATACAAGATCATGCTAGAAATAAAGATCTGGGCAGACAAAAAATATTCAAAATGAAAGAGAATTATTGTTCACTGATCTGTTTCGTGAATACTTAACACTTAGGCTTAAATAATCCTTCGATGTTTCCGGCGTTTTTATAGTCACGAATCTCTTGTTATTGTTTCATTCATGCATTTATATTGGACATAGCTTTTGTCTAGGTCCCGAGATTAAAAAACCTCTTCTTGCTCAACTCAGCTGAGACTAAAATTTATGCTTCTCATAAAATGTTTGAATGTCAATGGTTTTAACACGTATTAGCAGGATAAATACAGGCTTTGCCAATCGAGACCTGAATTGTCTACCAGATTTGATGAAGAAGCTGAATTTCATGCTTAGATGAGTTGAGGAAGAAAATGTTGTATAACCTCGGGACCTGATGTACCTTTTGTATGTGAATAGTTTGATTTGCTTTCCGGAAAAATGTAAAAGTAGGCAATGATCAGGACATTGCGCAATCAAAATGAAATTCCCACTCCAAAAACCGAGGTAAAAACTAGGATAACAATTAGGTACCTATACTAAGGAAACATATCGTTAGCCGAGTGAGCAGCCATTTTCCAAATACAAATAGGCGGCCACTCAGTTACTCAAACTTTATTACTAAAAATAAGAAAACGCAAATAAGGCGCAAACAGCACAAAAATTCAAGACCGTTAAGAATCGCCACAGAAGTATCGCCTCAGTGGAACGATCAGTAATATAAAATTACTGGCAGACTTAAACTAGTTTTACATGGCCATAACCTTACCCTCAGGAGATACAATACTTGTAAATTTTGCGAAAAATATACATTTTCGGATATACGAATACTTATTTTGCATGCCTTTCACACTGTTTTATTAGATCGAGGTCAATTTCAATTTCGGTTCTGTCACGTCGGGTGTGAAGCGCTGCTTGTACTATGCTGATCCATACTTACATTTTGCTTTATAATAATTCAGATAAGCAACTATTTATTACAAGACAAAAATTATTCGTACACTAACGTCAGTCTGAATTGATGCCCGACGTCCGGTACTTATCCGGTTCATGTCCGTTTCGTGGCTGGTCTACCGAAGCCGCGAAGAAACGACTACCGGACATGCAGCGGATGAAACGGACAACAACCGGACAACAAACGGACAAGAAACGTATAAAACGTTCCAGTTACGGATATGAAGTGATGATGTATGAAATCTAAGCAATCATGTCTATGTTTCGTAAAAGTTAGATGATTGTCTCGATATGATTTTCCCATTCTATTTTATGACTTTCAAGTGAGAGGGCAACTTTGAATTTATGCTTTGATATAAACTGTGTTTAGTGCAAAATACCATGGACTGTCCTGTTAGAGTGGCACTTGCGTGTCAGGCAGCCCTTATTCAAACGCAGGTTAATATTCTAGAAGCATATCTTCATGTGCTAGAACATGCCATCAAATAAATGCAGGCCGCGGAGATGGTTGTGTAGGGTCTGGTTGAGCCCGGAAAGAAGGCGACACCTCGGGCTTTCATGAAGTAATGACCCCAAAATCTGACTGCCTCGATTTTTATACTTGATTTGTACGTGACAGGTGAAATACGTTCATTGACCGTTAGAAGAACGTTTTGTCCGTTCCTCGTGCGGTACATATTCGTTTTATACGTTACGCATTTTACTCATTCGGTAATATGCGTTGGTTATCCGGTATATGTCCGTTTCTTATCCGTTACTCGTGCAGTTTATGCGTTGCTCGTGCGTTTCTCACACGTTTAGCGATAGTGTCCGTTCGTATCAAGACTTATTTCACCACCGTATAAAAATATTTTGCTAAATTTCTATCCGTTCGGCGTCCGGTGGCGCTAAGCGTTCATATGTGACAGGTACATATACGTATTTTGTATTACAATAGTTAGGTAATGATAATTGTATACCTTGGTCTACTGGTGGTTTGCTGGTGACTTTGGCTCGTGCCATGTATTGAAGTAGCGTTTGAGGCTGCCTCTGATGCTAGTAGCGGAGGGACTGGCAAAGAACCTTAAATGTGAACAAGTCTCTATCAATTCAAATCGTCACTATAAGACACGCATGATCATACATGTACACACCTGGGCTGTTATGTGCACAAAACTAGTTATTAGTACTTACTACTGCACTTTCATCTAAGATTCTTTCAAAGAAATGGACTTTGTGACTGTCTTATTGAATGGAAAAGCATATTCTTAATTGTCCATCTAACTTATATAGGCCTTCTGATATTTGTACTAGGAAATGAACTTGTTGATTTGTTTTCTTTTATGTAATGAATGACACTCTAGACTGTGTTCCGAACGAAGAAAACCTTGGTGTAACATCTATTTAATCTCTGCGTAAAATATAAAACAAAGACTTTAATGAACGTGTAAAACAGTCATATGTGTAATAATCTTGTTGAAAACGTACCAGTGGTAACTCCAGGCTGTTGACTACTGCTACTCCGTTCGTCTATTACACCAGTGGCTTGTTCACCTGTGCCTTGGTGACCTTGTGGTCGGCCTGGCTCGTTGTTTTGAGACGCCTGCGGTTGGCTCGTTGCACCTCCACCATAGTGTTCCTGTTTCAGAGAACTCGTTAAGCTTTCTGTTCTGTCAACTTTGTGCATGTCTTCATAGCTTGTCAAGTTACCGAATGAAATCGGCTGTACGTCGGAGTTACGTTGGCTGTTGTCTGATACTTGCGTGGATTGAGGCAGACCTATCGTGTCATCTTCTGTGTTAGGAGATACAACCGTGGGACCATCAGCAACATCCCGTGGTGTGATGTCCGGTGTTTGACATTTCCCTCCAAAAAGTTGAGAAGATGGAAGAGATTGAGGATTACTTGATTGTAGCGATGAACTTCGTTGCACATTTTCTAATACATCTGATGTTGTTGACGTGGAAGCAGCTTGTTCCGTATTCTTTCTGTCATCCAAAGTGGCCTTTTTAACATCGTCAGATAAGTTTTGCATAGCACGTTGTCCATCTGGATCATTTCTAGCCGAATTTATTACCAGCTGGGTCCTATCGCCACTGGTTGTGTCACTCGCTTGCTGGCTACCTATTGATATAGCAAAGCTATGGAAATAAGATTGCTAAAATAGATGAAAAATTTGTTTGGTTATGTAGAACTTATTTCCATTCAAATATTTCCAATGTGCTGTCGAAAACAACTATGCTATCACATCGGGTCAGCCAAGATCAGATGACAATTATAAAATTTTAAGTGTTATGTGGTTGTGTAACAAATACTTCAACACTACAAGTCTTAAGTTGAATTGCAGGCTGTCAGGATCAAAGAACTCACTGGCCTAAAAAGCATGTTGATTAGACAAGCCATTGTTTCACAGTATAAGTTTATAACTAACCAAAAAATACCCCCCCCCCCACAAAAAAAAAAAAAAAAAAAAAAAAAAAAAAAAAGGTGCTATATTGTCTCACTTGAAAATTGCTTCTTTTTGTGTGTAAAGGGATTGAAGCTGACACTTTATATGCATATAAATAGTATGTGGCTAGCAAGCAACTACATTCCCGTTAGTCTGTCGTTTATTTGAATGGCCTACAGCTATTTCTTTTTGGGTTATATCATGATTACTTAAGCTGCTGACATGTGCCAAACTGGTGTTTTTTTAAGTGATAAAGGTGTGACCTTCCACAGAAATCAGACTATTACATCCGAAAAAAGTACAAGTAGGCAATGATCAGGAAATGGCGCAATAAGAAAGTAATTCCCACTCCATAAACCGAGGGGTGGAAAAAAACTAAAATGACACTTAAGTACTTATACCATGAAAGCATGTCGTAAGCCGAGTGAGCAGCTATTCCCCAATAGGCGGCCACTCAGTTACCCGAACTGAATTAAAATATGAAAACGTACATAAGGCTCAAACAGCACAAAAGTTCGACTCCAAAACACAAAACAATTAGAACAACAACAGAAGTATCGCCTTGGAACGATCAGTAGTATAAATTACTGGGGGCTCAAACCGGTTTTACAGGGCCCTAACCTCACCCTCATCTTCTGCTGTGGTTCACAACATTTAGTTAGTTGTTCGGTCCTCGTGCTGAATCTCTAACTAGTCAATGAATCATCAAGGACAAACGAATAAATACTACTTGGGCTATAAACAATATTTGGACATACATGTACGTAACTGTCCGCTGATGTAAAATTAATTTGTTCTGCTATACTTTTAAGAGCTTAAATCATCTACATTATGTAAATGGTTAAACATAGCTCTATAAAATAATGTATTTGAACTTATATTCAGCTATATATGATAAACGAAAAAATGCAGTTAATATAAAGTGTTCTTTTGCAAGAAAACTAATATTCCAACAGGACGGTTGTACAAAGAAAGCTTGCTAGTTGGTTCGTGGGTTCCTTCATGAGGTTAGCATGCCTTAAAGCACTGTGGAGTCACCTCTGGTTTTGTATTCTGTCAAAACGTTGGTTGGCATTTCATCATACAATTTCACCCTGCTCATCCTGCTTTATGTTATACATTTTATACGTGGGTACCTATGTTTTACATCTCTTAACATGATTTCCTTATTGCTTGTTCATATTCGTGTATATCAGAGCCATTGCAGAAGCTGAGGGTCAGGTTATGGTCATGTAAAACTCGATTTTAGCCCGCCAGTAATTTTATATTACTGATCGTTCCAAGGCGATACTTCTGTGGTCGTTGTTTTGTTTTATGTCTTGGTGTTTAAAATTTTTGTGCTGTTGGCGCCTTATGTATGTTTTCATATTTTTAGTTAAGTTTAGGTAAATGAGTGGCCACCTAATGGAAAAATAGCTGCTCATTCGGCTTACGATATGTTTTCATGGTATAAGTACCTGGTTGTTAATTAAGTTTTTTCCCACATCGGTTTTTGGAGTGGCAATCTTTTTCTGTTAGGCCTTTTCCTGGTCTTTGCCTACTTGTACCTTTTTACATGATTTGTTCTCCCGCACTGAATGTCATAACGGGCTAAATCTATCGTTAGGTAATGACTCACGTCTCCTCTTCATGATATTTCAAACCTCTTCTAAATGGTTAAAGTCAAAGAATTAGCATGCCAATAAAGGATGTGAAAATAATTTTTATTTATGCAAGGCAATGTTCTTTATAATAATCCTATATGTTAGTCCGCAAAACACATTTTTGATATTAAAGGGTCTGTGGTAATTTCCTTGACTTAATCCCTATAAAACAGGTTTGAAATATCATGACGATGAGCAAAGAGAGATAGCCTAACAATAACCCTACAGTGCTTTCAGACATGCTTACCTCATAAATGAAATAAAAATAAAATTGAGATCTGAATCTGAATCTGAATAATTTACTGGTGACACGCCAAATGACATTATTTCACCAGGGGGTTCGGATGGGGGAGAAATTAGTCCCTTGAACGCACGAGTGTAGCGAACTTGGACACACAGTCATCAGACATTTCAGCAGAGGAGATAAGTGAATCAGGGAGGTCATTCCAGTCCCTGATAGTCTGTGGAAAGAAACTACTTTTGTACGCTTCTTTGCTAGCTGAAGGTATCTGAAAAGCCAAAGAGTGTTGATTTCTACAACGCCTATTCTTTGGGATAAGGTCATCTGTGGGTATTCTGGCTTTACCCTTTAGACCTTTGTATAGCAATATAAGTCTACTATCCTTCCTCCTTTTCTTAAGAGATTCCCATTTCAGTTGACCTAAAATGCCAGTCATGCTCCCAGTTTCAAAAACATAATTTCCCGTCACAAACCTTGCCGCACGATTGTGTACCTTTTCCAGTTCTTCCTGGAGGCCATGAGTGTGTGGGTCCCAAACTGAGCTTCCATATTCCAAGACCGGCCGCACCAGTCCTTTATAAGCTGCTTCTTTCACATCTGGGGGACAAGAATACAAATTTCTCCTTAAGAATCCGAGAGTTCTGTTAGCCTTTGTACAGACATTGGAAATATGAGTATTCAATTTCAAATCATTTGTGATAGTTACACCCAGGTATTTTATGCTTTCAACGTTTTCCAGTACAGTGCCCTCAAGGGCGTAGTTAGCCTGTATCTTACTAGACCGTTTATTTGTCAGCTGCATCATGTTGCATTTGACGGGTTGAAATCTCATTCCCCATTTCCTAGCCCAACTGCCTAAACGATCAATGTCTCTCTGAAGTTTCAATGTATCCTCTTCATTCTTGATTTCAGGATAGCAAACACAATCATCAGCAAAGAGTCTTATTTCAGACTCAATGTCTGCTGAGATGTCATTTATATACAAGGAAAACAGCAAGGGGCCGAGAACGGTGCCCTGAGGGACACCCGAGACAACTGGAGCCCAATCCGATTTAATACCATTAACCACTACCCTTTGTTGTCGGAAACAAAGGAAAGCATTTATCCAATTCAGTGTTGTTCCACCTATTCCATAGCTAAACAATTTGCTTTTAAGGAGTTCATGGGGAGGAGTATCAAAAGCCTTTTCAAAATCGAGTATAAAAGTGTCGACCTGGCCTTTTTTGTCTAAGATTTTGGCCCAGTCATTTATCACTGTAGTCAACTGAGTTTCACAGCTATGCCATTTCCTAAATGCGTGTTGCCTGTCTGACAAGAGTTCATGTTCATCAAGATGGGCCATAATATTTGAGCATACAATATGTTCAAGAAGCTTACAAGGAATGCATGTCAAAGAAACAGGGCGGTAATTGCGGGCAAGTGACCTGTCGCCCTTCTTAAACAGGGGGCAAATATTAGCAAGAGACCATTCTTTAGGAATTTCACCTGTATCAATTGACTGCTGGAAGAGATGGGCGAATACCGGCCCTAATTCCACAGCCAGTTCCTTTAGGACTCTGGGATGAAGCTCATCAGGCCCTAAGGCTTTAGACGGGTTTAGACCTTTGAGAAGTTTGGTCACCCCTTCCTTTGTGACCACAATATCATGCATGAATGGGGCAGATCTATCCATAAGAGGGACCTGTTTGTATTCACTTTTAGTGAAAACATCCGAGAACTGACCATTAAATTCTTCCGCCTTCTCAAATTCGGATTGTGCAATTCCACTTCCATTTCTCTTTTTCAACGGGGGAATACCTTGGGTATCTTTTTTCTGACTGTTTATGTACCTGTAAAAATCTCTAGGATTAGCCTTAACATCTCCTACCAAGTTGTTCACGTAAAGATCATGCTGCTTCCTGATATCAGCTTTGATCTCTTTCCGTAAAGATTCAAATTTAGATCTAATTTTTGCACTACCAGTCTTTTTAGCCTTTGCATGAGTTGCATTTTTTCTGCGAATCTTCCTCCTTATTTCAGGTGTTATCCAAGGGACAGAGGAAACTGAGCGACTAGTTTTTGAGGGGATATGTTTATCTGCCGATTCCTGAATAAACGATGTAATGAGATTGAAATTTTCCTGGACCGACCGAGTATCTGAGTAACCGTTGAAGTATCTTTCCTTTGCAAATTTAAGTGTTTCTGCTCTCATAGATTCATAATCACCTTTCTGATAACGATACACTTTTCTCCTAGGTTTCTTTATTGGGGGGATAGCAATTTTCAAAGTGCCAGAAACAATGTCATGATCACTGAGCTTATCCGGGGAATGAATGTCTGCAAACTGACCAGGAAGAGAGGTCAAAATTAAGTCCAAAGTATTTCTTTCTCTGGTGGGGAAATTGACTAATTGTTCCAAACCGTGGTCATTCATGATATCTATCAAAATCTGACCCTCCGTCTGACTCAATGATGACCCAGATTTGCTGAGTCTGTCTGGCCATACAATATCCCTAAAGAGCAGTGAACATATTAGTTAGAAAGGGGATGGGCCATACACACTATCAAGGTTTCTTTTTATTAACGTCCTGGTGGAATATATTTTTTTTGCAAAAATCATTGCCGTGTTTAGTTTTATATTGTTATAACCACTTGAATGTGAAATTCTGAAATTGCACATTGAATGAACATCAGGGTGTAACTTTGAAAATAGTGTTCATAAAACCATCAATTTCCAGCCTTAGTACAAAAATGGGTAGTCTTTAATAAATTACAAACCATAAACCATGGTTCCTTGTCGGATTTTCGAAACTCGAATATCAGCGTGTTTTTTTTTTTTTTTTTTTTTTTTTTTTTTTTTTTTTTTTTTTTTTTTTCTTTTTAAATCGGGCTCCACATATTATGTATAGCTGACGACCTATCGACAAGGTAAATGAGAAATGAGATCTAATCGCTGACGACCAATCGGTAAAGTAACATTATAGAAATATGATCTCAATCTTTGACGTTATATCGATCGTCAAAGTAACTGAGGTAACGATCAGAAATTCATCGACTCAGTATCAGAAGATAGTAACGTTATGGAAATAAGATCTTATTTGCTGACGACCTATCGACAAAGTAAAGCAATAGATATAAGATCTCAATTTCTTACGACCTATCGACAAAGTAAAGTTATGGAAATATGATCTCAGTCGCTCACGTTCTATCGAACGTCAAAGTAACTGTAACGTGAGCCGACGCAAGCCACAGCTAAACCCCGTGAGTGGAAAAGCATGCTCACCCACCAAAGACATTTTACTGTGAAATACTCTTCATTTACTCGCGTCACAAATTTTCGAGTTTGAAATTTTCATATCTATTTATAGCACACCGTTACATTACTTCCCCCTCCGAGATGACTCGTTCCGTGTCTTGGCCTGGGAACTACATGTATATGGGTAAGGCAACTCCGGTCTGGCAGTTGTCATTATCCCATCTCTGCTACCAAAGGTAACGTTTCAACAAATGACCGAGCTATGTACTTCTGAACGAACAAACGAACGAACAAATCTTTTATTTCACACAACTCCGGTCATACATGTGACATCGAGTTAATGTTACAAAAAATACAATATGACATGGCAAGCACGAAATTAAGGTAAAGTATGGAGGTTATGGTAGAGTCTAGGTGAGTGAGGAGAATAGAGGAAGAAGGGGTGGGGGTAGTGAAGATACAGTAAACATGACATGTAGGTATAACGAGCTGGTAACTACAGGTTTCCAATAAATATTATCATACTAATGGGGATATGACAAACGGTATAGTCCCTAGCTGTACAGAACGGTATGTGTTCAGCCTGGGCTAAGGTCCAGTTTATGGCAATATATAAATCCGATGAGTATATTGAGAAGACATACAAATGCAGAAAAATTTGAAAATGTGTTTTGGAACTTTAAATGATTTCTTACTTTTATTAGTATGCGATCTAGAGCAATTTAGTGATGCGCAGTCGTTATTGTTTATTTGTCAACACGTCTGTCTCGTCAATTAGCGCATCTAAATAACTGTCCGTAGGTCAAGCACGTGCTAAGCATGGTCGCGATTTCCGTCTGGCTGAAAGCATGGCAGCATGTTGAAACTCGTTTAAAAAAAAAAAAAAAAGAAAGGATATTAACTATGCCTGGTAAGTGTTTGGTTAGTAAATTGCTCGTTTTGGTGCCTAGCTCCCGAGAACAAGGCTTTCGATGGGGACGGGGGAGGGGGGTGGGGGCTCTGAGGTAGCAAATTCTGCTACCTAAGAGCTCCCCGACACCCACCCCTCGTGTCATGGCATCCAATCCGGGCAATAATAATGAAAGAAGTTTATCTGTGTATAGAGACAATTCTAGTGAATCTATTAACTACGGAGAACAGCGTTTTTTAGAAGTATTTCTAAAAACAGACAGAGGTTTCGCATTTCGCTCATGTTTGACGTGTTTAAAAGTTCTTTGAATTTTACGATGTTTGGTCTCGTAAAATAATAGCGTTTGATATGCTTGCGTCTTTCTTCGGCGAAAACGGGGCAGATAAACAGGTAATGTATCTCATCTCCGACGTCCTGTTGGTCACAGAGATGACACAGTCGATCACATAGTTCAATTTTGGGCCTATGCCATCTAAGCACTTCGCAAGGGAATCTGTGATTAGCAGTTCTTAATTTCGCAAGTGAAGTATATAACCTAGGCGGCAGTTTGGTCAGATATGGTTCCAATTCAATCGTTTCCTTGAAAATTCCGTAGGTTCTACCCTTAGACAATTCGTTGAGTTCCGCTCCCCATGACTGAAAAAAATTGATTCTGCAGGATTTCGGTGACAGTTTTCGCTAAGTTCCGTGGAGGTGTCTGAGATATATATATATATCTGTATTCTGTATATCTTAACCGCTTCATACCGTTTCGAGTTTGAAATTTGCATATCTATTTATAGCATACATTATGGAAATAAGATCCTAGATTTCAATTCCATTTGCTATTACTGCAGCTGATGTTGTGCCTTGTGGTGGCCCTTAAACTTCTCCCCGTACAGCATCCATACTGGAGATTTTATTTTCCTTTTGGTCCTTTGAGATCAGAAAGGTAATTGTGAGAAATAAAAAAATATAATCGATTTAGTAATAGATTCTCTTTCTAACCAATGTTTAATATATTTAGCTCTATTCGGATTATACTAGTCATTGTATCGACTACCCTGTTGAAAATTGCAAAATTACAGTAATTCTCTTTGGCTCCTTGTTGCCAAATTCATATGTTCACTGAAAAGGCTTAAGTAGCCGAAACCGTGGTATGTCCCATCCCCTTTTTCATTTAATATGTCCACTGCTCCTAAAGGATCTCACATGTTATTATTATGTAATATGTTTCTGGTTGCTGATTGGTGTGTTTCTCCCTTTTATTTTGTTGATACGTGTATGAAGGATCTCGGAAGACTTCTGTTGTGAGATTGCCCAAGAATTTGATAAATTCTCGAGTTCCAGGCTCTGAAATGAAGTTTATTGCAGTCAAAAAAAAAAAAAAAAAAAACAAACAAAAAAAAAAAAAAAAAAAAACAGAGGACCAATGGTCCTGTAAACGCTCACCTGAGATCTGCTTCATATACGAATAAATATATTTGAATATTATGGTATTTAACACCAGTGCAGGGGCAGATGAAGCCCTTGGGCCATTTTCTTTTTTCAGAATAATCAATATTCTGTCCATTTGCCAATTTCCTGCTGATTTTCCCCTTCAAATAACATTTTAAAATCAGATGAGCCCCTGGGGTCCATTTTTTTTTTCAGAATTATTAAAATTCAGTCCTACTGCCCATTTCCTGCAAGACTTTCACTTAAAATGACATTTTAAAAGTTTTCCCCATTCAAATGCATTGACGACCAATGTTGACCTTGCCATAAAATATGTCAAGGTCACCACACGGTCATGATTTATATATACATTGTAGTACTTGAGTCATCCATACTTCATGCAAAGTTTCGTTGAAATCGGTTCACCGGTTCTGGAGAAGAAGATATTTTAAGGGTTTTTACCATATATGGGCATGGCGGCCATCTTGGTCATGTGACCTGGATTACTTATATACACATTGGCTCCCACTTCCTACAGATGCTTCATATAAAATTTGGCTTTGATTGGCCAAGTGGTTTCAGAGAAAAAAATCTTCGAAAAGTGTGTATGGACGACAGACCGGCCAAGGTCAAGAGATGACCTTGACCTAAATTAATCATATACCTTCATCTAATCCATTAGTTGTTTGCATCTACCACTTTTCAGATCCCAGGCTGCAATAGTTTTCAAAAAATAGCTAATTTCCACTTTTCCCATTATAAGTCTATGGAAACTTAAAGTTACCATAGCAACCAGAGTTTTTATCCGACTGGAATAAAAACACAAATTATATAGAGGCTACTGTCAGGAACATGTATACAAAGTACAGGATTCATCCACTTGACAGTTTCTGCGAAGAAGATTTTTGAATGTTTTTTTTTTCAAAATTTTGCACTTTATGGGGCCCCAGCAACCAATCAAAATAAAGGATTAGGACAAAACTCGCTAGAAATGTCAAACACTACTAAATAAACATTTCTGCAAAAACAAAATTCAAATGTCTGCAATTTTAGCGGAAAAATAGTCGATTTCCACTTTTCCCATTATAAGTCTATGGAAACTTTAAGTTGCCATAGCAACCAGAGTTCTTATCCGCCTGGAATAAAAAACACAAATTATGTAGAGGCCACTGTCAGGAACATGTATACAAAGTATAGGTTTCATCCCCTTGACAGTTTCTGGGAAGAAGATTTTTGAATGCTTTTCGAAATTTTGCCCTATATGGAGCCCCTGCAACCAATCAAAATGAAGGATTAGGACAAAAGTCACATGAAACATAGAGGACTACTCAATAAACATTTCTGCAAAAACAAAATTCAAATATCTCCAGCAAGACAGCAAAAACTGGCAATTTTCACTTTTTTCCATTATAAGTCATAAGTTGCCATAGCAACCAGAGTCCTTATCCGATCAAAACAAAAAACACAATTATTCTTTCCCCCTACCTGTAGATGGTGTATGTGTAATATGAGAACAATCGGCCCAGCGGTTTCAGAGAAGAAGATCTTTGAAATTGTGGACGACGGACGACGGACGGACGGACGACGGACGGACGCCGGAGCATGGGTATACTATAAGCTCACCTATGAGTCTTCGGCTCAGGTGAGCTAACAAAACAAGTTTCTATTGCATTTAGACAAGTAATGTTTTTTGTAAGTCAAGCAAGGACTTCTTTAAAAATTTTACAAAATCTTTGAATTTCATATAGGATCATATAGGAAATCGGAAAGTTTTTATAAGCCTGTGTTCCCCACATTGCACAATCAAAATATTTTGAACACAACTGTATTTGTGTAAATGACATATTATATCAAAATGTCATGTTTGGGCAAGGGGTGGTGGGGGGGCTGTCAAAAAGCACCAAAACCGATAAATGGGCTCAGCTCCATTATTTGTAATGTAACAAGGCTATGAAAATATACTGTTTATGTATGTTCTACCTGAATGAACAGACTATCTGTCCTATTTTAACAGGTATACACAAAGTGTACATACTTTAATGCATATAAATATACTGTGCAAAATAAGTTGATCAATTATTGATGGTTTATGTTTTATTTGAGATATGCCTCAGTGGACTTTAAATCCAACACCACTTCAGCACCACACAACGATTAGTTTTACCCCTAATTGATACAAGCAAGATATTGTCAGAAGAACTTCCATAATGTCTAAAAACGTATGGAGTCACTGTTCAGAGTAAAAGTTGCTTGATTTATTTGGCAGATTATATTTAAGGTACAGGTATTTGCATAAGTGACGGACATTGTTATTTAAAGTAATAAATCTGATAAAGATGAAGCACCCATTTTTCATGCATAAATCATTTCCACCCCAAAATTTAGGTTGCAATAAGCATATTGTTGTTTTTTGTAAATTATCTATGGCAAAAAAATAATATGTTTTCTGACAAAATATTTTTTTCAAAAAATATGACCCCCTCCCCCTTTGACACTGATTTATGTTGCGGGTATGTAACATCCATGTTGTTGCATTTATCAAATGTTTAATTTTACGAAGAATGCAATAGATAGTCTATACAAATAACACAAAAGCCGCCAGAAACACTCAAACTTTGGGCGGGAAACCTATTAAGGGTGTTTTATCAAAACGGCGCAAGGGGTAATTATCTTAGCTCATCATAACGGCGCAATCTACGCTCGTCGTTACAGCGCAACATAATTGGGCAATTATCCTATTGTTATCGTAATCACTAGTGATTTTCTACCTGAGCGCGTCTACCTGAGCTGGTGAGTGGCTTGATGGCTTGGTCATCATCATCATGGTGACACTTGGCTTGCGTCGTTTACTGAGCTTCTAACGATGACAGCTTACATGATGAATCAAGTTTCTGACAGCAATGCGTTTTAATCTATCTTTAGCCTGATTGATTTTAGCTTGAACTTTTAATGTGATTTTTTTTACAAAAAGAAAAAAAATGGATGAAAAAATACAAACTAGATCTAAAACCCAGAAGGGAGGAAAAAGGCATAACAAACGATGGATTTTCATATAGATTGGAAAGAAAAACAAAGAATGCAATAGACAAATTCCAAGTGTAAGGCTAGGTTGGCTATGTACACAGGTAAATAGACAGGTAAATAGACAGCTAATTACAGGTGATTACAGATAATTGTCCTATTATCTTGCGCTGTAATGATGAGCACGATTTTACAGGTAGCTATATAGTCCATACGCTGTTTTGATAGCTGTTTTTCGCTGTTTTGATGACCCATTGCGCTGTTTTGATTATGTGCCCTATTAAGTCTTCCGAGATCCTTAGGGCATTTTACACCGAGTACCTACGAAACCTTTTCAAAGAGCGTCCCAAAATCTTAATAGGAAAGTAATAGTAGGCCATGATCAGGAAATGACGCAATCTGAAAAAAATCCCACTCCAAAATACCGAGTTTGAAAAAACTAAATTAACACTCAGGTCCTTCTACTAAAAACATATCGTATGCGGAGTGAAAAGCTATTTTCCTGATAGGCGACCACTGGGTTTATCAAACTTAACTAAACATACGAACACGTACATAAGTGCAAACAACACAAAATTTAACACCAAAACATAAATCAATAAGAAGCAGATAGAAATATCGCATTGGAACGATCAGTAAACCCTTAAAAACGCAACTATAATTGTTATTTCTATATTTCAGGACTATCTGACGCAGTTTGTTGATGATTAAGCGTGTCGTTTCAGCAAAAACTATGCTCCATTTGGCTCTTCTAGTATGGTGGCAAAACCATCAATTTTAAATATAAAACCCAACTACCCTTACATCGCAACCTAATTTAAACGTGGAAGTAGGCGGTCGATTCTCAGCAACAAGAAATCGGTGTAAAATCGAAAATTCCTTATGTGGGAACGACTTAAATTAATGTTTAAAACTTCAAAGTTTTGAAGAAAAACCCCCACTGATTATTAGAACCTTACGAAAAGTCACATTCGCTTTTGTTTTATCAAAGCTTGAGTTGTGTCCCTTTATAAACACATACAGATCGTTATATTAGCATCAGAAAAGTATGGCCTTCAAATCGGTAAGACTATTTTATGATTTTATGCGATACCAAATGAATGTGAAAATAAATATTAGAATCTAGGGAAAGGATATATGGTAAAAGTTGCGTTTTTACTGGCTTCGCGTATAGTTTTACAGGCAGCTTCTGCAGTGGTACACAACATTTCGTTATTCGGTCCACGTGGTGAGTCTCTTACTCGTCAAGGAATCATCAAGGACAAACAAATAAATCATGATTACCACCATCATGAATCAGAAACGAGGACTCACAGATAAAACAAGCTGCTCAGCCATGGAGAGCCCTGGGCACCAAAAGAAAATCTTAAGCGAAAGAAAAAACACCAGTTGAAACCACGTGGGCTAAGGACTCTTAATTATAATGACTGTAAGCGCACGGTATATACAAGCCCTTCTCGTATTACGTAACCCCA
The DNA here is from genome assembly GCA_964017185.1 of Rugalucina vietnamica. Classification (NCBI taxonomy): domain Eukaryota; kingdom Metazoa; phylum Mollusca; class Bivalvia; order Lucinida; family Lucinidae; genus Rugalucina; species Rugalucina vietnamica. The sequence continues at coordinate 56,370,281 of OZ024875.1, read as the reverse complement.
TTGATGTTTGCATTTACAGGTTTTGTCTGTATGCTTGATTCTGTGCTTTACACCACAGTCAACCGCTAAGGCCATGCCGGGATGTTCCCTCTAGTTTTGGGGACTTTGTGACATCTACACAACATTGGGGATGTCAAGACAACTAAGGTTTGATTTTATGGATGGTTTGACTTTATCACTCTTCGAGGGCAGGCTGAGATCTTCTAAGCGATTAATCAGTTATCAGACAGATGGTCAGTCGATTATCAGCTTTGCCTGGAAGAACATTTCCAACGACACAAATTCCCACCCAGCCAAAATTTAATGATGTTTTTAAGGGTACCTTGAATTGCCGTTTTCTGCCCAGTGTTTGCCTTTGCCAATGCGTCCTCCTCTCTCCTTAGACTATCATATAAATGCTTTGGCCCTTTAACTTTGAGACCCTTTCTGAACACTGCATAGGCGTCTTTCCCTGCTGCTTCTATGGCTTCAATTAACTTCCGTTTTCTATCAGACCTTAATTTTTCATCCTGAAATTTTTATTTTGCGCATGTTATTATGGTACCTTAAATTAGAACAGAAGGCGCGCAAAGAATGCGGCTGAATTTATCCCAAACGCAACCTGACTGAAAAGTAAGGAAAATACATGTATAAAAATTCACAAGTATTTTATCAGCAAGCATGAAGAGCAAAATGACTAGCTCTTTAACAACTAGGTAGCAACTCTTCTAAAAAATCAAAATAAAGATGACGTTCACAATACGGAGGCAGACAGAATAAACAGGAAATACTGCTTAAACACAGTGGAATGGTACCTTTAGAAGTTACTGTAGGGCTCAAATTGAATAGTCTGTTGTGATTTAAAAGGATAAAAGTAAGAAATAGTACAAACAGAACCAACGTTTCATCCTAAAAACCGAGATAAGAAAAGCAAATCTGACAATCAGTTTCTGATACAAAGAGAACATAAAGTAGGCTGAGGGAGCAGCCATTTCCATGAAGATGGTTACTCAGTTACCCGACCAAAGGCGACCTATTCTTGACTATGTCAATAATACCTGAATAAAACTCTAGGAGAAGAACCACACACAAGGTACCATCAATCCAATCAATCACTTTCAGAGTCAACATTCTGGATAAAATTGCGAAATATACTCAAAACCTAATTTTAGGAATAAATCCAAACCACATGCATATCTTCAAAACATGTCAAGATTCAAAGGAATTGGCATTAAACTGTATAAATTGTAAAAATGCCCAAATATGACGAAGATCAAATTGCGAAAAAATGTCGAAAATGAATCTGAGGATTATATCCAAACCGCAGGCACATCTTAAAACCATAGTCAATACATCTACATGTATTAAATTTCAAAAGAATCAGGATGAAATTATAAGAGACATTACGCACAAAAGGAACCTATTGTCCATTCACTTTAATGGTCGAATTGTCCAAAAGATGACTAAGTTCAAATTGCAAAAACGTGACAAAAATATATCCAAACCGCGACCACATCTTCAAACCATGGTCAAGATATCTGTAATAAGTTTCAAGCGTATAGGAATAAAACTGTAGCAGAGTTGCACACACAATGTACATACTAATATATGGGGACGGAAGGACAGAAGGACGGACAATACGGACATACGGAAGCCGAAAAATTTGTCCCTCCGCTTTTCTTCGATAAATAGAACCATGATAACGATTGATTTTGTACCAATACACACATATTCACATTCACACAAAACAACACATATGAAATAGAAATGAGAAGTCGACAGCATCTCCGACTCTGAAATAAAGGAGCTAAAGAAATGCAATCTCTAGTCCCCTACAAATCGGCCCAAAGATAAAAATTAGTCCTCTTTATAATAACTCAAAATGGACGTATTCTAGACGAAACAAACGGAAACAAATAAACATTTGCAAATACATACAGCATCTACATATATTTAAGCATAGTGCATGATGGTGATTAAAAGAATGTATGATGGTGTTGCCAATACAAGGAAAAAGGTACAAGTAGGCAATGATCAGGAAATGGCACAATCAGAAAGAAATTCCCACTCCAAAAACCGAGGGGTGGGAAAAAGTAAAATGACACTTAAGTACTTATACCTTGAACACATGTCGTAAGCCGAGTGAGTAGCTATTCCCCAATAGGCTGTCACTCAGTTACCCGAACTGAACCAAAAATATGAAAACGCACATAAGGCCCAAACAGCACAAAAATCGACTCCAAATCACAAAACAATTAGATCCACAACAGAAGTATCGCCTTGGAACGATCAGTAGTATAAATTACTGTGGGCTTAAACCGGTTTTATAGGCGCCTAACCTCACCCTCATTTTCTGCAGTGGTTCACAGCATGTAGTTATTTGTTCGGTCCTCGTGGTGAATCTCTAACCTCAGACAAGTTTTCAAATTATTTAAGTCTCATCCGAGGCTCTGCGGAGCATGAGACTAGAATTATCTGAAAACGAGCCTGAGATATTCCTGTTGAGGTCTGAAAACCATAATGATTGATTATTTTTTCACCCATCTCTTAAACATTTTGACTTTTTTTTCAATTGCTAAGCAGGAAGCCATTTTGTTTGCACATGAAGCAATATGCACATTAAGCAGTGAAAAAAAAAATTGTACTCAACTCCAAAAATATTAAATCAGTATTTGTTGCGCGTACGAAATTCTCAATTAAATTAAATTTCAAAAAAAAAAAAAAAAAAAAAAAAAAAAAAAAAAAAAAATATTCGTCAATTTGAAAGCTGCAGACTGCAATTACTCTTTGTAACTTCCTGAAATGAACACTTTACATTCAGCTTACCACTTCCTTATAAGGAACATAAGGTGTGTATTTCTATTAGTTGTATATAAAATCAATTAACTACTAAAAATTAGTTAACTTTTAGTTTCTCCGAAAAGCACGCAAAGGGATATGTCTGGTGGGTTAGAAAGTTGACGCTCGATAATATTCGAAACAAATGGTTTTCTTAACAGTGTACGGCTAAAGTTTTGGATGACTTATAGACTTTACGAAAACTTGTACATGCAATTAATATAGAGAACATTTTTTATCAACTGTAGAAATTAAAATGTTCATTTCTTCGGCCTTGCCGAGGCAGTTTTTACAAGTGCCCACTATCTATGTTTTGGAGCAAAAGTTAGAAAAACAGTTTACCCATGAAAACCCCATTTTACAATATAAATGTGGGGTATAAAGGGAATATCCATTACATGGACAAGTTTGCATAATTGGGGAGGTATCAGAAATACATGTAATTGTAATTGGGTTGTACATAAAGTCACACCATTCATTGAACTGTACCTTAATATCACCTATCTTTCTCGTAGTAAGAACTTCTTTTGAGATTAAATAATCACACATAGACTCAAAATCCATATCATCCACCAAGCTCTCCCAGCATTTATGTAGAGCTCTCTTGAAGATTGGAAGATCTGAAAATTGGATCAAACCAAATACATCAGAAAAGCATGTCCATGAAATGTATACCCCATCATAAACAAATTTTAAAAAGTTAAACTGGGGTTTACAGGGGTATACCTATTTCTCTTAATTTTGCTCTAAAACATAGTTTGTGGGTACTCGTTAGAACCACCCCCGTCACCCCCGTTTTTTTGTGATGTATGCATCAAAGTCGAGGAACAAGCAAGCTCTTGTGTTAAGTTCAAAAGGTGAACTTCCGGGCTCTAGAATGTTTGAAAGATAGAAGATACATTACAGTACATACGATACGGAATGTATCACATTAAACTAGATGCAACTTACATGCATGTTTTTAATGTACTCGTTCGGATTGCCACTGAAGTGTAAAAGTAAAGAAGACGTAGAAATACACAAAGACCAAATTATTGCAAACCAAACTAAAGGATAACGTTATCGGCATACAGATTTTCTTACCTTTGCTGCTCATTGTCCTATCTATCTGTAACAATCGTATCTGAAAATACTATCTCATCTGGAAAGATAACCGAGAAGTCACTGAATGTAATAGATAGGAAAAAGTATTATTTTATTACTGATAAACATCAGGATAACATGTTCTTGTAACGTATACCCCCTTGAACCCCACTTTTATATAGCAAAACTGGGGTATGCAGGGGTATACCTATTTTTCTTATTTTGACTCCAAAACATAGATTGTGGGTACCCGTCAGAACCGTCTCAGCGAGGCGGTTCTAACGTGTACCCACAATCTATGTTTTGAGCAAAAATAAGAAAAATATTAAAAAGTTTCTGAAGAAATTTTCAATTTTTGCTACTGAAAAAAATCTCTATATATTGCATGGGCATGTTTTCGTAATGAATATGCATGGATGTAATAGTAATGCGCAGGATGTATCTGTCCCCAGTGTTGACATTAAATCACAACACAAACAAAAACGGATATCATTGATATAATCTTACATAGACGTCATGGTTTCCCACAATATTTTATTTTGGTACAACTTTTAAAGATACGTAGCAGCATTGGCCCATACAGGTAAAATGAAAGTAATCTTAAAATTGAACTTTTAAACGGTTTAAAGTAATTCAAAAGAGATAAACGGCATATTTACTTACTTGTACATGTACACAAAATAAAACGGGCGGTAAACACAACACAGTGTATTTTCCCTTACATTTTAGTTTATCTTTATTGATCTACGCCATGTTTGAAACATGATACCTTCTGTCCTTGACAAGGGTCGGTCATTAAGTTAATGTACAGAGAAGAAATATGTAATGCAAAGCTAATTTTACTTAGTTTCTAAGAGGTTTTTAACTAACTTGTAGAATTGACAGAATTGGCAGATCCGTACAATAACTTCAATTTAATATCTGAAACCGTTTAGTAATAGGTTTCCATTTAATTTACCTAAAACTTTTATGTTTTGATGTTTTTGTTTTTTTGTTTGTTTGTTTTTTTATTTGTGGCTGAACGTCTTAGTCAACAGCAATGGTTTTATATCGGGACGTTGCCTCAGTTTTCTTCATACCATTAGGATGTCATAACACCCAAAATATGCTTGAAAGTATACTTGAAGCCAGTAAAAACGCAACTTTCAGCATATAACCTATCCAACGATTCTTGGATATTTTCACAATGGTATTATATAAAATCATGAAATTGTCGTCCCGATATGAAGGCCATATTCGTCTTGTGCTAAATTAGCAAGTGAAGTAAAGCGATCTGCGTTTGTCGATTAAGGGACACAACTCAAACATGGACAAAACAAAAGCAAATGCACCTTATCAATCCAGCTATACGTTAACCTTTATGACTAGCTCTTTTGTGTTCAAACTTTCGGTCAATGCCAATATTGCTCTAAAGTCTATGTAAACCATTCCGTAGATTGTTTTTTTTTTAAGTTTTGATCTTATAATGGCCATCAAAGTCAGTACATGAAAACCGGAAGTGAATTCAAGAATGCCATTTTTGAAAATTAAAGCTGTCATAAAATGGACCCATATGCTAGAACGTAACATCTACTGTGTCCAAACTATGGAATGATTCTGTTTTATTGAAGTTTCGGTAGATTCTCAAAATCTGTGGTATTTTTTCGAAAATTTGAACATTTGGAAATTAATCTTGGTCGTTCCATCAGGTGGAATTGTCGGTATTACACCGTTGTTTTGTTGCTGGTATTCGGCCGCATACTTCCGCATTGAAATTGGGTTGCTATGCAAGGTTAAATGGGTTTAAAATTAAATTTTAATGATTTTGTCATTTACACCCAAAAATCAACCAGAAGTGCTAAATTGAGTTCAGTTTTCGCTGAACGATTCTCCGGCGAGGGGCAAGCTGACTTCGCTATAAACAAAGCGCACAAGGTGTCCCTGAAAGGTAGATTTGCTTGACAATATCTTTATTTGAAATAAAGGCCACCGGCCCATAACATTTACATCTTTAGAAAACATGTATAAAGTGATGTCAGGTTAAATATACGAACATATACCAAGGAAATAAAATATAAAGGTTTGATCCTTTGGAAGCAATAAGAACATTCAAAGGGAGATAGTATGGACTATATTGCGCAATTTCGGGTAATGAACCCTCATCAGTAGCCCTTTTAAAACTGGCGACGAAAGCCAGATTATTGTACTGTAATTTCGAAACTTTTACACGAGAAGTTTAAATCAAAGACACATTCCTCAGAATCAGAATCAGAATAGTTTACTGGTGAAACGTCAAACTGACAATACTACACCAGGGGGGATGGGGCTTGACCGGAGGGGATTAGTCCCGAGCTCTCACAAGAGAAGTAAATTTAGACACACAATCATCTGACAATTCAGCAGAGGAGATCAGAGAATCAGGGAGTTCATTCCAATCTCTAATGGTCTGGGGGAAGAAACTGTGTAAATAGGCATTTGTACTTGCTGAAGGTATCTGAAATGCCAAGGAGTGTTGATTCCTACAACGCCTATTTTTGGGGATAAGGTCATCCGTGGGTATTTTTGCTCTCCCTTTTAGACCTTTGTAAAGTAATATAATTCTATTATCCTTCCTTCTTTTCTGCAGGGATTCCCATTTTAGTTTTTTAAGGATGCCAGTCATACTACCTTTTTCATATGTATAGTTCCTAGTTACAAACCTAGCCGCACGCTTTTGCACCTTCTCCAAATCATCTATCAAACCTTCATAAAGAGGGTCCCAAACTGAGCTACCATATTCAAGAATAGGTCTCACCAGACCTTTATAGGCAGCTTCTCTCACATCTTGGGGGCAAGAAAACAGATTTCGTCTCAAAAAACCAAGGGTTCTATTGGCTTTGGTACACACATTGCTGATGTGAGTATTCCATTTTAAATCCTTAGTTATTGTTACACCAAGATATTTGATACTCTCAACATTTTCCAACACAGTACCCTCAAGCTTGTAAGAAGCCTGAATTTTACTAGTACGTTTATTTGTCAGCTGCATCATGTTGCACTTGACAGGTTGAAATCTCATACCCCATTTCCTGGCCCAATTACCTAATCGATCAATATCCTTCTGAAGTTTCACTGTATCCTCCACATTCTTAATTTCACGATAACAAACACAATCATCAGCAAAGAGTCTGATTTCCGATTCAATATCTGAGGTGATATCATTTATATGCAACGAAAACAACAAGGGGCCAAGAACGGTGCCCTATGGGACACCAGATACAACAGGAGCCCAGTCTGATTTAACGCCATTAACCACAACTCTTTGTTGTCTATAGCAAAGGAAGGCATCAATCCATTTAATTGTCTTCCCACCAATTCCATAACTGAACAATTTGCTTTTAAGGAGTTCATGCGGAGGAGTGTCAAAAGCTTTTTCGAAATCCAAGATAAATGTGTCAACCTGACCTTGATTGTCTAAGATTTTTGCCCAGTCATCAATCACTGTAGCTAACTGGGTTTCACAACTGTGGGATTTCCTGAATGCATGTTGCCTGTCTGACAAAAGTTTATGATGATCCAAATGGGACATGATATTAGAACACACTATATGTTCCAGAAGTTTGCAGGGTACGCTGGTCAAGGAAACTGGACGATAGTTGCAAGCAAGAGACCTGTCAGCCTTTTTGAACAGGGGACAAATGTTTGCTAAAGACCATTCTTTGGGGATTTCACCCGAGTCTATTGACTGTTGAAAAAGATGTGCAAAAACAGGACCTAGCTCAGATGCCAATTCCTTAAGGACTCTGGGATGAAGCTCATCAGGACCTAAAGCTTTTGACGGGTTCAAACCTTTCAGAAGTTTTGTGACGCCTTCTTTGGATACCACTATGTCTTCCATAAACGGGGCTTTTCTATTCAGAAGAGGGACCTGGCTATGTTCAGTTTTGGTGAACACATCCGTAAACTGACCATTGAATTCACCAGCCTTTTCAAAATCTGATTCAGCAAGACCACTTCCATTTCGCTTTTTCAAAGGGGGGATACCTTGAACATCTTTTTTCTGACTATTTATGTACCGATAAAAATCTCTTGGATTAGCCTTAACATCACCAACCAAGTTATTTACATACAACTCATGCTGTTTTCTGATATCTGCTTTGATTTCTCTTCTCAAAGTTTCAAATTTCGTTCTAAATTTTGCATTCCCAGTTTTCTTCGCTTTAGCGTGAGTTGCATTTTTTCTACGAATCTTTCTTCTTATTTCAGGAGTTAACCATGGGACTGAGGAAACTGAGCGACTGGTCTTTGATGGGATATGTTTATCCACTGATTCCTGGATAAAAGATGTGATCAAATTAAAGTTTTCTTGAACCGACCGTGTGCCAGAGTAACCGTTGAAATATTTCTCCTTTGCAAATTTAAGGGCATCACCTTTCATAGATTCATAATCACCTTTCTGATATTTATACACCTTTCTCTTAGGTTTCTTGATGGGGGGAATAACTATTTTCAAAGTTCCAGAGACAATGTCATGATCACTAAGCCTGTCCGGGGAATGAATATCAACAAATTGTCCGGGAAGTGAAGTGATAATCAAATCCAATGTGTTTTGTCCTCTTGTGGGGAAGTGCACTACCTGTTCCAATTCGTGGTCACTTATAAGTTCTACCAACTTTGCACCTTCAGACACGCTCAATGAAAAACCTAGTTTGTTGAGTCTATCTGGCCAAACAATATCTCTGAAGTTGAAATCACCCATGACATGGACCGAGGGGGGTTTGTTTCCTTTATGTAAAGTTTTCACCTTTTCAAGTTGGTCTTTGAATAACTCAAGTTCCTCTATCTTACCATCTGGAGGTCGATACCAACTTGCCACAAAATGGGAAGTTTTGTTCGCAAATACCTTTACCCAAACTGATTCGGAGCCGTTTTCCAATTCAGTGATCGGCATATGAGGAATATCTTTGTGTATAAGTAACATCACACCACCGCCGTCAAGAGTTCTATCTTTTCTATACACATTGTAAGGACAAGTTTCTGGGAACAATTCTGAAGTTGAAATAGTGTTGTCAATTTTAGTTTCTTGAATTGCAACAATTCGAGGTTGATGGAGATCAAGAAATGCCAACAACTCAAGTTTTTTACCTCTAATACTATTGATATTTATGCTTGAGAATTTTAACCCACTGATAAATTTATTTTTGTTTGTACCTGAACCACATGTTTTAGTACCACAGCTACTATCGTTTGACAATAGAGCAAATCTATTTTGTTCTTCCAAGTTTAATTGATCAGAAAAGAATGAATCCGAAAAGTTGAAGAAGTCACATTTTGGGCAAATCCATGAACAATTTGAATTTTGTATATTTTCATACTGGTTATCTGAGACAAGGGAGCATTTATTGTGGACCCACATTTCACATTTGTCACATTGAACAGCCTTGTGACTATTTAAGACAGCCCCACTGCAAAGACCACAGTCTGCTTTGCAGTCTGAACAATACCAAGGTTCATTTTCATTTTCCAAACTGGAAAGTTCTTTTTTGCTGGGATTTGCACATGTCGCATGAAAGCGCTTTTCGCAGTCATTGCATGTGACAAATTTGTCGGTAGCTTTACAGTATTTTTTGCATAGCCGACACAGGAACCTGGGACCTGGATTCATTTCAATGTCTCCAGCCAGGATGATGAGGGTGAGCAGGTTGGTTCCCTTGGAGGGCTTAAAACTTTGAAGACCTTCAGAACTCCTGCGATTGCCAAGCTTCCTTGAGTATGCCAAAAAGTGTGAAATATTGCCAGAAGTTTTTTCGGTACCAATGTTGCAGTCATGGTTCGGGTCCAAGGAACATGTAGAGTTAATCCACTTCCAAAAACAAAAGCCTAAAGCAAGCAACAAGGCCAACCTGTAGAACATTATGTGATAAATACAATTTGAACAACAACAACAATCTGAATAAGCAACCACAAGTGACAGTCAAAATATCTAAGATCTACCGGGTTACTTGGGGGGGGGGGAGCTCACAATTCACAATACCAGCCGGTTAGCGATCTAGCTGACCAAACGCGCAAGTTGGCTGGCACTGATCAATGAGCAAGAAATCTTGACAGAAATCCAAAGCACTTCAAACAAGCTGCAAGTAAACACCTGGCTGGGTGGTTTCCCTACCTAATGTGTCACTTACAGGAAATGCAAGAACTGATAAACTCAAAATCCAGTAAACTATTCTGACTCAAAGACTCTGACAGAGCAAAGTCAATTTCTGCACTTATTTTTATTTTTATTTTTCTCGAATACCCCACCCACTGTATAGTGAATGGCGGGAAAATTTTCAAAGGGCAAAAATCCTCAATAAACTTTGAATTTGTCAATAAATTGGCGACCAGCAAGTATATTTCACTGGTCTCAATCAACCTAAGCTGAAATCTAAACAATTATAAACACAAATAAAGAAAGAAAACTTCTCTTTTGTGAGAGAGAATTCTGACGATCCTTCTTCGCCGGAACCGGAAGCCAAAACCTAAACGGGTTCAAACAATTTAAACATTGCATAGAAGTATGTTTCTAAACTTGAATGTTTTGAACACTCTAAATATCTTTACTGATCTCAAAGGACCTAAATAAAATAATGATCTGCACTATGGATGATGTACGGGGAGACTTTTTACGGCCGCCACACAGCACAACACCAGCTGCAGTAATAGCAAATAAAATATAAAGGTTTGATCCTTTGGAAGCAATAAGAACATTCAAAGGGAGATAGTATGGACTATATTGCGCAATTTCGGGTAATGAACCCTCATCAGTAGCCCTTTTAAAAAGGTACAAGTAGGCAAAGATCAGGAAAAGGCGCAATCAGAAAAAGATTCCCACTCCAAAAACCGAGGTGGGAAAAAACCAAACCAACAATCAGGTACTTATACCATGAAACATATCGTAAGCCGAATGAGCAGCTATTTTCCCAACAGGCGGCCACTCAGTTACCTTAACTTAACTAAAAATATGAAAACATACATAAGGCGCCAACAGCACAAAAAAAAAAATTTATACACCAAGACATAAAACAAAAAGAACCACCACAGAAGTATCGACTTGGAACGATCAGTAACACAAAGTTACTGGCGGGCTTAAACCGGTTTTACATGGCCATAACCTCACCCTCAGCTTCTGCAGTGGTTCATAACATTTAGTTAGTTATTTGGTCCTCGTGGTGAATCTCTAACTAGTCAATGAATCATCAAGAACAAACAAATAAATCATGATAAACATCCTGATGAATCAAAAACCAGGACTCACAGACTGAGTAAGCTGCCCGACGATGGGAATCCCTGGGCGCCGAATAACCTACTAACTCCGGAGCAAAAGAAAAACACCAGTTGGACCCCGGTGGGCCAAGCAACAGACAAGAAGCTCCGGCCCCAACCAACTAAAATGAATAGCTTTATGTCGGGGCCATCATAGAGTCTGACGCCCGACCCACCGGCGTGCAATTAAAGAAGGCAGCATAGTTATCAACCATGATTGGGTTAAAAACTAAGCATGCAGACTGTCGCATAACATTTAAGTTATAACCTATACGTCTGTAACGTGTTATGATTTTTCTGAACTGAAAAGAAAAATCATTAATTCCTTTAAGTTTCTTAAATTTGTAAACCAAGTCACCATAAAATTCAGGTTCCGAAAGGCCCTCACTTAAAAGCGTCTTTAACCCAACATTATATTTGGAAATCAATTTATAGTGTCTACGATAAAATTTAGAAAATGTTTTTCGAAGTTTATGATACCGATAGCCCTGTTGGAGAAGTTTTGCCGTTAAACATTTATTTCGAGCGTTGAAGTCTGTAACATGATTGCAGACTCTAGCAAACCTAATAAGTTGCGAAATGTATACACCATAAGAAGCACGACGAGGAACGTCACCATCCAAAAAAGGAAAATTTACTATATCAAAATCAAAGTCATCGCGCTTATCATAAATTTTAGAAGAAACAAATCCATTTGCAACAGAAAGATGTAGATCTAAAAAGGGGGCTTCAGTATCTGTGATATTGGCTTTGTTCAACTGAAGTTCAGGTGGATAAAGGGCGACGTGCATTAAGAGCCAAAAATAGCCCCCAACCGAGCTGAGTGACAATGATGTGAAATATAGCCTTGTTATTGCTCTTCATGAAAATAATAATAAAATATGTGTATGACCTTTCTTATAGGAATGACCTTGGGTCAAAGGTCATGACCCATTCAAAGCAATTTCAATATTGATATATCAGCTAATGGGAAAAGATGGTCATATTTCAGCTTTTACTTGTTGTAGACCACTGAAGTTGGTATCAATTTAGAGTGTACACACCTGCCTTGCATTAATTGGTGTTATAATGAAAATTATATTGAATTTTCATATTCATAAATATTAATGAAAACACTGAAAGTAATTGGAAAACAAGTAAGTCTGTTAGAACTTCATAACTTCATTACTTTCAGTTCAAACCATAGAATGATATGTTGCTATGGCGTCATTAATACTTCTGAACAAGTCATTCAATTACCATAAAGAAAAGTGGTCATGTCGAAATTCATGAATTTTAATGAAAAACAAAAAGAAATGACTAAACTCATATCCATTTAAGGGTTGGCTTGTGATATTTAGATCTTCGTTACATACTTCAGAAAGAACATCACTGAAGCATTATAGTAAGAGGGACCTCCTTAATGTAAAAATGAGAGAAAAACCCATAAATTCTGCAAAAGTGCATATGGATAATGCATATATTCATGGTTTCCATAGCAACCGATACTACAGTTCCAATAAGTTGAATAAGTAATTACTCGTATTCAAATACTAACATTGTCAACCTAATATGTTATTAACAATGCTTCGGCTCAGCTTTTGAACCTAATCTGCATTAATTATGCAAAATATGAAATTTGCATATTCCATATTCATGAATATTGATGAAAACCAAAGTGCTTTATCAGAAATTAACGAACAGAATAAAAATGTTTTGAGTGCCTAACAGATGTAAATGTACCTATATTGCACTTGTCCAATACCATCAATACCATACAGAGTCAACTTTATGCTAAGCCACTGTGGTTATGCAAAATTTCTTATTTGCATATTCATGAATATTAATGAAAACTTTAGAAAATACAGGAAAAAACCCAAATTAATACTGTTTACCACAACACACTCTTAATTCATCACATGTCTGCTATAGAATATTGAACAAGCATTAACTAAGAAATGGTTACAAACAAAACTTATTACACTGATCAGAAGTGCAAATTATCTAATTTGAATACCATGAATTTCCATATGAATGATTATTTATTTTTATTCACCAAAGTAATCGAATTAATCACAATTTCAAACTTTAACGAAACAAGTCTAGGATTCAACAGATATGACATGGGGATAAATCACTCAGCTTTGACTTATATGGATAGACAGATCGATTGATTGATGCCACTGGTTCGATACGTTTGTGAATATTCAAATTTTCACATAGATCCATTACATGTTGGGTCATGCACATCGCATAGATGATTAACGACAACTTGACACGATGCTGGTGTTTGACTTAAATAAGTATGTTTACGGCTTTAATTGAACTTTCTTTCAATATCTTATTTTCAGATTAATATTCATGAATATGCAAATATGGTTAAGTTCATACGGGCCCAATGTATGTAAGAATAGTCATATTATATTACTGACTAACAATTACATGCCAAAAAGATTGTTTTAAATTGAAATAAGTATTTTTGAAATATTTACGCTGAAGGCTTGTTTCAAATTCTATCTCAATTTCTTGTTTCTTTGTACCATCTTATTCATGAAAATGATACAGTGAATATGCAAATTTAGCAAACTAGATTCTTGTCATATAGTATTTTGCATGATAGGACAGTCAAATCGTATAAATGACAACATGCCACAGTGCTGGTGGGTGGAATATTTACGGATTTTATTGAATCCCCCCCCTCATTTTCAATGTCCTTTCATTTAATTTTCATGAATATGCAAATTAGATTATTTTAATATTGGGCCATTGCAGGTTAGAAAATGAAAAAATGTATAACAAATGGACAACAACAAGCTGCAGTGATGATTTGTGACTCGAATTAGTATATCTTAGAAGTCCATTGAAATTTTTTTCTTAATTTCTCATATTTCTATAAATATTCATAAATATGCAAATGAGCTAATGTTTATGCATAGATTCATTACGTGTTAGGGTATATCAAGTTGTATCGCTTATCGACATGATGCGAAAATTGCTGTTTGTTATTGAAGTCAGTGTATTTTATGTTTTTTCTATATATATATTTTCTATTATGATTCTATCAATACCGGTATTCATGAATATGCAAATTAGATGAATATATAATTTAGATATTTTACACAAGCTACAGTTGGATGAAAGGCCTAAGCATAAGCTTTAAAATGATACCAAGGTTAGTGAGCTAGGATAATCAGTAACTAAGTTATGTTTGATTTTGTAGGTATACCCCTATGTTCAAAAATCATATTTGTGGTTGCAGATCTGGCACAACCACATGTCGTGACTGGTTTGTAGTTTGGAATCTACATGATCAAACTCCATATTTCTGAGATATTTTTCTGTACCAATAGTTTGGTCAATGGCTGCGTAGTATCCAAAACTTGTATTTTACCTGGTGCCTTATAGCAAAGTGAGGTGAACCTAAATGGGCTGGAAAAACAATATACAATACAATACAAGTTGCTATGGAAACCATGATTTTCTTCATAACACAAATAAGTGCGCCTTTGAAAAAAATCCCATTTTATTTCGGGGGTCCCAATGAACAATTTATCACCCATCAGAGGATGTCTTCTGGTGCTTGGTGGAATTAATTGGCACAAGGCCTTATAATAAAGGTGTCTTACTTTGAGTGAAATGCAGGTAATCTATAGAGCATTTTTTAAGAATTAGGTATGAGCCCAGCTAAATACCAAAAAGGTATTTTCACATTTTGTGCATCTTTGTAATACTAATCTTTTATGAAAATATCTTTTTGGTATTTAGCTGGGCTCTATGTAAACTTCTCTGTTAAACCTATAAATTTCGGTCCAAAATTGTGATTTTCCTACTTTAGCCCATATTGGAGGCCATTTTGTGTAACCATAGCAACCATAAAAGTGAAATCAATATTAGATTAAAACATTTGGACATTTCATCTATTAAAACATATAAGATAAAATGTCGTACAGATACTTTTATTTTTTGGCTTTTGGGTGGGCCAGAAAACCCTGTTAATGCACGTCCCTCTTTGATTGACCATACCTTCAAAATAAGGGTTGTCAATGTTCAAAAGGTCATCGAGGTACCTAGATGTGGAATTAAAAGCCTCGATAACATCAGCTTGATTATCATGGTTAAGAGAATCCATGAAATCTCTTTCGTAGCAGTATAAAAATAAATCAGCTACGAGAGGTGCGCAATTTGTACCCATCGGAATTCCAACAATTTGTCTGTATAACTTGGTCCCAAATCTAATATAAATATTATCAAGGAGATAGGATAAGACTGGCGACGAAAGCCAGATTATTGTACTGTAATTTCGAAAATTTTACACGAGAAGTCTAAATCAAAGACACATTCCTAAACGGGTTCAAACAATTTAAACATTGCATAGAAGTATGTTTTTAAACTTGAATGTTTTGAACACTCTAAATATCTTTACTGATCTCAAAGGACCTAAATAAAATATGATCTGCACTATGGATGATGTACGGGGAGAAGTATTTAACTTTGCAATTTTACCATGACACACATGTGCTTACGTATATTTTGTAATTGTTTTGTTGACCTATAACCGTACATCACGCTTTTCATGAATTTGTAAGTTTTCGTGAGTCTGTTTTAGATCAGTGGATCAAACTAGTGTATTCGTTAGATTTAAAAAGGAATAAAACCCACATACATTCGTCAAAACTTTGGATACATACAGATACTTGGTCGCGTGAATACTGAAATACTTCAAATAGAACCTATACTTTGCATCAAAGGTAATGTTACGTCTACACTGGACCACGTTCTCACTACGTCCTTACCACGTTCTAAAAATTCAAGAACGTGGCGAGGACGGGGTCAAAATGAAACAATTTCGGATTTCTAAGTTCCCACTACGTCCTTACTACGTCCCCGCCACGTTCTTATTACGTCCGCACCACGTCCTCACTACGTCCTTCACGTTTCCACTACGTCCTCAATACGCGCTCACCAAGTTCATCCCGTTTCCACTACGTCCTTGCTACGTCCTCACAAAGACCAAGCAGTTCATACCACGCGCGAACTACGTTTCCAGTACGTTCTAACTGTAAATATATTAATCAGTCGTGTATTAAGAGTCAGATAAGTTGCGAAACGGCTTGAAATTGTAGTAAGAAAATGACGGGCGGACAACATTTCCGGTGGTATTCGCATGAAATTGAAGAATGCCTCTATCCTCAACTCCGCTAGTAGTCGGTCGTAATGCCGATACTGAAGCCTCCTTTCAGCTGATAGCCAAGGGCGCACCCAACAAGATCTTGCCCTTCTATTCCTCCTCCTGTGAAATAGCACAAGTGCAGCCTGTGCACCAAGGCATGATGTCCTTGAAGGAGAGCAAGTTACAAGAGTACTTCTCTGTTCATGTTTCGATTTCAATATGATTTAAATAAAAGTGAAAGCAATTGCTTGAGAGTACGGGATAATTAAAACAAAGTTAATAAAACGTGGAGGACGTAGTTCGAACCTGGTGTGAACGTGATAAGAACCTACTAAGGACGTGTTAGGAACCGCTAGGACATGATAAGAACGCAGTGCAGTCTTCTAGGACGCGGTAAGGACGTACAAGAAGCGTGGTATGGTCTTTTCGAGAACTTGATGGACGTAGCGAGGACGTAGCGAGGACGTAGTAGAAGCGTAGCGAGGTCTTGATGGTCTGCAACAAATTTGCATCTCGTCCACGAAGACCGCACTACGTTTGCGCCACGTTCTTTCTACGTCCTACAAGTTCCTACTACGTCCTTACCACGTCCTTACTACGTCCTTACTGCGTTCTAATTCCACCCCGTCCTCGCCACGTTTCTTTTGAGCATGTTCAAAATTTGACCAAGACCTCTGCGTCTATCAAGACCTCACTACGTCCTTACTACGTTCCTACCACGTCCTACAAGACCGTACCACGTCCTCACTACGTCCTTAATTTTTTTAGGACGTAGTAAGGACGTAGTGAGAACGTGGCCCGGTGTAGACGTAACATAAGCACAGGTGTGACAATGCATACAAGCGACTATTGGAAAACTACGGAAAGCTAGTATGGCCATGCCGACGTTCCGTATTTTTCCATTTGTCGCAATTTACTACTAATTTCAAAACTCATTTGACTTTATTTATTTTTTTTTTTCATGCTTGTTTTTTTTTTTTTTTTTTTTTTTTTTTTTTTTTTTTTATAAACGTGTGTCAAGATTTGCTGACTTTGCTATAAAGTTTATACCCATTGTATTTACACTCAAAAATTATAAAAAGTCTTGGTATCGATGATACAGTAATGATCAAATGAATTCTGATATTTGTAGTACCACGTGTACATCATATCTACTCTTTCTGGTATTTATTCATTTTTTTCTATGAATCATAAATTGAATTTCTAAGCTCAAAAGCGCTTACTAGGAATTTAGATATAGAAGTCAAACTATCGACATCGGTCATTTTCATAATAGATATAAAATTATGTACTGTCACATGTATTCGCCAATCTGGTTTGAAATACATATTTCGTAATTCAAGATACAAAGGACAGACCATGAAAAAATGAAATATATCTTCAATGACATAGACATTTCTGTCCAAACAAGCCGGACAAAATCTGTATTCTGGATCAATGTCGAGATGTCTCCCCTTTTCAATTTTTAGATTGTGTCCTGAGCAGCGAATTTTGCCATAATCATACAAAAGTTTTTGCCATAAACTTACAAAATCTTGTTTGGATTTTTTCTATTTCTTCCGAATAAATATATCCCCATATTTCTGCCCCGTAGATCGCGATAGGTTTATCCATGGAATCAAACAATTTAAAAGCGTCAGATGGATGAAAGAACCCAAACTGTTTTTGATATCTGAAGATGCTGGATGCTGCTTTCTGAGCTTGTTTAGCTAATACCTCTTTTGTTTTTGACCAGATCAGTTTTGGAGTAAAGTACAGACCGAGATACTTGTAAACAGAGACAACTTCAACTTTTACACCTTGATAAAACCACCTCTCTGTGTTCTTCAAAATACCCCCATTTCTAAAGACCATTATTTTAGTTTAAATTTAATTTCATTCCTACTGAATTACAAAAGTTTTCAATCAAATTTATCAACCTTTGTAATCGTATGATTGTGTCGAAAAAGCAAGATACGTCATCTGCAAACATAAATGCTAATGCATCTTCAATGTCATTTGAAATAAATATTCCCTGATCTGTTTCGGCTCTCAGATATGATATCAAATCATTGATAAAGAGAGAAAATATTATTGGAGAACTCAAACAGCCTTGTCGCGTTCCGATACTGCATTCAAAAAATTGTGACAGTGAGTGTTTTACTTTGACGCACGACTTAAGTTGACTGTACATAGATTTAAAGACTTTCATAAATTTACTATTGTCAGTTATTCCCTTTCTTCGTAAAGAATCCCAAAGTTTTGAATGAGGAATACTGTCAAATGCACGCCTGAAATCGATAAAAATGCAATAAAATCTACCCTTCGGTCTGCAAATGTATTTTTGAATAATTGATTGAAGAGAAAAAATATTGTCAATAGTTGAATATGATTTTCTGAAACCTGCTTGTGATTCGTCTATTACCCTCTTCTCTTCACTCCATTTTTGCAGTCTAGTCGTAAGAACCCCTGTAAAGATTGTGCCTATACTGTTTATTAAAGATATCCCTCTATAATTTTCAGGACTTTTCACTGAGCCACTCTTAAATAAAAGACAAATAATATTTTTACACCACTCTTGTGGTAACTCCCCTTTATCAAATATTTCATTGAATAAACTACATAAAAAAGGTAAGGCTTCATTTTGTACAGTTTTGAACATTTCTATGCAAATACCATCCGGCCCTGGAGATCGGTTTGAGTGTATATTTCTAATACTCGAAATTATTTCATCATTGGTTATCGGTCCTTCTAAATCCGTAATATCATTTTCTTGTATAATATTTTGCAATAAATCATCATTTTCAAGTCTAGCTTCTTCATTTAGTAGGTTTTTAAAATAATTTACAAAACTTTCCATAGGCACTTGATCGGCAGAATTTGGCATTTTATTACAATTTTGCTTTATACATTTCCAATATTCACGCGGGTTACGGCTAACATTGATTAATTCTGCTCGTTTCTCTTTTTCAAACTTCAGACGTTTGGATCTGCATATATTTTTAAACCTACACTTAGCAGTTTTATATATTTGATGATCGTGAACATTATTTGTACGGCGAAAACTTCGAAGTAGAAAATATTTGTTTGATTTAGCTGTTTCACATTCATTATCCCACCATGGCGGCTGCATATTTTCATATGATTTTTTATTTCTTTTAGATTTCATACATGCCCCTGCCTTTTGTAAAATATTTATAACTTCGGTTAGGTAATCTAATGAAGATTTGTTTTCCCTCAAAATTTTATCCTTGAGGCTAGTGAATAATCTAGAAAAAGATTGAGTAAATCCATTTTTATAGTGTTCCTTCCATTTAAAACGTACCCATTGTTTTTCATTTTGATTCACTGCAAAATGGTCATTGTTAGGCAAATTTATATTTGATAATGAAATAGTACAGTGTAAAGGGAAATGATCTGAAAAATCTTCAAGACCTACTTCAAAAAGTGAAATTGAGTCAAAAAGGGAAGAGGATGCTATCATATAGTCCACAACACTACTTCCGTGATTTGCTACACAAGTAATTTCCCCATCTCGGCCTCCCAGTATTCGACCGTTTAATACATGTATATTAAAACTACAGCAAATGTTCAAAAGTGAGATACCAAAATTATTCTGCGTTTCATCTTTCGACCGCCTCGGAATATCAAATGAGTCTGTTGGGTAGTCTGTTTCCCCAAAAACAGTGTCCAAATCATCATTTGGAATATAATATTGTAATGTACTTATTCGGGCATTCAAATCGCCCGCCAAAAATAGTTCGGCAGAAGGATATTGCAGACAAATTTCTGAAATACGTTCATTTAATAACATCATGCCATCTTCATCATTGGTATATATAGGAGAATTTTCAGGTAGAAATAACCTGTATATCAGTTGCGTTTTTAATGGTTTTAAGTATATAAACACTTGAACATTTTTTCCTGTGCAGACTCAAGACTTTAGCGGTTAAACAGTAACTGGATGGTGAGTCAGTATTTTACACATTTGCCTGGAGGCACCAGCAGCTCATCTATTTATTTAGGTCCCCAATGGCCGGGGTCCATATTCCCACCTGACCATCCCTTATGATTCGATGCTTACTTGTATTGGAATGATTTTATAAAAGAAAGCAAAGAAAAAAAGAAAGCAATACAACAAAAGCAAATGAGACATATTTTAAGTTCATGCAAAAGATTGAAGCAAAATGATACACCCATCAGAACCACCTCGGCATGTTGCATTTTGGTATAGATCCAATACATTCTTTACGGAATTTAGATTTCAAGTAAGGTTTAATTTGAACAATGCGAATTTACAATTTTGAGTTTGCATGATACATAATGACAACTGCCAAACCGAAGTTGCATTACCCATGTAGTTCCCAGGCCAAGACTCGTCTTGTAGGGAGAAGTAATTTAGCGACGTGTTATAAATAGATATGCAAATTCGATATTTTGTGAAATTAGTAAGTAGCGCATACATAGCACAGTGTTATATATAATTGATTCAATAATATTGATTCTTTTAAAAGATATTACTTATAATTTATATATATAATCAAAGGGGAGTAACCCAATTAATTAATATATATTTCTTTTTAAGTTTCTACAATTTATTATCTAGAACTTTGTAGAAGAATGTCATTGTTTATTTTTATCACTGTTATATAATTTAGAAGTATAGAAAATTCTATGAGCACTTTGTGGATAATTCCAGATGAAAATGGAGTGAGTGTTTTTTTTTACCATAAGTTAAAAATATATTTGGACTATGTATACTGAGATCTCGAAGGGTCTAGTGGACTCTCGTTTAGTCTTGATGGTCGTTGCGGCCTTGAATTCTCTCTGGAGAATTCTAAATTCTCTTTGGAGAATTTAAAAGAACTTTCGTTTAGTTCGTTTCTTTTCTAGAGAAAAGTTTATTATATCATTCTCTAGAAACCTGGAGAATTTCCTTAGATGTATAAATATAAGTCCCAATTCAGTCGTAGGTATTCAGAAATTTGAAGTGATTTAAAGTATATAATTTTGGTTGTTTCACTAGTGTTTTGGATTAGAATAAAAGTGTGGATTAAAATATACATGTGCTCATATTCTGGTTACTGGATTGTGGACTTACATTTGAGGGACAAGGACTTATTTGACATTAACTTTGTAAGTTATTTATTTATTTATTTACTTATCTGTTTGTTTGTTTTTATGTATTTGCAGCATTTATTTGTTTGATTAAATATTGTTAAGTTTAAATTACTTGGTTGTTTTTCGCTGTACCTGTCTAGTTACGCTAGGTCGTAACAGATTTTGGGGGCTCTGAGCCGGGATTGAACATTTTGTGCACCTATTTTATTCTGAATTTGAAAAGATATTTATTGTTTGTCATACCAGCAAAAAGCAACCATGTTATTCAAACTTGAAGATTTCATTGCTGCGCCTTCTCAAGAGCTGTTAAACTTGGCCAAAAAGAGTGATCTTTTAGACATTGCTAGTCATTATAGCATACCTGATGTCAAAACATCTATGTTAAAACGTGAAATTAAGAATGTTATCATTCAGTTTCTTGTTGATGAGGAATTTTTTGAACCCTCAGCTACATCTCTTATTATGGTCTCACAAACCGACATACAGTTGAAAGAGTTAGAATTAAAAAGGCATCTTGAACTGGAAAAATTAAGATTAGAGTTTGAAGAAAAAAGAAGGGCAGATAAGGAAGAAAGGGAAGAAAAACTTGCAAGAGATAAGGCTGAAAGGGAAGAAAAACTTGCAAGAGATAAGGCTGAAAGAGAAGAAAAACTTGCAAGAGATAAGGCTGAAAGGGAGGAAAGAATGCAAAAAGAAAAGTTAGAGCTTGAAAAACAAAAGTTAGCATTTGAAGAAAGGGAAAGAGAAAAACAAAGAGAGTTAGAAGAAAGGCTTGCAAAAGAAAAATTAGAGCAAGAAGAAAGAATTGAGGTTGAAAAAGAGAAAATGCATTATGAAATAAGAATGAAAGAGCTTGAATTAAGCAGTAAATCAATGCCTCCTGTGTCTTTTGATCCTAGTAAAGTATTTGATGTTACAAAGCATATCAGGCTCGTTCCTCCATTTCAAGAAAAAGAAGTAGATAAGTACTTTTTACATTTTGAGAAGGTAGCAGAAAATTTGAAATGGCCAAAAGAGCATTGGACCTTGCTTCTACAGAGTGTTGTTATTGGTAAAGCTCGAGAAATTTACACTCAGCTTCCACTTGATCAAAGTTCAGATTATGACACAGTCAAAAATCTGATTCTTAAGGCTTATGAATTAGTACCTGAAGCTTACAGGCAGAAATTCAGAAATTGTAGGAAAGAACATGATCAAACTCATGTAGAATTTGCTAGAACTAAGGAGCAATTATTTGATAGGTGGTGTTCTTCAAAGGATGTAAAGTCTGATCATGCAAAATTAAGACAGCTCATGCTTGTTGAAGAGTTCAAACGATGCATACACTCTGATGTCAAATCTTTTCTTGACGAAAGGGAAGTAGAAACTTTAGATGTAGCAGCACGATTAGCTGATGATTATGCTTTGACTCATAAGGTGTCTTTTGTAAATAAGCCTTACAAAAAACCTTTTAACCCTCAATTTAAACCTAATACACCTCAGTCAAAACCATTTAACCCTCAACAGAGAAATAATTCTCCTCAACCTAATCCACAACCACAAGCTGGACTAACAGCTGATAGTTCCAGTCCTTCACATAATCCTAAAAATAAAGATACTAGTGAAAACAAAGGTCAAAGATCCTCATACTCACCCCGGCTGTTTTGCAATTATTGTAAAGGTGACGGTCACGTCATTTCTGAATGTGAAACTTTGAAAAGAAGAAAAGAGAGACAAAATCAAAATAATTCTAGACCAACAGGTCTTACTTCTTTAAGGTCAAAACCACAGTCGATTATTCAGGATGAAAATCCTATTTTGGCCAAAACGTCTGCGACTGATTGTATTATGGAGATTTATGAACCATTCTTATCAGAAGGTTTTGTGTCACTTACTAGTGATTCTGTCCAGTCTACCCCTATTAAAATCTTACGAGATACCGGAGCTTCTCAGTCTCTTATTTTAGCAGATACCCTGCCTTTTTCCGAGAAGACTTCAACTGGGACAAGTGTCCTTATTCAGGGAGTAGAGTGTGGATTTGTTAATGTACCGCTCCATAACATTTATTTGTCTTCAGACTTAGTTTCTGGTCCTGTGGCTGTAGGTATTAGGCCTTCTTTACCTTTTAAAGGTGTTCACTTGCTATTAGGCAATGACTTAGCCGGAGATAAGGTTGTGGTAAACCCACTTTTGACCAATACACCTTGTGAGGATCAATTGCCTGATCCCATTGAGCAGGAAATTCCTGATCTTTACCCTTCATGTGCCGTTACAAGGGCTATGGCAAAAAAAGTCAAATTGAATGATGGGATACAGGATATTGACTTAACTGACACTTTTATAGGTCAGTCTTTTCATGATGAGATTTCAAAATCTCTTTCTTCAAGTCAAACTGACTTCAACAATCAAAGGTCAGACAATGACCTTTCACCTTCAATTTTTGACCAAGGTCACGACCAAATGTCAAGGTCACAACTTTGTCAAGAACAGCACAGTGATCCTGAAATCTCGCCTTTATTTGAAAGGGCTTTAGATGAAAATGAAATTTCTCAGGTTCCTGTTTGTTTTTATGTCAAAAATGACATCTTAATGAGAAAATGGCGTCCTCCTGATGTTTCAGCGGAAGACGAATGGACCATAAATCACCAAATTGTGGTTCCTAAGGCTTATCGTCCTGAAATCTTAAACTTGGCCCATGAAACTCCCATGTCAGGTCATTTAGGGATAAATAAGACTTACCACAAAATTCTCAAGCATTTCTACTGGCCAGGATTAAAATCTGATGTTTCCCAACATTGCAAATCCTGTCACACTTGTCAAATGGTAGGAAAACCTAATCAGACTATTCCAAAAGCTAATTTACAGCCTATTCCTGCATTTGATGAACCATTTAGTAGGATTATCATTGACTGTGTAGGTCCGTTACCCAAGACTAAATCAGGTTGCCAATATCTCTTGACTATAATGTGTGCTTCAACACGTTTTCCTGAAGCAATTCCACTCAGGAATATCAAGACGAAAACAATAATTAAGGCCCTTGTGAAGTTTTTCACACTTGTAGGTCTTCCAAAATCAGTCCAATCAGATCAGGGTTCCAATTTTATGTCAGGAACATTTCAGCAAGTAATGCATGAACTTGGCATTAAACAATTCAAGTCATCAGCTTATCATCCTGAAAGTCAAGGTGCTTTGGAAAGATTCCATCAAACTTTGAAGAACATGATCAGATCTTACTGTTTTGACACCGAAAAAGATTGGGATGAAGGCATACATTTGCTATTATTTGCTGTCAGAGAGTCAGTACAAGAGTCTCTTGGGTTCAGTCCGTTTGAACTTGTTTTCGGACACACTGTTCGTGGACCTTTAAAACTTATGAAAGAGAAGTTTCTTTCAAGTAATGACAGTCCTTTGAACTTACTTCAGTATGTGTCTGACTTCAAAACTAGATTGACAAAAGCTTGGGAAGTTGCTCGGTCCAATCTTAAGTCAGCTCAGAGCAAAATGAAGTTGCATTTTGATGAAAATACTCAGAACAGAAATTTTGACCCTGGAGACAAGGTGATTGCTCTTTTGCCCATTCCTGGCAGGCCATTACAAGCTAGATATTATGGTCCATATACTGTTGAGAAAAGGTTAAGTGATGTAAATTACATTGTTAACACTCCTGGGAGGCGCAAGCAAAAACAATTATGTCATATTAACATGCTTAAAAAGTACATTGATAGGGATAGTGATAATGATAGTTCAGTTATTTCCTCAGTAAGCATAGTTATTTCTGTCCCTCATGAACAAAATCAGACAGACTTTGAAGAAATGAACTCTGTGAACTGTGAACCATTATCCTCAAAACTCCAGAATTCTGACATTCTGCATGACCTCGATCAGAAACTGTCACATCTAGATCCGGACAAGAAACATGAACTAAAACAATTAATTCTTGAATATGAGCACTTATTTCCGGACATTCCATCCAGAAACGATAAAATCTACCATGATGTAGACATTATTGAAGGAGCAAAACCGGTGAAACAACATCCGTATAGACTTCATCCTGAAAGACAACAATATCTCAGGAAAGAAGTTAAGTATTTGCTGGACAATGACTTTATAGAACCTAGTCAAAGTGAATGGAGTTCTCCTTGTATACTTGTGCCAAAATCTGATGGGACATTTCGAATGTGCACAGACTATAGAAAAGTAAATTCTGTCACAAAAACTGACACATTTCCCATACCAAGAATTGATGACTGCATCGACAACATTGGTCACGCCAAATATGTGACAAAATTCGATCTATTGAAAAGGTTTTGGCAGATTCCATATACAGACAGTCCAAAGGAGATTTTAGAATGTGTTACTACAGAAAGACAATTTCGAAATAAACTGAAAGCGCTGAAATGTTGCTTGGTTCGCTTGGTTAATAGTTTGATTTTCGGTCTGGATGGGTGTAAAGCTTACATCGACGATGCCATCATCTACAGTGAAGAGTGGAATCAACACCTGGAGATCATCAGAGAATTCTTCAAAAGACTCAGTGATGCTAAACTGACAATAAACTTACTGAAAAGTGAATTTTGCCATGCTAATTTGACATTTCTAGGACATATTGTTGGACAAGGTCAGGTCAGACCTGTAGAAGCCAAAGTTGAGGCTATATCAGATTTTCCTGTACCTACAGGAAAACGGCAACTGATGCGCTTTTTGGGTATGGCTGGATATTACAGAAAGTTCTATAATAATTTTTCAGTTATAGCTGAGCCTTTGACAAATTTACTTGGTAAGAAGGTCAGGTATGTTTGGTCTGAGGCTTGTCAGAAGTCTTTTGATCAGTTAAAGGCCATACTTAAGAGTGCTCCAGTTCTATCAGCACCACGCTTTGACAGAGAATTCAAAATGGCGGTGGATGCAAGTGATGTTGGTGCAGGCAGTGTATTGTTACAAGAAGATGACAATGGTGTTGATCATCCTGTTTGTTACTTTTCAAAGAAGTTTGACAAACATCAAAGAAATTATTCTACTATAGAGAAAGAATGTCTATCTCTTATTCTTGCCCTTCAACACTTTCAAGTGTATCTGTCTTCTGCAAATTCACCAATTGTCGTCTTCAGTGATCACAATCCACTGACCTTCATACACAAAATGAAAAACAAGAATCAGCGTTTGCTCAGATGGAGTCTCATGTTGCAAGAGCACAATCTTGACATTAGACACATAAAAGGTAGAGATAATATAATTCCAGACACCCTTTCAAGAGCTTGACAGTTTTGCCTTGTATGTTTGCATATGAGTATTGCAAAAGAAAGTTTTATTTCACAAAACTTTCTTTTCGTTGAAGAGGGGAAGTGTTATATATAATTGATTCAATAATATTGATTCTTTTAAAAGCTATTACTTATAATTTATATATATAATCAAAGGGGAGTAACCCAATTAATTAATATATATTTCTTTTTAAGTTTCTACAATTTATTATCTAGAACTTTGTAGAAGAATGTCATTGATTATTTTTATCACTGTTATATAATTTAGAAGTATAGAAAATTCTATGAGCACTTTGTGGATAATTCCAGATGAAAATGGAGTGAGTGTTTTTTTTTACCATAAGTTAAAAATATATTTGGACTATGTATACTGAGATCTCGAAGGGTCTAGTGGACTCTCGTTTAGTCTTGATGGTCGTTGCGGCCTTGAATTCTCTCTGGAGAATTCTAAATTCTCTTTGGAGAATTTAAAAGAACTTTCGTTTAGTTCGTTTCTTTTCTAGAGAAAAGTTTATTATATCATTCTCTAGAAACCTGGAGAATTTCCTTAGATGTATAAATATAGGTCCCAATTCAGTCGTAGGTATTCAGAAATTTGAAGTGATTTAAAGTATATAATTTTGGTTGTTTCACTAGTGTTTTGGATTAGAATAAAAGTGTGGATTAAAATATACATGTGCTCATATTCTGGTTACTGGATTGTGGACTTACATTTGAGGGACAAGGACTTATTTGACATTAACTTTGTAAGTTATTTATTTATTTATTTACTTATCTGTTTGTTTGTTTTTATGTATTTGCAGCATTTATTTGTTTGATTAAATATTGTTAAGTTTAAATTACTTGGTTGTTTTTCGCTGTACCTGTCTAGTTACGCTAGGTCGTAACAACAGTAAACCAGCATGCTTTTCTGCCGACGGAGTTTAGCTGTTCCTTGGTTTGGCTCGCTGGGTTTACGTTTATCTCTTTATATACCAGCCATTTCCATCCATAATAAAATAAGGCAAACACTCCACAAATATTTTTATCGACCCTTCATGACTAGAGGTGTCCTAAAATCGATACTGTGTCTATTTCTTTTTTTATCTTTATTCGGAAGTCTCAAGGAAGTACTTGGAAGTACTTGAAAGAAAACAAATACACTAAAAGACAAATAGTATCTTTACGAGCTTTTGGCTGGACAGTGACACCGAATGTGTTTAACAGTGTCATCAGAAATACAAGCGACGTAAAGAAGGTATTCTTTAATATAATTTAATAATGAAAATTTTAACTAACAATAAGGGACACTCCTCGCACATACAAACTTCCATATCAATTTTCGATTCCCCATGTTGTTGTGCAACATTGTGATATCGATATTTTGTGTCCTCCATGTCATTTTACACATGAATATGCGCATAAAAGAATTTGAGGAATTACGACATTGCTTCTTATGCGCAATCAACAGATATTGCAAGAAAATATATCAAAATTCACTGCTAACGCATAATTATTTTTTATTAGCTTGCGTAAACAAAAAAAACAACAACTTTCTATGATTATATCTAAAATGAATCGTAGACGTGTAATTAATGGAGCAATGTGAGGTGTTATCGACACCCTATAGTTATCGACACACCCTGTAGTTATCTTTTCCAGTTCATGAAGGTTTTATGAACTTGAAGTATTGCTGTGTTGTAATTTCACATATTTATGAATAAGCGCAAAAATGATAAAAAACATGCTGAAAGGTTAGGTATTTGAAGAAAAATAAGACATTTTGTTGGTTTTCTAGTGGAAAATTGCCGTCTATTATGCATTGTTGTAAGGGGAGATAACTCGGACTATAGTTATTTTGCTCAAAAGATTTTCATGTGGACGTTATCCATAAAATGAATCATCATAGACAATACTAAAGAAGACCTGGTTATAATTTTATTAGCCGTGCATGCTTTTTTGACCTATAGGGTGTCGATAACTCAGGTACCTACGTAAATGCACCACGTGGACAGTTGTCAACGTCCTTAAATTAGATTTCTCTAAAATGTGCCTTGATAAACAAATCTGTCAGCAAAATAGTTTATTTGCAAGTTAAAAAAGGTAAAGTAGGCAAAGATCAGAAAAAAGCGCAATCAGCAAGAGATTACTAAATCAACAATCAGGTACAGATTAAATTTTAACAAAACATTTTTATAAATTATCTTATTATGTTTGCTTACTTAGAATTTTTCATATTTTGTGGGTGTTTTTCCCTAAAATTCCTTAAATTTTTAAACTATGATTTCATAATTTTGCAGATTTTCTCATTGAATGTGTAAAAACAGAAATTTGGAGATTTCATATCTGAATTTTTGGAAATTTATTCATTTCTATATGAGCAGATCATACATTTAAGAATGCTGCATAAGTTGAATATTGTTTCCAACATCAGGATTTAGGGGAACAGAGGCGTTGATAACCACATGTACCTGGGTGTTGATAACTGCTCACATATGGTATATGGCACGATCAAATGGTCGATTTCAAAATATAAACAATAATCGAAAGTTCTACATCTAATCATTAATTAAAACAGGTCAATTCAAAATGATATTTAGATAAGGGACTGTTTAAAACCAAAACAAGGCTTAAGGTGTCGATAATACCTCACATCGCTCTACTACATATTTTTGTGACAACTTTAATATATTTTGTTGGTTCAAATACGAATGCACTGTAAGCCTGTTTCACAATGTTCGCTTGCCTCTGTCATTTGCGTTTTCTCTGTCATTGGAGTTGCTTTTATGACTCGGAGTTTGTACGCGCACGTGTGCTCTTTCTGTCAGAATACATGTACATACACCAAATATAGATTGATATGTGGTTTAAAAACAATATATGACTGATATTGTGGGTGTGAACATGTGGTACGTCTAAACGCCAATATTTGCAAATACTTTGACCTGCCGGTTGACCTTTGACATATATAAATATTTGTTTATCGGACTGCTTAAATACACGTTCGTATGTTTCCAATCATGTGACTCTTTGATGCTAAACGATATATGACCATGTGCTTCACATGTCACAGGCAATGTGTAAAAAAGTAGGTAAAAATTGAGCTCTATATATAATGTAATCAATTTAGGCTAACAACATCTCAAGATCTGGGAATTTTTACACTCATACTTAACTAAATATATAAACAAATCCCTCCAGCTGTCTATTTCATGCCAGTGACGATTGTTCAAAAACAAGAATAGTTGTCAATTCATTTCTGAATATTGCAGGGGTATATCAATACTGAACGCAGCTGTAAACACAATAGAAAATGATGCAATTCTGTAGTTAATGCTCACTTAAACGAATTACCTGTTAAGTTTTCTTTTAGTATCAATGGAGGCCAAGACAAACTTCCTACGATATATTGGTTACCTAAGCTTCACAAAAGTCCATATAAAGCTAGATTTATTGCAAATTCTAGTTCTTGGACTATAGTCTGATTTTTTTTTCAATGTGCAGGGCGGAGCCTGTCAATTTTTGATTGACAATGACAAAGTTGACCATTACATTTAAAAATAGGTAATTCTCACTTGGACTGTTACTTTGACCCACTTGTTATTGTTGAACCAATCGGTGTCAAAATTAAACCTCGTGCACTGAAAATGATGGGTAAACACATACTGTCATAGAAAAAAATATCATGTACTACATGACTGTATTTATGTATGACCATATTGAAAATTCCCTTAGTAAATGCCTGGTAAACATTCTTGTTGTATGACTCTCTGTTTTTCGTTTCAAGTTTAAAACTTTAATTCTGATACAATTAAATATCATATGATGCAGGCTTACTTTAAATTACTAATTTACTAATGAAGGCGGCAGAAAAAAGTGCAAAAACTACAGTACGGATCTGTTAAGTGCTACTGACAGCTCAGTAAAGTTAGCAGCGAATCTGTTGCAGCAGCAGCAGCAGCAGCAGCAGCAGCAAAAAAAAAATAATAATAAAATAAAAATAAATAAAATAATAATAATAAAAAAAAAACAAACAAAAAAAAAACAACAACAACAACAACAACAACAAAACGGTCAAGTTAGCTGCCTGCAGCGAAACTTTTTGCCACCTATTGAATATGGTTCATACAGACAAGGCTCCAGAGTAGCATCGTCTATCTTGAAGCTTACACTGATGAGCAAATCACTAAGGTGAGCTACGGCACAATTCGGTCTCTCGTTTTCGTTTAAGTCTGTCTATGAGCGATATAAGATGATGAATGTCATCACAAACAGACGTTTTTCATCCCACCTATTACCCAGTCTATGGACACTTTTACTGTTGGCAGGGAACTTTTGTCCTTAAGCTATGTTGGGTGGGATAGAAAATTCTTGTTTGCAGCATAAGTATTCGCGTCCTATAGCACTCACAGCCAGACGAAACTGTAAAAAATTAGCAACATTTTCGTAAAGTTGGTAATATGACAATGACAATGACAATGACAATAGTTTTATTGAGTAATTTAGGCCACCGGCCCACAATACAAACAAAAAAACAATACATAAATATATTCTAATCGAGTACATGATATAACGCTCATACTCTGTTTCAGCAATAGATGCATCTCATAAATTCTTAACCACTAACAATACATATAAAATGTAGCTGAATTCATACATAATTCTTATAGCTCAAACCCTATTTCTGAGATTAAAAGCATGAAATATAAACATAGCAAGGTTTAATGTATTTTGATAATTATCATTAAACAAAGTATAAAAGGTTTCAGTGTTTCGTTCTCTATTTTCCAGTGATGGTATATATGTAATTCTGAGATTTTCGTAAACCGGACAAATCATGACAAAGTGGAATTCATCTTCCACCTGGTTATAATCACATAAAGTACACAATCGATTTTCGTATGCTATATCGTCATGCCGACCTGTTTCTACTTTTAGTTTATGAACAGAGCATCTAAGTTTCGAAAGAGCTATTTGGTATTTTATTGGAAGATTAAATTTAAGATAATTTGCAGTTTGTAATGTTGGCATAATAAATCGATAGTGTCTGGCTTTATCCGACTCTAAACGTTTTGCATGCCAGTCTTGCTTACTACAATCAACGATTCTTTGCTTGAAAGCCCTAATAAACATATTTATATCACCTACTTCTTCATTCATCCATACATACCCATAGCCATAAGAAAATAATATTTTTTTTACATTTGTTGCCCATGTATTTCTACCTACTTCGTCCAACCGCCTAAGCATTTTATAACTTTTGTATGGAATCCTATCTCTATTCATTCTTGTAAGTCTGAGCCAATATTTAATACATTTACAAAAATAATCTACATATAATGGGTATCGACCACATTCGCCACAGGCAAATGCATTTGTTGTACATACCGGCAATTTTAAGTATTTCTTACAAAAATTATTCTGAACGTTTTCAATAAAACTAGATTCTTGAAATCCCCAAATTTCTGCACCGTATGTAAGAATCGGCTTGATCATAGAATCAAATAATTTAAAGAATTCGTGATATTCAAAATATCCAATTGCATTTTGTAGTTTTGACATTGTAATTATACCACGCTTAGCTTGAATAGATAAACCATCAGCTGATATTTGTATACCCTGAATACCAGATAATTTTAATTCTTCGATTAGTTCATTTATAAAGAGGTTAAATAGTATTGGGCTAAGCTTACACCCTTGTCTTGTTCCAATATTACATTTAAAATTGTCCGTGCATTTACCATTTCCTAACTTAACACAACAGCAAAGATTTCCATACATTTTTATTAATAGTTTTAGATACTTTCCATGTACACCTTTTCTTATTAAACAATTCATTAACTCAACATGATCAATATTATCGAACGCTTTGGAAAAATCAACAAACAAACAGTAAAATCTCCCTCCCTTTTTGCTTAGATATTTTTGTCCCATTGACATCAAGGTAAACAAATTATCTACCGTAGAATATCCTCTTCTAAAACCTGCCTGAGATTCATCTATTTTTGAATACTGATTTGACCAGTTACTTAATCTTGTATATAACATTCCAGTTAAAATCTTGTTAAAAACATCTATCAATGATATGCCCCTGAAATTATTTGGATCTAAAAGAGAGCTCATAAACTACATTTTCGTCAAAAATAAAATCCACAGTATCATCAATCGTAATATCTTTAACCTCGCCACATCTTGCGTTAAAATCTCCACCGCGAGATGGTTTTGGAGGACCGGGATTTGTCTCGACGCAGTGCACCGCCAACAATGTGAATAACAATATCCTTATACTAAGTGATAATGAGCCAAGTTTTATCCCACGTAGATGTACCTTACATTTCTGCGGTTGCACGAAACACCCGATCCGCGCACGCCACAACTCTGTACTAATGCCCATCTCAGTACGACTTTCTACTGTCACCAGTATATTACCAGTTTATCGTTTACACAATTGTTCAATCAATCGAACAAGCCCATGTCTATTTTAAGCGGATTTCCCCGTTGGCGCCCCTCCTTGATGACTCGAGCGTCGTAACAGTGTATACGTATTAGCGACCTTCTATATTTCAATACACAAATACATGTATATTGGCCAATAGGACCGTGGTTAGTTGGGCGAAAGTCACTCTATTGTCAATGATTTATACTGTTAGGTTTATACAGTCTTTAGAAGAGAAGTTTATAGATATTTACTCGTTTGTATTATCCTCAAAAGTCCTTTCTACAATTTTTACAAACACAATTTATTTCTCTTATTTTTATTTTGATTATCATTACGCGTGCTCGATTAGTATATATGAGGAATAGAAAAGTTATGTTGCAGCATTCATCATCATTTTCTACATAGCGATCACAGCCAGACGAAAAAGAAAAAAAATAATACAAATAAAATAATAAAAAAAATGGTGACAAACATTTCCACTTACATGGAACTTTTTTCGTAGGTGACGTCAACAAGATGTGATTGTGGCAAAAATGTCATTTTCTTATGCGCTATCACCTAGATTAAAGCCAAAACATTCTGCGACAAAAATGTTTGCTGCAAGCGAAATTGCTGCTTACTTGACTGTTTTTCGCTGTAGCAAAATAGCTGCTTACTTTCCGCTAGCTTGACTGTATTTTGCTGCTGCAAATTTAATTCTAACGCTGCAAGCAAAATTGCCGTTAACTTGACAGCTTTTGCTGTAGCAAAATTGCTGCTACATGTAACATGACCCATTTTGCTGCAGTAAAATTGCTGCTAACTTGACCGTTTTTGATAAGATAAGATAAGATAAACTTTATTTAACGTCGGCATTCAATATAAACATACAAACATTAGCCATCAAGGCTATTTTACCGACAAACAAAAATACAAAACTGTACAAGTATAATAACAAACATCACAGGTTAGAAAGTATATCACAGATTTTATACAAATAAAACATATAGTACAGGTTTGAAAATTAAAACTTTTAAAATACATATATGAGTATGACTAGTAAAATCATAATATATTAGTAAAACGTTTGACTTAGTATATTAGTATAATAGCCTACTGATTAGTTATATAGATCCATTTTCGCAATCTACCTAGAAAGAAGGGGTCGAAAAGCGAAAAGAATTATGGGCCAGACCGGGATGCAGCGAGAGGGGGGTCAAGGGTCTCTTGCAGCCTCAACAGCTAATCACAAGAGTCTCGACACGAAACCGAAAAGGAAAGTCTAGGTAGAGAGCAAATGTTGCAGCTAATTTGCTGCTAATTTGACCGAGCTGACCTTGTAGGAAAAATAAGTCAAATCAGCTTGTTCTCCGAATCGTTTCATTTTTTCGAATGATACTTTATTGACCTTCTACTGCGGTCATGTACCATCAGTAAAGCAAGAAGTTGTTTACAAAAATAGAGACATTGGCTAACCTGATAAAAATACATGTATTTGAGTGTAGCAGTATGGTTATATTTTAGAAACAAAATGTTTATGTTCTTGTGTGTCTACCATACACTTCACCTATTTTGAAATCATTCAGGTGAAACACAGGTATAGCACAAAGACAACAAGCATAGTCATCTTTACCTCAATTATACATTGTCAGCTCTGGGACCCTATCTCAACAATGCAATCATCCAAGGCTGGGCTTAGCTAAGCCCTGCCCTGCACATTGAAAAAAATCCAAGTATACCAATGAACATTCTAAATTATTTACTTTCTGTAATTCAAATAAATAAATTGGTTTTGGACCTCAAGGTGCCCAGTAAACTGAAGTGTAGTGGGTTCCGTGCGACTATATTTTTCTATTATGTATACCTCATTGCCACATAATCTGATTAAAGACAAACTACTTGGTTGGATAGAGTGGACATTCAAAAGAGCATTAAAACTATGGTTCGCTTTATTTGGCTTGTAATGACAGAGAAGCTTTTTTTTTCACTTCTCTGACAGTCGATATACAAGATACGAAATTCATCGATTCAGACCACTGGTCCATTACAACAAACACTTCGGTCATGTCAGAATATATGCGAGAACTTATCCCATCTCCAAGATCATATTTATATTAGATTTAGAAAGAACCAAGTTATACAAACAAATTGTTGGAATTCCGATGGGTACAAATTGCGTCCCTCTCGTTGATGATTTATTTTCATACTGCTACGAAAGAGATTTCTTGGATGCTGTTAACCATAAAAATCAAGTTGATGTTATCGATGCTTTTTAGCTCACCTGAGCCGAAGGCTCAAAGTGAGCTTATAGTATAGGCATGATCCGGCGTCCGTCCATCGTCCACAATTTCGAAGATCTTCTTCTCTGTAACCGCTTGTAGCCTCCATGGGTAGGGGGAATGAACGTTTGTTCACGAGATCTTGGTCACATGACCAAGATGGTAGCCACGCCTATATGTACATGTATATGGCAAAAACTTGTCAAAAATCATCTACTCTAGAGCCGGTGGCCGATTTCCCCGAAACTTGGTATGTAGCATTGGGGACTCCAGCCCATTATAGTTTGTTCAAATGCTGACCCTAGGATGACCTTGGCCTATTTTACGGCAAGATCAATTTTGGAAACAAAGGCTTTTACATGGAAAAAGGTGAAGAAATGGATATTTTGGTAACTATTGCAGCCTGAGATGCTAGATGAAGACAACTAATAGAGTCAATGAAGGTATGTAATTAATTAAGGCCAAGGTCATTTCTTGAGATTGAACAAAGTTCATTGAAATATCAAAATTAGGCCAGAGTTTCAAAGATCTTCTTCTCTGAAACCTCTTTGCCGATCAAATCGAAATTTTATCTGGAGCCTCTTTGGATAGTGGCATTGAAACTGTGTTCGCGATATCTTGATCACATGACCAAGATGGTCGCCATGCCCATATATGGTAAAAAACCCTGCAAAATTGTCTTCTCCAGAACCGATGGGTCGATTTCCACGAAACTTGGTATGTAGTACTGGGAATCCAGCCCATCTTAGTTTGATAAAATGATGGCCCTGTGATGACCATGACTATTTTATGGCATGGTCAATTTTTGAAACATAGGCTTTTAAATTGGAAGATATTTTGAAACTGTTGCAGCCTGAGACTTGAAAGTTGCTAGATGCAGACGACTATTGGATTCAATGAAGCTGTTTAATTTATCAAGGTCAATGTCATTTCTAGCCCTTGACACAAGGTCATTGAAATATCAAAATTAGTATTATGGTTTTCTCAGAAATCACTGGGCCTATGAAAGTGGAATTTTATGTGGAGCCTCCATGCTTAGGTGGGGAAAATTTTATGCGCGAAATCTGGGTTTAGTGCTCAAAGTTGCTGCCATGCTCACAAATGCTCAAAAATCTTTTTCTGCAGAACCGGTGGGCCGGTTTTCACGAAACTTGACATGCAGTATCTGGGACTCCAGCACATCAGAGTTTGTTCATGGGGCAAGGATGACCTTGACCAATTTTACAGAAAGATCAGTTTTGGAAGATAGGCTTGCACACTGGAAAAAAGTGATATTTTGGAAACTATTGCAGTTTGAGACATGAAACTTGGCCGATGCAGACAATTAATGAAGTCAATAAAGGTGTGTGAGTATTCAAGGTCAAGGTCATTTCAATATCAGGCTTCAGGTGAACATTATCATGAACAATGGTCCTCTGGTAATTCGACTTCTATGTACCTCGATGACCTTTTGAACATTGACAATCCTTATTCTAAAGGCATGGTCAGTCAAATCTATCCACCTGAACGAACTACAGTTGAATAAAGCCAACACCACAGATACCGAAGTCCCCTTGTTAGATTTAGAGCTTTCTATTGCGAATGGATTTGTTTCTTTAAAAATCTATGATAAACGAGATGACTTTGATTTTGATACAGTACATGTTCCGTTTTTGGATGGTTGTTTTTGCTTCGCTCCGGATTTTTGCATCCAGGGATCTCCATCATAAAGGTATCTTATTAAATCTGTGTTTTCATTCATTATGTATTTGTTTGTCCTTGATGATTGACCACAAGGACCGAACAACTAACTAAATGTGAACCACTGCAGAAGATTAGGGTGAGGCCAGGGCCCTGTAAATCGGTTGACGCCCCCCGCTCCCCATTAGTTTTATATTACTGATCATTCCAAGGCAATACTTCTGTTGCGGTTCTATTTGTTTTATGTTTTGGAGTAGAATTTTTGTGCTGTTTGAACCAAATGTACGGTTTCATAGTTTTATTTAATTTCGGATAACTGAGTGGCCGCCTATTGGAAAATAACTGCTTACGCGGTATGGCTCATTCCAGTTCAAGTGTTCACTGCTCTTAAAGGATCTCATTTTGCATTTTTATTTACGATAAGTATAAGTACCAAATTGCCAATTTGGTTTTTGTCCACCTCGGTTTTTGGTGTCAGAATTTCTTTCTGATTGCACCTTTTCCTGATGATTGCTTACTTGTACCATTTGAAAAAAAAAAATCATTTTACGTTTAATCAAACATGCAGTAATTATAAGCCTTCGTTGTGCCGTGTGGCGGCCCTAAAAATCTCCCCGTACATCATCCACAATTATATATTGCTAAAGGTCCTTTGAGATCAGCGAACGTATTCTGAAAAATCAGAAAATTATTATCGGTTGAGAATCATTTTCTAACCAACGTTAATTATATTTGGCCCCGTTCGTATTCGTTTTTGTCAATGAAGGCCAAGATGTATTGCTCAGTCGGTTTGGCTTCTGACTCGCTATGTACCTCTGCCGTGCAGGTTCGAATCCCAATGGCGACGCCAGTAAAAACTATCAATTATTGAAAACAAAAACTATTAATGGTTCTTGCATCGGTATATACCAATGGTTTAACTCACCTTCCGGGCGCGGTGGTTTCACAGGGTATTCACGACCGAACGCCGATACCTGCCCTGACTTTCCCCCAACACTAGACAGTCGGCATCTAAGAAGCAGAATTGTTTCGGTTAATGTCTTGATGTTTAAAATTTTTGTGCTGTTGGTGCCTTATGTATGTTTTCATATTTTTAGTTAAGTTTAGGTAACTGAGTGGCCACCTATTGGGAAAATAGCTGCCATTCGGCTTACTGTGTGTTTTCATGGTATAAGTACCTGAATTTTAATTTATTTTTTTCCCATCTCGGTTTTTGGAGTGGGAATCTTTTTATGGTTGCGCCTTTTCCTGATCTTTGCCTGCTTGTGCCTTTTTAAAGAAAAACCTTTTGATTTTATAGAGTGGACCGTCAAAAGAACATTAAAAACTATGTTTTCACTTCCTCTGACCAAAGTCGACATATGATCATGTCAGAATGTATGCGATGCCTTATCCTATCTCCTGGACAATATTTTTTATTAGATTCGGAACCATGTTATACCGACACATTGTTGGAATACCGATGGGTACAAAGTGCGCGCCTCTCATAGCTTATTCATTTATACTGATACGAAAGAGATTTCATGGATTTTATGACAATCAAGCTGATCGATGCCTTTAAGTCGAATTCTATGTCCCTGGATGACCTTTTGAACATTGAACATCCTTATGTTGAAGGCATGGTCAATCAAATATATCCACCTGAACTACAGTTGAATAAAGCCAACACCACAGACGCGGAAGCCCCCTTTTTGGATTTACATCTTTATTTTGCAAATTGATTTGTTTCTTCTAAAATTTATGATAAACGCGATGAGTTTGATTTTGATATAGTAAATATTCCGTTTTTGGATGGTGAAGTTCCTCGCCATGCTTCATATGGTGTATACATTTCGCAACTTATTAGGTTTGCTAGAGTCTGCAATCATGTAGGGCGCGAAATAAATGTTTAACAGCCGAACTTCTCTAGCAGGGTTATCGGTATTATAAACTTCGAAACATATTTTCTAAATTTCATCGCAGATACTATGAGTTGATTTCCAGATTTATTGTCGGGCTAAAAACGCTTTTACGTGAGGGCCTTTCTGAACCAGAATTTTATGGTGACTTGGTTTAGAAATGTAAGAAACTTACAGGAAGGAATGATTTTTCTTTTCAGTTTAGAAAAATCATAACACCTTACAGACGTATAGTAATAACTTGAAATTTATGCGACAGTCTGCATGCTCAGTTTTTAACCCAATCATCGATGAAAACTATGATGCCTTCTTTAATTGCACGCCGATGAGTCGGGTGTCAGACTCTTTTATGGCTCCGACATAAAGCTATTCATTTTAGTTGGTTTGGACCGGCGCTTCTTGTCTGTTGCTTGACTCACCGGGGTTCAACTAGTGTTTTTCTTTTGATTATTTGGCGCCCAGGGATCTCCATCGTCGGGCAGCTTACTGAATCTGTTGGGTCCTTGTTTTTGATGGTTATCATGATTTATTCGTTGTCCTTGATGATTCGTTGACTAGTTAGAGATTCACCACGAGAACCGAACAACTAACTAAATGTTGCGAACCACTGCAGAAGATGATGTTGAGGTTAGGCGCCTGTTAAACTGGTTTAAGCCCCCAAATAGTTTTATATTACTGATCGTTCCAAGGCGATACTTGTGTTGTGGTTGTTGTTCTTATTGTTTTGTGTTTTGGAGTCGATTTTGTGCTGTTTGAGCCTTATGTACGTTTTCATATTTTTAGGCGACCTATGTTGACCTTGCTGAAAGAGGTCATGGTCATCACAGGGGCATGATTCATATACACATTATAGTACTTGAGTCATCAATGCCTCATGCCAAGTTTCATTGAAATAGGTCTACCCGTTCCGGAGAAGAAGATTTTGACGTGTTTTACATTATATGGGCATGGCAGCCATCATGGTCATGTGACCTGCATTACTTATATACACATTGATCTCCCCTGCCTATAGATGTTTTATATAAAGTTTGGCTTTGATTCGCCGAGCGGTTTAAGAGAATATGATGTTTGAATAATATGGTAATATACATGTTTTGCCCCGGAGTGAAGGCAGATGAGCCTCTGGAGTCCAATTGCTTTCTGGATCATTAATATTCAGTCCTACTGCTCATTTCCTGCAAGATGTTTCCTTTGAATGACATTTTAACAATTTTCCCTATCCAAATACAAAGGCGACCTATGTTGACCTTGCCGTAAAATAAGTCAAGGTCATCACAGGGTCACGTTTTATATACAATTTGTAGCACTTGAGACATCGATGTTCCATGCAAAGTTTCATTTAAATCGGTTCACCAGCTCCGGAGAAGATTTTTGAAGGGCTTTACCATATATAGTCGTGGCGGCCATCTTGGTCATATGACCTGGGTTATTCATTTTGTCCCCACTTCCTACAGAGGATTTCTATAGAATTTGGCTTTGAGGAGAAGGTCTTTGAAATTGTGGACGGACGGACGATGCATGACGGACGCCGGAGCTATGCCATCCTATAAACTCACCTTGTGAGCCTTCGGTTCAGGGGAAATCATGCAAAAGATAAATTGGATAAAATGGGAGACAATTCCGACCTTATACTTATACCAAAAACGTACATTATACTTGGCAGTCCAAATCCATAAAAGTCGCTTAGTTTTCGTTTTGTTGGCATTTTCGAGTACATTATTCTACCTATGCTCATAATATTCCTTGACATGTGCCCGAACTCGTACGGGTGGATGCCAGGTCTGTAAATGACCCTGGGTCACAAAACTAGGTCAAAGGTCAAGTGAGTGCAAAATAGTTAAAATCTGTAAAAATAAGAATAAACATCATTATTTTGGAAAATAATTGTGTGATTTTAGGTAACTTGTACTCATGTTATTCCTTGACATGTGCCCAAAGACATAGGGGTGGGTATCAAAACTGTAAATGCTCCTGGGTGACAGAATTAGGTCAAAAGTCAAATGAGTGCAAAATAACAAACATCCGTTACAATAATAAAGTAATTTGCATATCAAACATGGACTGACTTAAAGCAACAAATGCTCATTTTATTCATTGACAAGTGCTTAAACTCATACGGGTATATTCCAAGTTTGTTACTGCCTCTGGGTCACAGAATTAGGTCAAAGGTCATATGAGTGCAAAAATATCAAAACCTATAATGATTACTAAACAATGCATTTTTATCACAAAATCATGGGCTGGCTGAAAGAAAGTTTCCCAAAGCATTTGTAGTACATCTCTGAGATGATTTAAGGCTTATCTAGAAAATAATGCATGTCAGCCATTGAGGTCAAGGGTCAGATGAGATCATCCATCAATTCAAAACAGGACATACCCTGAAAATGCATTCACAATTTCAGTTACTGGAACATTTCAGTTGTAAAAGTAGCTGACAGAGATAGGAGGTCTTGCTGTGCTTCTTT
This sequence comes from Rugalucina vietnamica, assembly GCA_964017185.1. NCBI lineage: Eukaryota > Metazoa > Mollusca > Bivalvia > Lucinida > Lucinidae > Rugalucina > Rugalucina vietnamica. The sequence continues at coordinate 56,328,913 of OZ024875.1, read as the reverse complement.
GGCATTGATAGTTTTAAGTATGAAATACAAAATCTGGACTATAGACATCTGTTCTTGCAGGTCTGTACCCTATCGCACTGTTTCGCTTAGGATGAAAGTGTAGCAAAACAAGACTAAATTATTAAAACAAGCATGTTTCACTATTAGCCACATTTGTTTTCTTAATCTGATCTACCTTTGTAAAGATTATACCATAGGATGTTCATTTCATTTGTACATGATGTGAAGATACCTTCCTTAGTGAATGTAATTGATTGCCCCAACCCATAGCCACCCCCACGCAAGAAAACAAACGAGCAAAACGACAAAACAAATCATATGAATGCACTATTCATTTTGCCCATTTTTTAGAACTGTAGCAATTTCCAGAATTTAAGTCAGAATTTAAGTCATATAAAATTTGGAAATTATGGAACTTTCAAAGATGGGGTACAAAATGGCTACCATCATAAAATGCTTGGAATTTGGAGAACAATATTGTTATGCTAAACTTGCTGGTACGTTTTTGATTATGCGATAACTTTACAAGTTTTGTATAGCTTTCCACAGTCAGTTGTTATTTGGCAAATAAAACAATGCTTAACTACATACATTGTATGTCTGAGCAAACGTTTAGTCAGTGAAAATACATGTAAAATTCCATTGAGCCTGTTTAAATCAATGTGTTTTCAAACCTCCTTGATAGTTTAGGGTTGATAATATGAACTAATATTTCCAATATAAACAATTGGATTTTCATATGTGGTTTGGCCAGAGTGCATACACCAATTTTCCATCTTATTTTAAATGAAAGAGAGACAATCTCCAAATTCTTCATTTTTGACGTTATTTCTCGAGACTGGGGCTGAATTTTGCTGAGAGTTTTTCGGATTCTTGTCACTAGCAACAACTTTTATTCCAAAACGCTTTAAATAAAAGTAATGATTTTACCATTCATCGGGTAGTTGCAGAAATATTGTATTGCAAATAAGGCCAATGAGTGTATCAAAATGAACAACTTAGGTAATGTCTAATCAAATTTAGAAAGGAATAATCTTTGCAAATTCAACAAGAAGGAACAGCTAAGGCCATCAGCAGGATAAATAGTTACGGGGCTTGTCAAAGTAAATAACAATGCCAAAACTTTATCCTTTGAGTAAGCTGAGGTAAGCAAAGAGTGAATAAAATGATATTCGTAACCTCATTTAAACCATGCTTGAGGGCTATGGTAAAATATGCAAATAAAAAACTTGGTACTTCTAATACGAGCATAGATAGCATACATGAGTGAGTAAACCACTCTTTGTGTTTGCAGTGGTAGGATGATAACAATTAACAAACCGGAATTGCCTAACCCACGCTATTCCTAGGCCAAGTCTCGGGACAAGGAATTAATGTGACACTGTGTGTCATAGATATGATACGCTGGTACAGTTTATGAGAGTCATGATGAAATTTACATAAGAAACTCAGTACTTTAAAACACAAGTAAAGCTTGCATATATATGTGTGCAGAACTCCCCATTTGGTAAATGAGAATGATTTTTCATTAACAGGATTTGTTGTTAGTACGGCTCATGTTGCATAAATAGTGTACTGACAATATGTTAAAGGTTTTAAATTATAGAATGAGCAGCGACCTCAGTAAAGCTACACCAGGCATTAGTTTGGATCTGCAGTGACTATTCAATTGTATCAGTGCAAACACCAAACATACACAAGTTTATTTACTTCATAAGTAAAATATAAATGTAAGTAGTCTCATCAAATGATAAAAAGCAGCAGCTGAGCTTAATCAGTGAAGTAATAATTTATGCTAATCACGCAATAACATACATCTTATGATTTTGTACCACCCTCTATTTTCGATTGTGTAAAATTCTCCAAGTTGCTATATGATACCTTAATGAATGGACGTATGTACAAATGCCTAAGTCAAAGCTAGCATCTCAATGCCAGCACAACCAAGCCAATGTCTCTATCAGTGCAAGACATCTTTACATAATCAGAGTCTCCACAAAAACGTAAAGATCTTTCATGTCGAAAGGCTTTAAATTCACGAAAATATTTTGCTCTTGATCACTCTGCTGACAAACTAATGGCGGAGTCACGTCAAATTCCAAACTCCCCAACAGTGCCAACACCTACGCTGCTCTCCGATAGCGTTTAATTAGAGGACTCACGTCCAGAAGTGGAACACCGCGGCTTGGAGTTTGGTCAATGTCAGCCAGTGTCGTTGTTTGTTTACTCATGTCGACGTGACGTCGGTCGCATATTGCCATAACGTTAAGCTCGAAAATTTAGCGTTTGGGCTGTTCCGAAATTCCGGTAAGTCTGATTTAATGTCAAATATTCGGAAATTAGCAACAGATTTTGGAACTAAAAGACAGATACTTGAATGATAATAAAATGTAAATATCAGAACTGAAGCTTTCACTGGATGATGAATAACATCAGTTTTAATGTCTTTTGGAGGCCCTACGGGCTTCACAGACATCAAAACAGCCTGAATTTCAATCAATTCATATTTAGCATTAATACACTATTTATTGATCTGGCAGTTTCGAAGAATGGATAAGCTTGACAACTAAATTATTGAAGAGAATATGCCCTAAACAGAGTTGCTTGCGATAAAATCAAAATTACTTATGTTCTCCATACGTACAGTACAGTCCAGGGGGATTTTCACCAGCCCGCCCACCCCCGCGGACGATTTCTCTGAGCCCCCCGCAATCCCGCTCACCTGTCCGCTTATGATCCCACCGCGGAATATTTTAATCCCACCGCGGATTGCGGCGGATCCGCGGAGGATCCTCCCGTTACCTGTATAATTCCACCGCGGGTTTGCGGAGGATTTCCAATGAAAAGTAATGACGTCATAATGATTGACAGGTACAGTTATCTCACACATCTCGTGATTTGAAAACATCTAAATTTTCACTCGTGATTTGGTATTCATCTCAAAAAAGTAAATTTCCTCTATCTATTCTTTCTTGCTTTCAGTCATGCTGTCATTTAAACGAAGATACAAATTTGACAGTCAATAGCAAAATTGAAACATTCATTCATTCGTTCGTTCATTCTTGCTTTCGTATTCATCCATTTGTTTGTTCTTTCTATGTACATTCAATGTTCAAATCAAAATATTTAGCATCTTTGCCTCTATTTTTCTTTAGTTATTGTTTCCGCAAAATATATGAAGTTGGGCTTTGGTGTGAAAAATTTTGTTTTCCATTCTAATATACATGATTGCAAGTGAAGAAACTTTTTTATTGCTTGTCGTGTCCAATAATAACTCACTGCTGACCACACATTTGCCACCTGTTTTAACAGGTAATACTTATAAGGACATGCCAATTTATGGCTTCTCTGTCAATAAGCTATATAATGCACTTAATATTTTAGCATCATTTAAATATTAATTTCTAGAATCAAAACCAGTTCGTTTAAAGTTAATTAGTCAAGATCACATTTCTCACCATGGAGCATACTGTCAAAAGATTTAACGCACAAATTGTGGGTACACGTGAGAACCGTCTCGCCGAGGCGGTTCTAAAGAGTACCAACAATTTTTTTTGGAGAAAAAAAAATGTAAACCCCTGTATACCCAAGTTTTGCTATAAAAGTGGGGTATACGGGGCAAACATTTAATGTTTATTTTTTCCTGGTGCAGGTATACATTTTTGACACAAACAGGGTAATACAGACACAAGCCTTAAAAGATATAAATTGCGTAAATTGGTTAAACAAAATGTTTGCAATGTCGGAATTCGTCCCAAAATTTATGAAAATTTGTTGACTGTGACATTAAAATTTGAGCCGCCACATCAGAAAACTAACAATCTGCATAAGCGAAAACAAAGGCGCAGATCAGCGCAGGTGTTCAGAGCCTTTTTGTTTTCGCTACATGGATAGTACAAAACTTCGACTATTCATGCTTCTAGTCTGTTTATGTGACTGTACAGGTTGGTTTTTGTCGGACCGGTTCGGATATATTGTTTGTTGGTTTTCTCATGTGCAGGCTCATTTCTTTTCTATTCTATTCGTTTTATGCTTCAACTATTTCATCAACAATGTGATTTAAAGGGGATTAGCAACTTACTGTATCTGAGCAATAAAACTTATCAATGAATGGTGTCATTATAACAGGTAATACCCCTAAGGTGTCAAACGTGTGCCTCTATGACAATATTACTGGACATGACTTGGCAAAAGATCTACACCACAAGGGTTTCTACACAAATGCAAACCGAGCTGTGCAGGCACAGACGATGACTGGAGGCTGTAAATTTTAGATTTAGAAAATAGAGAAATTGTACTATCCGTGTAACGAAAACAAGGACGATGATCGGCTTCGCAGTTACTGCGAACTGATCTGCGCCTTTGGTTTCGCATATGCAGATTGTTGGTTTTCTCATGAGGCGGCCAATATTACTTTCTAAAATCTGAATACGGATTGTCCCAGCATAAGATGGCTGAAGAATTTGAGATATGCTAGGCCGCCAAATTGGATCAGACTGTGCGCCTAACACATAGTTAGTAAATTAGTGTAGGGTAGAGGAGCAGAGAGAGAGAGAGAGACAGTGTAACCATACACTCTGTTGTCTAGCCGTCATGTTTCAGATTCAACGATGATACATATTTTTCACAAATGTGTCTTTGTATGTTTCCTTTTGATTGTAAATGATGATTTAAGAAGTGTTGTAAAACCTTTTTTCGATTTTCATTTGACAGTAAACTCAAGCCTTCGAGCCACATCATCAGAAAACCAACAATGTGGTTTCAGAACAGATTCGACACAAACCGAGCTGTACAGTCACAGAAGCAGGCTAGAGACTGGAAATTTCGGATTTAGAAAGTAGAGGAATTGTACTATGTGTTAAGAGAAAACAAAGAGGTTCGTCAGCTTTGCAGTAACTGCGAAGCTGATCTGCGCCTTTGTTTTTGTATATGCACAGTTTTGGTTTTCTCATGACACGGCTCATATCAGTAGCTTCAGATAACAATTAAAATCATCGGTTTATAAAAATAATATTTTTTATTGTGTACCAGTATGAAGTATACTTTGTGTAAGAAAATGTTTCCATGAAAAAAAAAAAAAAAAAAAAAAAAAAAAAAGATTCAACGTAAGCTTTTACCTATGTTAACCTTGTGTCTATTATTGTCACATGAAAATAAGATTTCTCTCCCTCTCTCTCTCTCGCTCTCTCTCTCTCTCTCTCTCTCTTCCCTGTTTGCCTTTAGGTGTGTGTGCGTCGTACCATATCTTATATCTTTCACTGAAGTGATTCTACAACCATGATGCAGAATCTGGGATTTTCGTGATAGAAATGCATTTACACTTTATGATCGTAAAACATGTATTTTTAATTAAGATACATGAAACAAAAATAATAATCGAATTAGATTTAAACTCGGGTCTAAGTACAAGTATGCATTACAATAAATTGGAAACAAGCCCCGCCCACTTTCCTTATTCATCCTTATTCCACCGCGGGTCCGCGGTGGAAAGTTAGAGACAAAAAATACAGGTAAGCGCGGACGATAAAATTTCTTTTTCTTTACCCCGCCGCGGAAACTCCGCAATCCCGCCGACTAGGGCGTTTCCGCGGTGGATATTAAAATTTTAATCCTTTTTCTTGCAGCCCCCTCTCCGCGGGGGTGGGCGGGCTGGTGAAAATCCCCCTGGACTGTACTGTAAGTTTATAAAATTTTACCAATACATATTCAATTATTTCTGTTGTGGCGGCCATCTTGACCACCATCATTATACAATAAGTAAAACATAAAATATTAGTATCAATCTGACTCAGTTGAAATGACTCTGATTACCATCAATACTATTATTTTCAATCATCACTTTTCTCAGGGTCAAAATTAGAAAACAACATGAAAAATAATTATTTTGTCCTTACATGACATTGAATCTCAAGTATATAAATCAATATCATTTATAAATCTAAACTAACTGATGACGATCAACACCATAATTGTATCAAATGTTTCTTGGTTTAGCAAAACTGAGCAATTACAATATGAGAAAGTACAATAAAATTGGTTGTGTATAAAGATTTTTAGATGAGGGTAAGTTACTTGTACATGTATCAACTGTTATAGCATTCTCTTGTTTTGACAACCATATTGAACACCATCTTGAAATGACAAAAACTTCAAAATCAAACAGTAGTCTCAAGAAGTACCTAAAAGAACTTTATCCCCATCAGAAAACCACTAGCAATGATGTTTATACAGACAATTGTAAAAGGGCTTGAAAATAAGCATTTTTTGCACTAAAGTGACCTTTGACCTAAATCTGCACCACTTTGTTGTAACAATTGTTGCTGAGTAAACCTCAAAAATGTTTTAGATGTAATTTAGGGGTTATTTTGACAAATAAATTGAAAATATTACATAAGATATTGCTGATATGTTGAAATATATGAAATTTTGTACTTAGTTGACCTTTGACCTACTTTTGGGACTCCGGGGCATTTTCAGACTTGGCATCCACCCTAGCGTGTATTGTTACACATCAAGGAACACATTTAGCATGGATGCCAAAATGTACTCAAAAATGCCAACAGAAAAATATTTTGATGGCTTGGGAGGCCAACTATTAGGTCATCGGCTGAGTGGCAGGGCGTTTTGTATGCGTGATACTGGTCATAAATAAAATTTTAAGAATTCAGGCTCGGATGAGCTTTATTCATATCCATTTATGGGCATCCGTCAGTCCACCATTTTCAAAGATATTATCAACCACTTTTTATGTGGAGAAAGGGTTAGTTTAATGTGGCCCTATTTTTGCTTGTTTTGGTTTAGATTTCTTTTGTGTGCGTACATGTATTCATATTCAGGTTCAGTTCAGGTACCTGGGTTGACAGCCTTTATACTTTGTGAAATAGATGCTTGCTCGGCTTTCCGGATGTTAACACCAAAACATACTCGGTGTCTGTTTTCCAAATGTTCTGTTTGCACGGTGTCTATTTGTCATTTTGGTTGTTTCACGTTTGGGTTTAAGGTTCGTACCTCGGCTCTGTTTGCACAAGTTCCTGATCATTGCACTTTTTTTTAAGTTTCTTGATAATTCATTCCATTAAATCCTTCTTTTAGCAGGTATATAAAAGCAATCACACTTCTCTAAGACTGGATAAGCTATTATCAAATGAAGATTCGAACAAAGATATACAAAAAAACTTCAATGATTCTTTTCAAACGTGTAAACGGGCAAACGATTTATGTGTGTTTTAAAATTGGACCCTAGGAGTTGTCACCCTCTGCCCTAAAACTATATTCAAGATATTAAATACATGAAGTGATCGTTTACAATACAAATGATTCTATTCTAAAAGATACAAGAAAGCAATGATCAGGACATGGCGCAATTAGAAAGAAAATGCCACTCCAAAACAAAACCGAGTTTTTTTAAGCATTTAACTACCACTGTTTTCAGATATAGCCAAGATGGCTGAGGAACAGAAAGAAACAACAAACTTCTGTCGCTTACTCAAAGTACTTGTCAACTTAGGCTCGACAGTACTACGAGATCTTCTACCAAAAAACCTAGCTGATGTGGTTAAGACAAACAAGGCAAAAGTAGACAATCTTCACTCGAATAGAATTTTGTTCGACAAGCAGTACAATCTACTAACAGAGGATCCGCCAAATCCCGAAAAATTCGATATTTCTCTGCTCACAATTATACTCCAAAATCTTTGTCCGAAAGTTCTAGCTCCATCGAATGGTTGGTCCAGAAAGCCTGATTCGGCCGACAGGAGCCTTGGGGCTGATATTTTACGACTGCGCAATACCAGAAATGCCATATTTGCACATGTAGCCAATACTAGAGTGTTGGATGCTGACTTTAATGTTATTTGGGACGATCTCAAAGATGTTATTGAGCGCATATCAAAGCACGGGAGCCCTGGTCTTCAAAGCATCTTAGAAAGAATTGATGCTGTGAAAATTGAAGACCTTGATCCACACAGTACCCAAATGGCAGTGATGAAGGAAGCCTTACGTGACTGGCAGCAACAGGATGAGAAATACCAAACAATCATAGAAGAGCTTGAAAATCAGGTTAAAAGATATACCTTCGAAATTAATGAATATTGATTATTGAAAGAAAAAGCAACGGAAAACGTATTGTTGAGTGACAGACGCCTGGCAACAGCAAATTTTCGGTAAATTTGCTATTGAAAGACGCAACGAGTCGAAAATTTATCGGCGAATGATGCAAAAGTTTCCAATTTTAAGTTTTGAAGATGTAATAATAATTGTTTCGCTAAACGTCTTTTATTTCGTGATTTATTGATATGCCTGGTTGCCTGTTACTAAAATACGAAATATTTCATAGATACAACTACATGTCATTCCATGATAAATATTGACTGTTGATTTGTTTGGTCGCATTTGTTGCTTAAGTACGAATTATTTCTTAGATGCAATATGTACATTGTGAACTTTTATTATTTCGTGATTTGTCTATTTGTTTGGTTGCATTCAGTGTTGCTCAAGTGCGAAACATATACAAAAGGTTATGTATACATATTTTATGATGCATTTCAGGCCGAAACACAGAACAAAACATTGGAAGGTGTGAACAAAACATTGGAAGGTGTGAGCGATGTGTGTGGGTTGGTCAAAGAAATTCATTCAACGTTCGTAATAAATCAAAAAGGTAACCATGTTTGTTAAATTTTACCGCAGTGAAGTAAAATATTTTAAGTTTTTCGACAGCGGTACAATACAGCATTCAATCTACGCCTAACATATTATTTCATGGAGGAGTGTTCCTTTCATATGATGAACATAACTATACTAACCCAAAGAGCCAACGCAACAGTGGGTTGTTTTCTCAATTGCACTCGTCCTGTTCGCAATTTTGCCGAAATATATCTTAAAATAAAATGCTGGGTTATTTAAGCATCGCATGAAACTTCAATTTCTACCACAAGTCGCTAATTATCACGTATAAATCGATTTTCAGAGGCAGTGTGTCTGTTAAAAAACAAAATGCACGGGACTTTGCCGGTATTCGGCATGTCACATGTATTCGTACACCAGAAAAAGAAGCTTCGTTAACTTCAGACATTTGAAGTTTACGGGACATCAAAATGCATTTGAACAGAAGTGTGTTATTCGTTGCATGTTTGGTTAAAATTTTAGGATCGCTGAACAGTTACCAGGAAATGATATGCAATCGATTGATGGTAGGCGAAAATTGGATTTTTGCAAAATTCTCTGGATAGGATTTACCCTTCGCGAACACATAATTACACCTCCTGTTTTGGATGGTCCATGCCTGTATGACTACATATCTTGTATTCGTCCATGTTATTACGGATTTTTATGAGCTAAGATATACGATTTCGGGACCTTGACCCCTTTACTTTAACCTACATCGGTCCGATCTTTGGAGCTGAGGCTTAGTAACATTTATAGGCAACACAACTTGACAGTTTCGAACTTTAAAATGAAGGGAAATCATTGGTGTTGCGATTTTCTCCGATTTTGAATTTGTATTGAATGAATAGGCCTTCATGAGCGAAACACAAAAATGCAAAGTTGTTTAAGCTCAGCGTAAACCTGTAAGAAATTGGGGCGTTATTTTCCCATGCAACGACGTTCTCCAGAATGGACGACCGTTACATAATTGTGAAATGAAAAGCCATGGTATCAAAACGCCAAAAATACCCTGAAAGGGGGAAAATAGCATCAGAACACAGCTCAGTGATCCCTAATCTGTAGAAAAAAAAAATTTAAAAATGTTTGTTGGCCATTTTTGACTAACTGCTATCAATTCGGTTTGCCTGTGAAACTTATTTCTATAAAATTCAGCCACATTTCTTGTTGCATTAGGAGTCTGGGCTAGTATACATCGTTATGAAAGAGAAAAACAATTAAACTTAGTAGCCAAAGTTTTTATATATGCCGTCAGTACTGGTAAACTACAAAATTTGCCAGTCCTGATATTAAGAAACCACACGACATTACCATATTACTATAGTAAACCGAATCAAATGATAATAGGCATAAATCACGAAAATAGGTTCGAGTTGGTTTCTTGCCAAATCATTGTTTGGTGATAACTTATCTTTTTAATTAATTAATCTACTATATTCATATCTAAATAAATCATTGTCAGAATCACAGTAGCCACAAATATTTTATTGACTTCATTTAGATCATGTGGCCACATCTGGGATTAACCAATCAGACGGTGCTACCAGTATCGGTACAGAGCAAGACACATCCATGCCTAGCAGCACATACACCTCATCTGAGATAGACGATTTGCAAGGCAGCTTCAGCTCTCTAGCAACGAGGGACAACAACGACGACCATTCTCATTTGACCGACCATTTTGATGTCTGTATCCTATATACGGAAGGCAATGGTAATAAGGCGGAACAAATTCGGGATATCATCAATAATATGCATGGTGATTACAAGCCTGTGGTATACGATGACGAGACGTACTTTGGATTCTTTACACCAGAACGTCTACCAACAGTAGTTTGCGACCACTGCTCTTTGTTCCTGATAATACTTGCCGACAACCTACAAGCAGACAAGTTTGCGATGTATTTAAGAAGCACGGTTTCTATGGCAAAGAAGAATACCGCCCTGGTGAGGCCGGTGTTGTTTTCGAAATCAGATGAGGAGCTTATCCCGACGTCATTATCAAACACAAGACCAATGCCATGGTATGATGCAAAATACCTGAAAACACAACTTCCGGAAATACTCAAACAGTGCAAATCTCAACGACAAAAAAGAGAAGAAAAACAGATCAAGACAGCAAAAGATATTGAGAATTAATGACTGACAGTAAAGAAATGAAATAAATCATACCAGCAGTCCCCAAAACTTCTATCGACCACTACCATGACTACAGTGTAAGCATATATATAGATCTACAGCTGTATATCACTGTGTCAAACGTTTCATATTCATCAACATAAAAAAGACTCAGACTGTCTACATATTTTGAAACTTACATCCATCCTGAGGATTTTTTGTAGTTATTTAACCTTTTAAGCTCAAACATTATAATCGCCATCACGAATTCGTCGATATCACAAATTTCAAGATTTCGGCATAGCTGATAAAGAGTAAATAAAGATGTTCTATTGACTTTTGTAGGACGTTTGTTACAATTTGATACTCTGACTTGGTATGGTGTCCTACAAGACACTATTCTTGGTCCAAGGTTGTTTTTATTGCATACGAATGACATTCGAGTGGCTTTCACTCTGAAATCAGTCTGTTTGCTGAGGACTGCATTTTCTGCCTTCAGATTTATTACTTGTGGAACTGATAGAAATAGTTTGTTTGTCGTGGGCGCAAATCATCAGCTTAACCAATTTTGACGAATGGATTCGCCCATCATTATCATTTGGAAGAGTGTTCTTTCAGTTTGAGGGGCGTCAGGGGTGATTTTGATTTTTTTATTCCATTTCTGGTGGATTTTCCTTGTAACCATTTGATAATAAAATGTAATGTTTTGATCCCTTGGAAGCAGTAAGACATTCAAAGGGAGATAGTATGGTCTATATTGCGCAAATTTGGGTAATGGACCCTCATCAGTATCCCTTTCTAAACCGGCAACGAAAGCTAGACTATAGTGCTGCGATTTTCAGAATGTATACGAGGTCTAAATCAAAGACACATTCCTAAACGGGGTCAAGTTAGAACATTGTATAGAAAAGTACAAGTAGGCAAAGATCAGGAAAAGGTGCAATCAGAAAAAGACTCCCACTCCAAAAACCAAGGTGGGAAAAAACCAAACTAACAATCAGGTACTTATACCATGAAAACATTTCGTAAGCCGAATGAGCAGCTATTTTCCCAATAGGTGGCCACTCAGTTACCTTAACTTAACTAAAAATATGCAAACACACATAAGGCGCCAACAGCACAAAAATATTTTAAACACCAAGACATAAAACAAAAAGAACCACCACAGAAGTATCGACTTGGAACGAACAGTAACACAAAGTTACTGGCGGGTTTAAATCGATTTTACACGGCCGTAACCTCACCCTCAGCTTCTGCGGTGGTTCATAACATTTAGTTAGTTCTTCGGTCCTCGTGGTGAATCTCTAACTAGTAAATGAATCATCAAGAACAAACAAATAAATCATGATAAACATCCCGATGAATAAAAAACCAGGACTCACAGATTCAGTAAGCTGCCCGACGATGGAGATCCCTGGGCGCCAAATAACTTACTAACTCCGGAGCTAAAGAAAAACATCAGAAGAATGTTTCTAAACGTAAGTGTTTTGAACACTCTGAATATATTTACTGATCTCTGGATATGTCTTTACCTGTTGAATCCGAGTTTTGAACAATCTGAATATATTTACTGATCTCTGGTCTCTAGATATATATTTTACCTGTTGAATCCGTTTAGGCATGCGCCTTTGATTTAGACTTCCCTTTTGTAAACTTTTGAAATTGCGGTATATTTATCTGGCTTTCGTCGTCGGTTTATAAAGGGTCACTAACGAGAGTTCATAGCCTGCACTTGCGCAATATGGCCCATACTACCTCCCTTTGAACACTTTTACTGCTTCAAAAGGATCTAGCTTTTATTTTTTCTATGTTATTACTGCAGCCATAGTAGTGGTGTTGTGCCGTGAGGCGGCCCTTAAAGTCTCCCCGTACAACATCCATTGTGCAGATTATATTTTCCTTTCGGTCCTTTGAGATCAGTAAGAATATTCAGAGTATCAACAATGTATGTTAAGAGCAATCTTCTAAATAATGTTATATCTATTCGATAATAAAATAAACTGAGATCCTTTAAGAGCAGTGAGCATATTAATGAGGAAATGGATGGGCCATACCGCGGTTTCGACTAAAAAAGTCTCTTCTGTGACCCTTTATATTTGACAAAATGGAGCCAAAGAGACATACTGTAATTTTTCAACTTCCAACAGGCTAGTCGATACAAAGACTAGTAATATCCAACATAAGCCAAATATATAAACGTTGGTAGAAAATGTATCTAAACCGATAATTATTTTCTGATGTCTCAGAATACCCTCGCTGATCTCAAAGGACCAAAATGAAAATATAATCTGCACTATGGATAAAGATGTTGGACTAAAGACCCTTTTACGCAAGGGCCTTTCGGAACCAGAATTTTATGGTGACTTGGATTACAAATCTAAGAAACTTATAGGAAGGAATGATTTTTCTTTTCAATTCAGAAAAATCATAACACGTTACAGATGTATAAGATATAAGTTAAATGTTATGCGAGAGTCTGCATTCTTAATTTTTAATCCAATCATGGTTGATAACAATGCTGCCTTCTTTAATTGCACGCCGGTGGGTCAGCGTAAGACTCTATGATGGCCCCGACTTAAAGCTATATCATTTTAATTAGTTGGGACTGGAGTAGATCAGCTGGCTAACCTGCACATCAATACACTTCGTGACCTTGCTCCTCCTCTGTGACAGCTTAGTATTAGTTGCCTTTAAACTATGGTCGAACAAATTATGGATTTCTTAAGAAGCTTATAGCTGCTTTATTTGGTGATAAGTGTCATAATTTTTGTTATGTTTTGTTAGAAAGTGCATAAATCTTTTAGTAAACTTCTAATTAACCTGCATAATTTCAATAAACTTGAAAAAAGCAACCGATTTTCTACTTTGTTTCCTATATTCTACAGTACTCTCCCCTTATCTATTTATAGACGTGTGTGATATTTTTCACAGAAAACACGAAGTATTATATGAATCTGCGTACTTTTTCATAAGGAATATTTATAAATTTAGTCCTATTAGTCAGAAAAAATATAACATAACATAATTTTCAATTACTTTGCAATCGATTTAAACCCGCCAGTAACTTTGTGTTACTGATCGTTCCAAGTCGATACTTCTGTGGTGGTTCTTTTTGTATTATGTCTTGGTGTTTAAAATATTTTTGTGCTGTTGGCGCCTTATGTATGTTTACATATTTTTTTAGTTAAGTTAAGGTAACTGAGTGGCCACCTATTGGGAAAATAGCTGCTCATTCGGCTTACGAAATGTTTTCATGGTATAAGTACCTGATTGTTAGTTTGTTTTTTTCCCACCTTGGTTTTTGGAGTGGGAGTCTTTTTCTGATTGCGCCTTTTCCTGATCTTTGCCTACTTGTACTTTTTTCATTAATTTTTCATTTTCGACCAAGGCCTCAATAGAAGTCATTTCCGTCGGTATGGAGAGCTCTAACGTAATACCGATGGAAATATTCCGTCTAGGACCGGAGCGTCTTGTCTGTTGCTTGGCCTCAACAGGTAGTAGTTAGTAAGTTATTTGGCGCCCAGGGATCTCCATCGTCGGGCAGCTTATTCAATCTGTGAGTCCTCATTTTTGATTCATCATGGTGTTTATCATGATTTATTTGTTTGTCCATGATGATTCATTGACTAGTTAGAGATTCACTACGAGGACCGAACAACTAACTAAATGTTGTGAACCACTGTAGAAGCTGAGGGTGAGGTAAGATACCTGTAAAATCGATTTAAGCCCGCCAGTATTTTTTTTATTTCTGATCGTTAAAAGGCGGTACTTCTGTTGTGGTTCTTTTTGTTTTATGTCTCGATGTTTAAAAGTATTTGTGCTGTTGACGCCTTGTGTATGTTATCATATTGTTGTTAAGTTAAGGTAACTGAGTGGCCACGTTTTGGAAAAATAGCTGCTCATTCGGCTAATGATATGTTTTCACGGTATAAGTACATGATTGTTAATTTAGTTTTTTGGGTGGGAATTTCTTTTCTGATTGCGCCTTTTCCTGATCGTTGTCTACTTATCTGGCTTTCGTCGCCGGTTTATGAAGGGTCACTGATGAGGGTCCATTACCGGAAATTGTGCAATATGGCCCATACTACCCCCTTTGAATTGTTCACTGCTTCGAAAGGATCTAGCTTTTATATTTTAACAAAATAGTCCCAGTTGGAACTCCGCGTTCTGGGGCCGTTCTGTTTGCCTATGTTCCATAAAATGGACACCAGGCTTATATGAGTTGAAATATACATGTATATATATGCTCAATCTCAGATAATATAAAACATTATATTAATTCAGAATGATATTGACATTTTAATTCAATATTGTGTGGTTTCCTGATGTTGAAAAGCTCAAGATTTTATTCACACTTAGGTCATAACAAATATGACAACATAGAGGGCAAGAGAAAATATGGAAATTTATCGCAGCACATAATAATAATAATAATCTTTATTAAAAAGTCGCTTCATGTTTCAACAATCAATATAAGCTCTGTAGAGCTTTTATTAAAGCTATTTTATAGAACATATGCACACTATATATGTTGAGCTGTGAAAGTGTGGCTTGCTGAAGGCCACAACAGACGACGCCCCTAACGGGGATCGAACCAGGGCGCCCTCGACTCAGTCCGATGCGCTACCGACTGCACCAGCCCGCTTTCCTACATATATCTAGAATATATACAGAGGGCAACAGTTTCAAGTTTACATAATTCAAAGTATTGGGATAGGTATGTGCACTTTTCTTAAGGTATGCAGTATGATAAGGGCGGTACAAATATGATCAAATATGACGCTAATACATGTAATATCAAATTGAGGATTCTTAACCTTACGCAAATCATCATCTTATACAGTGGAGATAACTAGCAAGTTGTCCGTGCATTCGCACGCGCCGTGCGTTGCCCACACACGCTATACGCAGTCATAGGCCACGCACTACCGCGCGAAGTTAGCGCGAGGGATTTTCGGCCAATGAGAAATTAGTCTGAACTCGCAAAACCAACGCATTTTCTTAATATCTTCGCGATGGGTTTTCAACCAATATAAACTGCGAACCACTCACGCAAAACCTTCGCATTTTTCCAATATTTTTCGCGTTGGTTTTTTAACCAATAAGAAACGCGATAATATCTGCGTGGGGACACGTGACCAGCGCACGAAATTGGCCAGCCAATCAGTTGTGCGTTGGCATTTTTGCACGATAGACCACGCCTTCTAGGGACAGACCCACCATGTGACCCTTCTCAATGAAAATAAACAGCCATGTTTCATCGGATCAGTAAATATTTGTTTTAAAATAATTTCTTGACAAAACTAGACACTTCTGCATGTCAAATAAATACTTAGAGTTCGGAAAACAATACCGGGTTTTGTGTTTCAGGAAATACTCAATCATATCCTGCAGAATCCGGCCTATACAATTATGCACGGAGCAGTTGCAAAAAAAAAAAAAAAAAAAAAAAAAAAAATAATAATAATAAAAAAAAAAATGGGTAAAATGCTCACCATATTTCGTCATTTGTCACCATTTTCTGCAATTTAAAAAACTTTGTTTTTCGGATGGTTGTAAAATTTGCTAAGTGAAATTTGCGTTTCGACAAACAATTAAAGCTTTTCTTTAACTTACCCCTTTGAAGATATATATGCATTTTGATAGATAAAATCATCCATTTATCCGAAACACATGAAATATCACGTTTTAATCCGTCACATTGAATTCTTATTCTAAATGCATGGAGGAAACCGTCTGCTTTAACAATAGTCAAGCTCATGAAACCCTGGGTAAAATATTGGCCCCGTCGAAACAAACCTTTGTGTGTGAAGATTTTGTTTTTTTATCTTGAAAGACATTTTGGCTACGGGCTTTAGAAAGTATACAAGGCTTTGAAATTCTGATCGAATTTACCTGACAGCGATATGTTGTC
Organism: Rugalucina vietnamica; assembly: GCA_964017185.1. Taxonomy (NCBI): domain Eukaryota; kingdom Metazoa; phylum Mollusca; class Bivalvia; order Lucinida; family Lucinidae; genus Rugalucina; species Rugalucina vietnamica. The sequence goes on along the minus strand of OZ024875.1, from coordinate 56,312,217 downwards.
TGACTTGAGTACGTGTAGATGTGCAGTCTGGTCCAAGCAATGCTAGCTAAAACCATCAGCCCCATTTGTCATAAAGGGCATTTTGTAGTTAAGGGTCTCTTAAGCCCTTATTATCCGCCAATGATAACCATACCCCACGGGCCAATACGAGAGTAAAGAGCGTTTTATTGTCAATACTGTCAAAACATTGGGGCTTTGAAGTTGCAGGGCACATTCTTTATTTTAGAACCGCGGTATTTGTTAGTTCTTCCATAAATTATACTGACATAATCGAACAAGAGCTCTGCATGTGGGAGTAAAATTGCTTATTTGTTAATTTTTTTCAGCCACATCATGAGAAAAAAAAAACATTGTGGTTTCCGAACAGGTCCTACACAAACCGAGTTGAGCATAGAAGTTTCATAGAGGCTGCAAATTTTGAATTCTAAAAATTAAAGGAATTGTTCTATTCATGTAGCGAAAACAAAGGCGCCGCTCAGCTTCGCAGTTACTTTTCGCGTATGTAAAATATTGTGTTCTCATGATGCGGCATATTTATTTATTTATTTTTTTTTTTTTTTCGAAAGATGTCCCGATCAAATACTAATAACTTATCAGTTAAGTGACTTCAACTGATTTGGTTGTGTGAAAGTGAGGTCATGTCAAGACGGTGCCACCACTCTTTTGGTTTTAACCAGTACTATGGAGAGTTAATGTGTCTTGCTCAATGACCAAATACGGTGCCGGCAGTGGGGATTGAACCCAGGTGCTCACGATTCAGCGCCCGATGCTTTACCACTACGCCATTGCGTTCCTCTGGCTTCAAACCCTCAAGGCTATATTTTTTATTCATTGCTCTTCGTATTCTTAGTATAATTCTTCTTTTTAATTAGAGAAAACACTGGATCCCTTTATTCGGCTAACGAAGGTTTTAAACAAAGCTTTATGAATTCGTAGCATCAACCCAGATATACTTCTTTCAACAGAATGATCACTGTAGGAATTTCAAGTATGTTCAAACATGCAACTGCATGTAACACTTCGGGGCGGAGACTCACTTTTGTTGAAAATAAAAAAATGCGATATCGCTCGAATGGTGTTATTTTTACATCGTGAAAGAAGGAATCGCAAGAAGCTACTAGAAAATTAGCAGTGTACACTTAAATGAAAATGCATTTCACTAATTCAGGTGGTTATCAAGCGCGCACGCTACTGTCACCCATGGAAATAAGGAAGTCTTGTTGCTTATTCTGTCAGATACTTTGATTATTCTTGTTCAAAAGGGCACCACAATTAAACGAGCATTAAAATAAAACATGGCTTGCGATAAACAAACTAGAGAGTTCATTAGAACTCTGACTGGAGAAGCTGCACCCCACCCCCTCTCTCTCTCTCTCTCTCTCTCTCTCTCTCTCTCTCTCTCTTACACTCTCTCTCTCTCTCTCTCTCTCTCTCTCTCCTTCCTTAATGATACCATAAAACTGTGCTTGTTATGCTTATAATATTGCTGATCATGTTGTTAGCATGTATTGTATAACCTGAGCTATTGAATAAATTTGGAATTTGGAATGAGATTTTCAATAGACGCACATCATCACCGAAAATGTAAAAAGCGCTAGTACTCACATACAATCTGGTTTTATTCTAATCCATTTACATTTGTGAGTCCCAACAAATCGAACCACAAACTTTTGCATTTGTGATTTTTCTATGATTTGTGTCAAAATCACGTATAATTATAAAAATTATTGAGCCGCGACGCGAATAAGCCGGTCTTCGGGGTTTCCGACAAGGTAAGACACAAACCGGCCTGTACAGACATGGAAGCAAGCTAGAAGCTTGAAAGTAAGGTTTCACGTTAATGAGGAATAATACTATCTGTGTAGCAAAAACAAAGGAGCGGATCAGCTATGCAGTTACTGCAAGGCTGATCTGCGCTTTTGCTTTCGCATATGCAAAATCCGGTTTTATCACGACGCGGCTCATTAATACTCCGGAGCGCGCAGACTCAAATTATTATAAAAGCAATACGCGGCGGCGCGTCAAACATGATACTCGTCTTTGATACCAAAAAAACTGTGTCGCATATGTTCTTTCAAGTTGTAACATGAAGACGGCGTGTGTCAAAGCGCCGTTGAGTTAAACTTGTCGCGTGTCTCAGACATGCTTCTTTAATCTTTACGGGTGTTATTTATTACCTTTTACACCTGTAGCGATATGCCGCTGTCCTGTCCGTTTGATCCAATTAAGAACTAAAATAGTCTTTACGATTAAAGAAATTCCGGCATATTATTTTTCCATTCTATATGGCGGTTATATGAATAACACACAGAAAAGCAATTAATGTAAAATTTTGGTCAAAATCTTGATTAAAGGCAATTGTCAAATATTTTATCTTATTTTGATAAATTATTATTATTATTATTATTATTATTATTATTTTATTTTTTTTTTTTTTTTTCATTAAAATAATTTTAGGAAGAAAATATTCCATTATGCAATTTATTCATGCATATATTTTGGCCCAACGCGCAGGAAGCCAAACTATTGGCTCAAATAACCACGCAGGTACTGCAGTGCCTTTTAAAGGATTTGATTGGATAAAAGCATTCCCGCGTGGACCTGCGTTGGCTTCGCGGGTATAAACAGGTAATATGATTGGTGCTTGACTACCTGCGCAGATATCGCGAGTACGACTATGACTGTGATTGGTTTATAATGATACCTTCGCGAAACTCGCGAAGCAACACAGGTAGTAACGCGATAATTCCCCACGCGTGGGTCTCGCACGTACAACGCAAGGCACCTGCGAAAATGGTTAACTTTTAAGAAATCTCCACTGTACACTGCTGGGAATCATGTGACCGCAAATGTATACATGCACACCAAAATGTAAACAAATTACGTCATCAGTTTTGTTTTCTTTTAAAATAACTTCAGAATGAGCATGTTGATTACTATGACACCTAGCGCAGTCAATGCTCAATCCCATTTAAAAGATATTTGTCCATACTTTGTGCCATTTAACAAAGCCATTATTTTAAACACTTCAAAACTTTACTAAAATTTCGATGTTACCATGCACACTAACGCTATATTTTCTTAAATATTTCAAATATTTTATGTTAATCATGACCATGTAATTCATAACTCCATGTCGTGATTATATAAAAATATGCTTACGTCGTTTCTGAACGGATAAAAGCAAATTCTGCGACTTGACAAGTAGATTACTAAATGGGCACCTTGCATCAAATTGATTCCTCCCACACATACTAATTGGCATATTACTTCTGCTAGTGTTTGCTACAGAATACATGGCACTGATACTTAGGGAAATTGGGGTAAGGGAAATTGAGGTAAGGGAAATTGGGGTAAGTGAACATCTGGGGCAAGAGGTCACATTTACGCGGAGATAGGTCTTAAATCCAAATCATCTCGCTCAGGATACAGATACAATGTACTACCACTATTTCTGTGCACTGGAATGTCATACATAGAAGATAAAAGTTCACCAGATTTCCCGGGCTTAATTTCATTAATTCGATACACTGTTCTACGTTTTTGATTCACGATATAAACGGGGAAAGATTCCGGACTAATACACGATTTCCGGGCTTGGTTATAAGGTTTGACCGGAAAATGTGCTTTTTTTTACCTTAAGCTATATGAGCGCCCCGTGCCTCAGAAAATGCTGGGACATGCCTTCGTATGTTCAGTTTGACTTAGCGTGAGCAGCCTCGCCATTTCATATCGTAGACACGATTAATATTGCCCAGATGATTGTTCGGTTTCACGGTGCCGGTGACATCATGCAGTTTAAAACTGTGTATTCATTGCTCACAACCCCGATATGCATCATGTAGTAATTTTCAGAAATAAATTATTTGTGTATTAAGCAATAATAATTATTCATTGTTTCTAACGAATGAAAATAAAAATAATTGTTAGATCCTTTGGAAGCAGTAAAACATTTAAAGCGAGATGGGCCATATTGTACAATTTCGGGTAATGAACCTTCATCAGTGACCCTTTACAAAACCGACAGCGAAAGCCATACATTTTTGCTGCAATTTCAAGAATTTCCATCTGAGTAGTCTAAATCAAAGACACATATTCCAAAAGGGGCCAAATAATAAAACATTGTCAAGATTAAAGAAAACTACATAAGAGCAGTTTCGTGGATTTATTGTAAGAAGCTGCATACCGTATCGAGAGCACGTCTCCGAAAGCACCGTCCCGTGTTGTAAGACGAAGAGGCGTTCGTAAGAGCGGATCACAGTTTTCCAGAGCGCCATGGGATCTAAATCATGGCGTCCTCATTGCAACCTAAAAACCAGACACACCCTTCCCAACGGTGCCACTACCAGTGTCGCGGACTTTCCGCGACCATAGGATAGATTATTTTTCCTAATAATGTTTTTCCTTTAATCAGCTTCATAAACTTTTCAATGCTTCAAACATATACTAATTATACTAATTAAGAACATCAAGTTAATTGACTTAATGTCTTAATGACGTAACGTCATCTGACGACGTCAAGGTTATTATGACGTTGGATACAAAATGATGGACACTATTAAAATTATCACAGTGAATTAAGATGGATTGATTATTTATAAAGAATGTAACAATTAAAAATGTGAATTGACATTACTTGTTTATGTGTTTGCCACATAATTTGGCGCCGGTGTCCGGTAAGATCCGAAAGGGCTGTAAGATGTGGAAGTGCGATGCATGTGCGCATGCGCAGTTCGCCATTCTCGATTGTCAACTTCCGCCATGAGATTTGACAGGTCAACTGGATGATCATGCTTTGGAACATGTTGAATCAGTTGTTTGTTGTGTTAATTAGTATATAATTATGCTCGCAAAGATGGTTGGTTTTGAATAAAGGTGATTACGTACTACGGTAATTTCCATATCAAATTTTGTAAACATGATATAAACAGCGGCGAAATTTTACAAGTAGTAGCTTTTAAGAAACATACAAAATCTGAAAAGCGATGATAAAATCATCCCAGTGAGATAATTTATGTTGAAATACATTGCTAGAACCTGCTTTTAGGCTACATTATGGTTCCTAATAAATTTTCTATTTAATGGTACATACCTTTTTACTAAATCTATACCCATGATAATTTAATTTTTGATTTTCACCATTGATATTCCATTGAGAGTACTCTGAATCTGAATGGTACATAACTTTTCTCCACAAATTATACCCATAATATCTGATTTTTCACCATACTGAGAGTCTGAATAATGGTTATCTTGTGATACGCCATCTGTACTGACATTACTTCAGCAGGTGGTCACCCTCCGGGAATTATGCACTAGCCACTTGTAACCACAGGAATTGAGGACAACTCGGCCCAAACACAACATGGTCCTGGACAACTCGGTCCATGAATATCTCAGATAAAGACAACTCGCCCTAAATTCCATAGACAACTCTGACCTTTCTGACATATTTACTTATGAGTTATTTCATTGAAAATCTGAAAGTAATACTTTATTTTCAAATTTAAGCATCATTTCAAACAGTTGAGTTTAAATTCAACAAAGTATGAAACTTTTCAAAATCATTTTTAGTTGCGATTGGGAATTTTTTTCTCCAAATTGGAAAAAAAGTCACTTAAATTTCATTGGGAATGGGGCCTTAATTCGGCCCCTGAGACACCTGAAAAAAAATCCAGGCCCCAAGGTTATAAAACATTTTTCATGCTCAGCTCAGCTGAGACTAAAATTTATTGTGCTTATAAATGTTAAATATACTGTTGGCATTTTAACATTTTTTTAGCAGGATAAATTACAAGCTTTGGCGTTCTAAGCGGTCAATTTCAATCTTTTTGGGCTATTTTGGTATTTATGAGCAGTTGAAAATTTATGCTCAGCTGAGCTGAGCTTGAAAAAAGTTTTATAACCTCGGGGCCAGGAGTCTGTGACAGAGAATACATCTGTCACATATCACAGAGTTAAATTTTTTTTTTTTTTTTTTAAAAGTTTGTAAAAGGCTAATCACAGTAAAGGTCCCCCACCCACTCCCACTCCACTCCCTCACAAGAGATTGAACTTGGACAGCAGTTTGAGCAACTGAAAAATTTTAAAGCGACAAATAGAATTCAGCTGAAGGTGACTGGTTGCAGTGCCTGGATTAGTCTTATAATTTAATCCAGTCATTGCATAGATCAGTCTCTAGGGGGGTAGTAGAACCTAAGCTGGTCCTTGATCTTATTTCTACAGTTTGTTAAGTCCACAAAGTGTGTAGGCAATACACAGGGTGTATATTAGTAATGACCTGTCATTTGTAACCACAGCCTCCTAGGCTTCAGTGGGTGGGAGGGGCGGTGTTGGGTGGGGGGAGGGGGTCAGTCCCTGTTACTCCCCAGGGCTTCATTGGGGCAATTGTTACAATTTAACTGACTAGGGCATAAGGTGGTCAGTAGGTGAGAGGATTAATAAATAATTAACTGACTTATTTATACTGTACAGTCCCCACAAAACATTTTTTTAGATTGACAATAGTCAAATGCCCAACTTATATTTGTGTAACGGGATAGTCTCCCTTGTAGAATACGTTGGTGCAACGTATTAGCGGCATATTAGCGGGTAGTAATATGCAAATTAGAAACTCGAAACTTTGTGATTAGAGTAAGTGTTAGGTATAGAGCGCAGTAAACCACCCTTGGTGGATGAGCATGCTTTTCCACCGACGGGGTTTCTGTGGCTTGGCTCGGCCGTTCGTTACATTTGGTGGCAGCGGTGGGATAATGACAACTGCCAGACCGGAGTTGCCTTACCCATGAAGTCCCCAGGCCAAGACTCGGGGCGAGTCTTCTCGGAGGGGGAAGTAATGTAACGGGATAGTCTCCCTTGTAGAATACGTTGGTGCAACGTATTAGCGGCATATTAGCGGGTAGTAATATGCAAATTAGAAACTCGAAACTTTGTGATTAGAGTAAGTGTTAGGTATAGAGCGCAGTAAACCACCCTTGGTGGATGAGCATGCTTTTCCACCGACGGGGTTTCTGTGGCTTGGCTCGGCCGTTCGTTACATTTGGTTCCCTTGGGCTGGGGGAAATGGTTGCAACTGCTTGAGGGCGAAATGATCTTGAACCTCATAGTGTGACTGTGTCTGTGCCAATAGTCTGTACAACTCTTGTTGAAATCTTGTGTTCTGCATCTGGCAGCACTCTAACATCAGCCACAAGGCCACCAATGAAAATACCTGAATACATTGTATACTGTGCCTCTCTAAATACTGCCATGGTGATGAGTGTTAAGGTTAGTGACCTATTTTGTGTTGTACAATTATGATTTAAAGTTTGTTGTCATTAGTTTCTGTGACTTAAATATCAGTATCAGTAGAAGGCTCCCAATAGCCAGGTCTGGATTTTCTCACCCACCAGACAAATAGAATCCATCATGGGTGTCCAGTGGAGATAGGAAAATCCCAACCCTCGGGTCCACCCGTTCCTGTGGGAAACGAGGCTAGCCGAGTTTTTATTTTAAAACGAGCGTGATTCAAGAATACTCGCTGTGAATAACATCACTTTTGTCTAGTTTTGGTGAACGGCAACGCCCATTGCTGCAAGCAGTAGAAACGATCGAATTATATCGCGTGCTTTTCTTATCTTGCATGAGCAACCCAACCAGCAGTGTAAGATCGATTTATCTACCACCACTAAAATACCAGAATTTTTCTATCGTTATGATAGAAGTATGTAAGAAAAGCATTTCTTACACACCAGATAGAGAAATCCTACGTTTTACCCCATGTGAGAAATTCTTATCTCACCCTCGTTATCTCACCCCGTCGCACGCTGCGTTCTAGTGTTCTTTTTTAACATTGGTTGTATAGGACATCATGTAATTTCGTTGCTAAGCGCACACGTCATGATGATGTCAAAACGTTTTAATTCAAAATGGCGGACGCCGCGATTGTAGCATTTTTTCTAGCTAAATAGAATAAAAATCAAGCTTCGCATTATTACGGGGTGCAAGAAAAAGAATCTTACATGAGTGTCAGGTATGGATAGACAAATCTGTCCCTCGGGTCACAATTTTGCATCACTCGGCGAGTCTCGTGATGCCAAAATGTGACCCTCGGGACACATTTGTCTATCCATACCTGACACACATGTAAGATTCTAATAATCCCTTTGTGTACCTGTCTGAGATATTGCTGTCTCAGTACTAGTACAGTTTTAGCTGTCTCAAAATCGTCAATCATTTCTGTATTTAGCTAATAGAAATTTACACCTCATGCTTACTTCCATATAAGGAAGTGATGAGCTAGGTGTCAACTGTCAGAGACAAAAATAGCCTAGCAGGTGTTAATTTCAGGAAGATACCAAGAGTAATTGTAGTCTGCTGCGCTCATGAAAATTTTTAAAAATTTAATTTTGCTGGGAATTTTGTGAATAAAACAAAATGATGATTTAATATTTTTGTAAGGTGAGTACAAATACAAAATTATTTTATTTTTTTCACTGGTTAATTTGTATATTGTTTTATGTCCAAACAAAATGGCTGCCTGAACAGAACTTGAAGCCTATTCAGAGTCAAAATGTTTTAAAGGTGGGTGAGAAAAATAATCAATGATGGTGTTGGAGCCTCAACAAGGAAATCTCAGGCTCTTTTTTCAGATTTATTCGATTCTCATCCTTGGCAGAGCCTTGGATGAGACTCAAGCGAAGTACAGTTTAATATCGATTCTACTACACATATAAGACTGTCAGTACTTTACAACTCTATAGCCGTAGATTGATATGGTTTTAAGTGACTATATACTGTCAACAAGAAATTAAAGCATCCATGTTTCAGTGGCAAACTGCTGCTCTTTCTGTTATTTAAGGTATTAGGAAGGTTAAATGATGGTTTTCATCTTTTAAAACCCCATTCATTTCTTGGTCTTTCAGCGCATTTAAAAATGATACAAGTTATGTATGATTCTTTCCACAGTTAATAAGGTTTATCTCTAGTATGCAACAACATGTTGTCCCAAAGTGTTTGACTCTCAGAAATTAACAAAATGCAGACAAATGAATATACAAGAAATGCACATATCTAACTCTTCAATTATGAATATGTGGTAGCAAGTATTTTATCTTGAATATGAAATAATGAATACTGGTTCAATGCAAAAAAATAACTCTCACATTCCTTGTTATGTGTTTGACTGTCTCATAGATTTATAAAACCATCTACGAATGTAACTTCTTTTAGATTTTAATTTCTGCTTATGATAATTTAATGACCGTTAAAATAATTAATATATATGAAAATATGTACCTGGCTGCCAGTAGGGAACGTTTGCTACTGACACACCTCGTGTAACCCAGGCGTACGGGTAACCCTTCACCTAACCATCACCACACCACTTAAAAGTACAAATTTCTTCTTTCTAAACCAAAATTTCCACCCTCCAGCCATCTTCTGTGCTTGTACAGAGCGGTTTGTGTTGCACCTGTTGTAAACCACATTGGTTTTTATCGCACCTGCTTATAGCAAGGTGCGATATAGGAGTCCAAATTTCTGTCCGTCTGTTCGTGCGTCCGTCCGTCCGTCCTGTCCGTCAACATTTACGTCGAAGTTTGACATTTACGTCGAAGTTTTTGTTTTCTCTGCATCAGTGATAGCTGTGACTATGAAACCTTGTATAGTAATTGTCCTTGACATACCCTTCAAGCACGCACCTTGACCCAGTGCCCTTGACCTATATTTCACGGTCCATTGACTTTGTTTATTTTTACGTCGAAGTTTGGTATTCTCTGCATCAGTGATAGCTGCGACTATGAAACCTTGTATAGTAATTGTCCTTGACATACTCTTCAAGCACGCACCTTGACCCAGTGTCCTTGACCTATATTTCACGGTCCATTGACTTTGTTAATTTTTACGCCGAAGTTTGTTTTTCTCTGCATCAGTGATAGTTGCGAGTGTGAAACCTTGCATAGTAATTGTCCTTGACATACCCTTCAAGCATGCACCTTGACCTGCTGACCTTGACCTATATTTCATGGTCCATTGACTTTGTCAATTTTTACGTCAAAGTTTTTTTTTCTGCATCAGTGATAGCTGCGAGTGTGAAACCTTGCATAGTAAATGTCCTTCACATACCCTTTCAGAACACACCTTAACCAGGTACCCTTTCAGAACACACCTTAACCAGGTGCCCTCGACCTATATTTCACGTTTTTAGTTATTTTGCTCGATGCAGGTGCGATATCAACCTCTGCGGAGTTCTTGTCTCATTACGTGGCACAAATGAACGTTGGACTTGCATTACTCACTCTTTGCTATGTAAGTTGCTAAAGTAAGCTTTGATACATTTAACCAATAGTTAGGTGTGCCCTTCTCCGATGTAATTAGCTAACACCAGAATTGAACATAGGACTCACATTTTTTTTTTCTATTTATAAAGAAAGCCAAAATAATTGAGCAATACTGTTCATTTATAGTTACATGTATATTGAAATTTTCCAAATTGGCATCATTTTATTCTCTTTCATCACTAGTTTTTATTGTCTTCTAACTTTGAATAATATTGAACATAATTACATATTGCTCATTTATAGAATTAGATTCCGTCTGGGTGGGGGGAGTGGGGGGATGGGGGCAGTTCCTCTTAATCAAAAAAGAGCTGGGGATGCTGTCCAGGAGAATTTTGAATCTTATACATTTAATTTAAGTATATTAAATGTATATTTATTTTTTTTGGCTGATCAAAGTTATTTTTTATTTATTTCTTTTTAAATAGTCAGGATCTAGACATCAGGGAAGCATGTCCATGAAATGAATACCCTCTTAAACCCCACTTTTATTAGCTCACCTGAGCCGAAGGCTCACAAGGTGAGCTTATAGTACAGTAGTTGAGCCGGCGTCCGTCCGTGCGTCCGTCTGTGCGTCCCTCCGTTCACATTTTCAAACTCAAATATCTCTAAGACCAAAAGGCCTATCGTGATCAAATTTGATCTAAAGCATCATTGAGGAAGGGGAAAGGTTGCATTAGGTTTTGGGCCAGGTCGGATTGGAACTCTGGTTTCCATGGCAACAGCTGGCTCCCATAGACTTACAATGGGAAAAACATAAAAAAATCTTCTTCTCCGAAACCACAAGTCCCAGACCTTTCATATTTTGTGTGTAGCAATGTATAGCGATCCTCTTTATAAATCCTGCCAACCGTGCCCCTGGGGTCCATACAGGCCCCTCCCCGGGGGCGTCATGGGGCAAAACATGAAAAAATCTTCTTCTCCGAAACCACATGGCCCAGAGCCTTCATATTTTGTATGTAGCAATGTGTAGTGGTCCTTTTTATAAATCCTGCCAATCATGCCCCTGGGGTCAAAAATGGTCCCGCCCCGGGGGTCATTAGCTCCCATAGACTTACAATGGGAAAAACATAAAAAAATCTTCTCCGAAACCACAAGGCACAGAGCTTTCATATTTTGTCAGTAGCAATGTATAGTGGTCTTCTTTATAAATCCTGCCAACTGTGCCCCTGGGGTTCATACAGGCCCGGCCCTGGGGGGGTCATGGGTAAAACATAAAAAAATCTTCTTCTCCGAAACCACAAGGCCCAGAGCTTTCATATTTTGTTTGTTGCAATACATGTATATAGTGATCCTCTTTATAAATCCTGCCAATCGTGCCCCTGGGGTCCATACGGGCCCCGCCCCTGGGGCGTCATGGGAAAAACTTTAAAAAATTTTCTCCGAAACTATAAGGCCCAGAGCTTTCATATTTTGTGTGTAGCAATGTATAATGGTCCTCTTTATAAATCCTGCCTAATGTGCCCCTGGGGTCCATATGGGCCCCGCCCCGGGGGTCATTAGGAAAAACAAAAAAAAATCTTCTTCTCCAAAAGCACAAGGCCCAAGGCTTTCATATTTTGTATGTAGCAATGTGTAGTGGTCCTCTATATAAATCCTGCCAATCATGCACCTGGGGTCAAAAATGGCCCCGCCCCGGGGGTTATTAGCTCCCATAGACTTACAATGGGAAAAACATAAAAAAATGTTCTTCTCCAAAACCACAAGGCCCAGAGCTTTCTTATTTTGTCAGTAGCAATGTATAGTGGTCCTCTTTATAAATCCTGCCAACCGTGCCCCTGGGGTCCATACGGGCCCCGCCCTGGGGGCGTCATGGGAAAAACATAAAAAAATCTTCTTCTCCGAAACCATTCATATTTTGTTTGTAGCAATGTATAGTGTTCCTCTTTATAAATCCTGCCAACCGTGCCCCTGGGGTCCATACGGGCCCCGCCCCTGGGGCGTCATGGGAAAAACTTTAAAAAATCTTCTCCGAAACCACAAGGCCCAAAGCTTTCATATTTTGTTTTTAGCAATGTATAATGGTCCTCTTTATAAATCTTGATAACTGTGCCCCTGGGGTCCATACGGGCTCTGCCCCGGGGGCGTCATGGGAAAAACATAAAAAAATCTTCTTCTCCAAAACCATATGGCCCAGAGCTTTCATATGTTGTGTGGACCAATGTATAATCCTCTCCTTTATAAATGTTGCTAACGGTGCCCATGGGGTCCATACACGCCCCAGGCATGTCATTATCTACCATAGACTTATAATGGAAATATATGAAAAAATCTTCTCTGCAACAGCATGACACAAAGCTTGTATATTTGATATACAACATTGTCATGTGGAGCTCTACATAAATCCTGCCAATCTTGCCCCTGGGGTCAAATATGGCCCTACCCCGGGGGTCATTATAGGACCCTGACCTTGTTAGATGAATTTTAAACGTGAACCAAAATGGCAGAAAAGAGGATACACAATCCAGACAAGAGCTCTTCTGCTGATGTAAGTAGGGTTTCAAGGTCACATGACCAAGATGGCCACCATACCCATATATGGTAAAAACCCCAATTACTTTGTCCAGTGACTGTACTTGTTGACTTTCAGGTGAGCGATCGTTGCCCCTGGGCTACTTGTTTAGTAAAACTTGGGTATGCAGGGGTATACCTATTTTCATTATTTTGGTTTCAAAACATAGGTTATTGGTGCTTGTTACTGTCTGCCTCACAGAGGTGGTTCTAACATATACCCACAATCAATGTTTTGAACACAAATTTTTACTTTTAAGAACTTTAAACAATATCTGTATATTACATAGACATGTTTTCGTAATGGATACATTCTGTATTTGGCAACGAAAATTATATTTTTTTGTTATCTCCTACTATTCTTTTTGTCTTCCATAAACTCATTAATTGTTTATCTTTATTAAATATAAATTTTTATTTAAACAATTAAAACGTGTACAATATTCACATATTTATATTCACTAAAAAACATGTAGGGAGTTTTAAACTCCAACTTTTTGATTCTGACTCCAACTTTTTGGAAAGGCCCATAGTAAAGTATACAAAAAGAACCCAAGATTTTAGCAAACACCTCATTTTTACTCCAATACCCCCCCCCCCTCCAAATTTCAAAGTCCTACAGATGATTTTGGAAAATGAAAAAAAAGTGTTTGCTGACAAAAAGTGCAGAGTATTGTTTAATGTCCATAGAAGATGAAATAGGAGTAGATGAAATGGGATAAGGAGAAATGGGAACAAATGATTTATAAGAAGGGTTTAGAACATATACACAATACTTTTTGGCAGAAAAGTTTATCAGTTTGTATCAGTTTATCAATGATATCAATGTTTAGAATTTTGTAGGCTCCCTTTCATCTCTCTTTTTATACCCCCGGCATTTATGCTGACGGGTATATAGTTTTCGCTTTTCCGTTTGTCCGTTCGTATGTTCGTTAGTTCGTTCGTTCGTTCGTTCGTTCGTTCAGTAGAATTTGCGTCAAAGTTTTGGTTAAAGTTTCTCTAGTGGTGTATATCTCATGCAGTTATAGTCAGAAACCATTCATATTTGGACCATAGGTACCCTATAGGGTTTGCCTTGTTTCCATGAGTTCGGACCTCAGGGTCAATGCCCGGGGGTGGGGCTAGAGATCAAAATCTAGGTCACCTTTAATTTGCGACAAAGTTTTGGTTAAAGTTTCTCTAGTGGTGTATATCTCAAGAACCGTTTATCAGAAATCATTCATATTTGGACTTTAGGTACCATATAGGGTTAGCTTTGATTCCAAGAGTTCAGACCCCAGGGTCCTTGCCTGGGGTTGGGGCTAGAGTTCGAAATCTAGGTCACCTTTAATTTGCATCAAAGTTTTGGTTAAAGTTTCTCTAATGGTGTATATCTCATGAGCCAATTTTCAGAAATCATTCTTATTTGGACTTTAGGTACCCTATAGGGTTTGCTTTGTTTCCGTGAGTTCAGACCTGAGGGTCCATGCTCGGGGGGATGGGGCTAGAGTTCAAAATCTAGGTCACCTTGAAAATGTGCTATTTACATAGTTTTTTTCTTCTCTAAGTTCATATATTAACAAAGACTTATAGGAATGTATTCCTATTTGGATCATAGATACCCTTTAGGGTTGAATTAAATTCCATGGCACCAAACTCTAGGGGTGGGGCTGGGGGTCAAAATCTAGGACACATTTATAAAATACAATAGTTACCAAGATTGATATTCTGTAGGTCTACATCTTGACAACCATTTGTCAGACAGCATTTATGCTTACAACATAGGTACCACATAAGGGTTAGACCCAAGGGTCCATGCATGGGTGTGGGGGTGGGATGGACCCAACGGTCCATGCATGGGGTGGGGGTGGGACTTGAGGTCAAGGTATGTGGCCTTTTTTTTTTTTTTTTTTTTTTTTTTTTTTTTTTTTTTTTTTTAAGAATGACGATGTATTTTCATTCCAATCTAGGACTGAGGACCTGACCCACAATGTCCATGGATTATGTCCTAGATTGAGTATACAAGTCAGCTCTGTATACTGCTCTAAAATAGATCTGTCATTCTAAAATACCACTCCCCCATGTTTGTATGCAATGTGCTTTACAGTGCTTATTTCTAAAGTATACTTGATAAGGGTACTGTCTTTCATTGGGGATGTGAGGTTCAATGTCAGGGGTGAGCATATGCAGGGTTGCATGGGTAGGGAGGGGGCTTTGTGGCTACCAGCCGGGGGTATACGTGCCTCTCAAGGCACTTTTTCTAGTTTAGACAGGATTCTGGATATTGTGTCAAGGTTTATATTATAAGGTGTAAAAAGAGATGTGATTCACACCTTGCGTATTGTCTTATCAAAACATTATAACTTGTAATAGACAGCCATAAAATACATCACTAAGTGTCATTATTACCTGGAATAAACATTTCATTCCATTACCATTGCATCTAACATCTATTGTAATCTACTTTCACGGCAAGAATAAGTTAGATATTCTCATCTTTTGTAATCTACTTGCACCGCAAGATTAAGTTAGATATTCTAACAATGTATCATAAGAAAAAAATGTATTTGTGTCCCTCTGCACACTATATACTGAAAACCGAAGTCTAGTACCACCTTGATTTTGGTATTTTTTATTATTAGCTAGTCTAACATATTTTTAGTATCACATCTTTGAATTATAGTGCACCAAATTCAAAAGTGTGGATGATAATGCAAAATGTTGGGACCAAACTGTAAAATAGCAATTTTAGGGAAAAATGGTTACCAATGAAAAGTTTCTATGACTTTTATTTTGTTTAGTTTGTTTGAATTGATGCTTTCCGACCCAGTCAACAGCAATAGTCTTGTTGGGACGTTGTCCCCATTTCATGGGACTTTAACCTATGACACTCAAAATGTGCTTCATACGTATTACCACCCAAGCAAACCGATAAGGTTTATATGTATGGATGGTTTGACTTTACCACTTTACCTGGGCAGACTCGGACTCCATCCGTTAACTCGGTCATTAGTAAAGCAGCTTTGCCTGGAGGCATAAGCAGCCCATCTATTTCCTCTAGGCCCCATTGGGCAGGGACCCATATTCCCTACCAACCATACTTTTAAAGTGTTTCGCATAATGTCAATATCAGGAAAACAACAGAGCATTTTGAATTTTAGTAAAGTTGTAGTTTTTACAATATTTTGAAAATTGGTATTTCTGATAATTTAGTGGATCAAGTTTTTGACAACAAAGAATACAAACAAATATGCAGTTAAGCACAGTTGAACTGTTTTGATGAGTTTCATAAACAGATGACAAATCTGCTTTCAGTTTTGTGATCACCAGTGAGCCTGACACAAAATGACACTAACTTCCCATACTTGGTAAATGCTCAGGAAACAGCTGCTGCATCCAGACATGATTGAACATTTTGGACTGTGACAAACTATTTACAAGATAAACAATCAAAATTTTTGATCAAGTGATTTAGTCTGCACAAATTAGTTTGGCCTTTTCTTTTTTCTCTACAAAAATGATCAAAATTAATTTAAGGATGTGTGACTGGATTTTTACAAAATTACTGTTTTAAACCAACTTCCAGAAACTGCATGTTTCAAAATCTCACTTTTCTGAAAGGCTAAAAAAACATGAGCATGTCACCATTTTGCATTCCAAAAGTCTAAAAAATTGCCACAAATATTTTGAAAATCAATTAACAAATAAAACATTTATACCAGAAAATGTTATTGAATAGAGCTTTTTCTATTGCAAAATTGTCCGCAAGGGAAGTACATGTAACTATTTTCTCGGAAAAAAATCTTGATTGATTATTTTTCATCTAAAACGCATCAAACCAAACCAAAATTGTATTGTATGCATAGCTGAGCGCCAAACTCTTAAAACAGATTTGCATGATTATCAATTTTAAGGTGTTTGGATTACCTTCCTTAAACATGCAAAATGCCTATTCAAAATGATTTTTGGACACAATTATTTCATTAGTGAACCATTTTCAAAATTTTGTGGCACTTTTACAACTCAAGGGTTGCAAAAAGATTGCATGATCATATTTTTTGTGGTGTTTCAGAAAAGTAAGATTATGAAAAAAATGCAGTTTCCGAAAGCTGGTGTACAGACAGTAACTTAAAATCAGTTTCTCGTGAAACTTTGTATTGTTGGATATCACTTTCAGAAAGACACAGGCAGCATAAACTGGCACTCATGTATAAAGCCACATTGAAACTATTTGGTACAGTAAATATATATCAGAATTGATCTCAAACCACCTATGACATGTAAAATTAGCCATTATGAATTAAGAAACTGAGATAAATGTGATGTCCATTGCTGGAATGGAATTTTCTCATAGGTCTTGCATACCTTCCTCAATAGCTCTGCATGACATTTAAGACAGTGGTTTTTGAAAATAAGGTAAAGAATTCCTATATTGGATATGTTCCTGTTCAAATGGAAACAAGGATTCTCCCCATTGCTTTTTCAAATGTACTAGTCATACAGATCAGAGAAGACTACTATGTTCATCCATTGGGCATTAATAAGGTTCTGTTTGGTGATTCAAGTAGAACAGTTGTAGAAAATAACTCCTTGCTTCATGGACAAGTAGGTTTACAAGGAATTGATATCTGAGTATTGAAGTATGCGTCGTACATGTATTGAATTGGTCTATCATTCTCAGACAACCAACAATCTCTCTCTCTCTCTCTCTCTCTCTCTCTCTCTCTCTCTCTCTCTCTCTCTCTCTGGGAGCGGTGGTGGCATATAGATAGAGCTTGGACTCAGAATTGAGAGGCCTTGGGTTCGATCCCCAACATAGGTGGCACCGGGTTGTGTCCATGAGCAGGACACTATAACCCCCCTAAAGTACTGGTCAACCTCAGGAAGTGTTGACTCCATCTCGGCATGAATGAAAAATTGTTAACTGGGATGTTAAGCCTTAATACAAACAAATCTCTCTCTCCCTCTCCCTCTCTCTCATTATATGAGAGCCCAATCAGACATTTGCCCCCGTTGGAAAATGATGTGCCCCAAAATTGACTGTTGACCCTTATCAGTCTATGTACATACCTAGAACATTTGTCCCCTTAGTGAATTGAGATCAGCATTTCATTTTAAAATAATCATAACAATTCATTATATCTGATAATTGCTGTCAATGGCCAATGAAGAATTTCTCAATGTTAGTTAGTGAATCAGGTTGATTCCCTGGTTGGCGAGACGGGGGTGGTGTTGGGGGGGGGGGGGGCACATATATATATATATATATATATATATATATATATATATATATATATATATATATATATATATATATATATATATATATATATATATATTCTTTTCAGCCATAAAAATTGAAAATTTCATTTGGAATAAATTTAATACTTTTGATATATTTGCTCAAAGCATTGATTGTGGGTACCTGTTAGAGTACCATTAAGTCCACACAATCCATATTTTGTAGCATAATTTAAGAAAAAAATAGGTATACCCTTGCATACCTCAGTTTTGCTATATAAAAGTTGGGTTCAAGGGGGTATTCAAAATTTGGACACCTTTTCCTGATTCAGGGAAAGGGGTTCTGTCACAGTAATTCAAGTTGCAATCATGACATTTGAGCATTTTAACGTTTCCAAAAGTACATGATCTTTCAGAGTTTTCTCACAAATACAGGCATAAATAAAATCAAATAGTTTTAGGTTACAAACTGGATCATGAATTTTTC
Source organism: Rugalucina vietnamica (assembly GCA_964017185.1). Taxonomy (NCBI): domain Eukaryota; kingdom Metazoa; phylum Mollusca; class Bivalvia; order Lucinida; family Lucinidae; genus Rugalucina; species Rugalucina vietnamica. The sequence goes on along the minus strand of OZ024875.1, from coordinate 56,293,683 downwards.
TTTGTAATTCGAATTGAAATTATTGATTTAGATAATTGCAGACATACTGTCTGTCTCTAGCAGGTACAGTTCACACCTTATTAAGGATGTAATATGCAGGTTTTGACATAGGTGTGAATGTCAAAATTGGAGTTTAGGATACCTCATAAGGTAATAGGTGTGAAAATGCATGAATCAATTGTTTCAGAACTTCATCATCTGGTCACTTATTGGATAGTTCTTGGAACCAATAGGATGGCATACTGTTAAGATTCTGAACTATAAAACCTGCGGATTCTTGTTGAGCATCCTCACTTACCATAACCCCTGATGGTCAGTTGGTTTTCTCATAAGGCTACTATTACTACTACGTGTTCAAACGTGTTATATTGCTGTTTTTGTGTTAGATTGTGATCAGAAATTACAATGGATGTGTCTGAATATCAGAATTTAGTGAACTTTATTACCTCGAACTTTGTAGATTTCCCTAATGAGTTGTCTGAAACATCATCCAAGTCCGCTCAGAACAAGCGAGAAAACTTCAAGAAGAAGGCCAGAAAATTCTATGTTAATGGTAAGTGTCTTTATCTTTAATTTGAAATTAGTTTGTGTCTGTTAAGGGTGACGCAGTTTCATCCAAATTTCAAATGATGATTAATGATACAAGTACCTGGGTATAGTGCTGATTTTACTTTGACAGATTGGCTCATTCTATATGAATTTGCTAATAAACTGCTCTTGTTACAATTATTTCAAAGTAATTCATTACAGTATATTTATTTCTACAGCTATATTCTTGTTGTTGTTGTCGTATCGTAGAGCTCCCCTGCTTAAATTTCTTTGAGGCTCAAGTCTATTGACTTTATAGTATTACATATTTAACCTATACTCCATGCCCTGGGGGAGGGCCATTAATCTAGCAGCATTTTTTTTTTTTTTTGCACAATCTTCGAAGTGTGCAGTTAGGGGAAATACGGGGTTTTTAAAGCATGACAGGTTCATGGGTGACACCACAGTGCTTGAAGACATGCTTCCCTCATGAAGGAACCCACTAGCAAGCCTGGGTCTTAAAACCATCCTAGTAGAATATTACTTTTCTTGCAAAATATCACTGACATGCTTAGTTTTATATATGGGAGTGCGGTGGCATAATGGTAGTGCGTCTGACTCCGAATCGAGAAGCCCTGGGGTCGATCCCCACCGGCGTCACAGTGTTGTGTCCCTGAGCAAGACACAATAACTCTCTACAGTACTGGTTAAACTCATGAAAAGTTGGCTCCGTCCCAACATGACTGAAAAATTGTTGACTGGGATGTTATGCCTCAATGCAAACAAACAAGTTTTATATTGTAACAACTGCTTTTCCATGAAATTCCAAAATGTACAATGAATGATAATCATGGTGTAACTTTGTAAATAGTGCTCATAAAGACACCAAATTATCAGCCGTTGTACAAAAAATGGTTATTCTTTCATAATTTACAAATGAGCCTGTGCGTGAGAAAATCAACAATTTGGGTTCTGACCAGGTCTTACACAAATTGGCCTGTACAGTCACAGAAGCAGGTTAGAAGCTTGAAATTTCGGATTTAAGAAGAAGAAGGATTGTACTATTCATGCAGCGAAAGCAAAGGCGCTGATCAGCTGCATAGCTGATCTGCGGCTTGGTTTTTGCCTATGCAAATTGTTTTTTTTTTCTCATGCAGTGGCTCAAATAAAATTACCGTATTCGTTCTAATTAGCGTACAGTGCACTTAACTTTTCAGAATAACGTAAAGTTAAGGTAACTAAATAACGTTCTAATTAAGGCACACCACGAACAAAAACAAAACATACACTGCCAAAATAACTATGCCTGAAACAGTTATGTTTATGTCATTTAAGTGTTCCTTGCGTTCCAAAATACAGTTTGATAATTTAAGGTAAAGCTTTAAGACAGTATTAATATGTAACATTGGTGTAAAATACAAATTATTATGCTTTTTGAGCAGTGTGCGCTTATGCACATTCATTTTGGAAATTACCATGATGTGCTCTTATTGGAGCATGTGTGCTAAATAGAACGAACACAGTACAAATCATTAATCATGTTTTTGTGGACTCTTTGAAACTAGATTATGAGCGAAATTTTTGTTAAAAATTTGGCTCCAAGTACATGTTATGTAATCAATTTAGGCATACAACATTACGTAACAAGATCTGGAAGTTTTATACACATAACCAATATTTATAGACATACTTATCACATTATATAAACAAATTCATCTTATTGTCCATTTATTGCCAGTGACGATGGTTCAAAAACAAGAAAAGTTGTCAATTTATTTCTGAATATCGCAGGGGTATAATTAGTAACTGAAAGCAGCTTTAGACAGTAAAACTTGTATTTCTCACGGTCTTAGATAAGCTATTCACATTGCAGACTAGTATTCTAGTATACTAACAATACTTGCAACCCTCACAGTCTCATACAGGTCTAAAAAGAGTCCTATAGAGTATACATGTATATGCAATAAAACTTGTATTTCTCATGGTCTCAGGAAAGCCACCTGCATTACAGTATAGTATACTTGCAATTCTCACAGTCTCCTACAGGTCTTATAAGATGCCTGTACTGTATATAGATAGTTAAACTTGTATTTCTCACAGTCTCAGATTAGCTACACACATTGCACACTTACTTTCAATTCTCACAGTCTCCTACAGGTCTTATAAGATGCCTGTACTGTATATAGATAGTAAAACTTGTATTTCTCACAGTCTCAGATAAGCCACACACATTGCACACTTACTTTCAATTCTCACAGTCTCATACGGGTCTGACAAGAGTCCTATACTGTATATAAAGATTAAAACTTGTATTTCTCACAGTCTCAGATAATGAGCTATCCACATTGTCGACTTAAAAGTAAAGTATACTTGCAACTCTCACAATCTCATACAGGTGGTTAAACATTCCTTTTCTGTAGCCGCCTCATGGGAAAACCAACAATCTGCATAGGTGAAAACAAAGACGCATATCAGCTTCGCGGTAACTGCAAAGCTGATCAGCGCCTTTGTTTTTCGCTACTCGGATAGTACAATTCCTCTTCTACTTAAATCCGAAATTTCAGGCCAGTTTGTGTCAGACCTGTTCAGAAACCACATTGTTGGTTTTCCCACGAGGCGGCTCATATAGACAGTAAAACTTGTATTTCTCACAGTCTCAGATAAGCTTTCCACATTGCAGACTAGTATACTTGCAATTCTCACAGTCTCATAAAGGTCTGATAAGAGTTGTTTCTGTATATAAAGATTAAAACTTGTATTTCTCACAGTCTCAGATAAGCTAGCCACATTGCAGACTTAAAAGTATTCTTGCAATTCTCACAGTCTCATACAAGTGGTGAAAAAGTCCTATTCTGTATATAGGCAGTAAAACTTGTATATTTTACAGTCTCATTTAAGCTTTCCACATTGCAGACTAGTATACTTGCAATTCTCACAGTCTCACAAAGGTCTGACAAGAGTTGTTTACTGTATATAGGGATTAAAACTTGTGTTTCTCACAGTCTCAGATAAACTAGCCACATTGCAGACTTGCAGTTCTCACAGTCTCATACAAGTGGGGAAAAAGTCCTATTCTGTATATAGGCAGTAAAACTTGCTAATCTCACGGTCTCAGATAAGCTATCTACAATGCAGACTAGTATACTTGCAATTCTCACAGTCTCATATAGGTCTGATAAGAGTTGTATACTGTATATAGAGATTAACACTTGTATTTCTCACAGTCTCAGATAAGCTATCCACATGCCAGTTTGTGTCAGACCTGTTCAGAAACCACCTTGTTGGTTTTCCCACGAGGCGGCTCATATAGACAGTAAAACTTGTATTTCTCACGTTCTCAGATAAGCATTCCACATTGCAGACTAGTATCCTTGCAATTCTCACAGTCTCATAAAGGTCTGATAAGAGTTGTATACTGTATATAAAGATAAAAACTTGTATTTCTCACAGTCTCAGATAAGCTAGCCACATTGCAGACTTAAAAGTATACTTGCAATTCTCACAGTCTCATACAGGTGGGGAAAAAGGTCTATTCTGTATATAGACAGTAAAACTTTTATTTCTCATGGTCTCAGATAAGCTATCCACAATGCAGACTTGCAATTCTCACAGTCTCATACAGGTCTGATAAGAGTTGTGTACTGTATATAGAGATTTAAACTTGTAACTGTCTTAGTCGCAGATAAGCTATCCACATTGTAGACTTAAAAGTTTACTTTCAATTCTCACATTCTCATACGGGCGGGGGAAAAGTCCTATTCTGTATAGACAGTAGAACTTGTATATCTCACTGTCTCAGATAAGCTATCCACATTGCAGACTGGACTGGTATACTTTCAATTTTCACAGTCTCATACAGGTCTGATAAGTGTCCTAAACTTTTATAGACAGTAAAACTTGTATTTTTTCACATTCTCAGATATAAAGCTATCCACATTGCAAACTATAATACTAACAATACTTGAACTCCTCACAGTCTCGTACAGGTCTGATACAAGTCCTAAACTGTATGTAGGCAGTAAAATTTGTATTTCTCACGGTCTCAGAAAAGACACCCACATTTCAAGCTAGTAATCTTGCAATTCTCACAGTCTCATACAGGTGGGGAAAAAGCCCTATTCTGTATATAGACAGTAAAACATGTATTTCTTAAGGTCTCAGATAAGCTATCCACATTGCAGACTAGTAAACTTGCAATTCTCACAGTCTCATACAGGTCTGATAAGTGTCTTAAACTGTACATAGACAGTAAAACTTGTATTTCTCATGGTCTCAGATAAGCATTACATATTGCAGACTAGTATTCTAGTATACTAACAATACTTGCAATCCTCATAGTCTCATACAGGTGTGAAAAGAGTCCTAAACTGTATATATGCAATAAAACTTGTATTTCTCATGGTCTCAGGAAAGCCACCTGCATTACAGTATAGTATACTTGCAATTCTCACAGTCTCATACAGGTCTTATAAGATGCTTATACTGTATATAGATAGTAAAACTTGTATTTCTCACAGCCTCAGATAAGTCACACACAGTGCACACTTACTTTCAATTCTCACAGTCTCATACGGGTCTGACAAGAGTCCTATACTGTATATAGACAATACAACTTGTATTTCTCACAGTCTCAGATAAGCTGTCCACATTGCAGACTAGTATACTTGCAATTCTCATAGTCTCATAAAGGTCTGATAAGAGTTCTATAGTCTATACTGTATATAGAGATTAAAACTTGTATTTCTCACAGTCTCAGATAAGCTAACCACATTGTAGACTTAAAAGTATACTTGCAGTTCTCACAATCTCATACAAGTGGGGAAAATTCCTTTTCTGTATATAGACAGTAAAACTCGTGTTTCTCATGGTATCAGATAAGCTATCCACATTGTAGACTGGTATACTTTCAATTTTCACAGTTTCATACAGGTCTGATAAGAGTCCTAAACTGTACATCGACAGTAAAACTTGTATTTTTCACAGTCTCAGATAAGCTAAGCCCACATTGCAGACTATAAGCCCACATTTCAGACTATAATACTAGCAATACTTGCAATTCTCAGTCTCATACAAATCTGATAAGAGTCCTTCAAACTGTTTATAGGCAATAAAACTTGTATTTCTCACGGTCGCAGATGAGACGCCCAAATTGCAATCAGTGAAACTAGTAATCTTGCAATTCTCACTGTCTCATAGTACAGGTCTGATAAAAGTTCTATACTGTATCTAGACAGTTAAACTTGTATTTCTCACAGTCTCAGATAAGCTTTCCACATTGCAGACTAGTATACTAGTATACTAACAATACTTGCAATCCAGGCCTGAAAAGAGTCCTAAACTGTATAATACGTAGGCTGTCCGGAAAGTTTTGAGACTGTGTCTATATCTCAATAACTATTCAAGACAATCAGTTGTAATTTTACACAGGAATAATAACATTATATCATGAGTTATTGCTGAAAATTTCAGCATATCTGCTTACCGGGAACATATTGATATAATCATTTTAATACGAGCATGTTGCTACTCTCGGAGCACTTTGACGTCAATAACGTCGCGCCCGTTATGATTTTACAAGAAAGACCTGGCTGATCGGATGCATTTTAAAGTGGCTCTCCAGGTCATCGGGCACCAATGCTTGATAGTTTCAAGTTTATTTGATTATTCTGAGGGCTACAATACAAAATATATTGGAGGCTACCTCCAAACTCTTTTGTGCCAATTTTAAATGGGGTTTCGCTTTTTCGCGCGCATCGAACGGCCTGTAGCCCTTCCTCATATCACCGATTTCATTGGATTTCCTGACAAAAACTTTTCGAAAAAGCGAAAAATTAATGATCTTGCTTAGCCTGGATTTTGTTCAACCAACAGTGAGAAATTTTGATAAGATTTGTGAACTCATTACGGCAGGAACACTGTATGATAAAAAAGCACTGCTTCATCCGATGCGGCGGCGTCGAGTTTCTAACCAACATTTTGATCGACACATACACTTCTGTTAGCTTTTGCAAAGTTGATAACCGTCGAAAGACCATGGAATTTTGTGAACATATTGAACAAATGATGGCGTGATACCATGCAAATTGTTGCTGTATTTAAAAGTCATATGGCCAATTTGTGGGCAATTGTTTTCTTGTCTCTAGGTTTTAGAAAACACAAAATTCAAAGTGCTCCGAGAAGCGCCACATCGGTTGCCTTGGAGACTAATATCTCCAAGTGTATGTAGGTTTTGATTCTAATTTTCCCATATATTATTCAGGAAGGCCTTATCTATAAACTCATATAGCTTTATTTGTATAGCATAAAATATTTTTTAAGATATCGGCACAGTCCTAAAACTTTCCGGACAACCCTCGTACATGCAATAAAACTTGTATTTCTCACGGTCTCAGATAAGCCACCTGCATTACAGTATAGTATACTTGCAATTTTCACAGTCTCCTACAGGTCTTATAAGATGCCTGTACTGTATATAGATAGTAAAACTTGTATTTCTCACAGTCTCAGATTAGCTACACACATTGCACACTAGTATACTTGCAAATATCACAGTCTCATACAGGTCTGACAAGAGTCCTATACTGTATATAGACAGTAAAACATGTATTTCTTACGGTCTCAGATAAAATATTCACATTGCAGACTAGTAGTCTAGTATACTTGCAATTCTATCAGTCTCATACAGGTCTGTTAAATGTCCTATACTGTCTATATACAATAATATATATAATTATATATATATTATGCATATATACAATAGAACTTGTATTTCTCATGGTCTCAGATTAGCCATACACGTTGCAGCTTAATATACTCGCAATTCTAAAAGTCTCATACAGGTGGGGAAAAAGTCCTATTCTGTATATAGACAAAACTTGTGGCGCTCATGGTATCAGATAAGCTATCCACATGGCAGACTGGTAAACTTTCAATTTTCACAGTCTCATACAGTTGGGGGGAAAAGTCCTATTCTGTATATTGTCCATAGGTTCTTGCCTTTCTCACAGTCTCACAAGAATCATATAGTATATCCTGTATAGATACTTGCATTTCTCATGGTCTCATAAAAAATCTATTGTGTATATAGATACTTGCATTTCTTACAGTCTCATAAAAGGAGTCTATACTACATTACTTGTAGTTCTCTTGATCTCATAGGACTCCTGTAGTGATTATAGAACTTGCTGTTCTCACATTGGCACATAAATCCTATAGTGAATATAGAAACTTGCATTTCTCATGGTCTCATAAGAATCCTGTAGCGTATATAGATACTTGCTATTCTCACGGTCTCAGAAGGATTCCATAGTGTATATAGATACTTCTTTTCTCACAGTCTCATAACGATCCCAAAGTGTATATAGATACTTGCGGATCTCACGGTCTCATAAGAATCCCATAGTGTATATATACATACTTGCTGTTCTCACAGTCTCGTAAGAATCCCATTGTGTATATAGAAACTTGCATTTCTCACAGTCTCATAAGAATCATATAGTGTATATAGATACTTGCATATCTCACAGTCTCATTAGAACCCCATAGTGTATATAGATACTTGCATTTCTCACAGTCTCATATTAGGAGTCTATACTGTGTATAAATACTTGCAGTTCTCTTTATCTCATAAGAATCCTATAGTGGATATAGAACTTGCTGTTCTCACAGTCTCATATGAATCCTATAGTGTATATAGATATATGTACTTGCATTTCTCACGGTCTCATAAGAAGTCTTTAGTGTATATAGATACTTACTTGCATTTCTCACGGTCTCATAAGAATCCCATAGTGTGTATAAGTACTTGTTATTTTCACAGTCTCATAAGGATCCTATAGTGTATATAGATACTTGCATTTCTCACAGTCTCATAAGGATCCCATAGTGTATATAGATATTTTCTGATGTCATGGTCTCATAAGAATCGTATAGTATATATAGATACTTGCATTTCTCACGGTCTCATAAGAAGTCTTTAGTGTAAATAGATACTTACTTGCTATTCTTACAGTCTCATAGGAACCCCATAGTGTATTTAGATACTTGCATTTCTCACAGTCTCATAAGGATCCCATATTGTATATAGATACTTGCTGTTCTCACAGTCTCATAAGGATCCTATAGTGTATATAGATACTTGCATTTCTCACTGTTTCATAAGAAGTCTTTAGTATATATAGGTACTTGCTGTTCTCATGGTCTGATAAGGATCCCATAGTGTATATAGATACTTGCATTTATCACGGTCATATAAAAAGTCTATAGTGTATGTAGATACTTGCATTTCTCACAGTCTCATAAGAATCCCATAGTGTATATAGATACTTGCATTTCTCTCAATCTCATAAGAATCGTATAGTATATATATGAAGATACATGGACCTGCATTTCTCACGGTCAACCGTCTCAAGAAGTCTATAGTTGATATAGATATTTGCTGTTCTCATGGTTTCATAAGAATCCCATAGTGAATATAGTTACTTGCTGTTCTCACAGTCCCATAAAAATTTAGTATATGCTGATACTTGCATTTCTCACAGTCTCATAAGAATCCCATAGTGTATATAGATACTTGCATTTCTCACAGTCTCATAAGCATCCCATAGTGTATATAGGTACTTGCTGTTCTCACAGTCTCATAAGGATCCCATATTGTATATAGTATCTTGCTGTTCTCACAGTCTCATAAGAATCCCATAGTGTTTATAGATACTTGCAGTTCTCACAGTCTTATAAGAAGACAATAGTGCATATAGATACTTGCAGTTCTCACAGTATCATAAGAAGACTTTAATGTTTATAGATACTTGCTGTTTTCACAGTCTCATAAGAACCCCATAGTGTATTTAGATACTTGCATTTCTCACAGTCTCATAAGGATCCCATATTGTATATAGATACTTGCTGTTCTCACAGTCTCATAAGGATCCCGATATTTTCTGATCTCACAGTCTCATATATAGATACTTGCTGATCTCACTGTCTCACAAGAATCCTATAGTGTATATAGACACTTGCATTTCTCACTTTTTCATAAGAAGTCTTTAGTGTATATAGGTACTTGCTGTTCTCATGGTCTGATAAGGATCCCATAGTGTATATAGATACTTGCATTTCTCACGGTCACATAAGAAGTCTATAGTATATGTAGATACTTGCATTTCTCACGGTCTCATAAGAATCCCATAGTGTATATAGATACTTGCATTTCTCACGGTCTCATAAGAATCCCATAGTGTATATAGATACTTGCATTTCTCACGGTCACATAAGAAGTCTATAGTGTATGTAGATACTTGCATTACTCACGGTCTCATAAGAATCCCATAGTGTGTATAGATACTAGCATTTCTCACGGTCTCATAAGGATCACATAGTATATATAGATACTTGCATTTCTCTCAATCTCATAAGAATTGTATAGTATATATATAAAGATACATGGACTTGCATTTCTCACGGTCTCAAGAAGTCTATAGTTGATATAGATATTTGCTGTTCTCATGGTTTCATAAGAATCCCATAGTGAATATATACTGAGAGGAACTAGAAACTTAAGTTTCAAACTTCCCATAGTTTGGTGGTTGGGCTCCGTAAAATCGATTTTAGAACTCTGGTAATTTCTTTCCTGCAATAAAAAGATTAGTCACAGCAGAATCGCCTTCAGACGGTCAGTAAAAGAATTAGTGGAGGGTTCAAATCGATTCTTACGGGGTTCCAACCCAAAGTATAATGATTAAAAAACTTAAGTTTCTAGTTCCTCTCAGTATAGTTACTTGCTGTTCTCACAGTCCCATAAAAATTTAGTATATGCTGATACTTGCATTTCTCACAGTCTGATAAGAATCCCATAGTGTATATAGATACTTTCATTTCTCACAGTCTCATAAGCATCCCATAGTGTATATAGGTACTTGCTGTTCTCACAGTCTCATAAGGGTCCCATATTGTATATAGTATCTTGCTGTTCTCACAGTTTCATAAGAATCCCATAGTGTATATAGATACTTGCAGTTCTCACAGTCTTATAAGAAGACAATAGTGTATATAGATACTTGCAGTTCTCACAGTCTCATAAGAACCCCATATTGTATTTAGATACTTGCATTTCTCACAGTCTCATAAGGATCCCATATTGTATATAGATACTTGCTGTTCTCACAGTCTCATAAGGATCCCGATATTTTCTGATATTTAGGAGTCTATACTGTGTATAAATACTTGCAGTTCTCTTGATCTCATAAGAATCCTATAGTGGATATAGAACTTGCTGTTCTCACAGTCTCACATGAATCCTATAGTGTATATAGATATATGTACTTGCATTTCTCACGGTCTCATAAGAAGTCTTTAGTGTATATAGATACTTACTTGCATTTCTCACGGTCTCATAAGAATCCCATAGTGTGTATAAGTACTTGTTATTTTCACAGTCTCATAAGGATCCCATATTGTATATAGATACTTGCTGATCTCACTGTCTCACAAGAATCCTATAGTGTATATAGACACTTGCATTTCTCACTGTTTCATAAGAAGTCTTTAGTGTATATAGGTACTTGCTGTTCTCATGGTCTGATAAGGATCCCATAGTGTATATAGATACTTGCATTTCTCACGGTCACATAAGAAGTCTATAGTATATGTAGATACTTGCATTTCTCACGGTCTCATAAAAATCCCATAGTGTATATAGATACTTGCATTTCTCACGGTCTCATAAGAATCCCATAGTGTATATAGATACTTGCATTTCTCACGGTCACATAAGAAGTCTATAGTGTATGTAGATACTTGCATTACTCACGGTCTCATAAGAATCCCATAGTGTGTATAGATACTAGCATTTCTCACGGTCTCATAAGGATCACATAGTATATATAGATACTTGCATTTCTCTCAATCTCATAAGAATTGTATAGTATATATATAAAGATACATGGACTTGCATTTCTCACGGTCTCAAGAAGTCTATAGTTGATATAGATATTTGCTGTTCTCATGGTTTCATAAGAACCCCATAGTGAATATAGTTACTTGCTGTTCTCACAGTCCCATAAAAATTTAGTATATGCTGATACTTGCATTTCTCACAGTCTCATAAGAATCCCATAGTGTATATAGATACTTGCTGTTTTCACAGTCTCATAAGGATCCCATATCGTATATAGTTACTTGCTGTTCTCACAGTCTCATAAGAATCCCATAGTGTATATAGATACTTGCAGTTCTCACAGTCTTATAAGAAGACAATAGTGTATATAGATACTTGCAGTTCTCACAGTCTCATAAGAAGACTTTAGTGTTTATAGATACTTGCTGTTCTCACAGTCTCATAAGGATCTCATTGTGTATATAGATACTTGCTATTCTCACAGTCTCATAAGAACCCCATAGTGTATTTAGATACTTGCATTTCTGACAGTCTCAAAAGGATCCCATATTGTATATAGATACTTGCTGTTCTCACAGGCTCATAAGGATCCCGATATTTTCTGATCTCACAGTCTTATATATAGATACTTGCTGATCTCACTGTCTCACAAGAATCCTATAGTGTATATAGATACTTGCATTTCTCACTGTCTCATAAGAAGACTTTAGTGTTTATAGATTCTTGCTGTTCTCACAGTCTCATAAGGATCCCATAGTGTATATAGATACTTGCAGTTCTCACAGTCTTATAAGAAGACAATAGTGTATATAGATACTTGCAGTTCTCACAGTCTCATAAGAAGACTTTAGTGTTTATAGATACTTGCTGTTCTCACAGTCTCATAAGGATCTCATTGTGTATATAGGTACTTGCTATTCCCACAGTCTCATAAGAACCCCATAGTGTATTTAGATACTTGCATTTCTGACAGTCTCATAAGGATCCCATACTGTATATAGATACTTGCTGTTCTCACAGTCTCATAAGGATCCCGATATTTTCTGATCTCACAGTCTTATATATAGATACTTGCTGTTCTCACAGTCTCATAAGGATCCTATAGTGTATATAGATACTTGCATTTCTCACAGTCTCATAAGGATCCCATAGTGTATTTAGATACTTGCATTTCTCACAGTCTCATAAGGATCCCATATTGTATATAGATACTTGCAGTTCTCACAGTCTCATAAGAGTCTTAAGTGTATATAGATACTTGCTGTTCTCACAGTCTCATAAGGATCCCATAGTGTATATAGGTATTTGCTATTCTCACAGTCTCATAAGGAGCCCATAGTGTATATAAATACTTGCTGTTCTTACAGTCTCATAAGGATCCCATGTTGTATATAGTTACTTGCTGTTCTCACAGTCTCATAAGGATCCTATAGTGTATATAGATACATGCACTTGCATTTCTCACAGTCTTGTAAGAAGACTATAATGTATATAGATACTTGCAGTTCTCACAGTCTCATAAGGATCCCATAGTGTATATAGATACTTGCATTTCTCACAGTCTTGTGAAAAGACTATAGTGTATAAATATACTTGCTGTTCTCACAGTCTCATAAGAAGTCTTTTAGTTGCTGTTCTCACTGTCTCATAAGCAATTAACAAGTTGTGATCTGGTGTTTTGCTCCAGGTGGCAAGCTGTTCAGAAATGTGGCAGGTGTTCCAGCCGGGGTTGAGGTGGTTAAAGAAGCTGACAAAGATGCCAGAATAAGAGAGTTCCACAGCAGTAACTTCGGTGGTCATAGTGGCGTCAACAAAACCATTGCTGCTCTCAAAAACAACTATTGGTGGTTTGGTTTGACTGACGATGTGAAGGAGTTTGTAAGTGTTTGCTTAACACTTACTGTTGTCAATATCAATATGAATATTATTTTTGTGATTAATGGCTGACCACAGAAGTGCTAAATGGTCACAATCATACATGGCTACGGCAAATAGTAAGCCACTTTATTTTGTCAGCTACGTTATGGTATTAAAAAAAAATGTATTTGGTATGACTTATATGAACTTGAGGTTATCCTTACATGTACTTGATATATATGAAAATGCATAGTAAAATGCCTGCTAAGCAAGATACCTATCAACAGCAAAAGAGACTTGTAATATGTTTTAAAATGTATTGCTTTTCCCTGTATCATATTGCATATTCTTTTCCTTTGCTTAATAGGTCCGCCATTGTGAGAGATGTCAGACGTCCGACCCATTGAAACCTCCAAAACAACCTGAGCTGAAGCCAATACAGGTATGTTTATTGTATCCATCTGGTTCCTAATGTGGAATTGACTTCAAAACATAGTACTTCTTTATTGTTGTCTTAATTATTTTCTAACTGATTCAGAAATACATGTTTTTTGTGGGAGTCATAGGTTATGAATAATTTTTAAGCTGTAAAATAAAGGATACAACAGGTCTGATTACCTTTTTACTGATATCTCCATTTAAGATATACTGCAGATATAGGTAAAACTGTAAAATTTAAGCAGTGAATTGTTTGCGACACAATACTGCGGCTGGCCTGTAGTTATGTAGCTGTCAACCAAGTCTTGTTATTGCTGTTGATATAGCTGTTGTCAAGGTTATGCCACAGGCAGTACCATATGCCATAGGCAGTACCATATGATTTACCCAAGTGTTCTGCTTTCATCAGGTGACAGCACCTTTTGAGCTGGTTGGGGTGGATTTGATTGGTCCTTTAACAGAGAGTAACCAAGGCAACAGATACATATTCACAGCTACAGACTATTTCACCAAGTGGGTTGAGGCCTTCCCAATTCCCAACAAGACTGCAGCAGAGGTAGCCAGATGCTTTGAGAAGATGTTTTCCCGCCATGGTGCCATGAAGGCGATCATTACAGACCAGGGAAGAGAGTTCGTGAATGAGGTATATATTTGAATATATCATTTAATTTGCAGAATGTAATGCTGAATGATAGTTGATAAAAATTACTTATTTATATTGTCTGATTTTATTTACTTTTAAGTGAATAAAACAAAATCAATATGGCATTGATTTAAAAATAGGTTGCATGCTTCAGCTTGTTCCTCAAGGCTGTTGATGTAAGTAGGGTTTCCAGGTCACATGACCAAGATGGCAGCCATGCCCATATATGGTAAAACCCCAAACCATTCTTTTGCCCAGGGACATTTAGTATGTTCATTCACAGTTGAGAGATTGTTACCCTTGAGCTACTTTTCTATATTGTTGGACTGGTCATCTTACAGCTGACTAAACATCACCTTTGACTGTTTTGTTTTTATATAAATGGTAAAAGAGATCAAACTCCAAGACATTTATGGTGTCAATGGGCATGGCTAGTCAATGAATATTTTTTTATGTAAATTTTCAGTTGAATACAAAACTCTGCCAAGCATGGAATATTGACCACAGAGTATCTGCTGCTTACCATCCCCAGACGAATGGCTTAGACGAGAGGACCAACCAGACAATAAAATCGTGAGTGTCTCTTAAATATTTGTTAGCATCAATTTTGAACACCCTTGTATGTGCGATTTGAAACAGAAAGGCCTTAAAATGTTCCAGTGATGTGCATGTCCAACAACAACAAAATGCGTAATAGTTTGTGTCATCAGCATCCATTTTACCTCAAAAACTTGCCGAAAAATTCAGGGGATGAACATTAGGAGTGTAAAAACTGTAAATATTTGGGTAAATAAATCTCTTCTAGTTGGCATTTGGGAAATACCTTTTTATGCAATTATCATATATACCGAAGAAACAGTTTTGAATATAGGTTCCCAAATCACCTGAAAAACAGTACTGAATGGGTATTTTGAGCACATATTTTACATTGATCAGATATTTAGAGTCTGTTTCTGTATGGGTATTTTGAATATATGATTATTATATTTTACTTTATGAATCATCAAAATCTGTCCACATTCTTTTGCTTTTGGTTTCAGTAAGTTATTCGGTGCGCAGGGATCCCCATTGTCTGGCAGCTTACTGATTCTGTTAAGTCCTTGTTTTTGATTCACCAGGGTGGTTATCATTGATTGATTCATTTGTCCTTGATGATTCATTGACTAGTAAGAGATTCACCACGAGGACCGAACAACTAACAAAATGTTGATTTTTAGTTAAATTTCTGTGCTGTTTGAACCTAATGTACATACTTATAAATTTAGTAAAATTTTTGGGTAACTGAGTGGCTGCCGTTTGGGAAATAGCTGCTCACTCGGCTTACGATATGTTCAGTAAGTATAAAAGTACCTAATTGTCAATTTGGTTTTTTCCCACCTCGGTTTTTGGAGTGGGAATTTCCTGCTGATTGCACCTTTTCCTTATCATTGCCCACTTGTACCTCTTTAAAATTATTTACTTTTACCAACAAACAATGTTATCCCATGTGCGTGATAACATCAGTATTGATTACCTATTCATTAACAAATGGTAAAGCTGATCAGATACAGGCAGATTGGAAAACCATTACCTACCATTACTGATTTTTATGGATAATTATCAAAAAACAGGCCACTGATGTTCCAGGCCAGGTGAACAAGTCACGTACAGGTATGGACATAACGTATAAGATACGAATCGTTAAGGATAGGATGGACAAATATGGAAGCCCTATACTTTGCATCCGCTGGGCTAGCCAAAGCCAAACCTCATTTGGAGTATCATTATGAATCAATATTTACCCACAGTACTTTTGAATAAACCAAAACAGTCCTTGATACCGCTAATAAATGCATTTTAAACATTAAGAAAAATATGAATGGGATAAATTTTATGCCTACCAGAGATAGGTTTAATTACCTTGGGACCAGTAGCAGAAACTGAGAAAATGGCTTCTTCCAAAGTAAGCAACTGAATACAGTTACCAGCATGTCTTGTGAATTATACTAGTGATGCAAAAAATTATATTAGCCTGTGCATGAGAAAACCAACAATTTGAGTTCCGACCAGGTCCGACACAAACCGGGCTGTACAGTCTTAGAAGATGGTTTGAAGCTTGACATTTTTGATTTAAGAAGAAGCGGGATTGTACTATCTGTGTCGCGAAAACAAAGACGCTGATCAGCTTCAGAGTTACTGCTAAGCTGATCTGCGCCTTTGTTTTTGTATATGCAAATTGTAAGCTTTCTCATGCAGTGGCTCATATCATACTAATTTGTGAAAACATGTCTTGATGTGCCTTTTATTTAAGGTGAAGTTCTCCAACTACAAGTGGGTGCTGATGCCAGTGAATGTTAATGGCAATCACTGGGTTCTCCTAGCTGCCAATGTAAAGGAGCGGACAGTTGGAGTGATGGACAGTCTCAGCCCACAAGCTAGCGATAAATACCCAGAGCTGTGGAGGTATTAATAAATGTTTTGCTTTTTGCACAAGTTAGAGATTCCTTTCGTATACATTGTAGCTCATTTAAATTCTTTTTTACAGTTTATTTCATGAAATATCGTCCATGGGTGGTAGTGTGGACACATTTGTACATATTGGAAGCGCGATGGCACAGTGTTAGAGTACAGGACTCCGAAGCTAGAGGTCCTAAGTTAGATACCTGCCTCAGCCATGTAGTTTCCATGAGCAAGACAACATCCCATAAGGAGCGTGGTGGCATAGTGGTAGAGCGTTGGACTCCGAATCGAGAGGTCCTGGGTTCGATCCCCACAGGCATCATCGAGTTGTGTCCTTGAGCAAGACATTAACTCCTTACAGTACTGGTTAAACAAGGGAAGCGTTGGCTCCTTCCCAACATGACTGAAAAATTGTTGACTGGGACGTTAAGCCTCAACACAAACAAACAACATCCCACAGTACTGGTTAATACCCAGAAAGTGGTGACATTTTTCCAATATGACTGAAACATTGTTGGCTGAGATGTTAAGCCAAAAAAAACATACCTTTGAAAGTTAACTTTTTTTAAAGAGGTTTCAATGCTGATATGCATAATATAATATAATGATTAGTTCCATTTTTATATACATGACCCTTGGATAACTTTGACCTATTTTACGGCAAGATCAACATAGGTCGCCCATGCATTTGAATGGGGAAAGCTGTCAAATTGTCATTTGAAGGAAAACACTCTACGGAAATGGACTGAAGATTTATGATTCTGAAACAGTATGGACCCCAGGGGCAGGTCTGTCCCTACCCCGGCGCAATATACATGTATGTTACTTGATATTCTTCTCTGAAACGGCTTGGCCAATCAAAGCCATGTGGAGCATTCTTAGGATGTCTTTGACCTATTTTATGGCTAGGTCAGCTGAGTTCGCATATCCCAGATCTCAGGTGAGCGTAAACAGGACCATTGGTCCTCTTGTTTATTAATATCCTCACTTCTCTTAAAGTTTGTATTTTAATTACTTAAATCCTTTTTGTGGTCATAAAATATTTTAATATCAATTGTAGGCAGTTCATGCAAAAGCGAGACGCTACTCTGGAGGAAAAGCTTGGAGACTGGACAATTGTCAGTAGAAGCAGCAACCAGCAAAAGGATGGGAACAGTTGTGGAATTTTTGTGCTAATGGTAGGACATTTTTTTGTTAATATGCAAAACACAAACTTTCCATATTAACCCTTTTTTGATGAATGGATTTTCCCATCATTATCATTTGAGGTCATGAGTCCACTTTCATTTTTAGGGGCACTAGGAGTGATTTTTAATTTTTATCCCATTTTTCGATGAATTTTCTCTAAACAAACAGAATAGCCCCAGGTGAGATGCCGCGTTCTGCGGCGTAGACGCCGTGTTCTGCGGCGTCACATCTGGTGCTATGCTGTTTGCCTATGTCCCATAAAAAGGGCGCCAGGCTTATATGAGTTAAAAACAAACACAATTTTTGTAAATGAACTTCAACAGGTAGTATACCTAATTTGAAAGATCACAAATTAAATTAACATCAAAACATATCCAAAACGATTAGCTAAATGTATTTTAAGTATTCAGCCTAAGTCTAAGTTAACTACCAGGATTTAGTTATGGAGCAAAATTCTCTTTTATTTGGTTCCGATACATGTTTCAGATTTTGAAACAGATGACATTTAAATAATAGAAGTCAAATTTAAACTTGATTCCTTAAATAAAAAAATCATATTATTACAGTGAAATATATCACAACTTACAATTTATTCTCATATTTCAGAATGCTGAGTGTCTTGTAAAAGATGTGCCGGTTGAGGTCATGAGACAGATCCATGTTTCTCACTACAGAGACTATGTACGCAATAGACTGTATCAGGCCGGCCTAATGTACAATGAACAGGACTGTGATAGTCGTGAGTGTAAGAAGAGCCGTGCAGGCGTACGCAGAATTGAATGCTGCGTATGCAGGAGGTGGTATCACCTCAAATGTGTTAACATCACTGCCAGAATGGCTCGGGACATGAAAGACTATCAGTGCATCATCTGCAATGCAATGTATGGCTAGTCTAGTATACATGTATGTTCTAGTAGTTGTAAATAGAAACATGGAATTATTCCCTCATCGGGGCATGTGGGCTACTGGCCGAGTCAACAATTTTTCAGTTATGTGTGGACAAAACAAGTAGGGCTCCAACAGGGCCTCTAGATTCAGGGTCTTGTTCTCTGCCAGTAGGCCAACACTCACTGTGTCAAATATAATGATGCTTTTATGCTTTATTGTGCTTAAAATGTTGAACTTTGTATCTGGCTTTGAATTTTATGCCATAACATTTCATTAGTATTTGTAAAGTATCCTGTATTGATGTCATGGCTCAAGATATGGCACTCAGGTTGCCGATCCATGGGTTCAAATGCAGTGAAACTCAAGAATGCTGTTTTTTTATGTTAGTTGGATTCAGTGCATTACTACCAGTGTAAATAGCTAAGGTCATGTTGTGAATGTCAGCTAGGCAGGACCGCCAATACTTAAGATTTGATTTATTCTGAACTGACATCATGGCTCAAGATTTATGGCTTAGGACCTTTTGGTCAAATGTTATTGTTTTGTTGTTTTTTCATTACATTTGGTATTGTGGTTAAACAGCCTAGTCAACAATTATTCAGTTATGCTTAGTGGGAACCACAGTTTCTTGGTTTTTATCCAGTTTGACTTCAACACAGAACCTAGATTAAGGGTAGGATGCTCTACTGAAAGAACATTGTAAGCGTTTTTTTGTCAAATGCAATTATGATTGTTGAAAACCTTTTTTGGCAAATATTTTTGTCTTTTTATGCTGTGTTTTGTACATGTCACTAGATATTATCCTAACCTGTTTATGTTAGTATATCCTGTAATGATATCATGGCACAATATATGGGCTCTCACATTGTCGATCCATGAGATCACATGCAATGACACTTATGTATAGATTTGTACTTATTATACTTTGAAATTTTATGTTTAAGTTTTGGGTTGAAGTTTTTAGAACTATATCTCTTGAACATGTGGATGGATCTAGTCGATACTTTGCCTCCTTTTAGGTATTGGTCTTGACCATATCATCTCATCTCATCTGAGTGACCTTGAGGTCAAGGTCTTGAACTTCAAATTTTATTCTAAAGATTTTGGGTAAACTATTTATGGATTTATGAACTTGTATACTTGCAGAAGGATCTAGTTGTGTTAGATATTGGTACGAAGTTTTATGCATTTTATTTTGACCCATCTGAATGACCTTGAGGTCAAGGTCATAGACTTAAAAAACAGAATTTAATAGGTTTACAAGTCAGTCAAGCTACGCTGTCCTGTGGCAAATCTTATCCGCATTAGATTAGGTATTGTGGCATTCCAGCCCAGGACCTCTAGAATTTAGCTAATGATGCTCTACCGACAAACCACTGAGCTCAATTAAGGTCAAATGCAATTAGGATTGTATAAAAACTGTTTTTACAAATATTTTAGACTTTTTATATTGTGTTTTTACACACTGTATATTTTCCTGAAATGTTTAATGATCATATACTTTAGGTTGGTATATACTGTCATGATGTCATGGCTCAAGATAAGGGCACTCACGTTGCCGATCCATGAGATCAAATACAGTGATACTTATGTTTAGTATACTGATGCAAATTGATCTGATTTTAAAGTTAAGACTGTACTTTTTTCTGTATTATTTAGCCATAATACGCTTTAGATTGGTTGAATCTGAATTGATGTCTTTAGTGCTCTAAATTGCAGGTTAATAGGGTAAAAAGTGTTGTGTTGCTAGTGTGAAGCATGCTGTTGTGTAATGTTAGTTAGATATAGTGTTTTGCAACCAGGGTCAACAGCTAAGGTCATGTTGGGAATGTCAGACAGACTGTTCATAGGCAAGCTCTCAGTGGTAACATATGTAAAAGATTTGATTGATACTGGACTTGACGTCATGGCTCAAGAGTTTGTTGAGCACCTAGGATCCTGGGGTCAAATGATTTTTTTGCAATAAATTTGGTTATCTGCCTTGTCAACAATTTTTCAGTTCTGTATGGTAGAAACCAGAACTTCTTGTTTTTATCCAGTACTTATGTGTATTGTTAGTGGGATTCCAACCCAGGACCTGTAGATTAAGGATAGGATGCTCTACCAAACAAAAACACTGTGCTTAGTTAAGTGTCAAATGCAGCTATGTTTGTTTAAAACATGTTTTTGCAAATATATTTTACTTTTTATGTTTTGTTTTGTACATGTCACTTTGATTTTCCTGAAATGTTTGATGATGATATACTTTATATCTGTATTTCCTGTAATGATGTCATGGCTCAAGATAAGGGCACTCAAGTTGCCGATCCATGGGGTCAAATACAGGGATACTTATGTAAAGTTTTTAAATGTTGAGACTGTACATTTTTCAGTATGTTATCCTGAAATTGTTCAGCGATAATATGCTTTAGATTGCTTTAACCTGTATTGATGTCTTGGCTCGAGATTAGTGCTCTAAAATGCAAGTATATAGGGTCAAATGCTGTGTAAAGTATGCCATTGTTTTTGTTAGTTTGAGTTAGTGCTTTACACCCAGAGTCAACAGCTTTATAGGTCATGTTGGCATGCCCCCAGTAGTAAAAATATGTAAAAGATTTTATTTATACTGTCACTATCATGACTCAATGGTTTGTTGATATGTTTAACTTGTGGTTTAACTGGCTAGTCAACAATTTTGCAGTTCTAAATGGTAGAAACCAGAACTCCTTGGTTTTATGTGTATTGTTAGTGGGATTCCAACCCAGGACCCCTAGATTAAGGGTATGATGCACTGCCAACACCAAAAACACAGTACTCAGTTAAGTGTCAAATGCCATTATATTTGTTTTAAACCTACTATTGCAAATGTTTGTGTATTTTGATGTTGTTTGGTACATGTCACTATATATTTTCCTGAAATATTTGATGATGATTTACTTTAGATTTGTATATCTTGTAATGATGTCATGGTTCAAGATAAGGGCACTCAGGTTGCCGATCCATGGGGTCAAATGCAGGGATACTTATGTTTAGTATACTCATGCAAATTCATTTTTTCTTAAAATATTGAGATCGAAACTGTTTAGCCACAATCATGCTTAAGATTGGTTTAACATGTATTGAAGTCATTGCTCAAAATATGGGCATTTGGGTTGCAGATGGATAGGATCGAATGTTAGTAGAAAGGATGTAGATGCTTGTGTTAGTTAGATTTAGTGCTTTACATCCACAGTCAACAGCTTAAATTATGTTTGAAAGGTCAGACAGGCATTATATTTTCTGAAATCATGGATCAAAATAAGTTTTTGTACTAGGGACCTTTGGGACAAATGGTTTGTGTATTTGTACTGTGGTTTGAATGCCTAGTCAACAATTTTATAGTTATGTATGGAGGACACCACGGTTTTCAGTGCCCAGAATTTCAATGCTCACTTAAAATTAAGGCTCACTTTAACTAATGCTCACTTTAACTAAGGTGGCAAATTTTGATTCAACATTTTACCTTTAAACTCAGTAAGTGTTATCGCGAAAATAAGTTGGTGTATAAAATGGAATGTCATATACATTGTTCATTCAGAGATTTTTTATTTTTATTTTAGATCCATCTTTTTGGGTGCTTTGTCACCTTAACTTAGGTCTACCTTGATTTGAAGAGAGGATTGTAATTCTGTGGCCAGATTATTATCCAGTGTCAGGGTAAATGTGAATTGCTTGTGGGATTGAAACCCATGACCTCAAGATATGATGCTCTACTGAACACTATACTCAGTTTGTTGTCAGATTCATTTATGCTTGTTTTCAAATACATTTTTGTAAATTTTTCATCATTATATTATGTGTATGTGTTTTTTTTTGTTTTGTTTTGTTCATATCACTGTATATTTTCCCGAAATGTTTGATCATGATACACTGTAGATTGGTATATCCTGCATTGGGAGCATGGTGGCCTAGTGGTCGAGCGTCAGACTCCGAATCAAGAGATTTGATCTCCACAAGGGTCACTGTGTTGTGTCCTTGAGCAAGACACATTAACTCCTACAGTACTGGTTAAAAACCAGGAGGCAGTGGCTCCGTCTAGACATGACTAAAAATTGTTGCCTGGGATGTTAAACCTTAAATCAAACAAACAATATCCTGCATTGATGACATGGCTCAAGATAAGGGCACTCAGATTGCCTATCCTTGAGGTCAAATACAATGATATTTATGTTAAGTATACCAATGCAAATTCCATGGGGTCAAATGCAGTGATATTTATGTAAAGTATACAAGTGCAATTAATGTGACTTTGATTGATAGATACATCTAATGTCTGGTACCTTAAAATTGTTTAGCTATAATAGGTTTTAGATTTGTTTATCCTGAATTGATGTCATGGCTCTAGGGTCAAATGCAGTACTGTTAGTGCACAGTATGTTGTTGCTTTTGTTTAATGTGATTTGATGCTTTATGTCCGCAGTCATAAGCTAAGGTCATGTCAGGCTAGTCACACAGATAATCTAACATGATTTACACATAAGATCCGACTATCCTGTATTGTTGTCATGGTTTAGTATAAGGGCACTCAGATTACTGATCGATAGGGTGAAAGGCAGTGATGCTAGGCATGCTGTAGCCAACAGTTTGTCAGGGCAGGGCGGTGGTCAGGTGGTAGATAATCGGACCAAATTGAGAGGTCCAGGGTTTGGTTCAGTCCCCACACAGGGCACTGTGTTGTGTCCGTGAGCAAGACACGTTCACTCACTACACTACTGGTTAATACCCAGGAAGTGGTGGCTACGCCCAGACATAACTGAAAATTTGTTGATTGTGGTATACCCGAGTTCAAACAAAGGAAGTATTTGTCTTTCCATATTCAGCTATGTACATAATGCTGTATGTTTTCTAGAAATTATCTTGTCATAACATACTTTAGATTGATTTGTTCTGTATTGATGTCATGGCTCAAGTTAAGGGCACTCAGGTTGCCGATCCATGGGATCAAATGCAGTAATTCTTGTCACGTTGTGTAAAGTATGCTATTGTCTAAGTATTTGTTTTTAATGGTTTTGCTGTATACATGGTATTTTATTATATCTTGTCATTGTTTCATAGTGGCATAGTTTTCATTTGTTTATGCTGCATTGTTAATTATATTTCAATAGTTTGTCAACCAGGTTGCTGTTCAAGTACATAAATTCTGTTGCAAAATTGTATGCATGCATATTAGACACTTATGTTGGGGGAGCTGGGTTATTCTTTAATTTATTTTTTTACGTTTTTGCTCAGTTTTTGGTTTTTGAATACTATAACTCCTAAACTTGTTGATAGATATAGTTGATATCTTGCCTGTTGTAAGACATTTGTCTGAATATTTATCAATCTTGACCCACGTGAGTGACTTAGAGCTTTTGAATTTGAGTAAATTTTAATAGTTTGATTGGAAAGCACAAGTCAGATGAGCTATGCTGTCCAAGGACAACTTTTATTATATCTATTCTTTATACACATGTATGTTTTTGTCAACCTGAACATAAGTACTGTCAAGTGAGCAACAAAGAGTCCTGTGCCCCGGGATGATACCCCTGCCAATACTTATGGGAACTTCATAGATGTCACTTTTCCTTAAAAAATAAGTACTTGTATGTTACTTTAATTGCATTTAAAGCTTGGGGAAATATCAAAAGCATTTCATAATGTCATCTGTATGTATATACAATTAAACTGTTACTTAGGCCATTTAGAAGGGCTACTTCACTAAAAGAAATGAACATTGAAGTTCCATTGAGGGGTTAGATATTTCATTTAGAATTGTCAGACATTGTGTCCTAAACAACTAAGAGTCACATATCCTAAGGCAATTTTCTAAACAGAGCCCATGTTTGAAAACATTCAAGGTGTGTGCCATGATGGCATACATAAAATGTGTCACCATACAACATCCAAATTGTAGACTAAACTTTTTGATGAGAACTTAGGAATATTGTGAGGTACAAAATCAGATAATAAGCTTAGTACCATATTCTAAAAATGTGTTTCGCTTGTTTGATAACAAAATTAAAAAAAAAATGAAATCAGTGAACATTTTAATGAGAACGGGAATGTGTCATTCTGCTTTGGCATTGGCATATGAAGCCATGGATTCCCCTAACTAAAATTTTCGATTGTAGGATGTTCTAACCTTTCAGTGCAAGTTTGTAAAGCATTCATTATCAGAAATTGCATAATTGGCCCTCACTCTTTCTATTGAATGTCTACTGCTTTTAAAGGTCAGGAAGAAAAATATATTGTCTTCTCCAACACAAATTTCATTATCATCAATTAAAGAAGATTTGACATTTTAATCTTCAGTAAATCAGGTTTAGCTACATACAATCATTTTAAAATATAGTTATAAGAAGCTATCATTTCTTACAATACTGTCTTGGTAATTAGGAATAGAATTATCTTGAACTTTGATTACATGTACGAGTTTGCAGTGCAATTATGTGCTGTTAAACCCATCCCAACTCTAACCCTGTTGAATGTTATTGATACTGTTAATAGTAATAATAATTTTGATATGATTTATGTGAGCAAATGTGGTATGATATGTGGTGATGACAAAAGAAAAACTAATATTCATATAGCTGCCACTACAATTTTGGTCTTATAATGGAGATTGGCTTTAAATGAAATAAAAAAAAATGCCCTTATTAATGATATTCTTGATGTTTAAATGTGCAGATTTTCAAACAATTTACCTTTATGTGGTCTCTGATTTTATTTCAAGCTAAACAAAGACATGAAAGAAGTTCCTTAAGTCAGAGCAGATAATACAGTTTCTAGGTACACATAAAATTGTACACATAGGAACTGGGGGACTCACAGGCATCAGTACTTACCCCGAAATACTCACAAAATTGTAAAATAAATATTGCTTCAGTCTATTCACTCGTTATGTGATATACAATTATTCACTCTTAGTTGATATACAACTCAGATTGAAGATTTGCAGATAGATATTAAGTTCTAAAATTTTAGCACATATTTTTGTTTGTTCTTATTAGCATTTCTAAGCATTTGTTATTGTATTATTTCTGTGCATAGACATACTTTGTTAACTGAAAACTATAACGTTTCAGTTAACAATTCTTGGAAAAATACTGTGTATTACTGTAAGATCAGAAATGTCCAGGAGGACTTAATTTTCATGAATTTGATGCTCCAGTATAAGGCTCTCGCTAATATAGAGATTGATAAGCCTTTAAGACTACATGAACACGAATACAAGACCTCGCTGATACTCAAATAAAAGTCACCAAAAATTTTCTGAACTTACAGTATTCAAAGACACAACTCGCAAATATTCGCCCCCATGCTAGTATAATTATATTTAAAGATGCACTGTTTGTAATTTTACTTGTAAATTCAGTACAGCCTTTTTTGCATAGTCAGAGCCTTTTTATTGTGCTCATCCTAAAGAGTAGATGGCAACTGACCGTTATTTTTAGTGAAAGATTTAAAAAAAAAAACTCTGAAAATGAGTTATGTGATGAGGAGAATCATCCATGCTATTTTAACAAGTTTACATTTTGGTAATGATTCATACTGAGGATAACATTTATTACATGTGTCTTTTTGGTAATGATTCATAATGGGAATAACACTTATTACATGTGTCTTTTTGGTAACAATTCATACTGGGGATAACACTTATTGTATATTAAAGTATTTATCCACCTTCTTTATTTTTATAGTAAGTTGAAGGTGTATTTCTCATGGTCTCCCGCAGGTCCCAAAAAGAAAACATTAATAGTGACAAAAGGAGCCGAGGAAGCGCGGTAGCATAGTGGAAGAGCTCAAAATCGCGCACGCGCGTGCGATCGTGTGTGTGTATATGTGTGGGTGTGTATTTATTTGCGTATGTTCATATGGAGACCTTTTGTACAGAAAACAATAACATTACATGGTATTCTTTCTGGAAAAGTGGTAGCCCTAAAAAGGACTGTTAGGAGTGTTTCATTTTGATACAAATTTAAGCATTGAAACTAGGGCTCGTGCAATGTTTTCTTCAAATTCTTCTTGTCTGTCGTCTTTTAGGTTGATGTGATCTGCATCTTTGGCGTTTTCCGTTAAGTTCAAGTCTCCGTAGTCCCATATCATGCCGTCGGTGAAACATCGCATCAGCATCTTATTGTGGAATCAGGGTGTTTTTGTTGAGAACTCTGTCGTGCGGCAGAAACACATGGACAATTTTTACCTTTCGGACGCAATTAGATCGTAATATATTGTTGACTGTGTTCATCGCAGCCCTCATCGCCTTTATCGACATCTTTGCTACATTGTTCTCGCCGATCTGAATAAAAACCGAGCTGTAAGTTTCTTTTGGTTATATATACGAAATCGATAAGTTCGATGAGGTTCATGCCGCCCAAACCATATGCCTCGCCATGGTAGGGTAGTTGTAGGGTTAGATGATTTCTGAGCCACCAGTTGATCAGTCGTCGGATAAAACTGCCTGTCCCGTCCACAGATACATTGCTTCTTTTCTACGCGTGTTTGTTGTCACCATATTTTGTCGAGTGACAAATTTGATTATAAATTATTCGTAGTATTGACATGTATATTTTCTCAGTAGTAGTATATGACTGTTCTTCAACCAAAGAGTGGAATCAAACTTTTCATGTCATTTCAAAGAGGTCCTGTTTTCATATGACATTGGAAGTTGGGTTCGACGTAATACAAACGAAACACCATGACCACCAGCTTTATATAAAAAACAAATCCTGTAAAATTCTTCAGTAGGCCTATTTGCCAAGTTTGATGTCATAAAACATTTTTTTTACATAAATAAGTGTTGTATTGATGAATGTCAAGCAGAAATAAAAAGTCATGACAAGTTAATTCTTCATTAGATGCGCTTTTTTACTTTATCGCAAACGTTTCTATAACATTGAGGAAAACGAGAAATTCATTCGCATCCATCATGATTTTGTAGCGAAACTACCGTAGTAACCGGTGTCGTTGTCAACGTTGGACAGGGTAATGATGCTCTGTCAAATATAATACGATATTTGTCAAAGATAAATTCTCTAAATCTGTTAATCAATGTTTTTGTCCGTTTCATAATATTGTCACAAAGCGAAAATGTGAAGTATAGCTAGACAATTTCAAAATCGACGAAGATTCGACACTTGTCGTGTCGACTCAGCGTCATTTAGGTACGCTAGATACATGTTCTAAGCCCCACAAACAGTGCCGATCCAGACTAATCAAGATATGCTATCCATTTTAGCAATAATATTTCAGTCAGTCATTATAGCATTACATGTATATTTATGGAAGATAGTAGTCATTATAGCATTACATGTATATTTATGGAAGATAGTGTTCCTCATTTCCAATATGTCCACTATTGCATGGGGGATAACTGGTCGTCTTTAGCGCCCAAGTTCAACAGCTAAGGGGAAGGAACCACAAGGGAATCTAGCTAATGGTCCAGGTAATCCCCTTTGCCTATCGAAGATTTAAATATACGATAAGTCCTGACTTTTGCTGACTGCGAAAACAGACTCAATCCACTGACGTTCACGAATATTCGTAAGTCGTCGTTTTATATTTTCAACAAGATTCTTTGCAGACGGATAGTTCGACCCAAATCTATATTAAAGAAGTTAAGTAATAGAATTGTATTTTCATTTCTCGCATTAAGCCTAATCACAGTAACAAAATAAAAAAAGTTTGCATATTTTCCCAGTAACAACTATTATACATGTACATGTACTAGTAATATACTCTGTAACGTATGAAGCGAATTTAACGGTAACGGTAAGGGTCGAAAGGGTAAGTACAGGTTAAATTAAAAAAAAAATATGCCTTTATTTGACATTTGACAGAGAGCAAATACACGTTTTTCCAAATATAGTTTGTGTCAGGCTGATGCACGTTAACATGTTCGAAAGACATAAAAAAATGATGAAATGTTAAGCAATGTTATTGCAAATGTGTCTGTTTCATGAAGGGCAAATATAAAGCTAATCACGGAGTTGCGAGTTACGCATACTGGAGATAAACCTTATAATATGATAAACCTTATTTTGATTTGATTGATTGTGGTTTAGCTAAGGTGATATGGAGACGGGAACTCGGTTTATAGTCTCGTCCGACAGACTGGTTGGGGGAGGCCCGAGATAGAACCTGCGACCCCTGGTTTACAAGGCGAGTGACATAGCCACAGCGCCACGGGGGATTCTACACCGCAGCTCGATTGAAAGTTGAACTTCTATTCAATTTATTCGTTGAATTAATATGACAACTTCAGTCCACGAACGTCATAAATTGTGCAAAAAGGTTGCAGCTTTAAATGGAATAGATTAGTTACATATATTCCAATGATTAGCCAGGCAAGTCCATGATACCCTAACCATTGAGTCGCACCATATTTGCACATGGGGTCCGGACCCCCCCCCCCCCTTCTCCCCCATGGAATTGCCAGATTATTGATTTTTGCCATGTCCGCCAGACCCCTTCTGGGGATTTGGACCCCCCCCCCCCCCCCCCCCGAGAAAAATTTTCTGGATCCGCGCATGCGCATGTATGATTATTCGGCAAAAGCAGTGTCACCTAATAAAATCACCAGTGCATGAACCGGAGACAATATTTCATCGAAGGGACAGACTTAATTACACGATAAATTGCGGCATGTTTGATTTGAGAAGGTGTGAAACCATTCGACTGCTTGATTGGTTTTGACAGGAAGTGTCATCGTTAATCCGCTTACAGCCTCATATAGATATCCTTTTATTTTTGGCCTTGTTAAAACATACATATGCTAGGAATTATCTTGTCGTTAAAAGATGATATACATCTAAGGTACGATTGTAATTAATTTGATAATGTTGCTGTTGTTTTTTGTTGTTATTTAATTTCAATCGTGTTTTATTAACTCTGTACGCATTGTTTTTGGTGTTTGGTAATATCTAAATCGCCTGGTATTAAATACGATTAACATGCATGATGCAATATCAAACCCGCAAGGAAGAAACAATAAAAGACCAAGAATATTAAAAGACTTGTTGGCGTGTTTGCTAATATTTGCATAACATGCATATATTCTTAATAAAAAGGTTGTAGCCTTGAGTGGACACGGAAGAGTTTGCCTTAACTTTTCCGGTAGCCCGTTAACTTTGTTTCGTTCTACTACATCTGCCTGTGCGCGCGATATAGTTCCACTCACTATAATAAAATAAATTTTAATAACTGAAAATACTATCAAATATCCAATTGAGGCTAAAAAAATAATAACGATGGAACGCGGATTTTATAATAATAATAATAATAATAATAATAATAATAATAATAATAATAAAATTGATAATAATAAAATTAATAATACAACAACGGCAACTTATATATACAACGTAAAGATCTATGCGGTTATAGCCAATCTAGGTGAAAGGCACAGTTGATCTAGATCATCGCTGGTGCCCTTATTAAGATAGTATGGTGGGCGCTCAAAACCATTACTTCCATTTCTCACGGTTCTTGCAATTCTTATTGGGTAACGTGAGATCCGCAAGCATTTCCGGTTGCACTTCCATTTCTCACGACCTATCGGGTCTCACGCGACACCGGAACCCGGGAACAAATGGTATTGAACAAGAATAATCAGACAGATTTCAATCTGGGACTTTATCAAGAAGTCTATAGCATTTCTAAAAGGAAACAGAACCAGATTTAGGAACCTACTGGCTAAGGAGCTGGCTAAGGGCAGGAGTCTGGTACAAGATGTGGAACAAGAGGGAAGTATTCACATGATAGTTCGTCTCTCACTAATGAGAAAGACCATCATTATTTCTTGAATAGTGCTGATGTGTGTTGGTGAGTTCTTTGATGGCTGACTAGGCCAATTCTGGCTCTAAACTGTCGGTTGCAAGTAGAGCAAGTCAATGTCATAGAGTCTGATGGTGGCACATTTGTTTTGGATTTGCGCTCTCTTCGCTTTCTTTCAGCTTCACAGATTCTCTTCTTTTCATAAAGAGCTGCTCCTTTGTTGATGAGACCTCGCCACTTTGATCGCTCCTGTGCAGTCTGTTCCCAGGACCCCATTGGTATTTCGAAATCCTTCAGAGAGGCTTTGAGGGTGTCTTTGTAGCGTTTCTTCACATGAGGGGTGTGAATAACTGTATCAAGAGAATTAATGAATTCATCACAAAACTGGAGGAGGCAAATGAGAAACTATCAGTGGCAATGGAAGGACGGGACGGGGCAGAAGAAATTGAGGAGCTGATCAAGGAGGACTGGGAGTTTATTTCGTCAATGATGGACTGTCGGGATGAACTTATGGAGATAAACATTTCAGAACAAAGGTCACCAACAGATAACTATTCATCGGCAACAATTACAGAGGACAAGTTTGATCAGATGATTCAGATGACAAGTCAAATGCAACAGGTTATCATCGGACAGCAACAACTACAGCAACAACAGCAGATAAGTATTGGACAATTAAATTCTAGTAAAACTGCATCAGTAAGACTGCCAGTATTAGAAATTCCTTCATTTGGTGGAGATAAACTAAAATGGACTGAGTTTTGGGACACATTTGAAGCTTCGGTACACAAAAATAGAAACATTTCAGATATAGAAAAATTGAATTATTTACTTAGCAAATTATCTGGAGAAGCAAAACAGTCAGTGTCCGGGATCTTGCTGTCAAATGAGAACTATTCTGTGGTGACCGACTTACTGAAAGAGAGATATGGTGATTCACAGACTGTAATAAACTCACATTATGTTGAACTAATCAATTTAAAGTCAGCACCAAATACACCTTGGGGATTACGAAGCTTGTACGACCAGATTGAGAAACACCTGAGGAGCTTGCAAGCACTTGAGCAAGATATAAGTCAAGATGTTTTCATATCCATGATAACCTCTAAACTTCCCAAAGAGGTTTTGATACAGCTAGAAATACAGAAAGGAGCTACCAACAAATGGACAGTTAAGGAGTTGAGAGAACTTTTAAAACATTATGTTGCAGCAAGAGAGAGAGCTGAACAACAGTATTCCCCGGCAAAGACAGAACCTTCTGGAGAACCATATAAGCCAATGGTTATGGTAAGCTCAGCAGAAGCTCTAATGGTTAGAGCTCAGGGCGTCAACAACAGAAATAAGGAGAGACCTACATTTTCAACCAGATGTCGATTGTGTGACGGATATCACTGGAGCGATGAATGTCCGAAATATACAACCATGTACTCAAGGAAACAGAGAGTAAAGGGCTGTTGTTATATCTGTCTAAATGATGGTCACAATGCCAGTGATTGTCTTAAAAGGGACAGTAGGTGTTATTATTGTAAACAGGTGTTTCATCATCACAGGAGCCTGTGTCCTCAGAAATTCGGAACGAGCCACAGAGAATCGGCAAAACTGGCAGATGAGGTACCAACAGAAGATGGAGTAGAATACACCGAAAACAGTCTGATTTCATCCGGTGAAATGGTTTTGATGCAGACTGCTAGGGCCGACATCAAAAGCACAACTCATGGTTACAGGCACAGTATAAGGTTACTTCTGGACTCTGGCAGCCAGCGCACCTATATCACAGAATCGCTGGCAAAGAAACTGAATTTGAAAATGGGGAAAATGGATGAAATAATGCTTGTAACTTTTGGCTCAAAAAAGCCCAAACGAATGTGATCACCAACAACCAAGCTTGACATAATCTTTAAGGATGGTAGCACCTTACATATAAGTGCCAATGTAGTACCACAAATTGCTGGATCGATTCAAAGACGGCCGATCAATTTTAAGTCATTGAGAAATTGGAATTGTCTGTGGGGTGAATTTCCACTTGCAGATGACTTACCCAAGGAGACCGAGTCATCCTCTGTTGAGATATAAATCGGGAATGACTACTTACTGGATATAATACTACCGCAAAAAATTGAGGTACAAACCGGATTATACATGCTCGGGTCCAAACTAGGGTGGATATTATCGGGAAGGTCATATGAAATTACCAATGACACAACAGAAGCCAGCATGATGATAATGACATTTGGTACTCAAGTACAAACTGAAACAGCAATGCTCACAGACATAGACAAATCTTTTCCTTC
This sequence comes from Rugalucina vietnamica, assembly GCA_964017185.1. NCBI lineage: Eukaryota > Metazoa > Mollusca > Bivalvia > Lucinida > Lucinidae > Rugalucina > Rugalucina vietnamica. Next base: position 56,260,745 of record OZ024875.1, on the reverse strand, counting down.
AAAGCCCAGTTTTGAAGATTTTTGGAGGCTGGAGTCTATTGGAATAACTGATTCGCCAGTGGAATCAGACAACAGTGTAGCAGTCAAGAAGTTCAATGAAACACTTAAGTATGAAAATGGGCGATACACAGTAACATGGCCATGGAAGAATGATCAACCAAGCTTACCCGAGAACAAAACACTTGCAGTAGGGCGACTCAAGTCACTGGTAAAGAGGATGAAGGGCAACCCAGACTTGATAATGAAGTATGACAGCATCATCGAGGATCAGCTTGGACAGGGGGTCATTGAAAAGGTAAAAAGGTACAAGTAGGCAAAGATCAGGAAAAGGCGCAATCAGAAAAAGATTCCCACTCCAAAAACCGAGGTGGGAAAAAACCAAACTAACAATCAGGTACTTATACCATGAAACATATCGTAAGCCGAATGAGCAGCTATTTTCCCAATTGGTGGCCACTCAGTTACCTTAACTTAACTAAAAATATGAAAACATACATAAGGCGCCAACAGCACAAAACATTTTTATACACCAAGACATAAAACAAAAAGAACCACCACAGAAGTATCGACTTGGAACGATCAGTAACACAAAGTTACTGGCGGGCTTAAACCGGTTTTACATGGCCATAACCTCACCCTCAGCTTCTGCAGTGGTTCATAACATTTAGTTAGTTATTCGGTCCTCGTGGTGAATCTCTAACTAGTCAATGAATCATCAAGAACAAACAAATAAATCATGATAAACATCCTGATGAATCAAAAACCAGGACTCACAGACTGAGTAAGCTGCCCGACGATGGAGATCCCTGGGCGCCGAATAACCTACTAATTCCGGAGCAAAAGAAAAACACCAGTTGGACCCCGGTGGGCCAAGCAACAGACAAGAAGCTCCGGACCCAACCAACTAAAATGAATAGCTTTATGTCGGGGCCATCATAGAGTCTGACGCCCGACCCACCGGCGTGCAATTAAAGAAGGCAGCATAGTTATCAACCATGATTGGGTTAAAAACTAAGCATGCAGACTGTCGCATAACATTCAAGTTATAACCTATACGTCTGTAACGTGTTATGATTTTTCTGAACTGAAAAGAAAAATCATTAATTCCTTTAAGTTTCTTAAAACTGAATCAGAGAATACACTTAAACATTATACCCCCCATCATGCAGTAGTTGACCCCACAAAGGCAACAACAAAGGTCAGAATTGTCTATGATGCGTCGGCCAAGACCAAACAAGGAAACAACAGTCTCAACGAATGTCTCTACAGGGGACCAGTAATGCTACAAAACCTGACCGGCATCCTATTACGATTTCGCATGAATCCAATAGCACTGGTAGCAGATATAGAAAAAGCATTTTTGCAAATCGGTCTTCAGGAAGATGCAAAAGTTGTCACCAGGTTCTTTTGGCTGAAAGACAAAGGTATAAAACAATAATATCCAGACATACCGTTTCTGCAGGGTACCATTTGGCATTATCTGTAGTCCTTTTCTCCTGGCAGCGACAATCGATCACCATCTCAAACATTCAGATTCTTACATAGCCAAGAATATCAGAGACAATATATATGTTGACAATGTCATTACTGGGACACAATCAATTTATCAGGCAAAAGCGTTTTATTTAAAGTCTAAAGAATTGTTTGAAAGTGCTTCTATAAATTTACGTGATTAGATGTCAAACAGTGATGAGGTACTGGACCAAATACCAATATATGACAGAGCAAACAGGGAGAGGATGAAAATTCTGGGCTCACATGGACTGTAAAAGAAGATACTTTAGCACTGACTCACAACATCAGGGCAAGCTCAATTGTGTTAAAAAGAACAATACTTCAACAGATAGCTTCCATATATGACCCACTTGGCCTCTTTAGCCCAGTCACACTTCAAGGAAAGGTCTTCTTACAAAATCTGTGGAATCAGAAAATTTCTTGGGACACACAACTATCTGCTGATGACAAATCAAAGTGGGATATACTGTTTGAAGACATGAAAGAACTAGAATGTTGTCAGTTTCCTAGATACATTGGTCTAAAACAAGGAAAAGATGTAAGTTATCAGATATTGGTCTTCTGTGATGCGTCTAAGTACAGTACAGTCCAGGGGGATTTTCACCAGCCCGCCCACCCCCGCGGACGATTTCTCTGAGCCCCCCGCAATCCCGCTCACCTGTCCGCTTATGATCCCACCGCGGAATATTTTAATCCCACCGCGGATTGCGGCGGATCCGCGGAGGATCCTCCCGTTACCTGTATAATTCCACCGCGGGTTTGCGGAGGATTTCCAATGAAAAGTAATGACGTCATAATGATTGACAGGTACAGTTATCTCACACATCTCGTGATTTGAAAACATCTAAATTTTCACTCGTGATTTGGTATTCATCTCAAAAAAGTAAATTTCCTCTATCTATTCTTTCTTGCTTTCAGTCATGCTGTCATTTAAACGAAGATACAAATTTGACAGTCAATAGCAAAATTGAAACATTCATTCATTCGTTCGTTCATTCTTGCTTTCGTATTCATCCATTTGTTTGTTCTTTCTATGTACATTCAATGTTCAAATCAAAATATTTAGCATCTTTGCCTCTATTTTTCTTTAGTTATTGTTTCCGCAAAATATATGAAGTTGGGCTTTGGTGTGAAAAATTTTGTTTTCCATTCTAATATACATGATTGCAAGTGAAGAAACTTTTTTATTGCTTGTCGTGTCCAATAATAACTCACTGCTGACCACACATTTGCCACCTGTTTTAACAGGTAATACTTATAAGGACATGCCAATTTATGGCTTCTCTGTCAATAAGCTATATAATGCACTTAATATTTTAGCATCATTTAAATATTAATTTCTAGAATCAAAACCAGTTCGTTTAAAGTTAATTAGTCAAGATCACATTTCTCACCATGGAGCATACTGTCAAAAGATTTAACGCACAAATTGTGGGTACACGTGAGAACCGTCTCGCCGAGGCGGTTCTAAAGAGTACCAACAATTTTTTTTGGAGAAAAAAAAATGTAAACCCCTGTATACCCAAGTTTTGCTATAAAAGTGGGGTATACGGGGCAAACATTTAATGTTTATTTTTTCCTGGTGCAGGTATACATTTTTGACACAAACAGGGTAATACAGACACAAGCCTTAAAAGATATAAATTGCGTAAATTGGTTAAACAAAATGTTTGCAATGTCGGAATTCGTCCCAAAATTTATGAAAATTTGTTGACTGTGACATTAAAATTTGAGCCGCCACATCAGAAAACTAACAATCTGCATAAGCGAAAACAAAGGCGCAGATCAGCGCAGGTGTTCAGAGCCTTTTTGTTTTCGCTACATGGATAGTACAAAACTTCGACTATTCATGCTTCTAGTCTGTTTATGTGACTGTACAGGTTGGTTTTTGTCGGACCGGTTCGGATATATTGTTTGTTGGTTTTCTCATGTGCAGGCTCATTTCTTTTCTATTCTATTCGTTTTATGCTTCAACTATTTCATCAACAATGTGATTTAAAGGGGATTAGCAACTTACTGTATCTGAGCAATAAAACTTATCAATGAATGGTGTCATTATAACAGGTAATACCCCTAAGGTGTCAAACGTGTGCCTCTATGACAATATTACTGGACATGACTTGGCAAAAGATCTACACCACAAGGGTTTCTACACAAATGCAAACCGAGCTGTGCAGGCACAGACGATGACTGGAGGCTGTAAATTTTAGATTTAGAAAATAGAGAAATTGTACTATCCGTGTAACGAAAACAAGGACGATGATCGGCTTCGCAGTTACTGCGAACTGATCTGCGCCTTTGGTTTCGCATATGCAGATTGTTGGTTTTCTCATGAGGCGGCCAATATTACTTTCTAAAATCTGAATACGGATTGTCCCAGCATAAGATGGCTGAAGAATTTGAGATATGCTAGGCCGCCAAATTGGATCAGACTGTGCGCCTAACACATAGTTAGTAAATTAGTGTAGGGTAGAGGAGCAGAGAGAGAGAGAGAGACAGTGTAACCATACACTCTGTTGTCTAGCCGTCATGTTTCAGATTCAACGATGATACATATTTTTCACAAATGTGTCTTTGTATGTTTCCTTTTGATTGTAAATGATGATTTAAGAAGTGTTGTAAAACCTTTTTTCGATTTTCATTTGACAGTAAACTCAAGCCTTCGAGCCACATCATCAGAAAACCAACAATGTGGTTTCAGAACAGATTCGACACAAACCGAGCTGTACAGTCACAGAAGCAGGCTAGAGACTGGAAATTTCGGATTTAGAAAGTAGAGGAATTGTACTATGTGTTAAGAGAAAACAAAGAGGTTCGTCAGCTTTGCAGTAACTGCGAAGCTGATCTGCGCCTTTGTTTTTGTATATGCACAGTTTTGGTTTTCTCATGACACGGCTCATATCAGTAGCTTCAGATAACAATTAAAATCATCGGTTTATAAAAATAATATTTTTTATTGTGTACCAGTATGAAGTATACTTTGTGTAAGAAAATGTTTCCATGAAAAAAAAAAAAAAAAAAAAAAAAAAAAAAGATTCAACGTAAGCTTTTACCTATGTTAACCTTGTGTCTATTATTGTCACATGAAAATAAGATTTCTCTCCCTCTCTCTCTCTCGCTCTCTCTCTCTCTCTCTCTCTCTCTCTTCCCTGTTTGCCTTTAGGTGTGTGTGCGTCGTACCATATCTTATATCTTTCACTGAAGTGATTCTACAACCATGATGCAGAATCTGGGATTTTCGTGATAGAAATGCATTTACACTTTATGATCGTAAAACATGTATTTTTAATTAAGATACATGAAACAAAAATAATAATCGAATTAGATTTAAACTCGGGTCTAAGTACAAGTATGCATTACAATAAATTGGAAACAAGCCCCGCCCACTTTCCTTATTCATCCTTATTCCACCGCGGGTCCGCGGTGGAAAGTTAGAGACAAAAAATACAGGTAAGCGCGGACGATAAAATTTCTTTTTCTTTACCCCGCCGCGGAAACTCCGCAATCCCGCCGACTAGGGCGTTTCCGCGGTGGATATTAAAATTTTAATCCTTTTTCTTGCAGCCCCCTCTCCGCGGGGGTGGGCGGGCTGGTGAAAATCCCCCTGGACTGTACTGTATGCTTACGCAGCTACCGTGTATTTGCTTCAAGAAACTTCCAGTGAGCGTAGAATTGACCTAATTTTCTCGAAAACGTGGTTAGCTCCAAACAAGCAAATAACCATACCAAGACTTGAGCTGTTAGCTGCTCTCATAGGAACCAGATGTTTGAGATTTGTACAGAAAGAATTAAAGGTAACTGTCAGTGCAAAACATGTATGGATAGACTCACAATGTGTGCTTAGTTGGCTCAATAGCACTAAACCACTAGGAACATTTGTTGAAAACAGAATAAAGGAAATGAAAACTGACAGAGACATACAATTCCACTATATTTCAACAACGGAAAATCCAGCTGATATCGCGAGTCGAGGAGCATCTGCACGTGACCTTCAACACAGTATGTTGTGGTGGCATGGACCAGACTGGATGGTGAAAACAAGAGATACTTGGCCAGTGTGGAAATACGAGGACAACGGCGATAAATCAGAGAAGATAGAAGCCAAACCTGAATCAGTCTTAAACAAAGAAGGAGTTCTTTTTGAAACCAAGCTTGTGGCTGGGGAGGATCATTCTGAGACCATGAATAAAATTTCAAATGCTCCATTCGGGTTGGATCCTCAAAGATTCTCATCTGTGACAAGACTCTGGCGGGTAACGGCACTGTCCTTGAGATTTGTCAGCAAAATGAGAAAGAAGTCAACCCAGAATGGTCCTCTGAAGGCTGACGAAATTGAAGCTGCTGAAATACTGTGGACAAAGTATATACAGAGGCAGCAATACAGAGACATTGTAGATTCAACAGGAAAGTCAAACAACTTGCAAGTCCAGCTAGGCATATATATGGACTCTAATGGATTGCTCAGGTGCCGTGGGCGATTAGAAAATGCTGAACTTTGTGAAAACTCAAAACACCCAATTCTCTTACCAAAGGGCAATACATGCACTGACCTGATAGTAGAAAGATATCATAAGGCATACAGGAATTTCTCAAACTTTAAGTATAGTAAGGCATAGATACTGGATACCACAGGGACGATCAGTAGTCAGAAAGGTTCTGAGATCATGTAGAGTATGTCGACGCCATGAAAGTGGGCCATATAGGATGCCCTTGATGCCTCCTTTACCTGCTGAACGTGTATCAGAGTCACCACCCTTTACATATACTGGAGTTGACTATTTTGGGCCTCTTTACATAAAAGTGAATAGGAATAGAGAAAGGTCTGGGTATGTTTGTATACTTGTTTAGTGACAAGAGCGGTTCATCTTGAAATGATGCATGACATGACAACTCAACAATTTCTGTTAGGGTTTCGAAGATTTGTCGCGATACATGGCAAGCCAAAAAAGGTCATTTCAGACAACACTGCACAGTTCAAACTTGCTTCGGACACTATTTACAAGTTGTGGGGTGAAGTCTTGACAGAGAATGATGTTGTTTCTTATGCAGCAAATCAGAACATTCTATGGGAATTGAATGTGGAACTGGCACCCTGGATGGGTGGTGTTTATGAAAGACTAGTAGGTATGGTTAAAAGATCACTTCGCAAGTCCTTAGGAAAAGCATGTCTTACATCTGAACAACTGTTGACACTATTAAAGGAAGCTGAGGCTGTGATCAACTCAAGGCCATTGACATATGTAGGAGATGATATCAGTTCATTTGAAATATTAACACCAGCTCATTTCCTGTCACTTAATCCAAAAGTAGGACTACCTGCTCTCATACAGGATAACACTACTGATACTGACTACAATCCACAGGCCACCTCCGCAGATAAATTGGTGGCAATCTGGAAAAAGGGACTGAAACACATAGATAACTTTTGGAAAGCATGGCGGGAGGACTATGTATTAAGTCTTAGGGAACGGTCACAAAGGAAATTAAAGGGACCAAGGGTACAGTCACCATTCAACGCTAATGTTGGTGATGTGATTCTTATCAAGGATGATCTACCGAGGGGACAGTGGAGAATCGGTCGGATTCAGGGGCTGATAACCAGTAGGGATGGAAATATCCGATCGGCTGTGGTTCTACTACCATCAAAGAAGATAATATGTCGGCCTTTAAGCTTGTTATATCCAATCGAATGTCAAGAGAAAGAGGCCGATACAAATACCAGAACAGACAATTCCTCATCAGCCCAGAACGAACACGGGATGAAGAAATCAGAGCCAGATCAAACTGCTCCGCGTTTACTGAGGCCAAAGAGACTAGCGGCTGTCAAAGCCCAACAGAGATTTAGTGAACAGTTATAAGACAATGTAATAACAATTTTGTGGCGGGAGTGTCGCGGACTTTCCGCGACCATAGGATAGATTATTTTTCCTAATAATGTTTTTCCTTTAATCAGCTTCATAAACTTTTCAATGCTTCAAACATATACTAATTATACTAATTAAGAACACCAAGTTAATTGACTTAATGTCTTAATGACGTAACGTCATCTGACGACGTCAAGGTTATTATGACGTTGGATACAAAATGATGGACACTATTAAAATTATCACAGTGAATTAAGATGGATTAATTATTTATAAAGAATGTAACTATTAAAAATGTGAATTGACATTACTTGTTTATGTGTTTGCCACAACCAGGGGGTGGGTGACCATCTCGATTTTCCGGTTTCCTATTTGCATTTTACCTCGAGGTGGAATTTCCCCTCTAGACTTGTCTGGACTTCAGCAGAAGGTGGTTTACATATAGAAGACTCCGATCAGATATAGTCCGTTTTGGAATTGATTCAGTGAAGATTTGAGCGCAGTCAAGTTAGCAGAAAATTTGCTTAAAAAAAGTTAGCAACAAACTTGCTACAGCGAAAACGGTGGGTGAAGTTAGAGGAAATTTTGAGCCAGACTAAAACGAAACAAATCGTCGATAATAATATTTTTCGTATAACTTAAAAGGTAGAATAGAAACTTTATGTTTTCGTCATCCATTATCTTTTTATACAGCGTCCACAGCCAAATTAAACGAAAAAAAAAATCGTTGACACAAATTTTTCACTTTTGCTGCTGACAGGGACTTTGGGCCAATAAATCGGATTACAGGTGGCGGTATTCGTCACCGATTTATATAGCGCTCACAGCCAGACTAAAACGATAAAAATCGTTGACGCATTTTTTTTTTTCAATTTTACTGCAGACAGGGACTTTACCATAACTCGAGTCATAGGTGGGATTGAATATTTCTGTTTTCGGAGTTTGTTATCGTTTTCAATATCGCTTTCAGCCAGGCTTAAACGAAAAAAAATCGCCGACATTTTTTCATCTCATTTGCTGCTGGCAGGACTTTGGGTCCATAACTCGGATCTAGGTGGGATAGAAAAGTTCCGTTTTCGGCATTCAATATCGTTTTCTATAGCCCTAACATCCAGACTAAAGCAAAAACGATCGTCGACAAAAATCGCGCAAGTTTGCTACTGACTTGGCCGTTTTTCGCAGCAGCAAAATTTCTGCTAACGTGACAGTTTTTGGCTGTAGCAAATTTGCTGCTAAGTTGACCTTTTTGGAAGGAGGGGGTGGCTGCAGCAAATTTTCTGGTGATTTGCGCACTTACATGTCGTATTCTGGTGATACTTTGTAGTGCATGACATTTTAAAATCCACTACATGTACTTTCGTGGGGTGAGGCGGAGTGAAATTTTAACGGTGTCACCAGAACTTCATTGTTATCGACATCCGCTTGCTCGTCATTTGACTGGTTCACGGCCCCTATATAAAGGTCATTTTGGGCGATAACGGGTTACGATTCCATAGAGGTCTGTCAGTAAAAAGGAAGGGAAATGACGACTGTCATTTAAGTGTGCAGGGTATCAATCAACATTGCATGTGTACAGGGATGCCATGCTAAATATGTTGATTATCTTTCTCCATATTGCCTTTAGCACATTTCTGTAAAATGGAGGTCATTGCCATTTGGAAAAATGATATGTTAGGTCTAAGTAAAGAGCGCATTGTTGCAGGAAGCATGCTATAGGGGACTGTGAACTAATTATTTATCCCATAGACTCCAATGCTAAATCCCTGCTCTTTGACAGTTTACTGTGCATGCCAGGTAACACTAAGGCCATCAAAATATACCTGAATTTCAAGCCAAAAGATAGATGAGAAGATTTAAAAATGAAAAAACATACCATCACCGGCTCTTTTCTCAGCTGTTGCATGTTGAAGAATGGCCGTCAATTTTTGGAAAAACCCACCTGACCTCATTTTCAAAATCACTGTTTTTACTTTTTGGACCAGAAAAAACACAATTTATATGCATCACGTGGTAAATTATATACCAATTTGAAGAAAAATAATTTTTCCAGTTGCTAGAAAGAAAAAAAATATTTTTAGTTCACAATTATCACCCAATCAGGTGCCTCCATTACCAGATAACAGTCTCGGAGCAACCTGCAGATTTTGACTCATGGGATATGTTGACATAATTAGTTCCCGGTCTCCTATACTGCATACTTTTTTGAAGGAAATCTTCTTGTTCTGTGTTTTATATGACAATTTAATGTTTTTTGAATAAACTTGTGTGATTTTTTTACTTGTTTTTGTCTCCTTTAGTCCCAAATATCTCAATTTAATTACCTACCCCTCCTGTAGCAATGTAATGAAATAAATCAGATTTTCACAAAGTAGAGTGGCACTAAATACTAAAGTGAAACTCTCATTACAACAGAAATGAACATCATATTCATTTGAAATCTTCAAGAAATACTAAATGCATTAGTGTATTCTTGCTTGAATGGTACATTTCAGATGAAGGCATTTAAAGGACCCTACAGTGATGAAATTACCCCACCCACCCCATATTTTAGTCATTTTCTACCCCCATGCTAGTACATCATATCTGTCAAAGAGATTTTCACCCTGAGCTTGCAGTTTTGCTTTAAATGGAAACCAGTATCTTTATTAAACATCATACTGGCAGAACATATTAAAATTTCAGTTATATTGCAAGTCAAAATTGGGAAATTCCACCCTTGGGGCTGATTTTACAATGGTACTGCGGCCGAAGCCACATGCACTGCTTAATGATGAAAAAAAAAATCTGGTATGGGCAAAACCTATGTTACTTTGCAGTTTTACTTCTTCCTGATTGCTGCCTGACAAAATAATACTACATACAGAGCCAAACAAGACTTTTCAGTCACATTTGTACATCAAAATGACAGCATTTTGACATCAAAATGGCAGAAAAAGAGCAAAATTGAGATAATTTCCTTTAAAATTCAAGGGAATTCACATATAAATGCCATATAAAACACTAAAATACAGCTTATATTGAGGAAAAAGAATTTAAATCTTCTTAAAGCAGTGCATTCTTGTCAAAAAAGAAGAAAAAAGAAGCAAAAATAGCACATATCTACTCACAGAGCTCTGCAGCAATACAAGGGAAACAACTCTACTCCAGTGTTCATTCTACTAAGAGTAGCAGAAAAAGGCATATAATATTGCCCGAATCACACTTAAATTGGTTTTACGCAGATGAAAAACAGGTAAATCTGGATAACGCAGTGCGCGCGCATGCTGAGCACCCCTTGTCATGGCTTTTCAGGGGAGGCTCTGACTGCTGAAGCATTATTTCATACTGGAAGGCTATGGGATACCACCCCCACCCCCTTCCTGGAGATCTCCTGGAGGATCCTTTCAATTTTTTAACCAAAAATGTGCATAGCATCCATATTAAGACATTAATTTACCATCCAGATGCTGCATTCATCCCAAGAAATGGATAATTTGACCCTAAATCAGCCAAATTCATCCTGTTGAACAATTAGTATAGGGGACTGTGAACTAATTATTTATCCCATAGACTCCAATGCTAAATCCCTGCTCTTTGACAGTTTACTGTGCATGCCAGGTAACACTAAGGCCATCAAAATATACCTGAATTTCAAGCCAAAAGATAGATGAGAAGATTTAAAAATGAAAAAACATACCATCACCGGCTCTTTTCTCAGCTGTTGCATGTTGAAGAATGGCCGTCAATTTTTGGAAAAACCCACCTGACCTCATTTTCAAAATCACTGTTTTTACTTTTTGGACCAGAAAAAACACAATTTATATGCATCACGTGGTAAATTATATACCAATTTGAAGAAAAATAATTTTTCCAGTTGCTAGAAAGAAAAAAAATATTTTTAGTTCACAATTATCACCCAATCAGGTGCCTCCATTACCAGATAACAGTCTCGGAGCAACCTGCAGATTTTGACTCATGGGATATGTTGACATAATTAGTTCCCGGTCTCCATTAGGCCCAAAATAAATATTTGGTGTACATGGCAACAGTCATTTTTGATACTTAGGATGAAGTGTTTACAAAAACAAAATATTTTGCAAGATCAGCCTGTACATGGTTCACTAAATATGATACCCTGCAACGCCTGAGCATATTCATTTATCAATACACCTCACCATTTGAAAGAAAACTCGATGAACTTACCTTGAACTCTGGGAAAATGGCGGATATTTGTTTACGATTTACACATTTTATAAACATTGAGTATCACGTGATTCCCAGCAGTGTTATAATTGACAGACACAGTCATTCTCACACAGCGTTAAACTGAGTAAACTTAAAGATTGATCATGGTATTATTAGTTCAACATATTTTGATTTTCTTCCTTGTATAGCTCATAAAATCGAATTCAGGGATTGTAAACTTTGCAAGAAGTGTGCTGATTGGAAACACAAATCACGACCAAGATAGAAGCGCATTACAGTCATGCAATAAATACAGTAGGTAGTAGTTGCAATTAATAATATTATTTATATAATTAAAAATATTAACTATAATTAATAATAACTATTACATTCTTCTACTATTTCGTTCATGATAAGTTATTGAGTTACGAACTTGAATGTGGAATGATTTATAAAGGAATACACAATTTCATTCCTTCTGTACCTATGTTCGTTTATGTTTGTTTTACATAATGCAGATGTAAAATCAGCGTTTGACAAAAGCGATCAAACACGTGGAAGCCAAGTGATATCATCTCCAACGTTCTAATACGTGGTGAATACGCTTCAAACTGTTTAAAGAGTAGTGCGGCTAAACTTACTGGCGGAGCAAACGTGACATCAGCTGTGTGTCGTAATGCACCAGTCATTTGTATCCCCGGCTCCCCTTGGGCCGGGGAATAGCGGGGCTTTTTGTTTTATGTCTTGGTGTTTAGAGATTTGTTTTATGTCTTGGTTTTTAGAATTTTGTGCTGTTGGCGCCTTATGTATGTATTCATGTTTTAAGTTAAGTTAAGGTAACTGAGTGGCCACCTATTTGGAAAATAGCTGCTCGTTCGGCTTACGATGTGTTTGCATGGTATAAGTACCTGATTGTTAGTTTGTTTTTTCCCCACATTTTTGAGTTGGAATTTTTTTCTGATTGCTCCTTTTCCTGACATAAGGTTTAACTTAGTTCATTTCCTTTTCGCCTACTTGTACATTTTAACTTTTCAGTTTTTAAAGTCCTGATCAAAGCCCGGCCCTGCGGGGTCAGATTTGTGGAAAAATCCTTGCTAAAGTCCCGGGCTCCCTGGAGGGTGACAATTATGTGGAACAACATCTGGGAGTTGTTCTGGTGAAATTGAAATATGGGATATGGGTTTGAATTTCTGCATGTCAATTACAGGTTCATTGGCAAAATAAATAAGGACCATAGATAAAAGTAATTATTTTATTAAAATGAAACTAATATCTAATTTGATTGAATTTGACTCTGTATTGGCGGTGGATTAAAGCCCCGGCACATTCCAGGCAGTGCCGGGACTCATCAGAGGTAAAATGTTGGCATATTAGCCCCGCTGTGTCCCCACTATCCCCGGTCCTAGGGGGGAGGGGCGGGGATACAAATGACTTCTGTCATAACATAAAATTGGGTGGTTGTACAAAACGCTTGCTACTGAAATTTGACCGTTAGATATGTTGTAGAAGGATAGTTCTTATCGTCTTTACAGTCAAACCTTTTCTGGATCGAATTTTCAAAATTCTAGCTCCTTTACTATATTGCATCGGAACATATCGTATCAAAATATCAGAACGTCAAATTTTGTGGCAAAATGTCCCGACGAGCTGCGATTTGTCAATTGTGGCGTTCGTAACAGATCGCGCTCAAGTGTGAAAGCCGCATAACATAACGAATAACCATTGTACATGTTGAGATTTATCATTGAATAATTTTACCGACATTGCGTAATCTCCTGGAGTTTTTAAAGCTTATGTTTCAAGTTTCAAGTTTATTTGGTAATGCATTAAGCCTTTCGGCTCATGCGCATATAAACATACAAACAATTATAATACAAAAATACAGGATAACGAGCATAGCATATCAAATTTTCTTACTACTTATTTACTTATGATATCACATTCAAGGGTTCAAAACTTTGCAACATTTGTGTAGATAAGAAACATACGGCATGGTCACAAGCGCGATTCAATCAAAATACATTGTAGGCTCCTGAAAATGAACTTAGTTTGCTTATATAATCAGCATTGTTTCAATTCCCTCCTATTTTATAACCAAAGTAATCAAACACATAGCCAGCACTTGAAACGAAGACACCTGAACACGTAGTGCATAACCTGAAATAAAAAATGTTTGAAATATACAATTCCATCTTTCTCTTAAACACCTTTCGTGACTAGTATTTTACTCCATTTTGAATGAATGAATAAATACCGGCAAAACTGTTTTGTGTAGTCAAAATTAAATCTGTATTTTGCTGTAAAAGTAATTTAAAGAAAACAACTAATATAAACCTTATAACCAGCTCTCTTTTATCCTCTATCATTATTCATTGTATTCATTGAACACAAGAGAGAGAGAGAGAGAGAGAGAGAGAGAGAGAGAGAGAGAGAGAGAGAGAATAATCATTATTTATTGGAGAGAGAGAGAGAGAGAGAGAGAGAGAGAGAGAGAGAGAGAGAGAGAAAGGGGGGAATCAGATAACTTACTACATTTAAAGCAACATTCTCCTTTTAGTCTGTATGTGTTTACACAATCACTGACGTCATCACAAATGGTCACGTGACACTCCTCCCCGCGTGAAGTACAGTAACATTTGTTACATTCATCACTGTTTGTTCGCATATCTGGAATAATTTATAAGTAAATATGAAACTAAGAGAGTTGATTTTCTATTTGTACAAGAAAGGAATCAAACATTGTTTTCGATGCATTTACATCTGCTGCATTTAAACCTAGCCTGAAAGGTCCCATTTGAATCAGTTATCGAAGAGACCAAGATCCGCTGTTATAAAAATACAATGATTTTATTTAAAATTTGGCCTGGAAATTTCCTATCTGTTGCTTGGCCCAAATGGTTCCGTGAAATGTTAACGTTTGCTCCAGATTTTCAGTGATGCTTTATACATTGTGTATTTAGTTAACGTCAGGCAAATGAGTGGCCACTTTGGGGAAATTTTCACTCAGCTTGCGATATGTTCTATTTGTACCAGTACCCAGTTATCGTTTCTTTTTTATGACGGGTGTTAGGGCGGGACTTTGTTTCTTATTGCATAAATTTATGACCATTGCTTACGTTTACGTTCTTTATGTAAAGCCAGCTTGAAAAAGTTAGTCTTATTTATCACGTGCCTTCTACTTACAAAGAAAACAAATCTGTGGCGTACTTACTCAAAGCGTAATTTTCACCTCGAACGAGACACGTGTTACTAGTTGGTGGCGTAGACTTTGACGTCGATTCTGGCGTCGACTGTGTTTCATACGACGGTATCGTCGTCTTCCCAGGAACCTCGCATATCGGACAGCACTGTCCGGTTACGTTGACCAAGGTGCCGTCACAGTTGTCTTCCGTGACAGAACACGGTTTTCTCCATGGGTGGATATCTCCGTAGTGGCACTCTTTACCATGACAACCATTTGGATGTAGATCAAATACGTCATCTGTTTGCAAAAAGTGAAAAGGGTGGCAATTCAGTATCAGGAAAGGCAGTGGTGGATTTAGAGGGGGTTCGGGTGGTTCGCTTGAACCCCACTCTGGAGCCAAATTATTTCAATTTCATGGGGAAATATGAACATGTAGGTAAAATGTTGAAAACGAACCCCCTCTTGATGGATTTGAACCCCCGTCCCCTTCCAAAAATCCTGGATCCGCCCCTGAAAGGCCACAATCAGCAAACAATTCCTACTCCAAAACCGAGGTAGGAGATTAGTTCATTACAGCCCATAAAGCACGGATTGGTATTCGCATACGGATACACAAAGTGTCGCGGAAAAGTCATGTAAAGATCAAGGTATTGGTAAAAGGCAATCGTAACGCATCTTCAAAGACTAATGGTTTTCAATTTGCAATTTACTAGTGGCAACCAATAGACAGATGCATTCATCATTTTGTGGTTTTCAATTGAGTAGCTAGTGCTTCGAATGCCGGAGTCGACATCAGAAAAACATGGCCGTGAAAGGTATACCCCCTGAACCGCTTATTTATATAGTAAAACTGGGGTTACAGGGGTTTATCTATTTTCTTATTTTTGCTCAAAACATAGATTGTGGGTACTTATTAGAACCGCCTTGGTACCCACAATCTATGTTTTGAACAAAACTTTCAAACATATCAAAATTTTTCCAATGGAATTTTAGGTTTTTAAAGGTGAGAAAAATTCTTTGTATATTGCATTGGCAAGTTTTCGTAATGAGATGTTGGTGATTCGAATACACATTAGCTTCCTATACAATGTAGTACTGATTATTGATTACTCCATACCGACATGGCTAAACTTTATCAATTGAAGAATTGTTTGTTTGTTTTAGAAATAGATCAGCTCTAGCAGTGAATTGTTGAGTAATAATTCACTGTTTGGAGGTCAGTTGTAAAGAAGATCAAATTTATATTCTTACAACTGACTGACAAACAGCGAATTATTACTCAACAATTCTCGCACTTCAGCTGATCTATTTCGATTCTAACACACAATAAACGGAATAAAAGTCGCTGAAACCGTCGATATCGTTCAGTTTTCCGCCATTGCATTGTTGATATCCCGCCAAATAGTTGACTGTAATGCAAGCATTTACACACACTTATTACGTTTGTTATGCTTTAACTCATATAACCCTGGCGACATTCAAACAGCATATTCCCAGATGTGACACTACAGAACACGGCGTCCCATCTGGGCCTACTCAGTTTCATCGAAAATGGAATGAAATGAGCCGCCTCATGGGAAAACAACAATCTGCATATGCGAAAACAAAGACGCAGATCAGCTTCGCGGTAACCGCGAAGCTGATCAGCGCCTTTATTTTCGCTACTCGGATAGTACAATTCCTCTTCTACTTAAATCCGAAATTTCAAGCTTCTAGCTCTTTTCTGTGCTTGTACAGGCCGGTTTGTACCGGACCTGTTCGGAAACCACATTGTTGGTTTTCCCACGAGGCGGCTCAAATTTTAAAATCTAACAATTAAAGTGGACTGACCCAAATGATAATGATGCCGATTGGCGGCGTAGTTGTAGGGGGTTTGGTCGTCTTTTGCTACGACAGATCGGACAACACCGGAAGTCCACGTACTCGTTCCAGCCGTCACAGGGTGGGAGAGGGGCCAAAGCAGGGGAACACTCATGGTCGCCAGTGCATATCGCGCCGCAGCACCGGGGATTTTCTTTGCCTATATACGGTACATTAGAAGTGAGAAAACGTGTTACTTATGTGCTTCAATGTTCTTAGAGAAATGTAAAGGACACATAATTAATTTAATAAATAGAGTTAGAAACGGACTGGGGTTTTAAGTATAAACGTTTTGACAGTTTAAATGGACTTTTAATCAGTAAATACATTGAACTAACAATTCAAAAATATTATTTCCGCAGCTTTGATTGACATAAATGAGTAGCATGAATTCAAAACATAAGTTATTTCAAACACTCGATGTGCCTTCTGTGTACTTTGTATTATTTTCCAGAATACTACTGGTCTCAGCTGCTAATGTTTCAAATTACGAAAACTTGCCTATGCAATAAACAGAAACATAGATATTGTGGGTACACGTTAGAACTGCCTCGGCGAGGCGGTTCTTACGAGTACCCATAATCTATGTTTTGGAGCAAAAATAAGAAAAATAGGTATACCCCTGCATACCCCAGTTTTGCTATATAAAAGTGGGCTTGAAGGTGGAATACATTTCACGGACATGTTTTCGTGAAGATATATTGTACTCAAAATAATGCTGTACAATGTTTGATTGTATCTGTTCCTTTGGTTTCTATCGTAACTTTCACGTTATCTGGTTTACTTTGAAACAACCACCATTATTAAAGATACAAAATTATGATTCCAAATATCTTACCATCTTCATACCAAACACCCTCCCATAAACACCACCCTCTAGGTATTGTGGTCCGTGGTGTGGTGGGGGTGGTTGTGGTGGTGGGCGAGGTTGTGTCTGGAGTCGGGGCGTAGAAAGCACACCATTTGTCCCACACGAGTCTAGCTCCCCTCCTACACGTCATGCCACTACATCCAGTACTGTCTGTGTAGACGTTCTCACCTTAAATACGCATATAAATATCATGAAACGTTTAATTCACCAAGTTGACTCATATTGTCTCCTAAATTCTGGGGCTGCATGTGTTTGGACCCATGTGTTGGAAAAATAAAGAAAGAACATTTCATCTAACTTTCAATTTCCTTTACATGGATAAATGTCCTGCACATACATGTATATGTTAAACAGCAGTCACACAGAAGCGTATAACCCAAACGCGCGCCGGGCGTATGAAAAATCTCAACACGCTGAAGACTTTGCACGCATAAAAATTAATTTGTTCCTTTAACTCGCTTAGCGCGTGACTGAGGCGAGTGCCGGACGTATAAAAAATCTCAAAGTTTTGGCTGAGTACGGTTGTGATACGTCCGAGACACGCTAAGCACGCGCTACAGGCGCGCATCGAATGTTCAACGCGCGTTTCACACACGCTTGGGGCACGCTACTGAAGCAACATCTCATAAAATCGGAACGCGCATGTAACGTACACTGGCGTGCCTCAAACCCGCACCAAACGCGTTCAGAGCGTATTCAACGCGCCTTCAACGCGCGTGGAACGTATTCGAGACGTATAAATCACACGCCCGAGACACGCCGAGCTTCTAGAAAATTTTAAAGCATGTTAAAAATTTTTTTAGCCAAAACGCGCGCGAAACGCGCAGAGACTTTTATCGACGTACAGCGACGCGCGCCGGACGTACACCAAGCGTACCCAACGCGCTTGTAGCCAACCGGAACAATAGTCGTATTTCAATATAGGCACATAAGCAAGCAATCGATTTTACTAGCGCTCAGGTAAATTTACGGAGACTTTCCGATAATATCCGATATTGGCCGGCGATATTCGATTATCATTCGGCTAATCTGTCCAGGTAATGTCAGTGTTGCCTGGGGACGTTGTTGTAGGGATTAAAGATTTCATCGCTTTATTTTAACAGCTTTCTCTGCAGCTTTCTCTGCGTGAAAACATTATTTTAATTAAGCGCAGTTGACATGCTAAAAGACTAAATGCATGACGCAGGGACCGGGGGTATTCATCTGCTACCCCCATGTCACATGATTTTATATAGGATAATTATAACAGAGACCCATCGTAAACAAAAGCATTCGTCTTGCAGACGCGGACACGCCTTTGCATTTTCAAGATTATTTAAGAAGCTGCATATATTATTTTAATAGACTCCATTAGTTGTTTGTAACCTTATATGGAGAATAAACGTGCTATTCCCCTTTTGAAAATATTTGCACAATAGTAATCATATTGTTAAAAATAAATTTAGAAGGCTATCAGGATCCGAATGTGAAAGACACATTAATTAAATTATTATTATTAAGAAAAATATTAAATGTATACGTTTTTCTTTATATAGAAATTAAATGTAATTCGCGCCAAATAAATTAATTTAGAATATACATTTTCGCTGGGTAAAAAAAACTTTAAGTTAGATATTCACAGTCTATATATCATTATACTGGAGCAAATATGGTTCAAAAAGTAGCTTAGAAATAGGAGTAGGTGGTCTACGGAGTACCACATTTGTTTCTATATACCAAAATGGTCGTCTTGGTCTGTAGTTTTGAAATCCAGCGTTTGCCACCTTGGCAAACCTTGCATAAATCTAGTATTCAAGATGGCATCCAAGATGGCTGCCATTTCCAAAAACCAACCCCTACTCCAAAAATGCATCATATTTTTCATGTGTTTGCATTGTAATGGTATTTTAATGCCCCATTTCATGTAAGAAAGATATATTTGTATATTTCAAGTAAAAAAACTGACAATTTAGGTAAAACAGTTTAAAAATCATGTTTAAATTCACATCTACACGTGCCCAAGGTTTTTCACCTAGTAATGTTTGTTTAATGGCTCATTATTTATGATCAGATAGTTATGGCTGCTTTACTTCTTTTCTATCAAATATAATATCTGTAAAGATTTTAGAGAAACAGAAATTGTTTCTATATAAAAGCTTCATGCTTAAAAACAGGTTTTAGACATCCAACCCAACACGACAAAAACAACAAAAAGTACATATTTTCTTATAAAAATATGCTCTTCAATCGTATTTGTTTTTTATTCTATATACCATAGTTTTTGTCTCAGTCTTAGTTTGTAGCAAAAAATCCAGTGTTTGCCACCTCAGCAAAGCACAAGATAGCTCCAGTATTGAAGATGGCATCCAAGAAGGCCGTCAAAATATAGAATTTTGAAAAATGAGCCAAATATGCCCCTTGACTTTCATTAAGTAATAAAAAGCTAAAATCAAGTTGTAAAACACTTAGAACATTTTCTTAATGTTATCTTCATGTGTGTTTTTCCTTGTTAAATCAAAATCATTCAGACACCATAACCTTTTTTATATGTTGGGGTTCAAAACAATCTCTGTGTTAGCTATATTCAATTTGTGTTATAACGAGAGTAAAGTATATAGACATATACCAAAGGTAGTATGAAATGACCATTTGGAGTCCAGCTATGATCAGTGCTATATCCAAAACTATGTTTCTATGTGGCGAGATTTGTGACCTGTTAGAAATGAAAGTAAAGTAAGTGGAAGCTGGTTGAGGTTAGCATGCGCAATTGGTGATTGTAACATTGATGTATTTATAAGAGTTGTCGAAGCAACGGAGAAAGGCAGTGACTTCCAAGTGTTACACATACATGTACTAATGAATAAAACTAATTGTTGGATCCTTTGGAAGCAGTAAAAATACAAAGTTGGAAGATGGGCCATATTGTACAATTTCGGGTAATGAACCTTCATCAGTGACCCTTTATAAAACTGGCAGCGAAAGCCAGACATTTTGCTGCAATTTCAAGATTTTACATCTGCGTAGTCTAAATCAAAGACTCAAAGTCCCAAAGGGTCCAACTAATCAAAATACTGTTAAGAAGACGATTCTTAACATATAAAAATTTGAAATAATTCATATATATTCACTGATCCCAAAGGATCAAAAGAAAAATATAATCTGCACTATGGATGATGTACGGGGAGACTTTTTAGGGCCGCCACACGGCACAACACCAGCTGCAGTAATAGCAAATAAAAATAATTGTTGGATCCTTTGGAAGCAGTAAAAATACAAAGTTAGAAGATGGGTCATATTGTACAATTTCGGGTAATTAACCTTCATCAGTGACCCTTTATAAAACTGGCAGCGAAAGCCAGACATTTTGCTGCAATTTCAAGATTTTACATCTGTGTAGTCTAAATCAAAGACTCAAATTCCCAAAGGGTCCAAATAATCAAAATACTGTTAAGAAGACGATTCTTAACATATAAAAATTTGAAATACTTCATATATATTCACTGAACAAACCTTCCAAATTGTGACTTAGTTGCTGCTGGAGCAATATATTGTGCAGTAAAAAGAGCTGTTTGCTCAATGGCACATTAGAATATAACATTCAGCTATGACACTGAGCATGCTAAGGATAATTCTGTTTCATTTAAATATGCAGATACAGGTTCAAAGCTTAAAGCTGAGTATGAAAGTTCAATAATGAACGAAAATCAAGTTGTAGAGTTATCCAATTAATAGACTAATTTAAACACCTGGAGTTAGAAAGCTGGGTTATATAACATAGAATGTTATAAAAACAATCAATATAAAGAGCCTTTTTATTTAATTATGGTCAGAACCATCATTTACATAGTAATCCACTTAATAGACAAATTTAAATACCTTGAGTTGGAAAGCTGGGTTACATGACATAGAATGTTATAAAACAAACAATATAGAGAAGGTACAAGTAGGCAATGACCAGGAAAATGCACAATCAGAAAGAAATTTCCACTCCGAAAGCCGAGGTGGGAAAAACTAAGCTAACACTTTCTCAGTGGAACTGTCCCCTCAGAAATTAGGGGTTATGCTTATACTGAGAGTTACCGATAACTTTGACAATAACGAAAAGGCAGTAGATGTGAACTAACCAAACATGCAATAACCTCTATCGTTCTGATTGGCCCTTTTCCTGATTGTTATTTTCATTTAGCTTTGATATCACATTATGCAGGGTCCAGAAACGAATATAGATCTGCACCATCTAGGTGAAGATTTAGAACACTCGGAGGATCATAGGTCTAAGTTCGTAACAAAAACAATTTGTCTTTAAACTCACTGTGCGCAGAGAAGGCAATATTGTTGATTGCTAAAAAGCTACCTCGACAGATAACAGTTTTGGGTTTCATTGCCTGAGGTGTGTCTATCAACTGCATATTTGGCGGAATGGGTTGCACTATGTTCAAGAACTGAAATCACCATCAGACTTTAGATTTGAATTGGACAATGAATGATAAAATAAAATGCGTAGTATTATTGGTAACACTATCAGTTGCAGCTCCAGAGCTATTGAATGACACTGTATGCTAACGTAAAGAAATGAGTGATGGATACTGCACAAGCTCTATGTGTCGACAACCATACACTGTGATATATAAATGTCAGAAATTAATGTTTATGTAGTTATATACACAAATGTGCGTACTATCTTCTCAGGCATGTTGACAGAGGAATATTACTGTGATTCAGATTATTAAAGGAATTTAAGTTACATCTGTTCAAACATACTCCAGCCCTTACCCCATGCATTTTTAGATTTGTATGCATAATGTAATACTGACAAAGAAATATATACATGAAAATATTTTTAAAAAGATAATCTAAGTGTTTTAGCTTGATTTTTTAACTGTTTTGTTAGTAAACAAACAAAGGTTAAAGGACACATGCGGCTTATTTTTCGAAATGTTATATTTTGACGGCCTTCTTGGATGCCCTTTTGAAAACCGGAATTATTCTGGGTTTGAAGAGGCGGCCAACGCTGGATTTAAAAGCTTCAAACCTTCAAAAAGCTTGCAAGACAAAATATTTGGTATATAGAATCAATAACAATCACGATTCAAGAGACTATAATGTATAGGAAAATATGTATTTTTGTTCTTTTTTGCCTTGTCAGTGAGACCTTACTCCATTCATATCTAGAATGTATATGCATAATGTAGTTTTAACAATGGAAAACACATGAAAATAACAATAATAAGATAATTCTAAGTGTTTATAGCTCAATTTAAGCATATTTGTTTCTAAACAAAAGTCAATGGACATATGTGTCTCATTTTTTCAGAATTGTAAATTTTGACGGCCTTCTTGGATGCCATCTTGAATACTTGAGCTATCTTGTGTTTTACAGAGGTGGCAGACACTGTATTTTTATGCTACAAACCAAGACCAACACAAACACTATGGTATATAGAATCAATAACAAATTAGATTTTAGAGCGTATTTTGTATAGGAAAATATGTACATTTTGTTGTTTTTTCCGTGTTGGGTTGGATGTCTAAAACCTGTTTTTAAGCATGAAGCTTTTATATATAGAAACAATTTCTGTTTCTATAAAATCTTTAAAAATATTATATTTGATAGAAAAGAAGTAAAATAGCAGCCATAACTATCTGATCATAGATAATGAGCCATTAAACTAACATTCCTAGGTGAAAAACCTTGGGCACGTGCATTTGTGAATTTAAATATGATTTTTACAAGTCTGTTTTACCTAAACTGTCAAGTTTTTTTTACTTGAAATAGACAAATACATCATTCGTACATGAAATGGGGCATTAAAATACCATTACAATGCAAACACATGAAAATTATGATGCATTTTTGTATAGGGGTTGATTTTAAGAAATGGCAGCCATCTTGGACGCCATCTTGAATACTGGAGTTATGCAAGGTTTGCCAAGGTGACAAACGCTGGATTTTAAAACTACAGACCAATACAAACATTTTGGTATATAGAAACAAATGTGGTACTCCATACACCACCCCCTTGAAAGATAGCCCATGATATTTGCTCCACTATTAAAGATATATCGAATTAAGTTCTTCACATCTATACTTAACCGGGCGGGCTTCTCAAAAAAAAAAAAAAAAAAAAAAAAAAAAAAAAAAAATCATTCTCCCGGTTGAGCCTTCGGGTGCTCCCGGCACAACAAAACCCACAAAACAACCTCCTATACAGTACTGGCCTCGCCCAGGAAAACATTACGAAAACGTGCCCATGCAATAAACAGATATTTTTTTAGAATTTTCAGCTGAAAATTTTGGATATTTTTCTTATTTTTGCTCAAAACATAGATTGTGGGAACATGTTAGAACCGCTGGTCGAGGCGGTTCTAACGAGTACCAACAATCTATGTTTTGGAGCAAAAATAAGAAAAATAGGTATACCCCTGCAAACCCCAGTTTTACTATATAAAAGTGGGGTTCAAGGGGGTAAACATTTCACGGACATGTTTTCCTGATGGATTGGCGGTGTATCTGCACAGCGCTGAAACACCATTTTCCATAAGACCGGTTATTCTTATCCAAGTATACAGTTCAACCTTGATACAGTTTTAATGATAATCAATCTGGTCTTTGTCTGACATGGTCAGAAATGCCAACCAGAAGGTAGGTTTTCACGCTTTGCTGATTATAAGAAGTTAAAACGATCATCATGGATGACTAGATTAAGGGATTACACCTGACATCCAGCGTATTTAGGCTGTCGCCGCAAAGTATTAAAGTCACGCTTCTTATAAAAACATTCTCACATGATAATTTGGCAGCGTCATAGGAAAACTGTTTTGACAGACAAAACTGATTCTGCATATCAGGCAGGCTACTCTTAGCCAAGTCTGCATACAGAGATCTAGATTTTTAAAACGAAATTTAATGTTTTATTAAACTACACATCAGGAAAACATGTCCGTGCAATATATACCCCCCTTAAACCCCACTTTTATATAGTAAAACTGGGGTTTGCAGGGGTATACCTATTTTTTCTTATTTTTACTCCAAAACATAGATTGTGGGTACTCGTTAGAACCGCCTCGGCAAGTTTTCGTAATGTTTTTGTTTTGTTAAAGCACCATGCGGTGTAAACCTGACATGCCTCAATAATGCAAACGGTTTATTTTCTAACAATCGCATGTACAAGAATAAAAAACCAAATGAGCCTTCGCATGAGAAAACAAGTTTGGTTTCCGACCAGGTCAGGCACAAACCGGTCTGTAGAGCCATAGAAGCAGGCTAGAAGTTTGAAATTTCGTATTTAAGAAGAAGAGGGATGTACTATCTATGAAGCGAAAACAAAGCGGAAACTTGCCATTTTCATTTTCATTGAGAATTATCTCAAATTATTTCTTTGTCGTCAAGGATTTCATATATCACATATAAGAAAGAAAGACAGATAGAAATAAATGAATAAAAGAAAGAAAGAAAGAAAGAAAGAAAGAAATGAATGAATGAATAAATGAATGAATGAATGAATGCGCATTTCACGAATCCGTAATTACACATAGTTAGGTTGATAAATGTAGGAGTCTTATCTACTACGATACATGTATAATGATTAAATATTTTTTGTTTCGTGTCAAAATGCTTTGAGAAAGATATTAAAAAATAGATTTTAAATATCTTTGAATTCTTCACGTTGGTTAAATAAAGCATGCATAATGTGTTATGGCACAGTGTCATCGCTTTCGGTAAATGAGTGATTATACTCGTTCGGTTTGCTCAATTATATCTCGAGTATGTGTGAAATACTTAAGTTAAATTGTTTACATGTAATTTGATTTCTTTAATTGTTGTCGGGATTCAACTGTTCATGCGATGATCGCTTTAAACGTTTATGTTTGATGTTATGTTTTTTAATTAAAGCTAATAAAAGCTGCTATTTTGTTTGGATTGACTTTGAATGACAGATATAGAGCACTCGTCCTGTTGCGGATTACAGCATCAAAAGAAAAATACAAATACCTCATGCAATAATTATAAAAAAGATTCTCATAAAAATAAAATGATAAATTAGATGAGTAGAACTTGAATGCGAATTTAACATAGTGTCATAACTAATTGACATTATGCAATCATGAGCGAACTGACATCTGTGTTTTCAATGCGGCATCTACTGCCAAAAAAGGAGAAAAAAATATGGTAAAGTTTAATGTTTTATTTCCGCAAAATATCACTCTCTAAACTTAAGCCTATTAGTTTATTCATATAAAATTCTTTATTATACAATCAGTCATCAAATACATTTTATTTTCATATTAGAGCGATAATCTTCGCCCACGGCATTAATACCTGGAAATTAAGTCGGGTTTTATCGGTGCATTTTACGGATACTCACGGAAATTCCAGATAGAAAATAATATTTATTGTTTTTTGGTCCTTGCTCAAACAGACCAATTTATCGTTGAGCAACAAAAATAAAAATTACACCAGATTAAAATATAATATTTCTACTACATTCGACCGTTTGTGACGCCTAACATTAATGTAAAATTATAGCTTAAAATTGTTGCTGAAGTCATGTACCTAGGCGTATTTAACCGCGTTTTACGGAAATTTTGCTATATATTTAATTAAATTGCGTACAACAAGACGGCCGTCCCCAAACAGACCATTATATAATAGCGCTACGTCAAAAATTTAAAAACTATGGTAAAGATAAAGAATTATACTTTCTAACGCCGTTCGTGATATAAAAATATCATAAGAAATAAGAAAGTTACGAAGTGTTAAATATTTTTCCCTATATGTTTTATACAATTTATTGGCCAATACCTGTAGAAGTGCTAGTACGAGTAAAGTACCCCATGGAGTTTTGGACGTGTTTCCGACGTGCGTCTGGCGTATGTGGAATTTTGCTATTTTTTTTTTTCAACACGCCCGGCGCGCGTTTCACTTATACGCTACTGTGTGACTGCTGTTTTATGTTAGAATTGTTGAAATATATTGGTTATAGACCCCCTGGCATAATACTGAAAAAGTGATCCTTTTCAAACTTTGAGTAGTATATACGTATCTATCATATATTAGACTAAAAGTAATGTTGTACAATTTTTGATGAAATTTTATCAATTTCTGTGGTTTCTATCGCTGTCTGGTTTGCTTGAAACAACTATTATTTAAGATACGAAATTATGATTCCAAATATCTTACAAATCTTCATACCAAACACCTTCCCATAAACACCACCCTGTAGGTATTGAAGACGTTATACCACTACATCATTCTATTTTGCATCTATTGCGAAATATATCGTGTACCTTAAATATTGGGTTGGCAACAGAAGTTATAAAATTCCAACGGGGTGACACATTTAAGATTGCCGTGTATAAGATTTAGGCTCAAAAACATAGATTGTGGGTACTCGTTAGAACCGCCTTGGCGAGGCGGTTCTAACGTGTACCCACAATTTATGTTTTGCGCAAAAATAAGAAAAATATCAATATCAAGTTATTCTGACGAAATTTTCATTTTTTTACAACCGAAAAAAAGGCACTGTGTATTTTATGCAGTGGAGTCATGGATTGGAGTCTTGGATTTGAGTCATGGAGTGGAGCATTGGAGTGGATTCTTGGAGTGAAACCTTGGAGTGAAATTTTGAGTGTAACAGAAAATTCAAATCCGGTGGTAAAATTTTTCTCGGGGTGAACCTACGCCATCACAAAATGTGTAACAAATGCATAAACTGTATGAGTAACGGATAAGTAACAGAAATTAACCATTGATTTCCATTACTTATACTTGTAAAGCATTTGTTACATGTTTCACTATGGCGTCCATTCAAACGAGATCACTTTTACCACACTAATAAATGTTTCCCTTATGCTCCAACTTTTCACTCCAAGGTTCCACTCTAAAAATCCACTACAATACTCCACTCCTTGGCTCCAATCCAAGACTCCAATCCATGACTCCACTCCATAAAATACACAGCTCGAAAAAAATTTCTGTTTACTACATGGACAAGTTTTCGTACTGGACTGGGATGTCTGGAGAGAGACTTACCATCCTTATACCATATCCCGTCAATAAAGCACCACCCGTCAGGATGGGTTGTCGGGGGTCGGAAGGCGGCCCCGGTGATCGCCCCATACATGTAGTTAACGGTCAGATATAGGAGTAGGAAATATGTCAGTAACCCCATTGGTCTACCCATTGATAGTCACTGTGATGTTAACTGATAAAAAAGATTAGGTAAGAGAGTTACTCACGTGTGCAGGACAATCAGCTGACAAGGATACACCCATAATAACTAATATATAATCCGGACATGGCCACTTGAATAAAAAAAAAAACAAGTAGCCCAAGGGCAACGATCGCTCACCTGAGAGTCAACAAGTACAGTCACTGGACAGAGTATTTTCTTTTTTTTCATATATGGGTATGACGGTTTCAGGCCTATGGCTGCAATGATTTCCATAGGATCATTGGTCCTGTAAATGCTTACCCGAGACCTAGTTGTCACTTTTTCCCATGTTTCCATGTTTGCCTATGTTTCCAAAATCGACCTTTACCTACATTAATCACATACCTTCATCTACTCTATCAGTTGTTTGCATCTATCACTTTTCAGTTCTCAGGCTGCAATAGTTTTCAAAAAATAATATAACATTTTAAAAGCCGATGGGCTCCTGGGGTCCATTTTTTTTTTCAAAATCATTAAATTTCAGTCTTACTGCCCATTTCCTGCAAGGCTTTCACTTAAAATGACATTTTAAAAGTTTTTTCCATTCAAATGCATTGACGACCTATGTTGACCTTGCCATAAAATAGGTCAAGGTCACCACAGGGTCATGTTTTATATATACATTGTAGTACTTGAGTCATCCATACTTCATGCAAAGTTTCCTTGAAATCGGTTCACCGGTTCTGGAGAAGAAGATATTTTAATGGTTTTTACCATATATGGGCATGGCGGCCATCTTGGTCATGTGACTTGGATTATTTATATCAACATTGGTTCCCACTTCCCATAGATGCTTCATATAAAATTTGGCTTTGATTGGCCAAGTAGTTTCAGAGAAAAAAATCTTTGAAAAGTGTGTATGGACGACAGACCGGCCAAGGTCAAAAGATGACCTTGACCTAAATTAATCATATACCTTCATCTAATCCATTAGTTGTTTGCATCTACCAATTTTCAGATCTCAGGCTGCAATACTTTTCAAAAAATAGCTAATTTCCACTTTTCCCATTATAAGTCTATGGAAACTTAAAGTTACCATACCAACCAGAGTTCTTTTCCGACTGGAATAAAAAAAAAAAAACACAAATTATGTACTGGCTACTGTCAGGAACATGTATACAAAGTACAGGATTCATCCACTTGACAGTTTCTGAGGAGACGATTTTTTATTTTTTTCCCCAAAATTTTGCCCTTTATGGGACCCCAGCAACCAATCAAAATATTGGATTAGGACAAAACTCGCAAGAAACAATACACATTTCTGCAAAAACAAAATTCAAGTGTCTGCAATTTTAGCGGAAAAATAGCCGATTTCCACTTTTTCCATTATAAGTCTATGGAAACTTTAAGTTGCCATAGCAACCAGAGTTCTTCCGCCTGGAATAAAAAACACAAATTATGTAGAGGCCACTGTCAGGAACATGTATACAAAGTATAGGCTTCATCCCCTTGACAGTTTTTGAGAAGAAGATTTTTGAATGTTTTTCGAAATTTTGCCCTACATGGGGCCCCTGCAACCAATCAAAATGAAGGATTAGGACAAAAGTCACATGAAACGTAGAGGACTACTCAATAAACATTTCTGCAAAAACAAAATTCAAATATCTCAAACAGGCAATGTTCACTTTTCTCCATTATAAGTCTATGGGAAGCATAAGTTACCATAGCAACCAGAGTTCTTATCCGATCGAGATAAAAAAAAATACAAACTTTCGTTCCCCCTACCCATGGATG
The DNA here is from genome assembly GCA_964017185.1 of Rugalucina vietnamica. NCBI lineage: Eukaryota > Metazoa > Mollusca > Bivalvia > Lucinida > Lucinidae > Rugalucina > Rugalucina vietnamica. Next base: position 56,231,360 of record OZ024875.1, on the reverse strand, counting down.
CTCCACATAAAATTTGGCTTTGATCGGCCAAGCGGTTTCAGAGAAAAAGATCTTTGAAAATGTGAACGGACGCACGCACGCACGGACGCACGCACGGACGGACGGACGCCGGCTCGACTACCATACTATTAGCTCTATTAGCTCCCCATGAGCCTTCGGCTCAGATGAGCTAAAAAAAAAAAAAAAAAAAAAAAAAAAAAAAAAAGAAAAAAAAAAAAAACATAATGTTGTTATCATATTTATTCGCCTGTGTTTGGTTACGTTCCCCATTGTCGCCAACATGTGATTCAAAGGATATATAAAGGATATATATAACTTATGTGGATTTTTTTTAAATTCAGTTTTACGTCCTTTTCAAGATTATTTCAGCTCATGTGAGACGGGCCAATCAGTAGGTGGGGCGAAAACGGGAGAACCCAGAGAAAAACCACCTGACACACCCGCAAGCAGAACTTGGCTTGTCTCACATGTGGCCAGAGCGGGGCTCGAACCCATACCAGACACAGCGGTGAGATGATCGAGTGATTAAGAAACAGCGCTCTTAACCGCTCGGCCACGGGGCCCGCCAGGAATATTTTGTTTAAGGCAATTTAAAAAGTATGATCCCAAAGTAATACCTCTAACTAAACACTTTGAAGAGATTCAATAAAATATGAAGGATGGTTCTTTAAACTGATCGCGTTTCTTTGATTGTTTAGATGTAAAGTGGAAAAAAATCTTACACTTCTAACGTAAAAAAAAAAAAAAAAAAAAAAAAAAAAAAAAAAAAAAAAAAAAAAAAAAACACTCGTAAAAAAGGTAAACAAGTGACAGAGTTGTGTTAACTGATTAGGGGTCTGAGCTTAGTATAAACAGTAAGAACATAAATGACAACCACAAGTATTGAAAAATTGTCGACCAATAACCATTACGAAAACTTGCCCATGCAGTATACAGAGATTTTTGAGCTTTAGAAATGGAAAATTTTGAGCTGAAAATTTTTGATATTTTTCTTATTTTTGCTCAAAATATAGATTGTGGGTACACGTTTGAACCGCCTCGCCGAGGCGGTTCTAACGAGTGCCCACAATCTATGTTTTGGAGCAAAAATAAGAAAAATAGGTATACCCCTGCATACCTCAGTTTTACTATATAAAAGTGGGGTTTGAGGGGGTATACTTTGCACGGACATGTTTTCCTGATGCTTGACAATAACCTTGAAATCTTACGCCTTACATTTTTGCTCCTAGTTGATTTGCTCGCAAGATATAAAAATCTGAAAAAAAAAAAAGATTCCCTCTTCAAAAACCGAGGTGGGAAAACAACTAAATTAACAATCAGGTACTTATACCATGAAAACATATCGTAAGCCGAATGAGCAGCTATTTTCCCAATAGGTGGCCACTCATTATCTAAACTAAACTAAAAGTATATAAAAAAAACACATAAGGCGCCATAGGCACAAACATTTTAAACACTAAAACATAAACAAAAAGTACCAACACAGAAGTATCGCCGTGGAACGATCTGTAACACAAAGTCACTGGCGGGCTTAAATCGACTTAACATGGCCATAACCACATCCTCAGCTCCTGCAGTGGTTTAAAACATTTAGTAGTTCTTCGGTCCTCGTGGTGAAACCCTTCCTAGTCAATGAATTATCAAGAACAAACAAATAAATCATGATAATCATCCTGATGAATCAAAAACCAGGACCCACAGATTGAGTAAGATGCCCGCGATGGAGATCCCTGGGCGCCGAATAACCTACTCACTCAGGAGCAAAATAAAAATACCAGTTGGACCCAGATGGGCCATGCAACAGACAAGAAGCTCCGGCCCTAAACAACTAAAATGAATGGCTTTAAGTCTGGGCCATCATAGAGTCTGACGCCCGACCCACTGGCGTGCAATTAAAGAAGGCAGCATAGTTATCATCCATGATTGGATTAAAAACTAAGCATGCAGACTGTAATAATAATAATAATAATAATGTCTTTATTTCGAGAGGATTACATATTTAGCTGAAACAACTAATCTTACATATGGTCCTCTGTAAAAGTTACATATATACATTTAACAAATATATACAAATTTACAAAAATCCTTAAGACTGTTATCTAGGAATCCTAGCATCTAAAAGTGATAAACAATCAATATATTATATTATTGTAAATGCTGTGTTTAAACAGTAAAATATGTATTTAAGACCTTTTCTTTGAAAAATACTTTTTAAAGCGCACAACAAATGATGAAATCTATATTAAGATTATAATTGTAACTTTGGTTAAAAGTAATATGCTTTATAAAATATAAAATATGAGGTAATGTAAAATGATTACGATAGAAGTTGGTATATAAATTGCATTTTATGGTGCATTTAACATTACAGACCTGGTCAGCCAAGTTGAGCGAAAATTGATTTCTTTTAGTAAAGGGCTGCCTACTGATAAAATTAAAATTAACTCTCCTGCTACTCATCCCCTTTCTTTCGTCCCACTCCTTCCGTGGAGCGGACACTTCCGAAACGTCCAACACCGCCTCGCGAAAGCGGACGTGCTCACAAAGAACAAAGTTCAGTGATCGAACACGTGTGCAATCCCGAAATCAAGAGGATGGGTTTAAGGAGAGTTTTAAACTTTTTAATGGTTGAAATTGGTAGACTACGATGAGCGAAGCAGATATAATTTGATAGCGCTTTTGAATGAATTAATGTCTGATATTCCTCTAGTTTCAATTGGGAGAGAATTCCATAGTTTAGCACCACTGACAGAAAATGAGTTTTCGAAGTAAGCTGTTTTAGCAAACGGAACTCGAAGCTCTGCGTTATCTCTAGAGCGTAGATTTCTATTATGTATTTCGGAAACTTTGGTGAACATTTCTGTGATATAAGTAGGTGTTTGTCCGTTAAAAGCTTTATACATCATTATGAATGTGTGGTATTGTATACGTTTCGTAAAAGATAACCATTGTAATTCTTGAAACATTGTTTCAGATGGTGTCATAATATCGGCTTTTAATATGATTCTCGCTGCTCGTTTTTGAAGTTTTAGCAGTCTTTTTGTATTATTGTCTGTGCAACGACTCCAAATGAGACAGCCATAGTCGAAAATAGGGAGAATATACGAATTATAATAAAGTTTAAGGCTATCTCTATTAACATATTTAGATAATTGTTTCAGCAAAGTAATTCTTCTTGAAATGTTGAGACAAACACTATCTATTTGGTTATTCCAATTAAGGGTTTGGTCTATTATTATTCCTAGGAGCTTTTGGGTTTCTGTATTCCGTAAAAGTTCATCATTTAGATAAATTTGAATCAAATCTGAGTTAAGCAGATTCTGTCTAGTGCCTATGGACATTACAGAAGTTTTTGGTATGTTAACGTACATGTCATTATCAATGCACCAAGTCACAAAATCAGTACCACTTTTTTGGAGTTTAGTTTGGATGACAGTTTTGCTTTTATTTGCGTAGTGTACCGTAGCATCATCAGCATACAGTTCTAGATACGTTTCTTTGATGAAAAGGGGAAGATCATTCACAAACAGAAGAAAAAGAACCGGCCCTAAGACTGAGCCCTGAGGCACACCAGCTTTGACTGGTTGAAATGATGAACGATTTTTGTTGTCAGAAACGCACTGCTTTCTGTTTGAAAGATACGACTTTGTCCAGTTAAGAGTATTATTGTCAAATTTATACACTGATAACTTTTGAAGTAATAATTTGTGATCTACAACATCGAATGCTTTCTTTAAATCAAAGAAAATGGCACCTACAAGTTCGCCATTATCAATACTTTTAAGCCAGCTGTCTATAAGTTTTATCAACGCTGTGTTGCATGAATGATATTTGCGAAACCCGGACTGCGATTTGTGTAAAAGATTATATTTGTTTAGATAGCCAAATAAATGTTTAGTTACATGTTTTTCAATAAGTTTTGAAGCAACCGGAAGTATCGAAATGGGTCTGTAATTAGCTGGATCACTTTTGGTCCCCCCTTTGTGAATTGGGTGTATTTTAGCTAGTTTCAAACTGTCTGGGAACATTCCATTGTGCAAACTCATGTTGATGATATCTAAAAGTGATGGACTGATGATATCAACAGATAGTTTAATAATTTTTGGTGTAACGCCGTCAAGTCCAGTTGCTTTGGTTGAATCTAACGAATTTATACTTGATTTGAGGTCTGCCAGCTTCATTAATGGAATTCTAAAATGGACGTCAGCTGGAACTTTATTATCAACGTGTTCTTTAATTTTTTCGTGGTTAGTTTGTGTGCTTGGTTTTGATTTCTCTGCTTTCAGTATATCACTGATTTTTGAAAAGAATAAGTTAAGCTTTTCTATGACATCTTTTGGGTCAGTAAAATTTTTATCATCAATTAAAAGTTCAGAAGGTATATTTGATTCTGTAGATTTGCCGTTGAGATCTTTTATATGGCGCCATAAGTAAGAGTTATTTTTGTTTTCTGAAATGGACTTAGTAAAAAAGCCTTTTTTCGCAGATCTTATGAGGGAAGTTGTTTGATTTCGCCAATATTTGTATTCTTTCCAGTTTTTAGCGTTATGATATGTGTCCCTTTTCTTGATGGCAGACTTTATTTCATCATTTAGCCATTCTGGTTGACGATTTCGCTTCACCCGTTTAGTTTTCACTGGCGCATGTTTATTTAAGACCATCATTAATATTTGAGTCCATCTTTCAAAATTTTGATCACAATCTGCTTGATTTACTTGAAAAGAAGAAAGCGCATTTGACAATTCATTTAAGAAAGCATCGTCCGAGAATTTTTTAAAACAACGATATTGTATGGTCTGATGAGTTTGCCTTTTAATAATGCGTTTTGAGGTCGAGCGGGTGAAACAGATTGGGTAATGATCGCTGATGGCAATACATGGGACCATAAATTCGGCGATACGGTTAGTGTTCGACACGTACACATGATCTATTATTTTTGAGGTGTTAGCCGTTACTCTTGTGGGTTGATCAATAATTTGGTGAAGATCATTTATTTCAACGGTTTGTTTCCACCTAGAATTCAGTAGTTCTCCATTTTTACAATCAATGTTTATGTCACCCATAATATACGTTTCATCAGCTATAGAGAGGGCTTTTTCAATTTGTTCGGAGAATTTGTCACACCATTCTGCATTTGCAGATGGTGGTCTGTAAACTGAGCAGACTAAAAATGATTTATTATTTTTGATTTTTATTTCTATCCAAATTGACTCTACATCAGCTGATTCCAGATCGTTTCGTCTTACAAAATCAATGTGATCGGCGACATAAATAAGAACCCCCCCGCCGTTTCCAGTACTTTCGCTAATTGAATCACATCTATCTTTTCTTTCAATTTTGTAGCCATTTAAACTTATTGAAATATCGTCAATTGAAGGATTTAGGAATGTTTCGCAAATACCAAATACATCAATGCCATTTTCAGGACTTAATATGATTCTTAGGTCATCTATTTTTGGTTTAAGGTGTCTTATATTAAGATTGCAAAAATGGATACCCCTGCGTTTAAAATTTATATCTGTGTAAGAATGTTTGTTTATGGGTTCTGTATGTGTGTGGGAACGCTCGGGCTCTGAATCGAATGGATTTACTGATAAGCATGGCTCATCTAGGCTGGGAGAACTAGGAATTTGACTTTGTTTTAGCAATTTGGAGGAAGTCGTAACTTCCATGATATTATCTGTAATGCTGAGTTCGGAATCGCTGTCATCGTTTTGAGGACAGTAATGGTTATGATTGCAACTTTTTACGTTACATTCTGAGCATAGACTACTCAGTGATTGGAATCTATTATCTTGATTAATATTTGTTACATGGGGATTCCTAGAACTCATGTCCTATTGAGTGCGTACTCTGTATGGCTGTCGGGCGTTAGTTCTAAATTTGGATCTAAAGTTGGCATGGTTTTGTCTCCTATGGTTCTGTGTCTGGTTTAGGGAATTTGACGGTGGTAAGATTGTGCATTTGTTGTTTATATTACGCACTAATAGTCTGGTTCCTGGAAATTTAAGGTTCGTTCGGTCCGCTTGGTAGTATTCAAATGGAAGTTCCCCCGAAGCCATTATAAATGAATCGTGGTTGTCAATGAAAGTTGCTTGAAACTGGGAGCTGAGGCTTTTCAGTATGTTATTGTAGGGTTTAATATCAATTCTGCCCCTTGGTAACAAACCTGAAATGTATATCTTGCTTTCGGTTTCAGACAGAGACTGCAAGAGAGATTGGTACTTTGCCTTAAACTGATCTGGTTTCGCTTTGGCGTCGACATCATAACCACCAATATGCAATATGATATTTTTGTATCGAGAGAGATCCATCTCTGACAGATTTTCTTGCAGCGTTTCAATTTTGGCTTTGTAATAGCTTTTCACTCTGACATTTTCATCAAGGAAACGAGTTTCAATGGTCTTAAGAAGGCAAGATCCCGTAATAAATGTCAGATCTTTTTTGATTTGTGGTGTTGGTTTGGGGAGTTCGTGGGACTTATTTTGAATTGATATTTCTTCATCGACATCAATGGGATTGCTACTTGTATTTGATATGAGGGATAACGAGGGCTCGTTGATAGGTTTGTTTGCTTTTGATTTTGGTTGTTTTGGTTTGGTTTGTGAGGAACCTGAGATGCTACATTGTTTGTTGCTTTTCACTTCACCGACCAGGTCTGTTGCATTTGTGACTTTGTCAATTATACATTGTGATTTTGAGAGAATTGCTTCGGTCTTTTTATCTACGTTTGTTTTCAGAGCATCGATATCCTGACGGAGTTCGGCCATGGATTGTGTGCTGGACTGGTTTGAACATTTAGATTTGTTTGCAACTGCTGTAATTCTATCATTTAATTTTCCAAATTCTTGATCTAATTTTTCTGAGAGATTACCAAAGGTTTTCATTAACGAGGTTGTTGTTTCCAAAAGTGTATTTATCTGAGATTTCATCAGCTTTATTGTTTCTGGCATAACCCTGCAGTCAGCACAAACCCATGCCCCAACGCTGTTAATGTCACTAATTTCAACACAAAGTGTGTGAAACCAGGTCATGCACATGTTACAACGGATAGAGGCTGAGTCAGTGACCTTACGGCACGCTTTGATACACATTATGTCTGTTTCACTTTCAAATGTTTCTTGTTTCTTGTTTGACTGTTTATTGTTTCTACCCCGTGATTTTGTTTTGGCATCATTGTTAATATTTTCATCATTTGGCTGGGCACTGGTGTTGTTGGTTGGCTTTTCCGCTACAGAATATTCATTAGATTTGATATTGTCTTTAGCTTGCTCGATCGTCTTCAACTCCGTCAAACTGTCATTAATGTTTTCATGATTTTCATAAGTCTCATCCAAAAAGGAACCATTTATAGTTGAATTTAGGCTGTCATTTGCATCTACCATTGTATCCTGTAAAGCGTTTATCACAGACTCCGAAAGTCCATCTTGCTCAACGTTACAGGCATCTTGTTTACCACTATCATAATTTCGTTTTGTTTCTGCGGTTTGTCTGTCTGAAACAGTTCCCTGAACACTGCGTCTGGTTATACGTTGGTTAGAGTCTACGTTTAGGGCCTTGAGTTGTTTTGCTTCATTGGCAAGCGACATATCTTTCTGATTGGATACCGAACTGACCTTGTTTGATGATTCTTTAGGTTTTTCAGATACAGTAATTTTAGTGGAATCTTTTGAAGATGTCTGTTTAATCTTTTTGTTTCGTATTTTGGGTGCTTCATTATTTAGCATATTAGAAATGCATTGTGCTCTGCCATCAATTGTGTCAGGATCTAGGGATGGTAAAGTGTCTTGAAAATCAGATATTACTAATTGTTTGTATCTGTGTTTGTCTAGTTGGAACCGTTTCAATTCAGCGATACTGAGTGATTGGAGGATTTCCATATATTTAGATCTCAATCTGTCATCGACTTCATCTAATGTTGGGATTTTCGGATTCGTTATTTTCGAATTTGTACTAGGCGATTGAAACACAATAGAGTAATCTCTATCACAAAAGATACTTTACAGTATTCGATACAGTGAACAAAGTTGTACGAATCGAATGTCCCAGCAAACACAATGCACTAGCCGCCGGCACTACTCACTCTCGATGTAGTTCTTTTGTTTATAAGAATATTCCAATATCACAGTAATTCCGATATTTATCATTAAAATTTGTTGATCACATTAATCCTCATTTCACAAGGAATAAGCACATATAAAATATATCGTGTAACATTTAAGTTATAACCTATATATCTGTAACGAGTAATGATTTTACTGAAATGAAAAGAAACGCCATTACTTCCTATAAGTAATGTAACGTCTGTAACGTCCTCATATACGTCTGTAACGTGAAATGATTTTTTCGAACTGAAAAGAAAAAATCATTACTTCCTATAAGTAAAAACAGTTTTATGGCACCAGCAATGGTTTGAACAATGACAATCAGTAGTGCAATAACATCCACACATTTACAAATTCAAAGTAGAATAGTTTGTCAGTAATTGTAAAATGTGATAATTTTGACGGCCATCTTGAAAATTGCGTTAGCCATCTTGAAAATATAAAAACTTGAGACGGCTAACCCGAAAACATTTACAGGAAATGTTTGAATAAAAAATGCTGAACGTCTTATTCTTGTGTCCGGAAGTGTAGTATTGTCTCAAAATCCTGACGTTTCCAGCTCCACTATAAACGTAATTTATTGATTACTGCAGGTAAATGTAGCTTTTTTTTTTTATTTCAAATACTATTTCAGCGTTTGCAATGAACATGTCGAAACAACACTAAGATACACAACTCGATTGCATGGAAACATACGGTTTTGACAAGCGAGAACACACACACACACACACACACACACACACACACACACACACACACACACACACACACACACACCATGCGCGGATCCAGAAATTTTCATGAGAGGGGGTCCAACGAGAATGGTAATTTTTGGTCACAGACGAGGGGGGGGGGGGGGTCCAACTCCCCAAAAATCCCGAAATTACCTTTTTTAGGTAAAATTTTCAAATTCCAGGGGGGTCCGGACCCCCGGTCCCCCCCCCTCTGGATCCGCGCATGCACACACACACACACACACACACACACACACACACACACACACACACACACACTAAACGCCCGGATGTCCAGATCATCTGACAGTGACACACATATATCATTGCACACAACACATACGTCACATTTGTCGAGTATCTGCGTATGTGTGTTAACCGTTTCAAGCTTATAATGTCAACATTTCTGATGAAAACAGTCATGCTGAATTATAAGACTTATAAGGGCTAACAGACAACCATTTGATGGGAAATCTTATAAGTTCGTTTTTGGGAAGTGGGGAGCGCGATGGCGTAATGGTAGAATAGGGCACCACGAGAGGTTCTGGATTTGATACCTACCTACACCGTGTAGTTTGCTTGACGGAAAAACACTTAAGTCCCCACAGTGCCGATAAACAACTAGGAAGCGTTGGCGCTGTCCGCATGACTAAAAATGTTAAATTGGGACGTTTGAAGTCATTGCAAAACGAAACAAAAAGGTTTGGAAGCTAGTGGAAGACGTATACAAGAAACACTGCCAGAAAAAAAGTATGCAAAAATCACTTAGCCCCGCTCACTGTAGCTTTAACGGTCACAGGATTTTCATTTTGCAAAAGTGTCAGCCGTAAGAAATATCATTTTTGGCCCAAAGATCCGCCGTAGATAGCATCATTTTTAAAAAGAACACATTGGACGTACGTTGCATCAAGGCAATGAACTCTCTGACGTACGTTGCTTCCCAAACGATCCAACCTAGGTGTGTTAACACCATATTGTGCAAAAGTTTGCTTGAGTTCAGGATTGTCTTTTGGTGGTATGAAACAAGGAATGATTCCGGTATATAACGAAACTTTGATATTTACGAACGATGATGAAGGATTCGAATAATTAGCAAACGTAATCAATTTTCGTGTTTCTTGTGGCATATTCCTTCAATGAAATTAATAATTTCTGACACAAGGTAAGCTTTTGTTACAAACTACTTATGGCAAAAACTGAAGGCATCCTTACTTTGTTTTCCCACAAAGTCATGACCCAGACATCCTCGCATTAATGCCTATAAAACTGACATGATCGTCAACTTATCGCTCTCCATTTCCCCCTACCTTCGTGAAATGTTGCATCAATCTGTGCCGTAACATATTCAGTTGCATCAACGGTATACAGGGTGCAGTAAGGAAGTAAGATCATGTACCACAAGTATGTCCATGAGTATGACCTCATCTATTGGTAAGTTTTCATAAAGAAAACGTAGTTTTCATAATGAAAACGTGTGTCCAAGTCCGCATCCCTTATGCGTATTAGAGACTAATTTCTACACCATTCCATTCAAATGTCTTGGAAAAATGATAACCTTTGGGCTGTCAAAAGCAAACTATTCAGATTCAGACAAAAGTCAGTAGACCTTATCCACTACGCCTGTTCGTTAATTCGTTACTAAACCACATTGCGTTACTATCAATGACACTTTTCCAGGCAACGTTCAGCAGAATTAATTCGTACAGTTCATTTTCTGCCTTTAATAGATTTAGTAAATACCGGTTTAGGATAATCTGTTTACCATTTTCAGCATTTTTTTTAAATATTATTTAAATAATATTACTGTATATAATGGTATGGGTGCCCATTTTCGAGTTAGCAGTTGGTTTAGTCAGACAGTTTTCCGGTGGATCAACTTTGGGTCAAAGTGAGCCCTGACGAAATAGAGAAAATATTATATTAGAGAAAATAATTGTCAAAAAATCGTGCGATGCCCGTATGAATTGTTAACACAAACGTCGAAGCCCACGAATTTTGACAGAAACTCCATATTCATTAGACAGGAGTAGCAGGTGGAAAAACTATGTAGTGGAGAAGGAATGGAAAAACATATACAGGTCATCTGATTTTCTCTTACACAATATACTTGGACACTGTCTAGATGTATACAAAATTTGAAGAAGATGGCATAAATAGGGGCTGAGAAATCTGTGAAAGAATCAGATAGAAAGAAAATTGGACAAATAAAGGAACTGATAAGTAAGAGATGGCCGATTCTTTCTTACACAATACAACTTATAATACCCAATGTTTGTACCAAATTTCATCATCCTATGCCAAGCAGTTCCAGAGAAATATTTGACAGAAAAAAAGTTTACACACACATAAACATCTTCACAGAAAAGACAAATACTATATACCCCCTATATGCAGATATATACTTAACGACACTTCCAATGCTACCGATAGAGTTTTTGCTATAAATTCAAGACAAACTAATTTAAAAGATATTGAAATAAAAATTGCAGAGACGATAGCAAAATCATGAGACGTGTACTGAAGGCAAAATCATGCCGGCAAACCTTTACTAAGAAATATCCCGGACGTTTGGATAAACCACACCTCATTTTCAAAAGTCGCAAAACTTGAGGGATTAAACAACACAATATTTCAGAAATAAACCTACAATTTATTGCCTTACTGTATTTCTTTTTGTATCTTTTATTTATGAGAACAGAAGAAAAATAAAAAAAAAACAAACAAAACAATTGAAACTACCACAGCAAAATATTCATCTAATCCAATCAAATAACCTAGTTAGGCCACCATTTACTCGAACGACAGCTAGCCAACGACTATGCATCTAAGCCACGTACCGCATATAAGTACGCCGCACTTTACCCTTCCACCCATACCTTACAAATGAGCCACCTCGTGGGAAAACCAACAATGAGGTTTCCGAACAGGTCCGACACAAACCGGGCTGTACAAGCACAGAAGATGGCTAGAGACGGGAAAATTTGGATTTAGAAAGTAGAGGAATTGTACTATCCGAGTAGCGAAAAGAAAGGTGCTGGTCAGCTTCGCTGATCTGCGCCTTTGTTTTCGCAAATGCAAATTCTTGGCATAACATTTTAGGGTACCGTCTCCTTACTACACAGCTGATAACGTACCAGATATGGGACAGATATCACCCTCTGTACCCGTGATACAATCAATTACCTAACGTCGGAGACTGATACAACTAGACGCGGCGCGTGACAGAAGATGGAGTCAGGTGAGATGACGATTATTTTAATTTTACAGGCATTTATGCGGGGGAGTTTGGGTCAAGAGTTGGCAGAGAAATAAAGTGTACATACCTCTGTTTGTTTGCCATCAACAGTATTCTAAACAACATCTCCTTGCCACAGAAACAATAGTTTTCTCGGCCGAAAATTCCACCATCGTCACGAAAAATGATTGCATTTGCTAATTTCTCCACATCTTTCGTCACCTATTGACATTTTTAACGTTTCAATATAGACCAAAAACATTCTTTGTTACATACAAGCAGAAAACAATAATGAAGACAGGCTGGTTTGTTCACAATATGGTGTTGAACACACACAGGGTAGATCGATTAGGATACAACTAACCTATACGAGTCAATTACCTCGATACAACTCACGTATAAGACTTTTGGATAGAAAATGATGCTCCTTACGTCGGAGAATAGAGCAAAAAATGATACTACTTACGTCATTAATACACCCTATGGAAAGACTATTGTACATTGAAAAGCCCACGGACTCGATCAGCTGGCTAACCTGCACTCCGATACGCTCCGTGACCTCGTTCCACTTCCGTGACAGCTTAGCATAGGTTGCATTCAAACTACGGTCGAACGAATTATGGATTTCGTAATAAGCTTTTAAATAAGTTGTTAAATTCTTGGGGATAGATATAGATTATAAGCTAAACTTAGTTTTGCTCAGCATGATCACTGATCAGCATATCATAATTTATGCAGAAAAGCAGGTCAGCAGTTAAATGTATTGAATAGGCTCAGTCCATTTTTATCAAAATTGAACAAACTAATCATTTTTTCCACAGTTTCCTTGTCAAACTTCAATTACTGACCGCTAGCTTGGCATTTTTGCAACGAGAGTAACTATTGAAAACTTAAAAAATAATCCAGGAACGTGCCCTTAGGTTTCTGTACGATGACTTTGATGCCTGATACAAAGAACTTTTTGAAAAACGCCACCGTTAAACAAAATTTCCAATCGTATATATCCCACAATATCAACGCCAAAAATGAACACTGTGAGTACAATTATCTCCTAATGTTAGCGGGGTTTTCAGATTTGCCATGGAACTATGACCACTGCCTGTATGTTTGGTACTGTGAGTCAAGTTATTTTTGTAACAATATTAGTCAAAACTTGCTTCAGTGAGTCAAAACTTGCTTTAAAGAGCGAAAAAAAAAAATACGGAAACACACCCTTATAACATACCCTTATAATATAGGGCTGATTTTTCTCAGATGTATTTCTTTTTTTATTTTGCTCAAAACAAAGACTATGGGTACACGTTAGAACCGCCTCGGCGAGGTGGTTCTAACGAGTACCCACAAGCTACGTTTTGGAGCATAAGATGGGTAAAAACCCTATAGACCCCAATTTTACTATAATTTTAGTGGGGTATACATTTTACCAACATGTTATCCAGATGATTTATATGATATTAGAATTTCAAAAAGACGTCAAATATTGATTCAATAATAATAATAATAATAATAATAATTAATTTCATTAACAAAATTACTGGCAAACAGTCAGAAAAAATCGTGACCAGTCAGAAAAATAAATAAAACACACTAAGTAAAACTTCATGAGCCCTTGGAACATGTTGATATAAGGAACACATGCAAACTTGCCGCCCTGCCTTACACACTCGGGCTCGCTAGTCCGTGGGAAGACGGAATATTTCCATCGGTGTTCCGTTCAATAACTCCGCACCGACGGAAATGGGATATATTGAACCCTTGGTCGAAAATTAAAACCTAGCAAAAATGCAAAGAAACAAAAAACTGTGTTATGTTAGATCATTTTTGGCACATGTGACTTAAATCATATTCATTCTAGTTGTAAAAGTATGCATATTCATAAAATACTTCATGTTTTCTGTTGAATATATCAAAGATATATATTAATGACGTTGCGCACATTGTCGGAGTCCGCCGCATATGCGTACACTTTTATCATTGTGGAATTTCTTTTAAGAAATGAATTTCATTTTTCTGGTGTTCATGGAGCTATGAACCGCAGTGGGTCGCGTGCAAAGTGAATGAACCCCGAAGGGGTTCATGTAAGCTTTGCTAGCGACCCACTGCGGTTCATAGCTCCATGAACAACAGAAAAATTAAACTCATTGCTTATATTTACATTCATTTCTCTCTATCGTTTGTTGAAAAACCACCAAAGCGGTCACATTTACCAGCAAACAGAGAATCTACACACAGTGTGTGTTCAAACAGCGGAACGGCGTCGACGTTTACAACATCCAATCCGATTGGCGAGATTCATGTTTTTTGACGTCAAGTTTGGATTACGTCACGTCGCGTGACACAATGTTGTTCATGGAAGTATGAACACAGATGAACATCTAATGGTTCATCTAAGGAGGTTTTAGAAAAATGTAAATATTTATTTATCAAATATGAGAGTGTTGTACACTAGCATGAAAAGGGACTTTTCCCTTCCATTCAGGCCCAATTTTGTGTTTTTTATTTCAAGTCACCAACGCTTTAATTGAACAAAAACGGCTGAAACATCACTGAAAATATCGTGTAATATGTAACATTTTTCGATCTATTCCAAGCGTATTTTACGATTTTTACCCATTTTTATGGCGCCTTTTCCTGTAAAACGTGATGCATGATATGACGCGATGTCAATGCATGTGCTAACAAAGAAAGACCGAAAACTATGAAGTAATAAAGAAAATTATTGTGACGGAACACAAGTGGCGAAAACGTAAGATTTTAAATTTCGGTTTTGGGCGCTTATGGATTTTTAGCTCACCTGAGCCGAAGGCTCACAGGTGAGCTTATAGTATACCCATGCTCCGTCGTCCGTCCGTCGTCGTCCGTCCGTCCGTCGTCCGTCGTCCGTCGTCCACAATTTCAAAGATCTTCTCCTCTGAAACCGCTTGGCCAATCAAAGCCAAACTTCATGTGGAGCATCCTTAGGAAGGGGCAACGAAAGTTTATATAAATGGTCCAGGTCACATGACCAAGATGGCCGCCATGGCTATAAATAGCAAAAACCTTTAAAAATCTTCTTATCCAGAACCAGTGGGCCGATTTCCACGAAACTTGGTATGTAGCATCAGGGACGTGGGCCCATCATAGTTTATATAAATCATGACCTTGGGATGACCTTGACCTATTTTACGGCAAGGTCAACTTAGGTGGCCAATGCATTTGAATGGGAAAAAAATGGTAAAATGCTATTTAATGGGTAAAACTTACTGGGAATAGGCAAATGGACAGAAGATTAATATTAATGGAAAATTTTAGCCCCTGGGTGGTTGTCTGCCCCTGCCCCGGGGCCATATACATGTATATTTCCATAATAATGAAACATCTTCTCCCCTCAAACCGCTTGGCCAATCAAAGCCAAACTTCATATGGAGCATCCTTGGGAAGGGGGAATGAAAGTTTGTATAAATGGTCAAGGTCACATGACCAAGATGGCTGCCATGGCTATAAGTAGAAAAAACCTTTAAAAATCTTCTTCTCAAGAACCAGAAGGCCGATGATTTTGAAACTTGGTGTGAAGCATCAGTGACTGGAGCTCTACAAAGTTTATATAAATCATGACCCTTGGATGACCTTGACCTATTTTACACAAGGTCAACATAGGTTGCTCATGCATTTGAATGGGCAAAAGTGTTAAAATGTCATAAATTTGTAGGGAAAACTTGCAGGAAATGGGCAAATGGACTTAAGATTGATAATTCTGAAAAAATTTGGACCCCAGGGGTCTGTCTGCCCCCACCCCGGGGCAATAAACATGTATATTACAGTGATATTCAAAGATCTTCGTCTCTGAAACCGCTTGGCCAATCAAAGCCAACTTTTATGAGGAGCATTGTTTGGAGGTGGGAATGAAAGTATAAATAAATGGTCAAGGTCACATGACCAAGATGGCAGCCATGGCTAAAAATAGCAAAAACCTTTAAAAATCGTTTTCTCCAGAACAAGAAGGCCTATGATTTTGAAACTTGGCATGAAGCATCAGGCAATGTAGCTCTACAATGTTTATTCAAATCCTGACCCTTGGATGACCTTGACCTATTTTACGGCAAGGTCAACTAAGGTCGCCCATGCATTTGAATGGGGGAAATTGTTAAAATGTCATTTGAAGGGCAAAACTTGCAGTAAATTGGCAAATGGACTGCAGTTTCATGTTTTCAAAAAGAAACTGACTCCAGGGGTTGCTCTGCCCCGGCCCTGGGGTTATATACATGTATATTACTATCTAGTCAAACAAGTTTATTGATATATATCTCAGGTCTCAGGTGAGCGTTTACAGGACCATTGGTCCTCTGGTTAATGTAGCGCTGAGAGTTAAGCATATATTTTGAAAAAGATCTTTACAGGAAAACTGTCCATTTAATTCTTGTGCGAAATGTGCGAATGTTTCAATGAATTCCTGCGCGTTTATCAATGTATTTTTAACAATTGAAAATGTCTAGCCACGATGTCACAGAGCGTAAAAATTGACAAATCAGAGTTCAGTCGATGTGTTTGAACTACTGTAGTGCGCATGCTCTTTGAAATATGTATACACTGAAACAAAGTTATAAAGAGGCCATTTTTCAAACTCATTTTTTTGTTTCTAAGCCAAGTTCAAAATTGCACAATTTTTTGCCAAAAGACGTGTCTTTCAAGTAAGTAAAGTTCCAAAGTGTTAAGAAATAATTTTCTTTTACTAAAGGCGTTTTTGGAGTAAAAATGCAAAAATCAATGTTTTTAAATAAAAAATTGGATACAGCACACCATTTATTGAAATTAGGAACGGGTGTCATCAAAGGGGTCGTTACGGCTCGGAAAAACATCAAACATTCGAATTTTCTCTACTGGTAGAATTTTTATGCATTTTTAAAAATCGCCAATTTTGAGATTTTTTGAAAAATTCATAAATGTGCCTCTTAAACATGTTGACCCCTGTTAAATTCACTTGATGAGGCCTGGAAATGAGAGATATAATCCGACTGAACTGTTTTTGACCATTTTCGAGGACCAACATGTCAAGGCTGCCGCACACTTCCGGTTTCAATGCCAATTTTTAACGAACAAAATAACAAAATTTGTGGACGATTTTTTTAATTTTCAAAGTTTATCAGAGTCTAGTATTTGACCTAAATAATCGCTGAAAATTTCAATGTCGTGCTGCTGATAATAACGCAACTGGAGAAGAACAAAGTTGGTATGCAAATTGCATACAAAAGCTGAATTCCTGTTATTCAGGTTGTTGTCTTCTTGCATGTGCAAAACAGAAACGAAGATTCTTATTGCAGCAACACTTTTGACTTAAGTTTATCTTGCATCATGGCAGTCAGTAGCACTTTCAAATAAATTAAAATGTAAAAACACAACGTCATAATATGACATTTAATTTGATGTTAATAAAGTGTGACTTTTTGAAATAGGGTACCTTTACACATGCTTCGTCTGTGTGAGAAGTATCACGCATTTTGGAATGCAGAAACTCACAGAGCCACTGTTAGACATTGGTTTATTCATATGATCATGAATTTTAATTGATCGTATTTTACTTTCTGAACTAGAAGACAAAATATGAGGTGGCCTCTTATAACTTTGTTTCAGTGTATTTCAATGTCAGCCCGTAGAAGTTCTTTGAAAAAGCTGTCTGTTGATGTACAGCTTATTGTTTTGTGATGCGTAGCCGATTTAGAGCAGAAAATTATAAATGTCTAGCCACGATGTCACACGAGCAAAAACGACGTCAGTGACGTCCTATGTCGATCTACGTTAACTGGCCTGAGAAAACACTTTTCTTCATGCCGCGGTTTAATTGCGCTAAGTCTCCAGCAAAACTATCATGAGCTCAGTGCAAAACAAGCAAATTTAGAGAATTTATGTACCCCGCCTTGATTGTTTAATTACACAAATATAATCTGAGAATAACGTATATCCGAACCACATTCATTTTCTCAGTGTAAACGCCCACAAATACGACTAAGTTCAAATTGCGAAAAAGTTATTAAAATTAAACTGAGGACTATATCCGAATATATGCATATCTTCAAGTCATGGCAAAGACATTTGTAAAGTTTCAAAAGAATCGTAATGAAAATGTAGGAGGAGTTGCGCACACAAGGTACCCACTGTCAATTCACTTTCATTGTCAAAATACCCGAAAAATGACTAAGTTCAAATTGCGAAAAAAGGTGAATTATTAATCTGAGGATTATATCCAAACCACATGGATATCTTCAAAGCATTTTCAAGACATCTGTAAAGTTTCAAAAGAATCGGAATAAAACTGTAGGAGGAGTTGCGCACACAAGGTACATACTCCTATACGGGGACGGAAGGGCGGAAGGACGGAATGACAGAAGGACGGAATGACAGAAAGCCGAAAACTATGTCTCCCACGCTTTTCTTCGAAAAGGCGGGGGACAATAAAACTGGGACTTGTGAAATGTATAATACTTCTACTCACAAGCTACATTTCTGCTTTTGTAGAGCTAGTGATAATGAATTTTCTTGCATTATTTTATTTGCTAATGTTTAATGAATATAACGTTTTAATAACTTGTTGGTCTTTCACTTTAGATAGGTAATTAACCCTGTTAAAAGGTCAAACTCTGCAATAAATGTAGATTGCTGAAGCTACATTTCCTCAAAATGAGGGAAATTCTGAGGTTGTGGTATATAATAATAAGGTGTTTTATCGCGTCTGAAGCCGAAGAATGGTAAAAACGTCGGTGTAACAATAATTGCTTTAATTAATTGACGTCTATTTGACGTTACGCAGTGGTACGCAACATCAGACGTCACGTCTAATAGATCAGGGGAGACTACTGTAGAATAAGCGACACAAAGAAGAAAATCGTTCGATTTTTCTAAATTTATTTAAACTCTGCGGGATACGCATGTGTT
Source organism: Rugalucina vietnamica (assembly GCA_964017185.1). Lineage (NCBI taxonomy): Eukaryota > Metazoa > Mollusca > Bivalvia > Lucinida > Lucinidae > Rugalucina > Rugalucina vietnamica. The sequence continues at coordinate 56,212,380 of OZ024875.1, read as the reverse complement.
TATCAGAAGAATTATGACACTGCTACAAATACATAACACAAATTCAGATAACCTTTACCAAATAATGAGGCTAAAAGCTTATTACGAAATCCATAATTGGTTCGACCATAGTTTGAATGCAACCTATGCTAAGTTGTCACGGAAGTGGAACGAGGTCACGGAGTGTATCGGAGTGCAGGTTAGCCAGCTGATCGAGTCCGTGGGCTTTTCAATGTACAATAGTCTTTTGACGTAAGTAGTATCATTTTTTTCTCTATTCTCAGACGTAAGGAGTATCATTTTTTATCCAAAAGTCTTATACGTGAGTTGTATCGAGGTAATTGACTCATATAGGTTAGTTGTATCCTAATCGATCTACCCTGTGTGTGTTCAACACCATATTGTGAACAAACCAGCCTGACTTCATTATTGTTTTCTGCTTGTATGTAACAGAGAATGTTTTTGGTCTATATTGAAACGTTAAAAATGTCAATAGGTGACGAAAGATGTGGAGAAATTAGCAAATGCAATCATTTTTCGTGACGATGGTGGAATGTTCGGCCGAGAAAACTATTGTTTCTGTGGCAAGGAGATGTTGTTTAGAATACTGTTGATGGCAAACAAACAGAGGTATGTACACTTCATTTCTCTGCCAACTCTTGACCCAAACTCCCCCGCATAAATGCCTGTAAAATTGAAATAATCGTCAACTCACCTGACTCCATCTTCTGTCACGCGCCGCGTCTAGTTGTATCAGTCTCCGACGTTAGGTAATTGATTGTATCACGGGTACAGAGGGTGGATATGGCCATTCGATTAAGGTCGGTGATTTGGATTGCTAAACCATTAATTCTGTCTGGTTGCAGAAGGTTTACAGTCTTGCGTACTGCATTAGACGTCGCACCGTCCTGCATCAGTCGCATACCCTTGTGAGTCCATGCATATGATTTGTTTTCTGAGAACTGTTGCTGTGGCAAAAATAGAAAACAAAACGAGAAGGAAATACGCAGTTGTAACGATCTTTGTTCGCTACACATGGTTTTGTTACTTTTGTGTGTCCAAACGCCCGAGGCGTTTATTTATTTATTTTTTTTTTTTTCATAAAAGTCCGCTGGCATAATTTTGCTTTCAGTACACTCCTCGCGAATTTTTCTGTCGTCCCTGCAATTTTCATTTCAATATCTTGAGTAGTTATGAAATTATAGCAAAATCTCTATCGATAGCGTTGGAAATAAAAATAAAATTGATATCCTTTAAGAGCAGTGAGCATATTTTCGAGACAGGTGATGGGCCATACCGCGGTTTCGGCTATTCAAGCCTCGTCAGTGACCCTTAAGATTTGGCAACATGGAGCCAAACAGAGTTACAGTTTTTTTTCAACTTTCAGCAGGCTAGTCGATACAAAGACTGGTATAATCAAAATGGGGCCAAATATATTGAACGTTGGTTAGAATATGAATCTAAACCGATAATAATTTTTTTATTTCTCAAAATATCCTCTCTGATCTCAAAGGGCCAAAAGGAAAATATAATAAAAAGGAAAATATAAAGGAGAAGTATACTTCGTATATACCGGGGGTATAGCAACGAGAAGAATTACTGGTTGAATTGTAATATTAAAGGTGAATGCCTAGTACGTTGAAATTGACGGTATAGAAATTTTTCATTTTTTTTTTACCCTTTTTAATTTTACGAAAGTGTTCATTGAATCATGTTTCAGAGGTTGACGTGTTTGACCCACATTTTGTATATTACAATTTTGATATGTGCAAGTAATAACATAAATAAGGTCATTCGATTTAAAATCAAAATTTGGTGTATTGACTACGAAAAAGCCGTTTATATATGGCGAAACTAATTTTCTTCTTTTTGATCCAAAACAGAGATCGGCGAGGCGGCTCTAACGTGTACCTACAATCAATGTTTTGAGCAAAACTATTAAAACATTTTCCAATGAAATTTTTAATATTTGCTTTTGGAAAAATTCTCTATGTATTGCATGGGCATTTTTTCATAATGTCGAGTAAGATGGATTTGTGAGTACTGAAAACTATGCGCACGGCCAAGCCATTGTGATACATAACAGTCATGCGATGGCAGACTAAACTGCTAAAGACTCGAATAACGGGTAAATTATTAACTATGATTTCTTTCTTCCACACTTTCGTTCTTTTATATTGTATAAGTCGTTTTCATATGAATGTACCCAATACTGCTCCCATTCCGCGCGTTTATTTTTTTTTCTTTCATTTTCGTTTTCTTTGTTCTCATTGAGGCTTAACGTCCCAGTCAACAGTTTTTCAGTCATGTCGGGACGGAGCCAAGTCTTTCTGGGTTTAACCAGTATTGTAGGGAGTTAATGTGTCTTGCTCAAGGACACAACACGGTGACGCCTGTGGAGCCCAGGACCTCTCAATTCGGAGTCTGACACTCATTTTCGTTTTACATAATGCTGCTGTAAAATGGCGTTAAACGTGAACAGTGAATGCATTTCGAATTGTCTAAAGAACCGTAGAGCTAAGAAAACTCAGCTATTTCTTGTCGGTACATATCAACTTTATGGTCATGTCAGAATGTATGCGACGCCTTATCCTATCTCCTTGATAATATTTATATTAGATTTGGGACCAAGTTATACAGACAAATTGTTGGAATTCCGATGGGTACAAATTGCGCACCTCTCGTAGCTGATTTATTTTTATACTGCTACGAAAGAGATTTCATGGATTCTCTTAACCATGATAATCAAGCTGATGTTATCGAGGCTTTTAATTCCACATCTAGGTACCTCGATGACCTTTTGAACATTGACAACCCTTATTTTGAAGGTATGGTCAATCAAATTTATCCACCTGAACTTCAGTTGAATAAAGCCAATATCTCAGATACTGAAGCCCCCTTTTTAGATCTACATCTTTCTGTTGCAAATGGATTTGTTTCTTCTAAAATTTATGATAAGCGCGATGACTTTGATTTTGATATAGTAAATTTTCCTTTTTTGGATGGTGACGTTCCTCGTCGTGCTTCTTATGGTGTATACATTTCGCAACTTATTAGGTTTGCTAGAGTCTGCAATCATGTTACAGACTTCAACGCTCGAAATAAATGTTTAACGGCAAAACTTCTCCAACAGGGCTATCGGTATCATAAACTTCGAAAAACATTTTCTAAATTTTATCGCAGACACTATGAATTGATTTCCAAATACAAAGACGCTTTTAAGTGAGGGCCTTTCGGAACCTGAATTTTATGGTGACTTGGTTTACAAATTTAAGAAACTTAAAGGAATTAATGATTTTTCTTTTCAGTTCAGAAAAATCATAACACGTTACGGACGTATAGGTTATAACTTGAATGTTATGCGACAGTCTGCATGCTTAGTTTTTAACCCAATCATTGTTGATAACTATGCTGCCTTCTTTAATTGCACGCCGGTGGGTCGGGCGTCAGACTCTATGATGGCCCCGACATAAAGCTATTCATTTTAGTTGGTTGGGGCCGGAGCTTCTTGTCTGTTGCTTGGCCCACCGGGGTCCAACTGGTGTTTTTCTTTTGCTCCGGAGTTAGTAGGTTATTCGGCGCCCAGGGATCTCCATCGTCGGGCAGCTTACTCAGTCTGTGAGTCCTGGTTTTTGATTCATCAGGATATTTATCATGATTTATTTGTTTGTTCTTGATGATTCATTGACTAGTTAGAGATTCACCACGAGGACCGAATAACTAACTAAATGTTATGAACCACTGCAGAAGCTGAGGGTGAGGTTATGGCCATGTAAAACCGGTTTAAGCCCGCCAGTAACTTTGTGTTACTGATCGTTCCAAGTCGATACTTCTGTGGTGGTTCTTTTTGTTTTGTGTCTTGGTGTTTAAAATATTTTTGTGCTGTTGGCGCCTTATGTGTGTTTTCGTGTTTTTAGTTAAGTTAAGGTAACTGAGTGGCCACCTATTGGGAAAATAGCTGCTCATTCGGCTTACGATATGTTTCATGGTATAAGTACCTGACTGTTAGTTTGTTTTTTTCCCACCTCGGTTTTTGGAGTGGGAATCTTTTTCTGATTGCGCCTTTTCCTGATCTTTGCCTACTTGTACCTTTTTATAGACAAACGTACTCAATTTCATACCAACATAGCTTCAATTTGAATATGTAATCATTTTAATTTAACATATTGTAATAATATGGTGTTTTGAAAGCTTATGATGTATGCAGGGTTTTCCTTGCAAGAATTAATGACCAAAGTCGAGATGCATAACAGACATGCAATTAAGACGGTTAATATAATTATTCTAAGATAATTGATCAAATGATTCTAATAACGATAAAAAAAAAAAAAAAAAAAAAAAAAAAAAAAAAAAAAAAATACTTTTATTCATATACATAGCAAAATCATCGTGCATACATAAACATATTTACGTGGCCAAAATGAAATAAATGTATGTTTCTGTAGTTGTTATCATGTAGCATTCTATGTAAATATGTTTCGGTAGTTGTTATCATGTAGCATTCTATGTGAATATGTTTGGCAGTTGTTATCATGTAGCATTCTATGTAAATTAGTTTCGGTAATGGTTATCATGTAGCATTCTATGTAAATATGTTTCGGTAGTTGTTATCATGTAGCATTCTATGTTAATATGTTTCGGTAGTTGTTATCATGTAGCATTCTATGTAAATATGTTTCGGTAGTTGTTATCATGTAGCATTCTATGTAAATATGTTTCGGTAGTTGTTATCATGGTGTAGCATTCTATGTAAATATGTTTCTGTAGTTGTTATCATGAAGTATTCTATGTGAATATGTTTGAGAGTTACTAGAATGGTGTTATCATGTAGCATTCTATGTGAATATTTTTGAGAGTTACTAGAATGGTGTTATCATGCAGCATTCTATGTAAATATGTTTCTGTAGTTGCTATCATGTAGCATTCTATGTAAATATGTTTCGGTAGTTGTTATCATTGTAGCATTCTATGTAAATATGTTTCGGTAGTTGTTATCATGTAGCATTCTATGTAAATATGTTTCGGTAGTTGTTATCATGTAGCATTCTATGTAAATATGTTTTGGTAATGGTTATCATGTAGTATTTTATGTAAATATGTTTTGGTAGTTGTTATCATGTAGCATTCTATGTAAATATGTTTCGGTAGTTGTTATCATGTAGTATTCTATGTAAATATGTTTCGGTAGTTGTTATCATGTAGTATTCTATGTAAATATGTTTCGGTAGTTGTTATCATGTAGTATTCTATGTGAATATGTTTGGTAGTTGTTATCATGTAGTATTCTATGTGAATATGTTTCGGTAGTTGTTATCATGTAGCATTGTATGTAAATATGTTTCGGTAGTTGTTTTCATGTAGCATTCTATGTACATGTAAATATGTTTGGTAGTTGATATCATGTAGCATTCTATGTAAATATGTTTGGTAGTTGTTATCATGAAGTATTCTATGTAAATATGTTTGGTAGTTGTTATCATGTAGCATTCTATGTAAATATGTTAGGGAGTTGTTATCATGTAGCATTCTATGTAAATATGTTTGGTAGTTGTTATCATGTAGCATTCTATGTAAATATGTATGGGAGTTGTTATCATGAAGCATTCTATGTAAATATGTTTCAGAGTTGTGATCATGTAGCATTCAATGTAAATATGTTTGGTAGTTGTTATCATGAAGTATTCTATGTAAATATGTTTGGTAGTTGTTATCGTGTAGCATTCTATGTAAATATGTTTGGGAGTTGTTATCATGTTGCATTCTATGTAAATATGTTTGGTAGTTGTTATCATGTAGCATTCTATGTAAATATGTTTGGGAGTTGTTATCATGAAGCATTCTATGTAAATATGTTTCGGTAGTTGTTATCATGAAGTATTCTATGTAAGTATGTTTCAGAGTTGTTATCATGTAGCATTCTATGTAAATATGTTTCGGTAGATGTATGATGTAGTATTCTATGTAAATATATTTCGGTAGTTGTTATCATGTAGCATTCTATGTAAATATGTTTCGGTAGTTGTTATCATGAAGTATTCTATGTGAATATGTTTGAGAGTTGTTATCATGTAGTATTCTATGTGAATATGTTTGGTACTTGTTATCATGTAGTTTTCTATGTGAATATGTTTGAGAGTTGTTATCATGTAGTATTCTATGTGAATATGTTTGGTAGTTGTTATCATGAAGTATTCTATGTGAATATGTTTGAAAGTTGTCATAATGTAGTATTCTATGTGATTATGTTTGGGAGTTGTTATCATGCAGTATCATGTAGTATTCTATGTAAATATGTTTCGGTAGTTTTTATCATGTTGCATTCTATGTAAATATGTTTCGGTAGTTGTGATCATGAAGTATTCTATGTAAATATGTTTGAGAGTTGTAATCATGTAGTATTCTATGTGAATATGTTTGGTAGTTGTTATCATGTAGTATTCTATGTAAATATGTTTGGTAGTTGTTATCATGTAGTATTCTATGTGAATATGTTTGAGAGTTGTTATAATGTAACTTATTCTATGTGAATATGTTTGGGAGTTGTTTTCATGTAGTATTCTATGTGAATATGTTTGGGAGTTGTTATCATGTAGCATTCTATGTAAATATGTTTCGTTAGTTGTAATCATGTAGCATTCTATGTAAATATGTTTGGGAGTTGTTATCATGTAGTATTCTATGTGAATATGTTTGAGAGTTGTTATCATGTAGTATTCTATGTGAATATGCTTGGGAGTTGTTATCATGTAGTATTCTATGTGAATATGTTTGAGAGTTGTTATCATGTGCCGCTTATCATGCGTATTATATCCATTTCTTAAACACGTTTACATGAACACATATCAATGTTCTTTGAGGTCCTCTGCTCATCAGGATAACATGTCCGTGTATTGAATACCCCCTTAAACCCCGCGTTTATATAGTAAAACTCAAAACATAGATTGTCGGTACTCGAGGCGGTTCTAACGTGTACCCACAATCTATGTTTTGAGCAAAACAAAATAAGAAAAATATCAAATTTTTTCTACTGAAAACCTTTAAATTTTAAAACTTACAAAGAATCAGTATATTACTCGTACATGGACGTGTTTTCGTAATGTTACAGTTTAACCCTGAATGAAGTGATTTACGTAGTTGTTTTTGTCTAGAATAATCAACAACATGGCAATGCGCATCTTTTCCATTTCCTTCTATTTTATTACCAAGGTGATTAATAGCCCACTTAACAGTAGCAACAAAGCAACCTTTTCTCGCAACCCATTACCTGAAATGTAGAAAAAAAAACAGCAAGTAAGTACCTGTACTGTACATTGCATAATATATTAGTTTCTTATTTTGATACTTTAAACAGACAGACCTTCAGTTTTATATCTTTAGAAACGAAAATGCATAACTTGCACCTGCACTGTTATTGCCACAGAGGCAAGTCCTGGTTTCTGATTCATCAGGAAGTTTATCATGATTTATTTGTTTGTTCTTGATGATTCATTGACTAGTTAGAGATTCACCACGAGAACCGAAGAACTAACTAAATGTTATGAACCACTGCAGAAGCTGAGGGTGAGGTTATAGCCATGTAAAATCGATTTAAACCCGCCAGTAACTTTGTGTTACTGATCGTTCCAAGTCGATACTTCTGTGTGGTTCTTTTTGTTTTATGTCTTGGTGTTTAAAATATTTTGTGCTGTTGGCGCCTTATGTATGTTTTAATATTTTTAGTTAAGTTAAGGTAACTGAGTGGCCACCTATTGGGAAAATAGCTGCTCATTCGGCTTACGAAATGTTTTCATGGTATAAATACCTGATTGTTAGTTTGGTTTTTCCCACTTCGGTTTTTGGAGTGAGAATCTTTTTCGGATTGCGCCTTTGTCTGATCTTTGCCTACTTGTACCTTTTTAGTCTGAGAGCACATTCTGGTTAGAAGACATTTTATGCCAAGGACTCGACCAAATCGTCTACTGTTTACGTGCACGTGAACACTATATGTATACTTTTACTGGTTTTAATTAGAGCAAATAGTTTTGACTCATCATGGTGTTTATCATGATTTATTTGTTTGTCCACGATGATTCATTGAATAGATTAACCACGAGGACCGAATAAATAAATAACTAAATGCTGTGAACCACTTCAGAAGCCGAGGGTGAGGTTAGGTACCTGTAAAATCGATTTAAGCCCGCCAGTAATTTTATATTACTGATCGTTTCAAGGCGATACTTCTTTGGTGGTTCTTATTGCTTTGTGTCTTGGTGTTTAAATTTTGTGCTGTTGGCGCCTTATGTATGTTTTCATATTTTAATTAAGTTTAGATAACTGAGTGGCCACCTATTGGGGGAAAATAGCTGCTCATTCGGCTTACGATATGTTTTCATGGCATTAGTACCTGATTGTTAATTAAATTTTTCCCACCTCGGTTTTTGGGATGGGGATCTTTTTCTGATTGCGCCTTTTTGTCTACTTGTACCTTTTTGCTCTCAAGAAATGTCTCCGATGCTACGTCCATCATTCGAATTTTCAAATACATTCGATGAGAAATGTTCGATCCACGACTGGGGTATACTAAGTAATAAAATAATTTCCGACCAGGTCTGACACAAACCAGCCTGTAAAGTCTCAGAAGAAAGTTAGAATCCTGAAATCTTGGTTAGAGGTAGTGGCGGTATTGTACTATCCGAGTAGCGAAAACAAAGGCACTGATCAGCTGTGTAATTACTACACAGCTGATCTGCGTCTTTGTTTTTGCATAAGCAAAAGTCCGGTTTTCTCATGATGCTGATCGTATGGATCAAAGTGGCACTGTCTCATCAACAAAGGAGAGCAGCTCACTATGGCAAAAAGAAAATATGTGAAGCTGAAAGAAAGCACAGAGTACGCAAAGCCAAAGTCAATGTATCACTTTGTCTAGCAGAATTCTTAGATTGACTTACTGTACTTGAAACCGACAGCTTAGAGTCAGTCATCAAAGTAAAAATAGAGTGACCAGGAATCGATGCAATTGAATTTAAAGTCCCCCAACATAGGCCCCAAGTGGGAAAGAAAATACATAAAACATTTTTCAGAAAACACACAGCTAAGTTTCAACCGAAACGAAAGGCAACGAGCACGACAGAGAGGCAGGCACAATAAACTGTAGTATAATGAAGATAAACCACTTTCTCCCGGGACGCCGGTTATCGTTCGTACTGGGGACAAAGCCGAAAACTATTTTTCCTGGGGATCTACTTTTCCTGGGGACAACCTCCATTTCATAAAGAAAAAAACAATAAATAAAAGCAAACATAGTGTTCAACTGGCGAACACATGTGACACAAATTTTGGTGCAACCAAGTTAAAATCCCAACCAAACACACCAGAAATACAGAGATTATCATTATCATTCATAAAACCATTTTTACTAGGACGGCGAAATTACCATTTTATCAGTACAGCGAAAATGTATAAGCGATTATTAAAAACGGATTAGAATAAAATTAAACCAAGATCACAACTGGCCAATAAATGTACATGTATTACAAAATGTTGCTGCAATAAAGAACTCACTAACATACACGAACAACTGTATATTCATGAAAAAAAGAAAGATCATGGTCTTTCTCGTCACTGAGAGACGAACGACCAAATAGGATGTCTATTTGTTAGTGACAATGTAAGAAGTAAACAGCTTACTACATTTGAAGCAGCATTCTCCTTTCAGTCTGTATGTGTTCACACAATCACTGACGTCATCACAAATGGTCACGTGACATTCCTCCCCACGTGAAGTACAGTAACATTTGTTACATTCGTCGCTGTTTGTTCGCATATCTGGAATAGCATTCATGATGTTAAATATAAATAATACAATAGTAGACAAAAGTTTTGATAAATCCACAAATTTTGGCATGCGAAGGATTTTAGTGTCAAAATATATTCTCGTCGAATATAAATATTCAATTATAAATATCGTCGCATCGACGTTGATATGACGTCATTTTGACTCGTGTGCCCGCTGGGCTAGTCTGGCGTTCGTTGCCGGTTTAAATAGGGCTACTGATGAGGGTTCATTACCCGAAATTTTACAATGTAGTCCATACGTTCTCCCTTTGACTGTTTTTACTGCTTCCAAAGGATCAAACCATTATATTTTATTTGCTATTACTGCAGCTGGTGTTGTGCCGTGTGGCGGCCCTAAAAAGTCTCCCCGTACATCATCCATAGTGCAGATTATATTTTTATTTAGGTCCTTTGAGATCAGTAAAGATAATCAGAGTGTTCAAAACACTCACGTTTAGAAACATACTTCTAAGCAATGTTTAAATTTTTGGACCCCTTTTGGGAATGTGTCTTTGATATAGACTACCCGTGTAAATTTACAAAATTACAGTATACTACCCACCGGGCACATGACGTCGGAATGACGTCGGATCGACGTCGATGCGACGTCATGACTGGGCTAGTCTGGGCTAGTCTGTGCTAGTCTGGTGTTCGTTGCCGGTTTAAATAGGGCTACTGATGAGGGTTCATTACCCGAAATTGTACAATATAGTCCATACGTTCTCCCTTTGACTGTTTTTACTGCTTCCAAAGGATCAAACCAATATATTTTATCATCAATATGGCCACTGCTCTTAAAGGATGTCATTGTATTTGCTATTACTGCAGCTGGTGTGCCGTGTTGCGGAAAGAAATGCAATCACGTGACAATACGTTACGATATGATACGATATAATACAAGCCAATACAACCTGTTTAAAAGCTAAAGTAATATTAGTGTCTACATGTACTTACTCAAACCATAAGATTCACCTCGAATGACACATGTTTTACTAGTTGTTGGCGTCAACTCTGACGTCGACTGTGTTTCATTTGACGGTAATGTTGTCTTCACAGGAACCTCACATATCGGACAGCATTGCCCTGTTACGTTGACCAAGTTCCCGTCACAATTGTCGTCTGTGACGGAACACTGTTTTCTCCATGGGCGGATAATCCCGTAGTGACACTCTTTACCATGACAGCCATTTTGATCCAGGTCAAAAACGTCATCTGTTTACATACAAGTGAACCAGTTTGAAGAGTATAAGCTGTGTTTTGGTTTTCAGCCCTTGAAGCACGACATGATATTCAGATACGGGCACACAAAGTGTCGTGCAAAAGTCATGTAAAAAGGTACAAGTAGGCAAAGATCAGGAAAAGGCGCACTCAGAAAAAGATTCCCACTCCAAAAACCGAGGTGGGGAAAAAAAACAAAATAACAACCAGGTACTTATACCATGAAAACATATCGTAAGCCGAATGAGCAGCTATTTTCCCAATAGGTGCCACTCAGTTACATAAACTTAACTTAAAATATTAAAACAGGTAAAATATTAAAAGGTGCCAACAGCACAAAACTTTTAATAAACAGCAAGACATAAAACAAAAAGAACCACCACAGAAGTATCGCCTTGGAACGATCAGTAACACAAAGTTACTGGCGGGCTTAAACCGGTTTTACATGGCCATAACCTCACCCTCAGCTTCTGCAGTGGTTCATAACATTTAGTTAGTTCTTAGATTCGCGTATTGGTAAGTGGCAAGTATTGAAAAAAAAATGAGTTTAACTCGTATAAGCCTGGCGACAGGCAAGTAGCATAGCCCCAGATATCCGGGGTCTATTCTGTTTCCTTAAATAATTTCATAGAAAAATGGAATAGAATTTTAAAATCACACCTGAAGCACCTAAAAATTAAAGTGTACTGACCCAAATGATAATGTTGGGTGAATCCATTGGTCATTAATGTGTTAACTTACAGTTGTTGTACAGCTGACCATGGTGGAAACAGAACGGCAGAGGGGGCGTGGTGGTAGGCGCCGTAGTTATAGGGGGCGTGGTGGTCTTGTTGCTATGACAAATTGGACAACACTGGTAGTCCACGTACTCGTTCCAGCCGTCACAGGGTGGGGGAGGGGCCAAAGCAGGGGAACACTCATGGTCCCAGAAGGCTATACTACCGCCAGTGCATATCGCGCCGCAACATAGGGGATTTTTGCATGTTTCAGATGCAATTTCTTTACCTACAAACAATGCATTAGAAGTTAGAAGGCTTCGATTCATTTCAGACAAACGTGTTTAATTATGTGCCTTTATGTTCTTAGGGAAATATACAGAAAACATAAATATGTTTAATAAATGTAGTTTTACGCAGAGGCTAACTATTAAATGGACTTTGGAGTTGGTACCCAAATCCTCTTATCAGCATGTCAGTAAATACATTAAAATAACAAATTAAAAACTATTATTTCAACAGATTTAGATGTCATAAATGAATAGTTTGAATCCAAAATAAAAGATCTTTTCGACAATCGATGTGCCTTGTGTGTACTTTTTATTATTTTCCAGGATACTACCGGTACCAGCTGCTGTATGTTACATATATTGGACTCAAAATAATGTTGTACGATGTTTGATGAAATTGGATCAGATCCTGTGATTCTATCGTTATTTCCACGTTGTCTGGTTTACTTGAAACAACTATTTTTTAAAAATACAAAATTATGATTTCAAATGAGCCACTTAATAGGAAAGAGTACAAGTAGACAATGGTCAGAAAAAGGCGCAATCAAAAAGAAATTTCCATTCCAAAAGCCGAGGTTGGAAAAACTAAATTGACAATTAGGTACTTATACTAAGGAAGCATATCTGAAGCCAAGTGTGCAGCTATTTCCCAAAAGGCGACCACTCAGTTACCCGAACTTAAATAAAATATCAAATCGTACATAAGGTTCAAACAGCACAAAAATTCGACCAAAACATAAAACAAATGGAATCACAACAGCAGCATCGCCTTGGAACGATCAGTAAAATAAAATTACTGGGGTGCTTAAACCACTTTTACATGCACCTAACTTCACCCTCATCTTCTGCAGTGGTTAGAATGTCAGAGGAAAACCAGCGACTTGCATGGGCGAAAGCAAAGGCGCAGATCAGCTATGCAGTAACTGCACAGCTGATCAGTGTCTTTGTTTTCTCTACATACATGTAGATAGTGCAATTCATCTACTTTTCAAGTTTCTAGCCCGTTTCTGTGGATGTACAGCCTGGTTTACGTTGGGCCTGGTCGGAAACTTAAATTGATGGTTTTCTCACTTGAAGGCTCAACTATCTTACCATCTGGATACCAAACACCCTCCCACAAGCACCACCCTGTAGGTATTGTTGTCCGTGGTGGAGTGGGGGTGGTGGGCGGGGTTGTTGTGTCAGGTGTCGAGGAGTAGAAAGCACACCAATCGTCCCAGTAAGCGATACCTCCCCCTATGCACACGCTCCCACTACATCCACCAGGGTCTGTAGATATTGTTTCACCTAAAATACATCGTGAAAATGTATCTTTGGATAGAAGCCTCCGTGGCGTAATGGTTATTTTTGGAGTGGGAATTTCTTTCTGTTTGCCTTGTTTCCTGGTACCTTTTATGTCACTCATGGTGTAAACCAGGGGTCGCCTGTTCACCTATTTCTCACGGGCGGTAAACGATAAAAGGGCACAACTGGGTGAACAGTGAGTATGATTTTGGTCACGGCCAAAACGGATTCGAACCTGAACAAATAAAGTAGGCTTTCGTGTTCCCTAAGACTAATCATCTTCATACCAAGTCCCCATATAAAAAGCCCCTGTGGTCTAGTGGTCGGACCGGAGAGTGGTCCCGATGGTCCATTCATAGTGGAAGGCCAGATCAGGACGAAGTATGTTCCATCCGCATCATAAGAAAACCGACTTGCTTTTGCATATGCGAAAACAATGATGCGGTACAGCTGTGCTGATCTGGGAGTATCGTAATTCCCCTTCTTACGACATACTTACAAGGATCTTAAGATGACCACCTTAGAATTTAAGCCCTTGCTATTCCAGCTACTCTTATACAGCGCTTTTGTAAATAAATATATGTAAATAAATAGTAAAATTCCTTTTCTATTTTACCGCAAAATTGAAACTAGCATTGATCAATTACTGTACCAGGGGCTCGTTTCACAAAGCGTTTTAAGACAAATTTTATCCTTAGTTTGAACTTAATAAGATATGTCTCATCCTTAAGATGTCCTAACTTTAGTCCTAACAATAGGACAATACTTATGATTGAACTTATTTTATAGTAAACTAAAAATGGCGGACGTTTTTAAGGGAAAACACAACAAAATATTACCAAGACCGGATTCGAACTCGGATCGCCCCCGACAGAAGACAACATAGTTTACCACTGAGCCACCGAGTCATATTTTTTATACATTGGTTCAATATTGATATAGGCCAAAATTTTGATTTTAGTTTGTTTGTTTGAGTTAATGCTTAACGCCCCATTCAACAGCTATGTTCAAGCCGAGACGTTGCCTCCTATTCATGAGGCATTCATACAAAACTAGGATGCAATGGCATCCAAAACGTGCTTCAAATATACTCGGTCAAACTTATCACGCAACAACGATTGATTTGTTATGTTATACAAATAAACTTTATTTCCACTGGATTAGATTGCCGTGCGATTGACACATCTAACAACTTCTGGTTGTAACATTCTGTATTATGCGTCTCAAGAAATTAATCATTTTTCACGATCCAAAAGGAAGACTGACTTCCAGAATCTCTCAGGAGTCGCATGCCACTAAAATAACCGCTTTGGCCAATCTCATTCGAGCTCAATGGTCCATACTCTGAAAGCCAAATTGTACCCTATTAGGCTGCTACCCAGAGGGTCGATTGCCCCCCCTCCCCTAGGGAATTTTGCAGACATACCCTATCTTAAAGAACAATTCAAGCCGAGTAGAATAAGAAATGTTTGCACCCTGAGCGTTGGGGCGTTATCCTGTAACAGCCTGTTTCATATGTTACCTAAACAAAATTAAGAAATTATGATATGGTGTTTTCAGCTACAGAAAAATGACAATAATTTATCATTTTACTCAACTTTTTCATACTGTCTGCTTGCTGTATGTCTATACTACATATTAAAATCGTTTGGACAAAAAATTGACCCACACTTACTGTAACATACGTAACGTAATTTAAGATACCCTTTGAAAATACCACTTTTGATTGATATCATTTACTAATACTGTTGTACTATTCATTTTTCCAAAGATATGAGATTTATTTCCATCAGCATGTTTAATTGGCAGATAGAAAAACCAAGGTTTGTTTACCTATCATGTATATATTGCCTTTAATGAAGTATTTAGTAGCCCTACCCCCAGTTTCAAAGGCGAAATATTCTATTGCAACGAACGTGAAGTATGTAAAATACTTAAAACTGGTCGATATATATCATAGTTTCTTGCTTATTTTACCATGAACCATGGCTCTGAGGATCTGTAACCAAGTATCTTGGATCAAAGATTTTGATCCAGAATGTAACATATGTAACATACATGTAATGAATAACGAAGGGCATTGTACATAGCAGGAATGCCAGTACAGGTCAGTCTAATTCTCTATTCCATTAGATATTTTGCAAACATATATCTTAAATGACAATTCAAGTTTGCTCCAATAAGAGATGTTTGCTTTATGTACATTGGAGCATGTGTCTGTTACAGTATGTTACATATGTTACCATAATATGTTTTGAAAATAATGATATGGCAATTTTAGCGTCAGAAAAATAAGATTTTTATTATTCCATTCACCCAATTCATATAGCCTACATGAAACATGTCCATTCTTAACACTAAAGTTGCTTGAGCAATAATATGACACCTACAGTGTAATGTCTGTAACATATGAGCCGCCTCATGGGAAAACCAACAATTTGCATATCCAAAAACAAAGGTGCAGATAAGCTTTGCGGTAACCGCGAAGCTGATCAGCGCCTTTGTCTTCGTTACTCGGATAGTACAATTCCTCTACTTTCTAAATCCAAAATTTCCAGTCTCTAGCCATCTTCTGTGCTTGTACAGCCCGGTTTGTGTCAGACCTGTTCGGAAACCACATTGTTGGTTTTCCCACGAGGTGGCTCATATATAAAACTAACCCTTTCAAAATAAGCATTGTGGGTGACATCATTTGTTTTTTTAGTTACACATTCCAGCTTTTTTTTCAAATATATGTGATTTTTTACATTACCATGTTCAATGGAGGAGATGGAAAATTCCTATACTGTATATATTATACTAAATGGGTTATTTAGCAACCCTACCCGCAGTTTCATAAGCCAAATTGTATTGCTAATTACGTAAAGCATGTAAATAATCGTTTCTAATGGCTGTATCTAATGTTGATAATTATTTGCTTATATTTCATGCTTATGGAGAACTATAGTTCTGAGTGGGTGTCACCAAGTATCTAGGCTCAGACATCTTAATGAGGAATGTAACGTATGTAACATATATGTATGAATAAAGAATGACGTGGTCTACAGTAGATATATATGATGCTATTTCAAAAATAGTGTCAACACTTCACGTTTCCCTATGAATAATTTAGATTTTGGTGTAAAACAAAACTAGAAATCTTATTCAGTTCTGATAATCATGTCTTTGGACCCCATAAATACTATTTTTAAACGTTTAGAAATCTCTTAAAAATGCAGAAAAATTAGTGTATTACTACAAAATCGTTTGTACTTGAACTGTTAATAGACCTAGAATGCTGAAAGTGCCAAGTGGTATCAAATAAATGGGACGGCAATGGACTAATGCCCTCAGTCCTCTAAATACATCATCTGAATTTCAGTTTTATGAATATTAATGAAAACTTTAGAAATTAGAGAAAATGCATAACAAATAAGCTGGTATACCTACAAAATGATTATGGTTTTTCAGCAAGCTAAAGTCTGAATGTGCTGAAAATGGCAAGGGCAATTTTCTATCATCCTTCTATAATAAAACGTCATTTGATGAGCATTAATAAATATAATGGTTAAATTAGATGTTGGCGATTAACCGCCGAAGAATTGAGGCGGGGCGCCTATTTAACCAGATGAATCTTGGCTACTGGAAGTCCTAGACAGCTGTAATTGGTATCGACAGGTTGCTAAGACAATGTTCTTTAACCATATGATGTTATGAATAAATCATATGAATGTTTGTTTCATGAATTGCAACAAGAACTTCAGAAATAGAGAAAATTTGCAGAAATGCGAAGGGGTATACCAACAAAGTCACTTATATCTCCACTATCAATAGCTGTTGAGTAGTCAAAATGGCATCAACTGTTACTATTTGGTCACATCAATAATGAATTGTTGTCATGTTATCACAAAATATATGAATCGTCATGTTGTCATGTATACATACCACAAAACATATGAGGTTAAAGCAAAGGTACACGCGTCCCTGTTGCTGGACACCCTTAATTGCTATATACCATTTTTATCAACGTTTTATGAATACCCATGAAAGTAAATCTGATATGATTTGTATATAAGAGCACTGGGAAATGGTGCATTGTCCAAGCAAATATCTGATACCAATTAAACCCTCTAAGGCAATGCGCGGCTGGGATATAAGTGATTTTGATGGTTTATCTCTTCATTTTTCTCTTATTTTCTCTTATTTACGTATAAAGTTTAATTCTAATATTAGTGACCTTTATCAGATAAGAAGGTTTATATATCAGGTTACAGTGTTATAATTCATTGTCATAGCAATCATTTGATACCAGATTCAGCACAGTAATGCTATTAGTAACCAAGACACAAGCCATTTTGTAAGGTATACCCTCTTATTTTCCGTGATTCTTCTCCAGTCTGTAAAAATTGCATCAATACGAGGTATTCATTAAACTTAAAATAAGTTTATTCATTTATCAGACTAGAAGACAAATTGCATAGCCCAAAGCATCAAGCTGCTACCACTTTTATCATTCTAGGCCTATTGACATGCCAGACACTAGTAATTATGTAAGAATAAATGTTATTTTTCCGTGATTTTCCAAACTTTTCATAGTTTTTTTTTATATCAATATTGATAAATATGCAAATGAGATAATTTTCAAATAGACCCAAAACATCTGTAAAATTGTCAATTGGTATCACTGGTATATAAACTATGTGCAACGATGATAGCTTGGGTCTGAAAGACGTTTTTTATGGGTTTTTAATGATTTTTGGGCCATTTTAATGTTTAAATTAAAATTCACAAATATGCAAATAAGATGATATGCATAACTAACCTTAAGATGAAACGGCTATAGTGAAGAAGCTTTAAAATGAAACCAAGTTCAGTGGTCTACGATAAGTCATAACGTATATATGATCAATTTTGTAGGTCAAATTAACCCCATGCGGTATTGGTAACACTGTAACATTACATGAAATCTAAATATAAACAACTTGGCGTTACACCGTTACAACTGAGGCACATCTAGCAAATGAAAATAGCACAAGCATTTCATTCTCACCTTGCACATTGGTGTTTGCAGCTTTGAAATCCACAGAAACTATTACAGAAACCCTTATTTGTTTATAAATGTTAATTCACATATTTTTGTTACATACGTTACACAAATTGAGAACCATCTAAATAAACTTGATAAAATTATCTATCACATATTGCCCTTGAAGAATCGTGTAGACAAATGGTAGAATTATGGTAAAACAACCTATTGTTCAATCCCAATCAAAAAATACTACAAATATAATAAGCTGGTAACAGTTGTTATTTTTAAATGGCCGTTACACCGTTACGCCCCGGCGTACAAAGTGAAAACATCTCTCATTTGAATGCAAATAACACAAACATGACATTCTTACCTTGCACATTGGTATTTGCAGATTTTTACTCCACAGAAACTTGTACTGAAAACCTTATTGGTTTATAAATGTAAATTCGCATATTTTTGTTACATACGTTACATACGTTATACAGATAGAGACCCATATATGTCAACATGATAAAATTATGCATCCCACATACTTTCCTCGAAGAATCTTGCAGACAAATGGTAGAATTATGGTAAAACAACCTATTATTCATTCCCAGTCAAAGAATAATGCAAATATAATAAGCTGGTAACAGTTGTTATTTTTAAATAGCGGTTACACCATTACGCAAACATCTCTCATCTGAATCAGAAAAGACTGCTCTTTAAGATAGACTATGTCTGAAAAATTCCCAAGGGGGGGGGGAGCAGGACCTTTTTTCAGCCAGCAGTCTATATTAAATCATAGGTGGTTGCTGACCAGCATATATCATTAAAAAGCGAAAACATGCCATAACCGTGATGCGTTGTGTTTGGCTCAGTATAAAGTACCAAAGTAAGGCTTATGTGTATGGATGGTTTTTGCCAACCACGGTTTCTAGGCAGGCTCAAACCTGAACGGTTCATCAGGAAAACATGTCCGTGTAATGTTTACCTCCATTGAACCTCACTTTTATATAGCAAAACTGGGGTTTGCAGGGGTATACCTAGTTTTCTTATTTTTGCTCCAAAACATAGATTGTTGGTACTCGTTAGAACCGCCTCGCCGAGGTTCTAACGTATACCCACAATCTATGTTTCATTACAATGAAATAGTTGGTAGATCTAAGTGCATGTATTTATATTGAAATAGAAAGAAAAAGAAAAAAGAAAAAACAGAGAAAAATGGATTCGATCTCGGATCGCCTGGTTCATATTATGGCAAAAATACTAATTGAATTACTTGCATAAATTCACTGAGCTATCACCAGTACTATATCAATTCTATTATTTAACATACTTGAAACTAACTGTTTGTTGTGTTTGACCTTGAATTGAGATAAATCTTATGAGCAAGTCACAACCTCAAACATAAGACAAGTCTTGCCGTTAAGATAGATCACAAGTCACTTCTAAGAGTTGTCTCGATCATGTCATAAGAGAGTTTCGTGAAACGAGTTACAGGCCGTTTTATTTCAGACCTAGGCACCGCTGTGACTGGTGTGGGTTCGAGCCCCGCTCTGGCCACATGTGAGACAAGCCAAGTTCTGCTTGCGGGTGTGTCAGGTGGTTTTTCTCGGGGTTCTCCCGTTTTCGCCCCACCTACTGATTGGCCCGTCTCATATGAGCTGAAATAATCTTGAAAGGGACGTTAAACTGAATCAAAAAAAAAAAAAAAAAAAAAAAAAAAAAAAAAAAAATTCAGACCTAGGGCCATCTTAAGCTTAAGATCAACTTACATGTACGACCAACTTAAGTATCTTCTAGGAATTACGGTGACTAGCAGAAAAGGACCTTAAGTTTCGGAGTTCAAGCCCGTCTTATCTTAAGAAGTGGCACCTTTTTTCAAAACGTTATGAAGAAGGAATAGCAAGGGCGTAAAATTTAAGGTGGTCATCTCACGATGTCTTCGAGTTGATAACCCCTGGTCGGGAACCCCGAAGACAGACCGCGTCACGGCACAATTCATATTTGTATACAGACTTACCGTCTTCGTACCAGGTCCCATCATGAAAGCATTCTCCGTAAGGGCTGAAAAGGTGGTCGGTGCGGTAGTCGTGGGACGGAAGGTGGCCGCGGTGGTCCTTTCATCTATATCGGTCAAATATAGGAGGAAACAGACTTACCATCTGCATACCAGGTTCCCTCATAAAAGCATTCCCCGTTAGGGCCGTGGTTTGGTATGGTGGTCGTTGGGGTTGTCGTGAGTCGGAAAGTGGTCTCAGTGGTCCCCTTATAGTTAACGGTCAGATATAGGAATAGGAAAATTGTCTGTAACGCCGTTGGTCTACCCATTGATAGTGGTTTTGGAACACGAATGTTTCTAAAAAAATGTACATGTTAGACCAAAAAAGTGAAAATACATAAATCATGTAGCATATAAATATTATAGGTATAATAATGTTCAAATAAAATGACTACACTAAACATGAAGTCTAATAGAGCATATTAATGCCCTAGGGAAATGTAGCCGGTTTTATCAGCTGTTCGTATGTTTATAATTTTCTGAAAAGATATTAAAATAGTTTATTTATTACTCTGTAGAATAAGATCTACGTCTTTATAGTTTGTATTTGCTATCATATGCATACACAGTTGAACATGCTGAAGACGTTTTTCTGAACTGTTGGCAAACTACACTGTATTGTCACCATTATACGGAAATAACTGCAATTCCGCTGTTATATGTTTGAATACAGTGTATAAACATGATAAAGTTACACAAAAACATACACAAGCCTTTATAAATAGTCTGATACTTACCATTGGTGAGAACTCCAAAAGAAATCTAAGTTTTCTGAAACTACGAGCTATAACAAAACTGTTCAACGAACTTCATTTATTTATTAAAATGGACCACCTCATGGGAAAACCAACAATCTGCATATGCGAAAACAAAGACGCAGATCAGCTTCGCGGTAACTGCGAAGCTGAGCAGCGCCTTTGTTTTCGCTACTCGGATTGTACAATTCCTCTTCTACTTAAATCCGAAATGTCAAGCTTCTAGCTCTTTTCTGTGCTTGTACAGGCCGGTTTGTGTCGGACCTGTTCGGAAACCACATTGTTGGTTTTCCCACGAGGCGGCTCAAATATAGTTAATAATATGCCTGATGACCCTAACTGAGCCGGCAATTGTCACGGATGAAAAATTAAAGTTTATATATAAATATGTTTTGTGTTTACTTTTCGTTAAGATCGTTTTCTTGTAGCATAACCTATATAATTGGGGTTTTCTACACAAAAGCATAGTGAATAAACGCATGGTTAATAAAAATTATATATATAGCCTTACGAGTGTACTCAAAACACTGAAGTAATATTGATTATCAGAATACAAAGAAAAATAGCTAGGGTATACATGTTTTCATATTAAATTAGGACATTCGATAACATTTTTGTAAAATATTACATGTACCGCAGATTTTATAAAGTATTGCATGTTGCAACTACCACGACTACCGTTCATGTTTTTTCAATGTAATTTTGCTTCATGGAAACAACTGCCTTAAACGTTCGTGTGGTCATCCCGAAAACAGAATAAATGGTACGCACTCATTACAAATATGTCCCCGTTTTCTCTTTATTTTTACTGTATACATTTAATAATGATGCTACATGTATTAAAGACTACAAACTCATATTTTCAGTGTTACGATCTATTGTAAAATGCAATCATAATATGAGCCGCCGCATGGGAAAACCAACAATCTGCATCAATTACAATTGCGAAGCTGGTCAGCGCCTTCGTTTTCGCTACACGGAAAGTACAATTCCACCACTTTATAAATCAAATATTTCAAGCCTCTAACAATCCTCTGTGACTGCACAGTCCGGTTTGTGTCGGACCTGATCGGAAACCTAAATTGTTGGTTTTCCCATGCACAGGCTCAAATACATAAACAATTGGTTTTCGAGACTGTGACAGGGATGGCCAGATACGCTGGAGCTGAAGCTACACCATTGTGACAGTGTTTGTTGTTTTTTTTTGGTGAAGTCTATAAAATTTGGCTGTGATTGTACGAGATGCGTAAACCAGTCGTTCGTGCTTGAAATGCGGCAACAGTAATTATAGTAATTATAGTAATAGTAATTATTATACAAAATATAAGAATAAATAAAGCTACAACAATGTTTTGTACAGGGGAATCAGTTTTCATTTTTGTATACTAATTAAATCTTCAAAGGATTCGAGTAACACAAAACAGTGGCACATTTATTAAACTGCCCATCTCTCGATACTATCTATCTACAATTAAAAATTCAAGGATTACGTTACAATACTATAGACGATATGATAAGAGCCTGTGCGTGAGAAAAGCAACAATTTGGGTTCTGACCAGGTCTGACACAAACCAGCCTGTACAGCCACAGAAGCAGGCTAGAAGCTTGAAATTTCAGATTTAAGAAGAAGAAGGATTGTACTATCTGTTCAGCGAAAACAAAGGGGCTGATCAGCTGTGCAGTCACTGCACAGCTGATCTGCGGCTTTGTTTTCGCCTATGCAAATTGTTGGTTTTCTCATGCGGTGGCTCATAAATCAAATTCATCCATCATATTTTACACATTCAAACTGCACATGAAGTAACTGATATTTTCACATTGAAGTTCTTACGCCTACAAATAAAGTGTAGATCTAAATGCATGCATCAGTTTTGAGACGGACTGAAACATAGTGGATGATGGATGGTCAATGAGTAAAAATGATTAAAATTCCTCGGATGCTGTCGGGTTGGTCACAGTGTCAGCAGGAGAACATGCCCATGAAATAAATACCTTCTTAAACCCCACTTTCATATAGTAAAACCTATTTTCCTCATTATGTGACTGTGTATCCACATTATTTTACATTCAATGTTTTGAGCAATTAATACAAATATTAAAACTTGTGATTTGCTGTAAAAATCTCTGTTTATTACAGAGGCGTATTAATAACCAATGATCATTTGAAAATGAGGTGCCTATGTATTCAAATTAAATGTAAGTATTAAATTATATACCTAAATATACTCAAAATTAAGATATTATCTTAACAAATAAATACTATTTGTGCACACAAAATTAAATTCATCAAAACAATCACATCCAGAAGATAATTCAAGAGCGGTCATTATCATTTTTATCTGCATCCGTTGCAAGTGCTGTTGGTTTTACCAGCCCTTTCAACTGATGACCTCTGAGAGGAACAACGGGGAGATTTAGATTTTCTATAAAGTCTTTTGGTGGTTTAAATGTCGTCATGCCTTCAGGAATCACTGGTTTAGGAGCAAGGCCACTGCTTATAGAAGCACGTGGTGTGCGGGAAATAACACCGGCCGTTGAGCCACGTGACACACGTGATGCGGAAGTCTGGGACACGTGCGAAGGTCTTTTTTCCATTAACTTTTTGCTCTTGGTGAATACCACGCTCCCAGAAGAGTCTGAATCAGGGTGATCATTTTCAATGTCTCTATCCATTACTTCATCAGCATTGTCGAAATGAACCCCTTTCTTAGAAGTATCCAATCCTCTGAAACTTTCTAAACTTTCAGTATTTTCGTCCTCGCCAGACGGTATAGGGGTTATACTCTTTGTTTGCGCCTTGGACGATGGAGGTACCATGAGTTTCATTTTCTGGTCTTTCAGTTGAGTGGCTACTGAGCTTGTCTGATCTTCTTGTATAGATAACGGTACGCTGAGAGGTCTGCCTGGGGACATTATCTGCCCTGGATGTTCGTCCGCATATTCCATTATATTGACCGATCTTGGTGTGTATGTCTCAGCTATATCAGCCAGGCGTGACAAAGAGTGTCTGGTAGACCTCGCCTGACTGACGGATGTCCCAGCTGTGGTGGGTCTTGGTGATCGTGCCTGACTTAGAAACGTCCCTGCGGTTGTCGGCCGTGATATTTGCTCGTTCTCTATAATTGACACGGACTTGGCGCTTTTGCTTCCTGGCCTCAACATTGCCGATTTGATTCTTGGAGATTCCGATGACGTCAGTGACCTATAACTGTCCTCTTGAGGAGCCCCGCGTGATCTCGCGCTGCGACCAGATCGTGGGGTTCCACGAGATTTGCCGCTTCGTGGCGACCTTGGGCTCCTCTTGCTTTTAGTTGTTGATGGGCGTGACCCAGCTATTCCTGTAGAAGGTCGGGAGTCAAACCCATCTCGGGTTGATCTACTCCCAGCTGCACTACCTTTCGTTGTCCTTTTAGGTTTCGATGTGGGCTCATCATAAAGTTTAAGCTTTTCAAAAACAGGGGGAGCGAATTCGAATTCTCCGTCGTCACCCAAGTACTGCGCTTTCAGCAATGGAACATCCGGCCGTACACCTTCCTCGGGAGACATTGTCCGTACAGAACCATCCTTGAACAGGTATGCGTATATATTTTCACCCGCAGGAGATTTATAAAGCAGTTTAGTAGCGTTCTTGGGGACTGGCATCCGCTTTGAAATATACGCATCCTCCTCGTCTGGAAGACCGAACGTACGGCGAGGATACTTGTTTTCAAAATGTTTGCGTTTCGGGACCCTAAATCTAACAGGTATTTCACGCATGTTCGGAAAATCGAAATGCTTTATTGGATCTATCGCTGGCTTCTCGAATGACTTTTTCTTGAGATTCGGTGGTGGGTGGTCGAACGGCATGTCAGAAACAGGGCGGGCACTGAAAGAAAATGTCTCCAGGGGCGGCATCATTGGTGGTAGTTTATCTCCCTTGTCACCGAATGGGTCAATTTGATCACGGAATGGATCTTTAACGTCGCCATTTTCAAAACCGCCATGAGAGATAATCAGCATCCCTTTTTCATCAAACCCGAGTACTTGTTTATTTTTGAAGTACATGTTGTAAGTGATGTCTGGGAACTCTGTATACAGTGACGTTGTCTCGGCCTCCATGTCGTACTGCTGACGTCGCTTACTCCTGTAGGGATAGAATGAATAGCTTTATGTTTCTTGGAAAACGGCATTTGATTTGATACTTTGACCGCTCTGCTTTCGAAAGGTCACATACAACTATTTCGAATTCATCAATTGACATTCCAAATCATTTTTACAAGTGTAATATTGTCCATACTATCTCTTTTTTAATGTTTTACTGCTTTCAAAGGATTACACCTTCATATTTTAATCAACAGAACCACAGGTATATGGATTAAAAAAGATTGTGCGCTTTGCATTTTCTCATCCTACATACCATTTACTCTTTTTTATCTTTTTTGTTATTCAGACTAATTCGAAAAACACCCTTTAACGTTTCACCAGCATGAATTGTTGAGAAAGTGAGAGGAGAAAGTCCCAAGGTAGAAAGAAGTGCGGAGAAATAATGCACGACATCGTACCCGACAGTTTCAAAGTGTTTTTAAACGTAGCACTACATAAATATTTGGTTATTGAGGGCACAAACTCACATGATATAAAACTTGAGTACTGTACACACAAGAGCTAACACTGCGACGATTCCAGCTATCACACACACAATTATGATAATGATAGGCCCTGAAATTTGAAACAAAAACATCAGTACAGGGGCGAAAACTCGGGGTTTCAATTCTTAAGCTAAAACATGTATCTGGTTTGCTTCCTTATTACTTAACATATTCTTTGCCTTGTTAGACGATCTCGTAATTTCGAATGAAAGCATTATTTTGTTGCTGTTTGAGCCTTTTATTACTAACTCATATATTTGCAAAAATGTAGTTAACTGAGTGGTCAACGTTAGGGATCTAGCTGCACACTCATCTAACGATACATTTTATGCTGATTGTCAAAATGTTCATTTGAGCCAACACTCTGTCTAGGCGAAAACAAAGGCGCGGATCAGCCTCGCAGTGAAGCAGTTCAGCGCCTTTGTTTTTGCACTCGGATTGTTCAGTTCCTCTTCTACTTAAATCCGAAATTTCACGATTCTAGCTCTTTTCTGTGACTGTACAGGTCGGTTTATGTCGGACCTAGTCGGAAACCTCATTGTTGGTTTTCCCACGAGGCGGCTTATTTCATCAGTTCCTTACTTTTACCTCTTTGTATCAGTACCTTTTTGTCAATTTGGTTTTCCAAAATTGGGTTTTTGTGATGGGTTCTTGATGCAGCAGTGTCTGCCCATTGCTTTCTTTTACCTTTTGATAAATTCATACAAATAAAAATAAAACATATAAAGTTAAAATTGAGATCCTTTAAGAGCAGTGAACGTACAAACCTATATCTGTTGGTGCCGGTGTTGTCGTAGGCGGTTCTGTGATTATGTCTGTAAACAAAGAAATAAAGATGAGATGACTTCCTCCATATTCGGTTTCAAACTAAGTCCTTAAATTCACGGTTTGGGTTTCTAATTAAGACTAATCATGATAATAAATCATTATTATCACCATGATAATTATTATCACCATGGTGAATAAAAAACGAGGAATTACAGATGAAATAAGCTGCCCGACGATGGTGATCCCAGGGCGCACGAATAACTTACTGAAAATACGGAGCAAAAGAAAAAACACTCACTCCGGTCCCAACCAACTTAAATGAAAAGCTTTATATCGGGGCCATCACAGACTCTGATCTTTGGCATCTGTGTCAGTAGAACGGGGAAAACAGAGAACTTTATGAAATGCAGCAATCGCGACTGAAACAAACATACCGATGCATTCTGCCTCCGAACGGGCTCCCAGAAACTCAGTTGTCATACCCTCGGGACAGGGAATACACACCGGCTGCCCGATACCGTGTTGGTAGTAGCCTCTTTCGCAATACACACACCAGTTATCCTGCTGACGGGTGCCAGCCTGACACTCAACTGCGGAGTTAAAACGAATTTAATTTATAGGGTAATTATGGTTTAGACAACATACAAATCATCTTAAACATCAGCTCTATCAGCATCAACGGCAGCGGACTATTCGGAGGTCGTAATCAACAACTGCAACCTTAACATAAGCAGTACAGTATATAATACTGTGGACTAAGATCAATTACCGATACAAGACTTTTATCGGCAATACATGATGTACATGATGTACATGATGTACCAGTCAATATAATATACTGGCTTCGGTTTTCAGTGTGATATACAGCAGATTTTATTATTCATATGGACTTGCACCGCACCCTGTTTGCAAAAAATAAGCTTGCGTCGAAGACTTCAGAGCAATTTTTTCAGATCGGATTGTTTTGCAAACTTAGTTTCATATTGATATAAACACTTTTTGAGCCGGATATTTTACATTATGAAAGATTTGTACAATCAATGATTTTTATATAGAATTAGAACGCAGCTTTGCTTAATTATCTACGTACCACAGACCCCCTGTGTGTCCACGAGGCTATTTGAACATGTTGTCATCGCAACGATATATTCACTGCCCGGTACAATGGTGTAAGTAACATTCAGGAACAACACGTCCAGGTCCTCTGGTCTCGCCAGTATCTGGTTTATAGTCAACTCCATCACGTATATAACTGTCACAACTTCATCTATAGTGTCGGTTACTGAAATAAAATATAAAAGTTTGATCCTTTGGATGCAGTAAACCGTTCAAAGGGAGATAGCATGGGCCATATTGCACAAATTCGACAATTGAACCCGAATTAGTGACCCTTTATAAACCGGCGACGATAGCCAGATAAATATACCGCAATTTCAAAAATTTACACAACGGATGTCTTAATCAAAGTCATATGCCTAAATGCGGCCAGATAGTTAAAACAGTGTTTAGAAGATGGTTCTAAGCGTACAGCTTTTAATTCTCTGAATACTCTCACTGATCTCAAAGGAACGACAGAAATAATATGATCTGCACTATGGATTATGTACGGGGAGACTTTTTAGGGCCGCCTCACGACACAACGCCAGCTGCTGTAATAGCAAATAAAATGTAAAAGCAGTAAAACGTTCAAATGGAGGTAGTTTGGGCCTGCTGGGCAGGGGGAACTCATTAGTTTTGGTTGACAGTCATTAGTTTTGGTTGACAGTCCTCCTAGGAGTTTACAGGTCTCTAAACAAAACCTATGAAAGGGTAGATGGAGCCCTTCAGCTGTGGCCAGCAATTCATCTAGGAAAAGGTAATTCCAAAATAAAACCTGTGTGTCTGGATATGCCTGGTCCAGATATGCAAAGACTGTTTCGGTAGACGGAGCGGAAGAAATCATCAGATTCAACGGTTCGGAAAGCGATACAGCAACATGTTGTGGAACATGCAGAGCGTGATAAGGCACTATAGATGTTACGGTCATCCACTGCATCCAAACCTAACTCCAGACGTCTTGACCTGTGTCTTGCCTCTGGGCACAGTTGGGTGAGGACGAGTGAGTGAGGTTGACGCTGCGCACTTCTTCCTCACTATAATCCAATTTCATAGCGCACGTCATCTTATTTCTCAACACACAAGCACTTGCATACACAACAATTTCATCACACATGCACCCACATACCTACAAAAGTCCTGTGGCGATGGGCGAGCGGCGAAGCAGCAGGTGTAGGACACACTGGGAGCTGTAGTTGCAGACCTGCACGCAGGCGGCTCAGTTCTATATGGTCGTTTTCCGTGAGGAGAAGCAGTAAGCGAAATTCGGCAGTCGGCTGAGCGACTGAGCAGACCTATTTAGGACCGCACTGCTCACCCCCGTAGCATGGGGAAGGGGCTAGAAAAGGTGCCCTAAACAATTGCCTGCTTCAAACCCCCTGGCTGGTTAACCGCGATCAGCGGGGATCCCTTTTTAGCGGTCGAAAAAATAAGAAAAAAACAAAGATAATCCCTTTGAGGATTGGCGCATGGAATGTGCGAACATTGATGGACAGTGCTGGGTCAAATAGACCGCAGCGTAGAACGGCCCTTGTGGGCAGAGAACTTGGGAGGTATGGAATTCAGATAGCAGCTCTGAGTGAGACTCGGTTAGCAGATGTTGGGGAGATCAAAGAAGTTGGTGCTGGATACACCTTCTTCTGGAGTGGACGCAAAAGTGAAGAGAGGCGTGAAGCAGGAGTTGGCTTTGCCATTAAAACAGAACTTGTTGGTAAGCTTTCAGGATTGCCAAAAGGCATCAATGACCGCCTAATGACATTGAGACTTCCTCTGTCAGGCAATAAACATGCAACTATTGTCAGTGCCTATGCACCCACGATGACCAATCCAGATGAGGTTAAAGACAAGTTCTATAATGACTTAGATGACATTATTTCTGCTACACCCCGTACAGACAAACTTATCCTTCTTGGAGACTTTAATGCCAGAGTTGGTACAAACCATCAGACCTGGGAAGGAGTTATAGGTCCAGAAGGTGTTGGAAAGTGCAACAGCAATGGTCTCTTGCTTCTAAGGAAGTGTGCTGAACATGATCTTCTAATCACCAACACAGTCTTTCGTCTACCTAACAGAAATAAAACATCCTGGATGCATCCCCGTTCCAAACATTGGCATCTCATAGACTATGTTATAGTGCGGAGAACAGATAGGCAGGATGTCAGAGTGACAAAGACTATGTGTGGTGCAGACTGCTGGACAGACCATAGACTGGTTGTCAGCAAACTCAACCTTAGAATCCAGCCTGCGAGGCGACCTCAAGGCAAGAAAGCTGCTAAAAGACTGGATGTCTCAAAGCTGAATCAAGACAGCATACGACAAGCTTTCTTAACAGACATTTGCAACCAACTGGATGCAATCAATCTCAGTTCAGAGAACCCCGAAGAAAACTGGACAGTCTTCCATAAAACAGTTCATTCTTCAGCTGCTACTACTTTAGGACATCCATCTCGCAAACATCAAGACTGGTTTGATGAGAATGATGACGAAATTCAGAAGCTTCTTGAAGAAAAACACAGATTGCACAAGGCACATCAAGATGATACTAGCTCAGTATCCAAGAAAGCAGCCTACAGCAACGTTTGTAAGACAGTCCAGACCAAGCTTAGGGACATGCAAGATTCCTGGCTGAGGAAGAAAACAGAAGAAATTCAGTCTTTTGCAGACAGAAAGGACATGAAGAAATTTCATGATGCACTGAAAACCATTTATGGCCCTAAGAGTTCTGGAGCCACCACATTACTCAGTGCAGATGGAAACACTCTTCTCACAGACAAAGAGGCTATCTTGAAAAGGTGGGCAGAACATTTCAATAGTGTGCTAAATCGACCATCAAGCATCAATGAGGATGCAATTGACAGACTGCCACAGATAGAGTGCAATGTTCTGTTAGATGAATTTCCAACCGTCATGGAAACAAGAAAAGCAGTTCAACAACTGTCTTCTGGCAAAGCTCCAGGTGCAGATGCAATTCCTGCAGAGGTTTATAAGGCCGGGGGGCTACCCATGGCAGAGAAACTGACCGAGCTGTTTCACTGTATGTGGAGGAAGGAGGCCATCCCACAAGAATTTAAGGATGCATCCATAATCCACCTATACAAGCGGAAAGGAAATCCACAAGTCTGTGATAACCACAGAGGCATTTCCCTCCTATCGATTGCTGGGAAGATACTAGCAAAAATTCTGTTGAACCGCCTGAATGTTCATCTTGATCAGAAGGGACTTATCCCAGAAAGTCAATGTGGATTCAGAAAGGACAGGGGGACGATAGACATGATCTTCACAGCAAGACAGCTTCAGGAGAAATGCCAAGAGCAGAATGTAGATCTATACATGACGTTTGTCGACCTCACCAAAGCGTTTGACACAGTAAGTCGTGATGGACTGTGGAAAATCATGGCCAAGTTTGGCTGCCCACCCAGATTCATAGCAATGGTGCGGCAATTTCATGATGGCATGCAGGCACGTGTGCAAAATGATGGAGAGTTCTCTGAACCCTTTGAGGTAACAAATGGGGTCAAACAGGGCTGTGTTATGGCACCAACACTGTTCAGCATGATGTTTTCTGCCATGCTCATGGATGCTTTTCAGGACAGTGACACTGGTTTTCCAATCAGGTACCGTTTTGATGGCAATATATTCAACCTTAGAAGGTTGCAAGCCAAAACTAAGGTGCAGACCGATGTGCTAGATGAGCTCCTCTATGCAGATGATATGGATAAGAATGCCAGCTCAGAGGCAAAAATGCAAAGAGCCATGGATCAAGTCTCACAGTCATGTGATAACTATGATCTCACAATCAGCACAAAAAAGACAGAGGTTGTACACCAGCCAGCACCTGGAAAACCGTACAATGAACCAACCATCACTGTGAATGGAGAAAAACTGAAAGTTGTTGATAAATTCACCTACCTGGGAAGCACTCTTTCCAGAGCAGTGCACATTGATGATGAGGTCACTGCAAGAATTGCAAAAGCCAGTGTGGCATTCGGAAGACTCCGTGCAAATGTCTGGGAGCGAAATGGAATCAAGCTTGACACCAAGCTGAAAGTCTACAAGGCTGTGGTACTTCCAACCCTCTTGTATGCATGTGAGACCTGGACAGTATACCAGCGTCATGCAAAGAGACTTAACCATTTCCACTTAAGCTGTTTGAGAAAGCTGTTAAAAATCAAGTGGCAAGACAAGATCCCAGACACAGAGGTCCTGAAGAAAGCAGGGATGCAAAGCATGCATACTGTCTTAAAGCTAGCACAGCTAAGGTGGACCGGCCATGTTATAAGAATGCCTGATGAGCGACTTCCAAAGAAAGTCTTCTATGGAGAACTACAAGAGGGAAAGCGCTCTCAAGGTGGCCAGAAGAAACGCTACAAAGACACCCTGAAAGCCTCTCTGAAGGATTTTGACATACCAATTGGGTCTTGGGAACTGACTGCACAGGAGCGATCAAAGTGGCGAGGTCTCATCAACAAAGGAGCAGCTCTCCATGAAAAAAAGAGAATCTGTGAAGCTGAAAGAAAGCGCAGAGAACGCAAAGCCAATACCAATGGGCCACCAGCTGATTCAATGACATTGACTTGCTCTACTTGCAACCGACAGTTTAGAGCTAGAATTGGCCTAGTCAGCCATCAAAGAACTCACCAACACACACGAACCTATTCAAGAAATAATGATGGTCTTTCTCATTAGTGAGAGACGAACCACCAGTTTGGGCCATATTGCGCAATTTCGAGTATTAAACCCTTATCAGTGACCCTTTATAAACTGGCGACGATAGCTAGATAAATATACCGCAATTTCAAAAATTTACACAACGGAGGTCTCAATCAAAGACATATGCCTAAAGTCGGTCAAATTATTAAAACAGTGTTTAGAAGATGGTTCTAAACGTACAAGTTTTAATTCTCTGAATATTCTCATTGATCTCAAACATGTCAAGGGAAAGAAGATTATCATTTTTTAGTGAAGTAATGCATTTCATTTTCACGACATTGAATATAAGGCAGTCGACAGACTCTTCTTCAATAAAATAAGATATAAGGTATTTTGTGTATTCTGTATGTGTTAGTCCTTCATTGGACCATTGGACCATTACCGAGTTAAATTGTCACAGAAAACTAGGTACATATTGCCTATGTTCATATTTTACATGATTATGACCAAGTCAAGCATCATATCAAACATCGTGCAGCAATTATGAATTTCCACCCTTGTCGAAGAAGCTATAGCTACTTTTATTATACCTCATAATTATTCATTGGCTGAGCGTGGATTTTGATTGGTCCAAAGCAGGTCACGCGGAGGGTGCTATTCTGCCATGTCGCATGATCATATTACCCTCTGACGTCATATCTGCCTTAAAAAGTGCAGGTGAACTTATAGTCACATGCTTTTGTCTACAGTGCACGTGGAGGGTGCTATTCTGTCATGTCGCATGATCATATTACCGTCTGACGTCATATCCAACTAAATATGAAGTTGCACGTATGAAGTCACAAGCGTTTGTCATAGGCTAAGGGCGTGTCACTATTTTGTTTCAAAAGTGGTTCGGTATAATAAAACAAATTTTGTCCTTGAGTGAGGGTAACATGACGATTTGTTCACCCTCGACAGGTTATATTACAATATTACCTGCCTCGGGTGAACAAATCGTCATGAGGGCAACAATTGTATAATATGACACACTATTGTAACAATCTAACAATCTTGTTGTAAGTTTGTTGTTTGAATTAAATACCATGCTTGGTACCATTGGTTACAGGAAAAAAAAAGATCTGCAACAATGGTGTAGGCATTAACTGAACTGAAGATGAAATCGTTGCCACTCTCCCACACTAAGACATAGACATTACGAAAACTTGCCCATGCAATAAACAGAGATTTTTTGAGCTTCAAAAATTGAAAATTTTCAGCTGAAAAATTTTGATATTTTTTCTCATTTTTGCTCAAAACATAGATTGTGGGTACACGTTAGAACCGCCTCCGCGAAAGAGCAAAAATAAGAAAAATAGGTTAACCCCTGCAAACCCCAATTTTACTATATAAATGTGGGGTTTAGGGGGGTATTCATTGCACGGACATGTTTTCCGGATAATTTACTTACTATTCCTTGTAGTAAAATACCCTTCCAAGTCAAACTCGCCCTGCACAGTGAGTGGAACCTCGAACGTGATATCTACGGTTGTTGTGGCGGTGGGTGTGCTAACGTCTAAGCAGCTTTTGAACTCTACCTTTGTGTTACAGTTAGGGAGTTCCAATGGACAGCTTAAATAAGCATCGTTTTAAAAAGGTAATTGCTTTATTCTGCCACAGTATTGCAACAGCGCAGCATTGGTATACAGTAAATAATGATGCATTTTTTTTCCTAAACGTACATGTACTTGTCAAATGTTCGACCGTCTCTGTTTGTACAGTTTTGAAATGTACCATCCTATTCTTCATTCGTCTTGTTATAATTTATGTTGTCAAAAAATTAATATGGACAAGCAACAGCGATGTATTGAATGTTTTGTAAATGAACATAAAGGTATCGAGAAAGTCTGTACATTTATATTGGCATTTCAACTATGAGTCATCATGGAGCGTCATGGAAAACTCGGATTTTATGCTGATCAGCGCCTTAGTTTTCGCTACACGGATAGTACAATTCCTCTTCTTCTTCAATTCGAAATTTCTAGTTTCTAGCCATTTTCTGTAGCTGCACAGGCCGGTTTGTGTCAGACCTGATCGGAAATCCAGAAGATCGGTTTCTCGGGTCGCGGCTTTTATGATCTTACGGTAACAGTTGCACGTTATCTTGAAACCCAGCAGTGATGTTGTCTATGAAGTCGCATGGTACGGCTGGACTCACTTCAAAGGTAGATACAATGGTGTAGCCTTCTGGCTTTCGAACACCTGAAATGGAAAGCAATAAAATGAGCCGCCTCATGGGACAACCAACAATTTGCATATGCGGAAACAAAGGCGCAGATCAGCTTCGCGGTAACCGCGAAGCTGATCATCGCCTTTGTTTTCGCTACACGGATAGCACAATCCCTCTACTTCCTAATTACGAAATTCCATGCTTCTAGCTCTTTCCTGTGCTTGTACAGGGAGGTTTGTGTCAGACCTGTTCGGAAACCACATTGTTGGTTTTTCCACGAGTGGCTCAAATGTTTATGAAGTATTATTAGACTGATTACATGTATCTACAAACTAATCATTTAAAATGCGATTTGTTTAAACGTTTTCCTTATTTTTTGGGCATCCCCAAACACAAAACTTCTTAATGATATCAATTAAACCTGTATGCGGGTGTCTTAAACTTAAGCTGCAGACTAGACCCATATCATTGTTATTTTACTTCGTAAATGCCAGAAAGTACGCCAACGATTTTCTAGCTCTTGAAAATGATTTATAACCACTTAAGCAGCACAGTGAAAAAAGATATACTTCAAACCTCAGTTTTAGTTTTTATTTAATACTTACGTGCACAAATAGGTAGGTTTTTCAATGGTACCCACTCATAGTTGGTACTAACACCACAGCGATATTTCTGTTCACGTTGACCTGCAAATAAATGATAATCAGTGAAAAGCTAACTTTAAAACATGGATAATCACACACAGAGACTGCGCTTGCCAATCTATACTGAGTGGAAACAGAAACTTAAGTTTTCTTAAATAGCGAGCATAAAAGTCTGGGATCAGCATTGTAAAATTACGCTCTAATTGTTGTTAGTTTGATATTTTTTTCTGCAAAACGTGAAGTTAAATTTTTTAACGTCAGTCCGGACGTTTTATTGCTTCAGAAAAAAAGATTTTCATAATTAATGCTTAAAGTTAGTGCGTATGGGAACTCATAAGACCTAATTGAATCCTCGACAATAAAAATCAAAATCCGTTCCCGGTGCTAACAATGTTTACATTTTTAATTGCGATTGTTACGTCAACGTTTTTGTAAAGTGACGTTTCATTAGAATCAGAAAAATGACATACCCGTCAATTTACTGATTTATTGGCTCATTTTCTTTCATTGAGTCACCGATATTTCAAACGTCAAGTTGACGTAACGCACAGCTAAGCGGATACATGTACAAAAATTTATTGTAGTGCAGAAATCGATGCCTTATCACCAATGTTTAAACTATCGAATGATAATTCTGCGAACATGCAATAGAAGCAAAACCAATGGATATACGCTAACGACGTTTAGTTGACGTTTATTTAAAAAACTAGAAAATGTGTTTATGAAACACTATGCCCCAAACTGGTAAGCCACTTTCAAGATGTAAAAATGTCAAAAAAATGACTACGTTCAAATTGTAAAAACAGTGACAAAAATCAATCTGAGGAGTATATCCCAAGCACATGCATATCTTTTTATTTATTTATTCCGAAATTTTAGTCAACATATTTACAGACATAGTTACAAGTGTTTACATGATAACATTTGGGAATATATATGTGACTCGGATTAGGCGTAGGCTTGCCTATAATTGCCTTCTCCGCATATCTTAAAAGCATGGTCACAATGTCTGCAAAGTTTCAAAATTGTAGGAGGAGTTGCGCACACAAGGTACCCTCTATCCATCCACTAAAATGCCCGAAAAAATGACTAAGTAGGAGGAGTTGCGCACACAAAGTACCCTCTATCCATCCACTAAAATGCCCGAAAAAATGACTAAGTTCAAATTGTGAAAAAAATAACAAAAAATAATCCAAGGATTATATCCAAACCACAGGCATATCTTCAGACCATGCCCATTATACATGTTAAGTTTTAAATGAATTGGCATGAAACTGTAGGAGGAGTTGCGCACACAAGGCACCCACTGCCCATTCACTTTCATTGTGAAAATGCCCGAAAAAATGGCTAAGTTCAAATTGCGAAAAAATGGACGAAAATTAATCTGAGGATTATATCCAAACCACATGCATATCTTCCAAGCATGGTCACAACATCTGTAAAGTTTCAAGGGAATCGGAATAAAACTGTAGGAGGAGTTGCGCACACAAGGTACCCACTGCCCATTCACTTTCATTGTGAAAATGCCCGAAAAATGGCTAAGAAAGTGACACAAATCAGTCTGAGGATTATATCCAAACCACATGCATATCTTCAAAGCATGGTCACAACATCTGTAAAGTTTCAAGAGAATCGGAATAAAACTGTAGGAGGAGTTGCGCACACAAGGTAGCCACTATCTATTCACTTTATCAAGAATGAAACAGGGAAATAACTCTCACAGAATGGGCCCCTAGCCCCTTGAATTTACCTGAAAGAAAAATACGGGTCCTCTTAATTTTCATATACAAACTACATACCAAATTTCAAGATCCTAGCTCTAACGGTTCCTGACCGAGTGCTCATGCATCACAGACGGACAGACTCACTCACTCACTGCACTCACTGCACGGACAGAACCAAACCAATATGTCCCCTCAACTTCTTCTTTCGAAGTTGGGGGCATAAAAAAGGAAGAATTTTAAGTGTGATTTTCGTCAGATGATGCTTTCGATGGACACCTCTCTTTAAGCTGCAGTAGATCCATGCATAAATTGAATAGATTAATCGTTCTTTCGACATCATTAACGGAAACCCTGGATTTAATAAATGAACATGAACACTCTGATTTAGACCGTTGCATCGAAAAACTGCCCCTAGAAGGATCCGTAGGCAAATTGCTTCTTTCTTGACGAACCAATATTGTAGCAGAATAGCTACTGTTAGCAAATTTCAATGTGTTAACTGCTCTTAAAGGGTCTCAGTTTTAATTTTTATTATAACATGAAACAATTTTTTCTTATAAGGTCAAAGAAGGGCATGTCTAAATACAAAACTTAAGTTGCTAATTCCTCGCAGTATATTTTTGACACTTGTACACAGGGAATACGACAGTAATATTTAAAGTGGCAATAAGCACCTTTCAGTGTTACAGTAATCATTTGCCACGGTATCTATACTCAGAGGAAAAAGTTTAGTCAGTAACTTTGATCAGGCTGTAACCTATAATGCCCAGCCGCTTGACTTAAATGTTCCCCTTTATCAAATTTTCTAAGTCAGTCTTGTTCTATTTCTGGAAAGATTCTCCACCAGTTGTCATTTTCGACAGAGCTATTGGCTTTTTTAGTAAAACATCATTTTTGTAGTTACCCGATAAATGATCAAATCGGCGCTTTGATTAATAGCGCTTACTGATAGAAGTCGTTGCCAGTGACAAAAATCCGAAAAAAAAAATCTTAAAATTCAGCCACATTCTCGAGAAAAAACAAGTCAAATATTCATTATTTTTAGATTACCTGCCTTTCATTTAAAACAAGAACGAAAACTGGTGTATGCACTGTGGCAAAACCGCATGCGAAATTTCAATCGTTTTTGTTGGAAATGTTAGGTTTTATTCACAGTTTAATGACTGGTAATTTTAATCCCAAACTATCGAATGGTTTTGAAGCTATAGAGATTTAAACTGTCCCAATGGGATTTAACATGTATTTTCACTGACTAAACTTTTGCCGGTGAGCATATATATCTGAGAAACGCTTATAGCAATCCCCGAATAGAGCCCGCTCACAGGAAGGGTAATCGATACCTCATGCACCGCAAGACAGAATCAAGTAAAATCCACCAGAGTTTCCTCACCTTTCGGGAGCACCATGCCCTCGGGACATGATGGTGTACATTCATCATTCCTCAGTTCACAGACTGTTCCAAAGGTAGCTGTTTCTGGTGGGTCTTCGCACTCTGGGTAAAGAAAATGGACAAAATATTGTACATGGCGGACAAAATATTGTACATGGCACGATTTGGTTTTGAGAATGATTTTAAATCGTATGTATATAAGCCTGGCGTCTTTTTATGCGACATAGACAAAATGTGACGCAGAACGCGGTGTCTCATCTGAGGCTTTTCTAATTGCCTTGAGGAATTTTATCGAAAAATCCAATGAAAATCTAAAATTAATCCCGATTTCCCTTAAAATGAAAGTAGACTCATTCAAATGACAATAAGGGGAAAGTCCATTCGTCAAAGGTTAATGAAATGAGGCACCCTTCGTTTCTGGATGTAGAGTCGATCTCCAACCATCTCCTTGATATTCTGTATATTTAGTTGCTAGTTGTTGAAGGTAACTTTTTGCGATTTAAACATTCAGGAAATGCCTTTTCTTTTAGACAAGTTTGAAATATATTCTTTCTGTGCTAATTTTTTGCGAAGAATTAAATGTTACCACCACTTTCGCGGATCGGACTTGTCACCGTTTCACTTCGTCAAAACATCTGTAATAAATAACTTTTTGTAGGATTAAATATAAACCTCTGCAAGGGTCCTGCTGACACTCTACAAAGTCCGTACTATTTCCCTCACAATCGTTTCCATAGAGACCAGGAGCTGGGTTGTCACAGAGTCTGTAGACGGCTCGAACCCCGGACCCACACGTCACACTGCAGTCTGTAGCGTTGATCCAGTCACTCCAGTTGCCATGGACTGAGAAATAAGAAATATAATAAGAATTAAAGAGGGCATGGTTATCTTTTCATTTGCTTCATTATAATTCATTTCCATCAGGAAAACATGTCCATGAAATGTATACCCCCTTAAACCCCACTTTTATATAGAAAAACTGGGGTTTACAGGGGTGTACATTATTTTCTTATTTTTGATCCGAAACATACATAGTGGCGAGGCGGTTCTAACGTGTACCCACAATGTATGTTTTGAACCAAAATATTAAATAAATTTCCAATAAAATTTTCAATTTTGCTTTTGAAAAATATCTTTGTATGGGCAAGTTTTTGTAATGTATGTATTTTATGATTTGAAAACAAGATAAAGGTGATGTTTTATTTAACAAGCAATGCAGGATTGACGATGCTTGAAATTCTCTGTTAATGGTAAATGTATATGAGGGCATTATCATACTGACAGTGGTTACACTCAGACATCTAAGATATACAGTGAGATCACCATGAGATGTACAAAAGACTTATGGGAGTGTGGACGAAACAAAAATCTGAGGAAGAGAGAAATTATGGGTTCAGTGGAAAGAAATGGTCAGGAAAATGCAAATGCAGAGAGAGAGAGAGAGAGAGAGAGAGAGAGAGAGAGAGAGAGGCACAGAGAGAGGGGGCAGAGAAAGGCAGATAAAGAACAAGAGAGAGAGAGAGAGAGAGAGAGAGAGAGAGAGAGTACCTAATTCAACTTCACAGAAAAATCCTCCACACTCTTCAGTGCAGTTGCAGGTATAGCCGATGGTGTCATTGGGGACACAGGCACCATTATTTAGGCAACCATGGTTTTCACAACTGTCTTGAAGTACTATCTCGGAAGCTGCAAAAACACTTAAAATATTATAAATTTATTCGTCATCTATGTAGCTTTACCGTTACACACACACACACACACACACACACACACACACACACACACACACACACACACACAAAATAAAAAAAAATAAAAAAAAAAAAAAAAAAAAAAAAAAAAAAAAAAAAAAAACCGATATCTACAGGGCTAAATGGTTGTTTGTCTCCCAGTAATCAAAAATACCATCTATATTTTTTATTATTACATTGTTCCATTGTTCATGTGTGTGTCTGTGAGTTCTTTGGTGGCTTAGTAGCCCAGTGTTAGCTCTAAAATGTCGGTTACAAGTAGAACAATTCCGTGTTGAGGAGTCTGGCGATGGCCCATTGACTTTGGCTTTGCGCTCCCTATGTTTTTTTTCGGACCGCTGTTGAAGCGTTTTCCCCTCCTGTAATTATCCATAGAAAGTTCTCTTTGAATGTCGTTCATCAGGCATTGATATCACATGACATGGCCTGTCCATCTCAGCTGTGATAGCTTCAAGACTTCATTCATGCTTTGCATCCCTGCCTTCTTCATGACCTCTGTGTCTTGGATCTTGTCTTGCCATTTAATGTTTAACAATTTTCTCTAACAGCTTAAATGGAAATGATTTAGTCTCTTTGCATGGCGCTGGTATACTGCCTAGGTGTCACATGCGTATAAGAGGGCTTGCAGTACCTAGGACTTTCGTCTTGGTGCCAAGCTTGATTCCATTTCTTTCCTATACATTTGCAAGGAGTCTTCCAAATGCCATATTGGCTTTTGCAGTTCTGGCAGTGATCTAATCGCTCTGGAGCGAATGCACCCCAAGTAGGTGAATTTATCAACGACTCAATTTTTGTCCATTCATAGTAATGGTTGGTTAATTGTACGGGTTTTCCGGTGTTGGTTGGTGTACAGCTTCGATCTTTTTTGTGCTGATTGTAAGGCCATCGTTATCACATGATACTTGTTTCATTGCCTCTTTCGTTTTTGCCTCTGAATTAGCGTTCTTAATATTTATTATACAGGGCTTAATAATACTAGGTACTGTACCAGCGACAACTATTACATGAACACTTCCAGAGCTTTCTCTTGAGAGTTTTAAGTCTATTTTTATTATGTATCTCTCATCCTATATTGAGTTAACCATTTTCTGATCGTCAACTCGGATATTTTTACTATATTTCAATAGAACTGCTTGCAATACGTAATATTGTTTACAAATCCATAATGCACGCCGACAACAAAGGTTTTTAATACAAAGTTGATTGCTAATAGTTGCCTAAAATATCACTATGCAAACTGTTCATAGGTTACCTTGACATGTTGACGGCACAGGTTTCAATCCATCAGGTCTCAGGGCAGCTAAAACTGACAGTATCTGAATTCCTGGCGTAGTTCCACATTCAGTGTACGCTGTGAGAATCAGTTGTGGAAACAAGACGTAAGGAAACATAACGAAGCCACCGAGGACTGAAAATGAGACGTTAATAAATACATATAAGTGTTATTTGTTTTAAACATTTCTTTGAAGCATTGGCTCGATGGAACACAAAGGTAAAAGTAAGCACTAATCATGCAATGGCGCAATCAGAACGAACATCCCATCCAAAAACTGAGGTGGGAAAATCTTATTTGACAATCAGGTACTAATATAATACAGAGAACATATCGTAAGCCGATGAAGTTACAAATAATTCCTAAAACAAACTGCATATAGTACATATGCCTGAAAGTGTAAACCGTGTTTGCAATTTCCCGTTTTCATATTAAAGAGAGATATTCTAATGGCTTTAGTCTAGGGTCAAACAAAACTCTCGATACTATCCTATCAGTGCT
Organism: Rugalucina vietnamica; assembly: GCA_964017185.1. NCBI lineage: Eukaryota > Metazoa > Mollusca > Bivalvia > Lucinida > Lucinidae > Rugalucina > Rugalucina vietnamica. Next base: position 56,170,637 of record OZ024875.1, on the reverse strand, counting down.
CTAAGTCCGAATCCGATTGTACTACGCTTTCCACATATAACAAAGAAAATTAGCAAAAGATCATGATAAGTAAAATTTATCAACTTACAGGTATTTTCTTTAACAGACAAAACAACTTTATCTGGATACTCTTGTCTGTCATTAGTATTCATAGTGAAGGCCAACTCTCCGTTTTTGTAGAGCTTAATTTCAGAAACGCTCCTTACTACAACCAACATAATCCACTCGTTCTTTGTCATCATAACATCTGTAGGTGTATTGTCCCTGAAATATTAGGAATCCATTGGAAATATATATTATTCAAGGATTTAAAACAACCGACTCGGCTTTATCGAGTTTGCCCATGTAAGCAAACGCCAAAATCATTTCAAATTATATGAGCCTTCGCATGAGAAAATCAACAATTTGCATATGCAAAAACAAAGACGCAGATCAGCTGTGCAGTAACTGCACTTTTCGCCACTCGGATAATACAGTTCCTCTTCTACTAATATCCAAAGTTTCAAGCTTCTAGCTTTATTCCGTGACTGTACAGCCTGGTTTGTGTCGGACCTGGTCATAAACCCAAATTGTTGGTTTTCTCATGCACATGCTCATATGTATACATTGAGTGTAACAGCGTGGGAAACTTTATTCTGTGGGTAGTAGCTTATTCGTTCTGCAATCTAGAAGTTACCGGTTCCAAACATATGCCTGTCTTGTTCGTGACAAAGGTTCACCCTCGTGTAATTAAGGCAACCCCCCTCCCTAAGGGTGGACATTTTCCTTTTTCTCTATAAAATTTTTACCCTAAAACAAAACCACGATTCGCAAAGTCTAGTATTACAGTAAGCATGTATGGAGACACGTTTGCACTTTTGCAGTGATGTCAGTTGTGGAGCTATCAGTACCTCCAGTAAACTATACTATCTGATAGTGATCTAGATATTTAATATGCAGAAAGGGATCATCGACAATACGTTACCATCCGTCAGTAAATATTTGGATATTTTCCTCTGTGACAATTTTAAACGCAAAGTCTGTATCGTCGTAGAACAGACCAAATGTAAGGATAGGTATATCGTATCCCTTGATCCAGAATATAGCCGACATATTCGTTACTTTATCTGTAATACCAATATCTTGTTCTGGGAAATCTTTCTCGAAGTAGATGTCGAACACTGAAAATAAACAAAGTGTCAATTAAATCCATTTATGGCGAACCGATTTGCCCATCAATATCGTTGAGGTTGGTCAGGTGTGATTTTGAATTTTACTCATTTTTTCGATGAAAATCCTCTTAGCAAATAGAACAACGTCAGATGAGACGCCGCATCACATCTGTCCAATAAACATTATGCCAGTCTTATACGAGTTAAATGCTTTTTTAAATAACAAAGCAGTTTTATCACAATCGACATGCAACTAAGACGTTAATTAACAAGCAAATAATTATGTCTGATGATTTGTCGATCTGTACACATTCTTCTTTCAACTAGCCATCACTTAGACTTTGAGCCACAGATGCACCTATCCACGGAAACAGTACAGTAATAGCTCCGACAGTAAACGTGAACCACTGGGTAGGCAAATACTACGTCTGATATGACAAAAATATTATTGACAGGGACGTAATTTTAACACATTCACTGCCGCCGACGACTGTAGTCGTTTTTACCGTTCACTGCCACCTACGACTGTAGTCGCTTTACGGGTATACCGGTATGTCCCGGGTTATAGATAGCAGTTTTAAAGGGAGGTAAATGTATTGTATATCAGATTTTTCAGCGTAAAAATCCCTTTTCACTGATATATGATATGCGCATATATCTAAAAATATAATAATTAATAAATAAATTAATAAATCAATAAAAACAATAAAATAAATATATGCTTGGCAGTGAGATATTGATTTTTTGAGAGGCGTGGCAGTGAAAGTGTTAAAGCAAGAATGGTTACTTACAGATACAATTCGAAGCATTTTCAACACCAGCAATAGTGGTCCATGTTCCGTCAGGACATTGATCGCACTGTGTAGACCCGTACTCAGGTTGATATGTGCCTGTTTCACAGGAGATGCAGGGAATCATGGTCGTGTCTGAGTAGCTGCCAGGGCCACATAATGCTAGAACGTTAATAGGCAAGTAATAGTCGATGGTTATGGGAAAAAGGTATATGTACAAGTAGGCAATAATTAGGAAAAGACGCAATAAGAAAGAAATCCCCATTCCAAAAACCGAGGTGGAAAAATATCTAAATTGACAGTTAGATACTTGTACTAAGAAACATATAATATCGTTAGCCGAGTGAGCAGCTTTTTTCCCATAAGGCGGCCACTCAGTTACCCGAACATAACTTAATATATGAAAACATTCATATGGTTCAAACAGCACAAACATTCTACTCCAAAACATAAAACAAATAGAACCACAACAGAAGTATCGCATTGGAACTTTTAGTAATATAAAATTACTAGGGGGCTTAAACCAGTTTGACAGGACCTTAACCTCGACCTCAGCTTCTGCATTGGTTCAATTATACACAAATATAAACAAGAAATAAGGAGAACCATTTATCATAAATGGATACCAAAATGCAATATGAACAACGGAAAGCAGAGTTAGCAGCCATCGAATGTAAGGTGGTCACAGCGCTAGCTTGGACAGAACAAGTAAATGCAGTAGTACAGAGGGCGAATTGAACAGTCAAATGATATTTGGGTGGTCACAAAAACTAAATATAATTGGAAGAACTTGGATAAGTGCGTTTTGGTTCCGAACAGACTTGGTATCTATTTATATATATATATTTTAATTTTTTATTGTTGCTATGGAAGGAGAACCATTAACTGGCCATAATATTTTTCAGTGAGCTCAAGTGTTTTTTGTTAAAGAGCGTGCTAAAAAGGCGTGACTTGGTATATAGCAGTTTGTTTGACCCTAAAGATCCACAGGCTCAAATATTTTATTAAACGATACTTTTCTAATAAATGATGTCCATAGAACAAACTCTGGATGAAATATGATGTATGTGTAGTTTAAGTCATTGTATAATTGCTAGTTCTTCTTCTGCCAGCTCCTTATTCTTCACAATCGTCACCATCATCTTATAATAGTTAACATTATTATTTAAATCATTTAATTTATAGACTAACAATTCTAAAACAAAATATCTGTCATACCCTTGCAGTCTCCTGGTGATATTTTCCCAACTCCTGTCGTACTTGTAAGAGTTGAACACGCGGAACACAAACTTTGACCTGGTATATCATTATAAGTTCCAACTGGACAAGGCAAGCATTTGCTGATTGAAATATTCATGTAGTAACCAACGTCGCACTGGGCTGCAAGATCAATATAAAACGAATTTACTAAACGTTAAAAATTTTAGCAATGCATCTGAGATCAGCATATTTCATGTTACATGTACATACATTTAGGCTTTAAAAAAGTATTGTTCATTATAACGCATATACAAAATGCTAACAGGTCCACACAAAATTGAAAGTGCCGTCAAGAGAGCCTACCACAATACGCTCTGTGAAGAACGGAACCAGTAGGACAAACTGGTATATCAACGGATATAGGACTCAGCCAATCGGTTGCCAAGGTAACATTCAGATGATCCAGGATTCCAACATCTTCAATGCTGTATGTCAAATCGCTTTCAAACTTCTCCATAATGATCGTCGACAAATTACAGGGAATATCTGTCAACAATAAAAACACATAATATGATGTATGGCATTATATGACTGATTTGCATGCAGCCCGTCTAATCATACTGATTCTGATTCAAGCAGTTCTTGGTTTTCACTTCACCATATAATTGATGCAGTTAGATGTTGTGAAGTTTGTATTTGATCAAGTGGTTTTTCATTCATCAATAAAGTTGGCAGATCAAAATAACATTGCCCTCATGCGTTGGCTATATGGTTTGGTTTATCAATCAGAACTTATAGACCTTGGTCTTCTGAAAAGGAGAAGCGACTTTTTACCAGGCTGAGCGCTGTTTAGTGTAGTTCAATTCTATATGTTTACGATTAGAATAGTCTAGAATTGCATTTCTCTGCTACTCATACATGTACCTGGGTTATCAGGACAAGTAGTTATAATGTCAATCGTCAGAGTTCTTAAGCCATCCTCATCATCATCATTGCAGTTCATGGTCGTTGGTTTCAGCATACACTCAAAGTTCTCTTCACAGGACTGGAATGTTAAAGAAAAGCAACGATTAGGATTTAGTGCAATAATAACCAACATTTAACCCTAAAAAACAAGTGGTAAAACACAATTTCAAATAGGTATGGATACAAAGGGAACAACATACAGTGAGGCAAGCGGACAGGATCGTCGCAAGGAAACGGTACACAAACCACCCCTTTTAGCGAGTTACATGTAGTATCCATTGTTTGCAAGCTTTAAGATGAGCGAGCTTCCAAAGTATCTAACAATTATTTTTATTTGCTATTACTGCAGCTGGTTTTGTGCCGTGTGGCGGCCCTAAAAAGTCTCCCCGTACATCATCCATAGTGCAGATCATATTTTTCTTTTGATCCTTTGGGATCAGTGAATATATTTCATCAGGAAAACATGTCCGTGTAATGTATACCCCCTCGAACCCCACTTTTATATAGCAAAACTGGGGTATGCAGGGGTATACCTAGGCGAAGCGGTTCTAACGAGTACCCACAATCTATGTTTTAGAGCAAAAATAAGAAAAATATCAAAATGTTCCAGATGAAAATTTTCAAATTTTAAAGCTCAAAAAATCTCTGTTTATTGCATGGGCAATTTTTCGTAATGGGAGTATTTCAAATATTTGTACGTTAAGAATCATCTTCTTAACAGTACCCCTTTGGGAATTTAGACTACACAGATGTAAATTCTTGAAATTGCAGCAATAATGTCTGGCTTTCGCTACCAGTTTTGTAAAGGGTCACTGATCAAGGTTCATTACCCGAAATTGTATAATATGAACCATCTTCTTGCATTGAATGTTTCACTGCTTCCAAAGGATCTAACAAATTTGAGCGATCAGCTATTTCTTCAAAGTGTGTCCGCTCAGTTACCTGAAAAGTCTGGAGGTGTGACCTCAACGCCGTTTCTATTGCAACTTGCTCATCTTCAAGTTCCAGGTCGATACATGTGTCACTGTAGTTGCTTGAGTAGTAGGAGATATTTAAAGTATGGACAGCGACCTGTAGTTCACCACTTTCTGAAGATAATAAAATAAATCTAGAAATTCTTTTTTCTCGGACTGCTTAATCAAATGTCATTGAACGATTATATTTGTCATTTGTTTTGTCCTATCTACGTTGAAAATAATCCTTCTCATTCAATTTCTTTTGGAAATTCTTGTTTTGCGATTGCATTTTTTTTTACTATATAGTTACCAAAAATAAGTACTTTTTGTCAGATCAAGCATGTATACCAGGAAACTTCATTGACTGGATATCATCACGTATGAAGCTATCTACGATTGACGTTTTGGAGTCAGTATTTGTAGATATTGCACAAGGTGTCTGTGTATGATAAACTCATTAGTAGTATGTGGCCATCTCTTTTGCGTGGACTACTTCATTCGGTGAAGTATGTTACCAGAATCAGAATCAAAACAACTTACTGGTGAAACATCAAAAATGGCAAAAACTCAACAGGTGTCTGCGAATTGGGAAATTAGTCCATGGCTCTCACTATATAAGAACATTTTTTTCTTTTACCTATACATCGTGTGGGTAGCTCAGTCGAATTCCAGGCCCCATTCGCGTCACAGTGATATGCAGGAGAAAAGTTGTATGGCAATATAAAGTTATCGTCACAAATGATGTTGCATGAGCTTCCACCGTCAGTGGTATTCTCGCATACAAATTTGCCATTGATTGGGTCAGGTGGGTCTGCGCAGTAGTCCTCTGTAACAGTGAAGACCAAATCATACTCTGGGAGTCAGTAAAATACATGCTGTACATAAACAAATCTCTCTCTCTCTCTCTCTGTATGCGTGTGTGCGTGTGTGTGTCTGTGCGCTGTGCGTGTGTGTGATATAAATGTTGTTGAAATTGTACAAATTGCCAGATATTTTTCATGGCTGGTGTCTAACACAGAGGCAAGGACATTATGGCGCTGACATTAATCAGGACATTTTTGCGCTGGTATTTAAAGCATTTGTCAATATTCAGAGTAGTTTTATGGGCTTTACAAATCAAGATATGATATTTATAAGCCATTAGTTTGCTTTTAAATCCTGACACTTTATTTACATGTCATTTGTACTGCTTTGTATTTGATTTTGAAATAAATATTGTTTAAACCCAGTGATACAACCAAACTGATGTTACAGTATTCCACTATAAGTAAAATACCAACCATAGCAGGTAGTGTTGACAAAATTCCATTTGAAATCTATTTCAGGGGTTTTCTTATCATCCTCACATGTCACCCAGCCGTGACCATCCATGCTATACTTCTGTTTGCAGGTCAGAGGACACGTGGAACCAGCGAGATAACTATCACAATCCGCCAGAAGGTTTTCATCTGCGATTTCTTCTGAGACTGGTGCACATGACCGCGCTAAAATAATGACATTATAAAAAGCTCAATTTTTTGTTGTAAGTAAATTGTTTTAAGTAAATTTTAAAACAGATCCATAAAATGATATAAAAAATGTTGGCATGGTAAAGATGGACTTTATATTAAGAGGAAAGAAGTCGTCCAATTACAAGACTTAGTCTGAATACGTAACATAGTGGCATTTGTTGATGAAATTCAACATGAAATCTATTTTCAGGATCTCAGTTAATATTTAACATATTTCGTTCCATTAAGATAATAGTAGCCTTTGTATCGACTACCCTGTTGAAAGTTGCAAAATTTCAGTCATTCTCTTTGGCTCCATGTTGCCAAATCTAAAGGGTCACTGACGAGACTTTGATAGTCGAAACCATGGTATGACCCATCCCTTTTCTCAGAAATGTGTCTTAAAGGATCTCAGTTTTATTTTTATTTGCTTTTACTGCAGCTGGTGTTGTGCCGTGTGGCGGCCCTAAAAAGACTCCCCGTACATCATCCATAGTGCAGGTTATATTTTGTTTTTGGTCCTTTGAGATCAGCGAGGATATTCTGAGAAATCTGAAATTTATTATAGGTTAAAATTCATTTTCTAACCAATATTTAACATATATATTTCGTTCTAGCCTTTGTGTTACTGATCGTTCCAAGTCGATACTTCTGTGGTGGTTCTTTTTGTTTTATGTCTTGGTGTTTAAAATATTTTTGTGCTGTTGGCGCCTTATGTATGTTTGCATATTTTTAGTTAAGTTAAGGTAACTGAGTGGCCACCTATTGGGAAAATAGCTGCTCATTCGGCTTACGAAATGTTTTCATGGTATAAGTACCTGATTGTTGGTTTGGTTTTTTCCCACCTTGGTTTTTGGAGTGGGAGCCTTTTTCTGATTGCGCCTTTTCCTGATCTTTGCCTACTTGTACTTTTTTGTATCGACTACCCTGTTGAAAGTTGCAAAATTTCAGTCATTCTCTTTGGCTCCATTTTGCCAAATCTAAAGTAAGTAAGTAAGTTAAAGGATCTCAGTTTTATTTTTATTTTATACGAGGTTTGTCAGGATAGTTCGTAGACACTTTAGCTATCAGAAAAAGTAAAGCGTTGTTGAAGAAGTGTTTTGTATAATTTCAAGCAGCAATATCTTATGAGTATATTTTAGAAATTTGGTGAAGTTTGAAATAATAACACGCTTGATATGACCAGTTTTCTGCTTGAGGGTAGGGCCGCGCGGGGCAGGTGTCAAAGCGTTATAAAATTTGACGATTTTCATATTTTGTTTTTGCTTGTGAAACGGCACTGAAGTGTGCTGTAACGTTAAAATCTTTTGATCCTGAAAGAACGTTCAATCATCAACATTTTCTGAATGTTTGGGCCTTGGTGGTAGTATAGTTTGATATCTGTGAAGAAAATTTCAGATGCAGTCCAAAAAAATTGTTTGAAAAATTGGCGTAATTTGACGTCGGAGAACAGCCGATAATCATAAAATTGTGTGTTTTTGTTATGGAAATCGTCAACAAGCACGATGGAAATAATACAAACAACAACATAAAAGCTATCAGCTTGCTGGTCACTAGTTTACAAGTGGCATAGTTGATTTTCGGATGCTCGATAGCCCATCTAGGATGATAGACGGTGGCGGAAGGGCACTCGTCTTACATGCTCAGCGCTTGAAAATGGTTTCATATGTTCAACCGGTCGTCAAAGACTTAGCGTTGGCACGGATCTGCATTTGACAGCTGGATACACATAATAAAAATGTACCGATATCCAAGGACCCTATGTGGAAAAATTCTGAAACATCGGTTGAACTTGTTACAAATATAAAAGGCACTGACAGCAATAAACTTCAAGTTACGTTACTGTGACGTTGACCCTTGCCCCGCTCCCGGTCAGGGAGGTGCACAGAAAAGGCTGAAGATAACGTCGTGATGGTCAGATTTTCATATAATTTCATCTATTTGCTCATGAAATATTTTTGCAAACCCAAATATATTGACACTGACTGCATTTCTTTTCCTGTTGAAAATATCAATGGTGTCTACGAACTTTCCTGACAAACTACGTACATATTTTGGGCTAACTATTATTTTGGTATCTACGAAATGCGATCTATGGTGTAAAATACATGTAATTTTGAATTTCTAACCTTCAATATTGACTATCATTGAGCACTGCGGTGACGTATTGCCCGAGATATCCCGGGCGATAAATACAACCTCATATTGCCCTGGTGCGAGATAAGTCCCGTTAGCGGGTCCTAATATCTGTATGATATCTGCAGCATCTTGCACATCATCTTGTAGCTCTGGTAAAGGCCATGTAGCTTTGACCTCGGATTTACCAGGTTCTAGATATATCTCATAGATTGGGATACATTTCAACGATGGAGGTTCCGTATCTGAAACATTTTACAGATGAAATGTCATAGAGGTCTTAGATTACCAGGTTCAAGATATATCTCATAGATTGGGATACATTTCAACGATGGAGGTTCCGTATCTGAAACATTTTACAGATGAAATGTCATAGAGGTCTTAGATTAAATAAAGAAACTTGACTTTATTATCGTTGCATACGTATGAACGTAAAAAAATAATAAGTGAATCTTAATAAGCTTAAAATTTCGGGATAACTACTTTGATCATAGAAATTTAAATTTACCGATTCTTGGTCCCTTTTTTCTCAGTTTGGTGAATAATTTCAATAGATAAACTACTGAAATATTTACCTACCTATACAAAATGGGTCACCAGGAATATACCACGTGCCATCAGATTCACATCTAGCGAAGGTATTCACCACTTTGTCATCCTGTCCATTGTACAGTTTAGCTGCATTGAATGTTTCTAAAGTTTTATTGTGTGCTTTCAATGCCTCAGCTTCTTCTTCCATTGCATTCTTCAGGTTTATGTTTGTTTCATTCAGATACATCTGTGCTGCAGCTAGCTTAGCTACAGCTTCTGTCGCCTCCGTATTGGCAAGACTGGCATCATTTGCAGCACTCATAAAGTTTGTATAAGCGCTGCCCATCTGGACATTTGCTTGTTCTGCAATTGTTGTTAAATTGCTGGCTATCTCTGCTAGCTCATCGGCGTTTGTGTCATTGTTCGCATACGCCTGTTCAGCGTCAACCTCTGCTTGAAGTGCTGTGACTAGTGATTGGTTATATCGCTCAAATGCCGTGATGTACACCATCTCTGCCTGTTTTGCTATATTTGCAGCAGTTTGATTTGCTGTTAGCTTACTGTCAGCCGCTGCTTTAGCAAGAAGTTCACTTTCTTCTGCCATCGCCTGCAATGGCTCTGCAGCGGTCCTAGCAGCCTGGAAATACGAAAATATTATATATCAATCATTATTTTAGACGTTCTTCTAAGTTTCAATTATGTATGTGTATCAAATATTATGTCAGACCTCTTCTACGTTTCAATTATGTTTGTATTCAGACAATGAAAATTAATTAATATTTCAATTTAAGTTGTATATATATATATTCTGAAACCTGCATAACAGAAAAAACTAATATACGTACTCGTACACGCCATGTTCAAGAGTCTGCTTCGGTTCATTTTAATGAAAATTGGAAGTTCAAAACTCTATGTAGTATTGACTATCAAATTATGAAGACAATATACTTGCATGGGAATTGCTGCTATGGAAGTTCAGTCGGAAGTGATAGAATAGTCAATAAGATTTTGACTTTAACCCATATTTGACGAATGGATTTTCCCACCATTATCATTTATGTGAGTCCATTTTCATCATAGGGGCTTCAGGTAGGATTTTCAAATTTTATTCCATTTTTCGATGACATTCCTTTAGCCAAACAGAATAGCCCCAGATGGGACGCCGCGTTCTGCGGCGTCGCATCTGGGGCTATCCTGATTGCCAATGTCTCACAAAGGGGACGCCAGGCTTATATGAGTTAATTTTCATATAAGTAGGCGAGACGCTAGATTCTGTATCTACCGTATTTAACGAAATCGCACAACACCCTCCACATACTTTGTTTGCAGTATGCAATTGGTCCATTGGTCATCCTAGATGAGCTCTAGGCACGTTGTCGCCCCGGCAAGTGGTGCACAATATTTCTGTAGCTCGTTACATAAGATAGTGTTCAACATATATTTGTGCCAACAAAATAGCGAAACCTACTATGCTCCACCCACTTTAATCATGCAACAACACTGATTATATCACGTACTAGAACAATTTAACGGACATGCTTTATGATCTTTAAAAGTTGAAATTAGACATTATACGGCGTTACAAACGTTACTTCTACATCTATGGTGTAAAAATAGGGGTTTGGGTTCAAAAACGTTTTTCTTTTTGGCATTTCTTTCTTCATATTCAAAAAACGATAGGTCATGTCTTACTGACCAATAGTTCAACTTGGCTATTACACAAAATCATATATTTATATTGAATATTTAATTTATTTATTTGAACAATTTAACATTTAATTTATTTTATTTAAATAATTTAACATTTCCTAAGGGTACCGCCGTATGATGTAACATTTGAAAAGTAGGCGTTTCAACAAAAATATTAAAATGAATAACCGTTATATGTTTGTGTAAATTATTTAATTCTATTTTACAAACCCCATGATAAATACATGTTTAGTGGCTGAAATACACAGCCTGTGACTTGCAAGTATGCTGATGGTAACGTATGTAACACCTTAATGTTCAAACATGGGTAGATTTCGTTTTGGTGATTATAAATGTATATATAGTGAGCCACTTCATGCGAAAACCAGATTCTTCCTATACGAAAACAAAGATGCAGTTACTGCACAGCTGATCAGCACACTTGTTTACTCTACACATATAATTCAAACTTCTTCATAAATCCGAAATTTCAAGCGTCTAAATTATGTGACTGTGTAGAAGGAATATTGTCAGAAGAGGGGTTTTCACGCGCTGCGGCTCACGTGAAAGTGATATCACAATTATCTGCAAAGGTTTTCGCATAGAACACAGTAAGGTGTTTGGAATATGTTGACCCACTGGTGACTTGTCAGTATGCTCATGGTAACGTATGTAGCACCTTTTTCATATAGGGCACTGTAAGATATATATTATGAGTTGGTGACCCATCGTTAAAGCGTCTGCTCCTGATTGCGAGTTTGTGTTGTTCGACCGCTTCGGTGCCATGTTGTGTCCTTGAACAAGATCCACGATCTACGATGAATCTTTCACGAACTTAATGACTTAGGAAGACAAAGACTTCGCGAATATCACACTGACAGTCGCATCCAACCAGATGCGGATATTATCCTCAAACTCCTGGACCCATTTATGTTATACTATATGTGGTATTCCTTACAGCTTGTGTGCGCCTTTCGAAACTATTGATTTGACGTAGTGTTTGATATATACAGTTGTACCTCTCGAGTAAATCTATCAGATCGGATGAGCGAGAAAGAAGGACATTATCTAGCCCTGCGACACCAGTTCCCCGGGAGTGGCAAAATCCAATGTAAAGCAGTAATAACACAAAATGTGAATTTCTTGAGGGCCCTCGGTGTGATATCTGAACATTGAACAGGATGTGCAAACAACGTTTATGCGTTTTTACAGATAACGAAAATGCTTTCTTGCCATGGATGACGTAACTGCACTTTAGACAATGAAGACACAGATACGCGAATTTTCATAACCAAGATGCTTCTGACGGTACAATCATATGAATCAGATGTCTTGGTTTTATGCTGCTGTCTATTCTAGCCAAATGATTGCAATACATTATGGTTCCACGCTGGAAATCCTGAAAAAGCACGATACTAGCAGTCTGTCGTTTTGAGCCAGCCTTGATGGCCTGGTGAGACTCTCGACCATTCCATATCTTCAAGAAAATAGAAGTTATGACTGCACAGTAAGGCAGTTTAGGAGAGACTCCACACAATGGCATTGGTAAAATGAAAGCTTGGAATGTTGCTGAGAAAAGCGATCTATCACAAACTACCTTGTGCAAACAGACGATAACACTCCCCACAGCACATAAGGTGTACGAAAAACCATTTGCCGATTCTGTTCATCTGCTGGGCAATCTGGTTCAAGTGTAAATAGTGTCCGTCACTTGTTCTGTTGCCATTACACAAATGAAAATGTACCACCAACGCACGATCGTTTGATGACATTTATAACGTGAAAACTTCAAAAACATGTTTTCAGATTAGCAGAAACGCTCAACCGTATCAGCCTAAGCAGAATCTCTCAGAAGGTTGGTCGGGTGGGAATATGGGCCCCGCTCATCGGGTCCTTAAGAAATAGATGGGCTTCTTTTGCCTCAATGCATAGCTTATACGCTACTTACTGACCATCTTATTCCTGGTTAACCGCTCAGGTCTGAGCCTGACCAGAAAAGGTGTTTTAAAATCAAACCATCCATACGTATGAGCCGTAGTGGCTTACTTGGGTGGTTATATTTAAAGCATTGTTTGGATGACATGGCATCCGATTTTCGGGCAAAAGTCCCATAAAATGAAGTCAACGTCTCAATATGACAATAGCTGTTGACTAGGCTGTTAAGCATCACCTCAAAATCATACAAAACAACCGCATCAGGCAATGTCTGGAACATCAGTGGTACTTATATTGAAGCAGTGCTCATGACCAAGGACTGAACAATTTTTGTTCCGTTTAACGTCCCTTTCAATATTATTTCAGCTCATATGTGACGGGCCAACCGGTAGGTGGGGCGAAAACGGGAGAACCCCGAGAAAAAAAAAAAAAAAAAAAAAAAAAAAAAAAAAAACACCTGGCACACGCGCAAGCAGAACTTGGCTTGTCTCACATGTGCCCGAACCCAGACAAAATGATCTAGCATGCGCAGAGTTGTGCTTTTGTATGGCCGGCGAGTCATTTAATAATCCGGAAATCGGAAAACAATCTTAAGGTGACGATTATTATATCTTATTACTATATGTTTTCCTTAGGTTTTAACACCTAAAATTTTAATTGAAAAATGTTTTACATACGTTACCATTAAATCGCCCGTCACCCGCATTGATATTTGCTTACTAATATTGGCAAGCTTTATGAAAAGTAACTTAAAAATAGTGACCGACGGTGTTGATAATGCCATTTCATAACACTGGATACTAACAATGGTGTACAACATGCTTTTGGATTTTGTGGTTTGGGTGTGCGCGCTTTAAGTTCACTGACAACCGGATTACACTCTTGAATATTTGCTATATCTTATATGATTTCTAAATTAGTGCTGAATCATAATTACATACAGCGATGAGCAGTTTATCGGCATTAAAATCATTAAAACTGATTTTTGATATTTAATAATTATGTGTTACATACGTTACCATATTTACCAATCAAAAGTACATATTTCTGGCAAAGCAGTGATCATTCAACTTAAAGAAGGCATTTATGTTATTGATCTACAAGATGATTGTATATTTTTTTTATTTTTTTCTTCAAAGTTGTCTGTTCATAGTTGACTTTGAACACTTTATTCTTTCATAATCTGAAGTGAGTTACTGTGGACCATATGCAATAACTTTCGACTAAGGAATGACATGATGATTGTTTTTTTTTTCAGGTTTGTAAAAAAAAGGAATAAGTTTCTTTTAGACCGGTGTATCTAAAATATAAATGTGCAAAGAAAAGTATATCAAAATAGCTTACTGTTCTGTAATTAAACTCTGAACAGTCTGTTTTGAAAATGTAACATACGTAACACCATCGATGCATATATGTGATTGAACGTATCAACACATGTGCCAGTAACATTCTTTCATCAGATGACATTAATATATTTAGGTTTGGAATTTATTTTAGAGATTCATAGGGCATTTTTCAAACTTAGAGTATATTTCTGTTTTGAATGGGTAACATTCGACGTGCGTAACGGCTTCTGGAGGGCAAATGCACCATACCATTGGGCGACAACGTGCATAGAAAATCTTTATATTGATCAATAAAGCCACCCGTAGTGTATTAAAAGTGAAATTCGCAAAGAGAAGTATATTAAAATAGCTTACTGTTCTGTTATTTACATTTACACAGGCTGTTGTGAGAATGTAACATACGTAACACCATCGATGCATGAAAATGATTAAATATATCAATATATGTGCCCGTAACATGCTTTCATCAGATGATATTGATACATTTATGTTTGGAATTAAGATTAGAGATTCATAATGTATTTTACAAACTTAGAGCACATTTCTGGTTTGAATGGGTAACATACGTAACGGCTTCTGGAGGACAAATGCACCATATCACAGGGCGACAACGTGCCTAGAAGCTCTTTATATTGATCAAAGAAGCCACCCATAGTATCAAACCTAGTATGTGGAGGGTGTTGTGCGAAACGAAAAATTTCCCTACCCACCGTCTCCTCTAAAGGATGTACATTTTCTGTTGAATGTGTGATCTTAATTGTCACTGACATCGCACGTTTGTATTTTAAAGTACGTATAATCATTACCTCCGCGTTGTCCAGTCTCTCCTGTGCCTGGTCTACCAGGTTAGATAACTCTTCCTCTTCGTCTTCTTCTTGTTTATCATTTCTCAGTATATTGCCATATTTACATCTCGCCCAGCACACACTACCATAGTCACGGGAATCCTCGTAACAAGCAAACTGGATATCGGTTGTATTGGCGACTAGCTCCCCACATGACACGGCTGTAATTGAAAGGGTCAGTTCGATTAACGGTCTGATTATTCAAAACGCACAAGAGGCAGGCTAGTTTTTTCAAAAGAAATTTTACAAATTGATCGGCTATGATATATAAGTGTGTTTGTATTCGACGAAACATGCATAGACTATAGTAAGTGTACCTCTAAATTTGGCAAATGAATGGGTGCGTTTGATATCAATAATCGCTTTTGTTTCATAGAACCTAAATTGCTCTTGGTACCTTTCGTATCCTACATAGGTATAGGTGGCTATCCTCTGATACTTGTAGAGCTTGTTTCATTTAAAATACGAGGTAACCTGTTTGAATAACGAAACCAATGATTAACAAATGTTGAGCAACTTACGAACACATTCTGGCATATTTTCACCAAATGACCAGCTACCATCATCTTGACATGTGGTACTGTTGGTGCCGTTTGTTGTGTTGAGGACATATCCTATTTCACACTGAAATGTGCATGTACTCCCTCTAAGGTTGTCGTCGTCGCATGTGTAAGTTCCGTGTTTGAAATTCACTATAGCGGGACACACTGGTACTGAAAAGGTGGGCAGTAATACAGGGTTGATTGGCTTTCACGATGCTCCATGTACGTGAGGAAAAACAATGTAAAACATATCGCGAGATACAATCATAGCAGGGGTATACCTGAAAAAAAAAAAAAACTGTAAAAGCAATTCAATTCCGCGCTTTTTATAGTCTTCTTTCCGCGTTTTTTTGTATAAAAATCGGTGCATTTGGTATACATAATGTATCAATCCACGCTTTTGTAAAACGCCGATCCCTGAATCGTTTATTAAGAGATTATCATATGGCAATTTTCATATCATACCCCGTATCAACCTGAGACTTCCGTATCAGCCCGAGACTCCCATATCAGCCTGAGGGCCGAAGGCCCGAGGGCTGATATGGGAGTCTCGGGCTGATACGGAAGTCGAGGGTTGATACGGGGTATGATATGAAAATTGCCATATCATGATCTCTTTATCATATATTTTTATTGAAAAAAAAGTGTTTGATACAGTTCAATGCACAAAATGTTTTCCAACATAATTTCAAGTGGAAAAAAGAAAGAATGAAAAAAAAATTCTGGTCACAAATTTTATTCAATAACATTTAACCATTAATACAGAAAATTCAAATACAAAAATTTGATTTATAAATTGAGAACAATTTACAACGTACTATTGAATTTAACAGAGCGCTCCGAATGTGGGGGTCACGTGAGATGTGATATGAGGTTTGGGGTGTGATATGGGGATGTGATATGAGTCCATATCTCCCTAGGGAGATATGGATTTTGACAAATTTTGAACTGATACAGCTTTCGAGATTCGGGGTGTGATATGGGGGTGTGATATGAGTCCATATCTCCCTAGGGAGATATGGATTTTGACAAATTTTGAACTGATACAGCTTTCGAGATATGGTGTCCCGATACGTGCATAGGACTTGCGCCTGTATCGCATATGTAAAAAGAACGTATTTTACATAACATAACATAACATAATTTTATTTAGCATAAAGCATATAAACAATGCTTATAGCCTATAAACATATATACAGTAGTGAGGACATGCATGCAAACACAAAATATATAAGTTTACGAGGAGCTTAACAAATGTATTGCGATTCATTATAACCAGTAATATATACTTTACCGAGCGTTTTATATCGCAAGACATTTTCTTCAAGTATTTCATATATATAGTCATACTGCGTCAGCACCTTGGAACTAGCCGGAGGAATATACAGGTTACAAACGTACACGTCTTCCTCGAATCTGAACAGCTCACCTCGAATTTTAATCCACAAAATTCCACACTGATTTTTTTCAACAATTTCTATTTTATTTTTCAAACAATTTTTTATAATATATTGAAAGGCCACCACTATATCTGCCTCTTTTAGCACCAACAGATTTATTTCCTTTTATGTGGTCACAAGAATAACCTTGTATATCTAAATTCAATTGCTCAGAATCCGAGAGCCACGTTTCCG
Source organism: Rugalucina vietnamica (assembly GCA_964017185.1). Classification (NCBI taxonomy): domain Eukaryota; kingdom Metazoa; phylum Mollusca; class Bivalvia; order Lucinida; family Lucinidae; genus Rugalucina; species Rugalucina vietnamica. The sequence goes on along the minus strand of OZ024875.1, from coordinate 56,153,425 downwards.
AAAACAAATATATATCTGCGTCATATTTATATAAACACTCTAAGAAATCCACGTCACTCAAATTACGTCGTAGCCCGTGTACGTTCCACGATACGATCTTAATACGCTCCTCCTGACGCCATTATCCATCGTGTTGCATGCTGTTTGCTGCCCCGTTGTTATGATTTTGGGGCTGGCTCTGTTGCGACGGTCCCTGCTGCAGTAGTATCTACTTGCAACATCCTTGCCGAGTACGTCGTTGCTGGGTACGGTTTAATATCATTGCCCAGTACGGTAAAAGCTATTTTAAGCTAATTATAAATAGAATCGTTAAAACGCTATTTATAAATAAAATCGTTTAGATATATTGACAGTGTAACATACATAATGAGTACCTTTGATGGTCCAATTTTACATGTATATAGATTTTTTATTTTTGTTTTCATTTAATTACGTTCAAGTTTAAAATTCATTGTCAAGAAGATTAAATATAATTGTATTCTGCAGACCCTTAAACTCACTTGTATAAAGTAAAACTTAAAATTGAAGGGTATATATATTTTATTTTATTTTTTTTTGGCCGATAAAGAGATAGTCTAGCAGATATGCATTTTTATACAGTCGTGACAGTGAGTTTGGCGTTTTTTGTGGATTAACGCCCCAGTCAACGATGTTTCAGTCACTGTCATGTCTAGCAAGAGCTCAAGTTTTTAACAGTGTTAAAGATTCAACGTGTTTTGTGAAAGGCCTAATACCTGCTATCCATTTGGGTTCTCACCCAAAGACCTTCTGAGTCCGATTATCGACCGATAGGCGACCGCGCTACCCTGAACGAACAATTTAAATAAAATGCTTTTCAAACATGCAAAATTTAATGATTAAAGATTTGGGTGCCCATTAAGTGTTTTGTTTGTTTGTTTGTTTGTTTGTTTGTTTGTTTGTTTGTTTGTTTGTATCAAGGGTTAACGAGGGAGTCAACAAATTTTCAGTCATGTCGGCAAAGCGGCAATGTTCCATGGGTATAAGACAGTTATGGGCCAATGTGTCTTGCTCAATGACACAACACGGCAGCCCAAGTGGGGATCGAACACAGGCGACGTGGAGTCTATTTCTAAAGCCATGTTCATGTGCAACATTTGAACTCGGGTGTATTTTTGCACACTGGATGTAAATTTGAACCCCGGGTGTATGGTATGCCAGGAAAACTACACCCTGCAAAAATACACTCTGGTACAAATTTTCTCCCACTTTCCAGGTGGAGCAAATTGAATTGCAGCCGGGTGTATTTTTGCACCCGTGTGTATTGTGTGTATATGAACGCAAAACGCTTAATCGTTACACATTTTTGTTTGTTTGAATTGATACTTTACGTCCCAGACAACAGCTTAGGTCATGTCTGGAGATTGTATCCACTTTATGGGCCTTTCACTCAAAGTTAGGATGTCATGGCATCCAAAAATGCTAAAGATATAACCACACAGCTAAGCCAATAAGGCTTATAGGTATGACCAGTTTGACTTGAAACCATTTTTCTTGGGCAGTCTCAAGCCGCAGCGGTTTACCAGTAGTCAGATTACCAGTCAGTAGCGAACATGCTTTGCCTGAGGCACAAACAGCCCATCTACATCAAATGACCTCTGCTAATAAGGAGCATTTTAGTCAAAATTTAATGTCAAAACCAGGCGAATATGAACATGATCTCGCTGCATATGCCCGCTACACAAGCGGATGAAAAATTAAACCCGGTTGCAAATACAGCATATGAACACGGCTTTAGATTGTAATTTAGTACTGCAGATCTATTGAACAGCGAAAGACAACGTGTTTGTCCTAAACACCGCGATTTTCATTGTTGGCATATAGTATGCCATATAGGCTATCTGAAGAGCCTAAAGTAGCCTAAACACCCATTTTCACTGCTATTAAAGGATCTATGTTTTATATTTATATTCTACAATGGAGAACTATCAGTGGTTTAAGGATGATGTCGTAACAATGTCCCCAGTAGAGATATACAGTGTCATTCTCTTCAGCATCGTCCCCAGTAGGGATCTACAACACCATCCCCTACCATTCCGTCCCCAGTAGAGATCTATCGCCCCATTCCCTACCACAACGTCCGCAGTAGAGATCTACAGAGACATACCCTACCACACCGTCCCCAGTAAAGATCCACAGCGCCATAACCTACCACACCATCCCCAGTAGAGATCCACAGCACCATATTCTACTGGACCGTCCCCAGTAGAGATCTACAAAGGTACAAGTAGGCAAAGATCAGGAAAAGGCGCAATCAGAAAAAGATTCCAAGGTGGGAAAAAACCAAACCAACAACCAGGCACCTATACCATGAAACATACCGTAAGCCGAATGAGCAGCTATTTCCCAATAGGTGGCCACTCAGTTACCTTAACCCAACCAAAAACATGAAAACACACATAAGGCGCCAACAACACAAAAAAAAAATTATACACCAAGACATAAAACAAAAAGAACCACCACAGAAGTATCGACTTGGAACGATCAGTAACACAAAGTTACTGGCGGGCCCAAACCGGCCCCACACGGCCACAACCCCACCCCCAGCCTCTGCCACTCGGTACGGTATTCTACCACACCGTCTCCGGTAGAGATATACAGCGCCATACCCTACCACACCGTCTACAGTAGAGATCTAAAGCGACATACCCTACCACACCGTCCCCAATAGAGATCTACAGCACCATATTCTACTGGACCGTCCCCAGTAGATATCTACAGTCGGGTATTCTACCACACCGTCCCCAGTAAAGATATACAGCGCCATATCCTACCACACCGTCCCCAGTTGAGATATGCAGTGTCATTCTCTTCAGCATCGTCCCCAGTAGGGATCTACAACACCATACCCCACCATTGCGTCCCCAGTAGAGATCTATTGCCCCATTCCCTACCACAACGCGTCAGTAGAGATCTACATTGGGGTAGTCTACCACACCGTCTCCAGTAGAGACATACAGCGCCAAACCCTACCACAGCGTCCCCAGTAGGGATATACCACAGCGTCCCCAGTAGGGATATACAGTGTCATTCTCTTCATCATCGTCCTCAGTAGGGATCAACAACACCATACCCTTCCATTCCGTCCCCAGTAGAGATATATCGCCCCATTTCCTACCACAACGTCCCCAGTAGAGATCTACAGCGACATACCCTACCACACCGTCCCCAGTAGAGATCTACAGCACCATACTCTACTGGACCGTCCCCAGTAGAGATCTACAATGCAGTAGTGTACCACACCGTCTCCAGTAAAGATATACAGCGCCATACCCTACCACTCCGTCCCCAGTAGAGATATACAGTGTCATTCTCTTTAGCATCGTCCCCAGTAGGGATCTACAACACCATCCCCTAACCTTCCGTCCCCAGTAGAGATCTATTGCCCCATTCCCTACCACAACGTCCCCAGTAGAGATCTACACTGGGGTAGTCTACCACACCGTCTCCAGTAGAGACATACAGCGCCAAACCCTACCACAGAGATCCACAGCACCATATTCTACTGGACCGTCCCCAGTAGAGATCTACAGTACGGTATTCTACCACACCGTCTCCAGTAGAGATATACAACGCCATATCCTACCACACCGTCCCCAATAGAGATATCATGTGTCAGTCTCTTCAGCATCGTCCCCAGTAGGGATCAACAACACCACGCCCTACCATTCCGTCCCCAGTAGAGATCTATCGCCCCATTTCCTACTACAACGTCCCCAGTAGAGATCTAAAGCGACATACCCTACCACACCGTCCTCAGTAGAGATCAAAATCACCATATTCTACTGGACCGTCCCCAGTAGATATCTACAGTCGGGTATTCTACCACACCGTCCCCAGTAAAGATATACAGCGCCATATCCTACCACACCGTCCCCAGTTGAGATATGCAGTGTCGGTCTCTTCAGCATCGTCCCCAGTAGGGATCTACAACACCATACCCCACCATTGCGTCCCCAGTAAAGATATATTGCCCCATTCCCTACCACAACGTCCCCAGTAGAGATCTACATTGGGGTAGTCTACCACACCGTCTCCAGTAGAGACATACAGCGCCAAACCCTGCCACAGCGTCCCCAGTAGGGATCTACAGCACCATACTCTACTGGACCGTCTCCAGTAGAGATCTACAATGCGGTAGTGTACCACACCGTCTCCAGTAAAGATATACAGCGCCATACCCTACCACTCCGCCCCCAGTAGAGATATACAGTGTCATTCTCTTTAGCATCGTCCACAGTAGGGATCTACAACACCATACCCTACCCTTCCGTCCCCAGTAGAGATCTATTGCCCCATTCCCTACCACAACGTCCCCAGTAGAGATCTTCAGCGACATACCCTACCACACTGTCCCCAGTAAAGATCCACAGCGCCATAACCTACCACACCATCCCCAGTAGAGATCTACAGCACCATATTCTACTTGACCGTCCCCAGTAAGGATCTACTGTACGGTTTACTACCACACCGTCTCCAGTAGAGATATACAACGCCATATCCTACCACACCGTCCCCAGTAGAGATATACTGTGTCATTCTCTTCAGCATCGTCCCCAGTAGGGATCAACAACACCATACCCTACCGCTCCGTTCCCAGTAGAGATCCATCGCCCCATTTCCTACCACAACGTCCGCAGTAGAGATCTAAAGCGACATGCCCTACAATACCGTCCCCAGTAGAGATCTACAGCACCACATTCTACTGGACCGTCCCCAGTAGAGATCTACAGTACGTTATTCTACCACACCGTCTCCAGTAGAGATATACAGCGCCATATCCTACTACTCCGTCCCCAGTAGAGATATGCAGTGGCATTCTCTTCAGCAACGTCCCCAGTCGGGATCTACAACACCATACCCCACCATTGTGTCCCAACGTAGAGATCTATTGTCCCATTCCCTACCACAACGTCCCCAGTAGAGATCTACATTGCGGTAGTCTACCACATCGTCTCCAGTAGAGACATACAGCGCCATACCCTACCACACCGTCCCCAGTAGAGATAAACAGTGTCATCCCCTTCATCATCGTCTACAGTAGGGATCAACAACACCATACCCTTCCATTCCGTCCCCAGTAGAGATCTATCGCCCCATTTCCTACCACAAAGTCCCCAGTAGAGATATACAGCGATATACCCTACCACACTGTCCCCAATAGAGATATACAGCAACATATTCTACTGGACCGTCCCCAGTAGATATCTACAATGCGGTAGTGTACCACACCGTCTCCAGTAGAGATATACAGCGCCATACCCTACCACTCCGTCCCCAGTAGAGATACACAGTGTTATTCTCTTCAGCATCGTCCCCAGTAGGGATCTACAACACCATACCCTACCATTCCGTCCCCAGTAGAGATCTATCGCCCCATTCCCTAACACAACGTCCCCAGTAGAGATCTACAGCGACATACCCTACCAAACCGTCCCCAGTAAAGATCCACAGCGCCATAACCTACCACACCATCCCCAGTAAAGATCCACAGCGCCATAACCTACCACACCGTCCCCAGTAGAGATCTACAGCACCATATTCTACTGGACCGTCCCCAGTAGAGATCTACAGTACGGTTTACTACCACACCGTCTCCAGTAGAGATATACAACGCCATATCCTACCACACCGTCCCCAATAGAGATATACTGTGTAATTCTCTTCAGCATCGTCCCCAGTAGGGATCAACTACACCATACCCTACCCTTCCGTCCCCAGTAGAGATCTATCGCCCCATTTCCTACCACAACGTCCCCAGTAGAGATCTAAAGCGACATACCCTACCACACCGTCCCCAGTAGAGATCTACAGCACCATATTCTACTGGACCGTTCCCAGTAGAGATCTACAGTACGGTATTCTACCACACCGTCTCCAGTAGAGATATACAATGTCATATCCTACCACACCGTCCCCAGTAGAGATATGCAGTGTCATTCTCTTCAGCATCGTCCCCAGTAGGGATCTACAACACCATAACCCACCATTGCGACCTCAGTAGAGATCTATAGCCCCATTCCCTAGCACAACGTCCCCAGTAGAGATCTACAGCGACATAACCTACCACACCATCCCCAGTAAAGATCCACAGCGCCATAACCTACCACACTGTCCCCAGTAGAGATCTACAGCACCATATTCTACTGGACCGTCCCCAGTAGAGATCTACAGTACGGTTTACTACCACACCGTCTCCAGTAGAGATATACAACGCCATATCCTACCACACCGTCCCCAATAGAGATAGACTGTGTCATTCTCTTCAGCATCGTCCCCAGTAGGGATCTACAACACCATACCCCACAATTGCGTCCTCAGTAGAGATATATTGCCCCATTTCCTAGCACAACGTCCCCAGTAGAGATCTACATTGCGGTAGTCTACCACACCGTCTCCAGTAGAGACATACAGCGCCATACCCTACCACACCGTCCCGAGTAGAGATTAACAGTGTCATTCTCTTCATCATCGTCCCCAGTAGGGATCAACAACACCATACTTTTCAATTCCGTCCCCAGTAGATATTTATCGCCCCATTTCCTACCACAACGTCCCCAGGAGAGATCTACAGCGACATACCCTACCACAACGTCCTCAGTAGATATCTACAGCACCATATTCTACTGGACCGTCCCCAGTAGAGATCTACAATGCGGTAGTGTACCACAAGGTCTCAAGAGATATTCAGCGCCATACCTTACCACTCCGTCCCCAGTAGAGATATACAGTGTCATTCTCTTCAGCATCGTCCCCAGTAGGGATCTACAACACAGTACCCTACCATTTCGTCCCCAGTAGAGATCTATCTCCCCATTCCATACCACAACGTCCCCAGTAGAGATCTACAGCGACATACCCTACCACACCGTCCCCAGTAAAGAGTAACAGCGCCATAACCTACCAAACCGCCCCAGTAGAGATCTACAGCACCGTATTTTACTGGACCGTCCCCAGTAGAGACCTACAGTACGGTTTACTACCACACCGTCCCCAGTAGAGATATACAACGCCATATCCTACCACACCGTCCCCATATGAGATATACTGTGTCATTCTCTTCAGCATCGTCCCCATTAGGGATCAACAACACCATACCCTACCACAACGTCCCCAGTAGAGATCTGTCGCCCCATTTCCTACCACAATGTCCCCAGATCTAAGGCGACATACTCTACCACACCGTCCCCAGTATAATCTAAAGCACCATATTCTACTGGACCGTCCTAAGTAGAGCTCTACAGTACGGTATTCTACCACACCGTCTCCAGTAGAGATATACAGCGCCATACCCTACCACACCGTCCCCAGTAGAGATATGCAGTGTCATTATCTTCAGCATCGTCCCCAGTAGGGATCTACAACACCATACCCCACAATTGCGTCCCCAGTAGAGATCTATTGCCCCATTCCCTACCACAACCTCCCCAGTAATGATCTACATTGCGGTAGTCTACCACACCGTCTCCAGTAGAGAAATACAGCGCCATACCCTATTACACCGTCCCCAGTAGAGATTGACAGTGTCATTCTTTTCATCATCGTCCCCAGTAGGGATCGGCAACACCATACCCTTCCATTCCGTCCCCAGTAGAGATCTATCGCCCCATTTCCTACCACACCGTCCCCAGGAGAGATCTACAGCGACATACCCTACCACACCGTCCCCAGTAGAGATCTACAGCACCATATTCTACTGGACCGTCCCCAGTAGAGATCTACAATGCGATAGTGTACCACACCGTCTCCAGTAGAGATATACAGCGCCATACCCTACCACTCCGTCCCCAGAAGAGATATACAGTGTCATTCTCTTAAGCCGCGTCTCCAGTAGGGATCTACAACACCATACCCTACCATTTCGTCCCCAGTAGAGATCTTTCGCCCCATTCCCTACCACAACGTCTCCAGTAGAGATCTACAGCGACATACCCCACCACACCGTCCCCAGTAAAGATCAACAGCGCCATAACCTACCACACCGTCCCCAGTAGAGATCTACAGCACCATATTTTACTGGACCGTCCCGAGTAGAGATCTACAGTGCGGTTTCTACTAAACCGTATCCAGTAGAGATATACAACGCCATATCCTTCAACACCGCTCCAGTAGAGATATACTGTGTCATTCTCTTCAGCATCGTCCCCAGTAGGGATCAACAGCACAATGCCCTACCATTCCGTCCCCAGTAGAGATCTATCGCCTTATTTCCTACCACAACATCCCCAGTAGAGATCTAAAGCGACATACCCTACCATTCCGTTCCCAGTAGAGATCAACAGCACCATATTCTATTGGACCGTCCACAGTAGAGATCTACAGTTCGGTATTCTACCACACCGTCTCCAGTAGAGATATACAGCGCCAAACCCTACCACAGCGTCCCCAGTAGAGATATGCAGTGTCATTCTCTTCAGCATCGTCTCTAGTAGGGTTCTACAACACCATACCTCACAATTGCGTCCGCAGTAGAAATCTATTGCCCCATTCCCAACCACAACGTCCCCAGTTCAGATCTGCATTGCGGTAGTCTACCACACCGTCTCCAGTGATACATACAGCGCCATAACCTACCATTCCGTCCCAAGTAGAGATATACAGTGTCATTCTCTTCAGCATCGTCCCCAGTAGGGATCTACAACACCATACCCTACCATTCCGTCCCCAGTAGAGATCTATCGCCCTATTCTCTACCACAACGTCCCCAGTAGAGATCTACAGCGACATACCCTACCACACCGTCCCCAGTAGAGATATACAAAGCCATAACCTACCGCACCGTCCCCAGTAGAGATCTACAACACCGTATTCTACTGGACCTTCCTCAGTAGAGATCTACAGTGCGGTAGTCTACCACACCGTCTCCAGTAGAGATATACAGCGCCATACGCTACCACTCTGTCCCTTGTAGAGATATACAGTGTCATTCTCTCCGACATCGTCCCAAGTAGGGATCTACAGCACCATATCCTACCATTCCGTCCCCACTAGAGATCTATCGTCCCATTCCTTACCACAACGTCCCCAGTAGAGATCTACAGCTACATACCCTACCACACCGTCCCCAGTAAAGATTTACAGCGCCATACCGTACCACACCGTCCCCAGAAGAGATCTACAGCAAGATAATCTACCACACCGTCCCTAGTAAATATCTATCGACCCATTCCCTACCACAACGTCCCCAGTACAGATCTACAGCGACATACCCTACCACACCGTCCCAAATAGAAATCTATCGCCCCATTCCCTACCACAACGTCCCAAGTAGAGATCTACAGCAAAATACCCTATCACACAGTCCTAAGTAGACATTTAAAGCGAACTACTCTACCAATACGTCCCCAGTAGAGATCTTCAGCGACATACCCTACCACACCGTCCTCAGTAGAGATGTACAACACTATACTCTACTGGATACTCTACTCTATACCCAGTAGAGATCTACAGTGCGGTAGTCTACCGCACCGTCTCCATTAGAGATATACAGCGCCATACCCTACCACTCCGTCCCCAGTAGGGATATACAGTGTCATTCTCTTCAGCATCGTCCCCCAGTAGGGATCTACAACACCATACCCCACCATTCCCTCTCCAGTAGAGATCTATCGCCCCTTTCCCTACCACAACGTCCCCAGTAGAGATCTACAGCACCTTAATATACCACACCGTCCCCAGTAGCGATAAATGGACCCATTTCTACCATAACGTCCCCAGTAGAGATCTGCAGCGACATACCCTACCACACCGTCCCCAGTAAAGATCTACAGCGCCATAACCTACCACAGCGTACCAAGTAGAGATGTACAGCACCATAATCTACCACACCGTCCCAAGTAGAGATATATCGACCCATACCCTACCACAACGTCCCAAGAAGAGATCTACAGAGACATACCCTACCACACCGTCCCCAGTAAAAAATAATATCGTTCAATTCCCTACCACAACGTTCCCAGTGAAGATCTACAGCTACATTCCCTATCACACCGTCCCAAGTAAACATCTTAAGCGAACTACTCCACCAATACGTCCCCAGTAGAGATATACAGCGATATACCCTACCACACCGTCCCCAGTAAAGATCTACAGCGCCATAACCTACCACAGCGTCCCCAGTGGAGATTTACAGCACCATAATCTACCACACCGTCCCAAGTAGAGATATATCAACCCATTCCCTACCACAACGTCCCAAGAAGAGATCTACATAGACATACCCTACCACACCGTCCCCAGTAAAGATCTATCGTTCAATTCCCTACCGCAACGTCCCTAGTGGAGATCTACAGCTACATTCCCTATCACACCGTCCCCAGTAAACATCTTAAGCAAACTACTCCACCAATACGTCCCCAGTAGAGATCTACAGCGACATACCCTACCACACCGTCCCCAGTAGAGATATACAACACCATACTCTACTGAGGCGTCCCCAGTAGAGATGTACAGTGCGGTAGTGTACCACACCGTCTCCAGTAGAGATATATAGCGCCATACCCTACCACTCCGTCCCAAGTAGAGATATACAGTGTCATTCTCTTTAGCATCGTCCCCAGTAGGGATCTACAACACCATACCCTATCATTCCGTCTCAAGTAGAGATCTACAGCACATTAATCTACCACACAGTCCCCAGTAGAGATATATCGACCCATTCCCTACCACAACTTCCCCAGTAGAGATCTACAGCTACATACCCTGTCACACAGTCCCAAGTAGACAGCTAAAACGAACTACTCTACCAATACGTCCCCAGTAGAGATCTCCAGCGACATACCCTACCACACCGTCCCCAGTAGAGATCTACATAACCATTATCTACTGGACCATACCCAGTAGAGATCTACAATGCGGTAGTCTACCACACCGTCATCAGTAGAGATATACAGCGCCATAAACTACCACCCCGTCCCCAGTAGAGATATTCAGTGTCATTTTCTTCAGCATCATCCCCAGTAGGGACCTACAACACCATACCCGACCATTCCGTCCCCAGTAGAGATCAATCGCCCAATTCCGTGCCACAACGTCCCCAGTAGAGATCTACAGCGCCATACCTATCACTCCGTCCACGGTAGAGATCTATCGACATTTTCCCTACCATAACGTCCCCGGTAGAGATCTATAGTGACATACCCTACCACACCGTCCCAGTAGAGATCTATCGCCCCATTTCCTACCTTAACGTCCCCAGTAAAGATCCACCTCTACATACCCTATCACACTGTCCCGAGTAGATATCTAAAGCGAACTACTCTACCAATACGTCTAGAGTAGAGATCTACTGCACCATATTCTACCGGACCGTCCCCAGTAGGGATCTACAAAGCGGTACAATCATGGTTGATAACTATGCTGCCTTCTTTAATTGCACGCCGGTGGGTCGGGCGTCAGACCCTATGATGGCCCCGACATAAAGCTATTCATTTTAGTTGGTTGGGGCCGGAGCTTCTTGTCTGTTGCTTGGCCCACCGGGGTCCAACTGGTGTTTTTCTTTTGCTCCGGAGTTAGTAGGTTATTCGGCGCCCAGGGATCTCCATCGTCGGGCAGCTTACTCAGTCTGTGAGTCCTGGTTTTTGATTCATCAGGATGTTTATCATGATTTAATTGTTAGTTCTTGATGATTCATTGACTAGTTAGAGATTCACCACGAGGACCAAATAACTAATTAAATGTTATGAACCACTGCAGAAGCTGAGGGTGAGGTTATGGCCATGTAAAACCGGTTTAAGCCCGCCAGTGGCTTTGTGTTACTGATCGTTCCAAGTCGATACTTCTGTGGTGGTTCTTTTTGTTTTATGTCTTGGTGTTTAAAAAATTTTTTGTGCTGTTGGCGCCTTATGTATGTTTTCATATTTTTAGTTAAGTTAAGGTAACTGAGTGGCCACCTATTGGGAAAATAGCTGCTCATTCGGCTTACGATATGTTTCATGGTATAAGTACCTGATTGTTAGTTTGGTTTTTTCCCACCTCGGTTTTTTGGAGTGGGAATCTTTTTCTGATTGCGCCTTTTCCTGATCTTTGCCTACTTGTACCTTTTTTCTACCACACCGTCTCCAGTAGAGATATACAGCGTCATACCCTAAAACACCGTCCCTAGTAGAGATATACAGTATCATTCTCTTCAGTATCGTTCACAGTAGGTATCTACAACACCATACCCTACCATTCCGTCCCCAGTAGAGATATATTGCCCCATTCCCTACCACACCGTCTCCAGTAGAGACATAAAGTCATACAGCGCCATTCCCTACCACCCCGTCCCTAGAAGAGATATACTGTGTCATTTTCTTTAGCATTGTCCCCAGTAGGGATTTACAACACCTATCCTATGGTTCCGTCCCCAGTAGAGATCCATCGCCCCATTTCCTACCACATCGTCCCCAGTAGAGATCTTCAGCGACATACCCTACCACACGGTCCCCAGTAGAAGTCTACAACACCATAATCTACCACACCGTCTCCAGTAGAGATATTTCGCCCATTCCCTACCACAACGTCCCCAGTACAGATCTACAGCTACAAACCCTATCACACCGTCCCCAGTAGAGATCTAAAGCGAACTACTTTACCAATGCGTTCCCAGTAGAGATTTACAGCTACATACCCTAACACACCGTTCCCAGTAGAGATCTACAGCACCAAACTCTACTGGATCGTACCCAATAGAGATCTACAGTGAGTTAGTCTACCACACCGTCTTAAGTAGAGACATACAGCGCCATACCCTACCATTCCGTCCCCAATAGAGATATATAGTGTCATTCTCTTTAGCATCGTCCCCAGTAGGGATCTTAACCACCATACCCTACCATTCCGTCCCCAGTAAAGATCTATCGCCGCATTCCCTACCACAACGTCCCCAGTAGAGATCTACAGCGACATATCTTACGATACCGTCCCCAGTAAAGATCTACAGCGCCACATCCTACTACGTCGTCCCCAGTAGAGATCTACAGCACCATAATCTACCACACCGTCGCCAGTAGAGATCTATCTCCCCATTCCCTACCACAACGTCCCCAGTAGAGATCTACAGCGACATACCCTACCACACCGTCCCCAGTAAAGATCTATCGTCCAATTCCCTACCATTACGTCCCCAGTGGAGATCTACAGCTACATATTTCAACGTTCCGAGTAGACATACAAAACAAAACTACTCTACAAATACGTCCCCAGTAGAGATCTACAGCGACATACCCTTCCACTCCGTCCCCAGTAGAGATATATAGAGTCATTCTAACCAGCATCGTCCCCAGTAGGGATATACAACACCATACCCTACCATTCCGTCCCCGGTAGAGATCTACAGCGACATATCCTACCATACCGTCCCCAGTAAAGATCTACAGCGCCATATCCTACATCACCGTCCCCAGTAGAGATCTACAGCACCATAATCTACTACACCGTCCCCAGTAGAGATCTATCACCCTATTCCCTACCCAACGTCCCCATTAGAGATCTACAGCACCTTTCTCTACTGGACCATCTCCAGTAGAGATATACAGTGCGGAAGTCTACCGCACCGTCTCCATTAGATAAACAGCGCCATATTCTACCACTCCGTCCCCAGTAGAGATATACAATGTCATTCTCTTCAGCATCTTCCCCAGTAGGGATCTACAACACCATACCCTACCATTCGGTCCCCAGTAGAGATCTGTCGCCCCATTCCCTACCCAAACGTCCCCAGTAGAGATCTACAGCGACATTCCCTACCACACCGTCCCCAGAATGATCTACAGCGCCATATCCTACCACACCGTCTCCACTAGAGGTCTACAGCACCATAATCTACAACACCGTCCCCTTAGTCCGGCAGAAAACAAATTTGACCTGGAATTGTGTTCTAAAGTTTTTTTTCTTTACTGAATTATGTTCAGTTGGCATTGCCTTACAAGAATCTGAGTGATGCCACTTTGGCATCATTGAGCAATTTTGTATTTTCAAGATGGCGTTTAAGATGGCGGCCAGAATATATAATAATATTTAACAGGGGTCTCTGATTGTTTTTATCTGGCAAATCTGTGGTTATTTCAGTACAAAATGATGAATGGGTATCAGTTTTGTATAAGTATTTACATTCTATCATAGTTTCTTTTCAAGACAGGATAAAAACACTGTATAGATGAAATAAGTCAAGGTTTTTCGTAATTTTGGTTTAACTTTTTTATTCATACAATAAGCACTTTAACTTTCAGAACCATTACTCAAGCTAGATTGCCTTATCAAGATGCAGTGATTATCGTATTCAAGATGTCATTCAAGAAGGCAGCCATGATTTCTTGCGCAAAACGAATTTAACTTAGAATTGAGGTTATGGAAACGTTGCGGTAGAGTATGGCACCGAGATTCCTTTGGGGGCGTTGTGGTAGAATATGACACTGAAGATCCCTATTTGGGACGTTGTGGTAGAGCTTGACACTGTAGATACGTATTGGGGAAGTTGTGGCACTTTATCATCCTACTGGGGACGTTGCGGCAGAGTATGTCGCTGTAGATCCCAACTTGGTACGTTGTGGTAGAGTATGGAATAAAGATACATACTGGGGACCTTGCGATAGATTATGGCGATGTTGATCTCTTCTTGGTAGGTTGCGATAGAGTATGGCGCTTTATATCCCTACTGGTGACTTTGTAGCAGATTATGGCGCTGTAGACCTCCACTGGGTACATTGTTGTAGATTAAAGGTTTAATTTGGAAACAATGTGGCAGAGTATGTCACTGAAAATCCACTACGGACCTTGTGGAAATAATTGAGCTGTTTATATCACTTGGTAGATTGTTGTAGAGAATAGTGTCGTATACATGTATCCCTACTGGGGACGTTGTGGTGGATTATGGCAGTGTAGATCCCTACCGGGGACACTGCAATATAGTATGGCACTGTTGATCCAAACTGCGGACGTTGCGGTAGAGTATGGCACTGAAGATCTCTACTGGGGATCTTGTGGAAGAGTATGTCACGCTCGATCATCACTGGATACTTTGCGGTAGAGTATGTGGCTGTATATCCCTACAGAATCCGTTGTGATACATTATGGTGCTGTACAGCTCTATATCCTTACTGGGTACGTTGTGGTAGAGTATGGCACTGTATTTCCTTACTGGAGACGTTGCGATAGAGTATGGTACTGTAGATCCCTACTGGGGACGTTCCGGTTCAGCATGTGGCTGTAGATTCCGACTGGGGAAGTTATGGTAGAATATGGCGCTGTAGAGATCGCTTCTGCGGACGTTGGGATACAGTAAGGCGCTGTAGATATCTACTGGGGACGTTGCGGTAGAATATGTGGCTGTTTATCTCTACTGGGGACGGGTGAGTAGAGTATGACGCTACAGAGATCGCTACGCTACTGGGGACGTTGCGATAGAGTTTGGTGCTGTAGATATCTACTGGGGACGTTGCGGTAGAATAGGTGACAGCTTATCTCTACTGAGGACGTTGCGGTAGAGTATGGCACTGTAGATTCCTTCTTGGGACGTTGCGCTAGAGTATGGCGCTGTTTGTCTCTACTTGATGTAGAGTATGGCGCTGTAGATTCGTACTGGGGTCTTTGCGGTAGAGTATGGCACTGTTGATCCCTACTGGGGACGTTGCGGTAGGGTAGGGTAGTCGTTGCAGTATAGTAATGCAATCAAAGTTGCCAAGGCTGAAAAAATGAAAAATTAAAAAAAAAAGAAAGAAAAAAAATCAGACTGGAACCCAGGCTACACTACTGGGGCATAGCTGTTTAGTATGTGGTTAGGGGCGTTGGGTAGATTTTGGCACTGTAGATCCATATTGGGGATGTTGTATTAGAAAATGGCACTGTAGATCCCTATTGGACTATTGCGGTAGAGCCTGGCAGACCTGTTATCGATTACTTTCAAAGTTCATCACTAACGATTACAATTACTTTCAACGATTAACGATTACGATTAAAAGTATTTTTCCTGGCTTTATTCGATTACAATTACAATTGATTTGCAAAAGTAATCGAATAATCAATCGATTAGTTTTGCTACTGTCTACTGTCTACGTTGTGGTACAGTATGACACTGTAGAACCATACTTGGTCGTTGCTGTAGGGTTTGGCTCTGTAGATCCCTAACAGACACGTTTTGTAGAATTTGGCACTGTACATCCCTACTGGGGACGTTGTGGTGGAATACGGCATTGTAGATCCCTATTGGGGACATTGCGATAGAGTATGGCGCTGTAGATACCTACTGGAGACGTTGTGGTACAGTATGGCGCTGTTGATCTCTACTGGGTACGTTGTGGTAGAGTATGGCTCTGTAGATACTTACTGGGGTCGATGTGGTAGAGTATGGCACTGTAGATCCCTTCTGGGGAGGTTGCGGTAGAGAAAGGCGTTATAGATGCTGAGGTTGCGGTAGAGAAAGGCGTTATAGATGCTGTAGACGTAGCAGTAGAGTATGGCGCTGAATATTCATAACAGGGAGTTTGCGATAGATTTTGGCATTGAATATCCACAAGGGGACGTTGTGCTAGAATATGGCACTGTTTATCACTATGGGGGACATTGCGGTAGAGAATTGTGCGGTATATCCCTACTGGGTACGTTGTGGTAGAGTTCGGTACTTACATTCTTACTGAAGACGTTGCACTAGAGTATGGCGCTGTTGATATCTACTGGGGACGTTGCGCTACAGAATGGCACTGTAGATACCTAGTTGGGGCGTTGAGGTAGTGTTTATGTCTGTAGATTTCTACTGGGGACGTTGCAGTAGATAATAAAAATAAAACTGAGATCCTTTAAGAGCCCTGAGCATATTTTCCAGAAAGGTGATGGGCCTTACCACGATTTCGGCTATTCAAGCCTCGTCAGTGACCCTTTAGATTTGGCAACATGGAGCCAAAGAGAGTTACAGTAATTTTTCAACTTTCAGCAGGCTAGTCGATACAAAGACTATTATAATCAAATTGTGGCCAAATATATTGAACGTTGGTTAGAATATGAATCTAAACCGATGATAATTTTCTGATTTCTCAAAATATCCTCTCTGAGCTCGAAGGACCAGAAGGAAAAAATAGTCTGCACTATGGATGATGTACGGGGAGACTTTTTAGGGCCGCCACACGGCACAACACCAGCTGCAGTAATAGCAAATAAAAATGAAACTGAGATCCTTTAAGAGCAGTGAGCATATTTTCCAGAAAGGTGATGGGTCATACCGCGGTTTCGGCTATTCAAGCCTCGTCAGTGACCCTTTAGATTTGGCAACATGGAGCCAAAGAGAGTTACAGTAATTTTTCAACTTTCAGCAGGCTAGTCGATACAAAGACTAGTATAATCAAATTGTGGCCAAATATATTGAACGTTGGTTAGAATATGGATCTAAACCGATGATAATTTTCTGATTTCTCAAAATATCCTCTCTGATCTCAAAGGACCAAAAGGAAAATATAATCTGCACTATGGATGATGTACGGGGAGACTTTTTAGGGCCGCCACACGGCACAACACCAGCTGCAGTAATGGCAAATAAAAATAAAACTGAGATCCTTCAAGAGCAGTGAGCATATTTTTCAGAAAGGTCATACCGCGGTTTCGGCTATTCAAGCCTCGTCAGTGAGTATGTCGTTGTAGATACCTATTGGAAACGTCGCAGTAGAGTATGGTGCAGTAGATCTCTACTGCGTACGTTGCAGATGAGTGTGGCGCTATATGTCTGTATTTGGAACAATATGGTACAGCATGGCGCTGAAGATCCCTACTGGTTTCGTTGTGGTAGAAAATAAAACTGTGTATCACAACCTGGGACGTTGCGGTAGAGAATTGCACAGTAGATCCCTACTGGGGACGTGACGGTAGACTATGGACATGTTGATCCCTACTGGGAAATTTGCGGTATAGTAGGGCACTGTTGATCCATAATGGGACGTTGTAGAGTATGTGGCTGAAGATCCAAACAGCAGATGTGGTTGAAAGTAGATATCTACTGGGGACGTTTCTGTAGAGTATTTGGCTATAGATCTCAACTAGAGACTGCGTGATAGAGTATGGCGCTATTGGTCTCTACTGGGAACGTTGCGGTATAGATAAGAATTGTAAATCCTTAATTGGGACCTTGTGGTAAAATATTGCTCTGTATTTCTCTACTCGGTACTTTTAGGCAGAGTATGACACTGCAGATACCAAACTGGATACGTTGCGGTAGACTATGGCACGGTAGTTGCGAACTGGAGATGTTGTGGTAGGGTATTGCACTATAGATGCCTACAAGGTACGCTGTTGTAGAGTATTGCACTGTATTTCCATACTGAAGACGTTGCATAACAGTTTGGTGCTGTATATCTTTACTGGGGACGCTGAAGATCCATACTGTAGACGTTATGGTAGGGTATGGCTCTGAAGATACCTACTTGGGACGTTTTCGTAAACTAAGGCGCTGTATATCTCTACTGGGTACGTTGTGACAGAGTATGGAGCTGTAGGGGAGGTTGCGGTAGAATATGACACTGTAGAACCCTACTTGGAACGCAGCGGTAGACTATGACGCTGTAGATACCTGCTAGGGACGTTGCGGTAGATCCCCAATGGGTACGTTGTGGTAGAGTATAGCGTTGCGGTAAAATATATGGCTGTATATCTCTACTGAGGACGTTGCAGTAGAGTATGGCACTGTAGATTCCTACTGGGGACCTTGTGGTAAACTGTGACGCTATATATCTTTACTGAGTACGTTATGGTAGAGTATCTAACCGTAGATCGTTACTGGGGACGTTGCAGTAGAATATGATACTGTAGATCGATACTGGGGACGTTGCGGTAAACAATGGTGCTGTAAATCCTAATGTGTACGTTGTGGTAGAGTACGATACTGTATATCCCTACTGGGGAGGTTGCGGCTGAGTATGGTATTGTAGAATACTACTGGGGACGTTGCGGTAGCGCATGGCACTGTAGCTCTTTATTAGGGAGGTTACGATAGAATACAGCGCTCTAGAGCTCAACTTGGAACGTTGTGGTAGAGTATGGCGCTGTAGATCTCTACTTGGAACGTTCCGGTATCACATATTTGGTATGATGCCGTACAATTTTCAAAATAGCCCATTTTCGCTTCTACGCTGCAGACACGCACTGTATATATGGGTCATTATCAAAAAATGGAGCAATCCTTGTCCCTGATGATGTCCTCGCAAGCGCGATGTCCGAGGTTTGCTTCCTCCTTCTATAATATTATTATCCGCCGTGCTTTACAAGAACCACACGCGATTTCACGTTTACGAGTATGTTATTTAAAAGAAAAAATGCAAGATTTTTATCGTGTCCCCGGGTCTGGGTAAGTAGTTTTATTTGTTTCCATTGCAAAAGAAGCTTGACAGAAATAACATTTTCTGTAACCCTCTATTGCATATAATGTTATTGAAGTCAAATTCAAAAATCATATGGTATATTAAGTGCAATTTAAGAGCGGCGGCACATTATAGTGCTGTCCCTGGAAAACGTATCAGTGCTGTCACAGTTTTAAAACATCTATTTTGACCAGAGTTATGAATCATTTTCTCAGATCAAAACAATCGCATTTTTGTAGACGATAGCAAGCTGATGAAGTCATGGTAAACAACTTTTTGAGAAAATCACATTACTCCGTTCATATTCCATAAAGACATGTCAAAATCGGTGTGGGAAATTTTTAGCCATCAGTACTATCACGCGCATTTTGCCGCTTCTTGCAAATATCACGTACATTTTAAGGCCATGACTGAATTTCAGCTTAGGGCCGTTTTGAATAGTATGCAAAGTTTTCAGCCTGCATTCTGCTGTTAGTCATAATAATTAAATTTATGTGTAAAACTCAGTACTATCACGGTCAGTGCTGTCACGGTCGTGACAGTACTGATGTGTGACAGCACTGAGTTGACTTCTGTCAGCAGGTGTGGATTCAGGCAATTTCCTACACTGAAAAGAGTTAGGTCGCCTTTCACGAGAGGGTCTCAGCTACTAACACCAGTAGGAGTCAAAAGAGGTCAAACCATTTGAGGTGTGTGTGTGTGTGTGGGGGGGGGGGGTGATAAAAAACTGCAAATTCAAAATTCTTCGTCGACCAGGGTATACCCAATGAGGCTGGTTATTACGAAGAAAAAAGTGGTAGTTTCGTCCCGACATTACTGAAAGTTATTGACTCGGGTACATAAAAAATAAATATCAGACGCGTCATGAGAAGACATGATTTTGCAAAAGTGTAGCTCAGCTGCAGTGTAACCTTCCAAGGGGGTATTAGCTCCAAGCTCACTAAAAGAAAAATGACCCCAGCTCCCTAATTTTTTACTTGCTCCCAGCTGCCTAAAACTAAAAATGTTCTCTTCTAGTAATCCCCATCTCCCTTCAAATGTTTTCCAGTTCTCCCAAGCTCCTTGATAACGAATTACCGATTCCGATAGCGTAATGGTGAGAGCGTCCGCTTCGGGAGCGGGAGGTCGTGGGTTCGATCCCGGGCCGGGTCATGCCAAAGACTTTAAAAATGGTACCAGTGGCTACCTTGCTTGGCGCTCAGCATTATTAGGCAAGCACTGGCTTCTCTTCTCCCAAAACAAAATATAGCATCACTAACATCGCATCTAATATGAAAATGTCCGAATAATAACAAAAGAGGTCCGAAAATAATCAATGTCTGTATTCACTAGAGGACCGTATGGAAGACTGGCCGTTGTGCTAAATACGTTATCCTCTATAAATATAGAGATTATTATTATTATTATTAATGGCCCTTCTACACAGAAAACCCGTGATAGGGTCCCAAATGAATTGCACTCTTTTGTCGTGAACAATCCTGGTTGTTTCAGACCTGGTCGAAAGCCCCCCCAAAAAAAACATTTTCTCATGCTGCAGCTGCTTAAAGTGTTAAGCTGAATAGCGCTAATTGCGCTTGTCGTGTTACACCGCGTTTGGTTTGCGTGTACCGAACGTGTTGTGTTATCTACCCAAAGGTGTCCCTGGTTCGAGCATTAGCCGAGGCTTCGTCGGTTGCGACCGTAAGGCAGTCACTGTCCCTAAGCTCATCGGTTAATTGTCAGAAATTAATCAATTAATCAACTCCGAACACATTGGAATAAAAAGGCGAGATCGGATAATTAACAGTGCTGTCACGACAGCATCAGTGCTGTCACGATATCAGTGCTGTCACGGTCATATATGTAATCATTTAAAATACTCAAAACGCATCATATAAAAGTAGTTGCTTTTGGTATGTAATGATACTATACTAAAATAGTAAACGTTTTGCAGAACTTAATTTTGGTTTAATCCTACAAGATTATGTCTACAGAAAAAAAGCGCTTCAGAAACAGAACAAATCACAGTATGTGCATTTTCATTGAAGCTCTCTCCCTCGTTAATTCATTGAAAGTATTTAAGGTTTGTGACAAGTTATATATACCCCCACTTACAGATTTGGAAAGTCTTATCAAATAAGCGTTGTACGCAAGAAAATTTGTTCGTGACAGCACTGATATTTTTTCAAGGGTACCATACAATTGATTAATGCTGGTGCACAATTTGTTCAGCTAAACTCGGCATAATTTATTTCTATATTCTAAATGGTATTGTTAATAAAACTATCTCATTAAAAAAGAAAAACTGGACAACGATTTTTTTTTTCGTTTTGCCTTACAGTTTTCTGGATTGCTCCATTTTTTGATAATGACCCATATAAACTTTGTATGGATAAATAGCCCTTCTATTTATTTAGGCCACAAATGGGCGAGGACCATACAAAGACGTCGAAAGCGTTCAAAGCGTATTTAACGCATGTAGAACTTATTCGTTATGCGTAAGACCGTCCGAGATACGCAGAGCTTCTGACATAAAGGTATCTGAAAACCCCTAAAACAAGGAAATCTTAGATTTTTCCTCCAGTGGTGTTCGGTTTGTTGCTATGGCAACCATGCATATTAAATTGCAAAGCGTTTTATTGTTGAAACTTGTAATATAATACGTGTTTTATAATAATTAAACATTTATTTATCTGAACCAGCACTTAAATGCTATAGCCGCATGTTTTCGTACCTTGTGTATTTCCGCGATGTACTGGTTCACATCCGCGTTTGGAAACATTTCCGCGCTTGTGATACCTGGATTGAGAAATAATCTTTCTTTTTTTCTAATGTATATAAATCAGACACACTCGATAAACGAATATATCTTTAAAAATCTTTCATAAACATGCCTGTTTCTTGGTTGTTTATAAGAATTTTATGGAGCACGATAGCCTTGTGGTAGAGCACCGGCCTCCGAGTCGAGAGGTATTGGGTTTGATTCCCACTAGGGGTTTCCGGGCCGTGTCCTTGAGCAAGACAACATTAACTCACAACAGTAATGGTTAATACTCAAAAAGCGCTGGCTTTGTCCAGACATAGATGAAAACCTGTACTAGAGAACCAATGGTCCTGTAAACGCTCACCTGAGATCAGGGATATATACCAATAAACCTGTTTGACTAGTATGGTCATGGACGAACTATATTGACCTTGTCGTAAAATAGGTCAAGGTCATCACAGGGTCATAATTTTATGCACGCATATAGTACTCTAGTCTACAATGCTACATGCCTAGTTTTGTTGAAATTGGTCCACCCGTTCCATAGAAAAAGATTTTAGAATGATTTTTACCATATATGGACATGGCGGCCATCTTGGTCATGTGACCTGGATTATTTATGTACACATTGGTTTCTCCTTCCTACATGTGCTTTATATCAAATTTGCCGGGCTTTGATTGGCCAAGCGATTTCAGAGAAGATATTTGAATATTATGGTGATATTCATTTATATTGCCCCAGGGTGGGGGCAGACCGACCCATTGGGTCCATTTTTAAGAATCATATATCTACAGTCCATTTGCCCATTTCCTTAATGTTTTTTCTCTTCAAATGACTTTTTGACAAATTTCCCCTTCAAAAGCATGGACCACCTATGTTGACCTTGCCGTAAAATATGTCAAGGTCATTCCTGGGTCATGATTTATATAAACTATGTAGAGCTCCTTTCCCTGATGCTTCATGCCAAGTTTCAAAATCATAGACCTTATGGTTCTGGAGAAAGATTTTTTTCTATTTATAGCCATGGCGGCCATCTTGGTCATGTGATCTGGACCATTTATATAAACTTTTGTTCCAACTTCCTTAGGATGCTCCACACGAAGTTTGGCTTTGATTGACCAAGTAGATTCAGAGAAGAAGATCTTTGAATATTATGGTAATATACATGTATATTGCCCCGGAGTGGGGGTAGACCAGCCCCTGGGGTGCATTTTTTTCAGAATCATAAATGTTCAGTCCATTTGCCCTTTCCCTTCAAGTTTTTCCCTTCAAATGACATTTGACAATTTTCCACATTCAAATACATGGGCGACCTATGTTGACCTTGCTGTAAAATACGTCAAGGTCATCCCAAGGTCATGATTTACATGAACTTTGTAGAGCTCCTCTCCTTAATGCTTCATGCCAGGTTTCAAAATCATAGGCCTTCTGGTTCTGGAGAAGAATATTTTTAAGGTTTTTGCGATTTATAGCCATGGCGGCCATCTTGGTCATGTGACCTGGACAATTTATATAAACATTGGTTCCCCCTTCCTATAGGGATGCTTCACATGAAGTTTGGTTTTGATTGGCTAAGTGGTTTGAGAGGAGAAGATCTTTGAAAATCCCTTTCAAGTCCCTGGCACACCCGCAAGCAGAACTTGGCTTGTCTCACATGTGGCCAAATCGGGACTCGAACCCACACCAGTCAGTGGCCAGATCGGGACTCGAACCCACACCAGTCACAGCGGTGAGATGATCGAATGATTAAGAAACAGCGCTCTTAACCGCTCGGCCACGGGGCCCGCCCTGGTGTGGGTTCGAGCTCCGCTCTGGCCACATGTGAGACAAGCCAAGTTCTGCTTGCGGGTGTGCCAGGTGGGTTTTCTAGGGGTTCTCCCGTTTTCGCCCCACCTTCTGATTGGCCGTTCTCATATGAGCTGAAATAATATTGAAACGGACGTAAAACTGATTCAAAAAAGTGTGTGTGTGTGTGTGTGTGTGTGTGTGTGTGTGTGTGTGTGTGTGTGTGTGTGTGTGTGTGTGTGTGTGTGTGTGTGTGTGTGTGTGTGTGTGTGTGTGTGTGTGTGTGTGTGTGAGTGGGGGGGGGGTAAATCCGATTGAACTTTTATGATCATAACAACACTTATATCCATCATAAGTGTTAGTTTTGCATTCGTAAAGGCATTTTAATTAAATTGTTGTTCAGGGATCATGTTTCTGGAATCATGATAATAGAGAGGTTATAAAAAAATGATGCAATCAGAAAGAAATTCGGTAGGAAATGAGTCGCATGTACGTGCCCTTTCATGCCCAAATCTAACAACTAGATTAGCTTTCGCCCGCCAGGACAATGACTGAAACATCGTTTACAGGGACGTAAATAAACAAAAACTATCTGACTGTTATATATGTATAAATTAATCTGCCGGACTAATGTAAAATCGCTTTTGAAAATTTGCAACACGAAATCTATATACCCTTCAATTTCAAATTGTATTATATTCAGGTGGGTTTAAAGTCGAAGACTACATGTAGATTTAATATTATATATAGACCGTGAATGTTACACATGAACGTCATCAAATAAAATTAAGCTATAAAAATATTCTTATTATGAATTACTCTTATATGAATTAGACCACAAAAAGGACTAATTGACATAATATGTTAAAAACATATATTAGTCTATTTATATTTAGCTTAAAATAGCTTTTTTAAGAAATAACGATAACTCTTATAACGTACTGGGCAGAGATATAAAAACGTACTGGGTACGGACGTACTCAGCAGTGATGTTGCAAGTAGACCCTTCTCCCCTGCTGTGCTGGTGGAATATGCTGTTGTGTCGCTGTCAGTTGACTCACGTGATGCGGCGCCGAAAACGACGCCTGTAGCGGCTCTGACGATTCTTGCATATATTGCGGCATTCTAGGTGCAGGTGTAACCCACTGAAACGAGCCAGGCTGACCCGGTGCTACTGGCGGCGGCGGTGGAATCCACTGGCGGGGTGGCGACTGTTGTAACATATAACCGAAAGGACCCGGCTGTGGGTGGCCCTGATTCCATCCCAACGGTTGACTTTGGGGTTGACGGTACGTTTGCGGCACAAAGTTTTGTTGTTGTCTTTGATCTGTTGCGTTCATTTTGTATTCAACATTGTCAATAAATAACTTGTCTTTGACTAACTTGACATCTTTACCAAGAGCCTTCTCCCGTTGCATTATTGGAAAAAGAGCTTTTCTGCTTTCTCTGACTTCCGCCGGCCACTGCTGACCGATGCCTAAGTTCTCGTGCTTTAAAACTGCGTTTTTCTCAAAGGCTTTCTGGCGTACTATCTCCCTTCGTTTGAAATTATGAAATTTTCCAACTATTGGCCTCACTTTGTTTTTACTATATGACCCAACTCTGTGCACCCTATCGAATTTGAAGTCCACTGCTTCCGGAATTTCCAAGATATCAATACATATGTTTTTGATAAGTTCTTCACAGTTTTCTAGTTGACCTCTCTCTGCTATTCCGTAGAATAGCAGGTTGTCCCGCATTGATCTCGACTCCAGATCTGTGACTTTTGCTTCCAGGGCAGCGTTTTTATTCTTCAGAGCATTTGCATCACTGTTCAAACTAGCACAGTCTGTTCTCAGTTTATTAATCTCAGTTCTCGCTCTCTCTAATTCCTTTTTACGGTCATCATTCTCATGGCTAATGAACGTACATGATCGTTCTACCTCGGTCACCCTTGGCTCCATAGAGTTAACTTTCACCTCTAAATCTGAAACTTTCATATTTATCATATTAACTGTTCGCTCGATCTGATCAAGCTTTGTCATTGAGAGTTTTATTTGTTTCACATCATGTATAAGTTCAGATGCCCAGCTCGGGACCCCTGCTCCTGTCTGTGTTGTGTTGAACGAGTGTTGCGCCTGATTCGGGAATCCTCCTGGCGTAGACGCCGGCGCACCCTGTACGATACCCCCTGCACTTCCCTGTTGCTGCATTTTATTATTCGATGCACCGGTTGAGAAACTCATGATGGGCTTACTCTCATTGGGATTTTTGAAAGCGTAACCAGAGCTCGTATTGTTAATTGTAGTATTAATTAAGCTATTTGAAACAATATTGTTCTTATTACTGTTTTTATTACAACTTTTACTTTTGACACATCTCACAGGTTTTCCCTTAACGCCGCTTCTAAGCGAACTCACACGTGTATTGTGTTGTTCAGGACCATTGTTCGTGTCATTCAATGGCGAGTTTGCCTTACGTTTAGCTTTTCTCTTTTTTCTAGGCAGCAAGTCACTATTTTGATTATCATTGCTTTCAGACATCAAGTCCCAGTAGTAATCAAAAACTATACTTAAGATGAGCTCGTAAATCCGTAAAAATATCCATATTTTCACATTATGTTTTCTCTGCGTTTCAAAACATGTCCTCACCACTTTACCGTTATAAAAATCCGTATAATTAAATGAGCATTGTTTTAACTGCAACGTGCGCAGTTTTGTTTTCTTTACGTAATTAAGAATAGTTTACTTTATAGTTAAGATTTTCTGCTCTAAGAAATTCACTCTACTTTAAAAGCAGCTGTAAGAAAGTGAGATTATGTATTTGGACCCATTTGGATTATGCTAGTCTTTGTATCGACGATCCTGTTGAAAGATGCGAAATTACAGTAATTCTCTTTGGCTCCATGTTGCCAAACTTTTAGGGTCAATGAAAAGGCTTAAGTAGCCGAAACCGCGGAACGGCCCAATCCCCTTTCTCATTAATACATGTATGTTCACTGCTCTTGGATCTCAGGTCAATAACATACTTTCCGCATCGATGGTAAACCAACAAGGCCACTTTAATTTATCATCATCTTCCGCCATGTATGACACGTGATAAATGGTTCCCGGTGTTTTGGTTGCCTCTAGTGCTGTAGACGAATGGGGCCCAACTATCTGCTGAAAACTGAAACGACGCAGCTTCAAAGGAAACGAAGAACAGCGTATTGTAAACTTCATTTAATGCAGTTAAAATCGTTGCTACTTCTAAATTGTCTTATTGAACATTTTTTTTTTTTTTTTTGTCAAAATGATGTAATTCCAAGCGTACCTCTCTATGTTCAATGCTATTTTCAAGTAGTATTTCAGATTGAATACATGTTTAAACATGTCTCTCTACATCATATGTAGAAAGCATGTTGAAGAGCTGTTTGTGGCATTCCGTACACGTTCCATATTTTAATTCATGTTTCTACAATTCTATGAAGTAACACAAGTTTTAAGTTAAAACTGTGACAGATACCTCGTAATATTGCCGTCGTCTGTGACTACAGGTATCTGCCATACTGGAGTTATTGTCGTGGAGTTGCCGACAGGATAAACAACAGTAGAGTTAGGGCAATAGACAAACTCTGGTGGCATACTGCCCATATAATCTGTAATGTTGTAGAGAGAGTATCATACAGTAAAGTTACTTTATTATACGAGTATCATGTCGATAGTTATCAAAATTTTGACAAAAAAAAAAAATAAAAATAAAATAAACTAAAATAAAAAATCGTCCCGGAGGGGCTTTCTTTTTAAAACAATATACAGATACATGATCATCCTTTGGAAGAACCTGCAGTATTCAGTTGAACGAGTGCGGTCCATTTAGGCTTGTTTTGGACCGAAATACGTAAAAGTCAAAGTCTCCACTTGAACAAAATGCACTAACCAAGTATTTTTTTTTTCATTGTACTCTACATCTGTTTAGATATATCCGTTTATTTGAAGAAATAAAAAGGTACAAGTAGGCAAAGATCAGGAAAAGGCGCAATCAGAAAAAGATTCCCACTCCAAAAACCGAGGTGGGAAAAAACCAAACCAACAATCAGGTACTTATACCATGAAACATATCGTAAGCCGAATGAGCAGCTATTTTCCCAATAGGTGGCCACTCAGTTACCTTAACTTAACTAAAATTATGAAAACACACATAAGGCGCCAACAGCACAAAAAAGTTTTTAAACACCAAGACATAAAACAAAAAGAACCACCACAGAAGTATCGACTTGGAACGATCAGTAACACAAAGTTACTGGCGGGCTTAAACATCTTTTATGTAGTGAAAATGGGGTTTGCAGGGGTATACCACCTCGGCGAGGCGGTTCTAACGTGTACCCACAATCTATGTTTTGAGCAAATATAAGATTTATATAAAAAAAATTCTGGTGAAATTTGCATTTTTATTTTCAGCTGAAAAAATCTCTGTATATTGCATGTGCGTGTTTTTGTAATGGAATGTCTTTACCTGAATCATCCTCAGCGCATATCCAGGTACAGGTTTGTTTCTTCTCGAGAGAGACTACGGCACCGATACCACTTCGCTTAGTTCTCACAGAATGATGGAAGGCTTGTAGGGTAGACAAGGGTCAATGAGAGCTTTGGTCGGACAAAAGCAAATTTATTCAATTTGTATACATTTGAATAGAACCAATGATGACATTTTTTATATTTCTTTTATTTACTTACTTGTACATACATTAAAGCAAATTTTAGCTTCAAAAGGCATGTTACTAGTGTAAAAGCATCTAGCCAATATTAGCCCACTTCTTTCGAACTAATCAAGATACACACCGAAGTTAAAGATGCGATTTATATGAAGGGTATGCCCTATTTATGAACGCCCATAAAATAACTTTGTAGGGTAATAACATTATAGCGGAATTGGGTGATGGGCATAATGGATTGTTAATTAACTGATACGATAGCCTAAAATTGGTATATTACGAGTATTCCCATTCCACCAAAGTCCATTTCTGCAAAGTAAATATTCGTCCTCCAAGTCAGTAGTCTGGCAGGCGGTTAAATGTGGTAAAAGATTGTCCTGGGCCAGTGTTCCGTTGCACCAGTCTACAGTCTCCGGGAGGGTGATGACGTCACATCCGGATCTCTGATTGGCTAGAGCTGAAAACTACAAAAAGCAAATATATATAGTAGCCAACTATGCTGAATTATCTGAGTAATAATGTGGATCTAAAATAAAAAAAATGTATTTTATGGTACATAGACAAAATTTAATGAAACAGCACTTTTTTTTAAATTTTACCACAATAAAATGTGCTTATAATGTTGTTCGATGTTGAAAAAAATGATATCATGATCTAAAAGTAAGCACTGATCAAGAACTGGAGCTATCAGAATCAAAGACCTACCCTAAAACACTGGAGTGCAAAAGGGCAATAATGCACAGGTTTTAAAACGAACACATCGCGAATTAGTGAGCAGCTATTCCCCTTAACGTGGCCACTAATATCAAATACGACTCTATGTAAACCTAACAGATATTTCTGATTTCTGAATACCCCACTGATCTCAAAGGGATAGACAGATCTTATTCTTTGACTTACAACTTTGTCTATCTGTCCAGAAAATTGATTTCCATGTCCCACTTGCCATGACCAGCATAGGACAACTAATGTTTGTAGGGCCCAGAACATTGGCTAGACAAATCTGGAAGATATTGTGTACAGAATTATGTTGGAAAACAATAAGATGCAAGCTATTGCTGTGAATAATCTTTATGTTGTCCGTTCACTATGTCTGCCTCTCTGTTGTACACGTCATTTTTGTTTTGGTTGGTTCTAGCCGATTCTAATACGCCCTGCCTATAGACGCCAATGGTAAAATGCAGTGATATATTGAGTGATATATCACTGGGCGGATTAGCGTGACATTAATTTGCGCCGTTTTGACGCCATTTTGATTAAATTATGACGTCAGCTATCCAATAAGTTTCGACCATCCAAAACGCTCACCCTCCAACATCTGTGATTGCACGCGCTTTACTCGAGGCACAATGTTCCTTGAGAAAGCACCCGCCCTCACGAAGTGGTACCCGACGCTTCGGTCGGCACCCGCTGACGTGCAAGTATCTGACGGCATGCAGTGAGTCAGTTGTCGTAGGAAGGGCTGCTGGATGGTAAAAGATTTTAGAACGAACAAGTCTCAATATTTTATTTTTCTTTCGTTACTGTCCAGGTCTGGTGTGTAGGAAATCAGAATCATAATAAACATACTGTCTTATGTATAATCCAATTGTGTAAACATGTCGTGGCAAGGGTCACTTTGGTTCCGTGTTCCGTTAAATTAACAGGTAAACGGGACAAAGTTGGTCATGGGGAGGTGACAATCAACAATGCGCGGATTATAACTTTGATTATATCCCAATATTTATAATTTTATACATCAAGTTTATCTCTTAATCGATATCACCAAATACGTAACAATTTATAATAAGTATTCAGACTGAGACGGTCTTATCCTTGCATTTTATTTATTCTTGTGCCAAATTATTATGCTGAAATTTAATGTTTAGTATATCAAATGTCCATTTTAAATCATTGCAATCACATTCTTAACTACAAATATTTGTATATTTCTTTTTTAAAAATTCCTAGACAAAATTAACTATACCTTTAATTGTTGATATTGTATTGTTTGTTTGTATATATACTCATCAAAAGAAGTTTTGCACCATTTAGATTTTTTTCATATTTTTAAGTGACATTTTAACTAACAAATTTATAACCTAGCCTTTTGAATTTGCACAGTCTGAAAGATTTTGATAATGTGTGTGAAATGACTAAAAATCGTTGCGGAAACGATTTTAGGAAAAATTGAATATTCCCATTTTCTGTAAATGCTGAAAATTGGAAAATCAAAAAAATTCCACAAAAAATGCCACAGCATTTAGAGCGCATTTTAGTTTCCAAATTTACACACATGAGCTCCTAAGCTAATGATTAAGCCTAAAAACAATTTTTAAAATCTCAAAATTTTAGTAAAAATTCATTTTTTGACAAAATTGCAATTTTTGAGAAAAAATGATAAATATTGGAAAAAATGAGTAAAACCGAAATTCATTTCAATTTTGGATCACTATGAGATGTTTTGACACCAAAGCCTGCCGCCTGTGTTCTTTCTGTTAAAGGCAATCTCGTGCCAAAGATGCTGCATGAGTACTTTTTTGATATGCAGCTTTTTAAAAATTCTGAATTTGGATGGGCTGAAAACCAGTACCTCCAGTTGAACATTAATGGTTGCTGCATGCTGTGTTTGAAAGGAAAACAACCCATTTTATTGGAGAGATGAGTTACTAAGCATTATCTTACAATTTAAACAAAATCTCAAAAATCGTTATTTTTGTTCAAAAATAGTGTTTTTGTCCAAAAAGTTCAATTTTCAGTTTTTTTTTGCTTTAAATGATTGCTTTCAGTATCTCGTATGAGGATGTGAAACGAATTCGGGTTTGGAAGCCCAGAAATAAAGATGTGGGCTTTTAACTGCATCCCAAATTTTGGTGTTTTCAAAAACATGCATTTTTGCACATTTTTATTTAATCTTTCTAAGAAAAAGTATTGAGTTGTTATTCAAGATGTCCAGAACTTTAAGATGGTATTAAGTTTTGAAAGTTTATTTGAAAAATATTTATACTAGACATTATTTTAAAATGAGAAAAATGTTAACTGGTGCAAAACTTCTTTTGATGAGTATATTATTGTTTTATTGTTGTATGTGTGTTGTTGAGGACCATATGTAAGATAAGCTGATGCTTAATATGTTATCCTCGTAAAATAAAGACATATTATTTTTATTATTATTATTATAAGTCACGTTACCTTGACGTTAGACGGTGTAACGTCATTTTAACGCGTTCAAAACGTAGCAAACATATGTAAACATTTGCGGTACAGTCAAAATTTTGGCTGGATTTCTTCAGTGCAATGGTGGAAAAGTTAAAGAAACTGAAGGTTTAAAATGATTTTATTCCGTTTATTGTGTTAGAATCGAAATAGATAAGCTCCAGTGCGTGAATTGTTGAGGTCACTGTTTGTCGGTCAGTTGTACGCAAATAAATCACTCGCGCTGCGCGCTCGTGATTTGCTCTGCTTTCCAACTGACCTCCAAACAGTGATATATTACTCAACAATTCACTACTAGAGCTGATCTGTTTCTTAAATAGCTACCGCTCTGGGGAAAGTCATTTTGTTCTTCATGCGTGGTGTTTATATGTCTTCCTTCCCGTATGGTGTCTTGATTAATTGTAAAATTCCGGACCGTCTATTCTTACGAATGGCATGTCTTAATTGAGTACATTTCCTTTGTCTATCTATGTTTTGGAGCAAAAATAAGAAATCTATCTATGTTTTGGAGCAAAAATAAGAAATAGAGGATATTTACTTTTTTGAGGTGAATACCATACATATTTCATCGAGTGAGTTGAAAACATCAAAATTTTCACGAGTGCGTAGCACGAGTGAAAATTTAGATGTTTTCAAGTCACGAGATTTTTGAAAACACAAATAATTTTGGTACCACATTGTACCTTACGTTCTAACTAAGAAAATGAATACCCACACTTTATGTTTTCGTTCGTAAATAACGGAGTTATAGGCATTTGAATTTCTGAAGTGAGGCACATTTAATGACGTCAAGTGAATGGAAACGTCAGAAGTAATCCAAACTCTACAGAGAAAATATCGGCTGATATCAATCACTAGTGAAAATATCAATATCAATTCTGCAGTGAAAATATCACTTTTATCCATTTTTGATATACATTAATTTCACTGCTAAGTATAAAATAAAAATAGGTATACCCATGCATACCCCGGTTTTGCTATATAAAAGTGGGGTTTAAGGGGGTATACATTTCACGGGCATGTTTTCCTGATGGATGTAAATTTCAGTAATGTCAATTAAACCTGGTTTGGTGAAGATAGCTGAGATCCCAAACTTTTGGAAAATTTTCTGATGAGATCGTTAGATAGCATACCGTCACAGATGGTGACGTAGCGTTAGCAGAAAGTTGAAATGATCTTATTTTTCCCAATCGTGTTGTTCTGCAGAGATTATAGAGGTAATTACACTGAGATACTAGACTAATTGTCGCCCGTCACAACGGGTGACATATACGGTAGGATTTTCCCAAAGAAACAGGGAAGAAAACCGACAGAATCCAAATACGAAAATGTGTATGGTTCTCGAAATATTTTACATGTAATTTGACTAAGCGGGAAACCAGCAACGTTTTACCGACAGGAACTGATCATTGAAAGGCAGAAAGTGATTGGCTAGATCTATTTCGACCAATCATATCTTTGGTCTTAAAACTGGTTCGGTATTCTTAAATTGCTGTCAAACTCCAAACCGGAGGTGTTGGCACTGTTGGGGAGTTTGCTTTGCTGTGGGTGGACTTGATTTAGCAATTATGAGTGTACGCATTCGTTTTACAAGGCGTTTCGTCTCCTGAGCACAAAATTTCGGTTTCTGTATTTTGATCAGGCAGGATGTTCAATAGAACATTTCCGTTGATGTCCCATGACACCCCTCGACACAAATGGAGTGAACGAGGTATAAAAGTGAAACGCGATGTAGGTTAGACAGTTGATCCACATGTTAATTAAGCTGAATAACCATTCATTCTTACGCAATCCAGGACTAAATGATGGTGGTCTAGATCTAAATAACAGAGAAAACGGGCGACACTAGCTTTTTTAAAAGCTATCCTTGTCAGGACTTTACTGTATTCGAAAATAAGTTGTGTGGATAATCGTACATGTACCATCTGTAACCCCCTTTACTTTTACTGCGCGTGCCAAAGCATTGTTTCGTATGTCTTTTAGTATTTATATCTAACAAAACTTGTCTTTTTTCATATTCAAGTGGCCATATGCTTCCAATTTCAGCCTCTATGTTTATCAAATGAAATAATGTGATGAAGCAATCATTTGAATTAATTTATCATTAAATTACTTTTAACAATGATAAATATGTACATGCGGAAATATATGGATGGTTACTTGTGATTCAATTCATAATTTTATCCATTTCAACACAACACACCAAATCTTTGAGACAAAATTACACCTGGTATTTTTAAAACAATGGTCTAATCTTTTTTAAAAATCAACATGCACATAACATTGTAATGATGGTTTATAAAACAAATCGATAGGTGTTAAAGATCAGGTTATTTCATTCAAAATATAATTGATTGTAAGAAAAATATAATTATTATGTATATAGCTCGGTGTTCATTCATTCACTATTTGTCATTGTCCTTCTTCGGTGTATGACCGAGGTGTTTTCATTTAAGCATCAGATTTAGATAAGGTTCCCTGATCATACTTGTAGTACCTTCTGTCATGAAAGATATCTTTTTTAAATCACCTGTAAGAAATCAAATGTTAAGGCGGATTAAAACAAAACTGTAATATGTACTATTTGTGCATGTTTATGATAAGATAAGATAAGATAAAATAAGATAAGTTTATTCAAATAGCAATAGGCCATTCTGGCCCCTGTGCCCTATTGTTTACAAAGTAAACATGCATGAATATGGCAAACAGTGTGGTTATACATATGAAAAGATACAGAATATACATCTAGATAGTAGCAATTTTAGATAATAACCTTTTAAACTGTATATAAACATGACAGCAGTAACGATGATGATGGAGAGATTGCCAATGCCGCTACGATGGCGACTTAATATTCACAAAAATACTATAAGTTTGTATTTATTTACACAAAATACTAATGGTTTGTGTATAGGTTACGATTTCTCTCTTCAAATGCTTTGAAAATAAATGTTGCTAAATTTCTTGTTTGTTTTTTGTTATTACAAGACATCAACTCTACAAGTTTAAACATGCTTGGTCTAGTGTAATAATACCTTTTAATATAGAGTGTTCTGATATTCGAAAATAATGGGCATTCCAAAATAAAATGATATTCATCTTCTAGTGTATGACAGTGTTTACATTTTCGGTCTTCAATTGGAGTTCTTACAGGTCTTGTCCATCTGCCCATTTCGATTTCTAACCTATGTGATGATGTACGCAGTTTGCTTAAAGCTACTCTAAATTTACGAATTGTTATAAGATCTAAGTAAGGGTTAAATTCAAAATTTAAAATGCTTTTGTAAAATATTGCTCTAGACGACTGATTTAGTTCTTCATTCCATTTTTGTATAAAATTATCTCTTAATCGTTGCTTAGCAAGTGTCAAAAATATATCAATATCACCAACATTCTGTTGCAACCATACTTGATAAAATCCTAAATTTGATAATAACTTCTTTACTAAAAGAGTCCAATTTTGGTTTCGATCATTTCGTTCTATGTCTGTTAGCATTGCTTGATATATACACTTAATAAATTTATGTTCTTCAGTATTTACTATTTTTAACCAATATTTAAGTATAATAAACAACCTTCTAGTTTGAAAATTAATTCTTCCCAATTCCCCGTAGATAAAATTATTTTGTGTAGTCTTTTTTTTACTCCCAATAGCCTTTTGCAAAATTGGAGATGAACTCGTTCAATATGATTTGCTTTAAAAAATCCCCAGACTTCTGCAGCATAGTTTAAAATTGGAGATACTAGTTTGTCAAATAGTTCTAATGTATGTTTTGGTGATATATTAGTGAATTTATAGAGATAACTGTTAAGCTTAAAGATCGCCTTTTGCGCTTGGCCTGCAAGGGTGATTTGGGTATTAGCAAATGATCCACCAGGAGAGAAAATTATCCCTAAATATGAAAATGTACTCACGATTTCTAATTCGACATCATTGTAATAAAATTTCAAATCTCTTGGAAGAATGCCCCCTTTTCGAAAAACCATGACTTTAGATTTTTTAGTATTTACTGAAAGTTTCCATCTCTGACAATATGTAGATAATAAATTTAAAGCTATTTGGAGACCTTCAGCAGTTTCTGAGAACAACCTTATGTCGTCCGCATAAAGTAATAAAAATAGTTTTATATGATGTATATCTATCCCTTCAATTCCGCTCAAGTAAAATTCGTCCTCGATGTCATTTAAGTACATTGAAAAGAGAAAGGGAGATAAGCTCTCACCCTGTCTTACGCCTAGGTAACATTCAAAATTTTCGCTTAGTCTGTTTTTATACTTTACCTTCGATTTTACATTTTCATACATACTTTTAATCATGTTCAAAGCTTTCCCCCTTACACCCAGTTTAATGAGTTTATGCCATAATATATCTCTGTTTATGTAATCGAAAGCCTTGGTTAGGTCGATGAAGGCACAATAAAGCTTTTTCTCCTGATTTATTACATGAGTAAGCAAGCCATGAAGTGTAAAAATATTATCTACCGTTCCCATATTAGATCTAAAGCCAGCTTGTTATTCAATATATACTTGATAATTTTCAGCCCAATCAGTTAATCTATTGTTCAAAATTCTTGTGAAAAGTTTCCCAGTGTGCTTAATAATGTAATGCCTCTGTAGTTTTCAACTGTATTAAAAGACCCTTTTTTATGAATGGGTACTATGTGACCATCTGTCCAACACGTAGGAAAGTGGCCACAATCATAAATAGCGTTAAATAACTTTGATAAATATTTTGGTAATACATAAATTCCGTAAATGAAAAACTCGTTTAGTAATCGATCTGGCCCTCCACTTTTACCGGAGTTCAACTGTTTAATTGCGTTTACAATTTCTTGTTCGGTTATTGCAACATCGAGTTCTGAAAACATTATTTGCGCCTCTGAGTTTAAAAACCTGTTATTAGATTCTAAAATATTTTCGTCAGCTTGTTAATATGGCGTATCTGGGTCATTGATAGATTTGAAATAATTGTGAAATTTTTGCGCAGATAAAGAATTTGATTTGTCTATGTGGTGTGAATCTTTCAAAAGTTTCCAATAAAATTTGGCATTTTTAGCTCACCTGAGCCGTCAGGCTCACAAGGTGAGCTTATAGTATACCCATGCTCCGTCGTCCGTCCGTCCGTCCGTCCGTCGTCCGTCGTCCGTCCGTCGTCCGTCGTCCACCATTTTCAAAGATCTTCTCCTCTGAAACCGCTTGGCCAATCAAAGCCAAATTTTACATGAAGCATCTATGGGAAGGGGGAACCAATGTGTATATAAATAATCCAGGTCACATGACCAAGATGGCCGCCATGCCCATATATGGTAAAAACCCTTCAAAAATCTTCTTCTCTTCAACCAAACTTGGCATGAAGCATTAATGGCTCAAGCACTACAATGTATATATAAATCATGACCCTATGATGACCTTGACCTATTTTACGGCAAGGTCAACATAGGTCGCGAATGCATTTGAATGGGAAAAATTGTTAAATTGTCATTTAAAGGAAAAATCTTGCAGAAAATGAGCAGTAGGACTGAATATTAATGATTCTGAAAAAAATTGGGCACCAGGGGCTCATCCGCCCCCACCCCGGGGCAATATACATGTATATCTCCATAATATTCAAACATCTTCTCCTCTGAAACCGCTTGGCCAATCAAAGCGAAATTTTATGTGAAGCATCAATAGGAAGGGGTAACAAATATGTATATAAAAAATCCAGGTCACATGACCAAGATGGCCGCCATGCTCATATATGGTAAAAACCATTCAAAAATCGTCTTCTCCAGAACCGGTTGGCCGATTTCAACGAAACTTGGCACGAAGCATCGATGGCTCAAGCACTACAATGTATATATAAATCATGACCCTGTGATGACCTTGACCTATTTTACGGGAAGGTCAACATAGGTCACCAATGCATTTGAATGGGGAAAACTTTTAAAATGTCATTTAAAGTGAAAGTCTTGCAGGAAATGGGCAGTAGGACTGGATATTAATGATTCTGAAAAAAATTGGACCCCAGGGGCTCATGTGCCCCCACCCCGGGGCAATATACATGTATATTTCCATAATATTCAAACGTCTTCTCCTCTGAAACCGCTTGGCCAAACAAAGCCAAATTTTAAGTGAAGCATCTATAGAATGGGGGAATCAATGTGTATATAAATAATCTAGGTCACATGACCAAGATGGCCGCCATGCCCATATATGGTAAAAACCTATCAAAAATCATCTTCTCTGAAACCAATAGACTGATTTCAAGGAAACTTGGCGTGAGGCATCGATGGCTAAAGTACTCCAATGTATATATAAATCATGACCCTGTGATGACCTTGACCAAGTTTATGGCAAGGTCAACATGGGTTGCCTGTGCATCTGAATTGGGAAAACTGTTAAAATGTCATTTGAAGGAAAAAGCCAACAGGAAATTGGCAAATGGACAGAATATTGAAGATTCTGAAAAAAGAAAATGGCCCAAGGGCTTATCTGCCCCTGCACTGGAGTTAAATACCATAATATTCAAACATGTTTATTGGTATATGCAGCTGATCTCAGGTGAGCGTTTACAGGACCATTGGTCCTCTGGTTATACTTAAGGTCCAAAAGTTGCATAGTTTTCTGTTTTCTGCATTCTAATCTGTATTTCCTAACTGATCGTTTGTATTCAGTTCTTGCGCTAACCATTTCAACTCTATTTGCATCATTTTTGCAATCTCGAAATATGTAAAGTACTTACTGTATTAAGTTTAGGGAACTGAGTGGCCGCTTTAGGCAAATAGTTGGCATCTCAACTTGCTATATATTCCATTTGATTCGGTGCCTTATTGTCAACTTGTTTTTCTCGCCTGGGTTTTAGTGTTTAATATTGGTTGTGATTGCACCAGTTCCTGATCATAGCTTACTTTTACATTTTCAAAATAAAAACTAATAATGACAGTTCATTTAAAAAGATGGCTAGCGTATAGGGAAAATGATAAACAAGGCCATATCATCTATAATACACTCCCGCTCGCGTATTTGTACTCCATTTACGCGTAATACGCGCGTATTACGTGAGTATTACGTGCGTAAGGCTAATTACGCGCGTTTACGCGTAACATACGCGTGCTTACGCGTAACAGAACTCATTAATATTCATAGATATAGATAGATGCGTCAATACGCGTAAGCTTCTGTCAATACGCGTATGAATATTCAGCCAATCAGATTGCCAGTACGTTTACGCGTAATTACGCGTAATCAGAGATCAATAC
This sequence comes from Rugalucina vietnamica, assembly GCA_964017185.1. Taxonomy (NCBI): domain Eukaryota; kingdom Metazoa; phylum Mollusca; class Bivalvia; order Lucinida; family Lucinidae; genus Rugalucina; species Rugalucina vietnamica. The sequence goes on along the minus strand of OZ024875.1, from coordinate 56,114,454 downwards.
GCGTATTAAGGATGTATAAAAGCTAAGGTACCGATCTGTGGATTTTGTTATTGCATCGTAACTTAAGTATTCACAACGTTAATTATATCTTCAGAAATAACTTAATCGTGAAAATAATGTGATTTTGTATTGTTTTAAGTGGTGGTTGATATTATTTTTTGTTATTGTGCAGCTTAATAGCTGGTGTTTATTTCGTTAAAAATTATTCCGAATTTTGATGAAACCAAGATGGCGATCAGGAACAATATGAACTTGGAAGTTAGAAATATTGTTTTGGACTTGAAGCGCCTCGGAAAAACTTGTGGACAGATAAGTAAAACAAAACTTAATCTTCGGCTTCGATTTTAATTCCAGTGGTAGCCATGTTGCGTTCTGTTCTGTTCTTCTTTATAGTGAATCCTCCGCTTATTTATTCGGCGCACCCTCAAATGAGGTAATCTTGTTGGCTGATATTATAATGTCTTTACTAAAGCATGTCAATCGCAATGCTGGTGAATTTTACATGTGTTGATTGATCTTCAGACATCGGTTCAATTCTGCGTCGATTTAATTTGTCAAGGAATGCATGTACCGAAGTGAGGAAGCAAAGTCTCTCTAAAAAGTCGCAGGGCTAATACAGGACAGGTTTTGTAGTTCGCCATTCTTTGTTTGTTTGCCTATTACTCCCTTCAAACAATTTCTGATTATTCTAGGGCAGTGAATCGAAGGTCTGAATTTGAAAAAAAAAAAAAAAAAAAAAAGATCGATATTCTTTTAGTCTAAAGCAAAATTATGTATTTTGATGTAACCACTGAATCGTAAGAAGTGATTGGTTATTTCATTACGCGTATATTACGCGTATCCTTTACGTAAGACTATCTTACTCTTGATTGGTTGGAACAATACGCGTATTACACTTAATTACGCGTAATGACAAATTTATCCATTTGGTCGCTCATTGGTTGGAGTCATTACGCGTAATATACGCGTATTACTCGTAACATACGCGTAATTGGAACTGAATTCTTATTGGCTACTGACATATACGCGTATGAAATTGACGCGTATTACGCACGTATTACCTGCGTATGTTACGGGTATTTGATGTGTACAAATACGTAAGCGTGAGTGTACAACTTTGCTCACGCAACACTTGCATTATCGATTATCACTCTCAGAATAAAGTATTTTTCCGAAAATATTTGTTGAACTGAAAAGTGCAATCACTCTGCTTAACTTCAATACCAATAAGAGCTGTCGCAGGACAGCGTAGCTCGCCTGACTTGTGCTTTGCCACTAAATTAATCAAAATCTATGACCCATGACATTGACCTCAAGGTCGCTCAGGTGGGTCGTAAAAGCATAAAATTTCAGACCAATCATCTACAAACATGCAAAGTAACAACTTGATCCATCAACATGTTCAAGAGATATAGACTTCTAACAATTTTAACGAAAAACTTCAACAAAATATTTCTAAATCTGTGACCTTGACCTCACGGTCACCCTGGGTGGGTCATGATGGTACTCCATAAAACTTCAGACCAATATCTTCAAACATGCAAAGTATCAACTTGATCCATCAACATGTTCAAGAGATATAGACTTCTAAAAACTTTAATGAAAAACTTTAACATAAAACTTCTAAGTCTGTGACCTTGACCTCAACGTCATCCAGGATGAGTCATGATGGTACTGCATAAAACTTCAGACCAATATCTACCAATATGCAAAGTATCAACTTGATACATCTACATGTTCAAGAGATATAGACTTCTAAAAACTTTAACCGAAAGTGTGACGCGGACGTAAACGTAAACGCGGTCGACCGAGGTGACAACAATAGCTCTGTGCACTTCGTGCAGGCGAGCTAAAAACGAAATTGCATACGTGATTAACGCCATGCCGTATAATTTCAAGCGTACCTGAAATTCAACAAAAATAAATTGCATGAAAGGTCAATGGGGACGAAATATTTTCTTCAAGTCCAACATGATTTCTGGAAAGTAACATCAAAACCCAAAACCAGTGTCGTTGATTGACTTCCATATGCTTTAAAAACGTTGTAAGGATGTCAGTTTAACGTTTATCAAGAAAACTTAACTTTTACGCGTAAAATTGACATTATATAGACAAGGGACTAACGTAAAAGTATCAAATGCTATAGTAGAATGCCTCTATGTTTTGAGCACTTTACGTTTGACTGTCAGCGAAAACACGCTAGCTCCTTACGACATTGAAAGAAAGTTTCAATGTTTATTTTGCTTTTTCTTATGCTTTAGGTTGTTAGCTATCACCAGAGATGTTTTGCTTTCACAAAATTTCTTTCTTGTTCTTGTAGTTACTGCTAGGTTTTCTTAAAAAAAAAAACAAACAAAAAAAAAACAAAAAACGTTACGTCTCGATGACGTTGAAGAAAGCAGCTTTAGCAAAGAATTCAAAGAATAATTTTGTATGAATAATATTGTGTATGGTGTTAAGATTCAGGATATAATCTTTATTTTGTGCTTCAGTTCAACTTAAACTCAGCTTTAAGCAAATGATAACCAATGAAGAGTGTAACGTTATTTAAGTCCGTCAGTATATATTTGTATATAAAGTTATTATACCACACATTTTTCATAAAGTTGAAACAAAAAAATCGAAGACTTAGAATTATTCAACATTTTAAATTACCTTCGCAGCTCAAATAGCGCCAAGATTTGTTAGACCGGAAGTCGAAGGAACTCGTATTGCGAATATGAAATTTGCGGTTCAACAGTGCTTCCATAGTTTGACAAATGTTACTATAGCACCAAAATACTTGCCCCATGTTTTGGTCGCATTAAACAACTGCCATCACAAAACATTGAACCCGTCGTTCATTGTAGAATAAAAGCAGTAGGAGAGTCCTTCAACACCACAATCATTTATTAGGCATCGAAGCTCCGAAACCATTCCATTTCAATCATTGCATGTCATCGACGTCCCCTCTCCTTATGACATAAGATGGGGCCTTAAACAAGAACATAAACATAGTATACAGCAGAATTTGTTTTTGCCACCTTGCACGTTTCATTGCTCTTTAACGCAGGTGTTTTCTTTTCCTTCTGGCCACGGCGAAAGGCTTGATCATGTTTACGTTGTCGAACTTAAAATCGTCCTTCCATTGGACTTCTCAAAGGTTTTTGAGTGGGAATTCGTTTCTAATAGCGCCATTTCCTGATGAAAGCTTACATCTACCTTTTGACAATTGAGTACTGCATAGTGAGCACTAAACCCAAATAATCGAACCCACAAACAGTCAAAGACAAGTTGAAACAAATCATGATAGTATTTTAAAAATTGTTACATGTAATCCATTTTTGTCCCCTTTTAAGTTCCAATATATGACATTGGAGCAACAACGTAGAAAAACATTACGTTATTGCATAACCATCTATCAGCTTCAGCTTTTACGCATTGTGTACACAATTATAGCCGTGAATGCACCGAGCAACACTGACTTTAGCGTTCTTCTCGAAGACAGCAAAGGCATAAATAGACATTGCATGGGTATTTGTATAAAGTACTTGCACACACTATATTGCCGATATTAACCTACTGCGGTAGCTCATTCGTTATCACCAATGTTTGAGTATCTACCACAGGTTCTGTTTTCTGTACTAAAATCATTCGATTAAATTCCAATCTTACGTGAGAAAACGTCCGTTTTTACCTTAGTGGTCAATGACAAAACCCAGACAATACTGCGCAATTGCACAGTCAGTTAATGTCATTTCTTGTACTCTGTCTTACCAGAAAGATGACATAAGTGCATTACCAGAGGACCAATGGTCCTGTAAACGCTCACCTGAAACCCGAGATATATACATGTACCAATAAACTTGTTAGACTAGAATGGTACAATGCATGTATATAACCCTAGGGCAGGGTCAGAATAACTCCTGGAGTCAATGTCTTTTTCAAATCATAAAAATTCAGTCCATTTGCCAATTTACTGCAAGTTTTGTCCTTCAAATGACATTTTAACAATTTTCTCCATTCAAATGGATGGGCCATCTAAGTTGACCTTGCCGTGAAATAGGTCAAGGTCATCCCAGTGTCATGATTTATACAAATTTTGTAGACCTCCGTTCCTTAATGCTTCATGCCAAGTTTCAAAATCATTGGCCTAATGGTTCTGAAGAAGAAGATTTTTAAAAAATTTTGCTGTTTATAGCAATGGTGGCCATCTTGGTCATGTGACCTTGACCTTTTATATAAACTTTCTTTTCCTCTTCCTAAGGATGCTCCACATAAAGTTTGGCTTTGACTGGCTAAGCAGTTTCTGAGAAAAAGCTGTTTGAATATTATGGTTATCTACATGTATATAGCTCCGGGGCAGGGGCAGACAGCCCCTGCGCCTAAAATATTTTCATAAGCATAAATCTCCTGTCCATTTTCTCATTCCTAGCAAATTTTCTGCCATTACATGACATTTTCCTAATTTTTCCCATTCAAATGCATGGGCGATCTAAGTTGACCATGCCGTAAAATAGGTCAAGGTCATCCCAGGGTCATGATTTATATAAATTTTATAGAGCTCCATTCCCAGATGCTTCATACCAAGTTTCAAAATCATAGGCCTTCTGGTTCTGAAGAAGAAGATTTTTAAACGTTTTTGCTATTTATAGCCATGGCGGCCATCTTGGTCATGTGACCTTGACCATTTATACAAACTTTCATTCCCTCTTCCTAAGGATGCTCCACACAAAGTTTGGCTTTGATTGGCCATGTGGTTTCAGAGAAGAAGATGTTTCAATATTATGGTCATATACATGTATATAGCCCTGGGGTAGGGGCAGACAACCCCCTTAGCCCAAAATATTTTCTTAAACATAAATCTTCTGTCCATTTGCTCATTTCTAGCAAGTTTTCTGCCATTTAATTCCTTTTTCCTATTTTTCCCATTCAAATGCATGGGAGACCTAAGTTGACCTTTCCGTAAAATAGGTCAAGGTCATCCCAGGACTATAAACTTTGTAGAGCTCCATTCCCAGATGCTTCACACCAAGTTTAAAAGTCATAGGCCTTCTGGATCTGAAGAAGAAGATTTTTAAACGTTTTTGCTATTTATAGCCATGGCGGCCATCTTGGTCATGTGACCTTGACCACTTATATAAACTTTCATTCCCCCTTCCCAAGGATGCTCCACATTAAGTTTTGGTCCATGAGCCAATACCGTAAATTTTGGGGGTCGGTACCATCTGGCCTGAACAAATCCCCTTATGATTTTCATGTAGGACTATGTTTGTAGACTTGTAAAAAATCGGGGGGACTTGCATTGCTGGTAGCTTTGATGGTGAAACGACGCGTTATTTACGATACCCCATAATATAAAAAAAACGTCATTTTAACACAATAAACGGTAGGGAATAGTCTTCTAGCTATCCATATCCCCCTTTCCTCCCCAAGGAAAATTTCTACACTATTATTCTCTAAAAGTACATTGAACAAGTCTATTGAGACTATCAACCTCCGGGACCTGGCCAAATTTGACCCCAGGGGCATGAATGGCACAATTTATGTAGAGGACCATTAGCCATTGCTACATACCAAATATCAAAGCTGTGGGCCTAGTGGTTTCAGAGAAGAAGATTTTTTTAGTTTTTCCTATTGTAGGTCTATGGAGACTATCGACCCCCGGGGCGTGGCCAAATTTGACCCCGGGGACATGATTTGCACAATTTATGTAGAGGACCATTAGCCATTGCCACATACAAAATATCAAAGCTGTGGGCCCTGTGGTTTCAGAGAAGAAGATTTTCGATTTTTTTTCCCATAGTAAGTCTATGGAGACTATCAACCCCCGGGGCGTGGCCAAATTTGACCCCAGGGGCATGAATGGCACAATTTATGTAGAGGACCATTAGCCATTGCTACATACCAAATATCAAAGCTGTTGGCCTAGTGGTTTCAGAGAAGAAGATTTTTTTAGTTTTTTTCCTATTGTAGGTCTATGGAGACTATCAACCCCCGGGGCGTGGCCAAATTTGACCCCAGGGGCATGATTGGCACAATTTATGTAGAGGACCATTAGCCATTGCCACGTACAAAATATCAAAGCTGTGGGCCCTGTGGTTTCAGAGAAGAAGATTTTTTATTTTTTTTTCCCATAGTAAGTCTATGGAGACTATCGACCCCCGGGGCGGGGCCAAATTTGACCCCAGGGGCATGAATGGCACAATTTATGTAGAGGACCATTAGCCATTGCTACATACAAAATATCAAAGCTGTGGGCCTAGTGGTTTCAGAGAAGAAGATTTTTTTAGTTTTTCCAATTGTAAGTCTATGGAAACTATCCACCCCCGGGGCGTGGCCAAATTTGACCCCAGGGGCATGGCTGGCACAATTTATGTAGAGGACCATTAGCCATTACCACATACCAAATATCAAAGCTGTGGGCCCTGTGGTTTCAGAGAAGAAGATTTTTTATTTTTTTTCCCATAGTAAGTCTATGGAGACTATCGACCCCCCGGGGCGTGGCCAAATTTGACCCCAGGGGCATGAATGGCACAATTTATGTAGAGGACCATTAGCCATTGCTACATACCAAATATCAAAGCTGTGGGCCTAGTGGTTTCAGAGAAGAAGATTTTTTTAGTTTTTCCCATTGTAAGTCTATGGGACCTATCTGTTGCCATGGAAACCACAATTTTGATACAATCTGTTCCAAAACCTAATGCCATCAATCCCCCAACCCAATTATGGTTCACATTAAATTTGATCAAGATCGGCCTACTAGCTTCAGAAATATTCTTCTTTGAAATTGTGGACGGACGACGACGACGATGGACGACGACGGACGACGACGACGACGGACGACGGATGCCTGCCTATCCTATAAGCTCACCTGTGAGCCTTCGGCTCAGGTGAGCTAAAAATCGAAATCTAAAACGTTTTGCCTGTGTCTATCGCAAAGGAGCATGGGTTGAGTCTACCCTAGATTGGGTCAATAGAACATGTTTCGTGTAACAGCACCTCATAGTGTTATCTCGCCAAACATACGCGACATTTCTGTATTTAAGCGGGTGGTTTAAACAGTTTTGTTAATACAAAATTTTGCTACCATCTTTGACTTTTAACGTTACGGATTTGCAAACAAATCGTTAGAATCGGGAATCATGTCTTCACAAAAGTTCAGTTTCAAGTTGACCTACTTTAACGTAAAGGGAGCGGCTGAGATGACCCGGATGATGTTTGCGGCAGCGGGAGTCAAATATACTGATGAGAGAATATCGTTTGATGACTGGCCTAAACTCAAACCAAGTAAGATAGTCTGAGCCAATTGAGCCGCGACGCGAATTAATCGGTCTTCGGGATTTCTGACCAGGTCCGACACAAACCGGCCTGTGCAGCCGCAGAGGATGGCTAGCAGCTTGAAATTTCGGATTTAAGTAGAAGAGGAATTGTACTATCCGAGTAGCGAAAACAAAGGCGCTGATCAGCTTCGGAGTTACTGCGAAGCTGATCTGCGCCTTTGTTTTCGCCTATGCAGATTGTTGGTTTTCCCATGAGGCGGCTCATATTAAGTTTCGTTAAATTGTTTGTTATAAAATGAGTCGTACAGCTTCCTTTTTTTCTTCAAGACAAAATAAAAGCAAGAACTACACTACTTGTCATAATCTTGCTAGTTAAATTCACCGCGTAACAGAACATGAAGAGTCTTTTGCCCAACTTTGATTTTTTTTTTTTTTTTTTTTTTTTTTTTTTTTTTTTTTTTTTTTTTTTTCTTGTTTCCTTTACTTGTAGACACTTGATGCTAGTCATAGCATTGAAAAAGTACATTGGAAATATTTATTGCGTAAAAACATGGCTGAAGGATTCAGTTTGACAGTCGGCACGTTAAGCCATACCTAAATCAATCCTTCGTCCGGGTACTGTTAGTATTCCATCACAATTTTATATTTATATTACAGACACACCCCAGGGCGTCCTGCCTCTACTCACCATTGAAGGAGAGGGGATTGATGGGAAGGCGACCGTTGTCCAGAGTAACGCCATTGCCAGATGTATTGCCAGGCAGTTTAGTAAGTGTTATTTGTAATTTTTCCAAGAAAAACATGCTTGACCTCATGGTTCTGTTGTTATTTATCATAAGTGTATGTGTGTTGCCAGTCCGTTGTGCTCGTGTGATTGTTTTTTTTTTTTTTTTTTTTTTTTTTTTTTTTTTTTTTTTTCATGCTGGCTTGATGGCTTCCAAGCTAGAAAATGTGTTTGAATTGATGTTGAAAGTCTTAGTCAACAGCTGTGGTCATGTCGGAACGTTCCCTCCATATTATGTGATTTTTACCCAAAATTAGGATGTCATGACATCCAAAAAATGCTTTATGAATTGATTTCCAAATATAATGTTGGGTTAAAGACGCTTTTAAGTGAGGGCCTTTCGGAACCTGAATTTTATGGTGACTTGGTTTACTAATTTAAGTAATGATTTTTCTTTTCAATTCAGAAAAATCATAACACGTTACAGACGTATAGGTTATAACTTGAATGTTATGCGACAGTCTGCATGCTTAGTTTTTAACCCAATCATGGTTGATAACTATGCTGCCTTCTTTAATTGCACGCCGGTGGGCCGGGCGTCAGACTCTATGATGGCCCCGACTTAAAGCTATTCATTTTAGTTGGTTGGGGCTGGAGCTTCTTGTCTGTTGCTTGGCCCACCGGGGTCCAACTGGTGTTGTTCTTTTGCTCCGGAGTTAGTAGGTTATTCGGCGCCCAGGGATCTCCATCGTCGGGCAGCTTACTCTATCTGTGAGTCCTGGGTTTTGATTCATCAGGATGTTTATCTTGATTTATATGTTTGTTCTTGATGATTCATTAACTAGTTAGAGATTCACCACGAGGACCGAAGAACTAACTAAATGTTATGAACCACTGCAGAAGCTGAGCGTGAGGTTAGGCGCCTGTAAAACCGGTTTAAGCCCGCCAGTCACTTTGTGTTACTGATCGTTCCAATGCGATACTTCTGTGGTGGTTCTTTTTGTTTTATGTCTTGGTGTTTAAAAATTTTTTGTGCTGTTGGCGCCTTATGTGTGTTTTCATAGTTTTAGTTAAGTTAAGGTAACTGAGTGGCCACCTATTGGGAAAATAGCTGCTCATTCGGCTAAGGATATATTTCATGGTATAAGTACCTGATTGTTAGTTTGGTTCTCTCCCACCTCCGTTTTTGGAGTGGGAATCTTTTTCTGATTGCCCCTTTTTCTGATCTTTGCCTACTTGTACCTTTTTAAATATAACCACCCAACTAGGCCGCCAAGGCTTATAGGTATGAATGGTTTGACTTGAAACCACATTTTTCTCGACAGGCTCAAACATGAGCGATCAACCAGTAATGAGGAGGTCTGTCAATAGCGTTTAAGCTTTGACTTGAGGCACAAGCAGTCCATCTATTTCTTGGGACCCAAATACGCAGGGGTCCATATGTCAACCCGACCATCCTTCTGACTGGGAAACAACTAGTCATCTAACATGCGTGTAGTTAACCTTTTTGTTTTTTTAAGTTTGCCGCAGTTCTTTCTCAAAGGAAAAAAAATGAGCCTTTGCGTGAGAAAAACAACAATTTGGGTTTCTGACCAGGTCTGACACAAACCGGTCTGCACAGTCACTGAAGCAGCCTAGAAGCTTGAAATTTTTGATTTACGTAGAAGACGGATTGTACTATCCGTGTAGCGAAAACAAAGGCGCTGATCAGCTTCGCGGTTACCGCGAAGCTGATCTGCGCCTTTGTTTTCGCATATGCAAATTGTTGGTTTTCTTATGCAGAGGCTCATATATGATTCAGTTCTTCTCAACATTTGTATTTGAAATAATTCTAATGCATTTATTGAATTAAATTTATTTGAAACAAATCGAATGGTTTTAGATTTCTATGGAAAAGACAACAAAGAGTCTACCCGCATCGACCAGATAAATGAAACACTCAGTGATCTATTCCAGTGTTTCAGACAGGGGTTCTTGGAAAAAGACGAAGCTAAAAAGGTATAGAAATACGCTCCACATGAATAACTACACGTATTATGTTCTTCTAGCATCTGCAATGACAATACGTTCCCATTTTACGAAAAACATATGGTATGTTCAGTCGGTTATGGTATGCTGTCCTCTTTTGCAAATAGATATAGCTTCTTCTCTGACTAGACCGTATCCCAATTTTATAACATGTCATCACGAAAACATGTCCGTGTATTGTATAACCCCACTTTTATATAGCAAAACTGGGGTATGCAGGGGTATACCTATTTTTCTTATTTTTGCTCCAAAACATAGATTGTGGGTACTCATTAGAACCGCCGCGCCAAGGCGGTTCTAACGCGTACCAAAAATCTATGTTTTGAGAAAAATAAGAAAAATATCAAAAATTTTCAGATAAAAAAATTTCAATTTTTAATGCTCAAAAATCTCTGTTTATTGCATGACAAGTTTTCGTAATATACTGAGAAATGTATCTAGTACACGTAACTACCTTGTTTCCAGGCAGAGTTGCTAAAGAAGGCTAAAACTGAAGACGCTCCGAGGATTCTCGGATATGTCGAGAAACTGGTTGAAAAATTCGGAAGTGATGGCTATGCAGTATCGAATTGTGTAAGTTGAGTCTATTTAACCCATATTTGAGCCGCCTCGTGGGAAAACCAACAATGTGGTTTCCGAACAGGTCCGACACAAACCGGCCTGTACAAGCACAGAAAAGAGCCAGAAGCTTAAAATTTCGGATTTAAGTAGAAGAGGAATTGTACTATCCGAGTAGCGAAAACAAAGGCGCTGATCTGCGTCTTTGTTTTCGCCTATGCAGATTGTTGGTTTTCCCATGAGGCGGCTCATTTGACGAATGAAGTCCACAGGAGTCCACTTTCATTTTTAGGGTCATCAGGTGTGATTTTTAAATTTTCTTCAATTTTTGGATGAAAATTCTATAAGCAAACAGAATAGCTCCAGATGGGACGCCGCGTTCTGTGGCGTCACATCTGGGGCTATTCTGTTTGCCTATGTCCCATAAAAGGGACGCCAGGCTTAAATGAGTTAAAATAATAAAAATATGCCGCCTATCAGTCTATTGTCTGTCCGTGTCTGTTTGTCTGTATGTCTACCTGAATCACTTCGAGAAATACTGTTTCGATTGTAGACATAATGGTATTAGCCTCTATAAGGCACTTAACGGTTACTGTTAATTATCTATTAATGACATTTCCAGAATTCAGGATGCTGCTGAATTATTTCCATGAGCAAAGTACTTACAAACGACATTGAAGTTTCGTGGACATGAATGTTGAAATATTTTGCATTTGTTACTTTTATAGTACATTTCTTATGTTTCCATCTTAGCTTAGCAGACATCGCAATTCATGCTACCTCCGACGTCCTAGGAATCAGAGATGAGCTCAATAAGTGTAAGAGATTGGCAGCCGTGATTAAGAGAGTAGAGGAAAACAAGGGCATTGCTAAATGGCTGAAAGAACAACCAGTCACTGAAAGATAAAAAGAACAGTTATTGTGTTGTTTTTCATCATATCATTATTTATTAGACATTTGAGCCGCATCATGGGAAAACTAACAATGTGTATTCCGAATAGGTCTGAGTCAAACCGACCTATACAGTAACAAAAGAAAGCTAGAATCTTGAACTTTTGAATAAGTAGAGGAGGAATTGTACTATCTGTGTAGCTAACACAAAGGCGCTGGCCAACTTCGCAGTTACCGCGAAGCTGATCTGCGCCTGCGTTTTCGCAAATGCAATTTGTTGGTTTCTGATGCGGCGACTCATTTAGCATTAAAATATTAAGTTGGTTACAAAGAATGTGGCATTTCTTCTCATCACGAAAGCAAGTCCGTGTAATGTATACCCTCTTGAACCCCACTTTCATATAGCAAAACTGGGGTATGCAGGGGTATACCTATTTTTCTTATTTTTGCTCCAAAACATAGATTGTGGGTACTCGTTAGAACCGCCTCGGCGAGGCGGTTCTAACGTGTACTCATTATCTATGTTTTTACCAAAAATAAGAAAAATATCAACATTTTTCCGCTGAAAATTTTCATTTTTTAAGCTATAAACATCTCTGTTTATTGCATGGGCAAGTTTTCATAATGTGAACCGGTGCTTTCTGTACATTGAGTAAATCGAATGTAGTCAACTGTTTTTCGTGTTGTTACCCTGCATATGTGTTACATGCGGCCCGGCTCCAATCAATTGAAATTGAAGATCAGAAAAAGTTTGAATATCTTATCAGATTATAACATGTACTATTGGCTTCAAGTTAAGTATATTTTGAAATTTGCGATTTTAATTTCTAGAACTGTTGAAAATACAAATTTATGTTGAATGATGAATACAAAGAACCACATCGTTCTTTACATTTTCTGCAGAAAAACAGAAAGCTCAAAATGATCACATGCGTTCCACGCGTAATATGTCTAAAATGGCACCTTCTATAGATAAACCGGAAGTTCATCATGATGAACGTTTTCAACTTCATCTCAGAACCACAGAAATATCACAGTATGTTAACTTATTACGTAATCGATGTACAACAATCGGATGTCGATCGTGTGTAAACAATGATTACACATATTCGTGTATATCTAGTTGTCGTTTGTTACACGTTTGTCAAAGCGTTTCGCACCTTGAAATTAAAAAATTATACTTGATTGGCGTCTGGAGAATCAGCCCAGGTAAAGTTGACGTCTCTTTCACATTTTTGAATCTTAAAACAGCATAAAATTGTAAAACTCGTTCCAAAGACATTGTTTAACAGCCAGAACTTGCGCTAAAACAGACCCGCTTTGTGAGAACAGTGTGTTTTTCCAAAGATGTATGGTTTAAATGTAATCCATAAATACCCTATTTCATCAATGTTTAATTGATATGGTTGTGGTATCTTACATAATAGGGAAAACTTCCGACAAATACACGGCCTGCTGTATTTTCGAGTGTCCCATTTTCCGATATTCCTAATGGAAAGAGTGTACCATTACATGATGAGTCGATGTACCATTTTCAGTGATGAAAAATTCTTTTAGCTGCAGTAGATGCGTTTAGATCAAAGTATTTTACAATAAATAAACTTGTCTTTGGTCTCTACCGTGCAGTTTTCAAAACTTTATGCTGACCACAGATATCAGTTTATTGATTCACGGAATTAATATACAGAAAAAAAATCACTAAATCGCTGTTTTAGCTCACTTGAGGTGAAAGATAAAATGCTAGGTTAAAGAATCAGACTCTTTTCAGCATCCCCGAGTGCGCTCGTCCGTCCAGGTGTCAACATTTTCAAACATGGATAAACACATTTTTCACGCTTGTTGAAATAACCTGTTTATTTTCGGCTTATACAATGTAGCAGTGTCAAAGGTAGTTCAGTCACGGCCGTGGTGCCGCTTATAAAATTGCAGTTCTAAGCGAAGAACTGTATATGTAAGTAAGTCGTCTGTACTGACTATGAGAATGCGTAACCGGGGCAATGATATGCGATTAAAATTAGTGGACAATACTACTATTAAAATAACATTGACCAACGTGTTTTTGTCAGCATATCATGTGTAGTCTGCCCTGTGTGATCTTCGAATGGAAAGCCCCTGCAGGGTTTCTCAAGCAAAGCAAATATATTTGTGCTGTTTGCACACTCTGTGCGTTTTTGTGTTTTTGGTTAAGTTTGGTAAATGAGTGGCCACCTACTGGGCAAATAGCTGTTCACTCTGCGTATGATATGTTTTCTTAGTATAAGTACCTGATTGATTATTCAAGTCTTTTGCAACATCGGTTTTTGGATTGGGAATTCCTTTCTGATTGCGCCATTTCCTGATCATTGCCTACTTTTACATTTTTCTAGCCTTCATCTGTGGCTGTACAGACTGATGTTGGACCTGCTCAGAATGATAGAAAACCGAGTTTCATACGGCATGGATACTTCATACCGTATAAATGGTGTCGTAAATTTCGTTTTGTGCAGAGATAAGCAACTTAGTATATAATTAAATGTGCTGTAAATGTCATTCGACGTTTCTCATAATCTGCAGTTAGCACCGCATTATACATGCACAATATCCTTTCTATACAATTCTCACTTACAATTATATATAATGATTATTTGTTTGAGGTGAATACTAAATATGTTTCATCGAGTAGAATTTTCACGATTGCGCAGCACAATTGAAAAACGATCGAGGTTGTCAACACACAAGATGAAATAGTTTTGCTATTTGCTGAAATAGAAGTACTTTTGTATATTTGAAACAATAATGGCCTGTACAATACCTATAACATGGATAGACGGTGAAAATGCAAAATCAAAAATCAATTATATTTTGTAACCAAATAATGACAATGTTACGTTTTCACGCAGGCAACCCACCATCCTAATCATGTCTCATATAAAAGTTTATTGCCTTTGGCTAACATGTCTCAAGAATACCCATTTGTAAAACTGTTGACAGCCGCACGGATTCCCTGGCGCACGGATTCCCTGGCGCACGGATTCCCTAGCGCACGGACGGGAACCCCCTATAAGCTCACCTTGTGAACCTTCGGTTCACTTACGATAAGCCGGGATGAACCGTGACAGAACCGTAGCGCTACCGTGGCAAACTGGGGTAAAGGCCTGTTTACACATTCACGATTTTTAGCTACGGTGGCAATACGAGTCGCCACGATTTGTAAAATCGTCGTGTACCGTGGCGGTTCGTAGTAGAACCGTGCTAAATCGTGGCGCTACGGAAGTTTTAAACTGTTTAAAACATTCGTGGCGTATCGTGGCGAATCGTGGTGGTTATTGGGCGTTGCCTAATTCGTAGCGCAACCGTAGCGGAATCGTGCTTATCCGTACTGACACCGTAGCTATATTCGCGGCTAATCGTGAGAGATCGTAGCCAATCGTGGAGCTCCGAAGCAAAAACCGTGGAATCTTTGACTTCACAAACTCTCACGATTCACCACGAATTGTGTACGGCATCCACGGTTTCGCTACAAAACGCCACGATTGGCCATGACGGCTGCCACCGTGAATCGTAGTTATACCGTATCGAACCGTACAAGCACTGTGAGTTAATCCTCATTCACCGTAGCGTTGCCGTCATGAATCCTCATTGATTCGTAGCGATACCTTACAGACACCGTACTAATATCGTGGACATTCTTACTGGAATCGTAGTGACACTGAATATTTCCACTTTTCGCCACGATTCATCCCGATCCATCCCGATTTTTCTCACCAAAAGAAATCGGGGTGAATCGGGGTGAATCGTGGTGAATCGTACAGAAAATCGTGAATGTGTAAACCGGGCTTACCGGGGAGTCTTCACGATTTTATTAAATATTTAATGCAACCGGGGCGAACTAGGAGGGATGTCAAAAACGGACAACAGCGGGGATACACCGGAACAAACCGTGATACCCAGGGCTCGACCGTCATAATCCGGCATAAACCTTCAGTAATCGCAACAACTACGGGTTATTCAGGCAAAATCCGGGGTTTCACCGGAACCGGGGTTTCACCGGAACAACATCGGCGGAACTGGTGCAAACTGTCTTTAATAGCTCTGTCACACATTCACGTATCAGCGGCCTATCGATCGCGTATCTATGAGATTTTCGATACGACGAGGTCTGAGCCGTATTTTGTTCGAGCGACGTATGTTGCACGTACGTCTGACGTTCTTACTATGTTCCCGCGTCGTATCAGTGACGTATCAGTATTCCTATGAAATTTCACTTTCGTATGTACGGCGCATCAAGGCGAATGTTCTACTTACGTATACCATATATATGGCGTATAAAATGTACGCGTGACGTATCTGCGACGTATGTACTACGTTCCATTCCTATCTGCGGTGTATCTGTTCTGTACCAATTGCTTTTTAATACCTAGGCGAAAACAAACGGTTGTGTTTACTTTCTTCAGGCAATTCGTCGCACATTACAGAGGTGGAAGATGCCACCGGCAAAATCTACATAATCTAGATTAACACCGAAGAAAAAAAAACGAGGTTGTGGGGGGGGGGGGGATCTCCAAGCTCCCCATCCTGGGCGATATCTGCACACTTACTTGATATTGCACACGAAAAATTCTTTTTATGAAACATTGCCAATTTCTTGACTTGAGGGTCATCGTGCAAAACTGTAAAGTTGGGACGTCAACTCTAATGACGTCATCTTCATCTAACGTCGCGTGGAAAATGACGTAATACCGGGCCAAAACGTCAGATGAAATTTGTCACTTTCAGATTCAATTTTAAACAATTTAAGCCGAAAAAAGAAAATGTCAGCAATATTGATTCAATTGCAAAATGTGCAAAAATGATATCACTTATGGATATTATCGCGACCTTCGTGTAGATATTTAATTTTTTTACGCTACCTCTCAACAAAATATCAAATATGAGAAGCAGATATTTATATCGCAAGCTCGCGTCCTTCGATATCCCAACTCGGGACAATATTCACCGATATGAGTGCAATAACTCTATTATATTATCTCATTGTTTCCTAGAATGCTTTTGTTTGTTGGAATTGATGTCAGTCAACAGCAAAAGTCATGTCGGGACGTTGCCTCCATTTTATGAGACTTTAACCCAAAAGGAGGATGTGATTACATCCAACACGTACTTAAAATATAACCACACAAGTTAGCCACAAAGGCTTATTATATGCATGGATGGTTTGACTTTAACCACTTTTCCTGGGCAGGCTCAAACCAAAATAGTTTAACAGTAATCAGATGGTTTTCTTAGAAAGAGTTCATAAATAGGTCATATATAATATTTTCCAAATCATACCTTTACTCAGGTTTGGTTTAACATAAAATGAAAATCTTATTTTAATGGTCAACGAAACTCGTGCATGTATGAAGAAAGGTAACGAAAGAGTGCGTAAAAGTTGTAGTGGCTACCAAAGTTATTATTAGTGGTTCAGTAAGTAGTATCAGACATAGTGACCGAAATAACGGGTACATAAACTGCAATAAAAGAATGCATTTACTGCAAGAACGGATGCATTAACTGCAGGAAATGGTACATTACTGCATCATATAAAATCATTAAGTCGTACACCTTGCAGTCAAAAAATGGGAAAACTTTAGGTTTGTAGTGGGTGTCTTTTAGAATCAATTTAGAACCTTTTCTCGGATGAATCTGATAGAATCCTCTGAACAACCTCTAGATAACTAAAATACCTATTTCATTCACTAGTATAAAGATAGATATATGGCCTTTTTCGTTTAAAAACTCGACATGTAAGCGATCAGTCGGCCACGAGACGTTTGCCTGGGCAGTGAGTTTATCATTGAACAAAAGAATTAAAACACAAAAACATACGAAAATACTTCTAACTTACCCTATTCAGGCGACCGTAGCTAAACCATATTATGTCACACAGTTTTTCCGAGATGAAACCTCAAATTATAAAGATTTCCATAAACATGTAACAAACGAATATGTGTAATCATTGTTTACACATCCGACATCCGATTGTTGTACATTGATTACGTAATAAGTTAACATACTGTGAATATGAGCACTATAATCAAAATCTTTGCCAAAGTTCAAGCAAAACAAATTACAGATGACAAAACTGTGATAAGTTTTGACCTTAGTTTTTTATAATATTTCTCTAACCCTTTGGGTACGTAACTTGACAGTCTACGGCGTCGTGATCCGCCTGAGCTCCAAATTTTGTTCTCACTGACATACAGATACATGTTTATATGATTTTCAGAAAAGTAACTATTTCTGATTTTATCTGGATGGATGTTATAAGATTTTTGCTGTTAATGTTGAAAGTTGAAGATGCTTAATTAAAGATCTCGCTCATTTTCTACATGAACTAATTTGCACCGAGGTAAAATATTTGCGACCGAAAATGCAATGTCAATGATCATGATGAAAACGGCGGAGTAGGTAACTTTGATACAAAGATACTGGCTGGCTGGCGCTCACGTGCAGAATTGTATAAAATGTTTGTCGTGACGTTGGCTCCATTTTATAGGAGACTTTTACCCAACAATAGAATGTAATGACACCAAAATGTGCTTTGAAATATAGCTAACCTCGTAAACAACTAAGGCTTGTAATTATGTATGGATGGTTTGACTTGAACCACTTCTCCTAGGCAGGCTCAGACCAGTAATCATATGGTCTGTCTGTATTAAAGTTGAGTTATAAATTTTGCCTGGACGCACAAGCAGCCCATCTATTCTTCGAGGCCATAGCGGGCGTGGTCCCTGTTCCCACACAAATCCCACACAATCTATGTTTTGGAGCAAAAATAAGAAAAATAGGTATACCCCTGCATACCCCAGTTTCACTATATAAAAGTGGGGTTTAGGGGGGTATTCAATGCATGGAGATGTTTTCCTGATGGTGCGTACACTGTCTTTTTAGTCAGAAACCCAAGCGAAAGTGAAAATGCTGAACAAATCGCCAAAGAAATTCAATAAAACGGTAACCTTGACCTTAACTGTAACAAAGCGCGTTTCTTTTTGTAATTCCTCGCTGTCTATGGAAAAGGAAGAAAGTGTCGGAATAGATGCTATAGGTCTAGCAAGAATTTTAGAAATTGTTGTGACATTTCAATAAGGCTGTTCCACGTGCTTTCAGGATGTATGACCCTATTGCATTGCTTGCGTGACAGGCTGTAATGATCTCATCTCTCTCTCCACTGGCACAGGAAAAACAAAACAACACTCACAAACTCCCTCATGACATTCAGATTTGCATGTCCTTTCAGTGTGAAACTTGACGTCCTATGTTATTCTATCTTATGTACTATGTATGTGCAGAGCATGATTTGAATGAAAAAATTAACTAAAGCGTAAACCATTTTAGGCATCTTTCTGCACAACAAGGTTCTTTCGCTTTACAGGTAGGGGATTTATTTGAAAAAATCATATTGACTCACTTGGTTGTCAGTAATATCATTTACGAAAAATGTGTTGCACATGCTTTTTCAGTTACCTATTTTAGGTATATGTACGTTTAAGCTGTTTAACAGGACAGGTTATACACTTTTTATACATTTGCTTGAAACCTCGAGGCAAAGTTATACAGCCGATAAACACGTGGTATTGTATACATACAAACCGACAGATGATCGGTGACGCACAACCGAAGTTGAGATGAAAAATCGAGTTTTATGCACCAGTCATTTGTATCCACGGCTTCCCTAGGGCCGGGGAATAGCGGTTTTTTTTTTTTTTTTTTTTTTTTCATTTTTTAAAGCCCCGGTAAAAGCCCGGCCCTGCGGGGTCAGATTTGTGGTAAAATCCCTGCTAAAAGCCCCGGCTCCCCGGAGGGTGAAAATAATGTGGTACAACTGCTGAGAGTTGTTCTGGTGAAATTGAAATATGGGATATGGGTTTGAATTTCTGCATGTAAATGTACAGGTTCATTTGCAAATTAGATGGGGACATTAAAAGTAATTAAATTGTTAAAATGCAACATATATCTAATTTGAATAAATTTGACTGTGTATTGGCGGGAATTTAAAACCCCGGCACATCCCCGGCACTGTCGGGACTCATCAGAGGTTTAAATCCTGGCACTTTAGCCCGGCTGAGTACCCGCTATTCCCGGCCCTAGGGGGGGATACAAAATAATGACTGGTGCATTAAATAGACATACCCATGCATACGCCTTTTTTCTATATAGAAGCGGGGTTTGAGTGGCTCTATATTTCACGGACATGTTTTCCTAGAATGCATACTATCACAACATGCGAGACGCGGTTGCTGCAGGAGGACATACGAACCGTCGTATGTAATATCAGATAGAAAGTTGACAGAAATGCAAGAATGCAGCACACTGTATTTAGCAAACTGCGATAGCGCCTATGAATATTTAGTTACAGAAATCAAAGTCAAATTCAATATTTTATGTTTTTATTGTAATGGAAATTAATTCAAATTTAAGTCAAATACAGATTTGTCTATTATTTACAGATGGAACCTGTAAAATCACATCTGAACTCTGCCAAAGTGTTCATTTAAAATAAACAAGCCGCTGCACAAGAAAACCAACAATCTGCATATGCAAGCACAAAGACGCAGATCAGCTGTGCAGTAACTGCACAGCTGATCAGCGTCTTTGTATTCGCTACATGGATAGTACAATCCCTTTTCTTCTTATGTCAGAAATTCCAAGCTTCTAGCCTGCTTCTATGACTGTACAGCCCGTTTGTGCTGGACCTGGTCAGAACCCAAAAATTTTAGTTTTCTCACGCACATGCTAAAAGGGTAGCCTTTTCAAAATGAAAAATAATTACAGAATCCGATTCTACATTCATGATGATGTGCATGTTTATGAAAGTAAGGATATAAGTTACATCCAGCTCATTAAGCTTTTTATATTATTAGTAACAGTTCGTGACACATTTTAGCAAATGATGACAAAACTGTTCTTGTAACAGCAACACTTATTATTTAGAGAGTCACAATATTGTTTTCATTTAAGATACATGCTTACGATAGCCGAAAACGATCTATCATGGCGCTTGTCAAGTATAATACATTGAGATGCCCTTTGGTCTTATCATGCGCAATTGAAAAAGGAATATTATCCAGACAGTCTCGCTTCGTAAGCAGGATTCTTTCCTGAGATAGGTCTGCAGTCAGAACTGCCACCTCAAATGAGGTAGCGCAACACACATACACATTGCCCCTCCTGTCCGTCGTCATACCACAGGGATGTTTTTTCTCCGCTAAATGACGAGTAGTAATAACCTCACCTGTCTCAGCATTCAGGAGTACCAGCCTGTCATTCCCAATCGTTGTTGCCACCACCACAATTGGTATTTCAGCATAGTCATTATAACAAAAAGACATATGAAGCCGAAATAGCGGTCGCCCCTGTTGACACATACCAGATGACTTTTCCAGCCTGGTCAACCAGTTTCACAGAAGGTGGTTCAGTAAAAGGATACCCACACTGCCGTGAAATCTATTTTCACGGTCCGATTGATCGAAAGCCGTCTCCCGACAATGTCCAATAGGACCAAAGTGTCGCCACATGTATCCGTAGTAACAACTGCCATTACATCATTGACTATAGAAATACTGCAGCACCCGGGTACCATGACAACAGACAAAAATTGCATATCTGGTGAGAACAGTATCAGTTTGTGCTGGTCCACCAGAAGTATTTTAGAATCTCTCGTTAGTGATATGTCAGTAATATGACCTGGCGGCCAAACGGGATCGCACTCCACATCCGTTTCATAGCTACTTCATGTGCGCGAGAGGAATGGCCGTGTCCACTTGTCCGCTTGCTTCGCTTCCTTTTGCTTCGGTTGACATTGCTGGCTAATTGTAGTCTTCGTCGACTTTGGTTTTTATTCCAGGGTTGACTTTGGTATAATGGTAAAGACGATGCTTATTTTCGTGCCTTGATATCTTGATTATCTCGCTAGTGGGCTTCCTCTTGATCTATACAACAAATGCGCCTTCGCATGAGAAAACCAACAATTCAATCACAAAAATGAGCCGCCCCATGGGAAAACCAATAATCTGCAAACTCGGATAGTACAATGCCTGCTCTACTTAACTCCAAACTTTCAAGCTTCTAGCTATACAGGTCGGTTTGTGTCGGACCTGTTCGGAAACCACATTGTTGGTTTTCCCACGAGGCGGCTCAAATGTTACATGAGGCATGATGAGCATGATGACTCTCTTTCTCAACAAGGTAGCCTTTCGGCAAACCGCAGCCAATTACAGAAGTAACGAGTTGACAAAATGAATTGAAAACATGAAGATAAATCATAGCAGAATAGGCTTTACTTGGAATGATCAATAGAGAAATAACTGCAGGGTTTAAATCGACTTAACGAGGCCACAATCTCCATACTTAGTCTGCTGTGATTTAACAACTAAAATAAGCTCCCTAGCTCGCTAATGAAGCAGCATGGAAGCTACATATCTGTAAGCACTTAGATGAAGCAGAAACGATGCCTTCCCAGTATCGCTGAAATACTAGAGCAAACGAAAGCTAATTCTAGGGCCCTGTAAAATCGGTTAAAGCCCCCTCCCCCAGTAATTGTATTTTACTAATCGTTTCAAGGCGGTACTTCTGTTGTGGTTCTGTTTGTTTTATTATGTTTTGGGGTCGAATATAGTTGTGCTGTTTGAACCATTTGTACGTTTTCATAGTTTCAGTTAAAGTTCGGATAGCTGCGTGGCCGCCTATTGGAAAAAAACAGCTCACTAGGCCTTCTATATGTTTTCTAAGTTTAAGTACCTAATTGTCAATTAGGTTTTTCCCACCTCCGTTTTTGGAGTGGGAATTTCTTTCTAATTGCGCCTTTTCCTGATCATTGCCTACTCGTACCCTCTTTCTAAACCCCAGTTGAACTTTATCACTTAAACCAGTTCGTCGCCCTGAGACCCGCGTCTGAGCTGAAATATGACTTCCTCAAAATTGCGACCAGCGCACGCATAATATGCATTTTAGACAACTATTTTCATACTTTGTCTGATAAAATTTAATTTCCCGTTTCTCGCTTTTTTAAATGGATGGATTTCACCAATTATATTTATAAAAGCTATTTAAGCACAAACGTATCCCTCACAAGAAGCATAGCAATAAAAATATGAGCCACGTGACAAAAAGGTACAAGTAGGCAAAGATCGGGAAAAGTCGCAATCAGAAAAAAAGGTTCCCACTCCAAAAACCGAGGTGTGAAAAGCTGCCCGCCGATGAAGATCTTTGGGCGCCGAATGACTTACTAACTCCCAAGCAAAAGAAAAACATCAGTTGGACCCCGGTGGGCCAAGCAATAGACAAGAAGCTCCGGCCCCAACCAACTAAAATGAGGTACAAGCAGGCAAAGATCAGGAAAAGGCGCAATCAGAAAAAGACTCCCACTCCAAAAACCGAGGTGGGAAAAAACCAAACCAACAACCAGGCACCCATACCATGAAACAATCGTAAGCCGAATGGGCAGCTATTTTCCCAATAGGTGGCCACTCAGTCACCCTAACTTAACTAAAAACACGAAAACACACACAAGGCGCCAACAGCACAAAAATTTTTTAAACACCAAGACATAAAACAAAAAGAACCACCACAGAAGTATCGACTTGGAACGATCAGTAACACAAAGTTACTGGCGGGCTTAAACCGGTTTTACATGGCCATAACCTCACCCTCAGCTTCTGCAGTGGTTCATAACATTTAGTTAGTTATTCGGTCCTCGTGGTGAATCTCTAACTAGTCAATGAATCATCAAGAACAAACAAATAAATCATGATAAACATCCTGATGAATCAAAAACCAGGACTCACAGACTGAGTAAGCTGCCCGACGATGGAGATCCCTGGGCGCCGAATAACCTACTAACTCCGGAGCAAAAGAAAAACACCAGTTGGACCCCGGTGGGCCAAGCAACAGACAAGAAGCTCCGGCCCCAACCAACTAAAATGAATAGCTTTATGTCGGGGCCATCATAGAGTCTGACGCCCGACCCACCGGCGTGCAATTAAAGAAAGCAGCATAGTTATCAACCATGATTGGGTTAAAAACTAAGCATGCAGACTGTCGCATAACATTCAAGTTATAACCTATACGTTTGTAACGTGTTATGATTTTTCTGAACTGAAAAGAAAAATCATTAATTCCTTTAAGTTTCTTAAATTTGTAAACCAAGTCACCATAAAATTCAGGTTCCGAAAGGCCCTCACTTAAAAGCGTCTTTAACCCAACATTATATTTGGAAATCAATTCATAGTGTCTACGATAAAATTTAGAAAATGTTTTTCGAAGTTTATGATACCGATAGCCCTGTTGGAGAAGTTTTGCCGTTAAACATTTATTTCGAGCGTTGAAGTCTGTAACATGATTGCAGACTCTAGCAAACCTAATAAGTTGCGAAATGTATACACCATAAGAAGCACGACGAGGAACGTCACCATCCAAAAAAGGATAATTTACTATATCAAAATCAAAGTCATCGCGCTTATAATAAATTTTAGAAGAAACAAATCCATTTGCATCAGAAAGATGTAGATCTAAAAAGGGGGCTTCAGTATCTGAGATATTGGCTTTGTTCAACTGAAGTTCAGGTGGATAAATTTGATTGACCATACCTTCAAAATAAGGGTTGTCAATGTTCAATAGGTCATCGAGGTACCTAGATGTGGAATTAAAAGCCTCGATAACATCAGCTTGATTATCATGGTTAAGAGAATCCATGAAATCTCTTTCGTAGCAGTATAAAAATAAATCAGCTACGAGAGGTGCGCAATTTGTACCCATCGGAATTCCAACAATTTGTCTGTATAACTTGGTCCCAAATCTAATATAAATATTATCAAGGAGATAGGATAAGGCGTCGCATACATTCTGACATGACCAAAGTGTATACCGACTTTGGTCAGAGGAAGTGAAAAAAGCCTTTCTGTCATTACATGCCAAATAAAGTGAACCATAGTTTTTTAATGCCCTTTTGAAGGTCCACTCTATCAAATCCAGAAGTTTTTCTTTAATTAGATTATGTGGTAATGTTGTATACAGAGTAGAAAAATCATATGTGGACAAGCTTGTCGCACGGAACCCTCTACACTTCAATTTACTGAGCACCTCACCAGAATTTTTAATTGACCAAAACCAATTTTTATTTGAAGTTTCATACACTGTCTCACAGTATCTTATAACATGAGATTTGATAGCAGTAAGACAGGAAGTTAATAATTTAGAAAGTTCAGTGGTAGTACAAGAGCTAGAATTTGCAATAAATCTAGCTTTGTATGGTCTTTTGTGAAGCTTAGGTAACCAATACATCGTAGGAAGTTTGTCTTGGCCTTCATTGACACAAACAGAAAACTTAACAGGTAAATCGTTCAAGTGGGCATTAACTACAGACACCTCATCAGTATCTGTCTCCAGATAAGCCCTGGTACCATCAAGCTCCTGTTTTAAGGTGTTAACGTAGTGAAGCCTACAAACGACAACAACATTGTTTGCGGCTTTATCTGCCGGAACCAAGACATACTTTCTATGAAATTCTTGGATACCCTGCTTCATATGCCTAAATGACGATTTGGGTTTAGGAGGTAAAAGATTAGTATTTTGTGAATAAAACTTAATACGTTTATCCACGATAGTGAAGATACTTCTTTTCCATTGTTTAAGAGCATTATCCTCAACACCCTCTCGTTTACACCATCGATTACCGAAGTCATTTAATGCAGATGAAATCTCCTCTCTACATTTGTCGAAATTAATGTAGGAAGGGAATCTATATTTCGGACCTTTAGAAACAATTTTGCGAATTCTAGAATCCGAAATTATTTTTAAATTTCCAGTAACAATATGTCCAGCGGGTGATAAACATATTTTGAATCTTTACAATCTCAAGACTTAGGAGTATTAGCATGGATATCAAGATCAGAAACAAGTTTATTGAAATTAAAAATTGTATTTCTGATTGGTTTGTTATATTTGTAACAAATAATAGGAGGTTCTGAATTTTGGAAGTAGGTAGGTATAGACTGTATCACTGATTTATCCTGGAATATGTTTGGTAAATCAATAAAGTCAATTCCTTTATTGATGAAAGGAATTTTAATAAAATTTCTAATGTGATTGGATTCGGAATCGATAAATGGACGAAGAGCATGCTGAGTATAACACCTTGTTAACAGTGCAGCGTCATACATTTGATGATTTCTATCGTAAAATCTATTAGCCTCTGTGTCCAAGGAACGTAATGCAGCAATAGGTAGAGAACTAAGATACGACAGCATTGGATGTCGACCGTGAATCCTTAGTTTAACAGCTAAATCATTAAGAGAAATGTTCAATTTCAAAGCAGCACACCGTTTACGTTTGTCATTACCCCTTTTCCGTATACCATGAGATCTAGATTTACGTTTACGAGAGTCCGAAAGTGTAAGAACATCAAAATCGGGCATTTTGGAAATATTGCCTTCATGGTAAATGTTGTCGTTAAATCCCAGTGGAAAGGGTGTTTGCAGTAATTTTATCCATTTAAGTTCAGTTTCAAATCGTTTAATGTTTTTGAATCTAACTGAAGAATTTTCATCATATGAGATTTTCTCCACTGGTTGAACTTTAACATCATTGGGAGAATGACCATTGCGCTTAAAATGCTGGTACAGAAAGGTATCATTATTTTTGGGTTTTCTGATTCTACGATAGTGCTCACCAAATCATTTTTGCAAAGTTCGACAAGTTTGTCCAACATATTGCATCCTACAATTGTTTGTATTTCAAGTAAGAATATATACAAGATCCATTGATTTTCAGTCTAAATCAGAATCATTAACCATTGAAAATGTCCTACCATTCACAGATGAAGTGATAGTAGTCTTAGAGCATAAATGATTGCAACAGTTGCACTTCTTGGCATTGCACTTAGAAATACTAGGGTACATTCCAGGTCTCTTGAACGGATTAATATATTTACGTAAAATTGGTGATTTGAGTGGAGATAACCTAATCTGAAGATTATTACGAAACATATTAGAATTAAAAGCTCCGTGTAGATTAACAGTAGATGCCGAAAATAAATTAAGAGGTGTCACCCTTACAATAGCTTTAAGTCGAGACCATCATAGAGTCTGACGCCCGACCCACCGGCGTGCAATAAAAGAAGGCAGCATAGTTATCAACCATGATTGGGTTAAAAACTAAGCATGCAGACTGTCGCATAACATTCAAGTTATAACCTATACGTCTGTAACGTGTTATGATTTTTCTAAACTAAAAATAATAATCATTACTTCCTTTAAGTTTCTTAAATTTGTAAACCAAGTCACCATAAAATTCTGGTTCCGAAAGACCCTCATTTAAAAGCGTCTTTAAACTAACATTATATTTGGAAATCAATTCATAGTGTCTACGATAAAATTTAGAAAAGGTTTTTCGAAGTTTATGATACCGATAGCCCTGTTGGAGAAGTTTTGCCGTTAAACATTTATTTCGAGCGTTGAAGTCTGTAATATGAATGCAGACTCTAGCAAACCTAATAAAATGCGAAATGTATACACCATAAGAAGCACGACGAGGAACGTGACCATCTAAAAACGGAAAATTTACTATGTCAAAATCAAAGTCATCGCGCTTATAATAAATTTTAGAAGAAACAAATCCATTTGCAATAGAAAGATGTAGATCTAAAAAGGGGGCTTCGGTACCCGAGATATTGGCTTTGTTCAACTGTAGTTCAGTTGAATTAATTTGTTTGACCATACCTTCAAAATAAGGGTTGTCAATGTTCAAAAGGTCATCGAGGTACCTAGAAGTGGAATTAAAAGCCTTGATAACATCAGCTTGATTATCATGGTTAAGAGAATCCATGAAATCTCTTTCGTAGCGGTATAAAAATAAATCAGCTACGAGAGGTGCGCAATGTGTACCCATCGGAATGCTAACAATTTGTCTGTATAACTTGGTCCCAATAAAATCTAATATAAATATTATCCAGGAGATAGAATAAGGCGTCGCACACATTCTGACATGACCAAAGTGTATACCGACTGGTCAGAGGAAGTGAAAAAAGCTTTTTCTGTCATTACATGCCAAATAAAGTGAACCAATGCCCTTGAAGGTCCACTCTATTAAATCCAGAAGTTTTTCTTTAATTAGATTATGTGGCAATGTTGTATACAGAGTAGAAATAACATATGTTGACAAGCTCGTCGCACGGAACCCTCTACACTTCAATTTACTGAGCACCTCACCAGATTTTTTTATTGACCAAAACCAATTTTTTATTTGAAGTTTCATACACTGTCTTACAGTATCTTATATTATGAGATTTGATAGCAGTAAGACAGGAAGTTAATAATTTAGAAAGTTCAGAAGTAGTACAAGAGCTAGAATTTGCATGAATCTAGCTTTGTATGGTCTTTTGTGAAGCTTAGGTAATCTGCCTACAAAGTGCGAAACTAAGCAGAGTACTCCTGGAGCTTATTTGACCTACCTCGCACCCCAAGGACAATTTTTCATGGCTGCCAAATCATTAATTGGGATTCAAGAAATGCAAATAATTTTGTCCTCAAAGATAAAATATAACTGAGATCCTTTAAGAGCAGTGAACATATTAATGAGAAAGGGGATGGACCATACCGCAGTTTCGGCTACTTAAACCTCATCAGTGACATTTTAGATTTGGCAACATGGAGCAAAAGAGAATTACTGTAATTTTGCAACTTTCAACGGAGAAGTCCATACAATGACTAATTTTATCCGATTTGGGCCAAAACACATATAAAACATTGGTTAGAAATTGAATCTAAACCGATGATAAAATTCAGATTTCTCAGAATATGCTGATCTCAAAGGACCAAAAGGAAAATATAATCTGCACTATGGATGATGTACGGGGAGTCTTTTTAGGGCCGCCACACGGCACAACATCAGCTGCAGTAATAGCAAATGAAATATAACTAAGATCCTTTAAGAGCAGTGAGCATTTTAATGAGAAAGGGGATGGGCCATTCCGCGGTTTCGGCTAGTTAAGCCTCGTCAGTGACCCTTTAGATTTTCAACATGGAGCCAAAGTGAATTACTGTAATTTTGCAACTTTCAACAGAGTAGTCAATACAAAGAATAATTTTATCCGCATTGGGCTAAAACACATATTAAATATTGGTTAGAAATTGAATCTAAACCGATAATAAAATTCTGATTTCTCAGAATATATCCGCTGATCTCAAAGGACCAAAAGGAAAATATAATCTGCACTATGGATGGTGTACGGGGAGACCTTTTAGGGCCGCCACACGGCACAACACCAGCTGCAGTAATAGCAAATAAAATATAACTGAGATCCTTTAAAAACAGTGAACATATTAATGAGAAAGGGGATGGGCCATACCGCGGTTTCGGCTTGTTAAGCCTCGTCAGTGAGCCTTTAGATCTGGCAACATGGAGCCAAAGAAAATTACTGTAATTTTGCAACTTTCAACGGAGTAGTCAATAAAAAGACTAATTTTATCCGAATTGGGTCAAGCACATATAAAACATTGGTTAGAAATTGAATCTAATCCTATAATAAAATTCTGATTTCTCGGAATATCTCCGCTGATCTCAAAGGACCAAAAGGAAAATATAATCTGCACTATGGATGATGTACGGGGGAGACTTTTTAGGGCCGCCACACGGCACAACACCAGCTGCAGTAATAGCAAATAAAATATAACTGAGATCTTTTAAGAGCAGCGAACATATTAATGAGAAAGAGGGTGGGCAATACCGCGGTTTCGGCTAGTTAAGTCTCGTCAGTGACCCTTTAGATTTGGCAACATGGAGCCAAAGAGAATTACTGTAATTTTGCAACTTTCAACGGAGTAGTCAATAAAAAGACTAATTTTATCCGATAAACTCAATTGCATCATGAAAAAATGCATGGTTTCCATGACAACCGTTAACGCGATTCTTGAGCACGGGATGTACATACAAAATTTATTATATCTCCACTGTTACTTATCCTAGCCTACATAGCATGGTCTCATTTTAATGCTAAGACATAACCCTTTTTTCCTATAGAAAGTTTTGCGAATTATCTTATTTGCATATTCATCAATTTAAATGAAAACATGAAAAAATGGCAGAAACATCTTTAACAATCCATAAATGAACTAATTTTAGGCCCAAACTATCATTGTGACACTTTGTTAGTGAGCCAGTAATATCATATGACACATTTATTGATGCCCTGTGCCTATGTGAAAATTATCTCATTTGCCTATTCATGAATATTAATAAAAATGTCAAGCATTGAGGAAAAAGGAGGGACAAACTATATTTATTGCAAGTTATTTGATAGGTTATAAGATCTATCTTGTATCCCTGGGATAGATTCTGAAGGATGCGGAAAGGGATATCAAAATAAACGCTATGGCAATGTACTATAGCCCTGAAATATGATACAAGAATAATCTGATTCTCAATTGCATGAATGTTAATGACAACTCAAGAAATTTAAGGGAGAAAAAATAAAAAATAAATAGATAAATGAGTGAACCTATAAAATGACATATCTAGGCAATCAAAATTCATATAGTGCTGAAAATGGCATCCAAGGATGTCTAGGGCAATATTAGACCATTCTGTACTTCAGTTTATGAGACTTTTTTTTTTTCTTTTTAGTTTTAAGAATATAAAGGTAGATCTTATAACATATCCAATACCGTGCGATGGATATAGATGCTCACTGTTTTTTCCTCCATTTTTGACATTTTTTAATAATATTCACGAATATGCAAATGGGATAATTTTCATATAGGCCCAGGAAATCAATAAAATTGACATACGATATTACTGGTTCAATAATAATGTGTCACAATGACAGTTTGGGCCTGAAATTGGTTCATTAAAGGATTGTTTAAGATTTTTCTGCCATTTTTCATATCTTCATTAAAATTGATGAATATGCAAATTAGAAAGTTTGCATTGCTTACCATAGGAAAAAAGGGTTGTGTCTTAGCTTTAAAATTAGACCATATCAAGAAGTCTATGATAAGTAACAGTGGAGATATGATCAATTTGTATGCACACTCCCATGCTCAAGAATCGAATTGACGGTTGTCATGGAAATTATGCATGTTTTCATAGTGCAATTTAGTTTGTCTTTGAGGACAAAAATATTTGCAAGTCTGTTGTCCCAATTAATGATTTTGCACCCATGAAAAATTGTCCTGGGGAGTACAAGGTAGGTCAAATTACTTTTAGGTTGTGGGCGGTTTTTAGAAGAAAAACGTATGTCCAACGTATGCACGAACGGACGTACAACCGGACAAAGCAATATCCTTCGAACGATCGACTTAATTCGTCTATCGTGAGTACATGTATAATCAGATGCATTTCATACATTTTGTTTGCAAAAAAGCAATAATGCGATGTTTTCCATATGATGGAAATACAAATAATTCATATAAAGTAAGATAACCGCCATTTTGATGACGTCATAAATCGACCCTGACGCGGATGTAAGTGTGACGAGCAGATTTAATGCCATACATATACCCCATAAATAAGTTTTATCTAGATCGTCATAAATTGTCAAAAATCTCACGCGATTCCCATTCGACATGGACTAGGTTCAGAATGGACCTGACGCAAAAGTTTATGAATCTCAGGATATTCTGTACGCATGCCACAGAACCAATTGTCTGAATATGAATCTCAATGGTTTACTGGTGACACGCCAAATTGCCAAATTTATTATAAGCGCGATGACTTTGATTTTGACATAGTAAATTTTCCGTTTTTAGATGGTGACGTTCCTCGTCGTGCTTCTTATGGTGTATACATTTCGCAACTTATTAGGTTTGCTAGAGTCTGCATTCATATTACAGACTTCAACGCTCGAAATAAATGTTTAACGGCAAAACTTCTCCAACAGGGCTATCGGTATCATAAACTTCGAAAAACCTTTTCTAAATTTTATCGTAGACACTATGAATTGATTTCCAAATATAATGTTAGTTTAAAGACGCTTTTAAATGAGGGTCTTTCGGAACCAGAATTTTATGGTGACTTGGTTTACAAATTTAAGAAACTTAAAGGAAGTAATGATTATTATTTTTAGTTTAGAAAAATCATAACACGTTACAGACGTATAGGTTATAACTTGAATGTTATGCGACAGTCTGCATGCTTAGTTTTTAACCCAATCATGGTTGATAACTATGCTGCCTTCTTTTATTGCACGCCGGTGGGTCGGGCGTCAGACTCTATGATGGCCTCGACTTAAAGCTATTCATTTTAGTTGGTTGGGGCCGGAGCTTCTTGTCTGTTGCTTGGCCCACCGGGGTCCAACTGATGTTTTTCTTTTGCTTGGGAGTTAGTAAGTCATTCGGCGCCCAAAGATCTTCATCGGCGGGCAGCTTTTCACACCTCGGTTTTTGGAGTGGGAACCTTTTTTTCTGATTGCGCCTTTTCCCGATCTTTGCCTACTTGTACCTTTTTGTCACGTGGCTCATATTTTTATTGCTATGCTTCTTGTGAGGGATACGTTTGTGCTTAAATAGCTTTTATAAATATAATTGGTGAAATCCATCCATTTAAAAAAGCGAGAAACGGGAAATTAAATTTTATCAGACAAAGTATGAAAATAGTTGTCTAAAATGCATATTATGCGTGCGCTGGTCGCAATTTTGAGGAAGTCATATTTCAGCTCAGACGCGGGTCTCAGGGCGACGAACTGGTTAAAGTGATAAAGTTCAACTGGGGTTTAGAAAGAGGGTACGGGTAGGCAATGATCAGGAAAAGGCGCAATCAGAAAGAAATTCCAACTCCAAAAACGGAGGTGGGAAAAACCTAATTGACAATTAGGTACTTAAACTTAGAAAACATATAGAAGGCCTAGTGAGCAGCTATTTTCCAATAGGCGGCCACGCAGCTATCCGAACTTTAACTGAAACTATGAAAACGTACAAAAGGTTCAAACAGCACAACTATATTCGACCCCAAAACATAATAAAACAAACAGAACCACAACAGAAGTACCGCCTTGAAACGATTAGTAAAATACAATTACTGGGGGAGGGGGCTTTAACCGATTTCACAGGACCCTAGACTATGATTAGCTTTCGTTTGCTCTAGTATTTCAGCGATACTGGGAAGGCATCGTTTCTGCTTCATCTAAGTGCTTACAGATATGTAGCTTCCATGCTGCTTCATTAGCGAGCTAGGGGGCTTATTTTAGTTGTTAAATCACAGCAGACTAAGTATGGAGATTGTGGCCTCGTTAAATCGATTTAAACCCTGCAGTTATTTCTCTATTGATCATTCCAAGTAAAGCCTATTCTGCTATGATTTATCTTCATGTTTTCAATTCATTTTGTCAACTCGTTACTTCTGTAATTGGCTGCGGTTTGCCGAAAGGCTACCTTGTTGAGAAAGAGATAGTCATCATGCTCATCATGCCTCATGTAACATTTGAGCCGCCTCGTGGGAAAACCAACAATGTGGTTTCCGAACAGGTCCGACACAAACCGACCTGTATAGCTAGAAGCTTGAAAGTTTGGAGTTAAGTAGAGCAGGCATTGTACTATCCGAGTTTGCAGATTATTGGTTTTCCCATGGGGCGGCTCATTTTTGTGATTGAATTGTTGGTTTTCTCATGCGAAGGCGCATTTGTTGTATAGATCAAGAGGAAGCCCACTAGCGAGATAATCAAGATATCAAGGCACGAAAATAAGCATCGTCTTTACCATTATACCAAAGTCAACCCTGGAATAAAAACCAAAGTCGACGAAGACTACAATTAGCCAGCAATGTCAACCGAAGCAAAAGGAAGCGAAGCAAGTGGACAAGTGGACACGGCCATTCCTCTCGCGCACATTAAGTAGCTATGAAACGGATGTGGAGTGCGATCCTGTTTGGCCGCCAGGTCATATTACTGACATATCACTAACGAGAGATTCTAAAATACTTCTGGTGGACCAGCACAAACTGAAACTGTTCTCACCAGATATGCAATTTTTGTCTGTTGTCATGGTACCCGGGTGCTGCAGTATTTCTATAGTCAATGATGTAATGGCAGTTGTTACTACGGATACATGTAGCGACACTTTGGTCCTATTGGACATTGTCGGGAGACGGCTTTCGATCAATCGGACCGTGAAAATAGATTTCACGGCAGTGTGGGTATCCGTCGCTCGGGACAACTTTGTTATTACGTGTCCTTTTACTGAACCACCTTCTGTGAAACTGGTTGACCAGGCTGGAAAAGTCATCTGGTATGTGTCAACAGGGGCGACCGCTTTTTCGGCTTCATATGTCTTTTTGTTATAATGACTATGCTGAAATACCAACTGTGGTGGTGGCAACAACGATTGGGAATGACAGGCTGGTACTCCTGAATGCTGAGACAGGTGAGGTTATTACTACTCGTCATTTAGCGGAGAAAAAACATCCCTGTGGTATAACGACGGACAGGATGGGCAATGTGTATGTGTGTTACGCTACCTCATTTGAGGTGGCAGTTCTGACTGCAGACCTACCTCAGGAAAGAATCCTGCATACGAAGCGAGACTGTCTGGATAATATTCCTTTGTCAATTGCGCATGATAAGACCAGAGGGCATCTCAATGTATTATACTTGACAAGCACCATGATAGATCGTTTTCGGCTATCGTAAGCATGTATCTTAAATGAAAACAATATTGTGACTCACTACATAATAAGTGTTGCTGTTACAAGAACAGTTTTGTCATCATTTGCTAAAATGTGTCACGAACTGTTACTAATAATATAAAAAGCTTAATGAGTTGGATGTAACTTATAACCTTACTTTCATAAACATGCACATCATCATGAATGTAGAATCGGATTCTGTAATTATTTTTTATTTTGAAAAGGCTACCATTTTAGCATGTGCGTGAGAAAACTAAAATTTTTGGGTTCGGACCAGGTCCAGCACAAACGGGCTGTACAGTCATAGAAGCAGGCTAGAAGCTTGAAATTTCTGATTTAAGAAGAAGAGGGATTGTATTATCCGTGTAGCGAAAACAAAGACGCTGATCAGCTGTGCAGTTACTGCGCAGCTGATCTGCGTCTTTGTGTTTGCATATGCAGATTGTTGGTTTTCTTGTGCAACGGCTTATTTATTTTAAGTGAACACTTTGGCAGAGGTCAGGTGTAATTTTACAGGTTCCATCTGTAAATAATAGACAAATCTCAGGCTGTATAGACTTCTGGCTGAAAAAGGTCCTGCTCCCCCCCCCTAGGGAATTTTGCAGACATAGTCTGTCTTAAAGAGCAGTCTTTTCTGATTCAAATGAGAGATGTTTGCACTTTGTACGCCGGGGCGTAATGGTGTAACAGCTATTTAAAAATAACAACTGTTACCAGCTTATTATATTTGCAGTATTCTTTGATTGGGAATGAACAATAGGTTGTTTTACCATAATTCTACCACTTTTCTGCAAGATTCTTCAAGGAAAATATGTGGGATGCATAATTTTATCAAGTTGACATATATGGGTCTCTATCTGTATAACGTATGTAACGTATGTAACAAAAATATGCGAATTTACATTGATAAACAAATAAGGTTTTCAGTAATAGTTTCTGTGGAGTACAAATCTGCAAACATCAATTGCAAGGTAAGAATGTCATGTTTGTGTTATTTGCATTCAAATGAGAGATGTTTGCACTTTGTACGCCGGGGCATAATGGTGTAACGGCCATTTAAAAGTAACAACTGTTGCCAGCTTATTATATTTGCAGTATTCTTTGATTGGGATTGAACAATAGGTTGTTTTACCATAATTCTACCATTTGTCTGCAAGATTCTTCAAGGGCAATACGTGTGATACATAATTTTATCAAGTTGACATAGATGGTTCTCAATTTGTGTAACGTATGTCACAAAAATATGCGAATTTACATTTATAAACAAATAAGGGCTTCTGTAATAGTTTCTGTGGATTACAAAGCTGCAAACACCAATGTGCAAGGTAAGAATGACATGCTTTTGTTAATTTCATTTGCTAGATGTGCCTCAGTTGTAACAGTGTAACGCCAAGTTTTTTTATATTTAGATTTCATGTAATGTTACAGTGTTACCAATACCGCATGGGGTTAATTTGACCTACAAAATTGATCATATATACGTTATGACTTATCATAGACCACTGAACTTGGTTTCATTTTAAAGCTTCTTCGCTATAGCCATTTCATCTTAGGGAAAGTTATGCATATTATCTTATTTGCATATTTGTGAATTTTAATTTAAACATTAAAATGGCCAAAAGATCATTAAACCCCCATAAAAAACGTCTTTCAGACCCAAGCTATCATCATTGCACATAGTTTATACACCAGTGATACCATTTGACAATTATACAGATGTATTGAGTCTATTTGAAAATTATCTCATTTGTATATTTATCAATATTGATATAAAAAAAAAACTATGAAAAGTTTGGAAAATCACGTAAAAATAACATTTATACTTACATAATTACTAGTGTCTGGCATGTCAATAGACATAGAATGATAAAAGTTGTAGCAGCTTGATGCTTTGGGCTATGCAATTTGTCTTCTAGTCTGATAAATGAATAAACTTATTTTAAGTTTAATGAATATAAATGCAATTTTTACAGACTGGAGAAGAATCACGGAAAATAAGAGGGTATACCTTACAAAATGGCTTGTGTCTAGGTTACTAATAGCACTACTGAACTGAATCTGGTATCAAATGATTGCTATGACAATGACTTATAACACTGTAAACCTTTTTATCTGATAAAGCTCACTAATATTAGAATTAAACTTCATAAATAAGAGAAAATAAGAGAAAAATGAAGAGATAAACCAACAAAATCACTTATATCCCGGCTGCTCATTGCCTTAGAAGGCTTAATTGGTATCAGATATTTGCTTGGACAATGCATCACTTCCCAGTGCTCTTATATACAAATCATATCAGATTTACTTTCATGGATATTCATAAAACGTTGATAAAAATGGTAAATAGCAAAAATTAAGGGTGTCCACCAAAGGGACGCGTGTACCTTTGCTTTAACCTCATATGTTTTGTGGTATGTAAACATGACAACATGACAATAATTCATATATTTTGTGATAACATGACAACAATTCATTATTAAAGTGACCAAATAGTAACATTTGATGCCATTTTGACTACTCGACAGCTATTGATAGTGGAGATATAAGTGACTTTGTTGGTATACCCCTTCACGTTTCTGCAAATTTTCTCTATTTCTGAAGTTCTTGTGGCAATTCATGAAACAAACATTCATATGATTTATTCATAACATCATATGGTTAAAGAACATTGTCTTAGCAACCGGTCGATACCAATTTCAGCTGTCTAAGTCTTTCAGTAGCCAAGATTCATCTGGTTTAATAGGGACCCCGCCTCAATTCTTCGGCGGTTAATCGCCAACATCTAATTTAACCATTATATTTTATCAATGCTCATCAAATGACTTTTTATTATAGAAGGATGATAGAAAATTGCCCTTGCCATTTTCAGCACATTCAGACTTTAGCTTGCTGTATAACATAATCATTTTGTAGGTATACCTGCTTATTTGTTATGCATTTTCTCTAATTTCTAAAGTTTTCATTAATATTCATAAAACTGAAATTCAGATGATGTATTTAGAGGACTGAGGGCATTAGTCCATTGCCATCGCATTTATTTGATACCACTTTCAGCATTCTAGGTCTATTAACAGTTCAGGTACAAACGATTTTGTAGTAATACCCTATTTTTTCTGCATTTTTAAGAGATTTCTAAACATTTAAAAATAGTATTTATGGGGTCCAAAGACATGATTATCAGAACTTAATAAGATTTCTAGTTTTGTTTTACACCAAAAACTAAATTATTCATAGGGAAACGTGAAGTGTTGTCACTATTTTTGAAATAGCATCATTTACATCTACTGTAGACCACGTCATTCTTTATTCATACATATATGTTACATACGTTACATTAAGCTGTTTGAGCCTAGATACTTGGTGACACCCACTCAGAACTATAGTTCTCCATAAGCATGAAATATAAGCAAATAATTAACAACATTAGATATAGCCATTAGAAACGATTATTTACACGTTTTACGTAATTAGCAATACAATATTTGGCTTATGAAACTGCGGGTAGGGTTGCTAAATAACTCATTTAGTATAATATATACAGTATAGGAATAATATATACAGTATAGGAATTTTCTATCGCCTCCATTGAACATGGTAATGTAAAAAATCACATATATTTGAAAAAAGCTGGAATAAGTTACTAAAAAAAAACAAAAACAAAAAAAAAAAAAAAAAAAAAAAAACGATGTCACTCACAATGCTAATTTTGAAAGGGTTATTTTATTATATGTTACAGACATTGCACTGTAGGTGTCAGAATATTGCTCAAGCATATTTAGTGTTGAGAATGGAATTTCATGCAGACTATATGAGATTGGTGAATGGAATAATAAAATTCTTATTTTTCTGATGCTAAAATTGCCATCTCATTATTTTTAAAACATATTATGGTAACATATGTAACATACTGTAACAGACGCATGCTCCAATGTACATAAAGCAAACATCTCTTATTGGAGCAAACTTGAATTGTCATTTAAGATATATGTTTGCAAAATATCTAATGGAATAGAGCATTAGACTGGCATGTACTGGTGGTATTCCTGCTATGTACAATGCCCTTCGTTATCCATTACATGTATGTTACATATGTTACATTCTGGATCAAAATCTTTGATCCAAGATACTTGGTTACAGATCCTCAGAGCCATGGTTTATGATAAAATAAGCAAGAAACTATAATTTATATTCACCAGTTTCAAGTATTTTAAATACTTCACGTTCATTGCAATAGAATAGTTCGCATTTGAAACTGGGGGTAGGGCTACTAAATACTTCATTAAAGGCAATATATACATGATAGGAAAACAAACCTTGGTTTTTCTATCTGCCAATTTAACATGCTGATGGAAATAAATCTCATATTTTCGGAAAAATGCATAGTGCAACAGTATAAGTAAATGATATCACTCAAAAGTGGTATTTTCAAAGGGTATCTTAAATTACGTTACGTATGTTACAGTAAGTGTGGGTCAAATTTTTGTTCAAACGATTTTAATAAGTAGTATAGACATACAGCAAGCAGACAGTATGAAAAAGTTGAGTAAAATGATAAACTATTGTCATTTTTCTGTAGCTGAAAACACCATATCATAATTTCTTAATTTTGTTTAGGTAACGTATGTAACAGGCTGTTACAGGATAACGCCCCAACGCTCAGGGTGCAAACATCTCTTATTCTACTCAGCTTAAATTGTTCTTTAAGATAGGGTATGTCTGCAAAATTCCCTAGGGGGGGGGGGGGGCAATCGACCCTCTGGCCAGCAGCCTAGTATTTGAGTTAAATTTGAATTAATTTCCATTACAATAAAAACATAAAATATTGAATTTGACTTTGATTTCTGTAACTAAATGAGCCACGTCGTGGGAAAACCAACAATGTGGTTTCCGAACAGGTCTGACACTAACTGACCTGTACAAGCACAGAGGATGACTATAGGCTTGAAATTTTGGATTTAGAAAGTAGAGGAATTGTAATATCCGTGTAGCGAAAACAAAGGCGCTGATCGGCTTCGCAGTTACTGCGAAGCTGATCTGCGCCTTTGGTTTCGCATCAGCACTTTGTTGGTTTTCTCATGAAGCGGCTCAAATATTCATAGGCGCTATAGCTGTTTGCTATTACAGTGTGCTGCATTCTTGCATTTCTATCAACTTTCTATCTGATATAATTGAGCCGCCTCGTGGGAAAACCAACAATGAGGTTTTTGACCAGGTCCGACACAAACTGGCCTGTACAAGCACAGAAGCAGGCTAGAAGCTTGAAATTGTGGGATTTTACCACAAATCTGACCCCGCAGGGCCGGGCTTTTACCGGGGCTTTAAAAATGAAAAAAGCCCCGCTATTCCCCGGCCCTAGGAAAGCCGTGGATACAAATGACTGGTGCATAAAACTCGATTTTTCATCTTAACTTCGGTTGTGCGTCACCGATCATCTGTCGGTTTGTATGTATACAATACCACGTGTTTATCGGCTGTATAACTTTGTCTCGAGGTTTCAAGCAAATGTATAAAAAGTGTATAACCTGTCCTGTTAAACAGCTTAAACGTACATATACCTAAAATAGGTAACTGAAAAAGCATGTGCAACACATTTTTCGTAAATGATATTACTGACAACCAAGTGAGTAAATATGATTTTTTTAAAATAAATCCCCTACCTGTAAAGCGAAAGAACCGTGTTGTGCTTAAAGATGCCTAAAATGGTTTACGCTTTAGTTAATTTTTCTGTGATTTCATTCAAATCATGCTCTGTACACATATAGTACATAAGATAGAATAACATAGGAAGTCAAGTTTCACACTGAAAGGACATGCAAATCTGAATGTCATGAGGGAGTTTTTGTGTGTTGTTTTGTTTTTCTTGTGCCAGTGGAGAGAGAGATGAGATCATTACAGCCTGTCACGCAAGCAATGCAATAGGGTCATACATCCTGAAAGCACGTGGAACAGCCTTATTGAAATGCCACAACAATTTCTAAAATTCTTGTTAGACCTATAGCATCTATCCCGACACTTTCTTCCTTTTCTATAGACAGCGAGGAATTACAAAAAGAAACGCGCGCCTGTAACACTAACTTTGCTACAGTTAAGGTCAAGATTACCGTTTTATTTAATTTCTTTGGCGATTTGTTCAGCATTTTCACTTTCGTTTGGGTTTCTGACTAAAAAGACAGTGTACGCACCATCAGGAAAACATCTCCATGCATGCATGCAGCGAGGCGGTTCTAACATGTACCCACAATCTATGTTTTGAGCAAAAATAAGAAAAATATCCAAATTTTTCCAGTGAAAATTTTCATTTTTACAACCAAAAAACATTTCTATATATTGCATGGGCGTGTTTTCGTAATGTGTGTGTTTTTCATCTTTGTTCACGGAACTTCTATCCTCACACAGAAACCGCCTAGCATGTAATATTATGGAAGTATTTTATACAATGGTATTTGTGTGGGAACAGGGACCACGCCCGTTATGGCCTCGAGGAATAGATGGGCTGCTTGTGCTTCCAGGCAAAATTTATAACTCAACTTTAATACAGTCAGACCATATGATTACTGGTCTGAGCCTGCATAGGAGAAGCGGTTCAAGTCAAACCATCCATACATAATTACAAGCCTTAGTTGTTTACGAGGTTAGCTATATTTCCAAGCACATTTTGGTGTCATTACATTCTATTGTTGGGTAAAAGTCTCCTAAAATGAAGCCAACGTCACGACAAACGTTTTTATATACACTTCTGCACGTGAGCGCCAGCCAGCCAGTATCTTTGTGTCAAAGTTCCCTATTCCGCCGTTTTCATCATGATCATTGGCATCGCATTTTCGGTCGCAAATATTTATCTCGGTGCAAATTAGTTCATGTAGAAAATGAGCGAGATCTTTAATATACCTTTGTTCACTAGTTAAGCATATTCAACTTTCAACATTAACAGCAAAAAACTTATAACATCCATCCACGGATAAAGTCAGAAATAGTTACTTGTCTAAAAATCATACAAACATGAATCTGTGTGTCAGTGAGAATAAAATTTGGAGCTCAGGCGGATCACGACGCCGTAGACTGTCAAGGTACGTACCCAAAGGGTTAGAGAAAACATATAAAAAAAATAAGGTCAAAACTTATCACAGTTTTGTCATCTGTAATTTGTTTTGCTTGAATTTTGGCAAAGATTTTGATTATAGTGCTCATATTTCTGTGGTTCTGAGATGAAGTTGAAAACGTTCATCATGATGAACTTCCGGTTTATCTATAGAAGGTGCCATTTTAGACATATTACGCGTGGAACGCATGTGATCATTTTTGAGCTTTCTGTTTTTCTGCAGAAAATGTAAAGAACAATGTGGTTCTTTGTATTCATCATTCAAAATAAATTTATATTTTCAACAGTTCTAGAAATTAAAATCGCAAATTTCAAAATATACTTAACTTGAAGCCATTAGTACATGTTATAATCTGATAAGATATTCAAACTTTTTCTGACGTTACGAAAATTCGCCTATACAATATACATAAAAATTTTTTCAGCTGTAAAAATAAACAATTTCATCAGAAAATTTTTGATATTTTTCTTATTTTTGCTCAAAGCATAGATTGTGGGTACACGTTAGAACCGCCTCGGCGAGTACCCACAATCTATGTTTTGGAGCAAAAATAAGAAAAATAGGTATACCCCTGCAAACCCCAGTTTTGCTATATGAAAGTGGGGTTTAAGGGGGTATACATTTCACGGACTTGTTTTCCTGATGTCTTCAATTTCGATTGATTGGAGCCGGGCCGCATGTAACAGTACACGAAAAACTGTTGACTACATTCGATTTACTCAATGTACAGAAAACACCGGTTCAGAAAATATGCCACATTCTTTGTAACCAACTTAATATGAGCCGTCTCGTGGGAATACCAACAATGTGGTTTTCGAACAGGCCTGACACAAATCAGGCTGTACAGTCACAGAAGCAAGCTAAAAGCTTGAAATTTTGGAGTTAAGTAGAGGAGGAATTGTACTATCCGAGTAGCGAAAACAAAGGCGCTGATCAGCTTCGCGGTAACCGCGAAGCTGATCTGCGCCTTTGTTTTCACCTATGCAGATTGTTGGTTTTCCCATAGGGCGGCTCATATTTTAATGCTAAATGAGTCGCCGCATCAGAAACCAACAAATTGCATTTGCGAAAACGAAGGCGCAGATCAGCTCCGCGGTAACTGCGAAGTTGACCAGCGCCTTTGTGTTAGGTACACAGATAGTACGATTCCTCATCTACTTATTCAAAATGTCAAGATTCTAGCTTTCTTTTGTTACTGTATAGGTCGGTTTGACTCAGACCTATTCGGAATACACATTGTTAGTTTTCCCATGATGCGGCTCAAATGTCTAATAAATAATGATATGATGAAAACTACACAATAACTGTTCTTTTTATCTTTCAGTGACTGGTCGTTCTTTCAGCCATTTAGCAATGCCCTTGTTTTCCTCTACTCTCTTAATCACGGCTGCTAATCTCTTACACTTATTGAGCTCATCTCTGATTCCTAGGACGTCGGAGGTAGCATGAATGGCGATGTCTGCTAAGCTAAGCTGGAAACATAAGACATGTACTATTAAAGTAACAAATGCAAATATATTTATATATTTCAACATTCATGTCCACGAAACTTCAATGTCGCTTGTAAGTACTTTGCTCATGGAAATAATTCAGCAGCATCATGAATTCTGGAAATGTCATTAATAGATAATTAACAGTAACCGTTAAGTGCCTTATAGAGGCTTATACCATTATGTCGACAAGCGAAACAGTATTTCTCGAAGTGATTCAGGCAGACGTACAGACAAACAGACACGGACAGACAATAGACTGATAGGCGGCATATTTTTATTATTTTAACTCATTTAAGCCTGGTGTCCCTTTTATGGGACATAGGCAAACAGAATAGCCCCAGATGTGACGCCGCAGAACGCGGCGTCCCATCTGGGGCTATTCTGTTTGCTTTTAGAATTTTCATCGAAAAATTGAAGAAAATTTAAAAATCACACCTGATGACCCTAAAAATGAAAGTGGACTCACCCAAATG
The DNA here is from genome assembly GCA_964017185.1 of Rugalucina vietnamica. Taxonomy (NCBI): domain Eukaryota; kingdom Metazoa; phylum Mollusca; class Bivalvia; order Lucinida; family Lucinidae; genus Rugalucina; species Rugalucina vietnamica. Next base: position 56,071,299 of record OZ024875.1, on the reverse strand, counting down.
ATAATGATGGGAAAATTCATTCGTCAAATATGGGTTAAATAGACTCAACTTACACAATTCGATACTGCATAGCCATCACTTCCGAATTTTTCAACCAGTTTCTCGACATATCCGAGAATCCTCGGAGCGTCTTCAGTTTTAGCCTTCTTTAGCAACTCTGCCTGGAAACAAGGTAGTTACGTGTACTAGATACATTTCTCAGTACATTACGAAAACTTGTCATGCAATAAACAGAGATTTTTGAGCATTAAAAAGTGAAAAAATTTCATCTGAAAATTTTTGATATTTTTCTTATTTTTGCTCAAAACATAGATTTTTGGTACGCGTTAGAACCGCCTCGGTGCGGCGGTTCTAATGAGTACACACAATCTATGTTTTGGAGCAAAAATAAGAAAAATAGGTATACCCCTGCATACCCCAGTTTTGCTATATAAAAGTGGTATATACAATACACGGACATGTTTTGGTGATGCCATGTTATAAAATTGGGACACGGTCTAGTCAGAGAAGAAGTTCTATTTATTTGCAAAAGAGGACAGCATACCATAACCGATTGAACATACCATACGTTTTTCGTAAAATGGGAACGTATTGTCATTGCAGATGCTACAAGAACATAATACGTGTAGTTATTTATGTCGAGCGCAGTGTTAGAAATAAGACCGATACAGTTACTTGTCCGAGGGGTAACCTGAGAGTGTTTTGAACTTGCCCCATGGGATTCGAACTTGCCCATACTAAAACGCTAATTTTCACGAACAAAGCTGTATTTTGGTTTTTAGTTTTGTATAAGTTAAATAGCTGTTTCAAGATTATTACACTGCTATCAAGAGATAAAAAAAATGTTTTAATAAGTAAAACTACATGAACAAAATTATTTTTCTGGAATTCTAGGTTGTCCAGGGGGCAACCTTACAAGTCAATTAACTTGCCCCCAGCAATTTCAACCCGTGGGGGGAAAGTGGGCAATTGCTTATTTCTAACACTGGAGCGTATTTCTATACCTTTTTAGCTTCGTCTTTTTCCAAGAACCCCTGTCTGAAACACTGGAATAGATCACTGATTGTCTCATTTATCTGGTCGATGCGGGTAGACTCTTTGTTGTCTTTTCCATAGAAATCTAAAAACATTCGATTTGTTTCAGATAAATTTAATTCAATAAATGCATTAGAATTATTTCAAATACAAATGTTGAGAAGATATTTCATTTATCTGGTCGATGCGGGTAGACTCTTTGTTGTCTTTTCCATAGAAATCAAAAAACATTCGATTTGTTTCAGATAAATTTAATTCAATAAATGCATTAGAATTATTTCAAATACAAATGTTAAGAACTGAATCATATATGAGCCTCTGCATAAGAAAACCAACAATTTGCATATGCGAGAACAAAGGCGCAGATCAGCTTCCGTCTTCTACTTAAATCCAAAATTTCAAGCTTCTAGGCTGCTTCAGTGACTGTACAGACCGGTTTGTGTCAGACCTGGTCAGAAACCCAATTTGTTGTTTTTCTCACGCAAAGGCTCATTGTTTTCCTTTGAGAAAGAACGGCGGCAAACTTAAAAAAATGTTAACTACACGCATGTTAGATGACTAGTTGTTTCCCAGTCAGAAGGATGGTCGGGTTGAAATATGGATCCCTGCGTATTTGGGCCTCAAGAAATAGATGGACTGCTGGTGCCTCAAGGCAAAGCTTATACGCTATTGACTGACCACCTCATTACTGGTTGATCGGCTCATGTTTGAGCCTGTCCAGAAAAAATGTGGTTTCCATTCAAACCATTCATACATATAAGCCTTATGGTTATATTTAAAGCATTTTTAAATGTCATGACATCCTAATTTTTGGTACAAATCGCTTAAAATGGAGGGAACGTCCCGACATGACCACAGCTGTTGACTAAGACGTTCAACATCAATTCAAACACATTTTCCAGCTTGGTAGCCATCAGGCCAGTTTGAACAAAAACCAATCACACAAGCACAACGGACTGGCAGACGTAACAAATAGACAACACACATACATTAATGATAATTCATTGAACCTAATGGAAACGCCACCGTGTGCAAATTAAGAAATTGATCAGTTCTAGCAGTGAATTGTTGAGTAATATATCACTGTTTGGAGGTCAGTTGTAAAGCAGAGCAAATCACGAGCGCGTAGCGCGAGTGATTTATCTGCGTACAACTGACCGACAAACAGTGATATATTACTCAACAATTCACGCACTAATTTAAAAGCTGATCTATTTCGATTCTAACACACAATAAACGGAATAAAATCATTTTAAACCTTCAGTTCCTTTAACTTTTCCACTATTGCACTGAAGTAATCCCGCCAAACTTCTGACTGTACCGCAAATGTTTACATACGTTTGTTACGTTTTGAACGCGTTGAAATGACGTTACACCGTCTAACGACAAGATAACGTGATTTATGGGATAGCTGACGTCATAACTTAATCAAAATGGCGTCTAAACGGCGCAAAGTAACGTCACGCTAATCCGCCCAGTGATATATCACTCAATATATCACTGCACTTTACCATTGACTTCTATAGGCAGGGTGTGTTAGAAAATCGAAATAATTTTACTTTACGGTAAATTATCTTTGATTAACGCGTGATGTTGTCGGGCAGATGCGATATTTAATTCACTCCGCAGTCTCCAAATGCTCCAAATGGCCGTCGTGAATAAATACATCGCAATATGCCCTCCAACATCCCGCGTTAATCACGATAATTCACCGTAAAGTAAAATTATTTCTTAAACAACAACAGAACCATGAGGTCAAGCATGTTTTTCTTGGAAAAAATTACAAATAACACTTACTAAACTGCCTGGCAATACATCTGGCGATGGCGTTACTCTGGACAACGGTCGCCTTCCCATCAATCCCCTCTCCTTCAATGGTTAGTAGTGGCAGGACGCCCTGGGGTGTGTCTGTAATATAAATATAAAAATTGTGATAGAATACTAGCAGTACCCGGACGAAATGGCTTAACGTGACTTTTAAGAATCCTTCAGCCATGTTTTTCGCACTAAATATTTCCAATGTACTTTTTCAATGCTATGACTAGCATCAAGTGTCTACATGTAAGGGAAAGAAGAAAAAGACACGAAATCACAGTTGGGCAAAACCCTCTTCATGTGAATTTAACTAGCAAGATTATGACAAGTAGTGTAGTTCTTGCTTTCATTTTGTCTTGAAGAAAAAAAGGAAGTTGTACGACTCATTTTGTAACAAACAATTTAACGAAACTTAGTATGAGCCGCCTCATGGGAAAACCAACAATCTGCATAGGCGAAAACAAAGGCGCAGATCAGCTTCGCAGTAACTGCGAAGCTGATCAGCGCCTTTGTTTTCGCTACTCGGATAGTACAATTCCTCTTCTACTTAAATCCGAAATTTCAAGCTGCTAGCTCTTTTCTGTGACTGCACAGGCCAGTTTGTGTCGGACCTGGTCGGAAACCACATTGTTGGTTTTCCCACGAGATGGCTCATATGTAAATAAAAACAAGATTGCAAAGTTTCATTGTCATCGCAGTCTCCAAATGCTCAAACCTACAACTGGCTCAGATTATCTTACTTGGTTTGAGTTTAGGCCAGTCATCAAACGATATTCTCTCATCAGTATATTTGACTCCCGCTGCCGCAAACATCATCCGGGTCGTCTCAGCCGCTCCCTTCACGTTAAAGTAGGTCAACTTGAAACTGAACTTTTGTGAAGACATGATTGCCGATTCCAACGATTTTTTTGCAAATCCGTAACGTCAAAAAGCAAAGACGGTAGCAAAATTTGTATTGACAAAACTGTTTAAACCACCCGCTTAAATACAGAAATGTCGCGTATGTTTGGCGAGATAACACTATGAGGTGCTGTTACACGAAACATGTTCTATTGACCCAGTCTAGGGTAGACTCAACGTATGCTGCTCTGCGATAGACACTATAATATTTTTAGACTTCGATTTTAATGCACTTATGTCATCTTTCTGGCAAGACAGAGTACAAGAAATGACATGAATTAACTGTGCAATTGCGCAGTATTGTCCGGGTTTTGTCGTTGACCACTAAGGTAAAAACGGATTTTTTCTCACGTAAGATTGGAATTTAATCGAATGATTTTAGTACAGAAAACAGAACCTGTGGTAGATACTCAAACATTTGTGATAACGAATGAGCTACCGCAGTAGGTTAATATCGGCAATATAGTGTGTGCAAGTACTTTATACAAATACCCATGCAATGTCTATTAATGCCTTTGCTGTCGACGAAAAGAACGCTAAAGTCAGTGTTGCCCGGTGCACTCACGGCTATAATTGTGTACGCAATGCGTAAAAGCTGAAGCTGATAGATGGTTATGCAATTACGTAATGTTTTTCTACGTTGTTGCTCCAATGCCATATACTGGAACTTAAAAGGGAGCAAAAATGGGTTACGTGTAACCATGTTCAAAATAATATTATTCATGAATTTTTCAACTTGTGTTTGACAGTTTGTAGTTTCGATTACTCGAGTTCAGTGTGCCAAAACCTGTGGAGTTGTCAAAACCTGTGAGAAGTCCTTGGGAAGGAAGTGAGATTGCAGAGTTTGACAAAGCTTTTTGTCGTTGCCATAAGGCCAGAATTTACGGACCCCCTACTCCATTTTTTCCAAAATCAAATGTAAATAAAATTAAATTTCGCTATTATTATTGTCTGACGACTCTCAAATTATTCAAAATTTGAATTAAAAATAGACTTCAACTTGCATTCAGGCACACCAATAGTATATGCATGCAGGTATAATCACCCATTAGACGAAATATTTGCAATTACCTTTGAAGAATAAAGAGTTTTTATTTTATTTCGTTAACGGTCTTTAATTCTCTTCACACTGACCTTTTCAAGGTATTGCGAAAATAAAAACAATCTGGCTTAAAAGTATTTTATTTTGACCCGGATTTAGCAGTTGTGTGTGTTTTATATCTATTTCCAATGTATCAAGACTTTTTTCCAACAATTCTGCAAACCAGAAGATTAAAAAAAAATCTGGCCTAAAAGAAAAACCCACTTGATTACAGAACAGAACAAATCTGATACGTGCAATATCTTACAACCAAAATCTGCTTGTTCTCGTTTATTAAGCCCTTACAACAGCTTATGCCATACAGAGAGGGGACATCGATTACACGTTACGAATGGGGTGGATTGGAATAGGATCTTCGGCGCCTAATGAAGGCTTGAAAAAGAACAAATAACGTCTTTGACTAGCCCCATCAAGGATGTTCAATTCAAGTCAAGTCAAGTTAGCTGTTGTGTGATCTTTTTGTGTATATGTTTCCATAATTTGACTTGTTTGACAATCAGCTGCTGATTTTAATTAAAAGTGTATATAGCAAGCTGAGAGACCAACTATTTCCCTAAATACGACCACCCAGTTCCACCAACATAAAACGTACATAAACACGCACAAGAAGTACATGTTACTGTTTTGTTTTGATTTTAATCAGCAAGCATTTGATTTTCGTACTCGGTTAATTGAAAAACAAATATTTCTAACGGAGCCTAATGCTTTAAGGCCTTATCTAAAGGTTTTGCTTTTGTAAAACTGAAGTAGACCTGACGAAAAGGTAAACAAATTTAAAAACAAGTTTAAGTCATTCACTTTCAAAATACAGAGGGAGATAACACTCACATGACAACAATGCCATTATTTGAATACGGTTCCATGATATCTTTTAAACTGATGGGTATATTTGGGTTAAGATTTCGACAAACGAGTCTAAAGAACCATCAGGAAAACTTGTCCGTGATATGTATACCCCCTTTACACCCACTTTTATATAGTAAAACAGGGGTATACAGGGGTAAACCTATTCTTATTTTGCTTCAAAACATAGATTGTGGGTACTCGTTAGAATTGCCTTGCCGAGGCGGTTCTAACGTGTGCCCACAATCTATGTTTTGAGCAAAAATAAGAAAAAAAAATATAAATTGATGAAATTTTTGCAATTTGCAATCTCAGTATTATTGGATGGGCAAGTTTTTGTAATGAAACGAGATCAGCAGACAAAGAATAAAAAGGACACAGAAGAACGTTTTTAAGCTGATGCTCAACAAGAGAAGATTAAATCATCAGGAAAACATGTCCGAGCAATATATACCCCCTTAAACCCCACTTTTATATAGAAAAACTGGGGTTTGAGGGGGTATATCTAATTTTATTGTTTCTTATCCAAAACATATATTGTGGGTTCTCGTTAGAACCGCCTCGGTGATGCGGTTCTAACGTGTACCCACAATGTATGTTTTGAGCTAAAATATTAAAAATATCCAAATTTTTCCAATGAAATTTTCAATTTTTAAAGCTGAAAAATTCTCGGTATATTGCATGGGTATGTTTTCGTAATGTGACTATACAACACGGTCATATACCAATGAACAAAGAAAGACAATGAATGAATAAACACCGAGATAATTATATTTTTCTTACAATCAATTATTCTCTTTATTTTGTATGAAATAACCTGATCTTTAACACCTATCGATTTGTTTTATAAACCATCATTACAATGTTATGTACATGTTGATTTTTAAAAGATTCGACCATTGTTTTAAAAATACCAGGTGTAATGTTGTCTCAAAGATTTGTTGTGTTGTGCTGAAATGGATGGAATTATGAATTGAATCGCAGGTGGTATCCGTCAAAGAATTTATGCATGTGCATATTTATCATTGGTAAAAGTAATTTAATGATACATTAATTCAAATGATTGCTTAATCACATTATTTCAGTTGATTAACATAAACTAAAATTGGAAGCATATGGCCACTCGAATATGAGACAGACTGAAGAAAAGTTTTGTTATGCTTAGATATAAATAGTAAAACACATACGAAACAATGCCAAGGTACGCCCTGTAAAAGTAAAGGGGGTTACGGATGGTACATGTACTATTATCCACACCACTCATTTTAGAATACAGTCAAGTCCTGATTAGGCTAGTATCTCAGTGTAATTATAATCCCTGCAGAACAATACGATTGGGAAAAATTACATCATTTCAACATTTTGCTAACTCTACGTCTCCATGCTCGCATCTGGAAATTTTCCAACATAATTCTGTACACAATATCTTCCAGATTTGTCTAGCCAATGTTCTGGGCCCTACAAATATTAGTTGTCCTATGCTGGTCATGGCAAGTGGGACATGGAAATCAATTTTCTGGACAGATAGACAAAGTTGTAAGTCAAATAATAAGATCTGTCTATCACTTAGAGATCAGTGGGGTATTCAGAAATCAGAAATATCTGTTAGGTTTACAAAGAGTCGTATTTGATATTAGTGGCCACGTTAAGGGGAATAGCTGCTCACTAATTCGCGTTATGTTCGTTTTAAAACCTGTGCATTATTGCCCTTTTGCACTCCTGTGTTTTAGGGTAGGTCTTTGATTCTGATAGCTCCAGTTCTTAATCAGTGCTTACTTTTAGATCATGATATCATTTTTTTCAACATCGAACAACATTATAAGCACATTTTATTGTGGTAAAATTAATAAAAAAGTGCTGTTTCATTAAATTTTGTCTATGTACCATGAAATACATTTTTTTATTTTAGATCCACATTATTACTCAGATAATTCAGCATAGTTGGCTACTATATATATTTGCTTTTTGTAGTTTTCAGTTCTAGCCAATCAGAGATCCGGATGTGACGTCATCACCCTCCCGGAGACTGTAGACTGGTGCAATGGAACACTGGCCCAGGACAATCTTTTACCACATTTAACCGCCTGCCAGACTACTGACTTGGAGGACGAATATTTACTTTGCAGAAATGGACTTTGGTGGAATGGGAATACTCGTAATATACCAATTTTAGGCTATCGTATCAATTAATTAACAATCCATTATGCCCATCACCCAATTCCGCTATAATGTTATTGCCCTACAAAGTAATTTTATGGGCGTTCATAAATAGGGCATGCCCTTCATATAAATCGCATCTTTAACTTCGGTGTCACTGTGTATCTTGATTAGTTCGAAAGAAGTGGGCTAATATTGGCTAAATGCGCCGACTGATGCTTTTACACTAGTAACATTTACATAGTATTTAGCCTTTTGAAGCTAAAATTTGCTTTAATGTATGTACATGTAAGTAAATAAAAGAAATATAAAAAATGTTATCATTGGTTCTATTCAAATGTATATAAATTGAATAAATTTGCTTTTGTCCGACCAAAGCTCTCATTGACCCTTGTTTACCCTACCAGCCTTCCATCATTCTGTGAGAACTAAGCGAAGTGGTATCGGTGCCGTGGTCTCTCTCGAGAAGAAACAAACATGTACCTGGATATGCGCTGAGGATGATTCAGGTAAAGACATTCCATTAGCAAAAACACGCCCATGCAATATACAGAGATTTTTATCAGCTGAAAAAAAAATGCAAATTTCACCAGAAATTGTTTTGATATAAATCTTATATTTGCTCAAAATAAAGATTGTGGGTACACGTATGGACCGCCTCGCCGAGGTGGTATACCCCTGCAAACCCCATTTGCACTACATAAAAGATGTTTTATTTCTTCAAATAAACGGATATATCTAAACAGATGTAGAATACAATGAAAAAAAAAATACTTGGTTAGTATATTTTGTTCATGTGGAGACTTTGACTTTTACGTATTTCGGTCCAAAACAAGCTTAAATGGACCGCACTCGTTCACGTGAATACTGCAGGTTCTTCCAAAGCATGAGCATGTATCTGTATATTTTTTTTAAAAGAAAGCCCCTCCGGGACGATTTTTTATTTTATTTTTTTTTTATTTATTTTATTTTTATTTTTATTTTTTTTTTTTATTTTTTGTCAAAATTTTGATAATTATCGACATGATACTCGTATAATAAAGTAACTTTACTGTATGATACTCTCTTTACAACATTACAGATTATATGGGCAGTATGCCACCAGAGTTTGTCTATTGTCCTAACTCTACTGTTGTTTATCCTGTCGGCAACTCCACGACAGTAACTCCAGTATGGCAGATACCTGTAGTCACAGACGACGGCAATATTACGAGGTATCTGTCACAGTTTTGACTTAAAACTTGTGTTGCTTCATAGAATTATAGAAACATGAAGTAAAATATGGAACGTGTACGGAAGCTCTTCAATATGCTTTCTACATATAATGTAGAGACACATGATTAAACATGTATTCAATCTGAAATACAAACTGAAAATAGCATTGAACATAGAGAGGTACGCTTGGAATTACATCATTTTGACAAACAAACAAACAAACAAACAAACAAAAAAAACAAAAACAAAACAAACAAACAAAAAAAAAGAAAAAAAGAAGACAATTTAGAAGTAATATAAAGAGAAGAATAACGATTTTAACTGCATTAAATAAAGTTTACAATACGCTGTTCTTCGTTTCCTTTGAACCTGCGTCGTTTCAGTTTTCAGCAGATAGTTGGACCCCATTCGTCTACAGCACTAGAGGCAACCAAAACACCGGGAACCATTTATCACGTGTCATATATGGCGGAAGATGATGATAAATTAAAGTGGCCTTGTTGGTTTACCATCGATGCGGAAAGTATGTTATTGACGAATAAATTAAAGCTGAGATCCAAAAGCAGTGAACATATAACAGGGTAGTCGATACAAAGACTAGTATAATCCAAATGGTATCAAATGCATTATATTTCTTTCTTGCAGCTGCTTTTAAAGTAGAGTGGATTTCTTAGTGCAGAAAATCTCACGGTAAAGTTAACTATTCTTAATAACGTAATACGTTTTCGTGACAGAAACCAAAACTGTGCGCATTGCAGTTTTTAAACAATGCTCATTTAACGGCCGCATGTATATAATAAAATGATTTCAGAAATCGCTGCGTTTATATACATGTATTGAATATATCGCTAAAGACGATTCCGCGATATATTTTACATTGTTTTTCCTCACGTACATTGAGCATCGTGAAAGCCAATCAACCCTGTATTACTGCCGTCCTTTTCAGTACCAGTGTGTCCCGCTATAGTGAATTTCAAACACGGAACTTACACATGCGACGACGACAACCTTAGAGGGAGTACATGCACATTTCAGTGTGAAATAGGATATGTTCTCAACACAACAAACGGCACCAACAGTACTACGTGTCTAGATGATGGTAGCTGGTCATTTGGTGAAAATATGCCAGAATGTGTTCGTAAGTTGTTTGTGTCATTTTTGCCTTCGTTCTTCAAACAGGGTCCTTAACATTTCGAATGGAACAAGTTTTATAAACATCAAAAAGTTTCCACCTTAACTTAAACAGCACACAAATGGTACTTAGAGCAATTTTAATTCTGTGAGGAAAAGATGTTCTCGATAGCTTAAATGGGTATCTTTTTTTTGCAAATCTAAAATATATTGTCCACAGGTCCCACAGTTTATGAATATTTAACCAACTATATAATTAATTGGTCCATCAAGTCTGATTATGTGGTAATCTTATGCATTTTGCAAATAAATTTGCTTGCTTGCTATGTACATGCGTTTTTCACACCTGTCGTTCAATAAAACGTGTTTTGATTGGCTAATTTACAGCTGTATCATGTGGGAACCTAGTTGCCAATGCAACCGATATCCAGTTTGCTTGTTACGAGGATTCCCATGACTATGGTAGCGTGTGCTGGGCGAGATGTAAATATGGCTATATACTGAGAAATGATAAACAAGAAGAAGACGAAGAGGATGAGTTATCTAACTTGGTAGACCAGGCACAGGAGCGACTGGACAACGCAGAGGTAAGGAATATACTTTAAAATACAAACGTGCGATGCAAGTGACAATTACGACCGCACATTCAATAGGAAATGTACATCCTGATATGAAAATTAACTCATAAAAGCCTGGCGTCCCTTTTGTGGGACATTGGCAAACAGAAAAGCCCCAGATGTGACGCCGCAGAACGCGGCGTCCCATCTAGGGCTATTCTGTTTGCACAGAGAAATTTAATCGAAAAAATGAGATTAAAAATAAAACTCACTCCTAACACCCCTAAAACTGATAGTGGACTCACACAAATGATAATGATGGGAAAATCCATTCGTCAAATATGGGTTAAAGGAATGGATTCGGAATCGCATAAGACGCCGTATATATACGTAAAATACCATTATAAATTCATTCCTGGTACAAGAGAATGCATATCGGGTTTGTTACGCAAAATACTCGTATTCAAAGTTGGGAAACCTTCGTTTTTTCCTGCATCTGAGTGAATCGCCATCTTTAGCGGGTATGGTTACCGGTTTATCGATAATTACACGGTGAACGCGGTAACCAGTATAAAGCTGTGACGTCACTCACTCACTTTCTCTTTAAGCCGTCATTTCAATTGCAAGACGTTCACATATTCTCGCGATAATTTCAATTTTATTTTGTATTTGTGGATATTTTCTACGTTAAACTTGACAGAAGGGTGATAATATCGGAGAATAATTTTTACCGAAGATGCCTCAGTGCCAGGCGATTAACTGTAAAAACAAGCCACAGAAATAAGGTAAAAGTTTTTTTCCCAGATACCTGTCGTCGGCTTTTCGCTTCCCCCAAAGCGATAAAAAATCGTAGGTGTAGACATTTTCACTATTTCTTATTAATAATCCAGTTTGAACGGAATGGAATTACTGTTACATGTATAGATCTACGCACGGTAGTTTTTATTCCGAATTTTGGCATTTCACATACAATTCGTCAAAGAATCGCGCACAATAGATAAAGAATAGGAATTCGCAAGTTTTTCATCCATTTTATTCCAAAACGGAATCGGTACACACTCAAGGGGTAATCTCATTTTTTTTTTTTTTTTTTTTTTTTTTTTTTTACATACTTTGATTAATTTGCTTCAGTTATCTATTTTATTAAATTAATCGGAGGTGAGCCGCCCATCACTAATTGTTTTTCAATGCGCATGCGTTTCTAATTTGTTAACCACCAATCCAGAAAAGATTTTCATTCATGCGGATAATTTTTTTTAGCATGTGACACGGTAAACACGCCTCAAACGGTCAGCTGACCTGTCAACAATGACTGCAATCAAAGTTGTTTACATAAAGACACGCGCCATCAAAAGATGCGACCGCCATTCTTTAAATCGTTTGATCGCAATTATAAGTTGTTTATATAAAGACACGCGCCATCAAAAGATGCGACCGCCATTGATCGCTATTATACGTATAAAAGATTATCGACTAACTAACTATCGTTACATAATTTTGATTGGATTTACATCATAAAGGTGCGAAATACACTAGCTCGGATGGATGTCTCCAAGATGTTTTTTTGGCTCACAGACAACAAAGAAGAAGAAGAAGAAGAAGAAGAAGAAGAAAAGTTTATTCAAATTCCAAAAGGCCGTAAGGCCCATGAGGATACAATATTTACAACATGGCAAAGACAGTGCAGTAAACAGACAACATCGTGACATAGACATAAATAACAATCATCATAATCAAAAATCATGTGTGTGTATATGACATGACTGTAGAAAAGTATATCACGATCGAACAAAACATATCAAATGTGTTTACTTGACATGACTATAACGTAAGTTGATTAGAATGAACATTATATATCTAGTCTAAATGTAACTGACATGACTGTGAAATGACCGTGACACGACGAAAATCGTGCATAATAATGCGATTCTTTATGACCACGGTAGATTTTCTGCGGAGAAGGTGTATACATTTCGACATTATATACACACAATAATTAGGCTGGTTTCATACATAATGTTCATATTAGTCATTTATATGTTTGGTTGATTGATACTGCTAACAAGCAAAAATTTGACAAAGTACAAATACAAAACATGCAAAAAATACAGGTCAAACATTGCAAATACAGGAATAGAAGAACAACGTTCCATAAACTTCAATTATACACCGATTGACATTACAGAAAATAGTTTTAAACTAGAGGTTGATAAATTACACAGGATAGCATTACAAAATAGTTTTAAACTTGAGGCTGATAAATGACATGTTTGCTTATTAGGCGTAAAGCATTTCAGATCGTAATTTAAAAGCTTGATATACAGAAGCACCAAACTTTTTCATAAGTGTATTATTCTCTGTAGTAACAAATTTATACATACTAGGCCTTTGAAAATAGTATTTAGGAATATATTTCTTTCTTAGCTCATTGTATCTATTACATTCTATTACAAAATGGTATTCGTCTTCCATTACATTACATATCCTACATTTTCTTTCATTTACCGGAACCCTTTCATTCACCCTCACCCACCTACCAGCTTCAATTTCCAGACGATTAGATGCCATTCTTAATTTGCTAATTGCATTACGGAATTTCGTTACATTAAGAGATTGTAAATAGGGTTGCAACTGAAATGAGGCAATAGATATGTAAAATATTGCTCTTGATGATTTTTCTAAACGCGAGTGCCAGTTCTGAATGAAATTATCAGTAAGTCTTTGTTTTAAAATAGTCATGAACCCTTCGTAATTACCAACTCCCTGAGCTTCCCAAACGTAATTAAAACCAAGAGAAAATAATAGTTTCCTAACGAAAGACGCCCAATTTTCCTTGTTAGGATATCTATCTAAATCATTCAGCATCAGTCTACAGCTCCGTTTCATTAATAACATACCCCTGCAATGTCGCAAAATAAATTGACCCCGCACCCTGCATTGCATGGCTCATTGCTGGATGGTTACTAGTCTGGCCTGGATGAAACTTCTACAATTTGTGTATACATTTATGTGTGTTAAACTGGTAGTTTGTTTATATTGATCGTGAGCAGTCCGATTGGACAGGAAGCTGTTTTCGGCATGTACCAAAATTCCGACAGAATTAATGTCAAGTTTTCAACTTTCGGCGATTGGTATTATGTAAGTACTGTGAATACTGCCACTTTCTGACCTAAATGTTATTCATTGACATCTATTTGATATACATTAAAACTTGCACCGCATTCGCAATACATATAAAGTTCAGAAATAATGATTAAATAAACGCTATTTCCTTCATTACAGACATATTTCAAAGAAGCAAAACTGCTCTTTATGTCTACTTCCATCTTAGTGCGCTCTCGCGCGTTTAATATTTGATTCGTTGAAGTTTCTCTTGGATGATTACTAATATAAGCCGTCTTGTTAAAATCGCCAGTCACACTATTTCAATCAATTGTATTCAAAAACCATCAAATGTCCTTAATAAATATATGTTTAAGAATGTCATTACATAAGTTAAAACATTGTCATAGGCAGATACACATTGCATTAGATACAAGGCTATCGTAACCCTCTTTAAATAATCATGTCAGCCGTTATTGATATTCTCAGATGTCCAGTTTTTAAATTTGATAAACGTTCAGACAATTTATGTGCTGAAAACATGCATTTGCATGGTAGCATTATACAGGGTAGTAGGTATAGTTAGATATTCCATTTCTACTTCAGTACTTTAGCGAATGTGATGTAAGTTTTAAGGTATCTACAATAGATGCCAATGAAAAACATTCATGTCAGAAACTGGAAATATTCACAGTACTTACATTATACCAATCGCCGAAAGTTGAAAACTTGACATTAAATCTACCGGAATTTTGGTACACGCCGAAAGCAGCTTCCTGTCCAATCGGACTGCTCACGATCAATATAAACAAACTACCAGTTTAACACACATAAATATATACACAAATTGTAGAAGTTTCATCTAGGCCAGACCAATAACCATCCAGCAATGAGCCATGCAATGTAGGGTGCGGGGTCAATTTATTTTGCGACATTGCAGGGGTATGTTATTAATGAAACGGAGCTGTATATACCAATTTGCTATACTTATTTTCACTAACAGATAAAATCTTAAACCAGTACTTTAAGATGATAAAATATCTTCTAGTTAACAGTTTGGTTCTTCCAAGTTCACCGTAAACAAAGTCATTTTGTGTGGATTTTTTAACTCCTAATAATTTTTTGCAAAATTGAAGATGAACTCTCTCTATAGAATTAGCTTGTATAAACCCCCAAACTTCACTTGAATAATTCAGAATTGGCGCGATTAACTTATCAAACAATTCTAATTTATGTTTTGGTGAAATATGTGTGAATTTGTACAGATATCTGTTTCACTTAAAAATTGCTTTTTGAGCTTGACCTGAAAGTCACGGTGCACTCTGTGCCGCAGCAAAAGAACCTCCCGTCGTAAACACTAACCCTAAATATTTAAACTCTTTAACTATTTCTAAAGTTTCTCCATTATAATAAAAAGCCAAGTCGCGAGGTAATATACCACCGTTTCTGAACACCATTACTTTGGTTTTCGAAACATTTACAGTTAATTTCCAAATATTACAATAATTTGACAATAAGTCTAAACAACGTTGCAATTCGTCGGGACTATTAGCAAAAATAACAATATCATCAGCATACAATAACATAAACATTTTAAACATATCGACATCTATACCCTGCAAACCTGAATTTAAAAACTGTTCCTCAATATCATTTAAATATAATGAGAATAATAGAGGTGAAAGACACTCACCCTGCCTGACACCTAACGTACAGCTGAATTCGTTTCCTAGTTTATTGTCATACTTAACTCTAGACTTAACTGTAGCATACATTGACTTTAGGATGTTTAAAATTTTCCCGCGTAAACCTAGTTTAATCAATTTGTACCATAAATTATCTCTTACTATATAATCAAATGCTTTTGTGAAGTCTACAAATGCACAGTAAAGTTTACAGTCACTATTTAAAACGTGCGATATTAACCCATGTAACACAAAATTGTTATCAACAGTGCTCATCCCCGGTCTGAACCCTGCCTGTGCTTCGATTAACACCCCGTATGTTTCAGCCCATTCCCCTAGCCGATTATTCAAAACCCTGGTAAAAAACAGTTTGCCCACGTTACTCAATAATGTTATACCTCTATAGTTTTCAAATTCGTTATTACTGCCTTTCTTATGTAATGGTATTACATATCCCTCGGACCAGCTATCAGGAAAATGACCTGTTTCATATATTTTTTTTAAATAAATTGCACATTGTTGGCCATATGTTTGCCATGTACTATGAACTCGTTTATAATATGATCAGGTCCACCAGACCTGTTTGTTTTTAGTTGACTAATTGCTTTCAAAATTTCCCCCTGTGAAAAATCAACATTGAGTTCCTCAAACATTCGTTAAAGAATAAGATATCTTCATCTGGCGAGTAAAATGGATCTAACGGATTATCTATAGCTTTAAAATATTTTTCAAAAGAAGTTAATGGAATGTTTGCTGGTTTTATACCGGCTGTTTCTTTAAGTAAATTCCAGTATAACCTCGCATTTTTGAATTTAGCATTTTTCCATCGCTCAGTTTTCTTTTTATCAAAGCTATATCTTGCCCTACGCATTTCAGTTTTATACTCAGATCTTGCACGGGTCATGTTTATACGCGATTCATCGTTTTTATTTTCTCTATATTTATTAAGCATCTGATAAAAATAAAATCTTTTTTCTCGACAGGTCTCATTGAACCACGGGGCGTCATCTTTATATGAAAAAGGTTTATTTTCATTGGGGTCACCTGACTCAGTAGTTTGAAATTTCTTTTTAGACATTGGAGTCGATACTTCATCAATGATATTTACAAAGTCAGAAACACATGCCTCGATTTCAATACCGTTTGAGCATCTAGAAATGTTTGTATTTAGAGTATTTAACTGGTCTGTAACCGCGTTTTGCTGAAGGGAATGTAAAAAATCGGGTTTTCGTTCGCTCTTCCATTTACATTTACTGAAGATTGTTTCGTATTGTTCATTTTCCTGGCTATGACATCGACCATGAGAAAATTCAAAACTAAACTTAATAAGACAATGGTCTGATAAAATATTTGGCTCTTGAACCTCAAAAATATTGACATATTGAAACATATTCTGCGATGATAAAACATAGTCTACAAGACTGCTACCCCTATGCCCTACAAAAGTATACCTCCCTATCCCTTTGTCATCCCCAACCCTCCCATTCATAATACGTAAGCCAGTTTGTTTACAAAAATCAAGTAATAAAAGTCCATTATCGTTTGTATGACCCTCGTCCTCAGAGAAGCGGGGCATCTGTGTATCTGGAACGTAATCTTCCGGTAATACTGACATATGCATTGTACCATCATCGGCAACGAAATCAGGGTTATTTGATGTACGACTGTTAAAATCGGCACATAAGAGTAAATTACAGTTACCTTGTGACATATTTTTTATAAAAACTACAGAATCTAAAAAAAGTACAAGTAGGCAAAGATCAGGAAACGGCGCAATCAGAAAAAAGACTCCCACTCTAAAAACCAAGGTGGGAAAAAACCAAACTAACAATCAGGTACTTATACCATGAAAACATTTCGTAAGCCGAATGAGCAGCTATTTTCCCAATAGGTGGCCACTCAGTTACCTTAACTTAACTAAAAATATGCAAACATACATAAGGCGCCAACAGCACAAAAATATTTTAAACATCAAGACACAAAACAAAAAGAACCACCACAGAAGTATCGACTTGGAACGATCAGTAACACAAAGTTAAAAGTCTGTCAAAAATATTAGTTTCTATCATGGACTGTCTGCTGCTGTTATCAGGTACTACATAGCATAAACCTATAAACAAATCATTATCAAGCGAGCACAAAGTTTTGTCGATTTTTATCCAAACAATATCATCATGATCAGAATATATAAGTGTATCATTTGACACATATTCATGCCTTAAATATATAGAGGATATTTGCTTTTTTTCGGTGAATACCAAATATATTTCATCTCGTGAGTTGAAAACATCAGAATTTTCACGAGTGCGCAGCACGAGTGAAAATTATTATGTTTTCAACTCACGAGATGAAATATATTAAAATTTTGGTATTCACCGAAAAAAAGCAAATTTTCTTTTTATTTTATACAATGCACAGGCATTTTCCAATGCACAAGGTAGGCGGTGAAAATGCAAAAACAAAACAATTTTGAAAACACGAATAATTTTGGTACCACATTGTTCCTTATGTTCTAACTAAGAAAATGAATACTCACACTTTATGTTTTCGTTCATAAATAACGGAGTTATAGGCGTTTGAATTTCTGAAGTGAGACACATTTAATGACGTCAAGTAAATGGAAACGTCAGAAGTAATCCAAAAATCTGACGTCATTACAGTGACGATATAGGCTGATATCAATCACAAGTGACTTTTGATATCAGTGAGATTTGATATCAGTGAAATTTCATATCAATGAAAATACCAATTTTATCAAGTTTTGATATACATTGGGTTTCACTGTAAAGTATAAAATAAAATATTATTCCGCCTGAGCTACGTTTACTTGACTTTTTGTTTTCGTTACGATTTAGTACAAATGCTTGAAAGTTGCTAACGTCGATATTAGACAGTTCATTAGTCCATGTCTCTACCAACAAAACAACATCACTCGAGTTAAAAATTTGTTGAAACTCTTCGGATTGTAATTTATTTGTCCGTTTAGTCACTAAACCCTGTGCATTTAGCAATGAGCACCGCAAATGCACCTTCTCCTGTAACACCTAATCTGATTTAGCGTCATTCATACTTGATGATCTATTTACGGTTACACTTTGCGTGGGAGTATTGTCCTGTGACGTATTCGCCTGACCACCTGAATGAGTTTGTTTTGACAGCGATCTATTTTGAGTGACTGTTTGTTTATTTATAGAACTCGTGCTGCCCGTTTTATTTGTAACTGTCTTAGCCAATACTCGCGCGGCCGGAGAAAAAGATGAGGGGCGAATAAGACGACGCTCCTTAGGTCTGGATTTACGTTCTGCTGACTGACTCCCTGCAGGTATGTTGTTATGCGTATTTCTAAGAGTTAGTGTTTCATTTGATTCGCCAGTACCCTGCGTTGTACCTACACTCTGATCAAACGGCCTGAATAATGTACGTTTTTCTGGAGAAATACTACGTGATCGCCGCTGCATGCTTGATGACCTCGACCAATCACTAACGTCGTAGCTTTTCTGTGCGTTGTCGTTGCCAGATCGATTAAACACGGCCATTTCGATTGGTTCCGGGGGCTGACCAATAACGTTATTGCTACCATCATTCTGTCCCATATTGTGGTCACGTGTCTCAGCTGGCTCATTCATACATGATGAAATACTATGGTTTTACTATGAATAGTAGCATCGCTCACAACACCGTCTCCCCAACACGATCGAATTGTAGTGGGACGCTCTGAAGTTTGCATATCCGAGTTCATGTTTGATTGTTCATGTTCAAAGATACAATTTCTGTCATTATGGGCAAAATCATAAGAAAGTCTGCTGTTTCTCATGGCATTATTCCAATCAGGAAATTCGTCCCTGATAACTTTACCGTCTACTATCAGCTTCGCGGGGTAAACTATTTGCACCTTAGAACTGGGTTGTTTAGATTTTATATCCTTCAGTTCATGCCACAAGTTTTTTCGAGCGTCATTGATTTCCTTTGGTAGGTCGTAGCCAACACTATATGGTGTATTACGTAGCAATTGCACACGGTCCATGATCATTTCAGTATCGCAAAAGTCTCTGAAGTTCACTATGATAGGGCGTCGTGGATTTCTAATACCGATTTTACGTGGTCCCAGCCTGTGGGCTCTTGAAATGTATATATTTTGGGGGTCCAAGTTAAGTCTGTCAGCAAGGAAGCCCCTGATTATAGCGAAGCAATTTTCATTTGGTATTTCAACAAAACCCCAGAAGATTAAATTGTTGCGTCTCGACCGTTCTTCTACATCAATGGATTTGTACGCCAATGTTTTTAACACAGAAGAGTGAGAGTTCGTTACATCTACAACCTGACCCAGTTTCTCATTCATTGAAACAAAACAGTTTTGAAAAGTTTTCATACCTTGGTTTGTTGTGTCTTGACCCAAGCGAAGCTCCTGAATATCATTATATATCATATTTAACTTATTTTCCTGTGAGCTATGCATAAATATATCACGGCTTTCACTATTTTCAGCAGTCAAATTCCGCTTTCTTCGTTTCGACCTCACTGTTTCAAAATCCAAATCGCCCGCCATGTCGACCGCCATTGAATCGCCCATTGAATCGCCCATTGTTTGAAAACGATTGTGGAAAGTTCCAAGATATTGACTGTTTCTCCACATATTCCTGGAAACTTGACTCGAAAATCCAGTTAAGCACAAAAATGTAAGCTTTTTATCACAAAATCTCGCAATCACAGGTCGCAAGTGTTGAGAAAATAATATAAATATAGAGCGACAGTCACAAGTCGACTGCACTGTCCGCCATATTTACCAACAAACACACAGGTAAATATTGGGACGTATCGCGGCAAAAACAAATTGCGCCCCGGGAATCACCACTGAGGAAAACGTGTCTGAGCCCAGATTTACTCGTCCTGGGACGCCGGGTCCTGCGTCCGCGAGATCTCTGTGACAGAGGACATTTTTCTGTTTTTATTTCTTTTTTTTTCTTACCTTAATGTGGGAATTTTATCGATAAAATGAAGTGGAGTACGATCGCTTGTAAATGGCTCTCAACCCAAAGTGAGTTAGTGACGTCACAGGTAAACAAATATGGCGGCAACCTTCGTGATTCGAGTCGCATTTTAGCGTAATTTTCAAACGATGATTGTGTACTTATTATGGGGTAAATCGGTGGAATTTGATTTGTAACACGTACTGTAACATCTAAATGAATATGTACAGGGCCAAATATGCGTTTCCGAGTCGATTCCTTTAAAGTCAAAATCTTATTGGCTATTCTATCACTTCTGACTGAACTTCCATGGCAGCAATTCCCATGAATGTATATTGTCTTTATAATTTGAAAGTTGATACTGCATAAAGTTTGGAACTTCCAATTTTCGTTAAAATGAATCAAAACCGATTCTTAAACATGACGTGTATAGTTTTCTCTGTTATGCAAGTTTCAGAAAATACAACTAAAATTGAAGTATTAATTAGTTTTCACTGTCTGAATAGAAACATAATTGAAACGCAGAAGAGGTCTGATATAATAATCGATACACATACATAATTGAAACTTAGAAGAACTTCTAAAATAATGATTGATATATAATATTTTCGTATTTCCAGGCTGCTAGGACCGCTGCAGAGCCATTGCAGGCGATGGCAGAAGAAAGCGAACTTCTTGCTCAAGCAGCGGCTGACAGTAAGCTAACAGCAAATCAAACTGCTGCAAATATAGCAAAACAGGCAGAGACGGTGTACATCACGGCATTTGAGCGATATAACCAATCACTAGTCACAGCACTTCAAGCAGAGGTTGACGCTGAACAGGCGTATGCGAACAATGATACAAACGCCGATGAGCTAGCAGAGATAGCCAGCAATTTAACAACAATTGCAGAACAAGCAAAAGTCCAGATGGACAGCGCTTATACAGACTTTATGAGTGCTGCAAATGATGCCAGTCTTGCCAATACGGAGGCGACAGAAGCTGTAGCTAAGCTAGCTGCAGCTCAGATGTACTTGAATGAAACAAACATAAATCTGGAGAATACAATGGAAGAAGAAGCCGATGCATTGCAAGCACACAGTGAAGCTTTAGAAAATTTCAATGCAGCTAAATTGTACAATGGGCAGGATGACAAAGTGGTGAATACTTTCGCTAGATGTGAATCTGATGGCTCATGGTATATTCCTGGAGACCCATTTTGTATAGGTAGGTAAATATTCCAATAGTTTATCTATTGAAATTATTCACCAAACTAAGAAAAATGGATCAAGAATCGGTAAATTTAACTTTCTATGATCAAAGTAATTATCCCGAAATTTTAAGCTTATTAAGATTCATTTATTCTTTTTTACCTTAATACGTATGCAACGAAAATAAAGTCAAGTTTCTTTATTTAATCTAAGACCTCTATGACATTTCGTCTGTAAAATGTTTCAGATACGGAACCTCCATCTTTGAAATGTATCCCAATCTATGAACTATATCTAGAATCTGGTAAATCCGAGATCAAAGCTACATGGCCTTTCCCACAGCTACAAGACGATGTACAAGATGCCGCAGATATCATTCAAATATTAGGACCCGCTAACGGGACATATCTCGCGCCAGGGCAATATGAGGTTGTCTTTATCGCCCGGGATATCTCGGGCAATACGTCACCGCAGTGCTCAATGATAGTCAATATTGAAGGTAAGAAATTCAAAATTATTTTACACCATAGATCGCTTCTCGTAGATACCAAAATTATGTATAACCAAAAATATTTTGACGTCTGAAATAGATTTCGTGTTGAATTTCGTCAACACAATCTGCTATGGTACGTATTGAGACTTGTGATTGGACGATTTCTTTACTCTTAATATTAAATCCACCTTAACATTTGTTTATTTCATTTTATGGATCTGTTTGAAAATTCACTCAAAACAATTTATTTAAACAAAGATTTGAACATTTTATTTACTTAGATTACCAATGTCGGTATTTTTAGCGCGGTCATGTGCACCAGTCTCAGAAGAAATCACAGATGAAAACCTTCTGGCGGATTGTGATAGTTACACCGCTGGTTCCACGTGTTCTCTGACCTGCAAACAGACGTATAGCCTAGACGGCCACGGCTGGGTGACTTGTGAGGACGATAAGAAAACTCCTGAAATAGACTTCATCTGGAATTTTGTCAACACTACCTGCTATGGTACGTGCTGTTATTTGATACTGGACGAACAGTTATTGCTCATAATGGTAACCGTGATATATTTCTATTTACTGAGAATTAACATCATGTTTTCATTCTTCCGATAAACTCAGGATTAATGTTATTTAGACAATGCGTGATGACAGGCTGCGATGAGGTATATGAGAAATTCCTACGATAGTCTGCATGTTTAGTTGTTAACCCAATCATGTTTGATAACTATGCTGCCTTCTTGAATTGCACGACGGGCGCCAGACTCTATGATGGCCCCGACATAAAGCTATTTATTTTAGTTGGTAGGGACCGGGGCTTCTTGTCTGTTGCTTGGCCCACCGGGGTCCAACTGGTGGTTTTCTTTTGCTCCGGAGTTAGTAAGTTATTCGGCGCCCAGGAATCTCCATCATCGGGCAGCTTACTGAATCTGCTAAGTCCCTGTTTTTGATTCATCAGGATGTTTATCATAATTTATCTGTTTGTTCTTGATGATTCATTGGCTAGTTAGAGATTCACCACGAGGACCGAAGAACTAACTATATGTTATGAACCACTGCAAAAGCTGAGGGTGAGGTTATGGCCATGTAAAATCGATATAAGCCCGCCAGTAATTTTATATAACTAATCGTTCCAATGCGATACTTCCGTGGTGGTTCTTTTTGTTTTATGTCTTGGTGTTTACAATTTTCGTGCTGTTGGCTCCTTATGTATGTTTTCATATTTTTAGTTAAGTTTAAAACTTAATGATGGCTACCCATTAGCTGCTCATTCGGCTTACGATATGTTTTCATGGTATAAGTATCTGATTGTTAATTTAGTTTTTTCCCATCTCGGTTTTTGGAGTGGGAATCTTTTTCTGATTGCGCCTTTTCCTGATCTTTGCCTACTTGTACCTTACCTTCCTATACCACATGACTTGCACACTTATTTTCTTTCCATACCAAGGAGTTTCAAGCCAGGCATAGAAACTCCTTGTCCATACTAAAATTTTACATCTAAAATGAAGAAAAGTGCACTATATTAGTTTCTGTAACCAATTTGTCGGTGATTTTGGTTAATATGCGTGTGCTATCTGATGCGTTACAGAGGACTTCTGCGTAGACCCGCCCGATCCCATCAATGGTAAATTTGTATGCGAGAATACTACTGATGGAGGTAGCTCATGCAACATCATCTGTGACGATAACTTCATCTTGCCATACAACTTTTCTCCTGCATATCACTGTGACGAGAGTGGGGTCTGGAATTCGACTGAGCTACCCACACGATGTATAGGTATAAGAGATTTTCTTGTTGTGTTTGTTTAAGTTACCTATAGTGAGAGCTATAGACTAATTTTCCATTTCGCAGACACCTGTTGAGCTGTTGCCATTTTTGTCGTTTCACCAGTAAGTTGTTCTGATTCTTATTCTGGTAACATACTTCACCGAAAGAAGTTATCGACGCTAAAAAGATGGATGGCCACATACTACTAATGAGATTGTCATACAGCGTGCAGAATCTACAAATACTATATGCTTTCTTTTATTGACTGTAAAACCTTACTCGTGGATAGCTTCATACTTGGTTTAAACTTTATTTCAATTGTATAGATACAATATACATTATAGACAATGGTACATAATGACAATAACAGATATACAATGAGGATTCGGAAGGAAGTCTTGCGACTTTTGTAATCCGTTTCCCAATCGTTCAAAAGTGTGTAAAATTCAAACCCATGACTTGATATATGTATTATTCACAAATTAATGTTACTTCAAATACAGATTTATAAATTACATAAAGGCAGTACAAAATTTGAATATTTTAGTAATAGGTAGTTTAAATTCATCAGGAAAACATGTCCGTGTAAAGTATACCCCCTCAAACCCCACTTTTACATAGTAAAACTGGGGTATGCAGGGGTATACCTATGCTTCTCATTCCCGCCCCAAAAACACAGACCGTGGGTACCCGTTAGAACCGCCTCGGCGAGGCGGTTCTAACGTGCACCCACAATCCATGTCCCGAGCAAAAATAAGAAAAAATATCGAAAATTTTCTACTGAAATTTTTCATTTTTTACAACTTCAAAAATCTCTGTATATTGCATGGGCAAGTTTTCGTAATGTATGGGCATTTTTCAAAACAGGCAGAATCAGAAAAAACTTTTCATCATGGCATTGAAAGAATGTGGCATATCACACTGAATCGTGTATCTGCTCCACGGGGAAGAAGGAGCCATGTAGCCACTTCATACTTGATAACATCCATCCAATGAAGTTTCCTGGTATACATGCTTGATCTGACAGATAGTACTTAAAAACTGTTTTAAGTAACTTTGTGTTACTGATCCTTTGTGTTACTGATCGTTCCAAGTCGATACTTCTGTTGTGGTTCTTTTTGTTTTATGTCTTGGTGTTTAAAATATTTTTGTGCTGTTGGCGCCTTATGTATGTTTGCATATTTTTAGTTAAGTTAAGGTAACTGAGTGGCCACCTATTGGGAAAATAGCTGCTCATTCGGCTTACGAAATGTTTTCATGGTATAAGTACCTGATTGTTAGTTTGGTTTTTTCCCACCTTGGTTTTTGGAGTGGGAGTCTTTCTGATTGCGCCTTTTCCTGATCTTTGCCTACTTGTACTTTTTTTTAACTAATAAAAAACAAGCAATCGCAAAACAAGAATTCCTAAAAGAAATTGAATGCAGTAGGATTATCTTTAACGTAGACAGGACAAAACAAATGACAAATGTAATCGTTTAGTGACAGTTGATTAAGCAGTCCGAGAGAAAAGAATTTCTACTTGATTTGTTTTATTATCTTCAGAAAGTGGTGAACTACAGGTCGCTGTCCATACTTTATCAATCTCCTACTACTCTAGCAACTACAGTGACACATGTATCGACCTGGAACTTGAAGATGAGCAAGTTGCCATAGAAACAGCGTTAAGATCACATCTTCAGACATTTCAGGTAATTTAATGGTCACCTATGGAGAAATAGCTGCTTGCTCATCTTTGCATGCGAAGGATACTCGCGCGAAGAACGAGCTGGACGGTGAACCCTTGACTTGCAAAAATGCTACTTTCTCGGCTCACCGTTTGCTCTTTGTATCCATAGCAATTTAAAATTGTGTTTTAGAGTCATTGGTTATTATTGCACTAGGTCCTGATCATTGCGTATCTTTAACATTCCAGTCCTGCGAAGAGAACTTTGAGTGTATGCTGAAACCAACGACCATGAACTGCAATGACGATGAAGAAGATGGTCTAAGAACTCTGACGATTGACATTATAACAACTTGTCCTGATAACCCAGGTATAGGAGCTGAGATCCGAGAAATGCAGTTCTCGACTTATCTAACCATATACATGTGTACATATAAAATTACACTACACTTACTAGCGTTCGTAAAACAGTCGTTTCTCTTTTTCAGAAAACGTTCTGACTGATAATCCAAACCATATTGCCAACCCGTGAGGGAAATTTTATTTTGATCTGCCATTTAAGTTTCACTAACAACAATTGATAAAATACAAACTTCCACGACAGCTAACTACATCAAGTATATGGTGACGTGAAAACCAAGAACTGCTTGAATCAGAATCCGTATGATTGAACGATCTGCATGCAAATCAATCATAAAACGCACTACATCGTGTTACATGTGTAGTAATTTTTATTATTGACAGATATTCCCTGTAATTTGTCGACAATCATTATGGAGAAGTTTGAAAGCGACTTGACATACAGCATTGAAGATGTTGGAATCCTGGATCATCTGAATGTTACCTTGGCAACCGATTGGCTGAGTCCTATTTCCGTTGATATACCAGTTTGTCCTACTGGTTCCGTTCTTCACAGAGCGTATTGTGGTAGGCTCTCTTGACAACACTTTCAATTTTGTGTGGACCTGTTACCTTTGATTTGACTTTTGGATTATGTTTTGTTTCACTGCTGAAAAGCCATATCGGAATGTTATGAGAAGTGGCTGCAATACTTTTACAATATGCCAACCATTTTAATTGCAATCACCTTCAAAGTTTGCAAGCATTTTGTATATTAAGCGTTCTAATGAACAATACATTTTAAAGCCTAAATGCATGTACATGTAACAAAAAATAAGCTGATTTCAGATGCATTGCTAAAATTTTAAAGTACTGTCAATTTGTGTTTTATTTATCTTGCAGCCCAGTGCGACGTTGGTTACTACATGGATATTTCAATCAGCAAATGCTTGCCTTGTCCAGTTGGAACTTATAATGATAAACCAGGTCAAAGTTCGTGTACCGCGTGTTCAACTCTTACAAGTACGACAGGAGTTGGGAAAAAAACACCAGGAGACTGCAAGGGTATGACAGATAATTTGTTTTAGAATTGTTAATCTATAAATTAAATGATTTTAATAATAATGATAACTATTACAAGATGATGGTGACGTTTGTGAAGAATAAGGAGGGGGCAGAAGAAGAACTAGCAATTATACAATTATTTAAACTACCCATACAGCATAGTTCATCCATAGTTTGTTCTATGGACATCATTCATAATAAAATATTTGAGCCAAATGATAAATGCCTGTAGATTTTTAGGGTCAAACAAACTGATATATACCAAGTCACGCATTTTAAGCACGCTCTTTAACAAAAAACACTTAAGCTCACTGAAAAATAATATGGCCAGTTAACTGTTCTCCTTCTTTAGCAACAATCAAAATTATATATATAAATGGATACCAAGGCTGTTCGGTAACAAAACGCATTTATCCAAATTATTCCAATTATATTTAGTTTCTGTGACAACCCGAATATCATTTGACTGTTCAATTAGCCCTCTGCATTTACTTGCTCTGTCCAAGCTAGCGCTGTGACCATCTTACATTCGCTGGCTGCTAACCCTGCTTTCCGTTGTTCATATTGCATTTTGGTATCTATGTATAATAAATGGTTTTCCTTATTTCTTGTTTATATTTGTGTATAATTGAACCACTGCAGAAGCTGAGGTCGAGGTTAAGGTCCTGTCAAACTGGTTTAAGCCCCCTAGTAATTTTATATTACTGACAGTTCCATTGCGATACTTCTGTTGTGGTTCTATTTGTTTTATGTTTTGGAGTAGATTTTTTGTGCTGTTTGAATGTTTTCATATATTTAGTTATTTTCGGGTAACTGAGTGGCCGCCTTTTGGAAAAAAGCTGCTCACTCGGCTAACGATATTATATGTTTTCTTAGTACAAGTATCTAACTGTGAATTTAGTTTTTTTCCACCTCGGTTTTTGGAATGGGGATTTCTTTCTGATTATTGCCTACTTGTACCTTTTTTCCCATAACCATCGACTATAACTTGCTTATTAACGTTCTAGCATTATGTGACCCTGGCAGCTACTCAGACACGACCATGATTCCCTGCATCTCCTGTGAAACAGGAACATATCAACCTGAGTACGGGTCTACACAGTGTGATCAATGTCCTGACGGAACATGGACCACTATTGCTGGTGTTGAAAATGCTTCGAATTGTATCTGTGAGTAACCATTCTTGCTATAAAATTACGTCCCTGTCAATAATATTTTTTTCATATCAGACGGAGTATTGGCCTACCCAGTGGTTCACGTTTACTGGTGGAGCTATTACTGTACTGTTTCCGCGGATAGATGCATCTGTGGCTGAAAGTCTAAGTGATGGCTAATTAAAAGAAGAATGTATACAGCTCGACAAATCATCGGACATAATAATTTGCTTGTTAATTAACGTCTTAGTTGCACGTCGATTGTGATAATACTGCTTTGTTATTCAAAAAGCATTTTAACTCGTATAAGACTGGCATAATGTTTATGGGACAGATGTGACGCGGCGTCCCATCTGACGTTGTTCTGTTTGCTAAGAGGATTTTCATCGAAAAAATGAGTAAAATTCAAAATCACACCCGACCAACCTCAACGATATTAATGGGCAAGTCCGTTCGCCATAAATGGATTTAATTGACACTTTGTTTATTTTCAGTGTTCGACATCTACTTCGAGAAAGATTTCCCAGAACAAGATATTGGTATTACAGATATAGTGGCAGATATGTCGGCTATATTCTGGATAAAGGGATACGATGTACCTATCCTTACATTTGGTCTGTTCTACGACGATACAGACTTTGCGTTTAAAATTGTAACAGAGGAAAATATCCAAATATTTACTGACGGATGGTAACGTATTGTCGATGTTTCCTGTCTGCATATTAAATATCTAGATTACTATCAGGTATTATAGTTTACTGGAGGTATTGATAGCTCCACAACTGACTAGATCTATAATATAAATCGTGTGGCAGTCGACGTTGATAACAGGAACGTCATATGAGAAAATATCAGAAATACCTGGCCCCGAGGTTATAAAGCATTTTTCATGCTCAGCTCAGCTGAGACTAAAATTTATCCTGCTCATAATTTATCCTGCCACAATTGTTGGCATTTTAACATTTATAAGCAGGATAAATTACAGGTTTTTTAGGATATAATCCTGACATTTCAATTTATTTGGTATATTTTGTCATTTATGAGCAGTTTATATTTTATGCTCAGCTGAGCTGAGCATCAAATTTTATAACCTCGACACCTGATCTCTCATGTGAAAGGAAAACACAACTGACATCACTGCGAAAGTGTAGAAGTGTCTTCAGTGATCTCAGTTTTAATTTTCATTCATACATGCATACTGTAATACCAGTTTACATTTTCATTTTTGCGAATCGTGGTTTTGTTTTAAGGTAAAGATTTTTAAGAGAAAACGAAAAACGTCACACCCAGGATGTACATTTGTTAAAAACAAGACAGGCATATGGGCCAGCTGGGTATCGAACCCGTAACCTTGATTGCAGAACGAATACGCCACTACCACTTCTATAAAGTTTGCTTGCATTGACAAACTCGAGAAAAGCATAATCGTTCGTTTTAAATCCTTGAATAACATGTTTCCAATGTATTCCTATTACAATTGTACGTGTTGTTTCAGGGACAATACACCTACAGATGTTATGATGACAAAGAACGAGTGGATTATGTTGGTTGTAGTATGGAATGTTGCCGAAAGAGAAATCAAGCTCTACAAAAACGGCGAGTTGGCTTTCACTATGAATACTAATGACAGACTAGAGTATCCAGATAAAGTTGTTTTGTCTGTTAAAGAAGATACCTGTGAGTTGTACAGAAATATAGTAGATATTCACCCTGTACCATGAATATAAAATATGCATATACAGGGAATGTGCTTGGTTAGCATGGAAACTATTGAAAACCAAAATCACATAGATGTACGTAATTACTCAGTATAAAATGATTTTTTATGGTACAAGCTAATACATTCGTGTACCAAATATTCATGTTTTCACCGTAGGAATACATTTGTAGTCTATAGAGTGATGTGATGAAACAAAGCATAACCCCGGCCCGCTTCATTTGAGTACAAAATTATCCTTTCATAGATCTACTGAATCTATCTCAAATACTGTCAGTCAATATACTAGCAGATCGTAGTTTTTCAGCTTCGAAATGATACCAATATTTAATCATTATCTACGCTCCGATAACATTTTCAGTCCTGGGTGGTTTCGTTATGTTTCCTTACATCTTGTTTCCACAACTGATCCTCACGGCGTACTCTGAATGTGGAACTACGCCAGGAATTCAGATACTGTCAGTTTTAGCTGGCCTGAGACCTGATGGATTGAAACCTGTGCCTTCAACATGTCAAGGTAACCTATGAACAGTTTGCATAGTGATATTTCAGGTAACTATTAGCAATCAACGTTGTATTTGAAGACCGTTGTTGTCGGCATGCATTATGTATTTGTAAACAATTTTACGCATAGGAAAATATAGTAAGAATATCCGAGTTGACGATCAGAAAATGGTCAACTCAATAAAGGATGAGAGATACACCAAATAGACATAAAACTCTCAAGAGAAAGCTCTGGAAGTGTTCATGTAATAGTCGTCGATGGCACAGTACCTAGTATTAGTAAGCCTTGTATTATAA
The DNA here is from genome assembly GCA_964017185.1 of Rugalucina vietnamica. Lineage (NCBI taxonomy): Eukaryota > Metazoa > Mollusca > Bivalvia > Lucinida > Lucinidae > Rugalucina > Rugalucina vietnamica. Next base: position 56,040,597 of record OZ024875.1, on the reverse strand, counting down.
ATATTAAGAACGCTAAAGAGGCAAAAAGGAAAGAGGCAATGAACCGAAGCTGTACACCAACCAGCACCGGGAAAACCGTACAATTTAACCAACTATTGCTGTGAACGGACAAAAACTGAAAGTCGTTGATAAATTCACCTACTTGGGAAGCACTCTGTCCAGAGCAGTGCACATTGATGATTAGATCACTGCCAAAAAAGCAAAAGCCAATGTGGCATTTGGAAGATTCCTTGCAAATGTCTGGGAAAGAAATGGAATAAAGCTTGACACCAAGACGAAAGTCTACAAAACTGAGGTACTGCCAGCCCTCTTATACGCATTCGACACCTGGGCAGCTGTATACCAACACCGTGCAAAGAAACTAAATCATTTCCATTTAAGCTGTTAGATGAAAATTGTTAAACATTAAATGGCAATCCCAGACACAGTGGTCATGAAGAAGGCAGGAATGCAAAGCATGTATACAGTCTTAAAGCTAGCACAGCTGAGATAGACATGTCATGTGATATAGACATGTCATGTGATGTCAATGCCCGATGAGCGACTTTCAAAGAGAACTTTCTATGGATAATTATCGGAGGGGAAAACGCTTCAACAGCGGTCTGAAAAACAAAACACAAAAAACATAGGGAGCACAAAGCCAAAGACAATGAGCCATCACCAGTCTCCTCAACACAGAATTGCTCCACTTGTAACCGACATTTTAGAGCTAACATTGGCCTACAAAGCCACCAAAGAACTCACAGACACCTATTAACAATCTAATAATAAAAAATATTAAAAAAATATAGATGGTAATTCTGACTAGTGGGAACAATCATTAAACCCTGTAGATATCGTTGTTTTGTTGTGTGTGTGTGTGTGTGTGTGTGTGTGTGTGTGTGTGTGTGTTTCTTGATCTTTTTGTGTACCAGTAAAGCAACATAGATGGCGAATGAATTAATATTTTAACTGTTTTCGCAGCTTCCGAGATAATCCTTCAAGACAGTTGTGAAAACCATGGTTGCCTAAATAATGGTGCCTGTGTCCCCAATGACACCATCGGCTATACCTGCAACTGCACTGAAGAGTATGGAGGATTTTTCTGTGAAGTTGAATTAGGTACTCTCTCTCTCTCTCTCTCTCTCTCTCTCTCTTATTCTTTATCTGCATTTCTCTCTCTCTCTCTCTCTCTCTCTCTCTCTCTCTCTTTGCATTTTCCTGTCGTAAACTCGTAATTTTCGTAATTTTTCTCTTCCTCAGATTTATTTTTTTTCTCTTCCACACTCCCATAAGTCTTTTGTACAGCTCATGATGGTTTCACTGTATATCTTAGATGCATGTAATGTAACCACTGTCAGTATTATAATGCCCTCATAGAATGACAATGACAATGTACATTTACTGTAAACAGAGGTTTTGTGTTGTCTGATCGTCAGTCCTGCATCGCTTGTTGAATATTACGTCAGCACTATCTTATTTTCAAATCATTACGAAACATTATGAAAATTTGCCCATGCAATATACAAAGATATTTTTCAAAAGCAAAAATTGGAAATTTTATTGGAAAATTTTGATTTATTTAATACTTTGGCTCAAAACATTCATTGTTCTAACTTGGTTCTAACGAGTATCCACAATGTGTGTTTGGATACCCCTGCAAACCCCATTTTTTCTGTATAAAAGTGGGGTTTAAGGGGGTATACATTTCATGGACATGTTTTCCTGGTGGAAATGAATTATAAAGAAGCAAGTGAAAAGATAACCATACCTTCTTTAATCATTACTATAATTCTTATTTCTCAGTCCATGGCAACTGGAGTGACTGGATCAACGCTACAGACTGCAGTGTGACGTGTGGGTCCGGGGTTCGAGCCGTCTACAGACTCTGTGACAACCCAGCTCCTGGTCTCTATGGAAACGATTGTGAGGGAAATAGTACGGACTTTGTAGAGTGTCAGCAGGACCCTTGCAGAGGTTTGTATTTAATCCTACAAAAATAAAGTTATTTATTACAGATGTTTTGAGGACGTGAAAGTGGCATGTCCGATCCGAGAAAGTGGTGGTAACATTTAATTCTTCCCAAATCTATAAACACAGAAAGAATACATTCAAACTTGTCTAAAGTTAAAGACATTTTCATGACTATTTTTCAGAAAAAGTTATATTCAAAAACCACAAAAAAAATCTAGAAAATGACTGGAGATCGATTTAAACCCCAGAGCGAAGGGTGCCTCATTTCATTAACCTTTGACGATTGGACGTTCCCATTATTATCATTGGATGAGTCCACATTCAATTTAACGGGAAGTTGGATTTATTTTAGATTTACATTTTTGATAAAATTCTTCGAAGCAAATAGAAAAACTTCAGATGAGACGCCGCCTAATAGGCAGATATGATTTAAAATCACTCAAAACCAAATCGTGTCACTTTCAATATTTTGTTTATTATCTTTACCCAGAGTGTGAGGACCCACCAGAAACAGCTACCTATGGAACAGTCTGTGAACTGAGGAATGATGAATGTACACCGTCATGTCCCGAGGGCATGGTGCTCCCAAAAGGTGAGGACACTCTGGTTGATTTTACTTGATTCAGTCTTGCGGTGCACGAGGGCTTGATTTCCCTTCCAGTGAGCGGGTTCTATACATGGATTCTTATAACTCTTCCTCCAGAAGATACCGTGGCAACTGATAACTGTTACACTGAAAGGTGCTTATTGCCACTTACTCAGAGTACAGGTCATAATCTTAAATAGCTCCAAAAAAGTTATTACAGAATTTGTCTACATTGGGCAGCAATGAATATGACTGCCTTCTTTCCTATGTACACATTAAGAAAACTTGCCAATGCTATATATAGAGTGCTTTTTCAAAAGCAAACATTGTAAATTTCATTGCAAAACATTTCAATTTTGCTCAAAACATTGATTGTGGGTACACCTTCGAGGCGGTTCTAAACCAGTACCCACAATCTATGTTTTGGATCAAAAATAAAAAAAATAGGTATACCCCTGCAAACCCCAGTTTTACTATATAAAAGTGGGGTATAACGGGGTTTATATATATTCATATATTACATGGACATATTTTCCTGATGAAGTGTCAGAAATAGATGGGCAGGCGCAGTTACCTACCATCTCCCTGTGTGATTTGAATTGATGCTTTACGTCCCAGTCAACAGCAAGGGTCATGTCGGGACGTTGCCTCCATTTTATGGGACTTTTACCCAACATTAGGATGTCATGACACTCAAAATGTGCTTCATAAATATAACCACCCAAGTAAGCCAAAAAGGTTTATATGTATGAATGGTTGGACTTAACCACTTTTCCTGGGCAGGCTCAGGCATGAGCGGTTAACCAGTAATCAGATGGTCAGTCAGTAGATACGAAGCTTTGCCTGGGGGCACAAGCAGCCAATCTATTTCTTATGTTTTAAAGTTAACTTTTCATTGATAATCATTTCTTTGCAGGTCAAGGTGAACAGAAATACCGCTGTGGCGTCAGCACCAACTATGAGTGGGTGCCATTGAAAAATCTACCTATTTGTGCACGTAAGTATTAAATAAAAATACAAACTGAGGTTTGAAGTATATCTTTTTCGATGTTATGTGATGACAAAAAGGTACAAGTAGGCAACGATCAGGCAAATGCGCAATCAGAGAGAAGCTCCCACGCTAAAAATGAGTTGGGAAAAACTAAATTGACAAACAGGTACTTGTATATAGAACACATACCGTAAGCCGAGTGAACAGCTATTTCCTAATAGGTGGCCACTCAGGTATCTGAACTTAAATAGAATATGAAAACGTACATAAGGCTAAAACAGCACAAACATTCGACTTCAAAACATAAATCAAATGGAACCACAACAGAGAAATGAATTATCAAGAACAAACAAATAATTACCGATAACCACTCTGATGACCCAAAAACGAGGACTCAACAGACTCAGTAAACTCCCGACGATGGAGATCCCTGGGCGCCGAATAACTTACTGAAACCTGGAGCAAAAGCAAAACGCCAGTTGAACCAGTGGTTAGAAATAATATTCAAGAGCTGGAAAATCATTTGCGGACTTTCTTGCATTTATAAAGTCATGGTTCATACAGACTTTCCAAACATAAATTTAAGGCCTTTTTGGGGCCTTTTATGGCTTTTTCAAGCAAATTTAAGGACACATAATGGATGCTCTCCTGCGAAAAAACACAATGGTGACGTTTTATATGGTAGATGTTGCAAAATGGCTATTAGCATGACAAACGTGTAGGTATTACTACTTATCGGAAACAGAATAGAATAGAATATTTGATCAAAAAATAGAATCGGAGAATGGCTACCGATTTTCATTGGGAAAAATCGAATGTTTGGAGAGAACACAGACCACAAGATTTAAGGCCCAAACATATTGGTTTCAAGGCCTCTCATATGAACCTTAAGGTATTTTCAGCCCCCCCCCCCCCCCACTCACTGCAATTCAAGGCCTTTTCAAGAGTGTATAAACCTTGAAAGTAAAATAGCAATGGTATGTGTCAACTCTACAGCTCAAGTTTAAGACACACGCATACAGTTGTAATTGATATCATTAAGGGGTTTTGTATTTGGGCATGTCCAAAAGATACGGAAAATGTTAAAACAAATCACATTTAATAGTTTAGTTTGTAGATACAAGCATTCAATTTTGCAGTGGATCTCTAATAATACTTCATAAACCAGTCGACTATATTTTATTGTTTTCCATTTCAGGTATTCGAAAGCCAGAAGGCTACACCATTGTATCTACCTATGAAGTGAGTCCAGCCGTACCATGTGACTTCATAGACAACATAACTGCTGGGTTTCAAGACAACGTGCAACTATTACCGTAAGATCATAAAAGCCGCGACGCGAGAAACCAATCTTCCGATCATGTCTGACACAAACCGTCCTATGCAGCTACAGAAATTGGCAAGAAGCTTGCAATTTCGAATTTAAGAAGAAGAGGCATTGTACTATCCGTGTAGCGAAAACTAAGGCGCTGATCAGCTGTGCTTTGTTTTCGCATAGGCAAAAGTCGGGTTTCTTATATCGCGGCTCATAGTTGAAATGTCAATGTTCAGACTTTCTCGATACCTTTTTAGTATCATGTTTATTTACAAAACATTCAACACCTCGCTGTTGCTTGTCCATATAATTCTTTGACAACATAAATTATGACAAGACGAATGAAGAATAAAATAGTACATTTTAAAGCTATACAACAAAGCTGTTACAAGAGACGATCGAACTTTAGGAAAAATGCAACATTATTTACTGTATAGCGATGCTGCGTTGTTGCAATACAATGACAATAAATCAGTTACCTTTTTTAAAACCATGCTCATTTAAGGTGTCCATTGGAACTCCCTAACTGTAAAACGAAGGTTGAGTTCAAAAGCTGTTTAGACATTAACACACCCACCACCACCACCTCCATGGATGTCACATTCGAAGTTCCATTTACTGTGGAGGGCGAGTTCGACTTGGAACAGTATTTTGTTACAAGAAATAGTAAGTACAGTAAATATTGCGTCTCAATTTGAATGAATGGAAGTGGCTTAGCAATTATGCAGATAACCCCAAAGGCACCAAGCATGGTAGTCAATCCAAAAGAAATCCTGTATGACTGTTAAACCAATGGCAAATAAGCAGCAAACGTTTCTCAACAGCATGAACGAAGGTTTTTCTATGGCACAATCATGTCTTCTGCATGTGCGATGTAATTTTCAGTCAGTACGATCCCTTGTATTTGACTTTAGTCCTCTCACAATATAAAGATCAAACATGATATTCCATTCATTAACATTCGCTATGTCCCGAGGGGAGTGTTGAAAACCGAGGGCGTATCCCGAGGCTTCAACACTCCCCGAGGGACTAAGCGAATGTTAATGAATGACAAAATCATTGCTGATCGCTATGAATTGCATAAATTCTGCAGATACAAAAGAAAAATGGTGCACTATATTTTACAGGCTCATCACATTTTCATACGCGTAAAAGCTTTCATTTTTATGCTCGTTCCGGGCGGACTTCAATTTCTCATTATTAGCACGTGCTTTGCGTGGCGCCCTGTAACGAGCATAAGTAAAAGCCATGTATTAACAACACGTACGCGCGTGAAGTACAATATTAATATCATGAATGCACGGCTTTCTCTTCATAAATAAACGGCTACGCCCTCGGTTTTCAACACCCCCTCGGGACCTAGCGAATGCTAATGAATTGAAAATCTTGTTTGATCTCTATATTGTAAACAAATTAATGCAATTTATGTTACCACTGAAAACAATATTTTCAGTAACAGACACTATAGATGAAGTTGTGACAGTTATATACGTGATGGAGTTGACTATAAACCAGATACTGGCGAGACCAGAGGACCTGGACGTGTTGTTCCTGAATGTCACCTACGCCATTGTGCCGGGTAGTGAATATATAGTTGCCATGACAACGTGCCCAAGTAGTCTGGTGGACACACAGGGAGTCTGTGGTAAGTTTATTTGTAAATAATTATTGTTCAAAGCTACACTCTCCAATCTTATATAAAATATATCATTCTTACCTGTGTAATATATTCGGCTCGTACAAAGTTTATAGATGTAAAGCCCAGTTGACAAGGATTCGATTTTAAAACATTTTTTAATTTCCATGCAAGCTTGTTAACTGCGAACAAGGTGCAAGTCTATATATGAATTACATACATGTATAATAAACTCAGTACATAAGGAAACGCAAAAGGTTCATTTTCTGTCATAACTTGTACAATTTTAAAGATAACAATTCCAAATTTACAGAAAACAAAGAATGCCATGTCTTCTACCCGCAGACTGAAATCGATATTTCTCCAAACACGGAAACATTATGGCTTTTGGCGTCAATAAAGAGTACCCATAAACATCGTCGGCCCCCGTGGCCGAGTGGTTAAGAGCGCTGATATTTCATTACCGCACTTAACCAATCGTTCATCTCACCGCTGTGTCTGGTGTGGGTTCGAGCCCCGCTCTGGCCACATGTGAGACAAGCGAAGTTCTGCTTGCTGGTGTGTCAGGTGGTTTTTCTCGGGGTTCTCCCGTTTTCGCCCCACCTACTGATTGGCCTGTCTCATATGAGCTGAAATAATCTTGAAAGGGACGTTAAACTGATTAAAAAATAAATAAACAAAAAGTCGCAAAAAAAAATTGTGGTTATGAATACACTTTTTACCACTTTAAAAACCTCTTCTGTTCACCTTTTTGCCTTAAAACGGTATTACATCAGTTTATAATTGCCTTTCATAAATCAGAATTGAGTTTGAGAGTCAATATGGCTATCTTGGGCTGCTATAGTCAACAACATGAATAAGCGCCAAAATGCTCATAACGATGGTCAGTCTGGCATACTTTAAAATCTTGTATCACAAGAAATAATTGGGCTTGACTGCGAATAATATGAGTAAACACTTCTTTCAGAAGAATAAAACGGTCTAAAACACATCTGTTTACTGTTCATAAAATGTAACGCACCTAACATTTTGACCAAAATTGGCAAAATTTGAAGAACGTCTTAAAATCAATTCGTGGGGACTAGCAAATTGCAAATTACGCTAAACTGGTGTCGAACACTGTATTAAAGTTTCATGCTATCAAATTCGGAATCCTTGTCTTAACCTTGATTTTATCACCAAAAGAAACTGTTTTCAATGAACCGGAAGTTCTGATAAACGACCAGAAATTTTTTACTGAGGGTAAGCTTTAAGAGAGTCACATTTATGTTAACTAACATTATTTAATCGAAATAGGGGCATCATTTACCGAAAAGGAGAGCAGAATGCCGAATTTCGAAAGAGCTTGTTATTTTTCATAAAATGCATTTTTAAAAAGTCCCAGCTATTTTTTTCTTTTAAAGAAATTCAGTTATTTTTTTGTTTTTGTGATTTGCTGGACCACAATGCCCATACTCGAAGCAAAATGTTATTTTATTATCCTCTCAATTGTGTTTATTGGAGAAAAATGTTGATTTCACAAGTTTTCACCTAAAATTACACTCGCTTTCAAATCGCAACGAAACTCAAGTGCAAAACTCTCATAAAAATGGCAAATCTTAAGAATCGCCTAGACTTTGAAAATATATTATACTTACGCGAAAAAATAAAAATCAAAACTTTGCGTTTCTTTTTGTACTGAGTATATTTGTGTATATTAGACTGAAAAGCCATTAACTCATTCAGTCGTTGCTGCGATATAAGCTTCTAATGGTTATGATGCAGCTGTTGATGGCGACTACGAAGATGTGTATATTCTGTTGCTGATGATGCTGATGCTGACAATGATGAGCATAATCATAATACTCACACAGCTGAAGTTTGTATTGTTTCATACGGTGGCTATCATTGATCGTGTAGTTAGGTGTCGACAGCAGAACATCAGTACGGCTGTGCATATTGTGACAAACGATACTACCAACACGGTACTGGTCCGTCAGTGTGCATTCTCTGTCCAGAGGAGATGGCAGCTGACTTTTTGCTGCTGCTGCTGCTGCTGCTGCTGCTGATGATGATGATGATGATGATGATGATGATAGAACTTCTGTTTAAGTTGATTTGTATGTTGCCTAAAACAATAATTAGCAAGTTCTTTTAACTTCGCAGTTGCAAGTCAGCCCGGGACCTGTCAAAACGATAACTGGTGTGTATATTGTGACAGAGGATACTACCAACACGGGATGGGTCAGTCCATGTGTATCCCCGATGAGATGAAACCTGACGTTTCGCTGCTGCTGCTGCTGATGATGATGAAGATGATGATAGGGCTGAAATTTAAGATGATTTGTATGTTGACTAAAACAATAATTAGCCCGTAAATTAAATTCTTTTTACCTCTGTAGTTGAGTGTCAGACTGGAACCCGTCAGCAGGACAACTGGTGTGTGTATTGCGAAAGAGGATACTACCAACACGGTACTGGGCAGCGGGAGTGCATTCCCTGTCCCGAGGGTATGACAACAGAGTTCTTGGGAGCTCGCTCGGAGGCAGAATGTATCGGTAGGTTTATTTCAGTCGTGATTGCTGCATGACCTAATTTTCCCTGTTTTCCTTTTTCTACTGACACAGAGGCCTAATAGTCAAGTGTTATTATCGTCTTTTGACAAACAAATACTGATTTATCATATGACGTCGATGTTTTCCAGTGGATAAGATCATGTAATGAAAGTGTGTATTAACACTTTTGCGGGAATACGTAACGTCATTGACGACGCCCGTAACAACAATGTTAATTTTCATTGGAAATATGTCCAGTTTAAAGGCGATAAAATCGTGTTTAAGAAGTCATATGATAAAACGAATCTTACACTCGTGGTCATTCATATGAAATTAATTAAACTCGCCGATGGCTCGTTTAAAATTTTCATATGAAATGACCACTCGTGTAAGATACTCTTTTTATGATATTGAGATCTGATTTCCTTCCACTATAAATATGCTTCTTACGCCAAGTTACTCCATGTATCTAGAAAGCACCCATCATATATTAGAGACCACCTCACAGAAAGAGACTATCTGTACTTAATAATACTCTTTTTTCTGTATAACCTTCCGATGTCTTAATTAGAAACCCAAACCGTGAATTTAAGGACATACTTGTGTTTTGAAATCAATTATGGAGGAAATGATCTCATCTTGATTTCTTTGTTTACAGACATAATCACTGAACCGCCTACGACCACACCGGCACCAACAGATATAGGTTTGTATTTAATTAAAAAGTAAAAGAAAGCAATGTTCAGGAGCTGCAACCAGAACCCATCATAAAAACCCAGATAGGGATACCAAATTGACAATAAGGTACTGATACAAAGACCTGATGCAAGTCCAACCAGGGAGGTTGAAATGAGCCGCCTCCTGGGAAACTAACAATGTGGTTTCCGACCAGGTCCGACATAAACCGACATGTACAGTCACAGAAAAGAGCTAGAATCTTGAAATTTCGGATTTAAGTAGAGGAGGAACTGTACTTTTGGAGTAGCGAAAACAAAGGCGCTGATCAGCTTCACAGTTACTTCGAAGCTGATCAGCGCCTTTGTTTTCGCCTAGGCAGATTGCTGGTTTTCCCATGTGGCGGCTAAAATGCACATATTGACAATCAGTATAAAATGCATCTTTAGATGAGTGTGCAGCTAGATCCCTAACGTTGACCACTCAGTAAACTTCAGTTTTGCAAATATATGAGTTTGAAATTAAAGGCTCAAAGAGCAACAAAATGATGTTTTCATTTAAAATTATAAGATCGTCTAACAAGGCAAAGAATGTGTAAAGTAATAAGAAAGCAAACCAGATACATGTTCTAGCTAAAGAACAGAAACCCAAGTTTCCGCCCCTGTACTGATGTTTTTGTTTCAAATTTCAGGGCCTATCATTATCATAGTTGTGTGTGTGATAGCTGGAATCGTCGCAGTGTTAGCTCTTGTGTGTACAGTACTCAAGTTTTATATCACGTGAGTTTGTACCCTCAATAACCAAATATTTATGTAGTGCTACGTTTAAAAACACTTTGAAACTGTCGGGTACAATGTCGTGCATTATTTCTCCGCACTTCTTTCTACCTTAGGACTTTCTCCTCTCACTTTCGCAACAATTCATGCTGGTGAAACATAAAAAGGTGTTTTTCGAATTAGTCTGAATAACAAAAAAAATAAAAAAAAAATAAAATAAAATAAAAAAAGAGTAAATGATATGTAGGATGAAAATATGCAAAGCGCACAATCTTTTTTAATCCATATACCTGTGGTTCTGCTGATTAAAATATAAAGGTTTGATAATTTGAAAGCAGTAAAACATTCAAAAAGAGATAGTATGGACAGTATAACACTTGTAAAAATGATTTAGAATGTCAATTGATGAATTCGAAATATATAGTTGTATGCGGCCTTTCGAAAGCAGAGCGGTCAAAGTATCAAATCAAATATCAATATACTCTTAGCTCATGCCGTTTTCCAAGAAACATAAAGCCATTCATTCTATCCGTATAGGAGTAAGCGACGTCAGCAGTACGACATGGAGGCCGAGACAACGTCACTGTATACAGAATTCCCAGACATCACCTACAACATGTACTTCAAAAATAAACAAGTACTCGGGTTTGATGAAAAGGGGATGCCGATTATCTCTCATGGCGGTTTTGAAAATGGCGACGTTAAAGATCCATTCCGTGATCAAATTGACCCATTCGGTGACAAGGGAGATAAACTACCACCAATGATGCCGCCCCTGGAGCCATTTTCTTTCAGTGCCCGCCCTGTTTCTGACATGCCGTTCGACCACCCACCACCGAATCTCAAGAAAAAGTCATTCGAGAAGCCAGCGATAGATCCATTAAAGCATTTCGATTTTCCGAACATGCGTGAAATACCTGTTAGATTTAGGGTCCCGAAACGCAAACATTTTGAAAACAAGTATCCTCGCCATACGTTCGGGCTTCCAGACGAGGAAGATGCATATATTTCAAAGAGGGTGCCAGTCCCTAAGAACGCTACTAAACTGCTTTATAAATCTCCTGCGGGTGAAAATATATACGCATACCTATTCAAGGATGGTTCTGTACGGACAATGTCTCCCGAGGAAGGTATACGGCCGGATGTTCCATTGCTGAAAGCGCAGTACTTAGGTGACGACGGAGAATACGAATTCGCGCCCCCTGTTTTTGAAAAGCTTAAACTTGGTGATGAGCCCACATCGAAACCTAAAAGGACAACGAAAGGTAGTGCAGCTGGGAGTAGATCAACCCGAGATGGGTTTGACTCCCGACCTTCTACAGGAATAGCTGGCTCACGCCCTTCAACAACCAAAAGCAAGAGGAGCCCAAGGTCGCCAAGAAGCGGCAAATCTCGTGGAACCCCACGATCTGGTCGCAGCGCGAGATCACGTGGGGCTCCCCAAGAGGACAGTTATAGATCACTGACGTCATCGGAATCTCCAAGAATCAAATCGGCACTGTTGAGGCCAGGAAGCAAAAGCGCCAAGTCCGTGTCAATTATAGAGAACGAGCCAATATCACGACCGACAACCGCAGGGACGTTTCTCAGTCAGGCACGATCATCAAGACCCACCACAGCTGGGACATCCGTCAGTCAGGCGAGATCTACCAGACACTCTTTGTCACGCCTTGCTGATATAGCTGAGACATACACACCAAGATCGGTCAATATAATGGAATATGCGGACGAACACCCTGGGCAGATAATGTCCCCGGGTAGACCTCTGAGCGTTCCGTTATCTTTAACAGAAGACCAAACAAGCTCAGTAGCCACTCAACTGAAAGACCAGAAAATGAAACTCATGGCTCCACCATCGTCCAAGGCGCGAACAAAGAGTATAACCCCTGTACCGTCTGGCGAGGACGAAAATGCTGAAAGTTTAGAACGTTTAGGAGGCCTGGATACTTCCAAAAAAGGGGTTCATTTTGACAATGCTGACGAATTAATGGAAAAAGACATTGAAAATGATCACCCTGATTCAGACTCTTCTGGGAGCGTGGTATTCACCAAAAGCAAGAAGTTAATGGACAAAAGACCTTCGCACGTATCCCAGACTTCTGCATCACGTGTGTCACGTGGCTCAACGAACGGTGTTATTTCCCGCACACCACGTGCTTCTATAAGCAGTGGTTTTGCTCCTAAACCAGTGATTCCTGAAGGCATGACGACATTTAAACCACCAAAAGACTTTATAGAACATCTAAATCTCCCCGTTGTTCCTCCCAGAGGTCACCAGTTGAAAGGGATGGTAAAACCACCAGCACTTGCAACGGATGCAGATAAAAATGATAATGTCCGCTCTTGAATTATTTTCCGGATTAAGCGTGATTGCCTAAATGCATTTAATATTAATTGTATTCGTTTGTGTACACAAGAAGTATTTATTTATTGTAAGATGTTTTAATTTTGAGAATATTTAGACATATAATTTAATACTTGCATTTAATTTAAATACAAAGGCACCTCATTTTCAAATGATCATTGGTTATTACGACAATACGAATTTGTAATAAACAGAGACTTTTCCAGAAAAATCACAAGTTTTAATTGAAAACATTTGATATTTTTATTGTTTGCTCAAAACATTGATTGTGGATACACAGTCACATAAATGAGGAAAATAGGTTTTACTATATGAAAGTGGGGTTTAAGAAGGTATTTATTTCATGGGCTTGTCTCCCTGCTGACACTGTGATCAACCCGACAGCATCCGAGGAATTTTAGTCATTTTTACTCATTGACCATCTATCATCCACTATGTTTCAGTCCGTCTAAAAACTGACGCATGTATTTAGATCTACACTTGATTTGTAGGCGTACAAACTTCAATGTGAAAATATCAGTTACTTCATGTGCAGTTTGAATGTGTATAAATTTTCCCTGTTAAAAGGAATGCTTGGCTAGTCTGTATATACCATTATTTGTCCGTGTGTTGTGGTCGTAGGTTTGTGGAGTTTTTCGATGGATCGCATCGGTCATGAACACTTCCTCGCTACGGTGGAGTTCAAGCTTTCGTACTTGGTCAGACCTAGGACAAAGTTCCTGGTTTTAGCATTATCCGTCCAGAACGCCAGATAAATGTTTAACGTTAGATCCAAGTACGTCATTCTTCCCACAAGTCCTAATAAAAACGGCGGAGAGCAAGTCTGGTTTCCGTCTTCAATTGCTTTATTATACAAGAAGTGTAGCAAAACATTGCGACTGGAACCAGGCCCCTGGATGTCAAAGGGAAACCCCACAGATTGAAGGAAAACCCCCACAGATTGAGGAGAAATCCTCATTCCGTTTCAATTGCTTGACGCTGTCGCGCCAAGCAAAAATATGACGGATGAATTTGATTTATGAGCCACCAACAATTTGCATAGGCGAAAACAAAGCCGCAGATCAGCTGTGCAGTAACTGCACAGCTGATCAGCCCCTTTGTTTTCGCTGAACAGATAGTACAATCCTTCTTCTTCTTAAATCTGAAATTTCAAGCTTCTAGCCTGCTTCTGTGGCTGTACAGGCTGGTTTGTGTCAGATCTGGTCGGAACCCACATTGTTGCTTTTCTCACGCACAGGCTCTTATCATATCGTCTATGGTGTTGTAACGTAATCCTTGAATTTTTAATTGTACGAGGTACAGTCGGAAAGTTCCCGGACTGGTTCATTTCAAATGATATTTGACGTCAAATCACAATGATTTTTTTTTTTCAAATAACAAATCCCATCCATTTCCTTAATTTTTCAGATAAATTAAGAATAGAATATGCAAGAATTGTTTTAAAATGTCGACTAACGTACGGCATATACGAGGGTACGGAGCACTTTGAAAAACCGCTAAATCGGATTTTTTGATGTTTTGAATCGTTGTCAATTCCTTTATAAAACGGCCCCACAACGACGTGAATTTTTGCATGATGTCATATCAACAGTATTTTGATTCAGCTACAAAGAATCAGAGTGATAACATAACAATAACAATTTTGACAGTGTTTTGAACAGACATGGGTGAATTTTTGATCGTTAAAAAAGCCGACGTCGTGGGAACGTACGGAGCAGAGCGCGGTAATCAAGTATGGTGAAAGAACCGAAAAGACCCTACAAAGACTTGGAAATTCATAAAACTCAAGGATACTGCATAGAAAATGCTGAGGAGTCTTGTGTTACACTGGGATAGGCTAATGACGCGCGGATATTAACGACGATCGCAAAAGCGGGAGCCATAGGGAAGAAATGGTCAGGGTTTGATATAAAATGTCGGATTTTTCACGAAGACAACTCCATCCGCTCATCGATCGTCAGATACATTGACGACTATTGATTTCATAGGATACAAGAGACCACGGCATGCGCCATATAGCCGCGATTTAGCCCCTGTGGATCTTTCCTCGTCTGAAATCTAAGTTTGACGACACGCTCAGGTATGAACGTTGTTAACATCATAACGTTGTTAACGTCAAACTGCTCCGTACGTTGTTAGTGTCCATACTTTGAGCCCTAATTTTTCGGTGGTTTGATGAAAAAGCCCCTAAATGTATATATTATTGTGTAGAAAAATGTTTTCCCCACTAGTGAGCAAAGTTTTGACTTTCTTCTTTTAAAACAAATAACACAACAACAACAGTCCGAGAACTTTCCGACTGTACCTCGTAGATAGATAGTATCGAGAGATGGGCAGTTTAATGAATGTGCCAGTGTTTTGTGTTACTCGAATCCTTTGAAGATTTAATTAGTACTGATTCCCCTGTACAAAACATTGTTGTAGCTTTATTTATTCTTATATTTTGTATAATAATTACTATTACTATAATTACTATAATTACTGTTGCCGCATTTCAAGCACGAACGACTGGTTTACGCAGCTCGTACAATCACAGCCAAATTTTATAGAAACTTGTAATTGAAGTTTCACCGAAAAAAAAAAATAACACTGTCACAATGGTGTAGCTTCAGCTCCAGCGTATCTGGCCATCCCTGTCACAGTCTCGAAAACCAATTGTTGATGTATTTGAGCCTTTGCATGGGAAAACTAACAATTTAGGTTTCCGATCAGGTCCGACACAAACCGGACTGTGCAGTCACAGAGGATTGTTAGAGGCTTGAAATATTTGATTTATAAAGTGGTGGAATTGTACTAACGAAGGCGCTGACCAGCTTCGCAATTGTTTTCGCCGATGCAGATTGTTGGTTTTCCCATGCGGCGGCTCATATTATGATTGCATTTTACAATAGATCGTAACACTGAAAATATGAGTTTGTAGTCTTTAATACATGTAGCACCATTATTAAATGTATACAGTAAAATAAAGAGAAAACGGGGACATATTTGTAATGCGTGCGTACTATTTATTCTGTTTTCGGGATGACCACACGAACGTTTAAGGCAGTTGTTTCCATGAAGCAAAATTACATTGAAAAAACATGAACGGTAGTCGTGGTAGTTACAACATGCAATACTTTTTAAAATTTCTGCGGTACATGTAATATTTTACAAAAATGTTATCGAATGTCCTAATTTAATATTACAACATGTATACCCTAGCTATTTTTCTTTGTATTCTGATAATCAATATTACTTCAGTGTTTTGAGTACACTCGTAAGGCTTTATATAAACTGACGTCAATAAAAAACGCCAAATCGAAAATGTTGCATAACTTTGTCAATAGATATACAATATAAACGAAATTTGCATTTTCCTTATTTCTACGTTCCCTCTCATGGTAAATCATAAACCGAATTTGGTTAAGATGCGCACTTTTCTCAAAACTTGCGTGGGTGCACCATTTTTAAAAATGCATCCTGACGTCATTATACGGACGTGTTTGACGTGAAAATTCTTGAAAGCTGTGCAAAGTCAATTTACAAACTTAAGAACATCAAAATTTTGAAACGTGACATTACTGGACTACGTGAAGTTGAAATACTGAAAAACACATAGGGACTTTTCACAAGAAAAGAAACAGACGGAACGAAAAAATGATCTTGTTCGGCTTCTGGCGTTCGAAGTGACTCTGATGTCCGGGACCATCGTTCGCTTTGGTATGAGATTCCCTCTATAGATTTTTGTGACCGTAGCTCTTACGCCGACACTTCTGTAGCAAAATCTTTTTGACGTCGACGTCTCTTATGCTTACCAATTCCAATGATGAAACATTTTGAAAACGATGTCGTTATATTCGGATGTACACCTTGAGTTAATTTTCATAACGTAATCGCATTATTTCAAATGAATAGCCAAGAATGGAGCAATGGTATTCTGGCGCTTATTTCACTAGACGCCAAATGCACGTTATCCGTTAGGACGTTCGTTTCACGCTGAAAGGCCGGAGAAACAACAATAGAAACTATTCTTTGTCCGATAGCTATGCCAGGATAGCCTTTGAAAACGTTTTGAACATTTTGACGGTGATTACCATTCATTAGCTGCAGTGACGCCAATAACGCTAGAGAACGAAATTCGGTTTTCAAAAAAATGTGTTTCAACAACATATAGTCACGTGTGGATATTCCACTCTATGGCGTTTGTGTTGGCACTGCAACGGAGACTCAGTAATCGAAAGAAGCGATGCCTGATAGACCGGTTCATGAACAGAATAGGGATTTTGCAAGGGGTGTGCGTTTTCAACAGCATGTCATTTTTCAAGCAATTGTCTGAATAATTCCATTTCAGCATTTCCGAATCCGTAAAAGGTTAGTAAATGATATGACTAATATTTAAAATAATTTAAGTTGTTAATCTTGGCAGTATGACGTGTCAAATTGGACTGAGGCGTTTTTTTGTTGACGTCAGTATATAATTTTTATTAACCATGCGTTTATTCACTATGCCTTTGTGTAGAAAACCCAAATTATATAGGTTATGCTACAAGATCTTAACGAAAAGTAAACACAAAACATATTTATATATAAACTTTAATTTTTCATCCGTGACAATGGCCGGCTCAGTTAGGGTCATCAGGCATATTATTAACTATATTTGAGCCGCCTCGTGGGAAAACCAACAATGTGGTTTCCGAACAGGTCCGACACAAACCGGCCTGTACAAGCACAGAAAAGAGCTAGAAGCTTGACATTTCGGATTTAAGTAGAAGAGGAATTGTACTATCCGATTAGCGAAAACAAAGGCGCTGATCAGCTTCGCGGTTACCGCGAAGCTGATCTGCGTCTTTGTTTTCGCATATGCAGATTGTTGGTTTTCCCCATGAGGTGGCCCATTTTAATAAATAAATTAAGTTCGTTGAACAGTTTTGTTATAGCTCGTAGTTTCAGAAAAATTAGATTTCTTTTGGAGTTCTCACCAATGGTAAGTATCAGAATACTTATACAGAAGGTTTGTGTATGTTTTTGTGTAACTTTATCATGTTTATACACTGTATTCATACATATAACAGCGGAATTGCAGTTATTTCCGTATAATGGTGACAATACAGTGTAGTTTGCCAACAGTTCAGAAAAATGTCTTCAGCATGTTCAACTGTGTATGCATCTAGTAGCAAATACAAACTACAAAGACGTAGATCTTATTCTTCAGAGTAATAAATCAACTATCTTAATTATACATATAGTTAATTATATACATGTACATGTGAACAGCTGATAAACCCAGAGCATTAACATGCTCTAGTAGACTTCATGTTATAGTGTGTTCATTTTATTTGAACATTATTATACCTATATATGCTATATGTAAGTTTATGTATTTTCACTTTTTCGGTCTAACATGTACATGTTTTGAGAAACTTCGCATTAGTGATATTCGCAGTGTTCCAACGCCACTATCAATGGGTACACCAACGGCGTTACAGACAATTTTCCTATTCCTATATCTGACCGTTAACTATAAGGGAACCACCGGGACCACCTTCCGACCCACGACAACCCCAACGACCACCATACCAAACCACGGCCCTAACGGGGAATGCTTTTATGAGGGGACCTGGTATGCGGATGGTAAGTCTGTAGAAATAATACTGTTTCCTCCTATATTTGACCGTCCGCTATAAAGGGACCACCGCGGCCACCTTACGTCCCACGACTACCGCACCGATCACTTTTTCACACCACATCCCTTACGGGGAATGCTTTTATGATGGGACCTGGTACGATGACGGTAAGTCTGACTACAAATAAGAATTGTGCCGTGACGCGGTCTGTCTTCGGGGTTTCCGACCAGGGGTTATCAACTCAAGGCATCGTAAGATGATCACCTTGAAATTTACGCCCTTGCTATTCCACCTACTCTAAGTTATCGTGGCGTTTTGAAAAAAGGTGAAACTTCTTAAGACAAGACGACGCTAAGGATGGCTTGAACTGACCGTATAGTTACGATGCTGCTAAATGATCTCCGAAACTTAAGGTCCTTTTCAGTTAGTCACCGTTATTGCTAAGAGATACTCAAGTTGGTCGTACATGTACATGTAAGTTTATTTTAATTAAGCTTCAGATGGCTTTGAGTTAGCAATTCTGGGTCTGAAATAAAACGGCCTGTACAGTAGCTGATCAATGGTAGATGGTGGCAATTTTGCGGTAAAATAGAAAAGGAATTTTATTATCTATTCATTTATTTACAAAAGCGCTCATCAGCACAGCTGTACCGCATCTTTGTTTTCGCGTATGCAAAAGCAAGTCGGTTTTCTTATGATGCGGATGGAACATACTTCGTCCTGTATCTGGCCTTCCATTATGAAGGGACCATCATAGGTCCAAAGGTGTTCGGTGCGGTAAACGTGGACCGCACCGACCACTATACTACACCCCGGCCTATCCGGGTGGGGCTTTTATATGGGGACTTGGTACGAAGATGAAAAGTCTTTGGGAACACGAAAGTCTTCTAGGTTTGTTCAGGTTCGAATCCATTATGGCCGTGACCGAAAACCTACTCACTGTTCACCCATTTGTGCCCTTTTATCGTTTACCGCCCGTTTTAATGCCCCATCCATTAGTTACATGTAAGGTCATATGGAGACGGGACCTCGGTTTACAGTCTGGTCCTACAGACTGATGAAGCCCGGAATCGAACAGGCCCCTGGTTTACACGATGGTTGACATAAAAGGTACAAGTAGGCAATGATCAGGAAAATGGGCAAACAGAAAGAAATTCCCACTCCAATAATAACCATTGTGCCACAGAGGCTTCTATCCAAATAGTATTAACACACGATACACATTTCACGATGTATTTTAGGTGAAACAATATCTACAGACCCTGGTGGATGTAGTGGGAGGGTGTGCATAGGGGGAGGTATCGCTTACTGGGATGATTGGTGTGCTTTCTACTCCTCGACACCGGACACAACAACCCCGCCCACCACCCCCACTCCACCACGGACAACAATACCTACAGGGTGGTGTTTGTGGGAGGGCGTTTGGTATCCAGATGGTAAGATAGTTGAGCCTTCAAGTGAGAAAACCATCAATTTGAGTTTCCGACCAGGCCCAACGTAAACCAAGCTGTACATCCACAGAAGCGGGCTAGAAACTTGAAAAGTAGATGAATTGCACTATCTATGTAGAGAAAACAAAGGCACTGATCAGCTGTGCAGTTACCGCATAGCTGATCTGCGCCTTTGCATTCGCCCATGCAAGTTGCTGGTTTTCCTAAGACATTTTAACTAAATGTTGTGAACCACTGCAGAAGATGAGGGTGAGGTTAGGCGCCTGTAAAAGTGGTTTAAGCACCCAAGTAATTTTATTTTACTGATCGTTCCAAGGCGATACTTCTGTTGTTATTCCGTTTGTTTTATGTTTTGGAGTCGAATTTTTGTGCTGTTTGAACCTTGTGTACGTTTTGATATTTTATCTAAGTTCGGGTAAATGAGTGCCCGCCTTTTGGAAAATAGCTGCTCACTCGGCTTACGATATGTTTTCTAAGTATACGTCGTAAGTACCTAATTGTCAACTTAGTTTTACCCACCTCGACTTTTGGAGTGGAAATTTCCTTTTGATTGCGCCTTTTCCTGACCATTGTCTACTTATACTTTTTCCTATGAAGTGGCTCATTTGGAATCAGTATTTTGTATTTTTAAAAACAGTTGTTTCCAGTAAACCAGACAACGTGGAAGTTACGATAGAATCACAGGAACTGATACAATTTCATCAAAAATTGTACAGTATTATTTTGAGTCCAATATATGAAATATACAGCAGCTGAGACCAGTAGTATCCTGGAAAATAATACAATGTACACAGAAGGTACATCGGTTGTCGAAAAAAAACTTTCGTTTTGGATTCAGACTATTCAATTCAGACTATTCAATTCAGACAGCTTAACCTGTGGAAATGATAGTTTAATTGAGCCGCCTCGTGGGAAAACCAACAATGTGGTTTCCGACCAGGTCCTGTACAAACCGACCTGTACAAGCACAGAAAAGAGCAAAAAACTTGAAATTTTGGATTTAAGTAGAAGAGGAATTGTGTTATCCGAGTAGCGAAAACAAAGGCGCTGATCAGTTTCGCGGTTAACTCGAAGCTGATCTGCGTCTTTGTTTTTGCATATGCAGATTGTTGGTTTTCCCATGAGGCGGCTCAATTGTTATCTTTATGTTATTTACTGACAAGCTGATTAGAGGATTTGGGTACTAACTCCAAAGTCCATTTAAGTTGTCAAAACGTATATACATAATTAAACACGTTTGTCTGAAACGAATCGAAGCCTTCTCACTTCTAATACATGTAGACTGTTTGTAGGTAAAGAAATTGCATCTGAAACCTGCAAAAATCCCCTATGCTGCGGCGCGATATGCTCTGGCGGTAGTATATCCTTCTGGGACCACGAGTGTTCCCCTGCTTTTGCCCCTCCCCCACCCTGTGACGGCTGGAACGAGTACGTGGACTACCAGTGTTGTCCGATCTGCCATAGCAACAAGACCACCACGCCCCCTACAACTACGCCGCCTACCACCACGCCCCCTCTGCCGTTCTGTTTCCACCATGGTCAGCTGTACAATAACTGTAAGTTAACACAGATTCACCCAACATTATCATTTGGGTCAGTACACTTTAATTTTTAGGTGCTTCAAGTGTGATTTTAAAATTCTATTTTTCGATGAAATTATTTTAAGGAAACAGAATAGCCCCGGACATCTGGGGCTATGCTGTTTGCCTGTCGCCAGGCTTATACGAGTTAAACTCATTCTTTTCAATACTTGCCACTTACCAATACGCGAATCTTTACATGACTTTTTCACGACACTTTGTGTGCCCGTATCTGAATATGAAGTCGTGCTTCAAGGGCTGAAAACCAAAACACAGCTTATATTCGTCAAACTGGTTCACTTGTATGTAAACAGATGACGTTTTTGACCTGGATCCAAATGGTTGCCATGGTAAAGAGTGCCACTACGGAGTTATCCGCCCCTGGAGAAAACAGTGTTCCGTCACGGACGACACTTGTGACGGGAACTTGGTCAACGTAACAGGGCAATGCTGTCCGATATGTGAGGTTCCTGTGAAGACAACATTACCGTCAAATGAAACACAGCCGACGTCAGATTCGACGCCAACAACTAGTAAAACGTGTGTCATTCGAGGTGAAACTTATGGTTTGAGTAAGTAAACACTTTAACATGACTTTGGCTTTTAAACAGGTTTCGTTTCTTGTATTGTATTGGCTTGTATCGTATCGTATCATATCGTAATGTATTGTCACGTGATTGCATTTCTTACCGCAACACGGCACACCAGCTGCAGTAATAGCAAATACAATGACATCCTTTAAGAGCAGTGGCCATATTGATGAGAATATATTTTGACCCTAAAATCCTTTGTATGGCAATATTTGTGGATTTAATATCAAAACTTTTGTCTACTATTGCATTATTTATATTTAACATCATGAATGCTATTCCAGATATGCGAACAAACAGCGACGAATGTAACAGTGGCCATATTGATGAAAATATATTTAGATCCTAAAGCCCTTCGCCTGGCAAAATTTGTGGCTTTTGTCTATTAGTGTATTGTTTGTATTTAACATCATTTATGCTAATGCAGATGTGCGAACAAACAGCGACGAATGTAACAAATGTTACTGTACTTCACGTGGGGAGGAATGTCACGTGACCATTTGTGATGACGTCAGTGATTGTGTGAACACATACAGACTGAAAGGAGAATGCTGCTTCAAATGTAGTAAGCTGTTTAGTTCTTACATGGTCACTAACAAATAGATATCCGATTTGGTCGTTCGTCTCTCAGTGACGAGAAAGACCATGATCTTTTTTTTTTCACGAATATACAGTTGTTCGTGTATGTTAATGAGTTCTTTATTGCAGCAACATTGTGTAATACATTTGTTAGCCAGTTGTGGTCTTGGTATAATTTTATTCTTATCCGTTTTTAATAATCGCTTATACATTTTCGCTGTACTGATAAAATGGTAATTTCGCCGTCCTGGTAAAAATGTTTTTATTAATGATAATGATAATCTCTGTATTTCTGGTGTGTTTGGTTGGGATTTTAAATTGGTTGCACCAAAATTTTTGTCACATGTGTTCGCCAGTTGAACACTATGTTTGTTTCTATTTATTGTTTTTGTCTTTATGAAATCGAGGTTGTCCCCAGGAAAAGTAGATCCCCAGGAAAGATAGTTTTCGGCGTTGTCCCCAGTAAAAACGATAATCGGCGTCCCAGGAAAAAGTGACCACACTGGTTTATTTTCATTACACTACTGTTTATTGTGCCTGCCTCTCTGTCGTGCTCGTTGCCTTTCGTTTCGGTTGAAACTGAGCTGCATGTTGTCTGAAAAATGTTTTGTTTTATGTATTCACTTTCCCACTTGGTGTCTATGTTGGGACTTTATATTTAATTGCATTGATTCCTGGTCCCTCAATTTTTACTTTGATGACTGACAAAGAAAATTAGCTCTAAGCTGTCGGTTTCAAGTACAGTAAGTCAATCTAAGAATTCTGCTAGACTAAGTGACACATTGACTTTGGCTTTGCGTACTCTGTTCTTTCTTTCAGCTTCACAGATTGTCTTTTTGTCATAGTGAGCTGCTCTAATTTGTTGATGAGACAGTGCCACTTTGATCCATACGAGCAGCTTCATGAGAAAACCGGTCTTTTGCCTATGCAAAAACAAAGACGCAGATCAGCTGTGTAGTAATTGCACAGCTGATCAGCGCCTTTGTTTTCGCTACTGGGATAGTACGATACCTCAAATACCTCTACCCAAACTTTCAGGATTCTAACCTTCTTCTGAGACTTTACGGGCCGGTTTGTATCAGACCTGGTCGGAAATTAGCTTATTACTTAGTATACCAACATTTCTCATCGAATAAATTGGAAAATTCTAATGTTGGACGTAGCATCGGAGACATTTCTTGAGAGTAAAAAGATACAAGTAGACAACGATCAGGAAAAGGCGCAATCAGAAAAAGATCCCCACACAAAAAACCGAGGTGGGAATAAATAAATTAACAATCAGGTACTAATGCCATGAAAACATATCGTAAGCCGAATGAGCAGCTATTTTCCCCCAATAGGTGGCCAATCAGTTATCTAAACTTAACTGAAATATGAAAACATACATTAGGCGCCAACAGCACAAAAAACTAAACACCATGACATAAAACAATAAGAACCACCAAAGAAGTATCGTCTTGGAACGATCAGTAATATAAAATTACTGGCGAGCTTTAATCGATTTTACAGGTACCTAACCTCACCC
Source organism: Rugalucina vietnamica (assembly GCA_964017185.1). NCBI lineage: Eukaryota > Metazoa > Mollusca > Bivalvia > Lucinida > Lucinidae > Rugalucina > Rugalucina vietnamica. The sequence goes on along the minus strand of OZ024875.1, from coordinate 56,016,438 downwards.
TCAGCTTCTGCAGTGGTTCACACTATTTAGTTAGTTATTCGGTCCTCGTGTTGAGTCTCTAACTAGTCAATGAATCATCTTGGACAAACAAATAAATCATGATAAACACCATCATATATCAAAAACTATTTGCTCTAATTTAAACCAATAAAAATATAGATATAGTGTTCACGTGCACTTAAACAGTAGACGACTTTGTCGAGTCCTTGGCATATAATGTCATCTACCCAGAATGTGTTTTCAGACGTGATTCTAATGCCTCTGTGGCAATGGCAGTGCAGGTGCAAGTTATGTATTTTCGTTTCTAAAGATACAAAACTGAAGGTCGGTCTGTTTCAGGTATCAAAATAAGGAACTGATATGTTATGCAATGTACAGTACATGTACCTAGATGCTCTTTTTACATTTCAGATAATGGGTTGCGAGGAAAGGTTGCTTTGTTGTTACTGCTAAGTGGGCTATTAATCAACTTGGTAATAAAATAGAAGGAAATGGAAACGATGCTGATGTTGTTGATTATTCTAGACAAACACAATAACGTAAATCACTTCATTCATCAGGGTTAAACTGTTATACAGTTAAAATGGATATTAAGACAATGAGGATGTTCTAATGTGTATTTGAAATCATCATTAATAATTTGGGAAAAATAAACAAGAAAACACTATCATGTGAAAATATATATCTATTTCTAGTCACTGAAGTCCTTTTTGATACACATTTTTTATCGTCAAGATAAAATGCCAAGAACAGTCATTATGTATTTATTCACACTAAATTAAATTCATCATGCATCACAACGCTGTCCAGAAAATAACACGCCCAAATAATATATAGATTTTTCTTCAGTTGTAAAAATTGGATTTTTTTTCTGCAGAAAAGTTTTGATATGTTTCTTATTTTTGCTCAAAACAAAGATTGTGGGTACACGTTAGAACCGCCTCGTCAAGGCGGTTCTAACGCCTCGCCAAGGCGGTTCTAACGCCTCGCCAAGGCGGTTCTAACGAGTTACCACAACCTATATTTTGGAGCAAAAATTAGAAAAAAATAGGTATACCCATGCATACCCCAATTTTACTATACATTATGAAAACTTGCCCATGCAATATACTGAAAAAATTTCAACTTTAAAAATTGAAAATTTCATTGGAAAAATGTGGTTAATTTTAATATGTTTGCTCAAAACATTGATTATGGGTACACGTTAGAACCGCCTCGCCGAGGCGGTTCTAACGAGTACCCACAATCTATGTTTTGGAACAGAAATAAGAATAATATGTATACCCCCCTGAAACCCCAGTTTTTTCTATATAAAAGTGGGGTTCAAGGGGGTATACATTACACGGACAAGTTTGCCTGATGATAAACGTGTGGTTTAAGGGGGTATTCAATACACGGACATGTTATCCTGATGAGCAGAGGACATCAAAGGATATTGATATGTGTTCATGTAAACGTATTAAAGACATGGATACAAAAAGCATCATGATAAGCGGCACATGATAACAACTCTCAAACATATTTACATAGAATGCTACATGATAACAACTACCGAAACATATTTACATAGAATACTACATGATACAACTACCAAACATATTTACATAGAATGCTACATGATAACAACTACCAAACATATTTACATAGAATACTTCATGATACAAGTACCAAACATATTTACATAGAATACTACATGATACAACTACCAAACATATTTACATAGAATACTACATGATAACAACTACCAAACATATTTACATAAGATACTTCATGATACAACTACCAAACATATTTACATAGAATGCTACATGATACAACTACTAAACATATTTACATAGAATGCTACATGATAACAACTACCAAACATATTTACATAGAATGCTACATGATAACAGCTACCGAAACATATATACATAGAATACTACATTATAACAACTACCAAACATATTTACATAGAATACTTCATGATACAGCTACCAAACATATTTTCTTAGAATTCTACATGATACAACTACCAAACATATTTACACAGAATGCTACATGATAACAACTACCGAAACATATTTACATAGAATGCTACATGATAATAACTACCGAAACATATTTACATAGGATACTTCATGATAGAACTACCATACATATTTACATAGAATACTTCATGATACAACTACCAAACATATTTTCTTAGACTGCTACATGATACAACTACTTAACATATTTACACAGAATGCTACATGATAACAACTACCGAAACATATTTACATAGAATGCTACATGATAACAACTACCGAAACATATTTACATAGAATACTACATGATACAACTACCAAACATATTTACATAGAATACTACATGATAACAACTACCAAACATATTTACATAGAATGCTACATGATAACAACTACCGAAACATATTTACATAGAATACTTCATGATACAACTACCGAAACATATTTACATAGAATACTTCATGATACAACTACCAAACATACTTACTTAGAATGCTACATGATAACAACTACCAAACATATTTACATAGAATGCTACATGATAACAACTACCGAAACATATTTACATAGAATGCTACATGATACAACTACCAAACATATTTACATAGAATACTACATGATAACAACTACCAAACATATTTACATAGAATATTTCATGATACAACTACCAAACATATTTACATAGAATGCTACATGATAACAACTACCAAACATATTTACATAGAATGCTACATGATAACAACTACCGAAACATATTTACATAGAATGCTACATGATACAACTACCAAACATATTTACATAGAATACTACATGATAACAACTACCAAACATATTTACATAGAATGCTACATGATAACAGCTACCGAAACATATTTACATAGAATACTTCATGATACAACAACCAAACATATTTACATAGAATGCTACATGATAACAACTACCAAACATATTTACATAGAATGCTACATGATAACAACTACCGAAACATATTTACATAGAATACTTCATGATACAACTACCAAACATATTTACATAGAATACTACATGATAACAACTACCAAACATATTTACATAGAATGCTACATGATATCAACTACAAAACATATTCACATAGAATGCTACATGATAACAACTATCAAACATATTTACATAGAATGCTACATGATACAACTACCGAAACATATTTACATAGAACACTTCATGATACAACTACCAAACATATTTACATAGAATGCTACATGATAACAACTACAGAAACATATTTACATAAAATGCTACATGATAACAACTACCAAACATATTTACATAGAATACTTCATGATACAACTACCAAACATATTTACATAGAATGCTACATGATAACAACTACCGAAACATATTTACATAGAATGCTATGTGTCTATAGATGTTCGACACGCTGCGCACCATTTCATTTGCTAAACGCAAAGTTTTCACTATTATTCCATCATCAATATGTAGACATAAAATGAAATAGCAAACGTACAGAATGATTTTTTTATCGTTATTAGAATTATTTGATAAATTATCTTAGAATAATTATATTTACCGTCTTAATTGCATGTCTGTAATGCATCTCGACTGGTCATTCTGAATGCTTCCAATCCACGTAATTCTTGCAAGGATTTAGAAACCCTGTATACATCATAAGCTTTCAAAACCCCATTTTATTACAATATGTTAAATTAAAATGATTACATATTCAAATTGAACATGTACCTATGAAATTGAGTACGTTTGTCAATGAAGTTGATATGTACCGACGAGAAATATCTGAGTTTTCTTAGGCTTAGCTCTACGGTTCTTTAGACAATTCGAAATGCATTCACTGTTCACGTTTAACGCCATTTTACAGCAGCATTATGTAAAACGAAAATGAGTGTCATACTCCAAATTGAGAGGTACTGGGCTCGATCCGCACAGGCGTCACCGTGTTGTGTCCTTGAGCAAGACACATTAACTCCCTACAGTACTGGTTAAACCAAGAAAGAGTTGGCTCCGTCCCGACATGACTGAAAAATTGTTGACTGGGACGTTAAGCCTGAATGCGATTAAACAAAACGAAAATGAAAGAAGAAAAAAAATAAACGCGCGGAATGGGAGTAGTATTGGGTATATTCATATGAAAACGACTTATACAATATAAATGAACGAAAGTGTGGAAGAAAGAAATCATAGTTAAAGGAATAGGTTTACAAACATTATCCTTCATTCCAAAAGAAAGAAATCAGCGAAACAAACATTTTGACACCCAATGTATTAAAATCGGTTAAGTGGTTTTGAAAATATGAAAGTTTTAAGATTCAGCAATGGCCGCCTATGGTGGCCGCCATTTTGTCTAGCTAGTCACGTGACCAAAAAGGAAAAAATGCTTATTTACACTAGTAGGCTTACTTTTTACATTCAAAAACAGATCAGTATGATTCTATTAAGTGAATGAAAAGTATTTCAACAACTTTCATATTTTAATGTGCATGGAAATGGCAGATATTTATAATTCAATGATTGTGAGGGAGTGACGTCATACCCTCACAGCCTCGTTTTGGATTTGGGCCATCAAAAAATTCAAGCCGCTATAATTTTCTTATACCTTGGTTGATTTTCATGAAATTTGTTGCAAACTGCTCAGCTACATGAAGGCTTTCATAAAACGCACATTCAATAGTTTGTGAGCCTATTCCTTTAAAGGAATCGATTCGGAAATGCATATTTGGCCCTATACATATTCATTTAGATGTTACAGTACGTGTTACAAATCAAATTCCACCGATTTACCCCATAATAAGTACACAATTATCGTTTGAAAATTACGCTAAAATGCGTCTCGAATCACGAAGGTTGCCGCTATATTTGTTTACCTGTGACGTCACTCACTCACTTTCGGTTGAGGGCCATTTACAAGCGATCGTACTCCACTTCATTTTATCGATAAAAATCCCACATTAAGGTAAGAAAAAAAAAGAAATAAAAGCAGAAAAAAATGTCCTCTGTCACAGGGATCTCGCGGACGCAGGACACGGCGTCCCAGGACGAGTAAAGCTCAGACACATGTTTTCCTCAGTGGTGATTCCCGGGGCGCAAGTTGTTTTTGCCGCGATATGTCCCAATATTTACCTGTGTTTTGTTGTCTATGAGCCAAAAAAGCATCTTAGAGACATCCATCCGAGTGTATTTCGCACCTTTATGATGTAAATCCAATCAAAATTATGTAACGATGTCAACGATAGTTAGATAGTCGATAATTTTTCATACGTATAATAGCGATCAAACGATTTAAAGGATGGCGCTATAGCTCAGTAAGGAGCGAGGAGGTTCCTTGCTTTGCTACATACCACTTTCGTACGGGTTCGCGCCCCACTATCGGCCAAATGTTTTTCAGAATATAAATGAATTAACCCGCCGAAATGTATGTGGTCTGGCTGTCGCCAGGCGGACGCGGTGGTTTCACAGGCATATCCCGGGTATGCCGAGATATGTCCTGGCTTTCCTCCACCTCAGGCAGCTCGCGTCACTGTTGCATCTGGGGAAAAGGGGCTTTGGGTAGTATGATACACAGTGACGTGGTTAAGGTTAAGGTACAAGGGAGGGAAATCCGCATTGGCAGGATATGTGTTATGGATATCATTGTACTGGTGGTGGGCATTAATCCTGTCACTGCGGAGTGGTGCTGGCCCGTACTCGTGGGTTAAAACGAGGTGTGTCTATGAAGGCAGAATCTCAAATACAGAATACAGATGGCGCGTGTCTTTATGTAAACAACTTATAATTGCGATCAAACGATTTAAAGAATGGCGGTCGCATTATTTGATGGCGCGTGTCTTTATGTATACAACTTTGATTGTAGTCATTGTTGACAGATCAGCTGACCGTTTGAGGCGTGTTTACCGTGTCACATGCTAAAAATAATTATCCGCATGAATGAAAAATCTTTTCTGGATTGGTGGTTAACAAATTAGAAACGCATGCGCATTGAAAAACAGTTAGTGATGGGCGGTTCACCTCCGATTATAAATTTAATAAAATAGATAACTGAAGCAAATTAATCCAATTATGTAAAAAAAAAAAAAAGAAAAAAAGTGAGTGTGTGTACCGATTCCGTTTTGGAATAAAATGGATGAAAAACTTCCTATTCTTTTTCTATTGTGCGCGATTCTTTGACGAATTGTATGTGAAATGCCAAAATTCGGAATAAAAACTACCGTGCGTAGATACATGTATCAGTAACTCCATTCCGTTCAAACTGGATTATTAATAAGAATAGTGAAAATGTCTACACCTACGATTTTTTATCGCATTGGGGGAAGCGAAAAGCCGACGACAGGTATCTGGAAAAAACTTTTACCTAATTTCTGTGGCTTGTTTTACAGTTAATCGCCCGGCACTGAGGCATCTTCGGTAAAAATTATTCTCTGGTATTATCACAAAAACCCTTCTGTCAAGTTTAACGTATAAAATATCCACAATTACAAAATAAAATAACGAAATTATCGCGAGAATATTTGAACGTCTTGCAATTGAAATGAGCCGCTTAAAGAGAAAGTGAGTGAGTGACGTCACAGCTTTATACTGGTTACCGCGTTCACCGTGTAATTATCGATAAACCGGTAACCATACCCGATAAAGATGGCGATTCACTCAGATGCAGGAAAAAAGGAAGGTTTCCCAACTTTGAATACGAATATTTTGCGTAACAAACCCGATATGCATTCTCTTGTACCAGGAATGAATTTATGATGGTATTTTACGTATACATACGGCGTCTTATGCGGTTCCGAATCCATTCCTTTAATAATTTACCCGTTACTCGAGTCTAATCCATCTTACTCAACATAATGAAAAAATGCCCATGCAACATATAGAGAATTTTTCCAAAAGCAAATATTGAAAATTTCATTGGAAAATGTTTGATATTTTAATAGTTTTGCTCAAAACATTGATTGTAGGTACACGTTAGAACCGCCTCGCGATCAAAAAGAAGAAAATTAGTTTCGCCATATATAAACGGCAGACGCTTTTTCGTAGTCAATACACCAAATTTAGATTTTAAATCCAATGACCTTATTTATGTTATTACTTGCACATATCAAAATTGTAATATACAAAATGTGGGTCAAACACGTAGTCCTCTGAAACATGATTCAATGAACACTTTCGTAAAATTAAAAAGCCTAATAAACATGAAAAATTTCTATACCGTCAATTTCAACGTACTGGCCATTCACCTTTAGATATTACAATTCAACCAGTGGAAACGATTACGTATACGATAATAATTCTTTTCGTTGCTATACCCCCGGTATTATGGCAAACCAAATGCACACTAATTTGAGAAACCTAGGAATTACATACTTCCAACGCTATCGATAGAGATTTTGCTATAATTTCATAACTACTCAAGATATTGAAATGAAAATTGCAGGGACGATAGAAAATTCGTGAGGAGTGTACTGAAAGCAAAATTATGCCAGCGGACTCTTATGAAAAAAAATAATAAACGCCTCGGGCGTTTTGACACACAAAAGTAACAAAACCATGTGTAGCGAACAAAGATCGTTACAACAGTTCCTCCGTGTTTCCTTCTCGTTTTGTTTTCTATTTTTGCCACAGCACATGAAGGGAAAAACAGTTCTCAGAAAACAAATCATATGCATGGACTCACAGGGGTATGCGACTGATGCAGGACGATGCGACGTCTAATACATAGAGGATCTTACACGAGTGGTCATTTCATATGAAATTTATTAAACGAGCCTTCGGCGAGTTTAATAAATTTCATATGAAATGACCACGAGTGTAAGATTCGTTTTATCATATGACTTTTAAAATAGTATTTTATCGCCTCCAAAGTGGACATATTTTCAATGAAAATTTACATTGTTGTTACGGACGTCGTCAATGACGTTACGTATTCCCGCAAAAGTGTTATTACACGTGTGGTCATACGATTTTTATGACATGACGTTATCCACTGGAAAACAGCGACGTCATATGATAAAGTACGTAAGACTGAAAACCTTCTTCAACCAGACAGAATTAATGGTTTAGCAATCCAAATCACCGACCTTAATCTGTCGCCATATCTGTCCCATATCTGGTACGTTATCAGTTGTGTGGTAAGGATACGGTACCCTAAAATGTTATACAGTTTGAGCAATTTGTAGGGTATATCGCGGCGTACTTATATGCGGTACGTGGCTTAGATGCATAGTCCATAACGAAAACTTGCCCATGCAATAAACAGAGATTTTTTTAGCTTTGAAAATTGAAAAATTTCAGCTGATAAATTTTGATATTTTTTCTTATTTTTGCTCAAAACATAGATTGTGGGTACACGTTAGAACCGCCTCGGCGAGGCGGTTCTAACGAGTACCCACATTCTATGTTTTGAAGCAGAAATAAGAAAAATAGGCATACCCCACCATACCCCAGGTTTGCTATATAAAAGTTGGGTTCAAGGGGGTATACATTACACGGACATGTTTTCCTGATGGTTGGCCTAAATGGTGGTCTAACTAGGTTATTTGATTGGATTAGATGAATATTTTGCTGTGATAGTTTAGTTTCAATTGTTTTGTTTGTTGTTTTGATTTTTCTTCTGTTTCCATGAACAAAAGATACAAAAAGAAATACAGTAAAGCAATAAATTGTACATGTATTATCCAGGAGATAGAATAAGGCTTCGCACACATTCTGACATGACCAAAGTGTATACCGACTTTGGTCAGAGGAAGTGAAAAAAGCTTTTCTGTCATTACATGCCAAATAAAGTGAACCAATGCCCTTGAAGGTCCACTCTATCAAATCCAGAAGTTTTTCTTTAATTAGATTATGTGGCAATGTTGTATACAGAGTAGAAAAATCATATGTTGACAAGCTCGTCGCACGGAACCCTCTACACTTCAATTTACTGAGCACCTCACCAGAATTTCTTATTGACTAAAACCAATTTTTATTTGAAGTTTCATACCCTGTCTCACAGTATCTTATAACATGAGATTTGATAGCAGTAAGACAGGAAGTTAATAATTTAGAAAGTTCAGAAGTAATACAAGAGCTAAAATTTGCATGAAATCTAGCTTTGTATGGTCTTTTGTGAAGCTTATGTAATCTGCCTACAAAGTGCGAAACTAAGCAGAGTACTCCTGGAGCTTATTTGACCTACCTCGCACCCTAAGGACAATTTTTCATGGCTGCCAAATCATTCATTGGGATTCAAGAAATGCAAATAATTTTGTCCTCAAAGATAAAATATAACTGAGATCCTTTAAGGGCAGTGAACATATTAATGAGAAAGGGGATGGACCATACCGCGGTTTCGGCTACTTAAACCTCATCAGTGACATTTTAGATTTGGCAACATGGAGCAAAAGAGAATTACTGTAATTTTGCAACTTTCAACAGAGAAGTCAATACAATGACTAATTTTATCCGAATTGGGCCAAAACACATATAAAACATTGGTTAGAAATTGAATCTAAACCGATAATAAAATTCTGATTTCTCAGAATATGCTGATCTCAAAGGACCAAAAGGAAAATATAATCTGCACTATGGATGATGTACGGGGAGACTTTTTAGGGCCGCCACACGGCACAACATCAGCTGCAGTAATAGCAAATGAAATATAACTAAGATCCTTTAAGAGCAGTGAGCATATTAATAAGAAAGGGGATGGGCCATACCGCGGTTTCGGCTAGTTAAGCCTCGTCAGTGACCCTTTAGATTTTCAACATGGAGCCAAAGTGAATTACTGTAATTTTGCAACTTTCAACGGAGTAGTCAATACAAAGACTAATTTTATCCAAATTAGGCCAAACACATATAAAACATTGGTTAGAAATTGAATCTAAACCGACAATAAAATTTTGATTTCTCAGAATATCTCCGCTGATCTCAAAGGACCAAAAGGAAAATATAATCTGCACTATGGATGATGTACAGGGAGACTTTTTAGGGCCGTCACAACAACAGCTGCAGTAAAAGCAAATGAAATATAACTAAGATCCTTTAAGAGCAGTGAACATATTAATGAGAAAGGGGGAGGGCCATACCGCGGTTTCGACTAGTTAAGCATCGTCAGTAACCCTTTAGATTTGGCAAAATGGAGCCAAACAGAATTACTGTAATTTTGCAACTTTCAACGGAGTAGTCAATACAAAGAATAATTTTAACCGCATTGGGCTAAAACACATATAAAATATTGGTTAGAAATTGAATCTAAACCGATAATAAAATTCTGATTTCTCCGAATATCTCCGCTGATCTCAAAGGACCAAAAGGAAAATATAATCTGCACTATGGTTGGTGTACGGGTAGACTTTTTAGGGCCGCCACACGGCACAACACCAGCTGCAGTAATAGCAAATAAAATATAACTGAAATCATTTAAAAGCAGTGAATATATTAATGAGAAAGGGGATTGGCCATACCGCGGTTTCGGCTGGTTAAGCCTCGTCGGTGACCCTTTAGATCTTGCAACATGGAGCCAAAGAGAATTACTGTAATTTTGCAACTTTCAACGGAGTAGTCAATAAAAAGACTAATTTTATCCGAATTGGGCCAAGCACATATAAATCATTGGTTAGAAATTGAATCTAATCCTATAAAAAAAATCTGATTTCTCGGAATATCTCCGCTGATCTCAAAGGACCAAAAGGAAAATATAATCTGCACTATGGATGATGTACGGGGGGACTTTTTAGGGCCACCACACGGCACAACACCAGCTGCAGTAATATCAAATAAAATATAACTGAGATCTTTTAAGAGCAGCGAACATATTAATGAGAAAGGGGATGGGCAATACCGCGGTTTCGGCTAGTTAAGCCTCGTCAGTGACCCTTTAGATTTGGCAACATGGAGCCAAAGAGAATTACTGTAATTTTGCAACTTTCAACGGAGTAGTCAATAAAAAGACTAATTTTATCCGATAAACTCAATTGCATCATGAAAAAAACGCATGTTTTCCATGACAACCGTTAACGCGATTCTTGAGCATGGGATGTACATACAAAATTTAACATATCTCCACTGTTACTTATCCTAGCCTACATAGATAGCATGGTCTCATTTTAATGCTAAGACATAACCCTTTTTTCCTATAGAAAGTTTTGCGAATTATCTAATTTGCATACTCATCAATTTTAATGAAAACATGAAAAAATGGCAGAAAAATCTTTAACAATCCATAAATGAACTAATTTCAGGCCCAAACTATCATTTTGACACTTTGTTAGTGAGCCAGTAATATCATATGACACATTTATTGATGCCCTTTGCCTATGTGAAAATTATCTCATTTGTCTATTCATGAATATTAATAAAAATGTCAAGCATTGAGGAAAAAGGAGGGACAAACTATATTTATTGCAAGTTATTTGATAGTTATAAGATATATCTTGTATCCCTGGGATAGATTCTGAATGATGCGGAAAGGGATATCAAAATAAACGCTATGGCAATGTACTATAGCCCTGAATTATGATACAAGAATAATCTAATTCTCAATTGCATGAATGTTAATGACAACTCAAGAAATTTGAGGGAGAATAAATAAATAAATAAATAAATAAATAAATACATGTAAATAAATGAGTGAATATGCAAATGGGATAATTTTCATATAGGCCCAGGAAATCAATAAAATTGACATATGATATTACTGGTTCAATAATAATGTGTCACAATGACAGTTTGGGCCTGAAATTGGTTCATGAAAGGATTGTTTAAGATTTTCCTGCCATTTTTCATATTTTCATTAAAATTGATGAATATGCAAATTAGAAAGTTTGCATTGCTTACCATAGGAAAAAAGGGTTGTGTCTTAGCTATAAAATAGACCATATCCAGTAGTCTATAATAAGTAACAGTGGAGATATGATCAATTTGTATGCACACTCCCATGCTCAAGAATCGAATTGACGGTTGTCATGGAAATTATGCATGTTTTCATGGTGTAATTTAGTTTGTGTTTGAGGACAAAAATATTTGCAAGTCTGTTGTCCCAATTAATGATTTTGCACCCATGAAAAATTGTCCTGGGGAGTACAAGGTATTAGGTCAAATTACGTTTAGGTTGTTGGCGGTTTTTAGAAGAAAAACGTATGTCCAACGTATGCACGAACGGACGTACGGCCGGACAAAGCAATATCCTTCGACCGATCGACTTTTTTAAAATCCGTCTATCGTGAGTACATGTATAATCAGATGCATTTCATACGTTTTTTTTTTTTTTTTTTTTTTTTTTTTTTTTTTTTTTTTTTTTTAGCAATAATGCGATATTTTCCATATGACGGAAATACAAACAATTCATATAAATTAAGATAACCGCCATTGATGACGTCATAGTTCGACCCTGGCGCGGATGTAAGTGTGACGAGCAGATTTAATGCTATACATATACCCCATAAATAAGTTTTATCTAGATCGTCATAAATTGTCAAAAATCTCACGAGATTCCCATTTGACATGGACTAGGTTCAGAATGGACCTGACGCAAAAGTTTACGAATCTCAGGATATTCTGTACGCATGCCAAAGAAACAATTGTCTGAATATGAATCTCAATGGTTTACTGGTGACACGCCAAATTGCCAGCACTTCACCAGGGTGTCATACATGTAGTTAATGGAAGTTTGTGGAAAGGAGATGTGCATGTTTTAAATTGGATGGATGGTAACATAATCGATATAACGTTTACTTACATGTACCCTTGGATATCGATGCTGATGTCTTCTGCTGGTTCTTCGGTCGGCACGTCGTAGGAAGGGCTGCTGGAGGGTAAAAGAGTTTAGAACGAACAAGTCTCAATATTTTATTTTTCTTTCGTTACTGTCCAGGTCTGGTGTGTAGGAAATCAGAATCATAATAAACATACTGTCTCATGTAACTTTGATTATATCTCAATATTTATAATTTTATACATCAAGTTCATCTCTTAATCGATATCACCAAATACGTAAAATTTTATAATAAGTATTCAGACTGAGACGGTCTTATCCTTGCATTTTATTCATACTTGTGCCAAATTATTCTGCTGAAATTTAATGTTTTAGTAAATCAAATGTCCATTTTAAATCATTGCAATCACATTCTTAACCACAACTTTTTGTAACAATTTTAATAAGTATTCAGACTGAGACGGTTCTTATCCGTGTTTTTTTTTTATTCATTCCTGTGCCAAAATTACTCTGCTGGAATTTAATGTTTTAGTATTATATCAAATGTCCATTTTAAATCATTGCAATCACATTCATAACTACAAACATTTGTATATTTCTTTTTAAAAAATTCCTAGACAAAATTAACTATACTTTTAATTGTTGATATTGTATTGTTTGTATGTATATATTATTGTTTTATTGTTGTATGTGTGTTGTTGAGGACCATATGTAAGATAAGCTGATGCTTAATATGTTATCCTCGTAAAATAAAGACATATTATTATTATTTTTATTATATATTTTCAATTTGTGATTACGAGCGATAAACAGTCGCTGTATACACTGTACAACCATGATAATTTAACGAAATGACATGTGTGACAGTATCAAATTTTATACACCCATCTACTCTGATCGACCTTCGCGCCGTGCTTTGTGGCACTCATGTTACCAAATCGGTTATTCGCTAGCAGGGTGAACGAACAAACCATCAAGAGTATGCTCACACCTGGTCGACAAGTTTGGCGAAGGTGTCATTTTATAGGCATTGATGATATGTATCCAATTATGGATAAAATAAAGACATATTATTATTATTTTTATTATATATTTTCAATTTGTGATTACGAGCGATAAACAGTCGCTGTATACACTGTACAACCATGATAATTTAACGAAATGACATGTGTGACAGTATCAAATTTTATACACCCATCTACTCTGATCGACCTTCGCGCCGTGCTTTGTGGCACTCATGTTACCAAATCGGTTATTCGCTAGCAGGGTGAACAAACAAACCATCAAGAGTATGCTCACACCTGGTCGACAAGTTTGGCGCAGGTGTCATTTTATAGGCATCGATGATATGTATCCAATTATGGATAATCAAAATATATACATTATTGTTATCTTGAGTTCAATATATGATAATTTGTCAGATTGCTGATATAAATGAAAATCTTTGATCATCGACACATGTTGTTTGTTTGTTTGTGTTGAGGCTCAACGTCCCAGTCAACAATTTTTCAGTCATGTCGGGACGGAGCCGGCGCTTCCTGGGTTTAACCAGTACTGTAGGGAGTTAGTGTGTCTTGCTCAAGGACACAACAATGTGACGCATGTGGGGATCGAACTCAGGACCTCTCGATTCGGAGTCCGACGCTCTACCACTACACCACCTCGCTCCCTCTATCGACTCGTGTAATACACTACTCAAAGCTCGATAAGGATCACTTTGTCAGTAGGATGCCAAGGAGAATACAAGTTTCAACAAAATATTTTCAAGAATCCTACATTCATTTGTAGGACATTTATTCTTGTAATGCGAAATATCTTTCTTCATTTTTTTCACAGCATGCGTTCGAACTCATACATCCCTAGAATTTGCCATAATATAAAACAAAGTAGGTGGGCTAAGGGGTTGACTAAGGGGCTTAGTGTATACACAGCTTCCCTAAGGCGTGATTTCAAGAAACGAAACATTTCAATACGACTTTGCTTTCTTTGTGTTACAAAGTTGATATCAAAGTGATAAAACAGAGAAAAAAATCCGTCACAGACGTTTTTGGACATGTTCGTAATTTTGTAAACAGTCTAAAGCAGGTCCTATGACACGCAGTCCAATCTATGGTCCGATATAAGGCCGATGGGATTAGGATACGTCCATTTTATGGACGGTGCTTGCACTTTTTTATGACAAAAAATGTCTTTTTAAAACTCCATTTCCGCTATTTTTGTTCAAATCGTTATAGGGTTATATTAAACAGCACAATTTTATGTAAAATTATGTCGCAGTCATGTCTCGTGCAGCACGCAAATATGTGCCAGTATAAAAAGGTACAAGTAGGCAAAGATCAGGAAAAGGCGCAGTCAGAAAAAGATTTCCACTCCAAAAAACTAAAGGTACTTATACCATAAAAACATATCGTAAGCTGAATGAGCAGCTATTTTTCCAATAGGTGGCCACTCAGTTGCCTAAACTTAATTAAAAATATAAAAGCATACATAAGGCGCCAACAGCTGGACTCTAGCCCATTGTAGTTTGATCAAATGATAACCCTTGTGTGGCCTTGACTTATTCTACAGCAAGGTCAATTTTGGAAACATGTGCTTTTACTTGGGAAAATGTGAAAACAATGGGTTTTTTTAAAACTGTTGCAGCCTGAGACCTGAAAAGTGGTAGATGAAGATAGAGTGAATGAAGGTATATGAATAATTAAGGTCAGTGTCATCTCTTGACCTTGGCCCATATGTCGTCCATACACGCTTTTTAAAGATCTTCTTCTTTGTAACCACTTGTTTTGACTCTAAGGTGAGCGATCGTTGCCCTTGGGCTACTTGTTTGCAAATATGTTTATAGAAATAAATTAAGCCATTTCCTTGGACGGTGGGGTTTGGTATAAGCATACTTTTACGGACGAGATCATCGTTGGTAAAACGTCTTGTTTCACGAATGTTATTTTGATTTGGTTATGGGTTTGTGTCCAATGCAACACTTTTTCAGTCATGTCGAGACGAAGCAACTAATTCCTGGATGCTACGCAGTACCATGGGGGGTTACAGTTTCTTGCATATGGACACAACACGGCGGGGCCCCCCGCCCATTGGGGCCTAGGAGAAATAGATGGGCTGCTTGTGTCCCCAGGCAAAGCTTCGAAGCTACTAACCGGCCATCTGATTACTGGTGAACCGCTCAAGTCTGAGCCTGCCCAGGAAAAGTGGTCTAGTCAAACCATTCCTACATATTAGCCTTATTGGCTTAGTTGGGTGGTTTATCAAAAGAAGCACATTTTGAGAGTCATGACATCCTAATGTTGGGTAAAAGTCCCATAAAATGGAGGCAACGTCCCGACATGACCATTGCTGTTGACTGGGACGTAAATCATCAATTCAAACAAACAAACAAACATCACGGCGGAGATAGGTACTGTATGCAGGATACTCCCGTCGGTGTTACGTGATAACTTTCCACTTGCACTGAGGCCTTGGTCGAAAATAAGAATATCAGCGAATATAGCATATACATGTACATGAAAAGCTTTGTTATAGCATATCTTTTCTGACACACATGATTTAAATTATGAATGAATTAGTTATAAAATGGCGTAGATTCGAAAAAATTGTTCATGTTTTCCGTGTGAAATATAACAGATGTCTATAAATAGATCTGGGGAAACAACTGTAGAATTAGCGACTTGTTTGAAAATCGTTTGTTTTTTAGGTTTATTTAAACTCTGTGTGCAATTTTATTTTTACTGTAAGGTTTATGTAAATGCTACAAATAACATAAAAAAAACAACAAATGATCATCTCCAAATAACGCAGCTACAAGTTAATTACAAAAACATAATCAGTTCG
Source organism: Rugalucina vietnamica (assembly GCA_964017185.1). NCBI lineage: Eukaryota > Metazoa > Mollusca > Bivalvia > Lucinida > Lucinidae > Rugalucina > Rugalucina vietnamica. Next base: position 55,999,893 of record OZ024875.1, on the reverse strand, counting down.
CCAACCAATGCTAAGCTGTCACGGAAGTGGAGCGAGGTCACGAAGTGAAACGGAGTGCGGGTTAGCTTGCTGATGAAAGGTATCGAACCCATCTCGCTCCTGAACCATTCTAACTATAGGCCACGCATGTTAGTGCAATTTATTGTGAACGCATACTAGACACTTAGGATTACTTATTATTTTAAACTTTCTTAATGCAAAACATTCAAAGGTGCTGATAAAATCATTTGAACTGCAAATTTCACAGACATGTGAGTAGATCAGCAAGCTACATTTCACTCCGCTCCATTTTGGATTCTTCTTCGACCCGGAAAGCGGATATTATGTAAGCCCAACCCTGAGTGATTTCATTATTGAGAAAGGGTCACAGGCCTGGTAATGAATAATAAATGTGTAAACATTCTAAAGGAGACTATGGTTGTTGTCTTGGTTTTGCACATGATTTCTAAGTACATGGTAGACACATAAAACCATAAACATCATTTTGCTTACGAACTGCAAATTTCACAGACATGCGAGATGATCAGCAAGCTAGATTTCTGCTCCACTTTGGTATACTCCGATTGTTTTCGATCCGGAAGGCGGATATTATATAAGCCCAACCCTGAGTGATTTCATTATTGAGAAAGGGTCACAGATCTGGTAATGAATAATAAATGTGTAAACATTCTGAAGGAGACTATGGTTCTTGTCTTGGTTTTGTTAACCTGTGTTTCACCTTGATTATTTCTATATAGGCGAAGTACATGGAAGACACATAAAGCCATAATCATATTTTTGCTTACGAAAAGCAAACACTTGATTTGGAAAGATAATGTGACATATTAAAGCACCAAAGAATTTCACTGACAGTCCGTATTCGTTATTCACGAACACATCATATTCTAATATCGGGTATATTTTGTGCATATAAACGCAAACTTCAATTTTGTAATGATTTTTAATGGACTGGCCTTTTAATCGTAATTTTATTGAACAGAAATACAGTTAAATCAAATAAATCTGAAAATTAGACTATTGTGATGCTAATAGATTCGATTTGCATTAAAATAAAAATGAGATCCTTTAAGAGCAGTGAACATATTAATGAGAAAGGGGATGGGTCATATCATGGTTTCGACTACTTAAGCCTCTTCAGTTCCCCTATAGATTTGGCAACATGAAACCAAAGAGAATTATTGTAACTTGCATCTTTCAACAAGATAGTCGATACAAAGACTTTTATAATCCAAATGGGGCCAAATATATTAAACATTGGTTAGAAAATGAATCTAAACAAATAATAATTTTCTGATTTCTCAGAATACCCTCGCTGATCTCAAAAATATAATCTGCACTATGGATGATGTATGGGGAGGCTTTTAGGGCCGCCACACGGCACAACACCAGCTGCAGTAATAGCAAATAAAAATAAAACTGCATAAATTTGACCACAAGGATTCTGACAGTCGTTTGATTACAATCATGTTATAAATCAAAATATAATAAACTTTCTGGAAACTTAACATAGATACTAAACAGTTTGACCACATTCTTTCCCATACTACGGTTTGTGGAGTGGAAAATTCTTTCTGATTGCCCTATTTCTTGATCATTGCCTACTTGTACCTTTTTATGTTGTCAGTTTTGGAACTGTTTGTGATTTTAGGTACTTATTACTCACGTCACGGTAACTCAGTGGCTTGCTGCTCGGTCGGTTAACCGTGTGTTCTTTTTGCATTAGTACTTTCTGTATCTGTTGTTTCTAAATTGACATTTGAGCCGCATCATGGGTAAACCAACAGTCTGCATAGGCGAAAACAAAGACGCAGATCAGCTTCGCGGTAACCGCGAAGCTGATCAGCGCCTTTGTTTTCGCTATTCGGATAGTACAATTCCTCTTCTACTTAAATCCGAAACAAGCTTCTAGCTCTTTTCTGTGCTTGTACAGGCCGGTTTGTGTCGGACCTGTTCGGAAACCACATTGTTGGTTTTCCCATGAGGTGGCTCATTTAGTATTGGAATTTGGTTGTTATTGCACCAGTTCCTGATCACTGCTTACTTGACAACTTGGATTACGCCCCTTTTCATTTGTAGGAAGAAGCTCGGAAGCATTTCTTCTCTGACGATGCAGGACCCAGAATTCTTGGTTTTATTGAGAAAGCCATAGCACAGTTTGGATCCAATGGCTATGCTGCTTCAGACTCTGTAAATCTCAACATAACTTCACTTGATAATAATTGGTAAAATGGAAAATATTTTATCTCTGTTATCGAAAGTGGAGGACGCCATTGATCTGCCCATGACCAGATCAGTCATTTGTCTGCCTACTCATGGCGTGGCATGAAAAATAAAATTACGCTGTAAACTTTTCATTGATTTTGACACATAATCCTTTAACCCATGTACGTGTAAGTTGCAATCCTAAGAACTTCTGGAATATCAAAACCCAAAAGTGAAATACACATGGAAATAAGTTAGGGAACACCTATAATAATGTGACCACCAACTTTAGACTGTGAATATCTTTCTTTGTAAAAATTATGAAATTTTGTTTTGATAAGTTGTCAAAATCTGTAGTATCCATAGTTGCTTCTTTGTGAAAATGGTTAGCATCAAACAAAAACTGCGGCGGAGAACGGCCATCTTATATTCAGAAAATGTTTGCTAAATTTAAGAAACGCACTGCTAGTCTTTGCGATAACTTCATTATTTGAACCCACATCGTCGTAATTTTTCGTAAGCATAAAGCTGAGACATTGCTTGTTGAACTTTGATCATAAATTCTTTATTTTCTGACCGACTGTCGGCGGTAGGTCCATAGTTTTCCGGGGGTAGGTTTCATTATCACGTTTTGTTCTTTTGGTATACATTTTGCAGGTTGTAAATGTTAGGCCAGATATTCGATATGACCCTTTAGGAATCTTAACATGCACGTTCTGGTTATAGTGTCCTAGCGGAATTATTCTTTTACATGTACGGCTTTATTTGCAAAATTTCCAAGAATTTTGCTTGCCATAGAAATCAATGCAAACTGAAAATTTTGTATGAGTTGTTGGTTTTGAAGAATTAGGTCCGAAGTCGTGTATTCATTCAGAACGAATAGATTCAACATTTTATTCCTGTTTTGCTTTCAAAAATTGAGTTTTGTGGAGTGCAGAAGCAAAAAGGCAAACTTGTATTCAGTAAAAGTGAAGTTTTTCACATATGGCATATTGTATTCTCCGTAGCACAAAGACAAAATGTTGTGAATTTCGATAAATTGGTCTGTAGCTAGGTCACCGCGAAGCTGATCTGCGTCTTTGTTTTCGCCCATGCAGATTGTTTGTTTTCCCATGAGGCGGCTCATTTCTCGGACACTTTTCCTGATGATAAGAGGTTCAGCAGAAGTGCTTGATGGTGTTGGGATCTCGGGTTCGCTTGAAAGTAGCTTAAAGACTTATTTTCGTTAGGTACTCCCTGACGTGTAAGTATTTGACGACATGCAGTGAGTCAGTTGTTGTAGGAAGGGCTGCTGAAGGTTAAACGACTTGGAATTTACGACAAACAATTCTTGTTTTGTTATTTCCCTGACTAACTGTCCAGGTCTGGTGTGTAGGAAATCAGAATCCTAATAAACATTCCGTTTTATGTATATATCTCATTTATAATTTTCCTTATCAAGCTTATATCTTAATCGATATCACTAAATACGTAACAATTTTAAAATGTATTTACTTACACGCTCTTAAACGTGCATTTTATTCATTTCTGTGCTAAATTATTCTGCTGAATTTAATATTTTAATGTCTATTTTACATCATTGCAATCACATTCTTAACCACACCTATTTGTATTTTTATTTTAAGTTCCTAGACAAGATCAACTATACTTTTAATTGTTGATATTGTTTTGTTTATTTGTACGTATATATTGTAGTTTTACTGTTGTATTTGTGTTGTTGAGGACCATATGTTAGATAAGCTTATGCTTAATATGTTATCCTCGTAAAATAAAAATAAAGATATATTATTATTAGGCAGTTTACAGGTTCTTTTTAATAAATCGACGAACAAGAACGTAAATTGTGAGTGTGATCCCTTTCTATAAAGTTTTGCGTCGGGGTTTCCTATGAGTAATAAAACAAAATTTTCAAAATGAAAATCTCAGTGTCCCTCAGAATATATGCTGTGATAAAATGTATATATCGTTTTAAGAATATTAAAGAGAACATCAACGAGAACATTTCATCTTTCGCGCCTCCGAAGATGACTAGCTACATTTGCTCTTGAATATAAGTAGTTTGGTATATCATGGAGGTAATAACAAATTAAACACCTTACTATGCAGTCTCCGTAGAGACACTATGGGAGCTAATTGGTGTGAATTGGTCCAATAATTCTGATGTGACTCCTTGTCATTATACCTAGGACACTACATACAACCTGTTATATCGACACCCTGTATCCTCATGCTAATGTTATTGTTTACTACTGGAAATGTTGTTGAATTCGTACGTAAAATGACAATTAGCAGACGATTCTGGGAAAAAATGCCATTTTTCGCTTATTTCTACACGATCTGTCCCTTTAAGAATACTTGAGGAATCTCCTCTTACCTTTATCCTATTGCACGTACCTTTTCTCCGATTTACCGTTTTATAAGACACGATAAAGCAAAACAAGAAGTAGACGCTGTAAGTAAATTTTCTGTAACTTTCTTTTATTTACATTTTATGATAGTATACAGGCAATATTTCCAACCGAAAAGACGGTAAAATATTACCTTTTAAGTCGTGAATCAAAGCCAAAAATACCATACAAAAAAAGCGTCGTTATTGTTTTCAACTGCTTAATTATTGCCAGTGTTATTATTTCTCCCAGCTAAGATAAGGTTTCTCACTGTTGACGTCATAGTATCTTAACGTTGATGTGTTGATGTAAAAGGATCACGTTCATTATGTTGAGTGACTATGAATGCATATAAAGAGTGTCTATGGGTATGTGTGACTGTGATTGCATTGAAAATGTAATCTGTAATGCAAAAGACGTGTTATGCACACAGGAACAGTACAGATACACGGCAGTCAACCTGTTATATCGGCTCCCTGTATTCTCAAGCTAATATTATGGTTAGAATGTTGAAGATTACGTTAAAATGACAATTAGCAGACGATTCTGAGAATAAAATATCGTTTGTCGCTTATTTCTGGACGATCTGTCCTTTTAAGAATACTTTAGGACTCACACTTTGATCCTAAATGCACGTGCATTGTTCCAGATTAACCGTTTTAGAAGGCATAATAAGGGAAATTCTCACCGCTGTGTCTGGTGTTGGTTCGAGCCCCGCTCTGGCCACATGTGAGACAAGCCAAGTTCTGCTTGCGGGTGTGCCAGGTGGTTTTTCTCGGGGTTCTCCTGTTTTCGCCCACCTACTGATTGGCCCGTCTCATATGAGCTGAAATAATCTTGAAAGGGACGTAAAACTGAATTTAAAAAAAAATAAAAAAAATAAATAAATAACGGAAAACAAGTTTGTAGACGCTGTAAGTAATTTCTCTGTGATTCTCCTTTATTTGCGTTTTATGATAGTGTACAGTCAATAATTGTGACCAGAAAGACAGTAAAATATTACCTATAAGTCGTGAATCAAAGCCAAAAATGTCATATTTAAAAACGCGTTGCTATGGTTTTCCACTGCTTATTTATTGCCAGTGTTATGTGTGATCGTGATAGCCTGAAATGTAATCTGCCATGCAAAAGAGGTTATATGTACTGTAGTTCCCTTTTTGAATATATGAGTACCGTTGTGAAAACACAAACGTTTTGCAGATCTGCCAAGCTGATCAGCGCCTTTTTTGGCTCTACAAAGTTTGTATAAATCATGACCCTGTGATGACCTTGACCTATTTTATAGCAATGTCAGCTTAGGTCGCATATCCCATATCTCAGGTGAGTATTTATAGGACCATTAGTCCTATATGAGTACCGTCGTGAAAACACCAACGTATTATGCGCAAACAAAGGCTCAGATCAGCATCGCAGTATCTGCGAAGCTGATCAGCGCCTTTGTTTTCTCTGCGAAGCTGATCAGCGCCTTTGTTTTTGCTGTACAGAAGTTGCCGTCATACGGAAAAGTCATCATCACAATTCTGAATGTACGTGTAGCATGTTTATTCGTTGTGGGATTATGCTAAAATTTTATCAAAATACTCGTTTTGAAAAGCGCAATTCGATCGATGTTGAATGTCTATTTTGCTGCGTCGCATTTTAGCATGGTACCTATTTACGCGGCGATTTTGTCTAAAAACGAACTTGTAAACTTGTAACAACGGTCTGCACTAACAAACCTTCCAATGCCCATAGCTCTGTAATTATTCTGCAAAATCTAACGTTGAAGCGTCTAGCGTTTTCACAAGTGATTCTGGATTTGTCGTATGTTTGCATTCTTAAATGCGTTGACTAAAACGACTTCAGGTAAAGCTTTCAAAGTACAATGTACATTGTAGTCTGTAAAATTCGCGTACAGGTAGGGGCCAAAAAGAGGAAGAATCAATATTGATTGCGGAGGGAGGCAGCTTTATTGCACAGGTTAATAGGGACCATAAAACCAATAAAGAGTGGAACTAAAGGTATTATCCTTCGGGGGTCTCTTTGTAGTTCCCTGCAGAAATGACAGTCCTTTGATCTAAGGATCATTAGGGGTCATTAAGCAAATAAACAATGGTACCAATATAGCTCCTCAGGAGCTGAAGGAGCTAAGTCTTTAAAGACATTATGTACTCTTCCGAACAAAACCTTTAGTTTTTCACCTTCAAATAAAACAACGCCGTAATTTACGTTGATTTTGACATTATAAATATGAAGGCAATTCCTGACGCGACGTCCACATGGATAGTACAATTCGTCGATTTTCTAAATCTAAAATTTCCAGTATCTAGCCATCATATATGTTTGTACAGTTCGGTTTGTGACGGGCCTGTTCGAACATCACGCAGTTGGTTTTAAAAAATAAACACATATAGAAATAAAAATATTCCCAATATACAGCTAAAATGAAAATAAATGGAAAGTCAGTCTACTTTCATCAATTTCCTGTAAGAAAGTCGAGATTTAATTTCTTCCATTTTTTTATTAAATATAGAAAGGCATCACTATCAACAGTAGGAAACCTTATCATTTGTTATTTTTTACCTGAAGAAGTAATAACTTAGCAGGGAAATGTAATAACACCTACTCGCGAAAACAATGACATGAAAACTGGAAAACGGTCTTTTTAAGAACAATCAAAGCTTTGAGTTTGGTAGTTTATGTTCCCTGGGTATATTTACATAACCTATAACTAATTAAGACTGAAATGAACTTTGGGCTCCTGCTTACAGCGTCAGCGTCTTGTTTCCCTTTATCGTGTCTTCTAAAAAGGTAAATCGGGGAAAAAGTACGTGCAATAGGATAAAAGTAAGAGTGAGATTCCTCAGGTATTCTTAAAGGGACAGATCGTGTAGAAATACGAGGATGATCCAATAATGATTGAGACTTTTCTCTTCTTGTATAAACCTTATTGACTGGCTCAGGTTAACTACTTTCGTTCACTAGATACACATCTGATCTCTCTACGGAGCGTGTTTTATCAAATTTGCTCATCAACTTTGGTTGCTATGGTTATTTAAGAACCACTCGTGCAGTATCTATGGCCACCATTTGCATATTCGAACAAACATAGTCTATATAAATCTAGCTATGTCGCAAACTTTAAAAACGGTATCTTATAATAATTGAGTATTGCCTATGTTAGCATTCATCTCTGAAATAATTTGCTTCGGTCAATTCGAGTCTTGCTCTATTGCTCGAGATGTGGTTGCCTAGCAACCATTTTCCTCTATGAATTCTGGCTTATAGCATTTTCCAAATTCTTTCGTTGCTAGGCAACATAAAACGAAAGGGCCAAGTGTCCCTTTTGAAATTCAAATGCAATATTTATCCCATAACTGATCAGTTCTAGGTTAAAATCAATTTATTGTGTTATGTATACTCAGGTTATAAGATATTTCTCACCCCCACCCCCGAAATCATTGATTATTTTCACAACTAAAACCCAACTTTTCTCGCAAAAATGCTCAGCCTACTTGAATTATCAGCTGTATGTAATTGATATTTGCAGAGCATAAAGGTATTTTTAAACGCTATAAATAACAGTGTGTCATGATGGGAATTTTTATCACCAGTTGCCATGGCAACCCATTTTATATGCATTGGTACCACGTGGCCAAGGACAGTTGACTCGCATTCTCTCGTTGCTAAGCAACAGAAGGCAGTTGTCTAAGTGTGAAGTTTAACCAGTGCATCGTGTGCACAAGACATTGAGCAATGTTAACAAGATATTCACAATAAGTCAAGTTTATTTACATAGGAATAAGTCAAAAAGTCTCAATCATTATTGGATCATCCCCGTAAGCGAAAAATTACATTTTATTCTCAGAATCGTCTGCTAATTGTCATTTTACGTACGGATTCATCAACATTTCCAGTAGTATACAATAACATTAGGATACCAGGTGTCGATATAACAGGTTGTATGTATAATCCGCGCAATGTTGATTGTCATGTCAATAGGTCGCACATTCCATTTGAAACGTAGAAATAGGTAAACATATTATAAATAGCAATTCGGAAAGTGTACGCCTTATTTCGGAGAATCCGAGAGTTTTCCGGAGAATCCGAGAGTTTTCTCTATTATGTTAAATTTGTTTAGATTCTATTATCAATACGTGGTAGAGATATAGCAGTGAGGGTACGGTCATGTATCACTGTTTCCTCAAAAAACAAATACACGTTTTAGTGTGTGCGTTCGGACCCCGTTTTTTTTTTTTTTTTGTTTTTTTTTTTTTGTTTTTTATATTTTTTTGTCTATTTGTTTGTTTGTCTGTTGTTGTTGCTGCTGTTTTTTGGTTTTGTTTCTCTGTGTGTGTGTGTGTGTGTGTGTGTGTGTGTGTGTGTGTGTGTGTGTGTTTCAAATTATTTCCCTCTTATTATTACATGTACTTATTTAAAACATTTTGTCTGTATATGTGCGAATGATTAAGTTCAAATTTTCTTTTGCTTGAATTTGTTTGAACTAATGCTTTACGTCCCAGTCAACAGCCAAGGTCATGTCGGGACGTTGCCTCCACATTATGGGATTTTTACCCAAAATGAGGATGTCATGACATCCAACAAGTGCTTGAAATATCCATCCAACCAAGCCAAAAAAGTTTATAGGTATGGAATGTTTGACTTGAAACCACTTTTCCTGGGCAAGCTCAGACCAGAGTGGATAACCAGTAATCAGATGGTCAGTCAGTAGCAAAGAAGCTTTGCCTGGAGATACAAGCAGCCCATGTATTTCTTTAGGCCCCAATGGGCGGGGGCCCTCAAATTTTCTATAATGTTACAATGTACAGAACATATGGCTATCACGGCAAATTGAAAATTTCATCGGCTGCCTCCGTTGTCTCGTCCTTTTCCCCCGCTGTTTCTATGGTCTCGCCCTCCTCTCCGGCGGTGTCAGTGGTTTCTCATCTTGCCGAATTTCAGCGTTCATGTCCGCTGTATCCTCGACAACATTGTATTCCTCGTCTGAGCTGACGTCCGTGTCTGGGTCGATCTGTATTATTATCTGCTCGATTTCGTCTTCGACGAGGCCTACATTTGTCATGTACACATACATACACCCACCATCCGTGTTAATATATGGAATTAACTGTATTTTTAACAATAATTTACCTATATTGCACGGTATCTATATAATCAAGAAGCCTACTTAACAAATGAAACAAAAAAAAAAAAACAAAAAAAAAAAAAAACGTAGGTTTCGAACATCCACCTCCATTAAAACATATGTTGATTGGAGGACGGACACGTTACCACTAGACTAGTTTTCAGCTGCGAACCAGCTCAGAAATTGCACATGTTTTAATACGCACTTCACCTCATAACGGACTTGAAAGTAAATCTCCGCTGTCAATCGTCTGTTTTCGCTTGTTGACCTGCACGCCCGTTTTCGTGGATAAGTACAAAAACATGACATGTTTACAAAATTGGATTATAGTGAGGATAGATCAGCATATTTAAGAAGGGTCATGCTAAAGTAGGTCGGTTACATTTGGTTTAAACCGATAAATACCGTATGATGATAACAGCGGCCTACATAGTTTGCTCATGTCAAACAAAAGACAGGGCAGGAGAAAAGATGAACCAATACATGTGCTTAAGAAATGTTGGAACGACTGGCAATTAAATAAAAATAAATCGAGTTAAACTGCAAGCGCATGTGTTATAACTCCTTAGAAAACTTGCAACTGTAAGTTCCTAATACAAACCAACCGTTTTTGCAGAATCTCATTAATTTTATTCATTTTTGTTCAGAGTTTGTGATATCTAGCATATGTTTGGTTTAAAATATAGTACTGTATATACTAGTGTTTACCTTGCAAATACCAGGACATTTGGGGTGTCTCTATGCTGAGGTTATGACAACCTATAGTTGGTAAGGGCTGATCCACGCATGACTAGCTGACAAACATCAGCCTAAGTACGTATAGTAAGTAACTGAACTCTTGATGTTATGAGGGTGACCCTAAACTACATACAAGTACAAATACATGTCTGTCTAGCGGAAGTTTACCAGCAGTCTGGAAACATACTAAGGTCTGTCCGCTCCTGTGTCTTTTTTTTTTCTTTTATGTTATTTAAAATCCCAAAGTGGCTTTTGCCCACATACATTTTTGACGAATGGATTTTCTCATTCCTACTAGTTGGATGAGTCCATTTTCTAGAAGCATCAGGAGTGATTTTAAAGTTTTATATATATTTTTTTATGAAAATCCTCCGAGCAAACAGAATAGCCCCAGATGGGATGCCGCGTTCTGTGGCGTCACATCTGGCGCTATACTGTCTATGTCCCATAAAAAGGCTTAAATGAGTTAAGAAGCAGATTTAAATTGAGCGAGTGCAAAGGCTTCGAGAAACACTGTAGTAAATAATAAATACATGCAAAACATGTTCAAAACTAAAGATTCTGAGAAGACTTGACCAATAACTCAAATGCATAGGAGACAATCCTTATGAAATATTAGATAAAGAATTACACTGCTACAGTTTACGTCTTTTTGTGACAACCCTCGTAGATGTACATCAGATGCAAATATTTAGATTAAAATGTGCATCTAGACGGGTGATTTATATAAATAGACACTGATCTCGAGTGAGGACTTTTACTTTTGAATTAGATTTTACTTAAACCGAGAAAAGTAGCAAAATGCCATCAAAATACAAGTTGACGTATTTCAATATCCGAGGCAGAGCAGAGATGACGCGTCTGATATTTGCGGCTGCTGATCAACCTTATGAAGATGTTCGGATAGACTTTAAAGATTGGCCAGACTTAAAAACAAGTAAGTATGTTTTGATTTGATTTGATTGTGGCTTCATGTCCCGGTCGACAATTTTTCAGTGACGTCGAGGCGCAGCCACCGTTTTTTTTTATTCTAATTGCCTCTCTGCTTTACTCACTATCGTTTTGCCTGCGCACAAAAATGGCCTAATTTTAACCGAAGAATGCTTGAAAGTGTTAAATTGTCGGGTAGAAAACCTCAAGAAAGTGACCCTACCGACATGATCAAAGCTTTTGATTTTTTAAGCAACCGTTACGACAAAAACACATAACTTGTAAAACGCTCTTGACCATTTTGTCATTTATATGGGTAAAAAGGTACAAGTAGGCAATGATCGGGAAAAGGCACAATCAGAAAGAAAACAAAGGTGATAAAAAAGTTATAGCTCTGTCACACATTCACGTATCAGCGGCGTATCGCTCACGTATCTATGAAAATGTCGATACGCCGAGGTCTGAGCCGTATTTTGCTCGAGAGACGTATGTAGCACGTACGTGTGACGTTCCTGCTACGTTCCCGTGGCGTATCCGTGACGTATCTGTATTCGTATGGAATTTCACTTTCGTATGTACGGCGTATCAATGCGTATGTGCTACGTACGTGTGACGTATGTATGGCGTATGAAGTGTACGCGTGACGTATCTACGGCGTATGTACTGCGTTCCTTTCTTATCTGCGGCGTATCTGTTCTGTACCAATTGCTTTTTAATACCTATGAGAACAACCGGTTGTGTTCACTTTGCTCATGCAATTCGCACATTTGAGCCGCCGCATGAAAAAAAAAAAACAATCTGCATATGCAAAAACAAAGGCGCCGATCAGCTTCGCATTAACTGCGGAGCTGATCAGTGCCTTTGTTTTTCTACATGGATAGTACAATTCCTCTACTTTCTAAATCCAAAATTTCCAGCCTCTTACCATCTTCTGATACTGTACAGGCCGGTTTGTGTCAGACCTGGTCGGAACCCAAATTATTGGTTTTCTCACGCACAGGCTCATAAAAGAGGTCGAAGAAGCCACCGGAGAAATCTAGATAATCTAGATTAACACCGAAAAAAAAACCGAGGTGGTGGTGGTGGGGGAACATCTTTAAGCTCTCCATCCTGGTCGTAAGACCACATGAACAAAGACGGAGGCTACACCAAGCGTAGCCATGAAAGAACCCTGCACGACACCCCGAACCGTGAGAAACATTTGATCCATGACTTCGGAAAAACAAAAACATACATATAGAAGCATTAAGATTCTCTTGGAACGCCACAAAATATTCCTAATACTCCTAATACGTCACACATACTCCACAGTAGCGAAACGAACGTAGCACATACGTAGCATATACGCCATTGATACGCGAGATACGCCACACGTACGTCGCTGATACGCCGTAGATACGGAAAGACATTCGAGGATACGCCACACATACGTCACACATACGTAGCAGATACGAAAGGTACGCTGTACATACGTCACGGTTACGTGGCATTTTAACCGCTACGTTCGTGTGGCGTATCAGGAGTATGAGCTACGTATCTACGACGTACCTGCCACGTTGCTTTCGTATGTACCACGTATGTGTGACGTATGTACGGCGTATCGGACCTGCTACGTACGTGCTACGAATTTTTAAGTGCACACATAAAAACGTAGCACCTCGGCGTATGAGGAGTATGAGCTACGTATCGAAGAGTATGAGCTACGTATGCCCACGTATCTACGACGTACGTGTGACGTACCTTTCGTATCTCGATACGCCGTAGATACGTGAGTCGATACGCGAATGTGTGACAGCCCTATAAATTGACAATTAGGTACTTATACTTATTATAGCTCTGTCACACATTCACGTATCAGCGGCGTATCGCTCACGTATCTATGAAAATGTCGATACGCCGAGGTCTGAGCCGTATTTTGCTCGAGAGACGAATGTACCACGTACGTGTGACGTTCCTGCTACGTTCCCGTGGCGTATCCGTGACGTATCTGTATTCATATTGAATTTCACTTTCGTATGTACGGCGTATCAATGCGTATGTGCTACGTACGTGTGACGTATGTATGGCGTATGAAGTGTACGCGTGACGTATCTACGGTGTATGTACTGCGTTCCATTCTTATCTGCGGCGTATCTGTTCTGTACCAATTGCTTTTCAATACCTATGAGAACAAACGGTTGTGTTCACTTTGCTCATGCAATTCGCAAATATGAGCCGCCGCATGGAAAAACAACAACAATCTGCATAGGCAAAAACAAAGGCGCCGATCAGCTTCGCATAAACTGTGGAGCTGATCATGCCTCTGTTTTTTCTACATGGATAGTACAATTCCTATACTTTCTAAATCCAAAATTTCCAGCCTCTAACTATCTTCTGAGACTGTACAGGCCGGTTTGTGTCAGAACTGGTCGGAACCCAAATTGTTGGTTTTCTCACGCACAGGCTCATAAAAGAGGTCGAAGATGCCACCGGAGAAATCTAGATAATCTAGATTAACACCGAAAAATAAACGAGGTGGTGGTGGTGGTGGTGGGAAAACATCTTCAAGCTCTCCATCCTGGTCGTAAGACCACATGAACAAAGACGGAGGCTATACCAAGCGTAGCCATGAAAGAACCGTGCACGACACCACGAACCGTGAGAAACATTTGATCCATGACTTCGGAAAAACGAAAACATACATATAGAAGCACTAAGATTGTCTTGGAACGCCACAAAATATTCCTAATACTCCTAATACGTCACACATACTCAACAGTAGCGAAACGAACGTAGCACACACGTAGCACATACGCCATTGATACGCGAGATACGCCACACGTACGTCGCTGATACGCCGTAGATACGAAAAAACATTCGAGGATACGCCACACATACGTCACACATACGTAGCAGATACGAAATGTACGCTGTACATACGTCACGGTTACGTGGCATTTTAACCGCCACGTACGTGTGGCGTATCAGGAGTATGAGCTACGTATGTACGACGTACCTGCCACGTTGCTTTCGTATGTACCACGTATGTGTGACGTATGTACGGCGTATCGGACCTGCTACGTACGGGCTACGAATTTTTAAGTGCACACATAAAAAAACGTAGCACCTCGGCGTATGAGGAGTATGAGCTACGTAACGAAGAGTATGAGCTACGTATGCCCACGTATCTACGACGTACGTGTGACGTACCTTTCGTATCTCGATACGCCGTAGATACGTGAGTCGATACGCGAATGTGTGACAGCCCTATAATTAGAAAACATCGTAATCCGAGTGGACAACTGCTAGGTTTTGACATTCTCTTATAGATGAGCCGCTTCATGAGAAAACAAGCAATTTGCATATGCGAAGATCAGCTGTACTTTGTGCAGTAATTGCACAGCTGATCAGTGCCTTTGTTTTCGACACACGGATAGTACAATTGATCTTCTAGACTTCTACTTTTATCGAAAGTGTCAAGTTTCTTTTTTTCTGTGACTGTACAGACCGGTTTGTGTCGGACCCGGTCGGAAACCCAAATTGTTGGTTTTCTCGCGCAAAGGCTCAGATTTTATTGTCTTGTTGTATGCTTTATTTCCAGAGACACCACAGGGACAAATGCCTCTTCTGGAAGTGGGAGGGAAAGTTATCTGTCAGAGTTTTACCATAGCGAGATATATCGCCCGGGAACTGAGTAAGTTTCCCCTAGCTGACGATGCACCAGGAAAACATGCCCGTGTAATGAATACCCCCCTTAAACCCCACTTTTATACAGTAAAACTGGGGTATGCAGGGGTATACCTATTTTTCTTATTTTTGATCCAAAACATAGATTGTGGGTACTTGTTAAAACCGCCTCAGCGAGGCGTTTCTAACGTGTACCCACAATCTATGTTTTGAGCAAAAGTAAGAAAATTTTCTGCTGAAAATTGTCATTTTTACAACTTACATGAGCGCTTACATGTACGTACATGTAAGTTTTGTCAAATTGAATTTCGGATCAACCACTCGGCAGTTATCAGGTTACAGGCTAATAATGTTTATAATGGTTTATGACATAACTCCCAAACTCCAGAACCAGTATTGCTTAAGTAGGCTTATTGTCCTTCTGTTTATCTCCGTTACTTTTGTAGATTTTTATGGCAAGACCAACTTTGAGGCAGCATGTATTGACCAGATACTTGACACACTGTGGGACCTGAACAGCCGGGGTACCAAAATGTTTGGGCGTCCATATCATAGGGTGGAAGACAAAGACAAAATGGTAAAACGTTATATTATTGCATTGTGTAAAGCAAGAAAAAACATTGAAAATGAGATCGAGAAATTGGTACAATTTAATAGAATATCCCAACTAAAAGACACCAATCAGGAAAGAAAGGACACAAGAGACACAAATACGAATTACAACACGCATGAGAGCAAGAAAACAAGCTCCTTCCCAACAATGTAGCCATTCAGATTGCATAAACAGGTTCTTTTTGTATAAAAGTTTTGGTGTCAATTTTTGAACTGTGACTTTTAGGTACATATATCTCACGGTAACTGAGTGGTCAACTTTCGGGAAATAGCTGCTCATCTGGCTAACCGCACATTTTGTATTAGTATCATTTTGTATTTGTTGTTTCGAAATTGACTTTTTAGGTTTGACTTTGGTTGTGATTGTACAGTTCCTGATCATTGCTTCCTTAACACTTTACTGCAGGAAGAAGCTCGGAAAGATTTCTTCTCAGACGATGCAGGACCCAGAATTCTTGGTTACATTGAGAAAGCCATAGAACAGTTTGGATCCAATGGTTATGCTGCTTCAGACTCTGTAAGTCTATAGATAATTAAATACATGTAACTGAACTTGATACAATGTTACTGTTGAGGATATGATGCATCCCTGTCGGATGCGATACACAGATCAGTGCAAATGGATTTGCTTCTTCTAAAATTTATGATAAGAGAGATGACTTTGATTTTGATATAGTAACTTTTCAGTTTTTGGATGGTGACGTTCCTCGTCGTGCTTCTTATGATCTATACATTTCGCAACTTATTCCATTTGCTAGAGTCTGCAATCATATTACGGACTTCAACGCTCGAAATAAATGTTTAACAGTCAAACTTCTCAAACAGGGCTATCGGTATCATAAACTTCGAAAACATTTTCTAAATTTTATCGTAGACACTGTGAATTGATTTCCAAATATAATGTTGGGTTAAAGACGCTTTTAGGTGAGGGCCTTTCGGAACCAGAATTTCATGGTGACTTGGTTTACATATTTAAGAAACTTATTGGATGTAATGATTTTTCTTTTCTGTTCAGAAAAATCATTACACGTTACAGGCGTATAGGTTATAACTTGAATGTTATGCGACAGTCTGCATGCTTAGTTTTTAACCCAATCATGTTTGATAAATATGCTGCCTTCTTTAATTGCGCGCCGGTGATCTGGGCTTCAGACTCTATGATGGCCCCGACTAAAAGCTATTCATTTTAGTTGGTTGGGGCCGGAGCTTCTTGTCTGTTGCTTGGCCCACCGGGGTCCAACTGGTGTTTTTCTTTTGCTCTGGAGTTATTAAGTTATTCGGCGCCCAGGGACCTCCATCGTCGGGCAGCTTACTCAGTCTGTGAGTCCTCGTTTTTGATTCATCAGGATGTGTATCATGATTTATTTGTTTGTTCTTGGTGATTCGAAATTCACTACGAGGACCGAAGAACTAACTAAATGTTATGAACCACTACAGAAACTATGGGTGAAGTTATGGCCATGTAAAACCGGTTTAAGCCCGCCAGTTATTTTAAATTACTGATCGTTCCAAGGCGATACTTCTGTAGTGGTTCTTTTTGTTTATGGCTTGGTGTTTAAAATGTTTAAAATTTTTGTGCTGTTGGCGCCTTATGTATGTTTTCATATTTTTAGTTATACTGCTCTCACATATACCGAATTTCCCTTGCGAATGCCCTTCCGAATGCAATTTTGAGCAAATTCGCATTATTCGCTAGAAATTCTGAAGCATTCGGTAGCATTTGTAAGCATTCGGAATCATTCGGTGAAAATTTCGAGTCGTTGCGAAAATTAGGAACATGCTCCTAAATTCGAAAGGAAATCATATTCTTAACATATTCGTAAAGAATTCGTAAACAATTCGGATTGATTGCAAGACATTTGTAACACTCGCAAGCCATTTGCAAGGATTCTGTAGCATTAAATTCTATTGAGTTTTGATGTCCGTAAAGAATCGCTAGTGAATCGCAACATTTTCACATTTAAGACTCAGTTTTTAGCATAGTTTATTTATCCTGGCCCTATCCTTCAAGTAAAGGCCATTATTTATGGTGTTTGGTTTTAAGCTATCCATCAATGTATGGCAGACCCGTGAATCTAAGACCCGTGAAATTTTCGTTTGCCCGGTAAAATTATCTTTTTTATTGTGTAAATCGCAATTTGAGAGAAACAACAAAGTGGTGTGTGTTTCAAGAGTAGACTTGGACCAATAATGACATATTTTTCCATGCCCCATGGCATTGTGGGTGATTTCGTTTTATATTGATATTATTGGCTACAATGTTTGCGAATGAGTAAAAAATCAAAAGAATTCGGCAAGCATTCGCTACATTTTGCTTCATTTGTAAGGTGTTTGAAAGACGTTCGTATTATTTGTAACGGCATTTGAAAGCGTTCGGAACATTCGTAAGGCATTTTAAAAAAATCGGTAGTGAGCATGGCAATCAATCGCAACATTTTTAGGAAATTTGTAAGGATTCGCAAGCATTCTTAACGCTTTCGCAAAGACATCGTTTTGTACAAGCCCCGCCCCGTCCATTCGCAAGATATTCGGTAATTTCAGCGCGATTTTCAAATTTTAAGATTCGCAAGGGATATTCGGTATATGTGAGAGCAGCATTAAGTTTAGGTAACTGAGTGGCCACCTATTGGGAAAACAGCTGCTCATTCGGCTTACGATATGTTTTCATGGTATCAGTACCTGATTGTTGATTTAGTTTTTTCCCGCCTCGGTTATTGGAGTGGGAATCTCTTTCTGATTGCGCCTTTTCCTGATCTTTGCCTACTTCACCTTTTTTGCATAAAAACCAACAATTTTGGTTTCCGATCAGGTCCTACACAAACAACAGAAGCAGGCTAGAAGCCTGGAATTTCTTATTTAAAAAGATGAATTGTACTAGCCGTTACTACACATCTGATCTGCGTCATCGTTTTCGCATAGACACAAATACGGATTTCTTATGATTCGGCTCAAATAAGCCTACCTTGTTTTATGCATCGTGAAATCAAACACTGTAAATCTTTCATGAATTTGCACGCTTATCCTTTAACTCATTACGAAAACTTGCCCATGCAATATACAGGTAATTTGTTCAGTAGTAAAAATTAACAATTTCATTAGAAAATGTTTGATATATTTTATATTTTGCTGAAAACATATAGATTGTGTGTATACGTAAAGGCCCGCTCAGACCACAACGTACTAGCCAACGTATGAGCAGCGTATGAAAAAACATCCAGTACGTTGTTGTACGTTGTCATACGCTGTTCATTCTATGTTAAAAATCCGGAAAATGCTCTCTCTGAACGTATACAGAGCGTATGCTTAGCGCATGGAATGTATGTCTAACGTATGAGTAGCTTATTCATAACGTATCCCTGGCGTATCATGACTTATAACAGCGTATAACAGCGTACGCCCAGGGTTATCATGGCGTTCGTGACTTATAAGGAACGTATGTACAACGTACGTCTGACGTATTCCAAACGTATGCGCAGCGTGCTTCTAACGAACTTGAAGTTCTTCAAAAAAAAAGGGAAAGGAAATTCAAATGACCAAAGTAATCTACACACCTGATTCTTCGGGTGCATTTTGTGGATTTCTTATATCATAAGTGACAAAATCATCAATAATCACGGGGTCTATTCTTCAAGCCAATTTGCTCGGGAGTTGTGCTGGTTAAGGTCAGTTTAGTCTGGTGTTTCATTGCTTTCTTCGAAAAATGAAAAAAATATATGAACTTAGGTCAGCAATGTACATTTTTTGAAGTGCAGTCTCTAGATACATATTAAAACATCAAATTAACATTAACAAATCTTTGCAAACGTTTGAGAAGCGTTCAGCGGAAATGTTCAAAGCTCATAAAAGCACGTGCCTCATCCGCGAGAAGATAAACTAGCGGTACATTTTGGTTGATTTGTCGATACACTTGTGATTTTGAGCAGAATGCTGAAGGTGAGTACACTTGTTGGTCTACAATGATTTATATATTCAAGAAATAACGTGTCATTTTGCTTTGGAGGCAGAACAGCATGTAAACATGTAACGTATAAGAATAAAATGTAGGGGTGGTGTGAATGCAAAGCACAAAATCATGGGTGGTGAGATATTTCCAAAAAACATGAAACTGTTAAAGCTCTGTTCTCACTGTCCCGGTTTAGCTCCCCAGTTCACCCCGGTTTGACAAAGCGGGGTAAACCGGGACGAACCGTGGCGAACCGGGGTAGAACCGTAGCGCACCGTGGACAACCGGGGCGAACCGGGGTAAACCGGCTTCCCTTGCCGGTCGTTTTAAAATGTTTAATAGAACCAGGGCGAACCGGGACAAGTGTCATAAACCGTGATAAACCGGGGTGACACCGGGGCAAACCGTATCTCCACCGGGGTGAACCGGGGCGTCACCGTGATAAACCGGGGTAAACCGGGGCGTTTATTTTACCCCGGTTCGACCCGGTGTTGGGCCGGTATCGCCCCGGCTTATGCCGGTGGAGATACGGTTTGACACGGTGTCGCCCCGGTTAAGGGCGGTGCTACTATGGGTCCCGGTTCAATACGGTGTGTGCCGGTTCACCCCGGTACTGCTACGGTTTAGATGAACTTACATGCAATATTAGTTAAAACACACAGATTTAATCAGTTGTATTCGTGTTTTATACGAAATAGAATGGATTATCTAATAAACACCAACTTGAACTACAACTTCTGCATTACCAACTCCAGTTGACTAGTCAGCCAATGGTATGTGCCGCGGCTATGGTAAAAGCTCAGCCACCGACCAACAGGTGGCGAAGAAGGAATCATCAGAAAAAGATGGTTTGGGTTCGACCGTGGTTTCAGGGGAGACTTTAACGGCCCTAGAGGAATCGAGGCTTGAAGATGGGGCTTCCTTCCAAAACTTCCTTCGAATGGATCCAAGGATGTTTCATGGTCTGCTTAAGAAAATAGAACAGACGTTGCGCTCGAGTATTGGCGTACATTGTCAATATGACGCATTGCGATTCTTTATGGTATTGTAGAAACGGCGAAAATAAACACAATTTTCATAAATTTATATCACCATAAACTTCAAGAATTTGTATTTTCAACGTATATGGCCAAAACGTAAGATTTATCTTTTATTCAAATCCATCTGAACAACAGTTACATGCAAATGACTATTCTGTTTATACGGTTCAATAATACTGTCAAATCATGTGATTTTTGTTGAGGTTTGAATAAGTATACTATTTTTCATTTTTGCAGTGCGAAATCTAGCGACGATGTCACCGGGGCAACGGTATGTTGAAAAAAAAAATGTTCCCAGCGCTACGTAGGCCCCTAACGTTCCCAGGAGCTGCCTCTCTGAAAGCAACCCGCCGTTGCTAAGGAATAAGGAAGATCAAATGGTGTCATCAATATCTCAAGAGTTCGCGTTATGCAACTCACGCCAGAATTATGAGGAACCATTTTATGTTTTGGGATGGAATAAGATCCTTGTTAAGCTTTTGAGCGAATATGTCTCTCAGCCACTATAAACAAGCTCAATTATTTCAAATTTGAGAGTGCTTGTGATTGCATAAGCAATTTGAGTACCTGGTACAGTGTCAGTCAGATTGCACGTCTACCGTACCAAAGCGTCTTAACATTCACTACCACCTGAAAAAATGTGCTTATACCAAGATTTTTTATTTTGGACTCGCTTTCATGAAGCTATTTCGATTCCCAGGAATGTACGTACTGGTTATATTTGTTTGTGGGTCGAATCGGACAATGTTCGGTGCATAAATATTCAAAATGTAGGGCAAACTTGTGAATCTGGCCGAAACTGTTACATCAAAACAGCCACGTATCGAAACTTTGAACATCAAAATCTAGTTCCTTATTGCATCTTCGCCACTCTAGTTTTGATTTCTACTAGCGTTTATAAATTCTCTTGAGACTGCACATCAGGATTTTATTCAAAATCAAAAGATAAAACAGAAATAATGCAACTTACCTGTTCACCTGTCTACTCCATTTCTTTGTTTACATTCAATTTCACAAAACCACTACCGGAACCTGCTTATACCTGGACGACACCAGATTATAGAGGCTTAGAGAATAGACCCCGTGATAATGACAAATAATTGGAGCTGAAAACTTGCATTATAACACATTAAATATACTTAATTGTAATTGTGCAATAGATCATCGTATTCGATACATGTATTTTAGTGTTTAAGGTCCCATGCACACCAAAATCGAAACAAACAAATTGACACTGCCAGTATTATTGTTTTACTTGAATAGACCTAGTAGAAACAGATATTGTGATGGGTGACATTTTTTTTTATTGTTCGCGTCTGTTTCTGTTTCAATCTTAACACTTCTCACAGCTATGGAAGTCTCCCATAACAATATCTCAATAACTTTTCGTTTCTACAAAATGTAATCATTCGATATACTGAAAATAACCAGCATATTGTGGAATCTACCTGCTTAAATTTTCATTTACCTTTGATATTCGATTTGGTAATAAGCATATTTGAAAAGGTGACTTTAATATTCAACAATATTAATATTCATTTTATATGTCGACAATTTTATGAAGGGTCATCAAATATGAGCTTTGAAGGCACCCAGTTCTTACAAAAAATATTCTCTAGACGAGCGATAATATAACAGTGAATACAATTTAGCCGTACATCCAATAGTGCCATTTGTTGTTGGCTGAGTATATTATTTTGATGCTTCCGTGTGGCTATTTAATCATGAACACAGTCCCTATTCCTTCCATTTTTTTTTATTGAGGTTTAACGTCTCAGTCAAAAATTTTTCAGTCTTGTCGGGACGGAGCCAACTTTTCCTAGGTTTAACCAGTACTGTAGGGAGTTAATGTGTCTTGCTCAAGGACACACCACGGTGACGCCTGTGGGGATCGAACCGAGGACATCTCGATTCGGACTCCGACGCTCTATCAGTACGCCACCGCGCTCCCTCCCTTCCATTTTTTACATAAAATCCCGAACGCTGACCAATGCGCTACGCGTAAGTTGTGCATACGCTGAGTACGTTCTTCACACGTTTAACATACGCTGCATACATGTACGTTCCGAGCACGCTGCTCGTACGTTGGTAATGCGTTATGCATACGCTTCTCATACGCTAAACAAAAATCCAGGTGAGTTTTGGCGTACGACAACGTATGCGAACGTATGAGTAACTTACAGGTAACGTTCATGAACTTATGCATATTTTACGTATTCGTTGCGTACGCCTAACTTATGAGTAACCTATTATCAGTACGTCGGCATACGTTGGAAATTTTGTGCATGCACAAAATTTCTCGGCGTACACGACGTACGACAACGTATGCCAGCGTATTGTAGCGTACCCCTTACTTATGCAAAACTTATGCCGAACGTATACAACGTACACCAACGTATGGAAAAAATATCTCATACGTCGGCATACGTTTGCGCTATACGCTGTGGTGTGAGCACCCCTTAAGAACCGCCTCGCCGATGCGGTTTTAACGAGAACCCACAATCTATGTTTTGGAGCAAAAGTAAGAAAACGATCAATTTTTTCCATTGAAATTTTCAGTTTTTGCTTCTGAAAAAAGTCTATGTACATGCATGTTGCATGGGCGCGTTTTCATAATGTAAAGCAGAAATGAATTTGGCAACTGTTAATGCCATAAAAAGCATATATGTTTTCACCATGTACTAAGTTGAAGCTATATTCATTCCAGTTATCAGTAGCAGACCTCGCCATCTACGCCCATATAGAGTTCTGGAGATTCAAAGACTGTCTCGACAAATATCCTAAAATAGCTGCAGTTATGAAGAAAGTAGAAGAAAACAAAAATGTGGCTAAATACTTGAAAGACCAGATAGCCAATTTTAGGAATACAGTGACTTGTTTGCACTAATACACCGTATTATATATTAATACGTTCGGGAAACTGAGTGACCGCCTTTTGGGAAATAGCTGCTCACTCAGCTTGCTATGTTAGGCCAATTTTTCTAACGTCAATCAATTTTTGTTAACCTCTGAATGCGCCATTTCCTGATCATTGCCTACTTTTAACTTTTCATTCTGTTTAGCTCACTGTGCGCTTACGCTTACCGTATGATAATTTGAATTTCTTATTGGTGCAAACTAAAACCAAAAATTGAGTTAAATGCAGAAGGTCCAAATCTTCAACGGTGGTCTATCAGCATGCAGCCACTATATCCCGGTGCCAATATGCGTGCAATCCAGCGGCGCTTTTTCACTGGTTGTTCGAAATTTTTTTCAGTGTTTGTACGTTTATTGGAGCATGTGTGCTAATTGAAACGAACATGGTAATTTAATGTGGTTCGCCTATCCTCTGGCATAACAGTTATTTGTAGTTTTGTATTTCTACAGTTTCAAATGTATTTGTGACAGCACCATTATGCAATGAATAAATAACAAATGATGGCCAAAACTTACATGTAAATACTTTAATGTTTAAGTAAATGACTGGTCATCTTTTTTTTTCGGCCGATTGTTCTTTTTGTACACGAACTTATTCGTTATTTGGTTCTTCCCAATTCCCCCCCCCCCCTTTTTTTTTTTGGGGGGGGGGGGGGTATCTCGCACCAGTACTTCGCATTACAATGTTTTCTTTTCTTTTAGAGGAAAGTGAGCCGCGACGCGAAAAAACCGGTCTTCGGGGTTTTCGACCCGGTCTGACACAAACTGGCATGTACATTCTCAGAAGCAAGCTAGAATCTTGAAATTTTGGGTATAAGTAGAGGAGGAGTTGTACTATCCGTGTAGTGAAAACAAAGGCGCTGATCAGCTTCGCAGTTACTGCGATGCTGATCTGCGCCTTTGTTTTCGCATAGGCAAAAATCCGTTTTTCTCATGGCACGGCTCAAGTAAGTTACAGGAATTTCCCAAATGGGAAGAAAAGCAATGCAAATGAACAATATCTTTTATTTTAACATTTTACATATAAAATAAGGCAACTTCTAAATCCTAATATATCTGTATAAAATGTACATTCATGTATCAGTATAAATAGCTGTATATAACAGAAATGTACAACAAGATTCAAATTGAACTGTGCGTCATTTAGCTTTGTAGTCTTGTATATGTACGCTCTGAAACTGGCAGACTTTGATATTGCTTGTAAGGTTCCATTGAATGCCTATTGTTGTGAAGGAGCGGTTGCATTTCTTACTGGCACATATCAGGAAAACATGTCCGTGAAATGTATACACCCTTATAAGAAGACGGATTTGCGAGGATATATCCTAATTTTCTTATTTTTGATCCAAAACGTACATTGTGGGTACTCGTTAGAACCACCTCGGCAAGGCGGTTCTAACGTGTACCCACAATGTATGGTTTGAGCTAAAATATTTAAAAAATCAAAATTTATCTTATGAAATTTCCATTTTTTTTCTACTGAAAAAGTCTTTGTATATTGCATGGACAAGTTTTCGTAATGAAATGCACACAAATGTTTGTCTGGCTGTGTTGTTATATCCACGTGCACTGATGATGCATGTCTGGCTGCTGCACCTATGGTCTATAATTTACTGTTGTTTAGCTCCATTTTGACCACTGACAGATACAAACGCCAGACGAGTCCACGAAGCAGCATATAAAAGGAAAATCTGGATGAAATACTCTAACATTCAATATTCCACTAATAATCTTCAGTAGAACAATACGATTTTGATTATTAATAAGAAATAACAGTTTCGATGTGCAGTAATTGCACTCCCTTTAAGGTGCTGCTGAATTGATTCAAATAAATCGAAACGTTAGTTTGATTCCATCATATCGTGAGACTCAATTCCAGTATGTAATAAAGTGCACTCATTGTTTATTCATACTGATCCGAAACCCAATAAACTAATACAAAGATGGATCTCTATTCACATTGGTGGCAAACCAACTGCTCTCGCAGCTATACAACAAGTGATGTTCCCATCGGTGTTTCATGATACCGTGGTGTTTCGTGATACCGCCTCACGAAAGTGGAACGAGGTACCAAAATGGGGCGGAGTGAAGGTTTGCCAGCTTAACTAAATAGGGTTGCGTAATATGCGTGAGTTCCACAGTGACATAAAGCTTGTATTTACAAGTTTAATTGAGCCTGTGCATGAGAAAATCAACAATTTGCATAGGCGAAAACAAAGACGCAGATCAGCTTCGCGGTAACCGCGAAGCTGATCAGCGCCTTTGTTTTCGCTACTCGGATAGTACAATTCCTCTTCTACTTAGATCCGAAATTTCAAGCTTCTAGCTCTTTTCTGTGGTTGTACAGGTCGGTTTGTGTCAGACCTGGTCGGAACCCCAAATTGTTGGTTTTCTCACGCACAGGCTCAATTTTGTTTGATGTGCTGCTTCAGGTCTCAGTCTTTAGCTTTAGTCATGTTGGGAAGTTGCCTCCATGGTTGCGGCACATGGACTTCCAGCAAAATTTGGATGTCATGGCATGCGAAATGTGCTTTAGAAGTAACCCATCACAATAAACAACTAAGGCGTTTAACATATGTATGGATGGATTGAGTAATCAACTTTACTTGGGCAAGCTCAGTTAACCAGTTTTGAGATGGACGGTCGGTTAAAAGCTTCACCTGGAGGCACCGGCAACCATTAGCTAATGGTCGGCATACATTTTCAGAGCCCCACATCAACATGCCACATTAATTTGATTTTTCTTACAAAGCACAGATAAAATATAACACCAATTTTCTTCCTTATGTACAAAACTTAAACTAAATCTGTACAAACACGAATTGAGGTAACATTTTAGACACAACCAGAACTTCACTTGCACGTGTGCTTTTCTATCATCGTTTCACAAGTTTTACACTCTACCTCGCAACACCAGACAAATCTACAATGACACCGTGAGACATACGTCACTACTTGAGTATTATATCCCCTCCCACAACACAGCAGGCTGCAACTATCCCCTCCTGCTGAAGTCTTGTTACACAGCCGACCGTTCGTTCCCAGAATGCCCTTATTGGGATTCGGTCGGCAATAGTTAGGCGATCTATGCACGTACACTAAATCCTCAGTTTTAATTGGCTGCCGCCGCTTGGCCTTCTCGCGCCTGCGCGGTCGGCGTTTTGATCTGCGAGCTATTGGTACGGAAGCTTCGTACTTATTTTTTAAATTTTCACCAATCTGCCGGAATGCCGGCAGACTTCTCCAACATGTCTTTACTGCGCATGATCCAGAAACACCATGACAACGGCACTTCACCCTCATCAAGGCTTCGGTGACCTGAAAGTAAAGACAATGACATCACATTGCTATAAACGTATGTTTTTTTTTTTTTTTTTTTTTTTTTTTTTTTTTTTTTTTTCGTAAAAAATGAAAAGTTTTTCATTATTTAAAATGCTAGAGCTAGTCAACATGACAGTGGTAAGTTTATGGTTAAATCGCTGATCGCAGCACGGCCAGTCAACTGGCAAAAGTCACCCTATTGTATGGTTTTCTCAAGTGTCGATGTGCTACATCGAACATTTTTGCGGTATGACGCAGTGTAGCAACGATAAGTGTCCATCAACGACTTCTGTTCACCATGAACAAAAGTCGTTGCGGCCGCAACGACTTCTGTCCACTTGCTAAATGGACAATAGTCGTTGAGCATGTAGATATAAAAATTATTTTCAACGACTACTGTTCATTTTCATAGAGCACTGCGAAAAATGCTGATTACTGCTAAAACCGTTTTGTAAGTACATACCTTGACACCCATTTAGCAAACAACATTCACAGATGGACTGACTTGTGTGTTTTGACGGTAAGGATCGGTTGACCTACTTTCCATGGTTCAGTGATTTTGCCTTATATCTTGACACTCAATTAATATATTTTCTTACTTCTTTCAGATTATGAGTAAGTATGACCAGATCTTTGACCCAAATATACTTATAGGTCACTGTGACCTAATTTCACGGTTCAGTGATTTTGCCTTATATCTTGACACTCAATCAGTATATTTTCATACTTTTTTTCAGATTATGAGTGTGTATGACCAGACCTTTGACCCCAATATACTTATAGGTCACTGTGACCTTATTTCACGGTTCAGTGATTTTGCCTTATATCTCGGCACTCAACTGGTATATGAACAAACTTCTTTCACACTATGTTTGCATATGACAAGACTTATGACCCTTAAGTAGTCATATGTCATTATGACCTAATTTCACGGTTCAGTGATTTTGCCTTATATCTCGGCACTCAGGTGGTTTATGAACATACTGTTTTCATGATATGTTTGCGTATGACAAGACCATTGACCCTTAAGTAGTCCTAGGTCATTATGACCTAATTTCACGGTTCAGTGATTTTCTCTTGTATCTCGGCACTCAATTGGTATATGAACATACTGTTTTCAGGATATGCTTGCGTATGACAAGACCTTTGACCCTGAAGTATTCCTAGGTCACTGTGACCTAATTTCATGGTTCAGTGATTTTGCCTTATATCTTGACACTCAATTAATATATTTTCTTACTTCTTTCAGATTATGAGTAAGTATGACCAGGCCTTTGAACCCAATATACTTATAGGTCACTGTGACCTAATTTCACGGTTCAGTGATTTTGCCTTATATCTTGACACTCAATTGGTTCATGACCAACTTCTTTCACACTTTGTTTGGGTATTATAAGACCTTTGACCCTAAAGTAGTCATAGGTCATTATGACCTAATTTCACGGTTCAGTGATTTTCCCTTATATATCGGCACTCAATTGGTATATGAACATACTTCCTTCTTGATATGTTTGCATATGACAAGACCTTTGACCGTTAAGTATTCCTGGGCCACTGTGACCTAATTTCATGGTTCAGTGACTTTGCCTTATATCTTGACACTCAGTTGGTATCTTTTCATACTTCTTTCTGATTATGAATGAGTTTGACCAGACCTTTATTCCAAACATACTTATATGTCACTATGACCTAATTTCATGGTTCAGTGATTTTGCATTATATCTCAACACTCAATAGTATATGATCATATTTCTTTTACATTATGAGAAAGTATGACTAGACCTTTGACCCTGAAGAACTTTTAGGTCATTGTGACCTTATTTCACAGTTCAGTGAGTTTGCCTTGTATTGGCACGCATTTGGTATATGAACACTCTTCTTTCACAATATGAGCGAGACCTTTAAATCTTAGGTAGTTATAGTTAACTTTCATGGTTGAGTGATTTTGCCTTGTTGAATCAAGGCAAAGAGATGTATGAGCATAATGCTTTGGGTTACAGGTCAGGTTTGGCCTTATGTTTGTCAAAGGTCAGAAGCAGTCGAGCGCGCTGTCATGCGACAGCTCTTATGTTTTTACAAAGAGTTCATATCTTGACAACAACTTGTCATAAAACATTCTCTGATTGCGCCTTTTCCTGATCTTTGCCTACTTGTACCTTTTCATAGTTCATACACATTAGGTTCCCTGACATCGGACCACTGGGTCGGAGTCAGGGGCGGGGCTAGAGGTCAAAATCTAGAACTGCCTAAATATTGTTTTTAGCTGGACTACACAAAGGGCATAGAGCAATGGTATTCACTGCGGTCGTCCACGTTCCCGTGCGCGTGCGCGTTACACTTGCGTTTAAGGTTTCTAGAATCTTGACAACAACTCATCAGAAAGCATTGATACTTAGACTATTGACCCCTAGGTCCAGTCCCGAGAGGGGGGGGGGGGGGGGGGCTGGAGGTTTAAAAATCTAACACACCATTATTGATGGCTTTTCTGTGATATAGTATTCTAGAAGTCTATATCTTTAAAATCTTTTTTCAGTGGGCTTTCATACTTGAACCATAGGTACCTTGTAGGGTTGAGTTTCATTGCATGGCATTAGATCCCTGGGTCCATGCCTCGGGGATGGAACTAGAGGTTAAAAACTAGAACACTGTAAAAATTGATGTACTGCTGTGTAACTTGTACGAAGAAAGATATCTTACTTCATACAATTTAGGTTCCATGACATCGGACCTCTGGGGTAAAAATCAAGAACTCGCTACAATATTTTTGGCAATTTATATCTAAATAGAAACAACTTACTAAGATGGTTGGTCATTCATCTTTCAACATTGTGACAATGGCTTGTGTGTCATGATGGTAAGATTGCGTTGACCTACTTTCTGTGGTACAGTGATTTTACATCTTGACACACAATTAGTATATTTTCTTACTTCTTTCAGATTATGAGTAAGAATGACCAGACCTTTGGCCCAAAATATACTTATAGGTGATTGTGACCTAATTTCACGGTTCAGTGATTTTGCCCAATATCTTGACACTCAATTGATATATTTTCATATTACCTTCAGATTATGAGTGAGTATGACCCCAATATACTTATTGATCACTGTGACCTAATTTCACGGTTCAGTGATTTTTCCTTATATCTAGACACTCAATTGATATATTTTCATACTTCCATCAGATGATGAGTGAGTATGACCAGACCTATGACCCCAATATACTTATACGTCACTGTGACCTTATTTCACGATTCAGTGATTTTGCCTTATATCTCCGCACTCAATTGGTATTTTTTTCACACTTCTTTCAGATTGTGAGTGAGAATGACCAGACCTTTGACCCAAATATACTTACAGGTATAGGTCACTGTGATCAACGTAACGACTGCTATGAACAGTTGTCGTTGAAAGCTCAACCAGTTCTGTCCATCATGTACAAAAACCTTTGAACTTGTCTCTTACTAGTTCCGAACGCCACGATTAATTGTTATAAGATAGATTTTTTTAACAGGAACTCTTATTGTGTTACGATTGACTGATTTATATGATTTTATCTGTCGTGAACAGAACTCGTTGAAAACGTAACGACTTCTGTCTACTGTGAACAGTTGTCGTTGAAGCCTCAACTGGTTCTGTCCATCATGTACAAAAGCCTTTGAACTTGCCTCATACCATTTCAGAACGCCACGATTCATTGTTTAAGATATATTTCTGTATCAGGAACTTTAATTGTTAAAAGATTGACTGACTAATGTGATTTCATCTGTCGTGAACAGAAGTCGTTGACAACGTAACGACTTCTGTCTGCTGTGAACAGTTGTCGTTGAAAACTCAACCGGTTCTGTCCATAATGAACACAAATCTTTGAACATATCTCATACTAGTTCAGAAAGCCACGATTTGTTGTTTTTAGATAGATTTGTGTATCACGAACTTAAATTGATATTAGATTGACTGACTTATATGATTTCATCGTTCGTGAACAGAAGTCGTTGACAACGTAATGACTTCTGTCTGCTGTGAAAAGTTGTCGTTGAAAACTCAACCGGTTCTGTCCATCATGTACACAAACCTTTGACCTTTATTCATACTCGTTCAGAAAGACATGATTAGTTGTTTTTAGATAGATTTGTGTATCAGGAACTTTAATTGATATTAGATTGACTGGCTTATATGATTTCATCTTTCGTGAACAGAAGTCGTCGACAACGTAACGACTTCTGTCTGCTGTGAACAGTTATCGATGAAAACGCAACTGGTTCTGTCCATCATGTACAAAAAACTTTAAATTTATCTCATGCTTGTTCAGAAAGAACACGATTTCTTGGTTTAAGATATATTCGTGTATGAAGAATTTTCATCGTTATAATTGTCGTTGAAAACTCAACCGGTTCTGTCCATCATGTACACAAACCTTTGAACTTGTCTCATACTAGTTCAGAAAGCCACGATTAGTTGTTTAAAGATAGATTTGTGTATCAGGAACTTTAATTGATATTAGATTGACTGATTTTATGATTTCATCTGTCGTGAACAGAAGTCGTTGACAACGTAACGACTTCTGTCTGCTGTGAATAGTTGTCGTTGAAAACTCAACTGGTTCTGTCCACCATGTACAAAAAACTTTAAATTTGCCTCATGCTTGTTCCGAAAGAACACGATTACTTGGTTTAAGATATATTCGTGTATGAAGAGTTTTCATCGTTATAATTGTCGTTGAAAACTCAACCGGTTCTGTCCATCATATACACAAACCTTTGAACTTGTCTCATACTAGTTCAGAAAGCCACGATTAGTTGTTTTAAGATAGATTTGTGTATCAGGAACTTTAATTGATATAAGATTGACTGATTTCTATGGTTTCATCTGTTGTGAGCAGAAGTTGTTGACAACGTAACGACTTCTGTCTGCTGTGAACAGTTGTCCTTGAAAACTCAACCGGTTCTGTCCATCATGTACTAAAGACCGTTGAAGTTCAGAAAGTTCATATTAGTTCAGAAAGCCACGATTAGTTGTTTTAAGATAGATTTTTGTATCAGGAACTTTAATTGTTATTAGACTGACTTACTTATGTGATTTCATCTGTCGTGAACAGAAGTCGTTGACAACGTAACGACTTCTGTCTGCTGTGAACAGTTGTCGTTGAAAACTCAACCGGTTCTGTCCATCATTTACAAAAACCTTTGAACTTGTCTATTACTAGTTCCGAAAGCCATGATTAGTTGTTATAAGATAGATTTATGTATCAGGAACTTAAATTGTTGTACGATTGACTGATTTATATGATTTCATCTGTCGTGAACAGAAGTCGTTGACAACGTAACAACTTTTGTCTGCTGTGAACAGTTGTCGTTGAAAACTCAACCGGTTCTGTCCATCATGTACTAAAAACCTTTGAACTTGTCTCATACCAGTTAAGAAAGCTACGATAAGTTGTTTTAAGATAGATTTTTGTATCAGGAACTTAAATTGTTGTACGATTGACTGATTTATATGATTTTATCTGTCGTGAACAGAAGTCGTTGACAACGTTACGACTTCTGTCTGCTGTGAATAGTTGTCGTTGGAAACTCAACCGGTTCTGTCCATCATGTACAAAAAACCTTTGAACTTGTCTCATACTAGTTCAGAAAGCCACGATTTGGTGTTGTTTGAAAAGGTACAAGCAGGCAAAGATCAGGAAAAGGCGCAATCAGAAAAAGATTCCCACTCCGAAAACCGAGGTGGGGAAAAACCAAACTAACAATCAGGTACTTATACCATGAAACAATCGTAAGCCGAATGGGCAGCTATTTTCCCAATAGGTGGCCACTCAGTTACCTTAACTTAACTAAAAATATGAAAACACACATAAGGCGCCAACAGCACAAAAATTTTTTAAACACCAAGACATAAAACAAAAAGAACCACCACAGAAGTATCGACTTGGAACGATCAGTAACACAAAGTTACTGGCGGGCTTAAACCGATTTTACATGGCCATAACCTCACCCTCAGCTTCCGCAGTGGTTCAGTGATATACAAGAAATAAGAAAAATCATATTAAGAAAATACTAAACATAGAAAGTTTGTGTATCAGGAACTTTAATCGTTTAAAGATTGACTGACTAATGTGATTTCAACTGTCATGAACAGAAGTCGTTGACAACGTAACGACTTCTGTCTTCTGTGAACAGTTGAACTGGTTTTGTCCATCATAAACACAAATCTTTGAACATGTCTCATACTAGTTCAGAAAGCCAAGTTTTTTTGTTTTTAGATAGATTTGTGTATCAGGACCTTTAATTGTTATTAGATTGACTTACTTATGTGAATTCATCTGTCGTGAACAGAAGTCGTTGACAACGTCTTCTATCTGCTGTGAACAGTTGTCGTTGAAAACTCAACGGGTTCTGTCCATTATGTACTAAAGACCGTTGAAGTTGTCTCATACCAGTTCAGAATGCCACGATTAGTTGTTTTAAGTTAGTTTTTTGTATCAGGAACTTTAATTGTTATTAGATTGACTTACTAATGTGATTTCATCTGTCGTGAACAGAAGTCGTTGACAACTCAACCCGTTCTGTCCATCATTTACAAAAACCTCTGTCCATCATGTACTAAAGACAGTTGAAGTTGTCTCATACCAGTTCAGAAAGCCACGATTAGTTGATTTAAGATGGATTTTTGTATCAGGAACTTTAATTGTTATTTCATTGGCAAAAACCTTTGAACTTGTCTCATACTAGTTCAAAAAGCCACGATTTGTTGTTTTTAGATAGATTTGTGTATCAGGAACTTTAATTGTTAAAAGATTTTCTGACTAATGTGATTTCATCTTTCGTGAACAGAAGTCGTTGACAACGTAACGGCTTCTGTCTGCTGTGAACAGTTGTCGTTGAAAACTCAACCGGTTCTGTCCATCATGTACTAAAAAACCGTTGAACTTGTCTCATACCAGTTAAGAAAGCCACGACTAGTTGTTTTAAGATAGATTTTCGTATCAGAAACTTTAATTGTTATTAGATTGACTTACTTATGTGATTTCATCTGTCGTGAACAGAAGTCGTTGACAACGTAACGACTTCTGTCTGCTGTGAACAGTTGTCGCTGAAAACTCAACCGGTTCTGTCCATCATGTACTAAAGACCGTTGAAGTTGTCTCATACCAGTTCAGAAAGCCACGATTAGTTGTTTTAAGATAGATTTTTGTATCAGGGACTTAAATTGTTGTGCGATTGACTGATTTATATGATTTCATCTGTCGTGAACAGAAGTCGTTGACAACGTTACGACTTCTGTCTGCTGTGAATAGTTGTCGTTGAAAACTCAACCGGTTCTGTCCATCATGTACAAAAACATTTGAACTTGTCTCATAATAGTTCAAAAAGCCACGACTTTTTGTTTTTAGATAAATTTGTGTTCATGATGGACAGAACCGGTTGAGTTTTCAACGACAACTGTTCACAGCAGACAGAAGTCGTTACGTTGTCAATGACTTCTGTTCACGAAAGATGAAATCACATTAGTCAGAAAATCTTTTAACAATTGAAGTTCCTGATACACAAATCTATCTAAAAACAAAAAGTCGTGGCTTTTTGAACTATTATGAGACATGTTCAAAGATTTGTGTTCATGATGGACAGAACCGGTTGAGTTTTCAACGAGAACTGTTCACAGCAGACAGAAGTCGTTACGTTGTCAACGACTTCTGTTCACGACAGATGAAATCATATAAATCCGTCAATCGTATAACAATTAAAGTTCCTGATACAAAAATCTTTCTTAAAACAACTAATCGTGGCTTTCGGAACTAGTATGAGACACGTTCAAAGGTTTTTGCACATGATGGACAGAACCGGTTGAGCTTTAAACGACAACTGTTCACAGCAGACAGAAGTCGTGACGTTGTCAACGACTGCTGTTCACGACAGATGAAATCATAGAAATCAGTCAATCTTATAACGATGAAAATTCTGGATACACGAATATGTCTTAAACCAAGTAATCGTTGTCTTTCTGAACAAGCATGAGGCAAATTTAAACTTTTTTGTACATGATGGACAGAACCAGTTGAGTTTTCAACGACAACTTTTCACAGCAGACAGAAGTCGTTACGTTGTCAACGACTTCTGTTCACGACAGATGAAATCATAGAAATCAATCAATCTTATGACGATGAAAATTCTTGATACACGAATATATCTTAAACCAAGTAATCGTGTTCTTTCTGAACAAGCTTGAGACAAATTTTAAGTTTTTGTACATGATGGACAGAACCAGTTGACTTTTCAACGACAACTGTTCACAGCAGACAGAAGTAGTTACGTTGTCAACGACTTATGTTCACGAAAGATGAAATCATATAAGTCAGTCAATCTAATATCAATTAAAGTTCCTGATACACAAATCTATCTTAAAACAACTAATCGTGGATTTCTGAACTAGTATGAGACAAGTTCAAAGGTTTGTGTACATGATGGACAAAACCGGTTGAGTTTTCAACGACAACTGTTCACAGCAGACAGAAGTCGTTACGTTGTCAACGACTTCTGTTCACGACAGATGAAATCACATTAGTCATCATTCTTTTAACAACTAAAGTTCCTGATACACAAATCTATCTAAAACAACAAATCATGGCTTTTCTGAACTAGTATGAGACAAGTTCAAAGGTTTTGGTACATGATGGACAGAACCGGTTGAGATTTCAACGACAACTATTCGCAGCAGACAGAAGTCGTAACGTTGTCAACGACTTCTGTTCACGGCAGATGAAATCATATAAGTCAGCCAATCTAATAACAATTAAAGTTCCTAATACAAAGATCTATCTTTTAACAACTAATAGTGGCTTTCTTAACTGGTATCAGACAAGTTCAAAGGTTTTTAGTACATGATGGACAAGTTCAAAGGTTTTTAGTACATGATGGACAGAACCGGTTGAGTTTTCAACGACAACTGTTCAAAGCAGACCAAAGTCGTTACGTTGTCAACGAGTTCTGTTCACGACAGATGAAATCATATAAATCCGTCAATCGTATAACAATTTAAGTTCCTGATACATAAATGTATCTTATAACAACTAATCGTGGCTTTCGGAACTAGTATGAGACAAGTTCAAAGGTTTTTGTAAATGATGGACAGAACCCGTTGAGTTTTCAACGGCAACTATTCACAGCAGACAAAAGTCGAAACGTTGTCAACGACTTCTGTTCACGAAAGATGAAATCATATAAGTCAGTCAATCTAATATCAATTAAAGTTCCTGATACACAAATCTATCTTAAAACAATTAATCGTGGCTTTCTGAACTAGTATGAGACAAGTTCAAAGGTTTGTGTACATGATGGACAGAACCGGTTGAGTTTTCAATGACAACTGTTCACAGCAGACAGAAGTCGTTACGATGTCAACGACTTCTGTTCACGACAGATGAAATCACATAAGTAAGTCAATCTAAAAACAATTAAAGTTCCTGATACACAAATCTATCTAAAAAAAAACAACAAATCGTGGCTTTCTTGACTAGTATGAGACAAGTTCAAAGATTTTTGTACATGATGGACAGAACCGGTTGAGTTTTAAACGACAACTATTCACAACAGACAGAAGTCGTTACGTTGTCAACGACTTCTGTTCACGACAGATGAAATCATATAAGTCAGCCAATCTAATAACAATTAAAGTTCCTGATACAAAAATCATATAAATCCATCAATCGTATAACAATTTATCAGTGAAAATTCATATCAATGAAAATACCAATTTTATCAAGTTTTGATATACACTGGGTTTTCACTGTAATGTATAAAATAAAAATCAGAATTAATGAAACATGAAATAAGGTTATAGTGACCTTTACGTACTTTTTGTTCAAAGGTTTGGTAACACTCATTCATAATCTGAAAGAAGTCTGAAAATTTACTGATAGCGTGTTAAGATATAAGACAAAATCACTTAACCATGAAATTAGGTCACAGGGACGTACGAATAGTTTGTTGTCAAATGTCGGGTCATACTTACTCATATTGTGAAAGATGTATGCCCATATACTAATTGAGTGATGTTATATAAGGCAAAATCTCTGAATCATGAAATTAAGTCACAGTGACGTAGGATTACTTGTAGGTCAAGGGTCTGGTCATACGCCAACATATAGTGAAAGGAAAGAAGTATAGCTGCTCATTCGGCTTACGATGTTTTCATCGTATAAGTACCTGATAATCAATTTAGTTTTTTCCCACCTCGGTTTTTGGAGTGGGAATCTTTTTCTGATTGCGCCTTTTCCTGATCTTTGCCTGCTTGTACTCTATCATATACCAGTTGAGTGCCGATATACAAAGCAAAATCACTGAACCGTGAAAAAAGGTCACAGTGACCTATAAGTAATTTAGGGCCAAATGTCTGGTCATACTCACTCATCTGAATACCGACTGCTCTGACCTTTGTCAAAAATAGGGCCAAACTCGACCTGTAACCCAAAGCAATATGCTCATAGATCTTTTTGCCTTGATGTTATACAGAACAAATTCACTCAACCATGACAGTTAACTATAACTTATAACTACTGAAGGTTTAAACGTCTCAATCATATTGTACATCAAGTATGTTAATACACCAACTGAGTGCCGAGATACAAGGCAAAATCACTGAACCGTGAAAAAAGCTCACACTGACCTATAAGTACTTTAGGGTCAGAGGTCTTATCATACTAACTCAAAATACTCAAGACGTATGAAAATATACCGAGTGTCAAGATATAAGGCAAAGTCACTGAAGCATGAAATTAGGTCACAATGACCCAGAAATACTTTAGGGTCAAAGGTCTTGTCATACGCAAACATAATGTGAAAGAAATATGTTCATATACCAAAAGAAAACCGAGATAAAATGCAAAATCACTGAACCATGTAATCAGGTCACAATGACCTAGGACTACTTTAGGGTCAAAGGTCTTGTCATACACAAACATAGTGTGAAAGAATTATGTTCATAAACCAATTGAGTGCAAAGATATAAGGCAAAATCACTGAACCATGAAATTAGGTCACAGTGACCTATAAGTATATTGTGGTCAAAGGTCTGTTCATACTCACTCATAATCTGAAGTAAGCATAAAAATATCATAATTGAGTGTCAAGATGTAAGGCAAAATCACTGAAACATGAAATTAGGTCACACTGACCTATAAGTAGAATGGGGTCAAAGGTCTAGTCATACTAACTCATAATCTGAAAGAAGTACGAAAATATACTAATTGAGTGTCAAGATATAAGGTAAAATTACTGAACCGTGACATAAGGTTACAGTGACCTATAAGTATATTGGGGTCAAAGCTCTGCTAATACTCACTCACAATCTGAAAGAAGTATGAAAATATACTAATTGAGTGTCAAAATATAAGGCAAAATCACCGAACCGTGAAATTAGGTCACTGTGACCTATAAGTTTATTGGGGTCAAAGGTCAGGTTATACTCACTCATAATCTGAAAGAAGTATGAACATATACTAATTGAGTGTCAAGTTATAAGGCAAAATCACTGAACCGTGAAATTAGGTTACAGTGACCTATAAGTTTATTGGGGGTAAAAGCTCTGGTCATACTCACTCATAATCTGAAAGAAGTATAAGAATATACTAATTGAGTGTCAAGATATAAGGCAAAATCACTGAACCGTGAAATTAGGTCACAGTGACCTATAAGTTTATTGGGGTCAAAGGTAAGGTCATACTCACTCATAATCTGAAAGAAGTATGAAATATACTAATTCAGTGTCAAGATATAAGGCAAAATCACTGAACCGTGGAATTATGTCACAGTGACCTATAAGTATATTGGGGGTCAAAGCTCTGGTCATACTCACTCATAATCTGAAATAAGTATGAAAATATACTAACTGAGTTTCAAGATATAAGGCAAAATCACTGAACCGCGAAATTAGGTCACAGTGACCTATAAGTATATTGGGGGTCAAAGCTCTGGTCATACTCACTCATAATCTGAAAGAAGTATGAACATATACTAATTGAGTGTCAAGATATAAGGCAAAATCACTGAACCGTGAAATTAGGTCACAGTGACCTATAAGTTTATTGCGGTCAAAGGTCAGGTCATACATACTCATAATATGAAAGAAGTATGAAAATATACTAATTGAGTGTCTAGATATAAGGCAAAATCACTGCATCTTACTCAAGTTTCTGGATTTTTCAGAAATGGACAGTTATCGTTGACACTGCAGATCATATCTACCACAGCAACGACTTCTGTCTACAATGGACAGAAACGGTTGAAAAATCAACGATTACTGTCTAGTGGACAGAAGTCGTTGCGGCCGCAACGACTTTTGTTCATGGTGAACAGAAGTCGTTGATGGACACATATCGTTGCTACAACGCAGTACACGAAGTGAGCAAATAAAAATGATATACATGTATGTCTACCTACTTCAAAACCTGAATGAAAAATTGCGGTTTGCATGGAAACAAAGTGACTGATCATCAACGCTTCATTTTCGTGATGTACTTGGTCACACTTATTGGCATTCCGAGTCATTATCCGTCACAGAAATTAGATATATATAGTTTGCAAATATTAAGAAAATAAATTATACAAAAACAGAAATAAATAATTAAAAGTATACAAAAGGCCACATGTATTTCTTAGGGAAAATATCTACAGGCCCTTACTTTAAGTACTTACTTTATAATATACTTACTTACTGTATCCTTTACTTACTTACGTGTACACATACTAAACTTTCTTACAGGAGATAGTAGTCAACTAAAGCCCCGTTCTCACTGTCCCGGTTCTACCCCGGTTTGCCCCGGTGAAGGCAAGCCGGTTTACCGGCATAAACCGGGGATCATTTTCTTAAAAAAATGATTTTGTTCTCACATTCCCGGTGTTACCCCGGTGTAGCTACGGTTTTAGAAACGAAGGACCCCGGTGGAGCCACGGTTCTTCCCGGTTCTACCCCGGATTCATCCCGGTTAGCCCCGGTTCTACTACGGTAAGTCCCGGTTGTCCACGGTGCTGTGCCGGTGACTGCCGGTCGCGTTACGGTATGCGCCGGTGGCGTCACGGTTCTACCCCGGTTCGCCACGGTTCGTCCCGGTTTAGCCCGGTTTGTAGGGCAGTCAATTACCTCATCAGCCAATGCTGCTACGATGGCTTTATACACATGAAAACAAAATTGCTTACGGTGCATGTTCGTGCATATGAGCTTGCATGTTGGTACTTTGGTAACAGACGTAACACTTAAATAGAATGGCAAGTTTATAAAATGAATAGATAATACCGCAGGAGGATAACACGTGATGTAAAATCAATACAACAGAAGGTTTAACTTTCCAGTCAACATTTTTTCGTTCATGTCGGCACTCTGGGAGAGTTAATCTGTCTTGCCCAAGAACACAAGACGGTGCCACCAGTGGGGATCGAACCCGGGACCTCTCGATTCGGAGTTTATGAGCCAACATCAATGTGTATTGAACCCTTTTCATTAACGTCATGAAGACTTTGCGCTTTTTCGGCAGTGTGACATTTTCGCTAGGTTCACGAAATAATTTGCCGAAAAGCACAATTTAAATTCCGTTAAAATTCCGTTAAAATTCTTCATGCATTTTATGCCATTGGTACATTTATGAACTTCATATAGTTATCATTCTCAAATGAATTTTTGAAGGTTATCGGACTACAGTTAACCATCAAAATTTGCAAATTTTACATTTACGCGTGTTTTGCGCGTTGTGACATCGTTGCTTGATTAATGAAAGGTAGTATATTATTCAAACCTCAACGAAATATATGTTTTGACAGTGTTGTCTATGAACTAAGCTTTGAACCGTATAAACAGATATTGTCATTTGCATGTTACTGTTGTTCAGATGGATTTAAATAACAGATAAAATACAATATCTAAATCTTACGTATTGGCCATATACGTTGAAAGTTAATGCTGATATAAATTTTTGAAAAATGCGTTTATTTTCGGCGTTTCTACAATACCATAAAGAACCACAATGCGTCATATTGACAATGTACGCCGACACTCGAGCGCAACGTCTGTAGCAGATCATGAAACATCCTTGGAATCATTCGAAGGAAGTTTCGGAAGGAAGCCTCATCTTCAAACCTCAATTCCTCTAGCAGTCTTGGTCGATCAGTGGTTGAGCTCTTGCCATAGTCACGGCACATGTCATTTGCTGACTAGTCAACTGGAGTTGGTACTGCAGAAGTTGTAGTCTATTCCAATTGGTGTTTATTAGATAATTCATTCTATTTCGTGTAAAACATGAACACAACTGATAAAATCTGTGTATTTTAACTAATTGCATGTAATTTCATCTAAACCGTAACGGTACCGCGGTGAACCGGCACATACCGTATTGAACCGGGACTCGACCTGGCCAAACCGTAGTAGCACCGCTCCTAACCGGGGCGAACCGTTACGACACCGTGTCAAACCGGTAGCTCCACCGGCATAAACCGTGGCGATACCGGCCCAACACCGGGGCGAACGGGGGTGAAATAAACGCCCCGGTTTATCACGGTTTCGCCCCGGTTCGCCCCGGTGGAGATACGGTTTGCCCCGGTGTCGCCCCGGTTTATCACGGTTTTTGACACTTGTCCCGGATCGCCCCGGTTCTATTAAACATTTTAAAACGACCGGCAAGGCAAGCCGGTTGACCCCGGTTCGCCCCGGTTTGCCCCGGTTGTCCACGGTGCCGCTACGGTTCTACCCCGGTTCGCCACGGTTTGTCCCGGTTTACCCCGGTTTGTTAAACCGGGGTGAACCGGGGAGCTAAACCGGGACAGTGAGAACAGAGCTTAAGCAATTTTGCGTGTTTAATGGTGGTGGGGGTGGGGTGGGAAGTAAGGGTAATTCTCAACGTTTGGTCGGGAGATACCATGTGAAACCACCGCGCCCGTATGGTGACAGTCAATATTATGCCGTCAGTAAAGTATGAGCCACCTCGTGGAAAAACCAACAATGTGAT
Organism: Rugalucina vietnamica; assembly: GCA_964017185.1. Lineage (NCBI taxonomy): Eukaryota > Metazoa > Mollusca > Bivalvia > Lucinida > Lucinidae > Rugalucina > Rugalucina vietnamica. The sequence continues at coordinate 55,958,027 of OZ024875.1, read as the reverse complement.
TTCCGAACAGGTCCGACACAAACCGGACTGTACAAGCACAGAAGATGGCTAGAGACTGGAAATTTTGGATTTAGAAAGTGGAGGAATTGTACTATCCGTATAGCGAAAACAAAGGCTCTGATCAGCTTCGCGGTTACCGCGAAGCTTATCTGCGCCTTTGTTTTCGCATATGCAGAATGTTGGTTTTCTCATGAGGCGGCTCATATATTGATAATGTGATTGCCTACACTAGTCTTGGACTTGATTCCAGAGAAACTGAATTATTTTCATCTGATAACGTGAATATGAAAAATGTTCCTGTCTTTGTAAACTGACCTAAATGTCCAGCCCCTGTATAAATCCAGCAATATTAATGTATCAAAATATAAATTGTAGTTTCTATACTTATTAATATAGGATGTTTGATGTTATTGGGCTGCAGATGATTTATACGTCGGATATATGTTGGCTCGATTTTATTGCAAACATTTTTATTTAGTTTCGCTTTGTGAAAACATGACTTACTGTCCCCTACTTAGCTAGACACAGACCGATAAGCACATGCACCAAATCCAGTTAGAAAGATACGATTTCCTATCTTGCTAACTAGCCCTACCCACCTCGAAACAATAGAGATAGAAGTCAGTTTATGCAAATACAGAGGCATGTTCTTGCATTTGCTAAGAAGATTTTCGCGTTACGCGTCTGTATTTTTCTGATTGCGATTTTCGATAACTCGAAATTTGTAGCGTTGTGTTTATGGCGATTTGTATTAATTCTTGATGAGATTTTTGTCAGCGTCTGTCCATAAGTCATTTTCCGGTATTGAACTGAAAAATACTATCCTTTTTTTATAGCAAGAATGATACTGTGGAAATGAAAGTAAAAGTTTCATATAGCAATAAAATAAAATATATAATGACACTCGTAAATTAAAAAGTTATCGTAGCGATAAATGTTTGATATTAATGACTATTTTCATTACCCTTGGGGCAGACCCAAGAACGCATATACATGTACATGTAGGCGAATATCGACGGTACAGGACAATGGGCTTAAAATATGTTATATACTATACATGGTATGAGAGAACAATCACTGACAATTTAAGCAGAAATCAGGGTTTATTTATGCATTTTATCTATGTTCTTCATAAACACGAGTCATATTGGAACTTGATGAAAGTGAAAAGCAAGCTCAGTTCTAGCTCTATTTCGGAACGTTAAAACGTTAAGGTTTTATCATATTCATGATTAAAATAATATTATCAGATAGGAAAAAATGCAGCAACAGTAAATAGTTGTTTGATCATAAAACCCCCGCAGCTAATAATGATGACGATGCACTATTTTGGTCGTTACATTATCCTGAATTGTAACCCACAATTGCAGACAGAAGACGAAATCAGCTCATCCACTACAAAGTCAAAAGGTAAACCACTATATAAGCTTTGTGTGTTTTACAAACAATTTAAATAAGAGAAACCGATCTGGGGTGCAAATAGATTTTTTATTTCTTTTTATCGCCAGGAAATACTTTCAAACCTTCAATTTTCCGAAACATAAAATTTAAGTGTCAATTTAAGTTACATTCCACATAAGTTTAACCGTGTGTGTCATTGGAATATATACATGACAAAGTCAAAATTGTTATACTATGAGAATCAGAGGGTCTAAATAGACTGTGCTATGCGATCAACACTGGCTCCATGAAAAGTCATTGTCAAATGAAAAACTGATGACACGCCATTGGGAATAGAAATTTTTTGTTTCTTTGTTTAATGTGTCACCGGCAAAACTGTCTTTCTATGGACACCAATACCACTGACTTCCCTCCATTACGAAAACTTGCCCATGCAATATATATCTAGATTTTTTTCAGTACCAAAAATTGAAAATTTGACCAGAAAAATGTTGATATTTTTCTTATTTTTGCTGAGGCGGTTCTAACGAGTAACAATCTATGTTTTGGAGCAAAAAATAAGAAAAATAGGTATACCCCTACAAACCCCAGTTTTGCTATATAAAAGTGGGGTTTAAGGGGGTATATATTGCACGGACATGTTTTCCTGATGTCAACAGCTACAGCCACATCGTGAGAAGCTCTTTGCGGTGATTTATCTTCATGATACATGTACATCATCTGCTCTCTGTTGTGCTCGTTGTCCTTATTTTTGGTTGATACTAGCCGGGTGCCTACCTTGTTGGAAAAGAGCTAGTCGTGCATTGCTCTTCAAGTATGTTGTCGGAAAAATGTTTTGTGTTGTATTTTTCCCGCCTGGTGTTTATGTTTGGGACTTCTGTACAGACCGGTTGTATCGGGACTGGATGGAAACCCAAAGACATATTTTGGATGACGCGTCTCATAACGTGCCAAATACTGAAATCCACCGACACCTTTCAGCCAATTGTGAGACACCCGCCAATTAAGTTACTGCATTTCACCCGACTACCCCACTTTCAACGTCAAGTTTGACTTATGGCCTCGCTCCCCATTTCATGAATGTGAAACACTGTCCTCCCGTAAACAAATTAGTTTCAACTCAGTGCTAATGATCAGTTATCGGTAGAATAAAATTCAGCTTTCATAGGGAGGATGAAAATAATAGAAACTAGAGGACCAATAGTCTTGCAAACGCTCAAATGAAATATGCTACTATACCAATATGTGAATATCATGGTATAAAGCCCCAGTGCAGTGAATGATTAAGCCCTGGGGCTATATATTTTACAGAATAATCAATATGCTGTCCATTGGCCCATTTCAAGCAAGCTTTCCCCTCCAAATATCATTTTAACAGTTCCCAACGACCGATGTTGACCTTGCCATAAAATAGGCCAAGGTCATCACATGGTAACGACCTTTAAACACATTGTCATACTCTAGCCCCTGATGCTACAAGCCAAGTTTTCTTGAACTCGATTCACAGGTTTATTAGATGAAGAGTTTTAAGAGTTGTTGTTTTTTTACCGTATATGGGCATGGCAGCCATCTTGGCCAAGTGACCTGGATTATTTATTACCACATTGGTTCCCCCTTCCTGTAGAAGCTTCATATTAAATTTAGCTGCTAATGGCCGAGTGGTTCCAGAGAAGATTTTTGAATACTGCCCCCGTGGCGTGGGCAGACTAGTCCCTGGGCTCCATTTGTATCTGCAGTCCATACACCCATTTCTTGCAAGTTTCCTTCAATGGACATTTTAACGATATCCCCCATTCAAATGCATAGGCGACCTTTTGTGACCTTGCTGTAAAATAGGTCACTATCACCACAGGGACATGATTTATATACAAATTGTATTACTCTAGACCCCAATCTTGTATGCCAAGTTTCGTTGAAATCGGCCCAATGGTTGTGGAGGAGAGAGAGTTCATAATTTTAATGAAACATCTTTTCAGGGAGACGAAAGTTCAGTCAAGCTGATCTACAGAAGGTGGACAAAAGTATTCGTCGCGTTTGTAAAACTCCATTGACTTCAATGTATTTTCATGTTTGCGAGAAAAATTATCCTGCTTCTCCTAGTTAACGTATTTTAATGACTTTTGTGTCATTTGAAAGATAAATGAATAAAGCAATAAACAAGGTATTTTCATATAATTCCATGCAAGCGTTTTCAAGCTACAAATTTTTAAAAAGTTGTGAAATATTTTTTGACAATTTTTGGGCGACGTCACCATTGACGTCAATGGGAAAATGACTTTTTCAAAATTTCCTGAAATTTTAAACTGTTGTTTTGGAAAAAAGCAATGTCGGAACTTCGTCAAATGACCTTTATTTATTGCTTTATTTATTTAACTTCCAAATGACACCAAAATCATGAAAATCTGTTGACCAGAAGAGGCAGGACAATGTTACTTGTAAACATGAAAATACATTGAAGTCTATGGAGTTTTCAAAAGTGACGAATACTTTTGTCCACCTTCTGTATATGAAGATATTGCCTTTTATGAACATGCTTTATGATTTTGTTACCTCACCATGTTAGTAAATTATCATTTTAAATCAAGCTTTTACAATTTTTAACATTAAAAACGACCATTTAGAGTCATAAAAAGTTTGAAAATGATGACAAATGATATGCCATTGCCTTATTTGTCAAAAATGTAATTTTAAAAGTGAAATTTGACAGGTAACTAGTTTTGATTAATGCACCTGGTTAATTTTGTAACAAATTACTCTGTAAATATGTATACGTATGGAGATGACTGTTGAAGAATAATGTATGTTCGATTTAACAAAAAAAAGATTGTGTATTATGTGAACCAAACGAACACATAACAGGATGATTGCAATTACATTAAAGCCGCCTCGTGGGAAAACCAACAACCTGCATATGCGTAAATAAAGACATAGATCAGCTTCGCGGTAAACGCGAAGCTGATCAGCGCCTTTGTTTTCGCTACTCGGATAGTACAATTCCTCTTCTACTTAAATCCGAAATTTCAAGCTTCTAGCTGTTTTCTGTGCTTGTACAGGCCGGTTTGTGTCGGACCTATTCGGAAACCACATTTTGGTTTTCCCACGAGGCGGCTCAAATTTACTTTTATATTGTATGATGCTACAAATGGACGATACGTCCTACTACCCAAATGGACGCAATGGGTGTGCATGCGCATGCCTAAATCATAATCCAACCCGAGGTGATAATCAGGAGCTAACAGAAAATCAAGCAGAGAAAGAGAGAGAGAGAGAGAGAGAGAGAGAGAGAGAGAGAGAGAGAGAGATGGGACGGGGAGGGTTATATACTTACTAATCGCCCCACTTTATTATTATGCAAGTTCATCACATTTCTAATATTCCTACTCTTCTGATGTCTGAGTCTCTCGGGCGCGTCAACAAACGTCTCACTGAACCAGATCCCATAATTCACGTTGTCACTACACCCTCCCCACTTCCAGCCCTCCACGTCGTGTTGTCCATAGTTGGACATATCACAGCTACAGTCCTTCAAGTTACCGATGCTGCACGCATGCGTGGTGGCATGAACAACTCCGGCACTCAGAATTGCATAGATAAAGGCGGTTTCCCGGGTACCTGAAATCAGAATGAAACAATTTTATTTGATTTATGTCCCGTAGATCAGGTCTGCTTATTGAGTTCTTTTTACACATGTACTACATAGACTCTAACATTATGTGTATATTATTGTTTGTATTTTGTCCAGGGAAAATGCCATGGGACCTTCGTTCAAAGAGTTCTCTTTGAAAAAGCATTTGCAACACATTGGATACTACAGATCGCTATTTCAAGCCAAACCAGGCAGTTCTGTTCAACGCCATCAGGAAAACATGTCCGTGAAATGTATACCCCCTTGAACCCCACTTTTATATAGTAAAACTGGGGTTTGCAGGGGTATACCTATTTTTCTTATTTTTGTTCCAAAACATAGATTGTGGGTACTCGTTAGAACCGCCTCGCCGAGGCGGTTCTAGCGAGTACCCACAATCTATGTTTTAGACCAAAAATAAGAAAAATATGCTTTTTTTTCCAGTGAAATTTTTCATTTTTACAACCAAAATATGTTTTTGTATATTGCATGGGTGTGTTTTCGTAATGCGAGTGAAGTTCATGTTTTGACAAACAGTTGTTCACTTCGAATGGCTGCTCCATGTTGTACCTCGCAATATTTTGGTGTCATACCGGTTAGATGTCTTGTTAGGAAGTGAAATTGCTTACATCGAGTATTACCTGGTCAATATGAACGATGAAGTTGTAATTTAACACATTTTTTTTAGATTTGGTAAAAATTAAATAAACCCATATTAAATAGATTCATCATAGCAAAAGCGAGTTCTGGGTCGGCAGCTGTTTTCTATGAGTATAAATAGGGTTATCTCCACTTGGATATTAATATTTATTTAGATTTTATTATCTATTTCCGAAAATTAAGTTATTTTCATATTAAAGTCACACCATGATGCCTGTTCCAAGCACCAATGGCAATGAAATCTAGCTATAGTGTATACATTTGGAAATCGTTTCGACAATCATTCTTTAATACATGTGCAGCTCTTATATTAATTTTCTACACGTCAAACATTATTTGTAGATGAGTAGGCTCTGCGCGCAACCAAAATAATTTCAGTCAGGTCACTTATGTCGGAAAATGTCTCATTTTGTACCTCTGAGTTCGCGTAACCTGTTTTCTACCAGAATCCAATTTGAATTCAATCACAGCCTTTTACCACCTCTATGAATACTCCACTTGAGCCGAGCCAAGTTAAAATCTGTGTATGAATTTACAAAACAAGCGTCTCAGAATAGTTGCCCAGCCACTGGGCTCCTTAAAATCATCGCCTTGTCCCATAGACAGTATCGTCTACCCACTCTTCTAAATCACAAGCCTCTAGCCACTTTCCGTGCTTGTACAACTGGGTCCGTGTCGGACCTGATCAGAAAGCCCGAAGACACGTTTTCTCATGGCACGTCTCAATTGACAACTTGTTAAAATTTTCTAATTTTTGAAAATTACTTCCACATGAAAGCAATATTAAAGTTTATGACTAGCATTTAAAGGAAGCCTTAAAGCTTTTAACTATATTCACTTTATCAAGTGTAAAAATATGTCATTTGATAGGCCTTTGATCTTTTGTCGGGGAGATGTTATTATCTGGTTTCATTCATCCAACGGTTTCAATGTGCAGTGCTTCTAGAAAATGAGTTTCAACAGAGGAAAACCTGATCTGAGTTCTCACCTAACGCACCCTGGATCGTAGAATCCGGAATTTCAAACTGAATGACATTTACAGTCAGAGACACCATCGTAATAGAACCATATTTTCCCCATAAATGCGCACAATTGTCTGCGAAATTTCTGTTCGGTGGTACGTAAAGCATGTTTTATCAAAAAGACTGAAATCTGATTTGAAGCAAGCATACGATGTCCCTTGAGAATATTGGTTTCGTTGTTTATGAGGTTTTTAACGCCGTTTTGTGGAGCTTTAAAGTGTTAACCAAAAATGGCATCTGCTTTTCTCGTATACTTCCACCACAAAATTGTATTTATTGTTGTAAAATGTAAATATACCATCAATTTGATAGTTATGTATGGGTTTAGTTAATTGTAATATTTTCTTTGAAGTCTCAAACTCTCCATTACGAAAACATGCCCATGTAACAAACAGATTATTATTAAATTGTAAAAATAAAATAAATTCAGACGATTTTTTTTATATATTCCTCTTACATGTATCATTGCTGAAAGCATAGATTGTGGGTACACGTTAGAACCGACACCGAGACAATGTGTAACGAAACTTTGACGGTTGTAATATAGGGATCAATCATGATTTTCCATTCATTAACATTCGCTAGGTCCCGAGGGGAGTGTTGAAAACCGAGGGCGTAGCCCGAGGTTTTCAACACTCCCCGAGGGACCTAGCGAATGTTAATGAATGACAAAATCATTTTTGATCGCTATTATTGCATAAATTCTGCAGAAACGAAAGAAATAAAGTGCAGAAACGAAAGAAATAATGTGCACTATATTTTACAGCCTCAGCACATTTTCATACGCGTAATAGCGTCCGTTTTTATGCTCGTTCCGGGCGGACTTCAGTTTGTGATTACTAGCACGTGCTTTGCGTGCCGCCCGGTAACGAGCATAAGTAAAAGCCATGTATTAACAGCACGTGCGCACGTGAATTGCAATATTAATGCATGGCTTTCTCTTCATTAATAAACGGCTGTTAATATCGTGTGACACGGGTATTTATGCAATAATAAACAATAATACGTTTGGCTTTTACGTCGATTGGTTTCTTTTACAAGCCAGCGAAAACACAACTTTCAACAACCCCCCTCCCCTCCTCCTTAAATCTCGTTTGTTTTCATACGCAAATTATATAGCACCGAAAACTAAAAAAAAAACAACAAAAAACTATAGTTTATAAAATAGCGTTTTATTGATCTGTTTTAATGGTCTTAAGTACATTAAAATAATATAAAAATGGAAGAGTCTATTGACAGACGTCTGTCAATAGCAAATTTTCGGTGAATGTGCTATTACCAGACGTCTGTCAATAGCAAATTTTCGGTGAATGTGCTATTACCAGACGTCTGTCAATAGCAAATTTTCGGTGTGTCTGCTATTACCAGACGCCTGGCATAAGTTAATTTGGCGACTTACATGTATTTGGCAGATTGCTTATTGTAAATCAGCTGGTCAAGATGAAGCCATTGTAATAATTCTTGAACCAATCGGAAATCTAATACAAGAGACTGCGAACGACCTTAGTGTGTACATGTTGATAATACGACTAAAATAGCAGTCACATATTAGTGTATAAGCCAAACGCATACCGGGCGTGTTGACAAGATTGCAAAATCCAGCGTACGTCAGGAGCACGTCAGAGACACGTTAGGAATGCGATACATGCGCGTTTTGTACGCTTGGTGTACGTTGATATATATCGCTGTAGGTCGGTGCGTGTTCCACGCGTGTTTGGGCTCAAAAGATTTTTAAGCATGTTTAAATTTTCTCGAAGCCCGGCATGTCGCGGGCGTGTGTCTTATACGTTTCGAATAAGGTCCATGCGCGTTACATGCGCGTTGAAGACGCTTTGAACGCGTTTGGCACACATTCTAGTCCTGAACGACAGTGTACGCTACATGCGCGTTCTAAGTTTAGGAGAGATTGCTTCAGTAACGTACCCAAAGCGTGTATGAGGCGCGCGTTGAACGTTTGCTGCGTGCCTATAGAGCGTGCGTAGCGTATCTGCGACGTAACAAAAATGTTCTCCAAAATTGTCAGCTATTTTTTCTTATTTTCCATTCAAAATCTATGTTTTGAGCAAATATAAGAAAAAATATCAATAATTTTCAGGTGAAAATTTTCAAATTTTAAAGCTAAAAAATCTCTGTCTATGGCATTGGCAAGGTTTCGTAATGATTGACTTCACAAGTTGTCACTGCATCTGCCAAGTTTCAAGTCTCAGGCTGCAATAGTTTCCAAACAAACCCAGTGTTTTCACTTTTATCCATGTGTAAACCAGTTTCGAAAATTGACCTTGACATAAAATATGTCAACATTTGAATAAAATATGATGGGCTTAGGTCCCTGATACTACATGTCAAGTTTCAGGAATATACCTTGCATAGTAATTGTCCTTGACATACCCTTCAAGCACGAACCTTAACCCGGTGCCCTTGACCTATATTTCACGGTCCACTGACTTTGAAAAATTTTACGTCGAAGTTTGGTTTTCTCGACATCAGAGATAGCTGCGAGTCTGAAACCTTGCATAGTAATTGTCCTTGACATACCCTTCAAGCACGCACTTTAACCCGGTGCCCTTGACCTATATTTCACGGTCCACTGACTTTGAAAGTTTTTTCGTCGAAGTTTGGTTTTTCTCGACATCAGAGATAGCTGCGAGTCTGAAACCTTGCATAGTAATTGTCCTTGACATACCCTTCAAGCACACACCTTAACCCGGTGACCTTGACCTATATTTCATGGTCTATTGGCTTTTACCGATGCAGGTGCGATTTTTTAAAAAAAAAAATATCGCTATCAAGTACCTCTTTCCGAATTTTGTTTAAGCAGAAATATCGGTCCCTCAAGCGAATTGTCGAGCTTACCCGATTCATTCATTCGTTCATTCATTCATTCATTCCGAGTCAGTCAATCAGTTCCGGTTGATCATCATGCTGATCATCCATGATCATCATGGATCAAAATTTTGAATACATTTAGGCGTAAAATAAACATAGCCGTGTTTCAACTGGGTTGGGTCGGTACTGGTCGAAAAAGCGTTTTTGTTTTTCATTCATTTTTCTTTGCTCTCTAAATACGTATATTGTATTTATACAAATTGTAATTCTTCTCAAGATGTTTCTCAAAGTTTGGTGTATATAATTACAACAAAAAATTACTGTCAACAGAACTTGAGGAGAAGGTGTGAAAGGAGAAGTGTTTGCCATGCGCACTATAAAAACATTTTAGGGATATTCTAGTTTTATGACACCTGAGCCGGGCCACAAACAAGACAACATACATTTAAACTTTTTTTAAATTATATAAACGAAAGTGTGGTTTCTACGCAGCTTATTGAAAAACAATTGCATTGTTAATCCGGGTTTTCCACTTCCTTTCTTTCCAATTTGGTCACACATGCACGCGCGCGCACACGCATGCATTTCCATATACTTAGATATGTATTTATTTTTATTCTATTTTTATTTTATTTATTTATTTATTTTCATTTTTTATTTTTATTTATTTTTTTTTATTATTATTATTTTTTTGACTTGTCACGCACATAATTTGCGTTATATAATTTCAACTTGAGCAGTTTTTTCGGTAGGCATTTCTATATATAAACTTGGATTAATTGAGTATGTTCATCGTATTTTGCAAAATATGACAATGTATCGTATGAATATGCCTCAAGGCGTGAAAAGAGAAGTGTTTGCCACGCGTACTATAAAAACATGTTAGGGGTATTCTAGTTTTTATGACACCTGAGCCGGGCCAAAAGAAAACAAAAGTGTGGTTTCTTCGCAGCTTAAAGCCAACACCCCTGATCTCACTAATATTAAGCATTATTGATCATTATTGCGTTGTTAATCCAGGTTCTCAACTTCCATAAAATGTGTCTGTCAGTCGACCATAATGCCGTCTAGGTATTTTTTTTTTTTTTTTTAGTTTGGACAAACATGCACGCACGCGCACCAGCATACATTTCCAAATACTTAGTCATATTTTATGGTCGCGCTTGATGAACAATGATTTGTTAAGATTGCCGAGTGAAAATAACTACTTTTTTCATAACTCGACTGATACATTACCGACAAAATAAGAAACGCAATGGTTCCACGGTGCACGGAAACATATTCTACCCATCTTTATCCTCATTGTTGTTCAAACATCTAAAGGATTGACAGCTCTTCTTGACATTTAACCGCATCTTGAATAAAAACATACATGTGGTCGGGTGGGAATATTGGCCCCGCCCATTTGGGCCTAGGAGAAATAGATGGGCTGCTTGTGCCTCCAGGCAAAGCTTCTAATCTACTGACCGACCAGCTGATTATTGGTTAACCGCTCCCAGGAAATGTGGTATAGTCAAACCAGCCATACATATAAGCCTTATTGGCTTAGTTGGGTGCATGGTTATAATTATGAAGCACATTTTGAGTGTCTTGACATCCTAATGTTGGGTACATCCATGTACGCTCAAATTGAATATGAAATTCACGAACAAAAATAGATTTGAATTTCTGTACAAAACTGTTTATCCTAAAATGAAAAAGTAACTTCAGCATCAGCTCGTTCGCACACACACACACACACACACACACACACACACACACACACACACACACACACACACACACACACACACACACACACACACACGTGAGATATTTTGTACGTTTAGCATTTCCAAAAAAAAAAAAAAAAAAAAAAAAAAAAGAAAAGAAAGAACGAAAAAGGGAAAGAAAGAAAAAAAGAAGAGAAAATGCATCGAGTTTACATGTATCTGTGTCTCTTATAGGTCTCGTATTTCTTTTTCCACACGGCATCCAGGGCTTTATCAAAAAGTTAACAAATAAAATTATTCAGTGGGCAGTGTTCATGTAAATGGGATATGATGTGTCTGTCAGCAGCAAAAGGTCGGTAAATTTGCTATTACCCTGGGCGTCTGTCAATAGCAAATTTACGGATTTTTTGCTGCTGACAGACGTCTGGTAATAGCACATTTACCGAATATTTGCTATTGACAGACGTCTGGTAATAGCACATTTACCGAAAATTTGCTATTGACAGACGTCTGGTAATAGCACATTTACCGAATATTTGCTATTGACAGACGTCTGTCAATAGACACTCCGTATAAAAATAACAATTTAATTTACCCTATTTGTACCAAAAAGACGTGATAATATTTTGAATGTCTCATTCTTATACATTGCTAAAACATTTATTTTAAGTTCTAATGTGTCATTTAAATGAATTCATGTGCACATACATCATATTACGTTTCAGTTATGCCATCCTTGGGGGATGAAAACTTATTTTGGGTATAGATATTGTGCTTGCAAATCTCAAGCTACGCCACTGACTATTGTTGTGAATGTTTTTTTACCATTTTACAGGCATGTAGCAAAATATTTGTAATATCGTGGATGTTACGTATGTCTTATCTGCCCCGAACGCAAGTATCAGAGTTTCTCATAAAATCCCCCTCTTGTCTGTCTGTACGTTATAATAAGCCGTATGTCGTATAAGGAGAGAGTTATCTGTATAATAGTACCAGATAGCTCCAAAGCAAACAATCAATTGCTAGGGTCTCAATATATAACCCTTAAAGTGCTGTAATATGAATTCCGACCTCAAAATATAACCGTACATAAAATATATTGTCTGAAAAATCGTAATGAAAGTCACAGATCAAAAAATCGTACGGCGATCGGGGCAAATGTAGCTAAGGCATTACTCCTGTTGGTAATTGGCGATTTGTCGTTTGCTTGTCGTAAAAAAAACATAGTTAATAACTGGGTCTAGACCCAAGTTTTTTTTTTTTTTTTTTTTTTTTTTTTTTTTTTTTTGGAGGAAGCTCGAATTGTAATCCAGCTATATCGTATTGAATTCGTCGCACTGATCTCAGTGACCTATACGACTCTGTCTCATCCATAAATCTACCATGATATTTCTTTATTTTTCAATTTGAGATTATAGACACCGGTTCCAAGCAACCATGAACAAGCACTATCTGATAAGACATTGTTAAACGCATTAACATTCTTCTTTCAAGGACTATGAGTATGTTTCAAAATTAAAATGAGTGATACGAGCGAAATTACAAAATATCCCCTGAAGTAGAATGCAAGAAAAATATTAGTTGTTTTGTTACACATGCTGTTATGGTGTTGATTCAAATGAGGTTTGCATCGCCTGCAGTGCATTTTAAAAGAAATATTCGTACATGTTCCTTTGGGGTCTTTAATATCTTTCTCGAGGGTAGAATATTGGAACTTTTAATTTTTGTTTGCGATTATAAGGGTACATACACACTTTCATTGCCTACAGTGCCAAAACGATCAATCCAAATACAAAATAGATATAAAAATTAGTTGGGTGGGCCCGCCTCTTTTGGGCCTTATGAAATAAATGGGCTGCGTGTGCCTCCTGTCAATAAAAAATTAACCGTTCAATATGATACAAAACCAAGTGACGTAATTTTACAATGTACGTGAAATCGCTCCAATCCAATATATATTTTAAAATCCGCCTCTTTGACTATGAAAATATTATTTGGAGACTAAAGGGGCTTTAGTTACAATGGTTACATGCATTCCTAGCGAATGTTTGTTTTTGGAACCCTATTGACCAGTGGCATTGACGACAAAGTTGTGGATTGATGGGAATGCTGGACTCGCCCATTGGTGCATCGAGAAATAGATGGGCTGCTAGTGTCTCCAGGCAAAGCTTATAATTTATTGATCGACCACCGATTACTGGGTAACTGCTTAAAAGTCTGAACCTGCCCAGGAAAAGTCAATAAGGCTCAACTTCCACCCCTGTCGTTGAGGTCCCTCCTGCTATTAAGGTCCCTCCTGCAGCTGAGGTCCCTGCAGTTGTAGTTATCAACCGGAAAATCGCCAAGAGTTGCGAAAATTTGCACTACAGTTGCAGCTATCAACTGGAAAATTGTCAAGAGTTACGATTTATAGAAAAAACGTATTTTTTCCGTAAATACGGTGTATTAGCGCTCTAAATACCGGATATTGTAAAACTGGCATGTTGCACATCCGTTTTTGCAGATTTAAGTTTTCTTTGGATCCTTTGAGGTAAATAAGGTTATATGTAGAAATTAAAATGGGGAGTACGACTTCTCAGCTGAAATTTGATCATTTGACCCCCTTTTGTAATATGGGTAAGGGCCTAACAGAGGGAACCGGGATTTTATCACCTGGGTTTATTACAAAAATATGCTCGTGCAGCATATAGAGATTTTAAAGTTGTAAAAAGGGAAATTGCTATTTTTCTTATTTTTTACTCAAAACATAGATTGTGGGTACACGTTAGTACCGCCTCGCCCAGGCGGTTCTTACGAGTACAAAATGAAAATTGCTTTTTTTTTCTTATTTTTGCTCAAAACATAGATTGTGGGTACACGTTAGAACCGCCTCGCCCAGGCGATTATTACGAGTACCCACAATCTATATTTTGGAGCAAATATAAGAAAAATAGGTATACCCCTGCATATCCCAGTTTTGCTATACAAAAGTGGGGTTTGAGGGGGTAAATATTTCACTGACATGTTTTCCTGATGCATGGCTCAATCGTCCCGAAAAATAAACCACCTTTTTCCCTAGCCCCCTGTTTTCATCAGTTCTCGAAAAGCCCAATAGATTTGCCCCATAACTTCCTTAAATTATTATCTGATGTTTCTTGAAATAGATATCGTTCTGTCCTGCCCAATCCATTCCTTGAGGGCCACATATGAGTCTTTGATATTACATTACTAAAACATGTCCATGCACTATATACAGTGATTTTTTTCAGTAGGAAAAAATGAAAATGTCATCGGAAATATTTTGAAAATTTTGATATTTTTGCTCAAAACATTGATTGTGGGTACACGTTAAAACTACTATATCGTTCTCCCCAGTCCCACACCAATCCTGGTGGGGCCACATCAGTCTTTGATATTACATTTCGAAAACATGTCCATGCACAATACAGTAATTTTTTAGTAGGAAGAAATAAAAATGAAATCGGAAGCATTTTGAATTTCATTTTTTGCTCAAGACTTTGATTGTGGGTACACATTAGAACCGCCTCGCCGAGGCGGTTTTAACGAGTAAATAATCCAGATCACATCACCCAGATAGCCACCATGCTCATGCGTGGTAAAACTTTTCAAAGACCATCTTCTCTTGATATATTGGACTGGTTTCAACGAAACGTGGCATGGAGCATTAATGACCAAAGTACTATACGAATCATGACTCTGTGATTACCATGACCTATTTTGGCAAAGCCAACATAGGTCACATAATTATGCATTAGAATGATGAAAAATTTTAGAATGTCATTTGAGCCGCCTCGAGGGAAAACCAACAATGTGGTTTCCGAACAGGTCCGACACAAACCGGCCTGTACAAGCACAGAAAAGAGCTAGAAGCTTGAAATTTCGGATTTAAGTAGAAGAGGAATTGTACTATCCGAGTAGCGAAAACAAAGGCGCTGATCAGCTTCGCGGTTATCGCCAAGCTGATCTGCGTCTTTGTTTTCGCCTATGCAGATTGTTGGTTTTCCCATGAGGTGGCTCATTTATAGGTAAACATCGCAGGAAATGGACAACATTACTGAATAGTAATGGTTTTGAGAAAAATCTGACCCCACTCTGGGATAATGTACATGTATAAAATTTTAACATGTTCTCCTCTGGAACGGCTTTGTCAATCAAAGCCACAGTTTATATGAGGCATCTATAGAAAAGTGGAACCAAAAGTGTATACATGTATAACAAATCCAGGTCAAATGACTAATGATGGCTGTCATGTCCATATAGTGTTAAAACCCAACTACTTCTGTTTTGTCCATTAGCTGTCTTTCTTCACCTTGTTGGGCAACTCGTATTTACAAACGTGTATGCATCCATCATTGTAGGAATCATTTAAACAGCAGTCACACAGTAGCGTATAAGTGAAACGCGCGAAAATTCAACATACGCCAGACGCACGTCGGAAACACGTTCAAAACACGCTACAAGTGCGTTGGGTACCTTTGGTGTACGTCCGGCGCTCGTCGCTGTACGTCGCTTCAAGTTTCTGTGTGTTTCGCTCTTTTGGGCTAAAAAAAATTAAACATGCTTAAAAATTTTCGAAAAGCTCGGCGTGTCTCGGGCGTGTGACTTATACGTCCCGAATAAGTTCCACGCGCGCAACAGGCGCGTTGAATACGCTCTGAACGCGTTTGGCGCGCGTTTGAAGCACGCCAGTGTACGTTCCATGCGCGTTCCGATTTTATTAGACGTTGCTTCACTAGCGTGCCCCAAGCGTGTGTGAAATGCGCGTTGAACGTTCGATGCGCGCCTGTAGCGGGTGCTTAGCGTGTCTTGGACGTATCGCCACCGTACTAATAAACTTTGAGATTTTTTATACGTCCGGCAGGCGCTAATTTGTGACTTCTAAAGCAAATTATTTTTATACGCCCAAAGTCTTCAGCCTGTTGAGATTTTTCATACGCCCGGCGCGCGTTTGGGTTATACGCTACTGTGTGACTGCTGTTTAAGGGAATGTGCTAAAAGACAATAAGCGAAAGAGTATTTGAGTTAAGTTTAATTTTCGTCAACATGCCATATTAAAGTCAGAAACAAATTCACTGTTGAACCTAAGCTTTTTGTATTTGTGAATTGACGTCCGTCCCAACAAAAGCTTCTTTCAACGCATGACGTCACATCCTGCTGATAAGGCCCCAAAGTAATATTGAATTAAATGCGTCCCTATCATCGCCTGTAATCACTCCTACTGATTAGGCCCCAATACCTTATTGTACTACAAACTTCACAAAACGCCTCTGTTATCTTCTGTACTCACTCATGTTGATTAGGCCTCAGTGTAATATTGTACTTCAAACGCTCCTATCATCGTCTGAAATCATCCCTGCTGAATAGGCCCCAAATTTATATTGTACTACAAAATCCACTATTTTCGGATCTAATCACTCCTGTTGATAAGGCCCCTGTGTTATATTTTATGAAAACCGCCCTATCAACACCTGTTATCACTCCAGTCTTTAGTTGTACTATAAATGCCTCTATAATTGCTCGGCGTGTCTCGGGCGTGTGACTTTAACGTCATGCGTTGATTAGTCCACAGTGTTATATAGTACTACAATCCTCCATATAGTGACCTATCATTACTACTGCTGATAAGGCCCCAAAGTTATTATGTATTACAAACGCCCCTGTCATCGCATGTAATCGCTCCTGCTGATAAGGTCCCAGTGTTATATCATACTGAAACCCCCCTATCATCACGTATGACTACTATTGCGAATTAGCCCCAGTCTTAAGTTGTACTATAAATGCCTCTATAATTGCCTGTAATCACTCCTGCTGATAAGGCCCCAATTTCATATAGCAAGACAAACGTACCTGTCATCACCTGTAATCACTCTTGTTGATAAGGCCCCTAGTGTTATATAGTTCTACTAATCTTCATATTAATGCCTCTGTCATTGCCTGTAATCACCCCTGTTGATTAGGCCCCTGGTGTTATATAGTTAAACAAAACTCCCTATTAACGCCTCTTTCATCGCCTGTAATCACTCCTGCTGTAAAGGCGCCAATTTTACATAGCAATACAAACGTGCCTTGAGTCGCCTGTAATCACTCTTGTAGGTAAGGCCCCGGTGTAAAATTTTATTACAAACGCTGCTTTCATCGCCTGTAATCACTCCTGCTGATTAGGCCCCAAAGTAATATTGTACTACAAACGCCCCTATCATCGCCTGTAAAAACTCCTCCTTCTGTGGTGGTTCTTTTTGTTTTATGTCTTGGTGTTTAAAAATTTTTTTTGTGCTGTTGGCGCCTTATGTATGTTTTCATATTTTTAGTTAAGTTAAGGTAACTGAGTGGCCACCTATTGGGAAAATAGCTGCCCATTCGGCTTACGATTGTTTCATGGTATAAGTACCTGATTGTAAGTTTGGTTTTTTCCCACCTCGGTTTTTGGAGTGGGAATCTTTTTCTGATTGCGCCTTTTCCTGATCTTTGCCTACTTGTACCTTTTCCTTATTAGGCCCGAATGCGGTATTGTACTACAAACGTCACTTTCATCGCATGTAACTATTCCTACAAATTATACCCCGATCATATTTTTTACAACAAACGCCTCTATTATCTTCTGCAGTCACTTTTGCTGATAATGTTCCAGTGTTTTATAGTAATAGAACGTGCTTGTCATCGCCTGTAATCACTCCTGCTGTTGACTAGGCCCTAGTGAAATATTTTTCTACAAATACCCATATCATTGCCTGTAATCAGTCCTGTTGATAAGGCCCCAGTGAAATATTGTTATACAAACGTGCCTATCGACGCCTGAAATCACTCCTGTTGATTATTTCTAGTGTTATGTAGTATTACGTACCTCCCTTTCGCGACCTGTTATCACTTCTGCTGATTAGGCACTAGAGCTTAATTGTACTACAAATGCCCTTGTAGTATGACTT
The DNA here is from genome assembly GCA_964017185.1 of Rugalucina vietnamica. Classification (NCBI taxonomy): domain Eukaryota; kingdom Metazoa; phylum Mollusca; class Bivalvia; order Lucinida; family Lucinidae; genus Rugalucina; species Rugalucina vietnamica. The sequence continues at coordinate 55,939,858 of OZ024875.1, read as the reverse complement.
TTTTTTGATGTTTTTGTAAGATTAATTCAATACAAGTTAATATCAGAGGAGGCGGGCCTTCATTTTAATACTCAGGAAGGAGGCGGAATTAAAACCGTACTGTAGCTTCCTGATGTCGGAAGTTACAGTACGGATCTGTCAATTGGTGTTCTGTCATACTAAAAGTTAGTTAAAGACCTCATAGAAAAAATAAGTAAAAACAGCTCGTCTTCGACTCGCTTTATTTTACTTATTTTTTCTACTCGATACTTTAACTCTAACATATCATTGCCTGTAATCATTCCTGCTGATAAATCTGCAGTATTTTATTTATTTACAAACGCATCTTTCAACGCATGAAGTCACATCCTGCTGATAAGGCGTCAAAGTAATATTGAACTAAATGCGTCCCTATCATCGCCTGTAAACACTAGTACTGATTAGGCCCCAATACCTTATTGTACTACAAACGTCACAAAAATTGAACAAAATGCGTCCCTGTCATCCATTACCTTCTGTACTCACCCCTGCTGATAAGGTCCAAGTGTTATATAGTATGAAAACGTACCTGCCATAGCCTGTTATCACTCCTGTTGATTAGGCCCTGGTGTTGTGTAGTACTACAAACCTAATGACCTGTAATAACTGCTGCTGATAGGCTTTACTGTTATATCTTAATACAAATACCAATATCATTGCCTGTAATGACTCATGTTGATTCGGCCCCAGTGTAATATTGTACTTCAAACGCTCCTATCATCGTCTGAAATCACCCCTGCTGAATAGGCCCCAAATTTATATTGTACAACAAAATCCACTATTTTAGCCTCTAATCACTCCTGTTGATAAGGCCCCTGTGTTATATTTTATGAAAACCGCCCTTTCAACACCTGTAATCACTCCTGTTGATTAGGCCACAGTGTTATATAGTACTACAATCCTCCATATAGTGACATGTCATTACTGCTGCTGATAAGGCCCCAAAGTTATTGTGTATTACAAACGTCCCTGTCATCGAATGTAATCGCTCCTGCTGATAAAGGCCAGTGATATATCATACTGAAAACCCCCTATCATCACGTATAACTATTACTGCGGATTAGCCCCAGTCTTTAGTTGTACTATAAATGCCTCTATAATTTCCTGTAATCACTCCTGCTGATAAGGACCCAGTTTCATATAGCAAGACAAGCGTACCTGTCATCACCTGTAATCACTCCTGTTGATAAAGCCCCTGGTGCAATATAGTTCTACAAAACTACATTTTAATGCCTCTGTCATTGCCTGTAATCACCCCTGTTGATTAGGCCCCTAGTATTATATAGTTAAACAAAACACCCTATTAACGCCTCCTTCATCGACTGTTATCACTTCTGCTGTAAAGGCGCCAATTTTACATAGCAATACAAACGTGCCATGAGTCGCCTGTAATCACGCTTGTAGATAAGGCACCGGTGTAAATTTTAATACAAACGCTGCTTTCATCGCCTGTAGTCACTCCTGCTGATTAGGCCCCAAAGTAATATTGTACTACAAACGCCCCTATCATCGCCTGTAAAAACTCCTATTTATTAGGCCCGAATGCGTAATTGTACTACAAACGTCAATTTCATCGCATGTAACTACTCCTGCAAATTATACCACCCCGGTCATATTTTGTACAACAAACGCCTCTATTCACTTTTACTGATAATGTTCCAGTGTTATATAGTAATAGAACGTGCTTGTCATCGCCTGTAATCACTCCTGCTGTTGATTAGGCCCTAGTGTAATATATTACTACAAATACCCATATCATTGCCTGTTATCAGTCCTGTTGATAAGGCCCCAGTGAAATATTGTTATAAAAACGTGCCTATCGACGCCTGAAATCACTCCTGTTGATTAGTCCTAGTGTTAAGTAGTATTACGTACCTCCCTTTCGTGACCTGTTATCACTCCTGCTGATTAGGCACTAGCGTTAAATTGTACTACAAATGCCCATAATGCTGATAAGGCCCCAAAGTAATATTGAATTAAATACGTCCCTATCATCGCCTGTAATCACTCTTACTGATTAGGCCCCAATACCTTATTGTACTAAAAACGTCACAAAAAACGCCTCTTTTATCTTCTGTTCTCACTCCTGCTGCTAAGGTCCCAGTGTTATATAGTATGTAAACGTACCTGTCATCGCCTGTTATCACTCCTGTTGATTAGTTATGTAGTACTACAAACCTAATGACCTGTAATCACTGCTGCCGATTAGGCTTTACTGTTATATTTTAATACAAATACCAATAGCATTGCCTGAAATGACTCATGTTGATTAGACCCCAGTGTAATATTGTACTTCAAACGCTCCTATCATCGTCTGAAATCACCCTTGCTGAATAGGCCCCAAATTAATATTGTACTACAAAATCCACTATTTTCGCCTCTAATCACTCCTGTTGATAAGGCCCATGTGATATATTTTATAAAAACCGCCCTATCAACACCTGTTATCACTCCTGTTGATTAGGCCACAATGTTATATAGTACTACAATCCTCCATATAGTGACATGTCATTACTGCTGCTGATAAGGCCCCAAAGATATTATGTATTACATAAGTCCCTGTCATCACATGTAATCGCTCCTGCTGATAAGGTCCCAGTGTTATATCATACTGAAAACCCCCTATCATCACGTATGACTACTACTGCGAATTAGCCCCAGTCTTAAGTTGTACTATAAACGCCTCTATAATTACCTGTAATCACTCCTGCTGATAAGGCCCTAGTTTCATATAGCAAGACAAGCGTACCTGTCATCACCTGTAATCACTCCTGTTGATAAGGCCCCTAGTGCTATATAGTTCTACAAAACTACATTTAAATCCCTCTGTCATTGCCTGTAATAACCCCTGTTGATTAGGCCCTAGTGTTATAAACTTGAACAAAACTCCCTATTAACGCCTCTTTCGTCACCTGTAATCACTCCTGCTGTAAAGGCGCCAATTTTACATAGCAATACAAACGTGCCTTAAGTCGCCTGTAATCACTCTTGTAGATAAGGCCCCGGTGTAAAATTTTATTACAAACGCTGCTTTCATCGCCTGTAATCACTCCTGCTGATTAGGCCCCAAAGTAATATTGTACTACAAACGCCCCTATCATCGCCTGTAAAAACTCCTATTTATTAGGCCCGAATGCGTTATTGTACTACAAACATCACTTTCATCGCATGTAACTACTCCTGCAAATTATACCCCGGTCATATTTTGTACAACAAACGCCTCTATTATCTTCTGCAGTCACTTTTACTGATAATGTTCCAGTGTTATATAGTAATAGAACGTGCTTGTCATCGCCTGTAATCACTCCTGCTGTTGATTAGGCCCTAGTGTAATATATTACTACAAATACCCATATCATTGCCTGTTATCAGTCCTGTTTTTAAGGCCCCAGTGAAATATTGTTATAAAAACGTGCCTATCGACGCCTGAAATCACTCCTGTTGATTAGTCCTAGTGTTAAGTAGTATTACGTACCTCCCTTTCGTGACCTGTTATCACTTCTGCTGATTAGGCACTAGAGTTAAATTGTACTACAAATGCCCATCCCCATATCATTGCCTGTAATCATTCCTGCTGATAAATCTGCAGTGTTATATTTATTTACAAACGCTTCTTTCAACGCATGACGTCACATCCTGCTGATAAGGCCTCAAAGTAATATTGAACTAAATGCGTCCCTATCATCGCCTGTAATCACTCCTACTGATTAGGCCCCAATACCTTATTGTACTACAAACGTCACAAAAACGCCTCTGTTATCTTCTGTACTCACTCATGTTGATTAGGCCCCAGTGTAATATTGTAATTCAAACGCTCCTATCATCGTCTGAAATCAACCCTGCTGAATAGGCCCCAAATTTATATTGTACTATAAAATCCACTATTTTCGGATCTAATCACTCCTGTTGATAAGGCCCCTGTGTTATATTTTATGAAAACCGCCCTATCAACACCTTTATCACTCCTGTTGATTAGTCCACAGTGTTATATAGTACTACAATCTTCCATATAGTGACCTATCATTACTGCTGCTGATAAGGCCCCAAAGTTATTATGTATTACAAACGCCCCCGTCATCGCATGTAATCGCTCCTGCTGATAAGGTCCCAGTGTTATATCATACTGAAACCCCCATATTATCACGTATGACTACTATTGCGAATTAGCCCCAGTCTTTAGTTGTACTATAAATGCCTCTATAATTGCCTGTAATCACTCCTGCTGATAAGGCCCCAATTTCATATAGCAAGACAAACGTACCTGTCATCACCTGTAATCACTCCTGTTGGTAAGGCCCCTAGTGTTATATAGTTATACTAAACTACATATTAATGCCTCTGTCATTGCCTGTAATCACTCCTGTTGATTAGGCCCCTAGTGTTATATAGTTAAACAAAACTCCCTATTTACGCCTCTTTCATCGCCTGTAATCACTCCTGCTGTAAAGGCGCCAATTTTACATAGCAATACAAACGTGCCTTGAGTCGCCTGTAATCACTCTTGTAGATAAGGCCCCGGTGTAAAATTTTATTACAAACGCTGCTTTCATCGCCTGTAATCATTCCTGCTGATTAGGCCCCAAAGTAATATTGTACTACAAACGCCCCTATCATCGCCTGTAAAAACTCCTCCTTATTAGACCCGAATGCTTTATTGTACTACAAACGTCACTTTCATCGCATGTAACTACTCCTACAAATTATACTCCGATCATATTTTTTATAACAAACGCCTCTATTATCTTCTGCAGTACCTTTTGCTGATAATGTTCCAGTGTTTTATAGTAATAGAACGTGCATGTCATCGCCTGTAATCACTCCTGCTGTTGATTAGGCCCTAGTGAAATATTTTACTACAAATACCCATATCATTGCCTGTAATCAGTCCTGTTGATAAGGCCCCAGTGAAATATTGTTATAAAAACGTGCCTATCGACGCCTGTAATCACTCCTGTTGATGATTTCTAGTGTTGTGGAGTATTATGTACCTCCCTTTCGTGACATGTTACCACTTCTGCTGATTAGGCACTAGAGCTTAATTGTACTACAAATGCCCTTGTAGTATGGCTTTCTGCTGTTTTGATGTTTTTGTAAGATTAAATCAATACAAGTTAATATCAGAGGAGGCGGGCCTTCATATTAATACTCAGGAAGGAGGCGGAATTAAAACCGTACTGTAGCTTCCTGATGTCGGAAGTTACAGTACGGATCTGTCAATTGGTGTTCTGTCATACATGTACTACAAGTTAGTTAAAGACCTCGTAGAAAAAATAAGTAAAAGCAGCTCGTCTTCGACTCGCTTTATTTTACTTATTTTTTCTACTCGATACTTTAACTCTAACATATCATTGCCTGTAATCATTCCTGCTGATAAATCTGCTGTGTTATATTAATTTACAAACGCATCTTTCAACGCATGAAGTCACATCCTGCTGATAAGGCGTCAAATGAATATTGAACTAAATGTGTCCCTATCATCGCCTGTAAACACTAGTACTGATTAGGCCCCATTACCTTATTGTACTACAAACGTCACAAAAATTGAACAAAATGCGTCCCTGTCATCTATTATCTTCTGTACTCACCCCTGCTGATAAGGTCCAAGTGTTATATAGTATGAAAACGTACCTGCCATAGCCTGTTATCACTCCTGTTGATTAGGCCCTGGTGTTGTGTAGTACTACAAACCTAATGACCTGTAATAACTGCTGCTGATTAGGCTTTTACTGTTATATCTAAATACAAATACCAATATCATTGCCTGTAATGACTCATGTTGATTCGGCCCCAGTGTAATATTGTACTTCAAACGCTCCTATCATCGTCTGAAATCACCCCTGCTGAATAGGCCCCAAATTTATATTGTACTACAAAATCCACTATTTAGCCTATAATCACTCCTGTTGATAAGGCCCCTGTGTTATATTTTATGAAAACCGCTCTTTCAACAACTGTAATCACTCCTGTTGATTAGGCCACAGTGTTATATAGTACTACAATTCTCCATATAGTGACATGTCATTACTGCTGCTGATAAGGCCCCAAAGTTATTATGTATTACAAACGTCCCTGTCATCGCATGTAATCGCTCCTGCTGATAAAGGCCAGTGATATATCATACTGAAAACCCCCTATCATCACGTATAACTACTACTGCGAATTAGCCCCAGTCTTTCGTTGTACTATAAATGCCTCTATAATTTCCTGTAATCACTCCTGCTGATAAGGACCCAGTTTCATATAGCAAGACAAGCGTACCTGTCATCATCTGTTAGAACTCCTGTTGATAAGGCCCCTGGTGCAACATAGTTCTACAAAACTATATTTTAATGCCTCTGTCATTGCCTGTAATCACCCATGTTGATAAGGCCCCTAGTATTATAAAGTTAAACAAAACACCCTATTAACGCCTCTTTCATCGCCTGTTATCACTCCTGCTGTAAAGGCGCCAATTTTACATAGCAATACAAACGTGCCTTTAGTCGCCTGTAATCACTCTTGTAGATAAGGCCTCGGTGTAAATTTTAATACAAACGCTGCTTTCATCGCCTGTAATCACTCCTGCTGATTAGGCCTCAAAGTAATATTCTACTACAAACGCCCCTACCATCGCCTGTAAAAACTCATCCTCATTAGGCCTGAATGCGTTATTGTACTACAAACGTCACTTTCATCGCATGTAACTACTCCTGCAAATTATACCCCGGTCATATTTTGTACAACAAACGCCTCTATTATCTTCTGCAGTCACTTTTGCTGATAATCCTCCAGTGTTATAGAGTAATAGAACGTGCTTGTCATCGCCTGTAATCACTCCTGCTGTTGATTAGGCCCTAGTGAAATATATTACTACAAATACCCATATCATTGCCTGTAATCAGTCCTGTTGATAAGGTCCCAGTGAAATATTGTTATAAAAACGTGCCTATCAACGACTGTAATCACTCCTGTTGATTAGTCCTAGTGTTATTTAGTATTACGTACCTCCCTTTCGTGACCTGTTATCACTTCTGCTGATTAGGCACTAGAGTTAAATTGTACTACAAATGCCCATATCATTGCCTGTAATCATTCCTGCTGAAAAATCTGCAGTGTTATATTTATTTACAAACGCTTCTTTCAACGCATGAAGTCACATCCTGCTGATAAGGTCCCAAAGTAACATTGAACTAAATGAGTCTCTATCATCGCCTGTAATCACTTCTACTGATTAGGCCCAAATACCTTATTGTACAACAAACGTCACAAAAACGCCTCTATTATTTCCTATACTCACTCCTGCTGATTAGGTCTCAGTGTTATATAGTATGAAAACGTACCTGTCATCGCTTGTTATCACTCCTGTTGATTAGGCCCTGGTGTTATGTAGTACTACAAACCCAATAGCATGTAATCACTGCTGCTGATTAGGCTTTACTGTTATATTTTAATACAAATACCAATATCATTGCCTGTAATGACTCATGTTGATTAGGCACCAGTGTTCTATTGTACTTCAAACGCTTCTATCATCGTCTGAAATCACCCCTGCTGAATATGCATCAAATTTATATTGTACTACAAATAAAAATTAAAACTGAGATCCTTTAAGAGCAGCGAACATATTAATGAGAAAGGGCGTGGGCCATACCTCGGTTTCGACTATTAAAGTCTTGGCAGTGACCCTTTAGATTTGGCAACATGAAGCCAAAGTGAATTACTGAAATTTTGCATCTTTCAACATGGTAGTCGATACAAAGACTAGAATATTTCCAAATGGGACCAAATATATTAAACATTGGTAAGAAAATGAATCTAAACCGATAATAAATTTCTGATTTCTCAGAAAATCCTCGCTGATCTTAAAGGACCAAAAGGAAATATAACCTGCACTATGGATGATGTACGGGGAGATTTTTTAGGGCCGCCTTTATTTTCGCCTCTAATCGCTCCTGTTGATAAGGCCACAGTGTTATATTTTATGAAAACCGCCCTATCAACACCTGTAATAACTCCTGTTGATTAGGCCATAGTGTTACATAGTACTACAATCCTCCATAGTGACCTGTCATTACTGCTGCTGATAAGGCCCCAAAGTTATTATGTATTACAAACGTCCCTGTCATAGCATGTAATCGCTCCTGCTGATAAGGTCCCAGTGTTATATCATACTGAAAACCACCTATCATCACGTGTGACTACTACTTCGAATTAGCCCCAGTCTTTAGTTGTAGTATAAATGCCTCTATAATTGCCTGTAATCACTCCTGCTGATAAGGCCCCAGTTTCATATAGCAAGACAAGCGTACCGGTCATCACCTGTAATCACTCCTGTTGATAAGGCCCCTAGTGCTATATAGTTCTACAAAACTACATGATAACGCCTCTGTCATTGCCTGTAATTATTCCTGTTGATTAGGCCCCTAGTGTTATGTAGTTAAACAAAACTCCCTATTAACGCCTCGTTTATCGCCTGTAATCACTCCTGCTGTAAAGGCGCCAATTTTACATTGCAATACTAGCGTGCCTTGAGTCGCCTGTAATCACTTGTTGATAAGGCCCCGGTGTAAAATTTTATTACAAACGCTGCTTTCATCGCCTGTAATCATTCCTGCTGATAAGGCCCCAAAAGAATTTTGTACTACAAACGCCCCTTTCATCGCCTGTAAAAACTCCTCCTGATTAAGCCCGAATGCGTTATTGTACTCAAACGTCACTTTCATCGCATGTAACTACTCCTGCAAATAATACCCCTGTCATATTTTGTACAACAAACGCCTCTATTATCTTCTGCAGTCACTCCTACTGATAATGTTACAGTGTTATATAGTAATAGAACGTGCTTGTCATCGCCTGTAATCACTCCTGCTGTTGATTAGGCCCTACTGAAATATATTAGTACAAATACCCATATCATTGCCTGTAATCACTCCTGTTGATAAGGCCCCAGTGAAATATTGTTATACAAACGTGCCTATCGACGCCTGTAATCACTCCTGTTGATTAGTCCTAGTGTTATGTAGTACTACGTACCTCCCTTTCGTGACCTGTTATCACTTCTGCTGATTAGGCACTAGAGTTAAATTGTACTACAAATGCCCATATCATTGCCTGTAATCAGTTCTGCTGATAGATCTGCAGAGTTATATTTATTTATAAACGCTTCTTTCAACGCATGTAGTCACATCCTGCTAATAAGGCCAAAAAGTAATATTGAACTAAATGCGTCCCTATCATCGTCTGTAATCACTCCTACTGATTAGGCCCCAATACCTTATTGTACTACAAACGTCACAAAAACGCCTCTCTCCTGATCTTTGCCCTCTTGTACATTTCTATTATCTATTGTACTCACTCCTGCAGATAAGGTCCCAGTGTTATATAGTATGAAAAGTACCTGTCATCGCCTGTTATCACTCCTGTTGATTAGGCCCTGGTGTAATCACTGTTGCTGATTAGGCTTTACTGTTATATTTTAATATAAATACCAAAATCATTGCCTGTAATGACTCATGTTGATTAGGTCCCAGTGTAATATTGTACTTCAAACGCTCCTATCATCGTCTGAAATCACCCCTGCTGAATAGGTCCCAAATTTATATTGTACTACAAAATTCACTATTGTCGCCTCTAATCGCTCCTGTTAATAAGCTCCAGTGTTATATTTATGTAAACGCCCCTATTAACACCTGTTATCACTCCTGTTGATTAGGCCATAGTGTTATATAGTACTACAATCCTCCATATAGTGACCTGTCATTACTGCTGCTGATAAGGCCCCAAATATGTGATGTATTACAAACGTCCCTGTCATCACATGTAATCGCTCCTGCTGATAAGGTCCCTGTGTTATATCATACTGAAAACCCCCTATCATCACGTATGACTACTACTGCGAATTAGCCCCAGTCTTTAGTTGTACTATAAATGCCTCTATAATTGCCTGTAATCACTCCTGCTGATAAAGCCCCAGTTTCATATAGCAAGACAAGCGTACCTGTCGTCACCTGTAATCACTCCTGTTGATAAGGCACCTAGTGCTATATAGTTCTACAAAACTACATATTAACGCCTCCGTCATTGCCTGTAATCACTCCTGTTGATTAAGCCCCTAGTGTTATATAGTTGAATAAAATATCCCTATTAACGCCTCTTTCATCGCCTGTAATCACTCCTGCTGTAAAGGCGCCAATTTTACATAGCAATACAAGCGTGCCTTGAGTCGCCTGTAATCACTCTTGTTGATAAGGCCCCGGTGTAAAATTTTATTACAAACGCTGCTTTCATCTCCTGTAATCACTCATGCTGATTAGGCCCCAAAGTAATATTGTACTACAAACGCCCCTTTCATCGCCTGTAAAAACTCCTCCTTATTAGGCCCGAATGCGTTATTGTACTTCAAACGTCACGTTCATCGCATGTAACTACTCCTGCAAATTATACCCCTGTCATAATAAGGCCCCAGTGAAATAGTGTTATACAAACGTGCCTATCGACGCCTGTAATCACTCCTGTTGATTAGTCCTAGTGTTATGTAGTACTACGTACCTCCCTTTCGTGACCTGTTATCACTCCTGCTGATTAGGCACTAGAGTTTAATTGTACTACAAATGCCCATATCATTGCCTGTAATCAGTCCTGCTGATAAATCTGCAGTCTTATGTTTATTTACAAATGCTTCTTTCAACGCATGAAGTCACATACTGCTGATAAGGCCCCAAAGTAATATTGAACTAAATGCGGTCCTATTATCACTCCTACTGATTAGGCCCGAATACCTTATTGTACTACAAACGTCACAAAAACGCCTATATTATCTTCTGTACTCACTCCTGCTGATAAGGTCCCAGTGTTATATAGTAAAAAAACGTACCTGTCATCGCTTGTTATCACTCCTGTTGATTAGGCCCTGGTGTTATGTAGTACTACAAACCTGATGACCTGTAATCACTGCTGCTGATTAGGCTTTACTGTTATATTTTACTGCAAATACCAATATCATTGCCCGTAATGACTCATGTTGATTAGGCCCCAGTGTAATATTGTACTTCAAACGCCCCTATCATCGTCTGAAATGCCCCAAATTTATATTGTACTTTAAAATCCACTACTTGTCTCTCATCACTCCTGTTGATAAGGCCCCAGTGTTATATTTTATGACCCCCCCCCCTATCAACACCTGTAATCACTCCTGTTGATTAGGCCAAAGTGTTATATAGTACTTCAATCCACCTGTCATAACTGCTGCTGATATTAGGCCCCAAAGTTATAATGTATTATAAACGTCCCTGTCATCGCATGTAAACGCTCCTGCTGATAAGGTCTCAGTGTTATATCATACTGAAAACCACCTATCATCACGTGTGACTATTACAGCGAATTAGCCCCAGCCTTTAGTTGTACTATAAATGCCTCTATAATTGCCTGTAATCACTCCTGCTGATAAGGCCCCAGTTTCATATAGCAAGACAAGCGCACCTGTCATCACATGTAATCACTACTGGTCATAGGGCTCCTAGTGCTACATGTATATAGTTCTACAAAACTACATATTAACGCCTCTGTCATTGCCTGTAATCACTCCGGCCCCTAGTGTTATATAGTCAAACAAAACTCCCTATTAACGCCTCTTTCATCGCCTGTAATCACTCCTGCTGTAAAGGTGCCAATTTTAAATAGCAATACAATCATGCATTGCGTCGCCTGTAATCACTCTTGTTGATAGGGCCCCGGTGTAAAATTTTATTACAAACGTTGCTTTTATCGCCTGTAATCACTCCTGCTGAATAGGGCCCAAAATAATAGTGTAATAAAAACGCCCCTATCATCGCCTGTAAAAACTCCTTCTTATTAGGCCCGAATGCGTTATTGTACTACAAACGTCACTTTCATCGCATGTAACTACTCTTGCAAATTATACCCCTGTCATATTTTGTACAACAAACGCCTCTATTATCTTCTGCAGTCACTCCTGCTGATAATATACCAGTGTTATATAGTAATAGAAAGTGCTTGTCATCGCCTGTAATTACTCCTGCTGCTGATTAAGCCCTAGTGAAATATATTACTACAAATACCCATATCATTGCCTGTAATTAGTCCTGTTGATAAGGCCCCAGTGAAATAGTGTTATACAAACGTGCCTATCGACGCCTGTAATCACTCCTGTTGATTAGTCCTAGTGTTATGTAGTACTACGTACCTCCCTTTCGTGACCTGTTATCACTTCTGCTGATTAGGAACTAGAGTTAAATTGTACTACAAATGCCCATATCATTGCCTGTAATCAGTCCTGCTGATAAATCTACAGTGTTATATTTATTTACAAACGCTTCTTTCAACGCATGAAGTCACATCCTGCTGATATGGTCCCAATGTAATATTGAACTAAATGCGTCCCTATCATCGCCTGTAATCACTCCTTCTGATTAGGCCCCAATACCTTACTATACTACAAACGTCACAAAAACGCCTCTTTTATCTTCTGTACTCACTCCTGCTGATAAGGTCCCAGTGTTATATAGTATGAAAACGTACCTGTCATCGCCTGTTATTACTCCTGTTGATTAGGCCCTGGTGTTATGTAGTACTACAAACCTAATGACCTGTAATCACCGCTGCTGATTAGGCTTTACTGTTATATTTTAATACAAATACCAATATCATTGCCTGTAATGACTCATGTTGATAAGGCCCCAGCGTAATATTGTACTTCAAACGCTCCTATCATCGTCTGAAATCACCCCTGCTGAATAGGTCCCAAATTAATATTGTACTACAAAGTGCTATGTTTTCGCCTCTAATCGCTCCTGTTGATAAGGCTCCAGTGTTATATGTTATGAAAAAAAAACCTATCAACACTTGTAATCACTCCTGTTGATTAGGCCATAGTGTTATATAGTATTACAATCCTCCATATAGTGACCTGTCATAACTGCTGCTAACTTGTAGTATGACACAACAAAAATTGGCAGAACCGTACTGTAACTTCCGATATCAGGAAGTTATTGTACGGTTTTCATCCCACCTCTTTGCTAAGAATTAATATGTGGGCCCGCCTCTTCTGATATTGACTTCTATTGGATTAAATGTTACAAAAATTCAAAAGAAAAACAGAAAGTCATACTACAAGGGTCTTTGTAGTACAATATAACACAGGGGGGCTTCTCAGCAGCGGTTATGACAAAAGGTCACGAAAATACCTTGTAGTACTATATAACGCTACGGAGTAATCAACAGGATGAGAGAGGCGAAAAAAGAGGGGTTTCTAGTGATGCCTAATCAGCAGGAGTAATAACAGTTCATGGTATTGAGTTTTTTAATACTATATTCATGTAACACTATAAATTATTGCAATGGGGTCTTATCGACAGAAGTGATTGCAGCCGATGATAGAGAAATTTGAATTACAATATAAGACTGGGGCCTCATTAACAGGAGTGATTACAGGTAATGATAGGGACGTTTGTAGTACTTTATATAACTGGGCCTATTTCACATGAGAGATTACAGACTATAAGGGGGTTTCTCGTAAATATAACAATGTGCGTAATTAGTGGGGGTGATTACAGGCGATGACAGGCGCGTTTGTATTGCTATATACTTCTTCAGCCTAACCAGCAAGAGTGATTACATGCAATAGAACATAACACAAAAGACCAGAAAGTTTATGGACGACGGACGTCTTAATAAGAAGGTTTATAATTGGGCTCTCAGAGTTTCGAATAATAATTGTAGAAATTGGTGTTTTAGGGTCCGTAAAATGTTTAAAGAAAGTCAAATTGAACATTTATTTTCCGGGGTAGATTTTTCCGTTGTAAATAAAGGATATGTGGTTGCATCAATTCAAGACTCGATACATCATTAATTCTTGAGCAAATGGTCCACGGATGTTAACAGAGATATTTCTTAGACAAGAACGGGTCGTAATAAACTAAGAACATATAAACAGTTTAAACCGCACAGAATGTTATGCAACAATGTTTTTACCCTTCAAACGTTTGCTAAATTTAGGTGTGGCGCTGCGCCACTGAGGCTTGAAACGGGACGCTATGAGAGATTATCACCAGAACAAAGAACTTGTTTTTATTGTACTGATTGTATAGAATCTGAAGAACATGTATTGCTGTCGTGTCCAGTATATGACGATCTAAGGCTAACTGTGGAAAGTGTTATTAAGTCTGGATATGCTGAATATGATTCTCTTACAAACCGTGATAAGAGGAAGCTACTATGCGAATGTGATAAGATGTTCTGCCAAAATATGCTCCGATATTTTAGACAGACGTCAGTATTTGATCTGCAAATAACAAATTTTAACATGTTGATATTTTAACATGTATAGTCTCTTATAATTCTATATAGAATGGCATGGTTAATTTTTATTAGCATTGTTTTATTATACATATATGTAATATGTTGTTAACCATGACGAGACGTTGATAAACTAATAAATTACAAATTACATGACTTGAGAACAATAGCTCATCGTCAACAACAATGTATATAAACAAACATAAGTACACATGCATTTAGAATAATTACAAAACAATAAATATGGTACCTAGCACAACATACAGATGTGTTTGTATAACTATTATTACACTTTGGCTTAATTGTTATGAGTGATTAAAGACGATATAAGTGTATTTGTATTACATTGTAATACTAGGGGTGTGATAGCAGGCGATAGTAAGTACAAATTTAGATCAGCTGGCTAACCTGCACTCCGACACACTTCGTGACCTCCTCTATCGGTATGGAGAGGTCTAACGGAATGCCGATGGAAATATTCCGTCTAGTACAAATTGAATCCTATGAAACACTGGAGACTAATAAGTAGAAGTGATTACAGCGATGATAAGGGTATTTGTAATTCTATATAAATTTGGGGCCCAAACAGAAGGAGGGATTACAGGCTATGATAGAAAAGTTTGTAGTACAAACTGTGGTTTTACCATCAGGAGTGATTGCAGGCGAAGATAGGGACGTTAGTAGTACTTCAATGTATTGAGATATATCAGCAGGAGTCAGAATAGATGACGGAAGGTACATATGAGCCGCCTCGTGGGAAAACCAACAATGTGGTTTCCGAACAGGTCCGACACAAATCGGCCTGTACAAGCACAGAAAAGAGCTAGAAGCTTGAAATTTCGGATTTAAGTAGAAGAGGAATTGTACTATCCGAGTAGCGAAAACAAAGGCGCTGATCAGCTTCGCGGTTACCGCGAAGCAGATCTGCGTCTTTGTTTTCGCCTATGCAGATTGTTGGTTTTCCCACGTGGCGGCTCATATGTAATGGGGCTAAATGTCCCACCAGAAGCTAAGTGAACCTCGGCCGAAGGACTGAAGAAGCTCGGGATGGAATCTGAGACCCCACTTTCAAAGTACAAGCATGTTTGATACTCTCGATATTTGTGTTCTGTATAGATATAAAAAAAAACGAGTCGGTTAAATAGTTTCAACACAAAACATTGATTTGCTTACTCGTTACAGAACAGACAAAATCCACCATCTTCCATTTAAAAAGAACCATAACTGCAAAAATAAGCAATCAAGAGTTACAACTACATGTATTGTGTTCTGTGAGTCTTGCAATCAAGAGTTACAACCTTTGTGTTCTGAAGGTCTTCTGATGCTGTTATTTCATGAATCTGTCTTTATCGGTTGACAACTTACAAAGGGTCACAATTACAATGCAAAATCTACGATTTTTCATTCCAAAGGATCATAACTAAAATATGCCAGTAATTTTATATTACTGACCTTGTTAATGGGATACTTCTGTTGTGGTTCTTAATGTTATGTCTTGGTGCTGAAAATTGTGGTCTTTGCACCTTACGTACATGTATATGCGTTTTTATATTTAAGTCAGGTTTATATAACTGAGTGGCCGCCTATTGGGAAATAGCTTCTCAATCGACATACAATAGGTTTTCTTAGTTCAAGTATCTAATTGTCATGAATTTAGTTATTCCCACTTCGGTTTTTGGAGTGAGAATTTCTTACTGATTTCGCCCTTTCCTGACCATTGCCTACTTGTAACTTTTTATAGTTCCTAATTTTGGCACATCGTCTGATGCTACAAATGCTTCAACGTTTCAAGATGATATGTTGTAGGGTTTTTAAGCTACACGGCGGGCAAAAATGACTATGCAAAATTCTATTCTTCCATCTCATAGGCGTTAAATGGTCATAATTCCAAAATGATACAACCCAGAATTACAGTTCTTGAGTTGTTATGGTAGTATTATGTTGGTTGATATTCATATGTGAGCCTGTGCGTGAGAAAACCAACAATTTGGGTTCCGACCAGGTCTGACACAAACCAGCCTGTACAGTCACAGAAGCAGGCTAGAAGCTTGAAATTTCGGATTTAAGAAGAAGAAGGATTGTACTATCTGTGTAGCGAAAACAAAGGCGCTGATCAGCTTCGAGGTTACCGCACCTTTGTTTTTGCATATGCATATTGTTGGTTTTCTCATGCAGTGGCTCATGTAGTTTCATTAAGCTATCGTAAGCGTTTCTTATATAACAGAGCGTACACAGCTAGAACGCAAATTGTGCTTTTTGCGCTTTTCAAAGGACCAAAACTCCAACAAATATGTTTTGGGATTTGTTCTCGTATCAATGCCTCGTATTCTACACGTCATCTTACGATGGTTAATCATATGAAGTTTCATCATGATTTCTTATAAATCCGTTTTCAAGTTACAGACTGGACATGGGAAAATTGCGAATTTGGATATTTCCCATTTCAAAGGGCAATAACTCGAATGATATTAAATAAACGTTACGGTTCTTGTTTTCTACAAATCCACACATGTTGATTAATAAACCTATGAATTTTCATCATGATATCTGGAAATCATAGGCCTTCTGGTTCTAGAGAAGAAAAAAAAATACAGGTTTTTCCTATTTATAGCCATTTTTCTATTTATTGGTCATGTGACCTGGGCCATTTATATAAACTTTCATTCCCCATTCCTTAGGATGCTCCACATGAAGTTTGTTTAATTGGCCAAGTGGTTTCAGAGAAGAAGATGGTTAAATATTATGGTAATATACATGTATATTGCCCCGGGGTGGGGCAGACCAGCACCTGGGGTCTAATTTTTGTCCATTTCCTTTAAGTGTTTTCCTTCAAGTGACATTTTAACAATTTTCCACATTTACATGCATTGGCGACCTATGTTGACCTTCCCGTAAAATAGCTTAAGGTCACCCCATGGTCATGATTTTTATATATACCGGTACTTTGTAGCATGTCAAGTTTCAAAATCATAGGCCTTGTTGTTCTGGAGTTTTTGCTATTTATAGCCATGGCGGCCATCTTGGACATGTGACTGGACCATTAGTATAAACTTTCGTTCCCCCTTCATATGGATGCTCCACATAAAGTTTGGCTTTGGTTGGCCAAGCGGTTTCAGAGAACAAGATCGGTAAAATTGTGAACGACGGATGACCGACGACTACGGACGGACGACGGAGCACGGCATCCTATAAGCCCACGTTGTGAGCCTTCGGCTCAGGTGAGCTTACAATGTATAAGCAACACCAAAGTTTCAATTTTCCAATTTATCCTACTGTTTATACACCGTGTTTTGCACAAATGTGCTACTCTTGATATTTCACTTTATAACTGCAACTGCAGGGACCTCAGCTGCAGGAGGGACCTCAGTGGCAGGAGGGACCTCAGCGACAGGGGTGGAAGTTGACCCTCACTCGGAAAAGTGGTGAAGTAAAACCTTCCATACCTACAATCCTTACAGGTTTATTACGTGGGTGGTTATATTTGGATGTTATGAAATCCTGGTTTTGGGCTAAAGTCCCATAAAAAGGAGACAGAGTCCCGACATGATCATAGGTGTTAAATTCAAACAAATAATCGATTTCAAGCATTGACGAAAGTCAAAATAAATTTGTATGAAATGATGCTTTACGTCCAAGTCAACAGCAATGGTCATGTCGGGACTTTGCCTCCATTTTGTGGGACTTTTACCCAACATTAGGATGTTATGACACTCAAAATGTGCTTCATAAATATAACCATCCAAGCAAACCAATATGGCTTATTATATTGATGGTTTGACTAAACCACTTTTCCTGGGCAGGCTTAGATCAGATGGCCGGTCAGTATTTTAGAAGCTTTGCCTGGAGGCACAAGCAGCCTATCTATTTCTCCTCCCAAATGAGCGGGGGTCCGTCAAAATAAATAACGCAGTTTATTGTTGGCTTTTAATGCCAAAGGCATACCCAGGACCATTGTTGAAAACCTAAATGTTGGAAAGCGAATTATGTCTTTATTCTGAGGCTCTGCTCTTTTTATTGTTCAACAAACAATCAAAGATAAGCAGTGACAGAACCAAAGCCCTCCTGGATTGTACAAATTACAAATAAATACTGGCACAAAGAGAACATAAATGTAAGTTGGGTGACCAGCTATTTCCCAAAAAGGCGGTATCTCACGTAAACTAAATATATGGAGACGCACATAAAAGACAAGAACAACTCAAAATTGACAAATGAAACAGCAACAGAATTATCTCCTTGGAACGGTTAGCCTCAGCATAGAGTTTTGCAGCATAGTTTCAATGGTGGAAATGCACGGTTCATTTACAGATGGTAATTTCACTTATTTAATCCACCAAATGGAATCACAGCAATTTTACGTGTCAAGGCAAAAACCCCAATTTTATGGGATTTTTGCTATACAGCAAGCAATAGTTACACTGCATAAATAACTGGATGAGACAGTTCATGAAGTATCTGTTTCAGCTCATGAAGTTGTCTGTCTTAATCATTTTAAAACAACAGCATCCGAACCGATAATTCTAAACGTACACAACCTGGCGCACCAACTCGTGGGCTGTTTAATAAGTAGCATATTTTTTCTTGAGTCGATCAATTTCTGACCATTACCTCAAGAGCTGTGGAAATGTTACTTGCTCAAGGCCACAATGAAAGGCGCCCCGGCTGAGGATTGAACCCTGGACCTCTGGGACCGGACTCAATCACTCTACCCCTGCGCCGGTCCGCTCCACAGGCTTATGATTTTATGGAAGCCAGCATCAAGCCAAATCTACAAAAGCATGAGGGTGTTACGGTCAGATTTTCTCATCCTTTGACCCGGTTTGTGTAGACAATAAATAGTTCCCAGCTACTGTAGAATGCATTACCGCTGGTGTAGTTAGAATTTAACGATCTCTGCGATGGGTTCGATGACAGATATTACGTTTACAGCGCTGTGATCAAAGACATTTTCCATCTTTTATGATTTCCCGTCTTAATTGATTTTTTCATTAGTTCATGCAGTTATGACTGTCTGCTATATCGGCCGTGCAACTGGTAGAAATAACAAATGTAGGAACGGGTTGTGTACCCTACAGAATTAACTGATCCGTCATTTTGTCAATTAGAGTTATAAAATACTATTGTTCTGACCTGAAGAATTTTCTGCATACATTTATCTACGGTTTCCTACTAAACATACATGTATTAGAATACGGTACATGCTATGAGTTGCGCATAAGCCACATGTTGTTGGTGTTATTACTAAATAGTTGCAAACAAACTGGAGTTACATATGAATAATAAATACAATGTACGCACATGTACATGTAGGTAAATACAATGTACGCAATCTGAATGTTCTACGACTGGCGATTCTATAAACTTCTTACAAAAATGAGAAACAGGATAGCAATGATATTTTGCTTCAAAGTAAATCAATAGCACTTCCCTCTCATAAAATTATCAACAAACTAATTTCACGATTATCTGTAAATATACTCTACAGATTCCAAAACATGCAAGCATTATTTCTCTTCTGTCGCATCCCCGCTGTGTTCGTAACTGCAACCTTTGAAATTCAACCTGCTTTAATATTTAAACCGGTGATGGATGCCGAAATGTAATAAAGATAAGAAGAAATAAGAAGATGAGAAAAGGATAAATAATCTCTTGCATGAAAAGATTTGAGCCGCCTCGTGGGAAACCCAACAATGTGGTTTCCGAACAGGTCCGACACAAGCACAGAAGATGGCTAGAAAAAGTAGAGGAATTGTACTATGCGTGTAGCGAAAACAAAGGCGCTGATCAGCTTCGCAGTTACTGCGAAGCTGATCTGCGCCTTTGTTTTCGCCTATGCAGATTGTTGGTTTTCCCATGTGGTGGCTGTATTAGCTATGAATTGATGCTCTTTACGCCCCAGTCAACAGCCATTGGTCGTGTCTGGACGTTGCCGCCATTTTATTGGACATTTTACTCGAAACTGACAACTCATGAAACTTAAAATGTGTTTCTTAAATATACGCACCGAAGTAAACAGCTAAGGCTTATATGTGTGAACCACTTTTCCAGGGCAGGCTCAGAACTGAGCGGTTAAGCCTAGGTTACATTTGCCCTACGATTAACTTGCGATGATCGTACGATGCCATTTTTGGCATTTTCGTGCGGTCTCCGCAGGGTGACCCTACGATGCCCCTACGATTCTACGGCTTCCTACGGCTTCCTACGACTTCCTACGATCTCCGTATCCTCTACGATTTTGTAGTAGTCTGCACTTTTACAAAGTTTAAAAATCGTAAGACCGTAGCCCGTAGACACGTCGTAGGTAGCATCATCGTACGGGCGCATTACGGAAACCCTGCGATGATCGTGCGATCACCGCACGGTTTTATGATAATTTGGGGACTAAAATAATAAGATAATCGTAGACCTTTAGGGTGATCGTGCGGCATCCGTACGGTTATATCACAAGTTTATTAAAATCGTACGGACACCTAACATCGTACGGCTATCTTAGGGAGACCGCAAGAAATCGTAAGGACTCCTCACGGCAATCACACGGGCTCTGTACGATTTCAACTTAAAGTGTGCGGAGACCCTTTGATTTCCATACGATCTCCAAACAGTTCCGACTCAGGACATCGAAGAAAGCTAGAACAAGAAATCGAACGATGTCCGTATGAATTGTAAACACCTACGTCGTAGCCCATGATCACATTCGATTTTTAAAAAATCGTAGGGAAATCGCGGACCGAAAAATCGTACAATGATCGGGGCAAATGTAACCTACTAGGCATGACCCCTTGCGGCCTCCCTACGATCACTGTACGATTTTTGTTCCCAAATTATCATAAAAAAAATCGTGCGGTGACCGCGCGATTATCGCAGGGTATCCGTACGGTGCCCGTATGATGCCCTACGACGTGTCTACGGTCTACGGTCTTACGATTTTAAAATTTGTTATAGTGCAGACTATTACAAGATCGTAGAGGCTACGGAGATCGTAGGAAGTCGTAGAATCGTATGGACATCGTAAGGTCACCCTGCGGAGGCTGCACGAAAATGCAAAAAATGACATCGTACGATCATCGCAAGCTAATCGTAGGCCAAATGTAACCAAGGCATCAGTCAGAAGTCCAAGGGACTCCGTACGATACCCACTAACAGTCTGCGGAGACCCTACGACTACCGTGCGGCCTCCTTGCGTTTTGTATCAAAACGTATAGGGACTCCGTACGGACAACGCACGGGATCCGTACGATATCTACGTACTATCTGCGGAGACATACGACTGCCGTACGATCGCCTTGCGTTTACTCCGTATGAGAACGTCGACAAATGGCAGATCAAAAAATCGCACGATGCCCGTATGAATTGTTAACACATACGTCGTAGCCCACGATCTCCTACAATGTCTAAAAATCGTAGAGAAAATCGCAGACCGAAAAATCGTATGATGATCGGGGCAAATGTAACCTAGGCTTTAACCATTTATCAGATGATACGGTCAGTAAGTAATAGTTAGAGTATGGAGGTGAGGTCAATACGAAAATTATAGACCCGGGCACGTGAACTTAAAGCCGACCGAGCGCAGCGAGGGAGGCTTTAAGTTCACGTGCCCGGGTCTATAATTTTCGTATTGACCGATACCGACATACTCTAACTGACTTATATACTGGCTCCTTTGTTTCGCTATAACAAATGCTACACAGCGAGCCGATTGACCAAACCTTGCGCAGTATGCCTAGACCAATTATATTCTGTTAAAGCGTGTTTTCTCGCGACATGACTATTGGCCAAAAATCCCACGGACTAACTGTGAATGATATTTTCTTTCCTCGTGCAGCCATGTCCAAAAATAACTTTCACAGTAGCTTCCCCTTAAAACGTCGTCGAGGTTATTTATTGATCAAGATTTAATGCAAATAATTCAATACCATTTAAGTATGATTTTTGTATATCTATATACTGTGCGTAAACTGATATGAAAGTGTAGATCACTTCTACTTGGATCTGTCATAGGCCAATCCCCATGCTGAAATGACAGAGGACCATTTACTGAATGCCCGGCTGTTTCTGGGGGAAACAGCTGGTCAAAACTAACTTTGTGAAGTTTGTTCCTACTTCCGTGGTTTCTCATTAACCTCACACTAACCCTAACCTTCTACACTACCAATGAAACCATGGGTCTAACAGAAATGTACGTTTGAAATACCGTTTTGGGAAATTATGAATTATTGAAATAATACATATTTGCCTCATCTCAAAGAATTTCGGATACTCAGTAGGAAAACAATTTGTATTTACCTTTACATGATTTGCTGGGAAAATGTACAATCAGCATAAGCATGAACACAGCGAAAGCATTTTTTGCGGTGCAGCTGAACCGTTACATAGACTCACTGTTGTGTCTAATATATAACAGCGTACATCTACGGGAGGTTTATAAGTTTCCCGCCAGATATTATCAACCGGTTGATAATAAAAAGCGCGAAACTTATCAACCTCCCTCCTAAACTTCCTTTGTTTAGCAGGTCAATACGTTTGTTATAGACCTGTTCGAAACAAAGGAGCCAGTATATAAGTAAAACTTTGCCTGGAGGCTCAAGCTGCTCATCTATTTCTTACAGCACAAATAGGCGGGGACCCGTACCCCTCCCCTTCCCCGACCACCCTTAAACAACATATAAAATAAGAAAGAGGGACCAGGAATCGATTCAATTAAATTTCAAGTCCCAACTTAGACACCAGGTGGGAAAGAAAATACATGAAACATAACAAAACATTTTTTCGAGCATAATGACTAGCTCTTTCCCAACAAGACAGCCATCCGGCTAAGTTTCAACCGAAAGTAAAGGCAACGAGCACGACAGAGAGGCAGGCATAATAAACAGTCGTACGATGAAGATAAACAACTTTTCCTAGGACACCGATTACCGTTTTTTACTGGGGACAACACCAAAAACTATTTTTCCTGGGGTCGATTTTATAAACAAAAAGACAATTAAATAAAATCAAACATAGTGTTCAACTGGCGAACACATGTAACAAAACTTTTGATGTAATTAAGTTAAAATCCCAACCAAAGACACCAGAAATACAGACATTATTATTTTCATCATTAATAAAACCATTTTTAATAGGACAGCGAAATTAGCCTATCAGTACAGCGAAATGTATTAGCGATTATTAAAAACGGATTTGAATAAAATCAAACTAAGTTCTCAAGTGGCAAACATATGTATCTGCAATACAGCCAAAACTTCATCCCAAAGATACTAGGCTGGAAGAGACCATTTTTACTGGTTCATCAAGAAGTTCATTCACGAAATATACGGCGTAAATAATATACGAGTACATTTACCTAACAAAGTAAGGGCCGCGCGGTCATTCAGAAGCCAGAGCCAGCATAAGTGATTTTTTATGTACTTGCAAAACTCAGCACTTGTCTGGTTTTTGTTGTTTTGAAAGCTAATGTAGATAGTTTGTTTAGTTTTACCAATGTTTCATAGCTCCCAATATATATTATTACTAAGATGAGAAATTTCATATTACTCTGTTTATGACGATTTTATCGTTTGAAAATTTGTCAGATTTGGGCTTAATGTGTGTTTAAGGGCCAATAAAGGGAGTATAAAAACAATATTTTGTGAGTTAGATGATAAATTCTAGTGATGTTTTCTGAAAGCTAGATATCACTTTCAATCTTAAAGCTGCTATCATGTTTGATCTAAAAGCTGCCGTGTTGGTAAAACTGAAAATTGAGCTTACGTATTTTTTGCTTGAATACAAAAACTCGAACTTAGGTTTAAAATATTGAAAAAATAAAGTCGAATTAATTTTTCAATGGACAATATTATATTTAAATCTCATGTACAAATGAAATTTTGTTTCCCGATGGAGATAAAAATGGCACAGAACTAGAGCATAGCTCTGAGCAGGCATTTTCGATTGGGAACCCCATGGTCTGATTCCCATGGTCTCATGTACAAATGAGATTTTGTTTCCCGATGGAGATAAAAATGGCACAGAACTAGAGCATAGCTCTGAGCAGGCATTTTCGATTGGGAACCCCATGGTCTGATTCCCATGGTCTGATTTTCAACAGAATAAACTCCTCCGTTCCCTGAAGGAGGTAATAATCTTGTGTTTCGTACACCGCAGCAGTACCATATTATGGCATAGACAAGTAATTTTTGTTTTTATCCTATTTGATTTACTGAACTGTAAAAAGGAGAAAACATCAAACTGCAAGCCGGCTGCAGTTCGAGTTACTAGCGTTTTACAGCTCCATGCCTCTTTGTAAATTGCATTAAATACAACTTAGATTTTTTTTCTTGTAAAAACGATTTGGAACATTGAAGAATAATACGTTTGATCAGCATTGAAACCCCACTGGCAATGTAAAATGCTCAGTAGATATGGTGCAACATCAAAGGTTTGTGATTTGAGCCACCTCATGGGGAAACCAACAATCTGCATAGGCGAAAACAAAGACGCAGATCAGCTTCGCGGTAACCGCGAAGCTGATCCGCGCCTTTGTTTTCGCTACTCGGATAGTACAATCCCTCTTCTACTTAAATCCGAAATTTCAAGCATCTAGCCATCTTCTGTGCTTGTACAGGCCAGTTTGTGTCGGACCTGTTCGGAAACCACATTGTTGGTTTTCCCACGAGGCGGCTCATTTGATAAAAACGAACATGTAACGAGCAATTGCACATCATGGAACGATGGCGACTGATGATTGTGCACGGATGCATTTCACAGACCCACCCGTCTCAACGATAGGTATCGTGATGCAAATCACTTGTTGGATTTTTTGTTTAATCATGATTATGTAAATATTAAATTTGTGATTTATTGTTAGGTCTATGTCAAAATCTGGACTTTCATTTTGCAAATGTGCAGGTTTTACCAAGTTGGACTCTGACTTCTTTAACTGCTCAACTCATTCCGCATTACTTTAAATTTTACTTCCCACGTCAGTTCAGTGAACAACATTGTGTCACGCGACGTGACGTAATCCAAACTTGACGTCAAAAAACATGAATCTCGCCAATCTGATTGGACGTTGTAAACGTCGACGCCGTTCCGCTGTTTGAACACACACTGTGTGTAGATTCTCTGTTTGCTGGTAAATGTGGCCGCCTTGGTGATTTTTCAACAAGCGATAGAGAGAAATGAATGTAAATATAAGCAATGAGTTTAATTTTTCTGTTGTTCATGGAGCTATGAACCGCAGTGGGTCGCTAGCAAAGCTTACATGAACCCCGTTGCACGCGACCCACTGCGGTTCATAGCTCTATGAACACCAGAAAAATGAAATTCATTTCTTAAATACAATGCAAATACGCGTCATACACTAGGCACATTGAATTTACAACATTGATCAAAACAACCACAATCAGATTAGTTTAGCTTCAAACTGCTTGAAAGTTTGTACGGACATTGCCGGAAATTGCAGAATATGGTCCCTCAGTTTTTCTTCTGAATATTTCCACTGCTTCCAAGGGCTCTTCGTTTTATCATGTTTATATTTTCTGAACGGCGATGCTCTAAAAATTGAAACGCGATAAATATACATGTAACTAGTCTTTTGATATGCCATTCAACATTCATTTTTAATACAATGTACCATACAACGTCGTTCATCCATTATTGTTCTACACACTTTTTCCCCACCGCGATTTTATGATGGGATTTGGTTTGATTGCATACGTCCCTGATCCTTGCTTATTATAAAGTTTTCTTACGTTTTCATACATCTAAAGTACAACTTTTCAGCAACGTTTCGGCTTTCTTGTTACAAGGTGACATAGATGTTATCTTGGCACGTGTTAAAAAGTAAAGCAACATCATTTAACAATTTTAACAATATGAATTATAATTGATGCAACGATCCTGGGGGCATAGTTTGTCAGTGTCATTAAGATGGGCCCGTACCTCGAGAAAAATTTCCTCGTGGGGTCCCAGATCATCAGTGTCAGCTGGAAACTAATTTGTTCAACCAAGGTACACATTTGCTGGAGAAAGTACATGTTCATGTGTATTATGTAGCATAAACCATTGCGCACAATCCAGCGCATTGGTTTTCCGCCATCGCTTCCCACATGTCCAAAACAAGTTTTCTATTAAGACTACTTCAAACATGTCAATATGTATCTTATTAAGTCATCTCATGATTTAACGTTTTACCCTTTATTTGCATTTTTTTTTGTATCAAACTACATCTTAACACTGCGCAGCTTCGTTGCAGACATTTGCATGTCATGTGGCCAGCGGGCAGATATGAATCCTCGATACTGAAGTAAAACACTTCACAATAGTTTTGTCTAACGGTTGTTTAAGATAAATACTTTACTTAAGTTTAATTTCTGAAACAGAAGAGGCCAACTTCCATTTAACGATATATGAGCCGCCTCATGGGAAAACCAACAATCTGCATAGGCGAAAACAAAGACGCAGATCAGCTTCGCGGTAACCACACTGGTAAATGTAAAAGTACTGGAGCTAGTTGCAACGCACTGGTGCAGATTAAATTACGAACTGGAGTAAGATTAAAATGGCGGAAAAGGTAAACAAAACTTGTACCTCTCTTCATTATCATTCCCATATAAATTTGTGTGTGTGTTATTTGCCATGTCACCTGGCGCAGAGAAGGGCGGAAGCGTTGTAGTTCATGATTTTATCACGCAATATGTGATTCATTTCATGGATTAGAAGCCAAATCCGATACAGTTTTACCAACATGACCGGTGGCATGTGTTTTCGTGCCAAAATTGAGGGAAAAATGCATGTCTGAGCATAGTTTTTGTTATATTATCATGTATTTTTAATAAACATTCAAGAAACACTATTTCCGATCGCCAATTTTTTTTTCTAGGTACCGAAGCAAACGTTTTATTGAGGATTTTCTATTACAACGCACTGGGAGCATTTTTTGAAGCATTTGTACAACGCACTGGTGGTTACACAAACTTGCTGATTTCACATTAGACAAAACATCTAACTCGCCCAGAAAAAAAAAACATACATTATTTTAAAGCGGTCAATTATAAAAATCCTATGTAAAGTACAACATAAACATACCCTTTTTTATTGGTCATATTGTAAAGTGGTTGTGTCTACTTTTATTTCTGTCCATTTTGCATCTGACCGGCTACCACTAGACGAACCTGTTCTGACCCTGATGTATATTTTCCGACTAGTCATACTAACCTATGGGCATATGATGTATGGGGCTATCCTAACAAGCAAGACGTGAAACTCATGAACGTCTTACTGCATTCACATTGTTAATTCATTAAACGATAGCGATGTTTCCATTTCAATGAAAAATAACAACGCCTCTGCTTAATCCTAGTAACAACCACAGCCCCTGATTTACATCCACGTCTACAAAAAAAGACTCCAGAACTCAAAAGATGCCTAAGAGAAAAAAAAAACTTAGCCAGTGCGCGTACTGTTTTATGATGTATGGATTACAGTGGGGATTTCCTGCCTATGCGGACGATTTGTTACTCCTGTCCTTATTAAAGCGAGGAATGGACTGTATGATGGATATTTGCTTCGCAAATTCTTTAGTTGAACGGTGTTTATATCATTACCTTAAGACTAATGTTATGGTCGCTAATGAAACGAAACCGAAATATTTGGAATCCACACGAACATGGTCATTAGGTGGAAATGTTATCGAAGAAACCGAATCGTACACTCATTTAGGCGTCGTATGTGACAAGTATTTGAACTTGAACAGTGCTATCGAAGTGAGTTGCAAGAAAATCCGAAACACATTCTTTAGTTTGATAAATAGTGGTGTTTATGAAGATGGATTCCATCCCCTTACTTCAAAACATTTATATCAAACAATTGTATTGCCCAAAGCCTTGTATGGGTGTGAACTTTGGAATCATCTGAAACAAGAGCATATCGGCAGTATCGGCATCGTAGACGCGATCATACATACGGTCGCAGATACCATAGGCACTAGGATACCGAGTCTAGGATTGAAGATACGCAATCTCAAGTAAATGTTTTTAATATTTTAAGCTCAGTATGTACAGAATGCAACACTGATGATTGTACTGACAATAACCATGCATCGATCTCCGAGTGGTCACAGTATTTAAATGAAGAATCTGGTTTCTCTGATGGTACTCAGTCTTCTGAACACCAAGCATCTGAAAACGTCCCCTCGAGTAACAGACACATTGATTTCATGCAAAACCTTAACTTCAACCGAAAAGGTTTTCATATCTGTAATCTAAATATAAGGCATTTAAA
Source organism: Rugalucina vietnamica (assembly GCA_964017185.1). NCBI lineage: Eukaryota > Metazoa > Mollusca > Bivalvia > Lucinida > Lucinidae > Rugalucina > Rugalucina vietnamica. Next base: position 55,911,289 of record OZ024875.1, on the reverse strand, counting down.
GCCGAAACTTGACGATGTAAAACTTCTTCTAGATTCTTCAAATTCAGTTGATATTCTAGGGCTTTGTGAAACTTTCCTAAATAAATATGTCGATGATAAGACAGTTAGTATTGAGGGGTACACATTTGAAAGAAAAGATCGAGATCAATGCACTGGAATCGTAACCGATAATGGGGGTGGAATACTCATGTATATTGCAAATCATATAAATTATAGAAGGAGATCAGATATAGAGTCCCATAATATAGAATCTATTTGGATACAGGTTCAGATAAGAAATAGCAAGCCGTTTTTATTGTGCTCAGTTTATCGACCACCTTCTGCCACAAATGACTGGTTTGAAAAATTTGCGCTACAAATAGAAAATTCTCTATCAAACTGTAACGAGGTATACATAATGGGCGATATCAACCATGATATAAAAATGGAAGTCTCGCCAATGTTACATGGAAAGAAATCATTGAAAATAATGATTTGACTCAAACCATAAATGAATGCACGCGTGTCACAGCTAAATCGGAAAAACTAATAGACCATGTTTATTCCACAAAACCAGGAAATATTGCTGAATCATTTGTTCCAGCTATAGCCATCAGCGATCATTATCCTATCTGTTTTACGCGTTCGACATTAAAAAATCCAATAAAAAGGAATGCTCATAAAACTATACAGTACAGATGTTTTAGAAAATTCAATGACGAATTATTTTTAAATGAGCTTTTTGAAAACCTAAACGGCATCTCTTATAGTTCAACTGACTCAAACAATAACTTTTTAGAATGGGTCTCAACATTTTCTCACACTTTAAACAGAAACGCTCCTATTAAATCAAAACGGGTCAAGCATGACACGCAATCGGATTGGCTAACTGACGACATAAAAACAGCAATGAAAACCAGAGATAAATATCACAAATCAAAAAACTGGTCTCAATTTAAATTTTGGAGAAACAAAGTAAGCATCATGGTACAAACAGCCAAGAGGGAATTCTTTTCAAAAGCGGTTTCTGAAAACAAAGATAACAGCTTTTTATGGAAAGGTACAAGTAGGCAAAGATCAGGAAAAGGCGCAATCAGAAAAAGATTCCCACTCCAAAAACCGAGGTGGGAAAAAACCAAACTAACAATCAGGTACTTATACCATGAAACATATCGTAAGCCGAATGAGCAGCTATTTTCCCAATAGGTGGCCACTCAGTTACCTTAACTTAACTAAAAATATGAAAACATACATAAGGCGCCAACAGCACAAAAAATTTTAAACACCAAGACATAAAACAAAAAGAACCACTACAGAAGTATCGACTTGGAACGATCAGTAACACAAAGTTACTGGCGGGCTTAAAAAGGTACAAGTAGGCAAAGATCAGGAAAAGGCGCAATCAGAAAAAGATTCCCACTCCAAAAACCGAGGTGGGAAAAAACCAAACTAACAATCAGGTACTTATACCATGAAACATATCGTAAGCCGAATGAGCAGCTATTTTCCCAATAGGTGGCCAATCAGTTACCTTAACTTAACTAAAAATATGAAAACATACATAAGGCGCCAACAGCACAAAAAATTTTTAAACACCAAGACATAAAACAAAAAGAACCACTACAGAAGTATCGACTTGGAACGATCAGTAACACAAAGTTACTGGCGGGCTTAAACCGGTTTTACAGGTACCTAACCTCACCCTCAGCTTCTGCAGTGGTTCACAACATTTAGTTAGTTCTTCGGTCCTCGTGGTGAATCTCTAACTAGTCAATGAATCATCAAGAACGAACAAATAAATCATGATAAACATCCTGATGAATCAAAAACCAGGACTCACAGATTGAGTAAGCTGCCCGACGATGGAGATCCCTGGGCGCCGAATAACCTACTAACTCCGGAGCAAAAGAAAAACACCAGTTGGACCCCGGTGGGCCAAGCAACAGACAAGAAGCTCCGGCCCCAACCAACTAAAATGAATAGCTTTAAGTCGGGGCCATCATAGAGTCTGACGCCCGACCCACCGGCGTGCAATTAAAGAAGGCAGCATAGTTATCAACCATGATTGGGTTAAAAACTAAGCATGCAGACTGTCGCATAACATGTCAAGCAAATACAAGGAGGAAAAAATGATTCCGGATTGCCTGACGAGCTTGAATTTGACAATGAAATATGTAATACCCCTGTCGACATACTAGATAAGTTAAATGGTTACTTTGCAAATATAAGTGATAGATTAAAAGAATCTTCACAAAACAACCATAAACAAGCAAATGACTTTAATAAACTAAAAATATATATTGATAGTCTTATACCTGAAAATACAAGCTTTAAGATTCCCTTTATTCATGAACATGAGCTTATAAATTCCATTAAGAAATTAGACGCGACACAAGCCACAGGGTTAGACGGGATCTCGGCTAAAATATTAAAACTTTCCGCTAATGTCATAGCTCCATCTCTTGTAAGTATCATAAACATAAGTATTTTAAACGGCCAATTTCCAGACATTCTAAAGGAGGCTAAAATATTTCCCGTCCACAAGGGTGGCGTCAAATCAGACCCATCAAACTACCGTCCTATATCCATCCTTCCTATCATCTCAAAACTTATTGAAAAACATGTCACCAAACACATGTTTGGTTTTCTAAATAAGCACAAAGTACTCCACAAGGCTCAATCAGGTTTCAGGAAAAAACATTCGTGCAACACAGCTCTCATAAATTTATTAGACAAATGGATGAAAAGTATTGATGCAGGCGACGTAGTAGGAGCAATCTTCTTTGATCTCCGAAAAGCATTTGATGTTGTAAATCATGACATTCTTTTACAGAAACTACAACATTATAAATTTGATACGCAATCACTAAATTGGATAAAATCATATCTCTCAAATAGGATTCAGTATATTGTTCACAAAAATATGAAATCTACACCTCAAATGGTAAAATCCGGTGTCCCACAGGGATCAGTTTTGGGTCCAGTATTATTTCTTCTTTTCATAAACGACCTGCCTTTATATACAAATGGAATAAATATAGATATCTATGCAGACGATACAATAGAGCATGCCTCCGATAAACGCCAAGACATTGTTAAAACAAAATTAAATCAAGGCGCCACTGGTTTCAACGAATGGTGCATCGATAATGATATGTTCAATAACCTTAAAAAAACTGTATGCATGTTTCTCGGCACAAGACAAAAACTCTTACAACTAGATAAAATCGACATTATGATAGATAACAAGATTATTGAAATGGTAGAATCCCATAAACATCTAGGGGTAATAATTGATAAGCATCTTTTATGGGATAAACAGACAGACGTCATATGCTTAAACATCACTAGGCGAATTACCTTATTGAAACTTTTATCAAAATACTTAGATAAAAATAGCATGAATACTTATTACAATTCGTACATCCTACCAATTTTCGATTATGGCTGTCTTATATGGGGAAGATGCTCCAGAGGAAATACTCTTAGACTATTGAAATTACAAAAACGAGCAGCAAGAATCATTCTAGATGTTGATATAATGACACCGTCTCGACACATGTTTACTGAATTAAAATGGCTACCATTTCCATATCGAGTGCAATACCACACGTGTATTATGGTGTACAAAGGTCTAAACGATTTAGCACCAGAATATATAACTGATTTATTTATCAAGACATCGGAAGTACATACAAGAAATTTACAATCAACAGGCGATGGAAAACTAAGAGTACCTAAAACGAACGGCACTTTGTATGAAAATTCTTTTGCAGTCTCAGCAGCCAAACTCTGGAATAGTCTGCCAACAAGTATAAGCAAGAGCGATTCTCTAAATCGATTTAAAACCACACTAAAGGTATATTTATTAAGCGAAGCAAGCAAAGAACCGGCCTAAGTGATGGCACTGTCTTTCCTGTGCGATGTTTGGTTCGTAGGACTGGGGATGCGTGTCAGAAACGACCTAGGTAGGGAAAGCCCAATCAGACAGTTTTCTGACACGCACCTTTGTTCTGCGTTTGTTGTCACAGTGACTATACAATTGCTGAAGTGTTAACAATTTCCCTCGAGATCATTTTTGTAAAGGGTCATTTTAAACCTATCTAGTGCAATAATTAAACATATGTTTTTTTTTTTTTTTTTTTTTTTTTTTTTTTTTTTTTTTTTTTTTTTTTTTTTTGCTTCAATATTCTAACTAAAACTTACTATTCGTTTGTTTCTATCATTTTACGTTAAACTGTATTTCTTAATGTACCAGCTACTGTCCATCTGGTAGTTAGTTTATACACTCAGTCTCAGTTTTAAATTCAGACTTTAACACACTCTATCTGTAAATTAATTATAAAGGCATTTGCATAAATTCTTATATTATTTCACATTAATCTTCAGTCTTAATGTTTTACTGCAAATTATTAATCAATTATCTTTTAACTCACACTGTTGAATATTAGCATAACTGAGTTATGTTTTAAGATATCCTAGACCATTTTATGTTAGCATGTATGTATAATTGTATGATTTTTGTAAATATTGTTTGTGTTTTACCATGTTTTATGAGGACCATATGTTAAATTAGTGCTCGCACTAAATATGTTATCCTTTTTAAATAAAGACTTTATTATTATTATTATTATTATTATTATTATTATTATTATTATTATTATTATTATCGATAAACTAGAAACAGCACATAGGTTCTGTTTAAAATATATGCAGTCACTTCCCAGGGATACGAGAACGATAATCGCACTAAGTTGTATCGGAGCGGTGTCTATAGAAACAGAAATTGACCGGCGAAAACTGATATTCTTTGGTCAGCTCTGTAACCTATCGCCAGATGTGAGAGTCAAGGAAATATTCGTGTATCGTCTTATGCATTATATGAATTCCCCAAGTTCTATCACTGGTTTTTTCCCGGATATTCACAGAATTCTTGGCAAATATGGATTGGAAACTGTCATATACTCATTCATAAGTACTGGTGAATTTCCTTCAAAACCGTCTTGGAAAACCCTGGTAACACGTAACATCATGAATGTTGAAACTATAAACCTCCAGTGTGCAATAGCTAATGAACAATCAATGAATGGATTTAGCATTATCCATAGTGAACTAAGCCCATGTCATATATGGGAATTTAGTAAAGAGAATCGGGAACATACAAACCGGAGTATCACAGTCATGATTTTACTGAGTAGATTGTTCGGTTTCAGCTATGATAAGATGTGCATATTATGCGGCGTGCAAACCGACTCCATCGCAGTTCATCTTATCATGTTCTGTCGAAATAACTGCGCAGTCCAGTCACGACTGTGGAAGACACTTTACATGTATCTTGGACAACATAATTATGATCAGTTTATTGCCCTTAAGCCTAGGGAACAGTGTATTGAGATGCTTGCTTTTTTGCCGTCATTTAATATTCCAGAGACGATACGTAAAGACTGTTTTGCTCAAATAATAATTTTGTTAGATAAACTTGGTAACAGTTTACGGCTTCCATATAAACGGGGTTCTGGAATACTACAGTAGCTCATAGTTGCCTTTATCACACATTGAGACTTTTGCTATACGTTATAACAGTAGCAGCTGATGTTTTAGTGACATTTGCGCCATATTAAAGCGTTCCCAAATACATGCAGCATTCTGCGTGGGGTGTATTAATTATGTTCATTTTCCTTACACCTTATATTTCGTTTCGGTAAGGAATAGGAGAGTGCTGCCTATGATATACACGTTGCGTAGGCAGTTGCTTTTCGGTGGTCCTTGGGGAGGCGGGACGGTTGCCCTGCATCGTCTCTGGCTAGAGGCTATTCAGGGCGGTTGTCTAGTCGCTCATAGGACCGTCGGAAGTGGGATCGCTTTATTAATGCAGTAATTTGTTAACACTGGCTTTGTAATTGGGAAACGGCCTGGTAGGACGCTAAACCGATGTGCAAGTTGTAAAACTGCCCACATGATGCGCAAACGATAATTTATGTGCTTTGATGCATCTACATATGGTATTATATGTTATGCGTATTGTATAAACATATGTGTACCATAATTTTGTATATATTTTTTGTAAATACGCATATCGTTGCTCTTGGACTAATTAATTGTTTATTTTCATATTTTTTCTAGTGTATTGTTATATACATGTATGTTCTTTATCATGCTCTCCCTCGAGGAGGAAATAAAAGAATCATCATCACCCATGGAGCTACAATGTACATCGGTGCGACCGGTTTCAGAGAATATGTATAAATATAAGTAAAGCCGGGAAGTAAAGCAATCAAAGCATCTGCAGACCAACCAAAAAGCCACCAATTGGCCCCAAAAATATGAATACTTGTAAGCATTAATAAAACAAGGCACAGTCTTCGCCATATCCAGTTAAATAAAGTCCTTAAAACTTAGATGGGCCTATTTGAAAACTAGGACATAATGCATTTGTACCTTTTTTCTGGCTGATCTGGGTGCTCAGGTTGATGGACAAGGAATTAGTAGGATGATGAGGATAAATGTTTTGCTAGTTCTGAAAATATGGGAAGTAAAGCGAGAAAATGTCTCAAAATTATGTCCGAGAACCTCAGACCACACATTATATAGCTAAACAGGTAGTACAGGGATAGACATTTCTTTCTTCTTATTTTTGCTTGACACATAGATTGTGTGTACTCTAAGAATCGTCTCTGACGTGTTTTGTTTAAGTCAGATGAGAACAAAAATCAAATTTTAAACTAACAGCCTTGTTAGTTTGTTTTTTCCCACCTCGGGTTTTTGGAGTGGGAATCTTTTGCTGATTGCGCCTTTTCCTGATCTTTGCCTACTTGTACCTTTGTAAGTCTTTGCATAATAGATAGGGTAATGAAAACACAGCTGTTGTCAATGTCATCAATGTATGATAATTTAGTGTTACGGCCTTTTTTAAATGAACACTGTAAAATAATGTCTCTATTTTTCTGGACGAGTTAAACGCAACCCTGAAGCAAGTTTGTGTAACCACCAGTGCGTTGTACAAATGCTTCAAAAAATGCTCCCGGTGCGTTGTAATAGAAAATACTCAATAAAACGTTTGATTCGGTACCAAGAAAAAAAATGACGATCGAAAATCGTGTTTCTTGAATGTTTATTCATAAATATATGATAATATAACAAAAACTATGCTCAGACATGCATTTTTCCCTCAATTTTGGCACGAAAACACATGCCTTCAGTCACGTTGGTAAAACTGTATCGGATTTGGCTTCTAACCCATGAAATAAATCACATATTGCGTGATAAAATCATAAACTACAACGCTTCCTCCCTTCTCTGCGCCAGGTGACATGGCAAATAACACACGCACAAATTTATTAGGGAATGATAATGAAGAGAGGTACAAGTTTTGTTTACCTTTTCCGACATTTTAATCTTACTCCAGTTCGTAATTTAATCTGCACCAGTGCGTTGCAACTAGCTCCAGTACTTTTACATTTACCAGTGTGGTAACCGCGAAGCTGATCAGCGCCTTTGTTTTCGCTACTTGGATAGTACAATTCCTCTTCTACTCAAATCTGAAATTTCAAACTTCTAGCTCTTTTCTGTGCCTATACAGGCCAGTTTATGTTGGACCTGTTCGAAAACCACTTTGTTGGTTTTCCCACGAGGTGGCTCATATATATAATATATATAAGAATATATATGTGTTGATGTCACATGTTTATATATATAAATGTGTCTTCTCGAACACACCAATGTCTGGTACAATTACAATGTAAAAAGAATGAACGAACTATTCATTTTCTTTTCAAAATAAATCATGTCTTGAGGAAAGTTTTTTAATTCTTAATGGGCAAGATCCAAAGAAAAATGGTTTGATATGGAATGCCAGAACAATGTACATTTTGAAATTATTTATTATGTATTTTAATGACCGGGTAAATTCGGAAAATTTGATAGACATTGCTGGATGAAAAAATAAACCTATTTAAGATGAGAGATAAAAGAAATTTTCAATCAGATATGTGCATCTAAATTGACTAACAGAGATGCAAAGGTATTTTTATTGCTGCATTAATTTGTTTTACATAGCAATTACATCGAAATTGCATAAAAAATCAGATAAAATCGTTTCCCCAAAAGCGTAATTTCAAACGTAGGTGGTACGTTTTTCATCATATTTTTGAGCCGCCTCGTGGGAAAACCAGCAATGTGGTTTCCGATCAGGTCCGACACAAACCGGCCTGTACAGCTACAGAAGCAGGTTAGAAGCTTGAAATTTTGGAGTTAAGTAGAAGAGGAATAGTACTATCCGAGTAGCGAAAACAAAGGCGCTGATCAGCTTCGCGGTAACACCGCGAAGCTGATCTGCGCCTTTGTTTTCGCCGATGCAGATTGTTGGTTTCCCATGTGGCGGCTCATTTATTTATCAATTTCAATCATCAGAATTAAAGTATGGATAACTCTAGTGATTTCTGATGCATTCAAACTCCAGATTTTCATCAAATCCATCTAAGGTTTAATAAAAAGACTGATTGTGATATTCCGATTTTCTCAGCCTTGAAAGGGGTAACGGAATCCTGAAAAGCGTTTCTTTTTGCCAGTGTGTAATTGTTCAAGGAAAAATAAAGCCTTGTTGTAACACTGTTACGCGAAAAACATAATTCTGTTTGCAAGGAGAAGCTTCCGTGATGCAGTGTCTAAGTAACTCGCCTTGTAAACCAGGGGTCGCAGCTCGATCCCGGGCTTCTCCAAAAATAACAACAAACTCAACCTCTCGGTTGAGCCTTCGGGTGTTCCCGGGACAACCAACCCACAAAAAAAACTATAGTGCTGTTCTCGCCCAGGAAAAAAAATCTGCTTGCAAGGATAATGACAAAATAAGACTGAAATCACTTTCCGTACAAAGACGAAATGCATCTGCATAGTAACTTGCAGTTTATTACCCCCCTCCATGGAGGGTTCTATGATTCCTATCTTCTTGTCCCCGATACATGACGTTCCCCTTTCATATCCCTATATCTTTTTTCACATGCTCCAAAAATTCTCCATAATCGTGATAATATGAGCTTAAAACTCTCTGAAATTGAAAGGAAAGGAACGTAAAATTGGTGCTGCCAGTCAACTGGCACAGGCCCTGGTCAAATGAATTGCCCTTCCCTCTCATTATAACCAGCCTGTTCTTACCTTTGCGTAAAACATCCCCGAAAACTGTATAATTTGAGCTGGTGGTGCAGTTCCAGCGTTCGTTCCTAAACTGGTACTGACACTCCCTGATCCCCAGCCGGGCCCCCTCACTGATGCATAGTAAAGATTCTGGGTTTTTCTTGCAGACCTCGAGTTGTTGAAACACTAGGCCCGGGACCTCATCACAAGTGTCGTTGTTCTTTTCCTCGTGGATGACATTACTGGTAGCCGCAGATAGGCCCAGGTACCTGCAATATAGGAAAATAAATATTTATTGTAATTCTGTTCAAGTTGGCCACCGAGAATGTAAGAAACCTTTTTTTTTTTTTTTTTTTTTTTTTTTTTTTTTTAGAATCATTAATATTCAGTCCCACTGCCCATTTCCTGCAAGATTTTCCCATTAGATGACATTTTAACAGTTTCCCCATTCAAAAGCACAGGTGACCTATGTTGACCTTGCCGTAAAATAGGTCAAGGTCATCACGGGTCATTTATATACACATTGTAGTGCTTGAGTCAATATACCAAGTTTCGTTGAAATTGGTTCGCCGGTTCTGAAGAAGATTTTTCAGAAAGGATTTTACCATAATTATATGGACATGGTGGCCATCTTGGTCATGTGACCTGGATTATTTATATATATTTATATTGGTTTCCACTTCCTATAGACGATTCATATAAAATTTGGCTTTGATTGGCCAAGCGGTTTCAGAGAAGATCTTTGAAATTGTGGACGGACGGAGGACAGAGCATGGCCATCCTATAAGCTCACCTTGTGAGCTAAAGAGAGGAGTAGCTCAGAATCTGTGAAGCCGAAAGAAAGCACAGAGAGCGTAAATATTGGAGTCGATGGGTCATCACCAGTTTTTTTTTTTTTTTTTTTTTTTTTTTTTTTTTTTTTTTTTTTTTTTTTTTTTTTCAATATTGACGCGCTATTTGCAACCAATAGTTGGTCTAGTCAGCCCTAAAATAAATCACAAACACACGTGCACAATCTAATAATCAAGAAATAAAGATGTTTTTTTTTTTTCATTTATTTATTTATTTTTTTTTTTTTCAGTTATTTACAAGAGTCCGGTATCTAAATACAAGAACATCCGTCTGACTTGCGGTTCTTGCGTCCTCGATTAGGTTCAAGTTATTTCATTTTTTCACCCACCTGATGAATAATTACTTATTGTTATTCTCTAAGTACGACCTGCAAACTGATGTCAGACAAGTGTCAAACAGCAAATGACAACCATACAAGAAACACTTTGACATGAGCCACCGCATAAGAAAAACCAACAACTTGCACATGCAAAAACAAAGTCGCAGATCAGCTGTGCAGTAGCTGATCAGCGTCCTTGTTTTCCCTCCATGGAAAGGACAATCTCTCTTCTTCTTATATCCGGAATTCCAAGCTGCTAGCCTGCTTCTGCGTCTGTACAGGCCGATTTGTGTCGCCGGATCTGGTCGGAAATCCAGACTGCTGGCTTTCTCACGCGAAGGTTCTTATTGTGTTATTACAAGCATGTGGCGCGTGCACGTTGAGTAATCAAGTCGTTACAAGAATGACAAAATGTCATCGAAACCTAAAGACATTTACGTTTGGCTTTAATTAAACGAAGATAAAATGAAAAAAAAAATCTATTGTGGAACAATTACTTTTCAACAGGCTGTACATTATCGAGTAAAGTGACGGGCAACATTAAGTGATGCTTCATCAACAAAAAATGTGGACTGACTCCCGTCGTATGTTCAGAACGTTTTACCTCTGTACAGACGAAAACTTGCCCATGCAATAAACAGAGATTTTTTAGCTTTAAAAATTGAAACTTTTCAGCTGAAAACGTTTGATATTTTTCTCATTTTTGCTCAAAGCATAGATTGTTATATGGACCCCGCGTATTGGGGCCATACGAAATAGATGGGTTGCTTGTGTCTCCAGGCAAAGCTGATAAACCACGGACTGACCATCTAATTACATAAGTTGTTTTTTTCTTCTGCCCAGAAAAAGTGGTTCACGTAAAGTAAAAATAGAAGGACCAGGAATTGATGTAATTAAATTAAAAGTCCCAACATAAACACCAGGTCACGGGGAAAGGAAATACATAAAACACAACAAACCACTTTCCGACAACACACACGAAGAGCAGAATGAATAGCTCTTTCCCAACAAGTCCGGCTAAGTTTCAACCAAAATAAAAGGAGAGAGGCAGGCACAATAAACAGTAGTATAATGAAGATAAACCACTTTTCCTGGGACACCGATTACCGTTTTTTTACTGGAGACAACACCGAAAACAAACATCCTCGATTTTAAACAGAAAGAAAATTAAACAAAAGCAGTGTTCAACTGGCGAACATATGTAACAAAACGTTTGATGCAACCAAGTCAAAACCCAACCAAAGACACCAGAAACACAAGCATTATAATTTTCATTAATAAAACCGTTTTACTAGGATCGCGAAATTATAAGCCTTAATATTTGCTCACTTGTCTGGTTAAATTTTCAAGCATCTCTTGGTCTTATGACATCCTCTTGTTGGGTAGAAGTCCCATAAAATAGAAGCAACGTCCCGACAGGACCATAGTTGGTGACTGGGAAGCTAAGCCAGCACCCGCCCATTGGGGCCTAAAGGGCTGCTTGTACCTCCAGGCAAAGCTTATACACTACTGACTGACCAATCTGATTACTGGTTAACCGCTCAGGTCTGAGTCTGCCCAGGAAAAGTGGTTGAAGTCGAATCATTCATACGTACACGCCTTTTCTGGTGGTTATGTTTCAAGTATTTGTTGGATGTCATGACATCCTCATTTTGGGTTAACGTCCAATAGAATGGAGGCAACGTCTCAACATGTTCTTAGCTGATGACTGGGACGTAAAGCACAAATTCAAACAAACGAAACAAATTAAACAAACAAAATATAAACATATTCAAGTACTTGGGAAACTAATACGATGGTGTCATGTCAGTGTACAGTTGCGAAAAAAAAGTGAAATCAAAGCCGCGAATTGAAAGTCCCGCTGACAATGATTTGAAATAATGAAATATGCAGACCCAAAACACATAAACTGAATAAGACTAATTAATTAAACATGATGCTCTTGTCAAGTCAAATTGCTCAATATTTGCATTTTATTGATGGATGAAATTGCATTATTTCTCACCGTTAAAACATATACGCCTGACGTCCTCTTTATGGGTCATAAGCAAACAATATAGCCCCAGATGGGACGCCGCAGAACGCGGCGTCCCATCTGGGGCTATTTTGTTTGCTTAAAGAACTTTCATCTAAAAATTGAAATAAAAATGAAAATCAGTCCTGATGTCCCTAAAATGAAAGTGGACTCACCTAAATGATAATGATGGGCAAGTCCATTCGTTATATATGGGTTAAAACAATGCTGAAACTGACATGACAAGCTAGTGAATTCGATGACTGAGTTTGTACCTATGTGACCATGAATAAATTTACATAAAATGCAGACCTTTTTCAAAGAATGTCTCACAACGTTACAATTAAAATCGAAATGTGTATAAACATTGTCCCGATTTAGATTGTGTCTATAAAAGTAATCATTTGACCTTGCGACTGTTTAAGTCGCTTTTAACACAATCACTAGCAAAATAAACAGAAAAAAATGTGCTGCAGATTTTGTCTTTAGGATCATCTTCTTTATTACAAATGCAAAGCAAAGTTGCAAATCATCAAAAGTAAGAATAAACTGACACGATTACAAATTGTACATATAAAATCACAATTTAAATTAGATAAGGTACAGGCAGCACAAGGCGTAGCTTAGAGAGATGATGACCAATTAGGTGAAACTCAACCAGGCGTCACCAGTAGTGACGTAACTGCGTATATTGTATTTATGGATTTCCAGAAGTGACGTAACTACGTACATTGTATTTATGGATTTCCAGACGAGAAGCAGACATTTTGAGTATTTATGGATTTCCAAATTTGGGTTATGATCATGAGTAGTGACGTAACCGCGTACATTGTATTTATGAATTTCCAAACAGAGAATGGACATTTGAGTTTATGATCAAGATAAGTGGCGTAACTTTGTATATTTTACATTATTTATGAATTTGATTGATTGAATTGATGCTTAACGCCCCAGTCAATCGATAAGGTCATGTTGGGACGTTGCTTTCATTTTATGGGGACTTTTACCAGAGACATTCTAAAGGTGCTTCAAATATAGCCACCTGACTAAGCCAGGAGGCTGATATATGAACATTGAGGACAGGACCAAACCTGAGCGGTTAATCAGATGGTCAATCAGTAGCGTATGGATTCAAGTATCTGCTTCAGCCTGTGCAATAACTCTTGACTTCATGAGTTTCGAGTCATAAACCTTTGTTGCAAATCTACAACGGCCTGCAACTCCATAACGGACCTGAAAACATGGTTTCTTCGGATTCCACTCAGTCGTTTCCAAAACAGAAACTAGAAATTAACAGTAATCTTAAATCTGTACAAAACGTATAGGACAAGAAAAATACTCAAATGTATGAGGGTCTGGATGGGGGGTCCTGGTATATACTAATCATTAAATTTAGCCATTTATTCACTGTCATTAAAATTTTGGCTTATTCATTAAAATTAGCTCGATTATTCATTAAAATATTATAATTACTAGTCACGCCTTCTTCACCCAGCTAATATCCACAGCAAATGGGTGTTCCCCACCTAAGGCATCCCTTATATCAAGCCACAAGGACTAGTTCTATGATATTAAATTGTAGACTGCTGAGTGCAACCTTATATTAATATCTTGAGAGAAGCATTTATACTCTGCTAGACCACAAAGTCTCATAGAAAAATTTCCGAAATAGTACATTGATTTTTGTAGCAAATCCCCTTTTAAATCTGTTGGTAGTGAAGATGCCCTAAGTTTTACCCTAAATCTTTCGCTTCAATTATGACTACCAAAGGTTATTTAAAAAAAATGTAACTTCAGGGGTAAAAGTTATAACAAAATGCTGTTGTTTTTATTTAGTAAACTAGTTAGCATAGGAGTACTATGAGATGTATGGATTTGTGCTTGTACCTGTTTGTAGAATACATTTTATTAATGTCTTAATACCGAGCGAGCGAAGCGAGCGAGGAAAAAAAATATGTAGCGCCATATAAATTGCCAGATAGATTTGCATTAACGTTCTTAGTGCTGCCTTGTTTCTGATATCAAAAGACATAATAAGGACAAAGTGGGGTAATAGAATAAAAAGAAAACACATATACATAAACAAACAAAACGGTGAAATAGAATCTAGCTCAGTAAACATCCAGGATGATTTAATTTATTTTTCTTTGCCTTCAAATGACATATTTCTTTTTCAATTGGTCCATGAGGTGAGCCCCTACATGCTTGAATCAGAATCAGAATAGTTTACTGGTGAAACGTCAAACTGACAATACCACACCAGGGGGGGATGGGGCTTGACCGGAGGGGATTAGTCCCGAGCTCTCACAAGAGAAGTAAATTTAGACACACAATCATCTGAAAATTCAGCAGAGGAGATCAGAGAATCAGGCTTCCAGACATATGTCTTTCCAAACATTCAAGGATTTCTGAAATATGTATACAACATTTGAACTAAATTGGGTCTGGGGGCGTCCAGATCCCAGAAAAAATGAAATTCTGGAATGTCAGGGAGGCCATCTAAGACAATTCCATAGCCAAATTGTAGCATATTCATTATTCTTTAAAATGTTATTATTCAATATTCATTATATTGCTGTGCTATTCATTAAAAATTTACATTTATTCATTATTCTTTAGGACCTCGTTATTCACTAATCATTAAATTTTTTGCTCTTTATTCACTCTCATTAAAAATTTTAGGCCATTATTCATTAATCATTATACCCCATCCAGACCCTCATGTATGGTCAACGTATTGAAGCCCAGGGATATATTGCCCAAGGTCAGATAACGAACGATTCCACTGCATGATACAAGTATGCTATGGATCGTAAGAACCTTATAAGTTAAGTTTAGGTAACTGAGTGGCCACCTATTGGAAAAATAGCTGCTCATTCGGCTTACGATATGTTTTCATGGTTGTTAATTTAGTTTTTTCCAACCTCGGTTTTTGGAGTGGAAATCTTTTTCTGATTGCGCCTTTTCCTGAACTTTGCCTACTTGTACTTTTTTATATCAGGTAATCGAATGAGATTGCAAGACATATCAATGTCAAGGAACCCTACAGCATGTGTGGTCTAAGTAGTATTACCAACATTACGAATACTCAAAAATGGACACAAACTATCATCAGGAAGGCAAGAAGTTGACGTTCATAACACAGGTGCCTTTGAAATATTCAAATAAATCAATTTCTATTGTCTTAACAATGGCCGTTGCACTATCAGGGATCGTAACAAAATCGTTTTCTCTAATAATATCAATAATTTTGTCATATTCGCAATAAAGGTGTCTATAAGAGAGTATTGAAGATAATATAGGCCGCATCGTGAGAAAACCGGATTTTTGCATATGCAAAAACAAATGCGCAGATCAGCTTCGCGGTAACCGCGAAGCTGATCAGCGCCTTTGTTTTTGCTACATGGATAGTACAATCCCTCTTCTTCTTAAATCCGAAATTTCACGTTTCTAGCCTGCTTCTGTGACAGTACAGGCCGGTTTGTGCCGGACCTGGTCGGAAACCCAAATTGTTGGTTTTGTCACGCACAGGCTCAATTATAAGATGGTTTTATTCTAGCTGTTGACAGTTTATAACAAGTTGCAAGGTGATAAAGCAGCTCATTTGTGGTATGTTTAAATGTAAACATGTAAACATAGGCTCAAAACAGTACAGGCAGCAAAGGGCTAGACATACATACTGCTAGTGAAGCAAGAATGTTGGAAATAGGTAAATCCAAGACATACTGAAATATATCATTTTTCGATATCATCATCATGAAAACTTGCCCATGCACTAAACAGAAAGTTTAGAGTTGTAAAAAAACTGAAAAATTTCATTGAAAGAAATTTGATATTTTAATATTTTTGTTCAAAACATTGATTGTGGGTACACGTTAGAAGGTTATAACGAGTACCCACAATCTATGTTTTGGAGCAAAAATAAGAAAAAAAAAGGTTTACCCCTGCAAATCCCAGTTTTGCAATATAAAAGTGGGACATAGGGGGTATATGTACATGTATTTACGTTTGTGCAGACAGTGTACAAAACGATTCTTTCTGTAAAATACTAACACTTTATAATCAAATATATTGGAAAAAGAAGGAAATAATTTTCTGAGTTAAAATCATAAAATAGTAATCAAATTTTATTTGATGCATTTTCAACCGATTTAAACATGTGATAAATCCTTAATAACAAATTTGAAAACAATTTAATTTTATAACATGTTTTTGCTATAAAGATTTATATGATAAATATACGACATATGTTAATGCATTTTAAATTTAGAGAAAAATAGCTGCCGATGGTATGTTACACTTTTGCAGGGTTTACGAAGTCCGAAACAACAATGTAAATTTTCATTGAAAAGGTCCGCTCTGAAGGCGATTTAAGTCTGTTTTGAAAGACATATGATAAAACGAATCTTACACTCGTGGCCATTCCATATGAAATTTATGATAAGCCATCCATATTTATTTGTTTGTTTGTATTGAGGCTTAACGTCCCAGTCAACAATTTTTCAGTCACGTCGAGACAGAGCCAACGCTTCCTGGGTTTTACCAGTACTGTATGGAGTTAATGTGTCTTGCTCAAGGACACAACACGGTGTCGCTTGTGGGGATCGAACCCAGGACCTCTCGATTCTATCTTCTGATACTGAGTGGATCAATTTCTGATCATCACCTCGGAGTCCGACGCTGTACCACTACCCTACCGCGCTCCCTCATCCACACATAAAAGCATTTTTGGTTTACATGGGTGGTTATTTTTTCAAGCGCATTTTGGGTGCCACGACATCCTATTGTTGGGTAGAAGTCTCAGAGAATGGAGGAAACGTCACGACATGGCCATGACTGTTGACTGGAACGCTAAGCAACAACTCGAACAAACTAGCAAAAACCCAAAATACAGTTGAATATGACGTTTTGGCTGCCCTCTGTTACATGTAAATGCATCTAGATGCTATCAGCACGATAAAACAACTGTCGAATGCATTTCTGTCGTTGTATTACGAACATGAACGTGTGAAATATATCAAGTTAATTGTGCCTCACTGATGCATTTTCTGTTTTCGTCGTTTTCTAAGCCGATAATACAGTAAAATATGTTTTTACAACTTCAAATAAATTCCTTAACCTCGAATCTTTTCTTGATGTAGCTAATATTCTAAGCTTTGCTTTTAGTCCCAGTCAAAGGTTTACAGTCTCCCAAAATCATGGCGATTTTTCTTATCGCCGTCACTAAAATATAAAAAATCAGCTTTTAAGCTAAAAAAATATCTGTAATATTGCATAGGCGCAAGTTTTTTTAACGGAGGTGGCCTGTTCGTTCCCAGCAAGGTAGCCATTCGTCAAGCATCAAACAAAACAGACATACAATCAAATTTGGATAAGAAAAGTAAAATAGAGGGACCAAGAATCGATGCAGGTCCAGATACATGTACATCAAAAAACATAAAAGATTTTCTCGACAACACATTCGAAGAACAGGATGACTAGCTCTATCCCAACAAGGTAGACATCCGGCAAGTCTCAACCAAAGGCAGCGAGCACAACAGAGAGGCAGACAGAATAAACAGAAGATGTATCACTTTTACATGGACGCCGATACGCCGAAGTTTCTAAATATGGACCGTAGCGTAAAACAGGGCCGATTTCGATGGTTCCCGCACCTACGCCTTTGCGTACATTGTATTTTACGTTCAATGATCAAATTCAACGGAAGAAGATACGAGTCAAACTGAGAACGGACAAGTATAAAAAATAACATAAAATATAAAAATAAATTACAGCTAAAACGGCCAGTTAATCTTTTAAACCCGAAGGCATCATGTTTTGCAAGCATGTTTTCCCCTTACCAACTGCACACATATCTCTGTATTGTCAGTATAAATACAATGTACGCACTGTCATTTATTCATTTTCAACTTTTATTCTTGCAGTCTTATACCTAAATGTTTTTTTTTTTTTTTTTTTTTTTTTTTTTTTTTTTTTTTTTTATACACATTTTTATATTTATTTGAAGAACGCCTCAAGTGAACGGTATTCTTCATTGCCTTAAACATCGTAAAATAAGCACTGCTTCTGTACATGCATCTCGATTTGACTGGAAAAGATTGGGCTTAACATGTTTGTTTAATATTTGAGCATATACAGAGAAGTACTAAATTATTTTGATAAGATTCTGAGTTTCAAAAAAAAAAAAATACATCAAACGTTTTGTGAGGGCGTTAGTAGGGGTTCAATTCTTTGCTGCACAGCATAAAAATATCGCAGTGGTAAAAAAAAGCAAATTACAAACTCGAAACTTGGTTAAAGTGTTCTTCAAAGTAAGAATAGAGGTACCAGGAATCAATGCAATTAAATTTAAAGTCCTAACATAGACAGCAGGTGCGAAAGAAAATACATAATATATAACAAAACATTTGCCGACAACAAAAACGAAGAGTAGAATGACTAGCTCTTTCCCAACAAGATAGCCACCCGGCAAAGTTTCAACCCAAACGAAAGGCAATAGAGGCAGGCACAATAAACAGTCGTATAATGAAGATAAACCACGTTTCCTTGGACCACTTTTCCTGGGACACCGATTACCGTTTTTACTAGGGACGTCGCCGAAAACCATTTTTCCTGGGGACGTCCATCCTCGATTTTATAAAGAAAGACAAATAAAAACAAACATAGTGCTCAACTGACGAAGACATGTAACGAAAACTTTTGATATAATTAAGTTAAAATCCCAACCAAAGACTCCAGAAAGACATAGATTATTATTATCATTAATATGTATTAATTAGAGTGCGTAAAATCCTTGTGGGATGACAATGTTTTTTCTACTGCCCATGCTGCTTTGGCTCGGCTTACATGTTGTATTTTATAAACATTTGGGGATATACTAAAACTTACATCCAACTAGCGTTGACATTTCGAGGTAATACAAATCCAAATAGAAATAGCACATTAATCCAATAGTACAAAATCTTCCAAACTGTCATATCCATTTTTATCACGGCGATTTCATCGCTACATCATTGATGACCTACGATATTTTAACATTAATCCATGGCATTTGAAAATCACTGACTTCGAAATATGGAAGAACAATTATTTACAACTCGACAGAAAATATATACAAACGTTCAGACGAAATTCATTTTCCTTTCCTTCATATATTTTATCACTTCATCATATCTTTCATTGGTTGAGAAAGTGATCTATTGTCGCGGTAATCATGAATAGTAATTCCTGATTGGCTTCTTTCAGTCATGTGACATCTGAATATGAGACTTTTCATTGATATTGATATATTTTACAGGTAGTATTGAAAATGCGGTTCAGAAGCCAGAGGCAGTTGAAAGAGAAAACTGAATTCAATTTTTGATGTCAAATGAAACGAGAAAATAGTGTGATCGTTTAGTATTCATGTTGATAAAGGCCTATACCTTAATGAGTCTCCGGTGTATAGGTGAGTTTACACATCACTGAGTCTGGTACGATTTAATAACTATCATTACACGAAAGAAACTGTTTTAGATATAGTTCTGCCAGACACAATTCCAACCGTCCTGCACAGCTTCCGTGTCTAGTTTGTATGAAAGAATTTGATATGCAAATAAACATTTCAAGTTGAAGTCGGACAGTTCAGCTGCAAATGTCATTGGTAGAATGCATGTTAAACAGCGCCCGTGTCATTCTCTTGTACATACACTTACATGTTCAACAGGTCCTAAAATCAGTTTTAACTACATACAAAAACAGATAAAAGTGAATCGTTAATCAGCAACGTCTAACGAAACCCTGTTTTATCATGTGACAAGCACAAAGTAAGACATAGGTCATCGCGCAGTTGGTCCAAACAGTGTTCAATTGATTCGTTCTATCTACATGATCTACGGCTACGATGGCTTTATTATTTGCTTATACATCTAAACCGGGATATTTAAAAGAATATATGTGCGTTGCTTCAGTAGTTGCACATGCTTGATGGTTTCTTATCTGGTATACAACTTGTCAAGTATTTTATTTCTCTCCCTGTCTTAGACCCAAGCAACGAATGAGAGCTGGATTAACCATCACGAAAACACGCCCATGCAATATACAGAGATTGTTTTCATTTATAAAAATTAAAAATTTCACCAGAAAATTTTTGATATTTTTTATATATTAGCTCAAAACATACATTGTGGGTACACGTTAGAACCGCCTCGCCGAGGCGGTTCTAACGAGTACCCACAATGTATGTTTTGGATCAATAATAAGAAAATTAGGTATACCCCTGCAAACCCCAGTTTTACTATATAAAAGTGGGGTTCAAGGGGGTGAACATTACACGGACATGTTTTCGTGATGCCACTGAATGCTTGATTATGCACTTTTAGTTTCCCTTACCTTTCATGCTTACTTTCATGAAGATTTGATGAAAATATGTCGGCGGCCATAATGTCTCTTTTTCAAAGAAAGCATTTTCAGGTAGTGGTGAAAGGAATGTGCCCTTTCCTGAAGTAATGATGGCCTGCCTCTGGGTCGCTTGCTACAGTGTGACTACATCAGGAAAACGTGTCCGTGCAATGTATACCCCCTTGAACCCCACTTTTACTATAGTAAAACTGGGGTTTGCAGGGGTATACCTATTTTCCTATTTTTGCTCCAAAACATAGATTGTGGGTACTCGTTAGAACCGCCTCGCCGTTGAATTTTCAATTTTTAAAGCTAAAAAAATCTCTGTTTATTGCATGGGCATGTTTTCGTAATGTAGGTTAAATGACCGTTCTGATATACCTTATTCGTTCTAATGTAGCGCACAGCGCGTTTAACTTTTCAAAAAGACTAAAGTCCAATTCGCATGCGCAAAAAATACACGCATGTAAATATACTCCGGTGTGTAAATATACTCCGGTGTGCAAATCAACCTGTGAGTAAATTTAAATTGCGTTCGCACGGGTTTTATCACCAAGAGTATTTTTGTATGTAAATTTATCATTTCTGGATTAAAACCTGTTCATAAGTTTTCTGTATTTGCAAAACAAGAGGCTGCTTCAAGGTGTTCTTGTGGACCTTTGCAGCAGCGGAGAATCATGTATTGGTCAGGCATAACCTTAGCAGTCATACAGTTCCCTTTTATCATCCTTTCACAAGGAATTACTATTAAAATTTCCCAAGAATCCTCACCAAGAATGATGAAGAAATAGTGTGGCTGTTTGCACTCCATATGATCTAAAATGTGATGAATGACAGTAAAGTCTTATTTAGCAACTATGTCCACAGTTTCAGGAACTGTCATATAATCAGTTATGTACCAAAAATGTGAAAATTTGTTATCTAAAAGCAGAATATTGACGTCAAGGGTAAATTTTACTTTGCGTTCACATGGGACAAAATAGGGGCCCAAAACGTTAGCAGCATGGCAGAATGAATTTGGTAAAGTTAGCAGCATGGCAGGATGGTAAAATGAATTTGGTAAAGTTAGCAGAATGGCACAAAATAGTAAATTTACACGTGTGTATTTGTAAAAATAAAATTTGCATCTGGTCAGACCCAGGAGTAAATTTACCCATATGTAAATATACTCCGGTGTGTATTTGCATTCGCATGCGCCATTTGCTTACCCCGAGTAAAATTTGCACACCGGAGTATATTTACATGCGTGTATTTTTGGCGCATGCGAATTGGACTTAAAAGTTGAGGTAAGAAAATATCGTTCTAATTAGCTCACACTATGAACGAAATCAGCGCATCAAAATACTGAAATAACCATGTCAAATTTATCAATGGTAATGTCATTTAAGTGTTCAAATTGTTGCAAAATAGTTTAGGACCATTTACTGCGTCAAATGCGTTATCATTGTATAGAATAGATTTAAAATACCAATATACTATTGGCGCAATGTGCGTATATGCCGGGGCACGTTTTTTTTTTTTTCGGAAACGACCGGCGTGTGCGCTTATTGAAGCATGTGCGCAAATTAGAACGAATACGGTATTTCCAATTTAGTCTTACAGTTCCTAAAGCAGATACACCAAAGGCTATACGTGTGGGCGCGGAATTAATATTCATACTTACTATGCGATCAATTGGTTATATAAACAATTTCCGTTTACTTTATTTGTTGTTTCCAGTTAAAGTTGAAGTGTTACATATTTCAGTACTTACAAATAATCATTAATTTAATCATCGATATTAAAGATCGTCGTCGAGACCATGAAATGGTGAAAGTTGGCAATGATCAGAAAATGGCGCAACCATACTGAAAAAATCCACACAAAACTATTTTGTCTAATAATGGCACTAACTCAAAGAGAACATACATGTACCGTAAGCCTACTGAGCAGTTATTTCCCAATAGGCGACCACTAAGTTACGCGAACTTAATTAAATACATGTATATGAACACGTGACCAGTACAAAAATTCAACACTGACCTAAACATAGAAAAATTAGAAGCACAGGAGAAGTATCGCATTGGAACGATCAGTAATATAATTTACTGGGGGCTTGAATCGATTTTGCAGGTACATAACCTCACCCTCTGCTTCTGCAGTGGTACACAACCTTTTGTTAGTTGTTCGGTCCTCTTGGTGAATCTCTAACTGGTCAATGGATCATCATGAACTCAGTGGATACACAATGTGATGATTTTTCTCGAGTTACAACCGGTCAGTTTTGTATTTAAATCACATCACACTAATGGTGAGATCTGAACAGCCTCGTGATCTTGATTTAAACCCGTTACTGACCGTTCCAATGAGGTTCTGCTGTATTTCGTCATTATGTTTATTCTGCCTCGCAATCTTTGCATTACGAAAACGTTCCCATGTAATAGACGGAGATTTTTTCAGCTGTTACACTCGCTGAGGCGGTTCTAACTAGTACCAACAATCTATGTTTTGGATCAAAAATAAGAACCAGACGACCAATGGTCCTGTAAACGCTCACCTGAGATCTGCTGCATATACCAATAAATATGTTTGAATGTTATGGTATTTAACCCCAGTGCAGAGGCAGATGAAGCCCTTGGGTCATTTTCTTTTTTCAGAATAATCAATATTCTGTCCATTTGACAATTTCCTGCTGGTTGTCCCATTCAAATGCCATTTTAACAGTTTTATCTCATTCAAATGCATGGGCAATCCATGTTGACCTTGCCATAAACTGGGTCAAAGTCATCACAGAGTCATGATTTATATACACATTGTAGTACTTCAGCCATCAATGCTTCAAACCAAGTTTCATTGAAATCAGTCCATTGGTTTTAGAGAAGATTTTTGAAGGGTTTTTACCATATATGGACATGGCGGCCATCTTTGTCATGTGACCTAGATTATTAATATACACGTTGGTTCCCCATCCTATAGATGCTTCACATAAATTTTGGCTTTAATTGGCCAAGCGGTTTCAGAGGAGATGTTTGAATATTATGGTAATATACATGTATATTGGCCCGGGTTGGGAGCATATGAGCCCTTGTGTCCATTTTTTTTTTCAGAATCATTAATATTCAGTCCTACTACCCATTTCCAGCAAGATTTTTACCTCAAATAACTTTTTAAAAGTTTTCCCCATTCAAATGGATTGGCGACCTATGTTGACCTTGTCGTAGAATAGGTCTAGGTAACCACAGGGTCATGATTTATATATACATTGTAGTACTTTAGCCATCGATGCTTCATGCCAAGTTTCTTTGAAATCGGCCCACGGGTTCCGGAGAAGACTTTTGAAGGGTTTTTACCATATATGGGCATGGCGGCCATCTTGGTAATGTGACATAGATTATTTATATACACATTGATTCCCCCATTCTATAGATGCTTCACATAAAATTTGGCTTTGATTGGCCAAGCGGTTTTAGAGGAGAAGATGTTTGAATATTATGGTAATATACATGTATAATGCCCTGGGGTGTGGGCAGATGAGCCCCTGGTGTCCATTTATTTTTCAGAATCATTAATATTCAGTCCTACTGCCTATTTCCAGCAAGATTTTCACCTCAAATGACTTTTTAAAAGTTTTCCCCATTAAAATTCATTTGCGACCTATGTTGACCTTGCCGTAAAATAGGTCAAGGTCATCACAGGGTCATGATTTATATACACATTGTAGTACATGAGTCATCGATACTTCATGCCAAGTTTCGTTTCGTTGAAATCGGTCCGCCGGTTCCTGAGAAGAAGATATATAAGCGAATGGCGGCCATCTTAGTCATGTGACCTGGAATATTTATATATATACATTGGTTCCCTATCATATACATGTAGATGCTTCACGTAAAATTTGGCTTTGATTGGCCGAGTAGTTTCAGAAAAGATGTTTGAATATCATAGTAATATAAATGTTTATTATATAACTATAATTATTATATAAGCTAGCGAAAATCTCGCTTTTCATTGGCCCAAAGCGCCCACGTGGCAAGTCTTCAAATTGTCATATTAACTGGCTAGCGCGTGCTGGCAGGTCTATATTAGTTACTAAATTTAGAGCTGACGTTCTGTTTCCGCTTTCGCATAGCGCTGTGCATAATCAGTTGATTTATTTTCATTGCTTGACATTTTGTCAAAAATTATATAATAAAACAGTTAATGACTTTTGAGGCATTGGATATGATGTGATATCGACCCGAGAATACCAATATTGACCTCGGCTTCGCCTCGGTCAATATTGGTATTCTCGGGTCGATATCACATCATATCCAATGCCTCAAAAGTCATTAATTGTATAATAGACAGCGTTCAGCCCATTGCATATTTTGTTATATTCTATGACCTGGGGTTTTCCCCCATTAAATATATATGTTGCTAAATTTAGAACACTGTATCTATCATGGAAATGTACATTGATTGATGTCTTGCAGTCCTGCAAATGAACTACAGGTGATATTTACTGCTGTTTAATTTATTTACATTAAGACTTTATGTCCCAATGAACATTTTTTCAGTCATGTTTCGCCTCGGTCAATATTGGTAGTCTCTGTTGGATATCACATCATATACAATGACTCAATAGTCAATAATTGTTTAATATTGCCCTGGGATGGGGCAGATGAGCCCCTGGGGTGCAATTATTTTCAGAATCATTGATATTCAGTCCAACTGCCCATTTTCTGCAAAATTTTCCCTTTAAAGACCTATTTCCATGTCTATTGATGGTCATTAGATAAGGGACAGGGCATTAGAAAACCTAGTGCCCTGCCAATGACTCAGAATACATGTAGGGGCCAAAACAGGAAAATCAATATTGATTGCAGAGGGAGGCAGTTTTATTGCACATGCTATCAGGGACCATAAAATCAATAAACAGTGGAACTACAGGTATTATCCTCTAGGGGCCTCTTTATAACCCTCTGCAGAGATGTGATAATCACCTCATTATGACAGTCCTTTGATCTAAGGACCATATTGCACCATTAGGGGTCATTAACCGAATAAACAGTGGTACCACTTTTATCTTCTGCAGAAGTAGGTCTGAAAATGACATTTTAACAGTTTTCCCCATTCAAATGCATAGGCAACTTTGCCGTAAAATAGGTCAAGGTCATCACAGGGTCATGATTTATATACACATTGTAGTGCTTGAGCCATCAATGCTTCCTGCCAAGTTTCTTTGAAATCAGTCCACCGGTTCTGGAGAAGATGTTTGAAGGGTTTTTAACATACATGGGCATGGCGACCATCTTAGTCACGTGACCTGGATTTCTTATGTACATATTGGTTCCCTCTTCCAATAGATGCTTCATATAAAATTTGGCTTTGGTTGGCCAAGCGGTGTCAGAGAAGAAGATCTTTGAAAATGGTGGACGACGGACGGACGCCGGGTGCCTGCGTATCCTATAAGCTCACCTGTGAGCCTTCTGCTCAGGTGAGATAAGACAGGTATACCCCTGTTGTACACCCCAGCTCTACTGTATAAAAGAGGGGTTCAAGGGGGTCACGTATATATATTACATGTTATCCTGGTGGACTTTGTGTTGACGCTAGCCAAATGGGTAAGTATTTCGCTGAGAAAGAGCTATAATCCTCTTGCTCATTGTGCGTGTTTTTTTTTTTTTTTTTTTTTTTTTTTTTTTTTTTTTTTTTTTGTTTTTGTTATAACTTGCATTGTCCATTCCATCCCACAGAGTTCTGGGTTGGGATTTTTAATTTATTTCCATCAATTTTTGGACCTTCGGTTCTGAGTTTGCAACGAAGCGCATCTAATTTTACATCAACATTTGAGCCGCCTCATGGTAAAACCAACAATCTGCATAGGCGAAAACAAAGAAGCGAAAACAAAGGAGCTGATCAGCGCCTTTGTTTTCGCTACTCGGATAGTACAATTCCTCCTCTACTTAACTCCAAAATTTCAAGCTTCCAGCCTGCTTCTCTAACCGTACAGGCCAGTTTGTGTCGGTCCTGTTCGGAAACCACATAGTTGGTTTTCCCACGAGGTGGATCATTGTGAGTCAGTTATTTCGAAACCTTCTGCAGCTGGTCTGCAATTGCGAAAAATTGCGCATGCAAAGTATAGAGATGTTTTCATCTGTAACAAGAAAAGCTTTAAAATGTTTTCACATGTATAAAAATAGGCGGTGGGGTTAGGATGGTATAAATGAAAACAAAATTATGTATTTTGTTCTAATTTAATATTATGAGCACCTGTTATTTTCCCAAAGATTTACTGCTTATCTAATTAACTGAATCTGACAAGTACTCGTGTTAATCAGAGGACCGATGGTCCAGGAATTACACCTGAGAGTATTTTTGGTATAAATTGAAGCAAGCGACACAATGTTTTACAGTTTTGTAAATATGTTTTTTAAATTCTAAATTTTCATTTTTCAAACCATCTTTTGTGTCATCACAGGCTGGTTAGAATCCTTGAAGAACAGTTTTTAGGTTAGAGTTAATATTACCCCCCATTTTTATCCCCGACATCAAAGGTCACATGGAGTTGTGCACTTTGTTTGACATCAGCAGAGGAGATTCCTCAAGAGATATTGTATTTGCGACATTTGTCATGTTTCTAGTTGACTAACCAGAAAATATAAATAGAACAGCCCCATGAATAAATAAATAGGAAAATGCAATACACTAGGTAAGCAAAATGAATGGCATGTATGTTTTACTTTTAAACATTTTCAGTCTGTTCTGTTCAATCTATCGTATCTTACATTTTTGATTTACTAATATATAAGGAAATTTATTGACAAAATGTTAATTATTTAAGAAATAGATCAGCTCTAGCGGTGAATTGTTGAGTAATAATTCACTGTTTGGAGGTCAGTTGTAAAGAAGATCAAATCACGAGCGCGTAGCGCGAGTGATTTATCTTCTTACAACTGACCGTCAAACAGTGAATTATTACTCAACAATTCACGCACTTCGATTCTAACACACAATAAACGGAATAAATGTTGCTGAAACCGTCGATATCGTTCAGCTTTCCGCCATTGCATTGCAGATATCCCGCCAAATATTTGACTGTAATGCTGGTATTTACACACACTTATTACGTTTGTTGTGCGCTAAAGCGACGTTTCACCGTCTAACGCTGCTTTGTGGGATAGCTGACGTCACAAATGCCGCAAAGTAACGTCACGCTTATTCGCCCAGTGAAATTGTTGCACAATATAACACGTTTCTACCATTGGCTATATAGGCGAGGTGTGTTAGAATTTAATACATGTAACAAACAATGCGTAAACTTTCAGGCATTATTTCTGAGATACGAAACTATGACATGCGCATGTCCATGTGCCGCGCAACGGAATGCCAGAAAAATCCCCGCAGACGATGATTGTGTGTCAGTGTCTAAATTTACTTTTCTTGCTCGGGACTAATCCCCACCGGTCAAGCCCCATCCCCCTGGTGTGGTATTGTCAATTTAACGTAAGTAAACTATTGATTCTGATGACCACAAGCTTTTGTGAAAAGCTTATACTTGTATATACATACTATGCAAGAAATAGTCACCTAGTGACCTAAAAATCATGAAATACCCCACAGTTTATTTCCAAATATTCAACAGTTCTCTGCATTCACAATCATTTATAAATAGAAAGAGGGATACCGTTTTAAACTCACATTTCTTTTTTTCTTTTCTTTTCTTTTTTTCGTTAGGTAAACAAACATCAATCTAGAAAATGGTGGATACTGATTTTGATAATCTATGGTACAAACTCTATACTGGTATATCGAAGTCTTAAAACTTAAACCCTGGTGAAATATTGTCATTTGGCGTGCCAACAGTAAACTATTCAGGTTCAGCTTAAAGGTCATATCTAAAGGTTTTGATTTTATAAAATTGAAGTAGACATTGATGAAAGGAACTGATTGTAGAAAACCTCACCAAATTATCATGACTGGTTCCGGAGATAACTTGTTTTGTAATTTGGAATTTTATCTCATGAATATTCATAAGTTCCACTATGACGTCATAGAAGCATATCATTCAAACAAATAATTAAAACAAAATACTTACCTTTTGAAAACAATTATAATCCATTTATACAACTTATTTTTCAGTTTCAAAACTTTTGACGATAATTTCAGTGAATTATTTTGGTTTTAATTTTTTCACCAAGGCAGACTACTCCCACATGAATATAATGTTGATGTTCAAATACGGCCTCATATCTTTTGAGCCGATGGGTATTATACACGTATTTGGGTTTAGTTTCCGATAAACAAGTCCCAAGAACAAATTCATTAAGTAGACAAAGAATAATAAAGTATGGAAATTTACTTTTATATGTGCTCTTTAAGCAGCCATGGTAAACAAAGAAAAACTTAATAATAAATATAGCAAGACACTATACATCTGACAAACCATGCAAGTCCTTTGACTTTCAAAACTGTGACTTTACCTAGTGGAAATTCCTTGGTCAAGTGATTCAGCTGAAAAGTAGGTCAGCTTATACAGTCACAGTCAATAAATTACATGTAGCAAAATAAATCTCATTTATAAGAACTAGTAGAGAGGTTGAGAAAATGAACTTGTAACTTGTACGTGTACGTGTAGAACAGTTTTATCCCCAAACTTCGTCATTTATTACAAGTTCAAAATACTCGCTACACGTTGAGAATCAGTTAGGCTGTGAATGAAATAAATTTGCGACTTGTAAGTTTTCTTTATATGTTTCCATCGATAGTTCAGGTAGGTACAAGCAGAAACGAAGTTCGATGAAGCGTTGCCAAATCGTTTTGCACGTGCAGCCGAAGTATATCTGACCAAAGGCGAATCGACGTACATGTGACCATATATGTATGTTGGTATATTGTACTTTCAGTCGTTTGTGGTAACGCAATTTAATTTGTTTATAGGGTATTTAGCCGCGTTTTAGTTTCCGACCAGGTCCGGCTAACAATAAGTCATCCATATTCACTTTCATATATCAACACATGTATAAACAATAAAAACTTCAGCTGTATATACTTTATGAAATCTACACGTACACGTTCGATTTTCTCAAACGATTTTACACTCAAAACGATCGTGTACGGGTAAATAAAGCTACAAGTACACGTACACGTTACAAGTTTATTTTCTCAACCTCTCTATTGTCAGAAAAACTAAGCACATTAATCCTTCTCTCTACCCTCTGATATGACAAAACTGATATTCACTCACTAATAAGACAAAAAATATTTCTAATTGATTCAATAGGTAAATCATGACTGACATTTTTAGGCTGTGAAGGGCAAATAGAGGCCCAATATAGGGAAAACAGATTGACAATGAAAACAGACAGAACAAGTAAATAAATAAGTAAAAAATAACAAGTAAATAAATAAGAAAACTGCTAGCAACAAAGAAAAGTCATTCAAATACGTTTACATGCAAACAGCAGGTATATCAACATGCTATAATTAAACAAGTTCAAACAAACCCAAGAAGAACTAGCTTTAGGTAATTTCAAGCACCCCGTATTGAGCCTCTTTTTGCGCTTCCAAATAGACTTTCTTATGTTGATACCGGAACACTCCTTATCCATTAATTGATAGGACAGTTTCTTTTTCCATTAATTAATATTTTATGAATTATTCCGCCTAGAAAACTGAGAATTTCATTGGGGGCGTATTTTAATAGTTTTGCTCAAAACATTCATTGTGGGTACACGTTAGAATCTATGTTTTGGATCAAACATTTTGGGTGTCATGGCATCCTCATGTTGGGTAGAAGCTCCATAACATCAAGACAACGTCCCGACATGAATATACATGTAGCTGTTAGCTGGGACGTAAAGCTTTGCCATCAATTCAAACAAACATTTTTTCTTTCATGTCGGTACGGAGCCTACAGCACTTCTTTGGTATAAGTCATTTCTATTGGCAGCTTTGAGTGACTTGATGAAGGACACTACTGGGTGGTGGTAGGTATTGAACCCAGGACCTCTCGCTCCGGAATCCATTGCTGTGCCATAAGGCCACAGAGTCGTCCTGATATTTTCTCTATATTATGTATGTGAGTCATTGGTATGTTGAGGTTCATAATGCATTTTTTCGCTTTTAAGAAAGCATTGTTAAATTTTAAATAGTATCGACACATATTTGAGCCGCCGCTTAAGAAAAGAAACAACATGCATAGGCGAAAACAAAGGCGCAGATCAGCTGTGCAGTAACAACTGATCAGCGCCTTTGCTTTCGCTACACAGATAGTACAATCCCTCTTCTACTTATATCCTAAATTTCAAGCTTCTAGCTTGCTTCTGTGACTGTACGGGTCGGTTTGTGTCGGACCAGGTCGGAAACCCAAATTGTTGGTTTTCTCATGTGAAAGCTAATTTGTCATTTCGACCGCCATGAGAAAAGATACTATTACAGTTTTATTTGCGTTTAAAGCCATTTAAATTAATTACAACGCATTGCCTCTCCACATTTGAGTGCCTTCTTTTGATCTGGGAACCTGTATTAGGAGGGTATTAGGACTAATTGTCCATTTGTGGGAAATCTGAGACCTCGAGATGATAAACGCACACACCCCTGAATGCAAGTCAAAAAGTGAAAAGTGGTTTGGGAATAGGATTATTAATAAATGAGTTTGCCCTGAAGTATGGGCGGGCAATAATTGCTCGCTCTACCCTCCAGACAAGTGCAGTTGCTGCACATCTGCGCTTAATTCAGAAATATCAAAATCTGAGTTTTGTGCACTCTAAAAACACATTACTTAAAATAAGAGAAGAAGGTCAAGGAATTGAATTTTGAATCACACAACAGGTAAGAAAAGTGTTTTCATGCTCAACTCAGCTAAGCTTGAAATTTTTTTACAGCTCATAAGTATTAAAATAGCCAAAATCGGTGGATTAAAACACAAAAATCTACAATTTATCCTGTTTATAAATGTTAAAATGCCAACAATTAACATTTACGAGCAGGATAAATTTTAGTCTGAACCTAGCTGAGCATGAAAAAAGTTATATAACCTCGGGACCTGGTGGGAAATATTTTAACGTAATACATGAAGAGTAAGATGACCAGCTGTAATTCCGTCTAGCGTCAACCAAGAGCGCAATGGAAAGGTAGACAGAAGTATGCCAAAGATCTCCCTAGTTGCTTTAATCCTGTTCTAATGTCAGAATGGACATGAACTTTGCAAAATTGGAAGAATCGAAATGCTAATGTTTCGGCTTGGTGCATTAAAGCCAAAGGGATAACTGAAAACTCAACAGGACTGGGTGCGAAAGTAATGCTTCAATGAAATCTGCAAGAATCACATGGAATAATCACATTGCGATTAAATGCAACGAACTTCAGCCAGTGTTTTGGCTGTAAAAATGAAACCTGTTAAGCTAGTATCTCACTGGCATGCGAATTCCTCGCGACTGTTACGCGAATTTAGTCGCGGCACTTTCGCACGACATTCGTGCGAGTGTCGTGAGAATTTTCACGTGTCGCGAACTAGTCGCGAACTGGTCGCGAAGGTTTTAAACATGTTTAAAAATTGGATGCGAATTTTTTTCCCAAAATATTTCGCAAGACTGTCGCGCGACTGTCGTGCGACGGTCGCGCGACAGTCGCGCGACGTTCGTGCGAATGTCGCGAACCTGTCGCCTCGAAATTTTGGCGAATTTACAATGCGAAATTTTTGCGACACTCGTACGAATGTCGTGCGAGTGTCGCACGACGGTCGCGCGACAGTCTTGAGACAACATGCGAAAAACTCGCGACTATCTGGCGAGAAAATAAAACTTAGCGTCATTCGTACGAATGTCGTGCGACACTCGCACGAATGTCGCGCGACTGTCGTACGAATTAAAATGAAAATAAGATACATTCGCGGGAAAGTCGTGAGACACTCTCACGAATGTCGCGCGACTGTCGTGCGACAGTCGCGCGACTATCGCGCGACAGTCGTGAGATATATTTTCAAAATTAGACCTAAATTCGCGAATTTGTCGCATAAATGTCTATTCAATGAGACTGCAACATGAAAGTTTTGTTTATATCGTTAATCTTTGTCGCGTAATAGTCGCGAACTATTCGCGAACTAGTCTCCGGTTGTCACATCCCAGTGAGATAGGGGCTTTAGTTGGAATAAATAATAAGTTTCATGCTTTTGCATTACCGAATGCTTCTTTTATTACCGTTACTGAATAGTTTTGAAGAATTTTACATGCCAATCCCGCATATTTTGTTGTGCATTTTATGTTTCCTTATTTCAACCAGTGTTTATTTTCTGACATCCTAAAACCATGAAAAACTAAACCTCTCGTTCATATTTTTGCTTTTCCTTGTTTTATGTTGTTTATCCAATTATCTTAGCCGTCTCGTGCGAAAACCAACAATGAGCTTTCCGAACAGGCCCGACACAAATCAGGCTGTGCAGTCACAGAAGCAGGCAAGAGGCTTGAAATTTCGGATTTAAGAAGAAGAGGATGTAAACTATCGGTGTATCGAAAACAAAGGCGCTGATCAGCTTCGCGGTTACCGCTAAGCTGATCGGCGTCTTTGTTTTCGCTTATACAGATCGTTGGTTTTCTCATAAGGCGGCTCATCTGTTATGTAACTGTGTTCCCATTAAAATGCAAAGAATTTGTGAGACTGCCAGTTGGGAAATAAGGTATAATAAAGGAACCAGTAAACTGGTCTTTAAGTATCCATTAAATACAAATTAATCCAAGAGTGTTGAAGTCTGTCAGGTCAAAAACCAGATGTTTAGCAATAAAACCACGTCGTCCGTAGTTAAAACGTTACAGATTATAACAATAAAACACGCTTAACACAAGAAGGGGGCTTTATTGGTCACTGGGCTGAGCCCGACTAATATTGGAATTTGTGACATAATGACCACATTAAGCGACATAAAAATAAGAAGGCCTTGCAGTTTTGCTTATTTTAAAATGATTCTCCTCAGCTACCGAATGCAAAATTGCTTAAACAGTACCGATTTAGCCAAAGTAGTTGTCATATTGAAATGGTATAGCATATTTTTAGCTCACCTGAGCCGAAGGCTCTTAAGGTGAGCTTATAGGATGGCCATGCTCCGTCGTCCGTCCGTCCGTCGTTCGTCCACAATTTCAAAGATCTTCTCCTCTGAAACCGCTTGGCCAATCAAAGCCAAACTTCATGTGGAGCATCCTTAGGAAGGGGGAACAAAAGTTTACATAAATGGTCCAGGTCACATGACCAAGATGGCCGCCATGGCTATAAATAGCAAAAACCTTTAAAAATCTTCTTCTCCAGAACCAGAAGGCCTATGATTTTGAAACTTGGCATAAAGCATCACAGAAAGAAGCTCTACAAAGTTTATATAAATCATGACCCTGCAATGACCTTGACCTATTTTACGGCAAGGTCAACTTAGGTTGCCAATGCATTTGAATGGGGGAAAAATGGTAAAATGCTATTAAATGGGTAAAACTTACTAGGAATAGGCAAATAGACAGAAAATTAATGTTTATGGAAAAATTTTGGCCCCTTGGGGTTGTCTGCCCCTGCCC
The DNA here is from genome assembly GCA_964017185.1 of Rugalucina vietnamica. Taxonomy (NCBI): domain Eukaryota; kingdom Metazoa; phylum Mollusca; class Bivalvia; order Lucinida; family Lucinidae; genus Rugalucina; species Rugalucina vietnamica. The sequence goes on along the minus strand of OZ024875.1, from coordinate 55,877,106 downwards.
CGGGGCTATTTACATGTATATTTCCATAATATTGAAACATCTTCTCCTCTGAAACTGCTTGGCCAATGGAAGCCAAACTTCATGTGGAGCATCCTTAGGAAGGGGGAACAAAAGTTTATATAAATGGTATAGGTCACATGACCTAGATGGCCGCCATGGGTATAAATAGCAAAAAACCTTTAAAAAATCTTCTTCTCCAGAACCAGAAGGCCTATGATTTTGAAACTGGGCATGAAACATCAGGCAATGGAGCTCTACAAAGTTTATATAAATGATGACCCTGGGATGACCTTGACCTTTTTTACAGCAAGGCCAACTTAAGCCGCCCATGCATCTGAATGGGGAAAAAAAAAGGAAAATGTCATTTAATGGCAAAAATCTTGAGCAAATGGACAGATTTATGTTTATGAAAATATTTTGGGCCCAGAGGGTTGTCTGCCCCTGTCCCCGGGGCTAAATACATGTGTATGACCATAATATTCAAACATCTTCTTCTCTGAAACGGCTTGGCCAATCAAAGCCAAAATTTATATGGAGCATTCTTAGGAAGAGTGAATGAAAGTTTGTATAATTGGTCAAGGTCACATGACCAAGATGGCCGCAATGGCTATAAATAGCAAAAACCTTTAAAAAATCTTCTCCAGAACCAGAAGGCCTATGGGTTTGAATCTTGGCATGAAGCATCAGGCAATGGAGCTCTACAAAGTTTGTATAAATCATGACCCTGGGATGACCTTGACCTTTTTTACGGTAAGGTCAACTTAGGTTGCCCATGCATTTGAATGGGGAAAATTGTTACAATCATGTCATTTGAAGGGCAAAACTTGCAGTAAATTGGCAAATGGACTGAATCTTTATGATTTAAAAAAAATGACTCCAGAGGTTGCTCTGACCCTGCCCTGGGGTTATATACATGTATATTACCATTCTAGTCAAACAGGTTTATTGGTATATATCTCAGGTCTCAGGTCAGCGTTTATAGGACCATTGGTCCTCTGGTTTCTCGTTTGATGCACATGTCTGTTCTTTCTGTCCCGCCTGGTGTCGTTTGAGTAATTTTATATGTAATCGTATCAATTATAGACCATCTATTCTTATCATCAGGATAACATGTCAAGGTAATGTGTACCCCCTTATGCCCAATATTTAAATGTATATAGCAACACTGGGGTATGCAGGGGTATACCTATTTTTCGGCGAGGCGGTTCTAACCGTGTACCCACGGTCTATGTTTTGAGCAAAAAGTAAGAAAAAATATAAAAAAAAGTCTACTGAAAATTCTCATTTTTAGAACTTAAAAGACCTCTGTAATTGCATGGGCGTGTTTTCGTAATGAGTACCTTTGAGAATACCCATGGCACATGTATGCATTTCGAGAGATATTATTTTCGAATATGGGCCCCCACCCATTGGGGCATTAAGAAACAGATGGGCTGCTCGTGCCTCCAGGCAAATCTTCTACGCTACTGGTTGACCATCTGATTACTGGTTAACCGCTCATGACTGAGCCTGCCCAGGAAAAGTGGTTCAAGTCAAACCATTTATATCTATAAGCCTCATAGTTGGGTGATTATATTTGAAGCACTTGTTGGATGCCTAATTTTGGGTTCATGTCACAAAAAATGGAGATAACGTCCCGACGTGACCATAGCTGTTGACTAGGACGATAAAACAAAACTCAAACAAGCAAATTAATTTTCGTGTTATTTTGTTAAGTGCTAGTCAAGTTTCAAACACCCAGAACTAAATGATGTATGTTATAGCAATTTAGTCAACAATTATTTTTACGACGGTCGTAAATTTACTGGGTGGATTTTCGTTCACTTAATTTATAGCAAAGCTTTTTTACCGGCAAGCGTTTTAACAACGTACTGTTAAAGCTGGTTACATTGAACAGTTCAGTGAAAGAAAAAGGGATATTCTGACAATATTTTACAGAATTTGCCAATTGATTTCTTAAGAAGCAATTGACTTTTGTTTCGGAATTCTCGACTCTACCAGGCCTTTATAAAATACTGGGTTGATTTCTATTTACTTCGCTATCACCTTTCCAAACCCACCTGGCCGGACCGAGCCGAAGGCTCACAGTACCTATGCTCCGTCGTTGTCGTTGCAGTCCTCCACAATGTTCAAACGTCTTTTCCTCTGAATCAAAGCCAAACTTCATGTGGAGCATCCTTAGGAAGGGGGAACGAAAGTTTATATAAAATGGTCCAGGTCACATGACCAAAATGGCCGCCATGGCTATTAATAGCAAAAACCTTCTCCAGAACCAAAGGGTCTATGATATTGAAACTTAGCATGAAGCATCAGGGAGAGAAGCTCTACAAAGATTGTATAATTCATGACCCTGTGATGACCTTGACCTATTTTACGCCGGCAAGGTCAACATAGGTCGCCCATGCATTTGAATGGGGAAAATTGTTAAAATGTGATTTGAAGGGCAAAACTTACAGGAAATGGGCAAATGGCCAGAATATTTATGTTTCTGAAAAAAATATTGTACACAGGGAGTTGTCTGCCCCTGCCCCGGGGCTATATACATGTATATGACCATAATATTCAAACATCGTCTTCTCTGAAACCGCTTGGCGAATCAAAGTCAAACTTTATGTGGAGCATTGTTGACAGATGTTACGGCACGGCCAACATAGGTCACATATGCAGACAACATTTAAATTGACACTGAAGAAAAAACTTTCAGGAAATGGGCAAATGGACAGAATATTTATGAATTTGAAAAAGAAATTAAACCCAGGGTTTATTCTGGCCCTGTCCTGGGGTTATATACATGTATATGACATTTGTAGTCAAACAAGTTTATTGATGTATATCTCATATCCCATATTTACAGGACCATTGGTCCTCTGGTTTCATATTCATCATAGAGATATTAATTTTGAGTAGAAAGCACTTCAAGTAGAAAAAAATAGTGAAAATGATACTTTTTAACGAAGTCCATCATGAAAACATGTCCGTGTAATGTATATCCCGTTGAACCCCACTTTTATATAACAAAACTGGGGAATGCAGGGGTATACTTTTGTTCTTATTTTTGCTCCAAAACATAGATTGTGGGTACTCACAATCTATGTTTTCAGCAAAAATGAAAAAGAATATTAAAATTTTTCAGCTGAAAATTATCACTTTTTAAAGCTCAAAAAATCTCATGTTAACGAAAACATCAAGAAAACAACAGAATTTCTTATGCTATCCTAGCGGTCATAAGGTGTATTTACAGTCTGTATTGAAGTCCGCTTTAGGTTGTATAAAATGCAGACAAAAACTGCAGCAACATCCAGGTGCACTGAAGTAAAGAAAGTAAATGTTTGAGTTAAGGGGTTTCGATAGTAATAAATAAGACAACTGCAATGAGCTCAAAAAGCAAGAGTTGTCGTTATTTGGTTGTTGTGAAAAATTTGTATGATTTAATATAGACTACACTCATATGGTTGAAGAAATTTGCATATCCCGTCAATAGAAGAAATAAAAAGAATGGAAAAATGAAAATGCATCGAAATTGCTTGTTTTATTCTTTTTCATTTAAAATCATTTATAATTGAACAGATGTGTTAAATTGTATAACTAGAAGGCTTCATCTGACTCAGATTCAGCCGGTTTTGAAAGGGAAATAATATTTTTACATTAAAGTAGTAGCTTTTAAAAATTGTTACTATAGCATACTTTGCCATCATCAGTACTATTTGTCGGGACTATATGATGAGCCACCCCATGGGAAAACCAACAATCTGCATTTGCGAAAACAAAGACGCAGATCAGCTTCGCGGTAACCGCGAAGCTGATCAGCGCCTTTGTTTTCGCTACTCGGATAGTACAATTCCTCTTCTACTTAAATCCGAAATTTCAAGCTTCTAGCTCTTTTCTGTGACTGTACAGGTTGGTTTGTGTCGGACCTGGTCAGAAACCACATTGTTGGTTTTCCCACGAGGCGGCTCTGATCGTGATGTACGACACGTGGTGGTTTTGTATCTTCTCTAATATTTATCAGAAAATAATTATTTTGTTATCATCACATTGGCAATTTTCGAATCTAAACATCCATACATCACATGCTTTAAAAATATTTTAAAAAGTTTTTATGAGGTTTCATTATACACCGGGACATGCATCTTTATAAGAGATCGGGGTGGGGAAATGCTTGTAGCAGCTTAAATAGCTCGGACAGACCTATCAAGTTATACATTATCTTATTTGATAATCATTGGTTGTTCGCGATTGCCGCCAATACGGTGTGATAGTGCATAATTTCTTTCATTACACCAGTGAAGCGACTCTTAATCAAAATGCATACTGACAGTCATCAGTATTTAGTCTAGTTTTCAAATGCATCATCTATAAATTATCAAACTAGAAGTCTTTTCTGCACCATGCTAAACACACGGATCATTAGTGAATACATTAAGCTATGCATTTGATATTATTAATTTCTTTGATGAAAAATAATTATGTTTGAACTTGAAGACGAATGCACGCTAAGATTCGATCTTCAGACTCTGTAATGGTCCGTAGAAAGGAAAACATATTATCATCACATAAATTTAAGGAGCCGACCACATTTGGTTTATACTTTTATTTTATTAAGGATTTAAAGAGCAAAACGCCAACATGATTGGTCTACTTTTAATCATTTATTTTCTGTATAATATGGTAGGCCTAGATTGTTATTTGTGGGTATTTCTTGATTGGGTTCTGTTTGCACTACAAATCGATTCCCGTCATCACTTCATCAGGAAAACATGTCCGTGCAATAAATACCCCCTTAAACCCCACTTTTATATAGAAAAAATGGGGTTTGCAGGGGTATACATATTTTTCTTATTTTTGCTCCAAAACATAGATTGTGGGTACTCGTAAGAACCGCCTCGGCAAGGCGGTTCTAACGTGTACCCACAATATATGTTTTGAGCAAAAATAAGAAAAATATAACAAATTTTCTTCTGATTTGTTTTAGTTTTTACAACTTTAAAAATCTCTGTATATTGCATGGGCAAGTTTTCGTAATGTAAAGTTTGGTGTCATGTTAGTTCTCTCGGTTAAGCCGTTTCTTTCTTTCTTTCTTTCTTTCTTTCTTTCTTTCTTTCTTTCTTTCTTTCTTTTCTTATTTAGTCTCCAGGAAGAATTGTAGTGGGTGTAGGCTAAAGTTAGATTCAACAGAAATGAACAAATACTTGTTCAAAGGAGCACGTGTGAAGTAGCATTCAGTTTGCCTATATTTTGATAGCCCGTATCTTGAAAAATATGAAAATTATGGCTATAATTATGTGTTTTTATGAAATCCTGACATATTGTACACTCAAAAAATTAAATTCCATTTGAACATTTTCATATTCTTGCCATGGCTTCAGGTTGAAGAGGGTGGGGGTAAATTTTTTGACAAAAAAGTTTGATTCCGAAAATCAAGATTTCCACCCGTATCCATCTAAATACATGCCAATATAACATTTGGGACATAATAAGAGGCTGCAGATGGTGCCGTTTTCATAAAAAGGAAGTCAAAAATATTGCACGCCTTTGGTCAAAAGTTATAACGTCCATAACTTTGAGCACAGCCTGTATTATCTACCCTATTCACTGAGGTAGCGCATAAATACATTCCTTAGACCAAAAACAAACATGTGTTTGATTGCCCTCTCCTCCCCCTACCTACTCACTAAAATGGGACCATATTTTTTTTAATGTTTCTGTCAGCATGGTCAGAAGATAAATTGTTTTCCCTAGAAGGTAATTTGTTTTCATTTAAACCATGACCCTCCTCACCAATTGTATATTTTGATCTGATGTTCAAGCACTACAAAACATAAAATGCAACTGTAATTGTTAGTAGCTTTGATAATGTTGTAGCTAATTCCTTTGACAAAAAACGCATAATACAGTAGTTCATTAAAAAGCCTGCCTACCTACCCAACTTTTCTAGACAGGGTAGGGAGAGGGCAAACAGAAATAATTTTAAATGTGGCCTTATACATGTACGTGCAATACCAGGATGTTTAAGTAGTGTGTCTGATAAATGTACCTTCAAGTTGTACATGTGTGCTACATCGAAACATAATTATGTGTGCTTTACGGGGAAAAAAACACTGACCCGCATAACATTTTTATGTTTAGCAAAGAATAAAATCCACTGTCCATGCAGATCTTGACTTGTCTCATATATGTTTAGTTATGCCAAATCTCTGTTAAGGCTTCAAGGTATGAATCGGATGCAGAGCACAGAAAAGTAAACTTCTAAAGCGAATAATGTCCGTATTACATGTCTAATGGATTATTTAGTTTAAAATCTAAACTAGGGTTTTTTTTCTGACACAACTACTTTGTTTACAGTCAGGTAGAAAGTGTTCATAAACAAGCTACAGGTTTGTACAAAATTAGTGAAATCAGGTGGTTTGATGAACTAATATCAAATTTAGTTTTTGAGCATTTTGACAGCCTTCCCCCTGAGATCAAGAATGCCATTTGTATATTATATGTATATTGGTAAAATACAATTGCGTGCAAAAGGATTTTCTTGATCTAAGGGGAGAACACATCTAAAAAAATATATTTTTGTTTCCTATATGTTGAATAGGGAAAATCATGTTCTTAACCCAAATTTTCAAAAAGAAACTTCACCAACTTTGAAAACAAATTTTGGGATAATTCAAGAACCGAACCAATTTTTGTTTAGAAGAATTGTTTTTTTATTTCAGCTATAATTTTTATTTTTGATTTTCTATAGGCAGATTTCCATTGAAAAAAGTACTATCTCCTTTCTCGATTTGATAGAGTGGACCTTCGAAAGAGCATTGAAACCTATGTTTCACTTTATTTGGCCTGTAATGACAGAGAAACGTTTTTCACTTCCTCTGACCAAAGTCGATATACACTTTGGTCATGTCAGAATGTATGCGACGCCTTATCCTTTCTCCTGGATAATATTTATATTACATTCGGGACCAGGTTAAGTAGACAAATTTTTAGAATTCCGATGGGTACAAACTGCACCCCTCTCGTAACAAACATCAAAACACAATAAACAGACAGTGTTATTATATATAATAAATCACAGATGAACCTTCTTGCGTCGGTCAGTAAATACACGGTCCCCGTTTCTCTCCCTCAATGTACTGTGGTTTAAATACAAAGATACAAGTAGGCAGTATAAAAATAATTTGGTGATTATTAATCAAGCACAACATCCTAATGTTGGGTAAATGTCCCTTAAAATTGAGGCAGCATCCCGACATGGCATTGGCTGTTGACTGAGACGTAAGGCATCAATTAAAACAATTCAAACAAATTAAATGAGATTAAAGAAACTGTATCGTCAGCATCTAAGAAAAGATGAGTACTAAGTTGTCCAATGCCTGAACTCTTTGGTGTATATCTGTATAGTATTTGATTGTTTCCTGGGGAGGGAAGCGGTATAAGTTCTGACTACACATGTTCCTGATCATTAAGTGAGCTGCGACGCGAGAAAACCGCTCTTCGGGGCTTCCAACCAAATCTGACACCAATTGGCCTGTACAGTCACAGAAACAGTTTAGAAGCTTGAAATTTCGGATTTGAGGAAGAAGAGGAATTGTACTATCCGTGAAGCGAAAACAAAGGCGCTGATCAGCTGTGCTTTTAGGCAAAATTCCGGTTTTCTTATGATGCGGCTCAAGTAATAACATGCCGTTTCAAAAATTATCGATTTCAAAAATGATCGAAAGGGTGACCGGGTGGAAATATGGAACGCCTGCTCAACTGGTCCGTGACCAATTTGTCTCAACTATTACTGGCTGATTGCTGGTTAACCGCTCAGCATTTTAGAGTCTGCCTAGGAAAACTGGTTCAAATCAAATAATCCAGGAATAAGGGCCACGCCATTGGGGCCGTGAGAAAAAGTGTCTCCAGGCAAATCTTATTATCTACTGACTGACCGTCTGATTACTGACTAAACGCTCCGAAGGTCTGAGCCAGCCCAGGTAAAGTAATTCAAGTGAAACCGTCTATAAATATAAACATTAGTTGTTTACTGACTTAGATGGCTATATTTTTCCATGCACATGGTGTCATGACATCCAAAGTTATGTTGGGACTGGAAGTCATCCAAACAGCACGCGCATATAAGCCGTTTCAAAAATTATCGATTTCAAAAATGATCGAAAGGGTGACCGGGTGGAAATATGGAACGCCTGCTCAACTGGTCCGTGACCAATGTGTCTCCATGATGTTGTTTATTTGATTTTTTAAGCCAATTTGGAAGTCATAATGGGTAGAAGCCCCATGAAATGGAGGCGACGTTCCGACATAAACATAGCTGTTGACTGGTACGCTAAGCCACAAGACAAACCAGAGGTCCATGGGCCACGAAACTCACTTCAGTTTACAGCTAAAATTAATTGCCAAATGACTAACTATTTAGATTGCATGTCGTATGCAACTTAGACTCAGATAGCTACTTTATAGGCATTTCTGTAAAACAAACATTCAAATATTTATCCCCAGTGCAACGATCCCTTAATGCAACGATAGAAACGGCAAATTTCCACCTTTACCATTACAAGTGTATGGAAACTTAAAGTTGCCATAGCAACCAGAGTTACAAACACTTTTTATGTAAGAGGCTTATATCAGGAACATGTACAGCATGCACAGGCTCTACCCCATTTGCAGTTTCTAAGAAGATATTTTTTTACTTTTGTTTCGAAACTTTATTTTTATCGGGCCCCAGCAACCAAACAAAATAAGCGATTATGAGTCATATGGAAAGTAGGTTACTTTATAATAAACTTCCTACGATGTATTGGTTACCTAAGCTTCACAAAAGACCATACAAAGCTAGATTTATTGCAAATTCTAGCTCTTGTACTACCACTGAACTTTCTAAATTATTAACTTCCTGTCTTACTGCTATCAAATCTCATGTTATAAGATACTGTGAGACAGTGTATGAAACTTCAAATAAAAATTGGTTTTGGTCAATTAAAAATTCTGGTGAGGTGCTCAGTAAATTGAAGTGTAGAGGGTTCCGTGCGACAAGCTTGTCTACATATGATTTTTCTACTCTGTATACAACATTACCACATAATCTAATTAAAGAAAAACTTCTGGATTTGATAGAGTGGACCTTCAAAAGGGCATTAAAAAACTATGGTTCACTTTATTTGGCATGTAATGACAGAAAGGCTTTTTTCACTTCCTCTGACCAAAGTCGGTATACACTTTGGTCATGTCAGAATGTATGCGACGCCTTATCCTATCTCCTTGATAATATTTATATTAGATTTGGGACCAAGTTATACAGACAAATTGTTGGAATTCCGATGGGTACAAATTGCGCACCTCTCGTAGCTGATTTATTTTTATACTGCTACGAAAGAGATTTCATGGATTCTCTTAACCATGATAATCAAGCTGATGTTATCGAGGCTTTTAATTCCACATCTAGGTACCTCGATGACCTTTTGAACATTGACAACCCTTATTTTGAAGGTATGGTCAATCAAATTTATCCACCTGAACTTCAGTTGAACAAAGCCAATATCTCAGATACTGAAGCCCCCTTTTTAGATCTACATCTTTCTGTTGCAAATGGATTTGTTTCTTCTAAAATTTATGACAAGCGCGATGACTTTGATTTTGATATAGTAAATTTTCCTTTTTTGGATGGTGACGTTCCTCGTCGTGCTTCTTATGGTGTATACATTTCGCAACTTATTAGGTTTGCTAGAGTCTGCAATCATGTTACAGACTTCAACGCTCGAAATAAATGTTTAACGGCAAAACTTCTCCAACAGGGCTATCGGTATCATAAACTTCGAAAAACATTTTCTAAATTTTATCGTAGACACTATGAATTGATTTCCAAATATAATGTTGGGTTAAAGATGCTTTTAAGTGAGGGCCTTTCGGAACCTGAATTTTATGGTGACTTGGTTTACAAATTTAAGAAACTTAAAGGAATTAATGATTTTTCTTTTCAGTTCAGAAAAATCATAACACGTTACAAACGTATAGGTTATAACTTGAATGTTATGCGACAGTCTGCATGCTTAGTTTTTAACCCAATCATGGTTGATAACTATGCTGCCTTCTTTAATTGCACGCCGGTGGGTCGGGCGTCAGACTCTATGATGGCCCCGACATAAAGCTATTCATTTTAGTTGGTTGGGGCCGGAGCTTCTTGTCTGTTGCTTGGCCCACCGGGGTCCAACTGGTGTTTTTCTTTTGCTCCGGAGTTAGTAGGTTATTCGGCGCCCAGGGATCTCCATCGTCGGGCAGCTTACTCAGTCTGTGAGTCCTGGTTTTTGATTCATCAGGATGTTTATCCTGATTTATTTGTTTGTTCTTGATGATTCATTGACTAGTTAGAGATTCACCACGAGGACCGAATAACTAACTAAATGTTATGAACCACTGCAGAAGCTGAGGGTGAGGTTGTGGCCATGTAAAACCGGTTTAAGCCCGCCAGTGGCTTTGTGTTACTGATCGTTCCAAGTCGATACTTCTGTGGTGGTTCTTTTCGTTATATGTCTTGGTGTTTGAAAAAATTTTTTGTGCTGTTGGCGCCTTATGTATGTTTTCATATTTTTAGTTAAGTTAAGGTAACTGAGTGGCCACCTATTGGGAAAATAGCTGCTCATTCGGCTTACGATATGTTTCATGGTATAAGTACCTGATTGTTGGTTTGGTTTTTTCCCACCTCGGTTTTTGGAGTGGGAATCTTTTTCTGATTGCGCCTTTTCCTGATCTTTGCCTACTTGTACCTTTTTATATCAGAGTTCTTGTGGTTGTGCCGTGTGGCGGCCCTAAAAAGTCTCCCCGTACATCCATTTAATGCTCTTATTTTTCCAATCCTCAGGGATTGCTTGCAATCAGTTTGTATTTTCCTATCTCTAACTACCACAACTCTTCGATACCGTATTGAAGGTCATTAGTTGACCGTCACTCGTATCTCGTTGTATAAGCGATTCTTACGTTTCTATCCATGGACTTGTATTAGACATGGACCTGATGTGTGGGTTTCGGTTATACCTTTTTCTTTCATTCGAAAGATTTTGCATTACGATTAAGTGCATTATTTATTCTATAACCGGTATGAGTGTCGCGCTCCTTTTGGCAGTATCAACACAATACTCCCAACTATGACTATCACAAAAAGATTAGGAATTACATTAACTCCCCTTAGGTTGCATGCCGCGTCTACTGTACGGATTCCTCATTCAACTAACAATTTTCAAAATTTATTACCTACTGTAAGGGTGACACCTCTTAATTTATTTTCGGCATCTACTGTTAATCTACACGGAGCTTCTAATTCAAATATGTTTCGTAATAATCTTCAGATTAGGTTATCTCCACTCAAATCACCAATTTTACGTAAATATATTAATCCGTTCAAGAGACCTGGAATGTACCCTAGTATTTCTAAGTGCAATGCCAAGAAGTGCAACTGTTGCAATCATTTATGCTCTAAGACTACTATCACTTCATCTGTGAATGGTAGGACATTTTCAGTGGTTAATGATTCTGATTTAGACTGAAAATCAATGGATCTTGTATATGTTCTTACTTGAAATACAAACAATTGTAGGATGCAATATGTTGGACAAACTTGTCGAACTTTGCAAAAACGATTTGGTGAGCACTATCGTAGAATCAGAAAGCCTAAAAATAATGATACCTTTCTGTACCAGCATTTTAAGCGCACTGGTCATTCTCCCAATGATGTTAAAGTTCAACCAGTGGAGAAAATCTCATATGATGAAAATTCTTCAGTTAGATTCAAAAACATTAAACGATTTGAAACTGAACTTAAATGGATAAAATTACTGCAAACACCCTTTCCACTGGGATTTAACGACAACATTTACCATGAAGGCAATATTTCCAAAATGCCCGATTTTGATGTACTTACACTTTCGGACTCTCGTAAACGTAAATCTAGATCTCATGGTATACGGAAAAAGGGTAATGACAAACGTAAACGGTGTGCTGCATTGAAATTGAACATTTCTCTTAATGATTTAGCTGTTAAACTAAGGATTCACGGTCGACATCCAATGCTGTCGTATCTTAGTTCTCTACCTATTGCTGCATTACGTTCCTTGGACACAGAGGCTAATAGATTTTACGATAGAAATCATCAAATGTATGACGCTGCACTGTTAACAAGATGTTATACTCAGCATGCTCTTCGTCCATTTATCGATTCCGAATCTAATCACATTAGAAGTTTTATTAAAATTCCTTTCATCAATAAAGGAATTGACTTTATTGATTTACCAAGCATATTCCAGGATAAATCAGTGATACAGTCTATACCTACCTACTTCCAAAATTCAGAACCTCCTATTATTTGTTACAAATATAACAAACCAATCAGAAATACAATTTTTAATTTCAATAAACTTGTTTCTGATCTTGATATCCATGCTAATACTCCTAAGTCTTGAGATTGTAAAGATTCAAAATATGTTTATCAACCCGCTGGACATATTGTTACTGGAAATTTAAAAATAATTTCGGATTCTAGAATTCGCAAAATTGTTTCTAAAGGTCCGAAATATAGATTCCCTTCCTACATTAATTTAGACAAATGTAGAGAGGAGATTTCATCTGCATTAAATGATTTCGGTAATCGATGGTGTAAACGAGAGGGTGTTGAGGATAATGCTCTTAAAGAATGGAAAAGAAGTATCTTCACTATTGTGGATAAACGTATTAAGTTTTATTCACAAAATACTAATCTTTTACCTCCTAAACCCAAATCGTCATTTAGGCATTTGAAGCAGGGTATCCAAGAATTTCATAGAAAGTATGTCTTGGTTCCGGCAGATAAAGCCGCAAACAATGTTGTTGTCGTTTGTAGGCTTCACTACGTTAACACCTTAAAACAGGAGCTTGATGGTACCAGGGCTTATCTGGAGACAGATACTGATGAGGTGTCTGTAGTTAATGCCCACTTAAACGATTTACCTGTTAAGTTTTCTGTTTGTGTCAATGAAGGCCAAGACAAACTTCCTACGATGTATTGGTTACCTAAGCTTCACAAAAGACCATACAAAGCTAGATTTATTGCAATTTCTAGCTCTTGTACTACCACTGAACTTTCTAAATTATTAACTTCCTGTCTTACTGCTATCAAATCTCATGTTATAAGATACTGTGAGACAGTGTATGAAACTTCAAATAAAAATTGGTTTTGGTCAATTAAAAATTCTGGTGAGGTGCTCAGTAAATTGAAGTGTAGAGGGTTCCGTGCGACAAGCTTGTCTACATATGATTTTTCTACTCTGTATACAACATTACCACATAATCTAATTAAAGAAAAACTTCTGGATTTGATAGAGTGGACCTTCAAAAGGGCATTAAAAAACTATGGTTCACTTTATTTGGCATGTAATGACAGAAAGGCTTTTTTCACTTCCTCTGACCAAAGTCGGTATACACTTTGGTCATGTCAGAATGTATGCGACGCCTTATCCTATCTCCTTGATAATATTTATATTAGATTTGGGACCAAGTTATACAGACAAATTGTTGGAATTCCGATGGGTACAAATTGCGCACCTCTCGTAGCTGATTTATTTTTATACTGCTACGAAAGAGATTTCATGGATTCTCTTAACCATGATAATCAAGCTGATGTTATCGAGGCTTTTAATTCCACATCTAGGTACCTCGATGACCTTTTGAACATTGACAACCCTTATTTTGAAGGTATGGTCAATCAAATTTATCCACCTGAACTTCAGTTGAACAAAGCCAATATCTCAGATACTGAAGCCCCCTTTTTAGATCTACATCTTTCTGTTGCAAATGGATTTGTTTCTTCTAAAATTTATGACAAGCGCGATGACTTTGATTTTGATATAGTAAATTTTCCTTTTTTGGATGGTGACGTTCCTCGTCGTGCTTCTTATGGTGTATACATTTCGCAACTTATTAGGTTTGCTAGAGTCTGCAATCATGTTACAGACTTCAACGCTCGAAATAAATGTTTAACGGCAAAACTTCTCCAACAGGGCTATCGGTATCATAAACTTCGAAAAACATTTTCTAAATTTTATCGTAGACACTATGAATTGATTTCCAAATATAATGTTGGGTTAAAGATGCTTTTAAGTGAGGGCCTTTCGGAACCTGAATTTTATGGTGACTTGGTTTACAAATTTAAGAAACTTAAAGGAATTAATGATTTTTCTTTTCAGTTCAGAAAAATCATAACACGTTACAAACGTATAGGTTATAACTTGAATGTTATGCGACAGTCTGCATGCTTAGTTTTTAACCCAATCATGGTTGATAACTATGCTGCCTTCTTTAATTGCACGCCGGTGGGTCGGGCGTCAGACTCTATGATGGCCCCGACATAAAGCTATTCATTTTAGTTGGTTGGGGCCGGAGCTTCTTGTCTGTTGCTTGGCCCACCGGGGTCCAACTGGTGTTTTTCTTTTGCTCCGGAGTTAGTAGGTTATTCGGCGCCCAGGGATCTCCATCGTCGGGCAGCTTACTCAGTCTGTGAGTCCTGGTTTTTGATTCATCAGGATGTTTATCCTGATTTATTTGTTTGTTCTTGATGATTCATTGACTAGTTAGAGATTCACCACGAGGACCGAATAACTAACTAAATGTTATGAACCACTGCAGAAGCTGAGGGTGAGGTTGTGGCCATGTAAAACCGGTTTAAGCCCGCCAGTGGCTTTGTGTTACTGATCGTTCCAAGTCGATACTTCTGTGGTGGTTCTTTTCGTTATATGTCTTGGTGTTTGAAAAATTTTTTTGTGCTGTTGGCGCCTTATGTATGTTTTCATATTTTTAGTTAAGTTAAGGTAACTGAGTGGCCACCTATTGGGAAAATAGCTGCTCATTCGGCTTACGATATGTTTCATGGTATAAGTACCTGATTGTTGGTTTGGTTTTTTCCCACCTCGGTTTTTGGAGTGGGAATCTTTTTCTGATTGCGCCTTTTCCTGATCTTTGCCTACTTGTACCTTTTTATATCAGAGTTCTTGTGGTTGTGCCGTGTGGCGGCCCTAAAAAGTCTCCCCGTACATCCATTTAATGCTCTTATTTTTCCAATCCTCAGGGATTGCTTGCAATCAGTTTGTATTTTCCTATCTCTAACTACCACAACTCTTCGATACCGTATTGAAGGTCATTAGTTGACCGTCACTCGTATCTCGTTGTATAAGCGATTCTTACGTTTCTATCCATGGACTTGTATTAGACATGGACCTGATGTGTGGGTTTCGGTTATACCTTTTTCTTTCATTCGAAAGATTTTGCATTACGATTAAGTGCATTATTTATTCTATAACCGGTATGAGTGTCGCGCTCCTTTTGGCAGTATCAACACAATACTCCCAACTATGACTATCACAAAAAGATTAGGAATTACATTAACTCCCCTTAGGTTGCATGCCGCGTCTACTGTACGGATTCCTCATTCAACTAACAATTTTCAAAATTTATTACCTACTGTAAGGGTGACACCTCTTAATTTATTTTCGGCATCTACTGTTAATCTACACGGAGCTTCTAATTCAAATATGTTTCGTAATAATCTTCAGATTAGGTTATCTCCACTCAAATCACCAATTTTACGTAAATATATTAATCCGTTCAAGAAACCTGGAATGTACCCTAGTATTTCTAAGTGCAATGCCAAGAAGTGCAACTGTTGCAATCATTTATGCTCTAAGACTACTATCACTTCATCTGTGAATGGTAGGACATTTTCAGTGGTTAATGATTCTGATTTAGACTGAAAATCAATGGATCTTGTATATGTTCTTACTTGAAATACAAACAATTGTAGGATGCAATATGTTGGACAAACTTGTCGAACTTTGCAAAAACGATTTGGTGAGCACTATCGTAGAATCAGAAAGCCTAAAAATAATGATACCTTTCTGTACCAGCATTTTAAGCGCACTGGTCATTCTCCCAATGATGTTAAAGTTCAACCAGTGGAGAAAATCTCATATGATGAAAATTCTTCAGTTAGATTCAAAAACATTAAACGATTTGAAACTGAACTTAAATGGATAAAATTACTGCAAACACCCTTTCCACTGGGATTTAACGACAACATTTACCATGAAGGCAATATTTCCAAAATGCCCGATTTTGATGTACTTACACTTTCGGACTCTCGTAAACGTAAATCTAGATCTCATGGTATACGGAAAAAGGGTAATGACAAACGTAAACGGTGTGCTGCATTGAAATTGAACATTTCTCTTAATGATTTAGCTGTTAAACTAAGGATTCACGGTCGACATCCAATGCTGTCGTATCTTAGTTCTCTACCTATTGCTGCATTACGTTCCTTGGACACAGAGGCTAATAGATTTTACGATAGAAATCATCAAATGTATGACGCTGCACTGTTAACAAGATGTTATACTCAGCATGCTCTTCGTCCATTTATCGATTCCGAATCTAATCACATTAGAAGTTTTATTAAAATTCCTTTCATCAATAAAGGAATTGACTTTATTGATTTACCAAGCATATTCCAGGATAAATCAGTGATACAGTCTATACCTACCTACTTCCAAAATTCAGAACCTCCTATTATTTGTTACAAATATAACAAACCAATCAGAAATACAATTTTTAATTTCAATAAACTTGTTTCTGATCTTGATATCCATGCTAATACTCCTAAGTCTTGAGATTGTAAAGATTCAAAATATGTTTATCAACCCGCTGGACATATTGTTACTGGAAATTTAAAAATAATTTCGGATTCTAGAATTCGCAAAATTGTTTCTAAAGGTCCGAAATATAGATTCCCTTCCTACATTAATTTCGACAAAT
Organism: Rugalucina vietnamica; assembly: GCA_964017185.1. Lineage (NCBI taxonomy): Eukaryota > Metazoa > Mollusca > Bivalvia > Lucinida > Lucinidae > Rugalucina > Rugalucina vietnamica. Next base: position 55,860,291 of record OZ024875.1, on the reverse strand, counting down.
GTAGAGAGGAGATTTCATCTGCATTAAATGATTTCGGTAATCGATGGTGTAAACGAGAGGGTGTTGAGGATAATGCTCTTAAAGAATGGAAAAGAAGTATCTTCACTATTGTGGATAAACGTATTAAGTTTTATTCACAAAATACTAATCTTTTACCTCCTAAACCCAAATCGTCATTTAGGCATTTGAAGCAGGGTATCCAAGAATTTCATAGAAATTATGTCTTGGTTCCGGCAGATAAAGCCGCAAACAATGTTGTTGTCGTTTGTAGGCTTCACTACGTTAACACCTTAAAACAGGAGCTTGATGGTACCAGGGCTTATCTGGAGACAGATACTGATGAGGTGTCTGTAGTTAATGCCCACTTAAACGATTTACCTGTTAAGTTTTCTGTTTGTGTCAATGAAGGCCAAGACAAACTTCCTACGATGTATTGGTTACCTAAGCTTCACAAAAGACCATACAAAGCTAGATTTATTGCAAATTCTAGCTCTTGTACTACCACTGAACTTTCTAAATTATTAACTTCCTGTCTTACTGCTATCAAATCTCATGTTATAAGATACTGTGAGACAGTGTATGAAACTTCAAATAAAAATTGGTTTTGGTCAATTAAAAATTCTGGTGAGGTGCTCAGTAAATTGAAGTGTAGAGGGTTCCGTGCGACAAGCTTGTCTACATATGATTTTTCTACTCTGTATACAACATTACCACATAATCTAATTAAAGAAAAACTTCTGGATTTGATAGAGTGGACCTTCAAAAGGGCATTAAAAAACTATGGTTCACTTTATTTGGCATGTAATGACAGAAAGGCTTTTTTCACTTCCTCTGACCAAAGTCGGTATACACTTTGGTCATGTCAGAATGTATGCGACGCCTTATCCTATCTCCTTGATAATATTTATATTAGATTTGGGACCAAGTTATACAGACAAATTGTTGGAATTCCGATGGGTACAAATTGCGCACCTCTCGTAGCTGATTTATTTTTATACTGCTACGAAAGAGATTTCATGGATTCTCTTAACCATGATAATCAAGCTGATGTTATCGAGGCTTTTAATTCCACATCTAGGTACCTCGATGACCTTTTGAACATTGACAACCCTTATTTTGAAGGTATGGTCAATCAAATTTATCCACCTGAACTTCAGTTGAACAAAGCCAATATCTCAGATACTGAAGCCCCCTTTTTAGATCTACATCTTTCTGTTGCAAATGGATTTGTTTCTTCTAAAATTTATGACAAGCGCGATGACTTTGATTTTGATATAGTAAATTTTCCTTTTTTGGATGGTGACGTTCCTCGTCGTGCTTCTTATGGTGTATACATTTCGCAACTTATTAGGTTTGCTAGAGTCTGCAATCATGTTACAGACTTCAACGCTCGAAATAAATGTTTAACGGCAAAACTTCTCCAACAGGGCTATCGGTATCATAAACTTCGAAAAACATTTTCTAAATTTTATCGTAGACACTATGAATTGATTTCCAAATATAATGTTGGGTTAAAGATGCTTTTAAGTGAGGGCCTTTCGGAACCTGAATTTTATGGTGACTTGGTTTACAAATTTAAGAAACTTAAAGGAATTAATGATTTTTCTTTTCAGTTCAGAAAAATCATAACACGTTACAAACGTATAGGTTATAACTTGAATGTTATGCGACAGTCTGCATGCTTAGTTTTTAACCCAATCATGGTTGATAACTATGCTGCCTTCTTTAATTGCACGCCGGTGGGTCGGGCGTCAGACTCTATGATGGCCCCGACATAAAGCTATTCATTTTAGTTGGTTGGGGCCGGAGCTTCTTGTCTGTTGCTTGGCCCACCGGGGTCCAACTGGTGTTTTTCTTTTGCTCCGGAGTTAGTAGGTTATTCGGCGCCCAGGGATCTCCATCGTCGGGCAGCTTACTCAGTCTGTGAGTCCTGGTTTTTGATTCATCAGGATGTTTATCCTGATTTATTTGTTTGTTCTTGATGATTCATTGACTAGTTAGAGATTCACCACGAGGACCGAATAACTAACTAAATGTTATGAACCACTGCAGAAGCTGAGGGTGAGGTTGTGGCCATGTAAAACCGGTTTAAGCCCGCCAGTGGCTTTGTGTTACTGATCGTTCCAAGTCGATACTTCTGTGGTGGTTCTTTTCGTTATATGTCTTGGTGTTTGAAAAATTTTTTGTGCTGTTGGCGCCTTATGTATGTTTTCATATTTTTAGTTAAGTTAAGGTAACTGAGTGGCCACCTATTGGGAAAATAGCTGCTCATTCGGCTTACGATATGTTTCATGGTATAAGTACCTGATTGTTGGTTTGGTTTTTTCCCACCTCGGTTTTTGGAGTGGGAATCTTTTTCTGATTGCGCCTTTTCCTGATCTTTGCCTACTTGTACCTTTTTATAATAAACGAAGACACAATAAAATTGGCAATTTACTTTTTCCCATCTTAAGATTTTTGAAATCATAAGTTACCGCAGCAACAAGGGGTCTTATCCGACAGCAACAAAACAAGAAATTATGTAAAGGCTTGAATTAGGAACATGTATACCAAGTACCTTCATCCCACTGGCAGTTTATGAGAGGAATTAATATTTCTTTCGAAAATTTACTATTTATCGGGTCCCATCAACAAATCAAAATACGAGTGTTAAGACAAAGGTCAAATGAAACGTAAATGACTACCCCATCCATTACGAAAACATGTCCGTGTAATGTATACCCCCTTGAACCCCACTTTTATATAGCAAAACTGGGGTATGCAGGGGTATACCTATTTTTCTTATTTTTGCCCCAAAACATAGATTGTGGGTACTCGTTAGAACCGCCTCGGCAAGGCGGTTCTAACGAGTACTGAACATTTTCATTTTTTTACAACTTTAGAAATCACTGTACATTGCATGGGCAAGTTTTCGTAATAAAGAAAATTCAAATATCTCCAAAGAAACAACAATAATGTCAATTTTCACTTTTTCCCCTTAAAAGTCTGTGGGAAGCACAAGTTTCAATAGCAACCGAAGTTCTTATCTAATCAGACAAAAACATAATTATTCGTTCCCCCATCTATAGATGCTATATGCATTTTATAAAAATAAACGGCCTCACGGCTTTTGAGAAATTCGTGTTTGGGTCTGATGCACCCGAAGGTCCGATTTAGTTTAGCCCGTCACTTGTCAGGCTTCCTCTTAAAAGTATTAGCTCACCTATAAAACTTCGGCATGACCGAAGGGTACCGTTGAACAAAGGCGAAGTTCAATGGTTATGGGTGAGCAGCTTGGTAAAAACTGAATTAAACACAGGAGGCCGGCATAAAAACTAACACAACCACATGCAAGTTTTATGCATATTTATTTAAAGATAAAGCAAACAAAAATGTCATCAGTTTTGGCTCAATAGTGCGATTTTAATTCTTTAATCATCACCTGTCGCGGTATTTCTTTATTTAGGCTGCTTCATTCACAAACCAGTCGACCCTGACTTGTTGACTGAAGGGACCTGGCCCAGCTGCATGGACACCTACCTTCCATGTACGCTTTTCAAGGCGTCCTGTAGTTGTTACGATTGTGAAAAACCAATAGGGGTTAGGGTTAAACCTTACTTCCGTTTCAGGTGGCTGCCTTTGAACGGTGATCGCGCGGACGTGCTGGGCTCCAACCTCGTTACCTTCAATAAGAAGATTATCGGCTAGGTGGCCAGTAACAAGGTATTCGGGCAGAGTAGGATCCATATGCCAAAGATTGTATCGAACCTCGGAACCCTTTTTAATGGCGTTGATTAGAGCCGTCTTGCTTCCAAATGTCACGGTTTCGTCCTTAGCGACGGAGAGAACGCGTGTCCATTTCCTTCGAGTGTCGACAAACCACGTCAGAGGTTCGTGCTCAAAGGTATTGCCACCCGTCTCGACGTTAACCCCTACTTTATATTTCATTGTCTCACATCGTCCAGTGGTGCAACACTGACGCCAGACCCAGCTCATTTGCACAGGCGCAGCAAACGTGTCAACCGTGGACTTGTACAGATCGTTCAATAGGCTGACGCATACCTGGCCATTATCATGCATTCGGATCTCATCGGCTTCTAGCGTTAAGTTTTTGAGTTGGATCTTCACCCGATATCCATCCGCGAGATAGCCGATCAAACTCTCATGGGAACCAGATATGCGTTGCCCGGATGCGTCATGTGTATAGACTGGGCGCCAGCATGGATCAGCAAACCACTTTGTATCCCTCTTGACCTCAGAGTTTCCAGCAGCTGGCTGCGTGTGAGCGCCAACATGCCATCTCGACATCTTAAGCTCACTTTGTGTTGTTTGTAGAGTAAACCACCAATAGGCGTTCGGCTGTAAAAGAAAATTGGTGGTAATACCGACTATTTGTATTGGATTTGTTGTTCGGTCACCATGGAAGGTCTGCGCGATAAATTACATGTAAATGTAAAATAAAAAGGCAAAGACACGTGCTGATGTCATCGTCATTATTATTATTAGTAGTAGTAGTAGTAATAGTAGTAGTAGTAGTAGTAGTAGTAGTAGTAGTAGTAGTTGTTGTTGTTTATTTCCCGCACTGATCTGCGGCCATTGGGAAATCGGAACTAGTACATCTAAATGGGATGCTCTTTCTTTCTTCCAATGAGCCAAACATAAAAATACAAATTAAAAAGCCCAAGCTAGAGCTCACAATTCGGGGTGCCAAATACAAAAATCTAGAGTTGTCAGCAGATATTATGAAAATAGCGCACACCGCATACCATAATGTCTCTGACGTTATAGCCGTCCCTCTGTACGGCTCCATGACTCACGCTCCACAGCGCAGTGCACACGGCCAGACTTTCATCTGCAGAGTGTTCCAATGCATCACATGGGTAGCAGTAATCGGCCTGGGAAACGTGGGTTCTAGACACACGCACGCTGTGGCCTTTTTTAATGGCGGCTATGATATTAGATTTGCTTCCAGACTCTACATCACCGTTAGAATTTAGGGTCACAAGATGATTCTGTCCTTCCTCTCTGTAAATTTATAAAATATAAAGGTAAGATCCTTTGACAGCAGTGAAAGCATTCAACGGGAGATAGTATGGGCCATACTGCGCCATTTATGTTAATGAGCACTCATTAGTGTCCCAATATAAACCGGCAACGAAAGCCAGACAATTGTGCTGAAATTTCGATTTCTTTTACACGGGAGGTCTTTATCAAAGACACATTTTAAACGGGGCCAAATTATTATTATATTACTTAGGCCTGGTTTCCACGGACAATTTTTCTTTGACAAAGTAGGTTTGTCGCAGAAAAATATGCACGTGTAAATTCAATTCTGTGGCGAAATTTCATTGTCAAAGATCTGTGACAAGGTGAGCGAGCCAAGTAATATAAATAATCTATGTTGTGTGTGAACGCAAACTCATTGCCAAAGTTTCTTTGACAAATAATCTTCGTCAAGGAAAAGGTGTCCGTAGAAACCAGGCTTTACTGTTAAGCTTTTGATTGTTAGCTGACGTCATTGGCGTTGCTGTTGTCGTTGTTCACACTATTCAAACAACTTCTTCTCTGAAACAACTGGGCAAGTCAAAACTAAACTTCATGTGAGCATCTTTATGATGGGGGATAATAAGATATATGAATGACCAAGGTCACATGACCAAGATGGCCGCCAGGGCTTTAAATAGGCCAAACCTTCAAAACTCTTCAGAACGAAAAGATCTAAGTTTTTGAAACTTGACTTGTAGGGTCTAAAGCTCAACAAACATTATATAATTCATGACCCTGTGATGACCTTGACCTATTTTAAATCAAAGTCAACTTACGTCTCCGGATGGGGGAAATTTATAAAATGGCATTAAATGGGGGAATCTGGCTTGGAATTGGACAGAATATGTATGTTTGTGAAAATAATTTGGCCCCAAGGGGAAATCAATGTATATGGTCATCTGTACTTTGAACATATTCTCCTCTGAAACCACTTGACCAATCAAAACCAAATTTCATTAGTAGCCGTCTTGGATAGGGGGAGAATGAATGTTTGTGTAAATGATCCAGGTCACATGACCAAGATGGCAACCAGGGCTATTAAGAGCAAAATACTTCTTCTCCAAAGACAGAAAGCCCATGAATTCGAAACTTGACATGAAACATCAATGCATAGAACTCTACAAAGGATATATTTAGCATGTCCTTTTGATGACCATTATATATTTAAAGACAATATCAACTTTGGTCACCTTGGTCGTCATTTAAATGGTGGAAAATTAAATATTTACAACTGACTTTGTTTTTATTTTCAACGCCAAAGAAATCTCTGTATAATGCACGGCGAGTTTTCGTAATATCATACCTGACAAACCATTTTAAAGCATATCTTGTAAATGAAGCCCCGCGAGAGACGTGTTCTCCAATATTAAATCTACTCATCTGCCAGTGACCAGTCGTACACACACTTACAAACCACCAGTAGGCGTCGGACTGAAGTGCACACGTAGAAAAAGGTGAATATTTGTATTTTAAAATAATGTTACAATTTTTACATTTTTCCGTCAAACGTCTTCGTGACGCATATGTTGCCATAGCAACCCGAGATCTTATCCTATCAGAAAACAGCCACACTTATTATGGCGTCTCTGTAATCCAGTGGATAACGTCATGGTAAAAGTAACATGAGTCATCATTTCATATGAAATTCATTTAACGAGCAATTGGTGAATTTAATTAATTTCATATGATATGACCACTATTGTAACTTTCTTCATTAATGGTATGACCCATCTTTGGTATGCAGTCTTTGTTTAATGAGTTGTCAATCTCTAGAGCAGCTTTTGTTTGAACATGAAATATCAATTTACGTGTACGCACCAATAGTAATCATTGTAAGGATAATGAAAAAAAAGGTGTAATGATATGCAGCTGTAACATTTGCCTCTTGGGTTTATGACACATTTCTAAAGCAGGGTTTTGACCATTGTGTTTTTTTCGGCGTGAGCCGTCTAAGCTAAGTATTGACCTAATTTCATTGTCACTATTTCATTTGACAAATTATTGGTCATATGTAAATTAGCCACGAGATTTAGACGAACTGCGAGATTTAGACGAGATCGACATTTTTAGGTCATGAGGATTTCCGGGTGCGTTCCTTTACCGGAATGGACCGGAATGGTCATAATTACCGGAATGGATATTATAGCGTAGCTTTGAGTGCTTTAACTATATTTTATCTGCATTAAACGTACTTCTGGAGACAAATTTATAGTTTGTAAATGATAACTTTCATCTTAGTATAGCAAAATTGACTTCCCATGGTGGTTAGGATAGCTTAGTGGTGGGGTCCGCGAAGGGGCTACTGTTCAGAGGTTTCTATGATTAGAATATATAGAAGTCACCAGTGGATGTTCTTCAGCAAAAACGGGTGAATAGAAGTAGAAATGAGTAAAATTTGCTGGCACTGTGACAGTGACCTATAAGCATAGAGCATATCTATGTGAGTCCCTGACCTAGGCCATCCCATCGTACGGAACACAATTTAACTGTACTTCAGAATGATTCAATCTGCATTACGAGGATGATCCAATAATGATTGAGACTTTTCTCTTATTTTATAAACCCTATTGACTGGCTTAAGTTTACTACTTTTGTTTACAAGATACACATGTGATCTCTCTTTGGAGCAAGTTTTATCAAATTTGGCAGATAACTTTGGTTGCTATGGTTATTTAAGAACTACTCGTGCAGCACCTATGGCCACCATTTGCCCTTTGAACAAACATAGCCTGTAGATATCTGTCTATGTCACAAAATTTAAATATGGTTTCTTATCATAATTGAGTATTGCCTGTGTTAACATTCATCTCTGAAATATTTTGCTTTGGTCAAATCGAGTCTTGCGCTCGTGATTAAGAGGAGGTTGCCTAGCAACCATTTTACTATGTAAATTCTGGCTAATAGCATTTTCCAAATTCTATAGTTGCTAGGCAACATAAAAAGAAAAGGTCAAGTGTCACTTTTGTACTTTATTTGTAATATTTACTCCATCATTGATCATTTCAAGATTAAAAACATTTTATCCTGTCATGTATACTCAGGGTATAAGGTATTTCTCACCCCTACCCCAAAAATCATTGAATTCTTTCGCAAACAAAACCCATCTTTTGTCGCAAAATCACTCAGCGTACTGGAATAATCAGCTGTATGTAAGTGATATTTGCAGAGCAATAAGCTAGTAATGATAACTATAAATAACAGTATGCCATGAAAGGAATTTTATTCACCAGTTGCCATGGCAACCCATTTTATGTGCATACTTGATACGTGGCCAAGGACCTTTGACTCGCATTCTCCCGTTGCTAAGCAACAAAATGTAGTTGTCTACATGTGACTTTTAACCATTGTCTTGTGTGCACGTTATGTTGAGCAGTGTTAATGATATATTTACAATAAGCCAAGTTTATTTACATAGGATTAATTCAAAAAGTCTCATTCATTATTGGATCATCCTCGTATATGTTGACTTTATGCCATGGCAAAGGTAAAAAAGCCCAGGGGTCGGCTATTCGAAATAGTTAACAAAATGTAAGCTGCCAAGCTAAGCTTATAGTAGTCTAGCAATGTTTCGACATTTTAAGCTCACCAGAGCCGAAAGTTCACCAGGTGAGTTTTTAGTAAACTATGCTCTGGCATCTATTGTCTTCATTAACAATTTTAAAGTTCTCGTACTAATAACCCACGGAACTAATCAAAATTAAACTTCATGTAAAGCATTCTCAGAGAGAGGACTGAAAATGGTTGAACAGGACGTTTAACCAAAACAAACTAAACTATTTTCCAGTAAGATTGCCTATTACATGTAGTGTTTTAAAATGTTTTAGTTCAGCCTGTATAAAGTTAACATATAAGGCTGTGACCACACAATTTATTATGTTCGAGTCAAAACGCAGAACATACTATAACCCACATCCATTTAAAGCACGCCGATTATCTTTTTTAAAGATATTTCTTGTTTCTGAATAATGTGTCGTTGAAATAATAGGTAAATGAAATTGTGTCGCCACTTTAGTTGCGAAACCTCACTCCACTGCGTTCCGCTGCGTACCTTGATGGTTCTATTTGATCAAAACAATTTCCGATTGAAACAAACAGGATTGCACATGGTTGACACGTGTTGAGTGCATCCGAACTCGACCTTGACGTCACGGGGGATGCCTTGAAGTCACGGCGCGTGCTTTGGCACGTGAGCATGGATAGCTGCTTTCTGATTGGCTTAGTGTTGCAGACCAAAAATGGGCGCAAAATGCAATGGCTGAATGTGTAAATCTCACAAAATATTATGGATTGAAAGCAGGGAGTCAGAGACTTCTCTTATCGAACATCATCTGGAGACAAAAATAATATATGAACAGTATGCGAAGTGAGGGTGAGCAGGATTTAGTTTTTCACAGTGAATTTCGTGTTTGAAAATGTGATGTGTAAAGTATACTTAGCGTCAATGAAAAGTTACCAGTAAATCAGATTTAATTAATACACGACAATTATTTGATTCATTCTGAAAAAAAAAAGCTGCCGGTGCTTTAGTATTCGTTTTCATGGCATACAATGCCGTCCATCATTGCTATTGAAAACGCTGCTCATCATAACAGAAAAGATAATAGGGAGTTCTGGACAAATGTCAGAAGTTTCCATTGAAATGTATGGGAAAATGCAGAATTTTGGTACTACCTTAAAGTTAGGTCCACAATTCCGACTGTCGATGGAAAAATTTAAACAAACTTTGTGGCGTTTTAACTGCGGGTGTAAGATGCATGAGAAGACATGACGACTTGTGATACTAAGGTTTTCTAGTTCTCAAAAATTTCGAAAATCACAAATTGCACGTGTTTCACATGCGCCATAGTTCCAGTATTAGTGGAACTGTTGCACCCTGTCCAACGTTGACGACGGTGAAACGGTTCCAACACCGGTTACTACGGTGCTTTCGCTACAAAATTTGATGGATGCGAATAAATTTTTTGTTTTCTTCAATTCTATATAAACGTTTGCGATGAAGTAAAACGCGCATCTAATGGAGAATTAACTTGACTTTTTATTTCTGCTCGAACGAAAAACTGTTGTTGTATAATTTTTCTAAACATTCGATCCAAAGTTGGTTAACAAGGTTCGGCCAAAGCCTATTCGGCCGATTTCTACAGAAACTGTTCGTATTTTCCAAAATACGCACATAAAAGTAAGCAAACGAGCATTTTGCAATGCCTTGTAGGCAAGATTGTGAGACGTTTGCATCGTTTTCGATAATTTTTCCCCAAAAAATGCACAGAAAGATTTTTATGACAAAAAGAAAAAACAACGTACCAGAATTACCTGGATTGTTGGATAGATGGGCATTCTAGCTTTACAAGATGCGGATTTTGTTACTTATTTGTGTCATGCTTCTGCCTACATACCTCTTTCATGTAGTTTCGGGAACTTTACGTTCATTGGCATGGACATCAAGTCTATAGTGAAGAGTTGTTTGTTTTTATGAAACGGTTCCGCATTCTGGTATTGTAATAAGATAGACCGTGTCTCATTGTAGAAAAGGTTGCCGTTAGCCATATAAGACACTACTCATTTCTAATTAAACTTCTTTGTATTTTTTCTTACTTCAGAACTGACTCATTAAGATCAAGATGTTTCTAACAACTCTTAACAAACTAAAAAAAAAAAAAAAAAAAAAAAAAAAAAACATATCTTACTGTTCTGGAAAATAAACGTGCCATTGATCAACCCGATTTTCTCCCATGAATTAGAGTTTTTTAAAAGACTTTAAAATGCGTAAGTCAAATAGTAAAATAACTTCTTTGTCTTGCTTATTGAAATCAATGATTAAAACATATCATTTAATAGTAGTAAACATACTGATGAGAAAGGGGTGGGTCATACCGCGGTTTCGGATACTCAAGGCTCATGAGTGACCCTTTAGATTTGGCAACATGAAGCCAAAGACAATTACTGTAAATTTGTAACTTTCAAGAGGGAAGTCAACACAAAGACTAGTACGTGTATTATCCAAATGGCAAAGTATCGTATTGTTTCTTGCAGAATAAGACAATTAAGTGGAGGATGCGAAAGGAGTCATCATTGACCTTTTAATTAATCAAAGATAAAAAAACAAAAACAAAACAAAACAAAAAAAAAACACATTCGTTTAAAACGCGAACCTCGGAGACTTTAATTGAAGACCGAGCTCCAATTGAACTGAGAAGTCCAGTATCTGCTGAAAAGATAATCTTCTCCCCCATTGAAAAGATCTGGTTTCGTTGGGTTTTTTTTCCACAGACGTGACATTCCATTTTCTGACAAAAACAAAAATAAATAAACATATACGTATCAATTTGATTATTTCGGGTATAGCATTTCAAATAACTATATGAGGCAATATACGGTTAACATAAGGTGCATGTATGATGTCACTGAGGGGGGGGGGATAAATTATTTGTTTGTATGTTTGTTCTTGCTTTGATGTTCCAGTCAACAGTAACTGTTGTGGCCAGCTTGGGAAGGGCTTCGACATTTTGTGGGACTGCTATTCTACATTGGGGTGCCATTTGAAATCCATATTTGCTCCAACACAGCATACATGTATATCTCATATTATATCGAAGAAATTACTCCGTTCACTTTACATTGCTGAAAATATTGAATATTTAAGAAATAGATCATCTCTAGCAGTGAGTTGTTGTATAATAATTCACTGTTTGGAGGTCAGTATTAAAGCAGATCAAATCACGAGCGCGCAGCTCTGCGTACAATTGACTGACACACAGTGCATTATTACTCAACAATTCACGCACTAGAGCTGATCTTTTTCGATTCTTACACGCAATAAACAATATATTATCATTTTAAACCTTCAGTTTCTTTAACTTTTCGACCATTGCACTGAAATTCCGCCAACTTTTGACGTTACCGCAAATTTCTACACATGTTTGTTACGTTTTTAACGCGTTGAAATGACGTTACGCCGTCTTACGTCAAGGTAACGTGACATCTGAGATAGCTGAGGTCATAATCTAACCAAAATGGCGTAAAAACGTCGAAAATTAAAGTCACGCTTATTCGCCCAGTGAAATTATTGAACGATATAACACGTTTTTTATCCATTGCCTGTAAAGGCGAGGTGTGTTAGAATTTTCCATATTCAATAGTTTAGAATGTTTTCGATGGAAACTTATGTCATATTCAATAGTTTGCACGGGCCTAAAGAAGCAAGTTCCCGGCGGGATTACTTTCGATAGTACAGTAGGTCGCAATTGAAAAAAAAATATCTGGCAGCCATTTTCCATTTCCACTTCAACTAAACGAACGACGAAACTAAAAATATTACATATTTTCCTCGCACAATAAATACAGAAAACTACATTTCAGGACAAACACCTCACATTTTGGAAGAACTATGATTTAAAAGTGTTTGTACTCCGAATTTCTAACTTTGTTCATGAAATTTCCGATCGCAACGACGACCAAGAGTTACGTCGACGTCATCAATTTTTCAGCAACGTCACGGTTCTCGCGTACACAAAGTCGAAGCTCCGCGTGTGATAAGTCGTTAGAAACGATACCTTTTTAGCTCACCTGAGCCGAAGGCTCACAAGGTGAGCTTATAGTATACCCATGCTCCGGCGTCCGTCCGTCCGTCGTCCGTCGTCCACAATTTCAAAGATCTTCTCTGAAACCGCTTGGCCGATCTAGTTGAAATTTTATGTGGAGCCTCCTTGGGTAGTGGCATTTCAAGTTTGATCGCGAAATCCAGGTCACATGACCAAGATGGCCGCCACGCCCATATATGGTAAAAACCACTCAAAAATCTTCTTCTCCAGAACCGGTGGGTCGATTTCCACGAAACTTGGTATGTAGCATCGGGGACTTCAGCCCATCATAGTTTGATAAAATGATGACCCTTGGATGACCTTGACGTATTTTATGGCAAGGTCAAATTTGGAAACATAGGCTTTTACATGGGAAAAAGTGAAAACTATGGATTTTTTGAAAACTATTGCAGCCTGAGGCCTGAAAAGTGGTAGATGCAAACAACTAATGGAGTAGATGAAGGTATGTGATTAATATAGGTCAAGGTCATCTCTTGACCTTGGCCAGTCTGTTGTCCATACACACTTTTCAAAGATCTTCTTCTCTGAAACTGCTTGGCCAATCAAAGTGAAATTTTATGTGGAGCATCCATGGGTAGGGGAGACGAAAGTTTGATCGCGAAATCCAGGTCACATGACCAAGATGGCCGCCACGCCCATATATGGTAAAAAACATTCAAAAATCTTCTCCAGAACCGATGGGCCGATTTCCACAAAACTTGGTATGTAGCATCAAGGACCTCAGCCCATCATAGTTTGATAAAATGATGACCCTTGGATGACCTTGACCTATTTTATGGCAAGGTCAAATTTGGAAACATAGGCTTTTACATAGGAAAAAGTGAAAACTATTGCAGCCTGAGGCCTGAAAAGTGGTAGATGCAAACAACTAATGGAGTAGATGAAGGTATGTGATTAATATAGGTCAAGGTCATCTCTTGACCTTGGCCAGTCTGTTGTCCATACACACTTTACAAAGATCTTCTTCTCTGAAACTGCGCGGCCAATCAAAATGAAATTTTATGTGGAGCATCCATGGATAGGGGAGAGGAAAGTTTGATCACAAAATCTAGGTCACATGACCAAGATGGCCGCCACGCCCATATATGTTAAAAACCACTCAAAAATCTTCTTCTCCAGAACCGGTGGGCTGATTTCCACGAAACTTGGTATGTAGCATTAAGGACCTCAGCCCATCATAGTTTGATAAAATGATGACCCTTGGATGACCTTGACCTATTTTACGGCACGGTCAAATTTGGAAACATAGGCTTTTACATAGGAAAAAGTGAAAACTATGGAATTTTTTGAAAACTTGCAGCCTGAGGCCTGAAAAGTGGTAGATGCAAACAACTAATGGAGTAGATGAAGGTATGTGATTAATATAGGTCAAGGTCATCTCTTGACCTTGGCCAGTCTGTTGTCCATACACAGTTTTCAAAGATCTTCTTCTCTGAAACTGCGCAGCCAATCAAAGTGAAAGTTTATGTGGAGCATCCATGGGTAGGGGAGACGACAGTTTGATCGCGAAATCCAGGTCACATGACCAAGATGGCCGCCACACCCATTTATGGTTAAAACCACTCAAAAATCTTCTTCTCCAGAACCGGTGGGCCGATTTCCACGAAACTTTGTATGTAGCATCGGGGACCTCAGCCCATCATAGTTTGATAAAATGATGACCCTTGGATGACCTTGACCTATTTTACGGCAAGGTCAAATTTGGAAACATAGGCTTTTACATGGGAAAAAAATGAAAACTATGGATTTTTTGAAAACTATTGCAGCCTGAGGCCTGAAAAGTGGTAGATGCAAACGACTAATGGAGTAGATGAAGGTATGTGATTAATATAGGTCAAGGTAATCTCTTGAACTTGGCCAGTCTGTTGTCCATACACACTTTTCAAAGATCTTCTTCTCTGAAACTGCTTGGCAAATTAAAGTGAAATTTTATATGGAGCATCCATGGGTAGGGGAGACGAAAGTTTGATCGCGAAATCCAGGTCACATGACCAAGATGGCCGCCACGCCCATATATGGTAAAAACCTTTCAAAAATCTTCTTCTCCAGAACCGGCAGGCCAATTTTCATGAAACTTGGTATGTAGCATTTGAGACTCCAGCCCATCATAGTTTGTTGAAATGATGACCCTATGATGACCTTGACCTATTTTAGGGCAAGGTCAATTTTGGAAACATAGGCTTTCACATGGGAAAAGGCGAAAACAAACTGTTGCAGCCTGAGACCTGAAAGTTGCTAGATGCAGACAACTAATGGAGTCATTGAAGGTAAGTAATTAATGAAGGCCAAGGTCATGTCTTGACCTTGGCCCAAGGTCATTTAAATATCAAAATTAAAATTATGGTTTTCTCAGAAATCACTGGGTTTGGAAACTATTGCAGCCTGAGACCTGAAACTTTGCAGATGCAGACAACTTATGAAGTCAATAAAGGTGTGTGAGTATTCAAGGTCAAGGTCATTTCATTATGACTTAATATACCAAGATCAGGCTTCAGGTGAGCGTTCTCAGGACCAATGGTCCTCTGGTTTTATGAAATGTGGCCAAATGAAATGTCTATCAGGACTGGAGATGCCAGGAATAAGCATTTACAGACCTTCCATTGCGTACTTTAGAGTATATACATGTACATGTACATGTAATGAAAAGGTTATTGAATGAAAATCGTAAAATATTCGGAACTCGTTCATATGGCTGAGATTCACTCGCAAGCTCCTGCGTCCTCGCCATATGAACTCGTTCAGAATAGTTTTCATTCAATAACCTGTTATTATTAATTATTATTATTAATATTATTATTATTATTATTATTATTATTATTATTATTAACATATTGGATAATGTTTCGACTCGAAACTTTCGAATGCGTGCGTCGGTCATAGAGTCATTGAGCGAGTAAGTAAGTACAAGGGTTGCAGAAAGGTTGGCGAAACTTATAATACCAAGGTACCTCAAAGTATAATTACGTGTAATTGGTGAGTCACGGACAAGCCCTGTTTTCCTATTGGAACCACTTCTATCTCATAACAATACGGAACTGTTTCATTAGAATCTCTTCATTTTAGGGTTGATGTCCATGCCAATGAACGTATAGTTCCCGAAATTACATGAAAGAGGTATGTAGGCAGAAGCAGGGCGCAAATAAGTAATAAAATCCGCATCTTGTAAAGCTAGAATGCCCATCTATCCAACAATCCAGGTAATTCTGGTACCGTAGTAACCGGCGTTGTTTTTTCTTTTTGCCATAAAATTCTTCCTGTGCATTTTTCGGGGGAAAATTTGTCGAGATCGATGCAAACGCCCCACAATTTTGCCTACAAGTCATTGCAAAATGCTCGTTTGCTTACATTTTGTGCGTATTTTGGAAAATACGAACATTTTCTGTAGAAATCGGCCGAATAGACCTTGGCCGAACCTTGTTTACCAACTTTGGATCGAATGTTTGGAGAAATTATACAACAACAGCTTTGCATTCAAGCAGAAATAAAAAGTGAAGTTATTTATCCATTAGATGCGCTTTTTACTTCATCGCAAACGTTTATATAGCATTGAAGAAAACAAGAAATTTATTCGCATCCATCAAATTTTGTAGCGAAAGCACCGTAGTAACCGGTGTTGGAACCGTTTCACCGTCGTCAACGTTGGACAGGGTGTGTTGAATCTCTCTAAATTAATTTGCTGTTGACAAGAATCATCATGAATGAAGCTTTACAATTTTTGAAAGAAATTTTATATTTTTCAAAATATCGTGATTTTAGTGGTGGTAACGTTTCATTGACCCTAAGTATTAAACTTTTTTCCCGGTTTGTACACGATTGGCACTGAGGCTATGTGACACATTCCGAATGCTTTTGTGTAAATATGCATGGAGATTGTAAACGACAGCTGAAGGTCTGAGTCTATCGCCACTGACGGTACCCTTGTGTTTCTTGCGTTGTCGGGTTAAGTTCACTAACTGGGAGACAAGATAAAAATTGAACTAAGGTCCTTTGAGAGCAGTGAAATTAATGGGAAAGGGGATGGGTCATACCATGGTTTTGGCTACTTAAGCCTCATCTTTGAAAACATGGAGCCAAAGAATAACACTGTAATTTTGCAACTTTCAAATGGGTAGTCGGTGCAAAGACTAATATTATCCAATCTTTGCAAAACATAAAATGCTTATTAAAAATGTTTCTTAACCGTTAATAATGTTCTGATTTCTCAGAATATCCTCGCTGATCTCATAGGACCAAAAGAAATATAATCTGCACTATTGATTATTTACGAGGTGACTTTTTAGGACCGCCACACGACACAACACTAGCTGCAATACTAGCAAATAAAAATTAAATGAGATCCTTTGAGATTAGTGAATATGCATGTTAACAACTGCACATTTAATAGGTTACCTGCATTTTGTCATATCCCGACTTACTGACATGGAACAGGGCCTGTGCACATAATTCTTCGCTAATTACAAATGCGTTCTGAAGTGACGTTACTAAGGGATTAGCGCTATCTCTCATAACACGGACGTTCGCGCCGTTTCTAACTTTGTTGATAAGATCCGCCTTACTGCCATAGATCGGACTTCCCGTATCGTCATGGTGATATGCCATGTACCAGGAACCACAATCTAGAAAACAGAAGCATTTAACGTTCAGAGGTTACAATATTCCGCAAAAGTGTTTACACGTCACGGTGTGCGGTCAAATATTTTGGTGTTGATAACAAACAAAAGCGTTCCGACTATGATCATCGCATGCCATTTCATCTTGCCTTGAGTTCGAAAGCAATAAGTTTCTATCTACGAAATGAAACAAAACTCGAAGAGGAATGTTTAGGACAAACAATAAAATTATTAAGCGGCCCCCGTGGCCGATCAATTCACCGCTGTGTCTGGTGTGGGTTCGAGCCCCGCTCAGGCCACATGTGAAACAAGCCAAGTTCTGCTTGCGGGTGTGTCAGGTGGTTTTTCTCGGGGATCTCTCGTTTTCGCCCACCTACTGATTAGCCCGTCGCATATGAGCTGAAATAATTGTGAAAGGGACGTAAAACTTAATTAAAAAAAAAATAAATAAAATTATTACAGGCGTTTTTTTTTAATGAACCACCTCGTGGGAAAACCAACAATGTGGTTTCCGAACAGGTTCCTTCTTTAATTGCACGCCGGTGGGTCGGGCGTCAGACTCTATGATGGCCCCGACTTAAAGCTATTCATTTTAGTTGGTTGGGGCCGGAGCTTCTTGTCTGTTGCTTGGCCCACCGGGGTCCAACTGATGTTTTTCTTTAGCTCCGGAGTTAGTAAGTTATTTGGCGCCCAGGGATCTCCATCGTCGGGCAGCTTACTGAATCTGTGAGTCCTGGTTTTTGATTCATCAGGATGTTTATCATGATTTATTTGTTTGTTCTTGATGATTCATTTACTAGTTAGAGATTCACCACGAGGACCGAAGAACTAACTAAATGTTATGAACCACTGCAGAAGCTGAGGGTGAGGTTACGGCCGTGTAAAATCGATTTAAACCCGCCAGTAACTTTGTGTTACTGATCCTTCCAAGTCGATACTTCTGTGGTGGTTCTTTTTGTTTTATGTCTTGGTGTTTAAAATAGTTTTGTGCTGTTGGCGCCTTATGTATGTTTGCATATTTTTAGTTAAGTTAAGGTAACTGAGTGGCCACCTATTGGGAAAATAGCTGCTCATTCGGCTTACGAAGTGTTTTCATGGTATAAGTGCCTGATTGTTAGTTTGGTTTTTTCCCACCTTGGTTTTTGGAGTGGGAGTCTTTTTCTGATTGCGCCTTTTCCTGATCTTTGCCTACTTGTACTTTTTTTTTCCATTCAAAACGAGCGAGCTGTACAAGCACAGAAACTGGCAAGAAGCTTGGAATTTCGGATTTAGAAAGTAGAGGAATTGCACTATCCGTGTAGCAAAAACAAAGGGACTAATCAGCTGATCTGCGTCTCTGTTTTCGCATATGCAGATTGTTGGTTTTCTCATAATGCGGCTCAAATATTATCCATAATTTCATCTGCATTTACAGTGTATTTATCTTCTCTTATGTTACGTCTACACCGGACCACATTCCCACCACGTCCTTACTACGCCTTAAAAACATTAAGGACGCAGTAAGGACGTGATACGGTCTTGTAGGACGTGGAAGGATCGTAGTAAGGACGTAGCGAGGTTTTGATGGACATGATGGTCTTGGGTCAAATTTTGAACATGCTCAAAGAAACGTGGCGAGGACGGGGTGGAATTAGAACGCAGTAAGGACGTAGTTAGGACGTGGTAAGGACGTAGTAGGAACTTGTAGGACGTAGTAAGAACCTAGTACAAATATAGTAAGGTCTTCATGGACTCGGTATACGAACCTGTTGCAGACCATCAATACCTCACTACGTCTTCACTACGTCCGCGCTGCGTCCATCAGGTTCTCGATAAGACCCTACCACGCTTCTCGTACGTCCATACCACGTCCTAGAAGACTTCACTGCGTTCTTATCACGTCCTTGCGGTTCCCAACACGTCCTCTGTATGTTCTTACCACGTTCGCGCCAGGTTCTTATCACGTCCTCCCCGTTTTATTTATTTTGTTTTAATTGTCTCGTTCCCTCAAGCAATAGAATTGGCGTCAACCATTTTGAAACGTTAAATGTTATATGGTTTGCAAATAAATTGAGTTCAGTTCACTTGAAATAAAAAAATGAACGCAGAAGTACCCTTGCAACTCCCTCTCCTTCAATAACACCAAAACTTACTCGGTGCACTCGCAGGGTAGGGTGAGATATTTCTGGGTGCGTCCCTAGCTATGAGCTATGAAAATGGATGATGATGATGATGATGATGATGATGATGATGATGATGATGAAAAAGGTTTCACTATGGACATTACAACAGATTATTAGCAGCGTTGATGATGGAGTTTCAGTACTCGTTCTTCAACTGAGCACACTTATATTTACATAAAGAGACAGAACGTGCTGGAAACGTAGTACGCGCGTGGCGTGAACTGCATGGTCTTCGTGAGGACGTAGTAAGGACGTAGTGTAAACGGGATGAGCTTGGTGAGCGCGTAGTGAGGACCTAGTGGAAACGTGAAGGACGTAGTAAGGACGTGGTGAGGACGTAGTAAGGACGTGGTTGGGACGTAGTAAGGACGTAGTGTGAACTTACAAACCAAAAATTGTTTCATTTTGACCCCGTCCTCGTCACGTTCTTAATTGTTTAGGACGTGGTAAGGACGTGGTGAGAACGTGGCCCAGTGTAGACGTAACATTACTTTTGCAACCAGAGGGAGTTTCCCACGAACTGTTAGCTAGACAGGATAAGGTAGGATTGTCTGGTGTTTCCACGTAACCATCTGCACAGGTAACTGAGACAGTGCTTCCACAGGTGGTATCAGGGTTTGGGTCACCAAACACATAACCTTCTTTCTCCGGAACAGAACCACAAACTAGAACACAGAATTATGTATCAAATCAAAATAATGCTTCATATCGTATAAAATATTTTCTAAATGAGTTTGGTTTGTAAAGAACAATAAAAAGGTATGCAATTACTAGAAACCGCTTGATTGTCGTTAAACGTCCCAGTAAACAGCTATGGACATTTAGGGACATTGTCCCATTTAAATGGGACTCATACCGAGCACTGGACGTCTTAATATCCGAATTGTGCCTCAAAATATAACCGCTCAAGTAAACTGCATGTGTTATGCATGGAGGGTTTAATTGGTAATATACTTAAGGAATAAAGAACGCAACAAATACTTTTGGTTACTTAAAACATGTTTTGTAATGCAAGTATGTGGTACTATAACTGAGCATCTTATATGAAAACAATTTCTAAACGTCAAATTGCAACCGGTTGATCCACAATGTCGGTTACGTATGCTTAATGGCGTACGCGTAACCACACTGACCTACAGCAGCAAACACTGTAACCATGATCAGTAAATGTCAAATTTTAAACCAAAACCAATATTTTGTTTTCAAAACCCCTTAAAGTGATTGCAGATTTAACCATTGATCAGTGGGTAACATTTGGGTATGTTATGGGACGTTTAACGTCACCAACGTCAATCAAAAACATGAGTCAAAAGCCAGAAAAATTCCTTCGGCATGCGTTATATTCAATAAAATTATTATTTACCTTTGTACTTCAGACGTCCATAAAACGTCCATTATAACGTCAAAATCCAACATCCTGGACCCAGTTGTTCAAAGCATCGTTAGCTTAACGATATCGTTAAGACATAAATTTGTTAAGCAAATATCAGCAGAAGTAACAAACACACTGTTATTTTTTGATGAAAAAATGTGAGAATCCTTGCAGTGCAAAGGATTCTCACATTTTTTCAACAAAAAAATAACAGTGTATTTGTAATATTAATGTTTGAAATTTTAACGAAACGTTAACTAACGACGTTGTTAGTTTTGAACAACTGGGCCCTGCATTTTAAAGACTCTCATTATGTTTTTAAAATTTTCTGATTTAAAAAATGATCAATTACCAAACGTTTGATTACAGTGCGTAAATCGAGTGTTAACTCAAAGCATATAATCCGTTTTGCTCCTTTACATAACGTGATAGTCTGTCTAAAGAACGTCAAAACAAACGCCCCGATGATCCATTTCTACGGTACCTGTGACGTCACTGTTGATTAAAAAGCACGTCGTGTCATATGTTGGTTCGATATATACCGTTTAGGAACAAATAGCCAAAATCGAATAATTTAAATGACGTTAATTAGTATTCTTTTTATTGTGAACTTCAGCTTTCCGTTAACAAGATTTTACGCAACATGGGCAGGCACCTAAGTATACAATGATCCTAGTCTTTATTGCACATTATCAAGTCAACGTCAGGTAACCTACATGCTAAGAATTTGTCATCTTCCCCTTCGCCCCGGCGTTTACGTCACAATTTGCGTTTTTCATAGTTTTTGACTTTTTTTTTGTTAATTTTGTCTATAAAATTACGTGTTTTTTTTTTTTCATTTCATTACGTGCAAAAAGCAGTCAGTAGGTCATTTCATAAAAGGATTTTATCAAAACGTCAAATACATTCGTAAAAGTTGAACTTTAGTGTGTTGCGTATTTTAATTCCTTAATTATATTAATAAACTTTATATGAAGGCACTAGAACTTATAAATTTCTCACAAACCCATCAATTGGCCGATGCAAGCATGTGTTGTTAACTCGTATAAGACTGACGTCTTTTTTATGGGACATAGGCAAACAGCATAGCCCCAGATGCACAGAGAAAGTTCATAGAAAAATGAGATAAAAAAAAATAAAATTACTCATAACACCCCTAAAAATGAAAATGGCCTCACCCAATTGATACTGATGGGAGAATCCATTCGTCATTCGTCGAAAATGGGTAAAGTTACTGCAGCAATTGGTAGCAGACATGTACCTTTCTTATTGCAGCCTGAAACATCCGTCCAGTTTCCGTCTGCTTCACAAGTCAACTGTGATTTATCAGGACCTTCCCCATAGCAATCAGCACAGGATACATTCGCTGTACTTCCGTATAGCGTGTTAGGATTTGGAGCGGTAAACTGGTAACCTTCTTTATCTGGTGTTCCACAGTCTTTGGGAGAAAAATAAACAGGCCATGGTAATTTATTCTAAATCAGTGAAAATATGCATTCATTAATTTCGACTCGGGGCTGTAGGGAAGATTATAAATATCACACAGTGAACATTCTGCACCAAGAAAGGTTCAAGAAAAGACCTCGAAACGGTCATTTAATGCAAACATACATGTACCAATCACAGAAAGGCGGTAAACATTTAACTTATATAACCCTGGTGTCCTTTTTATGGAACATAGGCAAACAGCATAGCCCCAGATGTGACGCCGCTAAACGCGGCGTCCCATCTGGGGCTATTCTGTTTGCACAGAGAAATTTCATCGAAAAATGAGATAAAAAATAAAAATCACACCTAACACCCCTAAAAATAAAAGTGGACTCATCCAATTGATAATGATGGGAGAATCCATTCGTCAAATATGGGTTAATTAATTGGTTAATAATTTAAATCTGTGTGCTGGTTGCAGTTATCGCTTTCCGGAAATGCATAGGAATGTTTCAAATTTCCGGTTCACGTATCTTGAAATTTGTACATGTATAATTATGTTTTTTTCTCCATTGTTAGGTTCGTTTCATTTTAAACATTTATTTCTCTTTTCTGGATATTTATCGCCATAATCTACACATTTTCACGCTGTGAGTGATTCAAGCCAAAAACCTGCAGTCATTAAAACTGGTATGATAAAGATTATGAATACAGAACACGTGTCGTTTGCTAAAAAACTTTCTATCCCCTCCGCCCCCTCCCCCACCCACCTCTTTCATGTACAAGAAGAATAGAAAGACAGAAATCAAATGGTTTCATACCTTTTCGTTGGCAGCCTGATGGAGTTTCCCACGAGCTGTTAGCTAGACAGGTTAAAGTAGGTTTATCTGGTGTTTCCACGTAACCATCAGCACAGGTAACTGAGACCGTGCTTCCACAGGTGGTGTCAGGGTTTGGGTCACCAAACACATAACCCTCTTTCTCCGGAACAGAACCACAAACTATCAGAGGACAAACACTGAGTTAGTTAGAAAAACTGTTACAATTGTGGTAGATCGCAAAGACCCATCCAAGCAAATTCTGAAACTTTCCTTCACTAGGCAACATTTCTGAGACCATAAGAGCCGCATCGTGAGAAAACCGGATTTTAGCCTCTGCGAAAACAAAGGTGCAGATCAGCTTCGCAGGAACTGCGAAGCTGATCAGCGACTTTGTTTTCGCTACTCGGATAGTACAATTTCCCTTCTTCCTAAATCCGAAATTTCAAACTTATAGCCATCTTCTGTGCTTGTACAGCTCGGTTTGTGTCAGGCCTGGTCGGAAACCCCGAAGACCGGTTTTCTCGCGTCACGGCTCACTGAAACTTTCCTTCATTAGACAACATTTATGAGGAGACCATAAGAGAACATACAGTAATTTATTCCACACGCATTCCTTCGTATTTAAAGCAACACAACCGGGAACCGGTGCAAACATGGCCGATTTCGTGCCCCTAAAAACTAAGGCATGAAATAACTAAAATACATGTAACAAAAAGGTACAAGTAAGCAATGATCAGGAAAGTGCAATCAGAAAGATATCCCCACTTCATAAACCGTGGGGTAGAAAGAAGCTAAAATGACACTTAGGTACGTATACTAAGAAAACATATCGTAAGCCGAGTGAACAGCTATTCCCCAATAGGCGGCCACTCAGTTACCCGAACTGAACTAAAAATATGAAAACATACATACGGCTGAAACAGCACAAAAATTCGACTCCGAAACACAAAACAATTAGAACCACAACAGAAGTATCGCCTTGGAACGATCATTAATATAAAATTAAACTGGTTTTACAGGCGCCTAACCTCACCCTCATCTTCTGCAGTGGTTCACAACATTTAGTTAGTTGTTCGGTCCTCGTGGTGAATCTTTAACTAGTCAATGAATCATCAAGATCAAACAATTAAATCATGATAATCTCACTGATGAAAAACGAGGACTCAACCGATTCAGTAAGCTGCCCGACGATAGAGATCCCTGGGCACCAAGTAACTTACTGAAACCCGGAGCAAAAGAAACACACCAGTCAAACCCCGGTGGGACAAGCAACAGACAAGAAGCTCCGGCCCCAACCAACTATGATGAATAGCTTTAAGTCGGGGCCATCATAGAGTCAAACGCCCGACCCACCGGCGTGCAATTAAAGAATGTATGCAAAAAAAAAAAAAAAAAAAAAAAAAAAATAACAATTGGCCGTCCAAGTAGGCAGCGCATTCTCAAATAGGTTGCCACTCAGCTAGGACATCTAGAAAGAACTGGTGCAAGCTTATTAGTGATATGTCTGATTTCTTGGTTTACGTCCATGTAAACAGCGAGGTTGCCTCGATTTAATGGGTCACTGATGAGGGTTCAATACACGAAATTACGCAATATGGCCCATACTGCATCCCTTTGAACATTTTCACTGCTTCCAAAGGATCAAGCTTTTATATTTTATTTACTATTACTGCAGCTGGCGTTGTGCCGCGTGGCGGCCCTGAAAAGTCCCCCCGTACATCATTCATAGTGTAGATTATATTATTTCTTTCGGTCCTTTGAGATCAGTAAGAATATTCGGAGTAATAAAAATGTACGTTTAGAGCCATCTTCTAAACAATGTTTTAATTATTTGACCTCTTTTAGGCATGTGTCTTTGATTTAGACTTACCTTGTGTAAATGTTTAAAATTGCAGTATATTTATCTGTCTGTAGTCTTCGGTTTATAAAGGGTCTCTGATGAGGGTTCAGTACCCGAAATTGCGCAATATGGGCCATACTACGTCCCTTTGAACGTTTTCACTGCTTCCAATGGATCAAGCTTTTATATTTTTTCCCCAAAATTGGGATGTCATCACATCCGAATTGTGCTTCAACTTTACGTGTACACGCAACCACTCAAGTAAACAACTACGTAGGTACATGTATGTATCTGTGGTTGAACTGGTAATCAGATGGTCAGTTGACAATGTACTTTACCCGGAGGCACTTTCTCACAGACCCAGCGGGGGATGCAACGACTAGAAGCAGACATGTACCTTTCTTATTGCAGCCTGAAGCATCCGTCCAGTTTCCGTCAGCTTCACAAGTCAACTGTGATTTGTCAGGTCCTTCCCCATAGCAATCAGCACAGGATACATTCACTGTACTTCCGTATAGCGTGTTGGGAATTGGAGCGGTAAACTGGTAACCTTCTTTATCTGGCGTTCCGCAGTCTGTAGGGGAATCAATACAATGTCATCGTGGAAAACATCCTAAATCAGTGGAATATACCATTATCAATTTCGACAATTGATATTAATAAGGGGATGTATGCCTTAGATGAGAAAAGTCTCTAAAAGCCTATAATCGATGCGTCAGTTTTAAAATGTAATTTAAGCAAATTTTTTAACAGTTTTACAGGGTATATATGTAGATTGTGTGCCAAGGGATTTGGCAGCGTTCCCAAATGCCAACAAGTGGAGATAACTCTTGGTTTTTGTACACACAAATATTCTTACCCTGCTAATGTGCATAGAGCAAAAATATAGTTTTCTGTGTATTTACTGCATTTTTTAGCTCTAAACCAAAGTAGAATTGATGTTTTTAATATTAACAAGCTTTGGCTGTGTTGTTATTGCGCATGCGCATCATTGAACAAGTTTTAAGGCCATTCTGTTTCAGGGGCGGATCCAGGATTTCTGGAGGGGGGGGGGCAATTATCAAGTGGGTGTTTGTTGCCAACATGTTACCTGATTATCTCATCTTAGGCATAAATCTCCTTTTTCAAGTTCGAACTCGATGGGTTCAGTCTTATGTACAGAAACAGCTACGTATTACAGTAACCTGTCAATACAATAGTTTGGAGAATTTTCAGCTGAAACGTTTTGATATTTTCTTATTTTGCTCTTAACATAAATTTTGGGTACACGTTATAACCGCCTCACTGAAGCGGTCCTAATGAGTAGCACAATCCATGATTAGGACCACAAATAAGAAATATTGTATACCCCTGTCAATGCAATAGTTCGGAGAATTTTCAGCTGAAACGTTTTGCTATTTTCTTATTTTGCTCTTAACATAAATTTTGGGTACACGTTATAACCGCCTCACTGAAGCGGTTCTAATGAGTAGCCACAATCCATGATTAGGACCACAAATAAGAAATATTGTATACCCCTGTATACCCCAATTTACTTTTTATTAATTTGTTTCTTTAAATTGATGTTAATCGTCAAAGTCAACAGCTATGGTCATATCGGGATGTTGCCTCCATTTTATGGGACTTTTACACAAAATGAGGATGACATGACAAGTGCTTCAAATGAAACCACCCGAAGTAAGCCACTAAGGATTATATGTAAGGGTGGTTTGACTTGAACCACTTTTCCTGTGCAGGCTCAGTCTTGAGCGGTTAACCAGTAATCAGATGGTCAGCCGGTTGCGTAAAAGCTTTGCCTGGAGGCACAAGCAGTTCATTTATTTCTTTAGGTCCCAATTATCGTGGCCCATGTTGCTACCCGACCACCCCTTGTTTTGCTATTTTAAGGGTGGTTTAGGGGGTTATTCATTATACAGACATGCCTTGCGTGATGGATTGCTGAATGTGTGGTACCTTTCCTTTCACAGCCGTTAGGATCCTCCCACGAGCCATCATCTTTACAGGTTACAGTTGTTTTATCTGGTGTTCCAACAAAACCAGCTGCACATTGTACACTGGCGGTACTTCCACATGTATTGTCTGCGTTTGGTTGGTCGAACACATAGCCTTCTTTATTCGGAGGATTACAGGCTATGGCACAAGAAAATACCGGTCAAAATAATAAGTGACTTCTACAAGTGAGCCGCCTTGTGGTAAAACAAACAATGTGGCTACCGAACAGGTCCGACACAAACCGACCTGTACAGTCACAGAAAAGAGCTAGAAGCTTGAAATTTCGGATTCAAGTAGAAGAGGAGTCCAAGTAGCGAAAACAAAGGCGCTGATCAGCTTCGCAGTTACTGCGCAGCTGATCTGCGCCTTTGTTTTCGCTTATGAAGATTGTTGGTTTTCCCATGTGGTGGCTCAAGTTCTATCTCTATTTCATACGAAGGGAAGCGTGGTGGCGTAGTGCGTGAGTTATCCTTTCTTTCATGTTACTGAAAGCTGGCGAACAACATTTTCAAATGAATGTTGACTTTCCCAAATAATTGTAGCATCTACAAATTTTAATTTGAGTTAAACCATTCATTAAAATGCATTTTGTACATTTAAGAATATTTTCCTTGCGTGCAATTGGGTAAACGTATGCTTTAAAGCGTTAGACACATATTTCCAGTTGGACTGTAACGGTCTATTCTTCACTTCGGCAACAAATCAAAACAACACATTTGATGCAATGTGGCGCACTTTATTGTGAAGTGAACAGTGAACATGAGAAAGTGACAGCACTGACGGATTGTTTGTTACGTAAATTATGCGGTTGAAGGATAAATTTGAAAAGACCAAAATTAGTGTGACTTGATGTGTAGCTTAAGTATCGGACAATCGCTGGGTCACTTTCAGAGGTCTACTGTGGATGATCTCGACCCCGTACAGAATACCCGCCGCCCAGCAAAAACATACCTCAACCAGCCCTTATTTTTTGCTAGCGTTTCGGTTAAAAAAGCTGTAGATTACGTGCCTTGCAGTATATTCCTAGAGGGAAGGTGGCAATCTAACACCTTAAGATCATCATATCTATACAAATTTTGGTACAAAGCTGTTCACTTCGAGAGAGTGCCCTAGAAACTGAACTTCAAAATCACAGTAAACCGCTTACTCACTGAATCGCCCGTGCATAACCTCCAGTATACTACGACAAATTAGTCGCGCTCTCGTGTCGCATAGACAACTATTTCGATCTATTCGATGAAACGATCGAAATATTTAGTCTATTCTTCACTTCGGCAACAAATCAAAACAACACATTTGATGCAATGTGGCGCACTTTAGAATGATACAAAGGATAGACGCGTGTAAAGTACCAAAATTTGTATAGATTTTAAACAATTTTTAAATAACCAGCATATGAATGGAACAAAACGAAGCTCTATATACAATCCTCTTACCACAAAAGAATGTTTGACCTACTTGTCAATGATTCAAAACTTTACAAACTTGCTCTCTTCAGCTTTATGCTCCAACCATTAACATTGCTCATCGTAACCACACAGCCAATTCAGACACAGGAAGTTTGCAAACACAAGCTTGCGCATTATCCCACGACATTTTACATCGCAAAACGAGCTTCAATATTTACAGGCAATTAGATTAAATTAGACTAGATTTGTGTAAAAATGTGCTTATCAGAAAAATACAACGTGACTCTTTCCGTTCTTTTACCTAGATAGACCGTTTCCTACATGACACTTAATTCTGAGCTCAGATTTCTCTAATCAAAATCTAACTATCAATTGAAACAAATGCCAACGTTTTACTGTATACATTTAGTTCATTTATGAGAACCAATCTTAACAAAGTCTAAACACATCAACGAGCTGCCTTAGCATACCGACAGCTCACAATTTCACTGTATAATTGTCCATCGTTCTCTCAACGTTTATGCTCCCGAATTCTGTTCTTTGGAAAACAAGTTTCACCCGCAGTATCGCTCTTACGCCATTCTGCGAACATTCTGAAAACATACACAATGAAAGACATAGTATGACGAAACGAAAATAACCGATATGTTACTACTCACACTCTTCTATTTAAAATAATTTACAATGAATGTGACTGATCATTGAAATCCGACATCAACATTCATTTTTTTTTTAATTTTAAAACGCCCTGGTGCTTACTGCGATACGATTACACTCTTTCTACCTTTGAATAGTATGAATTTTGCTCAAATTACCAAAACAATTTTCTGTTATTATTCTAGGTAATGCTCTTTTGTTTTACACATATATTTTGGTTTCCACAGCCTCTATAATTCTAATGCTATACCGAATACGACTTTTCTCTCTTTCATCTTATTTCTCGCCATTTTATATATAGTTTATTTTACAAAACGTACTTGTATAAACCGAACTTACCCGTCTGTTATCTTCATGTTAAGCTATTTTGCATTGTGTGATTCGTCTTAAATACACATTGACCCGCTTCTTACCTTTACCGAGTCAATAGATTTAATTCTAATGTACTGATTCCATGACAGGCCAAGTTTGTTCAAATTCCGTTTTCTATCATTATAACTCTACTAAATTGTTATCAATTACGCATATATTGATGCTCATACTGCTGCAACTGTGCAACCATTTGCATCGTTTCTGACTTTACTACCTCTGTGTTTACTGTCTACATTTTAACATCACTAATCCGAAACTGTTAATTAAATTTCTACATTTTAACATCTTTAATCCGAAACTGTTAATGAAATTGGTATATTTTTGATACCTCCAGTCTATATTACGGGGTCTGATCATTACTTACTGACACATCAAACATTCGCGTTCTGTCACATCCAGGGCTTTTATTTTCAGCCACTTCGGGCTTTGATTCTTAGCCACATCCGAGACTTACATTTCAGCCACTTCCGGGGCTCAAGTTTCAGCCACTTCCGGGGCTCACAATTTAGCAGCATCGGAGCTTTGACTTTCAGCCGCATCTGAAGCTTTAGATTTCAGCCATATCCGAGGCTCCCATTTCAGCCATTCCCTATGCTCACGTTACAGCCACTTCTGGAGCTCACACTTCAGCCGCATCCGAGCTTTGAATTTCAGCCACATCTGAAGCTTTACTTTTTAGCCATTTCCTAGGCTCTCATTTCAGCCACATCCGGGGCTCATATTTCAGCCACATACCTGGCTTACATTTAAATATTCATAGAAGGCTCATAACTTCATTTCCCATCGGTGTTCATATTTACCTGCATGATGTTCCAGCACATGTATTACTCTGGTTTTCGAGTCTGATCCAGTGCCCAAATCCGGGCTCAAAGTTTGGCCACAGCCTGGTCTCACGATTTAATACTCATAACCGGCTTATATTTCCATTTTCCGTCAAAACTCATATTTACCTGTGTGATACTCCGGTCACATTTATCACTCTTATTTTCTAGCCTGATCCCTTGTCTGCATCCTGCCTTAAATTTTATTCACAGCCCGGGCTCAAAATGAATTAATACTCATACGTGTCTCATATTTCCAGTTTCCATCGGTACTTGTATTTACCTGCATGATACTCCAGTCATTTAGTACACTGATTTAGTAACCTTATCCGGTACTAATTCTCCAAAGCTGGCTCTAGCCATATCCGTGGCTTATATTTTCAATGGATCTCGATGCTCACATTTCAGCGATGCTTTAAGTCTATCCTCAAACGGTACTTATGTTTACCTCATAATGCTCATGTCACTCGGAGCTATGAATTACTTGCCTCACAATGAATGGACATTATGCTATTGACGAATACTCATATCTACCTGCCTAAAACGATTTTTGTATATTTAATTTATATGTCTAATTTCAAAATTCATCAATGGCTCTGGTATATATATATGTGTATCATATTCCTTTTATCATATTCCAATTGCATTCGTGCTGCAGAATCCCAGTCTCTTCAGGGAAAAACTAACCACATACTAGACTCGTACTATACCATTATATCACTTACCAGTCTAAACAACGTGTATCTTCCAGAAAAGCGCACATATGTCGCATAAGCATATTATACAAGCATGCACATATAAACATTTCATTTCTCGTAGTCTTATAAGTGCATGTACCTTGTCAGTTTACTATAATACATACGCTATTTCCGTCTTTTGATGTTATTGACAACTTTTGATTATCCGTTTCTTTGCATAAGTAAACATTGATACGACAATATTACATGTTTTGCACTGACAAGACTGCAAAAATATCCAGACCTTTAGACAACCGCCTTTGCAACAAATTTAAAATGTTTCGTTGCTGTACCAATATTTTTTTTTTTAGCCAATTCAGAAGCTTTGATCGTGCTTCCAGTCTATTACTGACCTACGAAATGTATTAATCGGACCATTACAAACCTGTTTTTCGGTATAATCCGAACCTGAACTGACTGCCACTTTGTTTTCCTTATATTTCGGGATTTTACTTACATAACCGCCGCATAGACTGCCGTTGATTCCAGCCACATCTCTGTTCATTTAACTTTTACTACGTAGATTGATACTGTTTGAAACTTTTGACCGTTTCGGTGCATCTCAGCTTAACGTGTAACGATCACCTCAAGTTAAACAAGCCGTTGCAGTTGTTACCGTAAACATTTTCTTTTTCAAGAACTGTTGTGTTTTATATGTAAAACGGTAAAGGCTACAGTACTATTGACATGCAAATGTACAAAATGTAAAACAATGTACATACCGTATCTTAAGTGACATTCTACTTACACGTACAATGCACATACAGTCGCTATGACATTCTACTTGTATGTACAATATGTGTACATTCTATGACTTGCTAATCTAGTGTTTGATACAACATTACGTGTCTGTGGTAACCATCGCCGCCGTAATCTTTTAAAGAGAAAATCTCCTAAAAATACTTATCTTGCTGATATCCACGTAAGCATGTTATCACCATGAACCACTCGTTGGACATTGAACATTTTGCTTTCAGAACATAACCCAAGTCGTACAGTACACTGCCTCATGCTGAAACATAAACGCAATTAAGAATCGTAAGTTTCTAACGTTTCACGCTAAACTTTTCTGCGATTTTAGTGTGTGTTACTATAATGACGTACACGCTTATGGTAATACACAAATGCACATTACTATGTTTCCGATGCTAACTGCCAAGTCATGTAATGTTTCATAACGTATATCGTTTTACCGTTTACTATGCCAAATACGAATATTAAAATCATGACCGGAATATTATAATACCGGAAAACAGTTTCGTGAACTACTGAGGTGTACTTACATATTACATCCCGTTGTAGCCAGTTTTCGTCAGCTCGTTATTCATACCTGGATATCGATGCTACGTGTACAAATTTAAAAGACCTGAGCACGCCATGGTTAGGTCTTGTCCCTCACGTGTCAAATATGATGATCTATGCTCGTTACCATTATAAAGCAATACTCATTAAACTTTCTCACTAATTCACAAATTGCACTCTAATAAGAATGCTGCTTATATGCGCAATATAAATAAAACAGTATGTAGATACTCATCTTATTATACAAGAAATCTATCTCATCGTTACTGCCGAAATTGACATGGCGGTGTCTTTACCAGCATCCCATTACCCAAAACAACTTCACATTGTCGCTACCAGTGACATAAGCGCAAGACATTCTCCTGTTGTCCAGTTGCATCTTCGCTGCAAACAAAATATTGACAGTATATGAGGTTTAAATTGTGTATATACTTGATACGAACTGCTCAATAATATGTCGTAGAATGACTTTTTTTTAAATGGTTACATATTTTGGTCAGTATATAATGCTGTTCTTCGGTTATGTTCTTTTTTAAAAATGTATCTGCTGTTACAGTCAACTACAGCCGTATGCTGAATAAAAGCGTTGTGTTCCTTCTTACCTCGTATTGCATGCAAAGCATGTGTGAGTAATAAAAAGCAGATCTTGTGATTTTTCTGTTGATTGCCTGAAAACTACATATTTAAGCAAATACTGCTAATAAGTCATTAAATGGCGCGGTAACCTATGCCATCACGAATTAAACAAACCCACGTGCATTTAACATGTCATCTTACAACAGTAATATCGTTCGTGTCGATAAGGTATCACTTTGTAAATTATTGAGTTGACTCCAAGACAACACTTCTGAATTTATACATTTATAAAAATGAAGCGACACAGATTTGAATTATGAAAATAAACTACCGTCCAGTAAAAACTTATCTTTTCTCCATGAAATTTCTCATCGCCGCCCCATTCGAGCTTCATCATGTCTCGAGCTCCATATGTTCCTCGAACGAAACCGTCAGTGTACATGTAAAAATCTCGCCGCGGTACAAAGCTGTTCACTTCGAGAGAGTGCCCTAGAAACTGAACTTCAAAATCACAGTAAACCGCTTACTCACTGAATCGCCCGTGCATAACCTCCAGTATACTACGACAAATTAGTCACGCTCTCGTGTCGCATAGACAACTATTTCGATCTATTCGATGAAACGATCGAAATATTTACTCTACATACTTATTTTACTGCAGCCGGAGACCTCTGTCCACTTTCCATTAGCTTCACATGTAAGTTTCGATTTATCTGGCGGCCCTTGGTAGCACTGAGCACATGATACATTCACTGTACTTTCAAATCGAGTATCGGGGTCTGGGTCGCTGAATGTATACCCTTCCTTACTCGGAGTGCCACAATCTGTTGAGAAGAGTTTGCGATAAATAAATGTGTTAGATTACAAGGTAAAGCCATTAATTTCTTACCAAATGCATTTTAAAAGTTTCTCGTTCACCTTAGTTTTGGATTTGTTCATCAGGAAAACATGTCCGTGAAAAGTATACCCCCTTATACCCCACCTTTATATAGTAAAACTGGGGTATGCAGGGGTATATCTTTTTTCTTTATTTCTGATCAAAAACATAGATTGTGGGTACTCGTTAGAACCGCCTCGCCGAGGCGGTTCTAACTTGCACCCACAATCTATGTATTAAAAATATCAGAATTTTTCTGATGAAATTTTGAATTTTTACAGCTGAACAAAATCTCTGTTTATTGCATGGGCAAGTTTTCGTAATGTTGAAATTTGTTTATTTTGTTTCAAATTCTATTTGTTTGAAATTGCATTTGTGTATTCAAAAATGTTAACTATAGAAAAACATTTTGACCGTGTCGGTTAACCTTACGTAATTAAGTTTATATTTGAGCCGCCTCGTGGGAAAACCAACAATGTGGTTTCCGACCAGGTCTGACACAAACCGGCCTGTACTGCCACAGAAAAGAGCTAGAAGCTTGAAATTTCGGATTTAAGTAGAAGAGGAATTGTACTATCCGAGTAGCGAAAACAAAGGCGCTGATCATCTTCGCAGTTACTGCGAAGCTGATCTGCGCCTTTGTTTTCGCCTAGGCAGATTGTTGGTTTTCCCATGTGGCGGCTCATTTAGAAAACGGGTAACCAGTTGCTTTAGATATTTCAACAGTGCCATGTGAAGCACGTGGACATGTCTGGTTTACCATAATAAAATCTCATTGTTGAAAACCTATCCATTTGAAACAGTCCAATCAACAAATGCAAATCTATGCCAAAGCTAAACCAGCATGGTCAAAATTGCACAATAGTAATGAACAGATAAAAATATAATTCGCCATTAAAATACTTCGATGAGATCGAAACGTGTACAGAAAAGTGGACAATGTTCATTTATGTTTTTGCATAATATTCTGTACCATTTCGTAGGTCATCACATGATCAATGAATTACAATAATAGCACAAGCAGAAATTTGTCAATCTCCATAGTTATCCAAACTATACCAAACAGCTGTACCAAAAGATAGAAGCAACGATAAGGAACTGGTACAGTCACAGCCAAAGAACAACTCTAAAACATCGAGTTGGGGAATACCTAATTGACAATAATATAAATAAATAATGATAAAAGAACAGCGGAGCAAGCAGTTATTTCACTGAAGGCGGACTTTAAATGACCTTTCTGAGAAGCAGAGAACCTCGTGCCACTGATGATAACATGGCAAGCGCTGATAAAGCTAAAAGCATTATACGCAGCAATGCTAGCAAAGAACGTGCTGGTGTTACATGTATCGTAAAAATCATTACGAAAACATGCCCATGCAATATATAGAGATTTTTAAAGTTGTAAAAAAATGAAAATTTTCAGTAGAAAAAATTTGATATTTTTCTTTTTTTTGCTCAAAACATAGATTGTGGGTACACGTTGGAACCGCCTCGGCGAGTCGGTTCTAACGAGTACCCACAATCTATGTTTTGGAGCAAAAATAAGAAAAATAGGTATACCCCTGCATACCCCAGTTTTGTTAAATAAAAGTGGGGTTCAAGGGGGTATACATTACACGGACATGTTTTCCTGATAAAGGTGACATGAGACCATAAACGCCGGTAGGACCATAAACTTTCAACAGCCTACTGGGTTAGTACTCATAAAGCCGAAACACAAAGGCAATGACTGGTTTCTGTGAATGTGCGTTTATTATTGTATTACTAATTGATTTCGCATTTTTGCTCCTGTTGCAAAAAAAAAAATGAACCGAGACCTTATTTATTAATTAATTAATTAATTAATTTATTTATTTATCTATTTATTTATTTATTTTTCATTTTCTTTTTATTATTTGCATATGTAACACAGCCGCTTTTAGAGTTTTGAACTTTTTTGATGGTCGTCTAGGTATACATGTACATGTATGTACAGCCCGGAATGTGTACGAGCTTATCGGGCACCCCAAAGCCACTTCTTTCATATAAAACCAAACATTCTTCGTAAGGCATAAACTGCATACATGTACCTGTGGCATATCAGATATTAACCCATGTCACACAGGTGTCAAAAAAGGACATCGGTGATGTCGTGATCTCTGGGAAAATAAGCGGATTCGTTCTGCGCATGTCATTTTCCATGTAACAATTGAGCCGCCTCGTGGGAAAACCAACAATGTGGTTTCCGACCAGGTCCGACATAAACCGACCTATACAGTCCCAGAAAAGAGCTAGAATCTTGAAATTTTGGATTTAAGTAGAAGAAGAACTGTACAAGTCGAGTAGCGAAAACAAAGGCGCTGATCAGCTTCGCAGTGCGAAGCTGATCTGCGCCTTTGTTTTCGCCTATGCAGATTGTTGGTTTTCTCATGAGGCGGCTCAATTGTATAAAGCCCCTTGGATATTATGGAACATTGTTCCAGTTGATAAAATGTTAAGAGCTGGTAAAGCTGGGCGCAGCATTGCAAGCAGAAAACGTGCAGACATAAACGTAAAAGGCGACATAATGACACTGAAAAATATTTAAGCAAACACAGGCGTATTAGGTGAATACTAAACAAAATATATTAATTTCTTAGTGTATTTGTAGTTTCTGACACTTTACGGCCTTTTCGTTTTTACACCATTTATATTATGTTAAATGTAACCGGTCAACCTTCCCCAGTGACTATCTACAACACCCGATTCATCCAGATACCACAACCGCGGATATGTTTTTCCCAACGCGGATATAAACCACGGGGAAACGTAAGATGAGAAACATGCAACTTTAGGAGATATTTATGTCATGCATTAACCCATATTTGACGAATGGATTTTCTCATCATTACCATAAGGGTGAGTCCACTTTCATGGTTAGGGGCGTCAGGAGTGATTTCTAAATTTTATTCATTTTTTCTATGAAATTTCTCTAAGCAAACAGAATAGCCCCAGAATAGCGGCGTCGCATCTGGGGCTATTTCGTTTGCCTATGTCCCATAAAAGGGACGCCAGGCTTAAATGAGTTAAACTGGAATAATATTTTGGGGGTATCTGGGTGGACGGTGTGATGTTGGGCGTGTGTTTGTAAAACGAGTGAAAATTAATACTTATATGAAATTTCTGGGACGAAACGACGAAGTGCCAGAAAATGAATTTCGCATGATTATAAAGATACCTTTATTTTTTCCAGCATTTTTGAATGCAAATATACTGTCAAGAAGATTTCCAATAGTGGTCCACGGTGCTAGGAATGGATGTAAAATTGATAAATCATC
The DNA here is from genome assembly GCA_964017185.1 of Rugalucina vietnamica. NCBI lineage: Eukaryota > Metazoa > Mollusca > Bivalvia > Lucinida > Lucinidae > Rugalucina > Rugalucina vietnamica. The sequence goes on along the minus strand of OZ024875.1, from coordinate 55,823,396 downwards.
GAAACTGCATATGATAAGTAGGCAATGATCAGGCAATGGCTTTGCAACAACAGGTTTAACATACGCCAGTCCTCATGCTGAACTTTCTAAACAAACAATATATACTGAACAAAAAAAGAAACGCAACAAGAAACGCCACCGAGGATTTTCGAGTTTAAGAGTAAAACGTTTATAATTTCAGGTCAGTTGCTGTATGATTCCCATTCATGGGATATTAGGGTATATCATACAAGAAACTGATTTTCATTTTGATGAAAATTGAATGAGAAATTTGTGTAGTCTTAAATTATGCAAATTGTGACAGATCTGCTCTGCGTATGCGCACACTTTTGAAACTCCAAATCACCAAAAATCAATGTCAGCTGCTCCCTAATTAAAATTCATGAAAAAGAAATAAAGTTCAACGACACAGAAGCTTGCAATTAAAACCATCAAAATCCCTATATGTTTAATTGAAAGGGGGATAATATCAATTTTATTCGTTTTATTTCTTTAACGTGTGAGTTATCTGCTGAGTGGTACATTGTGATTTTGAATGCGGGTTAAAAGCGGATTTAAATCGTACCATTATTTTAATACTCGCGCATGCGCACTGTGTGGTTTTCCACTTTCAGCATGCCCATGGTCGGCATTAAATAACTCCGTAAATAAGCATCAAAATGAAAATCGATTTCTTGCATTCGGAAGTCTGATATCTAATGCAGAAGTAGAAAATGCAATGATTTCTGATTGTATCAAAGTTTGCTCAAAATTTAGTGAAATATAATTGTTGCATTTCTTTTTTTGTTCAGTATATTTCTGCCTATTTGTTTAAATTAGTAAATACTGTTTAACACCTAGGTGCTCTGAATGTTTCGTATTACAGCACTTTTTGAGCTTCTGGGTTTGAGTTTGGTCTTCTGACGTAGGTGCTCTGATTTTTTTTTTTTTGTGTGTGTGTGTGTGTGTGTGTGTGTGTTTCAATAACGATCAGTATGCATTACATAGGGAAGGCAAAGAAATGGTATATAAGGCTACTCACGTATCTTGGTACATCCATTGGCTTCCTCCCATTTGCCATTCGCTTGACATTTCAAAGTTGTTTTCTCCGGCGTTGTTTTATAACCAACGGCACATTCAACTTTGACAGTGGAACAGTATTTTGTATTCGGCTGAGGCTTGCCAAACGTGTATCCTTTCTGACTTGGTTCACCACAGTCTGAGAAAGAAAAACATACGCTTACCTTACTCCATTGAACTACATGTACTTGTTTAATTTGAGCCTTCGCATGAGAAAAAAACAACAATTTGGGGTTCCGAACTGGTCCGACACAAACCAGCCTGTATAGATGCAGGCTAGAAGCTTGATATATCGGATTTAAGAAGAAGAAGAAGAATCATTCTGTCCGTGTAGGGAAAACAAATTCGCTGATCAGCTTTGCAGTTACTGCACAGCTGATCTGCGTCTTTGTTTTCGCATAAGCAAATTGTTTGTTTTCTGACGCAGCGGCTCATTTATCATTTACTGAGGCCCTGAAAGAACATTAAGGAATAAATGGATATTGGAAAACCTAATAATGGTACGAGGAATACCTCAATAATACAGAAAGGAACACGAGTTATAAGAGAGGCCCCGGGCTAAAAATCTCTATAAAATATGCCGAAGTCTTCAAAGGATCGGGTAAACGTTAACATAATGTCTATATGTATTTTGAATACTTAAGCCTCCTTTTAGGAGGGCCTTATTACGGCACAGCTAATCTCATAGGTGTATTAACTTTACCAATAATTTGTGAAACCACCTTTGTTTTTGTATAATCTATGACATGCGTAGAATCAGTATAGAAAACACAATTAAGTTTGAGAAGCTGAGGGTGAGGTTTGGCGCCTGTACAATCTACTTACCTCTGCTTAAGCTAAGGGTGAGGTTACATGTAGGCGCCTAAAAATGATTCACCTCCGCAGAAGTTGAGGGTGAGGTTAGGCGCCTGTAAAATCGATTTATGTCCACAAGAATTTTATATTACTGATCGTTCCAAGGCGATACTTCTGTTGTGGTTCTGGGTCAAGTCCAGTATAAGACTAAAATAGTCCCTTGAGGATGTTTTCTTCACGTTCATACGAAAATCGGTTTTGTATTTTTTATTATTTTTTTTTTATTTTGCATTGCTAATAATAGGTAATACAGGTTTACATACATGTAGTTATCAGATTCGCATGTTGACAGAATATCAAGTTCGACAGGGTTGACATGTTGCCGTCACAATACATTACGTAAGATGACGTCAAACATTCATGACGTTGCGAAAAACATGTCACCTCATAATGTGGAATCTCGAAAATCCTATAACCGCTTAGCAATATTTATAGTTATAACCTGGTCGACATGTCAACCTTGTCAACCTTTCGACCTGACGATTTTTGTTTTTGCATTACTACATAGTTTATATAGTTTAACATATTGCATAAATAAATAAATAAATAAATAAATAAATAAATAAATAAATAAATAAATAAATAAAATTTAATAAAAAAAAAACAAATTATCAGGCGAATGAACAGAATCATGAATAAATAAATGATAATAATAAGCATTTGGTGGGTTCGATCCTCGAGTCCCGCACATCACATTCTACACGATAAAGCCGTCCGATACTATAAACTGAAAGCCACACTCTAAAATCTAAAATAAAGAAATATGCATAAAATTGGAAAAGGCGTTATCATTTTCTGGACCTTCTTTTCTCTCCATTATAATGCGGCTGTTCGTATAAATTAACAATAAAAGCGACCCATTTGTTTGCTTCTGTCGATATTTACTGTGTGTTCGGACCACACACCTACAGCCGACGCCATCTTGAAAACGACGTCATTGGCGCAACGTTATGGCATTTTGTCCTTCGCGACGCACGGACCTTTAAGCGCCACGCTTTTTGTGGTTCTTTACCTTAATATGACGCCAAACGTTCGTGGCGTCGCGGGAAAACATTGTATCCAATAGTGTGGAATCTCAGTCTGTCAACCCTGTAGACCCAGTCGACCTGTCAACTCTGTCGACCTGTCAACCTGTCTACCTGTTTTTTTGTTTTTGCATTACTACATAGTTTACATAGTTAACATTTTGCAAGACTGACGGGTCGACAAGGTTGACAGGTCGACAGGGTTGACAGGTCGACAGCTATAAACATTATGTTACATGTTGCCGCAATAATACGTTACTTAAGATGACGTCAAACGTTCATGGCGTCGCGGGAATAGTGTGGAATCTCAATCTGTCAACCCTCTCGACTTGTCAACCATGTCGACCCTGTCAACCCTGTCGATCTGTCGACCTGTCAACCCTGTTACGTAACAACCATAAATTCATCGGTAGAGAAAATTGCAGGTCTCTGGCAGTTGTACCGAGTGAAGAACATTAAATCAACAAATGAGCTTTTCTTTGGGTCCAATGGGTTGCCATTAGGACGTTATTACTCTTATAGCTTCTAAATTAAAAGAAACAATTTCAAATTCTGACTTTGAAATTTTAAACAAATTCATAAGATCTAAGGTTCCGACTGATACTGACTTCAACATTCCTCTAACCAATCAGACGTTCATCAAAAAGTTTTTAATGAATTTAAACCTTAAAAAATCTACTGGCCTTGATAATATAGGACCAAGAATCCTAAACATGTCTGCAGATGTGGTAACGCCTTCTCTTTTATTCATAATAAATAAGAGTATATCGACAGGTAAATTTCCAAGTGTTTGGAAGGAAGCAAAAGTAAAGCCCCTATTTAAAAATGGAAATAAAGAGGATGTAAATAATTACAGGCCAATCTCAATTTTACCTACTGTATCTAAACTTATTGAGAAATGGGTCGAGAGTCAATTTTCTAATTATTTGAACGAATTCAACTTGTTTTACAAATCTCAAAGTGGTTTTCGTCCAAAACACTCAACGGAATCGGCACTTATTCTTACTATAGATTCTTGGCTCAAAGCTATCAATGAAGGCAAAATAATTGGTTGCGTTTTAGTTGATTTTCGGAAAGCTTTTGATTTAGTTGATCACCAAATTCTTCTTAAGAAACTACAATGTTATAAATGCAGTGATTTAAGTTTGTCATGGTTTAAATCTTATTTGTCTCACAGAACCCAACGTGTTGCACTGAATAGCAATGTATCTGAACCCACTGAAATCGTTCATGGTGTTCCTCAAGGGTCTATATTAGGTCCATTATTGTTTTTACTTTTTATAAACGACTTGCCATTATCTCTACAAAGTAAATCTACTTATATAGATTTGTACGCTGATGATACCACGATTTATTATATAGGGCAAGATAAAGATGAGCTAGAAAAACAATATATGCATGACTCCATGCGATAAGATATTAGGTCTGCATGTTGATAACAATTTGACTTGGAATAATCATTTCAACTTTCTCTCCAAAAAGATATCATCTTCCATTTGGTTACTGAGTAAAATTAGAACATATTTATCAACTGATCATAGACTTCTTTTCTACAATGCTTACATTAAGCCACATTTTGATTATTGCAGTATTATCTGGAGCAATAGCTCTAACGCTAATATTAACAGAGTGACGAAGTTACAACGAAGAGCATGTAAAATGATTCTTGGGGCTGAGTATACTGATTTGAATGGGGCTTTAGAAAAGCTGAACATGCTATCCTTTGATCAATGTGTTTTCCTGAGCAAAGCTAAGATGATGTATAAAATCCATAATAATTTGGCACCCAGTTATTTGAGTGATCTTTTTACGACGCGAGACAGAAACCTTAATAACACAACAGCAAATCTACGATCTGTAGCAAGCAAAAACTACATTGTGCCACAAGCCAAATGCAATTTTTTTAAAGGTAGCCTATCGTACTCTGATGTGATAGTATGGAACATTATCCCTGTCAATATCAAATGCGCAGAGTCGTTACCGGTTTTCGTAAATCGGTGTACTGAATGGTTAAAAAATTAAGTTTAATACATAATCATATTTTAGCCAGCCTCCGCTGCCATTTGGATTTGAAACTGTATTTTTATCAACATTGTATACTCTCTCTCTCTCTCTCTCTCTCTCTCTCTCTCTCTCTCTCTCTCTCTCTCTCTCTCTCTCATTGTCTGTCTGTATGTCTGTCTGTCCGTCTGTCTGTCTGTATGTCTGTCTGTCCGTCTGTCTGTCTGTCTGTCTGTCTGTCTCATTTTCTATGATGTTTCTCATTATATATGTATTTGAATTTATTGCTTTGATTGTGTCATGCCATGTATGTTGTTACCATGTTTTGAGGGCCCCAAGGAAGATTGGTTCTGCCAATTGGGTCACCCTCGTAAAATAAAGAATTTACTTACTTACTTACTTACTTACTTACTTAACATTGTCAACCTGTCGACCCTGTCAACCTGTCTACCCTGTCTACCTGTCTACCCTGTCAACCCTGTCGACCCTGTCAACCCTGTCGACCTGTCAACCTTGTCGACCTGTCAACCCTGTCGACTTATCAACATGTTTAAATAGTTCGCCGTAGTAAGTGTATGGTTGCGCATATTAAGTTTGGGCTTCTGCTTATCTGCCGTATAAATTACGTGTTGTTTGTGTTGTTTGCACCTTATGTACGTTTTCAAATATTTAAATATTTTGTTCGGATAGCTGAGTGACCGCCTATTTGGAAATAGCTGCTCACTCGGATTACGATATGTTCTCTTTGTATAAAAATGTACAAGTAGGCAATGATCAGGAAAAGGCGCAATCAGAAAGAATTTCCCACTCCAAAAACCGAGATGGGAATAACTTAATTTACCATAAGGTACTTATACTTAGAAAACATATCGTAAGACGAGTGAGCAGCTAGTTCGCAATAGGTGGCCACTCAGCTACCTGAATTTAAATAAAAAATATGAAAGCGTACAATAAGGCTCAAACAGCACAAAAATGGACTCCAAAACATAAAACAAATTGAACCACAACAGATGTATCGCCTTGGAACGATCAGTAATATGAAATTACTGGGGGAGGGGGGGAGGTTACACCGGTTTACAGGCTTCTGGCCTCACCCTCATCTACTGCACTGGTTCACAACATTTAGTTAGTTGTTCGGTCCTCGTGGTGAATCTCTAACTAGTCAATTAATCATCAAGGACAAACAAATAAATCATGATAACCTCCCTGATTAATCAAAAACGAGGACTCAACAGATTCAGTAAGCTGCCCGACGATGGAGATCCCTGGGAGCCGAATAACTTACTGAAACCCGGAGCAAAAGAAAAACACCAGTTGAACCCCGGTGGGCCAAGAAAAAAAACTTGATTGTCAATTAAGGTTTTCCCCACCTCGAGTTCTTTCTGATTGCTCCATTTCCTGACCATTGCTTACGTTGGCCTTTTTATATACACGCATCTAATACTTATCACTGATTTACACTTACCGGTGTCCATCAATTTTAACATTTTTGATATCTTGACACCCAGCTCTGTCGCTCCCGCTTTATACTCATTCATCTCCTCCATCAAACAGCTAATGTCCTCTTCCAGGTTCGAGATTTCCTTTGAGAGTTTCCTGAACTTGTGCCCCTTGCCCCCCTCCTGACCCCCTGATGATGCGTGTTGAGCATGGTAGCAAAATAGCGCAAACAGCAAGATAAAAGCGCATTTCATCTTTATTTTTGTAGTATCTGGAAAAATTAATAAATAGTTTGTTTGTTTGTTGTTTTATTTATTTTTTTTTTCTTAAAATTATTTGTTACAGTCATCACCGTCTAAATAACTAAAACTTAAGCCTAGGTTACATTTGCCCTAGGATTAACTTGCGATGATCGTACGATGCCATTTTTTGCATTTTCGTGTGGTCTCCGCAGGGTGACCCTACGATGCCCCTACGATTCTACGGCTTTCTACGGCTTCCTACGACTTCCTACGGATTCCTACGATCTCAGTAGCCTCTACGATTTTGTAGTAGTCTGCACTTTTACAAATTTTAAAAATCGTAAGACCGTAGCCCGTAGACACGTCGTAGGTAGCATCATCGTACGGGCGCCTTACGGAAACCCTGCGATGATCGTGCGGTTACCGCACGGTTTTATGATAATTTGGGGACTAAAATAATAAGATAATCGTAGACCTTTAGGGTGATCGTGCGGCATCCGTACGGTTATATCACAAGTATATTAAAATCGTACGGACACCTAACATCGTACGGCTATCGTAGGGAGACCGCGAGAAATCGTAAGGACTCCTCACGGCCATCTCACGGGCTAAGTACGATTTCAACTTAAAGTGTGCGAAGACCCTGTGATTTCCGTACGATCTCCAAACAGTTCCGACTCACGACATCGAAGAAAGCTAGAACAAGAAATCGAACGATGCCCGTATGAATTGTAAACAGCTACGTCGTAGCCCATGATCAGAATCGATTTTTAAAAAAAACCGTAGGGAAATCGCGGACCGAAAAATCGTACAATGATCGGGGTAAATTTTATGTAACCTACTAGGCATGACCCCTTGCGGCCTCCCTACGATCACTGTACGATTTTTGTTCCCAAATTATCATAAAAAAATCGTGCGGTGACCGCTCGATTATCGCAGGGTATCCGTACGGTGCCCGTATGATGCATTACGACGTGTCTACGGTCTACGGTCTTACGATTTTTAAATTTGTAATAGTGCAGACTATTACAAGATCGTAGAGGCTACGGAGATCGTAGGAAGTCGTAGAATCGTAGGGACATCGTAAGGTCACCCTGCGGAGGCCGCACGAAAATGCAAAAAAATGGCACCGTACGATCATCGCAAGCTAATCGTAGGCCAAATGTAACCAAGGCATCAGTCAGAAGTCCAAGGGACTCCGTACGATATCCACTAACAGTCTGCGGAGACCCTACGACTACCGTGCGGCCTCCTTGCGTTTTGTATCAAAACGTATAGGGACTCCGTACGGACAACACACGGGATCCGTACGATATCTACGTACTATCTGCGGAGACATACGACTGCCGTACGATCGCCTCGCGTTTTTGTATGAGAACGTCGACAAATGGAAGATAAAAAAATCGCACGATGCCCGTATGAATTGTTAACACATACGTCGTAGCCCACGATCTCCTACGATGTCTTAAAATCGTAGAGAAAATCGCAGACCGAAAAATCATACGATGATCGGGGCAAATGTAACCTAGGCTTTAGTGACTAAAAATAAATAAAAGATTAACTTGTTTGTATAATGCAGTTAGCGTTTAAAATGTCTTCCGATTTGAAATATTTATATTATAAGAGAAAAGAAAAATAAATATTTCGATTACCATTACAAATTGTTTTATATTATTTTAATTAACAAAAATAATCAAGATGAATACCTCAGTTGTTGTGGATGATGATGATGATGATGATGATGATGATGATGATGATGATGATACTTACCGACTTTGACAAAACTGACAACAACAATGTCGCCTCAAATCCTCATCTTGCTCTAGTGGTATCAAAGATGAAGACTATCAAACGCCTGAGTGCAGCTGTTACAGGAAGAAATTAGATTTCAATTACATCATTCAAAGAAAGAAAACGATTCAATTAACGAAAAGTAGCATATTTTATTGATATAATAAATCAATTTAATGAGCGTTGATCCCTGTGCTTTGTTTTCGACTTTTCACACAGAGAAACGTGGCAATCGAATATGCTTGTTCCTGGTCCGCTTAGCATGAAATTTAAATTGTTCATTATTACTGAAATAACCAAAATTGATTGAAAATGCAGGTTAAGATTGTCAAAACAGAACAGAACATACCTTTATTAACTCTCAGATAGTACAATACAACATATGAGATAATATACACTGATCATGGACAAAAAGACAATAATAATGAATAATTAAAGATACGTGCACAGTTTAGCGGGGTTACCGCATTTGATACTTAATAAATACTTGAACCTTTTTGAACATGTGTAAAACAATAGCTACAGAATCACTTAATTTCTTCAAAAGTTTAATGTTATTAGTTGACAGTAGGCTTGAAAATTTTAAATAGTTACAATGAGTCCAATAATATCTAGGTATAAACAATCGCCTTTGAGTTGTAAAAGAGTCACATTCTAACAGTACGTGATATTCGTCTCCCAGTGCATTTTTGTTGCATAAGTTACAAATACGCGGATTTCGGTTTGTATCATCCCATCTTCCCTTTTCTATTGGGAGCTTATTATTTGTAGTTCTAAATTGAGCAAATGCAATTGCCGAATTCAATGGCATTTCTGTAGCATATTTTTCCAATGTAAAAGTAGTTTTAAACATCCTGTAATTTAAGAATTTTGAGGTATCAAATATTTTCTGATTCCAGTTTTGAACGAATTGACTTTGCAATCTGGTATTTATCGTATTACTTATACTTAAGGAATTAAAATACGCAACACATAAAAAGTCATCTGTAGCGTTTGTATTTGACGTTTTAATAAATTCTGTTTAAGATATGTCTTTCAGACTGCTCGTGTCATGTGATGAAATGAGAAAACGTCATTTTATTCAAACAATAATGTCAAAACGTCAAAAACCATTAAAATCGAATAGTGTGACGTAAACGTTGGGTCAAAGGTGAGGATGCTAAATATTGTGAATGCTTGGTAATCTGACGTCGACTCGATAATGTGCAATAAGGTTTTGAGCCATTGCATACTCAAATGACATCCCAAGTCGCGTTAAAACTGGTTAACGGAATACAAAAGTGCACAATTATGAATAATGAGAAATAAAGTCATTTAAATTATTCGATATGGGCCTTTTGTGCGCATACGGTATTTATCGAATCAAATGATGACACGACATGCCTTTAAAGCAACAATGACGTCACATGTACCGTAGAAATGAGGCACATAGCGTTTGTTTTGGCACTGACGTTGGTGACGTAAAATGTAAAAAATCATAACCTATTGCTCACAACGGGTCAATGGTTACATCTGTAATCACGTTTAGCAGTTTTGGAAACAATAAAATCGGTTTTGGTTCAATTTTAACTTTAAGTGATCTTGTTTCCGGGCTGTGCTTCTGTGAATCAGCGAGATTATGCGCACCTCATCAACCATACGTAACCGACAAAGTGTCTTTACTTGCTGTTATTTGACGTTTAGATACTGTTTTCAAGTAACAATATCTGTTACACCATAGGCTTGCATTAAAAATCAACATACAATAACCTAATGTGTTTGTTGCGTTTCTTTATTCCTTAAGTATAGATTATCTATGTTTTGAACATCGTTGTCTAACCAAATATAATTAAGTTCTACTTATTGGAGGATATTTTGTATTTTCAAAATCAATTTACTTTTGTATATATCTTCTTTAAAAAGATAGTATAATAGTTTGTACATTGTACATGCTATTTTGGTGTTCTTTCCTGATAGTAATTTGAACCAAAACTTAACTGGTTTCTTATATTATACCCATGCTCCGTCGTGTCGTCCGTCGTTACTACAAAAATCAATATTATTTAGCAAACCAGGTGGCCAGAAAACAAAAGCTGTCCTACTGGGAACATCAAAGAGACCATTTGAGTTAGATGATTGACATGTCCTTAAAACATAACTGTAAGTGTAGTATTTGATCTTACCATAAATGCTGTCAAAGGTAGGATTGATTTTTACAGGAGAAATCTTTATAAAATATAAAATAAAAAAAATAACGAAATCTGTTGTGTAAATTATGATGTTGATGATGATGGTGGTGGTTGCAATCATAATGGTGATGATAATAATGGTCTAGTTTAAATGCATAAACTGTTCTCTCTAAAATGTAAATTGTTTCATTGAAAGTATTTACGGTAACAGTATAGGCAAGCTCAAATACTACCTTTACTGATGACCTATCATCCCACAGTATATATTGATTGACAATAAAGTCCAACCCATTTTAACTATCTGCGAATTGTCTAGCCAATCAAATAAACTATATGTCCAGTTTCAATTCTTTTTATCTTTTACATCAAACAAAGACACATCTTTTAATGTCCATTTATAGTACTCAAATGAACTAAGAGTAGTAAAAATGACCTTTAGTATTTCTTTGATGTACTTTATACAACAAAAATCTTACAGTTACTTTTGTCAGAGGAAAGGTTGACTGGTGCATTTGAAGGGAAATTTGAAGGACCTGTCAATCTCAGTAGCTTTGGCTCTCTTTCTTGTCCAGGTGTTTTGCTAAATAATTATAATTTTCGTAGTATCATAGTTGCAGTTGTCGTTGTCGTCCAAAATGTTCAAACGTCTTCTTTTCTAAAACCCCCTGGGCCAGTCAAAGCCAAACGTCATGTGGAGAATCCTTAGGAAGGGCGACCAAACAGTTATATAAATGATCCAGGTCACATGACCAAGATGGAAGCCATGGTTAAAAATAGCAAAAACCTCTAAAAATCTTCTTCTCCAGAACAAGAAGGCCTATGATTTTGAAACTTGGCATTAAACATCAAGCGATGTAGCTCTACAAAGTTTGTATATATCATGACCTTGGGATGATTTGACCTATTTTACGGCCAGGTCAACTTAGGTCGCCAATGCATGGGAAAATTAGTAAAATGAAATTACATGGGGAAAACTTGCTGGCAATATGCAAATGGAAAGACGATTTATGTTTTTGATAAAAAAAAATCTCCAGGGTTTGTCTGCCCCTGCCCCGTGGCTATACATGTATATGACCACAATATTCAAATATCTTCTTCTCTGAAACCGCTTTGCCAGTCAAAGCCAAAATTTATGTTTCATCAGTGTCAGGAAGGAGAAATGAAAGTTTACGACGTATATATATAAATGGTCAAGCTCACATGACCAAGATGACCGCCATGGCTATAAACAACAAAAACCTCCAAAAAAAATCTTCGTCAGAACCAGAATGCCTATAATTATATTATATGAAATATGGCATGAAACATTAAAGAATAGAGCTCTACAAAATTTTTATAAATCATGTTCCTGAGATGACCTTAACAGATTTTACGACAAGGTCAACATAGGTCGCCTATGCATTTGAATGGGGAAAATTGTTTAAATGTCATTTGAAGGACAAAATGGGCAAATGAAATTAAAGATTATAGATTCTAAAAATAAGTTGGAGCCGAGGGGTGGGTCTGTCCCCTCCCCGGGGCAATATACATGTATATAATCATAATATTCAAAGATTTGTTTATTTCTACAACCGCTAGGCCAATGAAAGTCAAATTTTATAGGAAACGTTTGTATTGAAGGGGGAAACATTATATTTATAAATGCACTAGGTGACATTACCAAGATGTCTAGCGTGCTCATGTGTGGTAAAAACCCTTCAAAAATCTTCTTCTCGGGAACGGCTGAACCTATTGCTACGAAACTTGACATGTAGCAATTAAGACTAGAGTACTAGAATCTATGTATAAATCATGACCCTGTGATTATCTTGACAGACTTTACGGCAAGGTCAACATAGGTCACATATACAGAAAACTGTTAAAATGTCACTGAATGGAAACACTTTCAGGAAATGGGCAAATGGACAGAATATTTATAAATTTGAAAAAGAAAATGGCCCCAGGGGTTATTCTGACCCTGTCCTGGGACTATATACATGTGTACGACCTTTATAGTCAAACAAGTATATTGGTATATATCTCAGACCCCAGATGAGCGTTTACAAGACCTCTGGTTTAAAGTATATTCATTCTAGCAACATTACAATTGGATGCACTACCCAAATAGGATTTCAATAATTAACATGAGGCTGTATACATGACTATGTTCATTTCTTCGGAAACGATTAATTCTGGACAAAAGCCAAATGTACGTGTAGGAAGGTAAACGTTTGCAATAATCAGGATATGGCGCAGCTAGGAAGATTGGCTCCAACCAATTGGGCCACACCTTTTAATTCAAGAACTTACTTACTTACTTACTTACTTACTTACTTACTTACTTACTAGGCGGCCACTCAGTTACCCAAACTTAAGATAAGAAAACATACTTAAGGTGCAAACAGCACAAAAATTCTACGCGACAACATAAAACAATAAGAACCACTACAGACGTATTGCATTGGAACAATCAGTAATATAAAATTACTCTTGGGGGTTTAAGTGAGCGACCAATTGGATTTTTATGGAGATGTGCTTGAAGATTTTTTGAAAAAAAAAAAATCCAGGACCGAATTTTGCCCGAAATAAATATCTAGGACAGGGTAAATTCTATATTGTTTGTATTATATACAAATACCAGAGCACCACTGGTCCTGTAAACGCTCACCTGAGATCTTTTGGACGTTCTGGTGCAAACCAAAGTCTCTGTGGCATGTTGGTCAAGCTACCCCTCAGGATTCTGGGTTCAATCCTGTGCTTCTCAAGTCTTTCGGATAAGGCTTTGAAAGAAGATTACGTCTCCATATGCCCTTAGAAGTTGAGTGGGGCATAAAACATGTACTCAACTGACCAACTCTGATGAAACTATTACTTTAATCATGCCACTTCTTGTCAGCATTTTATTCAATATAAACTGTCTATTTCTACTTGACGTACGCTATTTTTTCATATCTAATCGTTGTAGTTTTGTTATTTTTAATTTGACACATTTTGATCTCTAAAACAAGTCACAGTAAATTTATTTTGCTGAGCATTCAAAGATGGTACTTCTGCTGTGGTTCTCTCTAGTTTATGTTTTGGTGTGGAGTTTGGCTACCTTTTGGGAAACACCTGTTCACTCTGCTTGTCAATCAGGAAAACATGTCCATGAAAAAATACCCCCTTGAACCCAACGTTTATATAGAAAAACTAGGGTTTGCAGGGGTACACCTATTTTTCTTATTTTCGCTCCAAAACATAGATTGTGGGTACTCGTTACAGCCGCCTCGGCGAAGCGGTTCAAACGGGTACAATGTACCAAAAATTTATGTTTTGAGCAAAAATAAATTGAATTTTATACTGAAAATTTTCATTTTTGTTTTACAACTTCAAAAAGCTATATATTGCAAGGGCACGTTTTTGTAATGACATTTTGTTGTCTTTGTTTAAGTATCTATTTGTAAATTTGGTTGTTTCCAATATATATTTTTAGACACTGTTCTCATTGTGCCAGTTTATGTTCATTGCTGTAATGCCGACTACGTCTCTGTCCATCCATATCCAACCTTGTAACCAATAGGACAGGAGCACCAAATCGTAACCATTTTAACAATTTTTACCCAGGTAAACCAAATTAGTTGCTGCACTAGGAGGCTCAGTGAAAACATCTAGTTTCATTATCCAACACTTTTATCCATTGAATCACACTACACTGATTCTTATAGTTTATCTATTAAAATTCATATAAATTTGACCCTTATAACTAAAACACAAAACTACAACACGAATAAAAGCTACTGCTATCTAATGACAACATTTTAAAAAGCGAAGAACAAAATGAAGAAACTTAACTATGAATCTTGATTAACTCATTTACGCCTGGCGTCCCTTTTATGGGACACAGGCAAACATAATAGCCCTAGATGTGACGCCGCAGAACGCGGCGTCCCATCTAGGGCCATTCTGTTTGCTTAGAGATTTTTTATCGAAAAATTGAATACAATTGAAAAATCACTCCTGACGCACCTAAAAATGAAAGTGGATTGACCCAAATGATAATGATGGGAAAATCCATTCGTCAAATATGGGTTAATCTAGTACATGTATCTGTTCACTCGGCTTACGATATGTTTTCTAAGTACAAGTACCTAATTGTCAATTTAGTTTTTCCTACCTTTTTTGGAGTGGGAATTTCTTTCTGACTGCGCCTTATCCTGATCATTGCCTATTTATACCTTCTGAGTACATGTAGAAGTAATGAGAATGTGTCTATAACATCAAGAGTCAGAAGATATTCCAAACCCGGACTTATGCAAGTACATTTCTGTGGCTAAAATAGATACCTTGAAAAACCCATTGTAAATGTACAGTTTAAACAGTTTAACACAATTTACGAATGATAGAAGGCCTAGGCCTAGACCACAACATCGAAAATAGGTCAAGTAATGTCACATTATTACCAGACATAATGTTCATAAACTTGTCAATAAGCATGCGCCTGTATGCAAAAGACCCTTTTACGCGAGGGCCTTTCGGAACCAGAATTTTATGGTGACTTGGTTTACAAATTTAAGAAACTTACTAGAAAAGAGCCCGCGCAAGCACAGAATTTTCATTTTACATGAGTGCGAAAAAGTATTTGTTGATGTTGCATAGGCATTCTGTGTTTCTATAAAACAATTTATATATATAATTAAAAGTAAGGTCGCAATTAGGCAATACGATGTTGATATTTTCATTGACTCAGTTAGTGGAAGCCAAGTTTTAAATTGTCGATCACCAGTATATTTCAGATCATTTCAGTACAAAGAAATTATCACTCCAAGCTGCATGAAGGAATGGAAAGAAAATCGTAAGTACATATATCACTGATTTATCCATTGCCCTGTCAGGACCTACGTGCTACTGTACTATGATGGTCTGTGTCTTTTTTTTTCGTAGGTGCTGCAAAGAGGATACGAGTGCTGTTCTTTAATACTCGTCAATTGCTTGATTACTTTTCCTGTGGACAATCAATGAGAAGTTTGTTCCTTTGTGGTGAAAGCCCGATCTTTTCTGAGCAGATTGGTATTAAAATTACTGCTGTCTGACGCACGGTCATATAGTAATGACATTTTAAAACAGAGTACAGTACTGACACTGCGTTGATCTTCAGTTAATATACAATAATTATGTTATTTCGATCGCTAGTATAGAGAAGGCTATAACTTTCGCAACAGTATATACAGGCCCACTTTTATCTCACACATTATGTTATCATTTATATGAGCAACAGAAAACACTTTTGTAGAATATTTTTACCTTGACTTTATAGAATTATTGCCCCTGCTTTATGACGTCATAATATTTCAATATACGTCATTCAAAATCAACGCACAAGTTACACGCACAAGTTACACCTTTTCTTAGTTTTATATTTTGTAAATTGGATGGTATGGTGAATATCTCAAGTGATAGTTATCTCAAGTTTGTCTAAATCTTTGTGCTGTTGGGGCCTTATATATGTTATCATATTTTTAGGTATGTTTAGGTAACCGAGTTGCCACCTCTTGGGAAAATAGTTGCTCATTCGGCTTACGATATGTTTTCATGGTATAAGTACCTGATTGTTAATTTAGTTTTTCCCACCTCGGTTTTTGGAGTAGGAATCTTTTTCTGATTGCGCATTTTCCTGATCGTTGCCTACTTGTACCTTTTTAAACATAATAAAATACATACTTGATAGTATATTTCATCATTTTATTTCAATCTAAAGGATCAGTCAGACCAGAGAACGGGTTCCAACGGATGCCGAACGGATGCCGAACGGACAGAAAATATGCAAAAAATACTTGTCCGTTGATATCCGTTCCCAAAAGTCGTCTCGAGGGCGGTGAAGATCGCGGAAGATTTCAGGAACGTGTAAACCGGACGAGAACCGCATTTGTAACGGACAAGGAACGGTTAACCAACGGACAGAACGGACAAGGAACGTTTAACTAACGGATATTACCGGATGAGGAACGTATGTATACCGGACAGAACGAACATGAACCGCACGAGAAACGGGCAAAACGGTCGTCTAACGGTTAACGAACGTGTTTAAACGGTCACGTGACGAATGAAACGGGTATAAATACTCAGGCAAGAAAAATTGTGCTCAGAACGTCACGATGCCACCAAAAGGCAAGTCGAAAAGAACACCTACAAAGGGAAAGGGACGAGGGCGAAAGAAGGCCGTTGCACTAATATTTTATTCAACTAATATTCTATATTCCTGAATGTCCTAACACACAAAGTGATAGAAATAAAATGAGTGTAGGATTGGGCAAGTCGCATCTTTTAAGATTGAGGTAATTGGTTCCATCACATGAAACAGAGCTTATATTCGTTACTTGAACGTTTCCTGTCCGTTGTTGTCCGTTTAGCAAACGGTCC
Organism: Rugalucina vietnamica; assembly: GCA_964017185.1. Lineage (NCBI taxonomy): Eukaryota > Metazoa > Mollusca > Bivalvia > Lucinida > Lucinidae > Rugalucina > Rugalucina vietnamica. The sequence goes on along the minus strand of OZ024875.1, from coordinate 55,806,440 downwards.
CCGTCCGTTCCAGACCGTTTTAACCGTTACATGTCCGTTAGTCGTCCGTTGGCCACCACTTTCGACCTGACGCGAACGGGTATCTACCGGATGACTACCGAATGTAGAACGGATAAGTACCGGGCAAACCGGATACCAACGCACAGCTAACGGACAACCAACGGACGCCCAACGGATTCATTTATCCGGTCTAACCCGTTGGAACCCGTTCCAAGTTTTGAACATGCACAAAACTTGTCAACGGACACCAACGGGTAAAACGGACATCAACGGACACGGAACGGGTTCACCGGATAAGGAACGGATGCCAACGGACACCAACGGACTTAACCCGTTTGACGTCCGTTCGCCTGGTGTGACTGATACTTAAATCTAGCTTTTTCAGGTTCTTCATTTTCATGTAAGTCTATATATACATATTTTCAAATAATAAACACTTTTTATCATTACTTATATACATTTTAATCAGCGTCGAATCAAGCTCTGTGTAACGATATTTTTGTAGAGCAACATGAGAATCTGTCCAAAACTTACAACCATCCATTAATATACATACTCTTTAAAATCAGACAGACTGTTCAGTTCAAATATATTTTTGCCGATATGTCCTGTATTCTGAAAATAAGAATCAAGAAAGTACAAGTGCAGCGTTTCCAAAATCCTTTTGAATAGTTGTTTATTATGAATAGGTTTTCTACGGTATGGTTGAAACACCCAAACATTTTAGGATGATGCAATTAATCATTGCAAGAGGGGCACCCTTATAACACTGCAAATACCTATTTCAGCCTGTTCCAACATACGCTATGACAATAAGAAGAACGATTTTGTACTAGCGGATTTTTCATTACCTTGCTAATATATAGGTGAAAAATTAATTTTCTAAATCAGACATTCCAATTTTTACGAGGCCTGTAAATATATCACTACGCCCGTTTGTTATCAATTGATAAATTAAATGAAAGTGGGAAAAAATTCAGAGCCTCATAATTTCATGTCCTGTTATGAGTGATCCAAACTGATAATGCTGCTAATTCCATTGATACGTACAAATTTTGGATTCAAACATTACTACTCCTGTCGTAATTGTTAAATTGCCAAATTGGCAATTTACAGCGAATATCCATTTTATCGAACATTTTAGACAAAGTTAAGATAACCATAAATTTGAGATATTCACCATAATCTAAATTGCAAAATATGAAAATCATGAAAGACGCTGCTGGGTCGGGCATCAGACTCTATGATTGCGCCGACTTAGAGCTGTTAATCTTAGTTGGTTGGGACAGGAGTTTTATCATAATTGATTTGTTTGTCCGTGATGATGCATTGACTAGTTAGAGATGCACCACGAGGACCGAACAACTCACTAAATGCTGTAGACCACTGCAGAAGCTGAGGGTGAGGTTAGAGCCATATAAAACCGGTTTAACCCCCCCCCCCCCCAGTAATTGTATATTACTGCTCGTGCCAAGGCGATACTTCAGTTGAAGTTGTAATTGTTTTATGTATTGGAGTTATTTTTGTGTGCCGTTTGTGCGTTTTCATATTTTTTAGTTATGTTAAGGTAACTGAGTGGCCACATATTGGGAAATAGCTATTCACTCAGCTTACGATGGGTTAGTATAAATACCCTATTGTCAATTTAGTTTATCTGGTGCGTCAAAAGTCAGGCGAGTCCATTAGGTTGCACGTCATAGGAAAAGCAAGTCCAGAGGTAATAAAACTTTTTTCATGCTCAACTCAGCTGAGACTTATCCTGCTCATTAATGTTAAAATACCAACAGTTGTTGGCATTTTAACATTTATGAGCAGGATAAATTACCACAATGTTTGACTATTTCAACATTTATGAGCATCTAAAAGTTCATGCTCAGCTGAGCTGAGCTTGAAAAAAGTTTTATTACCTCGAGACCAGGACGAAATGCCGCAATATTCCCTTTAAACCTCGGTTGCACACTTTGTAAGAATTTGTATTGTTACAATCTGAACATCAGGAAAACATGTCCGTGTAATATATACCTCCTTAAGCCCCACTTTTATATAGTAAAACTGGAGTATGCAGGGGTATACCAATTTTTCTTATTTTTGCTCCAAAACATAGATTGTAGGTACTCGTTAGAACCGCCTCGCCGAGGCGGTTCTAACGTGTACACACAATCTATGTTTTGAGCAAAAAAAAGAAGAAAAATAACAATATTTTTCAGCTGAAAATTCTCAATTTTTTAAGATAAAAAATCTCTGTTTATTGCATGGGCAAGTTATCGTAATGATAACCTTTTATGTACTACATTAAAGGGCTCGCCTGACTTTTTATTAACCAGCTATACTCCAGACAAACTGTGAATCAATATGTGTATCAATAACGACAACCATGTACGTACATGTATAGCCCGATTTTAACCTCACACGCGTCCAACGGCCGACATGTCTATTTAATAGCACGTGAAAGAGTATCCAGATTGCAACAGTACAAATACCTACTGTGCGTGCAACCGAAATGTAACAGAAAACTCGAGGCATTCCATACTGATTTACCTTTCACGTGTTAGATGCACGCCATGGACCCGTCGATCTTTTGACGTGTTTGAGGTCCAAATCGAGCTAAAGTGTGTAAATAGGTTCATATAAAATGTTTCAAATGCAGGCGTACCATCATTGGTGATCCGTCTGTTCAAGAGATAGACATGAGACTAAACCAAATCGAAGACGATTGGATAACGGACCAGAATACCAGATGGCAATCGAAGGGGTTAGCGCAAGAACGTTTCTAAGTCCATTTGTGTAAGTTTCAAGAAAAAACGCGAAAGAAAAGGTTTGACAACCATGTGAAAATAGTAACAAATTATTGGTCGTATAAAATAGAGTAAAAAGCTAAAATGTCATAAAATTTTGTTGAAAGATACCTGAGAAAATCAAGAAATTCAAACATTTAACAAGTGCATGCGTTAATGCAAAAATGTGTTCAAGTCTAAACCCCCATTTTTCCCCATACACGTTTTGGCTGAAATTTTGTTAAAATATATCATTTTACAGTGATAAATAAAACTGAGATCCTTTAAGAGCAGTGAACGTATTAATGAGAAAGGGGATGAGCCATACCGCGTTTTCGGCTATTTCAGCCTCTTCAGTGACCCTATAGATTTGGCAACATGCAGCCTAAGAGAATCACAGTAATTTTGCAACTCTCTTCAGGGTAGTGGATAGAAAAACTAGTATAATCCAAATGGCGCAAAATATGAACCGCCTCGTGGGAAAACCAACAATGTGGTTTCCGAACAGGTCTGACACAAACCGGCCTGTCCAAGCACAGAAGAGAGCTAAAAGCTTGAAATTTCGGATTTAAGAAGAAGAGGGATTGTACTGTCCGAGTAGCGAAAACAAGGGCGCTGATCAGCTTCGCGGTTACCGCGAAGCTGATCTGCGTCTTTGTTTTCGCATATGCAAATTGTTGGTTTTCCCATGAGGCGGCTCATATGTTAAATGTTGGTTAGAAAATCAATCTAAATGGATAATAATTTTAATACTCACGCAGATCTCAAAGGACCAAAAGGAAAATATAATCTGCACTATGAACGATGTACGGGGAGACTTTTAGGGTAGCGACACGGCACAATACCAGCTGCAGTAATAGCAAATAAAAATAAAACTGAGATCCTTTAAAATTGCTAATTTGCCTAATATGGATGTCTTGAGTCCCTATAGCCTTATCAGAACAAATTTATTTTTACACCAGCAGATGGTAACATTTCGCTGGACTTATGCATGTTCTTGCTTTGAAAATGGACTAAGCGCCTCTAGGGAAAAATAAAATACATTTCGTACAAACAAAATGTTAAATGTATCACAAACTGTATATCAGAATGTAGTTTTTGGTGTGTAGAACGCATTGACATCAAAACTCAATTTTTGACAACAGTGGACTTAGCCGTGTTCTTGCAGTAACCCCTTCAATTTGTGAACTATAAAATGTCATAACAAAAAAAAAAAAAAAAAAAAAAAAAAAAAAAAAAATATTGATACATACAATGTATCATTAATATATTTATACAAAATGCAGACAATATGAAAATCAAAAAATAAAAATACAATGACCAAGGCCTGAATGAAATGAATAGAAAAATGCAAATATATGATGAAACTATTCAAATTGTAGTGACCTGCTTGATGAGGGATAAATTAATTTTCACGGGGATTGAAGAGCCTGACTATAACCCAGACCAGCCAGAGGTACCTTACTGAACAAACATTTCGTGACTTTCTAAAAGATGAAATGAATATCGATGACTCAATACAATTTGAGCCGCGACGCGAGAAAACCGGTCTTCGGGATTTCCGACCAGGTCTGACACAAACCGGCCTGTACAGCCTCAGATGCAGGCTAGAAGCTTGAAATTTCGGATTTAGGAAGAAGAGAAATTGAACTATCCGAGTAGCGAAAACAAAGGCGCTGATCAGCTTCGCAGTCACTGCGAAGCTGATCTGCGTCTTTGTTTTCGCATAGGCAAAAATCCGGTTTTCTCATGACGCGGCTCATTTCATCGTGTATATAGAATTGGAAGACAAAGACCAGCCGACTGTCCCCGCCCAATAATTGGAAAATTTAAACTTGTGATTGACCTGATGCCAATTGCCAATAAATAATACGGCCGCTTTCAATTACCGGACATTCGTTTCTTACCAGATATTCATTTTCTCGGCATACGGACATGGCGGGTGCATTATAATGGGCAGGTGATGCTCACCCTTCGCGAATACCTGATCACACCTCCTGTTTTGGGGGGTCCATGCCTGTATGACTACGTATCTCGTATTCTTCAGTGTTATTACGGATTTTTATGAGCTACGAGTTTGGTACCTTGACCCCTTTACTTTAACTCATTTAAGCCTGGCGTCCCTTTTATGGGACATTGGCAAACAGAATAGCCCCAGATGTGACGCCGCAGACCGCGGCGTCCCATCTGGGGCTATTCTGTTTGCACAGAGAAATTTCATGGAAAAATTGAATAAAATTTAAAAATCACTCCTGATGCCCCTGAAAATGAAAGTGGATTCACCCAAATGATAACGATGGGAAAGTCCAATCGTCAAATATGGGTTAAAAGGGTCAAAGATCGTGATTATGTACGAAGTAAGCTGCCAACAATATTACAGTAACTTTGGAAACCATTCGATGTGAGAGATCGATTTCTTAAGTTTTGGAAGACAATTTTCATCTAGGTTTTCATCCATAGTGCAGATTATATTTTCCTTTTTGTCCTTTGAGATCAGCGAGGATATTCTGAGAAATTAGAAAAAAAATATCGGATAAGAAACATCATTTCTAAACAACATTTGATATATTTGGTCCCATTTGGATAACACTTGTCTTTGTATCGACTATCCTGTTGAAAGGTGCAAAATAAACCGTAATTCTCTTTTACTCCATGTTGTCAAATCTAAAGGGTCACTGACGAGGCTTAAGTCGCCGGAACCGCGGTATGGTCCTTCGCTTGTCACAGAAAACAACATAGCAATACAACGACTGTTTGGATCCATTCAACATCAACAAAAGTAAAAGTAGGCAACGATCAGGAAATGGCGCAATCGGAAAGAAATCCCCACTTCAAAAACCGGGGTGGGAAAAAATGAATCAACAATCCGGTACTTATACAAAGATAATGTATTGTAAGCCGAATGGGCAGCCATTTTCCTAATAGGTGGCCACTCGGCCACCCAAACTTAACTAAAAATTTTGAAAAAAAACGTGCAAGTAGACAAAGATCAGGAAATGCACATAAGAAACCAACAGCAAGGAATTTTAACAGCAAGACATAAAACAAATAATAATTCCATTTTATGGATCTTAAAACATAATTCTGTTTATTATGATTTAATTGCAATCAATCATCAACTTTGTTGACTTATCTAGAGCAGATGTTACATGAGCCGCGTCATGAGAAAACCGGATATCTGCCTGTGCGAAAACAAAGGTGGAGATCAGCTGTGCAGTAACTGATATCCTGGACAACACCAGTCCTCCTGTACTTATACCCAAACTTTGAAGCTTCTAGCCTCCTTCTGTGACTGTACTGGTAAGTAAGTAAGTAAGTAAGTAAGTAAGTAAGTAAGTAAGTAAGTAAATACTTTATTTTACGAGGGTAGCCCAATTGGAAGAGCCAATCTTCCTTGGGGCCCTCAAAACATGGTTATAACAAACATAGTACAGTGTAATACAATGAAACAGTTACATGTAACTCAAATAACAGTGAAAACAAAGTCAAATGGGTAATTATGCAATCAAATGGATAATTAGACAGACAGACAGACAGACAGACAGACAGACAGACAGAGATACGAAATACATAGCTAAATACCTATTTTATGCAATTGGCGGTGGAGGTATATATAAAACGTATTACTAATTGAAAAATATGTTAATGTAAAATCCATTTGGTACAGTTGTGAATGAAAATTGGCAAGGACGACGACTCTTTTATATTAACAGGAATACTATTCCATACAATCGCTCCTGAATAAGACATACGGCATTTAAAAAGATTACATTTTGTCTGTAGTATTACAAAGTTTTTATTTGCCACTGACCTTAATTTGGAAGACGTGTTATCAAGATTTGCATCTCGCATTAAAAACATTTCATTTAAATAAGTAGGGGCTAAATTATTCTTAATTTTATACATTATTTTCGCTTTACTAAGGAAAATGCTTTGATCAAATGACGAAACCGCGAAGACCGGTTTTCTCGCGTCTGAGCTCACATTACGCCATCATCTATGTACCGGTATTAACCCATATCTGACGAATGAATTCTTCCATCATTATCAATTGGATGAGTCCACTTTCATTTGTAGGGGTGTTAGGCGCGATTTTTATTTTTTATCTGATTTTTCAATGAAATTTCTCTGTGCAAACAGAATAGCCCCAGATGGACCGCCGCGTTCTGCGGCGTCACATCTGGGTCTATTCTGTTTGCCTATGTCCTATAAAAAGGACGCCAGGCTTATATGAGTTAAAATGCAGTTTTATGCTTAGACTGCCTTTGTTTTCTTGGTGGCGTTAAAGTTTCGTTTATATCATAAGAAATAATCGCAATAAAACATTAGAAACATCTTTGTTTATTTGGTGTCGTTAAAATGTTCAATTCTATCATATGAAGCATCTTTCTCAACCTTCTTGTAACCGTGCTTCTAAAGTTCTATGTCCGTTTTGTGCATATATATTGTTATATATTTTGTTATGATGTTATTTATCTGAATATTTGTTCAGTGTGGATGTGTGTATACGTTGTCATACAATTTCTGATAAATATATATATTCACCCGACACTAGCTGTTCATGTATATATGTATGTACAATGTTTAGATATTTGCCAACGATAGTCTCTTGTAATTCTATATAGAATGGGTTGATATATTTCATAGTGTTTTATGTTTATAATTGTATGTATATTGTATATCAACATGAGACTCAAATAAACTATTGAATTGAATTGAATTGAATAGGGACGTTAGGTCACAAATCAAACAAAACCACTGACACCTGAATCCTGCTTCCGGTGCTGTATTGTACTCGTTAAAGACCAGAGAAGAAGTGGCGATACAAACATGCGCATGCATGTTCTGCAATAGAGATAAAAACCAGGGGGATAGTTGTTCAAAATTAACGATGTCGTTAGTTAACGTTTCGTTAAAATTTCAAACATTAATATTACAAATTCACTGTTATTTTTTGTTGAAAAAATGTGAGAATCCTTTGCATTGCAAAGGATTCTCACATTTTTTCAACAAAAAATAACAGTGAATTTGTTACTTTAGCTGATATTTGCTTAACAAATTTATGTCTTAACGATATCGTTAAGCTAACGATGCTTTGAACAACTGGCTCCAGATATCTTATGCTTCCGAGACCCACATCTGAGATCTGGTATTTGAAAATTACCTTTGGTCAGGGTCATTTGTCGAAGGTAAAAATGACCTTGACCTTGACCTTGAATACTCACATTACTTCATTAACTCAGACTATTGTCTGTGTCTACAAACCTATAGGGATATAAACTTTCTGAACATTCCATTGGTTACACTCCTTCCCATTGAAAAGACTATGTGACCAGTTTAAATAGGTCAAGGTTAGCCCAAGGTCATGATTTATACCCGGAGTCCTCAATGTAAAATACCAAGTTTTGTTGAAATCAGTCCAGCGGCTCCTGAGTATATATATATACACATGGAAATAAGTTAGGGAACACTTTAAGCTCTTGGGTAAAGTTTGAAAAAAGTCCGTTTTCCTTTTTTCTGGTGATACTGAAATTGTTATCACATATATTTCATACCTTGGCCTAGCTACAGACTAATTTATTGAAATTCACAACATTTTGTCTTTGTACTACGGAGGATACAATATGCCATATGCGAACAACTCCACTTTTACGGAATACAAGTTTGCCTTTTTGCTTCTGCACTCCGCAAAACTAAATTTTTGAAAGCAAAACAGGAATAAAATGTTGAGTCGGATCATTCTGAATGAATAAACGACTTCAGACCTTAAACTTCATGCTTCACCTCTAAACCAGCTAATCATACAAAATCTATTGTTTGCATTGATTTCTATGGAAAGCAAAATTCTTGGATGTTTTGCAAATAAAGACGTAAAAGAATAATTCCGCTAGGACACTATAACCAGAACGTGCATATTTAGATTCCTAAAGGGTCATATCGATTATCTGACCCAACATTTACAACCTGCAAAATCTATACCCAAAGAACAAAACGTGATCAAAAACCTACCCCCGGGAAAGTATGGACCTACCGCCGACAGTCGGTCAGAAAACAAAGAATTTGTGATCAGAGTTCAACAAGCAATGGCTTAGCTTTAAGCTTGCGAAAAATTACGACAATGCGAGTTCAAATAATGAAGTTACCGCAACGACTAGCTGTGCGTTTCTTAAATTTAGCAAAACAATTCTAAATCAAAGATGGCCGCTGTCCGCCGCAGATAATGTTTGATGCTTGCCATTTTCACATAGAAGCAACTTTGGATACTACAGATTCTGACAAGTTGTCAAAACATTCTTCATAATTTTTACAAAGAAGGATATATACAGTCCAATGTTGGTAGTCACATTATTACAGGCGTTCCCTAACTTATTTCCATGTGTATATATAAATTTGGCTTAAATTGGCCAATTGTTTTCTGAGAAAATTAAGTTTTATATTTAACATGTAAATGACCTTTAGATCAAGGTCATTTCTTGGGTCAAAGTCAAGAAATGACATTGACCTTGAATACTCACGCAACTTATTCAATTGATAGGTTGTCTGCATCTAACAACTTTCAGGTCACAAGTTACAAAACTTTCTGAAAAGTCGAATGTTTTCTCTTTTTATCATTGAAGACCTATGAGACCAAATTTGACTTCACGGTAAAATAGGTCAAGGACAACCCAAGGTCTTGATCTATACAATCTATAATGACAGGAGTCCCCGATGCTATCTATCAAGTTTCGCTGAAACGGGTCTACCGGTTCCTCTCCAAGATTGCTGAGGTACGCCTTGTAGCAACGATAAGTGTCCATCAACGACTTCTGTTCACCATGAACAAAAGTCGTTGCGGCCGCAACGACTTCTGTCCACTAGCTAAATGGACAATAGTCGTTGAGCATGTAGATATAAAAATTATTTTCAACGATTACTGTTCATTTTCATAGAGCACTGCGAAAAATGCTGATTACTGTTAAAACCGTTTTGTAAGTACATACCTTGACACCCATTTAGCAAACAACATTCACAGATGGACTGACCTGTGTGTTTTGACGGTAAGGATCGGCTGACCTACTTTCCATGGTTCAGTGATTTTGCCTTATATCTTGACACTCAATTAATATATTTTCTTACTTCTTTCAGATTATGAGTAAGTATGACCAGATCTTTGACCCCCAATATACTTATAGGTCACTGTGACCTAATTTCACGGTTCAGTGATTTTTGCCTTATATCTTGACACTCAATCAGTATATTTTCATACTTTTTTTCAGATTATGAGTGTGTATGACCAGACCTTTGACCCCAATATACTTATAGGTCACTGTGACCTTATTTCACGGTTCAGTGATTTTGCCTTATATCTCGGCACTCAACTGGTATATGAACAAACTTCTTTCACACTATGTTTGCGTATGACAAGACCTATGACCTTTAAGTAGTCATAGGTCATTATGACCTAATTTCACGGTTCAGTGATTTTGACTTATATCTCGGCACTCAGGTGGTTTATGAACATACTGTTTTCATAATATGTTTGCGTATGACAAGACCTTTGACCCTTAAGTAGTCCTAGGTCATTATGACCTAATTTCACGGTTCAGTGATTTTCCCTTGTATCTCGGCACTCAATTGGTATATGAACATACTGTTTTCAGGATATGTTGGCGTATGACAAGACCTTTGACCCTGAAGTATTCCTAGGTCACTGTGACCTATTTTCATGGTTCAGTGATTTTGCCTTATATCTTGACACTCAATTAATATATTTTCTTACTTCTTTCAGATTATGAGTAAGTATGACCAGGCCTTTGAACCCAATATACTTATAGGTCACTGTGACCTAATTTCACGGTTCAGTGATTTTGCCTTATATCTTGACACTCAATTGGTTCATGACCAACTTCTTTCTCACTTTGTTTGGGTATGACAAGACCTTTGACCCTAAAGTAGTCATAGGTCATTATGACCTAATTTCACGGTTCAGTGATTTTCCCTTATATCTCGGCACTCAATTGGTATATGAACATACTTCTTTCATGATATGTTTGCATATGACAAGACCTTTGACCGTGAAGTATTCCTGGGCCACTGTGACCTAATTCCATGGTTCAGTGACTTTGCCTTATATCTTGACACTCAGTTGGTATCTTTTCATACTTCTTTCTGATTATAAATGAGTTTGACCAGACCTTTATTCCAAACATACTTATATGTCACTATGACCTAATTTCATGGTTCAGTGATTTTGCATTATATCTCAACACTCAATAGGTATATGATCATATTTCTTTTACATTATGAGAAAGTATGACTAGACCTTTGACCCTGAAGAACTTTTAGGTCATTGTGACCTTATTTCACAGTTCAGTGAGTTTGCCTTGTATCTTGGCACGCATTTGGTATATGAACACTCTTCTTTCACAATATGAGTGAGACCTTTAAATCTTAGGTAGTTATAGTTAACTTTCATGGTTGAGTGATTTTGCCTTGTTGAATCAAGGCAAAGAGATGTATGAGCATAATGCTTTGGGTTACAGGTCAGGTTTGGCCTTATGTTTGTCAAAGGTCAGAAGCAGTCGAGCGCGCTGTCCTGCGACAGCTCTTATTTTTTTACAAAGAGTTCATATCTTGACAACAACTTATCATAAAACATTCTCTGATTGCGCCTTTTCCTGATCTTTGCCTACTTGTACCTTTTCATAGTTCATACACATTAGGTTCCCTGACATCGGACCACTGGGTCGGAGTCAGGGGCGGGGCTAGAGGTCAAAATCTAGAACTGCCTAAATATTGTTTTTAGCTGGACTACACAAAGGGCATAGAGCTATGGTATTCACCGCGGTCGTCCACGTTCCCGTGCGCGTGCGCGTTACACTTGCGTTTAAGGTTTCTAGAATCTTGACAACAACTCATCAGAAAGCATTGATACTTAGACTATTGATACCCTGTAGCTTTCATTCCATGGCATCGAGCACCTAGAGGGAGGGGGGCTGGAGGTTTAAAATCTAACACACCATTATTGATGGCTTTTCTGTGATATAGTTTTCTAGAAGTCTATATCTTTAAAATCTTTTATCAGTGGGCTTTCATACTTGAACCATAGGTACCTTGTAGGGTTGGGTTTCATTGCATGGCATTAGATCCCTGGGTCCATGCCTGGGGGATGGAACTAGAGGTTAAAAACTAGAACACTGTAAAAATTGATGTACTGCAGTGTAACTTCATACAATTTAGGTTCCATGACATCGGTCCTCTGGGGTAAAAATCTAGAACTCGCTACAATATTTTTGGCGATTTATATCTAAATAGAAATGATGAGTGAGTATGACCAGACCTATGACCCCAATATACTTATAGGTCACTGTGACCTTATTTCACGATTCAGTGCTTTTGCCTTATATCTCCGCACTCAATTAGTATTTTTTCATACTTCTTTCAGATTGTGAGTGAGAATGACCAGACCTTTGACCCAAATATACTTACAGGTATAGGTCACTGTGATCAACGTAACGACTGCTATGAGCAGTTGTCGTGGAAAGCTCAACCGGTTCTGTCCATCATGTACAAAAACCTATGAACTTGTCTCATACTAGTTCCGAACGCCACGATTAATTGTTATAAGATAGATTTTTTAACAGGAACTCCTATTGTGTTACGACTGACTGATTTATATGATTTTATCTGTCGTGAATAAAACTCGTTGAAAACGTAACAACTTCTGTCTACTATGAACAGTTGTCGTTGAAGCCTCAACTGGTTCTGTCCATCATGTACAAAAGCCTTTGAACTTGCCTCATACCATTTCAGAACACCACGATTCGTTGTTTTAAGATATATTTCTGTATCAGGAACTTTTATTGTTAAAAGATTGACAACGTAACGACTTCTGTCTGCTGTGAACAGTTGTCGTTGAAAACTCAACCGGTTCTGTCCATAATGAACACAAATCTTTGAACATATCTCATACTAGTTCTGAAAGCCACGATTTGTTGTTTTTAGATAGATTTGTGTATTATGAACTTAAAATGATATTAGATTGACTGACTTATATGATTTCATCGTTCGTGAACAGAAGTCGTTGACAACGTAACGACTTCTGTCTGCTGTGAACAGTTGTCGTTGAAAACTCAACTGGTTCTGTCTTGTCCATCATGTACAAAAATCTTTAAATTTGTCTCATGCTTGTTCAGAACGAACATGATTACTTGGTTTAAGATGTATTCGTGTATCAAGAATTTCCATCGTTATAAGATTGACTGATTTCTATGACTTCATCTATCGTGAACAGAAGTCGTTGACAACGTAACGACTTCTGTCTGCTGTGAACAGTTGTCGTTGAAAACTCAACCGGTTCTGTCCATCATGTACACAAACCTTTGACCTTGTCTCATACTCGTTCAGAAAGCCACGATTAGTTGTTTAAAGATAGATTTGTGTATCAGGAACTTTAATTGATATTAGATTGACTGGCTTATATGATTTCATCTTTCGTGAACAGAAAACGCAACTGGTTCTGTCTATCACGTACAAAAAACTTTAAATTTGTCTCATGCTTGTTCAGAAAGAACACGATTACTTGGTTTAAGTTATATTCGAGTATGAAGAATTTTCATCGTTATAATTGTCGTTGAAAACTCAACCGGTTCTGTCCATCATGTACACAAACCTTTGAACTTGTCTCATACTAGTTCAAAAAGCCACGATTAGTTGTTTTAAGATAGATTTGTGTATCAGGAACTTTAATTGATATTAGATTGACTGATTTTTATGATTTCATATGTCGTGAACTTCTGTCTGCTGTGAATAGTTGTCGTTGAAAACTCAACTGGTTCTGTCCACCATGTTTAAAAAAAACTTTAAATTTGTCTCATACTTGTTCAGAAAGAACACCATTACTTGTTTTAAGATATATTCGTTTATGAAGAGTTTTCATCGTTATAAGTGTCGTTGAAAACTCAACCGGTTCTGTCCATCATGTACACAAACCTTTGAACTTGTCTCATACTAGTTCAGAAAGCCACGATTAGTTGTTTTAAGATAGATTTGTGTATCAGGAGCTTTAATTGATATTAGATTGACTGATTTCTATGATTTCATCTGTTGTGAGCAGAAGTCGTTGACAACGTAACGACTTCTGTCTGCTGTGAACAGCTGTCGTAGAAAACTCAACCGGTTCTGTCCATCATTTACAACAACCTTTGAACTTGTCTCTTACTAGTTCCGAAAGCCATGATTAGTTGTTATAAGATAGATTTATGTATCAGGAACTTAAATTGTTGTACGATTGACTGATTTATATGATTTTATCTGTCGTGAACAGAAGTCGTTGACTCAACCGGTTCTGTCCATCATGTACTAAAAACAGTTGAACTTGTCTCATACCAGTTTAGAAAGCCACGACTAGTTGTTTTAAGATAGAATTTTGTATTAGGATTTCTGTTATTAGATTAGCTGACTTATATGATTTCATCTGTCGTGAACAGAAGTCGTTGACAACGTAACGACTTCTGTCTGCTGTGAACAGTTGTCGTTGAAAACTCAACTGGTTCTGTCCATCATGTACAAAAACCTTTGAACTTGTCTCATACTAGTTCAAAAAACCACGATATGTTGTTTTTAGATTTGTGTATCAGGAACTTTAATTGTCAAAAGATTTTCTGACTAATGTGATTTCATCTTTCGTGAACAGAAGTCGTTGACAACGTAACGACTTCTGTCTGCTGTGAACAATTGTCGTTGAAAACTCAACCGGTTCTGTCCATCATGTACTAAAACAGTTGAACTGGTCTCATACCAGTTAAGAAAGCCACGACCAGTTGTTTTAAGATAGATTTTTGTATCAGGAACTTTAATTGTTATTAGATTGACTTATTTATGTGATTTCATCTGTCGTGAACAGAAGTCGTTGACAACGTAACGACTTCTGTCTGCTGTGAACAGTTGTCGTTGAAAACTCAACCGGTTCTGTCCACCATGTACTAAAGACCGTTGAAGTTGTCTCATACCCGTTCAGAAAGCCATGATTAGTTGTTTTAAGATAGATTTTTGTATCAGGAACTTAAATTGTTGTACGATTGACTGATTTATATGATTTTAACTGTCGTTAACAGAAGTCGTTGACAACGTTACGACTTCTGTCTGCTGTGAATAGTTGTCGTTGAAAACTCAACCGGTTCTGTCCATCATGTACAAAAACATTGAACTTGTCTCATAATAGTTCAAAAACCACGATTTGTTGTTTTTAGATAGATTTGTGTATCAGGAAATTTAATTGTTAAAAGATTTTCTGACTAATGTGATTTCATCTTTCTTGAACAGAAGTCGTTGACAACGTAACGACTTCTGTCTGCTGTGAACAGTTTTCGTTGAAAACTCAACCGGTTCTGTCCATCATGAACACAAAACTTTAAACATGTCTCATACTAGTTCAGAAAGCCACGATTTGTTGTTTTTAGTTACATTTGTGTATCAGGAACTTTAATTGTTATTAGATTGACTTACTTATGTGATTTCATCTGTCGTGAACAGAAGTCGTTGACAACGTAACGACTTCTGTCTGCTGTTAACAGTTGCCGTTGAAAACTCAACCGGTTCTGTCCATCATGTACTAAAAACCGTTGAACTTGTCTCATACCAGTTTAGAAAGCCACGACTAGTTGTTTTAAGATAGATTTTTGGATCAGGAACTTTAACTGTTATTAGATTGGCTGACTTATATGATTTCATCTGTCGTGAACAGAAGTCGTTGACAACGTAACGACTTCAGTCTGCTGTGAACAGTTATTAGATTGACTTACTTATGTGATTTCATCTGTCGTGAACAGAAGTCGTTGACAACGTAACGACTTCTGTCTGCTGTTAACAGTTGCCGTTGAAAACTCAACCGGTTCTGTCCATCATGTACTAAAAACCGTTGAACTTGTCTCATACCAGTTTAGAAAGCCACGACTAGTTGTTTTAAGATAGATTTTTGGATCAGGAACTTTAACTGTTATTAGATTGGCTGACTTATGTGATTTCATCTGTCGTGAACAGAAGTCGTTGACAACGTAACGACTTCAGTCTGCTGTGAACAGTTATCGTTGAAAACTCAACCGGTTCTGTCCATCATGTACAAAAACCTTTGAACTTGTCTTATACTCGTTCAGAAAGCCACGATTAGTTGTTTTAAGATAGATTTGTGAATCAGGAACTTTAATTGATATTAGATTGACTGACTTATATGATTTCATCTTTTGTGAACAGAAGTCGTTGACAACGTAACGACTTCTGTCTGCTGTGAACAGTTGTCGTTGAAAACTCAACCGGTTCTGTCCATCATGAACACAAATCTTTGAACATGTCTCGTACTAGTTCAGAAAGCCACGATTTGTTGTTTTTAGATAGATTTGTGTATCAGGAACTTTAATTGTTATTAGATTGACTTACTTATGTGATTTCATCTTTCGTGAACAGAAGTCGTTGACAATGTAACGACTTCTGTCTGCTGTGAACAGTTGCCGTTAAAAACTCAACCGGTTCTGTCCATCATGTACTAAAAACCGTTGAACTTGTCTCATACCAGTTTAGAAAGCCACGACTAGTTGTTTTAAGATAGATTTTTGTATCAGGAACTTTAACTGTTATTAGATTGGCTGACTTATATGATTTCATCTGTCTTGAACAGAAGTCGTTGACAACGTAACGACTTCTGTCTGCTGTGAACAGTTGTCGTTGAAAACTCAACAGGTTCTGTCTATCATGAACAAAAAACTTTGATCATGTCTCATACTAGTTCAGAATGCCACGATTTGTTGTTTTAAGATAGATTTGTGTTTTAGGAACTTTAATTGTTATTAGATTCACTTACTTATGTGATTTCATTTGTCGTGAACAGAAGTCGTTGACAACGTAACGACTTCTGTCTGCTGTGAACAGTTGCCGTTGAAAACTCAACCGTTTCTGTCCATCATGTACGTAGGTTGTTCGGAAAGTTCGTGTAATTGTGTTATATCTTATATCTTAAAACAACTAATCTAAGCTTTCTTTACTGGTATTAGACAAGTTCAAAGGTTTTTAATACATGATGGACAGAACCGGTTGAGTTTTCAACGACAACTGTTCACAGCAGACAGAAGTCGTTACGTTGTCAACGTGTTCTGTTCACGACAGATGAAATCATATATGTGACTTCATCTGTCGTGAACAGAAGTCGTTGACAACGTAACGACTTTTGTCTGCTGTGAACAGTTGCCGTTGAAAACTCAACCAGTTCTGTCCATCATGTACTAAAAACCGTTGAACTTGTCTCATACCAGTTTAGAAAGCCACGACTAGTTGTTTTAAGATAGATTTTTGTATTAGGAACTTCAACTGTTATTAGATTGGCTGACTTTTATGATTTCATCTGTCGTGAACAGAAGTCGTTGACAACGTAACGACTTCTGTCTGCTGTAAACAGTTGTCGTTGAAAACTCAACCGGTTCTGTCTATCATGAACAAAAATCTTTGAACATGTTTCATTCTAGTTCAGAATGCCACGATTTGTTGTTTTTAGATAGATTTGTGTATTAGGAACTTTAATTGTTATTAGATTCACTTTCTAATGCGATTTCATCTGTCGTGAACAGAAGTCGTTGACAACGTAACGACTTCTGTCTGCTGTGAACAGTTGTCGTTGAAAACTCAACTGGTTCTGTCCATCATGTACAAAAAAACTTTAAATTTGTCTCATGCTTGTTCAGAAAGAACATGATTACTTGGTTTAAGATATATTCGTGTATCAAGAATATTCATCGTTATAAGATTGACTGATTTCTATGATTTTATCTGTCGTGAACAGAAGTTGTTGACAACGTAACGACTTCTGTCTGCTGTGAACAGTTGTCGATGAAAACTCAACCGGTTCTGTCCATCATTTACAAAAACCCTTGGACTTGTCTATTACTAGTTCCGAAAGCCACGATTAGTTATTATAATATAGATTTATGTATCATGAACTTAAATTGTCATACTATTGATGGATTTATATGATTTCATCTGTCGTGAACAGAACTCGTTGACAACGTAACGTTTTCAGTCTGCTGTGAACAGTTGTCGTTGAAAACTCAACCGGTTCTGTCCAATATGTACTAAAAACCTTTGAACTTGTCTAATACCAGTAAAGAAAGCTTAGATTAGTTGTTTTAAGATAGATTTTTGTATGAGGAACTTTAACTGTAATTAGATTGGCTGACTTAAATGATTTCATCTGTCGTGAACAGAAGTCGTTGACAACGTTACGACTTCTGTCTGCTGTGAATAGTTGTCGTTGAGAACTCAACCGGTTCTGTCCATCTTATTCAAAAACCTTTGAACATGTCACATACTAGTTCAGAAAGCCACGATTTGTTGTTTTTAGAAAGATTTGTGTATCAGGAACTTAAGTTGTTAAAAAATTGACTGACTAATGTGATTTCAACTGTCGTGAACAGAAGTCGTTGACAACGTAACGACTTCTGTCTTCTGTGAACAGTTGTCGATGAAAACTGAACTGGTTTTGTCCATCATGAACACAAATCTTTGAACATGTCTCATACTAGTTCAGAAAGCCAAGATTTGTTGTTTTTAGATAGATTTGTGTATCTGGAACTTTAATGGTTATTAGATTGACTTATGTGAATTCATCTGCCGTGATCAGAAGTCGTTGACAACTTAACGACTTCTATCTGCTATGAACAGTTGTCGTTGAAAACTCAACCGGTTCTGTCCATCATGTACTAAAGACCGTTGAAGTTGTCTCATACCAGTTCAAAAAGCCACGATTTGTTATTTTTAGATAGATTTGTGTATCAGGAACTTTAATTGTTAAAAGATTTTCTGACTAATGTGATTTCATCTTTCTTGAACAGAAGTCGTTGACAACGTTACGACTTCTGCCTGCTGTGAACAGTTGTCGTTGAAAACTCAACCGGTTCTGTCCATCATGAACACAAAACTTTGAACATGTCTCATACTAGTTCAGAAAGCCACGATTTGTTGTCTTAAGATAGATTTGTGTATCAGGAACTTCTATTGTTATTAGATTGACTTACTTATGTGATTTCATCTGTCGTGAACAGACGTCGTTGACAACGTAACGACCTATGTCTGCTGTGAACAGTTGTCGTTGAAAACTCAACTGGTTCTGTCCATCATATACAAAAAACTTTAAATTTGTCTCAAGCTTGTTCAGAAAGAACACGATTACTTGGTTTAAGATATATTCGTGTATCAAGAATATTCATCGTTATAAGATTGACTGATTTCTATGATTTTATCTGTCGTGAACAGGTCGTTGACAACGTAACGACTTCTGTCTGCTTTGAACAGTTGTCGATGAAAACTCAACCGGTTCTGTCCATCATTTTCAAAAACCCTTGGACTTGTCTATTACTAGTTCCGAAAGCCACGATTAGTTGTTATAAGATAGCTTTATGTATCAGGAACTTAAATTGTCATACTATTGATGGATTTATATGATTTCATCTGTCGTGAACAGAACACGTTGACAACGTAACGACTTCTGTCTGCTGTGAACAGTTGTCGTTTGAAACTCAACCGGTTCTGTCCATCATGTATTAAAAACCTTTGAACTTGTCTAATACCAGTAAAGAATGCTTAGATTAGTTGTTTTAAGATATAAGATATAACACAATTACACGAACTTTCCGAATAACCTACGTACATGATGGACAGAACCGTTTGAGTTTTCAACGACAACTATTCACAGCAGACAGAAGCCGTAACGTTGTCAACGCATTCTGTTCACGACAGATGAAATCATATAAGTCAGCCAATCTAATAACAATTAAAGTTCCTGATACAAAAATCTATCTTAAAACAACTAATCTTGGCTTTCTGAACTGGTCTGAGACAAGTTCAACGGTTTTTAGTCTATGATGGACAGAACCGGTTGAGTTTTCAACGACAACTGTTCACAGCAGACAGAAGTCGTTACGTTGTCAACGACTTCTGTTCACGACAAATGAAATCATAGAAATCAGTCAATCTTATAAAGATGAAAATTCTTGATACACGAATATATCTTAAACCAAGTAATCGTGTTCTTTCTGAACAAGCATGAGACAAATTTAAAGTTTTTTGTACATGATTCAACGACAACTGTTCACAGCAGACAGAAGTCGTTACGTTGTCAACGACTTCTGTTCACGAAAGATGACATCATATAAGTCAGTCAATCTAATATCAATTAAAGTTCCTGATACACAAATCTATCCTAAAACATCTAATATTGGCTTTCTTAACTAGTATGAGACAAGTTCAAAGGTTTGTGTACATGATGGACAGAACCGGTTGAGTTTTCAACGACAACTGTTCACAGCAGACAGACGTCGTTACGTTGTCAACGACTTCTGTTCTCGAAAGATGAAATCACATAAGTAAGTCAATCTAATAACAATTAAAGTTTCTGATACACAAATCTATCCAAAAACAACAAATCGTGGCTTTCTGAACTTGTATGAGACATGTTCAAAGATTTGTGTTTATGATGGACAGAACCGGTTGAGTTTTCAACGACAACTGTTCACAGCAGACAGAAGTCGTTACGTTGTCCACGACTTCTGTTCACGACAGATGAAATCATATAAATCCGTCAATCGAATAACAATTAAAGTTCCTGATACAAAAATCTTTCTTAAAACAACTAATTGTGGCTTTCGGAACTAGTAAGAGACAAGTTCAAAGGTTTTTGCACATGATGGACAGAACCGGTTGAGCTTTCAACGACAACTGTTTATAGCAGACAGAAGTCGTTACGTTGTCAACGACTTCTGTTCACGAAAGATGAAATCATATAAGTTAGTCAATCTAATATCAATTAAAGTTCCTGATACACAAATCTATCTTAAAACAACTAATCGTGGCTTTCTGAACTAGAATGAGACAAGTTCAAAGGTTTTTGTACATGATGGACAGAACCGGTTGAGTTTTCAACGACAAGTGTTTACGTCAGCCAGAAGTCGTTACGTTGTCAACGACTTCTGTTCACGACAGATGAAATCATATAAATCCGTCAATCGTATAACAATTAAAGTTCCTGATACAAAAATCTTTCTTAAAACAGCTAATCGTGGCTTTCGGAACTAGCATGAGACAAGTTCAAAGGTTTTTGCACATGATGGACAGAACCGGTTGAGCTTTCAACGACAACTGTTCATAGCAGACAGAAGTCGTTATGTTATCAACGACTTCTGTTCACGGCAGATGAAATCATAGAAATCAGTCAATCTTATAATTATTAAAGTTCTAGATAAACGAATCTATCTTAAAACAAGTAATCGTGTTCTTTATGAACTAATATGAGACAAAGTTAAAGTTTTTTGTACATGATGGACAGAACCGCTAGAGTTTTCAACGATAACTCTTGACAGCAGACAGAAGTCGTAAATTGTCAACGATACCAGTTTGTGACAGATGAAATCCGTTAAACTTTTACAATTTAAGTTCCTGATACACAAAGCTTATTTTCTTTTTATTTTATACAACACACGGGCATTTTCCAAATCACAAGGCAGGCGGTGAAAATGCAAAAAAAAAAACAAAACAAAAATTGTTGAAAACACAAAAAATTTTGGTACCACATTGTTCCTCACTTTCTGACTAAGAAAATGAGAACCCACACTTCATGTTCTCGTTAATAAATTACGGAGTTATAGGCGATTGAATTTCTGAAGTGAAACACATTTAATGACGTCAAGTAAATGGAAGCGTCAGAAGTAATCCAAACTCTACAGTGAAGATATAGGCTGATACTAGTCACTAGTAACTTTTGATATCAGTGAGATTTGATATCAGTGAAATTTCGTATCAATGAAAATACCAATTTTATCAAGTTTTGATATACACTGGTTTTCACTGTAATGTATAAAATAAAAATCAGAATTACTGAAACATGAAATAAGGTTATAGTGACCTTTACGTACTTTTCGTTCAAAGGTTTGGTAACACTCATTCATAATCTGAAAGAAGTCTGAAAATTTACTGATAGCGTGTTAAGATATAAGACAAAATCACTTAACCATGAAATTAGGTCACAGGGACGTAAGCCTAGTTTGTTGTCAAATGTCGGGTCATACTTACTCATATTGTGAAAGATGTATGCCCATATACTAATTGAGTGATGTGATATAAGGCAAAATCACTGAATCATGAAATTAAGTCACAGTGACGTAGGATTACTTGTAGGTCAAAGGTCTGGTCATACGCCAACATATAGTGAAAGGAAAGAAGTATAGCCGCTCATTCGGCTTACGATGTTTTCATCGTATAAGTACCTGATAATTAATTTAGTTTTTTCCCACCTCGGTTTTTGGAGTGGGAATCTTTTTCTGATTGCGCCTTTTCCTGATCTTTGCCTACTTGTACTCTATCATATACCAGTTGAGTGCCGAGATACAAGGCAAAATCACTGAACCGTGAAAAAAGGTCACAGTGACCTATAAGTAATTTAGGGCCAAATGTCTGGTCATACTCACTCATAATCTGAATATCGACTGCTCTGACCTTTGTCAAACATAGGGCCAAACTCGACCTGTAACCCAAAGCAATATGCTCATAGATCTTTTTGCCTTGATGTTATACAGAACAAAATCACTCAACCATGACAGTTAACTATAACCTATAACTACTGAAGGTTTAAACGTCTCAATCATATTGTACATCAAGTATGTTAATACACCAACTGAGTGCCGAGATACAAGGCAAAATAACTGAACCGTGAAATATGCTTACCCTGACCTATAAGTACTTTAGGGTCAAAGGTCTTATCACACTAACTCATAATACTAAAGACGTATGAAAATATACCGAGTGTCAAGATATAAGGCAAAGTCACTGAAGCATGAAATTAGGTCACAATGACCCAGAAATACTTTAGGGTCAAAGGTCTTGTCATACGCAAACATAAAGTGAAAGAAATATGTTCATATACCAAAAGAAAACCGAGATACAAAGAAAAATCACTGAACCATGTAATCAGGTCACAATGACATAGGACTACTTTAGGGTCAAATGTCTTGTCATACACAAACATAGTGTGAAAGATATAAGGTAAAATTACTGAACCGTGACATTAGGTTACAATGACCTATAAGTATATTGGGGTCAAAGCTCTGCTAATACTCACTCATAATCTGAAAGAAGTATGAAAATATACTAATTCAGTACTAATTAGGTCACAGTGACCTATAAGTTTATTGGGGTCAAAGGTCAGGTCATACTCACTCATAATCTGAAAGAAGTATGAAAATATACTAATTGAGTGTCAAGATATAAGGCAAAATCACTGAACCGTGAAATTAGGTCATAGTGACCTATAAGTATATTGGGGGTCAAAGCTCTGGTCATACTCACTCGTAATCTGAAAGAAGTATAAAAATATACTAATAGAGTGTCAAGATATAAGGCAAAATCACTGAACCGTGAAATTAGGTCACAGTGACCTATAAGTTTATTGGGGTCAAAGGTAAGGTCATACTCACTCATAATCTGAAAGAAGTATGAAAATATACTAATTTAGTGTCAAGATATAAGGCAAAATCACTGAACCGTGGAATTAGGTCACAGTGACCTATAAGTATATTGGGGTCAAAGCTCTGGTCATACTCACTCATTATCTGAAAGAAGTATGAACATATACTAATTGAGTGTCAAGATATAAGGCAAAATCACTGAGCCGTGAAATTAGGTCACAGTGACCTATAAGTTTATTGGGGTCAAAGGTCAGGTCATACATATTCATAATCTGAAAGAAGTATGAAAATATACTAATTGAGTGTCAAGATATAAGGCAAAATCACTGCATCTTACTCAAGTTTCTGGATTTTTCAGAAGTGGACAGTTATCGTTGACACTGCAGATCAAATCTACCACAGCAACGACTTCTGTCTACAATGGACAGAAACGGTTGAAAAATCAACGATTACTGTCTAGTGGACAGAAGTCGTTGCGGCCGCAACGACTTTTGTTCATGGTGAACAGAAGTCGTTGATGGACACTTATCGTTGCTACAACGCCTCACAAAAACTTCGATACACAACGTCAAGAACACAGAGATTTTATTTCTAATCATTACTAATCAATCAGCCAATCATGATGTTCCACGCTTCTTAGATGGTCGTGAACATGAAAATCAAACCATTGTTCTAGCATATAGTATTGAACTAATTTCATTTAAGATAGCAAACACTATCAGAGAGGCATCATCGGTTGAGAACTTTAAGGTAGGATCATTTTTTCTTTTATTTCTGTATACTTGGTTCCAGTCTAAAATCAGAGTGAATGTTTATTTTGTATATACAAATAAATGCAGAGCATTTATATCATGTTGACATAAAACAACAGCTCTAACGATAGTTTGTTTTTATATAAAACAAACAGTGAATTCAATGATTACCAAAAATAAATAAAACACTAAATTTAAGTGGTATTTTATTTTCCCTCATAATCTGGAGTGAATATATTCTTGTAAAATACGCAAATCGAACATCCAACTATTTCGAATATTTCTGAATGTGTTTTGCAAGAAGTAAATTGTCAGGGCAGGAGTAGGACTAATGATCACTAAGAGGATAAAACATTCTCTTTCATGCAAACCGTTTTTTACATATAATTAACCTTATACACAAATTGGGCCAATTGCCACAGAACTTATTTAAAAATAAAATGAACAATATGTATACCCGCTTTAGAAATTAGTTTTCTGCAGAAACAAACAAAATAAGATTCTATAACATGCAACGTCATCAAGAGAAATCAATACAAAACGACGTTAAAAGCTACGCCTAACATACACATACTAAACGCCGACGTTGCGCAAACCGTGTGCTCAAAAACGATAGTAACGTTTCCCCTTAATGGTATTAATGCCCTAAGGCAAAATTGTTGACAAGTCTCTATTGTCGAGATACATTAAGTACGAGTATTCATCCCGTATATAACAAATAATTGCGAAATTCGCCCTTGTGCAGCGGACCGTAGCCAAAAGTGTCGTTTCAAATAAATTAAACATGCACTTTTAACGGCATTGAAAATCGAAAACCATCTTGATGCATTTCATTTAGCTTTGATGTACCTACCAAAAGACATAGAAACATGCCGATATATTATGGCACGCTCGAACAAGGGCAGATACCTATAATTATCGTTCCCATAGACTCCCATTGTAATTTGCCCCAAAACAAGACTCATTCATATGATTCACAACTCATAGTTGACCCCAACATATTCAGCAGACGAGAGAACGCCCCAAGCCGTGTACAAGTGCAGCAAAAAAGAGTGTTAGCCAGCATCCAAAGATTTATATTTCGCAGTTTAGGGACACCCGAAAATCAATGAAAAAATGACTTATCAAAAATCACTACATCCGCAATTTAGCCATTGTACGGCAAAACGGCAGCTGATTAAATCACACAATATAGCAAAATATTCCAGCAAGGTTATACTATCATGTGACAAAGTTGGATAGACACGCATTTATGACCAATCGTAGGTAGCGTTAAATCTTAAATTTACTTCGGCAGATCTGTCCAAACTTTGGGACAATCCGGCTTGCACCGTTACAATGACAAAGGACAGAGACCAGTAATTGTAACGTTGCATGTGATTGGCCCGAAGTGTGGGCAGATCTGCAGCGGTACATTTAAGATGTAACGCTACCTACCATTGGTCATAAATGCGCACTATCAACCGTCTTTTGTCATATAATAGTATAACCTTTCTCGAATATTTTGCTATATTGTGTGATTTAATAAACTGCTGTTTTATCATACAATGGCCAAATTGCGGATGTAGTGATTTTTGAATAATCAATCTTTCATTGTTGAGCGATTTTGGGGTGTCCCTAAACAGCGAAAAATACCGTCCTTAAATGCTGGCTAACACCCTATTTTTTCTGCACCTGTACACAGCCTGGGGCGTTCTCTCGTCTGCTGAATGTGTTGGGGTCCACTTTAAGTTGTGACGCATATGAATGAGTCTTGTTTTGGGGCAAATTACAATGGGAGTCTATGGGAACGACAATTATAGATCTCTGTCCTAAAGAGAATATCTTCTTCAGGTGTGCTCCCCGTTTCGACACTGGCATGAAACTGCGTTTGCAGGAACCAGTACCCTCTTCATATCTCTCCATGATTTCACATCTGAAGCCCAAGGCGGAACAGACCGAAACTGGCCATCATCGAATTTTAAAATAGAAAAAGTCCACTAAAAAATGCACATATAAACAGACCGAAAAACAGACAGCATAGAGATAAATCACCACACAACAGCCTTGAAACGGTCATTTAAGAAATTACTTGAGTGCTTAAACCAAATTTCTGGACCAAGCCTCACCTTTTGCCTCAGTAGGGGTTCCCAACACTGTTGGAAGTCAACAAGGTGCAGTTATGACCCCTATAATATATAATGTAAAGATTAATGATTTTCATATTTTTCAGGTTTTCTGACGGAATAAAGTTATAAAATCCCCATGACAGTGCACGACAATGTTAAAATGAAAATAATAGTATACAAAACAGACAAATTGAAGGTCAATGTTACACTTTTAACCCATTATTTTGTCGAAAATAGTTAATTTTGATGCAAAAATTCAATTTTAATGGTAAAATTGTGATTATCATAAAGGTCAAAAGGTCAAAGGTCAAGGTCATTGAATTGCCTTATATAACCTTTCCTGAAATAGTCCTTAACAATTAGATACCAGAATTGGTGGTGCGCCAATGTTTCGAGTTTCATTCAGTGGCTGTAGCTTTACCATGTAGAGAGGCAAACTTGTCTTTTTTTGACTTATTGAAGTAGGGGGTCGGTTGACTTTTTGAATAGCTCCAAGACTATGGTACATTTAATCAAGCATCAAATAGCATCGTTGCCATTGTAAGAGCTCTCTTCATTGTATAATTGTAATATTATATCGTCAAAATAAATGAAATTATGGGTGTCTTTAGGACAGAGACCAGTAATTGTAACGTTGCATGTGATTGGCCCGAAGTGTGGGCAGATCTGCCGCGGTAAATTTAAGATGTAACGCTACCTATCATTGGTCATAAATGCGTATCTGTCACATAATAGTATAACCTTTCTCGAATATTTTGCTATATTGTATGATTTAATAAACTGCTGTTTTGTAATACAATGGCCAAATTGCGGATGTAGTGATTTTTGAATAATCAATTTTTCATTGTTGAGCGATTTTGGGGTGTCCCTAAGCAGCGAAAAATACCGTCCTTAAATGCTGGCTAACACCCTATTTTTGCTGCACCTGTACACGGGGGCTGGGGCGTTCTCTCGTCTGCTAAATGTGTTGGGGTCCACTATAAGTTGTGACTCATATGAATGAGTCTTGTTTTGGGGAAAATTACAATGGGAGTCTATGGGAACGACAATTATATATCCGTCTGTCCACAAATAGATAAACTATTGACACGCTTGACGTTTCTTCCTCAGTTCGCAACGTTTCACTTGAAGGGATTTTTGTGGCTGTCGTTTATATATATATATATATATATATATATATATATATATATATATATATATATATATATATATATATATATATATATATATATATATATATTTTTTTTTTTCTTTTTTTTTTTTTTTTTTTCAGTTTCGATTTTTATTTGATATTATTGAAGCTGGTGCTGTGCCGTGTGTCTCCCATACATCATGCATAGTGCAGATTATATTTTCCTTTTGGTCCTTCGAGATCCGCGAGGGTATTCTGAGAAATTAGAATTTTATGATCGGTTTAGACACATATTCTAACCAATATTTAATAAACTTGACCCCATTTGGTAATACTAGTTTTTTATCGTTTATCCTGTTGAAAATTGCAAAATTACAAGTTCTCCTTAGCTCTGAGTTGCCAGAAAGGGTCACTGACGATGCTTAAGTAGCCCGAAACCATGGTATGGCCCATCCTGTTTCTCATTAATATATTGCCATGTTAATCAATTCACCACGTCGTCAAAACAAACAAAATGAATCAAATTTAAAACGTATCAACAATAAATAAATCATGTTGCATAAAAGTTATAATCGCACATCGTCTTTGGTTCAGATTTTATGTCTGAAACTTAAGGTGTTCGGTTTAAAATTTTGTTAAGTTTATAATGCTTGCTTATCGTTTCAGACATACATTCTTAAAAGAACTGCCTGTTTTGACACACATATGGACCACCCGAGAAATTTCATCTTCATTGGATTGATAAACTTCTTTATTATTTACGTCAACGGGCGGTCGTCAAAAGGTACAATATATGTTCAGCTGCAAAATCACAATGTCAAGTATTGGAACCAAATCCTTACCAGGAATTGGTACCAATGTGTCACGTTTAGCATTCCAATATTTCACGTAAGAAATGCGCATCCAGTCTCAATTCATACGTATCCATCGTAAAACTTTGTCTCATTTGAGAAAATTCGGTGCCAAAGTTTCACGCGTGTTTTTGTGACGCGAGAAGAATTGGTACAGCGAAGCTGATCAGCGCCTTTGTTTTCGCTACTCGGATAGTACAATTCCTCTTACCCCGGGAGCTAATTTGACCTACCTTGCACCCCCCCCCCAGGACAATTTTTCATGGGTGCCAAATCGTTCATTGGGACCCCAGAAATGCAAAGAATTTTTGTCCTCAAAGATAAACTCAATTGCACTATGAAAAAATGCATGGTTTCCATGGCAACCATCAACACGATTCTTGGGCATGGAGGTGGTCATAGAAAATTGACCATATCCCAACTATTACTTATCCTAGACCACTGAAATTGGTCTCATTTAAAAGCTTAGACATAGCCCTTTTATCCTATAATAAGTAATGCAAATTTTCGAATTGGTATATACATGAATTTTAATGAAAACATTAAAAATGACAGAAAAATCGTTAAAAATCCATAAATAAACTAATTTCAGACCCAAACTGTCATTCTGACACTTTGTTATTGAACCAGTATGGGAAATTTATTGATGACCTGGGCCTAAATGAACATTACCTCATTTGCATATTCATGAATATTAATGAAATTGATAGAAATTGAGGAAAAACGAGGGAAAAACTATATCCATTGCAAGGTATTGGATAGGTTATAAGGTCTATCTTTCATCCCTGGGACAAATTCTGAAGGCTGCCAGTGTGGTCAGAGGGACCACCTTAATGCCATAAAATATTGTCCTCAATGATAAACATGTTTGCATGATGTAAAATGACATAGTCTTCACACCCACCCCTAGTGCGATTCTAAAGAATAGGGTGTACCTACAAAAATACATCACACCAATAGCGCACTCTAGGATACTATAATTGGTCTGATAGTGATGCATGAACCTAACAATTTAACCTTGATACCTTATATTTTAATCATTGAATTTGCTTATTCATGAATAGTAATAAAAAAAAACATTAAAAAATGGAGAAATGTCGTGGAACAACAGGGGGTATACATACAAAATCGCTTGTACCAGAGCAATGAATAAACCCAAGATGCTGAAAGATGTTTCAAATGAATGCTATTGCAATGTACTATGACCCTGAAGTATGATTTAAGAATAATCTGATTTTCAGTTTCATGAATTTTCATGAAAACTTCAGGGAAAAAGTTAAAAACTTAAATGGGTAAACCTACAAAATGACTTGCATCTCAGCAGTCAAAAGTCCTATAGTGCTAAAATGGTATCAAATGGTTGCAATGGTAATATTATACCATCCTGTACTACAATATTTAAGTTATTTGA
Source organism: Rugalucina vietnamica (assembly GCA_964017185.1). Taxonomy (NCBI): domain Eukaryota; kingdom Metazoa; phylum Mollusca; class Bivalvia; order Lucinida; family Lucinidae; genus Rugalucina; species Rugalucina vietnamica. Next base: position 55,776,935 of record OZ024875.1, on the reverse strand, counting down.
TATTTTGTTTGAAGAATATGAACAAAACTTTTTGAATTTAGTGAAAAATACAGAAAAATAATGGGGTATATGTAGAAAAACGCACATATCTTGGCTAGTGAAAGACCTAGAGAGCTATAATTGGTATCAAATGATTGCTAGGACAATGTTCTATGACCATGTAATCAGCAATATATAACATCAACTATTGTTGTTGTATGGATATTAATGAGATCGTTATAAATAAGAGAAAAATCAATGAAAAATGACGGGGTACACCAACCAAATCGCTAATATCTCATTTACCAATAGCCATAGAGAACTCAAAATGGCATCAATTTATAGCTAGGACAATGTATTATTGCCAGGTACTCAGATATATAAATCATCTTTGCTGGCAAGCAAGATTTGATAAATTTTGTTTAAGCACAGCCTTCAATTTTCTGTTATTTTCACAATTTTTCAAAACTTTATGTAACATTCACAAAATTTTATAACATTTTGATAAACTATCAGACCACATGGCAGTAGTGCATTCTCCTAGCAATCTATTGGTACCATTTTCAGCACTCTAAGAATATTGGCAGTTGAGATATAAGCAATTTTGTTGGTGTACCCCTTCTTTTTTCGTCCATTTTTCTCTTATTTATGACAATCTCTTTAATATACATACACCAACAATAGTTGATGGTTTATATTGCTGATTATATGGTTATAGAACATTGTTCTAGTAATCATTTGATACCAAATATAGATATCTAGGTCTTTCAGTAGCCAAGATATAATCGTTTTTCTACGTATACCCCCGTTATTTTCTGTATTTTTTCACTAAATTCAAAAGATTTGTTAATTTGTATACACCTATTTTTTCCACGATTTTTTTCCAATTTAGATTTGTTTTTTTATTAATTTTCATGAATAAGCAAATTCTATGATATAAATATAAGGTATTAAGGTTAAATTGTTAGGTTCATGCATCACTATCAGACCAATTATAGTATCCTAGAGTATGATACTGGTGGGATGTGAGTATTTTTGTAAGTACCTCCTATTCTTTAGAATCTCATGAGGGGTGGGTGAAGACTATGTCATTTTACATCATGCAGATGTGTTCATCATTGAGGACAATATTTTATGCCATTTAGGTGGTCCCTCTGACCAAACTGGCAGCCATGGAAATTTGTTAAATGGATGCAAGATTGACCTTATAACCTATCCAAATCCTTGCAATGGATATAGTTTTTCCCTTGTTTTTCCTCATTTTTGACATTTTTATTAATATTCATGAATATGCAAATGAGATAATTTTCATATAGGCCCAGATCATCAATAAATGTGTCATATAATATTACTGGTTCAATAACAAAGTGTAAGAATGACAGTTTGGGCTGAAATTAGTTCATTATGGATTTTTAACACTTTTTCTGTCAATTTTTGATGTTTTCATTAAAATTCATGAATATGCAAATTCAAAAGTTTGCATTACTTACTATAAGATTAAAGGGCTATATCTAAGCTTTAAAATGAGACCAATTTCAGTGGTCTAGGATAAGTAACAATGGAGATATGGTCAATTTTCTATCTACACCCCCATGCTCAAGAATCGCTTTAACGGTTGCCATGGAAACCATGCATTTTTTCATAGTGCAATTGAGTTTATCTTTGAGGACAAAAATTCTTTGCATTTCTGGGGTCCCAATGAACGATTTGGCACCCATGAAAAATTGTCCTGGGGGGTGCAAGGTAGGTCAAATTAGCTTCTCTTCTACTCTTCTAGTCAAATTAGGTACTCTTCTACTCATACCCAAAACTTCAAGTATCTAGCCTGCTCCTGTGACTGTACAGACCGATTCGTGTCGCACCTGGTCGGAAACCCCGAAGACCGATTTTCTCACGTCGCGGCTCATATTCATTCCATCTGTAAAGAAGTGGTGTAAAAATTCTTAGATATGAAAAATTAGTACCCACGTTTCATATAATATGCTGCAACGAATTAGAATCGAAGGCAAATACACTTCATTCAGATAGATGCTTTTTATATAAATGTGAAGAATATGTACCGTATGGCTGATAAATGAAATTCGACTTAAGCCCTAGGAACTATCTGTAAGTTGCATGGATGTGTTTTCGTAATTTGTACTCTTAAATATTTTACAGATGATACGTCGTATTGCACACTACGATCAACAAGGTATGACTGCTCAAGTGAAGACAAAGTCACGGATAGCAAGTGCACCAATGACCAAAACAGTGAGAATATAGTCAACGCATACGTTTTTCAGCTGATACCTGATAAGAACTGATTTCCAGCTGAATATCCACTTGAAGCCGGAGCGACGGGCAAATTTACTTGGCATGGTCCAGACCTGTACTTGTCAAATGACTGCAGGGCCTATATTGACGCCCAAATATGCCACGAAGGTGAGAAGGCTTTTTAGCTCACCTGAGCCGAAGGCTCACAGGTGAGCTTATAGTATACCCATGCTCCGGCGTCCGTCCGTCGTCCGTCGTCCACAATTTCAAAGATCTTCTCCTCTGAAACCGCTTAGCCAATGAAAGCCAAACTTCATGTAGAGCATCCTTAGGAAGGGGGAACGAAAGTTTATATAAATGGTCCAGGTAGTTTATATAAATGGTCAAGGTCACATGACCAAGATGTCCACCATGGCTATAAATAGCTAAAACGTTTAAAAATCTTCTTCTTCAGAACCAGAAGGCCTATGATTTTGAAACTTGGTGTGAAGCATCAGTGACTGGAGCGCTACAAAGTCTATATAAATCATGACCCTGGGATGACCTTGACCTATTTTACGGCAAGGTCAACTTACGTCTCCCATGCATTGGAATTGGAAAAAAATAGGAAAATGTAATTAAATGGCAGAAAACTTGCTAGAAATGAGCAAATGGACAGAAGATTTATGTTTAGAAAATATTTTGGGCCCGGGGGATGTCTGCCCCTGCCCCGGGGCAATATACATGTATATGATCATAATATTGAAACATCTTCTTCTCTGAAACCGCTAGGCCAATCAAAGCCAAACTTTTTGTAGCATCCTTAGGAAGAGGGAATGAAAGTTTGTATAAATGGTCAAGGTCACAGGACCAAGATGGCCGCCATGGCTATAACTAGCAAAAACGTTTAAAAATCTTCTACTTCAGAACCAGAAGGCCTTTGATTTTGAAACTTGGTATGAAGCGTCTGGGAATGGAGCTCTACAAAGTTTATATAAATCATGACACTGGGATGACCTTGACCTATTTTATGGCAAGGTCAACTTAGGTTGCCCATACATTTGAATGGGAAAAAATAGGAAAATGTCATGTAATGGCAGAGAACTTGCTAGAAATGAGCAAATGGACAGATTTATGCTTATGAAAATATTTTAGGCCCAGCGGTTGTCTGCCCCTGCCCCGGAGCTATATACATGTGGATGACCATAAGATTCAAACAGCTTTTTCTCTGAAACTGCTTAGCCAATCAAAGCCAAACTTTTTGTGGAGCATCCTTAGGAAGACGAAATGAAAGTTTATATAAATGGTCAAGGTCACATGACCAAGATGGCCGCCATGGCTATAAATAGCAATTTTTTTTAAAAGTCTTCTTCTTCAGAACCGGAAGGCCTATGATTTTGAACTTGGCATGAAGCATTAAGGAATAGAGGTCTACAAAATTTGTGTAAATCATGACACTGGGATGACCTTGACCTATTTCACGGCAAGGTCAACTTAGATCGCCCATGCATTTGAATGGAGAAAATTGTTAAAATGTGATTTGAAGGACAAAACTTGCAGTTAATTGGCAAATGGACTGAATTTTTATGATTTAAAAACAGACATTGACTCCAGGAGTTATTCTGAACCTGCCCTAGGGTTATGTACATGCATTGTACCATTCTAGTCTAACAAGTTTATTGGTACATGTATATATCTCAGGTCTCAGGTGAGCGTTTACAGGACCATTGGTCCTCTGGTTTTTATCAGGATTGGCGTTTCCGTGTAGTACAGGTATATACCCCCGTATACGCCACTCTTATATTAACGAAATTGGGTTTTACAGTGGTAAACAGTGGTAAACATTTTTTTCTTATTTTTGATCCAAGACGTGAACTGAGGATACTCGTTAGAACCGCCGCGACGAGGCAGTTCAGTGTCTTAACATTTTTATCTGACCAAGCCTAATTTTAGACGGTCAGACAGACCTTCGTAAACACTAGTCTACACGTTTAATCACTTAATTTGCAACAAATCCTTTGCTACCTGTCTATGAAATGTTAACGCCCTCACCCCATGAAATATTTACGCCCTCACCCCACATTTAGATAATAAAACTGGAGAAGTTTTTTCTGTTTTCAAAAAAAAAAAAAAAAAAAAAAAAATAGATTAATGCGGTTCTAACGTGTACCTACAATCAATGGTTTGAGTAAATACATGTACTTGAAATATTATTTTCTCTTTCTTTTTCAATTGACAATTGTCATTTTTACAGAAAATCGCTGTTCTTCTGGAGTGTTTTTTAATATATCATTGCAGCTGCGCCGAACAGGACATGCATTATAAAAGGTGATCCACATATCACCATGACTGACGGTATAAAATTCAGATTTACCGGCAACTACTCATGTGACTACTTACTAGCACAAGAGAAGGGTGGTTATATAACAATCAAAGGAACATTCGTTCATTACAAGGGTAAAACTTCACGCCTGGACAAGGTTATCATCGAATACAAGAGCATAGGGACTGGTTCCTCCGGGATCTATACGCTGGGTCCAGGTGATGCTGTGAAAAGCGGCCCTGGTATTGATGACATGGCGCAACTAGATCTTCCTTACCTGGATAGCCCGGCATTAATAAGTGCAGAGGTCGCAATTGAAGAAGAAGGAGATTTTATCAAACTCTGGCTACTTCTATTTGATACAGCCGTGTACTGGGACAAGAAAAAAATGGCAGTACTAGCGTTATCACAAGGCCAGTTTTTTAATCGTACGATCGGTAAGTATCGCAAGTCATCAGGATAACATGTCCATGAAAAGTATACCTCTTTATATCCCACATTTATGTAATCAGAGTTTAATGTACAAGCGTGTACATTTTTTTTAGTTTTTGTTCCAAACATAGATTGTGAGTACTCGTTAGAACCGGCTCCAACGAGGCTCAAAGTAGTATTCACAAAGTATGTCTCAATTAAAAAAGTTAATAAAATGAAAATTTTCAGGTTTAACAGCTGCAAAAATGACTGCATATTTCATTGTAGTATTTTTTAATTTTAACAACAAAAATATTATATACAGTCAGACATAAGTTAAGCACTTACCCCTATTTTGGGGTATGCCCTTAGTAACCGTTGTATAATTCACAATTTTTCAATTTGATTTTGTAAAAACTCGAAAATAAACTACAGTTAAAACAGACAAGTTTCATGAGGCATTTTGCTATTACTCAATGTTTTATGGAAGTTACAGGAATAGCCATCCAAACTTGCTTGTTATTTAAGCATTACGTTTTCACTATGTAACATTCCTGAACCTTTCGTAACTGTCGATATCAGCTATTTCAGTTTGCATTTTCATGGTGGTTAGAGTGGATTTGACATTTTAACAAAATGACATCTACAGTTTACACTGGAACATATTCCGAGAGATGTTGTAATTGCAATTGAATCATAAAGCACTACACATTGTGTACAGCAGATCCATGAGTACATGTACCAAACTTGTGTTTTTAATTCGATGAGGGTATGGTGTTGCATCCGGTTAGTACGACAAATGTTTACTTGTTTTTGATAGTTGATAAATACCACTTCACTCCTAAACAATCACGCTCGGTTTCAACACATACATGGTAAAGAAATGTCATCTATTAAAAATGTGATGACACAGTATGTTCAGATGATGCTTAATTTATGTCTGTCTGAATGTATATATATAAAATGATAATTATCAGGTTTTACAGTTGCAAAATGAAAAACAAAACGACTGTATATAGTGCCCAGCGGGCACATGACGTCAAAATGACGTAATATCAACGTCGATGCGACGTCATGACGTCGAACTGACGTCATTCTGACGTCATGTGCCTCCTGGATAGTGTAGTCCTGCTTTCGTAATGTTTTAGTTTTATGTACATTTTTATAGGACTTTGTGGTAATTTTGACGGCATCATGGACAACGACTTTGGCGGACTGTCGGCGGAAGAATTTGGTCAGCAATATCGGGTGGAAGGCAGCTGTACACTGCTCAATATGTAAGATTATGTATTATACAGTGGTGTTATGGCTAAAAACCCAAATTAGCCGTTTTAACGGCTAATTTGTAAACGGCTAATTGTAAAATTTCGCGGCGAAATTGTGTGTAAAATAAAAGTCAGCGCGGAATTTCGCCGCGAAATTCCGCCGCGAAATTCCGCCGCGAAATTCCAGATTTCGCGGCGAAATTTCGCGGCGAAACACCGCGAAAAAAGTTTACCTGTTATTACGCATAAAAATCAATTGACCGGTGTTTCGCGGTGTTTCGCGGCGAAAAAGACGACAGTCACACATTTTTTTTTTGTTGTTTAAATAAAATTTTAAATTGAATGTTTTTATTTCATTTCAAGTTGTATCAATATTTTGTTTACTTCTCAATTTTGTATAATTATCGTTTTAGTCCCGACAGTCACAACAGTTTTATTGTTTAAATTTCATTTTAATTTGTATGCATTTATTACTTTTCACGTCGTATAAATATTTTGTTTTCTTTTCAATTTTGTATAATTATCGTGTTTCATTTGTGACTCAACTTCTTTGAAGTTTCTGAGACCCTGATTATTGGCTTTGTGTGTTTATTTTCATGCTTCTTTTTCAGATTAATCAGACGTACCCGATAATATTAGATCCTCCTATTATCTAGCTTAATTAATAGAAAAGAGCTCATAGCGGCGTTAGCAATTTTCATGGTATGATTGTCCACAGATTTGTTTGTTTGTATTGAGGCTGGACGTCCCAGTCACCAATTTTTTAGTCATGTCTGGACGAAGCTACCGTTTCCTGGGTTTTAAGTAGTACTGTGGGTAATCAATGTACACAACAGGGTTTCGCCAGTGCGGATCGAACTCAGGACCTCTCGATTCAGACAGAGTCTGATGCACTACAACTATGCCACCGCGATCCCAACTCACATATTAATACAAGTCTTTGCATTCAACATGATGAAGCAATCGGCTTCAACTTTGTTTTAGACATTTAATCGCCTATGGTTAATGACACTGCTAAAAAGCATCAATGATTTTCGATTACGTCAAGTGGATGCTGTTTCGTTGAAATCAATTTAGTCGAAACGACATTTGGTCGCATACGACCTCCACCGGGTCGATACGATATTCGGTCGAATACGAGCAATACAGCAACGTACATGTACAAAATTGTGTCGAAATTGTCGATTTTTGCTAACCGTTTTAAATTAAATAGCGTGTTGTGTTCCTTCCAAAATCCCCATGTACGGATGGCTTACATGCATATCGAATGACAAAACCTCATTGTATACAAGGCGCAATACACTAGAAAAGGGAAGATACTGTGTTTAAAACAAAGTACTGACGTCATTATATGAAGTGTTCAGTTTATTTTTGAAAACATATATACAATAAGGGCCGTGTACGCACCGTAGCAATATGAGCGCATGCCGCATTAGATTAATAAGAACAAAGTTGAGCGCAGAAGCCTAGTGGTGGATTAAAGGAATTGACCGGAATCTAAATGTCCTGTGTTCGATTCCTCCTATATTCGTTGGGTTTCGTACTTGAGCAAAACCGGTATACATGTATTACCCTGAAAGTGTTGTCATCATGGGACTGTTGACTGTTAAAATGATCTTCGCTAAGGCAAGTATAATGTATAAATCGATATGATTGCAATTAGTCTTATGCTGGCATTCATAGAGGGTGCCCAAATGTCAATATGCCTCTTTTTGTTTTGTCGTTTCTACATGGTTGAGGTCAAATTAAGTTATCGTAGTTCAAGAAAATTTACAAAAAAGAAAGTAAGGATTCTGTTTATTTAGCATTACCCTTTAGACAATGTTTGTGCTACAAAACAAGGCACAAAGTTAGATGGCCCCTGCCTATTGGGACCTAAACAAATATATAAGCTGCTTGTCCCTCCAGGCAAAACTTTTAAGCTATTGACTGATCATCTGATTACTGGTTTACCGCTCAAGTCTGTGCCTGCCTAGGGAAAATGGTCTCAAGTGAAACCATCCATACATATAAGCAGTATTGGCTTAGAGGGATCGTTATATTTCAAACACGTCCCATAAAATGGGGGCAGCGTCCCGACATGACCATTGCTGTTGATTAGGACGTAAAGCATTTATTCAAACAAACAAACAACAAAGTTAGATTCAACGAGCTGGCGCATTACGTTATAATTATTTTCGTTAATCCGTGATTTCGCTATCGTTCCACGTACGATAAAACATTAGCAAAGTCGCGTTATGCACGTTTTTCATTTCTATACATGTATAATCATAAATATTATGTGCACAATCATACATATTATGTGCACGTAAATAACGATCTATACATTGAACAGATGAATCATAGTGTTGTCATTAAATTAAAAATTAATCATTTTATGTTAACATTTACAGGTATTTCGCCGTGTTTCGCGGCGAAACAGGAAATTTCAACTTACCTGTTGTAAGCGTTAAAAAACAAATTTCGCCGCGAAACACGGCGGAATTTCACCGCGAAAATCGGATTTTCGCGGCGAAAAAAATAACCGATTAAACGTTTAAATTTTTTCTTGGCCGGTGAAATTTCGCGGTGGTTTCGCCGCGAAAAATCACAAGTGATCAGCGCGAACTGTGCAAAAGTGGGTTTTTAGCCATAACACCACGTGTATGTTAGACGCAATAAAAAGCTCTATAGAGTTTATGTTGAGTAATTAATATATGAGATTTTTTATTGTGCATCGTTGCCAAAAGCTGGTTAAACCTCCGGTATTTCCTCTTCTGGTTCTGCTACTGATTCTGACTTTATACAAAAATGAAATCTTTATTTAATGTAGCTTACATATATTAACTGCTATTTTCTCCATAAACTGCGATACAATCTACCAAAACGTTGGTCCCACAAAGACTATATTGCAATGTTGGAGTCTCTGTTAGTAAGACTTGTTGAAAACAACGCTTGATTTCACGATTGCAGACTTTTGACCGAACTGCATTGTACTATAACATTACATGCCCATATGATATACAGTAATATTTTCAGGTCAAAAATCGATAATTTTCAGAGGAAAAGTTTTGATATTTTTCTTATTTTTGCTCAAAACATAGATTGTGGGTACACGTTAGAACCGCCTCGCCGAGGCGGTTCTAACGAGTACCCACAATCTATGTTCTGGAGCAAAAATAAGAAAAATAGGTAAACCCCTGCATTCCCCAGTTTTACTATATCAAAGTGGGGTTTAAGGGGGTATTCATTGCACGGACATGTTTTCCTGATGATCTCTCCAACAGATTGTGGAAAGCCAGACAAAGAAGGCTATCAGTTTACCGCTCCAAATCCCAATACGCTATACGGAAGTACGGTGAATGTATCCTGTGCTGATTGCTATGGGGAAGGTCCTGATAAATCACAGTTGGCATGTGAAGCTGACGGAAACTGGACGGATGTTTCAGGCTGCAATAAGAAAGGTACATGTCTGCTACTAGTTGTTGCATCGGTTATTATTTGTTACTGTAGTTGTTTCACACCTTATTAATTATAGGGGCACGCAGTTGACCATGTTTGCATTGGTCCACGATTGTTGTTTTAATACTTTATATAATTCGGCAAATAGGTTACTGTATGGGCGTTACCTCATGAATATCTTATTAGGTATGGTCTACTTTTGACCTACGTAAAAGCTAAAGGTATACAGTTGAAAGATTCAACTAACATGTTTTCCGTTAGAAAATACGAATGAAATACGACTTTGTCTAATTCACTGGATTGGACAAAATACAATCATGTAGCTGGTCTCTAACGGCAAATATGTGACAGCACTCTAGGATGACTGAGTTCGACTTTTCTATAATCTCCCTACTTGAACAGATGGACTAGCTGACCACGCCCAGATATGAATATTAAAGTTGCCGCCAGTACAGTGACATATTGTCCAATTACACTTAAAAGAAAGGAAATGGTGCTGCTGGTGGAATAAATGAGCCGCCTCGTGGGAAAACCTACAATGTGGTTTCCGAACAGGTCTGACACAGACCGGCCTGTACAAGCACAGAAAAAAGCTAGAAGCTTGAAGTTTTGGATTTAAGTAGAAGAAGAATTGTACTATCCGAGTAGCAAAAACAAAGGCGCTGGTCAGCTTCGCGGTTACCGCGAAGCTGATCTGCGCATTTGTTTTCGCCTATGCAGATTGTTGGTTTTCCCACGAGGCGGCTCAAATTACTGAATGACTTAAGTGCAAACGCTATAAAGGCCTCTCCAGGGACATGACATGTACATACTTTTTTCAGTTATCAATGGGGTCAAAGACCACCAAAGAATAAATATAAAAAGGTTTTATGGGACCATTTCAAAAATGTCTGATGTCCTTTAAGACAATATTGTATTCAAACATTCATCTATCATAATCTCATCTAAGTTTTCCAAACTGTTCATAAAAGCATAATTGTAACAGTTTTTATGAGTACCTAACTCAGTGTTTGTCCTCTGATAGTTTGTGGTTCTGATCCGGAGAAAGAAGGTTATGTGTTTGGTGACCCAAACACTGACACCACCTGTGGAAGCACTGTCTCAGTGACCTGTGCTGATGGTTACGTGGAAACACCAGACAATCCTACATTATCCTGTCTAGCTAACAACTCGTGGGAAATTCCTTCTGGTTGCAAAAGTAAGACAATCGATACACGGCTAGAGATGGAATTTTATATCACTTTATAAACAAACATGTCGGTTATTTTCGTCAAAATTATCGTAAATATCAATTTCTGAATTTTTGTTTAATTATATTTTTCAAGGTTGCTAACTAAAATCCATTTGCTTCTTGACGTTACACTTGCATACAAAACTTTATTTATCAGGTAAAGTCCAACCTGTCTTAAGCCAGGGGGCCAGGGGAATCACTGAAAACGCTGGCTTAAGACAGGTGCTTGGTTAATGGAGGTTTGTTCTGACACTAGGGCGAGCATCATAACCCTGTTAACTAGAAATGCTATAAGAGCTGTATTCTCTACATAAAAAAATGAGGAACTGTAAATAGATACAGCCGAGTAGCTGATAATTATCTTCTTTGTTATCTCTGATTATATCCCATATAAAGTAGCAGTATATTGCTATAATGTGCCAAGAGTCAAAAACATGACAACGTTTGTACTTTTTGAGAAAGTATTTATTTTTAGTAAACGTTATTTTTTTTAGTTTATTCTTAGTAAAATTATTTGTTTTTAGTAAATGTTTTAGTGATTGGGGCCGGAGCTTCTTGTCTGTTGCTTGGCCCACCGGGGTTCAACTGGTGTTTCTCTTTTTCTCCGAACTTTCAGTAACTTATTTGGCGCCCAGGGATCTCCACGAATTTTCTCGGGCAGCTGACTTAATCTCCTCGTTTTTGATTCATCATGGTGGTTATCATGATTTATTTGTTTGTCTTTGAAGGCGGCGCAATCAAAAAAGAAATTCCCACTCCAAGAACCGAGGTGGGAAAAATTAATTAACAATATATAATTTGATGGGGTAACCACAGTTTCGGAACACATTTCCGAAGCTGTGGTTTGTGGCGATATTTACCCCATCAACCCTTATTATCAAAATACTATGAGAAACAAGATATTTGTATTCTCAGATTTTGCCTGTATAATTATACATTAGCCTATAAATTGTCATTGCATATCTACCAAAACGATACAATACAGTATCCATTACGCAAACCTTGTTGTGTTTTTTCTTTGGAGGGTGAACTGCAATAACAAGTTTTCGGATGCTTATGGTCAGACCATATGGACATAAGAGTCGGAAAAGTTGTGAGTTGTTTGTAGTGTATCATAATAACATTGAGGCCAGGGGATAGCGTATAAAAACGGTGCTATGCCGAAACAAAGCATAGCACATTTTATTAAGCAGGCCCTTCTGGCTAGTCTAAATCTTTAGCGCCACCCTGTGCTGTTTCCCGCTTCCATTTGCTGAATTCTTACTTCGGCTTCGCTGGCATGCCAGTCTTGCTGGAAACCAGCCTCCTGGCTTTCATATATAAGCGATTCCACGTGGGTGCGCTTCCTTTTCTTTCAAAGACGCTAAGAAAAACACGTGCCGTTGCTGCTTGGAATTGATATAAATTGAAAACCTCCGCCTCCCCACCGCCTCCAATGTTTTCTGTTTTGTTTATCTTTTGCAGGTATCGCTTTGATTGTGTGTATTGTTTTTCGTTTTGTAAGGGGCGATATTTACCCCATCAACCCTTATTATCAAAATACTATGAGAAACAAGATATTTGTATTCTCAGATTTTGCCTGTATAATTATACATTAGCCTATAAATTGTCATTGCATATCTACCAAAACGATACAATACAGTATCCATTACGCAAACCTTGTTGTGTTTTTTCTTTGGAGGGTGAACTGCAATAACAAGTTTTCGGATGCTTATGGTCAGACCATATGGACATAAGAGTCGGAAAAGTTGTGAGTTGTTTGTAGTGTATCATAATAACATTGAGGCCAGGGGATAGCGTATAAATAATACTATGAAAACATATCGTGAGCCGTTGGGCAGATATTTACCCAATAGGCGGCCACTCTGTTACCAAACCTTAACTGCAAATATGAAAACGCACATTAGGCGCAAACAGCACAAAATACTCAACACCAAAACATAAAGATAGAAGAAAAATAGTTTTATATGGCCTTAATCTCACCCGCAGCTTCTGCAGTAGTCAATTTAGTTAGTTGTTCAGTCCTCGTGGTGAATCTCTATCTATTCAATGACTCATCAAGGACAAACAAATAAATCATGATAACCACCACAATGAATCAAAAACAAGGACCCAGGTGCAGTAAGGTACCCGACGATGATGACCCCGGGGCGCCAAATAACTTACTGAAATCCAGAGCAAAACGGGGGCTCAAGTAACAGACAAGAAGCTCCGACCACAACCAACTAAAATGAATAGCTTTAAGTCGGGGGCGTCGTAGAGCCTTACGCCCGACCTACCGGCGTGGAATTAAAGGCAGCATAGTTATCAATCATAATTGAGTTAAAAACTAATCATTCAGACAGTTGCATAACATTTAAGCAATATCACATACGTATGTAACGAATAATATCTTTTTTATAAACTGAAAAAATCATTCCTTCCTGTAAGTTTCCTAAACCTATAAGTTTCTTGAATTTGTAAACCAAATCATCATACAATTCTGGTTCCGAAAGACCATCACGTAAAAGCGCCTTTAACACTCTCGTTTAAAGGGTGTTACGAAAGTTCGTTCCGCGCAAAAGTTGCTTTCCTGATAGCTTGATTTAAATGCTCCAAAACTGAAACAATACATATCCAGACTTTAATTTGGATGCATATGAAAACATAAAGCAAAGATGTTTTAAATCAGATAACTGATCATGAACAAAATGGCCATCAAACACTGGCAACCATTTTCTAATCCTTGAACTGTTACTCAAAAATGGGGTATACCACAGGGTAGAGCCACGGTGAGGTCAGTACTGAGAAAATGTACAACTTGCAGACGTCATGAAAGTGGTCCTTATAAAATGCCTTCGATGGCACCTTTACCCAAGCAACGCATAACTGAAGCTGTCCCTTTCTCACGCACTGGTTTAGACTACTTAGGACCAATGTATATTATAACTATAAATGGAGAAAAGAAAGTATGGGTATGTTTGTATACGTGTCTCGTTACACGTGCTATCCACCTTGAACTTTTACAGGATATGTCCACAGACGAGTTTCTGTTAGGATTCAGGAGATTTATCTCACAAAGGGGCACACCTGTTGAGATTACAAGTGACAATGCTAAACAGTTCAAATCAGCAAGCAAAACACTGAATTTAATTTGGAAAAAAGTTGTTGACAAGTGACAAAGTTTATTCAGATGATATAGGCCTCCGGCCCAAAACATATATACAAGAACATATATACTGACATTAGCGCCATTTATACACAATCATCATACTTGAAGATTGTTTCTTCTTTTCATTATATGAAAAATAAAGTTTGAAACCTGGTTGATTACATTGCTATCGCTCAGTGACAGGATGTTGAAAAATTCATGGAGTGACTTTGAGTTGTAGAGGTGTAAAGGGAGATAATTTTGTCTATCATCCTCGTAAAGAGGACACTCGAAAAATGCATGATATTCATCCACAATGCAATACGAGTTATTATTTATCAGACAATAGCTGCATGTTCGGTATTCTCTTGGTAAATCTGAATGTCTTCCAACCTCAATGTTTAACTTATGATTTGAGCATCTAAATTTTGCAACTGATCTCCTTATTGCAAAAGGTAAATTGCTTACTAGATATCGCTCTACATTTAACATGGTTTTGAAATGCTGATAGTATTCGCACTTGGAAGAAGCGGTGACTTGTTCGTGCCAATCTTGAATACAACAGTCAATAAGTCTTTGTCGGAATAGTTTCAAAAATGCAGGAACATCACCAACATCTTGGGATATCCAAACAAACCCAAATCCATATCTAAAGAGTAAATCGCGTACATTGCTAGCCCAGTTAATCCTATCAATTTCTGTATGTGACTTCAGCATTAAATAACAACTTTTTGGGTATCTACTATTGCTCATATGAAGCAAGTGGCACCAATATTTTATACACTTGTAGTAATAAACAGTACAAAGAAAATATCTCCCACATTCTCCAAGTGCCATACAATGATTAGCATTTCTTGTCAAACCTAAAAATAATTTACAAAAATTTGCATGTACACTTTCAATATGTTCAGAGTATGAATGACCCCATATTTCCGCAGCATAGCAAAGAACAGGAGTGACCATCGCGTCAAAAATCTTAAACATATCTTTGTATTCGAAACGGCCAAATTTTCTTTGATAATTTAAAATCGAGAAAATTGACTTTCTACCCTGTGCTACCAACATTTCTTTCGCTCGTGTCCATTTTAATTTCGGCGTAAAAAGAAGCCCCAAGTATTTGTAATGTGAAACTACTTCGACCGGTTGGTTGCGATATCTCCAGTGTTCATAAAATCTCAAATAGCCACCATTGCGAAAGACTATAATTTTTGTTTTACCTAAATTTAGTTGCATTCCTGTAGATCGGCAAAATTGATCAATAATATCAAGTTGTCGTTGTAGGGATGCAGCAGACTCTGCGCAACCGGCTACGTCATCCGCAAAGAGTAGACATAAGATTTCAGGTACATCTTGTGTAATAAAGATACCATTTCTGCAATTTTCCCTCATTAAAGTAACTAAATCGTTGATAAACAGGGTAAAAATTAACGGACTAGATACGCAACCCTGACGAGTTCCAATATGACAAGGGAAATAACTCGTGAGGCCTTGTTCTGTTTTCACGCAAGCGGATAGTTTACCATACATTGACTTCAGTATGTTTAAAAAATTACCATGAATTCCTTTTTTAGCAAGACTGCGAAATAACTGATTATGTTGAATGCGATCAAATGCCTTTGAGAAATCTATAAAAAGGCAATAGAATCTACCGCCTTCTTTCGATAAATACTTCTGTGCTATCGACTGCAGAATAAATATGTTATCTATGGTTGAATACCCACGGCGAAAACCACCTTGTGCTTCATCAATAATGTTATGCTCATCACACCACTGTGTCAGCCTTGAAGTTAATACCGTCATAAAAACTTTGCTTACAATGTTAATCAAAGAGATTCCGCGAAAATTATCGGGGTTATGTTGAGAACCGTTCTTATGTATAGGGCAGATAATACTCTGTGTCCAGCTTTCGGGTACATTACCTGTCTGAAATATCCTATTGAAAAATATAGTCAATAATGGTGCTATGAGAGCTGACGCATGCTGGAAGAATTCAGCAACAAGACCATCGGGACCCGGGCTTTTTCCGGTTTTTAATTTTCGCAAAGCTGCCTTAACTTCTGATACAGAAAATGGATCATTCAATGTTCCAATGTTCAATGTAACGAAGTGCAAAATCATGTAAAATGTAAGGCATCTTTCTGAAATGTAAATCTAATTAAACAGCTTGATTTTGCAGTATGTTTTCAAAGACAGTAGTAAAATGGACATTTATAGTTGAATGAGCTCCTTGAATGGGAGGCTTTTATGAAAGGCTTGTGAAAGCAATTTATGTTATTGTCGACTCTGTTTTGTTGAGATTTAATGTGTTAAAGAAGTAAAATATCACTTTTTAACAAATCAAATTAAATGTTACAATAAAATTGCATTCAAAGCACTATATTATGACTTGAAACTCTTTCAGTGACGTCATAGATTAGAATCACATCAAATCTTTGACCAAATTCTAGGAATTATTGTAGAAATAAATCTGGTACCTGAATCAAACAAAACCGATTCCTATCGGGACCTATAGTAAAAGTCAAACAAAACCTTTTTTATCGGGACGAAGGAAGCACCCAGTGGACCAGTGGCTGATGAAAGTGCGCGATTCATGGATGATGAAATGGTCCGACTAGTGGATGATGAAAGTGCGCGACCAGTGGCTGATGAAAGTGCGCGATTCGTGGATAATCAAAGTGCGCGACCAATGGGTGATGAAAGTGCGCGATTCATGGATGATGAAAATGCGCGACCAGTGAGTGATGAAAATGCGCGACCAGTGGTTGATGAAAATGCGCGACCAGTGGGTGATGAAAATGCGCGACCAGTGGGTGATGTAGGTGCGCGACCAGTGGCTGATGAAAGTGCGCGACAAGTAGCTGATGAAATTGCGCAATTCATGGATGATGAAAGTGCGCGATCCATGAATGATGAAAGTGCGCGATTTATGGATGATGAAAGTGCGCGATCCATGAATGATGAAAGTGTGCGATTCATGGATAATCAAAGTACGCGACCAGTAGGTGATGAAAGTGCGCAATCAATGGATGATGAAAGTGCGGGACCAGTGGATGATGAATGTACGCTGCCGGTGGATGATGAAAGTGCGCGATCTCTGGATGATGAAAGTGCGCGATCAATGGATGATAGTACTGGATTAATGGGAGATGAAAATTCGCGATTCGCTGGTGATGATAGTGCGCGATTCAATGATACGGATATAGATAACTATTATTCGGTGGCCAGTGATCAAAGTGATAATGGTGACGGATTTGAAACAGATGATGCATGGGAAGCGAATTTCAGCGGTGATGGACCTGATCCAGAAACTGATGATACAGATGGCAATGAAACTATCGTTATAAGTAGCGATGGTGAAGAAGACAATCCTGGTGCAGTGGAAGTATCACAATTGATAACAAAGACACAAACATTTGTATATACCATTTACAGGGAACTAAGCTACCTAGATGGTCAACTTATTAACACAGTTACTTCCTACGAGCGGGACTATTATGAAAAGTCTAATTAAGTACAATTTAACCACGTCATTAAATCTTTGCACATTCTTTGGGGGCAGTGTCGCGAAGTTCGCGATTTCTTACGCACTTATTGGCCTTTTTATTGTTTATTTACCGGTTCAACGGAGTCTGCGAAGTTTCACGGGACGCATGCATTTTAGCTGCTGCTCCATCGGAGTATACACGAGCTCTACGTGCTGTTCCGCCTATATTCTAGGCATGAGTCTCGTGTTTTTAAACGGAGTTCGTTTTTAATATAAAAGCCCCTGAAAGAATGGTCAAAAAATTAATGTCAAATTTGGATCAAGGAAGGTCGTATTGTGTGTTAAAAAGATAGAAATGAATACATAGTTTTGAATTGGTTATTTGTTGTGTTTGATTTAGAAATTACGTGTGGCTGAAGGAATAAAATAGAAATTCAAAGGACTTCTACCACATCTACATCAGGAAAACATGTCCGTGCAATGAATACCCCCTTGATCCCCACTTTTATATAGCAAAACTGGGGTATGGAGGGGTATACCTAATTTTGATGAGGCGGTTCTAACGTTAACCCACAAGCTATGTTTTGAGCAAAAATAAGAAAAACATCAAAACTTTTTCTAATGATTATTTTTATTTTTGATAACTTTAAAAATCTCTGTATATTGCATGGGCAAATTTTCGTAATGTATCTGTTCTCAGAATGTCAACACAGCTTCGTTTATCTGCCGTGCAAGAGAGTAGGCAGAAACGTACACAGAAGGAAGTAATTCACCCTATAGATTCACTGTACGACAGAAAAAGAGAGAGGCAGCTGTCTCCAGTGGAGTAGCGCATTTTTAAGACAAAATTTGCGCGATAGTGGTAAGTATTTTGCCTGTTTTCCGGTAATCGGATTTGTTTATGTGGCACTTTTTACCTTTGATTGCTTTTACACATGCATGCATGTCGTGCTATGGCAAAATTACCACAAAAGATGTTAGTAGGAGCATGAGTAAGGCATTCGTTTTTGAAGGCAGTCGAAAAAAAAGTCGAAAATCGCAACATTGTCTCTTCTAGTTTGACAATCGAACACTTTTGTAGAAAATGAATGAAAGCAGAAGTATGCGCTTTCTTGGATCTTTTTACATGCCAAATCGCAGTCTGGTTTGATTTGTCTATTACGAGATTTTCAGCAATTAGTGACTATACAGTGATTTTAGTAGAGGTGCGCGATTGTAGCAGTGGAGTAGAGACATTGTACGAAGTAAATCATATCTACTAAGTTGCTTTGTACCCAGTGATACTAGAAATCGTTCATGTATTCCATTAATTCTGAAGTGATAAATGCCCACGCGGCGAAAGAAATATGCACAAATGGTATTTAATAGCTACGAAAGACCTGGTGGTGACTTCACAGTTTTGTAAAACAGCATTCTACCCTTGGAAGACAACGGGAGGGGACATTTCAAACTTCACAGTACTTACTTAACACTTCATACTTCACACTTCACAGTTTACACTTCATACATCACACTTTACAGTTTTGTAAAACAGTATTCTACCCTTGGAAGACAACAGGAGTGGACATTTCAAACTTCACAGATCATTCTCATAACGTGAGACGCCAGACCATGCGTGACGTGACGTGACGTCAACATATATAACGTTAGATGGCGTGTATCAATGCCTGACCTGAAGTCATGTGATGTGACGTGACGTCGTGGCATGGCACAAAATGACGCCAATAGCGACGTCACGCGATACGTGTGTGACGACAGTGACGTCATGTGACGTCACAATGAACGACATGCGACCTCACACATAAAGTCATATTGCGTCACCTGTAACGTCATGCAGCGTGACGTTTGACGTCAAATAACGTCCATTGTGACGTCAGATGACGCCACTTGTGGAACCAGATGACGGTACTTGTGATGTCTGGTGACCGCGCTTATTATGTCACGTGACGTCGCTTGTGACGTCAGGTAACGTCGAGTGATGTCAGGTGACGTAATTGTGTGACGTCATGTGACGTCGCTTGTAACGTCAGGTGATGAAACTGTTTGACGTCAAGTGACGTCACTTATTACGGTGGCCTCATAAAGTGACGTCAAAAGCGACGTCATCTGACGTTACAATTGAATCTGCATGACGTTACATATGACACCACGTGATGTTATGTGAGACGTCGCATGTCGTTTCGTGTGACTTCACATGACGTCACTGTCGTCAATCACACGTTTCGTGTGACGTCGGTGGTGACGTCATTTTGCACCATGCCACAAAGTCACGTTACATTAAATGGATTCAGGTCACGCTTCGTCTGGCGTCTCGAGTTGTGAGGTGACGTCATTATTCGAGATATGAGTCTATACTGGCCATGCGTCTGAACTGTGAAGTGTGAAGTATGAAGTATGAACTGTGAAGTGTGAAGTTGTGAGGTGACGTCATTATTCGAGATATGACGTCTCTACTGGCCATGCGTATGAACTGTGAAGTTTGAAATGTGAACTTTGAAGTGTGAAGTTTAAAATGTCCCCTCCCGTTGTCTTCCAAGTTGTTTTACTAAACTGTGAAATGTGGGTATGCCTTAGAAACGCACGGACTTATGCACGTTTAGTAGAGCGTGTCTCTGGTCATAAAACATGTACGGTGAATTCGAAATGTCGATTGATTTGTCGCAAAATGAAGTTCCAGGTTATTATATTAACCGTATAACAACTTATCCTTGTATATTTTAGTAATTATCTCGACTCAAGTATTAACTCATTGTTGCTAGCATTAATTAATGTTGTCTAATGCACAAACAAACTTTGAAGAATAAAAAATGTTATTTTGGCTGACACAATGAATTTTTGTCCGAAATTTAGGCAGATTTCTGCTGGTTATGCGCAAATTTCCATACCAACGATCTCAATACTTCACACAGTCTGTAGTCACTACTGGGTACAAAAAATAAAACACCATCTACTCCACTGCACCAGTCGCGCACCTCTTCTTAATCTTCCGTACAGTCACTAATTGCTGAAAAATCTCGAAATAGACAAATCACACCAGACTGCGATTTGGCATGTTGAAAGATCCAAGGAGGCGCATATGTTTGGTTTCATTCAATTTTTTCAAAAGTGCTCGATTGTCAAACAAGCAGAGACAATGCTGCGATTTCCGACTTTTTTCGACTGCCATCAAAAACGAATGCCTTCCTCATGCTCCTACAAACATATATTGTGGTAATTTTGCCATAGCACGACACGCATACATGTGTTAAAGCAATCAAAGGTAAAAAGCAAATAAACAAATCCGATTACCAGAAAACACGCAAAATACTTACCACTATCGCGCAAATTTTGTCCGAAAAAAGCGCTACTCCACTGGAGACAGCTACCTCTCTCTTTTTCGGTCGTACAGTGAATCTAAAGGGTGTCATTGGTAGACTACACCTAACAAACTAGTCTAATGACCACCTAATATACCATGTACACAAAAAGCAATGTATAAATGTGAAGAAAACCGGTACAATCTGAACTGAAATCCCACTCTAAATACAGAGGTGAGAAAAACAAAAATGACAATCAGGGACATATCGTTTGCTGAGTTATCAGCTGTTTTCCTATAGGTGGCCACTCAGTTACCTCAACTAAACTAAATGAGCCACCGCATCAGAAAAAAAACACAATTTGCATATGCGAAAACAAAGGCGCAGACCAGCTTCGCGGTTACCGCTACACAGATAGTACAATTCTTCTTCTACCTTAATCCAAAATCTCTATCTTCTAGCCTTCTTCTGTGACTGAACGGGCTGGTTCGTATCGGACATGGCGAAGACTCAAATTATATATGCATTTATGCGTTGTGATCGACAACTTGTCGGTATGTGATAGCCTTTCTACCACAAAACAGTGCACACCTTGACAACTGAGCCAGTGTGCGTGCGAGTGTAATTCATGCGCTGTCACCCTAGTAGCGTTTCAATATGTCAATTTGTGTTACATTTCTCATATTCCATCTCGATGGAGGGCGGTCGCCCAGTGGAAGAGTTATTGACTCTAGAGCGAGGGGTCATAGGTGATGATCAGAAATTGATCGACTCAGTATCAGAAGATAGATAGATACATATAATTGGCCGTATAGTGACATTGAACAAGACACTTTAGCTCTTTGGCTATGATACAGGTTAACACACTCGCAGTGGTGACTCCGTCCAGACACACTTGAGCAGTTGTTTACTGGGACGTCCTAATCTTCTCCGGATGATAAGATAAGTACATCATTGAAAAACTACTTAAATGAATAATGCGAAAACAGGAAGTTAATTGGACTTTTCCTTTGGTTATATTCACGAAAATAAGCTATAAATAGTTAACAATACAGTAGGGAAATACACAGAAATATTAGATTTCGTGTAAACAATTATATTTTATGAAACATAAAAAACATATTATATTGTTTATTGTTGCACACTTGAACCAAGTCACACATAGATTAGATATACCGAAATCAATAGGAATATAGGCGAGAAAATGGCTTCTATTTCTACCAACGGTATTAACTCTACTGAAGGTTTGTAAAATGTTCTTTCTGTCTAATTCTCCTGTCCTGTAATATATATAATATTATGATGGTTCATATCTTCGTGCTGCGAGACAAATGTTTTCTGAAACATTAAGAAAATGTCGAGAGTATGAGATAGTAGTGAAATCCCGCTACACAAATTCGTGTATGTGTAAGACTAATGTTTCGACTATGCTATGAAATAAACACCCAAATATTTCTAACGGAAAAGAATATTTATGAAAATACAGTGAATAAATTTTATAGCAATAAAATATTTGTTAGCTATTGGTCAAGAATTTATAAGTTCATAGGTCAAAAGTCAATTCTTGCTCTTGCTTTCAGACGACCAGGGCGTTGTAAGCCCTACAAACACATCTATCCAACTTGTACACGACCCTACTGATGATAGAGGTATGTGTGACCATAAATTGTATTGCGTTATGACTTGTCGTCATTATAATGCTCTATGAATAAAAATAATAATCTATTGTATATTCCCGATCACCACTGTAGCGCACTCCATCGACTTCAATGAACATTCTAAGTTATGACCCTTTATCGAAAATATGCCTACTGTAGATAGACATCAAGCAAGTTTCTGTCATATTCTAAATCACCTTTCTGTTTCATTCACATCTAGGGCAAATATAAAGTTAAATTCATAAATACTCATTGAATTTTAAAGTGGACCTTTTGACAACCCAAATGAGTTTTAACGCTCTAAATACTGAAATAATCCGATCAGTACATGATTTCAGTTTCCATTTTAACATGACTTTGTATTAAAAACAAATATAATAATTATTATTCTTACATGCACGAATGCATCGTGGAAAACGTGCTGATCACCATCTACTTAAGTATGTTTAACTTAATGTAATACAACAAGTGAAGAAGACCCTAATGACTTCTGTTTCAATGCTAAAATGTTTAGGCTACACATACTAAAAAGGTACAAACAGGCAATGATCAGGAAAAGGCGCAATCAGAGAGAAATTCCCACCCCAAAAACCGAGGTGGGAAAAACTAAATTGACATTCATCCTCAGTTATAATATATTCAGACAAGGTACAAGTAGGCAATGCTCAGGAAATGGCGCAATTAGAAAGAAAACCGAGGTGGGAAAAACTAAATTAACAATTAGGTACTACTACTAAGAAAACATATCGTAACCCGAGTGAGCAGCTATTTCCCAATAGGCGGCCACTCAGTTACCCGAGCTTAACTAAAATATGATTACGTATATAAGGTTCAAACAGCACAACCCTACATATAACACCGTGCCTTGTAGAAAAGTAGAGTGGTTCTAGTTTACGTATACCGTGTCACGAAATATGTTTTACAACTGTTACAGTATCTGACAGACATCAGCGAGTACCAACAATTACAATAGAAGATACTAGCGTTGAAGTTACGCGTAGGGGTAAGATACACGCATGTTGTATCAGTTTAGTTTAATACCATTTAATGCAACAATACATGCAATGGGTTTTGACTACAAGTTCTCACAGCATTAGTTACAGCCCTCCCCCTACAAAATATTTACAAAGTCAACATTGCAACAACAATATTTACATTATATCATATAACATTCATTAAAGATAAATAAATAATAAGATGGATAAATAAATGAAATGAATGAATGATCTAACGAATGAATGAATTATAAGGGTCCGTAAGGGACAAGCGCACAACCTGTCACGACAGGTGGCGTCAGTTCGCTATTTAATGACTAATGTATATCTTGTTCATATGCCACCATCCTTCATGAAATTATTTTTCTTTATTAATATTCATGTATCATTTTGTATAAGTAGACTAATCATGTTGAATCTTCTATCCTTTTGCAAAATAAAATCATTGTCAAAGCTTCCTATCTTACTTCTAACTTGCTTATTCATAAATTCAATCTAGAAAGCAGGTTCTGCTTGCAGGTGTGCCATGTGTTTTTTCTCGGGTGTTCTCCCGTTTTCGCCCACCTACTAATTGGCCCGTCTCATATCATCTGAAATAATCTTGAAAGGGATCTAAAAAGATAAGTACGTGTAATAATAAATTTATCCGTGTGAATAATCATTCGTTTTATTTACAGAGAGGCAAGAGTCTGTTCAGAACAGAATAGACGACGATGACCAAACATATAAACGCCATACTACCAGACTTCAGAAGCTGCTAAAGCTATACTTCTACAGTGCAGTGAAATATAACAACAATCGATGTTCATTTCATTTTATCTACTTCTTGTTTATGCTTATGCAGCTGGTCAAGTTATCCTGCATAACGGCTCAGGTGAGAGAATGACTAACCATTTTTGTAAAACAATTTGGAAATGATAAGGAGAAAAGAGGTGCCGCCTTTTTAAAAGAGATTAAAAATTTAACACACACCTGCTATCTTTCGCAGAAATTTCTCAGGGACATCATTTGTAGAATCCATTATGCTGAAATAGTAGTTTGAATGCTATTTCGTAACACGTTTTTTTGGTCTTGTTGAAAAGTGATATAAATTATGAAATAAATATTACTGCCGATTTTGTTTTGTAGGAAGTTGCTACAATTTGCACTAGGATGAAAACTCGCGTTACGAACCTTTTTATATTGGGATGTAGTAAGCACCCTGTGAATCTGTTTTGTTTTGCAACTCCCTTGACGTCCAAATAGCGTTCGTTTCATCAGGAAAACATGTTCGTGAAATAAATAACCCCTTATACCCCACATGTAATATACATGTAGTAAAACTGGTGTAAACAGGGGTATACCTACTTTTTTCTGATTTTTGCTCTAAAACATAGATTGTGGAAACTCGTTAGAACGGCAATGTTCTGAACAAAACAAAGAAAAGTATCAAAATGTTTCAACTAAAATTTTTCATTTTTTCCAGAAGAAAAAAAACAAAACTTTGCATGAGCGCATTTTCGTAATGTATGATTTTCCAGATGTTCAAATTTGGCGATGAGAGGGGAAAATTTAACAGCGTTGTGAACAGAGGTCATTTGACATTAAAGCACCTCCTGCTCAAGGGCTGGGATGCCAGTTGGGAGACGCCTGTTTATCCACCAGCCCACGGAGACTTTGCTGTATATGATATCAAAGACTTAAAAGAAAGGATCAATTATGCAGTTGAGCAGGTACATGTACATGTAGCTATATGAGCCTCGACGCGAGAAAACCCTTCTTCGGGGTTTCCAACAAGGTGCGACACGAATCGGTCTGTACAGTCACAGAAGCAGGCTAGATGCTTGAAATTTTGGCTATAAGTAGAAAAGGAATGGTACTATCCGAGTAGCGAAATCAAAGGCGCTGATCAGCTTCGCAGTTACTGCGGCTCACATCTTTTTACTTTTGCCTATTTTAGTATTTCAATGGGTAAGGCTTTTGGAAGCACACCACGACATTGCATGTAAAATAAAAGCACAAATTGTCCTCCAGGAACATAGTCTTATGTTTATTTTAATTTATTCCGATTCAAAAAAGACATGACATAGTCATGAAGCAAACATATTGACATTTCCTTTTGCTTTTAATTGGTAAGATACATGTACCTATATTAAATCGTCATAGCGTTAAGATAAATGTACCTCTACTAAATCTTCATAGCGGTAAGATACATGTATCCAACTAGATCGTCATAGCGGTAAAATACATGTACCTCTTTTAGATCGTTATAGCGGTAAGATACATGTACCTCTAAAAGATCGTCATAGCGGTAAGAAACATGTACCTCTAAAATATCGTCATAGCGGCAATATAAATGTACCTCTACTAAATCGTCATAGCGTTAAGATACATGTACCTCTACTAGGTCGTCATAGAGGTAAGATAAATGTACCTCTACTAAATCGTCATAGCGGTAAGATACATGTTGTACATGTACCTCTACTTGATTGTCATAGCGGTAAGATACATGTATCCCACTATATCGTCATAGCGATAAGATACATGTACCTCTACTAGGTCGTCATAGCGGTAAGATACATGTACCTCTAAAAGATCGTCATAGCGGTCAGGTAAAATGTACCTCTACTAAATCGTCATAGCGGTAAGATACATGTACCTCTACTAGATTGTCATAGCGGTAAGATACATGTATCCCACTAGATCGTAATAGCGGTAAGATACTTGTACCTCTACTAGATCGTCATAGCGGTAAGATACATATACCTCTACTAGATTGTCATAGTGGTAAGATACATGTACCTCTACTAGATTGTCATAGCGGTAAGATACATGTACCTGTAATAGATCGTCATAGCGGTAAGATACACGTACCTCTACTAGATTGTAATAGCGTTAAGATGCATTTACCTCTACTAGATCGTCATAGCAGTAAGATACATGTACCTCTACTAGATCGTCATAGCTGTAAAAAACATGTACCTATACTAGATCGTCATAGCGGTAAGATACATGTACCTCCACTAGATCGTCATAGCGGTAAGAAACATGTACCTCTACTAGATTGTCAAAGCGTTAAGAAAGTACCTCTACTAGGTCGTCATAGCAGTGAGAAACACGTACCTCCACTAGATCGACATAGCGGTAAGATACATGTACCTCCAATAGATCGTCATAGCGGTAAGAAACGTGTACCTCTACTAGATCGTCATAGCGGTAAAATACATGTTCCTCTAATAGATCGTCAGAGCAGTAAGATACATGTACCTCTACTAGATCGTCAAAGCGGTAAGATACATGTACCTCTACTAGATCGTCATAGCAGTAAGATACATGTACCTCTACTAGATCGTCATAGCGGTAAGAAACATGTACCTCTACTAAATCGTCATAGCGGTAAGAAACATGTACCTCTACTAGATCCTCATAACGGTAAGATACATGTACCTCTACTAGGTTGTCATAGCGGTAAGATACATCTACCTCTACTAGATTGTCATAGCGGTAAGATACAAGATCGTCATAGCGGTAAGATACATGTACCTCTACTAGATTGTCATAGCGGTAAGATACATGTACCTCTACTTGGTCGTCATAGCGGTAAGATACATGTACCTTTACTAGATTGCCATAGCGGTAAGATACATGTACCTTTACTAGAATGTCATAGCGGTAAGATACATGTACCTCTACTAGATCGTCATAGCGGTAAGGTACATGCACCTCTAATAGATTGTCATAGCAGTTTACTTTGATGATAAGCTTAAACACAAACCACTTTTCGTTCCTTTATCAATTCACGCAATTTGTAAATATTGTCAGATTTGTTGCAGCTATACAACGCAGAGGAAGATGCCATAGGATATTACAAACGTCCTGATTTTGACTCAGTCACAGCGGAAATAGTATACTTTGACTTCGGGGGCTTTGTGACGGGGCCAACTAACCACGGACTTTCAGTCACAAGTAAGTCAACATCTACATCAGGAAAACATGCCCGTGTAATATATACTCAGACGAAAAAGTTTAGTCAGTAACTTTGACCAGCTCGATTACTATAATGCCCAGCCACTTCCCTTAGATATTCCCCTTTATTAAATTTGCATAGTCTCTTTCTAATTCGCGAAAGAAACTCCAGCAGTTGTTAATTTCTGTTAATTAATTTCTGTTAATTGTTATTGGCCTTTTTCGCAAATTATCATTTTGGTTATTACCCGATAAATGATCAAATCGGTGCTTTGATTAATAGCGCTTCCTAAAAGAGGTGGTAGTCAGAGACAAAATCCGAAATAATCGTTTTAAAATTCAGCCACAGTATCGAAAAAAAAAACAAGTCAAATATTCATTATTTTAAGATTACCTCTCTTTCATTTAGAGCCAGATGTACGTAATTGACCTCACGGTAGAATTTTTTTTACAGTGTGTAAAGGGGGATGAAGTCCAAAACGGGACATCAAATCGGATCAAATATCCATGTTAGGCTAACTATGCATGCTGGCCTATTGCACTATGCTGTAACACTACTGTGTTTAATCACCTTTATTGATACCATGTGGCTGGAGTGTGTTCAGGCGTCTGATCCAATACGTTTCACGAGCTTTTCTTGCCGAATCAGACCAGTTGATGTCATGGTCAAGACAGCATAGAGCAACGTGGCTGTTAAAGTCATGTCCAGGTAAAGTGAAGTGTTCCGCTACCGGTGCCCTTTGAAACCTCCGGTGTTTCCAATCAGAGCGGTGACCATTGATACGCTTATGGAGGGGTTGTCCAGTCTCACCTATATACTGCTTGTTGCACTTTGTGCAGGTGATCAGATAAACCACATTCTTGGATTTGCAGTTTGTCTGATGTTTGAGTTTCACTGGCGCGCCGTTGGAGGACTTGGCAACCTGAGTAGGTGTCATGACCTTGCAACATGGATATTTGATCCGATTTGATGTCCCGTTTTGGACTTCATCCCCCTTTACACACTGTCTATCCATATCCTGATAGGCTTTACTCCTTCATTTTGCACATAGAGACTCCGCCTTCACCTGTACCTTACTTATGAGCTGTTCTTATAATTTACATTTGTAGCGGTGTGTTAACGACTGCAGCTATAGAAATCCGATAATCTTACAGGTGACGCTTCAGATTTCCGATAATCCTACAGGTGAACGGTCACGAAATTCTCTCAATTTCAGTTATACGATTTTACGCCATTTAGTACTTTTTATTTTCAATTTTGACAGTTCTAACACTGTTTCCAACCTCTCCAAGATGTATTAGCCCACAAAAATCATAATTTTGTTAAATTTCTGTTTAATTTTCCAAATTTCTTCATTTTCAAAATTCCGTAGCCATTTTGCTGTAGTTACATTTTTCTAGTTTGTAGCGGTGTGTTTATTTCTTATGTAGTTATATAAGGTTTTACAATGTTATGAGTAGTATGTAGAATTTTAAGATTGCATTTTGTCTCCTAGTTTTGGACTGCCTATGACAGGCAGATGTAGATATCACACTCTTATTATGTAGTATTTAGTAAGCCTCTGAAGAAGCCGAAAGGCGAAAGCGCGCTCAGGCACAAATAGGATTTTGCACTGTTGATGATAAAATCTCCATATATACTTATCGCATATCATTTTAGCATCCAAATTGGATCCAGTGCTACCGACAGGGTTTGATTGTTTGATGTATATTACCTAAATCTCATATTATATATATATATATATTGAAATAAGAGTTGACGTCACATGTTTTTTGGCTTTAATAGAAAATATTTTAAACAACGTGTCAACGCGTTTCGCTCAGCTCGTCAGGACTGTTGCGTAGTAACTAAGTAACGTAAGTAAGTATATATATATATATTATATGAATTGGTATTAATTTAAGTCCATGACCCGGGTATTAATATAATTCAAAAGTCAAAAAAGACACACTGGAACTTTCTTTTCATTTATTGCTACCGGTTTCATCCATCTTGGAATTTTCAAGCAATGTTATTTACGTTACGACGTCAATGATACCATTTCCGGCGTTAACGCGCGAAAATTAATATCAAAGAAGCGTAACGTTTTTTTCTTGAGTATTTTATAATTGTTTATAGAAATATTTAATTTTTATGACAGGAAAACATTCATATAGGTACGCATCAAGCTGAATAGCTATATAGTGTCCCTTGTTTCCACTGTATAGTAGTGTTACTTCATAAGTTAATCATTGAGTCAAAAGATATTGGTTTGTGTCGTAACCTGACCCGAAAGAAAATAAATAATCTCATGTTCATCTGGCACAAACAACAAAGAGATGGTAACGTTACCGGGTGGTACCGGGATTTAGCATTTATAAAAATTATTATCTCCCTTGTATAAAAAGTTACACCGTAAACGTAAATGTATCATTTAAATCTGTTTAAACTAATTTAAACTATACTTTATCATTTAACAGTATGAAAAACTTGCTGGTACATAAATCAAGGGTGAAACATATTTCTGAAATTAAATTTTGGTAAATATGCAATTTGAATACATTTATTTTATTTGAAAAAGTCCATTTACATAGCGTAAATTTGTATCACCAAGTCAGCGTATTTGGACATTACGTTAAACATACAAACCAGACCATTCTGGGTGTACAAAAATAGAAGCCTCCGTGGTGCAGTGGTTAAGTCACTCGCCTTGTAAACCAGGGGTCGCAGGTTCGATCCCGGGCTTCTCCTAAAACCTCCTTCCGGTTGAGCCTTCGGGTGCTCCCGGAACAACAAACCCACAAGAAACAACCTCCTATAGTACTGGTCTCGCCCAGGAACAAAAAAAAAAAAAAAAAAAAAAATAGACAGAAGAGATAATTTTTGTCAGACTAGTTAAGAACAGACTTGATAAACCGTATCTATTACGATCTAGTAATCAAATGCAGACATAGACGTGAAATCACGCAAAACAATGCCGTTATGTTGTCCAGCGCATTTTCCGCGCATTTATTAAAAAGACATCACTCCTCAAGGTCTGGTTTGTATTACAATCTCCATATGATCGAAAATTAAACGGGCATACTTCTGTAACACTTGAGAATGTAATCCGTATGATATAAAGGGGATGCATTATTAAAAATAGTGATTTACAAGTCCAGGCCTTAACTGCATTATATATACGGGGTAGTCATTTTATACAGTAGAAATCATTTGATGTGACACAAAACCAGCCCGTTAAATTTCCTACCATAAAGAGCATCGGAACCCTTTTCCCTGTGACTATATTGCATTAAGTTTAGGATTAAACTTTCTGATGAAAAGTTTTTCTCTTTGTTTCCGTGGTATTGTTTTATTGTCCTTTATTTTATGAAAAGGCAATACAAGAAATTTTGGTTCTCCTTTTGAGCAGTCATCTATATGTCCACTTAAAGGTATCATTCTAGTACTTTTGTCTCGGATCTGCTGCCGATGAACCGTCATACGCTTTCTCAAATCATTAGTCTCTCCAATGTAGATTTCGTCACAACTGCGGCACTGTATCATATACACAACGTTTTTCACGCTACAATCCATGGGTGTGTTTACTCTGATTATTTTGTCATTAACCATGTATTCTGAAGCTTCTATCATGCATGGACATAATCCGCAATTTGAACGTCGACATTTCGTGACTTTATTTTCACTTTCATCAGTTTTTGTAAACTTTGCTCGCGTCAGTATCTGTTTTAAATTCCTAGGCTGTCGTTTAAGGTTCCTTATTACTATAATAATAGTGTTTTCTGCTCATAAATATTTCATAGATTTTTTTAAAAAAATGTGGCATGTTACATACCAGAATAATCCCTAAACCTTACACTTTCTTATGAATGATAATGTTTTCCAAAGGGAAGCCATTGTAATAGAAGTTTTTAGTGAAATTACCTATTTTTCTAATAAATTTCCATAAATAATCCTTTATAATAAATTTTTGATTTTAATTGATAGAAACCTTTGTGAAGGTCTAAATAATGTTCTCCAACTAATTTGCAAGCTGAAAAATTAGCTTAGAAACGATTTGCATGAATAGCAGGTGCATCATCTTTATCAGATTTATTACTTTAAATAATATTGTCCGTCACTTATGCAAATACCTGTACCTTAAATATACCATGCCAAATAAATTAAGCAACTTTTACTTTGAACAGTGTCTTCATACGTTTTAGACATTAGGGAAGTTCTTCTGACAATATCTTTTATATATCTAATAAGGGTAAAAACAATTGTTGTGTGGTGTTGAAGTAACGTTGGATTTAAAGTCCTCTGAGACATGTCTCAAATAAAACATAGATAAAATTATTTTGTACAGTATATTTATATGCATTATAGTATGTACACGCTGTGTATACCTGTTAAAATAGGACAGGTAGTCTGTTCATTCAGGTAGAACATACATATACAGTATATTTCCATAGCCTTTTTACATAACAAATAAGCCCATTAATTTGGCCTTGATTAGTCTCAAAAAAACGGGCTTTTTGTCTGCAGATATTTCGGTAAGAATTGTTTCAAACAGAACAAAAATGATAGCAGTTGATAGATTTTTCTACTTACTAACTACCGTGCCAACACTCATCCCACAGTATTTCTTATTTAAGCGTAAAACAATGCAAGAAAAATAAAAGCAGTTTTCAAACTAACAGTGCATTTCACTACCAACATGCACGAAAATGCAAATACAAATTCTGGTTATATTACTAGGATAACGTTTGTCATTCATAGCCCTTTCAGGAGATGTAATATCATGAATGATCTGTATCCCAGGACTGAGAACAACATGTTCAAAGTTTAGGGGGGGGGGGGGTTAGGGACTTTGTAAATATATCAATCCACGTTAACTCTTGATTACTGCTTTTCCAAATAGAGCGTTTCTCATAGTTTCACTCGGATCTAGAATAGGGTGATTGCTCCGAATGTTTCTGAATATTTCTGGGTTATGTGGGTTAAACGTAGACACATACGGAACAACAGTTTCATCGCTTTTCCTTTTTGGTGATAATAAACTTGTTCGTTCAAGATTGCTTGCCTTCGAAATTGCGTCATTTATTATAGCCACTGGATATCCGCGTTTCTTAAGTGATTTGGAAAGTTCTTCCATTCTGATTTCTAGTGTATTGTCATCGGAAACAATGGTTCTCAATCTTCTTGAGAGGCTGTAGGGTATGTTGTTTCGTGTGTTTTGGGTGACATGATTTGTACAATAAGTACTGTTTACTGTCTGTGGGTTTATAGAAAATGTCAGTTTTGAGCTGTTCTCCTTCTTTGATGACTAATGTATCAAGAAAAGAAAGCTTATTCCTATCAGTTTCAACAGTAAATTGTATAGAATGGTTCAGTGAGTTCAGTAATTGATGCAGCTTCTGTAGGTCTGTCTCGTCTCTAGGGAACAATAGGAAACAATCGTCCAAGAAACGTTTCCAATGCGCCACGAAATAATCCCTGAAGTCTTCCCCGAATGTTTCATATACTTTTGTGTATAGAGTTTCTTCTAGATAGGCCAGTACTAATGTACTATATACAGGACCTATTTTCGTCCCCATCGCAGTTCCTTGACGTTGTTTGTAATATTTGTTGTTGAAGAAAAATGTGTTGTTCTCTAATATAAATTTAATACCCTCTTTAATAAATTCTGGCTGGATACGTTTCTTTAGATTGTGTGGACATTTTTTCAACCAATAATCTATTGCTTCCAGGCCTAAGTTATGTGGTATGTTAGAATAAAGGTTAACCACGTCAAAAGACACTAGTATTGTGTTTTCCGTTGTCCTAGATGGTAGTTGAGCGAGAAAGTCCATTGTATCTCGTACGTAACTTTGTACATTGTTTGTGAAAGGACGTAGTAAAATATCTAAGAATTCACTTAGCCGGTGTGTTTAACACTGTGGGCCTACAACAATTGGTCTGAATTTTAAATCATTTGGAGCACTGATTTTCACATAATTTGAGTCAGCATTGTTACAAGCATTTTAAATATATTCACATTTATGAACTTTTGGCAGTCCATAAAAATTGCTTTACTTACTCTCGAATTCTGTTAGATAATCATATTCTTTCTTTGTTAAACAATCTCTGTACTTGTTGATTAATTTTTTGTATGTACGCAGGACTTCTTTATGTGGATCTGAGTTCAATTCTTCATAGTAATTCTCATCATTCAGCACAGTTTCTATTTTTTTCTTTATAATAATTGGAGTCCATTATAACCGTCGCTCCTCCCTTATCTGCTTCTTTAATCACAATACCCCTGTCGTTTGATAGTTTTTTCATTGCTTCATTTTCCTGAGTTGATAGGTTGTGTTTGATTTTCTTTCCATCTTTTAAAGAATCATCTGGAAAGTCCGAGACGATTTTGATAAACTCTTCTAAATGTTCGTCGCGATGTTTTGGTGGAATCTATTCAGATTTATTACGAACTAATGATTCATCTGTATCTTCTTCTCCTTCAAAATATTCTAGCAGTCGGAGTTTTCTAGTAAATTCTAGTACATCTTCACTTAATTCCTGGTAGTTTTGATGTGTTGGGGTGGGTGTGAATTTTAGGCCTTTCGACAATAATTTTATTTCATTTTCAGATAGTGTTTTAGAAGATATATTTATTATCTGTACGTCGGTTTTTCCCGCCGTTACATTCTCTTCCCCTTTCTCCTGCGCTGGGACAAAAAATTACCATTTGCGTCGGCTGTTGTTTTAGTCTGGTCATGTAACTGGGTGGTTTGTATTGAAGATGAAGGTATTTCCGTACTTTTTTTTCTCGGCTTGTGAAGGTTCTGACATTTGTTTTCGTGGTCTGATTGGGCTACTTGCAACTGTTGCATAGGATATGTCTTCGCTTCGGGAGCGATCTTGATATGAGAATTTTCTCTTCCGCTGGATTGTCTCGTGGGACCATGGGCATCTGTGGTAGGACCGTTTTCATTTTGTTTACGGTGGTTTTCGATTTGTGGAGTTTCAAAGTCATCGCTTTTTAGGAAAGGGTTTCTGTTTCTATAGAAATTAATGATTTTTTTTTTCATAATTAGCTATGAATTTGGAGTTTTGCCTTTCCCATCTTTTCAACGAAATTATCTCTTCCCTACTGCATTCCTCATTCCACCATTTCTGGAGGATATCTCTAGTTCTACCAGATGCCTTCTTTACCAGTAATTCTTGCATTTCCCTATCAATAGTTTTGTATTTGGCTTCGTGGCTCTCTGCACGAAGTTCCAAAAGATCCTTCTCCGCTCTGTTATTGTCCATACATTGCTTCTCCCGTCTTTGTGTTTGATTTAGTGGTTCACCTGTTATTTCTTTTAACTGTACCTTTTTCGGAATGATAACGGGGAAATTATTCATCCATGTTTCATAGGTCTTCGCAGTATTACTATTGCGTAACATCAGCCAGAAATTTTCCCTGTGGTTCTTTAGTTTCATATTCCATGTGTTTATAATATCCTGTTTTATCTTTGAGGCTGAATCAACATGATTTACAGTTTTTTCTTAAGGTGAACTTACGCCTGTTATTATAACGTCTTCATCCCTGTTGCTCTGTTCATTTCTTACATGTGGGGTTTTATTGTCCCAAGACTCTGAAGACAATTTGTTTGTAGTGTCGGTATTGGGATTCTCGAAAGTTTTCTTTTCTTTTCTGTTCCTATTGGCCTGATACATTCATTTCGTGCATATTTACAACGGTAAATCTACTGTAGCAACTGCACCTTTCTTATCATTAATAACCTGAGGTTAGTAACTCGAAGGCATCGTAAGTACCCATACTTAAGACATACTTACGATGGTCTTAAGATGGCCACCTTAAAATTTACGACTTTGCTATTCCAGTAACTCTAAGCTTTGGTAATCTTTTTGAAATGAAAGGGTCCACTTAGTAAAGTGCCGGTCCCACTGCGCTATACGATTGTCTAAATATTAATTTGGGGTCATTGTCTGATATGAAAATTAAGAAAGCATTAACACGTTGGAAAACATAATTTGCATGCGCAGACTAATTACAAAACTATTGATTACACAATCGTACGATTCCTTACGATTTAGTGGGACCGACTCATAAGATACAACAAAGCTAAGGTTACGATGCCTTAAAGTTGTCACCCTTTCTTAAGGTCCTTTTCAGTGATTCACCATAATCCTGAGAGATACTTAAGTTGGTCGTAAGTTGATCTTAAGGTCAGGATGGCTTTCAGTTACCAACCCCTTTATTCTAGTTGCCGAAATTATTTGGTTTATATCGGCTATAAGTATAACTGACATCAGACGTACATGCATTATACATGTTAGTTGTAAGGAATGCATCAGAGACTAGTACAGTTTGGATTAAACGCTATTATACATATAACTTGACTTTGCATTTAATTTACGTTTGGTTTCATTTTGTTTTTATTTTGTTCTTATTTCTACAGTCGATTCATAGATGCATGGTAATAGGTTTATGCAATTTTCACACGAACAGGTAAATAACAGTAAACAACTGTTATCAGTATCCATGCCTTCTATCACCTGCAGTCCTTAATAATCGTCTGACTAAATTTCTAGAGTCCTCTCAAATTCAGCAGGATAATCAAGCAGTTTTCGCAACACTTTTTCTACTACTGACCACATTTTTACATTGGACTCAGTGATTGAACTTTTTAAAGCAAACAGGAAAATCTTTACTGTGCCTTTATAGATTTTTTAAGGCGTTTGACACGGTGTGGCGCATTGGTTTATGGAGGACATTACTAGACACATCTATTAATGGAAAGTTTTTTTAGAATTATACACAATATGTATGATGGGATCAAATGCAGCGTATCAGTTAATGGAGAACATTCAACATTTTTCTC
Organism: Rugalucina vietnamica; assembly: GCA_964017185.1. Classification (NCBI taxonomy): domain Eukaryota; kingdom Metazoa; phylum Mollusca; class Bivalvia; order Lucinida; family Lucinidae; genus Rugalucina; species Rugalucina vietnamica. Next base: position 55,740,710 of record OZ024875.1, on the reverse strand, counting down.
TTGTGATTGTGGAGTTAGACAAGGCGAAAACCTCTCTCCTTTATTATTATCCATATATCTAATCGATCTTGAACACTTTTATTGCATAAGGGCCTGTCCGGTATAACAATTGATATAAACGATGATTTATATGTGACTTTTTACACTATTATATACCGACGACACAGTACTTATGGCAGATAGTCCCGATGAATTACAAAACTGTCTAAATCATTGTTCGGCATATTGTCAAAACTGGGAACTTCAAATTACTGTAACATTAATAAGACAAAAAGGTACAAGTAGGCAAAGATCAGGAAAAGGCGCAATCAGAAAAAGATTCCCACACTGAAACCCAAGTGGGAAGAAACAAAACATACAATCAGGTACATGTACTTATACCATGAAACATACCGTAAGCCGAACGAGCAGCTATTTTACCAAAAGGTGGCCACTCAGTTACCATAACTTAACTAAAAATATGAAAATATACATAAGGCACCAACAGCACAAAAAATGTAAACACCAAGACATAAAACAAAAAGAACCACCACGGAAGTATCGCCTTGGAACGAACAGTAACACAAAGTTACTGGTGGGCTTAAACCGGTTATACATGGCCATCACCTCACCCTCAGCTTCTGCAGTGGTTCATAACATTTATTTAGTTCTTCGGTCCTCGTGGTGAATCTCTAACTAGTCAATGAATCATCAAGAACAAACAAATAAATGATGATAAACATCCTGATGAATCAAAAACTAGGACTCACAGATTGAGTAAGCTGCCCGACGATGGAGATCCCTGGGCGCCGAATAACCTACTAACTCCGGAGCAAATGAAAAACACAAGTTGGACCCTTGTGGGCCAAGCAACAGACAAGAATCTCCGGCCCCAACCAACTAAAATGAATAGTTTTAAGTCGGGGCCATGATAGAGTTTATTTTTTGCAAGCACATAAAAAAAAATATATATTTTTGGATCTCGTAAAAAGAATTTAATTACCAATTTAAGATTGGCGATACAATTATTGAAAATGTCGATAAGTACAAATATCTTGGCATTGTATTTTCCCAATCTGGCAGTTTTCTTTATGCTTGAAAATCATACTGTTCAACAAGTCAAAACAGTCCTGACTCTATATTAAAACAAACATTTTAGATATTCCGCTTGATACGCAAATAAAACTTTTTGATCATATAATAGTACCGATTTTAACATATGGTTGTGAAGTTTGGGGTTACAAAAATATTGCAATAATCGAAAAAGTACATAACGATTTCCTGCGAAGAATCACTCGGGCTTGAAAAAAAGCACACCTTTATATTTGATCTTTGGTGAACTTGGTCGCTACCCCATCGAAATAAGTATTATATGCAGACTAATTGGCTTTTGGAACAGGATGATTCATGGCAAAGAAAGACAATTATTATCACTTTTATTGTATTAATGCTTATTGCACTCAAACAAGATGTATCTAAATGGGTCCGTAAGGTTAAGAATATTCTGTCTGAAATTGGACGACCAGATATAAGGAGATAGCGATACACTTTCCATTTACTATCACTTAGCAGCCACACAAAGAAAATACTTATTGGCCAGTTTAAACAAAGTTGGCGTGGAAAAGCATCCCAATCACAAAAGGCGCTTGCTTATTCTAATTTCAAAACAGAGTTGTGTTTAGAGCAGTATTTTATTACTATTCCACGTAGGTTTTATAGACTCCTTTTTTAAGTTAAGAACGCGTAATCAAAAATTACCAATTAAAGTAGGCCGCTAGGATGGTACATGGTGAAAGAAAGTGTAACTTATGCCCTTTGAATGATCTGGTTGACAAGTATCATTTTATTTGCAAATGTCCTTTTTTTCTCAGAATCTAGCTCTAATATATTACCCCATTCTACTCAAATCGTCACAGTATGTTCAAATTCTGCCAGCTCTTTAACAGCAATGACGCAAAGCTTATTAAAAACCTTTGCCGTTTTATAGAAATTATATCGCATGACTTCATGTAATCTTAATAATACGATAAATACTATCACTAAATATGTGGTGTATTCTCTTGATGTGCTTGCATTTTTGTTTGCATAAAAGCGGTTAAAGTTGCTGTACCCTTCTGTCTTGAACTTTCGCTTTCGGTTTCAAGACGAGAAGGTGATATGGCAGCTGTATCCCTAGACTTATGTGTGCTGTAAATATATATAATATTGATCATTAGTGATGTCCATACTACCTCACTTTTAACTTTTTCACTGCTTCCAAAGGATCAAACTTTTATATTTCATTGTATATATTGTATATATCTAAATTATTATCTCATTTCAATGCTCTCTCTCTCTCTCTCTCTCTCTTCATCCATCCTCGGCTTCTTTTCCTTCATCAGATACTCTCTCTCTTCCTGTCTCTCTATGTCTGTTTCTCCTATTAAACAGATTATATAATTAATTTTTGTTTTACACATTTAACAAAAATAACACTATACTTTTTTTTATAAAGTAGTACACATAAATATACACGTGCATCTGGTGTCTGTGTTGACATTCAAGGAATCCATCGGCATTTGACACGGTGTGGCGCATTGGTTTATGGAGGACATTACTAGACACATCTATTAATGGAAAGTTTTTTAGAATTATACACAATATGTATGATGGGATCAAATGCAGCGTATCAGTTAATGGAGAACATTCAACATTTTTCTCTTGTGATTGTGGAGTTAGACAAGGCGAAAACCTCTCTCCTTTATTATTTTCCATATATCTAATCGATCTTGAACACTTTTATTGCATAAGGGCCTGTCCGGTATAACAATTGATATAAACGATGATTTATATGTGACTTTTTACACTATTATATACCGACGACAGAGTACTTATGGCAGATAGTCCCGATGATTTACAAAACTGTCTAAATCATTGTTCGGCATATTGTCAAAACTGGGAACTTCAAATTACTGTAACATTAATAAGACAAAAAGGTACACGTAGGCAAAGATCAGGAAAAGGCGCAATCAGAAAAAGATTCCCACTCTAAAAACCAAGGTGGGAAAAAACCAAACTAACAATCAGGTACATGTACTTATACCATGAAACATATCGTAAGCCGAATGAGCAGCTATTTTCCCAAAAGGTGGCCACTCAGTTACCTTAACTTAACTAAAAATATGAAAACATACATAAAGCGCCAACAGCACAAAAAATGTAAACACCAAGACAAAAAACAAACAGAACCACCACGGAAGTATCGCCTTGGAACGATCAGTAACACAAAGTTACTGATGGGCTTAAACCGGTTATACATGGCCATCACCTCACCCTCAGCCTCTGCAGTGGTTCATAACATTTATTTAGTTCTTCGGTCCTCGTGGTGAATCTCTAACTAGTCAATGAATCATCAAGAACAAACAAATAAATGATGATAAACATTCTGATGAATCAAAAACTAGGACTCACTGATTGAGTAAGCTGCCCGACGGATGAGATAAATAACACTATACTTTTTTTATAAAGTAGTACACATAAATATACACGTGCATCTGGTGTCTGTGTTGACATTCAAGGAATCCATCGGCATGTTTTGTCCATCCCTCTTCTTACTTGACTTGTTGTATTATTGTAAAATTTGTTTGTCATTTGTATATGTGCCTTTTCCTTTTTGTAAAAATATTTATAATGTTTTGTATATGTCGTTCTAAGAACGATGGCTCTTTGAAATATAGTTAATATGACAGTTTATAATTTCATGATGTTTGACAAATTTGTATAAAACAGTCTAAATCACTCCCAACAGACTAGATATGTTAAAAGTGTGTATGTGCGTGCGTGTGCGTGTGTGAATGCGTTAAAACTACAATCGTGATCTTTTCCCCGCGACGATTCTTATTGCGTCAACCCAAAATATTTTGAAGCAAAACCAAGGTCAATGCCGAACATGGAAAGGTCACTTGTCCTATTAGTAGTACAGAGCTGCGTCACACGAAAAGATGTTGATTAACCAATAATCGTTTTTGACTAGGCAGTTTATCTCATTCAGTCGCAATTTTCTATAATAAATCTACCCTATGGTCATCTAATTGATTGCTTCTAAGCTTATGATAATGATGTAAATCAAGATAAAACATTGATAAATTCAATTAATATATTTTCCTTTTCTCTGGGCATGGCCATTTACTGCATCCTTGTGCGGAAGTTATGAACGAACTTCAATTGATAGAATTTGTTTGATGTTCAAATTTCGACAACGCATTCAAGTACAATTCGATCTTCTGACCTAAAAATATTTCATTGACAGTCTTTTTCTACTACGTAAGCAAAGCGGCTTTCGTCGCTCCTTTTTGCAGTCGATTGTAACTACATTAGATTACAAAATCCTGCCATCATATCTGACCTATTGACCTATTGATCTTGACCTATTTTTATGTCAAGGTCAACATGGGTTGCCCATGCATTTGAATGGGGGAAAATTAGTAAAATGTAATTAAATGGAGGGAAACTTGCTGGGAGTATGCGAATGGGCAGAAAATTTATGTTTTTGACTGAAAAAAGTGTCCTAAGGGGTTGCCTGCCCCTGCCCCGGGCTATATACATGTTTATGACCATAATACTCAAACATCTTCTTCTCTGATACTGCTCGGCCAATCAAAACCAAATTTAATGCGGAGCATTGTTAGGAAAGGAGAATGAAAGTTAATATAAATGGTCCAGGTCACATGGCCAAGATGGTCGCCATGCCTATAAATAGCAAAAACCTTTATAAATCTTATTATTCAGAACCTGAAGACTTATGATTTTGAAACTTTGCCAGAAGTATCAGTGAATGGAGCTCTACAAAGTTTGTATAAATCATGACCCTTGGATGACCTTGACCTATTTTATGGCAAGGTCAGCTGAGGTTGCATATTTCAGATCTCAGGTGAGCGTTTACAGGAACAATGGTCATCTGGTCTTTGTTTACAACGGTTTCCTTAGATCTCTAGTAGATTTATAGATCATTCTAATCGTGCCATCTGTAATTGTGTCGCTGTGGCATCATACACAACAGGCTTCAATACTATTAAGTTGCAGACCGAAATGCATACATCATTCATCCTGTCTTCCAGCCAAAACTTTTAAATGCCATGTGGACGAACACAAAAACCTGACGACTAACGAAACGTCTTACACATACAGCGTGGATACAGACTTCGAGGACAACAATCTTACAGAACCCATCAAAAGGTAGAATTACCCTTGACAATACGAAAATACGTATGTGCTATGCATCAGGAAAACATGCCTGTATAATAAACCCCACCCTTATATAGCAAAAATGGGGTTTACAGGGGTATACATATTTTCCTTATTTTTGGTTCAAAGCATAGATTGTGAGTACTGGTTAGAACCGCCTAGGCAAGGGGGGGGGGTCTAACGTGTACCCACAATCTATATTTTGAGCCAACATGTTCAAAACATTAAATGTTTCAAACGAAATTTTCAGTTTTTGCTTTTGAAAATGTTTCCTGTATATTGCATGGGCAAGTTTTCGTAATGGAACAGCGATGCTTTCTGCTGTAAAAATGAACTTTGTCATTTTTTTTTATTTAGTAAGGACCGATGTGGTTCTAACGAGTCCCAAAATCTATGTTTTTGCGCAAACATAAAAAAGGTATACCCCTGTACGACCCGGTGTTACTTTGTAAAAGTCTGATTTTTATTACATGGACATGTTATCCTGATGGCACTTACTATTCAATAATAATTGTAGAATTGTATTGTAGATTGGCATTCGCGATAGAGAGTTCTCCTTATACGAGTACGTATAAAGATAGACACAATTATGAATTTATTAATGATCATATTTATAAATTTGTCATTCATAACGCTGTGCCATGTCTAGGTTTGTAGGGGTATGTATTTACTCAAATGCATTTATTGTTCTTGGACTTAGTAGTGCTTTAAGTAAATGGTCTGTTCATACCTTGCTTGTATGATCCAATGTATAAACATAATTATTCAACATGATATTGAATTCTGTGTTATACTGTTTTTTTTTTTTCCTTCAGAATGTTAACGTTCCACCTCCATTTCAAAATCAGCTCTGTGCGGGTGTACATTGAAAGAAACAAGGCACTGTGCCTTAACATTGATGGAAAGGTAACTGGAGAATAATATTATAATATATCAAAACCCTGTGAAGTCCTATTCATCGACTCTCGGTTATAATTATGTAAAATGTATAAACGTGTTTATGAGAAGCTATACTCGTCGCCAAATATCATTGGTTTCATTTCAGTTTTGATTCTAACTTTTGCAAGTCCTGGTCATTGTCTATTATTTATAAGGGGGTTCAAAAAGTTCGAGGAAAAGTGCTGCCAAATTTGTAATTGTTATGAGAAATTTACGCTCTCTGTTCATGTTGTAAATTAACATATAGTCAACATATGCACAACATTTGAACGAAATCGGATGAAAATTAAGCATTAAATCACGTGCGTTTCTAGGGTAACAACAATAAAAGCTATATAACTGTACGAGTTTGATCCAGCTCATTTATAAAATAAAGACATGATGGCACTTTTCTGCGAACTTTTTTGAACACCCATCGTATTTCATTGGAATGTTTCCGTTTGCCCATGTCCAGTATATTATCCATTATAAACCTCAAAAATGTGTTAAAAATCACATATAGTTAAAAGGAATGTTCAGTTCTTTTCTGCTATTTCACAGATCACATTTAGTGACCCTAATAACAACGGGCAAGTGAACGTAAATCTAGAAACTGCTCATGGAACAAATCTGCAGGGATATTGTATTTCTGTCCTTCCTTAGTTAACATTTCTGTTATGACCGTCATAACTGTTGAAAATATACTTAGTCTAGTATAAATTGAGTAAAAACGTGTATGAGTCGTTCTGTATTCTATTCTTCAGATTATATTTAGCGATCCCGACAACAACGGGCAAGTGAACGTTGCCCTAGAAACTGTTCATGAAAGACAGATCTGCAAGGATGTTGGTTACGATGTCAAAGGTCAGTAAACGAAACTTCCTTGGTGGTTGTCCTTGATGATCTATGACTCGTTAGAGATTCTCACGAGGACTGAACAGCTAACTTAATGTTGTGTACCACTGCAGTAGCTGAATGTGTGGTCATGACCATGTAAAATCGATTTAAGCCCGCCCGTAATTTTTTATTATTGATCGTTCCAAGGCGATACTTTTGTTGTGGTTCTTATTTTATTTTTTTTTTGTGTTGATTTTTGGGTTGTTTTCACCTTATGTATGTTTTCATATATTAAATTAAGTTCGGGTAACTTAGATACTGCCTTTTGGGAAATAGCTGCTCACTCAACTTACGATATGTCCCCTTAGTATTATACCTTTTTGTCTGTTTAGTTTTTCCCACATCGTTTTGTCTGTTTAGTTTTTCCCACCTCGGTTTTTGCACCTGATTGCACATTTCCTGATCATTGCCTATTTATTTTTACCTTTTCATATAAAAATATTATACTGATAGCGATGCACTGAATACAAAACGTGTACACAATGATATTTAAAGAAACATAGAAAACTAAATAAGCGTGTATCATTTTGTGATATTTTGTTCAAGCCTGGTGTCTGGGTTGTGACTATATGTAATTGTATAAATTCATGTGCCTTCCTTTCTTATCTTACCCGCCAACCAAATTAACATACCCTGGAAAATGACTTATTGTGTGTGAATGTCTGCATCTGAATGATTTATTTGTGACATGCCATATTGACAATACATCGTCACCTCGTGCGTCAGGAGGGAGATTAGTCTCTGTTCCGCACAAGAGATTCGAACTTGGACATACAGTCATCGGACATTTCAGCAGATGAGATCAGAGAATCAGGGATCGAGCTCATTCCAGTCCCTGATAATCTGCGGAAAGAAACTATATACTTTGTGACTACTATTTGTATTTTCATTTGTATTTTGTACGCTTCCTTGCTAGCTGAAGGATTCTGAAATGCCAATGAGTGTTGATGTCAGTCTCATTAAGTGTCGCCTTAAGCTCATTTGGAAACTAACAAAGATCTTCCTACCAGCACAGTATCATTTAATAGATGTAATCTAACGTAATCTCATTTACATGTAAGTTAATTTACCGAACTAAACAATGTAAGCATCGGAACGGCATGCCTTTTCATTCTAGCGTTGGTAAGAATTGCTCATTGTTGTTTTCAGACGTGACCATTGAAGCAGTCAGTCGAGCCTTGATCATCGTCGTCTTACTCCTGGCGTTTGTTTCTCTGTTGTATACACTAGCATGTAGTTTATTCGGAGTCTTTGTTTTTGTGGTAAGTATTTTCAAATTTTGTTTGCCAGTAAATGATTGCGTCACCCTTCATCGTTCCAAGCCTCCGTGTTGCTGTTGTTCAGATACTGGCCTTGTAAATCAGGGGCTTTGGGTTCGATGTTCTTCGGATGAAACTATAAACCAAGGTCTATGACAATTTTTCTGTACAAACTCGTGTAAAGAAGCTGAGGACTATGCTGTGCTTAATTTGTTATGTCCAAGGGACCCAGTCTTTAGGCCTTACTTTCGGATAAAATCTGTACAAACACACACTCAGTTCGAAGAGTCTTGATAAGCGCGATGACTTTGATTTTGATATAGTAAATTTTGTGTTTTTGGAAGGTGACGTTCCTCGATGTGCTTCTTATGGTGTGTACATTTCACAACTTATTAGGTTTGCTAGAGTCTGCAATCATGTTACGGACTTCAACGCTCGAAATAAATGTTAAACGACCAAGCTTCTCAAACAGGGTTATCGGTTACAATAAACTTCGAAAAACATTTTCTAACTTTTATAGTAGATACTATGAATCGATTTCCAAATTTAATGTTGGGTTGAAAACGCAGTATAGGCACCTAATTTTCATTTTTTTTTCTCTTCTCGTTTTTTGGAGTGGGAATTTCTTTCTGGTGCGCCTTTTCTTGATCTTTGCCTACTTGTACCTTTTTACGTGAGGGCCTTTCGGAAACAGAATTTAATGGTGATATGGTTTACAAATTTTCGAAACTGGTAGGAAGGAATGATTTTTCCTTTTCAGTTCAGAAAAAAATCATTATACTTTACAGACGTATAGGATGCGATAGTCTGCATGCTTAGTTTTAACCCAATCATGGTTGATAACTATGCTGCCTTCTTTAATTGGACGCCGATGTGTCGGCCGCCAGACTCCATGATGGCCCCGACTTTAGTTGGTTGGGGCCGGAGTTTCATGTCTGTTGCTTGGCCCATCGGGGTTCAACTGGTGTTTTCTTTTGCTCCGAATTTTCAGTAAGTTATGTGGCGCCCAGGGATCTACATCGTCGGGCAGATTACTGAATCTTTAAGTCCTCGATTTTGATTGATCATGGTGGATATCATTATTTATTTGTTTGTCCGTGATGATTAATTGACTAGTTAGAGATTCACCACGAGGACCAAACAACATGTAACTAAATGTTGTGAACCACTGCAGAAGCTGAGTGCGAGGTTAGGTGCCTTTAAAACTAAACTAGTTTAAGCCCGCCAGTAATTTTATATTACTGTTCGTTCCAAGACGATACTTCTGTGGTGGTTCTTATTGCTTTATAGATTGGTGTTGAATTTTTGAACTGTTAGCACATTATGTGCGTTTTCATATATTTAGTTATGCTTGGGTAACTTAGTGGCCACCTATTGGGACAATAGCTGCTCACTGAAAGGATCTCAGTTTATTTTTATTCAATTGGCTTACGGTATATTTTCCTAGTATAAGTACATGATTGTTAATTTAGTTGTTTTTTTCCGCCTCTATTTTTTCACTACGGAAAGTTCTCCATGAAGACTTGGGAATGTCTTTTAATTACATACTAAATACCTACATGTATTAATGCACTAAAATTTAATTCTACAAATATTTACCTTGCCTATCATATATAATAATGGTTTATTATATTGATTTTTGTTAGAATTTATCATTTTTGACTTTTTAATTACATAATTACATTTATTATTGATTTTTTCTCTTGACCCCGTCAAACCTCAATTTTAATATATAAGTATAGGTTTGAAGGGGGATCATTGCATACTTTTTTTAATTCAGTTTTACGTCCCTTTCAAGATTATTTCAGCTCATATGAGACAGGCCAATCAGTAGGTGTGTGAAAACGGGAGAACCCCGAGAAAAACACCTGTCACACCCGCAAGCAGAACTTGGCTTGTCTCACATGTGGCCAGTGCGGGGCTCGAACCCACAAATTGTTTTTACCTTTTTGCAGTTTATGGATATTCAAGAGGTTTTTATTTCAGCATTTAAATCAAGCAAATAGTAAATTATAAAGTGTCTATTCTGTGAGAATACTGCTCACATCATCTTGCTATTTCTAAACGAACGGTGAATGATTCTGATGTTCTTGCTAAAACATTTTCCTACTTAGTACATTATCTGAATTTTGCAAAACACTACATATTAACAATGAATGGAATTCTTATCCTTTAGTCGAAATTATGAAAGCAGTCCAAAATATGGACAAGGACATATCTGCAGTCAGCATTTTTCCTTTGTTTAAAAAAGAATGATCCGACGTTTTGACGTTGTATCTTGCTCTAATATGACATGATGAATAACGTTATACCAATATTTTTCACAGAACACAAAGAGATATATGAAGAAGTACTACCTCAGATTCTTTGAACCAGAGAAATACAAGGAAAGCCTGACACTTTCGCAAAGCTCACAAAGGTCAGAAGGCAAACGAGACAGGGGACCGAGGGATCTACCACTCAAGGAGTATCTCCGGTTTATTAAAGGCTGGGATATCGTTGTGCTGGTATCAGATGTTACAATTATTGCTGGAAACCTAGGGCTAGAACTGCAGGTGAACATATAAACATATCTCCATTGACTTTCTGCTAGCTCACTCAGTGAGCTACATGTGTATAAAGTGATACACGCTAACAAAGCAATAAAAATTAGATAAAATTAATTAATGATTTGCTTTATTGCTATATCAAGTTGACGTTGTTTTATGAAGTCGGTTTGATCCTTAAAACGTGCCGGTACCTTTACCTATCCCAACGCAAATTGTTTCAAAGCTTTTTCAGGTTTTATTTTCTTTCTTTTTTCTTTTATTTTCTTACCAACTACTAAGGTATACGGACAGGAAAGTTATGACCAATGCAAACCGTGGACGCCAAAACAGGTAGCACTTACCTAGCCAGGCTGCATTGAAATCAACCGGTAAACCATACTGGTATCCATTTTCCAGAAATAGCAATTACTAAGCTACCTAAACCTTTCCTTAATGTTAATTTCTTTGCCAGATGAATGAAAAATGGACAGTTTCAAGTCTTGACAACTTCACCGTTCTGCTTGGTATAGGATGTTTATTTGCTTGGATTGGTCTTCTCAGATATTTCAAGTTCAACTACAAGTTTCATGTAAGACTTTTATTCCATTAACTGCTTTGAAATCTTACATTTTCTGAATATAAGTTAGCTTCATTTCGTTCACTGCCTTTAAGTCTTTGACGGTAAATTAGTTGTATTCCCTTTTCCGCATTAAATATTATATTCATGATTTTAAGTTGACGTTTTAAAATGTTAGATTTTTGGCTTTAAGTCATGTTACTATTCTGTTTTGTTTCGTTCATTTTTTAAGGCGAGGGGGTTGGGGTCGCCGCTAAAATGATTCACTAAGATGATACAGTTAGGTCCTTCTGATAAACAAGTAATATACACATGGAAATAAGTTAGGGAACACTTTTAGCTCTTGGGAAAAGTTTAAAAAAAAATCCATTTCCTTTTTTCTGGCGATACTGATATTTTAATCACAGTATTTCATACCTTGGACTATCTATTGGGAAAAGTTTGAAAAAATCCAGTTTCCTTTTTTCTGGCGATTCTGAAATTTTATCTCATGTATTTCATACCTTGGCCTAGCTACAGGCCGATTTATGGAAATTCACAACATTTTGTCCTTGTGCTACGGAGGACACAATATGCCATATATGGAAAAGTCCACTTTTACTGAATACGAGTTTGCCTTTTTGCTTCTGCACTCCGCAAAACTCAATTTTTGAATGCGAAACAGGAATAAAATTTTGAATCTGATCGTTCGCGATGAATAAACGACTTCATGTTTCATCTCCAAACCTACTAATCATATAAAATCAGCAGTTTGCATTGATTACTATGGAAAGCAAAATTTTTTATTTTTTTATTTTATTTTATTTTATTTTTTTTTTTTATTTTTTTATTTTTATTTTTTTTTTATTTTTTTTTTTTTTTTTTTGCAAATAAAGGCGAAAAAATAAAGAATTCCTCTATGACACTATGACCAGAACGTTTAAATTCCTAAAGGTCCTATCGGATATCGGCCCACCGTTTACAACCTGCAAAATGTATGACCAAAGAACAAAACGTGATCATGAAACACGCCCCCGGAAAAGTATGGATCTACCGCCGACAGTCGGTCAGAAAATAAAAAAGGTAGAAGTAGGCAACGTTCAGGAAAATGCGCAACCAGAAAAAGATTCCCACTTCAAAAATCGAGGTGGGAAAAACTAAATTAACAATCAGGTACTTATAACATGAAAACCATGAAAACATATCGTAAGCCGAATGAGCAGCCCAATAGGTGGCCACTCAATACCTTAACCTAAATAAAAAAATATTATAACATACATCAGGCGACAACAGCAAAAACATCTTTTTAAACAGAAAGACAAATAACAATAAGAACCACCACAGAAATATCGCCTTGACACGATCAGTAATATAAAATTACTGGCGGGCTTTAACCGGTTTTTCAGGTACCTAACTTCACCCTCAGCTTCTGCAGTGGTTCACAACATTTAGTTATTTGTTTGGTCCTCGTGGTGAATCTCTGACTAGCCAATGAATCATCGTGGACAAACAAATAAATCATGATAAACTCCATGATGAATTAAAAACGAGGACACACAAATTGAGTAAGATGCCCGACGATGGAGGCGCCCAATAACTTACTAACTCCGGAGCAAAAGAAAAACACCAGTTGAACCTTGGTGGGCCAAACAACAGACAAGAAGCTCCGGCCCCAACCAACTAAAATGAATAGCTTTATGTCGGGGTCATCACAGAGTCTGACGCCCAACCCACCGGCGTGCAATTAAAGAAGGCAGCATAGATTGGGTTAAAACCTAAGCATGCAATTAGTGTTCCCTAAGTAATGATCAAAATTCCACAAGCAATGTCTCAGCTTATGAAAAATTACGACAATGTAAGTTCACAGAATGAAGTTATCGCAAAGAATATCAGGGCGTTCTGTAAATCTAGCAAAAAAGAAATCCGAATCAAAAATGGCCACTGATCACCGCAGTTTATATTTGATGTGTATCATTTTCATATAAAAAGGTACAAGTAGGCAAAGATCAGGAAAAGGCGCAATCAGAAAGAGATTCCCACTCCAAAAACCGAGGTGGGGAAAAACCAAACTAACAATCAGGCACTTATACCATGAAACATATCGTAAGCCGAATGAGCAGCTATTTTCCCAATAGGTGGCCACTCAGTTACCTTAACTTAATTAAAACAGGGATTTTCCTGGGCTGATTTTGGGGCCCATTATGGGCCCCTTTCCCAATTGAAAAAATGTGTAAAATTTCCCAATTTTCAGGTAAAAAATCCCAAAATAATAAATAAATCCTTGTACATTTGTTGTGGATACGTAGATCATACCCTCAAAATATTTTTTTCGGAGAAATATCCTCAAATTAACACCAAATATGCATATTATCCCCTGTTCTGTTTTGTATCCATTTTCCCACTTTGACTGATATACGTATTATTTTTCCCAAAATCATTGGTCCCGGGTCCCTGTTTTGAAAAGGTAGGAAAATCCCTGTAAAAATATGAAAACATACATAAAGCGCCAACAGCACAAAAAAATTTAAACACCAAGACATTAACCAAAAAGAACCACCACAGAAGTATCGCCTTGGAACGATCAGTAACACAAAGTTACTGGCGGGCTTAAACCGGTTTAAAAAGCAACTTTCCAAACCGTAAAAGCAATTTTGGATACTACAGATTTTGTGAAGTTGTCAAAACATTCTTCATAATTCTTACAAAGAAGGATAATATACAGTCCAAAGTTGGTAGTCACATTATTACAGGTGTTCCCTAACTTATTTCCGTGTGTATGTTTTGCACCAGTAAACAGTCCAGTAGGTTATTTTATGCGTCTCAAGTTACTATTGTCTGTACAAAACTAGCATTAGTTTTAAATGTTTATTTACAAAACTAATGATGTGTTACTTTTTCTGTTTTAGTTGTTATTCAATACATTATATGCCTCATTCTGGGATGTGTTAGCATACCTGGCATGTATATGTGTTTTGTTTGTCGGATATATGTCGTTTGGATATGTGGTACTGGGACCTTACCATGTAAAGGTAATTGTTTTACTTCTATATCAGTGAAAGTGAAAACATTGCTAGATCAATAAGAATTAAACCCTCAGTAGGTATTACGTACGAGAGACATTCATTCTGATCCTAAATTTATCAGTGGTAACATAAAAAGCTAGATGCAGGCGTTCAACATACTTAATTTCAAATCGATAGGCTGACAGTTACGCAACAACAGTACTTTGTTTAAAGCCAGATGTACGTAATTGAAGGCGCTCATAGGAACGTGCGTATCTAAGGGTCGAAACGTCATTTTTACGCCGCATTCTTAACGTCAATTTTCACTCGAAACGTCATTTCTAGCATCAGTTTACGTCTGGAATACGAAACTATGTACATGCAATTATGCAGAGGACTTCAGAAAAAATGATATTATTTATTATTTTTGCTCAAAATATAGATTGTGGACATCCTATCCCGAGGAAAACATCCTTTGCGCGACAGTTAGCAATATTGAATACTAAATAGCGTCGGAGATTTTGGCGCAAAATCGACGTCGCGCATAAAACGTACTGAATTCAGCAACGACTACCTCTCTTCGCACGCTTATAGCAGGAAAACGAGTCCGGTAACTAAGGACTTTCTCGTTAACTACCTGTACTTCAGGAATTTCTCTAATACATATCAGGTCCTACCGTGGATATTGTTAAATAAATCGAAGAAAATTAACAAAAATGGGGTCTAAAATCGCATTTTATGTTGACGTCAATGTATTTTCGCTCTCAAATTTGGCGATTTTGAAGGGCGATATCTCGAAAACAAGCTCGGAACGATATCGTTTTCTTTTTATTTTCATATGCAGGACATCAAAATACAATCACATGCCAAAAATAAAAATTTCTACCGTGAGGTCAATTACGTACATCTGGCTTTAAATATATGTTTTATGCCAAAACGCTAACGTCTATTATTGACGTTTCGATTTTTTTTCTTTTACGACAAATCAGTTTAGAATTTAACTGATAATATGGATATGGCCGAAGTTGAATTTCGATGTCAGGGGTGGAAATCAATACAATGAAACTCCGAAAGATGTCTACTTTTGAAGGCAAACGCGTATTTTGAGCAAAGAAATAATTATTTAGGTGTCAGGTTTATACCGAATATACATACATACTCAGTGTCACATTCTGAGCCAAGTTAGATCTACTTTACATCATATTTTGCACTTTTATATGAGGGGTCAAATTACCCAAACCACTTATGAAAATTTGGGGGTCGAGTTAAAGTTCTGTCATTGTCCTATAAGAATACGCCAAACTATTCTCCTTTAGTCCCCGAATAAAAAGAAATACAATTTTTTTTCTGGCAAATTTCCCAGTTCAGCTATTTTCCCCAATAGGTGGCCACTCACTTAAATATATGAAAATATACATTGGGCGCAAACAGCACTCAAATTTAAACACCAAGACATTAAAGACAGGGTTTTCATGCCGGGGGGTCTGGTTTCCAGCATCAAAGAGAACAGGTAGTCAGACAGTAGCAGTGGGCGTGGCTTACACCAGGTAAGCTGGCTACCTATAGGGGTCATAAAACTGATAAGGATCACAGGTCATAATTAATTGTAATAAACAGCCATAATTCATTTACCAATATTGCTGCATAAGACAGGAATAGGAAACAAATTTTGTAATGATCTAAAACTCTTTTTTTATTCTATTATTTTTATTCATTTAATAGTATAGTAAAATCCAGTTTTAATAGTACAGTAAAATCCAGTAAAAGCAGAATCACATGTTCGTATTTATTTACCATTAAAATTTTAAATTATGATGATTTTAATGCCTCAAGAATATAAGTTCCTATAAAATTTATTTATTTATTTCTATTTTGCTTCTCATAACCTTTATATTATACTACTGTACTAAAATCTAGTTTTGTACATGGTAAACAGAATCACTAGATTGTATTTATTTATCATTAAAATGTTTAATTATGATAATTTTAATATCCTTCCCATTCAAGAATATAAGTTCAAATTTCCACTTTAATTTTAATGTCTGACCCATAGAAATTATCTTTCAAGCAATGCACTTTGTATCGACTATAAAATAAAACCACAAGTGTCCCATTTATTTTTTCGTTCATTCATTCATTTGTTTGTTTGTTCATTTATCAATTTGGGCACTGGCTGTTTTAAATCCTGATTTATGCATTCAATATGTGTATATGGGATATTTATTTATTATTTTACTGATTACTTCATTTATTGATTTATTTATTCATTTTTTATTGAATCAATGTTAGCAATTATTTGAAGAAAACCAAGAAATAAGTTCTTCAGTTTTGAATGTCTATTGTAACCAATTATGAAGTGTGCCTCCTGTTACACAATAAGAGATAAGGCTAGTTGCAGACAGGTAAGACCTGTCAATCATTTTGTGATGTCACAGTAGCCCTTAATTGAAAACCAATCAGAATCACAGCATTGATGTTAACCCTTCAACAGTCAGAGAAAGAATGACACAGGTATACCTGTGAGTCCTTTTATACCCCAGCCCTGTCTTTAAACAATAAGACAAGTTGAAAAATATCTATAATTTTTGTCCAATTACATAACCCCCAGCTTATTCAAGTACGTGCTATTTTTGCGTTCTAAGTCGCAAGTCTTCAAAAATTACCCTTTTTGAAAGACAAAAAAGATTACTTTTTCGAAATACATTTACATTTCATGGCTGACCTTTTCGCAATCATATCTAGGCGCCTACTTTCAAGACTCAAGGAACAAAAAGCAAAGGAATCATTCTGTTCTCTTGACGTTGATCATACAGGCCATTAAACAAATTGGCAGTTAAAATGCTTGATATTTGACATAAAATTTCATCAACATGCTCTTACAAGCCATTTGACAATAAATTATCAAACATTTGTAACAGTATTTCTTTGCATTGTGGTTCGAGATGCCAAAATCAACCATTGAACGTCATGGTAAACGGTGAAGAGATCTTAGTCACCTTTGCTCTACAAAAGAACAATTTCATGTAAAGAAATATTTTACTAGACTAAGTATGTATAATAACATGATCGTTTCTCTTTCAGTTCGAGACGCCTACATCCACCTCCGAGACGCTGTTCTCCATAGTGAACGGTGACGAAATCTACGCCACCTTTGCTCTACTGCGAACGGACCAGACAGGAGGAGATGTGGTTCCTGTCGTCTTCAAGATCTATCTGGGATCATTTATTGCTATATTTACCATTATTGTTCTCAATCTCCTTATTGCGCTCTTCACAAATGCTTACGATGCAATAAAGGTAAGGGAGATTATGTCTTTGTGTAGTTATAATTTCGCTTTTTTCTACTTGAATATCACTATAATAATTGTTCTCAATCTCCTTATTGCGATTTTCACAAATGATAACGATGCAATAAAGGGAGGTTATGCCTTTGTGAAGTTATAATTTCGCTTCTTTCTACTGAAATATGGACTATAACATTAATGTATATATAGTACAGATTATATTTTCATTTTGGTCCTTTGAGATCAGTGAGGGTATTCTGAGAAATCAGAAAATCTTTATCGGTTTAGACTCATATTCTAACCAACGTTTAATATAATATTTGACCACATTTGGATTAGTCTTTGTTGAAACATGCAAAATTACAGTAATGCTCTTTGGCTCCATGTTTCCAAATCTAAAGGGTCACTGAAGAGTCTTAAGTAGCCGAAACCGCTGTATGGCCATCACCCTTCTCTTTAATACATGTATGTTCACTGCTCTTAAAGGATCTCAATTTTTATTTCTATTTATTGTATAATTGTTAAGCAAATGAAATAGATAAATACTATTCTAGTTTCTAAACTCAGTTTCCATTGCGGATCGGTAAATGTGGTTTATTAATATTTTCGAATGTGCAATCTTACTGACATTGCAGCTGATCATAATCTACTTTTCCCTCAGAAATGAAAGATGTTTTGAAACTAACACTAACATGAGTTTTTAGATTATTTAAATTGGGAATATGTTTTCAAATTATTATGCTTTATCTGTAGAAACAATATGAAGAACCAGACGATCCGGAAGAAAGTCCATTAGAGACTGCCCTGAAACAACTTCTGGTGTCAGATGACAACCAAGACAAACAAGTCACTGATTCTGTACTCCACCTGCTACAGAGTGACCGTCACCGGCTGTCAACAGGGGAGGACAACCTTCGAACACAGTTACTCAGAATTGTCGGACTTTCCAAATCAAAACGTTCATTTATACTGAAGAAACCCAAAACTATTAAAACTTTTATTAACACGAAACATTTGGATGGTGAGGATGCAGATGTAGAAGAGGAACCTGACCGCATATGTTGCTGTTATATGTCATGTTTATTTGCAAGTTGTGGCGAGGACGAGAAGACATTCTGCTTGAGGTCTTGAATAACCAATGTATGACGGATTTTCTGCCGCATTCTTATTATTTGCTATTACGAAAACTTGCCCATGCAATATACCGAGATTTTATTAGCTTTAAAAATTGAAAATTTTCAGCTGAAAAATTTTGATATTTTTCTTATTTTTGCTCAAAACATAGATTGTGGGTACACGTTAGAACCGCCTCTAACGAGTACCCACAATCTATGTTGTGGAGCAAAAATAAAAAAAAATAGGTATACCCCCGCATACCCCAGTTTTGCTATATAAAAGTGGGGTTCAAGGGGGTATACATTACACGGACATGTTTTCCAGATGATAGTGCTCGTTTTATTTGCAATGGCATTCTTAATTTCCCCACATCAGTGGTAAATATCTGGTGTTGACTTATCTATTTGATAAAATATGGTCTCTGTTTATGTTGTTTAAAAAATAGGTAAACCCCTGTTAACCCCAGTTTTACTATATAAAAGTGGGGTTAAATGGGGTATTTATTTCATTGGCATATTTTCCTGATGTACAGTAGCCCTGGCATATCAAACGTGTGAATGCTTTTGAGATTTGTGTCGCGAACGCTTCGCGAGTATTTAAGACTGAGCATTTGAAAGCATTTTCTTATAGAACTTTTCTGTAGCAGTTTCATTGCCTTACAATAACTTGGTGTCTGATGACGTTACGTCATCAAGACATTACGTTAAGGTTTTAATAACGTTGGTTACCAAGTAAGATGGACACAGTAAGAAGAAACATGTAACAGTGAAAATTAATTAGAAATAGTATGTTTTATGTGGCGCAGGAAATAAAAATTGAAACTTCCAGTTCTTGTTTTGTGTTCGCCACATAAATTGGCGCCGGAACCCGGGAACTATGGGGCCTACAGCAAAGAAATATACAGTGAAGGGATTCAGCCTGTAGGGACAATGGCTATCTGTTCGCTTGAGGAGGACAGAACACTGTATAGACATTTACTGGAAAAGGAACTGGAAAATGGAAAGCATCTGCTGCAAGGACAGGGAGATAACAGCGAGAACAAAGTTCAGAACAAAGATGTGAGCAAATGTATATGCAGACTTGATGCTTTGCAGCAGAAACTTGAAAATACAGGTGAAAGGTTGTCAATACTGATAGAGGGACAGGAACAAGAAGGCGAGGTTTTAGAAAAGATCCAAAACGATTGGGATTTAATCACTGTAGTGATGGACTACAGAGATGAATTGGTTAATCTAAAAATCTCTCTTCAGGAACAGGTAGCTTCCAGGGATAATAACTCACCTATCAGTAGTTTGGACCAAATATTGATACAGCTAACGGCTAAGGTAAAACAAGTTTTGAATGGACAACTGCAGCTGCAACATCAACAGTTAAGTAATCTGCAGTCAAATGATACAGACGTTACAGTCAGGTGCTCAGAGACACATGCTGGTGAAAAAATAAGCCTAGGAGAGGGCCCTGGGCTAGCATGCGAACCAAGTTCACAACAAGGCCAAATACTGGAAAAGGATCAGGATCTAGGAGGAGGCCGAGATCTAACTATAGGAAGGGGTCGAAAATTTGGTGCAGATCAAGGTCTAGGAGGGGGTCCTAGAATGGAAAATGATCTATGTCGAGAGATAGACCCAACAGTGAAATGTGATCGAAGTCGTGGAGAAGGTCCATATCTAGGAAAAGATTCAATCTCAGGAGGCCAAAGGCTAGTGAAAATTCAGACTAAGATGAGACCAACAGCCATAAAAGTGTCAATGTCTAGGAAGAGAAAAACAGCTAGACAAGAATGTATTCCTTGCAAGATGCCGATAGACCGGTTTAAAGCAAAGCTTAGAAAAGTACTCAAGACTAAGACGACAACTTTGCCTAGAAAGGGATTACAGATTAGAAACACTCAAAAGCGAAAAATAGCTCTGTTAAGTAATAGACATGGATATAGTAAGAAATGCAAGCGTTTGAAGAGATCAGTTGTAAAGTTGAGATCTATGTCTTGTAAGGGTATACGGTTAAGAAGAGATCTTAGTTTAGGAAGAGGAGTAAGGCGAGTTTTACAACTGGTAAGAGGCCCAGTGCTCAAAAGAAACTTGAGCATTAAAGTCCTAAGTCTAGGAAGAGGTCCTATTTTGATGAACTGGCCAGACAAGTCCAGACTCTAAATGGTACTAGTCTTAAAAGAGGCAGTTTCTAAAAGATATGAAATATAATTATGTAAAGGAACATTGTAAACTCAGTCTAAAATCATTCTGGCGGGAGTGTCGCGAACGCTTCGCGAGTATTTAAGACTTAGCATTTGAAAGCATTTTCTTATAGAACTTTTCTGTAGCAGTTTCATTGCCTTACATTAACTTGGTGTCTGATGACGTTACGTCATCAAGACATTACGTTAAGGTTTTAATAACGTTGGTTACCAAGTAAGATGGACACAGTAAGAAGAAACATGTAACAGTGAAAATTAATTAGAAATAGTATGTTTTATGTGGCGCAGGAAATAAATATTGAAACTTCCAGTTCTTGTTTTGTGTTCGCCACAATTTGGTTACTTTCTTGTGGCAAAGTTTGCATAGATTGCATAATCTATGCATATTCTAAAATACGTGAAACCGTTGACTGTTTTATGTCGTTGCATATTTATTTTATGCGTATATCAGATAGCTTATTCAGATAAAAACCTCTGATTTTGTGTTTCATAGCATATCGTATTGTTTGATTATAGTATCGCTATTATTAACGTTTGATTGCTTTTCATTCAAGAACAATACAATTAAAGTGTTCATAAAGATGTTGCATACCCTTTGTTTTATGCCAATAACACATACTCTTATTATGCTTATTTAATATTATCATATAGTTTGATTTATCTTCATTCTCTAATGCCAGTTTATGTTGAACACATTTAGTCTATCACCGATTCCTGTTTTGCCTTCATCCGCTATTATTAACATTCCATCTGACACTCTTAAAGCAATTGTATTTGGGCTGAGGATGTCCTCGCCTAGCGCCAATAAGCCCTTGTGTTTGCGACCGTCTTGCATTAAAACAAATACACCACTTTGGGGGTCACTACAAACGAGGATATTGTTTTCTGCATCAGGAATAATGCCGCGTATTCCTTTCATCATTGGTTCGTGATAGGTATACACATGTTTGCCTTTAGTTGTCATACATATAACACATGATTTCACTGAAGTTATCTTTTGAGAAAGAAACAGTGTTTGACCATCTAAGCTAGCAGATATATTATAGTTGGCATTGGATGCCAACCTTATATCTATATCACTGATGTAAAATGTTTTCAAGACGATAGCATGAAGATCCATCACAATGACTTGAAATGGTGACTTTTTATGATCACTCTGTGGTGACTCTGAATGGTTATGACGTTGTAACGTTGATTGATCCTCAGTGGTTGCCAACGCTTCCTGTGTACTACATAGCAGAATAATTTTTCCTTCAGATGCCGTCATAGCATGGCACACGTTAGCTAACTTTTTTCGCTTTCCAATTCGAAACCGCGGTTTAATCTGTATAAATTGTAGATCCGTTTCCCCAGGTACCGTTGATAGACATAAATAATCATTTACCGCTGCTAAGTGAATGTAAAAGAACATTGTTGGATATGCATACGTTCCTAGTATTTTCATTCTTCCAGCATCCAATAGAAGAAGCTGTTTATTCCTTGAGTCCGCCGCAAGAAGCTCGCCAGTATGAGTAAACACTATAGCAGTTATGCGAGCTCTCATTCTGTCAGGTTGTTTAACGACTACGGTGTCTATCTTTAATGGTCGTACACGAGTAAGTACCTTTCTTTCTATGTCGTATCCGAAAGGCTCTACGATGTCAACGTTTTCAAGAGAATCAAATTGTTCTCGTAATTTTGACAAGTTTCGTCTTTGGCTAAAATGGATCTGACAATGCTTTAGGTTTTCCTGTGTCGATTGAAATGCCTTACGGCACATTTCAAAAGCAGTTTGAAACTTCTGATTTATGACACACATTCGCGTTTTGTAGTCAGTAACAGTACATTTGTTTAACAGTCGTTTCGTTTCATTTAGACATTGTAGTGAATCCAATACAGCACGTTCATATTCCTTCAAGGAACTGTAGGATTGATCAGAACAGTGATTTCGTTCTTCTAGAGAATTGGCCTCCCATAAATCTAGCCAATTATTTAGAATCATCCTCACGTGTTTTAAACCGTTTTTGAAACTCCGCTCAGAGTCGACCAATTCAGTATGTTTACGCCCTATGTCATCGTATACTTGCAAACCTTTGTCAATTAGT
This sequence comes from Rugalucina vietnamica, assembly GCA_964017185.1. Taxonomy (NCBI): domain Eukaryota; kingdom Metazoa; phylum Mollusca; class Bivalvia; order Lucinida; family Lucinidae; genus Rugalucina; species Rugalucina vietnamica. The sequence goes on along the minus strand of OZ024875.1, from coordinate 55,717,673 downwards.
TCATTGGTTTTAGAGTCTATTTCATCCAGTAGTTCTGAAAAGTTTTGTGTTTTGCTGAAATGCTCTGTAGATGACATTTTACTATTCTGTGCTTTAACCTGCAACATGATGAGCATTCTTCCGTGATTTCCGTTAATGATCAAAATGTCATGCTACTATGTGGCGGCCCATAATTGGAATTAAATTCTATTCTATTCTATTCAGCTATTTCTCCAAGTTTTCTCAGTGAATCACATAACTCATAAAATAGTTAAAAAGTACAAGTAGGCAAAGATCAGGAAAAGGCGCAATCAGAAAAAGACTCCCACTCCAAAAACCAAGGTGGGAAAAAAACAAACTAACAATCAGGTACTTATACCATGAAAACATTTCGTAAGCCGAATGAGCAGCTATTTTCCCAATAGGTGGCCACTCAGTTACCTTAACTTAACTAAAATATGCAAACATACATAAGGCGCCAACAGCACAAAAATATTTAAAACACCAAGACATAAAACAAAAAGAACCACCACAGAAGTATCGACTTGGAACGATCAGTAACACAAAGTTACTGGCGGGTTTAAATCGATTTTACACGGCCGTAACCTCACCCTCAGCTTCTGCAGTGGTTCATAACATTTAGTTAGTTCTTCGGTCCTCGTGGTGAATCTCTAACTAGTAAATGAATCATCAAGAACAAACAAATAAATCATGATAAACATCCTGATGAATCAAAAACCAGGACTCACAGATTCAGTAAGCTGCCCGACGATGGAGATCCCTGGGCGCCAAATAACTTACTAACTCCGGAGCTAAAGAAAAACATCAGTTGGACCCCGGTGGGCCAAGCAACAGACAATTAATCAGTTAATAATGATTATCCCTTTAGAAACGTTTCATTCGGTCTGGTACTTTTCAGTTTCACTTGCTATGACTGCCGATGGTGCACACTCATCTCTCACGTTTCGAATAAAACGAGAATAGAATTTCTGCTGCGTCTGTATCACATTCTCTGTAACGATTTGTGTCCCTTTGCTGGAAATACTGATTCTGATTGTTCCCATTGAAGCATATATGTAACTACAAATAGGATTGTATGACAAATGTTTCAATAATCATGCCATACTTTTGTTACATCCGAACAGCATTTTAATATTGTCTATTTATCAATGAATCAATACAGAAGCTCCAAACTATTTCAGCTAAAATAGTGCAAACTGAAGCTGTCGTTTACAGATGTTTAAGAAAATGTGCCTTTCTTAATGCTTTCTTTCAGACATAAAATTTAGTAATAGAAATTTACTTACAAATGTAATCACTCAAGACATTCGTGTTTAAAAAACAACCTAGGACAGGACAATTGTGGACTGACTACGTGCATTCAGGGGCGTTTGCATGACATGTGTATGATTACTTTTAATAAACAAGGCGTTTGATGTTAATCTCTCAACATATTTTGTTTAAAAGAAATACAATATGATAATATGGGATCATATTGCAATTAAAATTTTCAAAAGGAAAGATAACTACCTTTACCAATAAGATATTTTGATAGATCAACATTATTTTGTAAATTAAATTAGGACGTTCATACTTGTATAGAACATCAGTTTGAATCAGTTTTGGTGCACTACATACTTTGTCTGGATATGTTTTAGTATGAAAAGGTACAAGTAGGCGAATATCAGGAAAAGGCGCAATCAGAAAAAGATTCCCACTCAAAAAACCGAGGTGGGAAAACACAAACCAACAACCAGGCACCCACACCACGAAAATACACCGCAAGCCGAATGAGCAGCCACCTCCCCAATAGGTGGCCACCCAGTTACCTAAACCTAACTAAAAATATGAAAACATACATAAGACGCCAACAGCACAAAAATTTAAACACCAAGACATACAACAAAAAGAACCACCACAGAAGTATCTCCCCGAAACGATCAGTAACACAAAGTTACTGGCGGGCCCAAACCGGTCATACATGGCCATAACCTCACCCTCAGCTTCTGCAGTGGTTCACTACATTTAGTTAGTTCTTCGGTCCTCGTGGTGAATCACTAACTAGTCAAAGAATCATTCAATCACGATAAACATCCTGATGAATCAAAAACCAGGACTCACAGACCGAGCAAGCTGCCCGACGACGGAGATCCCCGGGCGCCGAACAACCTTCTAACTCCGGAGCAAAAGAAAAACACCAGCTGAACCCTGGTGAAATGCTGTTCAGCATCATGGTAATTTATGCCATGCTTCGCTTCTAGGGGCTAATGTCTCCCCCATCCGAACCCCCTGGTGAAATATTTTCCTTTGGCGTGTCACCAGTAAACTATTCAGATTCAGATTCAGTTGTTTGGGTCTATGATACTACTTACTTTTACTTTCAAATACCAATTTTTGGGTATAAAGTAAGGACAAATATACGAGAAATATAATTTTGAATCCCACCCAAACTTTAAGCGGGACAGAAAATGACAAAATTAAACAAAACTCTTCATTACGAAAACACGCCCATACAATACTAGTATATAAAAAGTTTAAGAGATGTAAAAATTTAATACTTTTCATTGGAAAATTTTTTGATATTTTAATGTAGCTCAAAACATTGATTTTGGGTACACGTTAGAACTGTTTGGGCTCACGTTAGAACTGCCTCAGCGAGGCGGTTCTAACAAGTACCCACAATCTGTTTTGGAGCAAAAATAAGAAAAATATGTACAGTATACCCCTGCAAACCCTATATAAAAGTGGGGTTCAAGGGGGTATACATTGCACGGACATGTTTCCTGTTGTTTTGACAATGTTGATCAATTTTAGTGTTGTTAGCACTTCTTATGTACGTTTTCGTATGTGATTAAACTTACGTTACATTCTCTCGGTATTTGCATCTGATTGTCAATTTATTTTCCCACTTCCGTTTTTGAAGTGGTGCGTTCGTTCTACAGCTTACGCCTTTTTATGAGTGTTTATATGTGTGTATTCATATGTTTAGTTAATTTCAGGGAACTGGAAATAGCTGCTCGCTCTACCTACCGTTTGTTCTGTTTTATGAGTACTGATATGTTCGATAGCATCTTCATTCATTAGAGATTATATGCCGTGGTTGGAAGGTCGGGTTGGCAGATACATGCTGTGTAGCTTCTATAAACAGTACAGCTATTCAATCAATAGTACAATCTCTGACAGTCGACTCTTTAGCTCAGCGATTACAACATTGGATTTCCATCCCGGCGATCATGGTTCGAATCCCATCAGTGTCGTGTTTTTTTTGTTTGTTTGTTTGTTTTTCTTTTTAAAACTATGCATTATCTCTTAGTTACGAATTTTCATACGTTATCATACATGTAAATGATTCCTATCTCGAAATGGGGATGCGTTGTGTCCCCTTGCATTTACATACATTCGAGATTATCTGCCGTGGTTGGAAGGTTGGGTTGCAGATCACATGATGCGTAGCTTTTATAAATAAAACAGTTATTCAATCAATAGTACAATATCAGAAACACTTAGGAAGTCAACTCTTTGGCTTAGTGGTTGTAGCTTTGGATTTCTACCCCGGCAATCCGGGTTCGAAGCCTATTAGGGACGTGGGATTTTTTCAAACTATGCATCATCTCTTAGTTAGAATTTTCATATTCGTTGGAGTACCTATTTGCCATTTTTGTTTTAGAGTAGGACTTCGGTTCTAATTGCACGACTTCCTGATCATTGATACGTTTTACATTTCCTCAAATGCTATTAGGTAACAAGTATAAGCTTTAACAAAAAGCTTGGTCTACGCTTCGCATATATAAACTAGAATGTCAAAGAATCTGACCGTACTCCCATTCCATCGTGGTTCATGTGACTGAACAGAAATAAAACGCTGCGCAGTCAAAGCATTCATACCTGACAATCGACCGTCACAATACTGTCGGTTCATTTCAATCCATTGTGGCTTGGATAGAATGTAATTGGCTACACGGCAAGTGGGGCGTGGTCAAAGCTTTCATACCTGACCATATAGCGTCACAATACCGTCGGTTCATTTCATTCCATCTATTTGTTGCTTAGATAGAATGCAATCATGCACCAGTTCCACGAATATAACAATTTGCCCTTTTTTGGTACCTACTGCACCGGAGGTTTCCATGTGTGTTTTGGATGTTTACACGGTCCTTGGCGAAACGACACGGAATCCTACTAACACGATGGTCAAGCCACTAGACTCAGACGTGCAGTTGCAGTTGTAGCGAGGTGTATGAGTTGTCTTGAAAGTAGGTCAATCTCAAACTTTAGAGTAGCGTAGACAATAAAACGTAAGACCCTTTTTCGGCATCTCTAAGCAAAAGTATGAGCTGTAGTCAAAGTTTTGCTGCTCAGGTAAGTAAAACAATCAATCACGTCTCATAGATGATCTATTTGACAATTGTTTCAACAATGATAAAGTAAAACGAACACAAAATAAATAATGAGGCAGGTTACTTGTCTAGAAACACACATTTACATAATATAATATTGTTACTTCTATTATTGATTCCTCCTCACTTCTGAGTGTACCTAAAGGTGAGTAACCATGGACATCAGAGTTTGATGTTACCTATACCAGTCTTATTGTTCGGTCATAATACATGTTTTCTGTCCAACCATATCAACATAATCAGAAAAAGTATAGTTCTTTGTACCAATTTCAAGAACAGGTGTTTGGTTTTATAGAAACAGCTTTAGAACATTGTGTAGTTTTACTCTTGGTAGCCTTTTGCAAGTCTTGTTTACACTTGTCCATTGTTAAATTCCAGGCATGGGGTAGTAAAATGTAGTCTCCTCCTGTTAATTAATAACCCTGACACGATTTCATTGATTCCGCTATACAGGGCACGTTTTTGGTTTCCATAACCTTGTATAATTGGAAAAGTGGATACGGATCTTAAAGGTAAAGGTGTATCTACACTGAATGATGACAAAAACAAAATAAACATCATACATGTATTTTGATTATAACCGCCTCATAAAAACATGGTTATCCTCGAACATAATTCACTCTCTCTGTGAGGTAACATGTAGAAGTAGACTTGTGGAATAAATAAAATATAGATATATTGTCATTAACATGATCAATAACTTATTAAAAAGCGAAATGATATTGTACATGTACAATTGAACGAAAACTCTGATAAGCCTATGAATTCACCAACTTGAGTAAGCGTTCTCTATTTGCTGTTATTTTTTCTGTATTTTGTCGTTTGAAAAAAAAAAAAAAACATTAAATTTCAGCCAATGCTTGACATGACTTATAGTGTTTAGGCTAAGCCGCTAAGTTATGTCTAGACTTATCTGAGTTTACGCTCAGGTTACATATGTTACAATAGTTTTCAAATATGAACTATTTTTATATGTAGAACAAACTTATGTACATCACTTTAAACCAATTTTCATAAGTTAACACGAAAAATTATACATTATTAAATATGAATACTATGGACGTTTTGGAATTTAGTTTGAGTGTAATAGCAATACCAGCTCTGTATGTACTAACCGATTCATAAAGTACCCCGTGGGTTACAATATGTCAATGAAGAACAGAAAAAGGCCATACCTTATGTGTACATTATTACTAATTCCTGCTACTGAAAGCTTTATCATAATTTATGTTTTTGTCCTTGATGATTCATTGACTAGTTAGGGATTCACCACGAAGACACAGCAACAAACACAATGTTGTGAACCACTGCAGAATCTAATGGTGAGATTAGGCGCATTTAAAGGTAAAAATACACAATGATCAGGAAAAAAGGCAATCAGAAAGAATTCCCACTCCAAAACCCGAGGTGGGAAAAACACACAATTAACAATCAGGTACTTATACTAAGAAAACATAAAAAAGCCTAGTGAACAGCTATTTCCCAAAAGGTGGTCACACAGTTACCCAAACTTAACTAAAATATAGAGATGTACATAAGATGCAAACAGCACAAAAAATCAACGCCAAGACAAAACAATTAGAACAATTATATCGATCAGTAATACAAAATTACTGGGGGGGGGGGTTAAACTAGTTTTACAGGCGCCTAACCTCACCCTCAGCTTTTGCAGTGGTAGACAACATTTAGTTAGTTGTTCGGTCCTTGTGGTGAATCTCTTACTAGTCGTCGAATCATCAAGGAAAAACAAATAACGACAACTCAAGAACGATGACTCACATATACAATAAGCTGCCCGGCGATGGAGCACCCAAGGCGCCGGTTTAACTTCCCCCTTCCCAATAATTTTATTTCTGATCGTTCCAACGCGATACTTCTGTTGTAGTTCTAACTGGTTTGTGTTTTAGTGTGGAATTTGTGTGTTGTTTACATTGTTTGTACGTTTTCATATATTTAATTTAGTTAAGTTCGGGTAACTGAGTGGCCGCCTATTGGGACACAGCTGCTCACTCGGCTTACGATATGTTCTCTGCCTGATTGTCAGTTTAGTTTGTTTTCCACAGCGGTTTTTAGAGTCGGAATTTCTTTCTGGAATGCGCCATTTCCTTATCATTGCCTACTTTGAGCTTTATATATATAATTTACATTCCATACAAATATTCTGGCGTACTTTGGTGTCGTATCTGCAAGTTTTCTAAATAAAATACATAATTTAAACATCACTTAAAACACAATTACATGTACAAAAATGACGGACAATGGGCAGAATAAAAGTGAACTACATTCAACCAGCCAGTAGCTAACAATAAAACATGATGTTGATTTTTAGCGATGAGAATAAATATCACTGTATACTGACACTTTGATATTTTATATTTTCATACAATCAGTGCATTAAAAGTTACGTCTTTAATGTCAAAAGTTAAAACATTTCGGTTTTACAACATTTTAGGTTTTGACCTATGTCAAAATATCACGCAGCTCCCAGGTTAAATAATTATTTTGTCCACAAACAGGGTCTTTTGCTGTAGCAGAGCCCCCATTGATTTATTAAAAGTGCAACTTCGTTCTGTGGCGTTGTTATGTGCGAGTCACACTGAATCGTTAGAAATCGTACGATTGTGTAATCATAACGTTTTGTGATGAAACTTCGTTTTCAAAATTTGTTAAATGTTTTCGTACTAGTTATTTTTTTTTTCATTTGAATATCATGGTCAATGAAGTACCAGTACCCCAGAATAATACAATCTTATAGCCGTCTTCAGCAATCG